>CM070571.1:14968718-17468718 GCA_036346355.1 Rhipidocladum racemiflorum
TAACTCCAAAGTCTTGTAGAACCACAATCATACTTGTATAAGAAATATTTCCCTTGAACTATGTCCTGTATTAGTGATTTATCCACCAATCATACGGCGATCAATCTTGTCATCCACTGTGAATATTTCACAAGGTCATCTGCTAAAATGCCGAGAATACTTCACAATACTATCTCTAATCATTTAGAATACAATCCACCGATATTTCTTCATAACATTATATATTTAATCCATCACATTCTCGTCTTCAAATCATCAACTTTAATCCACCAGGAATAATTCATAATCTTACTCTAAGTATCCTTCGAGAAAGATTCCATAAATCCAAGACTTCATTAATTCATCGACTACAGCTATTTCCATAACCAATGATACCACGTTTACTAAACAAATCACCCATGATCCACATTATTCACAATCCCACCTAAATGGTTATCGCGATACCATTTTTCAATAATCATCCTCTAAACCACCGAGAATATGTAACCATGTCATTTAATAAATTACCAACTATTCTGGACTATTCACAATTCTCCATAATTGATTATCACCAAATATGTTTGTTAACATCCACCGAAATATAAGTCACCACTTATTCTATTTAATCCACAAGTATGCCTCTCAATATCATTTATTTACTTTTACCGAATATTATTCTTGACATCCTACATCTTCCCATATTCTTCCAAACTATACAAATCGTAATGCGAATCGCTATCACAATCCAACTTCACCATAATTCAACCATCAACATCCATAAATCAATCTCATAACTAATAATCCCTATCAATACTAATAAGCAGCTATTCTCCATTTACATTCCATACTAGTGGTTTCATCCAAAAGGTCCTCCAAGCAATCATTTCCCGAGTCAAAGATTAATTTTCCCAAAATCATTTATATTGGTGGATTACTATACTAGGGTGACAAAGGGTCATGGATAGCAAATCTCAAGGAGGTATAAACAACATGTATAACTAACAACTTAACGTTTAACATCATCATTTTATGTAAATAGCAATGCAATTTGTAAAACCTGGTAAAACATTTATAAATTGCAGGATCAATATGCGTCAAGGAGACTTGCCTTCGATCACAGCGAGGGTCTCGAGGTCTTGAAGTCCGGCGACTGGGTCGGCGGTCGCGTCGGGGTTGTCGACTACGCGCAAAAAGACAACAAATAAATAAAAGAAAATAAATAAAATCCAAAAATTATAAAATTAGTACTGGCAGGTAGATCTTGATTTTATATGAATTTAGAAATTTGAATGGGATCAATCGGAGTTCGGATGAGAAAGTTATGAGCTTCCGAAGTTTGAATTTCGAATAAATCGGAAAACCGGGAATATTCCCGGAATATTCCCTCTCGGGTTGACTGGTCAAAATGGGACTTTGACTGACTTTGACTGGGTTGAACTTTGACTTGGTCCTTGACTCTATGGCAAGTGGGGCCAGGGTGTCATCCTCATGGGGCTTCTTCCCCATTGGCCTTAGCCATGAAACAGAGAAGGCCAAGCATCTTTAGATGCCACCCATGGAGAGCATGATGGGGGGGTCAATGCATGGGGGAAAACGAAGGGTAAGGGGTGGTGGGCCGGTGGCGGGCGGCGGCCTGGCCGGCGACGGGCCGAGACGGCCGTGACCCGGGGCGGCGGCGGGAGGCGGCGCGCAGCCAGCCGGCTCGGCGCGCGAGTGGTGGCTGGCCAGAAGCGGCGCGGCGGCGCGGCCGACGGTGAGTTTTGGCGGCGCTGAGCCTCGAGGCGGCGCGGCGACGGCGGGCACGGCGGCGCGGAGCCAAGGCCAGCGCGCAGGTGGCTGGCCGGCGGCAAGGCAAGCAGGGAACCTGGCGCATGGAAAGCGTCCGGCCGGCCGGAGGGTTTGCAGCGGCAAGGCCATGCGAGCATGCGCACAAGTGCCCAAAACAGAGAAGGCCCCAAACTTGGAAAATTTAGAAATTTGCACAAACTTTGAACATGACTCCACAAGCTAATTGATGGAACATCAAAGTGACATCTCAGGGAGCATGTAGATGGGAGGAATTGAATCCATTCATACCGAAATCAGAGAAATTGTCAAAGAACACGGGCTCGACCGAAGTGACCAAAATCCGAAATTCGTCGCCCACGGTTGAAGAATCCTAAAATTGATGGATGAATTAGACTTTAGACAACCCCAAGAACGCAAGGAAACAAACGGAAGGAAGATTGACCCACCGGGGAAGAAGCTATGACCAAAAACGCGACGAACACGAAGAACGGCGCCCGTTCGTCGGTTTTCTCAAACTCCCGGTCGATTGGGTTGGAGAGGCAAGGGAAGAATAGATGCTCTGGAAAGAGGACACCGCCACGGAGGTTTAGGAACCGACGGTGCGAGATTTGAGGAAGAAACGGATGAGTAAAGAGCAATAAAGTGGATTTCAGTTTTTTGGCAACTGCGCATATTCCGGCGAGGTTTGAGGTTAATGACCACTGGGAATGGAAAGGTCTCGCCGGTCCGGATTCAACGGATCCGGCGGTTCGCGATTTGAGTCATTATTGGAGGAGTTACATGCATTTGAATGTGGAAGGAGTTTGGAAACTCTCTGCTCTCCTCCCAGGCAACCCATCGTGCAAGCCTCCCAAGGTGGAAGACAACACTGTAGCAGTGCCACTTGGCAGCCTCCGGTTGGCTAGCCAATACGCGAAAGTTCCGCCCTAGAGAAAAATTAGGAAAAATGGTCTAAAAATTCCGGAAAAATTCCTAGAACCATTTTGGAATATTTAGAACCCAAAGGAACTGGTTTGGTTGAATTTGGATGAAATTTGAGGAATTGAATATTCGGGCGCGGATCGCAGGCATTAAACAAAAGCCGCGCGAGATAAAATAGGAACGGAGGTCCAAAAATCCGGGGAAAGGTTCCTAAAATCATTTTGGATTATTTGGAACATTTTAAAAGTGGTTTGTGACTTTTGGAGCATTTTGGACTCGGGTGAAATTTCTGATCTGGCGTGAACTGGAAAATCCGATTTTTCGACCAGGAGGAATTAATTCCGATCTTGGAGGGGAATGGATGCCAGGTTAATATAAACACCAAGGAAAATCCAAAATTTGAATTTAAATAATTTAAATTAGATTTTCTCCGGAAAGCGAAAACTAGGGCGTTACACATCTCTAGTCAGCCTGGCTCCACTCATACAGGCAACCAAACAGCATCTCCTTGCATCCACTCAGCCTGGCTCCTACCAGGCTGAGTGGACTCATACAGCCTGGCTGAGTTGAGAAGGCAACCAAACAGGCCATTAATTTATGGTCGTGCACGTTCTCAGACGGTCACGCGTCTCTTTTTTTTTCGCTATGTCATCGAGGATGGCATGTAGCATAGAGTTCTTTTGATTTTTTTTTTCCTCTTCGTTAGCATGCACTTCTCTTATCATGTTGGCATGCTGGTCTTCACTGTGTCGACCCCGCGAGGAGAAGACTTTTTTATTTAAAACTTCTTTGATTTTGGAACTTTTTTATTTGCATTTTTTTGTTTTAAAATTTTAAGCTGAATTTTAAATCAAAACTTTTCAAACTGAATATTTTTAGTCAAAACTTTTTGAACTAAAAGTTTTTGAATTCAAAGTTTTTGTAATTGAAGTTTTTCGATTTGAATTTTTTTTAGTTCAAACTTTCTAGTTTTAATTTTTTTATTTAAAACATTTTGAGTTGAAACTTTTCGATTTTAAAAATTTTCAAGTTGAAACTTTCTAATTTGAGAGCTTTCAATTTAAAATTTTATAAGTTGAAACTTTTTTATTTAAATTTTGTTGTTTTACAAATTTGAAGTGTTGAAACTTTTTTTAATTGAAACTTTTCGAGTCGAAATTTTCTAATTCGATTTTTAAAATATTTTTTAAGTTTAAAATTTTTAGCTGAATTTTTTTGAGTTAAAACTTTCTATTTAAATTTTTTAAAGTTTAAGTATTCTAATTTAAAGTTCTTGTATTAGAGAGGAAAGAAGGGGTGGAGAAGTGAGTAGGGAAAAGGAAAGAGAGAGATCGAGAAGATGACACGTAAGATGACTTTAAATTTATTAATTTGGGATAAACCTTACAGCAGTCATCCCCTGCCAAACTGTGCAATGTTCTGCGTTACATCTTTTTTTCTTACTCATCACCAGTTAAGCACTGCACGTCTGAGGAGACGGACCGCATGCATGCGACATGGCAGATAGCTTACAACAACTCCTCTAATAAAAAATAATTGTCTTTTTAACATAGATATAGTTCCCAAAACTCATATTTAATAACTGATTTCTATTATAATATATTTATAAAATCTAATAATATTATAATATTATAAAAATTTCCTTTTGAGATAAATTTATACATATACTATTTGTGTATCTAATTAAATATTTAAAAGATATTAACAGATAAAATTTTAAAAAAATTATCTATATTCAAAACTATTGATATTTGTAACCGGAGAGAGTACTAAACTAAAGGCAATTCCTTTCCTCAATGGGATCATGTCGTCCCAATTAAACAATAGCAAGGCCAAACACGGGGGATGTACATGATAATAGATTAAGGCGGGGCACTCCTGTTACGTTACAGTTGTTGATGCACCAACGTTTCGCACCCATTCTTCAACGAGGTCACAGGTTTTTGCAAATCTAACGTCGAGGTTAGGTTGAACACGCGCTGACAGTACAGTGCAATCGGCTCGGATTCAGGGATATCATTTTTTCGTATCCTAAATTATATTTTTTCGGATTCGGATAATCTCGGATACAAATATGGCGTGAATAATATCTATCACGGATTTGAATCGAATATGAAATAGAACCAATACGGTATCGGATAATTTTTTCGGATATTTCACAAAAAAATAGATACCGTATAAAGCATACATATAGTATTGATTGATCAACCGTATGAGTTAGAATGCAACAGAACTATTATAATTTAACTAGTCATTTTATCACATGAGTTCAACAAAATCACAAAAGTATATTCAATTTTAACTGTACATGTAGTGAAAAGTTACAAAATATAGAATAATATGTAAATAATATCTCACCAACATGACCATGCATGACTCCATATCTCCATCAAAGAGACAATACAACAAAATAACAATACTATGATTATATCATACAAACATACTGTTGACGCAAAAAAATATGAGGAGGGTTAATCGGTAATCAACACACGCAAACACCAGGTTTATTTCTCGATGCGGATGTGACAGCTGATTTGATCCTACAATCGATAAGAGGAAGATTTAATTCAATCGGCGCTTTAAGCTGATATATATTTTCTAATGATAATTCAATCTAATCAGCTGTTCAAGCCGATTAGATAATAGTAACATATAGATCTAATCAGTCTGATTTAGCTGATTAGATAAGAACAAAGATAGATTTTTCCTGAAAAATACTATACACAACAAGATTGAAGAAAAGGCACACCTGGATAGCGTAAGTCGACGAAACCAATAATGACAATGCGCAACTTTATTGATTTAGGCAAATTACAGATGAAAGATTACAAATCTAAAGTACTATTCCTAGTCGACGAAAAAGTAAACAGTAATGCTAGTTGGTTGATTAATTGTCTGTGTCATCTCGTCTTGCCCGTTGACTCTTTTTATAGCGTCTAGGCCCATCGTATCCTTTTCCAACTCTCGTAGAAGTACGTGTCAACTTCAATCCGTAAAAGTAAATCTTTTGCCAAAAACCGATGGCCAGCTTTGATTTCGCACCCATGTTTAACCTTACCCATCCAAATTGACCACAACTACCTAATTTGGTTATATCTACCCGATTGGCTGAGCGCCAAATCTTGGTGTCAACATGCCCCCCATTTTTGAAAGATAATATTATCTTTCATAAAATCTTCTTCATCGGTTTCCACCTTATCGGCGTAGTACACCATTCCTGTTAGTAACTGCACCTTTTATAGTGCCATAAAATCCTGACACGCATATGTTTCCCACAACCCGTTTGCATTTCATCAAAAAAACTTATCACCTTTTCACTTTCTTTTACCCCTCTATAAATATGAGGCTATCCACCGATCATTTTCACGTGCTCTTGCTCTCGTCTTCTCCACAATCGGCTTCAAGTAGTGTCTATCATCTATCATCATTCCTTCCCATCGGTCAGCACAACTCCTCTTCGAATCGACTCAATGGACCCTAGACATATACTCATCTCCATCCCCAACAGTAATGGTCAATATTACTTAGGGCCATGAGGAAACACTGATTCATTGGTTATCATATAACAAGAATTACCCTGTCTACCTTTATCAGCTCTTGAGTATCATATAGAAGGATGAAACAAGAGTTTTAGGGCTTAGCCGACAGCATTAAAGGGTTGGAAAATTTGGTATAACCGAGTAGCAGCCAAAAAGAGGCAAACATGGGAAAGAATGGGAATAGATGAGTGTCTCCCTTTGTCACTAGCCGACTCAGAAACCAACGAGCCCTTGGTGGCCATAGATTGTTATTTCTGGTCCGATACTCAACGCTTTCAAGTTTATAGTTGGTCCAATCAGCCCAACACTTCTAGACATATCACAACTTTGCCGCCTAAGGCTAGACGGGGATGAAATATTGACTTTTAATGCAAAGCCTTAACACAAGCTGATTCACTCATAGGGAGAGGACTGAAATAAATACATCAGTAATAACCAAGGGCCCGGCCCAGTATCGGACAAGGAACATGTTGCCTTCTTGAACATGTGGTTGGATCGTTTCTTATTCTGTGGGGCATCACTCGGGCCGACACAAGTCTACCAGATAATAGCTGAACAACTAGTTGAAGGTCGTCGGTTAGCATTAGGAAAGCTTTTTCTGGGAGCAATATTTTAGATGATGCATGTAATCCACAGTCGGCTTTTCAACAGATTAGGCCAGTATTCAATTGGAAACATCGATAGCCCCTTATGGTTTATACAAGTCTAGTTATATCGCACCTTCAGTCGACCCTTTAATATTGACTCACCGAAAATTACTCCTTTTCCCTTGGAAGGAACTCTAGAAGGCCAAGAGCCTGGATTTAGAGATAGCCGATCATTCGGTGAAAAATACATTTTTGCTCATGTACCCAACCAAGACGTACCTCAGTCGGAGCAAGAAAATTCCTGACTTTTTTCTTTCAGCTTGATCAATCGGAGTAAGAAAATTCCTGACTTTTTTCTTTCAGCTTGATCAATCGGAGTTGTCCTATATCATTTGATTTCATTATTTTGGATGAATAAAATGGTTCAGTATCTAAAAGGAATATTCCTCAAATTTGTATCACTTAGTTCAGGATAGGATGATTCCATTCAAACAACAAAACACATGGATAACTTTTTTTTAAACCATCTCATATATGTATCACTTGATATTTTTTTGGAACGCTGCGCGCTATTGCGAGCGATCTGGGCTCTGCTCAAAGTCAAAAAAAAAAGGACAAGAATTTGCATCGCTTGCAAAGGGCGCAGTGTTGGACTCGAAAGATGAAACCAGGAACTAAATAGTCCTTCAGAGGTGCCAAGCATACATGAATTTTTTTTGTAACAATCCAAAATTTAAATAAAAATTATAGAAAAAATATAAAAAATAATTATATAAATATATCTATGTAGCCAGTTCATTTTGCGACAAAAACCTACCGATTAAATGGTTCTGTCAGCCAAATAAAACTGTCGCCAATTCATCTAGTGATAGACTTCTGTCACCAAATGAATTGGTGACCGGCTGATGGAAAGTTTTTGTCACCAATCTCTACTATATAAAGTGAGAGTTTCTTCCCACGTCATATTAATTGCTCTGCTTAATTGTCCTACTTAATTGCCCTGCTTAATTGCCCTACGCAAGAAACGAAGCGTTGCTTTAATTAGCCAGCTTTTGCAAGAAATGAAGCGTTAAAGATAGATGTTTGATCTTATGAAATAATATTTTTTTATTTTTTAATCTTTATTTTTCGTTATCAATTTTGTTTTTCGTAGCAACGCACGGGCATATAACTAGTTCATTTAATGTAGGAGTTACGTCGCTAAATAAATCGGCGACAAATGTATATTTATATTTTTTATGTATTTTTTTGTAATTTTAATTTCAAAAATGTAATATTATTTTTGAAAAAATTCGCATACAGATTTGAAAAAAAGGGTCAGAACTCAAAGAAAACCGCTACCACCGTCTTACCCACGAGCCCATCAGATCATCCGATCGGCGTGATTGGCGCCAGCATCGAGCGCCCTCCACTTCCCTACAGCCAATCGTGCTGGAAAAGCCCGCAGATCGCCATCCCGATCTCATCAATTCCGCGGTCCATCAATGATCCCTCCACGTGAGCACACCCAACCCGACCAACGATCAGGAACGGATCGCCATTCGCATCAACCACACAAGAACTCAAAAGCGAGCGCTGACGCGCGCAAACCCAACCCTTTGCATGGTTGATCCCTTCCGAATTCGGGCTTCGACTCACGGCTCAGGCAAGAAGCTGCGCAAGAGTATCGCCATTCGTTGCAGAAAGAAGACATGCAAGTCGCCGTTTCTGAAGACGTCGTTGAAGGACTCAGGGATACCAAGTACCAACAAAAGAAAATTCTTTTTTTTTTCTCCTCTGCTGCGACTGCGAGCCTGCGACTATTGTTTTACGAGTAGCTCCGCTCTACATAGAACGGTACAGGCAAAACGCAGCTCCCTAGACCCTAAACATGGTGGCGCCCCCGTTTCTATATGCAGATTTCATGCAAAGTCGAAAAGTTCAATGGTTCTAATGGTTGGGGAATTCTTTAGAAGCTTGGGCTAAGAATGTTGAGCAGGGAGACTCTGGTGTTGACCAGAGCCCGGAACACCTTCTCACCGCTGTTCTCCACTTGCGCGATGCACCGTCCTAGGTTGTCCAGGCGCTCGAATGCCGCCTCCCGTTCTTTCTCCTCCGGGTCCACGGCGGAAGCGGCGCCGGCGCCGTCGGCGTGTTGCTTCTTGGCTGACCGGCGCTTCGCGCGTGACATCCAGCGCATCAGGTCGGCCACCCACCATATGCGCAGGGGCGAGGGCTTGGTGGTGATGACGTGGTGGCTGGTTCTTGGCGTGGTCGATGGGGTGGCGAATCTTGCGGGGGAGGGCATCCAGCAGGGCGTGGTGGGTACGTCCAGACGGGCCGTGGAGGCGGCGATGGAGAGGGAGGACACGCCGGAGAAGACTGCGGCTGAGGCAGATGCGACGGCGGCGGCCGCGTCGGCGATGGCGGCAGCAAGGGCAGCCGCATCTGCCTGGATGCCTGCGGGCGGGGGAGGCTGCGCCTTGCCCGCCACGGCGCGCGCGGAGGAGGCGATCCGCGGGAGGTCGCGCCCGGAGCGGCGCAGCGCGCGCGCGGCGGACGCTAGCCTGGCAGGGTCCTCCCGCCGCAGCGCGGCCCGCGCCTCGGCCTGGAGCGCGGCGAGCGTGACCAGCGCGACCCGGAAGTTGCCGTGCGCGTCGGCGAGGCGGAGGAAGTCATCTAGCAGCCGCTCCGCGAACGGGGGCCGCCCGAGCCGCCGCAGAGGCTCCTGCGCCTGCGGGTGGTGGAGCAGCTCGGACAGCGACACGAGCACCCGCTCGAGCTGCTCCGCGATCGAGCCTGCCGACGCGAGTCCCCCCACCAGCCCTCTCAGCGACGCCACGTCGTCGTCGAGCTGGAGCACTAGAGGGTGGAACCGGCAGGGCAGGCTAGCCGAGCGGACGCGGTAGGCCGCGGACTTGACGTTCGACCCCGCCGCCGAGGCGGACTTGGGCGCGGGGAACGAGATGGCGCGGCGGAACCGGACCACCATCCTGCCACTGCTACCTTCCTTACAGAGCAGCGCCGTTATTGGAATCGAATCGATCAAGCGATGTTTGACCTACGAGCGGGCGGCGAAGGGGAGGAGCGCGTTTTGAAAGGGAACGGGACGCTCGAGGAAGCAGAGGAGGATTCGATCGCACGGCCGCGCGAATATAAAGACGGAAGGAACGGTGGAGCTGGACCAGTTGTGCAGTTGTGCTCTGAGACGCATGTCATGCTCGGCACGCACAGCACGTGTAGACAGTAGTATAGACGGTAATTATACGTAATAAGTGCGGCGCACGCCTCGTGCGAACATAAAACGAATTTGATTTTGTTTGGAGAAAAAATGGACCGAGACGTATTTTGAATTTTTTTGGAGGCTCGAGAAACCTTAGAGACTGAGTCGAGGAAAAAGTACATATTTTTCTGTTGATGGAAAAAAAAATTTCGGCAAAAACGGAGAAAGGACCTGGATGTAAAACCGTGGACCTGATTGTTATATTTTTGGATCTCACCGCTATCCCAAAAAAGTAGAAAATGGCTCGCTTGTGATTTGTATTTAACGTGAGGCTCTTTCTGTAAAGTAGTGAGCGAGAGACCTAATCGTGATCTGGGAAAAGTTTTCTTTCCCTCACAAAAAATTACGAAGGAAGTCACCGTAAATTTGCAGGGACTTATTTGTAATCAAGATAAACCGAGGGTGTTTTTTGCTAAACTGCCCGCCGCCATGTGGGGCGGTCCTCCGCACGGGAACTCTCCGAGTCTTAATAGAGGGATGATATCTTTATATTATTTATAAATAGAATTAAAGATAATTCATATAATGAATTGTTTATATAACTATCTATAGTGATTTTTTATATAATTAATAGATTGTCTATAATGGTATATGCAGTATAAAACAGTTTATAAAGCCATCTATTAAATAGTAAACCGCATCTTTCCCTTCCCTCCTTTTCTTTCATCCAAATCATCTAAAATCATATGTTGCACAGTCTTACAGACACTTGGCCTAAAAGCATGTATAATGGTACATATCAAGTTGCTCATTTTACTCAAATGAATTTGTGTCAAAATCAAATTGCTCATTTTTATTTCATTTATTATTTTGAATTTCAATTCTATGTTGGAATTCATAAGTAAATCCAACTACTAATTTTTATTTTCAATTTAAATTTTACTTTGAAATTTATACCGAAATTAAATTGCTTATTTTATTTCCTATTCCAAATTTTTGTTACGTTTATTGTAATTGATATGGACTCCTTCTTTGAATCTATATAATATTGCTAATTTTATTTTATTTTATTCTGAATTTTAGTTATTATTTATTGTAATTGATGTAGATTCTTTTTATTTAACTTAGCTGTTATAACTTAGGTGCGCTAGATGGATGACTAAGATAGTTTCCCTTTTTTCCTTCTATCGTTCTGAACTTGCATCAGCGAGTAAAGAAAAAGCTGCTGCAGTTCCCCCACAGCTTTCAACCTAGAACTGCCAAAAAAGATAAAAACTGGTGTACCACTGCGCCTCTGAATTTGATAACCACTTCACGTGTTTCAATCTGAAAAGAAAAGAACTCAAACCCTACAAGGCTGCTCCATGTTAACTGACTTCCCCCACAGCTTTCAGCACAGAACTGCAAAAAAGATAAAATTGGTGAGCCACTGTGCCCTTTGAATTTGATGGCTACTTCACATGTTTCAATCTGAAAAGAACAGAACTCAAATCCTACAAGGCTGCTCCATGTTAATTGACCCCACATGCACGATCTTTTGATCAGTTCTAGAAGCACGCCCCTCCTGGCAAAGTTTTGGAACAGAAGAAATATGTCACATTAAATCTTTTTCTTAGATAGTTTTATCTTGGTGAGTGCGTATACAGTTCTTAATGTAAGATGATAGCGTGAGAGATCAAACCTCAGGGGCTTGTGCATCGATTTGTTAAGTATATCTTTTGTTACTAGGTAACAGACTAACAGAGAATGCTTCATCACGGTACTGCTGTATTCTTTTGCAGCAACTAGCCAACTAGCACATAATTCTCTCTCCTTGTATCAGAAGGGACAAGCAGAAAATGGAATCAAGGGAGAAATGACCAAATAGATGACCTTAATGGCCAATTGGCCACCGAAGTAACTTTTTCTGGGTCTCGAAATCGAATCGCAACCAACTCCACTTTGAGCTGGTGTCCCGTACCAGTGTAGGTTCAACCTACTAGTACTCTGTCACTACGAAGTGACGGCCAGTTAATGAGGAGGGATATACAGGCCATAAAAATATCCAATCCACTTAAGATTGACCACAAATCGTCGACAGCTAATGACGAGTACCCGTACCATGGGTACCCCCATCAGCCCGGAAGCACGAACGGGCTGACCTATCACGACGGAAGTCCAAAGCACCACGAGAAGGTACTTGGGCGCAAAGAAACGAGCCCGACCTATCACGGGCCCGACCAGACGATCGGCGGACTCACGGTTCCAAGCGGTCGGCACCGCCGGCCACCTATCAGCTCAAGCTCCGCCCACGCACAAGTCAGCAGGGCCCACGCCCGATCTCGGTATTGCCTTGTGCGCGGCGTCCCGACATCACGTGCCGGTGGCGGCTCCTTCCCAAGGTTGTCGGAAGAGCCCTGAAGAAGTCAAACCCGTCCGTCGCTGGCACACCATGAGGAATCGCCCCTCCGAGGCCTAAGCAAAGTCAAGCGCCATTAAAGTCACCAAAGGTGACAAGAGCACCACGCAACACGCCACCACACAGCTGATGCACGCAAGGCCCATGCATCGCCCGAGCCACCAACCCTACCTCGGGACGAAGGCGAGGGGTTGGCCGGACAAGAGCAGAAGCAGAGACCTCAAGACATGCGAGACCCCTCTCCCTCGTAGTCTTCCACAAACTCCGTGTAAAGCTGCCTCCTCAGTCTATAAGGAGAGGCGGGGCCCGAAGGAGGCGCGGAAAGGAAAAGCAGTCTCAGGGGTAGCCTCGACTCCCCTAGCGAAAACCTCAAGGGATCCGGACCGGCCCGGCCGTCAGCCGCTTTGTACACCCCACCTGTCTCCAAAAGATCAATACATTCACGCCTGACCAGGTAGGAGACATTACGGCCGAACATTATACATCTTCGACTCACGAGTCGACCATTGAGGAGAGGGCGCGACCCCATCCGACCATAAAATCGTATTGCCGGTGGCTCACCAAACGATTGGCGCGCCCGGTAGGGGCCCTCGCGGCGTCTTCACCAAACATCTTCATCTTGATTCCCATTCTCCTCCCGATGGCTTCCTCCCACTACGTTTCGCCGGTATCGAGGGTGGATCGCTTGGCGCCCTCGATTTCATCGTCCTGCAGGGGAGCTTGTCCTCGTCCTGCTAGCGCTGTCGGGACGGGCGCCCTCATAAGCTTTGGATCACGATGCGGCGTCCTCGGCAACCTCGACCTCGAGGCCCGCGAGCAGCGGGCGTGGCCGGCGTCTTGGCCGGCGTTGCTCAGCTTGCAACTCATGCCGCGCCTTGTGGCGTGGCGGAACCACCCTCCGCGAGCTCACAACTTCGTGGCCATGGCCCAGCCCGATTCTGGCGGCTTCTCTCCACGACCTGGCGACGGATTCCTCTAGCCACGGCTCTAGCTCAGAGCAAAGTGTGCCCCTCGAAGAGACCCTACGCCCGCGAAGTGCAATATGACTGGTGCGGAGCCATCCTCCACCCGCCCATCGGGACCCTCCTCCCGCGACGAAGCGGCGGCGGAGAAGATCCGGCGGGAAGACGGCGCCACTTGACACCTGGCGCTTGACCTCCGGCGGCAGCGAGCTAGAAGCCGAAAGGCGGCTCGACAAGGCGAGCAGGCGGCGGGCGCCACGTCTGCCTAGCCCACCACCGACCTCGGCCTTGGCGCCCGCGCGTCAGTGCATCGGCAATTGGTGAGAAAGCGAGCGGCCTTCCGTTCTTCCCTCACGCCAACGAGAACATTGCGCTAGCGGCAATCTTGCTCAGGCTGAGCCAGCGAACTTCAATGAACCACCTACGGAACCCCCGGGGCGGTAGGCGTCTTGTCGTTCAGCGCCCAAGGCTCTAGTTCGGCGAGCGGCGCCACCTCGGGCGCTGGGCCACTCCCCCTCACAGGGCGGCGGAGCCGACCAAAACGGCCCGCCCCACGAACTCCCAGGCATCATACACCCCGGTGCGCCATCGCCTGGGGACAAGTATGATCTCCGCACCACCCTCGGCGCCGAAGGAGAGCTACCGGCAGCGGCGGCACCCTCGCGGTCGCCGATAGCGAGCGGCGCGGCCGTCCCGGAACCAGGATTCGGCGGTCCTGGGCGCGTTCGCCTTGCCCGTATCCATAGCCCGACTTCGGTCGGTCCGGGCCCGAGGCCAACATAGCCAAGTACGGGGCTACCAACCCGATGTACGGTTAGAGACTACCGGCTGCTTTGTCGGCTGGGAAGCGACAGACGACTCCTTAGTTATCAGTACCTCCCCATCTATCTTGCGGACTCGGCTCGAGCATGGCTCGGTACGCCCGCAGATACCATCGGCGGTAGGGCCGATGAACCACCGTCGGAAATTTCAGGAGGCACATACAAGCGCCCTGGCAGCTCTGGGACACTGAAAAGCTGCAAGCGGCGGTAGAGACCCTCAGGGACTACATCCGCCCGCTTCTCCAGCCTGGTGCAATGAGCTCCCCGAGCATCCAGCGGCGACGGCGTCGTCGGCGTTCATCTACGGCACCACGTGCGAGGCTCTGGTCCACAAGTTGGGCTGTGCGAAGCCCTGGACCACCAAGGAGCTCCTTAACATCGCCACCAACCACGCCTCGGCGAGGCCGTAGTGAGCCATCTTTCGAAGGAAGGCGGCCCACAAGACAGCAAGACCTCGGGGCCAGCGCCCTCCGGCCGCCGGACAAAGAAAGCGGAAGGGAAGCGAGGCGCGAAGGCCGAATAATTCGCCGCTGCCCGGCCGACCTGCACAAGCAGCCAGGCTCGGCGGCGGCCGGTCGAAAGGCGATGGATAAGTCCGTGCCCGAACCACGACTATCGTCAAGCACAAATGCTCCGGGCTGCGAAGTCTGACGGTTTCTCTCAAAACCCCACGGCGTCGCGGGGTAAGGAAGAAGCGCGACCGCCGCCGGCAGGGACAAAGAAGCGATGAGCCCGGTAAGCGAGTTCCCGCGCTTTCGGCGGCTGTCTCATGATCTTCGAGGCGGAGTGCTCGGCGACAAGCGGCAGTGAAGCTTCATGCAGAAGGTCCACACGGCTACCCGCCGTGCCCACCTAATTGGTGGTAGTGCCCGATCGCCTTGATAGGACCGACCACCCCGACCACATCCGCACCGGGCGCTATCGCTTCGTCGTCGACCCCATCGTAGGGGCGAAAGCGCTGACCAAAGGTACTCATGGGCGGCGGCCGATCTCAACATCATGTATTGAGACCTTGGGCGCCACCAGGGGTCCCGCTCCAGCCCTCCGGCCGAGCAAGTAGGCGCCCTTCCATGGCGTCGTACCAGGCCATGAGCCCACCCCTCGGGCAAGTCGGCTGCCGTCACCTTTGGGAGCAGGACAACCTTCGCGAAAACCTCACTTTCGAGGTTGTGGACTTCCCCGGCTCCTACCACGCCATTTTGGGACGACCATGCTACGAAAGTTCATGGCGGTCCCCAATTACACCTACCTCAGCTGAAGATGCCAGGGCAAGGAGTCATCATCGTGGCCACATCTTTCCAGCTCGCCTACAGCCCGAAAGCGGCTGCGGCGGCCTCAGCGGTCCTCGCTCGAGGCTCGCCCGGCTCGAGAGAAGGCCGGATCCACCCCGCTCCAGCAGAGTCGGGGACTAGCTCTTTCAAGTCCGCGGAGGACACTGAAGGAGGTCGCTGTTGATCCGAGGATCCGCGCCAAGACCGTGCGGATCGGGCCGCCCTCACCACCAAATAGGAAAGCGCGCTCGTCGACTTCCTCCAAACAAGCCGAGATATCTTGGCTTGGAGACCACTCGGACATGCCAGGAAGTCGAAGGAAGTGCCGAGCACTCTCGAACATTCGACCTGGATCGGACCGATCGCCCAGCGCTGCGCCCGTTCGGCGAAGAAAGCGGCGGGCCATTGGGGAAAAGATCGCCAAACTTTTGGCGGCCGGTTTTGTAAGGAGGTGCGTCACCCTGGTGGCTCGCCAATCCGTCCTGTAAAGAAAAGTCGGGGCAATGGAGAATGTGCGTTGACTACACGAGCCTCAACAAGGCCTGTCAGAAAGATCCATTCCCATTGCCTCGCATCGACCAGTCGTGGATTCCTGGCCGGGTGTGAGTCCCTTTCCTTTTTGGATGCCTACTCGGGCTATCACCGGATTGTGATGAAGGAGTCCGATCAGCTCGCGACCTCCTTCATCACCCGTATGGCTCATCTTTACGTCGCGATGCCTTTTGGTCAAAAAGCGGGCGCCACGTACGGCGATGTATGCGGCGTGTTTTCGGACCAAATTGGCCGTAGCTGTCGAAGCCTCGTCGGCGACATCGTTGTCAAGACCAGGAAGGCCGATGACCTCATCACAGGCCTGGAGGAGACTTTTGCGAACCTCGGCGATTTCGCATAAAGCTCAACCCGGAAGTGCGTCTTCGGGGTCCCCGAGGCAAGTTCTTTGGGATTCATCGTCTCTCCGTGACATCAAGCCAACCGGAGATAAGATCTCCGCTCTCGCAAGGATGGGGCCAATCAACGTCACGGAAGGGAGTTCAAGGCGATGGGATGCCTCGCGGCACTAAGTCGCTTTGTATCCCGCCTCGTGACGAGGATGCCACTCTACAAGGTGATGAAGAAGTCGTCAGACCACTTTTCTGGACCAGCGAAGCTCAGAAGCCTTTAGTCGACTAAAAGCCTTCGACCTCACCTCAGGGTCTGAGTGGCCGGGCCGCGAGGAACCTTTGCTCCTCTACATCGCCGCCACGACTCGGTCGTCGGTAGCGACACTTGTTGTGGAAAGCGAGGAATGCGCGTTCTCAAGGTGCAAAGGCGGTCTACTTCGTCGTGAGGTGCTCCGATACAAGGTCCGATATCCCAGTGCAGAAGTTGCTATACTCGGTGCTCATCGCCAAGAGAAGCTGCCCACTTCGATCGGCACCCCATCTCCGTGGTAACCTCCTCGTAGCTCGGAGAAGTCGTCCACAACCGCATCTACGGAAGAATCGCCAAATGGGCTCTCGAGCTCAACGGCCTCGACATATCGTCGTCCCAGGCGGCGATCAAGTCAGTCTTGGCGGACTTTGTCGCCAGTGGACGGCGCAAGTCACTGCGGTCGAAGACCAGTCTTGGGCGATGTGCCCGATGGGTCTTACACCAAGAAGCAGGGGCCGGTAGCGGGTCGTCATCATCTCCCCCGGCAACAAACTCCGTCGCCATACGACTACTCTTCGGCGCCACCAACAATGTGGCCGGTCTGAAGCCCTGCGTCAGCGACTGCGAATGCGCCGGCCAGAGCACGGGCGCGCGTCTCCAACGTTCGCGCGGCGACTCCGCTGGTCGTCGATCAAGTGAAAGCCAGAGCCCCCAGGCCTTCCGGATAGCCGCCCTCTTGCTGGAAGGTCGCAAGCTTGAGGAAAAGTTCAAGGGTTTGAGCTCCATCATAGCTCACAAGCCTTCTACTTGGTGCGAGCTCCTCGCCAACCTAAGCCTCGAAGGCGGTTCCCAGAATCTTCGTCTCCGACCTCGACCATCAATCGGTTGGATCCGAATCTTGAGCGCCGCCACGACCGGCGGGTGGCCCCACCGATCTTGATCGGATGCCCCCCGGCAGGTGGACTTGGGCGTCCTAAGCATCGAAAGCCATTGGGCGACCGTTTGTCGATCGATTGACAAGCGGGTCGCTCCCGCCGATACGGGCTCGGCCTCGCTCGGCCAGGCTAAGTCGTGCGTCCTGATCGGCGCCCTCTACAAGAGGAGCCGTCAGGAATCATTCAGTGCGTTCGTGACCAAGGAAGCTTCTGCGGGGACATCCATGGCGGGGTGTCGCGGGCACCATGCGCGAGGTCACACTGGTAGGGAAGGCCTTGGAGCAAAGGTTTCTCTTGGCCGACCGCGTAGCAGAATCGACCAGTTGTCCGCACTGCGAAGGATGCCAATTCTTCGCGAACAGCGCATCTTCTGCGCAAGCCACCAGGCGATCCCCATCACATGGCCCTTCGCGGTTTGGGGACTCGGACTGGTCGGACCCTTGAGAAAAGCGCCAGGGGCTTCACTCACTTGCTTGTCGCCGTGACAAGTTCACAAAGTGGATTGAAGCAAGCCATTGCAAAGATCACATCGTAGCGGTAAGCAAGTTTCTTCCGCGACATTGTCTACGGTTTGGGGTGCCCAACTCCATCATCACCGACAACGGACGGCCTTGATTCACGGGAAGGGAGTTCCTCGAGTTCTGCGACAACTTCAACATCCGAAGTCGGTAGGCGGCGATGCTTGCCCGAGCCAGCAGACGGAGGCCGAGCGACCAGCGGCATGATCCTCAGGACTCAAGCCGCGAATCTTGACCCGGCCCGAAGAAATTCAGCGGGGCGATGAGCTGCCGAGCTCGCCCGTGCTTTGGAGTCTGCGAACCACGCCAACGTCGACGGGTTACTCCTTTTTCTTGGTGTTGGCGGAGGCGATTGTCCTCGGCCGACCTTGAAGTCTGGCGCACCAAAGTGCGGGAACTACAACAACGCCGCGGCGGTCGAGGAGCAACAAGATAACCTCGACCAACTTCGAATGCTCGAGATGTCGCGGTCTGATCGGCAAAGTATCGGCGATGCGTCGCTACCCCACGGTAGACGGGTCATGCGCTCGTTAATCGGCGACTTAGTGCTCACGCCAAGTCGATCCACGAAGGGCGAGGCACAAGCTCTCCCGCGCCTTAGGAGGGCCCTTTCACCATCGCGGAAGTCCTCCGACCCGGCACTTTCGCCTCAAAGACAGAAGGGAATCTCGTGACAAGCACACTTTGGAACATAGAAGCCGAGAAGGTTCTATCCATATAGTCGGCCTCTCTCCTCTCTTTGTACCATACCAAAAAACACTCGAGCAAAGAAAGGCTGCGGCCGGTCGGACGGCCAGAGCCAAGTGGTTTTTCTCTCTCTCGAACCTCTCTCGTTTTGATCATGAGCACTTTCGCGACCCCCGCCCAGCGAGAGGTCCCGAAGGCTGTCCTCCTTCGAACACGTGCGAAAGAAGCGAGGGCTAGATCTCAACACAAAAAAGAAGGGCCCGAAGCGGAAGGAAACGAACACTTTATTTATTTATGGAGGAACATCGCCCCAACCAAGCGAATGCGCCCATTGCGATCTTGGTGCGCTCTGCCCGGCCGAGCTCCATGCGGCGTGCCTACTGCCTTCGCAATAGTGGCGCCCTCACTTCGGCCAGGCGCGAAGCGGCGAGGGCGCCGACTCGCCGCCACGTCCTCACGACGGCGCGGCCGGCCATCCGCCACCTCCATAACCAGGCACGATGAGCAACCACCTCCTCGCGGCGAGCATTGTGGTCCGCCATGGCGCATGGAGCAACAGCGTATGGCGCCTCTCCTTTATAACCAGCGGCGCTTGAAGATAAAAATGCCCCAAATCGCCAGCGATGCGAGAGGAAGCGAGAAGGCAAGCGCCCAAGGGTCCGCAGGCCTTGAGAGCAGCGCCCGGCGTCGGCTCCAAAATCCAGCAGTCCTCAAGCGAGTTAATCCACCCTTATCTCCAGCGAGAAAATTCGCACCGGAAAAAATCGCACACCCACCACGAACTCAAGCGGCGCGTGGCGGCTGCACCCTCAGTCCCCACGCACCTCGGAAGGCGCATGACCTCGAGAGCGGCGACTTCATCGATAACCGGTTACCACTCCCGACCGAGCTCCTCTAAAGTAACCTCCTCAAAACCAAAATACTCGGCCCACGCCCAGCTGATTCAGTAGCACTTTGTGCAAAAGAGGCTACTGAAGCGAAAGCGGCGGCGATCGGATGGAGCCTTCGATATAGGTTGGCCAGTGCTACGACTTACGCCCACCCAACCCGACCATCTTTTAAAAAGCGGCGGTCGCTAACCTAAACCCGCCTCCGACCGTAGAGCTATCTACCTCGCGACTATTTCCTCGGCTCAAAGGACTACGGCCTCGCCCAGGCTCACGGTTTTAGTAGCACTCTGGAGGAAACAAGCCCCAGAGCAAGAAGCACTCTACGGTCGGAGCACCCACTTAGCAGGTTAGATTTCAACCATCAAAGCCAGCGAAGGAGGTGGTTCGACTCAACACCTCCTTCACCAAGCAATCGCTCGAGGCGCCTCGCCCTCCCCATGTCCTCTTCATGAATCTGCCCAAATTCATAAAAGAAACACGGGATAGGCCAGGCGAGTAACTTAAAAGCGGCCGACATCGAGGCTACGACTAGGGCAGTTACATTTCATTACATACATTGCCAAAAAAAGCAAGCGGAAGAAAAAACTAATCCTCCTCCCCCTTTCGGCGGAGAATTTACGCGGCGAGATTAGTAAACAATCTCTTGGGCACACGGATCGGCCGGGCCATGAGCGCGTCGACCTCTTCACTCGCTTCGGTCGGCCGCCGCTCCCGACGCCTCAAGGTCGACGCCGTCGTAATAAGAGCGGTGTTGACGGGGCGCGCCAAAGCACCGCCGCTTCACTTGCACCGGCCTTCTCGGCCAGCTCGAGATCCACCCAAGCATAAGCGGGGATGGCGGGGCCGAGTGCGATACCGCGGATCCTGAGCGACTGGGCCCACGTGAAGAGATCGTCGGTGGCGTCGACGCGTCGTCCGCCCGGTACTCAAAGGGCCGGTCGGCGTGACTCGACGCGCGTCTCGTGCCTCCTTTGCGCCTTCGCCGACTCGGTAGCGTCGGTAAGGTTTTTCGCGGTCTGCCAGGGCCGAAAACAACGTCGGAGGGCGCTTCGCGCGATGACCGGAAGACTAAGCTACTCACCGCATTACGGAAAGCCTCCTTGGCGCGAAGTTCCTCCTCGGCCTTGCACGCGCTTCGATCGGCCGTATACGGTCGGCAAGCTCCTTCGTAAATCCACGAGCTCACCGGCGAGGTCCCTTCGGCCTTGAAGGCGATCGGCCTCACTGCTGGTCGACTCGCATTCCTCCCCGATGAAGAGGGCGGCCTCCGCCCGGCGGTTTGCCCGTGCGGCTGCCGGAAGTCTTGGCCGCGCCGACATCCGCCAGGGACGACCCTGGCCCTCTCCCTCGGTGGCCGCGACTCCACCGCGTCGGCGAGCCTCCGCAAGGCTTGCTGACCTCCCCGTGCCCGGCCCGCCGAGGCGACCCTTCCTTGCTCGGCCGGCAGCGCCCTCCGGCGTCGAGCAGCTCCTACCCTCGGCACTCCCCGGTGTGCAAGTGCGGAGGAACCTTACTTGCCCCGCTCCGGGATGTCAAGCGCTACGGTACATGCCGGTCGATCTCCTTTTCCGCTCAAGAAGATGCCGCAGGAAAAATCCCGTCAAACTTACCGGTGGCGGCGGGACTCCTCGGCAATGGACCTCCTCGCCTTGGGCCGGCGTCGGCGACAAGGGTAAGTTCGGCGTGGATCCTTCCCATGTCATCCTCAGGCGTCCCAATCCGCGCGTTACTGCGTCGTAAATCGGAAACGGCGGGGCCCCGGTGGTCGGGCAAGGCCAAGTGTGGCGATCGGCGACCGCCCGACTTAATTTCCCGCCAGCCCAGGCGCTGCGGCGATCGGTTGTCGCCCATCGGCGACACTCGGACCGCCGTGGCCAGCGGCCCGGCGGGTGGCGAATCTCGTCCGCCCGGCGTTACAGCAGCGAATCGATGTTTCCCCGACGGGCTCGCGACCTCCCACGGCGCGGCACGGGGAAAGCAGGACCGCGAGAACTCACGCCCGGCCTCAGCGGTCGGCGGCAGGCGGAGCACGCCGAAGCTTACGCAGCGCACTCACATCCGGCGGCGGTCGTCCCCCTCGAGCGGCGTCCCCCAGCGGGCCTACCCTGGCGAGGCGTATCCGAGCGATCCCCTCCCGACAACCACCACGCGCCCAGCGAACGGAGGACGGGAGGCGATTCCTCACCACCGAAGTAAGGCTCGGCGCCCTCCCGGCAGTGAGGCCCCTGCGGTCGGATCGGTGAGAATTGCAGAAAGTCGGCACGGAGGTGCGCCGTCGCTTACGGGAGGAAGCGAACAACGGACACTTAGCGTGCCCTCTTTGCGGACCCCGCGAGGGGCGGCGGGACCAGCGCTTCGCATGAGACAAAACCTGCGCGCCAGCAGTCTCTTGGAGGAGCAGCGATCGCCGGCCGACCCGCGACTAGGACCAGCGTCGCGTCTTGGCTCGCCCGGCAACTTCTCCCCCGCTCGACAACGACTCACCGTCACCCTCACTCGAGGTCTCTTGAGGTCTCCTCGAGACCTCCTGCGCCACCTGTGGCTCGGTCATGGCGCTCTTTCCTCTTCGCGTCTTGGTGGCCTCTTTTTTAAAGCTAGCGGCGCGTCTGTTTTTCCTTTTTCGGCGCCACGGCCGCCTCAACTCCTTTTTCCCCCGGCAAGGGGCGGAGAGTCGATCCAGAGCCTATGCGGGCTGCCTTTCCGGAGTAAGGAGGCGAGGAAGCGAGCAAAGCAAGCGAGCAGAAGCCGTCAGGCGTACCGGGTTACGCGGATTAACGTAAACGGCGCGGGCGCCCTCGCCCGCCTCGGTTGATGTCTCCCGTGATGAGGCTGGACGCAGCAGCGCAAGGATCTCCGGCGAGGAAGCTCCCGCTCGAAGCGACCTTGCGAATTGGTGATGCCCCATGTACTCAAACATGGGGCGCAACCGGTCCTTGAAGGGTTGGATCGCCTCTCCATGAAACGTCTTGAGGACCACCTTGCACCTGTCGAGGCCCGCGCCAGTCACGCGAGCTTCTCAGGATCGCGTCCACCTTCTTCCGGTCCTTCTTGTCGGGGCCCCAGGTCCAACAAGGATCGGCGTCGGAGAAGATTCCCATGAAGGCCAGGGCAGCATCGGCCCAGGGTTCCGGACATAGAACCACTCGCTATGCCACCCCGGTTGGGCGTCGGCAGCCTCAAGTCGGCGTAGAGCGGCTGCGGTGGTTCTTGCTTGATTGAATCATCGAGCTCGAGGAGGTGGTGTCCGATGGCGACCTCGCGAAGAAGAAGTGGGCGCGGAGCCCCGGTGGGGTTCGATCCCAGGAAGGCCTCACAACAGTCATGAAGACAGCCGCCAATGTGGAGGACTCCATTGAGTTGATGATGAACCTCCCCCGTAATAGTGCAGCAACCCCGGGCCGAGCGGGTGGAGTGGAAGTCAGCCCCGTTCGTAGAAGGGCCTAACGAGACTATCTCGCCCCGTCCCCAAGTTCGGGGTCCCCTGACCCGGTCGGTAGAGCTCGCTAGGACTCGAGGCGCGGAGGAAGGAACTCCTTCCTCTCCGGACCAAGATAGCGACCCGCCCGCAGGAATGCGGGTACGCGACATCTCCAGTGCGAAGGAAAGCGAGGGGCGGCCGGCGGGCGAGAGACTCCTCTTCTTCCCTCGTTTTCTTCCTCCCTTTTCCTTTTTGCGGAAGCGCCTGAGCAGAAGGCTTGGCGCCTACCACGCCACCCCTCTTTCCTTTATAGGCTCCGAGGCGGAACAGGCGCGCCTCAAGCGCCCGTCAGCGCCTCCTCGCGCTTGAATCGCGATGCGCCAAACCGTCACGCCCTCGCCGTTCCCGATAACGTGCGCGATCCATTTAAATCCGCTGCGCATTAAGCGCTCGACAGGATGGCGCCTCAGCGCGCTTGCGCGCCGCAACATCGCGAGCCTCGCCCGATTCTGATGGGCCAAGGCGCCGCCGAAAGGTATGCAAGCGGCCCTTTGGGCCGCCCGACCTCGGGAGAGTAAGCCGTATGAAGGCACGCCGAGGAGCCCGTCTTTGTGGAGTTCTGGCCGAATCCGGCCGGTGGAGCAACCGCCCAGACCGCGTAAAAAGCGGCGGTCGCGGTGGTGAGCGAGGGCCTCGGTTAGGTCGGACGGGCAGACAATCAGCGTGACTTCGCGTCAAGACCATACCACTCTCGCGGAACTCATCGATGAGTAGCGGCCCGGCCCCTTCCGGTCGGCGAGACGACCAGCGGGTCCGACGGGATCCCGAGTAGAAGGTTTTATGGAGCGCCCCGTAGGTCGGACGCCACGCCGGGAGCTACGTCCGGCAGAGCGAACCCCTCGAGGGATCGCCAAGGTTCCACTTTCGGATCACCCGATAATGCTTCGCCGCGAACGCGGCGTTCAAAGCGAAGGTGGCAGCGTCCGCTCACCTGATTCTAAGGACCCACGTGCACCGTGGCCTGCGAGTCGGCGGGTAAACCCCGGCCGGCTCCACGACCGCTTTCGGGGCTCGAAACTACCCACCGGTGCGCTCGCGCACCGGGCTCTTTCAGTGGCGCGACTCCCAAGCGATCCGACCTATACCGCCGACCTCGGTCGGCGACCACCATGGCAGTAAACCCCGACCGGCTCCCGACCTTTCGGGGGCTCGGGGCTTCGCCCAGTGCGCTCGCGCGCACCAGCTCTTTGGGCGGGCTTAGCCGACAAGCGGCGGCGAGCCAAAGGCGTCGCCGACCTCGGAGTCGTGGCCCACTTTTCGGCCGGGTAAACCCCGGCCGGCTCCCGACCCTTCCGGGGGCTGGGGAACTACACCCACCAGGTGCGCTCATGTCACACGGAGCTCTTTCTAAATTTGTGTGGCTCCAGGCAGCCACACCGACCTCCAGGTCGGCGGTTACCCGCCGGTTAAGCCCCGGCGGCTCTCCAGGCCCGCTTTCCGAGGGCTGAAAGCTCGAGTACCGTGCCATGGGTACCCCATCAGCGGAGGCTGCGAGCAGGTGACCTATCGACGGAAGTCGGCACCACTGAAAGGTACTTGGGCGCAAAGAGCGAGCCCAGACCTATGCTTGGGGCCGACCGAGCGATCGGCGGACTGTTCCCAAGCGGTCGGCGCACGCGGCCACCTAATATCAGCTCAAGCTCGCCCACGCTGACAAGTCGGCGAGGCCACGCCCTGATGTCGCGTATGTGCGCGGCGTCTGACATCCGTGCAGGTGGCGGCTCCTTCCCAAGGTTGTCGAGAAGAGCCACCGAAGAAGTCAAACCCCGTCCGTCGCTGGCACACATGAAGATCGCCCTCTAGAGGCCTAAGCAAAGTCAAAGCGCCATTAAAGTCACCAAAGGTGACAAGAGCACCACGCAACACGCCACCTGTGATTACGCATGGCCCATCGCCCGCGAAACCACCAACCCTACCTCGGACAGCGGGAGTTGGCCGGACAAAACGAAGCAGACCTCAAGACATGCAGACCCCTCTCCTCGTAGTCTTCACAAACTCCCGTGTAAAAGCGCCTCCTCCGTCTATATAAGGAGGCGAGGCCAGAAGGAGGGCGCGGAGAAAAGGAAAACTTGATCTCGAGGTAGCCTCGACTCCCTAGCGAAAACCTCAAGGGGATCGGACGGTAAGGCCGTCAGCCTCGCTGTACACCACATCTGTCTCCAAAGATCAATACATTCACACCGCCTGACTGGAGTAGGGACATTCGGCCCGAACGGTCAGGTATCGTCCGACTCCACGAGTCGACCATTCGGGGAGAGGGAGCGCGCGACCCCATCCGACCATAAAATCGTATTGCCGGTGCACGAAACACCGACAGCTAACCACTGTCAACGTCACACTAATTAGCATAGGGCACACGGTATAACAACTAAACAGTACAAGCAAATCCGGTGACCGGTAGTGAGATTGGTTTGTTGGGTCCTTGGACGCATCAGATATCAGCAAAAGAACATTATGGCGTGACAATGGGCCAATGAGGTGCAATACAACACTGAAAGAAGGGGACACAATGTGCGTACCATCCCCAGCAATATGACTGAAGAAATTCAGTGACATATGTACGTATGACTTGTCATAGCTAAAAAAATGAGGTCACGAGATGACAGATGAGCGAGCATATGTACACGGTCGAGCAAGTATGCAGGTTAAGACTTAGCACTGTTAGTATTGTAAATGCCTTCTAAGACAGAGGGACCTAGGCATGAATGAGTGGTAATGTCGGCACCCGCGGCCAGAGCACCGACTGATATCGAGAGGATGCCCGGATGGGTGAGTGACCCTGGATTTCAACTCTCTGATGCATGGGCTAACAGGATTCTCTCATAGCAAACCACAGGGCGAGAAGTCGGTTCTCTGCGTAGGCCACTGGCCACATCGCTATCGTCTCTGAAACTTCTCATGGTGTGCCCATCCAGACTGCGTGTTAAGGCCGGCAGCGCCGCCATTGCATTCCAGTTGTACGGCCATCGGTGGCCTCCGTAATTACGGCCACTGAACCCGCACGTGTGTTTCTTCAAAGCACTAGCCAGATACCCATGGTTTGCTAGGTAAAAATAATATTACTCGGAATGTTAAGTTTTTGTTATTGGATTTAGCTTGCGTTATGGTCTCGGTTCCGTCGCAGTGCCTGATCGAACTCCATCTCAGCCCACGGCATGCCTCTGCTATCGAGCTTGGCTTAAACAACGTCTTTGGCTTCACCACCGTTGTTTGCATTGCACATTTGCCACGTATCATAAAGGAAGGGAAGAAAGATTGTTGGATAAATGTTGCATTTTTTAGTAGTTAATTTATGAGCCCTTTTACGGTGGATTAAAATTAATATAAGCTGTCCATTCCTTTGAATCTAATGGTTGAAATCAATTTTGATCTAATTATACTACCACCTGTAGTATTGGTAGTAAAAATAAGAAAGGGGGTAAAAGGGTAAAAAATTATATTATATTATTTGTCCTCTACGGTAAAACACATCATGTGATCATGATGAATGGCGGATGAATGGATAAGAAGCCTCTGAAGATCATCAAGTATTCGGTGAATCCAAAACTATGAACAATTAGAAAAAGTCTAAAATACCTCAAATGAATGGATAGAAAAAGCCTCAAATACCCTTGAGAAATGGATAGCTAAATTTGATTTCTACTACCACTATTTACTACCTATGTTATCCACCGTAAAATTTCTCTAATTTATTTGTTATAGGATAATTTTTTTGTTAAAGATTTTGTAGGGGTGGAGGGGTGATCTGAGGAGAGGTGAATGTTGAAAGGGTTTTGATAAGTTTCATCCGGATATTTTCTTTAGCAACCATCATCCAAATTCCTGGCCATTGGATTTGCTTTCAGATCAATGCACGGCCTCCCTGAATTCGAGGTGGGTTGATTCTACGGATGTATGTTTTGATCGTACGGTCCAAAGTTTGGATGTTTTTTGGAACAAAAACATCCGAATGATACCTATACACTCCCATGTTGAAAATGTGAAGAACATCATTTACCACCACTTGGTTTTTTTTAAGTAATGAAATATGCTATCCTGACCACCGAGCTCGTATAATAGTGCATCGAATGTAAGTATGTGATTCTGTTGGATACAAGTTTGGATTATATGATTGTATCTTCAAAACCTGAGCAGAATAGCCACGACACTGGCCAATATACTCTTTGATAAGCAAATACTCCCTTCAGTCTGATAATAGATGTCGTTTTGGACATCGACACGGTCTTCAAAACACAACTTTGACTGCTAATTTTTATTATAATATATTTATAAAACCCAATAAAATTATAATATTATGAAAGTACTTATCGAGATAAATCTACACATATAATTTTCATATATCCAATTTAAATATTTAAAAATATATTAATAGTCAAAGTTTTAGAAGTTTGACCATCACTATATCCAAAACGACATCTATTATCAAACTGGAGGGAGTACTATGTACGACTCGGAAAATACTAGGACAATAAATAAGAATGGCTCAAAGGGAGCATATTGAGCACTAAAGTTCCTGAGCACGCGTCCCACCTCGAATGTACACTTCGATACAAGTACAAACAAATTGACCATATAGTTTGTGTCCTTCAAACCTACTTATTTGGTAGAAACTGGTGTGAGGGAAGCATCCCCTCCTGTTTGAAAACAAATGCAAGAGACCCACAGTTAGGGCATTCTTGGATCATATCAACAGACTAACGGCACAAGGAACAACTAGATCTCAGGCCACATACACATTTCCTGCGTGAAAATGTAAATGTAAATAATGAACTCGGAAGAGATCTATTGGTGCAGCTCATGAAATACATGCTTCCATAGGCGAAAAAGACTGGACAAAGAATTACAGTAGTCTTGGTGGTAAAGAATGCTACAGTACTATCTCTCTCTTCTATATATATCAACAGCACCGGCAGCAAATTATATCGCGGCATGCGTAAGGAGCAGCTCTGGCTTCGAGCTCCTCAAGTTGGGGCACAGCTTCCAGAACAAGTCCCTTCTCTCTAGAGAAGCAGAAGTCGTAGATGTTTCTACAGATGCCTTTACTGAATGGATGAACTTTGCGAGGAACTCCCCTGCAAAGTGGCACAGCTTCAATATTTCACTACCATTATACCAATAATTAGCTGTATCACAAACTGGAAGCCGGGTAACTCAAAATATTCCATACCTTAAGTAGAATATCCGCTTCCTTCTGGCAACTTCGTAGGTTGTTTGATTTGTAACAGCAATGTAACTGCAAAACAAAATCAGATGTGCATGCATTATACTGTACACAAAGTGTTGTTGACTTGGGGTTTAAAAAAGTTATAAACCTGGTCATAGGAAAGTAAAATAAGTGCATAAGCTTCTGAGCTGTAATTTTCAAGATGTAATCTACCTCAGATTCTATGATAAAAGATGAATCGAAAAGGTTTAGCCTATTTATGAACATTAAAATTGATATTTATTTAAAGAAGTTAAAAATTGAGAGGTATCATCCAGTGGCATGTACAAAATTTTGTCTTTCAGATATGGTCACTGACATCATCAATATGTCTTTCGGATATTTAGTTTTATGGTAATGACAAAATGCTAGGCCTTCCTTATTGAGAGAGTAGTCTTTCTTATGTTTGTTTTAACAAACAAACAAATTGGGGAAAATAGTTGTGAAACTTGAAATGCAATACATTTTTTAGTGAATATTTAAGTAATATCTTCAATATTAGAATTTATTCAGTGATGTAGATCCACATACACGCTAACTCGTTTTAAGTAAATGTTGTGTTACGAGACCAAACAGTAGAAAATGGGTCTTTCGGGGATCCTAAAGGTGCTCGCTGAAGACTGACTAACTTGGGGAACGAGTAAAGGTGATTTTCTTATATGTGTTGAGAATACAAGTGTGTCAACCCTCTCAAATGGTGCCCATGGGGCTCTATTTATAGGACCATGGTGGGTTGGCGAATTACACAGGTGCCCTCTAAAGTGCTGCGGCACAGGGGCAAGGATGTCCTATTGGCGTCACCGGTGCCCACATGTCGCCGTGTCAGCCTTGGCCACGTAGTGTGCCATGGGCTTGGTCCAATGGTCCGGGCTAGATCCAATGGTGATGGTTATTAAGGGTGCTAGATCCAACAATGCGGAATTAGGTGCCATTGATATGCACCTACGTGGCTGAAATGTCGAACGGTGGGGACCACTCCCACAACAGTAAACAATAGTGTTTCGTCAAAGCTCAAATTCAAAATTCTACTTTTTTTCTGATGGAAATGATAGGCAGGTTCTCAACCTACACATTCAAGAAGAAACTAATAATAAAAGATAAAATTTGACATTTCTTTTCAATAATTAAAAGGCCTTATACTGCCAGACACACCACATCCCTTATACTGTCGGACACATCACATAAGGAGAAAACTTACGTTTGAAACATCAACAGCAGCAGCAGGAATATGAGGATAAATATCAATGCTGCCAACAGGATTACACCAATAAAATCCTTCCACCTGCCATGGTAATAAAAAAGATGCTCAAATGAGATAACAGGAAAAGTAAGGTCCAAATTGAAGGGATTAAAGCTGCATCATATGAGCTTATGAGTTTTAAAAGAGAATGACATATCATACCAGGCCTTGTCAATATCTAGATGCAGCGGCTCAATATACAGAGCAACGGTCCAGATACACAAGATTGTTTCTTCAAATATGTACCACCTAGGAAAGATTTGTTATGCAACCATAATAACCGAGTCCCCATGATAGAATAACACAGCATAAGGTACAAACAGTGGCATACGCAAGACAAAAATAGAGGGGGTGTGTCCCTTTCGTCGCCGTCCACCTCATTTGGTCTCTAATTTCCAGGGATAATCTTCAATTGGTACGGTGACATTTTATCGTTTTTATAATTTACTAATCAACTAGTAATTTAAATTATATGGTGTTATTTTGTGGTGAATTTACTGTGATTTTTTTGTTGAGTTTGTGTACTGAATATTTCAGAATGTAATCAATTTAGCACCAATAATTAAAATAAAAAACAAAACAAAAACTCTCGAATTGCCCAGATTCCCCACTGGTTGTCTTCTCCGATTCTCCCCACTGACGAGTGGCAACTCCCGAGTGCCGCGGCCCCACCTTGGCTCACGGTGACGGCGCCTCCCCTCTCAGCCTCGCCCCGGCCAATAATTTACTAATCAACCAATAATTTAAATTTATTAATCAACCAATAATCGTATATTCAATTACATATTTTGGAGGTGGCTGAAATCCGAAATCTCAGTGAGATCTCGGAATTTCAAATAAAATTTGGACGAAATCCAAAAACCAAATTTCAAATCCGATCATTTTTCAACAGGGATTTCCGAGATTTCGGTCGAAATCACCGAGATTTTTTTACCGGCCGAGATTTAGAATGTTGGGAGATTCGAAATCCAAAATCTCGCTGGGATTTGGATCCTTGACTTCCATCCACTTCCTTAACACCACCTGTGCTAGCTTGGTTGCCCGACGACCTCAAGTGGTTGAGCAGCTCGGCCTCAGCGCGGCTCCCCCAGGATCCCCATGGCCCACCTCGACGACCTTGCTCAGTAGCCCCTCCGGGCTCCATCAGCGTCTCAGCACCTACCCCACCCCCCCACCCGGTGGCGCAGCGGGCAGCAGCTCCCCCACCACGGCGCCTTCCCCACCCTGCTGGCTCCCCCACTCGGCCTCAGTGCCTCCCCTACGTCGCCCCTCCGTCGGCGCTTCCCCAGCAGCTCGGTCCCCCACCTCTGGCTCCCCCACATCGCCCCCTTCGTCGCTGGTGCCGCACCCGAACGCCCGCACACCGAGCTGCCGGTGAGTTGTCTCTCGCCCGAGATTTGATTAGGGATTTGAAGTTCGATTGGGTAATTGGGGATTGTGGATTTGAGTTTCGATTACGGAATCGGGGAGGTTAGTTGGTTTGTTGGCACCACACTCGAATCGTGGTCCCGGTCCGTGCCTCCTCTTCGAACTCCATCGGTGACTTCCTCCTCCCGTCCTTTGCGGCTTTGCCGGGCCGATAGCTGGCGCTCTGCCACCTGCTCCCACCAAAAAAACGCCAACAGTCACTGGGGTTTGGGGGAGGCGTGAGGGGCAGAGCCGGTGCGCTAGCCCCCTCGCGCACCCCCCGTGTGTCCGCCACTGGGTACTACGATATGCACATCCCAATGTATAATGGCAACAAAACAGTTACATTGTGTAGCTCACCATTTACAGCAACACGTCGCAAAGTTTTGCAAAAAGAAGAAGAAGAAGAAGAAGAAGAAGGAGGTTCTAGTTGACCTTTTTAACCAGTAATAGAAAGTTAAACTTTAAACATCTCACGAGAAAGGGGTGAGTCCATCCTCTAATACACCAGTTTGAAAACTTTGGATTTATATTCCCTAGGATTAATAGTTTTAATCAAATTGACTATACAATTTAACACCAAATTTGACTCATACAACTAAACTGTATAATCTATTCAGTAAATTTAAGGCCGTATCCTATTCCACTTGTACAGTGACAAATTCCTGTCACTGTGCAAAGCATGCAGTCACACTTCAAACTTTTATCAAAAATATCTTTTCAAGTATTTATAATGGTTATATGAAAATAATAGAAGTAAATTCTTCAAACTATACATTCATAATGTTATACTTTTATATCTTTTACGAATATACTGCGTAATAAAAATATAATGTCAAAGTTGCATCTTGGAGACCATGAAAAGTAAAAAATAAATTAACAATTTGTGACCAGATGGAATGTTATCTGTTGGTTGGTATAAATACTCTGACGCATTGTTGATATCCATTTCCATTCACAACAATGGAGTTTTACGCAATATAAGTGGACACAGTAGGCTCCTCATATGTTTATGCAGTACCTGAAGCAAACAAATAAGCATACATGCAAAGTTTCTACAGACTGTACAGCAGAACATATAACATGTACAATAGAAAAACACAGGACATGCACACCAGACAACGCAATTGATATGTAACTGTAAGTGTACAAAATATACTGCAAAAGTTACACATGCCAAAACTCACCAAAAACGGCAATGGTTCTTTTTGCCAATGCATGTTCCAAGCCAAATGCAGTGATGATCAAACTGAAGGACACACTTGTCACAATCATGGCAGTGCCTGGTACGAGGTGGCTGCAAAAGCACGTTGTAGAAAAAAATTGAAATTAGACAATTAGTGGTAGCTTTAAATGAGAATAAAAATGTGATGATAGAATAGTTCAAATCAGTATGATATAATGAACAATTATAAACTAATAAAGCAGTAGTAATTCACTTTGTAAAACTCAAATCAGTGTGCTCGCCAGTTCGCAAATTAGTAGTTGGGAATTGGCAACCCTAACAAAGCATCCAGTTCTACAAGATCTCCTGATGATATTGGGGAACCTTAATGGTTCTTTAAATGGCAATAAAATGAAACAACTGCAAGGAAGGATGTGAAGGGAAAGGCTGCCAATAGACAACTTCAACTGTATCACCAAGTATAACAAACTCTCATTCCGTTTTCTGGCTTACTACAGATCATTTTTGCTATTCTTAAATAAGGTCGCAAGGAGTTTTGTTAAATTTAGTCAAACTTATTTGGAGATATACTCAAGACTCACTATAATGCCTTGTTTGACCAACTCACACTTGATGTGTAGTTCAATTATGCTTCTTTCAAACAATGACCATGGTAATCAATTGCATATCATAGCTACAGAAGCATTAGCACCATAAATTTAGAGGGTCAAACACTACCTGAATTACTCCGCAGTAATTGCAAGTCCAATCCCTAAACACGATAGAAGTATGTTAACCATATAACAATGAGCGAACACAAGAAGCTACTGTTGGAAATACCAAAGAAAAATGACCATCTCACTTCTCAATACTTGGAACTTTACCTGCTGCTTGACCCAGGAGGATAAAGATCCATAACTTGCTGCAACCATGACGGCGTAGAAGTCACTGGGTTAAGTTTCTCTAGTTGAGGTCGGCACATGAGGGAATTTAAGCTTCCATTTTTTGAACTAGATTGTCTTTTCTTAATCATCAAAAACAGACACACAGCAAAGTATAAATATCATTGTATATCTCCCACAAGTTTTCAACACTTTTATGCTATGGATATTACGACATTACTTTGAAAGAGTAGCAGTATTGATGAAGGTTGCATGCATTGTGGAACCAGCTTTCATCGCATCAATAACATACCTGCCAGCACAGGAGCCCAAAATACAGACACACACACACACACACAAACAATCAAACGCTTTCCAGATTGACCTCTCGATAAGATAATGTCATCCCAGGAGGATGAGAACAAATTTAATAAGGCAATTCCATACCCTGGAGATGAACCAGCAGTGTAGAAATACTGTATTAAGGTGATCAGAACGAGCACTCCGTACACCCCTACATACCTGCAATCAAATGACACCACACGGAGATCCTCGCTCTTAAGAAAGAACACCGAACTTCACACTTAATCAGAAGCCAAAAGTTATCTTGCAGGTACTAAAAAAAAGAAAGTAAAGGAATACACAGTGTAATGCCCAGCAGAAATGTCACTACGATTCCTATTGTTCAGAGGTCCAACTGAGATCGAGAACTAGGAGTCTAGGATTCCTACACACACCAGCTGAAATGTCTAGAAGAAATGGCACTACCATAAACTACCAAGTAGTCATGTACCAAGCAGATATAATACAACCGGAATGCTTCTCAGAAGGGCATCTTCTCTCCGCTGTGCAGAATTACGTGGTTTTTGCTGCAAACTGGCCACACGCAGAAGCACTCGCGCGCGCGAGCACCCCAAAAGCTTTTTTTCTCCTAGAATCAGATCAGAAGCTACTTTTTCCTAGAATCAGATCGGATTACAGGCTACTACAAAGCAAGTAGACAGGGGGAAAATAACTTCACTGCCAACTAGAACTGGAACAAGCTTCTGAGTATCAGATAAATCCACAGGACATCCTAAATTTGGACTTGACCAGAGCAAAAATGGAAATCAGGTGGCAACCGTACCACGGCTCCTCGTGGATTCGCCTATCGAGGGTCGAATCGAGCATGAAGACGGCGCCGACGAACACCACGTGCGTCATAAGCACCATAGCTCTCAAGCCCAAGGACGACCTCCTCGCTGTGCAAGAGAGCCCCAGACACTAGATCAAAAAAAAAAAAACCCCAAGGAATCCAGGACCAAATCGAGCTGAAGAATCGAACAGAGAGCGTACTTCGATCGAAGAGACGGACGCCGGGCTGGGAGGAGGAGGAGGAGGACGCCATTTCGCCGTCGCCGTCGTAGCATCCGACGGCGAGGAGGTCGGCGGGGATGGCTAAGCAGTAGTGAGGGAGGCTACCGGCGCTGCGACTTCGGTGGCTTCGGAGACGAGACGACGCTTCGGTAGAAGAAGCGGCCAGCGGGGTCCGTTTCGGCGGGGACGAGGTGGGTCCCACCTGGCAGCCAGAGAATTATTGTCTTACTGAAGTGGATGGGCCCCATCTGGAAGCGAGGAAGGAAGGAGAAGGTGTATATTTATGGAGAGGACTTCCATCCGGACGTCCGTTTTTTTTGTTTTTCTCGGACGCCGTGCAACATTTTTTTTTAACTTATGCAACATTTTTTTTAACGTATGCAATATTTTTTTTGAACGTATGAAACATTTTTTTTACTGTTTGTCGAAGAAAAATGTTTCAATACGTAGAAAAAATGTTTCACTACGTAGAAAAAAATGTTTCACGCGTGGAAAAAAAAATATTGCGAAAAAATCTGCTGTCCGATCCCTAGCAATACCGTATATTTATCCATGTGTCCACCTTGTGCGGCTATGCCACCAAAGTTAGGACAACTAGGTAATATGGCGCGCTACGCCGCGCCGTGCCATTTTGAATAGTTTGTTCATCGTTATTGGTGATCAAGCAAATAAGGATAGTTAGCACAGGAAAACGTATAAAGAGATAGAGAATGGTTTGAAATCAAGAATTTTGTTGGAACTGTGTGCGGGCATATCTAATCTAGGGAGAAAAAGGTATTGGTGAATATAATATTCTGGAACAGTATAGTATATCTTGATACAATAGATGTATACAACAGTTTGGCCATGTTACGTTCAACAAAAGTGACATTTAGCATATGTGTATAAACGCTCTAATCTGATCATAGAGGTAGTGAGAGTAGTATTAGAATCGAGTGATAACATGATTATAACATATTCATATATAATAGTGTACACAGAGCACGCACGTTGATGCATGAAGTAGATGTTCTGGAACAGGCATATACACATATAAGGTGCCCATCGAAGGTAAAAGTTAGGATAGGAACCATACTGGATAAACACAAAGGTTTATGGATATTAGTTTCATTGGTCCAAAAGATAAGAACATGGTTAGTACAGCCGGGTACGCGAAAGGATGGCAGGTTCCAAAGTAGATGAAATAGACTATCAGATACATACGCATGCACACATACATACACATATACATGTGTGTGTGTAACCAGGGCGGGGAATACGTCAGGTAGGCATTCTGTCGATAGAGAAAGGCAAAACAACATCGATCATCATATGGCCTGTGGTATCTGTTCCGTGTGAGTACAGGATCCTGCAATCAGTTGATCGTTGTAAGGCAGGTTTAACATAGCGAAAAACGATGCGAAATACCAAAGGGAAACGGAATGAAATAGGAGCAGTGTTATCAGTATAAGAACCTTGTGCTAATGCGAGCTGGTTTCTTCGCCAAGAAGCAGTTTTCTTTTAATCGAAGCTCTTTGGCCGGTATTGCTGTAAGCATTGGGCATAAAGGGATAACTATGTTACCTGTGTAACCGTTAGTGCATTGACAAATTTAGATCAAAGATGTATACTCAAATGTTACCTGTGTAACCGTCAGTGCATTGAAACGCGCGAGTGAGCAGATTCATGTTGTAATCACATATCCCGTTAAGCCTTATCTACTTCCTTTTTTTTGCTCAAACTATGTCCTTTATTTCACCAACTTTATCAAGATTCACCAAGTAAAAACCCAAAAATAAGAAAAATTGAATTTAAGGGTTGCTGTTACCAAAGTAGTGAGGTCGGTGGCATCAGCCAACATTTGGATAGAAGCAACAAGTTAAACAGTGGGGATGAAAAATCCTCCTCTGTGTACAATGCATTTCATTACTCAAATTATTTGTCAAACCCATAAAAAAATTACAGGTTTTTTGTTGAATAAACTAACTATACCAGGGGTAGAAGGAAACACAAATACCAAAGGAAAAGCTCAAAGTTTCATGTTTTCCCAACCACACTTACCAGAAGTACAAGAAAATAAAAATTATAATTTCTGGACTATAAGCAATTAAACTTTTGAAATTCACACATCATCTTACTCACAATGTAGACAGAATCAAGTGAGGCCATAATCAGGAGCAATATAAGCGCAATAGACCTAACAAGAGGGCAGATAGTCAACCCAAGCATAAAACTAACAAGAACAAGCATCATTAACAGCTAGGGCGTATATTATTGAGGCCTACCTTAACAACAGCATTAAGAATTTGTCCCCTCTATGATTATCCAAATCATCAACCTAATAGAAGAGCAAAGTTAGCAGAAGATAATACAACCTTTATGATTCGATAGTAAGCTTGAATTGAATATATTTGTATATCGCAGCCGTTTCTTGTAAAAAAAAAACATATAACATACATGGATAGGGTAGCTATTGGTGTATGGATTAGTTATTGTAGTTAAAATGCACAATAAGTAGATGATCTACAATAACTGTCTCATCTTTACACAAAATAAATCTACCTCTGCACAACCAACATATCTCTTGCAGTGTTTGATTTCCAATGGACAAAGAAAGGAATTAGTTTCACATGCTAAGCAACACTAAAGCATACTATTCTATAATAACTAAAGGCATATGTTTTACTCATCTAGAACTTACCAACAAAGCTACTGATAGTACCTAGAATTTAGTAGCGAGCAAGCTAACAATTGCAGCCTGCAACCTTGACAAAATAGAACAATCAAAGCACATGAGAAAAAGGTGGAGTCAGTAACTCATATATCCTGTTAAGACGCCCCCACCTAGGGGGAAAAAAGGGAAAATCTCTCAAAAACATTTTGTTATGCAATCTACACCACCATTCATAGATAAAATAAACTAAAACAAGAAAAAGGCAAGAAATGGCACATCTGCCCAATCTTTAGGCAACCAGTTCATAGTCGAACAAGCAAGTACCTGTAGAACGTATTTACATTTAATATGTCAATTTGATTTCAGCTGTTGTTAACACCCTACCCATGAATCCATGAAACATTTAAATAGTAAAGAAAGGCAGTTTAACAAAAAATAACTGATGTGAAACAAGAATCATTGTAGGAAAAAATTCTCAGCTGGGCATAAAAAGCCAGCTCATGAAGAGTAACAAAATATTATGAAATTGGATATAACATATGCATGCACCATATTGCTATGCCTTCCCAAGCAAGTAGGGCTTGGTAACCTCCCTAAGCAACTCTAAGCTATTGTACAATTACAGAGTAGCATTGACAACAAACTTGTTGATTCTAAGAAGAGAGAGGTCGGAGCCTTACAGTCTTAGCATTCGTGATGAAATCCACGAGGTCACCGTGGCGGCGAAGCCGTGGAGCCGAGGCCGATGCCACGTGACATGGAGCCGCCGGCATAGAGGTATTGGTGAGAAGAACAAATTGCCAAAGTTTAGCAAGAGCCAACCTGAGCTGATGAAATCAAGACAGGAAATGAGTATGGAAATCTGTGAATGTGAGATTCAAGCAAGAAGAAAGATGTTATTACTCAGCCGACGAACCAAAAAAAGGATAGATTTTATGCAAAAACTCGAATCTGCTTCGAGCAGTGTGGAATTTAAGAACAATCTCTCTCCCAGAAGTGGACTCACACTGTCACACAAGGAGAAATCAACACAAATGAAGAAACCCCTTAAAATAAATGAACTTCTGTAAGGAATAAGTTTTCTCCAGGAGGGAAAAAATGGAAGCCTTGAACAAATCAAGAAACACTGAGCACGGATAGCGGCAAGCCTGGATTTACCCAAGCCCCCAAAACTCCAACTCGAAGAAGAAACCGTGAAATCTGGGCAAAAAAAGAGAATCGGAAGCCGAGCAGATACAAGGGAATCGGAAGTAGGAAACTCCCTCGGATCCCAAAGCCGTGAAATCCATGGTGGTAGGGGCAGTTGTGGAGGTGGGGTGGAGACCGAAGACCAGTGACGGGGTGGGCTGCGACGTGTGAGCCTGTGCGCGGGAGGGGAAGCCACCGGCGGGGAAGGACATCGTCGGAGGCGAGGGAGATGACGGATCTGGCCATCGACCGCTATGTAGCTGCCTGATCCGTCCTTCGGCAGCCGTACGCCGCCACACTATCGTCGGATCTGGCCCCTCGTAGCCGTTGGACGGATCGAAGGACATAAGGGCCTCGAGGGTTCCATGAGGCGGTCAGGGCCCGAGCCTATGCGTGGCGATCTCAAGGGTTCCGCCGGGCATCCAACGCCCAATCTTGTGGGCTTGCAAACGCAGGAGGAGCGGCGGGAGACGGCAGGGGAGGCGGCTGGGTAGAGGGGAAGCAAGTGAAGGGGAACGGAGGAGAGGAAGAGAGGAAATGGAGGTAAGGGTGCGAGGTAAGGCGGGGTGGTGAGACGGCGGAGCCAGCGAGGAGAACGGGAGAGGCTAGGGCACCGGCGGTTGAGAGTGCGAGCAGACGGTCGGATCGTCCCGTCCTTGCGATCGGACGGCCCGAAGACCGTAGGACACGAAACTAATTCCATAGGAGTATGAGGGGCTAAATGTAAAATTGCCTGACAACAGGCTGTTGCCTGCTCATGCGTGGCCTGGCTCGCAGGGGCGCCTCGCGTTTCCGCAAAACGGCGAGGGTTTTTTCGCAAAAAATCGACGTGGATGGCCTGGGAGCTCGCCAATCTCTTCCACTTTAATATATGTAATATATATATACAGGTTAGGCCAGGACACGCACGTGTCGGAGTTACACAGCCTAAACTAGTGGCCTGATGCCTGTTTGAACGTTGAACCGTTGCGCAGTGTTGGGTTGGCCGTTGGTGGGCTATCGAGTGAGAGGAGTGTGTGCATATTAGGGTTCACATGCACACCCACGAACCTCTATTAGATCAGCCGCTGCCATAGCTCAGTTCTAACTTAGTAAGGTCAATTACTGAAAATTGCGCATGCTCTATCTAAAATATATAGGATTATCAAGGTGTTATGCAAAAAAAAAAAGTTAAAGAGGTGCTTATATGCATTTATTTTTTAAAGTTGCATAAATATTAAGACATGAATAAAGGTTAGAGGGTGATTATTTACCACTTTGCTTGTTTTAAGATTTGTGCAATTTAAATTGGGAAGAAAAGCATAGCATCACTACTTAAAAAGTTATTGGGTTAATTGACCCCATGGTTTCTTGCTGGAGCCACAACTACAAGATTGTATTTTGTATCCAACTAAAATTAGGTGAACCGTGCACCTAATGAATACAAGTTTTGCAAAACATTTACAAATATGAACGATAGCGATCCAATCAATATGAACATAATATTCCCAATGATGAGAGAGTGAAAAAACCCTCAAATTTCCAATATATCATCCCTTTATTAAAGATCGGAGGTTTGGACCTCGGGGAGCTCGGCTACATGTCCTCCTTCCGGTTTTACAAAAAAACCCCTCCATTCTTTCAAACTACGGATAGGTCCTTCCAAATTACGAAAAGGTCCTTTGTGATTTTTTGTGAGGGCAAAAAAAAAATTTCGAATCGCGTTTAGGTCCCTCGCTTGCTACTTTATGGAAAAAAAAGCCTATCATTAAATACAAATCGTGAGCGAGCTATTTTCTACTTTTTCGGGATAGCAGTGAGGTCCAAAAATATAACAAATAGGTCCCCGGTTTTTATATCCAGTTCTTTTCTCCGTTTTCCCCGGAAAAAAATATTTTCGTCGACATAAATATGTGTACTATTTTTCAGCGCGTTTTCTAATATTTCTCGAGCCTCCAAAAATTTTGAAAATACATCTAAATATATTTTTTCTCTGAAAAAATGCAAAATTATTTTTCGTTCACGCGCGTGGCGTGCGCCGCGTTTATTGGCCTAGTTTATTTCACTGTACTACTACTTTCTCTCCAACGCACTAGCTGACGTAGATTTGGTATTGCAAAAATACCTTCAAAGACTATAGATAGAGCATTTGTTTCCTGGCCATCCTGGGATGTGAACTACCGATTGTACACCAGAGAAATAAACCCCTCAGTTACAAGCCAACTATTTTTATTCGTGCCATGCACGCCTGACTCTGTCATCTTCCATACCGTGGCACGAGCTTGTATTGTCAGCAAGGTTTCAAATCTCGTTTTGGATAAATCTCGGAGGTGGCCGAAATTCAAAATCTCGGCGAGATTCAAAAATTTCGGATAAAATGCGGATGAAATACAAAAATCAAATTTCAAATATGGTTTTTTTTTTCAACCGGGAAATCCGAGATCTCGGTCGAAAACACGTCAAAAAATTTCAAATTTTTTTTTGGATGGTCCTGACACATCACTAATGTTCCTATAAAAATTTTAGATAATGATCAAGTATGAGAAATTTTTAAAAAATCTAACAGTGCCATTGTCTTGATAAAAGACTGACCGGCAAATTTTAACCGAATGGAAAATAGTGCAAACCAAGTTAAAAACTTTTGAAATTTTTTTTGGATGGTCCTAACACATTCATAATATTCTCATAAAATTTTCAAATGATGATCAATCTTTACGAATTTTCAAAAATTCAAATAATGCTACTAAAGACGGACTGACAAATTTCATCTGAATGAAAAATAGTTCAAACCACTTTATAAAAAAAAATTGTGAATGGCCCTAACACATTCATAATATTCCCATAAAATTTTTAGATGATGATCAATCTTGAAAATTTTAAAAAATTCGGACAGTCCTAACCGACAAATTGAATCGACAAAAAAATGGTCAAAAACATGTTAAAGATTTTTAAATTTTTTGTAGATGATCTTGGCCCTAAATCCAATCAAATCCAATGCATAAAAATTAAAATCCGACAAAAAAAACCACCAATTTTCGGCCAAAATCACCGAGATTTCGGTCGAAATCGCTGAGATCTCGCCGAGAAATCTGAAATTTAATTTTTTAAAAAAAAAATTGAATTTTTTTACCCGGCCGGCATTTTGAATCTCAGAGGGGTTCGAAATCCGAAATCTCAGCCTAGATTTCCGATTTTGGACCGATATTTGAATCCTTGATTGTCAGTCTGTCGCACATTGACAAGTATCAATCGATTGGATCTAACAACCGGACCGGATGGTGCATGGATGGATCTTGGTGTGAGTCGATGTTTCCACGTGACGCGTGTGCACACGATTAGGGGACTTTTAAAAAAATATATATATTTTTTAAATAATTCTGCAAATATAATATGTCTAAAAGAAAAATTACAAAAATACACCTATCATCATTTGAAATGGTGATAAAGTCTCTATCGCCAATTCAATTGGCTATGAAAAGAGATGTTTTGTTGAATTATTCTACCGTGAATTCATTTAGTCAACAAGGGACAACCAATTCAAATAGCGACAGAGGTATATCTTTGTAAAAAAAAATTCGATGTACCATTTTTGCAAAATAATTTAAAAAATATATTATTTTACTAAAAAAAATTCGTGATTAGGAGAGGAAATCGAGATCCACTGTACGCTCACTTATGACCTTGTATACCTTCAGAGTTCAGAGCAAAGCCATGCGAAATTGGGCTTGCTCTAGCCCTTTGGGCATATATCGGGCCCAGAAGTAACACCTTCGAACTCTATGTGTAAAATACACTAATTCAGGATTGAGCTAGTGTACACGATAAACAAAATTGATAATACAACACATAAAACGTACCTTTATTCAATAATTGTGGTAGTCTCTTACAATAATATTGGCTCACAGGCCAAATAAATGTAAAATAGTGGAAATAAGATAAACTGAAATGAAACCCAATAAATTTGCCACTAGCAATCGACTGTGGTAGCGGTTCTAATTTCCCTGATCCTCACCATTGTACTCATACTCCTCTAAAAACAATAATAAAACAAGAGTGAGTACTAAAAGTACTCAGCAAGCTACACAAGAAATGCAACATTAATGCAAGGAATATCGCTGGAAGGTTATATGGTTATTTTTAGCATAAAGCTGCAAGTTCACAAATACTCTAACTAATTTCCAAAGGCACGGTATTATTTAAAAAGGAAATTTTATTTTTCAATAATTCTAGATTCAAGAATCACTCCAAGAATCAACTCAGGTATCTCTCCTGGAACTCAACCCAAGTTTACCATAATGGAATCACTCCACCCCCACTAAATACTTTCTCGAAATCATCTTTATAAACAATAAAATCTAATATGTGAAAGGCCAACTCGGCATACCCTTGATTGCAGGTGCAGCTAATCGATTAGTTTTACACTCTACATAGGTTGTACAACTTCACTCACAAGGCATGGTTATCTCATTGTGCCAAAATACAAACTTCCTTTGGTGTGCGACAGAGAAAATAGTAACAAGGCCCCATATAAAGCTCCATCAATGTAGTCATGCCCACTAAGGTTTCATTGCTGAAAGGATCACTCTAATTCAGAAGCCCTCTCTTGCGCCAAGTGGCAGCATCTCCGCTCACACCACTTCCTACCTAATAGCATGACTATTCATGATATGTTGTAATACGGATAACCATGTGTTAGCACCCAAAATTGAGCGACTGAGATGGGTGCAGTCTTGGCACGAGTTTGAAGGGACCGGTATAAGGCCAGGTTGATAGAAGATGATGAACGGGCAGATTGGAAAGGTTATGGTTATATGGTAACACCTAGGCCGGAAGGAAGACCAGAACTGATACGACTAGAATTAGATATGATCGTGCCCAAGATGGAAAAAAGAATTCGAAGTCGGTACGAGTGGATGACGAGATCGAGACATCCACGATCAAGCTCAAGGGCTATAAAAGAAGTATGACGGGCTACGTCGAAGATATACACACACATCAAGCCAATCTATACCTTTCTTTTCCTTTGCATTAAGAGTAGACACTTAGTTTGTAATCTTTTTCCTATAATACACTTTGATCAATATAGTTGTGCATCATCGATTATTGATCTTCGCTGCATTACGCCCTTCAAGGTCCTACTTTCTCTCTGATCTTGCTGTGCATCGCCTTTTTCGGGAGAAGTGGCCTTTACCCCATCTAATCGACTCGTAGAGTTGTTTAGATCTACCGGTTACCCCAATCTATGTTGGCTTGTTTCAAATCAACCAGATACCCTTGTTATCAAGCCCCAAATCGATTCCTTGATCGATTTATTCGGGAGCTCTTTCCTCTTGCCGATTGCGGGATCAAATCGGCTGGCACACTCACTAACCAGAACTAAACCCGGCGTTCTTGTGTGTTGTGGTGATTAACCCTTCGTCAAGTTTTTTGCGTCAACACCAGGCCTGTCCCATAGCAGACAGGTGGTAGTACAATAACGCTTTACATCCAGCAACTTACAGACTGATCCTTAATTGACTGGGCAAACTTTCACAAACCAAGAAACCACCACACTATCCTGTCTCATCCAATCTAAATTATATTTTCAACTTTATCATGACATGACATAAAAGTCTATGGCATAGTTTTCAACAATCCTCAAAACATAATTCTCAATTTCAATAAAATCATCATTTGCACAAATTCCTAAAATAACCTAAATTCAGGTCTAAGCAAGACTAAGCATGTCCTAACTGTTTTGATAGTCATCATACATCATAAACATAACCTAGGGTTACAATGACACAAAGAATTCAATCATCAAATGAGGCTTTAGCAAGCATGGCATAACTATTTAATATAAAATTGGGATTGAAATACATTTATAGAAACTGTGCGTGCAATAATTTAAATTTAATATAGTATTTCAAAAATTGGGTTTAACATGATAAGGATGTGTAACTCGCCTTGGAAAAGTCCTTGCTCTAGTTCTGAACCTTGCTCTTGAGTCCACACTTCGCTCTCATATACTCCCGGTGTTTCAACGTCTACGCAAATAAAAAAGAAAATAGAAATAAACACCAAAAATAGAGAGCAAATGAACTCCAAAAATCAAATAAAATTCACCATTAAATATAGCTTAATTGTACAAATTTTTAGGCTCTAGATTCACCTCAATCGGAGCCCGTATGAGTGAGAACAAGCTCTTGAAAGTTTGAAAATAAAAAAATAAATACTAATTATGTGAATTATTTTTCTACTAAAAAATCATTTAATTGCGCAATGCTGATGTCACTAGGGATTTTCTAGTAAAAGAATTATTTTTGCCAAAAATGTTTATTGCATCATTGCTGACATCATCTGGCATGTGAGGCCGTGATGGATCGAGTCCACGGCTGACATGGCTAGTGACATTATCGCTAACATCACCAGCGATGCTCGGTTCACGCGCGATAGTTTGGTTTTGACGCACGACGCTTCGATCTTCGTGTGACTCCTCGGCTTCCAAGGCGACAGGGCGACCGGAGAGAGACGGCGGCTCATCAGCGGTAGCGCGGGTGAACAGTAGCTGGTTGACGGCAGTGCGATGCGGAGGACAAACGACCTCGGTGGAGATGACACCGCGGACAGTGGAGGGTCTCACCAAAATAGACAACGACGGGGTGAAGGAGCTCCAACGCTCAGCAATGGTATGGTGGAGCTCGACAGCGACGAAAACGAAGACCTCGGTCGGAGCTCGAAACGACGAGGAGCACAAAAAATGAAGCGACGGACACAGCGAAGGACGGGGAATCCAGATCCGGTATCAGCACAACGTGGAGTAGACATGAAAATCGAGGTGGGGTCGGCGGTGGAGTTTGGCGATGGCACGGTTTAGTTTCACGCACTATATTGTGCACAAGGTGTGTAACTACGGCCCTGTTTGGCAGAGCTCTAAATCCCAGCTCCACCTCAAATCTGAAATTTATATGTTAAAATAAAGTAAATTAAGTTTATATTTTTATTCTAAAATGTAAACAAGATGACCCATCTAAACACTCTTAATATACCCACAGCCCCAGCTCCATAGATTTGGTGGAGCTAGGAATACCCAACTCAACCAAATTCATGAATCTGGTGAAGTTGGAGCTTTGCCAAACACCCCTATTTCTCATTATTAGTTGTCGCGAATTAGGAGTCAATATCTACATGGATATAGTTATATTTTGTTTTGGTTATCTGGTATTGTACATCAGTAAAATGCTATTGTTGGAAGGCCTATTCTTTAGCATTTGAATAGGACTAGCTTGCTATTGAAATGGACCAAGTAAACAACAAACTTTGTATGTAAGTAACCCCTTAACAACATTCCTGTACAGCACCACAAAGTTTAAGTTAGTTCCTGTATAGCACCACAAACTATTCACCAAACATTCCTTGCCTGCCTAGCTCTTGCCTTGCCTAATCTGGTAGCTTGAATTGATTCTGCCACACGTGAGTTTCTGTAACCAGTACTACTTGTTTCCACTACATTTTTGTCTTGTTGCGAACAAGTAACTACTGGAAGTTACATTTATTCAATGCTAGTTTGTGAGGTATTATCCAATCAAGGGGTTGAAGTGCACTAGCTATCAGCACACGTTGAACTTGATTAGATTTGATTTAATCTTCTTGTATTTTAGTCATCTTTTTTCCATATGTACTAGAAATTGAGTAGGTTAAGAATCTATTCCTATTGAATATTTCTCTCTGTAATGTCTAGTTGATGGGCATGCTATTCATGGCAACTAATATTTCTATGACTTTCATGATCTCCATCGATTAAAAGCCCAGTTTGGAGGGCTTAGCTTCTCCTAGAATGACTTGTCAAAAGAGATATATGCAACCGATTAAGCTCCTTACTAATATTCTAGCAGATTTAAGCTCAAACATAGGCCCTTTCAAACAGGCCAATAGTCACCTAGCGCTGCTATTGAGATTAGCAATAAGGCCATTCCTATGCACATAAATATCCAATGATGGACGTAGATCAAATGACCATCATAAATTTCGATATAGGCATACAGCTTCTAGTTGATGACTTGACATTGGCAAACAATACAAATGGCAAAAGTGAAACCACAATTTGTAATGAATAACATCATGGTAGGCATTCATTTCCTAAAGCACATTTTTTTCCTTTTATGAAATATTTATGTACATTTTGAAAACAATACTTGATCATGTTATTATCTGGAATTAATAATGTTCTGAAAGAAAAGTTTATTAACACTACAAATATGTCAACAATTATGTAGATCCTCTTAGACACCATGTCATACCAATCAATCTCCTCTTCTTGCTCTGAAGATGTCGATGACACTGATAGTTTTGACCCAACCAAAGTTTACATGTTGGAAGATTTCACTGCGGAGCAAGAAATGTTGGACCATATCAGCATGCAGATCGATGATGAGTTGAAAGGCAAACTAGGGGAACAAAATCCTGAATCATCTCAATGCCGAAGTGGTATTAGGAGGTACATACCGAGGGATCATGAAGCCGCACATAAGGAGCTCGTGGCTAATTACTTCTCAGAATATCCTCTATATACTAATGAAATGTTTCGTAGAAGGTTTGAATGGGAAGACCTCTATTCCAACGAATTGTGAGTGTCCTTGAAGCGTGGGATCCCTATTTCACTTATAGAGTAGATGCCACTGATAAACTTGGGCTCTCGCCACTGCAGAAGTGTACAACTGCAATTCTATCTTAGCATATGGCACCCTTGCCGACCAACTTGATGAGGTACTAATGATCAGTCCAAGCACTGCATTGGAGTGTTTGGGCAAGTTTGTGCAAGGGGTAATTCAGAAGTTTGGTGAAGAGTATTTGCAACACCCTAGGTATGATGAAGTGGAGCATTTGCTTCATAGCATCGAGTCTTGTGGCTTCCCTGCCATGATAGGGAGTATTGATTGCATGCATTGGCAGTGGGAGAAATGTTCAATCGCATTCACTCATGGTGATCATGGTGTCCCTACTATGATCCTCGAAGCGGTTGCTTCACATGACCTTCGGATATGACATGCATATTTCGGTGTCGCTGGGTCAAACAATGACATCAACGTGCTTAATCAGTCACCGTTGTTCATTGCAGAGTTGAAAGGGGAAGCTCCACAGGTGCGATTCACTTTCAACGGGAGGCAATATGATAAGGGTTACTACCTTGTTGACGGAATTTACCCAGAATGGGCCGTCTTCATGAAGACTATAACCCTCCCTCAGACAGAGAAGGATACATTATTTACGCGACATCAAGAAGGGGCAAGAAAAGATGTTAAGAGGGCATTTGGGGTATTGCAATCTCGTTTTAACATCGTCCGGCGTCCACCACGGTTGTGGAAATGAGTCGCTGTCGGGGAAATCATGGAAGCTTACATTATTCTTCCTAATATGATTGTTGAAGATGAACAAGAAATGGTAATCATTCCTTTGGACTTGAAAGAGACTCATGTGACATCTTTAATTCTACCTCCGAAAGTCAACAATGGTCCTAACATTTGCTTCGCAGGTGTTCTACGAAGGAATTCCTCCATCGTGCTTGGCCGACACATACACAACTCAAGAGAGATTTAGTCGATCATATATGGGAAAACGTCGAGAATAAGTTAAATAATTGTGCCTGATTTGAGTAATTATTATGCAATATGTTTCTTATATTGGTACACAATTTCCATATGTACCCATTCCGAAAAATTCAATTCCGAATGAATGTCATCATATATTGAATATTTCATTCATAGTCATAATTTCTAAACATGTAATCGTACAAAAGTACGATAGATAGCCGTACACGCTTCTCAACAAAATTAGTGGATGCCTATGCAATTCTCTCTTTGCCCAACGTGTGTGAAATAATCACATTCTTATTATGTTAATATTTTACTAGTGCAATACATCTATAATATTAATCACGGTGGTTTATTTATGTTTTGGCAAAAAAAGCAACACAACAGGCTACGAAGTTATAATTTTCTGTTGATCATCATGTTTTAAAGTGTCATGCAAATGTGTGGATTTATATAGATAACCTATAGACAACTCATTGTAGGAGGTGTCTTTACTGTTGTCTACATATGACATGGCATGGTACTATAACAATAGCTAGATGTACTATTGTGCATGCTCTAGTAGCATGTAGCAACAACAGAACACTAAAATGTTTCGCTAGTTAGTAGCATCGTGAGTTCCGGATTTGGACGGTAGACCCCTAAGAATGTTTATGTCAATACCTAACTGGACTGGGGCGACTGCTTTCTTGATCGGTAGAACGGAACGTTTCAAGAAACGAGAGTACCAATCGATGCCGGTGTTGTAGTTGCCGATGCCGCGCCTTTGGCGCTGCGCTGCTGACCATAATGGCACATGAATTTTCACCTGTTCTACACTCACCATGTTTCTCATGGGACGATGAACCATACACCCCTGTGCTTCGACCGGACTAGGCTTGGGCGACCGAGAAAGTAAGACATGATTCGAGCAACGAGTGAAAAACCTTGGAGATTTAGCGATGCAGGCGAGTGCTGCTTGTTTGAGCTATGCTTGTGGGGTGCAACTAGACGTGGGCATCGGGTTAGATTTTTTGGGGCCATTCTGTAACACGATAGGCATGACACGTATGCATATAAATTGGCCAAACCTGTACGGCATGATTATCAGGATCTTGTCGGGCCTAACGTCTAGGCACGACACAACTCGAATGGTCGTGTTTGGGCCAGCACAGCATGCTACAAGACCGGTGGGTACGACACAGACACGGCACAACTTTAGTATGGTTTTTTTTATAGTTTTTGACAAATATTATGAGCAGTTTGGCAGCGAAAGTGGAGCAACAAGAACTGCCTCAACAATACAACAAGCATGAGGCGGTTCGAGCGTATGGAAGAAGCTAAAAGGCAAGATGTCTAGCTCGTCTTTCGAAGTGTTGATAGTCGCAATGGAATCCATGAGTAGAGATCAATCACTATCTCGATATGCCTTTTATGAAGAATGAATAACATTTAATTCTTTTCCCAAATATTTGTGTGCACTGCATTGGCCTTGTGTGTCTCTGACTTCTTTTCTCTCCTCATAATAGTGTAAGTAGAACGAGCCTGAGCTGGCACGGCATGATGTGCCAATGAGCCATAACTAGACTCTCCGAAGGAGAGTCGTGCTAGCACGGCACGACACATTAGACTGGCTGTGCTTGCATGATGCCCAAGTCTAGCTATGACGGGCGGTTGTATAGCTCGGCGGGCAAACACACGAGTTTTTGTCGCTCTGGCTCCAATGAAAGGTGGGAACCTACCGCCTCTCGCTAGTCTACCAAGCTGTTATAATGCTCTCTCCATGGACATGATCCTAGGGTTGATAGTATTTTTCTCAAGTTTATGTCCTCCAAAAGGCACAATTTCAAACTACAAGCAACCCTATGATCACAGCATCTGAACTAAGGCTGGCTATCAAGTTTATCGAGCTATTATTGGGCATCTCATAATTTTTTTCAGAAAATCATTTTATTTATCATTTAAGTGGTTATTTAAAATTTGAGGTAACAAACCACTATCGAGCTGAGTCCTATTAACATTTTTCTTTCCTTTCAAAATAGAATATTTTAATTTTAAATTCATTATCTCTCGCAATCAAACGATTTTGATTCCAGGTTATTATTTTTTCTAGAATTACAGATACGGTGCAAGCAAGGTTCAAAATTTTGTTTTCGCATCAAATCTCGTCACCCATCAAAATCCAAAATTTTGCCAAGATCTCGTTATTTCGGACAAAATCCAAACAAAATACAAAAACCAAATTTCGAATGTAATTTTTTTCCACTGAGATTTCCGAGATCTCGGTGGAAAATACCAAAATTTTAGTCCTAAACACCGAGATCTTGGTCCACTTCAAACGAGCTAAAAAGTGTGCAAAACTCGTTAAAATTTTTGGAATTTTTTGTATGCTTCTAACACATCATTAATATTTTCATGAAATTTGGTGATGATGATCAAACTTGAGGAATTTTTAAAATTTCATACACTGCAAAATAATGTAAAATGGTATCCCGCAATTAGAAAATTTTGAAAAAAAAAATCATAAAAAATTTATGCGACATTCCCTATCTATTTGAATGCAAATTACTAAGTATTTACATATAAAATTACTAAAGATTTGCAAATTCTAAAGCTTCTTCCGTGGTCTAAGAGTAAGCTATTTATGCAAATTTGAGTAAGAGACGGATACATCTGCTAAAACGAGTGAAGTAGAGGTCAAAAAGCATTGGACTCCTATTTTAGTTTTTTTTTCAGTGTGACAATAAAAGACGAATAGAATAAAGTACTTACTCCACCCGTACCAATAACCTAATCACGCTCACATGCGCTAATCGATCCCAATGCACCGTTCAAACAGAAAATCCATAGCTGATAGTAAATGGCTTACTAAGAGCCCATGCATGCCCAGTGACCGGATTTCAAGTAGCATGATTTTGTGAATCAATTGCCCATAAAATCCAGCCATATTCGTCTGTTTAGGCTATAAATCCGATCCAAATACTACCCAGTTATATTCCTCGAAGGATCCCGGGCACCACAGCCCCCCACGTCACCCCCACCCACTCTCTCTCCCTTTCTTGCAAAAAGAACCTCCGATTCTTTGGAATTACGGAAAGGTCCTTTCTATTTACGAATAGATCCTTTGTAATTTTCTGTGAGTATAATAAAATATTTTTTCCCGGTTCGCGTTTAGGTCCTCAGTTCGTCGTTTTACACAAAGAACCTCCCGTTAAATACGAATTGCGAGCAAGTCCTTTCTTACTTATTCAAAATAGCGAACAGGTCCAAAATTATAACAAATAGGTCCCTGCATTTTCCGTTCAGGTCCTTTCTCCATTTTTTCCGAAAAAAATATTTTCGTGGTCCGTTTGCTCTCCGGAGCATAGGAAAAATGTTTCCATGGTCTGTTTTTTCTCCGAAAAAAAAACAAAAAATATTTTCCGTTCACGCCAAGACGGCGTTTTCCTAAAAATATTTTCGTGGTCCGTTTGCTCTCCGGAGCATGGGAAATATGTTTCCGTGATCTGTTTTTTCTCCGAAAAAAAAACAAAAAAAATTTTTTGTTCACGCGCGCGGCGTTTTTCCCGGAAAAAATATTTTTGTGGTCCATTTGCTCTCCGGAGCATGGGAAAAATGTTTTCGTGATCTGTTTTTTCTCCGAAAAAAAATATTTTCCGTTTCGTGGTCCGTTTGTTCTCTGGAGCATGGGAAAAATGTTTCCGTGGTCTGTTTTTTCTCCAAAAAAAAACAAAAAATATTTTTTGTTAACGCGCGCGGCGTTTTTCCCAGAAAAAATATTTTTGTGGTCCGTTTGCTCTCCGGAGCATGGGAAAAATGTTTTCGTGATCTGTTTTTTCTCCGAAAATTTTTTTTTTCCGTTCACGCGCGCGGCGTGCGCCGCGCTTGTGTTTCTAGTACATAAAATTTCAGAAAGATTTGATGAGATATCGTCAAGATTTTAAATTGCTATAGTAATTTAATTATTAAAAAAAGAATTTACCATTTCACGAGGATCTTAAAGGGGTTGTTTGGGAGAGCTTCAGCTTCATCATATTCATGAATTTGGTGGAGCTGGACTGGAAATGTGGATGAGTGTTTAGATGGTCATTTTGTTTATATTTTAGAATAAAAATATAAATTTAACTTACTTTATTTTAAAGCTTGAATAAACTGGGCATAAATCTGAGGATCGAAATCCGAGATATCTAAGCATGCGTGACGTGGCTCCACACACCAAAGGTCCGGCCCGGATCCTCTACACCATAACCTTCCCTTCCGCCACCACATGGTGTAGCCACCGGGCCGTCCATCTCTCACGCGACGGCTCCGAACGGATGAACGAGCCACCCATCGCACGGTCAACAACGCAGCGAATCGGGGGCCCGCCCCCGCGAGGTCGGCGAAACGTACGTGTACGTGCACCGGGGAGCGAGCCCGAGTGTCGCAGCAAGGTACAGATTGTGCGCTGTGCGGGCATGTGGCGGGGGAAATCGAGCGACCAGCGCCTCGCGTGCCGCTCAAACTGAATCGATTCCAGGCGCTCGTGTCTGCTCCGCGGTACGACCCGGGTGCCAAAAGCCGCAGGCCTTGCCAACCAGGCATGATCCCATGTCCTGACTAAGTTTATGTGCAAGCGCGGGTTCGGCCGTGTACCGATCGCGAGGCTCGTACGCCCTGCAAGAAATTTTTTCCTTTTGATCCAATGCTCCGTGATTTTCCGTCGTAAAATCTCTTCAGATTTCGGAAACCTACTCCAGCAAACATACAGTTTGGTTCGTCGAAACGAAACCGCATCACAACCTTCTTCGCTGGCGCCAAACTTTTCCGCGCCGGTAGCCACGGAATCCTGTGTACCGAAAGCCAATAATGGCTCGAGCTAAAACCATTCGGTGTGGACCAAGCCTGCCCAATGAGCTATGCAGGGTAGTACGGGGAAAAGAAATCAAAAGGCCGACATGCCACCGACATTTCCCCCACGAAAGCTATCATCAAAGCGCGAGAAAAAAAAAAGAAAGCTGGAAAAGAACGGGCCGGAAATTAGGCGCCCTGGACTTTGGGGTTGGCAATTTTAATCGATCTTATTGGATAGAGCTTAGCCTATCCCGTCGGACCAAATCCACCCAAGCCAGGAAACCCCACCGCCTTTGTTTGGTTCTGCCAGACGGATCGGTGGGGCCCGTCATTTGGACCCCACATATCAACGTCGAAGTCTCTGGATCTCTCCCGTCGTCCTAGTCACGCACCTCTTTGCAATCACTCCCGTGCCGTGCGCCCCTGTCCCGTTCCCATCCAGCGAACCTTTATTTCGATTAACTAGTTATTATCGAGTTATTTTTAAAAATTAATATAGTTTAATATAAAATTATTTTATATATTATTTTAATAATTATTTTAAATTCAAACTAACAAGTCATTATCAAGCCAACTTTCATCAACTTTTTTGTTTGAAATGAATTTTTATTAAATTTTAAACCTAATAACTACCGTATTTGATGAAATTTTGATCTGAACACTAACTAACGAGCTTTTTTGGCCCGTACGGCACAAAAGGTGATAGTAATGATGCTGACAAAGCATCCGATGGAAAATCAATGTTAATGCTATCCAGCAACCGGATACAGACGATTCCGATTTGAACAGAAACGCTGACGTTACTGTTTCTAAATTGATTGCTTACTTAATATAATTGATTAACCCAAAAAAATGTTGGAGTGTGGCAATTGAAGACAAGGGTCCGGTAGGAAGCGGAGCCGGTAGATAACGCCAGGGAGTGGGAGAGGGGGAGCAGAAGCGGGGCAGCACGGCGACCGATCGCAATCGTCCACGGCATCGACGAGCGCTACTGCTTTTTTTTTTTTTTTTTTTGTTCTTGGCATGGCAGCCAGGGTTAACAAAACCGAAACCGAAAAAACCGATGAAAAATCGAAATTGGAAATTCGAAAATATCGAACTAAAAATCGCTGGAAAATCGTTAGAAACCGAAGAGTTTCAAAACCGAGCATTTGAACAAAAAACATTCAAAACAAATTTAAAAAAAACGAAAACCATTCGGTTTTCTCGAAAACCCATCGGTTTTCTCGAAAAACCGCTCGATTTTCTCAAAAAACCACGCGGCGAGTTGAACCTTTTGGACGATCGGTTTCTTGAGCGGTTTTCATCGGTTTTCTCGAAAAACCGCTCGGTTTACATAGCATAAATTTTTTAAAATTTTTTTTGAACTGGACCGGTTTACCGGTCGGTTTTATATTTCGATGGGGCTCGAAATCTCGAAAACCGAACGAAAATCGCGAATTTCGTTCGGTTTTGTTAACCCTGATGGCAGCACGGTAGGGTACATATGGGTGTTTAGGCTGATCTAGCACAAAAACGATTTTTTCTTAAAAAACATCAAATCTATCATCAACTACTTTACTCTAATAGTCTAAACCATCGTCAAATACTGTATCCCCTTTCACCTACTTCCATAACCCATTCGATACGGTGTTATCTCTTCGCGCCTCTGTCATATCCTCTCTCTCTCTTCTCGCCCTCCTCACACCTGCTTCCTCCATGTTGACCTATAATGCATGAATAATCTAGTCATTGAAGAGTAGTTAGTATGTATATATGTTGTTATTAGACTCTTTTTATTACCCGGGAATCCTAATCTGAGACATAAAGTTCTTAACAATATAGTAATTTTGTATATGTACCAAATTAATAAATAAAAATTAGTTCATTTTTTTTCAAAATAATTACTCCCTCCGTTTCTTTTTATAAGGCGTATTTGGTTTCGTTAGGACAAGGCTTTGACCAACAATTACTCTATTAGCATATAATTTTTATGACACAAAATTGATATTAGCAGATTTGTATTCAAAAGTACTTATATATAATTATAATTTTGTATTGCATAAATGATATATTAATGAAGTAATCGTTGGTCAAAGTCTTGTCCTAACGAAACCAAATACGCCTTATAAAAAGAAACGGAGGGAGTATATGTTTTAGATCCTCGCCGACGGTCGACGCTTGCTTTTTGTCCTTGTTGACGTCCACCACGATAAATCGATAACAGTAGTATTCACAATTTCACTAGCAAGATAGATCGAGGGCACGACGCTATGCTAGAGATCTGTATCGTATCAATATGACAATTGAGAAGGTCTAACTCTCAACTCTAGACGGGAAAGTGGAAGTAAAATGAGGACTGAGCGTAGCTCAGTGGCCAGAGCTTGCGGTGGGCAGACTGGCCACCCGGGTTCAAGCTTTGGCTCGGCCTGGGTGCTCACCGGCTGAGCTGCTTTCGCATGGGGGTGTGTGTGTGTGGCGTGGGTACGTGTGTTCGCGTCTGTAACTCAGCAGTTGTTTTTTCCTTCTTTACAGTAATGCCAGAGCTCCTTGCCAAAATTCAAAAAAAAATAGTAAAATAGGGCAGGAAATAAAAGACAAACGGTCCAGAGCAGGAACCAGTCGCGGCGCGACGCGTGTTGCCCCGTGCGTGGGGCGGCACGTTCGACGTGGCGGTGCCTCGAGGTGGACGCATCGGGAGAGGTCGGTGCCCGCGTCGCCTACGCGTACGTTACGTTGCTTCACGTACAGCGCTGCAGCTGTAACGTTGAATACACCTTTCGGCCGCCCAGCCCTCGTCTCGATCGATCCCCTTGGTGACGTCTCTATATAAGGACGCCTCCGGCCTCGCCACCTTCTCCATTCCGAAAGCTAAAGCGAAGGCACAGAGGCCAAGAACTAGCGATCGAATACCTGCTGATCTGTTGTTTTCTTTAGTTGCCCAAAGTCTTTAGTTGAAGCGATCGATCATGGAGGATGAGAGGAACACCCAGTGCCACCAGGGTGATGAGGCCGTGCAGACGAAGGCCGATGATCAGATGGAGGTGAAGGACAGGGGCCTCTTCGACAGCCTCCTCGGCAAGAAGAAGGAACAGGAGGAGAAGAAGCACGAGGAGGACGTGCTGGTCACCGGCATGGAGAAGGTCTCGGTGGCAGAGCCCGAGGTGAAGGAGGAGAAGCACGAGGCCGGCGAGAAGAAGGAGAGCCTCCTCTCCAAGCTGCATCGATCCAGCTCCAGCTCCAGCTCGGTAAGTGCAAACGTGATCACCAAGCTCAGTCAGTTGGTCTTGTCAGTACGACAGCTTAGTTTCTGTAAATATGTATATGGCATGCTTAAACCTTATGAATCTTGGGTCTTGACTCTGACCGTGATCGTGATTACAGTCGAGTGACGAGGAAGAGGAGGTGATCGATGAGAGCGGCGAGTTGGTCAAGAGGAAGAAGAAGAAGGGGCTTAAGGAGAAGATGAAGGAGAAGCTTCCCGGCCACAAGGATCACGAAGGCGAGCACATGACGGCCGCACCCGGCCCCGCCCCTGCACCTGTTGTGACTCACGGCGGCCACCATGACACCGCCGTGACTCACGGTGACGTGAAGACAGAGGCGCCACCGGCACCAGAGGAGGAGAAGAAAGGTCTCTTGGACAAGATCAAGGAGAAACTGCCCGGCGGCCACAAGAAGCCGGAAGACGCTGCTGCGGCGCCGGCCGAACCGGTTGCTCCTACTCCAGCGCCGGCCACCGAGGAGGTGAGCAGCCCGGATGGGAAGGAGAAGAAGGGCATCCTGGGCAAGATCATGGAGAAGTTGCCTGGCTACCACAAGGGCGCCGGGGAGGAAGACAAGGTGGCTGCCACCACTGCAGGCGAGCACAAGACCAGCTCTTAATTTCAGCGTGTCCGAGTCAAGGCCTTGATTAGAAAGGGTTTGGTGTGTGTTTTGATCTGCTTAATTTGCGTTAAGTTCGTGTCAAGATGGATGGATTGCTCAGTTTTAAGGTCTGGTGTGCGAATCCCGTCAGTGATCAGTGATGGCTATTTAGTTTGGAACTTTGGATACGGGCTAAAAGTTTGGTTAAGTCAGGTCCTCATGTTGGGGCTGCTTAATTACCAGCAGTTTGTGTATTTGTTTTCAGCTGGGCATTATGCCTTCATATTAATGATTTCTGCCCAGAATATATTGTTGCTCGTACTCTCTTTTTTAAGTGAAGTTTGTTTGGTCGATATTCAGATCATTGAGTTTATGAATATGATTATGATTATCTTTGTGTATAAAACAAAAATTAAAAGGAGTAGAAAATAGAATTGCTTCTTTATTGAGTCATGAATGGTTTACAAAATACAAATTTGAGTAAAAAATTGAAGGACTAATGTTATCTCTATTTTCATCTAGTCTTCATCTATATGAATCCTTGTAGAAGTCTTATATTTATAGCTAATGAAAGGGTGGTAGTTTATCTTCTTAGAGTTATCTTTTCTCAGAAAGATGTTTTCTGGTTAAAAGACGTCTTCTTGTCAAAAGGTGTTTTAATAAAAGGTCTCTCTTTATAGAGAGAGTGTCTTCTTCCTCACGTAAGCTTTATGCGGAGGTAATCTTTTTCCTAACCTCTGTTAGGTCGGGGTGAAATCTTATTTACGTCTAACCTGTACACTGGTAGGGTTATCCAACCAGTATGTGCCTATTAGATTGGGATTTTTAGGATATATCATACTATCTTATCAATATTATATATACTAGTCGGGAATATTTTTGTGTGACCTAATTTGGCTCTGGTTGAAGCCGTAATCAGGTGTTGGACTTTAGACCTTGTATTTTTTTATAGACTCTTTTCTTATTTCACTGTAAGCTCAAAAATAGAATAGGATACATCAATAGTTGTTATTTTTATTTTTTACGAGTCTTTGAGATGTGATTTTTGGTCGTTACTTTTTTTAACTTTATATTATTATATACAAATAAAATTATAATATTAGGAAAGTACTTTTAACAATAAATCTAATAATATAGCTTTCAGTAGATAATTTAGATGATTTTAAATAAATATGTTAGTGATCAAACCTTAGAAAGACGAGAACATAGGGGACACTACTTGTGAATTATTGTTTTAGAAGGAGCATTGTAGAAACATGTTGCCTACTGCAATTATTATTTTCGTGGCTGATGAATCGATGATATTTTCGGTTTATTGGCAATGTGATGGGTTTTAGAACCGGATATCTTGTCCCTTATTATCATATATAATTTACTAATTCTAGAGAAGTATAGAAGCTTTTGTTACAGTGTGCTACAGTAATTTTATTTTAGTTTTTTCACTTTCAAAAAATATTTTTTGCAAATATTTTGAAGGTATTTAGTCATTTTTAACTTTTCAGTTTTTTATAAAAAAATTTACTCTATTAAATTTCAGAAATAGTTTGTAGATTTTCATCTGGTTCTATATGGAATGTTGAATTTTTTGTTATTTAATTTTTATTTTAAATCTTTTTTTTTAAACTAATCGATGGAAATAAAAAATTGCAAAAATAGACACCCGTTGCCCCAATATGGAGCGATCGCCCAATATTAGGGTGATAGGTACCTGAATGTAAAAAATGCACTTGTGAAAATGAACACATGAATGACTGGATTTACAAACATATTTTGCATTCAGGTACCTATCGCCCCAATATGGGGCGATCGCCCCATATTAGGGCGACGGGTACCCATTTTTGCAATTTTTTGTTTCCATCGACTAGATTTGAAAAAATGATTTAAAATAAATATTAAATAAAAATAAAATCTGGAATGTTCGATCCATATTCGGGATGGCCTTCGCGCTGGCTGGGCTAGTAGTTTGAGATTGGCCGAACTGTGTTGGACTGGTGTTCCAAAATTTTGGTGGGCCACAGGCCGAGATTGCACCTGGGCCTAATTCGTTGTGACGACACCAACAAAGCTTACTAACGGAGGAGCTCAATAGTTGAGTTCGTAAGTTTACAACATATGACTAGTAGGATGTCAGTGTGTTACCATGGAAACACATAATTTATACTAAATAATTTTAGTTAATGTTTGCTCAATTACTCATCATGTAAAGCATATAAATCAATGCCAAGTGAATATTTCTTCAACATAATATGTTTCGCAGCTACAATTCTTCAATACTTATTAACAGACATCTAGAGCTCCCACTGAAAATTATGTCACAGTCGAAAAGACAAATTATATGTGAAATGCAATAGTTACCATGGCTAAAAAAATTGTGCTCATAATCCCACTGATGTTCAAAGCAAGCAGACAATGGTGACCAGACAAATATGCCATACAAGTACACTATTGGCTCCCTTTATAGTTCACTTGCATATTTTACATGGGGCAGTCAAAGTTCAAAAGAAGTAAAACACTAGATATACATGTCTGATAGAGAACTCGATTGTTGCTTCGTAAGTTTGCAACATTTTGTATGATACCAAAAAATAAAAAATCTCGTATATAGTCCGATGCATGCGCTCGACCGGCAAGGTAGGTTTGAGCATGCAAGATGAGAGATCCAGCATGGTACATGAGCTTGCACGCGCTTCCGCATGCGCTTGGAAAATAACAAGAAAGGGACCAGATGGGTGGTGGCTGGTGTCTCCGGCCATATTTAACGCTGCTGGGCCTCTAGATCCCTTGTTGCGAAAATAGCCCGTGTCATGTACCAGTCTAGTACGCCCTAATTTGCTTACTCTCGGCACGCGCTCCATAGCTCATGTGCATAATTTTGATAAGAGGCGGCGGCGAAGCTAAATTGACACAAAAATAGGTCGACATGAGCTGCTTTGGCTCAGAGCAGGTACAATGGGATGACGTCAGCTGTCTATAAGAGATGCCATATAAGATTTTTGACGAGGTGGAAGAGAGAGAGTAGTCGTCCTTTCGTGAATAGACAGTCTTATAGACAGCTTTAAACTGTTTGTACCATTGTATAGACAATCTATTAATTGTATGAGAAATCATTACAGACGACTGTATAGACGATTCATTGTATAAGTTGTCTTTAGTGCTGTCTGTAGATAATGTGAAGATGCATTATAGACAGTTACCGTCTATACCACTGCACATGCCTGAGAGGTCCTTCTCCTTCTTGTTCTTCTTCTTGGCCTTCTTGACACCATGTGTGATCTAAACCGGAGGGAGTTAGCAAGCAATACCAGCAGAGTAGGCTCGAGCCTATTGGAGCCTCCGCTGGATTCACACCTGATAAGAGGCTCCATATTCACAATTGTCAGGGTAAAGGAAATTGCACACAAACAATGAGAGAAGTGGTTTTTTTTTTTTTTTTGGATAGGTCGAGGGTTGCCAAGGGAGGGACGTGCTAAAAAACGCTGGTTCTGTCCAGCTCGCTGCGCATTGAGGCGCACGACCGACACACGGTATCTAAAGCCTCCGAGAGTCCTCAAGTGTCCAGCCCCACGTCCGTCCTCTTTATACAGTACTTTTTATTTTATTTTACACACTCGGCGTGGTAACCGCGCGCACCGCCAGAACTAGGGGCGCAAACGGAGCGGATACGGACGGATTTTGTTCATCCCGTATCCTATTCCAAATTTTTTCTCGGATACATAATCGGATACGGACAGTGCCGGATTCGAATACGAATACGGATTACTTGATCCACGAATACGGAGCGAATACAGGTCGTTCCGGATACGGTTAGTCTCGGTCACGAATAGTTAGTCGGATAATGCGTGAAAGCAGAAACCATATATGTCACATATATTAGGATCAATCAACCATACACAAAATTTTACTATAACTTTCAAGACATGTAAGTGTTTCAAATTCAATAATAGTTGCATTCCCTACATAAGAATAATATACAACCAAGTACAATTCCAATCAACATATGCACTTATATGATGTAGCACATCCAACTGCAATCAAGTGTTTTGTAGTGCAATTATAAGAGCTTGCTCCAGAAAGTAGTGCAATTATATTACAACTTGCTCACATTATATCACAGGCTCACAACAGCACTATGTTTCACATTTTATTACAACTTGCCTAATCAGATAGCACATAACTAACACGCAACATCTAAAATAAAGCTAGCAAGCACTGTAATTCAAATACACACATTATGAACAATATTGCAAGGGTATCGGGTCGGATATTTACCGGGTATTGGGTCGGATATTTACCGGATATCGGATCGGATATTGCTCTTCCCATATCCTAACCCATATTACATGAGATTTTTCGGATACGGATCGGATATTGCTCTTCCCATATCCTAACCCATATTACATCGGATTTTTCGGATACGAATACGGATAACATCGGTACGGATTTTTTTCGAATACGGTATCGGATCGGTCGGGAAATATCCGCTCCGTTTGCACCCTTAGCCAGAACACTCACCATTTCGCACCGCAGCGATCGACCACGCAGCGCGCAGTAAGGAGTTTCGACAAGACGTTGATTCGACCGGCGATTTTAGACCGAAGATGGTCGTCGGTCCTCGTCAGTAAGAAATCTGGAGTGCAGGATCACGCTGTTATGCTATGGATAGAATTGGTGCGCGAATTCGAATTAATCTCTAGATGACCTCCACTATATATATAAGGCATTGCCTTGTACAGAATCAATCAATCTAATAAAGAGAGAGGTTTCCCTCTTGTATAGTGTGCTTCTTCTTCTTCTGTTCGTATGCTTGCATTGGTGTGTCGTTGATTGCATAGGTGAACAATCTAGCTTCACAACACACGCAACGAACATTGGCTCCCAATCGAGCGTCCTTCCTGGAAATATGTTTTGCCCAGATCGAACGCTCCGTTTGTCGGTTCGTGAGGCTATTCAGGATCTTCAAGCAAATCTAGGGCAACCGTTTTACATGGAGATCGTCATCCTTACTGCATGGTGCATATGGTTGGTCAGAAACTCGACAGTTTTTGGAAACATTGATCCAACGTTCCAGCAGTGGCAGCAGTTGTTTAAACATGGGTTTGCTCTGGCTATCCATGGAGCAAAACGAAAACACATTCCTTCCATTTCAGAATGGCTTGGTAACTTGGCTTAATTCTCCTCTTGATGTACATATGTACTTAATTTTAATATATAAATATATATAGTAGGATCTTTTTCTACTGTTTTTCTTATCAATAACAACATCATTTCAATATAGCCAAATTGATCAAAGCCCTAACTAAAATACGAGACCTTAAATCTTTGCCCATTCCCAATAATCAACTCCTAAACATATTGGTCTTACTACTAGGAGGTGATAAAAGCCGTTTGGCTGGCACGCCAAGCGAAACGAATAAAATAGCAGTCAAAAAATAAATATTATATAGTTTTTTGTTGTTGCAAAAACAATAATTTTTTTATCACTATTCTAATTTTGTTACTGAGATTATCTTTTGTCAATATCACTTCTCGACATAGGTACCATTGAAATATTTTTATTTTTAGAGGTATATTAAGCTTCCACAATCGACGGTTTGTAACTGGGCATTTTGTTGCATTAAAGTCTGATACAACGATTAAACTAAAAACTTTTCATTCTAATATAGATATTACTAGAAAGTATTTTGTTCTGATGTTAATTGTATAACAGTAGCTTTTATAATAAGTTTATGTAATACTAATAAATTATGTGATACAGGAGGAGATGGGACATGGAATCTCCACGACCGAACTGTATCGGAACGACTTCCTCGGGCAAGCGTGAGCAACGAATGGAGTGCTTCGGGCTGTCACATGTCCTATAATGAAAAGGTAGAAATGAAAAGTTAGTGGATACGATTGTGCCTTTGGGAAGTGGTGAAAAAAAGCTGTGTAATAAACTATACTTGTGCAAAAAAAAAAAAAAAGTGTCAGCCAAGTTTTTCTGAACACACGTGGTGCCAACTCAATTTCAGGACTAAACAAACCATCACGCACTCAATGACGACGATGACTCGATCAGTATAATGTTTCGTGGAATTTTACTACGGCATCTAAGGCTAGGAATTTCTAGGGAACGGTGTCGTACTCTAAAATCTAAGGTAGTCACGTAAGATATATAGTATGATATTGTTAGGATGAAATACCATCTTCAGTGTATAGTATTATGCTACAGTATCTAAGATAACATGTATCCATTAAATTGCTGCGTAAACCAAGACGCGTCAAAGAAAAAAAACGATGGAAAAAACACCGTAGCCATCTCCAATGTGGTGTCGTTCAAAAACCAAGGTGTTAGATATCGCGCCGGAGCAGTATCTCCAGGATGATATCACACTGCTCTCTCTCCTCTTTAATTCATATGCTACATCAGTAACCTGTCCTATGTGGCAAGCATTAAATGAGGATGATACCATGCACTGAGAATAGCCTAAGAGCAAGTACAATAGTAAAAGCCCACTGCACTAACAGTAAGCTAAAAGCCAGCTTATACAATAACTGTCTCTAAAAGTTGTCTGTAGATGTTGTGCAATAACTATCTCTTCTCTCTTGTACATAAATGATTTATCTATGCATCCGTGCAAAGCTGGCTACTAAATAAGAGCCAGCTATCTTCTCTCTCATCGTTTCTCATTCTTCCACATAGACTAATGCTGGCATGTACAGGCTAAGAGTCAGCTGACGTTGCCTTATTGTACTTGCTCTAATAACCAGTGTACTGTGCGTCTGTGCTACATGCTTGTCAGACGTCAGCGTCATGGGGAATACTAGCACCGGACAGTAAAAAAAAGGTGATGCAACCTCAACAGCGAAACACGGTAAACGAGTAAAAGATGTTCGTGCAGATATCACGACATCTGGAAGTGAAACAGAGGTCACCCCTTGCATGGCCGAATTTTTTTTATAAATAATCATTTTTTATTTGTGTATTACAAAAATATACGTTCATAAATTTTTTTTACAGAACTAGACTCTTTTCGCGCCACGTAATTGCGATTTAAGGCTTTTCGCGCCACGTCATCGCGAGTTGAATCATTTCGCGCCACGTCATCGCGAAGTCTGACATGGAGTCTGACGTGGCCACGGGAGGGGCTACTCGCGGTGAGGTGGCGCGGCGCCATCGAGAGGTGGCGATGGCGGCGAGCGGCCGGCGGCAGGCGAGGCCGAGGCGAGAGGCGGCGGCAGGGGGCGGCCGAGGCGTGGCGCTCTCCTCCTCCATTATTGCTCCTCGCAGCGGCGAGCCGCTCGGCGCTCAAAGCGAGGCAGAAAGAAAAGAAGAAGAGAAAAGAAGGAAGAAGAAGAAGAAGAAAAGGAAAAAGAAGAAGGGAAGGAAGAAGAAGAAAAGAAGAGGAGGAGGAGGAGGAGCGAGTATTTTTTGTGCTTGTTAGGTAAATGCATTCTTCGCTCGTTAAATCGTTAGATTAGTCGTTCGTTCTTCGTTAAATTGCTAGTAATTTTTAATTATTTTTTGGTCAATGTAATTTATATATACGTAGGAAAATTGTAAGTAGTCTTAAAAATTATTATAGTAATGTAAAATAATGTATTATGTAACTAATTTTGTTTTGTGCATAATTTATGTAATTATGTGTGAATAATGTTGTATATAATATTGGTACGTAATATAATATTAGCTTACAAATATATTAGTTGGGATATGTAACTATTAGAGCTAAAAAAATGTTCTGAGAAAATTTTTGGGGACACAGGAAAATTGTTAAGTAAAATATAAATATTGTTATGGTATGAACTAAATATTGCAACACACGCCGTAAAATTGTTAGGGTATCAACTAAACGTAATTTCAATTTTCTCCTTAATTATTTAAATCGAATATATTGAAATGGTCATAACTTTTGATCCATAAGTTCAAATTGAGTGAAACAAGTTTCTAAATTCATGGAAAAAGAATTAAAGTTTGAACTACGGTTTAAAATAGAATTCACATTGAAAGTGCAATTGAAATTCAAAATAAATGAGGCAGTATTCTTTAGAATCCTTATGTCATAACTTGATCGTGTGATATCAATTTCGTAATTAGGTTAAATAATAATTTGATTGTGTGCTTTAAATGTGTTAAATAATAAAACTGGTTTAACTTGATCATGTGCTATACATTATTTCATAACCATAAATTCAAATTGAATGAAATAATTTTCTAAAAATCCTGCAATTTTGTAAATTCATGGGAAAATGCAAAAAACTGTAGTTTTGTATCGTTGTGATTTGAAATATGTTTGATGTGTAGTTTAATTTACAAATGATGTACCATCTTTGTACGATTATAAATATGTGTAGTGTAGTACGATGCAGTTCAAATTATTTTGTTTCACAACTCTATTGCAGTTGCCATTAATATGCAGTTGGTATATCAAATATTAATTGGGCATATCGTAAATAATTTTTAATTTGCAGTAGCTACGTCTGCTATGGATGCATTCAAAGTGTTTTACGGTGACGGAGTGGTTCAGGAGGGGCAATACGGGGTAGATCTGAGTAGCTTTCAGCAGTGTATTTTATACCATCAGAATCCGGCTGAAATGAGTTTCGAAGATCTGTGCGGGTGGATTTGTCAGAGTCTTTCGCTGAATCCTATAGTGCATGATGTGAGCATTAAATGCTTGTGGCCGAGAGGTACACACGACTCGGTATGGGTGCTTAGACCGTTGGAGCAGGCTCAGTCTTGGAGGAACTACGTCAATTCATCAAGACGACGTGGCTGGGGTTTTGTCCTCTATGTGCAGGCGACAGTCAAAACAGACTTGGCAAGTAATGAAACCCCGATCGCGGTGCAAGCAGAAGGTCCGGCGGAAGTTCATGACAATATTCGGTCAAGCGCTGCAGCGACGGGACAAGCAGATGAAGGGGAGGAGTTGGAAGGGTTAGTGGATATGCTAGAGGAAGACAATCTACGGGCGGCGGGGGAAGAAGAGGCACTTGCGATGGACGAACACGATGAATCGTCCTCGGACGATGATGACAGTATGTCCGCACAGGTGCCTGCTGCTTGGAATAGGGGCGAAGCGAAAGACCTAGCAGTCGATGATGCCGCTGACTCGACATGTGAGTACCGACCAATTGAGGTTCGTGTGTGCACGCAATGTACGCGGAGAAGTCCGCTGCGAGGATGCTATAAAGTGCAGGCAATGAGCTTGCAGCGCCGGCAAGAGTTGTGAAATCCAAGAAAGATTGTTACACGGTGAAGTGCAACGCCGAATGCGGTTGGCGTGTTCATGCCCACAGGCCCAAGTATGAGTTGAACTGGTAGTCACGAAGGTTGTGCGGCCTGATTGTGTTACGAGCAATGTAACATCGAGACATCGTAACGACCTCATCTTTCATCGCGAGCGTGATGTGCGGAGAGATTGTGGAGAAGTTTGACATGGAGGCACAACACATAGTACTTGCCATGAGGAGCAGATATAAATACCAAATCAGCTCGCCAAAGCGTGGAGGCGGCGAAGGCATTGGAGAAGCGCTTTGGTACATTCGAGGCATCCTATGATAATCTTCCCCGCTCGGGCGTCTTGAAGGAAAGAAACCCCGGGACATATACTGCTATACATGATAGAGAATCTCGTAACCCACCGGCTTTATGGTTATGGAGCGTGCTTTTATCGCACTTGGGCCTTGTGTGGAGGCTTTCGGGCATTGCCGGCCGATTATGTGTGTGGACGGACTTTCCTCACCGGCAAGTACAAGGGCCAAATTGACGGCCATCGGTGTGGACGGAAACAACCAGATACTTCCTATAGCCTTTGCTTTCGTGGAAGGTGAAAACTACGAGAGTTGGTGTGGTTCTTCGTAAACGAAGATCGGAGTTGTGAAGGATAGGCCTAATGTGTGCATAATTCACGACCGCCATCTTTGGTGATGAAAGCGATAAAGAAGATGCAGGAGATGTGCAAGAGCCCTTTCCGTGGCGGATTTGCAGAATCGGTGGTGCATGCGACATATGGCGGCTAACCTGTTCAAATATTTCAAAAGTAAGAAGTTGATGAACCTATTCAAGAGGTTGTGCAAGCAAAATCAGCAGAGAAAGTTTGATGCCATCTGGGAGAAGCTTGACGAGCTCACTAGCAAGCAGATACGTGACGGAGAGAGACAAGCCGGGGGCAGTACTTCGGAGGCACCACAGCGTTTGCTGCCTTTTCCGGACATTGACCCCCCAAACATCAGAAGGAGGCTTTCCGAAACATCAAGTGTTTCTCGCACTGGATCGAGTCTGAACCGGTTGAGAAGTGGGCACTATTGTATGACACACTTGGGGCAAGGTATGGGGTTATGACAACCAACCTTGCTGAGGTATACAACTGGGTAATAAGGGGTCTTCGTGGCATGCCCCTTGTCGCTATCGTGGAAGGTATGTTGTATGCAGTGCCGAGGTATTTCCGGGAACGGCATGCCGCGGCGATGTTGCATGCAAGTACCATTCGAGTCCCTTTGCGGCGTTATTACTGACTTGGATAGCGAAGAAGGTTGAGAAGGCCCTCCTACATTCCGTCGTCGTCATGGGTGCAGCCGGAGTTACGATTTGAGGTAACACCTGAGGAATATGGAGGGGCCGGGAATGTCAAGTGGGAGAATCACCCATGAAGTGAGCTTAGGCGGTGGTGGGGATGGCATGTGCACCTGCACTTGCCGAAAGCCGTACCTTCTACATAAACCCTGTTCGCATGTCTTGGCGGCCTGCGGCCAGATTCAGATGAGCAGTGTACAATTTGTTTCTCCGTACTACATGGCGGATACGGTAGTTGAAACGTGGTCCGGTGAACTACATGGGTTTCGTGTTGCTGGAAACTTCACTGAAATTGACAATGCCACGCGCAGATGGGTCCCTGACATGAACAGAGTGAAGGGCGGGAAAGGTCGTCGCCAAACGCGCCGCATCCGCAACGACATGGATGAGTCTGAGGCTGGAGGCCCTGTCCGGAGGTGTGTCCTATGTGGAGAGTACGGCCATAGGAAGAACAAATGTCCTGCGAAGAGCGTTTCAGATGGAGGGTCTTGACGTATATGCCTGTGAGGCGCTTGCCTTGTTCGAGGGTTCCCCCCCCTTTGTATGGAATGTAATAATCATACATGTCTACGTTAAATTCTTATGGCTATGACTCCTGACAACTATTGTATTCCTTCTTTATGTCATGCTTTGAGGAGTGAGTACTTGTAATGTGAAAAGAATTGCGTCTGGTTATGTATTGAAGAAAACTACATGTGTTTGTTCTGGGGCATGGTGTTGCTTGTTTATGCTTTTGACATAATATCTATCTTTGATCTCGTCAACATAAATTATTATTTTGTTTTGTCGTGCGCAGTATGGCGGTGTGGGCGAGGGTTGCGATTGGCCGTCTGGCCTTCTTGATCGTCACTTGGGCGCACGCCACTGCGCACGGTTGCACGCTACTACCAGGCCGGGCACGGATCCTGGTGTCTTGTCCTACGGACTCCGGATGCGTGCATGGGGCCTGCCGGCGGCCGTGGTTACCCAGGTATGTAAGCGTACTAAGTTTTGTGGTACTTAATGGGTTGAAACATGTTGTGGTCTAACTTGTAATTCATTGTTGCATTGAGGCGGCGGGACTACTTCCGCTTGCGGATGGTGGAGGCCACACAGAGGACCACGTCGAAGGTCCGGATGGCGAGGTCATTGTCGTCGAGCGATCCCGACGCTTCCCTTCGACCGATCCTCCTTACGCCCTCGTGGACATTGGCGGCTGAGACGCATACCTTCCATCCGCCTGCGGAGAGATGACGCCGACTCTGCAGGATGTTTTGATCTTGGCCGGCCTCCCAATCGCCGGCGGTTGTGCCACCGAGGTGGATGACGACCAGCGTGGCGACCTTTTGCTCGGTTTGCGAGAGTCCTCCCGCCGCACAGGAGGCCGGCCAGCGATCGCCCGCTACACCCCACGGCAATGGCACGGTCCCACTCTCACGTGGCTTCGCCAATTCGAGGTATGTGTCGGCACGGTTCAAAATTGGTTCGATTTATTTTATCCGTGTAACCAAAAACATTTCCTTCTTGCAGGTAACTAGGATGGTCAGGCGCCACGGAGTACCAGGTGAGCCGGCACCGAGGCTTACCTGTTGTGGTTGTTCGGGTGGGTGATGTTCACCACGACCCATGGAGACAAATGCGTCGGCGCTAGGCTTGTCCCGGCCGCACGGGCCATAGCGGATGCTGCCCCCATGAGGTTCCCCAGTGCACACCGGGTTCACCAGTACTTTGTGCCACCTACCGGGTCTATGCGATCGTGCCTCGGGGCGCGCCTCGGTTCGATCCTCTCCGGTGCCCACTCCTGCTCATGCTATGGTCGTTCGAGCGCTTCAGTTGGGCGACCATGGGTTGACGACCGGGTGTATGGCCCGGAGTTCTACGGGGACACGGAGGTGGACCGCCCTACGATGGGCTCTCTTTGGTGCCGCAGACGGGTACGAACATGTTTTTTTTGCTACGCAATCTCGCTTTACAACCTCTTTCGTATTAACTTTGTATCGGTACCTTCTGTAGCCACAATGGGCTGGTCTGCAGGTACGGAGTGTCTACGCCCACTTCACTGAGGCTTTCGACCTTTTGCGGCCGGAGCGTGTCCGGTGGGAGCCTTACACCTTATCGGAGGTTAGGAAGCGCGCACTGCACGGTTTATCCATCTGTCTTGCGCGAGATCTGGTGTACTTGCACACACGACGGAAGCTTGTGTACGATGTGTACGTTGAGGATTACTCGGTTCACGGGTAATGAGGCACTGGGACTCGAGCAGAGGTCCCTGTTCCCACGCGGCGTGCCAGTCCCCACAGAGACACACATGTCGGTAACATCACTCCCCCTTACATTTCGAATGCAATTCATTGCACATGCTAACGTGTTTGCAACTTCCGCAGGCATTCGAGGAGAGGTGGCCGCCGGACTAACTGGGCTGTGAAAATGGCCCCTTGGGTGGAGCAGTGGACTCAGGCACTACAAGACCGGGTTGCAGATTATGACGAATACGACATACAGGGATACCAGGAGTACCTGCAGTGGTACTCCCCACTTACGCGAGTACGCCTCTTGCCCCCTGCTGACCCAGAGGAGATCGTACCGGCTCGTGCTCACGACACATATCCCACCCATGTTGCATCGGCGATGCACTTTGTGGTACGTAAACTAGGCAATCTACTCAATTTTTGAACGACATGCAAGCATACATATATCTTACGTCATGTCATCACTTTCAGGGCGACATGGGGACAGAGATGGAGCAAGACTTGAGGTCCATGAGAGGCCGTTTGTGCGGGGGGTTGGAGACCTCCCGGGAGGACATCACGGCGTTCATGGATCGAATGATCGCGAAGACGGCGAGGATTGTGCGGGCCGTTTCTTGCCGGCATAGTTTTGACGCCGCCGGTGTGGGGTCGCATACGTCGGGCGTAAGACAGCAGGGGGTCCGGATCAGTACACGACCGCCGTCGACGCCCCCGTTCATACCTACCACGCTGCCGCACCCGACAGCACCCTTCGGACCTAGGACGCTGTCGTACCCGCCGCCGCCACGCCCGAGACCGACTGGCAGCTCGTCATGGCAGCAGCCGGCCCCGTTCTTCGTGGCAGGTAATATTCTCACTTAGGCATGCATTGCATTTTGTGGTAAGTAACTAATAGTCGTGTATGACAGGCCACCAGTTCGGATACCCTGGCGGCGCGACATGGATGCCTACTCCTTTCTTCATTCCGACCCCAGGTGTGTTCAATATGCTTCGTAAACTGACATTACTAGACATTTTACTTTGAAATATATTCGTCACTCGAACTGACTGTAGTACTTCCAGGTTACCGTCCGGAGGGCCAGACTACGCCACACACGCAGGCGGACGACTTCGACACGGGTTATGCTGGACCGACGCATCCGGACGTCCTGTTTGGGTCGCACCCGCCCCACGCCTACACACCCTCTGAGACCGAAGTTACGCTAGCCGCACTCTGTACCACTGAGCTTGGAGCCCTGGATCAGCACCATCAGATCGTGGACCCTTCAGTGGTTTCGATGTCGAGTGCAGATGCACCTCGGCTGAAGAGGCGTATCAAACCTCAGGCACAAAGGGAGGTGACCAGGGAGAGGAGGTGACCAGGAGAGAGGGCTACGACGAGCTCGACGATTGAGTCTTGTATTGCTCGTTGTATTTACGCCTTGTAATGTTTGTTGTTGATTGTACATTTACGCCTTTTGTCAAATCAAACTCGTGTCATTATTGCTTTTGTCCCACCGCATGCAAAGCGTCGGAAGAATCGATGATCGCGGATTTCAACTCTCTTTGCATATAACAAGAAAAGAGAAAAACAAGAAAAGAAGAACGAGAAAGAGAAAAACAAGAAAAGAAGAGAAAGAAAAGAGAAAAACAAGATAAGAAGAGAAAAGAGAAGACTTGCTATTTGGTAAGCAGACCGCCATATTCGTAAAAAATCCCATTTTCAACTCTCTTTGCATATAAGTTCTCGACGCCCAATAACCCTAACTATTGTAGTCGCGCCAACCCTAACGACGAAGGATTTTGGGTGGCCGGGAAAAAGCGTGTTGAAAGTTTTTTTGGCGAATGTAGCAGATTTGCTATTTGGTATACGGACTGCCATATTCTGTAAAATCCCAGTTTCAACTCACTATGCATATAAGTTCTCTACGCCCAATAACCCTAACTATGTTAGTCGCGCGCGAACCCTAACGACGAAGGATTTTGGGCGGTCCGGGAAAAAGCGTGTTGGAAGTTTTTTTTTGGGCCAAATGGACTAGATTTGCTATTTGGTATACAGACTGCCATATTCTGTAAAAAAATCCCAGTTTCAACTCTCTTTGCATATAAGTTCTCGACGCCCAATAACCCTAACTATTATAGTCGCGCGCGAACCCTAACGACGAAGGATTTTGGGCGGCCCGGGAAAAAGCGTGTTGAAAGTTTTTTTTTGGCCGAATGTAGCAGATTTGCTATTTGGTATACGGACTGCCATATTCTGTAAAAAAATCCCAGTTTCAACTCCCTTTGCATATAAGTTCTCTACGCCCAATAACCGTAACTATTATAGTGGCCTTGCGAACCCTAACGACGAAGGATTTTGGGCGGCCCGGGAAAAAGCGTGTTGGAAGTTTTTTTTTGGGCCGAATGGACCAGATTTGCTATTTGGTATACGGACTGCCATATTCTGTAAAAAAATCCCAGTTTCAACTCTCTTTGCAACTGTAAAAAATGCAGTCAAATGAATGCTTCGCACAGACTGCCTGAGTCATCCTGTCAAAGCATAGCTGCCAAAGCCTAAGCGGCACCTCCTCCCGGCTACAAAGTCGCATGCATTTGTTAGTACCAAGCACAGGCAGAGTTGCAAAGGAATCCGATGCTCACGAATTCATTCTTGCTTCACGTATGTCGCTCTATTAATGCAGGCTATTTAACCCCCCTCCTCCTTCCCAACATTGCATCAACCAAACCCTTTGCTCCAATACAACGAAGAACCAGCCCGGCAATCCACACGGCAAAGACCAATGGAGTTTCCTCGCCCCTAGGAACGGCATTGTCCAAACCATCCCGAAGGCACGGAGGTCCCCATGTGCCTATGCGGGATCCTTGCCGCCCGACAGTCAGTAGACAACTCATACACATACGGTATGAGGTAATCGAGCCGCAACCACGACTCTGAGCCAACGCTGGGGATGCGGATGGGGCAGAGAAGGCCGGTATGTTCGTACTCGCAATTCGTGTTGAATCGAACCTGCATGTGTCTAACACGATGTGATGTGACCAATTGCAGCCTCCACTGTGCGAGTTCATCCGATTCTACGACGCGGAACAAACTCCCGAGATGGACAGGAGGCGGAATCGGGAGTACTCACATCGGAGGGCTATCGTGGAGCAGCAGTGGCGTGAGGAGGAACAGGAGGAGAAGCGCAAGCAGCATCTGGAACAGATGCGTGCACAGAGGGAGCAGCAGCGTCATGCCGCGGAGAGGAGAGGCTGAGTAGAGAAAGCGTGAGAGGCGGCTAGGGCCGAGCGGCGAGGTGAAGGGTTGCGTGAGGAAAATATCCTCGGTGCTCTCAGTAAAGTGTACGACGAATGCTCTTGTTGTTGTTGCATTTCCCTAAGGCATGTTAGGTTTAGTCCGGTATACTCGGTAGAGTGCCGTACATGCCATTGTTGTTTACCATTTGTAAGCCGTAAGTAATTCAGTAAATTCTTATTTCTGCCGTATATATATTTCGCACCGTCGACAATAACTACACGGAGCCTCGGAAATTTAATTAGTGAGTATTATTCGTCACTTCCTTGTAAGAACAGCTCAACATTCTAAAATTTGCTTCCAGTTGACCAAAAATTCAAAGAAGCGGTCTGAACATTAATTTGTGATTGCATGGAAGACGGATGCACACACATGCGAGTTCGCCCCCTTAGCAACTTACAACTTTACCAAGGACCAATAGGTGGTTTTCCGAAGCGATCCAAACTCTGAAGAGAACACTAGGCAGTCAGTCAGGAACGTCCATTCGTAATTCACAAAATTGCCGAGATATATACAGTTTGCTCCTGTCATTGTCCTTATGTGCTCATGCTTCTTCAAGTGGTATATTTCTAACAATCAATTGATATGTTTTAAATTCAGTTCATAACCTTCACATCTACTATGTGCGTGACTTTGGATCTTGTCGGATTTGTATAGTTCGTTTCGTTGAATTCATTTCGATATATCACCTAATTACTACAATCGTAAACAGCAATGAAATTTCTTCAAATGAACATAAATGTTATCTTTACAATCAGGATGAGTATGACGGGTCATACGGACAAGCTAATTAAGCACAGTAGTCAAATATTCATATTCCCGGACGACGGGACAGCCTTGAGGCTCTTTGCCCGGCTGGCGGCGAAGCGGGGCAGAGCTGCCCGAGCTCTTAGGCGACACACTGGCTGCCGCCCGTGCCATGTGGCGCCCGGCCAGTCAGCGAACTGCGAGGCGAAGCGAAGGGGCTGTGCGCGACACTGGCTGCCCGTTTTGAGATTTTTGTTATCTGTTGTATATTTTTGCTATTTGAATTCTTTTGTTATCGTAGTATCCGCTAAGTTCACTGGCCGAGATAAGCGGACTCGAACCGGCCGACATCCGCCAGGGTAAACCACCGCCTCTCGAGCCTCCTCGATCACGCCATACTGGTGAACCGATAATTTATTAAAGCGTGGTATATTTGTGCAATTTAGATTTGTATGTTGTATATTACAGCTTTTTTTCCATCTGAATTTCAATCGGAGAAAAAAATCAAAGAAAAACCAAATAAAAAAGAAAATCGCGACGTGGCGTTGGGGCCAGTGCTACCTCGCCGTGTAAGTGGCGGCGAAATTTGACGTCGCCAGATGATGGCGTGGCGGCCACGTGTAGGCAAGGCGAGGGTATTTTTGCAAATTTTTATTATTGTTGTATATTTCTGATATTTATTATTTATCATATGTATATTTGAGCACTTTTTCCGTTTCATTCGGAGGTTCCAAAATAACAAAACCACATTATTCTATTCATTTCTGCAAATTTTGAAAAAAAATGCTAACGAAAAATGTTTCCCCTTTTTTCTTTTCCTTTCTTTTTTTCCTTTTCCTTTTTTCTTTTTTCTTTTCCTTTCTTTTTTTCCTTTTCCTTTTTTTTCTTTTCCTTTCTTTCTTTCTTTCCTTCTTTTTCTTTTTTTTTCCTTTCCTCCTATTTTTCTTTTCCTTTCTTTCTTTTCTTTCTTTCTTCTATTCTCTCTGGAGCCCGCCTGCCCGTCGCGCCCTGCTGGCGCGACAGCTCCCTGCCCGTCGCGCCCTGCTGGCGCGATAGCTCTGCATGTCGCCCTGAGGTGGCGCGAAATGCTTTTCGCGCTGAGGTGGCGCGAGATGGCTCCATCTCGCGCTGACGTGGCGCGACTTACTCCATCTCGCGCTGACGTGTAGCGAAATGAGTCTAGTTCTGTAAAAAAAAATTATGAACGTATATAATTGTAATACACAAATAAAAATTGATTATTTATAAAAAAAATTCTGCATGGCCTCAATCTCGAAAGGAAAAGGTCGCACTGTCCACTGCTGTCGTTTTATTTTTGTTGCTTTCAGAAGGGAAAAAAAAAGGCATGCAAGTATATGTGCATGGGATCTTCTTTTCTGTCCGTCAAGCAAAAGGCTGCATCTGACATTGCTAGCTTCAGTCGTAAGTAATGGTAAGAACAATATGAAAAGAACTAAACGTAAAGACTGTAGGTAATGGTAAGAACAATATGAAAAGAACTAAACGTAAAGACAGAATTATTGGGTGCTTTAAACGTAGAAGAATAGGCTAGCTCAATCCTGTGGCCGGTGTCCACAGCCTTAAGGCTGCGCAGGTTCATCCCACTAGAGCATTATCAAATGCACGCATCAAAAGCAATTAACCGCTGTACCATTGGATTCCTGCTGCCCTTTTCAATCCTTCAAGTCTTGCCAACGTGTGGATGTTAATGCCTGTACAAATGTTTCGATGGTTGTTAGAATATATTCCAATTGGCATCGAGGCTGATCGAAGTAATCAATTCCAATTAAGCCAAGTTACCTCCGGTTAGGTTTGGGGATTTTCTGACAAAAGTAGACAAAGTGTCTGAAGATGCTAAGAACATCATGCCGGTGTAATTCACCTATAGGACCACCACAGCATTTCACAGAGAATGAGAGACATTTCCTGGCATAAAATTGAGATAGCTAGCTGGAGATAAGTACATTGGGAGATGTGCCTTTCCGCGTACAAGATCGCGCAACAATACAAGACATCGGTAGCCCTCAACCTCTCCTCCTTTCTTCCTTTTCACTTCTCCAATTACTGAACAATCAAAATACACAAGTACATGTAGCAGATCCTCGACTCGGCGTGTGCATCATCTTTAAAACATGTTTAAATGATTTGATAATATATATATATGATTTTATGTTTTTTTAAAATAGATCGTTGCATAATTCCATTTGCGATATTTTGATATATTTTATAATATATGAGAGAATATACACATTTTGTTTTCTAATACTTACCTTATTTTTTTTTTCTCAAATTAGCATATGTCTGCAATTTTAATCCATTATAAAACCAAAAATTATTTTTTTTCACTTAGTATGGAATTAAAAAACAATCCCTAATTTCTATTCTTCTATTGTTTTTTTGTTTTTATTTTATTTAATTTTAAATGTTAGGTATAAATTTAGAGTTCGTATAAAAATCAAATGGCTAATTTTATTTTTTGATTTATGTTAATTTTCATTGTTATGTTTTTATTTAATTTTGCATATCAGTTTTAGGTTAGAACTTGTATACAAATCCAATTGTTAGTTTTTATTCTAAATTTCTTCTACGTATAAATTTTAATTTAGAGTTTATATGAAAGTTAAATGGTTGATTTCCTTTTTATTTCAAATTTTTATTATTTTTATTGGACTTTACCGAGAAGGTTGGGTTTATTGTACTAGTCAAATTTTTTTAAGTTTGGCTTTTAAATAAACTAGTGAGTTGACCACGCCCTTGCATGTGAATCATCTTTAAAACATGTTTAAATGACTTGGTAATATATATATAATTTTGTATATATATATAATTTTGTTTTGGGAATTGCTAAGTGGCACTCGGGTGTTTTTTTGGTTTGTGAGCACTCAAATTTTTTTTGTCTACAGAGTACTCAAAATGTGAGGAGAGATGGCAAATTGATTCCATTAATTAAATCTAGATCTGAAGGCTCAAAATTTGAGTGCTATTTAATAAGAAAACACCCAGTTGCTCTCTAGACACCCCCCTTTTGTTTTTTAGAAAATAGATCATTGCATAACTCCATTTGCGATATTTTGATATATTTTATAATATATGATAGAATATACTTATTCTGTTTTTCAATACTTATCTCTTTTTTTTTCTCAAATTAGCATATTTCTAGAATTTTAATCCATTATAAAACCAAAAATTATATTTTTCACTTACTATGAAATTAAAAAACAATCCTTATTATCTTTTATTTCCATTCTTCTATTATGTTTTTGTTTTTATTTTATTTAATTTTAAATGTTAGGTATAAATTTAGAGTTTGTATAAAAATCAAATAGCTAATTTCCTTTTATGAATTTATGTTAATTTTCGTTGTTATGCTTTTATTTAATTTTGCATATCAGTTTTATGTTAAAATTTGTATAATAATCCAACTGCTAGTTTTTATTCTAAATTTTCGTATAAGTTTTAATTTAGAGTTCGTATGAAAGTTAAATGGTTGATTTCCTTTTTATTTCAAATTTCTGTTATTTTTTATTGTGCTTAGTATGGACTAAATTTTTTTAATTTAATTTTGAATATTATTTTTAGGTTAGAATTGATACACAAACCCAACTGCTAATTTTTACTTCGAATTTTAGCTATGGACGGGTTTTAATTTGGAGTTCATATGAAAACAAATAGCTAATTTTTTATTCAAAATTTTAGTTATTTTTTATTATACTTGCCATGGACTCTTTCTTTAATCGAAACAGTTATAATCGGGTCTGCTAGATAGACTATTAGATTTTTTTTTACATAATAACATTCAATTGCTATTGTAGTTCACTTAGTTTGGGTCCACCAGATTAAGGGTTAGATGTTTTGCTTTTTTGAGAATTTTTATTCTATTTCTCTTAAATAATAATATTCAATAGCTACTATCGTTCTACTTATTAGGATCCACTAGATTAAACGCTGAATGTTTTTTTGTGAATAATTTTTACCCTATTTCTCTTTTTTTTTCTTAGCAATTCTCCATGAGCTTTTAATTTAACAATAGATTAAATTGTAGATTTGGCCCCTCCTATACCGTGGCAGACACCTACTGCGGCACATGGACTTGTTGCGGTTCTATATTGTTGTGACAAGTGACACGTATCGTCTTTCGGTCCTTTCATAGTTGAGAAGAGACTACATTTATAATTTCAATAAAAGAAAACAAAAGCTCGTTTACCAAAAACAAATTAACTTCCTTGTACTACTATTGGTAGCACCGTGCCACGCAGTACCGGTCTTAAAGCGAACCACTATATGGCTCGCCATCTGACCCTTTAAAGTGCCAATGCCATCATCAATTTGTCAGCCCGGCCTCTTCTTTCCCAAAGCTAAAGGTTGCCAGCCCCCACCCAATTTGCCGCACCACACCGAGCAGCTAGCTCGCATCACAGCCATCATCCTCCCGCCATGGCCACGGCCGTGCCAGTGCAGATACTGCCGGTGCTACTCGTTCTCGTGACCATGCGCGCCGCGGCGGGGGCGTCAGCGGCAGCGAAGTTGCCGGCGATGTACGTGTTTGGCGACTCCACGGCCGACGTCGGCACCAACAACTACCTCCCGGGCGGCGCCGTGCCGCGGGCCAACTTCCCGCACAACGGCATTGATTTCCCAACGTCGCGGCCCACCGGCCGCTTCAGCAATGGCTACAACGGCATCGACTTCTTGGGTACGTGCTCCTTCCTCTCCTGCATGTTTTACAGCCTCGTAGTGGTGAACTTGCACAAGCTTGGAGTAGTTCTGCGAACTGCCAGGCTCCTTTTTCTGCACGTTTTGATCAACTTTGGCACTGAAGTTTTGTAACTTTGGCACTTAAACGTCTTCAACTGCGTTGCTGCTCTGTTATTGAGAGTTCCCGCCTTCAGGATTTCCGGACTAGTGATCGAGGAAAACACGCACAATCGAACTGTTCTGATTTGTAGAGGTGATCGTGTGGCGAATTGCTGCATCAGGTGCATTGTAGTCTCAACCCCCTTTGCAAATCAAAGAATTTCAAAGCGGTTGCTAGAAAAATGGTATAACCAAATTGGACGAAATCCAAAATACGTAAATTAACCCATGTAAGAGTATGTAGTCGTCGTAATTTGCCAAATTGGAATTTTTGTTCTGAAGAAGGCCACAAAGAAATGGCAAAGAAGAACCGGACCTACGTGGCTTGTGCGTAAATGCCTATTTGTATTTGTTTTTGTTTTAGGTTTTCTAAAAGTTGATTCTCTATTGTGATTGTACAGAAACTGATTCTTTAAAAGCTGAAATCCAAAAGTGCATATGAAGTATATTGTGAATTGTAGTGTATATGGGCGGGTTGGATTGTGAGAATCGATTCCTAGAATCAGGCTATTTGTTTTTTATTCAGCTTTTGGGATCAGAATCCAGAATCAAAAGCAAAAACAAATAGGTTGCTGCTGCGTCTCTCCCCCCACGCGGCGCAGCCGCACTTACGTTGGGAAGCAAGGCTCACAAAAGCGTAGTAGTGTACCGCCGTGGCTGCGCGGTGAAGGGACTGCCAATGAAAATCGGACGGATATTTCTCCGTTAATGCGGAGTCAGATCCGTCGGTCCGGATTCAAAGAGGATTTGACTATCTCGGATCTGAAATATTTCAGAACAAAGTACGGAACAAATAATATCAAGCAAATTCCAGAACGGATTAGAGTATCTACTTGGCAGAATATTCATCAACTGGTCTCTCTTGAACAGGGGTGGACATTCGGTTTTTCGATCAAATCAGTTTGATTCATTTAGTTTTTAAATAATTTGGTTTCTGGAAAGTGTCTATAGATTTTTTTCTAACCAAAACGAAAAATCGAATCGAATTACCTTGAATATTTTCATTCAGTTAACTCGGTTTTTTGGGCGACCAAATCTCAAACAGCCAGAATGGAAAAGCAACTGTTCGTTCGTGGACACCATTGTCGAAACTGAGATCCCCTCACTCATGAGTCCGGACGCCCAATTGGACACCTAGGTCACTCCACCTGGTGGCCCAGGCGCCTAGTGCTAGTATAGCAGGTCGTTGCCCTCGCCTTGGTACACTGGCGCGGACGCACGGCAGTGGATCGAGCCTGATGGCTGGATGGCGAATTGCAGCTTGAAAGGAGAGATGGCGAATGGTGTGGCCGCCTGGCCGAGGCTCGCAGGATGGCGTGTAGCGGCGACCGGTGCTGGTGGGATGGCGGGGACGGTGGCTGGCACGACGCTAGAGAATAGAGAGATGGCACGCTCGTGTGAGTGACACGGGCTGGAGGGATGGTAGGGCGGCTGATCGGTGGTAGACGCCACGACGGCGGTGTTGCAGCGAGCCGGCGAGTGGCGACTAGTGTTGGGAACGGGGAGACTGGTGTATTGGCAAGTGGTGAATTGGCGTCTCGCTGAAGACATGGTGAGTGGAGAATTTTTTGCTAATCTAGCCGCCTTGCCATTTCTTTTTTCAGATGTAGTCGTTGGTCACATAAAATTTCAAAACTAGCCACATAACAGTGTAATGCCGCGGCTAGGAACCGCTGAAAAAATTTTAAAAAAAAATTCTCCCGATTTCAGCGGTCGCAGACCGCTTAAAAAAAATTTAAATTTTTTTCCCTCATTTCAGCGGTGGCAGATCGCTTGATTTAAAAAAAAAATCGATTTTTTTTTATTTTTCAGCGCTTCCCCACCGCTTGAATTTCTTTTTTGTTTTTTTCCGCTTGTTCTATATTCTAGCGCTCCATGGTCGCTGGTTTTTGTTTGGATTTTTTATTTTTTTTTTCAGTTTAATTAATCTAAAATTTCCAAAAATAAAAAATATATATTTTGTTGATCAGTTCGAGCTACTGAGTCAAAAAATGATCTCCGCTCCGCCAAACGAAGTCTCTAAAATCTCTAAAATGACCAAAATTTCATATTTAATACTCCCTCTGTCTCACAAAGAGTGCATTTCTAGGTTTTCTAAGACAGATTAGTGTGCAAGGTAAATGACTAATGTGACCCTCATTACTTCATACATAAGCATGTTGGTGCTTCGGTTTCCACAGACACTTCAATGAGCATGCATACACTTACACCTGGGCCCTACGGACTAAAGATGCACTCTATGTGGGACAAATTTTGAACATTAGAAATGCACTCTTTGTGAGACACGAGGGAGTACAACTTTTGACTCGTATTTTCGAATTGCGTATTCGGACTTACAAAAACCGAAAAATTTTGAATACAGTACAATTTATTATCCGTATTTACAAATCGATACAATATGTTGCGTAATTACAAACAACCTGATAAATTCGTTTATGAATAGGTTTTTTGTAATTACGCAAACGTATTGTATTGATTTGTAAATATGGATAATAAATTGTATTGTATTCACTATTTTCTAGTTTTTGCAGGTCCGAATACGCAATTCGAAAATACAAGTCAAAAGTTGTATTAAATATGAAATTTTGGTCATTTTGGAGATTTTAGAGACTTCGTTTGACATAGTGGAGATCATTTTTTGACTCAGTGGCTAGAACTGATCAACAAAATATATTTTTTGATTTTTGGAATTTTTAGATTAGTTAAACCGAAAAAGAAAATAAAATAAAAAATCCAAATAAAAACCAGCGACCATGGAGCGCTGGAATATAGAAAAAACAGGGAAAAAATAAAAAAGAAATTCAAGCGGTGGGGAAGCGCTGAAAAATAAAAAAAATCGATTTTTAAATCAAGCGATCTGCCACCGCTGAAATGAGGAAAAAAATTCTAAAAATTTTTTAAGCGGTCTGCGACCGCTGAAATCGGGAGAAAAAATTTTAAAAATTTGTCAGCGGTTCCTAACCGCGGCATTACACTGTTAGGTAGCTAGTATTGAAATTTTGTGTGACCAACGGCTACATCTGGAAAAAAAATGGCAAGGCGGCTAGATTAGCAAAAAAATCGTGAGTGGAGAGTGGAGAGGGTTGGGAATTGGGCCAATCAAATCGGTAGGTGCCGAATGCGGAGGGAGGGGTACATGTACTGCTATTCAGTTTGTTTGGACTATTTGGTTTGTGGGAGTAAAAAACAAACCCGATATCGAAAACTGAATAATATCAAAATAACAACAGACTCGAAACCCAAAAATCTAAAAAACTAAAATAATAGATTAATTCAGTTCGGTAATTTGATTTTTATGTACAGATGCCCACCCTACTCCTGAATCTTGTTGCTAAGATCTAACCCTAGTCTCTTCTTAGAGGAAATTCTTTATTTGCCACTCAAAGTTGACCGGGTCCCTAAAATGTCCAACGTGAAACTGCTCCTCTCTTTATTGCCATTAGATCTCAACTTCAATCCCATTTTTACCACTGCCGTCCATCTCCCGTTGATAGGCTGTTAACTGAGCCATGAAAAGACGAAAATGCCCTTCTTCCTTCTCCCTTATTCAAGCTCCTTTTTCCGCACCGACGACCTCCTCCACCCCTACTTTTATTTAGGTTGCCAGTGAGCATGATTTATTCAATCAAGCCATTCACATGCACACGTACATACACATCCATACACACACATATATGCATACACGTCCACCTCGAAGGCGGATTCGGACCCAAAGGCGGTGAAATTGCATTCCAGGGTTTTGTCCAAGAAAATGCATGTAAAAATTACAAGAAATATCTAGGCACATGATTGCAGCCCAAATGGGAACATTCAACATACACTTAAAGCAAAAAATTGAATAAAATAAATTGGTGACGACGTCAATCATCTTCAATCATTCGGCAAGAACAATCAAGAAATAAGGACACATCATGTGGATCTGGATGTCTGCAACTTCGATGCGGTGGATCCCGTCACTAGCAACGAGTAAGATGGGGACAATCCGAGGAAAAGGCTACATAAGCGTTGGATCTGGTGTCATCGAGGTCGAGGGTAAGCAGATTTGGTGGCGGTGGGGGCTGGACAGGGTCGCGCTTTGCTCTCCCTGTGCTCCAGTGCTCGCGCTCACCCGTCACCCGCCCGCTCTCTACATGCTCGCTCGTTGTCCACACTCAACGCTTGCTCGCTCACCGGCTAGCTGGGCTGTGTTGCTGCTGGCTTCTCGAGGTGGGGGTCGAAGGGGTGGAGCCGAGGGCCGAGGACGAGGGCTAGGGGCCAAGGCACCAATGGGAGAGGAAGGATGAGAAGATAATGAGGAGGAAGAAGGCTCAAGAATATAGCTGACATATGGGACCAGGGACAATTTAGGTAGAGTGGGAAAAATCTAACATCTTTTAAGTGCTTAACGGTAATCGGACTTAATAGAACTGACGAGAGTGGCAAAAACGGGATGAAATTTGAGTTCCAATAGTAATGAAGAGAGTATTATTTTCGTGATGGTATTTTAGAAACTCGACTAACTTTCAGTGGCAAATAAGGAATTTTCTCCTCAAGTCTCACCTAGCCGTCACACTCCACATGGCTACACCACCCATAGCAGGCGTTGACTTGCCGTCGACCCATCTCCACCCACCGGGTGTCACAGCCGCTGCGGCCTCTCCGCCCAGGGACAGATCTAGGTGGGGTGAGGGTTATGCACCGGAACCTCTAAAAGTTTGAAAAATATCAGGACATTACCTCTTTAGTGGATCATATTTATTGATTGAATTGATTCTGATTTTAGTGGCTTGGGATTTGTAAGCCTTAGAACTATTTGTATTATAATTTAGTAAATTTCGAATACGTGTTGGATTGGTGTAACACCGTGGCCTAAACTTCGCTCATGGCCCAGCCCACCGTGGGGCGGGCACACGCATGCATAACACCCCACTTGCACTTTCGTCCTCGCTTCGTGTAAAAGAGTTAATTTGGAGGTGTTATATTTGGACCCAACAGGTATTATATATTATTATAACTCACTTTATGCAAGCAATGTGGAACTAATCCCACCACCACTCCACATGGGCCTTCACATTAATGGGCTGGGATATTGCACTCACCCCCCCCTTAAGAACTAACGCCCTCGGCAGCACACCGTATACATGGTAGATACCCAAAATCACCCCTCGGTGCCGACACACATGCCATGCCGTGTGGCCACTCCGAGCTCACGCGCGCCATGCGCCATATGCTCGCACCCCTATCCTACATGCGCCCTTGCAACGAATGTTGATGCGCTGATACTATCTGTAACACCCTGACCCAAACTTCGTTCATGGCCCAACCCACCGTGGGGCGGGCTCACGCATGCATAGCACCCAACTTATTATTCGTCCTCACTTCGTGTAAATGGGTTAACACAGAGATGCTATGTTTGGACCTAATAGGCATTATATACTATTACAACTCACTTAATGAACTGAGGTATTACAATTAGTGATATTGCGAAATCATTATATAAAACTATATATATACACACTTGTGTGTGTGAAGTATACACCCATTAAAAATTTTCAGTTCTGTCTCCGCCCTGCCGCAGCCGCATGTTGATGTGTGGAATCATGTTGATAGCAGTGTTTGAGGTCGAGCAAGTGCCGCTCGTCGGCCGTACGTCCACCTGCACCCACGCAGTAGCCGCAGCGCCGGCCGTGTCCTCCATAGTCGAGTGGCAACTGGCAACTCGCAAGTGTTTTTGTGATTTGGGCCGAGACCGACTCTCTCGTCTTGACTTCCAGATTGAATTTCTTTGTGATTTGCGCCCAGCCCAGTTTGATAACCCAAATTGGTCTGTTCGTTAGTATTTAGTGCTTATACTTATGTGGTATGCTCGCTCCGTCAGTACTTATGTATGAACTCGTGTTATAGTAAGTACATATGTTATTACTGTGAAATGTGGCTTGGTTGATTACTTGGTCCCATGGTCATTTACTCGTATAGCTCGATCTAATATATATTACTCTTATCTATGTATGTACATACTATTCATCTATCTTTATTCGTTTTCGATAAGAATCCCTTATGTATTTATCACTTTCGGGTTTCTTGTGCAACTCTGAACGATAGACTGTAAAATTTCAGGTGTGGTAAAATATGACGCGGTACTGTTTTGAAATTTAGTGACACTGTTGGCGCACTCTTTTTCGGTTGTAGAACCGAGTTGTTCTTAAGAATCTTGTGATAATAGTGCTGACCGTGCTTTTCATCTTACTTCAATAGATATGTAAGATCAGAAAATACTAAAAGTGCAGGAAAGAATGAACCGAAAAACTTTGCACAAGCACAACCTTCTGAAGCTCTGTACTCAGTCACACAGAGTACTGTAGTGGTCTGCATTTTGTTGTGTACGTCTCGTGATCACAATGCTATTTCATCTTCATCAGCTCTTAACATGGGATTCAGGCGCAGCCCCCCGTCGTTCCTCTCCGTGTCCAACAAAACTAGCAAGCAAATCTTCAGAGGTCTCCAGGGAGCCAACTTTGCCTCTGCAGGATCAGGCATTCTTGACACAACGGTAGGCAAGTAGCCAAAGTTATTTTGTACGCTGTTTACGCCCTGTATGAATGAGCACTGATTCAAGCGCATACTCGTCAACCACGATCCACGCAGGGGAACTCCATCATCCCGATGAGCAAGCAGGTCGAGCAATTCGCCACTGTGCAATGTAACATCTCTGCACGCATCAGCAAAGAAGCAGCCGACAACGTGCTGTCAAGATCCATGTTCCTCATCAGCACCGGCGGCAACGACATCTTCGCCTTCTTCTCGCGGAACAGCACGCCGACGGATGCGCAAAAGCAGCTGTTCATCGCCAATCTTGTTTCACTGTACAAAGACCATGTGAAGGTACGTAGCTGCTGCTATCTGGAGCCTGCCTCCTGTTACTGCTTTACGCAAAAATGGCTCTGAAACGAACGTATATGGCAGGCTCTGTACGTTCTCGGGGCGAGGAAGTTCGCCGTGATCGACATCCCGCCGATCGGGTGCTGCCCCTACCCGAGAAGCCTGCACCCTCTGGGTGCCTGTATCGACGTCCTGAATGAGCTGGCTCGTGGGCTCAACAAGGGAGTCAGCGCTGCCATGCACAGCCTCAGCGTGAGCTTGAGTGGCTTCAAGTACTCGATCGGGAGCTCCCATGCCGTCGTGCAAAGCATCATGAAGCACCCTCAGAGGCTCGGTACGTGAAGCATGTTCGCTTTAAGATTACTCGTCGATGCAAATGTGCTCTCGGTGCAGCAGAGTTCAGAGGCTTATGGGCGGGCCTGTGACATATTGCTCTGCAGGATTCAAGGAGGTCACTGCAGCGTGCTGCGGCTCCGGCAGGTTGAACGGGAAGACGGGGTGCACGCCGAACGCCACGCTGTGCGGCAACCGTCACGAGTACCTGTTCTGGGACCTGCTGCATCCGACGCACGCGACGTCCAAGCTCGCCGCCGTGGCCATCTACAACGGTTCGCTGCACTTCGCCGCGCCGATAAATTTCAGGCAGCTGGTGGAGGACCAGCACTAGAGTATGGCCGTTTGACCGTGTCATGTCATGTTGTAGATTTGCCTTGTCCGTGTTTGTGATATTGGTGTTTAGGATGTGCATGGTTAATTGTGTTCGTCTGTGGCTCGTGCTTTAGGTGGAGGTGTGGTGGTGTACGTTGGATTCTGAGATCAAAATGTCATCTCTTCTGTGTTGGTAATTTCTGGGGCTTAGTGTTTGTCGATGATCACGAGGATCACCTACGGAACTTACGAAAAAATAAAATAAAAGAGCACAATCAAATAAAAACTTAATTAGAAGCCTTGGCTTAATTAGCCCATTGCATTTTATTTTACAAATATGGCATCCGGGTGTATAAAATTACAATAATTAAATCTCACCATGTTGGAACCCCCCTTCTGGCTTAGAATACCGAGGAAGATTCCGTGTGCTTACAGTGCTAGTTCCATAGTTAGTGGCTAGTACGCATATTTACAATATTTTATACATATGATAACTAAAGATAATTATATAATAGGCTTTAAGAAAGCCGATCAAAATGCAGCGGGGAACATAATTATCCAGTACTATGCCTGTATCCAACCCTCAAGTAACAGGGATGGACCCTAGAAGAGATCGTCAGCAAAGTCCCTGTAGTCTGCGGAATATAAAGCGTTGTCGGGGTTCTCTGATTCTTAACTTAATAAATATCAACAACAACAAGATTGAGTACACTTTGTATTCAGCAATACTTGTAGTGTGTTGCAAAGTTATAGTATATGCAGGCTATATCAAAGGAAGGTTAACATGTTTATTTGTATAAAGTGAAATTGAACATAAATACTAGGTAATAGATTGCGAGCGACATTTGTAAAGGCAGCTTTGATTTTATGTAAATAACAAGTAGAATAATATTGTAAATATTAACTCACAGCCCTTCATAGACATGAGTAACAATTCGTCTACTGCCAATCCCTGGCACTAAAGATGATACAAAACTTTTTTAAGAATATTTCTATTTCAACCTTTTTTATGAAGAATATCAAAATCTCACCAGTTAAGGAATATATCTACCGGTACTCACAATATAGCAAAGTTTACCGAACAAAGTCAGAGAAGAAAGAGATGAGGATAAATCCCCAAAACAGATTTTTTTGGCAACATTTTCTTCATTTATTTGGATTAGGGAACCAACTTAAAAATTTTTGAAACTTTTTGTTAGTTTTCCTGATGAGGTTATAATGATTCTGTAAAATTTTTAGACGATGGGCACACTCCTGAAATTTATAAAAAATTCTGGCAGTGGCTCTGTGTCCTAAATAAACTTTTCTATTTTTGATTTTTCAGAAGCAATAAATGGTTTCAAATTGTTTTGAAACTTTTTGAGAGTGAGATGAGGGTAAATTAGGATTAATTAAATTTTATCCATATTTTTCACTTTTTGAGTTTGTGATTTAAGATTTTGAAACCACACAAAGACTAATAAAAGTATTTCTTTAATTGCTAAAAGTCCAGATAAATTCATAAATAACAAAATTTTAAATTCAAACCAACCATTCTAGATTAATTAATTTGTTTTTATTTTCACGATTTTCTAGGCTGTTACACACGCCAACGGTGGAAGTTGCGGCAGGTGACACATGTGGCTAGCCTGATTAGTCACTTGGTCGCTGCGGACGTAACAACTTCGCCGAAGCTATTGATGGCGGATGTGGTCAACATGGTGGGATGTCAGAGGTATGGCGAGGGGGAAAAAAAAGTGATAGAGGATATGTACAACATATATGAGGAGGTGTACAACCTTTTCCAAAAATATTGGCTCAGTCAAGAATCCTCTTCAGTGCTCATATGCTAGAATGAATTGAACTTAATTAAGTTCTAGGATGTCTCTAGTAAAATTCAGGACCTACATAACATAACCTAACTTTGCTAAGTTGAAGGACAGCTATAGTAAAATTAATGAAACTAAATAGCATATTCATACAAGTTTGAGGGCCAATAATGAAATAATCTACTTGTAAACACGAATCATTTACTCTTTTCCTAGATTTACACTCGTATCCTCTAAAAAAGATTTACTCTTATGCTGTAAAATTTCGGAGAATTCAGAGGCGAGAGGATGAGCCAAGGTAGATCACGTCCTTACCTGGTGCTAAATCCGAGCGCAAGCTCTAAATATGTAGCTACATATATGCAGGCCATGCCGTTCTTGGTCCCAGTTGATGTGTCCTAAAGCCGGCACCAGTTGTGCATCTGTCGCGACGTCGCCGTCGCGGTTCGTCACAGCTGCCTCCAGGGCTACCGGTCTGCAGGCCAAGCGGACAAGCGGTCTTCTTCAAAGACAACGCAAACCTAAATTTGTTTGATTTTCACTAGATTATTCGGTTAACCTGTTCGATTGCATTAGATTATTCGGTCGTATATTCTAAGCCTCTAATAGATGTAACCGGTACATTATTATACAGCTCTAGCCACTTTTAATAATGGACGACAGGGGCGGAGCCAGCTGGGCCCTAAGCCTCGGGCCCGGAATGCCCTTCACTTACCCGCCAAATTAGATCGGCCGGTCGTAGAAGAAAAGGTTCGGCCTGAAGGAGCTTAATTTGCCTCGTGAGCTAAAGTTCAGGTGAAGATTGCTATACTAGGCTGGCAATCCGAATGATCTAACCACTTCTCTGCCTCTCCAGCCAAAACCATTCCTCCTGTTTTTGAGTTGGGTCTCGGGCCCGGGCCCCGGTTGCCCTAGGCCCAGCTCTGCCCCTGATGGACGATAAGGACAGCGAGTGTCGAATTTACAATTTACAAGCCGGTTTTCTAGCCATTTTTTTTTTAAAAAAAAAATATTCCAGAGCAACTAGCATATTGGCGGGGGGGGAGGGGGGGGGGCGAGCTAGTCGATGAGAATGCTGCCATTCTATGCTTTTCTTGGTTTAATTTCTGTGGTGATCTTGTCCTTCCTGGCACACTATATATACACTCGATCACTCGTGCATCATCCATTACCTGAAACAGAGGCTCAGTACAGACAGCAGCAATCAGCAGAGATCCCCCCAATGGCCAACCAAACTGCCTCACACTTGCTCGTGGCTCTCTGCCTTCTCTGGCTCGTGGCGGATCACGTCGAGGCCACGCATCCGCGGCTTGTCCCCGCGATCTTCGTGTTCGGCGACTCGACGGTCGACGTCGGCAACAATAACCATCTGAACAGCAGCAAGGAGGCCAGAGCGAACTACCCACAGTACGGCGTGGACTTCCCCAACTCGACGCCGACCGGTCGGTTCAGCAATGGCTACAACACGGCAGACCAGCTTGGTACGTACAGCACACATCAATACGTAGAAGGGCCAACGACTGTTTTGATTCCGGCGATGCTTTAGATGATGGTACGACGTAGACGCCTGACTAGCAGTGTACGTGCCTTGGCGCGCTCTGATGAACAGCTCAATTACTTGGCTTCCCAATGAGCCCGCCGGCCTACCTCTCTCTGACGGGGCATACCATCACAGCACGGATGTACAAGGGCATCAACTTTGCGTCAGGAGGGTCGGGACTTGCGGATAAGACCATCTCCAACCATATTCCCTTCATTTCATGCCCTTCCCTGTTCCCTTCCCCATTCCTATTCCCTTTATTTCCACTCATCTCCAACAGATTCCCTTTAAAGGGAATTGTATAGGGAAAGGAGAGAGAATCCCTTCCTGGAGGGAATGGGAGAGAGAATCCCAGGCTGAAGGGAATGCTGAAGGGAACCCGTTGGAGCGCTGAAGGGAATAGGAATCCCTTCGCGAAGGGAATGAGGGAGGGAACGGGAATGGGTTGGAGATGGTCTAACACCGGCCGTTTAGGGGTATGTTCAAGAGTGCACTAAATTTAATATAGATTATTTATTCTTTTCAATTAATAGAATATATTAGCTAGTATTTATTTATACTCCATACGATTGTAGAGTAGTAGGAATGCTCTCAACAAACCAATACCTAAATCTGATTTCTACTACTCACCGTATATTACTCCGTTCAGTCTTCAGAAGATGGCGTTTTGGACATAGTGACGGTCAAGCTTCCGAAACTTTGACTATCGATATATTTTTTTAAATATTTAAATTGGATACATGAAAATTATATGTGTAGACTTATCTGGTGAAGTAATTTCATAATGTTATAATTTTTTTAAGTTGTATAAATACATTATAATAAAAATTAGTGGTCAAAGTTGTATTTTGAAGACCGTATCGAAGTCCAAAACGTCATCTTTTTGAAGACTGGGGGAGTGCTATTATAATAATTATAATATGCTGTAAAATTTCTCATGTTTGACCGCAACAAACCCAAAAGAATTCTTCTCTCAACCATGCATATTCAACGATATTCAGCAGAGATGACACGTAGGAGCAGGATCGTGGGACTGATCCGAACTTGTCTGTGCAGGCTGGTGAGGTGATCCCAATGAGTCTGCAGCTAGAGTACTTCTCGTCGGTGGTTCAGCGCATGTACAGGCTGTTAGGATCGAGGAGAACTGCCAGTTTCCTCTCCAGGTCCATCTTCTTCATCAGCACCGGCAGCAACGACCTGTTCGAGTACAGCCTTTCCCGTGGCAACGACGACGAGTTCTTGCTTGGTCTCGTTGCTTCCTACAAGCATCATCTGAAGGTGCCATACTAATCAACTAACCTTGTGTCCTCCTGTTCATCTGCACCGCTTCAGACGAGCCGCAAGAGCCGCAAAACCGCCTGCAGAATCCTCAAAAAGTAAGATGCTATGTGACGCGTACACCGTGTGTGATGCATCGCAGGCCTTGTACCTGATGGGCGTGAGGAAGTTCAGCATCGTCAGCATCCCGCCGCTGGGTTGCACCCCGTCGCAGAGGGCGCGCCGGCTAGCCCAGACGGGCACCCTGGGCTGCTACGACCCGCTCAACGACCTCTCGCTGCGGTCCTACCCGATGCTAGCCGCGATGCTGCGTGAGCTGGCCTACGAGCTGCCCGGCATGACCTACTCCCTGGGAGACGCGTACACCATGGTCTCCTTCGTCCTGGCCAACCCACGGACAAACGCCTGGAGTAAGCATTAGACGTATCTGCCGGCTTGTCTCTTTAGCTTAGCACTGCTTCTTGCCTTGCCTGTGGGAGCTGCCGGTTTGGCGATCTTTTCTGGCCGTGATGTCGTCCGTTGTTGCAGGCTTCACGGAGCTGCAGGAGGGATGCTGCGGCATGGGGCCGTTCGGGGCGTCCGGCTGCGACGAGACGGCCCCGCTGTGCGCCAACCGCGACGGCTACCTGTTCTGGGACGCCAACCACCCGACGCAGGCCGTGTCGGCTATCGCCGCGCGGACGCTCTTCGCCGGCAGCCGGACGTTCGTCAACCCTATCAACGTCAGGGAACTGGCCCTGCTGTGATTGCGCGCACATTTCCAGCGATTCGTCGAGGCATGCATGCAAGCTCACTACTTTTTGTTCTCTCTTTACCAGTAAGCGGCAGTCCAGTGTGCTTGGATCAGAATTCGCTCTGTAGACGGATTTGAAATTTGGATTACTTGTAGTCGAGATTCTGATTGGATTTCTTCTTCTTCCTTCACCAATAAAGCGGTAGTCCAGTGTGCTTGGATCAGAAATCGCTCTGTACACGGATTTGAAATTTGGATTACTTCTTACTAGCAGTCGAGATTCTTATTGGATTTGGAAGCATCCGCCGGTAGGGATGCAATAGGCTCGGATATCGCTCTTTCTGTATTCTAAACTACATTTTTTGTCGGATTCGTATTCGGATATAGATAATGCTGGATACGAATACGGCGCGGATAATATCGGTTACGGATTCGAAGCGAATACGGAACGGAATCAATACGGTATCGAATATTTTTTGTCGGATATCGCACGCCAATAGATATCGTATATAGCAAACATAGTTACAATTATTAACCAACTGTATGAATTCAACTTGTAACAAGATTATTGTAGTCTAACAAGTCTTTTTATAAGGTAGTCCAACAAAGTTGAAAAAGTACATTCAATTTCAACGGTACACATACAAAAAATTATGAAACATAAAACAATACGTAAATAATATCATGATAACATGATCATGACTCCATGTATAGCAATGTTTAATCAATTGTATGAGTTTGAATGCAATAGAACTATCGTAATTTAACGAGTGCATGACCACGTCTACTTCTATAGCGAAAAGAAGAACAGAGATTGACATTTTTTTATAGAAACAAATGAGTATCTAACTATGGTTGTCTAGATCAGCACCATTAAAAAGATAGAAAAAACAGAACGGTGGAACAGAACTAGCCAATGGTTGTTCATTAGTGACCAAATAACAAAACTAGAGGAAGCACTGCCAACCCTGGAGCATCAGCTCCCGACTCTAGAAACCCAATTAGATGACATTTATCCCAATTTTCCATTAGCCCTACAATCATACAATGCAAGAACCCTAGCTGTAGCGTCATGTCAGTACAGAAGTAGCAACTGCCACTGATAACAACTAACCGGACCAAAATCTACCGCATTGCAATCCAATTCAGTCAAGCATCACAAGGTCTCCAGCAAGCTGCAACATGCTAGCAATTAACCATGACAACCCCGCCGTGGAAATCCCCATCATGAGTGTGCAAATTTCCCCCAAATCGATCCCAAATCCTAGAATCCCGAATCGTACCACCAATCCCACACAAACCCAAGCAACCAAAAACCCAATAAGGTCACCGCACCAGCCCTAGCGAGCAGATGCTGGCGGCATGGCAGATTCGGATCTCAAGCGAGCGCCGATTTGCACGAGAGATTCGGATCGAGCGGATCGGAGGGACAGAGAAAGGAGAGCCTTGTGGATGAAGTACTGAGTGTTGTCCATGATGCAGAGCATGCTGCAATGATGCCCACAGGCTGGAATGGATCGCCTCCAGTTAGTGCCGCCGCACCATCGAGAGCCGGACGAGGGAGACAACTAACGGACGGATCGGCGACGATGAGATCTCCGAGCCTTCGTGAACCGAAGTAATGGACTACTGCTGCAGCTATTGGGCCAAACCACCGAACAACACAAGGAATAATTGAATCTTTTTTTTTCTTCGAAAATATCCGATCGATGGATAGTAATCTTCCGAATCTGAATCCAACAACTATCCAAAATAACTATCCGAAATCGATTCGAATACGTCCAGTTGATCGGTCGGTCGGAAAAATATCCGAACGGACTACTCCCCTATCCGCCGGTGGTTATCTCGCTCGCTGGAGTTACATCGCGCGTTGCTGAGCCTCATAAGATTTTGGCCCCTTACTGGGAGTGCTTGCCGGCGTCAGACTTGGGCCTGTCACCACAAGCCTAAAAAAAAGGGCGTCTCAAAAGCTTAGGTTCTTTAAACGCAACAATGCGATTGCGCCTGGCCCGTCTTAAGCTCGCGAGGACAGACAGGCAGGCATCCTTCCCGACCCAACAAGATTTGTGAAAATACACGTCGAGACCCCATTGCGGCGAATTTTTTTTTAAAATAACAATATTTAAATCAATATTTACAGAAATAATATGCCGAAAATAAAAATAGCAAAACTACCCCCTATATCCATTTGAATTGGCGACAGGGTCCTATCGCCATTTCAAATGGCGACAGGGTCCTGTCGCCATTTCAAATGGTGACAGGGGCTCCTATGTCCATTTCAAATGGCGACAGGGGGCATCCCACTGCTGCCTGTGTGGGGCTCCTATTCCGATTTTACCCCCTGTCGCCATTTGAAATGGACATAGGAGCCCTGTCGCCATTTCAAATGGCGACAGGACCCTGTCGCCAATTCAAATGGACATAGGGGGGTAGTTTTGCTATTTTCTTTTTCGGTATATTATTTCTGTAAATTTTGATTAAAATAATATTATTTTAAAAAAATTCCCCATTGCGGCGGCTAGCATGTTAGACACTTAGACCTAGTTTGGAAATGTAGGTATTTCAGACAAAACAGTTTTATGCGTGTGGGAATTCTATGAGATCCACGGTCAGAAATCCAAACGGGCCTAAAAAGGTATTCCATCCGTCCAAGTTTATAAACCCTATTTCTTCTAGATACATAGATCAAAAAGATATTAAAAATATCTAGATTATGTTTAATTATTATCGCTAAGTATTACACTTAATGTATGTATAGAGATAATATAAAGTAAAGATATATATTTATTGAGGTGTTTCTATGTTTTTTCCGTTTAAAGACTGCACAAATATTAAAGCATGAATAATAGGTAGATGGTCATTACTTACCCATTCGTTTGCTTTAAAATTTATGCAACTTGTATTATATTGTATTAGAAAGTAAAGTATAGAAGCATTCCTCATATTTATTAGGGATTTTAGAATATAAAATAAGTCTTATATTTACGGGCAAGACCACTAAAAAACGTCTCGTAAAATAAAACGGAGGGAGCAATTCCCAACCTCCAAACACATTTCATCCTTGATACCACAATCTACTGCGTTTTAGGATCAGTCTGGCTTTCTCTTTTTGGGTCTGGTTCGGTTTTGTGGTCAGAAAAAAGACCAAGCACGAATCCACTGCGCCATCAGAAATGTTGCACCCTGACCCAGACAAACCATACGGCCACTGAAACAGGGTACTCCCAGCTTTGATTTCGATAGATTTGACCCCGTTAAATTTTAAGCAATATAGAACTAAATAGCTATAAATACAGTGTACTACTCCCTCCATCCTGAAAAAAAAGTCATTTTGGACATCGACACGAACTCCAAAATACAACTTTGACCATTAAAAATTATTACATTTTATTTATAAAATGCATTGAAATTATAATATTTGAAAGCTTTTTTCATGACAAATCTATTTATGTAGCTTTTATGTGTTCAATCCAAATGGTTTAAAAGTTATTTGTAGATAAATTTCTAAAACTTTGACTTAGGACAGCTCTAAAACGACTTCTTTTTCAGGATGGAAGGAGTAGTAAAATACTCTTGATTACAAATCTAACCTTTTTTTTTATCCTTTTCAGCGAGAAAATCTCCAATCCTGTATAGCTCTGCATGTACAGCAGCAAAGCATCCCCGGCCAGAATCTCTCCTCAGCCTCCTAGTGCAGCTGCAACCGCAGTTGCAGACGGACGGCGAGGGTCGCAAGAAGCGGCAGGGTAAACGGGCATAATGGCGCATGCCGAACCGCGGGGCTCCAGATCTTCGGGACTACCACTCGATGCCGCCACAGTACGCTCCACCCTCGAATGCTCCAGGCGCCGGGTTGCATGCCTTGTTTGGGCACAAAATCTCCCGGCCATCATCAAATGGATCTCTTGGTATGAATGTAGTATGATATTTCTGCAGCAGAGGGAGCTAGCTAGCTAGGAGCGCTTGACAAAGGTTGCTACTTTTCTGACAGGAGATGGAGGTTACTGTTGCTTCCTTTCCAGGCAGTTTGCATGCATCCTTTTGATCGATACCGACCGAGATTTTTTTTTTGTACTATAGTTCATTTCTGTATGTAAACATAATCGCAGGCTGTGCAATGGGTCGCTCCTTGGAGTATAAATGTACAATAATGGCTGCTTGAGTTTCCTACATGTCATAAATTGAATTGGAGAGAGAGAGAGAGATCAGCTGCAGGGCGCGAGGAGTGGCTAAAAAATTGAAAAATGGTGATCCCTTGCAGCAACCCAAGCTCTCCCTCTCATTGACTCTGCACACCAAAAGACCAAAAGGTGTCAGTCTTTCATTATGAGTAGCGCAGCTGTTCAATCTTGGCCGTGTCCATAATGATTTGATTCCCATGGCGCCCTCATCACCCTACTCTGTGGGTGCTTGACATGAAAGAACATAGATATATCGATAGCGGCACATCTTCATGCATCGCTTTGTACTGGAGTATTTCAGAAACCAGCTACCACGTACATCTATGAAATAAGCATGGCAAGGATAAGTTCTTGGCAAATTAATATACAGCTAGCTCCTAAACTTTCACAAGATGGTTTTTACCGTTGCACTCTCGCTAAGTTGATAATGTCCCTTTGAGCACTTGGCTTTCGCATGATTTTTACCGCTCAAATGCAGCCAAGTTCATCCTCCTGTCAGCTCGTCCAACGGAACATGAATACTACAAGTATCTCACAAATTAATCTTGTGCAGTAAACAGATGTAGTTAGGTGGGGGGAAATAGTCCATATATTGACATGGCTTAATAAAATGATAATCCACCCCAACAACCTTTGATGTGAAAACCCTAACAAACAATAATTGAGACTCATCATCGCTTGTATGGTCAAATATAGAGAAATTTTACGGTGGATTATACCTGTAGTATAAAATCACATTTAACCGTTGATTTGTTAAGAGTGTTTCTACTACTCTACTAATAGGTGTAGTATAAGTAAATTCTAGTTAATATGATCTATTGGATCGAAAAGAATGAACGGTTCATATTCAATTTAGTGTACCGTAAAAGAGCTTCAAATATAAAGCATTTACATGTATCAAGATTCTAGTATTTGAGAAACTGACAGCATGAAAGGAACTGAATGATAAATATGGAAATCAGCAAAAAAAAATTCAATTCATAAGCAAAAAAATTTCAATTCATAAGCTGCATAATCACAATAAGTGCAAACATTAGCTTCAGAAACAGAACCTACTATTAATTAAGGTCATCAAACACATCACCAGTTAATCGATACATACTAGCACCATCAAGGAATGCTCTTATAAGGCGTATTTCTTTCTTATACATATAAACTAAGAAGAAATTGAAAATGACTTAATTAATATCATTAAGCATTTTATTTAATGTATACAGGTATAGAATATAAAGTAAAGATGGATATTTATTATAGTATAGAGGGAACATCACACTAATTTTATATTAAAAAAGGAAATACAACCAATATTTATGAACATGACCATTACATAATACGCATTATAAAACTAACTTGAACGAAGGGAGTACATAAGAACAAAACAAAAGCTATTAAGCTCATCAGTTCAAATACACGTTCAACACAAGAACAATACAGTTAGCTAGAGCCTAGAGCCACTAAGGTTCAACCACCATAGAAATGCTGTTGGCTATACAGAAAACATCATGTCAGTTTCACATAAGAGACATCGAATATTGACGAATTATTGATCACATAAGCATCTACACTTGTAATCACGTCACGGAAACACGGTGTACAAAGATAAAGTTACCATGCACAGAACAAATTCTGATTACAGATTTATTGTTTCTTAGGTTTCCTTGTTTGATTGAAAGAGTTCTATATAGCACACTGATAGACAAAAGAAGAAAAAGACAAGATCAGCATGCAGGACTGCTAATTCAGTTTAAGATCATAGGGCAGCAATACACAGCTAAAATTCTTTCCTTGATTAATCTACCAACACAGGAGGGCGAGAATTTCGAACCAACTAATTCATTTCTTCCTTATTCGTATATGAACCACTTCCTCTATTCATTCTATTAAGAATGTATGACGCTTTGAATAAGAATGTATAATATTTTGGACAGTCATGCAACTTTGTCCACTACCTTTTATATGAATATATTTATTAAAAAAATGCATAATTATTATATTATGAAAATATTTCACCAAATACTTCTGTGTTCTTCCTTTTTAAAGTTGCACAAATATTAAAGCATTAATGAAGGGTACATAAGGATTACTTACCCCTTCGCTTATTTCAAGATTTATGCAACTTTTATTGAGAGGAAAAGCATAAAATAATTGCTCATTGTTTATATATAACTAGTCAAAGTAAAAAAAAAAAAGGTTTGACTACACACGCTTTGTAAAACGTCGTCCCATCACTGAACAGAAGGGAGTATACATTAATAACTAACACGGAAAAAAACAGACGTGTGCCAAGTATGTAGTCGAATATATGCATGAGTCAGTTCTTCCTCCTACGTTAAAGATCAAGCATAGTTAAGAGACAGCCAGCATCACCTGTAAACACGTTCAGCACCAAATAAAAATCACTAATGAACTGTTAACATACACATGACAAACAATATAGAACAGATTGTTTGTAGTAATTAATCACTTCTGAAGATTGAACTCCATGTCCGGACATGGTGCAAAAAAAAAAGACTAGCATGCAAAGAGCTAGAAGCAGTCCAATCTATCAATGTCAGTTCATGATCAAGCTTCTTTCTCCAAATATATGAAACCAAGTCCATTTTCAAGAAAATATACTCTATCATTTCAATCACTGCAATCGCGCATATCGAAAGACCGATAGTATAATTCGGCAGACATGTGACAACTCTAGTGATCATCACCATTCAAACAACTATATACCTCACGCAAACACATATATAAAGAAGCTAAGTTCCGTTATATTTTCCAAGCTGGTAAAGATCATTAATCTGTATTGGGTAAGCTACACAAAGAAATGGAAGAGGGTTCAGACTATGGTCTATCATATTATTAATGTACACATTTGACATATCGAAAGACCATTACAAACAAAATTTCACGGACAGGCAGCTGTACTGTCGCACAGGGAGGTCTGCGAATGAAATCATGAAGCACATGAAAGTTCTATCTGCAACTTGGAACTGGGAAAAAAAATGGCAACGAAGCAGATGCACACAGGGGGGAAATGATAAGGCAAAGAAAAGAAAGCTACATCTCATCATGACCATCACCAGTCACAGACACAAAACCCTAACCAAGGCCACAGAGAAAACAGAAGTGAATCATAATACTACTCGAAAGGTCACAGAGAGTGTATGTTCTCAATCTTGACAAGGGGATTAAGATTTTAACCAATACATCAAATCAGAAACAATCAGGGCGATGTTTGGTGACTTACAGAGCTTTCTCATTGTCTCGTGCTGAGATGTTGGAGATGACTGCTACTAAAGCTCCAAGAACAGGCCTGCATGGGGAAACAGCAAGAAAGCAACAACTAGAGGTTAGGCTTTTGAAGAACTTGGCCAGTAGGGAATCAGCGCGAAAAGACGGATCCAAAACAAGGGCAAGCTGAAAAAACCATCTTTCCTCCCCAACATGAGTCGCTTAAGGAAGAAGACCTCAGTAAAGATGGTAAATTAACAAATCAAGAACTGCCATATGCACCTAGCTTGCCACCGTGCCCTAGATCTCCCCCCCCCCCCCAAAGCACATCATGATGAACCATAACATCAGCCAGAAAATAAGAAGAGCCCTCCACATCACGAAAGACCAACAAAATAACCCAAACCAATAGGCAACAACAAGCTTAGGGTTTCACAAAGGTGATCGGCAAAATCTAACAAGGTGCTGCTTTGATCTGTGTCGTATGGGTTTTACAAAGGGATGCATACACAGCTCCATTGGCAGTATGCCCACCTCCATGGCATCCTCAAGATCAAAAGATTTGAGGTTTTCCACAAGATTCTACCACGAGGTGGACAGAATGCCAAAGAACTCTCAGTAAGCGCCCCTTTGATAAGCCCATATGACTGCTACTTTGCTCCGAGCTGTGCATCCGCAGCTGCTGCTACTACAACTCTCCCTGTGTGTAATAAGGCAGTGACCCTTTACAGGGTGCTCTATTTATATAGCCTAAAGTGAGCAAGGGCTGTGGCTTGTGAGCATGGATTCTGGGGGTTGGGTTGGCTGATGGGCAGATCTGAGATGGATGATGGGATCGTGCTTCTTGGTGTCTGTGTTTGTGTGCTGTGCGAGATCTGAGGGATTTGATATGAGACGAGAGCTCCAAACATGGCTAGCAGTCTAGTACTAGTAGTAAATCCAATCTTCCTCTCCACACCTAAAGATTAGCTACAGATTTTGGGGCTGTGCTGCACTCCTTTCTTCTCCACCTTGATTCTACAGCCAAAAGGCGATATAAATGGTGGACCTTTTGGGAGTACAGTTCAGTGGTATAATAATATAAAACTATGTACTAATAGTATTACGTTGTGCTGTATTGTGTCATTGTGTGAGTTGGGGGCCTGGGGGACTGGGGGGGCAGCCACGGCCAGAAAGTTGCATTGGTGGCCGTAGACTTGGCCGAATCCAGTGATTGTGGAGAGTGGGTGCATGCAGGAGTGCTCTTTCTAGGGTTGTAGGAGTTTCGATGTGTTCAGCGTGATCTCCGTGGATTAAAATAGAGATTGGACGTTGCTCCTACTACCAGGTTCACCATATCCATGAAAATCATGCAAAAATTGTGGTTTTTGGCTTTATCGGAGGGTACAACATCTAAAATCGAATAATAAATCGGTTAAATTAAAAAAATTCAAAATTTCAAAAAAATTTATGGAGTGTAAATATTGCGTTAATCGGTGAAAATCGCCCAAAAAATTGGGCTATGAGAAACATTCAATTGGTCATAGAAAATCGAGCGATAATCGGTCAAAATTGGGAGATTTTTTATTTTTTTTTCTTCAAATTTTTTAATATCAAAACCATACGATTTCTAACAATTTTCGAGCGATTTTTACCGAAAATTGAATATAAAAAATCGATCAAATTTCTTAAATAAGATAAGTTGAACCTGTCTACTACTACATAATTGGCAGAACTTCAGCTCTGTTATGAGGCCGTATTGAGGTTCTGTTTGGCAGAACTCCAGCTCCACCAGATCTGGACCTGGTATTCCTAGCTCTACAAGATGCGTGGAGCTGGAGCTATGGATATATTAAAAGTATTTAGGAGAGTCATCTTGCTTATATTTTAGAAAAAAATATAAACTTAATTCACTTTATTTTAGCCTACAAGTTTCAAATCTAAGGTGGAGTTGGGATCTTACACTCTACCAAACAAGGCCTGAGTGTATATATACAGTTTTAGGTATATACTCATCTACAACAATTCAAATAAAACATGTACTTTTGAAAAAATATACTCGAATTCAAAGATTTCGAACGAACTTAGATCACATGTTTTGTTGATTTATATATAAAATCAACACATACCTACAATCAAACTATCATCAAAAAAGAAAACTGTAGTTTGAATTTTGGTTCAAACTGGGACACCATGGTGATCTAAAATGGTATTTCCCGTATGTATCGTGTACAAAAAAAAGTTTATTTTTTTATGTTGAGTTTAACTAGTTTACTAAATAGTTCATATAAGTTTGAATTGAAATTCAAACTAGTGATACATGTGCTTTGATATCTCGTTTTTGAATTCCCGAAATTTTAGAATCCGATTTCACCATACCCGGAATTTGAAAACTCGGTTTTCGCGTATTTAGATTTTGAAATCTCAGTACTTACGTATACCGAAATTTGAAAAACTGGGTATACCATACCCGGTTTGTGAAAAACCAGTTAAGCCATTCCAAATCGGATGAATTGTCAAATGACTCAACGGGAGGAATTGTCATCCACAACCTGCCTCCCATACCCGGATTTTCAAAATCCGGCTATGGCTTACCCGATTTTTCACAAACCGGTTTGGGAGGAATTGTCATCCACTGCCTCCCATACACAGATTTTTATGGCTTAACTGGTTTTTCACAAACTAGGTATGGCATACCCGGATTTTCAAAATCCAAATACACGAAAACCGAGTTTTTAAATTTTGGTTATGGCGAAATCGGATTATGAAATTATGGGTATTCAAAAATAAGATATCAAAACCCGCGTATCACTGTTTTTTCTGTAAATACGAAAAGGTATTATATCGTTTCGTAAATACAAGTCATAGTCATATATTGTATAAGTACAAAAGTATCCAACCCACCCACCCAAAAAAAACAGGTCCTATGTGCCAGCACCTGTTTAAAAAAAGACCATTAAATCATCTGGACTTGGCGCTTTGTTAATCGGAAGTTTCTTTATTGTTTTGTCAATCTCATCATACGTGAACTTTTAAAAATATCAAACATGGGACAGGGGCACTCAATAACTCAACTCATCCAAATCAAATAGCATTTTCCTTCTATGCTTTTCTTTTTAAAAATTGCACAACTATTAAAGCATGAATGAATAGTAGATGGTGATTACTTACCCTATCGCTTGTTTTAATATTTGTGCAATTTTTACTAAAAGGAAAAGCATAGAAGCACTTGTCTTTTCTGTATTAGCAGGTGTCCCTAGCCTATCTTTAGAAGAATGCCAAAGAATTGCTCTTTTCCATTATGATCTATGACAATATTATTATCTAGAGTAGCAAGTTGCATAATAGTATTCCTTCTATATTTTTTGTGGCAAGTGCATGGAAGAACTTTACATTTTCATCGTGGAACTTGATCCAACGAATACCACCTCTTTTTCCAATAAAGTTGTTTGTAATCCAGAAATCGAAGCAGGTGTCTTCTAATAATATTCCGGAAATTCCATTCTGGTTTACTCAGAGCCTCTGTTCTTCTAAATCATACATAAAATTTGTGACCAAATTACGATTCGAAATTAAATTAGAGAGATGTGATAATCTCTTGCTCCAAATTTTAAGCCCATGCCGCAAATTCTTGAGTTTGGCCGATAGTACTGTAGACCCATTTATCTGTCTACAGTACACTGGATATTCCAATAGTATAAAATGGTGTCTATGAAACTGGATGTTCAACCCAAAATTTTTGAATCGAAAGATTTTTTCCTTTTGGAATGCTTGTTTGAATTGATAGCACATAAGGTACATGGTCCGAAAATTGATCTAGCGAGGGCAAAACTTGCGATAGTTTTCGTGATTTTGTCTAGCCAAGTTATCGCGAGGTCAACTTTAAGGTTCTGTTTGGCAACTTGGAACCGAGCTGTTTCTACTCGAATATGGGAGAAATCCAGCCAAACGGGCTAAAACTCGGAACGTTTCTTCTTTTTCCACGCCGTGGCTGAATCACTCTCAATCCCGTTTCTACTAGTTTCTACTAGAATCTGAAGTCGTACCAAACGGTTTGCAGAAAGTGATTCTGATTCTACCTGAAACGTTTCTACCAGGAATCCGGAACCATTTCCGTTTCTACTAGAATCTGGAGCCGTACCAAACGGAACCTAAATATTAAGAGCTTGTCCAGTGAAGTCATTCTTTTTAAGATATCTATTCTAGAATTCCTGGAAAAAAAATCGTACAGCGAATCAACGATCGCTGTAAACCAAATCCCTGTGGAAATTACTATAAATCCAAATCTCTTGATCGGCACCTGCCTCAGCGCATATCCATGCTGGCCATCGGTCAGCTTTACTCGGTGGCTCTCTTAGACGCACGCCTCGATGGCCCTTTTGGTCGACCCCGCCTCTGACCTCTGCCTCTTCGGTCGTCCATGCCAGTGACGACTTCGACCGCACATGTCAGCCTGCACCTTTGTCTTTGCGTGACCTCTGCATCGGCCGCCAGGTGACCACCACCTCTGCGTTAGCCCGCTCGGCCAGTCCCCATCAACCAACCCGCTGTTCGCATGGCTGCCTGGTTCAACAATCCGCTCGAGAGATCAAAGCTTCTAGTCTTTTGGGTTTCATCACTAGCTTTTTAGCTCCTACTTCTTAGTTTTAGCTTCAACTTTTATTTTTCGTCAGATTTTGCGACGTGCATCTGAAGCGTACCAGAAAGTTTTATCGGCTCCGGCTTGTTGGCTCTAGCTCTTCAGCTCCGATTTATCGATATTACTACGGTTTTGTTGGCTCAATCTTTTCTATAAAATCTATTTATATTCTTTCTTTTATAATCGTTTGATTAAAATTATGTAATAATTGATTGGTTATATATATCTTATAATGCAGAACCAGAAAGAAATCATCTTTCACTATCTAAAAAAGAATCGGCAAAATTAAAGAGCCACGGAGAGAGAAGAACACTGGACATGCCGTCCCGTGCTGCCTACGGTTGTTACCACCCAATAGGCCAGATGTTGGTCGTTGACCGGCCGTATGTCTTGACCAGACCCCATTAAACCTCATGCTGCACATGTCCAGCTTTCCACCAACAGTTATCGAAGCCTTCGTTTCTTTTAGTGAAACACTTTTCTCCTTGCGATTTAACCGCGAAACGAATTTACAAAATTAACCATGTTTTTATACCGTGATAAGGTTTAGACAGCACGGCCACCTTAGCAGACCGAATGATCAGTGAGGCAGGACAAGACCCACTAGCATGCCTTAGAGTAAAACCGTGGTAGGTTTCTATCGAGCTCCCTTTCCTCGGCAATAGGAATTTGACCTTGAAATCAATTAATTAACCACTTAAGTAATCGGTAATGAAGGAATGTGTGCAGCCTGCCAAGCAACCGTACCTCGGTAGAGCATGTCAAGCTAACCGTCTGTGCCATCTGTTACTGAGCTCTACCACGGTGAACCCACTCTACCTGTCATAATGGATTGCGCCACTGCGACGCCGACGAGGTGTCATGATTCGGGAGCATGAAGATGACATGTGTGATAGACTTTCACTATTAGGAATGATGATAATTTTACAAATTTGTTTGCACATGGCCATATTTACAAGAAAAAAATGATTCAGAGGAAGAAGAAAAAAAAAAACTAAGAACTCACAATTAGCATGTTACCCTAGGCCGAGTCCTAGTAAATAGGCTATGCAGTGCAGTCCCCTCTAGCTCCGCTGCTCCACGGGCTAACTTTTTCGAATATGCGGGAAATAAACTGTGCTGCCCCTACTCTGGAGTATGTTCTTGATATGCGTGCGCGCGGTTCTTCCTGCATCCAAACTTCTAAAAACTAAAACAAGTCCCATTACAAAATTCCACGCTCGAAACTATAGTTCATGCGTGGAACAGAACAAGATGCTGACACCGAGCGTGCCTTAAATTCTTGATGTCGAATGAACTGTTCTAGCACAACCACACGTTCGTACTCTCCTGCTGGGTTCCATTGACCGCGCTGGGTGCATGCGGTGCAAGAACACGGATGCCCCGCGCCCCCGCCGCAGCAGTACCGCATCATGGCCGCGTCTTATAGGATACTGATCGATACAGCAGTGGACGCATTATTCACAGCCTCGATGATGAGCGAGAGTTGGAGGGAACGGCAGGTTAGCGATCATGGAGTAGCAGCGTTAGCGGTCTTGTAGGAACGTGAGAGGACGAGGAGGAGATTGTGAAGTGTATCATCTGCCTAGGTATGTATGTCAACGATGGTCTTCTCGTATTCGTATTTTCTGCACGAATATAAATACGAATTCGAATACTCTTAAAACTGGTCAGATTCGAATATCCTCCTGGCTTATACGATTGCAAGGATATTTTACCCTCGTACATAGCACGTTTAATCATTCTGATTTATTATTTCACCTAAAGTAATATGAATTACAAATACTCGTTCGACTAATTAGCCATACTGCAATAAAAATATGTATGTTGTTTAATCGAAAACGTACAGCTCAGATCTACCGCTACGGTTTTCAGTAACTGCGCGCCACTGTTCCCGTTCGCCTTCGCTTAAGCAAGGCAGGGAATGCGAGTCCAAAAGGGTGAGGGTAGCTAGCTGTGGGCAGTGGGCACGGCAGCAGGCTGCGAAATTCTTCCCTTTTGTCCCCCGATGTACCGTCACTGATGATGCCCCCCAGGCCCCAGCCCCACCCTAAATGGCTCATAATAAATCCGCGCTTCCATCGGATCCTGCTGAAATCGGACTATTAATCAGAGTAGTAGTAAATCTGAATCAGACTATTAATGCAGCCACCCAGTTCAAGCGAGGTGGATCCTGCATGCCAGTTGAAACCTGCATTCAATTGCTCCAGATATGTCCCACCAACCTATCATCAACTCCATCCCATCCACCCACCACCCCCGGATACGAGTACGGGGGTCAGAACTAATAACGCCGCGCGCGCTGTAGATCTATGGCTCTATCCACCGACACATTACGCCGAGTTATTATGCGTACCGGTCCGGTCTGCAACTGCAAGCACTGATTAAAACTGTTGTAAAACGATAATCATCGTCAAAAGATCAGACACAATACACCTATAGAATACCTAAAATAATGACGAAGAGTATACACGAGGGGCACTTTATTAGATTAATCTTCTAATACAATAGGATTCTAATACAATAGGATGTTATATTTATAATAAAAGTCCATTAAAGGTAAATTCAGATTCGTTCACAACGATATAGAGTGCATCTGAACAACCACGATGAAGAGTCATGATATATCTCAATACTCTCCATTAGGCGAATACCGCGTAATGCACATGTCTCATCAAAAATTCCTCCAAAAAGTCTAGTGAAAAAAATAGATGGAGAAAAAAGTACATTGCACCAGTATATTGTATTACACTTTAGGAAAACTTACTAAGAGAAAAAGACTGCAACTTAAGATCTTTTTTGGATCAAAGTATTATCTTTAGAATCATACTAAGGGTCATGATTTAGGAATTTAGCATCAAAATTCTGCATATCTCTAAGTTATCTCATTACAATGTTATAAACATATCTTTGAAAACTAGATGTCGGCAAATAGTTTCTAAATAAATCTGCCAGATTTTAATATGATCTAGTTTGCACGATTTTTACCTCATCATTCTTCTTGAGTTCGTAAGGATAGAAAGATTTATGGACAATATGCTTCATGATATTACTTTTTTACATAACCGATTTGCATTTGTGCAACACAAACAACATTATCTTCATAGATAATTATGGGGGTATCGGTGGTGTTACTGTCATATGATTTTTGGATATGGTTAACCACACATCTTAACCAAAAACTCTCACATAAGACTTCATAAAATGCTATAATCTCTAAATGGTTGGTAGAGGTAGGTATCAATGTTTGCTTAGAAGAAAGCTAAGAAATAGGTGTACCACTTCAGAGACAGATAGCTAGCATCCGTATATCCCACCAAGGTCAAGTCCTAGTCCTTTTAATAAAATAAGCTAAGATTTAGATTATCTTGGAGGTGTCCGAGTAAAATCTTGACACCAGCCCAATATCTTCTGGTTGGAGCTACAGTGTGTCTAGATAGCAAATTTACTACGAATGCAATACCAAACCTTTTGCAATTCGTAAGATATATAAGTGCTCTAATAACACTTAAATATGGGACTTCAGGTCCTAAACTTTCTCATTTTCTATCTCCGATCTGAATGGGTATTTATTCACTTCAAGGGATCTTACTACCATGGAGTGGGGTCTTCAAAGGATAAGATTTATACATATTAATTTTTTTTCAATAACTTCTTGGTATATTAGACTAGTGTACAAAATTTTCTTTTGGAAAATGCTCTAAACCCAAGCCTAAACAATATTTGATTTTACCCAAATCTTTCATCTCAAACTCCATCATAAGGTAAGAACTTATTTCATTTATCTCCTATGTGGTTCCGATGATATTCACATCGCGGACATAGACTGAGAGTGGCTAAGAAATAAGTTTTGTTCTTTAATTAATACTCTGCAATGCCATTTTATGTGTAGATATGATGTACTAAATGCTCAACATTAATGCCTAGAGCCATGCAATAATTATCAAGTACCTGTTAGGTAAACTCGCCAACATTATCCATTCGAATAGAATTGATCATTTCTTCTAGAAAAGATGCTCTTAATTTAATAATTTAGACAATTAGTTTAGTAAAAGCATAGTTCCGAGTAGATAAGAGATGTGTGTGGGACCATTTGGTAGAAGTATCTATCAGTACCATAAAGTATCTGAAGGAGCCCAACTGGGCTAGATAGGTCCACGAATATCACATTGAATTCTCTCCAGGAAATTCAGTGACGTTTTCCTAACTTTTAGATAAGTGGGTTTAATTATGAGTTCCCCTTTAGCACAAGCAGAGCATAAAAAGTTTTCAGAATTAAAAAAGTTAGTAGTTTTTATGCTATGGTCAGCAGAATTATTGATGATTTTACTCATCATATTCAACTCAGTATGAGCCCAATAGATCATACCAGATCTTAAACATTACTGGATTTTTATTTATAGTTTTCATCGCAACATAACTTCAGGTTTTATATATGTATAGTATAATCTTGAGGAAAGGGAATGAAGTTTTTCAACCACGCGTTTCTGGTACCCGTTAAACTTAGTGATGTGTAGGTATTCTATATCATCCTTATTTTCTATCTTGGTATGGGGACCATTCAAACGGATATATTTGAAACATAATAGAGTACGAATGAACTCAAAGTATAATAGAGCATCATCTATTTTTATACGAGTACTTATGGAGAGATATATGATAGCTCTTCCGGTGCTAACAATGAGGCCGTCGTTTTTGGTGATGGTCGTAATGTTTATAGTTTTCTTACTCAAAATCTAGAAATATATATTTTCCCTAATAATTTAATTTATAGTGCAACTGTCTACCGGATAGATTTTCTCATTCGACATTGGATTATATTTTGTTCTATATTACAAATATAATTTAACAATCAAACAATTGTTACATCAGTAACATATTGTAAAATATGGAATAAGTATAGCACAATAAAAAAATCAAAGTATCTATAAAATAAATATTTATTCAACTTTTAAATGATAATTGCTCAACAAGAGCGTAGACTAATGTTCATCCAGGAACAAAAACTAAACTGATAAAAAAGACTCATAAAATGTGACATCGACTAGCAAAGCAAATGAATATTTAGATGACTAAATCAGGTCTCCATGAGTCGTGGGTGTCATTAGGAACAACAACTATATCATCACGTGGTGGACTCATCGTCGGGGGCACGGCCAAATGGTGGGCTCGACGGCGGGGCATGACCGAACAACGGGCAAGACTGAATGGTGGATGCAGGGCCAAGCGGTGGGGGGCGACAAAGCTTGCAACAAGCACGGGCACCAAGCGGGTGCGGCCCATCTGGTGCGACCGGGTTGTGATGTTACATGCGGTTGGGCGGCGGCGCGACAGACATTGTTATTAACATTTTTTGTATTGTTCGTTTCTTTTTAATGTACAGTAACAACAAAGACCCTAGTTTTTCAATCAGATTGCACGAGTAATCTAAGCAATTTGGAAAATTAATCTATCTGACTAAAAATTGTTCAGATCCAATTACCTTACGTGTTTGAAACGTACGTACAGTTTGCAGTTGGTTTAATCGCTTGATGCCGGTCGAAATTCGATGAAATGTAGATTGATGCAGGCAGACGATCTTGGTTGGTGTGGGATGTCTGAGATAGGGGTCCCGCAAGAGGGGCCTATACCCGACTGGGCTAGACGGGCGGAGTAGTAGGCCCAAGCCCAGAAGCACCACGACGGGCCCGGAGGAGGTGTTCGATTTGTTCCCCAAGGCAACTCCCGATCCTTCGGGGAAGCTTCGCGCCACGCCCAAACAACCCGCCAAAAACGAAGCATGCAGCCTGACACTCGCAAAGCCTGCAGATGCTGGAACCTCGACAGTATGGCGGCGTGGGTCGGGGAAAGCACAACCACCTCTCCAAGACGTAGTGCGCCATAGCCGACGAAGACAAAATATGTGTTGGTGAGGCCACCATGTGGAGGGCCCGGTGGCGCCCATCTGTCATGTACCCTTCCCCCAGTATATAAGGGGAGGAGGGAGAAACAAGAAAGGAGGACGCTCATATATCCAAGAACACAGTACTAGGGTATTATCTCCTCCGAGAGAGCCCGAACCTGTCTAAACACTGACTGCCCTCGCATCCTGTGTTACCATCAAGCTCAGATCCCGCACAAATCCCTTAGAATCACAAATCTCATTGCCGGCGAAATCGATCGTCGACAGTTGGCGCGCCAGGTAGGGGCTTGTGTCAAGATCTTCGTCAAGCTTGATGGCTGCGACGAGCGGAGCCTCCACAGTCTTCTTCCCGGGTCAGGTCTTCCGTTTCAGAAGCCTGACCTTCATCTCCAACGACCACGGGAACCTTTCCCTCTCTAAGGGGACCGTGCTGTAGCACGGTGAGGTTTCCGGTGGGCCATCGCCGCGACTTCCACGCCGATCGGGGGGTCCCCCTGTCTCGCGCTCTAAAGTGCCGAGTAGGGGACCGAACGCCCGGTCCGGCCAGGGAATCGGACCCAAGGACGCCGAGGTACGAATGGTGGGGGTTCTCGCCGCCAAACCACTCGGCACCTCCGAGCGCCTGGGGTTATCCTCTTCAGGCTCACCCAGCTCAGCGGCCGAGTCAGAAGAAAGCCTAGAGAGCTGCTGGAATTTCCGTAGAGTCTGCGTAATCGAGGGCTCGCGGGCGGATTCGCAGCAGCGTCTCGACACTTCGCCGCCGATTTGGAAGGTGGCCGAGCAATCGAACTCGACGCTACGCGCAGATCATGAATCGCTACCGGCTGTCAATGAAGACATTCAAAGCTAAGATGGGGGACCAAGCTATTTTCCGTACCCCACAGCAGAATATCGTCGCCTCCAAGACACTCCTGGATACCCTGAGCCCTATGCTGGGGGCGGGTGATCCAGTTGCCCCGATCGTGGCCCAAGTAAAGGCCATGGTGACGGCGGCAGCTATCCAGCAAGCCCAGACCGACCAGCCGGCAAAGGAGCTGTCACGTGGTCCGGTGAGGACCCAGACGGCCAGCAGCCGGTCAGGTCGGGAAGCCCGCCAGACGCATCATGTTCCACCCCGCGGAGACGACTTGCGACATAGCATCAACCGCGACCTCCGTTCAGACCTCGACGCCAGGCGCCGCGACCGAGAAAGGGAGGAACAACGCCGCCATGCCGATGAGTATGAACGCTACGGCATCCTTCCACGAGATCGCGAAGCACGCCAAGCGCGCTCCCCTCCGCATCGATCACCGCCCGGAAGTTGTCGCGGGGTCATCGAAGGGGTTCGCGCGTTTACCCCTCACCTACGCCGAGTGGTTTGGCCTGATGGGTTTAATCATAAAGGCATCACTAGGTTTGACGGTGAGAGGGACCCGGAGGCTTGGCTACAGGTATACGCTCTGGCCGTCGAGGGCAGCGAGAGATCAGTAATGGCAAACTACTTACCGGTTACCCTCTCGCCTGCCCAAGCATGGCTCACCGGACTCCCCGAACTCTATAGATTCCTGGGGAGATCTGTGAGCAGCTTCATTTCAAATTTCCAAGGCACTTACGAGCGCCAGGCACCCCTTGGGACCTATATCGGCTACACCAAAGGAGGAACGAATCCCTCCGGAGTTCGTCAAGCGCTTCATGCATAGAAAAAGCACCGTTCGGGATGTCACGGATGCGATTGTGATAGCTGCCTTCCGTAAGGGAGTCGGCGACCCGATCTCATCAAGAAGATGTCTCTGAAGCCACCAACGTCGGTCAGTGAGCTGTTCGCTTTAGCGGACCGTTACGCTTCAGCCTCCGAGGCTTTGGCGGAACAGCGTGACGAGGAAGGATCAGCCGAACCCCTCGGCGGAAGGAAAAGAAGCGCAAGGGCGAAGAGTGGTGGCAATCGCCGCACCAACTCACCCACGCGCCCTCAAAGCGTATGGGTATGACAAGGTGATGAACTCGCTTTGCCCCTTCCATCCGAAGGGAGACATGCCGCCAAGGACTGCTTCACTCAAGAGATTCGCCACAGAGCAAGAAGCAAGCTGGACAAGGTCCGAGTGGACACGCCGCCGACAAGCCACCTCCCCCCGAAGCCGAGGAGGACTATCAGGAAGTCGATCTCGAGCTCAACTACATATTCGGGGGCTCGGCTGCATGTGAGTCCAAGCGGAAGCAAAAGCTCACCGCCCGGGACATCTACGCAGTGGAGCCGGAGACCCCCCAATATGTACGGTGGTCCGAGGTCGCGATAACTTACGACCACTCGGACCACCCAGATCGTGTCCCATTCCCCGGTAGGTATCCTCTTGTCTTGGCGCCTGTCGGTGTTTCGTGCACCGGCAATACGAATTTGTGGTCGGATGGGGTCGCGCGCTCCCTCTCCCCGAATGGTCGACTCAAGGAGCCAGGTGATGTATACTGGTTCGGGCTGAACGTCCCTACTCCAGTTCGTTCGGTGTGGGTGTATTGATCTTTGGGCGATGAACGAGAGGTATACAAACGAGGCAGGGAGTCGGTCGACCGATCCCTCGGTGTTTTTGCTAGGGTGTTGCGGCTACCTAGAAGACTGTTTTTTCCATCGCCCCTCCCTCTCGGGCCCTGCCTCTCCTTATATAGACGGAGGAGGCAGGTTACACGGGAGTTTGGGAAAACCGCGAGGGAAGGGGGCCTGCATGTCTCGGAGTCCGATTTCTGTCTTGTCCTCATCGACCCTGCCGTCCGGCGGGGTTGGTGGCTCTGTGATGAGTGGTCTTGCGTAGTCTTTGTCTGGATGACGTATCGCGCGGTGCTCCCGCCGACCTCGGTGGCTTTAATGGCGCTTGACCTTGCCCTGGGCCTCGGAGTGGGCGTATTCTTCTCGCGGTGTGCCAGGCGATGGGATGGGGCTTGACTTCTTCGTGGCTCCTCGATAGTCTTGGGAAGGAGCCGCCGCCTGACGGACGCCAGGGATGCTGCGCACAAGGCGCCTGATGCGACTCGGCGTGGCCTGGCCGCTCGTACGCGAGTAGAGCTTGCTGACCGCGAGTTTCAACATTAGGCGGTCGGAGCCCGCCGACCGCCCGGGATCGGAGTCCGCCGACCGTCCAGGGCCGGTCCTGCACAGGTCGGGGTTCGCTCTCCGCGGCCCAAGTACCTTTCGGCAGTGCTGGGCCTTCACCGCGGTTGGTCAGCCCGTTCACGTTTTCGGGCTGATGGGGGTACCCATGGTACGGGTACTCGTCAGCGCCCGTCGTCCGCGGCATCAAGCTCAAGAGGGTATTGATCGACGGTGGAAGCGGGCTCAATGTCCTCTTTGTCAAAACCCTTGACGATATGGGGATTCCGCGATCGGAGCTAAAGCGCGGATCGTCGCCTTTTCACGGTGTCATACCTGGAACTTCTGCGACACCGCTCGGACAAATCACTCTGCCGGTTACTTTCGGCGCAAGGGAAAATTACCGGACAGATAACCTTGGCTTCGAGGTGGCTGATTTCGCGACAGCATATCATGCCATCTTGGGGAGACCAGCGCTGGCCAAGTTCATGGCAGTGCCCCACTACGCATACCTGACATTGAAGATGCCAGGGCCGAGTGGTATCATCGCTCTACGCGGTGACATAAGGCAGTCCTTTTCCTGTGACAAGGAGAGCTGCGAGATGGCCGAGTCCCTGGAGGTGCGAGCGGGTCGGGAGGGGATTCGGCGAGAAGCGGATTCCGACAAGCCGGAAGGCAGCGTCCCTACCCGCAAAGCGCGAAACCCCGGGATCGGCCCCGAGGAAGGTACCAAAAGAATCCTCCTCGACCCGTCCGATCCGTCGCGAACCGCCTCGATCGGGACAGGGCTCGGAGACAAATAGGAGGACGCGCTCGTCACTTTTCTGCGGGCAAACAGAGACGTCTTTGCCTGGAAGCCGTCGGACATGCCCGGGGTCCCCAGGGAGGTGATCGAGCACGCACTAAATGTAAACCAATCAGCCAGGCCAGTCAAGCAAAGGCTGCGCCGATTCGCCCAGGACCGTCGACAAGCCATCAGGGAGGAGATCACAAAGCTGCTAGCCGCAGGCTTCATCAAAGAAGTGTATCATCCCGACTGGTTGGCAAACCCTGTACTCGTCCAGAAGAAGAATAAAAGCTGGCGCATGTGTGTTGATTACACTGACCTCAACAAGGCTTGCCCGAAAGATCCCTTCGGTCTCCCCCGTATTGATCAGGTGGTAGACTCCACCGCTGGATCCCAACTACTTAGTTTTCTGGACGCCTACTCAGGCTATCATCAAATCCGGCTTCGAGAGGAGGATTGCGAGAAGACTTCGTTTATCACCCCATTCGGAGCATATTGCTACATCACCATGCCGTTTGGGCTGAAGAATCTTGGCAAGCAACTTATTAGCCGCGATACGGTGAGTTTTCACCATCGGCTCGGACGCAATGTGGAAGCATATGTGGATGATATAGTGGTTAAAACCAAGACAGAAGACAGCCTCACCTCCGATCTGGCCGAGACGTTCGCAAGTCTGAGGGCTTTCCAGATGAGGCTAACCCCTGAGAAGTGCGTTTTCGGAGTTTCTTCCGGGAAACTACTCGGGTTCATTGTCTCTCATCGTGGGATCGAGCCAAACCGGAGAAAATCGGGCCATTATAAGGATGGCCCCGCCGCCAAAAAAAGATGTCCAAAGGCTTACTTGGCGCATGGTAGCGCTTGGCGAGTTTATCTCCCGTTGGGAGTTCGGGATGCCTTTCTTCAAGCTCCTCAAGAAACATGACTGCTTTGAATGGACGGCGGAGGCGCAACAAGCCTTTGAAGAACTCAAGGTGTTCCTCTCCACCCCTCCAATTCTGGTCTCGCCGGTGCCAGGTGAACCTCTCCTACTCTACATAGCGGCAATACCATGTAGTCGGCCGTGATAGTTGTGGAGCGGGAAGAATCTGGACACCGCTTGCGTGCAACGCCGGTTTATTTTGTCGTGAAGTCTTTGGCGAATCCAAGGCGCGATATCCTCAAATTCAGAAGCTGCTGTACGCAATTTTGATCTCGTCGCGGAAACTGAAGCATTATTTCCAAGGACACTCGATTTCAGAGTGACTTCTTTCCCTGTGGGAGAGGTCCTCCGTAATCGAGAAGCTACTGGAAGAATTTCAAAGTGGGCAGCCGAGCTTGGAGCTTTCGACGTCTCGTTCAAGACACGCACCGTCGTCAAGTCCCAGGCTTTGGCCGACTTTACGGCCGAGTGGACCGAATCCCAGGCCCCCCACACGGAAGAAGAGCCGGAGTATTGGACCATGCACTTCGATGGATCTCTCATGCTTGGTGGAGCAGGGGCGGGAATTCTCCTTGTCTCGCCGAAGGGCGACAGGTTGAAGTACGTCCTTCGGATTCACTTCCCGGCCTCGAACAATGCCGCAGAGTACGAGGCTCTCATCCATGGGCTCCGCATCGCCACATCGCTCGGAATCCGACGACTGGCGGTTCGTGGTGACTCCCAGTTGGTGGTGAGCCAAGTACGTATGATTGGTCGTCGTCGATCGAACTATGACGGCGTATCGCCAAAGAAGTCCAAGAATTGGAAGGCAAATTTGACGGTCTGGAGCTGGTCCATGTCCTCCGCCGCAATAATGAGGCAGCCGACAAATTGGCCAAGATGGGGGCCACTCGGGTCGAGGTTTCGAGTGGTATCTTCGCCCAGGATCTTTACGAACCGACCGTCGCGAAACGGCGGGAGCCAAGCAAAGATCCTGAGGCCGGAGTCCTGCTCATTAATCCCGACTGGACGGCCCCATACCTTGATTATCTCCTGAAGGACAAACTTCCAGAAGCAACCGCTCTGGCAGAGCGCATCTCCCGACAAGCCAAATCCTACGTGGTGGTTGGCGAGGTGCTCTTTCGCAAGAGCACGTCAGGTGTCCTCAGGCGGTGCATTTCGGGACAAGTGGGAAGAGATCTGCTCCAAGAAATCCACTCGGGGATGTGTGGCCATCACGCGGCGTCAAGCGCCTTGGTTGGGAAAGCCTACCGCCAGGGCTTTTTCTGGCCTACGGCAGTGACGGATGCTAAGGAGATCGTTCGAACTTGCGAGGGTTGCCAGTTTTATGCAAGGCAGACACACTTGCCGGCGCAGGAGCTGCAACTATCCCCATCTCCTGGCCCTTCGCGGTCTGGGGGCTCGACTTAGTGGGCCCACTCAAGAAGGCTCAAGGTGGCTTCGCCTACCTTTTTGTAGCCATTGACAAGTTCACCAAGTGGATCGAAGCTAAACCAGTCGCCACTATCACCGCGGTTAAGGCCAAGGAGTTCTTCCAGGATATCGTGGTTAGATTCGGAGTGCCCAACCGGATCATCACGGACAATGGCACCCAATTCAGGAGTGAAGAATTTCAAGAATGGTGCGAAGGCGTCGGGATCAAGATCTGCTTCGCCTCGGTGGCTCATCCACGAAGCAATGGGCAGGTAGAGCGAGCTAATGGCCTGGTCCTCCAGGGCCTCAAGGCCAGGATCTTCGATCGCCTCAAACCATACGCTGCCCGATGGGTGAAGGAGTTACCGTCGGTACTCTGGGGACTCAGAACCACCCACAGAAGATAAACTGGCCAAACACCCTTCTTCCTAGTCTACGGCGCAGAGGCGGTTCTGCCGACCGAACTAGGATTCGAATCCACGAGGGTTCGGAATTACAAGGAGGCCGAGTCCGAGGAGAGCCGAATGGTGGAGCTTGATCAACTCGAGGAGGCTCAGAACGTTGCAGCCATCCAGTCGGCTAAGTACCTCCAGGGACTTCGGTGTTACCATTCTCGCAATGTCAGAAGCAGAGTCTTTTCAAAAGGAGATCTGGTCCTCAGGAGGAACCAGAAAAGCGAGCACAAGCTCTCTCCAATTTGGGAAGGACCGTACATTGTGGAGTAGACGGTTCGGCCAGGTGCTTATCGACTCAGACGTGAAGATGGCGAGGCTTTGGCCAATACTTGGAACGCCGAACAGCTCCGTCGCTTCTACGCATAAGTTATGTACCCGACTCTCACATGCTAAATAAAATGGAGATCCGTTTCATGTTCTGAACTTCTACTGTGTAATGCTAGCCACGAGTGGTTATTACCCAACTGGTGTAGCACCTAACCTTGGTCGCGCCGGTACAAAACGCACGGAAATAAAAACCGCGACAAGCGGACAACTCCGGCGGTTTATACTAGCACGCGAAGCGGGAAGGGTAGAGCCTGAAAGCACTAACCACTCGGGGACTACAATTCGCAGCGCCAGAATTTAACCGAGATTCGCCTAGTCGTGGGTTTCTAGCTGTCAAAAGCTCGAGCCTCAACGCCTCGTTGCTGGCGCTGGAGCAACTGTCTAGAACGCTTGATTAGGCGGAACCTTAAACTCGGGATAATCATGATGGCACGGACTGGGCAAGATTTTGCATTTTGTTCCATAATATTAATAATTTACATTACTGACTTTCTTTTTCATTTTCTCGCGCTAAAAAAAAGGGGGGAGGGGTGGCTCCTGCCGCCAATCCTCCTGCTGCTGCTGCTACTGGTGCTGCTTCTGCCGCTGGGAGGTCAGGGGGCGGGGTCGTCGAGGTCAGACGCGGCGCGCGCGACGCAGCGCCGCCAGGACCTCGTCCTCAACCACCCAAAGGGGTGGTATAAGGCGGACGAGAGCCCTAATGGCTAGGTCGTCGCGGCGCTCGCGCCCGATCATCTCCGTGATGATCTCGGCCACCTCGTGGAGCCCCGGAGCCACCTCCAGCAAGGCGGCCACTGCGGCGGCGTCGTTGGCGGCTTCTTCCTCCTCCTCCGCCTCTAGAGTGGCGAAGTCGAGCTCCTCCCAAAACTCCGCCTCCTCCCAGCTGTGGAGTAGCCCGAAGAATCGCTGGCGAAAGAACGCCGCGTAGGGGCCAACGAATCTTCTCATGTTAGCCATGGAGGAAGGCTGGGAGGGAAAAAAGAGGAAGAAGAGATAGAAGAAGGGGACGATCGCTCAAGGGCGGTGACGTTCCATTTATAAGATGTGCATGGCTCCGGAGCCGAGGCGACGCCATTTAAAAACATAGAAGACGAAGCGACGCCGCATGACTGCCAATTTATTCGGAGTACGAAGAAGATCAGCACATTGAACAAAATTAAGAGACATTTCGCCAGACACGTGTCACGAGCAGTTCAAGTTAATTTGGCCTTCCCGCTCACTTCGCCCAGTTAAGCGAGAAGTCCGGGGGCTGCGAGCTGGGAGGCGACAATGCAAACCTGGCAAACCTGGGGGCTGAAGCACTCCAGCCACTCGGAAAAGCGTGTCCGGGCGAAAAGGCCACGGGCCAAGGCCCTGGCGCTTGGGAGCCATACCAGTCGGCTGAAGGCCATCCAGAGGCGCAACGGGGGCCAAAAGGCCGTGGCCACAACGTAAGTCCCGACGCTCGAGAGCTGCACTCCAGCCACTCGGAAAAGTGTGTCCGGGCGAAAAGGCCACGGGCCAAGGCCCTGGCGCTTGGAAGCCATACCAGTCGGCTGAAGGCCACCCAGAAAGGCGCAATGGGGGCCAAAAGGTCATGGGCCTATATTCTAGCAACTCAGACAAGGGGGAAAGAGTAAAAGAGGTCTGGAGCCCACTTAGCAGAGGACAATACAGACAAATTGTATTCAAGTGAGAAAATACAACGTTTCAAATCAGGAGGGGAGGACCAGCACTCGGCATTAAGGTTCACATCGAAATCAGAATTCAAGATTCTCTAACAAGGCTTGCGATGTACCGGAGACCTCTTCGAGGAGCGCGTTGGCTTTGTCTTCATCACAGGCAAAACCCTCTTTCACAGCTTCAAGGTCAACTCTCGGATAATGAGACTTGACCACCGCCAACGCCTGGTTCGCACTCATGGTCGCGGACTCCTTGGCATAAGCTCTGATCCTATCGGCTCCTCCAGAGAGAAGCGGAACAGCGTCGTCCCCCTGGCCCGGCTCCTTCAATACGCGAAGGTGCAGAATCGCTCGCAGCGACGCGGCTCGATCCGGCCCGTTCGGCAGTGGTCATCTTCTCTTTGCATTCTGCACCAAAGCCGAACTGCCATCAGAAAACACACCCGACGCCAAGTACGTTCAATCCAAGTCAAAGAAATTTACCCTTCAGCTCCCGTTGTATCCTCTCCAAGCCGACTCGAGCTTCGAGGTCAGAACTTTCTGAAGCTTCCAGTCGGGCTCTTAGCTCAGCAATGGTCGAACCGCGCTCTGAAACACAAGAGCGTCATCATCCTTCCCAACTGTCCAAAAAGATGTCCAAACCAAGTCCAGGGGAGGATCTCACCTTCGAGCGCATGCTCAAACTTCTCCTTTTCCTCCCGGATCGTCATACACTGGGCCTCAAGCCCGTGGACCTCATTCCATCTGTCGCTGCTGATCTCGTCGAGCTTGTCCTGATACTTCTGGTGCTCCTTGAGCTTTGGGAGCACCTTCCGAAAAAACTGCGACCTCTGCTCCGAGCGCTCCCCCATGTCCTAGGTAACAGGGCAGAATCTCAGGGGGAGGCCAGCAGGAAACAGACTGAAGAAAGACAAGAAACTCACCCTGACGAGCGTGCTACACCTAACGGTGAGCTCGTAAAGCTCCGTCCGAGCCGCTCTCTCCGTCTCTTCGTCCTCTTCCATCCCGTTCCAGTCGGAATCCCCCTCCCACCATACGGTCCGATTCGGGGGCTTCGGCAGAGGACCGAGCGGCGGTGGCTCTCGATGTACCTCCTCCACTTCGGGAGACGGTGCCGGGTCAAGCTCGTCGACGGCCGGACCACCCGATGGCTCAACGGTCGGGCCGCCGGCACCAGGTGGCGACGCCCCAGCAGCCGACGGGGAGGGTGACCTGGCCGACGCGGGGGGGTCCCCCTTGGAGAAGCCGGTGCTTGGGGCTCCTTTTCAGGAGACCCCTCCACTGGGACGTCCATAGTAGGAGTCCTGAATCGGCAAAAAAGGGAAAATATCTCAACACAGTTAATAACAAAAAGACGAGGATTGCCCAAAAGAATACCTCTTGGATTTCTTGAATTTCATCCCAGGTCTCATCCAAGTCCCAGCACCACTCGGAGGGGAACTGCACTCCAGACTGGCAAATGGAGCTGCCCTCGAGATGTATACCGTGGGCGCCAGGCTTGTGATCCGGCACGCCGAGTCGAAGGCGGTGACGAAAGGCCAAAGAAGGCTTCCTCCGTCGATTCAGCGCGGCTCATCGGCCGAGGTGTCACCGCCGCTTGGCCTGAGCATTCCTCGGCCGAGAGGTGACGACCGGAGCGTCGAGAGAAGAAGGACGCGTTCTGAAAAGGAACGATCGCACCTGTCGAGAATCACACATCAGGCAAAAATCATGGGACGCTTTTTCGAGAGAGTGGTGCACTTACGGGAGGGAGGCCTCGCCGCCGGAAAATTTGTGGGGGCAGCCCCTGTTGGTGATCACAGTGCCAGGCACGAAGAGGTCAACTACCCGCGCCGCCAATGCATCCTTCGACAACGACGTGTCCGTCTCCCGGGTGGGATCCTGAGACCCGCCGTACTGGAACCCCAAATGGATTCTCTCCTTTAAGGGCTGCACCCGGCGCTTCACGAAGCTGATCGCGATCCCGGGGCCCGTCAGCCCTCGGTTCTTCAGATCGTTAATCCATGCCAGAAGCTCGGAGACTTGGTCCAAACCGCCGCCATCCGGGGCATCGCTCCAACATCGGGAAGCTTTAGGGGTGCGGCCAGCGAAAGGGGCAAGAAAAGGGTCAACATTGGCACAATAGAACCACTCCCGCCTCCAACCTTTGAGGGAGGTCTTGAGGGGGATGACGAAATACTGTTTCTTCAAGCCCTCTCGCAGCTGGAGCCCGGCGCCCCCAATGACGCTGGGAGCGGCCCGGTTCGGATGAGGCTTGAGCAGGAAGAGGGAGCAGAACAAGTCAAAATGAGGACGTATCCCAAGATACGCCTCGCAAAGCTGAACGAAGATAGTGATGTGAAGAATAGAGTTGGGGTTCAAGTTGATCAGCTCGATTTCGTAAAAGTGAAGGAGCCCCCGGAAGAAGGCGCTTCCAGGAACACTAAATCCTCGCCAGAAGAAGGACTCGAACACCACGATCTTGTTTTCTAGAGGTGTGGGGTAAGGGTCACCTGCGGCGGGACGGGCGGAGATCAACTCCAGCGGAGGAAGGACGCCGGCGGCGACCAGCTCCTCCAAGCGAGACGTCGTGGTGATGGAGGTCTCCCACCCCGCGGTCGCAGGGTTGGTGTTACCCTCCGACGCTGATGAGGATTCCGAAGAAGAAGACATCTCGGTGAAGGAGACCCGGTGGGAGGAACCGCCGAGGGTCTTGGGCGCGAAACTAGAAACCCTAGGTCGCCCAAATCGCCAAAGGAGACTTAAAGATTTCTCAACCGCGGTGGGGGAAGGGCAAAGGTATCTTCGCCTAGCAAGTTTTACCTCATTTATAAGGAATAAGCCTTAATTTTCGCCTTACGGCGGGAAAAGCAAGGGCCTCCGCGCTCGATTCTAGGCCAGATCTAGGGCACGCCCCATGTCGGGCCGAAAGCTGAGTTGCGCAAAACGCGACCAGGTGTCAAGTCTGGTTCGAAGTTTGGGATAAAGTGCGCCCCATGATGGGCCTGAACGCCGGCCGCCACGGAAGCTTGGGGCCGGGCACTTTCCGAACATCCTCAAGTGGTACACCCCATAATTTGGGGTCAATTGCTGGTCACTGCTTCTTAGCGTGATTGGGTACCGTGGGAGGATTTTCACTAAACCGGTCTCGAGAATGCGCCCCATGAGGGTCTGAAGCAGTGCGCCGTAAGCGGGCACAGGCATTACTCTGAGTGACCAAGGTATGCCCCATGAGGGTCGGTTGGGCCTCACAAGCCAATCGCCGCACACCGTAAACGGGTGCGGGTACCGCTCGGCCCCGAGCCAAAAAGACTACGGTACGCCCCACGAGGGCCAGCTGAGCGACACGCCGGTTGCCGCGCACCGTGAACGGGCGCGGGTACCACTCGGCCACGAGCCAAAAGACTACGGTACGCCCCACGAGGGCCAGCTGAGCGACACGCCGGTTGCCGCGCACCGTGAACGGGCGCGGGTACCGCTCGGCCACGAGCCAAAAGACTACGGTACGCCCCACGAGGGCCAGCTGAGCGACACGCCGGTTGCCGCGCACCGTGAACGGGCGCAGGTACCACTCAGCCACGAGCCAACCAACCACGGCGGCTTCACATTACAAGTTCTTTACGATTTTTTTTCCCGTATAATCTTTATGACAGGATAAGAGACAGAAATCCGATCTTAAAGCACTTGGGGGCTGCTGTGGGATGTCTGAGATAGGGGTCCCGCAAGTGGGGCCTATACCCGACTGGGCTAGACGGGCGGAGTAGTAGGCCCAAAGCCCAGAAGCACCACGACGGGCCCGGAGGAGGTGTTCGACTTGTTCCCCAAGGCAACTCCCGATCCTTCGGAGAAGCTTCGCGCCACGCCCAAACAACCCGCCAAAAACGAAGCATGCAGCCTGACACTCGCAGAGCCTGCAGATGCTGGAACCTGACAGTATGGCGGCGTGGTCGGGGAAAGCACAACCACCTCTCCAAGACGTAGTGCGCCATAGCCGACGAAGACAAAATATGTGTTGGTGAGGCCACCATGTGGAGCGCCCGGTGGCGCCCATCTGTCATGTACCCTTCCCCCAGTATATAAGGGGAGGAGGGAGAAACAAGAAAGGAGGATGCTCATATATCCAAGAACACAGGACTAGGGTATTATCTCCTCCGAGAGAGCCCGAACCTGTCTAAACACTGACTGCCCTCGCATCCTGTGTTACCATCAAGCTCAGATCCCGCACAAATCCCTTAGAATCACAAATCTCATTGCCGGCGAAATCGATCGTCGACAGTTGGCCTTAGAGAGTTTCGTGCTGATAACGTGTTGTAAAACGATGATGATCGTTGTAGATCAAACCCAATGCACCAATCAAATAGCCAAAACAATCACGAATATCACACAATATAGGGAGTCAAAACTCTCTTCTCTTTATTATATTGATCTGCTTGTACAATAGGGTGTCGTTATAGTAAAAGACCATTAGAGGTAAATTCAGATTAGCCATAGAATCCAAATATATTTAAACAATTACAGAAAGAAAACCGCTGTATCTCAACAAAACCAAATCGCATCGGAGTTTTGAATATGCTGGTTTTGTTTCATGCCATCAACTATGGCTAGTACAATCCAAATGTAGCCAAACTTTTGCTTGTTTTCAGTATGTTTCAGTAAATTAAACACATTACCCACTCTGATGCCTGCTTGCACGCTTTTCAAACTGGATGAGTTCTTTGATAACATGATGCGTGCACCAATGTTGGAAAATTTGAAAATCCCTCTAGAAAAAGCCAAGAAGGTCATCCCCTCGTGGCTAAAGCTATGAAGTAGGTTGCTTACCTTGTGGTTATACATAGGGTTTGAAATCTAGGATCTCAGACCCCTCAAGATTCATAATTCAGGTTGAATGGGGGAAATTTAAAAAAAAATCTATAGTACTTAAAAATCTCAACGAAATTTTCTATAGTACTAAAAAAATCAACATATTATGTATTGTTTTTATTATGTTGCGTAATTGTATTGTTCGAATCCAAAAATAAGGAGAAAGTATAGGGGATTTTATTTGCAAAAACTTAGTAATTTGCATTCAAACAGATAGGGAATGTCACATAAATCCTTTCATTATTTTTAAATTGTTTCCCATTTTTTCTAGCCGCGGAATTCTATTTTACAGTATTTTGCACTGTAGGAATTTTAGAAAATTTTTCAAACTTGATTATTATCTTAAAATTCTATAAGAACATTAGTGATATGTCAGAAGCATACAATTTTTTTTTAAAATTTTTTGTAATGCTGTTTGAACACTTTTTTGTTCGCTTCAAATGGACCGAGATCTCGGCATGTTCCACCGAAATTTCGGTATTTCTCACTGAGATCTTGAAAATTTCAGTGAGAAAAACTGTATTCAAATTTTGATTTTTTGTATTTCGTTCAGATTTCATTCAAAATAATGATATTTTACTGAAATTTTGGATTTTAAATGATGATGAGATATGAACTGAACAAGAAATTTGGAACCATGGCTATAATACACCAGCAAACCCAATCATACGCGCATGCTCCCGGGTCCCAGTTCCTACACATCGCATTCGATCGATGGCTTTTAAACACACAAAGTACGTAGGTGAAAAAGTTAGCAAACCAATCAGCGAAAAAGGAAACGCGAGAGGTAGCATGATTAGTTCTCAGTTCCAAAATGCTAGTAGTGAAATGACCGGCAACGCATGGCACTCCATCTCGATGTAAACTCTGCCATGAGCTCAGAAAGGCAGGTGTTGTAACGAAACCGCGAACGGAAAGTGGTTCTCATCTCACCTTCCGCCGCAGAATATATTTCCCAAGCCTTCATGGCACTGCATGGGTGTAATGAAGTCAGTACATCGTACGCGTGAAACTTTGGTTTTTATTTTTCGTCCATGGCTCAATATTTTTGCTTGTTTAGCACCTTGTTAAACAAAATTGTAAATCTAACCCATTTCTAACCCTTCATGGCACTGCGTGGGTGTAATGAAGTCAGTACATCGTACGCGTGAAACTTTGGTTTTATTTTTCATCCATGGCTCAATATTTTTGCTTGTTTAGCACCTTGTTAAACAAAATTGTAAATCTAACCCATTTCTAACCCTTCATGGCACTGCGTGGGTGTAATGAAGTCAGTACATCGTACGCGTGAAACTTTGGTTTTATTTTTCGTCCATGGCTCAATATTTTTGCTTGTTTAGCACCTTGTTAAACAAAATTGTAAATCTAACCCATTTCTAACTCTTCATGGCACTGCGTGGGTGTAATGAAGTCAGTACATCGTACGCGTGAAACTTTGGTTTTATTTTCCGTCCATGGCTCAATATTTTTGCTTGTTTAGCACTTTGTTAAACAAAATTGTAAATCTAACCCATTTCTAACCCTTCATGGCACTGCGTGGGTGTAATGAAGCCAGTACATCGTACGCGTGAAACTTTGGTTTTATTTTTCGTCCATGGCTCAATATTTTTGCTTGTTTAGCCTTTGTTAATTAAAATTGTAAATCCAACCCATTTCTCTACCGTAGCAGGTCGCTCCTATAATATGACAATTGATACGTGTCGCTTCACGTTTCTTCTGCAGTTAAGGAGGAGACTATATTTGTAATTTCATTCAAATACTCTCTCTATTCAAGTTTATAGAGCGTATTTTTTAATGATCTTATCCATAAATATGTGGTGTATTTTATGTTCCAATGGAAAAATTAGTATGATGTTAACTTTATATATCTAATAAATATCTAGATTTACTTAATATTAGTTTTTTTATTTAATATTAGTTACATGTATGTATTGAATATAGTGCTAAAGATAATAATTATGGATAGTTTAGTCATTTTCAATATCTCTTTGTTCTGTGCAGAAAAAATACGTCATATAACTTAGACAAAGAAAATAAGAACTAAATATGAAAAAAATGCAAGGAGGGAAGTTTTGCTGAGCCTTCCATATGCGTACATTTCCAAGAGGGGTAAACCGCCCTTTAAAGGTCCCTTTGGTTCAAGAGCAAAGAGTGCATCATGGGATGGAGCCACCCAGTTTGACAGGGATAAAAATCATCTAAGCTCATATTTGATTGGAGGGATGAGAGCAGTGGCGGACCCAGCAAAAAAAATTAGGTGGGGCGAACTTCAGCGACAAACTTAACCAAAAATAAAAATATACATCATAGACACCACATTTGTATTCCAATCACACAAATTAGAGTGTAAACGGTAAATTAACGACATAGAAGAAGATTTAAGATGATACCGCTCACATGAAAAGTAAACACCAATTTTTCAACCATATATTTTAAATTTCATCAAATGATCAAAAGATAATAGATCATCCTGTCAATTTAACAAATAGATAAATGAGGACGAGTGAGATATAATGAAGGTGTCGGCGTACTAGCCAACAGGCACCTCCGAGACGGGTGCTTATGAGGTTTCGACGGGGGGCTTTCGGGGCAATCACCTCGGAACGGAAGACGGTGACGATCGGGGCACCGGGAGGCTCAAAGCTAGCAGGGGACACAAAGAGTTTTTACCCAGGTTCAGGCCCTCCGAAGAGTAATAGCCCTAGTCCTGCCTTTCTTAGTATTGCCTGCGTTCTTGCTGGAGAGGATGAAAACCTACTAACAATGAGTCGAACCCCCTCTCCCATGCACCCCGGCTCCCTTTTATACTCGGGCTGACGGGGGCGCATGGGAGGCTTGCACTGCCAGCCCCCATCATTACACTGCTACGTGCGTATTTAATGCGCCCGTCACTATTCTTATGTCACATTAATGTCTGCCGCATCTGTCACAATCCTGCCTTGGGCCCCATGTCCACCAACGCCGCCCGTTCCGTCACGGGGTGAGGTGTAGTCGTGACGTCTCCCAAAGCCATGATGCGCCTGGGGAAGGTGCGCCGCCACGCTGCAGCTTCCATGCTTCCACATTCAATGCGCACGATTCGCATTTAATGTCCCTGATCTCGACAGGACTATCCTGGGGATGGTGCGCCAGTGGCAGGCAGACGCCACATGCCCACTGGGCGACCACCGCTGGCGCCCCTGCGCTGGCTCAGACGCCACGAGTCCGGCTGGGCGATCTCTCTTGCGTCGCCAATGCCGCCGCCTGGCCGTGGCGCTTACGTGGTCCGGCGACTCACCTTATCGACGCTTCAACGGCCTGGCCTATACGCCACGTGTCCGCTGGGCTATCACCTTTGCCGGTCGCCAGCCGCCTGGCTCAGACGCCACGTGTCGGAAGCGACCACCGTCTTGTCGCTTGGCGGCATGGTTTATACGCCACGTGTCCATTGGCTATCACCTCGCCGGCCGCCCATCGGCTGCTCAGACGCCACGTGTCACTGAAGCGACCACCGTCGACGCCCGCCTGGCCTATACGCCACGTGTCCATTGGCTATCACCTCGCCGGCCGCCAGCCTGGCTCAGACGCTTCACGCAGGCGACCACCGTATGGGTTTTTCTCTTGCCGTGGCAAGGGGCCCAAGCACGCCTGCTGCCACTTGATTCCTTTTAGGCGGGGAGCGGGTACCTTGGTGTAGAATACGCCGACAAGAGCCCGGCCCACCTAGGAGTGCTTTTGGTCTTCTCGCTCTTCTTCTTCTTTAATTGGCGGCTTGAGAAGCTGCTCCGGCTCTGGGTGGGACCCTTCAAAGGTCCGTGCCTCGCAAAAAAGATCTTCCGGCTTCCCCGATTCCCAAGCGGTTTGCTTGGCATTACTTCCTCCTTGTAACCACCGACGTTCCTTGGGATGCGCCCCATTTACTGAGCTCTTAAACTTCCTCTTTTTGAATCGCGCGCCTTTTCGGTTTTCCCGCCGGTTCGCCTCCCGCGCCTTATAAAAGGCCTATCGAAGAGGGAGTAGTTCTTCCCCTTTCAACTCTCTGCGCTCCACCTCTTTCCGACGCGTTTGAGGCTTTTTGCTTCATCCCCTTTGCGGTTGCGCCGAATCCCTACCTTCCCGATGGCTCCGATGCTTCCTTCTTCGATCATTGAGGAGGAGAGGGCCGCTAGGTTCTCCTGCAACATCACCGGGCGCCCTTCGCCTCCGTCTTGGACTGCCGAGCCCCACTGTCGGCCGAGAAGTGGTTTTCTTCGGTGGCAGCTCCTTGCCGGCCTACTACCGCCGGTCTCGACTTTATCTTTCTGTTCTCAACTTCTCGCCATTCACCACATTCACCTTCCTCCCAACTCTGTTATCCTCCTTTCTCGCTTTGCTCACTTCGCGAGATGTTCGTGGGTGTGCTGCCCAACCTTCTTCTTTTCGCTTCTTCTACACCCTTCGGCGCATGGCGGTACTCGCCGGCTTCCGGAGTCGCCACCGCGGCTCCGTGGCCGGAGCGTTATGCGCGCTATATCCCATTGGACTGCCGGTCCAACTGGAGGGATTGGCCTTTGAGTGGTCAGACGTCGAGGACGACAGCCGCATTGAAGTGGATCTTTCGCCTCGCCACGATCAAGAACCCAACTGGGGCTCCGATGAGTAATGCGCCCGAAGCTCCGAGCGATGCTGGCCAGCGTCGACCGATTCGCGGACGGCGGGCCTGGCGGGGCCATGGTGATCCGGATTTTATTACCCGAGGTCGTGCCCTCGCGCCAGCCGCTCGCCACCTGGCGATACATGGGCGTGGGCGATGGGACCCAGAGTATCCCCGAGGTAACCCGCTCCGCTCTGCGTCATTCCTTATTACTTCTATTTCTCTTACGGCAAAACACGATTCTTTCTTGCGTTTCTTTGCTCCTCGCGATTTCTTTTCCTTCGTCTCGTACGGCACGCCGGAATTTGGCCGATGACGTGATCGGCCAGATGGATGCCGTGCAATCGGGTTTATCCGCCCCGTCCCGCCGTTCCGTGCGGCGCGGTCCCGCTTGCCGGCTGTCCCGAGGAGCGCGGCAATAATCTGCGCCTCGCCCTCGATGGACGCCATGGGCTCGCCGTCGTGACACGCCAGCGCCCTTAACGATCCGGGATCCTCCTCATGCGGCGGTCGAGGAGAAGCGACGAGCGAGGCGCGCAGCGCCAGGCGATGACGACGGCTCCGCCCATCCTTCCCAGAGGCCCCGCCTCCTGGGCCCGGCCGGGGCGGGGACTTCCACGTCGGCCGCGGGGGCTTCCACGTCGGCCGCGGGGGCTGCTTCGGTTGCGGCAACGGGTTCCTCCGTGGTGGCGGGGGGCTCGTCGACCGGCGGGGGGTCGTCCACCCTCGCCCCTGCCGGGGGCGCGACGTTGGACCCTCCGCCGCCAATACCTTTTGTGCCGCCACCGCCACCAGCAGCGGTGGTCCTTCCTCGGCCTCCGTCTTCGCCGCCAGCAGTGGCGGGTCTAGCTCCGCCTCCGCCTTCGCCGCCAGCAGTGACGGGTCTACCTCCGCCTCCGTTGGCTGCGGCGGATCCGCCCCCGCCTCCCCGCGGGGGGCTGGTCCTCGTTCCGAGCGTGCCCCGCTTCCCAAGGCCAGCGCCCAGGTACTCACCTGGAGATGCAACTACAATAAAAATTTTCGTTAAGACTAATTCTTACCGTTATTTCCTTCTTTGTCCAGGGTTCCTGCTCCGGATATCCCCGCTGCTCGTGACGGGGGCGGCCAAGGTGCCGCTGTCGAGTGCATCGGCCGGTCGCCGAGCCCCAGGGCGGTCGAGGCCGGCCAGGCGATTCTCGAGTAGCCGTCGCCGCTGGCGTCGTTTAGGACCAAGGCCCGTTCGGCCCGTTCCTACCCCTGAACTTCCCACCGCCTCCGTTCCTCGGACGCCGATGCCTCTGGCGGCCCCTCGGCGAGCTCTACTCCAGCACGAGCAATCGTCTGGTGACGAGCAGGGAGCGGTTGACGGAGGCGGGAACCGAAATCAACCGCCTCCGTAAGGAGGTGGCGGACTGCGATCGGGCGGGCCGAGCTGCAGCTGCGGAGGGAGCGGGAGCGGCAGGAGCAAAGCACCAGCCGCGCCGAGCGTCTCTCCGCGGAGCTGGAGGCGGAGAGAGCTAACCGGGCTCAGTCGGAGGTGGAGACACTGCGGATGCTGCGCCACGCCTTCGATCGGACGGTGGCCAGCCTCGCTCCCTTGGGGCTGGAGCAGCCGGGTCCGGGAGGAGAGGCCGCGGCATTACGCCTTTTGCCTCGCTGGACCGCGGACTTCCTCACGCGCTACCTGCCGCCCTTTCCGCTCGGTCGCCCAGAGAGGCGCGATTCGCAGCTGGCTTCTGGCATGCGTGCTAGCTTGCTGCGCCAGCCGTGACGCCAACTTCAATCCAGCGGTTGCTGTCCAAGGGCTAGAGGGCGACTGGGCGCAGGCGGAGGAGCGAGTTCACGAAGCCTCCGAGCTGGTTGCCGCCCAGCTAGCGATGGAGAACTCCCAGATGGAGGCGGTGGCGGAGGACGTGGCGATGGTGCTGGACGTGGCCCCTCTTCTTTGAAGATGCGGCGGCCGAGGCGGCAGATGACCCGGAGGACCCTCCGCGCCCCTCGCAGCTTTTCTTCTTTTCTTTTTCGGTGGTGACTTTGTCTGCAAAACTTTAGGCATTTACCATTTCGAATGAAATAGTAGTGTAAAATTCCCTGCCAAGTTGCTTAAGAACTCGCTTTTGCCGTAATTTTTTCTGGTTCCACACGAACGAGCACATAATCGCTTAAAGACTTCAAGTCTTGCGCCATGACCTCGGCCCTCAAACCCTTCGCCTTAGCAAAATTTACCTCCCGGGTAGCCTCTAGGAGCGAACACTTAGTGAGTCGTGACAGGACCTTGGACTTTTGGTAATCGGTGCTCGAGGCGCCGACTTCACGAGGACACCCGAGTGTCATGGCCGTCTTGGGTCGTGGCCGAACCACCGCCCAACCGCCCAGCTTCGCACGCCGCTCACTTAGCGATTCCGTCTTTGCCACTGGTGTTTGCAAGGCGGCAGGGCACCAGGGGCGAGTGCCTTGGCGCTGCCCAGCAGTGGGCAAAAAGACCGAAGGGAGGGCAGAAAGAACAAATACTTCGGATAAAGAAAGCGAATATTTAATTTTAAACACAAGGTCTCCCCCGACCCACGGCGGAAAGGAAGACACACTCCGGCCGGTCGGGGAACAGACCCTAGGACTTACAACCGATCAGGGGTAGAACTTGCGCAGGTTTTCTATATTCTGGGAGTTTGTTAGCTCTTCACCGTCTTCAGTGGCCAGCCTGACCGCCCCGGGACGAGAGACTGAGACCACTTTGAAGGGTCCCTCCCACTGGGGAGACAGTTTATGCGACCCGGCATGCGACTGGATTCTTCGCAAGACCAGGTCGCCCACTGCCAGCGTTCTCTCATTGACCCGGGAGGCGTGGTACCGCCTGAGACTTTGTTGGTATCTTGCGGCGCGCAAAGCCGCTCGATCTCGCGCCTCTTCCAGGAGGTTGACGTCGTCCCGGCGCAGACCCTCCTGCTCCTCTTCTGTGAATGCTGCGACGCGGGTGATCCTGGCTCCAATTCGAAGGGAGAACGGCTGCCTGGCCAGAGACCAGGAAGAAAGGAGTTTCCCAGAGGCAGGCTAGGAGTGGTCCGAAGTGACCACAACACACCGGGAGTTCTTCGATCCACCGGGCGCCACGCTTGTGGAGTCGGCCGAACGCCCGGTCTTAAGGCCCTTCAACACCCGGTAGCGTTGGCCCGCTCGACCTGGCCGTTACTCTTGGGGTGGGCGATCGAGGCAAAGCGACTTTGGTGCCCATCTCCTCACGTAAATCCAAGAAGGTCGCTACTGGTGAATCAGGCGCCGTTGTCGGTGATAATGCGGTTGGCGACCCCAAAGCGGGCGAAAATCCCTTGTATGAACTTGACTGCAGCCGCGGCGGTGATGGATCTCACTGCCTCGGCTTCCACCCACTTGGTGAACTTATCGATGGCGACGAACAGGTGGGTGTAGCCCCTGGCCCGGCGAACGGGCTCAGGATATCCGACCCAGGCGCGAAGGGCCAAGAGAGCGGGATAGTTTGCGAGGCCTGGGCTGGTTGGTGGATCTCACTGGCGTGGAATCGCACGCCAGCATCTCCTCACCACCGCAAGCATCCTGGAGGGCGGTTGGCCAATAGAACCCTTGACGGAAAGCCTTTCCGTCATCGTTCGTCCGGACATATGGCTCCCGCGACACGCCTCGTGGATATCGAGAGAGCAACTGCTCCCCTCTTCCCGAGTGATGCACTTGAAGAATTCCGTTCTTACCGGCGGTATAGATCCCGCCCACCAGGGTATAGCACTTTGCCTTTCGTGCTACCTTCTCTGCTGACGCATCATAGTCGGGGCATTCTTGATCCCGCAGGTAGGCCAGGATCGGATACATCCATGTGCCATCCCCGTCAAGCACGGCCACCACGAGGCGGTCGTCCGGCATTCGCCCGCCAAGCGTTTCGCGGAACCACTTTCCTCCAAGGGCGAGGCTGAAGCGGCGTCACCACCGCCCCCGTCGAGAAATGGGGCTGCGATGGACGATCGCGGAAGCCTTTCTTCAAAGACCCCGACCGCACAGAGATCTGGTTGAGGCGAAATGGCGAGTTCGTCGCCGAGATGGTTGTCGCGTCGGGGGATATGAGTATACCCCAACCCTTCGAAATGCCTTTCCAACTTCCTGACCTCCGCCAGGTACGCCGCCATGACGGGGTCAGGACAGGAGAAATCTTTCCTTGCCTGATTGACGACCAGCAGGGAGTCGCCCTTTACTTGCAGGCGACGGACGCCGATGGCTGCGGCGGCCCGTAGCCCAGCCAGCAAGCCCTCGTACTCAGCGACGTTGTTAGTGGCCTTGAAGTCGAGGACGACCACGTACTTGAGGAGGTCCCCGGTCGGAGAGACCAGAAGAACCCCAGCCCCCGCGCCTTCAAGCCTGAAGGATCCGTCGAAGAAGAGCGTCCAGGGAGGACGCGGGGACCTCATCGGCCGGGCTCTGGTGGAGTCCACTCGGCAGCGAAAGTCCGCTACCTTTTGACTCTTTATCGCAGACGAGGAGCGAACTTGACACCGAACTCCCACTCGGCGGACCACTTTGCGATGCGGCCCTCTGCTTCCGGTTGTGGAGGATTTCACGTAAAGGATATGAGGAGACCACCGTGATCTCCCTCCCTTGAAAATAGTGCCGCAACTTTCTCGATGCTACCACCACAAAGATAGACCATCTTCTCGAGCCTGAGGGTACCTTGTTTCTCGTCGTGTAGCATTTTGCTGATGTAGTAGACTGCCGTTGGACACCTTCCTGCTCCGCCACCGGTGCCAGCGCTCACTACGTAGGGCTAGCCGCCACATACAGCAGTAGCGGCTCGCCTTCTCGGGGCGACAAAGACTGGGGGAAGAGAGGTACTTCTTCAGATCTTCAAATGCTCATTTGGGCTTACGGGGTCCATTCAAATGAGTTGGTCTTCTTCAATAGCTTGAACAATGCGGACTTTTTCCCTGGCCGGATATGAACTGCCCAGTGGAGGCTAACCCGGCCATCAAGCATTGCGATTGCTTGAGCCGGGTAGGCGGTACATCCGCTTCGATCGCTTCTATCTTTTCCTGATTGACCTCGATTCCACGGTGGAGACCAGAAACCGAGCAACTTTCCGTGATGAGACACCAAACACACACTTCTGGGATTCAACTTCGCATGCGGTAGTTTACGAGGTGAGAGAAGGTCTCTTCTAGATCCCGAACGAGCTCATTGGCCTTTTGTTTTTACCACCGGATCATCGACATACACTTCCAGATTCTTCCCTATTTGGGGCCGAAACAAGATATGCATGGCCCGGCCGATAGGTGGCGCCAGCGTTCTTCACGAAAGGCATCCCGACATAACAAAGATACACCGAGGGGAGTCACAAAAGCGCCTTTTCTTCATCTTCTTGCGCCATCTTGATCTGGTGGTAGCCGGAGTAAGCGTCGATGAAGCATAGAGCTGCACCCGCCGTGGAGTCGGCAGCGATGTCTATCCGGCAAAGTACGGTCCTTGGGGCAGGCTTTGTTGAGGTCAAGAAAGTCGATGCACATTCGCCACCTCCCGTTGGACTTCTTTACAAGCACGGGGTTGGCGGCCACTCCGTAAGTGGCCTCCCGCACGATCTTAGCGAGACAAAAGTTTTCCACTTCATCCCGAATGGCATCCTGCCAGCTCGGCGCTGCCACGGATCTTTTGCCGAGCAAGTGCGCTCCAGGAGCGTTGCTGTCGGTGCTCGATCACCTCACTGGGGACCCGGTCATTTACGAAGGTTCCCAGCGAACACATCCAGGTTAGACCGAGGAAGGTGACGAGCGCGTCTTCCTATTTGGCATCGAGGTCGCGCCAATCTTGACGATCTTGCCCGAGCCATCCTCGCCCACGGGGACCGCTTTGCCTCGCCCAAGGGTCCAGGCGAGCGCGTCTTGGCCGAGGGGGAGGCCGGGTTGTCATCCTTGTCGCGTCTTGCGGCCAGGTGGTGCCGGCCAGATCCTGCGGCACTGGCTGTCGAGGCGCAGGCCTCCAGTATCCACCTTTACCGTAATTGGACCCCAGGCCCTGGGATTTTCACCAAGATGTAGGCGTAATGGGCCACCGCCATGAACTTGACCAGGCGGCGGCCGAGCAAGGCATTATAGGGAGGTCGAAATCGGCGACCTCAAAATCCACCACTCCGTCAGGAAGCTCTCCGAACTCCCGAACGTGACCGGCAACCGAACTTGTCCCGGGGGTAAGAGGCCCACCCGGGGCAACTCGTAGAGAATGGGGCCGGACGCAGCTTCTCATGAGATTTGGAGCGCTCGTACGCTCAACGGATAGCGAGGTTGATGGCACCGCCTCCATCAACTAGGACCCGCCGGCTTTGCGTTGCGGACCGTGGGAGACACCACGATCGGGAGATGGCCAGGGCCGGAGGTGTTCTCCGGTGGTCGGCCCGGTGAAAGTGATCGGCGCTCGAGCCACTTCAACGGCCGCCCGCCGGAGGATGACGTTGTGGCGCACACTTGCCTCGAATCTCGCTTGTATGCTGCGAGTTCGATGAGTAGGTGGCGGAGCCACCGTGTATGAACGCCACCGCGGCGCTTCCGCTTTGGAAGGCTAAGCGGAGCCGCATCTTCGTCGTCTTCGTCTTCGTGGTCTTTCTCACGCGCTTCTTGAGCCGCTGTCGACCAACTTGGACACAACCTGGCGATCCTCCAAGTCGTGTCCGCTTGTTCGATGGATGGGGCAATAGGGCTTGCCACCATCGTTCTCGCGGCCGAAGCGGCGGCAGTCCTGCGTCGCCACGCGCCCCGGCCCTTCGTCCGTCGGTCTGATCGTCATGACGCCGGGATTTGGGCTCGGCTCAGCGACCAAGACCTCCTAAGCGGTTGCCTCCCTTCGCTTTTTCTTTTTCTTCTTGCGGTCGGAGGGCTTGGCGCCGGCGTCGCCGAGTCGAAGGCCTTGTCGCGCGCACGAGCCGGCTACCGGCGCACTTGTGCGCCAGGGAGAAATACTTCAGGTGGTTGAGAGGACGCTGCGTGGCCATCTTTTCCCGCATCTTCTGGTCTCGGACCCCCTCCGAAAGCAATAATCACCGATCGCTCAGTAAACTGGATCGTATTGCGGCGATGGTGAACCGCCGGATGAACTCTCTCGAGACTCCCCCTCTTTCGCTTCCAGAGCGTGGAGATTGTCCTCCACGCTGGTTGAGCGTAAGAGCCCTGAAAGTTGGCGACAAAATGTCGCCTGCAGCTCCTCCCACGAGTGTACAGAGCCTCGCGGGAGGTTAAGCGACAAGACAGGCGAGAGCCGTCAGCGATGTCGGGAGGTAGTTGGCCATTACTTTCTGATCCTCCCGCCGCACGCACCACCGTGGTGTAGATCTGCGGGAACTCCTCCGGTTGGTGGTACCATCATACTTCTCGAAGGAGGCGGGCGGAACCTCTCCGGCCATGCGGCTTGCCGGCGGAGAGAGAACGCACGGCATCCGGCGTTGTAGGGGAGCGGCGTCGTTCGCCGACCCCTCGATCCTGAGAGAGGATGAGGAGTGCGACCTTGCGCTCTCGCCAGAGTCAGGGAGGAGCCCCGTCTTGCACCCCGCGGCGCTCGCGGAGGACACGACGCGAGTCACCGTCGCGACGCGTTGCCTCTCGTCAAAGCGCGATCGAAGGTCTTCGCGGTTCCCCTAGACTCGGGGACCGCGGAAGAAGCGAGTCACGTGCCCATCCCCTGCTACGCAGGGGTTGCAACCAGACTCCCTTCCTTCCTGTCCCGGCCCTTGGTGCCGGAGAAATTGTCGTGTGGCGGTGAAACCGGCGCGTCGGTTCTGTGAGCTCCTGTCGCCTCATCTTGGAAGCCCCGGTGGGTCGCCGCTTCAACTTGTTGCCGAAGCGGCATCCACCAGGTGGACGATATCCCGCGACCAAGGAGTGGCCGGGTATCGTCCCTGTGGTCACCGGAGGATGATCGAGGAGGAGCCGGGCCGCTGAAGGCTTCGGCGAAGTGTCGTCCCCCAGCGCCTGGCGCCGTTGGACAGGCTGACCCCTGGGCGCGGGAGCCAAGTGCACCGCTCCCGCGGCGGAGGGGCCCGGGTGGCCCGGCCCCCTCTCCGAACATCGGGACCTGAAAGTGCATCTAGGCCCCTCAATTTGTTTTGGTGATTAATGATGACACAATTAAAGAGATCTAATGTTTTATCCAAGAATACTGCAGAGATCGAGATCTTATCGAGCTTGGAACGACATTGGACGCCCCTACAACTACTTAAAATCAAAAGGACGGCATCAAGACCAAAGTTGTAATAATTTTATTTAATTGTGTCTTAAGGATAGCCGTACTATTAAGAGGGTATGACGAGATATCGACTTTAGGATGTGCATGTGCTCAACATCATTTCTTGCATCTCTAATTAGCACTCCTACATTTGGTTTTGAAAAGTTTCAAATTAAAACCGAACTGTAACCGGAGTCTCGGTTTCGGCCGAGTCTCGGATTCAATCCGGAGTATCCGGACATTTGGTCCGGAGTCTCGGGTTGGACCTCTCGGTTGCCTCGATTCGGTGGTCCGAGTATCCGGACATTTGGTTCGTCTCCGGATAACCCGGAGTCTCCGGGTTATTTGTCCGGACACTCCGGCCTGTTCAAAAACAGGAGTAACGGCTAGTTTTCAAAAAGGGTATTTAAAGCCTCCACTCCACTCCAACGGCAAGGATCTCTATTGAGCTCATTCATAGCAGCATTCAAGCCATTCCTAACCATCTCTAAGCATTCAATAGAGCCCTCACTTCCTCCCACCAATTAATTTGGTTGTTGATTCTTTTGGTGAGGAGAGGAAGAAGCAAAGTGCTAGGTGCATTTTTTTTAGTTGTTGAGCACTAGTTCATCCTCCAAGCGATTCTTCGTGGTACTTTTACTCTTGGAGGTTGAAGGTCTCCTAGACGGCTAGGAGTCACCGGGAGCTACCAACTTGTGTGGTGAGCCCCGGTCGTTTGTGAAGGCGAGTCTCGCCTCCGAAAGGAAAGGGACAAGAAGTGAAGCCGTGAGTGCATTTGTGCAACACCTGAGGAAAGCGGGTTGAAAGAGACCCGGCTCAAGTGTGGCCAGAGCCACCTCAGCGGAGACGTGGGATTCCCTTCAAGAATCCGAACCCGTGAAAAATCGCGTCTCTCTCTCTCTCTTTTACTTCCTAGTCTTGCTCCTTGGATTTGAATTTGTTAAGTTAGATCTAGCTCTTTGCTTAGCTTTAAATTCAAATCCTTTCTAAGCAATTGTCTAGGTTGTTCTTGCCTTCCTTTTCTAGTAATTTATTGTGCTTGCTAGAGTAGTTTTGTTGCGCTCCCGAGCCAGCTAACCCGAGAGTCCGGTCCCAATACCGGAGACTCGGACAAGCCGAGTATCCGGACCAAATACCGAGACAGTCCGGTTGACACCTTTCGGGTGTTTTTATTCATTGCGTAAATTTTATTCCGCCTATTCACCCCCTCTAGGCGACATCGTTGGGCCTTTCAATTGGTATCGAGCCAAATCTCCTTTATTTTGGCTTAACCGCTTGGAGAACCAAAGATGTCGGAAATAGAAGAAGGTTACCAAACCCATGGCCATGAGAAAGCCTCCGGTTCCAGATAGGGGTTGCAATTCCATTAGATTATTCCTCTTTGGAGTCTCAAACTCCTCATCTTATGTTTCCGTCTCGTCTGGTCGAGCGCCTCATTTCGATGGCACTCGCTATGCGGCATGGAAACACAAGATGAAGATGCATTTGAGATCACTTCACCCTTGCATTTGGAAGATTGTTGAAACAGGTTTCAAGCCCGCAAACCCCAACAATCTCACCTCCGAGGAAGACAAAGCTCAACACTTCAACGACTTGGCCGTCAATGCCTTGTTTAATGCTTTGAGCGACTCCGAATTCAACCGAGTCGATGGCCTTGACAATGCTAAGGATATATGGGAAAGATTGATGGTGTCCCATGAAGGTGTATCAAGTGTTCGTGAATCGAAGATCGAGCTTATCATTGGAGAACTAAGCCGATTCACTTTGGAAGAAGGAGAGTGCTACACCAAGATGTTTGATCGCTTAATGGTGCTAGTGAATCAAGCAAAGGGACTTGGAAGCACCGAGCTCACCGACAAAGCAATTGTCAAGATCATTCTTCGAGTGATCACCCCACCAACCGCAATCTTGTGCAACTCATCCGCGACCAAGCCAAACTTCGACACTCTCACTCCTCATGATGTGATTGGCGGTTGATGACGGATGAGATGATGGTCAAGGAAGCGGAAGTGGTGGAGGAGCTCAAGTCCCAAGAAGAAGAAGGGCATCGCCTTGAAGGCCGTCAAGGTGGTGCAAGAAGTCGAAGAGAGCTCAAGCGATGAAGAAGAGTCGAGCGGCCCCTTGACAAATGAAGATATGGCTTTGCTCGTCGTAAGATTTAACAAGTTCTTGAAGAAGAAGGGCTACAAGCCGGGTAGCCACTCCAAGGGCTTCGGCAACAAATCAAGAGGGCGGCACTCTTCAAGAAAGTGCTATGAGTGTGGGGAACAGGTCATTTTATTGCCGAGTGTCCTCACAAAGAAAAAGAAGGAAGACAAGCCCTTCAAGAAGGACAAGTTCAAGAAGAAAGACAAGGACAAGAGCAAGAGGTACAAGGGCAAGGGTCATGCTTACATCGGCAAGGAGTGGAACTCCGACTCCGACTCCGAGTCCGAGTCCGAGTCCAACTCCGACAATGAAGGAGGACTCGCCACCGTCGCCATCGCTACTCCACCGACAAAGTCGAAGAGCCTCTTCGACAACTTGAGCGACGGAGACGAAGATGCTCCAATTTGCCTCATGGCAAAGGGGCACAAGGTATCATCTAAGAGCCAAATTCCCTCTATTGTTGATTATGGCTTAGATGATTGCGATAGCGATAATGATGAAGTAGCTTTTAAGTCTATGAATGACTTTGACATTGAAAAACTAGACTTGCTACTCAAAGACATTGAAAAGTTGGAGGAAGTTGTAGAACAAAAGGAGGCTACTCTTGAAGCTCAAGAGGATCTCCTTATATTTGAAAAGGAAAAGAATCTTGAGCTAGAGAAAAGCCTAGCTTTTGAGAGAAAGAAAAATGAGGACTTAGTCAAAAACTCAAATTTGACTAAGAATGAAATAGTTAGTCTTGAGATCACCAATGCTTCACTTTCGTGAGAGCAACTTGCTCAAGCAATTGATGCTTGCAAGTCTCTTGAAGTGAAGCTTGTTGATCTCTCGAATAATGCCTCTTCCTCAATTAACAAATCCAATAGTTCAATGCCTTCAAGTAGCAATGGATGCGCTAGATGTTATAATATTGATGTTGCTACTTGTGCTACTAACCGTGAGACTTTGAAAGTCTTGGCTCATGAGAATGAGAAGCTTAAGGGATGCTTGAAGATGGACTTCAAAGTCCTACAAGGCTAGCAAAGGTTTAGAGGAGTATCTCGGTAGCGCCAATGTAATCCCAAGAAGCATGGGCTTGGATATGTTCCGCCTAAGGGCAAAAAGAGCAACATCGTGGTTGCTCCTTTAAGCAAGCCGATTCATTTTGTGAAAGGCGAAGGAACATCCAAGCACAAGGCTCACTCCGAGTTCTTTGCTTCATATGTTCTTAAGAAAACTAACATTGGTCGTGTAGTTGCATGTCATATTTGGCGCAATCCAAAGAATGCTCCTATTATTCGCTCCATTTGGGTCCCAAAATCTCTAGTTGCTAATGTTCGTGGACCTAACCAAGTTTGGGTACCAAAGAGCAAAACTAAATATGTTTTTGTAGGCCTATATCTCGGTGGAACAAGTTGGATTTTGGATAGCGGTTGCACGCACCACATGACCAGGAGAAAAGGCAATGTTCGCTCACTTGGATGCAAATGGATCAAATAGTGAAAGCATTGTCTTTGGAGACAATGGAAAGGGAGAAGTGATTGGTTTGGGTAAAATTTCTATCTCAAGCAATTTTCAATTAAATAATGTGTTGCTTGTTGACTCATTAAGCTACAATTTATTGTCCGTTGCACAATTATGTGAAGCGGGCTATAATTGTTTGTTTAATGAAAAGGGTGTGGATGTCGTTAAGAGGCTTGATGGTTCAATAGCCTTTAAAGGGCGTTTAAAAGGCAAGCTCTATCTCGTAGACTTCAATACGGATAGGCTTAATCTTGAAACGTGCTTAATGGCTAAATCTAGCATGGGTTGGCTATGGCATCGCCGACTAGCCCATGTTGGTATGAGAAATCTTCACAAACTCGTTAAAGGCAACCACATTCTCGGACTAACCAATGTTGTCTTTGAGAAAGACAGGATTTGTAGTGCTTGTCAAGCCGGCAAGCAAGTTGGTGCCTCCCATCCCGCCAAGAATGTAATGACGACCACAAGACCGTTGGAAATGCTACATATGGATCTTTTTGGTCCGGTCGCCTACATAAGCATTGGGGGAAGTAAGTATGGTTTAGTTATTGTTGATGATTTTTCTCGGTTCACTTGGGTGTTCTTTTGCATGACAAAGGAGAAGTCCAAGTGACTTTGAAGAAATTCATGAGGAGAGCTCAAAACGAGTTTGAAGTCAAGATCAAGAGAATCCGGAGCGACAACGGCACCGAGTTCAAGAATATTGGCGTGGAGGAGTTTCTTGATGAGGAAGGAATCAAGCATGAATTCTCGGCTCCCTATTCTCCACAACAAAATGGGGTAGCCGAGAGGAAGAATCGAACCCTCATCGAGATGGCGCGGACGATGCTTGACGAGTACAAGGTTTCTGACAGCTTTTGGGCGGAAGCCATCAATACCGCAAGCCACAGCTCCAACCGCCTCTACCTTCACAAGATCTTGAAGAAGACGGCGTATGAGTTGCTCACCGGGAAGAAACCAAATGTCTCCTACTTTCGAGTCTTTGGGAGTAAATGTTATATCCTTAACAAAAAGGCTAAGTCATCTAAATTTGCTCCTAAAGTAGATGAAGGTTTCTTACTTGGTTATGGAACAAATGCTTATGCATCGAAGTTTTCAACAATACCACCGTGTCGTTGAAATCGCGTGACGTAACTTTTGATGAGACTAACGGTTCTCAAGTAGAACAAGTGGATCATGTTGTGATTGACAGGGAAGAACCTCCTTGTGAAGCTATCAAGAAAATGGCAATCGGGGAGGTGAGACCTCATAGTTTGGAATCTCACCGAGCACCCCAACCCGAGTCTCCTACTGAAACCCGAGTGTCCGGATTGGTCCGAGTCTCCGGTCATATACCGGAGTCTCCTCGGATGGGTCAACTCAGGCGATATTCCTCCTCGCCCATTCAAGCTCAAGATGGTTCTAATGCCACCCAAGATGATGAAGGCCCTATTCAAGCTTTGGATTTAAGCGCATCGCATCCGAGAGTTCATCAAAGCATTCAAAGGGATCATCCGGTCGACAACATACTTGGAGACATTAACAAGGGAGTATCCACTCGATCTCGAGTTGCAAATTTTTGTGAATTTTACTCGTTTGTTTCCTCTCTTGAACCTCTTAAAGTAGATGAAGCACTTGAAGACCCGGATTGGGTGATGGCTATGCAAGAGGAACTGAACAACTTCAAGCGCAATCAAGTCTGGAGCTTGTCAAAAGACCCAAGCAAAACGTCATCGGCACTAAGTGGGTCTTCCGAAACAAGCAAGATGAAAACGGAATCGTGACAAGGAACAAAGCTCGTCTGGTTGCTCAAGGGTACACTCAAATCGAAGGTTTGGATTTCGATGAAACATATGCTCCAGTAGCTAGGCTTGAATCTATTAGAATATTACTTGCCTTTGCTACTCACCATGATTTCAAGCTGTATCAAATGGACGTGAAAAGCGCCTTCTTAAATGGACCACTCTCCGAGATGGTCTACGTCGAGCAACCACCTGGATTTGAAGATCCAAGACATCCGAACCACGTTTACTACCTTCACAAGGCACTTTATGGACTTAAGCAAGCTCCAAGGGCATGGTTCGAGTGTCTCTGAGACTTTCTTCTCGAACAAGGTTTTGTAGTCGGAAAAGCCGACCCTACCCTCTTTACTAAGCATATTGATAATGATCTATTTGTATGCCAAATATATGTCGATGACATTATATTTGGATCTACTAATGAACATTTGTGTAAAGAGTTTAGCAAGATCATGACCAAAAGGTTTGAGATGTCCATGATGGGTGAGTTGAAGTTCTTCCTCGGATTTCAAGTCAAACAACTCAAGGAAGGAACCTTCATCAGTCAAACCAAGTACATCAAGGACATGCTCAAGAAGTTCGGAATGGAAGATGCAAAACCAATTAAGACACCTATGCAAGCCAATGGGCATCTAGACCTCGACAAGGAAGGTAAACCGGTCATCCAAAAGGTATATCGCTCGATGATCGGCTCTCTCCTTTATCTTTGTGCATCTAGGCCCGATATTATGCTTAGCGTTTGTATGTGTGCACGGTTTCAAGCCGCTCCAAAAGAGTGCCACTTGGTGGCCGTTAAGAGAATCTTGAGATACTTAGTGCACACTCCTCATTTCGGACTTTGGTATCCGAAAGGATCCTCCTTTGAACTTATTGGCTATTCCGATGCGGATTATGCTGGTTGTAAAGTGGATAGGAAGAGTACCTCTGGAACCTGCCAATTCTTGGGTAGGTCCCTAGTCTCGTGGTCTTCCAAGAAACAAAATTCCGTAGCCTTATCCACTGCCGAAGCCGAATACATAGCTGCCGGGAGTTGTTGTGCCCAACTACTTTGGATGAGACAAACCTTGAGTGATTATGGCCTTTCCTACAAAAGCGTTCCACTTTTGTGTGACAATGAGAGTGCCATAAAAATTGCCAACAATCCTGTACAACACTCCCGAACAAAACACATTGATATTCGCCATCATTTCCTAAGAGACCACGCAACAAAAGGCGAAATTGATATCCAACATGTGAGCTCAAATGATCAATTAGCCGATATTTTTACCAAGCCCCTTGACGAAAAGGTTACGTGAATTGAGAAGTGGACTAAATATCTTAGATTCTCGTAACGTGGCTTGACATGTGCTCATATTGGTTGGTGAATGAAAAATGAATTTCAAAACTTATTCATCTTTTTCTTTGAAATTATCTTGTGTTGTTGGTTCTTAATCCTCGGATCGCATCATTGCCATGTGACTATAGCCTGTTTGCTTGATTGTTAGCTAGTCACATGGTGGATGGATGCCCTAGGACTCCTCTCTATCTCTCTCCGCGGGTCTCCGAAGCTTCCCTTGAAAAATTCCTTTCCTAACCGAGCTGAGCAACCCGGATCGTCGGTATTCAATCCGGAATCTCGGACTGTCCGAGTCTCCTGACTAATTGTCCGGACTCTCGGGTTGGGCCGAGTCTCCGGACTGAAAATCCGAGTCTCCGGGTTAGGCGCTCGGTTAAACCCCTTATCCCGCGCGGGTTTTCTCTTTTTCTTATTTCCTTCGTGTGCCTCTCCCTCTCCCGTGTGTCTCTCAAGGCTAGGGCGTGGATTCCTCCATCTTCTTGGGATCTTGGACTCCTTCTCCTTCTTGGATTGGAGATTGTGGTAAGGATCCCTTTGCCCTAACCTTTTTCTTTCGGGTTTGGTTCAATTTCTCGGTTCTTAGGGCTTCTCCGTGTGTTTCATCTCTCGTAGGGCGCCGATTGTCTCGTCGTTGCCCTCAAGATCGGAGTTTCGTTCAATCCTAACTCACCCGCATTCTTGATTTCTCAATTCATCTTGAGGTGAGTTCCGTTTTGTGCCCTAACTCCGCGAAATTCCCTTTCTAGATTGTGCCCTAGTCATTTGTTGTTCTTCCTTAAGGCACTCTAGATTCGTTTCATGCCAATTTGGGGGTTGTTTTCCCAAATCTCATGCGCCCGTGCGTATGCTCTGGCCGATCCGGAGTGTCCGGACTCTGGGTCCGGAGTCTCCGGGTCCATCCGGAGTGTCCGGGCTTTTTGTCCGGAGTCTCCGGGTTGGGTGGTTCGGCCAGGTTCCTTTCTTCGCTGTTTTTCTTGTCGCCTCTCGGCTAATTCTATTCTTTCGCTCTATCTGGTCAGATGGATCCTCCTCCGCAGCCTTCTGGTAGCAGCGATCCTCCTCAGCCGCCGTCTGGTGGCGGTGATCCCGCTCAGGGCTCGTCTCCTCCGCGGCCTCCGCAGAAAAAGCAAAGGATTGGAGTGGCCAAAAGACCCACTTCCGGACCTCGAGGCCGGCCAAGACATCGGCCGTCGGTCAAGACTGCACACATCTGTCTCCTCCTCCTCGCCGCCTCTGATCCAGATGAGCATCCAGCCAGATACTCATGCCAGGCTTCGTGATCGTAAAAGGAGCGAGTTTCAGTGCTTCGGGCGTTTCATTGGTCCTCTAGCCAAGGCCAAGCCTGTGTGGAACTACCCAATGTCTGTGAATCCAATGAGGATCATCGATTATCGGACAGATCTCGAAAAGGAAAAGCTATTGTCGAGCACGTAAAGAAGGATCCTCTCGAGCTTCACCAGATGAGTATGTGGACCGCCGTTTTGGAACCGGTTTGATCGAACTTCTACGAGGCGGTCCTATACCCACTTGAGCACCCAAAGTGGTCGATGAAGACCATTGATTGGGAGTATATGGCAGCGGTGACAATCCAGCTTTTCACTCGGATCATTGAGATTTGTGAGCTGCATCGATTAAGAATCTCATGGCATTCAAGTATGATCGAACAATGAGGTTATCATGCAATTCTATGCCACTTTGTACTTTGACAAGAATGATGAGGCCATTTGGTGGATGATGAGACAAGATTTGGTATGTGGCTAGCAAGAAGAGGTTTGCCGAGTCCTCAATCTCGAGATACAACGACACCCAAAGCTTCACTTCAAGAAGGTGATGATCGCCGAGGAGATTGAGTCACTTTATGACACCTCGAGGAGCTTCACAGCTGGGACCATCAAGGGTCTCAAGGATGTTCAATTTGTGCTCAACAGTCGTTGAGGGTCACTCTTTGGCCCAAGGAGGGAGATGCTTACGCCATCGGTTCCTATGGAAGGAACTTGTCGTTTCATCTCGTCGAGCGCACCCACTCGTTTGACATTGTCGATTTCATGTGGGAGACGATGAGGCGTAATGCGCAGAGCAACATGGCTACCGCAGCTATGCACCCTTTGTGATGACCTTGATCTCTTGGAGCGGTCTCAAGTTTGTCGAGATGAGGAGCATCTTGCTTACAAGGTTCGACCTCATACGCTTCCTTCGCTTCACCGCCTGGTCCAGCTTCCTCGTAGGACTCGTCGTGGTCGCGCTTCAGCCTCCACCTCCGCGTCTGCTCTGCCGTGCCTCCTCCTGCTCCTCTGAAAGGCACCGAGGTCCCGAGCGGCACTCTTCGAGAGATGCTCAAGCATGTCTTCCTCCTCTGCCGTGACATCTCCGCCAGCGTAAGGTGATGAGCAGCAGATCAAGAAGAATGATCAGACATCCGCGGCATCCGCCGCCACAATGGCGGCGATTTCTCTAGCGACTCTTCCGGTCTTCCGAGGAGAGTAGCGATGCCACTTCCGCAGATCGGTGTTTGGCATCACTTCTTCGGCTGCTCCTCCTCCTCCCGCAGCTTGACTCCGCAATGAGTATTCAAGGCTCTGGCGACGAAGGCGACGACGAGTGATCTCCCGTGTCCTCCCCTCCTTTTGGTGTCTTGATGCCAAAGGGGGAGTGATTCTTTAGAGTCGTGTTGGGTAGTGGTGCTTTTTTGTTGTTTGCTGTCGCTAGTGGACTTGTTTTGTGTTTCGAGAACTCTGTTATTCCCTGTAATGTCATTATTGCTTATTATGCATGATTTGTCTTCAGATACTTGTGTTGTATTCTCTCCTGCTGTGTTTGAGGGGGAGCTCTCGGTTTATTTCTCGTTAAATATGTGCATTCGATTCCACTCAATTCTTCTAATGCACACATTTAGGGGGAGCTCCAGTTTTATCTGATTTGCTAAAGTCTATTTCATATCCTTTTATTTTGCTGTTAATTGTGTTGTCATCAATACACCAAAAAGGGGGAGATTGAAAGTGCATCTAGGCCCCTCAATTTGTTTTGGTGATTAATGATGACACAATTAAAGAGATCTAATGTTTTATCCAAGAATACTGCAGAGATCGAGATCTTATCGAGCTTGGAACGACATTGGACGCCCCTACAACTACTTAAAATCAAAAGGACGGCATCAAGACCAAAGTTGTAATAATTTTATTTAATTGTGTCTTAAGGATAGCCGTACTATTAAGAGGGTATGACGAGAAATCGACTTTAGGATGTGCATGTGCTCAACATCATTTACTGCATCTCTAATTAGCACTCCTACATTTGGTTTTGAAAAGTTTCAAATTAAAACCGAACTGGGTAACCCGGAGTCTCCGGTTTCCAGCCCGGAGTCTCCGGATTCAATCCGAGTATCCGACATTTGGTCCGAGTCTCCGGTTGGACCTCTCGGTTGCCTCGATTCCGGCTGGTCCGAGTATCCGGACATTTGGTCCGAGTCTCGGATAACCCGAGTCTCGGGTTATTTGTCCGGACACTCCGCCTGTTCAAAAACAGAGTAACGGCTAGTTTTCAAAAGGGTATTTAAAGCCTCCACTCCACTCCAACGGCAAGGATCTCTATTGAGCTCATTCATAGCAGCATTCAAGCCATTCCTAACCATCTCTAAGCATTCAATAGAGCCCTCACTTCCTCCCACCAATTAATTTGGTTGTTGATTCTTTTGGTGAGGAGAGGAAGAAGCAAAGTGCTAGGTGCATTTTTTTTAGTTGTTGAGCACTAGTTCATCCTCCAAGCGATTCTTCGTGGTACTTTTACTCTTGGAGGTTGAAGGTCTCCTAGACGGCTAGGAGTCACCGGGAGCTACCAACTTGTGTGGTGAGCCCTGCTGCTTGTGAAGGCGAGTCTCGCCTCCGAAAGGAAAGGGACAAGAAGTGAAGCCGGCGAGTGCATTTGTGCAACACCGGGAGGAAAGCGGGTTGAAAGAGACCCCGGCTCAAGTGTGACCGAGCCACCTCAACGGAGACGTAGGATTCCCTTCAAGAATCCGAACTTCGGTGAAAAATCGCGTCTCTCTCTCTCTTTTACTTCCTAGTCTTGCTCCTTGGATTTGAATTTGTTAAGTTAGATCTAGCTCTTTGCTTAGCTTTAAATTCAAATCCTTTCTAAGCAATTGTCTAGGTTGTTCTTGCCTTCCTTTTCTAGTAATTTATTGTGCTTGCTAGAGTAGTTTTTGTTGCGCTCCGAGCCGGCTAACCCGGAGAGTCCGTCCCAATCACAGGAGACTCCGGACAAGCCGGAGTATCCGGACCAAATACCGGACAGTCCGGGTTGACCTGCTCGGGTGTTTTTATTCCGCTGCGTAAATTTTATTCCGCCTATTCACCCCCCCTCTAGGCGACATCGTTGGGCCTTTCAGGACCGGCTATGGGCGCCCCTTTCCTCGGGCGGATTGCTGCGCTTGGAATGCGATTCCGCCATGCAGACAAACGCCCCTACTCCTGCTGAGCCCCGAACTGGGAGTGAAAAAGAGTAGGCAATCTGACCACCAATAGCCCCTACCTGGCGCGCCACTGTCGGCGTACTAGCCAACAGGCACCTCCGAGACGGGTGCTTATGAGGTTTCGACGGGGGGCTTTCGGGGCAATCACCTCGGAACGGAAGACGGTGACGATCGGGGCACCGGGAGGCTCAGGCTAACGGGGGGACACAAAGAGTTTTTACCCAGGTTCAGGCCCTCCGAAGAGTAATAGCCCTAGTCCTGCCTTTCTTAGTATTGCCTGCGTTCTTGCTGGAGAGGATGAAAACCTACTAACAATGAGTCGAACCCCCTCTCCCATGCACCCCGGCTCCCTTTTATACTCGGGCTGACGGGGGCGCATGGGAGGCTTGCAATCGCCACCCCATCATTACATCAAGCTACGTGCGTATTTAATGCGCCCGTCACTATTCTTATGTCACATTAATGTCTGCCGCATCTGTCACAATCCTGCCTTGGGCCCCATGTCCACCAACGCCGCCTGCTCTGGCCACAGGGTGAGGTGTAGTCGTGACGTCTCCCAAAGCCATGATGCGCCTGGGGAAGGTGCGCCGCCACGCTGCAGCTTCCATGCTTCCACATTCAATGCGCACGATTCGCATTTAATGTCCCTGATCTCGACAGGACTATCCTGGGGATGGTGCGCCAGTGGCCAGGACTGTACGCCACATGCCCACTGGGCGACCACTGCTGGCGCCTCGCGGCTCGCTCAGACGCCACGAGTCCGCTGGGGCGATCTCCTTGCTGGTCGCCAGCCGCTCGCTCAGGCGCTTACGTGTCCGCGCTGGGCGACCTTACTTTATCGACGCTTAACGGCTCGTTTATACGCCACGTGTCCGGCTGGCTATCACCTTGCTGTCGCCACGCTGCTCGTCAGACGCCACGTGTCGCTGGGCGACCATCAGACATCGCTGCCTGGCCTATACGCCACGCGGTTCGCTATCACTCGCTGCCGCTTCGCCCGGCTGCTCAGACGCCACGTGTCATTGGGCGACCATCTTGATCGACGCCGGCCTGGCCTATACGCCACGTGTCCGGCTGGCTATCACCTCGCCGGCCGCCCGTGGCCTGGCTCAGACGCCACGTGTCATTTGGGGCGACCACCGTATGGGTTTTTCTCTTGCCGTGGCAGTGGGCCCAAGCACGCCCTGGCTGCCACTTGATTCCTTTTTTAGGGCGGGGGAGCGGGTACCTTGGTGTAGAATACGCCGACAGAAGGGATCATATACTAAAAAGTGATTAATATTATAAAAATACATACCACTAGTTAAACACTAAACACGTCTTGAAGCGGTAGCTGGGGCGGCTGCCCCACCACGCCTAAAGGGAGGGTCCGCCCCTGGATGAGAGATAGATGTAATGAGCCAAAATTTTGTTTGATTGAAGGGATAAAATTGGATAGGGTGATAATTGGATGGTAAATGATGTGAGAATTTAAATTTAGTTGGTGGAATAAAAGTTGGATAATAGATAAGATAAAAATTAAAATTAAATGAAATGAGAGTTAAATGATCTCATTCACTCATTCTTCCCAGCCATGAACCAAACACATCCCAAGTCCTATCGGCCATTTGGCCCCCCGCGGCCGCCCTATGCCGGGCCATTGGCGATGTGCGCGCGCGCGAAAGCCGATGTGCCGCCGTTCATCAGTAGTGCGTTGCGTGACCGCGTCCGCCTGATGATGCGCCGATGCATGCCACTATGCCAGCGACAGGCGATGCCTCAGCCCGTGGCCACCGCATGCCCACTGCCGCGGCGTCAGGGCCGACGCGCCGATCGAGCGTATCCGCCGATTATTGCGGTGCGCGGCGCGGCTCTCGCCTGCGCGGTGGAAATCCAGCACCCCCACCGCCTTGCATGCCGCACTCATTCCCGCGTGTTGCTTTGACCGCAGGCGTATCTAGTTTGAATGGAGCAACGCACAGCTCGTTCGTGATGCCCTGGTGGGCAGAGCGGCCAAAAAAAAAAAAAGGCTCTCGAGAAGTCCGATCGGATACTGCAGCACAGACGAGCCGTGGATCATTACGGGTGACATGTCTTCGAGGGTCTTTGATCGAAACCCGCGGAGCTTCTTGTTTGTCCCAGCTTCGCTGTTTAAAACATGATGATGTACTCTATGTAGTGTACGTCGGAGTTGGACAAGAGGGGCACGACCTACGCCTCCTAGGAATAATAAGATCACGTTACGCTCGGTCCCTTAAGAGTGTGTTTGGTTGTCTGCATGGTGCCTGAATCGTATGAGTGGATGCAACTGTATCTGTTAGACATATGTTTGGTTTCCTGTTCATCCCGGCCAGATGGATGCAATTGCACCCACTCATACAGGATGAAGAAAACACATAAATTGGGCTTCTCTCTAATGCAGGCCGGTGAGATGCACAAGCACAAACAAGCAACCAAACAACTTAACTTGCATCCACTCAGTCAGACCAAGGCTGGTCTGGATGGCTCATACGAAACAAGCTAGGATGGTGCAGGTAACCAAACACACCCTTAGAGCATCTCCAGCAAGGGCCCTAAAACAGGGTCCCTATTTTGGATTTAGGGACTCCCCCTATTTTTTGAGGCCCTGTTTTCAGAGCACAAGTCCAAGAATGACCCCTAAATCTCAAAATTTCTATTTTACTTTTTCTCCTATTTTGACATATCCGCTATGTATAATCTTCATTTGACACCACTAAAATTCAATCAAAAATATTTGTAATACATAAAACATAAGCATATTAACATTTACAATTTAAAAACATGAAATTTCAAATTTAAATTTAAAATTTTCAAAACATGATAAAATTTTCGAAGTCTCTCATGTATTTCCCTATCTTCAATAATATGGGTTGTACTCGTGTTCCTGGGAATTGGGGCTGAGGAGGCAAATTTAGAGGCCTCCTAATTTTAGGGGCTTGACTTGGGGCCCCCTAGGAATTGGGGCTGAGGAGGCAAATTTAGGGGCCCCCTAATTTTAGGGGCTTGAGTTGGGGCCCTGCTGGATCTGTTTTTTTTACTACACTCCCTATTTTAAGGTTTAGGGGCTGGTTTAGGGGCTCTGCTGGAGATGCTCTTACAGACAAACTTGCGATATGCCTTGTCCATTTGGATGGAAAATAATTTCCTGTAAAAACTATTTCTTTTTCTATTCGCGTATTCCGAACGGCAAGCAAACTGTGCCGGGGATATTCAGAAAGAAATACTTTTTAAGTATTCAACTTTATTTTTCTCGTAAATATTTGGTGTGAGCAAAATAATGATAATAATAAAATTTCAGAAAAGTGAAAATTTGACGCTAGGTTCAGGAAGTGGTGATGGTAGTCTTTACGCTGAAATGTTCTATTGCCCTTTTATTTCCACTCATCTCCAACAGATTCCCTTTAAAGGGAATTGTATAGGGAAAGGAGAGAGAATCCCTTCCTGGAGGGAATGGGAGAGAGAATCCCAGGCTGAAGGGAATACTGAAGGGAATCCGTTGGAGCGCTGAAGGGAATGGGAATCCCTTCGCGAAGGGAATGAGGGAGGGGAGGGGAATGGGTTGGAGATGGTCTTATTTCCCTTCCCAACCATATTCTCTTCATTTCATTCCCTTCTCTGTTCCCTTTTCTCATTTCCATTCCCTTTATTTCCCCTCATCTTCAACATATTTCTTTTAAAGAGAATTGTCTAGGGAAAGGAGAGAGATTGCTAGAGGGAATGGGAGTGGGAATCTTTTCACGAAGGGATGCTGAAGGGAATCCGTTGGAGCGCTGAAGGGAGTGGGAATCTCTTCGCGGAGGGAAAGGGAGAGGGGAAGGGACACGATTGGAGATGGTTTAGTTGGTGCTAATAGTCTGCATGTAAGTGATTGGATTCCTTTCGACGAAAAATTGATTAAGCGTTTGGATGGCCGGAAGGGTGGATCTATGCCTTTGGGTGGTAGGAGAATCCTGATTAATAACTCCCGTCTAAGTAGCATCTCTATCTATCATATGTACATGTTGCCTAAGACTGTTATTTACAAAATGGATAAAGCTAGAAGACGCCTTTTCTGGCAGGGTGCTGGGTGGTAGCACCAAGAGGAAATATCATTTGGTGAAACGGGACAATTTGTCAACCTTAGTAAAAAGGTGGTTTCTGTATTCACAATTTGTACAAATTTTATGGCCATCTCCTTTGCAAATGGTGGTGGAAATGAGAAAATGATGATGGCCTTTGGCAACAAATTGTTAGGAAAAAAATTGTGCAAAACAATAGTATAAATCAAATCCACCGTAAACAAGGTGTCTGCCCCAAGGTTTAAAACCCCGACGAAATTTCAAAAATCTCAGCTGAGATCTCGGATTTCGCTTCCCCCCCCCCTCCTGAGATCCTAATCTCGGCCAGACAAAATAAAATTGAAAAAATCATAATGTTACAGAAAATCTAGGCAATTTTGGCTAAGATCTCAGGTATTTTGATCGGATTTCAAGTTTTTTGGGGCTGAATTTGATTTGATTTGGGGTGAAGACAATCCACAAAAAGTTTCAAAATTTTCTAATATAGTTTGAACCATTTTTGCTTGGTTGAAATTTATATAGCAGGGCCATAGCTCATAATATTGTTAATTTGTTGTACCTCTTCTTATAAAATATGTTCGTACTCCTTCTTTTAATTATGTTTTTACATCTTCTTGCAATATATGCTGAATTGTCTATATTCATACATTTTATTATTTGTCAATTTCATTTCGTAATATGCAATACTTATTTTAATCATGTGTCAATTTTATTTCATGTCTATCATTTGTGATGATAATACATATTGATTGTTGGCAACTGTAACTCTCATAATTCGAAAATCAGTCGAAATGCTGTCAAAATTTCTATCTTTTATCATGACGGTAGCACTATCAGAATTGTTAAAATTTTCTCAGGCTTGATCATCATTTGAAAATTTCATAGAAACATTACTAATGCGTCATGACCATTCACAAAAATTTCTAAAATTCTTCAATGTGTTTTGAACCATTTTTCATCCGGTAAAATTTTGCTGAGATCTCGGCAATTTCAATCAAAATCTCGGAAATCCCAGTAAAAAGAACTGGAATTAAATTTTGCTCTTTAAGATTTCGGTCGAAATTTGTCCAAATTTATGAGATCTCGCTGGGATTTCGGTCCCCTTCGACATTTCATTCAAAATCGAGATTTTAAACCTTGGAATCCCCTTGTTGGGCTGACACCCTGAAAGTTAAAGAAATCTACTTGAAGGGTGGAACCTTGATCGTTGGCAATGGAATAAAATTGATGTAATACTCACTACGTTAATTGAAGACATATGTGATCTATTTAGACTGGTGGTGAGATTAGTTCCACATATTACTTGTCTAAAGTGAGTTGTACTACTATATAATGCCCCTCTGGGTCCAAACATAGCATCTATGGGTTAACCATTTTATACGAAGTGAGAACGGAGGTGTAAATGGTGTACTATACATGTATGGGTTTGCCTCACTGTGGACTAGACTTTGAGCGGATTTTCGGCCAAGGTGTTACAGATGGTATTAGAGCATTAACCTTTGTTGCACAGGATGCATGTGGGATAGGGGCATGGGCTATGCGCATGGTGTTAGTGTTATGCCCTTGAGGCAATCATATGGATGATTGTAACATGAATATGTTTATGAATAATAATATGATTATTGGTCCAATGAATGTATATCATTGTTTTGATCAACAAGTGTGTGATTTGTTTATGAAGCTCTTTACTTATTGATATAATTCGATAAATATCTCTGATCGGATATCATCGTATAGGGCAACGATGAATAGATCAGCACATGTATTGTTCGATGATCATGTTTCATAGATCATGGGATATGGAGATATCATCAATACAGTGTGGACGCATGTTGAAGAACATGTGTTAGATAGACCCACAATGGGACACTGCAAGAATGTTACATTCTTATGTGTCATCAGTGTATCTCATACATAGTAGATGTATGATCCTTAGACCTGAGATTGTCATATTCCTTACATGTGTAATAGTTTACCTTGGGGTTACCAAACACTATTTCCTAACCGGATAGTTATAATGGTAGCTTTCATGTTTACTATGAAACATGCAGAGGGAAGTGAGCAGTCAAGATGGAATTTGCCGCTCCAATGTAACGGAGATATATGTCTAGGCCACTCGTGTGATATGATTAAGGAAGTGCATGTTCATGCCGTGATTGAGAAGTCAATCACAACTTATTAATATATCACGGATACGAAAGATGAATTGAACTGTCAAAGGATGACATGCTTCTCGCCTTGAGTTCGATCTTCATATAGTTTGGCAAAGGGATTATTACATCAGTACTTTAATCATATGCGTTTGGGAGTTGGCATGCTCTGCAAGGAGCCGCTACCGACTATTGGATTAGAAAAAGGGTTTTTCGAATCCATGTCCAAATGCACATGAACCTACAGGGTCACACACTTAACGGGCTGGGACGCATTAATTCGGATTGAATCCATAATTAATGGACCTCGTGGGCTTAGCGCGTAGATGTGCCCTGACTGGGCTCCTCGTGGCTATATAAGGAGGGGAGGAGGCTAGACGCAGAATACACTTTCGTGCGGTTTAGAGGTGTTTCGCCAGAAGCCCTAGCCACCTCCTCTCGTTGCCCCTGCCGAGCGACCCGGTGCTTGCACACCGACGCACGGCGTTCCATCCAGGCGTGTGGATCATTGCTGTGGTGATCTTTCGCTCTTTGCAGCGTGGAGAGGACGATCTGCAGCGAGGACGATCCGTGGCGAGGACGATCCGCGGCGAGGACGATCCATGCCGAGAACGATCCACTACAACGACGTGCGAAGAATTCCGCAAGTGCGCGTCTAGTGGTAATAGATCTATGATCCCCTTCTTAGGAGCAGCTTTTCTGGTTTGCGGTAAAAATTTTAATTTGTGCTAGTGTAGCATACCGCGTTCCCCAACACATGGTGCGTATGGGCCTAGAATGGACACACGGCATGGCATATATGTCGATGCTGGACACATGTTTATGTATCAAGGGGTTGTTATAAGTATTTGTTGTACATACTTTATACTGCCGAGGGCGTCATCCCTTAATACGTAGTGAATGTAATATCTCAGGGCGTTAATGTGAAGATCTATGTGGAATAATAGTGGGATTAGTTTAATATTGCTTTTGTCTAAAGTGAGTTGTCTTAGTAGTATATAATATCTGTTGGATCCAAATATAGCATCTCGAGTTAACCATTTTACACGAAACGACGACCAAAATGTAAGCGGTGTGTTGTATATGTGTGACTTTACCCTACGATGGGTTAGGTTTTGAACGGATTTTGGGGCAAAGTGTTACAAACTTACAATTTACCAATGGCATGATTGTTGGATTGGGACTTTTCCTCTTCAACATGTTTTCCCGGTCTCTTTGAAATACGTAATAAACGAAATTTGTTGCTGAGTCGTACGATTGCTAGCAATGGTTTATTTACCTTTAGAAGATAGTTGGATGAAGAAAATCAACATAACCTGAGAAATATTCATGATATCATGACCAGGTTCACTTTATGGCGAAGATCGACTTGAAAACCATGAAAACTGAACGTATCGAAACGATTCGAAACTCTAAACTGATTGGTAAATCGGTCAAATTAAAAAAAAATCAAAAAAATTTTATGTCATGTAAACCGGTCAAAAATTGGTGAAAAAAGACGAAAATCGCTCAAAAAAATTGGCCGCGAAAAAATTCAATTCGATAGTCGATTTTCATTTTTTTTTTCAAAGCATTTGATTTCAAAATCCTTTAGTTTTTGGCGATTTTTGTGGTAAATCGATACCACCGGGACTTTGATTTTCAACCATACATCGGTTTGATTAACCCTGACCATGACAAGAGCGTCTTTGTTTAATAATCCAGATAAGCCTCAATGGATGTGAGAGAAGTCAAGTGTGTTATCTTTTAACTCCGTGCATAAATGGAGCCAGAGGCACGGTTTTAAATTTTATTTTCGGTATATATTTTGGAGGTGGTCGAAATCTGAAAATTTCGGCGAGATCTCGGAATTTTGGATAAAATTAAGACTAAATCCAAAAAATCAAATTTTAAATCCGGTTTTGTCGGCTGAGATTTTCGAGATCTCGGTCGAAATCACCGAGATCTGGATCAACTTGAACCGACCGAAGAATGGCTAAAAACACATCAAAAATTTTTGAATTTTTTTGTGGACGGCCTTGACCCCAAATCCAATCAATTTTGGCCCCAAAAAAAAATTAAAATTTGGTTAAAATATTCGAGATTCCGGTCAAAATATCCGAGATCTCGGATAAAATTACCGAGATCGCACCAAGATTTTCTAAGATTACTATAATATTTTAATTTTTTTTATCCAACTAAGGTTTAAAATTACAAAGATCCAAAATTTAAAATCTCAACCAAAATTTTTGAAATTTAGTCGGGATTTTAAACCTGGCCAGAGGAGCCTCACCTTGCAGCTCCGGAAGAAGACGGGACAGAGATCCTCCCGGCAGCACTCCCCCTTGCAGCTGGACATGGTGGTGCCGGTCCGGAAGTGATGGGCTGTCTGTTTCAGCTCCAACCGTGTCTCTTTCGGCCCTCTCAGCGGTCAAGTCGTCGGGCCTCGGTACTTGGTGAGTCCGTCTGCTCCCGCCGTACTCAAATACTCGTCGAACTTTTTGTAGGCTTCTTCGAGTTCACCGCGCGTGGCGCCAGGGGTGGAGTGAGCCTCGGGCCGGTGGAGCAATGGTCCGGCGCCTGACCCAACTTGCAGTGATCCCTGGCTTGGAAAGAAGTCAAAGAACAGATGTCTGGCCATAGTGACAATGCGAAGGTTAAATGCTCCATTACTGAAGGATCCCAGTGGCCGGTCTTCCCAAAGTACCACTTCCTCTACAGTATCATGAGCAGAACGGTTGCCTCATACTATACATTATTATTCTTAAATGAACCTTCAGTTTGTGAACCCAAGCTTGGGGAGCTCGCCTCTCTGCCAACATACAACAGGAAACATCAAGTCTCTTCTGAATCCTTGTACAACATTCGTCGTCGAGATTCCATTGACTACGAAGAGCACGCCAGTAAGAAATTAATGCTTCTTGATAGTCGATAGGCCCCAGCTTGCTTCCGAAGTTTTGGGAGAAGTTTACTGACAATTACCTGCAGCTTTTGTCCGACCATGAGTCAAGTCGAACATGGCAAAGTGGTCATACAGTAAAAAGTCAAGACGAACATAGCAAAATGGTCGTATAGTGAATTTTGCAATTTTCATACCCATTGCATTCCCAACTTTTGAAAAGACATTGACTTCAAGGAAATGGCTTCAAGAACAAGGTTAGCAGCATGCTGTGATCCCGAATTTGATGAATCTGATTTGAGGGTGTTTTTTCTCTGAAAGCGATGGTTGGAAGCGCTGAATAGCAGCTCGAAGCCTCGTAGGTCTATTCTATCAAATACTCGAAGAGCAGCTTCTACATTGCCTCTTCGATATTCCGGTCTCCCAAGGAGAGCTCTTGCTTCCTAATATTGGAAGCATATAAATATGAATAATGGCATGGTATATTATATTGAGCGAGATGTATTTAAAAGTAGATCAATACTTCTATGTTTTTCCTTCCAATACAAGTTACACGAATCTTGAATAAGCGAAGGGGTAAGTAATCACTATCTACCTTTCATTCATACTTTAATATTTGTGCGATTTTAAAAAAGAAAAACATATAATCACCACTTGATAACAAAATTTTACAACGTTTTCAAAGTATGAAGTATCGTAAGCAACAGCTATCCCGTGGTCTTCGTGCTAGTGGAATGTTACATTCTTGTTTTACAATTTGCCTCAATAGTTATCTTTATAGTTTTGAGTGCCTATTTTGAATGTACAATTTCATCTTTTGCAGATGAAGTTATTGTACTATTGTTGATAAAGATATGATAGGTTTAGATGCATCGAGCATTCGTTAATTATGTATTAAATTTTCTACCGCTCCACTATGCTATTTTGTTTTAACATATTTTATCTATTTTGTTGAATTGTTAAGCACGGAATTCAAATTTATTTTTAATTGTGCATTTGAGCTGTAATTTTCTTATACCATAGGTTCAACTAGTCTTTAACATTAGTAATAACAGCTTAGTTTCTCGCTCAAGGTTTACGAAAATCCTGGCTCCGCAACTGCGTGGTGCCATTGGTGAAACTAAGGGGCTGAGAAAACTTCACAGCTGCTTTGAAGCATAACTCAGCTGCAGCCCCCCTCAATGTCGCAGCAAGCCAAAAGGTGCTTCGAGTGCTTCTCCTCCCCCGCTCGGCCTCCTCCTCATGGTCCCTGCGTCCGCCTTGTCAGCCCTTCGCTGCCTAGCTCGGCCTCCGCCTTGCCCGCCGCCTCGGTCATCTTCCTCCTCTTGGTCAATGGTATCATCCCCAGCTCGCTACCTCCATCCCGCTTAGTTGGTCTCCTCCCCGGCTCGCTGCCTCCTCCGGTTGGTCTCCTACCCCCTCAGCCTCCTCTCCCTCCAGTCAGTCTCCTCCCCAAAAAGCCAACAAAAAAGTCAATTTATCAAACGATATATCAAGAAAAGCTACAATCACTACTCAGCAAACCAAAATCCACTTTTCAGTCCAGCCGCAACCCCCTAAACAGACCCTAAGTTCTACCGCCTCCGATGCAACCCAAGTCTGGTGAGGGTGCTGGTCTCCAACCTGGCCGTTTGCACTGTGGGCCTCCTCCACAACATTGTTGTTGTTAACCCCCAAGGCTCCATCGTCTTGTCTATGGGCGTGTAGCATGCTCACCCGTGCGCTAGGCGTCTGTGCCGGGGCAGACTTGACCCTGCGGCAGGTGAGGCATTCTGTTTGGGTGCAGCCTCGGTGTCAATGGCTCTATATGTGGTCAACAATGACGACAAGCGCGTCGAATCCACTGATGCAGCCATACTTTCAGCTATGGGCTTGCCTCAATGGTTCCATTGCTGCATTGTTGCGCACCGCTTGCGCTCACTGAAGGATCGGCTTTTGTCTCCATGCTGGACAAAGCTGCCCTATGCAAAAGACACAAGCTGGAGGGTGCAATCAACCTAGTGACTGCCCTTGTCGAAATCAGCTCCCTTCCGATTGAGCTGCTGGAACTTGCTGATGAAGAATTAGGGACTTGGCTGCTAACTGATCTCAAGTAGCTCGCCTCTGCCTGCCATATCAATGGGAACAAGCTGGATGCTTCTGTCGTTGAGAACCTGTCCCCCAATGCATAATCTACCTCTGTGTTTCGGCTGCTGTACTCACATCCTTTCACGAGCGTGGCCTCTTCGCTTCAGTCGAAGCATCACTATTTTTTGGTGAGCGGGCTTCACTACAAGGTTTTAATTTTTTTCAGTTCACATCCTGTCACCTTCCGAAATCCATCACCGATATCTCGTTAATTCGGATGAAATTCAAACGAAATCCAAAAAAATAAAATTCAAATCTGGTTCTTTTTACCAAGATTTCTGAGATCTCGTCGAGATTTGCCAAGATCTCGGTGATTTTTAACCGAACAAAAAATGGTCTAAAATCATAAAAAAAAACTTAAATTTTTTTTGTGGATGATCTTGACACATCAGTAATATTCCCATAAAAATTCCAAATGATGGTCAATCTTGAGGAATTTTTGAAAATTCAAACAGTACTACTCTTCTAATAAAAGGCTAACCGATAAATTTCAACCGAATGGAAAATGGTGCAAACCACACCTTGGACCATGTTAGAAACTTTTAAAAAAATTTGTGGATGGTTCTGACACATTCATAATATTCCCATAAAATTTTTAGAAGATGATCAAGCTTGAGGAATTTTAAAAAATTTGGAGTGCTACTGAAGGTTAATTGACAAATTTCAACCGAATGAAAAATGGTTCAAACCATGTTAGAAAATTTTGAAATTTTTTGTGGATGGTCATGATGCATCACTAATGCTCCTATAAAATTCTTAGATAATGATCAAGCTTAAGAAAATTTAAAAATTTCTAACAACCAAGGTACTTAATTTATAATCGCTAGAATTAATGTGCATAGGATAATAGGATGATCTATCGACTGTCCTACATAGAAATCAAGTAGTTACGACATGATTGTTAAAGCCACCGTTGATGATTGAATCCCTTATGCCATTGTAACCCTAGATTATACTTATGATGTATGATGACTATCAAAATAGTTAGGAATGTGCTTAAATATGCTTACACCTGAATATAGATTGTTTTGGGGATTTTGTGCCAAATGATGATTTTATAGAAATTGAGAATTATTTTTTGAAGATCATTGATAGCTGTGCCATGAACTTTTATGTCATGTTATGATAAAGTTAAAAATATTATTTGGATTGGGTGAGACAGGCCAGTGTGGTGGTATCTTGGGTTGTGAAAGCTTGCCTAGTCAACTAAGGATCGGTTTGTGAGCAGCTGAACGTAAAGCATTATTGTACTACTACATGTCTGGTATGGGACAGACTTGGTTATCCATATTGCAACATATCATAGACAGTCGTGCCATTAGGTGGAAAGTGGTTTGAGCGAGAGGCTACCACTTGGCGCAAGAGGAGGCTTCTAAATTAAGGTGATCCTTTCAGTGGTGAAATCTTAGTGGGCATGCCTACATTGATGGAGCTTTATATGGAGCCTTATCGTGATTTTCTCTACGGCACACCAAAGGCAGGAGGACGTCTAATTTATAAGGCAAGAGGACGTCTAATTTGAAGTCATCCTTAAGAACTTCAACTAACAGAAATATCCCCTAATGCGACACATGTCATTTGACCCATCCTCTTCCACCTCCCTTCCTTTTCGAGGTTGAATCTCTCCTTCGGCAATCCACTTGGAAATACAAATCGAGAAATTTCGAATTGTAAAGAAACAACCAAGGGAAATTGCAAATGGGCAAATTTCAAATCATGAATTTCGACTCGCTTCCGAAGAGCTTCAACTCAATTTGGACTAATTTCAACTTGACTTCAAGAAAAAAAAGAAATTGGTTCAAAAAAGTCAACTCAATTTCAATTAGGTTAGAGCAAGAATGGACCTCTGGGCGACGGCAGCTTGAGCTCCTCCATCCATGAGCGGTACTAGAGGTGTATCGGGTATTGCACCGGAATCCTAAAATTTTGATAAGTGGTATGAGATCATATCTTCGACGTACCAAATTTTTTGATTGAATTGGTTCTGATTTTAGTGGTTTGAAATTTTTAAAACCTTAGAACTATTCATACTATGCTTTTAGCAAATTTCATATTGCAAAATAATTATAAAAAGCTATACAGTTATAGGCTTATAGCACGTGTGAAATACACACTTTTAATAAAAAAAAATTCTCTAGTTCCGTCGCTCGTCGCTGCTCCATCACTCATTCAGCGACGTGGCCTTCACCGATGGTGGCGGGGTGATCTCCTGGCGGCATCGACGTGCAGCCTCCGAATGGCGTAAGCGCACAACAGAAAGATGTGCACTCGATGTAGCTAGAAGAAACATGGAGAAGGGAAAAACAGGTGTGTCGTGTGGTAGACAAGGGAAAACGAGCGAAGAAGAAAGGGAAGGAAAAGGAGTGATCAGGAGTAGAGACACAATCGGTCCCGAAGAGTTCCACGTGTCTTCATCTTGCGCATTAAAAGGCTACGCATTGCGCGTGGACTCACGCCTGTGAGATGGACACCGTGCGAGTGACCTCAAATTAAATTCTGGTTTTTATTCTGGTGATGACCACAGCGAACATCTTGAGTAGGGGTGGAATTTTAGCTCGAGGCTCGGCTCGGGCTCGGCTCGGCTCGGTGCGGCTCAGCTCGGCTCGTATGGCCAACGAGCCGAGCCCGAGCCTACCGCCTGGCTCGTTTGGCCAACGAGCCGAGCCGAGCCACCGTGAGCGGCTCGTTAGGCTCGTTAGGCTCGGCGGTCGTTGAGTCATATAAGGTATGAATTCACTGATGTCAGTATACCCAATGCTAGACATCTAATGAGCAATGCTTGTCTTACCTTACTTTTTGAGTTTACTCTTCTTAGTACTTCAAATGTCTTGTATTGGGTCTACTGATTACTTTTGCACAGATAAAAGTAAGCGGAGTATTCTTTTTTCAGATTACATGTTTGCAGTTTTATAAACTGAAAGAGTAGTCTAACCATCTGTGTTTAAAAATGCGTCCCATAAATGTGAAATTGCTTCTTAACCGAACCCTAGAGGAGGCTGAAGCCTGAGAACGGTGAGAATGCATGGAGGAGCTTCATTTTTTTGTGAGAATGAAGGGCATTTGGGCCCTTGCCAGTGCCCTTGTTGGCCGGCTCGCGAGCCACATCAAGCCGGCTCGAGGCTCGAGCGAGCCCGAGCCGAGCTCAAGATTGAGCTCGATGTATGCAACGAGCCGGACTCGGCTCGGCTCGAAAACTGGCGAGCTCGGCCGAGCCGAGCTCTCGGCTCGATTCCACCCCTAATCTTTGAGAGCGATCCCCTCGTATGCACTTCTTCGGCCTATTCTTGTCGTGTGATCAAATTCTGGAAAATCTACGGCAACTTAAGCCTGCCATGTATCAGTACGACTCGAGCGACACGTAGCCACAAGATGGTTGGTATCGTACCAACCGGTCTAGCTATCGGTTAATGTCGTCGGTGGTTTTTTTGTGCGGAAAAACTTCAAATCCACGCGCATGTGCAGTGCCACCGTTCGTGTATCGTTTGCATTTGCCTTTCATGTAAGTTCGATTTGGATTTTGGCAGCTAAGAGCATCTCAAAGAGGAACCTTAAATATGACCCTAATTTAAATTATATAGTTTTTAGGGAAATAATTAACTCCAGCAAAAATCATATATTGTTAAAATTTAGCAAATTGTTTTAGGGCCTCTAGAAGAGTAGCTATATTTAGCAACTCTGTGATTGAGCCCTATCTTCGTTGGGTTTTAGAGCCTAATTGCTGGAATGAATATTTTGTTGAAGCCTTAAATCTAATTAGTTAAGGTCCTAAATTAAAATTTCAGGCTTATTTTTAGGACTCTCTCCTGGAGATGCTCTAGACTGTAATTCTCGTCTCCCTGCTGTCAGGAACTCAACTATTGTATGCGATCTCTGCAAATTGTGAAGTCCATAATAACGTGGGCCGAGGTACTAAGCCCATGTGACGGGCCCGTGAAAGAGCGGTGGGGACTTTTAGCCTAACGCGGGAACTCCACATTGGTGTTCTCAACCATCGTAACAGTAACAGTAAAATTCTGCCCCCGCGAAGATATTGCGCCTTCGCAAAAACATTTCACCGGATCAACTGCAACACACAGCATGACGTACATACTGGAACTTTGTTGAATTTAGCCTCACCGCAATTCTGCTACAAAAGCAAAACACCGATACGATACGAGTAGGGATGCAAATGGGCCGACCCTAGGGTCTTCTTTGGCCCACTTTAGTTTATTTGTTTGCACTAAAAACTTAATTTGTACTCCACCTTTTAAGTTTTAGTGCAAATAAATGAACTAGAGTGGGTCAAAGATGACCCTAGGACCGGCCCATTTGCATCCCTAGATACGAGCACTCGTTTCTGCTCCTTTTTACGCATCAGCAGTCACCGCTCACCGCCACCACCATGACACCCTAATTTGTCCTCGCACTCTGTCGTGTGTTCACCGTGCCACCACCATGAAATCCTAGTCAGCAGTCGGTGCACTGTACATAATTTATAAAGCACAACTAAAACTCAGTTTCTTAACTCTGAAATTAGAGTACTTATCCTTCAAAGAGCTAGAAAAATTACTAGTCGAGACTAGCAGAAATAGAAACTACACGCCTAATTTTCTTATGACAAAAGATGCTCAAATCAATCGATTAATTAGTAGATGCCTACTGATGCAAACAAAAAATGGCTTAATACCAACAGTAAGCAACATAGCTGTTACTTCAAAATATTAACAGAACAGCAGCCCAATCGATAGATAATCTAACATTCTGACCAATTAGCAATTTATGAACTAGTATAAGAACGACAACATCTAACACATGCAGGTCACGGACGGGAACAAAACTATTTTATACTAGTTTAGGTGTCACTAACCTTAGACTGAGGATTTTTTGGGTGAACCGTGGCTCACCGGGACCACCCTCTCGATACGCCCTTGTCGTAGAAGTTTAGAATTTGGATTGCATAATTGAAGTCTCGGTTGAAGTTCTGCTATGAGTTGGGCCAAACTAGGAGAAAACGAAAGATGGACTCGTCTAGATAAGAAGGAGAAAAGGAGAATTTCGTGTTGGGCTTCTTGACCCGGATGGATGCCCTCTTGAATCTAGGTTCCTCTTCTGCTGTGTTGAGGTGGTGACGCCTGGGTAAGCCACCGTGACAGTAGGCATCCGAAAGCCTCCCTTTCTTGCTTTGGCACGCGATGCCAGGGACGAGCATCTGCACGACGGTGACGGCAGCAAGGAATCAGCCGGCGGGTGGCCGGTGCTTCGTAGGCACCGCACGGTGCCCGTGCCTTTCCATCCGACCCGGCGCAACGCCCACGGTTGGGGCGCACCGTAGGTGGCCGCGCACGACGAGCCGGCTCATCTCACGGTCCCGCCGACGCCACGCGCAGCCACCGTCCAACCGAGCTTCCGTGGCCACCTATTGTGCGGTTTTGCAGGAAGGTGTGCCGAAGCAGTCGTGCCGTGCGTTCAGGCGTTCTGGAAGACCGGTGGACGTCAGGACGTGGTTTTCGTCAGAATTTGGGTCACGCACTCACCATTGTACCAAAGCTTTCATGCTAACACAACGCGGTAATTACAGACTGCCCCAATCGATGGCTGCAGGCACGGTAACAAACCCTTGCTGCATGCTATCTGCTACTTCCTAGATGCTACCAAGCACTCAGCAGCTCAAACCCCTCGATGCAAACTCTTACCCCACAGCTGTTCAGGAATAATTCCATGTCGTTGGCATCCTTGTGGACTGGATAGGGGGTGCATTTCGCACGTTGACGTCAAGCGGCAACATCCGGTACTCGATATCGAGCTCCTTCAAGACCTTGATCATCTCCTGTAGCACCAGCTCCCTCCTCACGAACCTCATCCCCATGTCCTGGAAGTTGAGCGTGTGCCGGAGCCATATGGACACTTTCAGCTTGTTGGTGTCATCTACATCCCGGAGGACAACCATCGCACCCGGGTACCAATGTTCCTTCTTGTTGTCGATGTAACTGGAATTTACAACAGAAAAAGTTGATTAGCTCAGTGTGGTAAGATAAGCAGCATATGGCATCTCAAATGCCTAACTAATCTTCTGACCCAATAGCAAGGCCTAGCCAATCAATTTAGGCAAATAATGGTCAATTTATAGGTTTCATGTCCTAATTCATGGTTCATACACATTAGACAAGGCAGGCACTATCTTTTCTGACACTACTCGACATTCTAAATACCACTAGCATTAGAAGGAAATTCTCAATAATACATTCTACATTCATAGTTAATCCGCTAATAGTTCAACAAGTCAGATTTGGTCAAAACAGCTGAGATAAGAATTTTGATACATACCGTAGTATTCTTTCCTTCATTAGGGCCAGTTTCTCCACTGGCGTGGCAACATGAATAGAAAAGTCAATTGCTTCTCCCATATCAGGACTCCTGTAGTAATTCATAATCGGTTTGGTGGCAAGCACACTGTTTGGATAATAAATCTTCAGGTTATCGTATCGGAGGAAGACTGATGTCATTATATTCATTTCCTCAACAACCATCTGAAATCCATGTAGTTAAAAGTTTAGTGAATTAAATGTGAGGTAATATGCAACGAACCAGAGCAAGAAGATTATTCACTACCTGAACTTCATCAATTTCACAACGGTCACCAACATCAAAAGGATGCATCACAAACAAGAACACAATGGCCTCAAAAATTGTCTTCAAAGTATTCCCAAATACGAAAACTGCCAAAAGAAGCTGTGAACTGAGGAAGACAAAGAAATGTGTCGTCGCTATACCCAGAATAAGAAGACAGAGGGCAAACACAACGATCACAACAACAACGTTAGCCATCTGGTTGAGCTTGTTCACTGCAGTTTTTGTATCATTAAGTGTTAGGGCAAGAGCTTTGCGCTCCCTAAATGCATTCACCTACAGAAGAATCCATATGACAACGTTAGGAAAGGTATCTTCAGAACTTGTTACAATCCTTATTGCAAATTAAGAAGTGTGGTGACAGGATCATTACCACCCAGTTCTTGAGAGACCTCTTGCTGACCCTGCTGTGCTCCTGTGCTCCTTCAAAGAGATCCATTGCTTTGGTGGCTTCTTCCTGCCTCATGAAACGCATCAAGTCTGACAAATATATGTACCTGTATTATTCATACATTCATGATATAAAATTTGAATAACCAAGTTGCCATTACACTTCAAAATACAACATATGGAATAACAAGAGCATTTTCGTTAAAACGTTCGTCTGAACTTCTGCAGTCCCTATTTTTAATAAGGATCAAGTAACTGCAGTGCACTACTTAAGTCATACTCACAATTAACATAGTATTTCTAAGCAATAATTCTACCATCAGTCCAGACCATGAGCTAAAAATTCCTAAATTATCGATAAACTGCAGTTGTTTATCTGATCTAGTCATCAAGACATTAAGAATTAGGAATGACGGAACTTGCAAATTGAAAGCTAAGAACATTTAAGACAGTGAAGAAACACTTACTTGGAGCCAGGCTGCGCTACATTGTGAAAGATCTTCCTGGCAGCCATCTTTGCCTCATATTCACTGCGAATTTGTGTCGCTGACTCATCCCCCTCGCCGGTTGCCTGTTGTATCTGCTCATCCATTGTCGTGAGGGTCCCAAACCGAACAATCCTCATCAACCTCTTCATGTTCCAAGCTGAGATGTTTTTCTGGTTGAGCCTATGGAGCTTGTCAATGGTGATACCCTCATCAATCTGGTGCTCCGCTTTCTCCTTCGACAGCTGTTTGCTCCCTTCTCCCTTAGACATTACCCCCGAAAGCCGAATGCTCCTTTGTCCCGACAGACTCTTGGTCGGCACCGCAGCACGAAGCTCATTCGGGATGGTTGCGCCTGCACGTTGGAGCTCATGCACCTCAGCAAGCACCTGTTTTTCTTCAACTAGTGGCAACCCCGAGAGTGTCTCAATTACATATTGGTTGAACAAAGCCTCCTGGATCCGATCGAAGTATGTCGAGACATGGAAGGACGAGGCCAGCACCTTGAGCAGCAGCGTCTTGACAAGGCGAATGAGCGTGGCAACGAGGAAGCAGAATAGTATCTTCGTCACGTATGGCAGCACCGTCGTGTTTGTCTCCCGCTGGACGTTCTTGTCAAACAAGAAGTGCCAAGATGCGAGCACCAGGCCGAGCCAGAGCGTGTTCTGCACGGCGCTGCGCACACCGTACACAAAGTAGAGCACGCGCTTCCGCAGCAAGAAATTGCGTTCGACACAGAACACGGCAATCCGGATGACCCAGCCGGAAACGAGACGGCCGCAGATGAGCACAAACACCAGGAGCTCCCACTTCCAGAGGTGCAAATCCCACACCTTCTTCTCGGACAAGATCCTTATGCGCAGGCTGCAAGCCAATGCCGCGACGATGAGTACCAAGCTGACCCACTGCAGGATGGTGAGCGCGTCCAGCTTCCCACGCTTGAAATCGTTGGGGATGTCCTCGTCCATGAATGGGTCCTCCTCCTCTTCCTCCATGAGACCCGACTTGCCTATGGGACCCGACTTGCCTATGCCTATGGGACCCGACTTGCCAATGGGACCCGACTTGCCGATGTGTCCGGACTTGCCGGTCATAAGCCCCGACAGTACCTGGCCGGACCTTGTAGGAGCCCGCAAGACAGACGACTTCCGCTCCTCGTCGACGGCGGGTGCCGGCTGCTGTTGCGGCGGCGGATCCATGAGCCGGGAGCGCGTCTTGGCTCGCAGCAATGGTCCCGCTGCAGTCGAAGTGGAGGTGCACCGTACGACCTCGCCGTCGTCGCCGGCTCGCTTACGGCTGTCGCCGGCGTCGGAGTCGGAGTCGGAGGACGAGGCGGAGAGGCGCTTATGAGGGTCCTGGAAGGAGACGCGCGCCTCCCGCTCCAGGGAGTTGGAGAAGGACGGCTGCTCGCGCAGCTGCGCCGGCCTTCCGAGCTCCTCCATCTCCAAATCGAGGTCGAGCGATAGCTCGGCGCCGGAGGCCGCCTGTTTCCGGAGGAAGTTCCCGATGAGGCGCGTGGGCGGGTCCTCGCCGCTCTCCCCCGCGGCGTTCGCCAGCTGCGGCGACATCGAAGGGGACGACGCCTGCGACGAAGTCGGTGGCTGTGGCGGCCGGTTCTTGAAGCTGAAGTCCTGGCCGCGGCGTCCGCCGCCTTCCCCCTCGCCGCCGCCATCATTATTCCAGAAATCGTAGCTCCCCTCGCGCCACACCTTGGTCGGCGATCGCGGCGAGTTGGTCCCGCTCGACCACGCCCTGCCCGCCGTCGAGTTGGTGTTCGAGCTCGCATTCCCTGCCCCGCCGCCCTCCGCGCCGTGGAACGAGAACGGCGCGTGCCCGTTGCCGTTCCCATCAATCTTCACAACCACCTCCCGCTTCTCGCCGCCGTCAGCCAGTATGGGCCGCTCCTCATGCTGCTGGTCCAGAATCCCCGACCCGTACGACCTCAGGCTGCTCTTCCGCCGCACCTGGTCCATCGCCGCCGGCCTAGCAACACCTGCCCCAAAGATAGCTCTCTCCTCCCCTCTCGGCGTTTACTATGCTTGGCCAGTGCTAGTCACTCGGGGATTTAATAGCGTGTCGCCGTATGAGTCCTCGCGTTGCGCTATTAACGAGGCGATGGAAAGTTCAGGAACAACGTGGAATGGCAGCGAGCTGACAACGCTTGGTGACCTTTCCGCAGCCTCTCTGTGTCGGAGCGCGCGCCGAGGCCGCGTTCCGTGTGGGCAGCAGTGTCTGTCGTGACTCATGAGAGAGCGCATTCGTTCGCACCAGCGCCGGCACGCACGCCGAACGGCGCAGGGTTCGGTGGCCTCGTCGCGTACGTGTCGTGGCATGGCAGCGATTCGGTACGGGATTAGGAGCAGGATCGATTAGAAAATTGGATCGGTGGCAAGCAAAGATTTCGGTTTGTGATTTTGTATGGATGGCCGAATCCTTTGTGGGCGAGACTAGCGGCGCAGAACAGGGGAGTGCGTGTCCTGATTAGCGATAGCCGATAGGTAATTAGGCAGTGTGATTGACGAGGGAGACAAAAGGGTCATAATTGTCCCGTAAAAAAATGGGAGATAATTGTGGTGGTATTTAATGAGAAAAAAATTCTATGCAACGGTGCTGTATATCGTGGTCTGTGCAGCACCGTGCGGATTGGCGCTACGAGTTTTGCTGCGTCAATTTCCATGCAAAAAACAATTAAGTGATAAGGATTAAAGTGCTTGGAGATTGATAGATTTGCATTGAGATTGACACAGCGGGACGCGTGGCGCCAATTCGCACAGTGCTGCACATACCGCGATATGCAGAATTTGTTTCCATTTAATCAGGGTGCTGCGGTACTGGGTAGCGGTGATCCGTCTCAGACAACGGCGAGTGGGAGAGGGTTGACCTCGCTGTGATTGCCCTCACGGTCGTGGTAATCTCGGGCAGTGCCGGCCATGTAGAACGATTTGGAAAAAAGGTGTGGCACCACCGATACAGATAAGCCATATATGCACGCTCAACATGTGATCGCTGCTTTCGGTTCCGTCTCCAGCCTCAACTTCCCAAGCGCACCACGCCACCGATAATACCCGCTTCTTGGTTACTGTCAAAATCTCGTGATTTAGATGGCTTCATACGGTTGCACATGAGTTGTGTGACTGTATCTGGAATAGAGTACAGTGATATACAACCGATCCTTGTTTTATTTGGCAGGAAATGAAAAAAAAGAGGTTAGTTTGACCAAACCAGATACAGTGAATAGCCAGCATCTGATCAGGCCGGCGAGACAAAGTACCAGCTAAGTCAGGGTGGGCCTTAAAAGCAAACGGGAGATGAGATTCTAATCTGGAGGCGGCGCGACACGACGAGTGAAACTTGTATAAACTATGTTAGCTGCGATTGTTTACATTTCGTTCATGGGAACCATGCAAGATCGTTGTACATGCAGGACAGATCATCCATCCTTTCCGTCAGTCTCTTGTTTACATTTCGTTCATGGGATCAATGCAAAATCGTTGTACAAGCAGGACAGATCATCCATCCTTTCCGTCAGTCTCGCATCATGTGTGTCCTCCGCTTTCCTACTAGCCAGCCAGCTTGACTAGAGACTAAAGAAAGCACAGTTCCTACGTCGCATTTATTCGAAGATAAGCTAGCTCACCCGTTCTAGGTTCTAGCCCGACCATGATGCCGGTAAAGAAATGCTTTTACCTTCCTTTCGACGGAAAAAAGAGCGCGACGTGTACGAACGAAACCTCGCGAGAACAAAAGGGGCGCGTCTGTGTACGCAGGACGACGTAGGGCTGCGTCTGTGTCGAAATCGAAAGCTTTGAACCAGGATCGAGGGAGACGCACACGGCCTGAGCTGGCGCGTAGCAAGTGAACAACCGCGGCTCCTGGGCTCTCTTTCAAAATGGTGCCAGCTACGTTACGCTTCGGCCGTGCATGGCCCTGCAATTGTGGGCAGATCGGCAGCTGTACACCGGACAGAGACAGCGCGCGGCGGGCAAGCAGGCTGCCGCCTGGGACTCTCCTGGTCGCGTCTCGTTTCATACCCGGACGGACGCGGCAGTCCCGGCTGGCCACGGCTCCGCCGATATGATTGCGGGGTGTGAACAGTTGTATGGGCCAGAAACACGCCGATTGTCCCGTGCTTCCGCGGAAATCGTAGGGGTTTTTGGCGTCTTCCCTTGACAGGGATGCGCCCATGCACGGCGCACCTGCTGTTTTCGGAAGAGGCTGTGTCGATCGCTTTTCGGCGTCGTGGCGTTACGTCGTGAGGTTTGTAAGCTTCTGGGCTTGTTTCTCTGTGCTTGTCAAGGACAGGTCAACACGAATGAGTTAGTCGCATCCTCGCGGGCTATTTGATTTGAAGGACTTTTAAGGACTTTTTTCGATTTTCACGCATTTTGACACTGTAGCACTATTTGAACGTAGGAATATCAACACCTTATGTGTGGAAGATTTCCAGCCCTCCCACCCCCCACGTCACCCCAACCTCTCTCTCTATTTCGCGAAAAGACCCTCCGTTTCTTCAAAATTACGTGTAGGTCCCTGGGCGATTTTCTGTGAGAGGAAAATAAATTTTCCCGGTTCGCGTTTAGGTCCCTCGTTCGGTATTTTACAGAGAGAGCCCCCATTAAATGCGAATAGCGAACGAGCCATTTTCTAATTTTTCAAAATAGCGGATAGGTCCAAAATTATAACAAATAGGTCCCTGTGCTTTACGTTCGGGTCCTTTCTCCGTTTTGCCCGTAAAAAATGTTTTCGTGGTCCGTTTTTCCTCCGGAGCATGAGAAAAATGTTTTCGTTGGCCGTTTTCTCTAAAATAAATTCCTTTCTCCGTTTTGCTCGGAAAAAATGTTTCCGTGATCCGTTTTTCCTCCGGAGCACGGGAAAAATGTTTTCGTTGGCTGTTTTCTCTTAAAAAAAAAACTTTTCCCGTTTTGCTCGGAAAAAATGTTTCTGTGATCCGTTTTTTCTCCGGCGCATGGGAAAAATGTTTTCGTTTGCCGTTTTCTCTAAAAAAATATATAAAATCCGTTTTTCATCCATCATTTATCCTTTTTGTTGGAAAAAAATATTTTTGTTGTCCGTTTTGTCTTCAGAGCATGGGGAAAAATGTTTTGCGTCGTTTTTCTCGGGAAAAATTGTTCCATAGTCCGTTTTTTCTCCGGAAAAAAACACAAATTCGTTTCCCGATCACGCGCGCGGCGTGCGCCGCGCGTACCTTCCTAGTTGGTCCAAATGTATAGGATTTTTGTAGCGGTCCCGTGGAAACGCAGATATATGAGTGATGAATTTGATCCAACATCGGTAAAAAAAAATATAGCTAGGCATAGAGTAATTAACCTAAAAGCTAGAAAAATCACTAGTATTAAGGACTCATCCTCTAACCTCATGGTAATATCCCTAGTTACCTCCCCGCGGATGGCTCTGTTGATAGATCTGTTTCTCGTGCCATTTCACCTGCTAATCGAATAAACAAATGTTTGCTAATCTTGTTTAGGTTGTATGCTTCCTAGCAATAGGAGTTTAGTAATTGGTAGTTAATAGTTGGTGCTGGGCTAGGTCGATTTCCATTACGACTAAATGAAATTGATGTGGCCACTCACTTGCTACTACTTGATCCAGAAAGGGATAATACATGGCTGTGACCCCTGAAAGCATTTGCGAGATGTCTAGATGTTGATATAGCATTATTTTTCTGTAGTTTCTTTTATAATTGTTTTAGTCGCTCTTCTCGTAATTGCTATACATTCGTAACTTTTGGCTGATTGTTTTTATGCTCCCTGTGATTACTCCTTTTCATAGTCTCGTAGGTCTTATACCTGTCTGAAACATGCATGTGAATGCCGTGCTATGTAATTTGGTTAAGTCAAAAACTGTGTAGGATGTGTTTGATAGTTTTGTTGAAGGGCTAGAAAAGATAGTTTGTAGGCAACAGAATGGCATCTGGAAAACATTGTGTATGATGGTTTTGATAATTCCACTCATCTTGTATGGTCAATCCACCGTATCCATGATATATATGTGTGTGTTTTCTCCTGCCGATTTTAGGTAATAGTATTGGTATATCATTGTGTAGGCAAATTGATTACCAAATGAGTCGATCCAATTAGGCATTTTCAAATGCATCTAAAATGTTAAGCATAAGGTTTGATTTTGTATTTCTTGTTTGAAATTGTAAGTGCTGCAATCTGTGAACCTGGAAATAAGAGGCAATATCCCTCATTTCTATGCATAGCACCTATCAACGTTTGCAAATCCTTTCCTGTTCCAATTAATTGAGCTTCAGATATAATTCAATACTAGGATTCAGACTTTGGATGCGTTTATTTTCATAATTGATTATTTCTCATATCTTCACTACAGTACCAATTTGCAAATATAAAAAATGATGGCTATAACATGTCTGGAAAGGGAAACTTCAAGCTTCAAGTGATCAACCAGAGGGAAGATTTCTCATTTGAACTATTTTCAGGAGGCCTCTTGAAGGTAAGACAATAATATTGTATTTCCTTAACTTTTCGACATAATAACAACTCTACTGCTAAGATCACTCCATCAATACTTAATTACTTATGTACCGATGCATGACCACTTATGTCATGTCATGGCTATTACATATTTTATTATTGTGGAATGTACTTTGGTTGATATATAACTTGCCATTATGGTTATGTATTCATCTGCTTTGATTCAATATATATTATTTTATGTGTGCGTGCATTATCCGTATAACTTTATTCATTCCTGACCCGAATCCGTTACATATCCGTCCCTTATTCGTATCCCGAATAATCCAGATTCGTATCCGTATCTGGTTAGCCTGTATCTGGTTCTGAATCTGAAAAAATATGGATTAGGATACGAGAAGAGCAATATCCACCCGTATCTAACCCGTTTTCATCCATAGCTATTCTACCTAGTGAAATCCATTTATATTCTACACGAATTACTTCTTTTGAACAAGTTAATAAAAATAGCCAACGCGAAGATGATATTAATCTCTTAGAAGAAAAGCGAGATCGAGCACTTCTCAGGTTGGCAACCTACCTACAAGGTTTGAGAAGATACTACAATAAAAGAGTTCAACCATGAATACTTAATGTGGGAGACTTGGTTCTAAGGCGCATCCAGAATCAGTCTAACTTAAATAAGTTATCTTTCAAATGGGAATGTACCTTTATAGCTTTGTTTGGCTTGCTATGGAAGACGGCCGAATTCTTTCCAACACTTGAAATATCCAACATCTTCGCAGGTTTTTTGTGTAAATTTGTTACATCCATGTATTAAATTTACATTTTATAAATTATATCTTCTTGGTGTTATATTAAAATTATTTCTTGTCTTACTTTCATTTCTAAGGTATCATGAAAACTTAATCCATCCTAACTTCCTGAGCAAAACACGAGGTTGTTGGTTAGGTTGTGAGATGACTTCTAATAGAGATTTTTCATGTAAGTCAATACTTACTACGTTGAAACTCATTAGACTAACCTAATCTCTGACCTGCTGTCAGTTAATAATAAGTATAGAGTAAAGAGACACTTGGTCAGTACTCCATAAAAAACTGTTCATTTTCCGATCACAATGCTGATCAATCAAACAAACAGTTGGGGTCTAGTAGTGATATACTTAATAAAAAATCAATTCAGAAGCAGACAAGTAATAGAATAATTCTTAACACACAAAGGAATGGACATAGAATAAATTTTTATTTCATTCGAAGAGAACCTTTACATTGTTCATATAAAATTCCACAGCAAATTGTACTTATGCTTGCGTTCGGTTCATCTCTTCTTCTGTTGAGAACCGTAACTTGGGAGACAGTTTCTCCAATTCAATGGCGTCTTTATAGTAATACCTTAATTTCATAAAAAGGGCATTAACATGGAAGCTAATCGATTCTCAGAGAGGTGACTTGATGGTATTCAGCATCACGGAGATATGCTCTTAGATATTTTTCAGTTGATCCCTTACCCCCGCGATCAGTTCATCAACCGATGGATTTTGATTTGTAAGTTCAACTTCCTTCCCTTTCAAATCCATCGCTATCTTCTTCAATTGTACAAAACTAAAACCCAAGGCAAATTTACTCACTTCCTGAATCCTCATTACTTCATCAACAGAGATCTTTATTTATTCTCTTAGTTTTGTGATCTTCACTTACGCCTTAGAACTCAGCTCAGCCATTTATTTTTTTTTCTCTTTTTCTCCTTGGACGAGCTGATGTTTCTAAACTTTTGTAATATTTTTTAATCCTATCAAAAGACAAGTCAAAAAGTATTATTTCCTTTTTTCATAAAAAGTGGATAAGTCTCAAAAATACTGAGGTTGAAAAAGTATCTTACTTTCTAGTTCAATATCTTTTTTAGAAAGAATACCTTGCAATTCTTGGCCGAGCATTTTTACCCGTTCGTTATTCTCTCTAATGATTAATTGGACTTGGGCATTTTTCTCCTCACTATCTAGATATTTCCTTTGAAGCTTAGTGGGATCAAACTCCTAGCCCTTGGAAGTATTTTGAGTCACCAAAAGTTGCTTCCATAACTCCATTATTCTTTCTTCTAATCTGTTTCCCGAATAGACAAGTTAGAAAAGCAAAAAATAATATAAGACAAACATAAAAAATAAGTTATACTTAACTTACTCTTTTGAGATTTTCTCTACTTCAGTTTTAACTTGGCGACCTACCAGGTCGGATAGCTATTGTGAAAACTGTAAAAGCAAGCAGAGTGTATAGAGTTAATTAATTTCTTCTTTTTCTTAGAAATTTTATAAGACAAAGAAAAATACCTTAAACAACAAGTTGTTGAAGTCTTCTTGATTCACCCCCTCCTGATTGGTAGTACCAGAAGAGGGTGGATACTCAGTTTTAGTGGTGGTGAATGTTATCACGTTCCCATCCATTGGTCTATCATATTTGGTCAGGGCGACAGCCACTTCTTGGCTCACCTCGATGTCTTCCTCTGCTGCCCTTGGAGAAGTAACGACCTCCTCCGCAACAGTAGATGATCGGCCGACCTCGGTTTCCTTATCAATAGTCGGAGGATTTTCACCCTCGGTGTTGATCGGCTCAGCTTCTACACCTTGCACACTCAGCAAAATCTCCTCGACAATAGGCTCCAAAGGCAAATCTACATTGGTCAGTTTATTACCGACCATCTCAGATTCAACTTGATCCTAAGGAGTAACTGGGGGTAGGGGTGAAAACGGATCAGATAGTTTCCAACTGATTTGGATAATTTTCGGATACGAATTTTATCGGATCAGATATTTTTCAGATAGTATCGGATCGGATACAGATACGAATTCGGTAGCTCACTATCCATCGGATACGGATATGGATTCGGATAATCCGGATAGTAATGGGCCAGATATTCGGATATACATGTGGGCTGGGCCAAGCAACTCTTTTGGCCCAAAAATGTTTTTAAATTTTAAAATCATTTTCTAATTTAATTAATCCATAAATAAAGTTTAAATTATTAAAATTGTCAAACTAGGTCCAAAAATTTTGAATTTTTTTTTAAAAATTACTAACATAGTCAATAATTTTAAAAATATATTTCAAGATTTTATCATATTTTAAATTTTATAAAAAAATTCAAAAATTGTTAGCCTTAATAGGAAAGTATTTTAAATCAGTAGCTAAAAATGCATAAAAACTCACAAATTTATTATTTTAAATATAATTTAACAAAGAATACAAATTTTGGGTCATTATATGTAAGTGTTATATATGTTTTGTAGAGATATGGTAGTTATGTATTATCAAACTTTAAGTGTGTTATATATTTGCTTCTATTTGTATCTCTGAGCAAAGATCACCTTTATTTTGTGTTTTGATCTACATGTATGATGAACTAATCATACATGCTGATGAACTAAGTCTTACATAATTTTATTTGCATCATGGTATCTAATTATTGTCTAAGTGAATGAAAATGCTTATATTTTTCAATTTTCAATAATGTTTTGACCAAATCAAATAGTTATGTGTTTTGGTTGATTTTTTATGTACAATCTAAGGGGTTATCATGATCTGATAAATATTTGTAACCGTATTCGATTCGATTCGTATTTGATCCATATCTGTATTTGATATTATCCATATTCGTATTCGTATCCGGGCTATCTGTATCCGGATCCGAGAAAAAATATGAAAACAAATATGGTAGAGCTATTATCTGTCCGTATCCGATTTGTTTTCATCCCTAATTGGGGAGGTTAAAAGAAAAAGAAATTAGTATAAAGAAAAACATATTGGTTCTAAAAAAATTAAAATTTTAGAGCTAAGAAAAATACAAAGGACTTACGTATATGATACTCCAGAGACCATTTGCAAAGAGATCCAAGGAGTATCTCATACACCATATCTGCTTTTATTATATACCTTTGAGGAAGTACTTCTTTGCACTCCAGCCGAAGTCCTCTGGACTTGAGGCTGGTCGATATTACACATGGAGCGTGTGTTCCACACCGGTCTAGTGCTTGTTGGATCAGCACCGACCACTGTGGCAGATGTTGTATCCACCACATCCGATGCTGTCTTGTCTACGGCTCTCTTCTTCTTTGTTACAGGAGCCTAGGCAAAAACCTCAGATTGATTGGCGACATATTTCTAATCATGCATCTATGGATGACAAAATAAAATAAGAATTCACAACAAATACCATTTTGATTCTAAGACCAAATGTACTACTTGGTACTTACCTCGATGTGTTCATTGATGAACTCATCATTTTGACCAATCAAACTGGATGGTTGCTTGTCCAACGCAATTTGATTGGATCTATCCGAAGGAATGTGCAAGACTTGCGCAACCTTCGCACAGGCTTTCCTCTCAGTCAGGACTAAAAAATACATAGAAAATGTGTAAGTAAAATTCCTTATCAAGTACAGAGAAAACAGAGGTCGGAATCTAGGAATTCTTACCTTCAGATTCGTCCTTGGTAGGATCTTGGTCACCCTCGATCCTCCAAGCGAATCGAAATCGCCTTTTCAGACGGCTCAACTTATGGAACAAAAAAATCGTAAACGATTTTCTGTCCCGTAAACCCTCATTCCACCAAGTTGAAGATAGCATTGGTGATCTTGCTCTCTTCATTGGTGAGCACCAGGGAGTCCCTCTCCTATTTTGTCTCCACCTTTGTCCAGGTTAGATCAGCCTTACCGTGAACCGAAGGCGACTCTGGTCCAGAATCTCCTAGTAAAACCACTTCTTCCGGTAGTCCTTCCATGTATCTTTGATTGGGAGCAAAGGATACACGACATTGGACTGAAGCTTGAAATAAACACTCCCAAAAACTTCGAGAGTCTTGTTATTTCTAGTATACCGGTAGAAGAAACGAAAAAGATGAATGGGAGTAGAAGTACCTAGAGAAGACTCGCAAAAATGCGAGAAGACACTCAAAATTAAAAATTGAGTTGGGGGAAGATGATGGAGCTCGATATACCACTCAGAAACGAAGGTAGCGAAGAGAATGATATGCCCCTCTTGAGGAATGGATTTTACATCCTCTCCGCTGGGATTGCATTGCACCATTTCACGTGGTGGGATCAACCCTTTACCAACGAGCTCTATGATCTTCGCCTCAGGAAGAAATGATTTCTCTATTACAAAAGAAGCAAAGAAGGAGGAGAAAGTACTCAAATGAAGGATGAAAAGCTTCAAGTACCAAGAGGAAAGTAAGGGTGTGTTTGATTGCATGTACCAAGTGGTACATGTATGAGACGGTTCAAGAAAAAAGTCATCCATGTGTTTGGTTGCTTGAATAGAACCATCCCATCCTGGACCAAGTGAGACAAATTTAAGGAATATTCTCTCTAGATGCTAAACCATTTCGTTCACCCAAAATGATGGAACCAAATGGTACAAGACCATCCTATCCCATTCAATTTCATCACATCAACCAAACACACCCTAAGAGAACTCAAAAGCACTTTTCAAATGACTGGCAGCGTGAAGTGTCCAAAGGAAGCCTCTCCCCTATATTTATATTTTTTTTGCGTTGCTTCGGTTACTGAGGAAATCGAAAAGATTTTCTCGAGACACAACCGGTAACATGATTAGCACGGCATCCTAAACGTCTCAAAAGTTGAAAAGTCTTAAGAGAATACGCATGTTCTCTCAAGCCTTAGGGGCTAATTGACGACGATTAATTTGTCTGACGTTCATAAATGGTTACGAATTTTTAGAAGCCAATCGCATCCTGATAAATGTGGCCTATAAAACAAATATACACATTAAATGTCTCGTAATTATTTGGTCAAAGTTACATTTGACCACGATAAATAATTCCCTGACCTGCAATATAGGTCGGACAAAAACTTACCTTACACTTCTAATTTGAGCTTTTAATAGGCTGGGAACAGTCTGATCTATGAACCTTTGTAGGTCAGACATAATGTCCTTTATCACACCGACCTAGATAAGATTGGGTAAAGGATAACTCTCGCCCTGACCTGATTCAGATCGGTAAGGAATCTCTGCGAAAGGATAACATGCAGAAGACGCTTTCTCTGACAGGTATAGACGGCCATTTGGAAGTTACTCCATCTGAAAAGACGCCTCTTTGACAAAAAAAACACCTCTTCGGTGAGAAGATGCCTTTTGATGAAAAGACACCTTTTGACAGGAAGACACCCCTCCTAAGATGACAACTGTCATCCCTTCGACGCTATAAATTCGATACTCCTGCAAGGATTCAAAGGGCGAAGAAGGGTGTGTACACAATAGTTCTTGAATAGATAGAGAGTTGAATAGTCTGTATTCTGTAAGGAACACCCGTGATATAACACAATTTTCATTCATTTTCTACTCCTTTCAATCTTGTTTTATAGATAAAGACAACCATAATTATATTCGTAAGCTTGATCTAGGAACCCCGGGTCTTGAACATCGATAATTACATTTTTTAGATAGTAGTACAGCGCATACGCACACACACGTATGTACTCTTAAAATTGGTGGACACGAGCCCCAAGTTTAGGACTTAATCCTAGTGGGCTGGGTGGATACCAACATGGCTAGCCATCTGGACACAAACCAACTTCTTGTTATATACTCTCTTTGATCATAAATAGTCATCTTTTTGGACATCGACACCATCTCTAAAACATAGTTTTGACCACTAATTTCTATTATAAATATATTTGTAAAACGCAAAAAAAGATAATATTATGAAAGTACTTTTCGAGAAAAATCTACACATAAATTTTCATGTATCCAATTTAAATATTTAAAAAGATATTGATAATCAAAGTTTCAAAATTTTGATTGCATATATATCCAAAACAACAACTATTTGTGACTAGAGGGGGTAATTAGTTTACAATGCTTATGGTTTAAAATACAAATCATCGTGGGCCGGGCCTTCGCAATATGGACAAACTGGGCTGGCTAGGCCGGTGAATCGGGCAAAAATGGGAATTTTTTTTATTTAATATTTATTTTAAATCTTTTTTTCGAAAATAATAAACAAAAAAAATTCGAAAATAGGCTCCCATTGCTCGGATATGGGGCGATCGTCCGAATTTGGGGCGATAGGAATCTGGATGCAAAAAACACCATCTCTAGGCGTTCATGACCATCAATGGCCGTTAAGGGATATATCGCCCCAATATCAAGCGATAGGGACATGAATGCAAATTTGTTTGCATATAAGTACATATCGCCCCAGTATCGGACGATAGGTACCTAGATGCTAAAAACTTCTAGCCGTTATGTCATCTCCCTATCTCCCGAATCCGGGCGACGGGGATCCATTTTCGTAATATTTTTTCCGTGGATTGTTTTTGAAAAAAAAAGATTTAAAATAAATATTAAATAAAAATAAATTCCAAAAATGGGTGGCATGGCACAGCCCAAAACTGGCATGGCGGTCCAAAGAAAGCACAACCAAGCACTTGGCACCGGCCGACCAATTAACTTGACACATGCCCAGCAGCCTAACACGCTAAGTAGACCACTTGAAAAGCCTAACACGCTAAGTAGACCACTTGAAAAGCCTGACACATATTACGAACGCATGCACGAAGCAACCTCGCAGCCCACCAACGGACACAAAAAAAGTAGAGGAGCGTGTCAGGTCGTGGGCTGCAGGCGGTCACGCCCCTCCTCGTCCCACCGCCTCCGAGCGCAGAAATTGGGCTTATATGGGCCGGATATTCGGGCTACAGGGAGCAGCGTCCAACAGTGACGAGCTGCCTTCGCACTCTGGAAACGACGACGAGCCGACGCCGCCCGCTCAGCGCGTGCCCGGGTCGGCCTGGTACGCTTGTAGGCCGCTGCTGGCCCTCGTCGGCGGGGTGTTAGGCATGTGGGCTGAAATGTTACGTGCATGGCCGGCCCAATTCTTAGGTCAGTAGACACTATCGAAGTCGACAAAAGAGAATTTCCAAGCCTATTATAACTTGGATATGGGCTATCAGCCCAACTCGGAGAAAGCCCAGTGTCATCTTCCCGAACCGCCCACGAACCAATGGCTAACCCCACCGGCCGATAACCAACGTCTAGCCGTCTGACTGTAGTCTAGGCCTCTAGGGTTCGTTCCTTCGGCCTAGGTTGCTTGTCGGAACAGGACCCCCGAAACCACCGGCGGTTTCATCTCGGCTCTCGCTCTCGCACGCAAGGTAATCCTCCTCCCCCATCTCCATCGTCCCTCTGGTTCGATTTGCTTCTCTCGCGATGCGATCACCCCCTCACTGCATTCTTGTCGATCCATCCTCCTCGTCACAAGTCCTCTCGGATTTGTCTCGTCGATCCCCGTGCCCCGATGGCGAATCGCTTTGGCTAAAGGAGAGGCGTGTGTTCTTTAAGGTAGAGACGCCTTGTGTTCCATGAGTAGCTTTTCCGGTGAGTTCTGTTAGATAATTTGAGAGTTGTTTTTTTGCGAGGAAGACAATTGAGAGATTGTTTCCTGATCTTTCCGATTATCTGGTTTGTTGTAGCATCAACTGATCAAGTTTTTTTTTATTCGTGATGACAACTGCGATTCATGAAGCGCGCATGTAGTGGGCCTGATTTGCACATTTGGAATCTGCATTAGCTTGGGATAAAGTTGCAATTTTGCATCCAAAAGCCAAACTAAATGCCTTGAATTCGTGCGAGTAATCTTGCAAACCACTTTATCTTCAAGCCCATTCTTTTAGGTCGATGCTTTGAAGCTAGTATAGTTAAACTGCAGTGAGTATAGTCTGCAAATCCGATTTCAGTTGCATCAGCATTGAGGATGTGAAATGTGATTTTGTCCAAATCAGTAATTTTGTGTTTTGTCGATATAGAGTTGGATGCATAGTTTGTGTATGATGAGGCTATGCATTATGTATCGCTCAAGGCAATAAACAAATTAGTAGGCCTTCTTAATTTTTTTTGTTCGCTCGTTTTATTTTCAGACTCAGTTGAACACTGCTATTCATGGTTTAATGATAACCGATCTAATATTTAGCATTTTCGTTAATAGAAGAACATCTTTTCTTGGTCCTGATGATATTTGTGCAATGTTAACTTCCGAAATGTACAAGTTCCACATGATTTCTATCTCTTTTCTATCCCATGAGCCTGAATATGTTATTAGCAAAATATGACTTGATAACTGTTGTAATTCTTGAATCTAAAGTAGCAGTTTGCTTGTATGCCTAAGAGTGTCTGCTTGGAAAGCCTTTTACTATTCTCTAGTCCATATATAGCTCATTTGTTTAACTGAATTATTTCTTTTTTCTTTGCCACCTATGAGAGTGAGTGGTCAAATTTCATTTCATTTTATATAACAGGTGTAGAAACTGGGGCATGCTGTGATAATCAGGAATGGAAGTAGGTACAGTGAAGGATTCATTTGATGGTGTTGTTAAAAAGCAGAAGGTTGCATCCTCAAAATCTATAGAGGTGGTGAACCTAGTTGAGAAAGAAATAGAGCAGGCCATTGCAGCTATCCAGGCAAACAACACAGGTGGGGAGGCTGCATCAAACCTGAACCATGAAGTTCTTCTTAATCTGAAAAATAAGCTGAAAGGGATAGTCCCAGTGAAGCAACTTGAAAGCTGCCAAAAAGAAATGAACAATGCTCTCAGCAAGTGGGTCAAGACCACAGAGAAATTCTTCAGCCAGGATATTTCCAAAGCTTACAGGGATGTAGAAATGGAACCACATCAACTGGATGAACTTGTTGCAAACCATCTATATCGCCAGGCCCTTTTTGACATAGGTGATAACTTTGTTAGTGAAGCCAATTGCCCAGCAACTCTGAAAGTGAAACAACTGTTTCAGGAGCTGCATGGAATTCTCGGTGCATTGCAGGCTGGGGAGCCTGAGCCAGCTCTGGCTTGGGCCACGAAGAATCATGATACACTACTGCGAAACGGTTCCTGTATTGAGCTCAAGCTTCACCAGTTGCAGTTTGTTGAGATACTTAAACAGGGGAACAGAGATGAGGCTCTGCAGTATGCTAGGGCATACCTTGCTCCATTTGCTACCATACACAAGGCTGCGTTCCAGAGGCTGGTAGCCTCCATATTGTGGACTGGGCAGCTTGACCGGTTGCCATATGCAGAGTTCTTATTACCAGCAAACTGGGAGAAGTTGGCTGAGGAGTTTGCTCAACAGTTCTGCAATGTGATGGATCAATCCTCCACAAGTCCTCTGGGTATGACGGTGGCAGCGGGAGCTGAAGTATTGCCAATTTTGCTTAAACTGATGACTGTACTAACTGCAAAGAGAGAGTGGCAATCCATGAAGAAACTCCCTTTCCCACTGGACCTCAGTAAGGAGTTTCAGTTCCACTCCGTGTTTGTCTGCCCTGTGCTCCGTGAGCAAGGTGGTGATGATAACCCACCGATGCTTCTGCCGTGCGGGCATGTCTTGTCCAAGCAGTCAATAGTGAAGTTATCGAAGAACAGTTCCCGGTCTTTCAAGTGCCCATATTGCCCGATGCAAGCAATGGCAGCAGAGTGTAAACAGCTTTATATATGAGAATTTTATCAAATATGCTTGGGCATTTCGCAGCAGCCATCTCTATCTCTGTTCCTTTCAATAGTGCAGCCTTGATCATCTCTATGAGAATGTCGAAATTTTGTTGAGATTTGCGAAGGTAATATTGTATCAGGTGTGCTCCCGTCTGGTATAAAGCACGAAACAGATACAACAAGAACCTATTGGGTATTTGGGTGAAGATTTACTTTGAAGTGCCGACGAAACTTTACTGAGATGTTTCTAGTTGCCATGATGCTCTTAATGGTTTTTAATAAAACTTGGGAGTTCGTCGCTCTGGGTATAAAAAGATGTCACACAGTTGCATTTGAAATCCTAATTCTGCTTTGATACCACATCGTCTCCATCTAAAAAATCGGCTCGCGGCCGAGAACTGAAGAGAATGGAAGACATCTTGAGTCTTCACTAGGATCACAAAGTTATATCGTTGGTCATCTTCCATCATACGCTTCATTTGGGGAAAGAGCAATTTTGATTTGTTGAATCATATTTTTATTCTTATTGTAGTCAGCCTCTAACCTGCCGCTGTCAGCGGTAGGAGCATAAATCATGATACGAAATAAAAAATATGAAGAAAAAAACCGATTTATGGATAAGGGAAAATCAGGAATACTACCTTTCAGAATTGCTGATTTGAGGACACTCTTCTAAGATACCACGTGTAATCTTCTATATCCATTTCCACATTTCCCTTTTCTCTTTTCCCTACTCACTTCCCCCACATCCCTTCCTTCCTCTCTAATACAAAATTTTAAAATTTTAACTTTAAAATTTTAAATAGGAAGTGTCAACTTGAAAAACATTAAATATAAAATTCAAACTCGGAAAGTTTCAATTCAAAAGCTCAAAACAAAATTAATAAAAAGATTTCAAATTAGGAAGTTTCAGCTTGTAATATTTCAAATCAAAATGTTTCAAATCAAAAAGTTTCAACTCGAAAATTTTCAACTCCAAAAACTTTCGGTTTGAAAACTATATGTTTGAACTGTTTCAATTAAAAAAGCTTTTGGTTCAAAAAGTTTTGATTAAAAAAACTTCAAAAGTTGTTAAAAACTTGGGAGAAAATTTGAAAAACAAAAACTATTTTGAATTTGAGGGGAAGGGAATATGAGAGGAACGGGGGTTGAAGGAGATAGCGCCAAGTGTCATGACGAGAGAGTCTTTGAGTGGAAAGGGAAGTGGGTGAAGCATTGTGATGCTGCCAATTGTTACAACGAGAGGGCATCCTCTCCAAAGATTTAAATTTTTTCGAGTTGACACTTTCTCTTTTCAAAGTTTTCGAATTGAAACTTTCTAATTTAAAATTCCTCGAATTGAAACTTTTTGAGTTATTTTTTTTAAAAAAAATAGAGTTGAATATTTTAATTTGATTTTTTTTAAGTTGAAGCTACCTATATAAAATTTTCTAATTTTAAATTTTTTGTGTTAGAGATGAAGGAAGGGAGGTGGGGGAAATAAATAGGGAAGAAGTAACAGGAAAAGTGGAGGTGAACGAAGAAAATAACACAAGATATCCTAGGAAGATGTTCTTAAATTTACAAGTTTGAGAGTAATAATCTTCGACTACTCTAACCCATCTTGCATTAGCCAACGAGGGAAACACATATTGCAGGCGAAAGGGATAATCGACTATAGAGGCGCCAAGTAATTGACAGGTCGATGGTGGTGGATTGGAAACACAGGCGGAGGATAGTCGACGATGTTGGGTGCAAAACGCGTAAGAGGTGTTGCCCATACAGTAGAAATTATCTATATATTACGCTCAGTTCGTTTCAGCTTCTGGATTATGGGAGAAGTTGCTTCTGATTATGGGAGAATCGAACCAAACCGGCTGCAACTTCTAGGTTTTGGACCTAGTCGGTGAGAATCAGTAAGAATCAGGTTTCACCCAGATTCTGATTCTATGTAGAAGACAGTTTCTCATTCTCAAAAAATCTCTCAAGAATTCTCCCGTTCGATAAATAATCCGTTTTTTTAAGCCGAAACTGTCCAGAAGCTAAAACAAATGAGCCTAATATGGACCAAATGCAACTTTTTCTGCTAATTGCCGCGGAAAGGATGCTTGTACAGGTGGAATTGCAGCAAGCATGCAGAGGGCCAGGGGCCCCAGGGCTCCCCAGTCCCCACCTTGCCGGCGATGGTGGGTGTCACCTGAAGTTTAGCTTTTATAAGGGCTGCTTATTGGACCTTCATATCTAGATCGGTTACCCTTAGGCCCTAACGCAAAATTTAGTTCGGGAAATGTGAACTCTGAAACTGAAACATTAAATCCCGACGAACCTCAAACCCTAGCCCATCGATTAGCTCGACCAGGGACATTTACGTTACGTACGTACCGTTTTTCTGACGAGCTGATAACTAGATCAAGACAACTGTATCACAAAGTCGCCCAGCTGTCGTCGAAATGCTCGGGCCCAGAAGAGTGGGCCCAACAAACACGAATTAACCAGCTAGACCAGAGCTCAATCTCCTGGTGGGCTTCGTCAGCCCAAGCTGGGCCGATTCACTGCTGCAAAAGCAGCAATCAATTTCCCAAGTACTTTCTTTCTACACCGAGATAGGGTGGCGTTCGTTTTGCCTTTTTTCCCCCTCTGAACATTGTGTACGTGTCAGTTAAGCTAGCTATTCTTCATTGTATTTTTTTATGAAAGAAAATATATCCTGCTTTGCATGAGCCGTCGAGCAGACACCGTTTACCTCTCACCGATACAAACTTTAAATTTCGTTTTCGGATTACATCTTGGGGCGATCAAAATCTAAAATTTCGATAAGATTTTAGAATTTTGATCAAGATCTAGCCAAAATTCAAAAACCAAATTTCGCTGAATACTTAAAATCGGTCTAAACAGTGAACATCTTGGTCAAAATACTTGAAAATTTCACCGGATTTCACTAAAATATCTCGAAATCACTGTAGCAATTTGAAAAAAAGTAACCCGCTGAGGCTTAGAAACTTGTCCTCGACCGAAGATCAAAATTTAGGCCAAGATAGCCAAAATAAATTTTGCACCATGCACCAAAAAGCCGCTTAATTATGCTCTAGGCACCAGAAAGCAGGTGTCGTCCCTTTGTTTCAGTCCCACTCCATTTTTCTGATATGGAACTATTTTCATATATATATATATATATATATATATATATATATATATATATATATAGGAAACCTTTTCTGTACTCTTGGGAGTACGTACTCCCACATCTAGTATACCACTTAAACGAATGTGTTATACTCTTTTATCACTTTCAGTATACTCCAATAATAATTCTAAGATACTACAATGCGACATTGTTGAAAAAAATACATCGGAGCCATTTATTTCTTGCTATATACCGTTTTACATGTACAAAAAGAGTATATAAACAAATTATGCTATAAAGTGTGGGTTTTGATGAAATTTTTTCGTGAAACTCACTTTGGAGTATCTTATAATTAGTATTAGAGTATACTCAGAAAGATAAAGAAGTATAATAACATTATTTATGCAGTATATTGAGAGTGGGAGTACATACTCCCAAGAGTATGCAACCATTTTCATATATATATATATATATATATATATATATATATATATATATATATATATATATATATATATATATATATATGACATCGTAATGGGACAGCATGGTGCTTAGGCACCATGATTTTAAATACACGAATTCAAATCAAATTTGAGTATATTTTTTAGAAATCTTCGGTTTTAGAGTATATATCCATATATAACAATTTAAATAAAACACATATCTTTGAAAAATTATACTCAAATTCAAGATTTAAACAAATTTAGATCACATACTTGGCACGGCATGGGCTTCCACGGCTGAATGCCTCGGTAAGCTTCCGCCGAGCTATACTACCACCGAAGGTCACTTAATTAAGTGACTTAGTAATGATAATTAGGGAGTCAAAATAGCTTGGCACCGTGCAAGCTCCTGCCGAGACGGGAGCACGGCTTATTTTTCATAAACGTTGTATCTGAGCTAGATTGGCAAACACATGTACATAATAGGACTAGAAAAGCCAAAACTTCGGGAATTTTCGAGTTAGGGTTTGTAGAAAAGTCTGCCTTACGTACGAGACGTAGCACGTTAACTGTCTGGATGAATCACCGCAGTTTATTCCTTCCACGTGAGACCTCCGTTCGATCCGATCGATTGCTATAAGACTATCTCCAACGGCTTCCCTTCAGCCTCCAAATTCCTTCACGAACAGATCCCATGTGCTCTAGTGGATTCCCTTCGTGATTCCTTTCGGACAGGATTTGGAGAGAGAATCTGGATAGAAAGGGATTCTCTCACCAATCCCTTCACAAATTCTCTTGAGGGGAAGCTGTTGGAGATGGTAGGAAATAAAAGGAATGCATATGGAGAAAGGAATAGGGAAGGAAATGGAATGAAGAGAAATTGATGTAGATAGTCTAAGAATAAGAGGAATGGAACAACGTTAATTAGCAGGAGTACCACCCTCTCTCACCTTGTACGTATACGCACCTACCAGCTGCTCCTACGACAACGACACATTGGTAGCTAGCTAGCTAGTAGCCTAGTAGTCTCCAAAACGCAGCAGCTGAAACCAAACTGCTTGCATTAACGCGAGCATACCAAACCATACTGGGGTGCACGCGCCGTACGTGCGCACGTCTGCACGGCAGAGACGTGCTGCCAAAACCAACCACCTGCTGGGCCTGCCTCGCCTCTCGATCCATCGGTCAGTTCAGTTTCTTTCCCAGACAGAACTTATGTACGTAGCGACGCTCATCGCACCTACTCCCTGTCGTACGCCCGGCCGGGATCGACATGCATATACCGATATACGTACCATTTACTTTACATGTATATATACTTCCCTTCTTGTGATGTGTCTGGTGCGTCGTCCACGATAGAAGGTAACTGAAGTATAAGCTTTAATGAAAAAAAGTCATTGAATATAATAAATTGATAGGTTCTTAGAAACGTAATGACTCTTCATCTTGCATAGATCATGTAGCTATATATATATATTTATTCTTTCTCCATCAATAACTCTTTTTTAAAATATATGTAGCACATGTATCTCTGTTTAATCTCAAACAACAAACTGATTGTGTTATATGGTATTAGAGTACATTGCTCACATATATACCGATGCATCATGAGTGACTTACTTTAAACTTATCTTCCTTACACGGTGAATGCCCACTTAACCGTGTGTCTTCTATCTCTTCTTGATCGCTCCGCAACTTTTCTGCTTCAACCTCCAATACCAAACTCAATCTTGATCGATCCCTCTCAGTTGCTACCCTTTTGTATGCAATACTCTATCGCACAGCAATCTTCTTTTTCTCTCCGATTATTACTTAATGTTAAACGTTGCAGCATCAACATGCATTCATGTATAAATGTCGCTTATTCCTACCGGGAATACCAGTCACGCTCTCACCTGTGGCCCAAGTATATTCCATACAGTAGTGATATCTCTAATATGATCTTTTTGCTCCTTGTTTTAATTCATACAAATTCATGCATGTATATATATATACACACACACATGAAGGATGTTATACATACCCGATTTCTGCTTGTCCTATGTCGGTTACTTCTACGTTGGCCAACTGTAACATCCCAATTTTTGGGTTTCTAAAAAGTTTTTAAGTCAAAACGAACCATTTGGATTTTTCCTGAATTAATTAAAGCTTAATTTGAATTTTAAATTAATCAAAATATTTTATTTAATTAATCTATGCATCAAATCAAATATTATTTGGATTCCTCGTAGTTGTGTTCCTTGTGCTTCAAGGAATTTTTCTGTATTTTTTGAGATTTTTTTGAATTTTTTTGCTATTATTTGGATTTATTCGGTATAAATTGAATTTCTAAAAATTTGCTAATTAAGAAAATGCTTTATTTTAAAAAAATGTTCATGGGCCAAATCTTCCTGGCCTGTCCTCGCTTGGCCCGTAACCCGTCAGACTGCTCTGCAGCCCACGCGGCGCTTCATCTCGACCCGGTCCATCGGCCCAACTCCCATCCGATCCGGCCCAACAGGCACCGCAGCTCGCGCAAACCCTAGCGCCACCCGTGTTCGCCTCGACATCCACAGCGCATCGGTTCCGCGTTATACGGGCAATTAAAGCTGAGCCGCTCCCCTCATCTGAAGTTCCCCGCTCTGCGCTGCACCTACCGCTCTCCTTACCGTCGCCTTAGACATCTCCAGCACGGAGAAATTGCTCGCTGGAGTCGCCGCTGCCTGAAGCTTCTTTCTCCGCCTCGATCTCTCTCCGCGTTGCATTTCCGCCATTTCAGTTGATGTCTTCGAGCTCGCCGTGTCATCTTCTCTCCAATCCGCAAAGTCCTGCGGTCGATACGTTGCTTCTCCGCCGTTAGTCAGGACTTCTCCCTCACGAACGGCTCGTCTCCTCGCCGGAAGCCCCACCGAGCTAAGTCCAACGTAGCTATCCACGTGGCACCTACCTCACCGCCGTGTCTACCCTCGTGCTGAGTCACTATGCCGCGTCAGCCCAAGCGCCCGCGTAGCATCTGCATCAGCGCCATGTCATTGCTGACGTCATCCCTAGATCAGATCCCATGAGCTCGGTCTACCGTGGACCTGGTCCATAGACCATGGGCCCCACTTGTTAGTCTTTGAAGCCTTTCTTAGATTTATTTTAGTTCTGAAAATCCTTAGCTAACATCAACTTGACGCAATGTTTAGAAAAATAATTCTAGAAAATATTTTTTTTTTCTATTTTCTCTGAAATTAAACTTTAGAAATTCCGTTCTCCCTCATACGAACTCCGATTGAGGCTATTCTAATTTTTAAAAATTTATAAAATAAAGCTCTACATTCCAAAGCCTTTTCAACTTGTTTGAGTCTCTATTTTGATATTTATTTGCATTGTTGCTTTCTTTTTCGACAAACGCTGATCCCCAGGGAGTGAGCGCAGGATGTGAAGGTGAAGACTCGGTGACTGCAGTTGATCAACAAGGCAAGTTGTAGTCCTTGACGATGTTGGACCCAAGTTTGCAAAAGTATTTTGTTTCATACAATTGCATGCTATTTGTTTACAAGTATTATTTACTAGGAATAGCTAAATACTTGATTGTCACTATGCCACCTTGATTAATTGAGATGCCATGTATCTATTGTCACCCTAAGTTGGGTCATTTAATAGTTGGACGTAATTGTAATACCAACATTGGGTTATCATAGCTATGCTTAGACATGCTTAGTTGTACGATGTGTTCATGTCACATGTTGAATGTTAACAATCTTGACTTAATGAAATATGGAATCGTGACGGGTAGCCACTGTTGTAAAATTTATTGTGCCATGGCAGGGTGTGCCATCGGTCTTGGTTATACAAAATTGTTTTCCCTTGAGCAAGTAATCGTGCAGAAAAGGGGGTGTCATTAGCACATTTGGGATGTGGTTGTCTTACCTAAGATTGCTTATGGACTTAATCTTGTGTGCCATTGAACTGGGCTTAACCGTACAACCATATATCTTGTATGGGACAGACATGGCTAATTAATTTGTAATGTCTAAATTTGAGTACTGTTGTCGATGTGTGGGTTTCGGGATGGACGGGTAGACTCACATGGTGCAAGAGGGGGGCCTGAGGGGTGAAACCTTAGTGAGCAGTAGTAGGTTTAGACAGAGCATTGTAAAGGCTTTATTGTAATCTCTCTACCGCACACCAAAGGAAGTGTGACAATCACATGGCACTAAGGGATGATTATGTCTTGTGGGTAAAGCTGTACAACCTCTGCAGAGTGTGTCAAACTATTCGAATAGCCGTGTCCGCGGTCATGGACGTGCTTGGGAATTTCACACGAGGTATAGAGTTTTCATAATTAAAATGTTGGAAGGTGAAATTGTTGAAAGTGTGTGCTATCATAGTCTACATTCGTCTAACAGCGACAAATATCTATCAATACACACACACACACACACACACCTAATTTGCCTTTGTATATATAGAAACACGATACTCGAAGCGACAAGGAACAAACGATCGATGGATTTCCTCAACCCATACATAGTCTCAAATCAAACAATAGACAAAGATATAAACATGGTCAAAAAATACATTAAACAGGCATTGCTTGCTCAAAAAGATAAAGATTTCATACTTTTACCCCATAACTCAGGGTAAGTGCTACACCGCTTGCTATATTTTGATTTGTATTGTGCACGCAACTCAATTTTGTTCATTGACCATGGTAACATACCTGTGTAGGTTTCATTGGGTTATAATTGTAATTCATCCAGCCATGAACCAAGTTATTTAGCTTGATTCCTTACATAGTGACAGCCACAACTTGAATCCTATCGCAAAATTTCTCAGCAGGTAATCACGTTTCCTCCATAAATAACATGGTCATGTAAGTTGTTCCATGTGTACGTTACTCCTGGAATGGCTGAGGCTAACCTTTTGCAATCACGTGGGTCATTCAAAGTGTACAATGACGGGGCGAAGCTGCAGCACGATTTTAAGTTTTCGATGTCCACTATACACAATAACCCTATATCAAACCTTGTAATAATAACTCTTGAACTAACCTATTCTATATTTGCAGTGCCACCAGTAGAGAATGGGAAATAACTTATATGGATTTTACGTTTGCCACAAATGCAACTCCTTGTCACTACAAAAAAGACCAATGCGGTTGTAACTGCGTTGAAAGAGACCAATTTGAGTAAAATTCTTGGAAATCTTTGTTTCTTTCTACTCAGTGAAGTCATAAATAAAAAAGGTGAGATCCACTTGTGTTTTTTCTAAATTGCCATTTGGGTTCATTTATAAAACTTGTGCTGTAGATTTGTGAATTGTAGTTGTTCATTCAATTAATTGGTTAATAAAATTGAGTTCCATTGGTTAACATATCTGACTTCATTTCTGAAATGGATGTGCCGTACGTGCTGTGATATAATTGAGTTAATTGCTGAAATGTATGTAATCTATACATGCTTGTGATGATCTGTAATATGTTTATTTCAGAGGGCTTGGCTAGCATTTCCTGAGGCTAGCCAATAAACAGAAAAAGTTCCATCTGACAAAAGCACATCACAAATGGTTCCTATTTAGAATAGTATGTGATGTTACTGTTATCACAGACAATTTTAAATAGGAACCGTCTGTGATAAAAGATCATCACTGGCGGTTCTTATTTAGAACCGCATGTGATGTCTATTTTCACAAACGGATCAAAAACCGTCTTTGATGATCTTTTTTCATCACTGATCTATTGTTTCTGACGGTTCACAAAACCATATGTGATAATATTTGTAAACTGTCTGTAATAAGATTTTCTGTACTAGCGGTCCTTAGTTTCACATTGTTCCCAGCTTCCAAGATAACAGTGCTAAACTTGGGATAGAGGTGTGTTAGCCTGGTCTCGATCACATGCCCTTTCCATTTTTTTGTTGTACATTTACTCATTCAGGTTACTCCACTTTAATATGCTCGACAAATGTTACGTGCCTCTCATTACTGTGCTGAAAAAGATGAGGTTTTAGGTAGCAATTTCAATTTTTTGAAAAAGCCCTTGGGTTCCGAAAAAAGGGTCCAACAAAATTTACTTGGCATAGTATAACGCGCAATCCCAACATAGTAGTACTCACGTATATAGCTTTTTTGCTCGTAAGCTAGAGAACAGTCCACTTGTAAAGCTGACGAGAATCCAGTTCAAACCTGCAGGGAGCCACTACTCTTAGTCATCAGAAATTCTCCAGTAGCATGTGATGCATGGGCCCTAGCCAGCTCGGTAGCTCACATGCAAATACGGTTTGACACGCGCGCGCGCGCACACACACACTGCTGCTGCTGCTACAATATGCTGTATCCATACTATTAAAACAACTCGTAACTAACTAATCCCATTGAAAAAAAAATCCACCTGCTGCGTGGCGTCCCTATCCAACCTTTACACATACAATATGAGCTGTCTCATTCGTAAACCTCTATGTATAAAACCCTAGCTTCAGACACGCATATATGTTATATATTCATTCTCCACCGGCCATTAGGACAGAGAGAACGCGAGCAAAAGAGCAAGTGGCCGCAACAAGCGAGCATGATCAGATCCATGGAGTTGGAGGCTGCCGCGCTGGTGCCGAGGAGGGACGTCAGGAAGCTGGCGAGGTGCCCGAGGCTGCAAATGAACTCCAAGACGGTCACCGCCATCGAGCAGTCCACAGGAGCGACTATCGCCGACGCCGCGGAAGCCGGCGATGGCAGCACGATGCGCGTCAAGATCGTGCTGAGCAAGCAGCAGCTGAAGCAGGTGGTCGCGACCATCGCCGGAGGCGGCACCTTCGCACTGCCGCCGGCGCTCGAGCAGCTGGTGAGCGTGCTCAAGCGGCAGCACGCGAAGAAGCAGGCGGTGGCGGCGGACGAGGTGGCTGTCGGAAGGCGCCGGGGCCGGTGGTCGCCGGCGTTGCAGAGCATCCCGGAGGATTCTTCAGTTAGATAGCTACGTGTACGTACGCGTAGCCGATTTGCATGAATAACTTCGGTGATCTCTCCTTTTTTGGAATTTTTTAATTTAATATTTATTTTAATTTTTTTTTGAAAATAATCAACGAAAAAAATTGCGAAAATAGGTTCTCGTCGTTCGGATACGGGGCGATAGGGATCTGGATGCAAAAAACACCGTCCCTAGACGTCCATAATCGTCAATAGCTGTCAGGAGACATATCGTCTTAATATGAGGCGATAGGGACCTGGATGCAAAAAGTACCTGAATGCAAAAAACTTTTTGCATCCAGGTCCCTATCGCTCGATACTGAGGCGATAGGTACCTAGATGCAAAAAACTTATAGCCGGCCGTTTCTTCTAGCCATTATGCATCCCTCTATCGCCCAAATATAGGGTGATCGCTCTATATCCGGGCGACGAGAACCTATTTTTGTAATTTTTTTCTTTTGATTATTTTTGAAAAACAGATTTAAAATAAATATTAAATAAAAAAATTCTCCTTTTTGCGTCTCCCTTCCTGGGTTGCAGCCAGTTTGGTTGGGCCAAAGCGAAGGCCCGATGATTGCATCCCAGCCTTGAAATGTCATCTATTTTAATGTGGCATTTTGATCCGAAATTTTTTCTATTCCCGATCGATGGACATATCTACTCTATTACATGGGGAAGACTTGAAGTCCTTTCAAGGCATCCACCTCACCCTCATGACATTTTGCAAAAAGGTCCCTCCCTTTTCTCTAAATTATGGATAGGTCCCTATAAATTACAAAGAGATCCTTTGCGATTTTTTGTGAGTACAAGAAAAATATTTACGAATTGCGTTTAGGTCCCTGGTTCGTTACTTTACGGAAACCCCCCCGCTACATACGAATCTCGAACAAGCCCTTTTTAAATTTTTCATAATAGCGATTAGGTCTAAAAATATAACAAACAGGTCCCCGGTCTTTACGTCCATGTCCTTTCTCTGTTTTTTCCGAAAAATAATGTTTTCGTCGATAGAAATATGTGTGCAGCTTTATCTCTAGATTTTTTTTTTTTGCAACTCGATCTATAGTATTTTTCGGAAAATGTATTATTCACCGGTGAACGTATAGAGTGTAAAGATCGCTCCAAAAAAATATGTTTAATTTCTCCTGCAGTTTTTTTTTTAAAAAAATAGAGTAAATTTTACACGGTGCGGCGTGCGCCGCACATTCTTGCTAGTAACTCTAAAGTCTGGATGAATCAATAAGACAGTGACCTGGGGAAAGGAAAAACAAAGTGTGTGATGGTATTTTTTTAAAATAATTTTACAAAATAATACTAAAAAAACAATTACAAAAAATACCACCAATTGATATTTATTTTGTCGCTGATTTATTTGGTCGATAGGTTCATTTCTCTTACAGGTTTGGCGACTGAGCTTCTATCACAAATTTATTTGGCCACAGAGGTGAATTTTTGTAATTATTTATTTGATATTTGTCGGGGATTGACTATCTGGTAAAAGACCACGGTACCCCCGGGTCATTCTGAGGCTCGCCGACCATACAATGCCGATAGAAGATGCTCGGGAATACGAAACGAGCATCACGCCTCTCGAGCATACACGTCCGCCCCTTCACTCACGGCCATTCCAAACGACCACGAGCAGGCATGCTCGTGGAGATCGCGTCCTACTCGGGTACTTGGTCGGTGGACTCGGTCAATGCCCGGGGAAGGAAGGCGGCAACCAATCAGCCGAAGATCAAGGGAAATCATACCCGAAGTTCAAATAACGCGCAGATCAAGCGCAGCAGATTACGGACATAGTTGTATTGCGTAAATCCAGGGGGTAGTTACCTTCTATGTATCTTTAGGCCTAGTATTTAAACCCCCCTGATATCTGTAACAAAGGGGGCCCAATACAGAACTCAATACACTGGAGTAGGGCTATTATCTCGGCAGTGAGAGGCCTGAACCAGGATAAACACCGCGTCCCTCTTCTCCCGACCTGGCGTCGCTCGGACGACCTTCCCGGTTCGTACGACGGGGCTCTGTTGATCACCCATTCAACAAGTAAGCTCGACGAGAGCCCGTTCTCCAATCGTCGATAATATTATTTTAGTAAATTTATTTTAAAAATATATAATTATTAAAAAATCATGTGTGAAGTGTCGCTTTCGTGCCTCCAAGCAGTGGCGTAGACAGTTCCCACAGTTTTTTTTTTCAAAAAAATGCTTCGTTTGTACTACTAGTAATATTTGCACACAAGTTAAACAATCTAAAGATTTTATAGTAGTTAATCCCATGGGTTTTGAGACATAGCTACAAGGTTTCAAATTTCATTTTCGGTTCTCATCTCGTCACCCTCCAAAATTCAAAATTTCTGTAAAATCTTGTTATTTTGGATGAAATCCAAGGAGAAAATTTCAAATCTGTTTTTTTACCAAGATTTTTGAGATCTTCGTGATTTTTAATCAAATGAAAATTTGTCCAAAACGCATTAAAAAAATTTCAATTTTTTTGTGGATGGTCTTGACACATCACTAATGTTTACATAAAAAATTTAGATGATGATCAAGCATGAAAAAGTTTTAAAAATTCTGACAGTGTTATTGTCCTGACAAAAAGGCTGACTGGCAAATTTCAACCGAATGGAAAATGATGCAGACCATGTTAGAAACTTTTTTTAAAAAATTGGATGGTCCTAACACATCCATGATATTCCCATAAATTTTTTAGATATTATCAAGCTTGAGGAATTTTCAAAAAATCGAATAGTGCTACTGAGGGTTCAACCTAATGAAAAAATAGTTCAAACCACGTTAGAAAATTTTTAAAAAATTTATGCATGGTTCTAATGCATCACTGATGTTCCCATAAAATTTTCAGATGATGTTCAAACTAAAGAAATTTTCAAAAATTATGACGGTGCTACTGTCCTGATAAAAGCATTACGGTGCTATATGTATTATTTTCATATATTTGATTGAACAAGTAAAATAAGTTCAAAATTTTTAAAACTTTTATATTAGGGTCTGAGATAGTGATTAAGCTCTTTTAAAAAATTTAGATTATGATCACACTCGAGCGTATAGCATCTCAACATCCAAAAATTAGGTAACAGTCTCTCTTCTAGAGTAACTGTTGGTACAAATAATTGAAACTATGGTAGCAAGCTCTGCACATTAGTTACTCCATTGATAGATAAATATGAAGTAAGAAAAATATGTTGAAGCTGTAAATTTGGGACTTTATAGCCATGCACCAGAAAAATCCGTTGAAACTGTAAATTTGGGACTTTATAGCCAGCATACCAATAACAAGGCTTGAATTGCTGAACCTCCTCAGTCTCAGATTTTTTTTCAAACCACTATCTTTCGGAAGAACAGACTAACTGTTAAGGGCTCTTATCTCCTCAACAGTTGATGCTTGATGACAACTTCAACATGCCATAGTCCAAGGTTAGCATTTGGCAGTAGAAAAATAAATAAAAATGAATAACCTTTGACAGAAAGCTACAATCCTTCAAAAACGCAGATCAAGAAACCAAGGATCAAACAATACCTATGACTGATTCCGCGGTTGATTCGGGGAGTTGAGGAGGGGCAAGGAAGAGACCACCGCACCGCACCGAGATGGAACGAAGACAATGGATCAATCAATCAGACCAAGAAGCAAGGATAATAGCAACATGCAATAACTATGGTCACATTTGGTAAAAAAAAAACTAAAATTTTGATGAAATTTACTGAAATCTCACCGAAATTTCTGAAATTATTGTAGTAATTTAATTTTTTTTCAAAAAATATATTTACTCCTCCGGAATTATAAATCTCGGAGAGGACAGAAATCCGAGATTTAACCAAAATTTTGAGAAATTTTTGTCCTTCCCTTGCTACACCACTGCCTTGTGTCCTACGCCAGATAATTAACTGTGTGTGGCAGCAAGGTAGCAGATGGAGTGATTTGCTGAGAGATGCGAGCCAGCCCAGCCCTAAAGATTCCTCTCCGGGACGACAAGATCTACTCAAAAGGGTTACAGTGGCATAGCCATATGCCCAGCGGCCCATGTCACATGCCACTATGCCAACGTCTAATTGGCTTCACTGCAAAGTCGATCGAACGAGATCGAGAGTGGTTGCCCTCGTTCCGTGTACAGACTATGGAGCATCTTGACGCCCATAATGGCCGGCCGGTCGCCGGATCAACGTCTGTCTGGTTAAGGTGAATAGATAGATGGTATACTGACATGCTATGTGCGTTGTGTGCACACATATTTGAGCAAACCGTCCTGATCTCCCGGATCATTAGCATTAGCCGCCACCTTTGTTGGGTTTGTCCCACATTGTCTGCGATAGTCCAAGAAACGGAAGCAAACTGAACTTGAAAAGAGAGACATGGCAGCTGTGGGAGGGTGCGACAGTGCTCTCCTCTCCAGCCTGGGTTGGATCTTGGGATCGAACTCAGCATTTTTTTTACCAAAATAATTAAAATTGGTATATAAATATGCGTGTGACAGCGTGTTTTCGTGCTTCGGAGACTATTTATATAACCTCCAATCACTTCTTTAGTATGTGTAAAGAACGTATATACTATGTGAATATGGTATGTGAGTATGATGTATGTGAATTGTATGCATCCGTCGTGTGTGAATGTGGTATATGAGTATGATGTATGTGGATTGTATGTATCCGCATTACAACTAAAAAAGACAACTCACAAGAATGGCTCTGCACAAGTAAAGTATAGAAAGTATACTTCTGTTTTACTGGTGCCAAATAGTCCGAAGTTGCTTATTTGTTTATTAACAGTATGGTTGCTCAACAAATATGAATCAGCAGTAGTTAGAAGGAATAGTGTTTGCACCAAAATTCGGTATATGGTAAAATGAGTTTGAATCGGATAAAAGCGACCGTATGGAAAGAGATCAAGTGACCGAGTCGGAACAAGAATCCGTTTCTAAAAAAAAGGGGGTTCGATTGAAGCCGATACGGGTAAACGTGCCGTATCCATATACAACTCGGATCGGTTAGAAGCATTATAAAAGGAGAGACGTCAAGCGGTAAAGGACATAAATCAATTCCAACAACACCTACTTTTTACAGCCTTTTTCTTTTACATTGCTTTAGCTTCATAGATTTCTTTGCAAGTCGACGGAATCAACATAGCTGCGCATCGCCGATTGTTGATTTTAGCCGATTTTACCCAGGTTTGATTTGCTTCGTTTTGTTGCATCGCCTTCCCGGCCGATTTTACCTTATATCCGGATCAATCAGAATCGTTGATCTAGTTATCTCCTAATCGGTTCTTGCCGACTAGCGAAAAGCCGATAGATCTTTGTTTATCGGCTTTGATCGAATTACAAATTCTACCTTGTCGATTTCAGGTCAAATCGACTGGCACGCTCTGCAAACCCGGCGTTTGTCTTGTGTGTTCGAGGCCTAAAACCCTCCTTCACGTTTTTCGCGCGAACATATTTTGGCACGCCCGGTGGGACCCAAAAAGAATGTCGTCAACCGACAAGCCCGCAGTCACCGCCGATATCAACACAGATGCCATAATCGCGCCTCAGATGGCCGATTTAACCCCTGAGCAACGGAAAGAAATCGAAGATCGAAAGGCGGCTCTGGAGGAAATGATGCTACGGTGCTTCCAGAAAACACGCCGTGGCGTTACTCAAAAGATTGCACTCCCAAGCATCAATCCTATCGGAGATTCGTCATCTGAATCGGTAAGCCGATACGCACCTGCTCAAGCCGATTTATCAAGTATGATCGAGCAATCTGTCCATCACGCATTGATTAACCAATCATCGGCTCTAGTATCTACTTTAAAGCCGATGATAGAAAATAGTGTGAAAACAATTGCTCAAGAATTAGCTACGCCTGGAAACCTGCTAGATCCACCACAAACCATCCCTACGCACTCCAAAGATATTCCATAACGCCTAACACCAACACAGTAAACGTGTCGGCTCATGCACCTATTATGATGCCAACTCAACCTACTGTTTTGAAACCAAGCATACAGAGAGATGGATTCACACACTACCATGGGCACACGGATGGGGCCAAAATAAACGCATCAAATCAGCCAGATGGGCCCTCCAATAGCATCGGGATATCGGCTTATCAGCCGATCGAAACAGGTCAGGTTCCGCAGTCACGGGGAGCCACGACCATGAAACAAGCACCATATAGAGTAGTGCCGTACGCACCCATACCCGATGCATTAGGTTTTAATCGTGATTATGACACAGTGCCAAGACCTCCTGAGGTGCGATTTGGACAAAGACCCGAGTTTGCACTCGGGGGGCAGGGCACGAATGAGAATTGGCAATGTCCGGCTGCACCACAAGCCGACAATGTTAATTGGGCAGAACAAATCGCCAATGTTTTAAGAGAACAGTTTGGCTTACAGCCCAGAGGAAGGGTGATCGGCTACAAGAAGCCGTATCCCGATTACATAGACCGAATGCCATACCCCCACAACTTTAGGATACCAGACTTTGCTAAATTCTCAGGTGATGATTCTGTTACCACAATTGAGCATATCGGACGGTTCATGGCTCAATGTGGGGAGGCTGCACAGTCCGATGGGTTAAAAATTAGATTGTTCCCTTTATCATTGTCTGGCACTGCGTTCACTTGGTTCACAAATCTACCACCTAATTCAGTTCATATATGGAACGATTTAGAAAGCCGATTCCATGAGTACTTCTTTTCGGGAACTATGGAGCTTAGGATTTCTGATCTTAGTTCAGTCCAAGCGAAATCTGGCGAATCGGTCTCTGATTATATCAAGAGGTTTCGGGGCGTACGAAATAGGTGCTACAGTGTAACATTACCCGATGATCAATTGGCTGATCTAGCGTTCCAAGGGTTAATCCCTCCATTAAAAGAAAAATTATCGGGCCAAGAGTTCCCCGACTTAGGCCACTTACTCCATCGCGTATCGGTACATGAAAGCCGATATGCAGACAATAAAGGGTTTAAAGATAGATTCAAACCGAACAGCAACGAAAAGGCCAAAATAAACATGATAGAGTACAATTCGAGCGATACCTCTGAGGACGAAGCAGAGGTGAACATAGCCGAGTGGGCCAAAGGTTCTAAAAAGCCACTCGTATGCTCTCTACTTGCCGACAAAGAATAAGGCGGAAGTCAAGTACTCGTATGATGTGTCAAAGTGTGACAAGATATTTGATTTATTACTACAAGAAAAACTCATAAGGTTACTGTAAGGGCACATCATACCATCGGCCGAAGAAATTAAAAAGCGAAGGTATTGCAAATGGCATCATTCATTCTCCCATAACACTAACGATTGCAATATTTTTCGACAACAGATTCAATCGGCCATCGCCGATGGCGAGCTAAAATTTGCGGAAGAATCGGCTATGCAGATAGATATGAGCCCTTTTCAAGTCAACATGGTTCAATGTTCACGAAAGAAAAGAGGCTGCGGAAGAAGATAAGCCGATCGAGGAATCAGTATCACGAAACGAGATGGTGCAGATTATCGCCGGTTCTATACAAATAGAAGCCGATAGGAATGGACAAAACTCAAGAACGGTAAAACCGAGAGGGGACTTGGAGGTCAGTAAATGGTATCGGTGAGAGGGCTCCAAGAAAAGCCGATTTCAAACCAAAGCCGACCTTCTCACAACTCCTGAGGAAATATGAAAGGATAAGTCGGAGGTGTGACACTCAACACCACGTAATCCTCATCGACTAAGACAAAAGAGGGACGAGCATTGGCGGCCGATATGCCATGTCGGCCAACTCTTTGAAGAAGAGAAACATCGACAATGTCCTTTTTGGCGCTTTCTTTGGGAGAAAGGGATGACCTTACCAACAGCTATGTCTTGTCCTATGCAATACTATCTCAGATATCGGCCAAACCGATCTGTAAAGATAGGTTGTCTAGACCGATATACGATCACCTAGATATGAGGGGTAGTAGGCCGATCCATGAAAGGTTGTCAACATCGAGCAAGGCGAATCCTCCCAAATCGGGAACTATCGGCTAACGCAAGCGAGGATGGAATCGGCAACAAATGGGCAATTTAGCCGAAAAATAAGAAAGCCGATAGAACCCAAACCTAGATGGTGCCCTTCGGGTCTCAAAGCAAGTCGCAACGCAGGAGGCTTCAAATGATTGAAAACACAAGAAGAAAGGGAAGCCGAAAGGAGAGTGAGAGGGATCGGACGTTTAATAAGTTAAGACCGATCTGGATTTTGAAAAAGGAGTGGAGAAAGAAGGAACAGATCGATAGTGATTCAGATCAATCGGTCGAATCCAGTTCTCCGATGATCCGAGATGATACGCCACCAATGGATATAAACATGGTATTCACTTTACTGCCGAGTTCAGACCGAAGAGTCGGTGAAGAAGTGTTCGCCCAATTGTGCCTCGGAGCACCAGGCCGTGTTTGAAAAACCACAAGACATGCATCGGCATTTGAAACCATTGTATCTAAAAGGATACATTAATGGCCGACCAATATCCCGTATGTTGGTCGATGGCGGGCGACAGTCAACTGATGCCGTTAAGTACTTTCGTAAAATTGGGAAAAGCCGATGAAGACTTAATCAAGACCAACATGGTGCTAAATGACTTCACCGAGACCCAACCGAGGCTAAAGGCGTAATGGTGTCGAGGCGGCGATCGGTAATAAAACTTTGCCGACTGCGTTTTTTGTGATTGAAGCTAAAGGCAATTACAGCGTACTCCTTGGGCGGGACTGGATCCATGCTAACTGTTGTATACCATCAACTATGCACCAGAAACTGGTGCAGTGGAACGATGATACAGTAGAAGTCGTACCAGCCGACACATCGGCTCATATCGCCATGGCTAGCCCTGACACCAATTGGCCACACGAAGAAGCTGAATGCATATCAGGAAAAGCCTTGGACAATTGCGATTTTATCTGTGTTGAGAAATCAGGATTCAAGCCGATCAGCGTTAAACCCAATACGTTTGATCGGACAGACGAAGTGATAAGAAGATGGAGCGCAAGACAATAGCAAAACTGCAGGAAAAAGCAAGGAGCTATCGGCAGGAAGAATACGAAGAAGCTGTTGAAGATTTTGAAGAAGAAAGAAAGGGGTTAGGATTTACTTCTGCCGATTTGCTTGAAGAGATCGATATTGGGGAAGGGGATAGCAAAAGACCAACGTTTGTAAGTGCTAAATTAGAACCCGCTTATAAAGCAAAGTTGGTCGAAATACTCAAGGAATATAAGGATTGCTTTATGCGTGGGAGTATTATGAGATGCCAGGTTTAAGCCGACAACTAGTTGAACATCGGCTACCAGTAAAACCTGGTATCGGCCGTTCAAACAAAGACCTAGGCGGTTTAATCCTACGTTGTATGACGCTATAAAGGAAGAAGTAGGACGATTGCTAGAGGCAAAATTTATCCGGCCTTGCCGATACGCTGAGTGGGTCTCAAACATCGTCCCTGTGAAGAAGAAAAACGGCAAACTTAGGGTATGTGTCGATTTTAGAGACTTGAACAAAGCTACGCCAAAAGACGAGTACCCGATGCCCATAGCCGATATGCTTATCGATGCGCATCCGGAAATAAAATCATAAGTTTTTTGGACGGAAACGCCGGATATAATCGATATTCATGGCCGGCCGATATACATAAAACGGCTTTCAGATGCCCAGGCGCTTTAGGGCTATACGAGTGGAAGGTTATGACCTTCGGGTTGAAAAATGCCGGCGCCACTTATCAGCGCGCTATGAATCATATTTTCCATAACCTGATCGGCAATACTGTGGAAATATACATCGATGATGTGGTGGTAAAGTCCAAAGACGACTGGCAACATTTAGCCGATCTGGAAAAGATGTTCGAAAGCACAAGGTTGCATGGGTTAAAAATGAACCCTCTCAAATGCGCTTTCGGAGTATCGGCTGGACAATTTCTTGGGTTTACAGTGCATGAAGGAGGAATTGAAGTAAACCAAGCCAAAGTAAAAGCTATAGCCGATACTAAACCGCCGACAAGCAAAAAGGAGTTACAAGTATTGATAGGGAAAATCAACTACTTGCGACGTTTTATCTCGAACTTGTCAGGACGTATTCGGCCTTCACCCTCGCTAAAAATTAAAGACAACCAAGAGTTCAAATGGGAACTGATCAAGAAAAGGCCTTCGACGACATAAAAGGTTATCTCGATGAGCCCACCGGTGTTAACCGCACCAAAACATGGCATACCTTTCAGACTCTATATATCGGTGAAGGAGACACAATAGGAGCTTGATCTTGACACAGAAGCCGATGGGAAAGAGCGGGCGATATTTTATTTAAGCCGACGTCTTTTAGACGCAGAAACCAGGTATCCCCTAGTAGAAAAATTATGCCTATCTTTGTATTTTGCCTGCACTAAGTTAAGGCATTATATGTCGCATCGAGATGCGTCATAGTCTCGCAGCCGATATAATCAAATACATACTATCTGCACCGATTTTGCGAGGTAGGCTTGGTAAATGGGCGACGCCTTGATCGAAGTTCGACCGACATATGAATCGGCTAAATCTGTAAAAGGGCGAGCGAGTCGATTTTATCGCAGAAGTGAGACATTAACAGGATCGATCGATGTAGCTCCTTGGCGCTTATATTTTGACGGGTCCGCTTGCCAAGAAGGTGAGGGCATCGGTATAGTGTTGATTTCACCTAAAGGACAGAGTACAACTTCATGTATCGGTTGGATGACCGATGCTCGAATAATCAAGCGAATATAAAGCATTGCTAAGAGGGTCGCGATTCTTGGACAAAGATCGGGGTAAAAGACGTTGAAGCTTTCGGTGACTCCATGTTAATCGTACAACAAGTCAAAGGTGGATACCGATGCAATGATGATGCGCTAACCCAATATTTGTGGCAATGCCTCAGATTATCGAGACGTTTACCACATTTTCCATTGAACATATCCCCAGGGAAGCTAATGGCAAAGCAAATCAAATGGCACAATGTGCATCAGGTTACAAGATTGAAAGCCGACAGGAACCAATCGAGCTAAACGTTTGGCCGATTCTATGTGTCCATCCTGTCGACTGGAGAAAAGAAATACATGATTATTTATCGCACCCATCTAAGCCGATCGAAAGCGTAAGGTCGCGTAAAGCACTCAAATATGTTCTACTGGAGGGGGTATTATACTTTCGGACCATGGAAGGCTTATTGCTAAGATGCCTGGGGATTGAAGAAGCCAAAATAGCAATGGGAGAAGTCCATGAAGGAATTTGTGGGTCACATCAATCGGCCCATAAAATGAAATGGATACTGAGACGAACGGGATATTTTTGGCCGACAAGGTTAGAAGATCGCTTCAAATACTACAAGGGTGCCAAACATGCCAAAAGTTTGGTAACATACAGTAGCGCCAAGATCGCTTTACACCCGATCATCAAGCCTTGGCCGTTTAGGGGATGGGGTATAGACATAATCGGCCAAATATTTCCGTCATCCAAATAAAGGACATAAGTTCATCCTCGCAGCCCACGGATTATTTCTCGAAGTGGGTTGAGGCTGTACCACTCAAGAAGGTTACTAGCAGGAGCTAATCGATTTCGTAAATGAACACATCATCCATCGGTTTGGGATTCCACGCACAATTACTACCGATCAAGGGACTGTGTTCATGTCTAACGAAGTTCAAAGGTTTTTCAAAAGTTTTGGGATAAAATTACTAAACTCTTCCCTTATTACGCTCAGGCCAATGGACAGCCGAGTCATCAAACAAGACATTAATAAAATTAATAAAAAGAAAAATCGAAGAAAAACCAAGAAATTGGCATTCAACGCTATCGGAAGCTTTGTGGGCTTATCGGTCGGCCAAAGACGGATCAACTAAATTATCACCTTTTCGCTTGGTATATGGACAAGAAGCCGCTTTTACCCGTAGAGATCAACATCGGCTCAAGAAGGCTATACGAGCAAGATAAGGTATCGCCAGATGAATACCAACTGGCGATGCTTGACAATCTAGATGATTTGGTCGAACTAAGGCCGATCGCTAGATCGGCTTAAAAGGAATAAAGAGAAGGTTGCCGGATCGTATAATAAAAGGTGATTTTTAAGTCATTTAATCAAGCCGATTTGGTGTGGAAAACCGTGTTGCCGATCGGGTCTAAAGATAATCGATTCGGCAAATGGTCTCCAACATGGGAAGGACCTTATAAGATCAATCGACCGATTGACGGAAATTCATATATATTGGAATCCTTAGACGGGTTCGTCCTACCTAAAGCAATCAATGGAAAATATCTGAAAAGTTATCACCCTAGCGTTTGGATCGGATCCTGATAACAAACAAAAGGAGAAACGCAACCACTTAAAATAAAAAGATCGGTTACACAGCCGATCTATGCATCATCCAAAATAGTTCATAAAAATGTAGATCGGTTACACGGCCGGTCTTAGTGTTTTACGAAAAGTTAATTAAGATTACAGCCCTGAGCCGGGCAAACGAGCTCCCAAACCCGATAAAGCAGCAGCAGCTTTGCCAATCGTCTCTTGGACGCTATCCACTACGCGCTTATCCTCACCGCACTCCGAGAATAACTTTTAACTTGGCCGATCAGTGTCTTCACTTGGGCCACAATCTCACCCAGATTCGCTTCAAGAAGCTAGAACAAAGAAATTACTAAGTAGCACTGCCAGACAATGGCCGATTCATCGTAAATTTTAGCCGCTTGTTCTTCAAAAGATTTCTTGGCCAGCTCAAGTTTCCGAGTCTGTTCTCTCAGCAGCTTGGCATTGGTCGCGTCTGCATCAAACTGCTGTTTTTTGGACTTGGCATCGGCTACCAGTTTGTCAAGGAGTTCCTGGTCGGCTTGTTGAGCAACTCTTCGGGCTATCTCGTCCGTAGCGCGCCACCACTTCCCTTTGATCGTCCAAATGACAAACCGCCAAAGAAGCCCTCATAGTCGCCGGAGGCGAATCGGCTTCAACCGCAGCCATGGCGGTTCGCAGAGGTTGAGTATCGGCCAAAAGCCGCGCCGGGTTGCGGGACTTCGCTCAGAGGGAATTGAGTCGTTGTCGCATGCCTGGCATAGAAGTTACAAAGATGACGCCCGAAAGCAGATGCATCCGTAATCACCCGAACATCACCGGTAGTCGTCAGTGACCATCACCTCCGGTCATCTAGATCATCTAGATCAAAGCCAAGAAGGTCTGCAGGACTTATCTTCGGCTACCGGAATTGGATCATCACTAGAAAGAGCCACGGGTGTTGAGGTCGGTGGAATTGATGGGGAGACCACAGCGGGCTTGGGAGTCGAGAAGCAATCGGCTCGATGAGGAATAGAAGCCGATGGGGAAATCGTTGATGTTTTATGCGTCTCGGCAGCAGATGTCGGTAAAGGGGGTGTCTCCTGAAAGGACAAAAGTATCAAGACATCCATTTTAGTGTAAACCGATATGGACGCATACTTGGAGTAAGACTTACTGCAGTAGCCGATCCGGTGGGAGATGTCGCCAGAGCGGATCTGGATGATCGTTTTATTACGACCCTGCGTCTTTTCTTTTCCCTCTCTGAAAAAATGATGAAATCAGAATTGGCCGACATGAAAAATGATTCCAAAACATTATGAAAAATACTCACTTTGGGTGCGCTGCGTGGCAAGATCCGACAGTGAAGGGCTCTCAACGCCCAACGTACCAGAAGACAAACCAAAGAAGCGCGATCGATGGATGCTGCCGTTTCGATCCTTCGTCAGCCGATGCCATAGATGCAGGGGCCGATTTTTTGCTAGTCTGAAAAGGGAAAAGGACGGTCAAGCCAATGACAATCCTCCTAACAACAAAAACGCACCAAAGATAAAATACCTCTAAGGACGAGTTAGTATAACTGTAACTTGAGCCAGGTCCCGAAGAAACCTCCGTCGGCTCTTCAAAACCAGGAAGAAATTTGGAAATAACATCCTTTATGGATCGTCCCGCAAGAGAGATTCCGCCACAGTAGCCCACCAAGAGGTGAATTGGCCTGCCCGACGTGTGTTTAACACGAGGAAAGGCAGGTCCACTACGTGGAATTCATCGGCTAGTTCGATTATGATTTCCGCAGAAGAATGTTAGTAACTTTGTTTTGAGGTTTTATCTCATTGCAGTATTGGAAGGAAGGAATTGTTTGACCGAAACCTAATCAAGGCGTGCACACACGGAAGGATGATAGAACTCGTAAGTCGGCTGAAATGTTCTGTTACGTGTACTCAAGCCGACATGAAGAATACAAGGGGAAATCAGCAAAGGAAGAAGATCAAGAGTCGACTGAGGCATTGAGGAGCTATCGGAATTCAAACGAAGGAAAGAAGGCCAAGGGAGACTGGATAATTGGTTGTATGAGAAGAAATCCCGACGATTAAAAGAAGCCTGACTAAGATTTAAGAAAAAAGACAGGTATTTATGGAAGCCAGCCGGAGACATTTTCTGTTCATCAGAGGAATACATGATGAACTTTTCACCTGGGGATCGGCTAGCTTGAAACCTAGGGGTAGCATCCTCAGATAATCCTCTAAAGGAAAGACCGATTCTTCAAGGATCGGGATAATGAGACGGCCGAAACACAAGAGAGCCAAATTTGAATGAACCATAAAGGACCCCGATATTACCAACGACATAGCGGCCGTTACGGTAAAAAGCCGATCGCGAATGATGTGCATCATGTGATAAATGGCCTCAAAGAATGACTTCCCTAAAGCTAGCCGACGACCCTCCACCAATCAGCCACTATATATTGGTAGACCTGAGTTGGGCCTAAGGAAGCACCACAAAAGAGAAATCGGTCTAACCATAGGTTGAGGAAAGCAACATGTTCCTCGTCCGATACGGGACCGGTTACCTTGTTGTTATTTTGGATATACTTGAACCAACCCTCCCTTTCTTACGGGACAACTTATATCCTGGTTTTCCACCGAAAGCCGATATCCGATTCCCATCGGTCGGAGGCGACATAATTCGGGTCAGATCTAAGAGAGTTGGGCCGATAGGACCAATCGGAAAGAGAAAGGCATTGAAAGAGTCCGACCAAAAGTAGCAGGCCGCGGCTACCAAAGGTTCATTAGGCTCCAGGGCGGCTAGAGATAGGGGAAGGCTTTCGGCAATACCCATCCTTTCCCATTCTACCCTCTTTTGGGCCGACACTCTAATAAACCAAGATCTCCAACCTTTAAGAGCCGTCGGCCAAGACCTAAAACTCTTACCCCATTCTTCTATATTGTGGTCAGGAGCCGATAATGGGAGTCTAGGAATCTCATCATCAATGACAGTATTGGTCTCTAAAGTTCCTATTGGACCTAAGAAGTACCGATGGTCACTACCCGGATCGAATAAGTACACGAGGCGTTCATTTCAGCCGATGCAACAGGAAGAGGGGATTGACGCAAAGAAAAGCCGATTTCAAGATGAGCGAGAGCACGCAAGCATGAAAATGACCGTGGGAGGGGACCTCATATTTATACCATGATAAAAAGGCGAAAAGGCTGAACGGTTGCAGCATTAAAAACGCACTGAGATTGTTACGGCGCCATTTAATGGGAAGTTACCGAGGAGAATCTCAAACGACAAGCCGATTGCGATTTTTGAAAAAGACAACAAGTTATCTTTCAAAAAATCGGGGGGCATATGTTTGCACCAAAATTCGGTATATGGTAAAATGAGTTTGAATCGGATAAAAGCGACCGTATGGAAAGAGATCAAGTGACCGAGTCGGAACAAGAATCCGTTTCTAAAAAAAAGGGGGTTCGATTGAAGCCGATACGGGTAAACGTGCCGTATCCATATACAACTCGGATCGGTTAGAAGCATTATAAAAGGAGAGACGTCAAGCGGTAAAGGACATAAATCAATTCCAACAACACCTACTTTTTACAGCCTTTTTCTTTTACATTGCTTTAGCTTCATAGATTTCTTTGCAAGTCGACGGAATCAACATAGTTGCGCATCGCCGATTGTTGATTTTAGCCGATTTTACCCAGGTTTGATTTGCTTCGTTTTGTTGCGCATCGCCTTCCCGAAGCCGATTTTACCTTATATACGGATCAATCAGAATCGTTGATCTAGTTATCTCCTAATCGGTTCTTGCCGACTAGCGAAAAGCCGATAGATCTTTGTTTATCGGCTTTGATCGAATTACAAATTCTACCTTGTCGATTTCAGGTCAAATCGACTGGCACGCTCTGCAAACCCGGCGTTTGTCTTGTGTGTTCGAGGCCTAAAACCCTCCTTCACGTTTTTCGCGCGAACAAATAGCTACATCACTTACCTAAGCTTTGAAGCATAGGGCGCATAGCTGATCCGGGTGTACGTTCATCAGTTTTATAGATGAAGTTAAGGAGTTGCTATTTACTCGCAACTACTACCAGAATCGAATGGTTTTTCAGTACCACTTAGGCTATTCACAGTGCATTGTATCTTGTCACAATATCCAAAGCTGCCCTGCCATATGATATTATAGAAGATACAGCTATCCCAATGCATAGTATCATGGATTGTTTCTTAGTTCTCACAAGATAATTAAATGCTAGATGCGTATGAGAGTATGAATTGTGGGCCACTTAGATGATTTAAGTTTTAATGTCTATGATTTCGTGCCCAAGTGGTATCTTCCTAGAGATATAGCTTTCTTCTCTCCCCTCTTAACTCTCTTGCCACATCATCAAAAATGCTTATGTGACATGCATTAAATAGGTATGTTACCATGCACTGGGAATAGCCTTATTGCGTCACTCAAAGAAACAATCAAAATTTAATCAAGCCAACCAAACAAAGCGCGAGCTCTAATACAGTAGACTACAGAACCTGTCCATTTCTCATTTACTAGCACAGACATAGACCAACGCCTTCAAACCCGGCCCGAATTAAATCCCAATCATATTCCCCTACATAACCTTACCGAAAATTGGCGAGCAATCCAATTGACTTTCTAAACACAACCAGCGGCGGATCTAGAGCTTGACTAAATATTAATAGAGGGTCAAATCCATGTATTGTGCATTAATCTTTTGTGTGGAGAGCTAATTTATGACTTAACCAGATTAATAGATTAATCTGGTTTGTCAAACCGATCACCACCAGGCACTAGTCCACCGTCTATCAGAATCAGACCGCCCCCGGCCGGGCGTGCCGTTATCAGTTATACCACGCATGCACCGGCTCAACCAACCTGAGTTCCGGAGCCAAGCAAAGAAACACGCAGAAAACGCCGGAAAAACCAACGAAAATCCAACAGCGCGCGCACGCAGGTGCCATTCCGCCGCGCAAGCTCCACCGCGCAGCGCAGCAGCCACGCCGCACGCAACTCGACGAAACGGCCGCCGTGTCGATGGTGCGCCCACGCAAAACCAGTGCCCGCCGATGATCGATCGGCAGGCACGGACAGCTAAGTCTCGCATGTGACCTACCTGAAAGCGACCGTGCATGGTGCATGCCTCGAGGCCTGGCGCTTTCAGGGGCGCAGGCACAGCGCGACACGCAACGACCGGGCCGGGACGGACAGCTCACGCATCCCGCCTCGTCGAGTCCTTGGCTTTTCTAGCTAGCTCATAAATATTTTTTGAGATCTCTAGATTGGTAAAAACAACCTCCTGCTTTACCGTAGAGGACACAGTGTCCCGAGAGCTCAATAGCTTTTTTGGATGTTACCGAACATGAGAAACTCAGTAGGTCTGCTGTCGAACATAAGAAGCTCAATAGAAAGGGCTGCCGAGTGCACAAACTCCTCCATCTTTATTGTTGAAAATGATCGGCCTATGGCGGACACAAAAAGCTACTAAGATCTTTAATATAGTAGATGATATATATCATATGTCGTGACTTTTACGACCGAAGGAGAGGGAAACTATTTTTTATAAATTTATTTAGAAAAAACCTAGATTTACGAAACAAATTTGTGAGAGAGCTATATAAGATGGCAATATATTCAGTGTAATTAAAGTTTTCGTGCAACCATACTAAAAAAGTTTTAAAAAATTCTAAAAAAATCATGGATGTACATCTCAACTTATCCCATCTACGTATAAAATTTCATGATCAAATTCGTCATATGCTAGAAGTTAAAAAAAAAAAAGACAAATTTTGGGGCATCTGGGCCGTCCGTTCCAGTGTGGGCCCGCACGGGTGGTCGTGGCGGTGGGGTTATCTGGACCGTCGGGGCACGATCCGGCGGCCGGTAAGGGGCTGGAGGGAGCGATCCGCCGGTTCTTGCACGGTCGGCGCGAGCCCCTGCCTGTCACTCCCTGGTGAAGTCCCCACCCATGTTTGTCAACACAAGTTGTGTACTGGATATTACGCGTCCTGCTTGTCCGAAATAATTTGCCCATTGGGGACTACTAGTTCCTTTTGAATATTGCTGGCACCGACACGTCATGCTAGCATCACTGCTGCGTCACTGCCAAATCTCTTTCTTTATTTGTTTTGTGTTTTCTCAATCTTTAATCGTGTGGGACAGGGCCCAACAGATCAACTACATGTGACCTATAAAAACAAAATTCGCGGTGCATGTACTTATGAACTCCGTGTCTACCACGTACTCCTTACGTCTAAATTTATAATATATATATATATATATATAAATTTAAAATAACTATAATATTTTTAATTATTATTATTTAACATTATATTTAATATATATAGATACTATAAAGTAAATATAAATATTTATTAAGATTATATAGGGAACATCACACTAGTTTCATACTGAAATATGAAATACGTCGTTTATTTATAAATAAAATTATTTAAAAAATACATCTTATAAACTTGGTAATGTGAATCCAGGCACCCAGCTACTGACTATGCTGAATTCGGCTCTTAATTAGTAGGAAACACTTCCTCTTCATTGCAAAGTACTCCCTCCAGTTTGATAATAGATGTCGTTTTGGACATTGACACGGTCTTCAAAACACAACTTTGACCGCTAATTTTTATTATAATATATTTATAAAACCTAATAAAATTATAATATTATGAAAGTACTTCTCGAGACAAGTCTACACATATAATTTTCATATATCCAATTTAAATATTTAAAAATATATCAATAGTCAAAGTAATAGTCAAAGTTTTAGAAGTTTCACCATCACTATGTCCAAAACGATATCTATTATCAAACTGGAGGGAGTAACAACACACCTGTTCCAAACCTCGGTTATTCTCAAGTAGCAGCCCTAGTGACCGTCCGATCTGCATCGATACGGTTCGATGGGTCGCTCTCGACCGCCGCTAGATCGAATTGATCACGCGTATGAAACAACTCTCAACGCAAATCTGGGGTCGCAAAGCCTGTGCAACATAAAACGCTTCCGCAAAACGCTTGGCCTAAAAGCCAGCGCCTTCACACGCATGTTGCCCCTAGTGTGCACATCTCACGTTCTTGGTTGCACGTATTCCGGCCGCAAGCAAACAAGAACAACCGCAGCAGAGCTAGCTTGATGTAACTACGCTTCCCACAGTACACCACAGTGTATATACCGGGGGAACCTTGAAGCATCTCAACACGGAGCGAGCGAATTAATATCCAGCTAATCTGGGCACCGCTCGTGATATCCATAGCGTGATCACAGCATCCAACAAGTAGATATCAGCTAAAACACCCATGGAGGAGACATCTACCTACATTGTTTGTGGAGCCCACCGTAGCACCAAGCCCATGGCCACCGACCCCGGAGCTCGTCACTGTGCTTGCCTCACCGGCGAGCCGCCCACTCACCTCGCCGTCGCGCTGGCATAGCCTTGGTTGCCACCATCGCCATGGCTGCCTTTGTATCTAAGCCGCCCGCCTCGTTATCGCCAGCCTTGGTTGCCATCAACTTCGTCATCGCCTTGCCTAGTCGCCGAGCCGCCCGATCACCACGCTAACAACACAGCACTCCACGCCTTGCCGTCGCGCTCTCAACCCGCCTTGCCGCCCGCTTGCCGCGCCGCCACTGACTGATATATGGTCGCCGTCGCTATGGCCACCTTCGTCGCCATGGTCCTATCGCCCACACGTCGATGCCATCGCCCGTCGTCACACAGCCGCCTATGGACATCTCATATCAGGCCAATCGCGCTTGCCTCGCCGCGCCACCGACGCCGCGCTCTCGCCTCGCCTTGCCGCGCACTCGCTATGCCCACACCGGCTCGGACCTGGTCGCCGGTCAGTGAACGGATGAGTGAGAAGAGTGGAGATGCTGGAGAAGTAAATTTATTGATTAATTGGACACACTGACAGACTATGCATAATGCACTGAAAGAGTAATATCCACTGTTGTTTCTAGATGACCTGGAGCGTGTAGAGATTGCTTTGTGTACAATTTGGGAATGCCCTTAGATTCCTAATTAAGCATCTGCATCTGTCAATTACTTACCCCTTCGCTTGCTTCAAGATTTATACAACTTGAAGAGCATAGAAGCACCTCTCTAGTGTTAAACATCGCTCCCAGTCCAGTGCGGCTGGCGTGTGGGGCCACGGCGACGCTCCCCGTCCACAGCACGCGAAATACAGCGCAAGATCTAGCTTTGTCCATGTGAAGAAAGCTATTTATCTCCATCGGCTCCAAGGAATTGTTTATTCTGTCTATTATTATGTGTTTATTTAATTATTATTGCTATGGTTTGGTTTGCACCCAAAGAAATGGCTGCTACGATCTAGTCTATCTGCCAATCCATCTCCCCACCCCCATGTTACTTCCTCCTTCAAACACGGCTTAATGCATGCATTGTACACTGCCCCATAACCAGATGATGGGTTAGATACCCCCTGGAGAAGCCAAAGACTGCGCGCCTTGACAAAGTTAGTTAGTTAATCATGAGCAGAGGAAAGAAGCTTAATATGGAACTCGTTTCACATACCGGCTTATCTAGCTAGCCAGCTGGATGAAGAATGCGTGACACTAGCTAGTCACTCACCCAATATCTTAGTTGGTGTTGCGATCTCGTTATTTGCACAGCCACTTAATTTTCGTACGTACCACCAACAAATAGATCTGAGTTTGGCTCCGCAAGTTTCCCAGGCTTTGGACCCGTGTTTGCTCGCTTGCCTGCATTATTGTTGCGGTGGGAACTCGGTTCCGCGTGACTGTTGCAAATCAATCATAGAGGTTGGTTCACCGTCCGTCCGCGTTGATAATTAACTTGATAAATATGTGCTAGCTTCTGCTAATTGCGCCCGATCATAGCACGTCGGTTTAATTAAGTCAACAATTCATCGGCTGCCAGTTGAAGTGTAAACACGTACGTACTTGATGTGTATTCCTAATTCTGGAGAGAGCTCTGATGCTGGCTGTTAACTGACGGTTATGAGTTAGCTTGAAATGCTTATTGTGTGTGTCTGTGTGTGTAATGTTGGATCAGCGTCTTGCGATCCGTTGGACTGTTCTATCAGTACAATTAGGTCATCATGTGAATACTGGTTTCATCAGAGTAAACGCAAGGATTTGTTTTGGGAACCCTGAAAGAGGCATCAATATCTATATCTGAAAAGATTACGAGTTTTGCAGAAACCCCTACTGCATTTTAAAAAGCGCAGCGCCGTTAATTCGTGCACTCCAAATGTAGTGCTTGCGCTGGAGCTAGCGCCGTCTATGCTAATTGACCATGCATACAACTCCTGCTCGTATGTACATGTGTACCTGACGAATGGATATCTGGACTTCAGGGTTCCAACTTCCAACGGCGATGTGGCAGGAAATATAGCAAGGAGAACATGGGAGGGCGTTGTCGTAGCCAAGGATGTCCATGTCAACCTCGCCATCTTAACCGAATGGTCCGAATGTACCTAGATTCCACGAGTCATCGAGTTGTGATAACACGTTACCTGCAAGGGCCTCTCCGATCCAACGATTCCTCCTCCTCCTCCTCCAGTCCTCATCTCTGCGAGAGGGACAGCCATGTGAGGCATCCATTTCTTTATTCAGCTCCCATCTCAATTAGTTCCTGTCTCATGATTGTTTAGAGTCTTAAAAAAGGTACAGTTTTTATTGTTTTGTAAATCTGTCGAACGATAGTAGATTATACTACCCATTTAAGTTCAGAGAAGAAAAGGCTTGGGACAGGTCACAGGTGGCGAGACCGTAAGAGTCGACGCAAGAATCGCTCTGGGCCGGGTCTACGTGTCAGTGACTGAGGTGGTACATATTTGGGGACAGTTGTGGCTGCGCTCACCAAAAGGCAACGGGATCGAACCAGTATATAAGCATGTTAGTATGTCACTTACTCACATTACTCGACAGCCCGCACATTCACTTTGGCTTTGCTTTAGCCTTTCTGCTGAAACTTGCAAGAAACGTCGGATCCAGGAGGAGGGACTGAGTACTTGCCCACCCCGGACGGCCGGACGGAGCCCAGTGCTTGCACGCGCGCGCGCGGCGGTCACGGAGATGGCGGGCGGGTGCTTCTTCCCCAGGGACGCCGGCGCGGCCGGCCAACGGCACCACCAGTCCAAGGCGGCCGCGGAGGCGCTCGAGCAGCTGCACCACGGCGGCCGCGTCCTGTCCCGGGAGGACGTCGGCAGCGCCGTGCGCGTCAAGATCGTTGTCAGCAAACGCGAGCTGAAGCAGATGGTCGCGGCGCTCGGCGCCGGCGGCGCCGGTGAAGTGAAGACCGCCGCCGCGGGGGAGCGCCACCACCGTCAGCGTGCGGCGGGCGGCGGCGCTGGCTCGGGCGCGGAACAGAGGCTGCAGTCGCTCCGGCGGCGCAGCGTGCGCAGGGCGGCGGAGGCGGCGCGGCGGATGCAGGCGAGCGGGGAGTGGGAGCCCGGCCTGCAGAGCATCCCCGAGGAGGTTTACTAAGCGCTAGTAGTAGATGGCGTCGTTAATGATGGTTAATCACTTGACTAATCAAGGTTGGATTTTGATCACTGCCTGCTAAGTGCTAGATGTACGTGTACAGCGCTCTTGATTTGCTTTGGATCCTGATGAGGGTTAAATGGTTGGTTAATCCCCCTCCTCCATGAGTTTGTGTTTTTTTCCTGTGAATTTTTGGAGATGAAAAAAAAAAACGGGAAAAGAGAGGTGTTTGGAGTACAATGCAACTGCTGTAATGATCTTAAAACTCTTTTGGTATGTCAATTGTGCATGAATTATGTGGAAGTAACTCAGTGAGTTGTTGGATTTCTACATTTATGTGTGGTTAATTCTCTGTTTTCCTGCCGGTACTGCGGCTGCTGTGAAACGGTAAACTGTAAAGCCAGTGTGCGTGTATTTAGCCAGTAAGCTACTGTTCCTGCCTTTACTTTTGTGCTCTTTTTGCCCTTCTGTTGAGCATGGAACGTAATCAAAAGTATTAACGAGTAGTTAGGAGCGGAGCAAACGAGAACCGGTGCCAAGATTCCATTGCACATGGCCAGATGGTTGTCACATTAAAGAAAGGATTAATTCCTCAATAAGTTGAGCACAATATATTTTATTTCGGAAATTTTGGACCAGAGCACGGAAAGCATAATTTTAAGCAGTAATGTATATTCAACAGTTCCAAGCACAGGATAGCATCCATTCCCGGCTCTAAGGGAGATATTGCAGTTTCTGGCTCTAATATAGCAAGGGCTAACTCCGAGCCTCCAAACTAAACGTGTGCTATATTCATTTTGGGCTTTTGCGTTAACGCTCTGCCGGTGTAGAAACACTATATCTTCGAAAGTATACCAACGGTTGAGATTAAGGCCCTGGTTGGCAACTTGGAACCGAGCTGTTTCTACTAGAATCTAGAAAAACCCAGTCAAACAGGCTTAAACTTGAAATGATTCTCCTCGGAACATTTCTTCTTTTTCCACACCGTGGCTAAATCACCCCCAACCCCGTTTCTACTAAAATCTGGAACTGTACCAAACGGTTTGCAGAAAGTGATTCTGATTCTACCTAAAACGTTTCTACAAGAATCTGGAACCATTTTCGTTTCAACTAGAATCTGGAACCGTACCAAAAGGGGCCTAAAATCAGGAGCTAGTATCATCTGAAAGTGCGTTACGTTTAACTGTTCCACTCCCTCGTATTGCCCAAATGGCCAAACCCTTTTCTTAAGAGTCTTGAGTAGTCTAGAATCCAAACACATCGGAGCAGCCCCGTGAATTTCGTCATTACGGGGACATGTCCCATCCTGACCCCACGATACATAGACTGATTTTGAGATTTCGAAAATTTTCAAAAGTGGTCAAGTATAGTTCTAAGACTATAATTCGTCCACTTTTTTCGATATGATAGTAGTACTGTGACTCGGTGATTGAGGCTGAGGCCACACCGACAGGCTCCATGAACTGCCGGTACTCTGCTCAGCAAAGTGAAGAACAATACTTCAGCATTTATGCTGTGCTTTTTGCCTTTCGTACGGGGCATTTGACATATACAGCTATGCAGAATTCATCACTCTTACTCCTAATACCAGTGACGGAATCAAAAAAATTTAAGAGATTAGATAAATCTAACTATGATCAAAATGTTATCTGAAAGAGCTCTTTTACAGTGGATTAAAATCAATATAAGCCGTTCATTCCTTTAAATCTAATGGTTGAAATCAATTTAGATCTAATTAAACTACTACCTGTAATATTGGTAGTAAAATTAAGAAAGAGGTAAAAGGGTAAAAAAATTTATCATATTATTTGTCCTCTACGGTAAAACACATCATGTGATCATAATGAATGACAGATGAATGGATAAGAAACCTCTGAAGATCATCAGGTATTCGGTGAATCCAAAACTGTGAACGAATTAGGAAAAATCTAAAATACCTGAATGAATAGATAGAAAAAACCTAAAATACCCTTGAGAAATGGATGATTAGATTTGATTTCTACTACTACTATTTACTACATATGTTATCCACCGTAAAAATTTTATATCTGAAAAGACATAGCTTCTATAGTGTCTGACAGCGATTAAACTACGGTAAAATTCGTTTCTCATCATCGATGTCTAGGCTTTCGCCAACCCTGTTTGGAAGGTTGGTTCCGCTCCTGCCTACGACCAGGGTTCACAAAACCGTACCGCGAAAACCGGTTCGGTTTTCGCGGTACGATTTTCGCAAAAACCGAGCGAAAAACCGCTAAAAAACCGTCAAAAACCGAAGAGTTGGAAAATCCAAAAAAATTGAAAAAATTTGAAATCCGTTCGGTTTTTCACGGTAAACCGCGGTTTTTCACGGTAAACCGCTCGGTTTTTACGAAAAACCGTTAGGGTTTCACGAAAAACTAACCCGACCTCTTCGAAAACGGTTTTCAGCGGTTTTACGCGAAAAACCGCGGTTTTTCACGAAAAACCGAACATACAAATTTTTTAATTTTTTTTTAATTTTTTTTTTAATTAGACCGGTTTACCGAGCGGTTTTGCATCTCGAACCGGAGCGGTACGCTCGAAAACCGCGGTTTTCGAGCGGTTTTCGCCGGTTTTGTGAACCCTGCCTACGACTAACCGTTGCCTCTGCTTCACGCTCATGATGCGTGGACTAAGCTGACAGATGACAATGTGGCATCGATCTCGCTCTGAGCATCGAAACGCAGCATGCAGTACCAAACTACCAATAGATCTGCCCATTCTGTTTCGGGTCTCGACGCCTAGAACTAGAAGTGAATTTGAATGCATAGGTTACGCGCAGGCCCGTCTAAGACCCAGCGCAAGTGGACCGACCGCACAGGGCTCCTAAATTTTTGGGGCCCTTAACATATACTGCACTATTATCATCTCTTGTGTAAATGCCCTACTAAGGTTTTCAAGTTCTACAATTTTGAAGTTGGTAAAGTCCTACATGCGCAGTACTATGACAAAAGAAAGACTCAATGGCTTGTCAACAATTGCACTTGAAAATAATGTTTCAGAGAAGATTAAATATGAAGATATAATTGAAGATTTCATTTCGAAGAATACCAGGCGCATGATGCTTTTTACTAGAAGTTAAAAAAATATCAGTAAGAAAGATTCACCTTTACTCTTTTAATATTAATACCTATTGTAGTTCTAAATTTTAGGAAAAAGCATATAGTTATATAATGAAATCATATTTTGGCTATATGTATTTTTTAGTATAGGATTCCGTTTTGTGTTTCGCATCAGGATCTCAAAAACTTAGGAACGGTCTTAACACGCGTGTAGGAGAAAGGAGAAGGAGATATTTCTACTTCCTCGAGGGGGGAGGTGAGGTGGTGACTGGTGACTGGTGACCGGAGACTTCTACGTACAAAATGGAACGTTTGGGAATCGTAAATGGACAGCGTGAGGGTTACCACTTACTAGTACTCTCGCGTTGACATTGACGAACCTGCTGCATCTTCCCAACTCCCAAGCTTCTCGTTACAATTTTACATAACTGAGTAGTGAGTACTTATGCAAGGTTCCTTCAACGAACCTACGTTGTAGACCTGCAGTTTACATCTACTAGGTGGTCAACAGCACGATTTATTATAGAGATTCGCTACTCCTAAGAGCATCTCCAACAGCACTATCCAAATCTCACTCTCCAAAAGCCATATTTGGAGAGTTCTCCAAAAATTTGACTCTCTATATCTCCTTCCTCTCCAACAGCATTCTCCATATCACACTCTCTATTTTCTCTCCCCTATATTTTAATCATATTCCATAACCGCCATAACAGCTATTGTAACCACCACGCTGCAACGGTTTTTTTTCAACGGGTAAATTCTAACGGCTATATTTCAATGCGGGGATTTAAAATTCAGAATTTATTGTAACGACAACGCTGCAACGGCTATTTTTTAACGGGTAAATTCGAACGGCTATATTTCAATGCGGGGATTTAAAATTCAGAATTTATTGTAACGACAACGCTGCAAGGGAATTTTTTAACGGGTAAATTCGAACGGCTATCTTTCAATGCGGGAATTTAAAATTCAGAATTTATTGTAACCATCACGCTGCAACGGCTATTTAACATCATCCTATCAACCAAAATAATGAAACCAAATAGTACAAAATCATCCCATTCAATTTAACATCATCCTATCAACCAAACACACCCTAAATTGGCGCCGTGCATGCCGTTTCTTGCATACGACATAGGCCGTGACCAACCATTTCCCAGTTCCCACAATGCAACATGAATACACGATGAGAGCCAGTGGGGATGCCTTATTCATTCGTGAAGAGACTAGCAGTGAGTTGCCAAGTTCATAAGCCCAGGCGGGCGGCAATGGTCTACAATGTCTTTTTTATAACAAGAACTTTGATCATGATAAAAGCAGCAGGAACATCTACAAACACATGGCAAACAGAACGAGGCCACGATCGAGCAGTCATGGATGTACACACGGGCAAGGTGTTAGCAGGTCAATTGGGTATTTTCAGCTTTTGGGTCTTCTGCATCACAACCGGAAGCTTCTGAGAAATAAGATTCGGGTCTGCATATGCTGCGGGGTCGGAAGGATATCCTTTCTACATCATTGAGAAAAAGGATAAAAAAAATGAATACATTCTAACATGCTTGCCATGAACTTATTCAAAGAAAATTGTTTGGTTGAGATAGGGAGAGAGCATACCGCAGACAAGCTAGCGAATGTTGCTTCCCTCCAGCAGCGTTCACGCAGTACTACAGGTTCTGCTTCCTCATTATCTCCAAAACAGCAATACACTCGAGTATCCCTCAATCTCATAAGTACACCATCAACCCTAAGCTATTAACATACAAGGGAAATAATTACGCTAAGCCTGTTATTAATGTAAAAACGAGTCTTGAAACTGCTATAGATAATAAATGTTTGCATTTGAAACATGGACATAAGCTTGCTTGGAGGACCTTCGACAATTTTCAGCAGTATATCATACCCAAAAACGCAACAGCAGAAACCAACCAGTTGGCATCACCCTCTGCAGATATGCAAACAAAGATCATATCAAATGTGTTGACCTAAAAGTTGATGTTGGCATACAAAAAGTCCAGTTAAAAATAAGGGTAGTTAGATAGCACTTACCACTCGCACTGTAAGGAATGAAATACCATTATCAGCTAACTCATCTTCATACAGGATAACCTAAATATGTCACGTCAGGGGTAAGCCAGTGTAGAGAGAAATCATGAAGAATTTGTTCCATTTTCATACCTCATCATAGAAAAGAATTGGTTCTTTTGCTGAAAGAGCAACAAGGTCAATCCGGTCATCAGTATCCTCCCAACACAAACTGCTACATCCATCTAAATTTGTTTGCATCTGGAAAAGAAATACTCAAATACCACAAAAAAAATAAGTTTTTTCTGAATACGGTACCAACTAGTAAGAAAAGTAAATAGACCAAGGAGCCAAAAAAGGAGAAAAAAACTGGTGAAATCGTCAGTGAAATTCCCACAATAAAATGTAAATAGAAGCATCTTAAATTTGTTTCATCACTAGATATGTATATGTGACCAAAACTTGAAACTGTAAGAAAAATTACAGTGCTTTCATACAAAGGTGATGCCAAGCAAATCCAATATTTTCTACTAGAAACACTTCCTAGCATGCATTAAGTAATAAAATACAGTTATAGAAGAACCTTCTGAACTTCCATTTCGCTGCAGCAGGAACTTCAACAGGCGGCAATGCCTCTTGTTTCCATGCCTTGAGAGCATCAAGCGCATTGAAATACAATCTGATGCCGGTCCCAGCATGCTGAAGAGACAAGAAACTCTCCCCAAAGACCATCTCAGGCAAATGTGTTGTTTGAAGGTTATCTTCAAAGCTGAAGAAGAACAAAAGTAGATATTACACATCATCTTTCTCTATCAATAAGTTTCAATTAATTCATACGCAATCCTTCCTTACTGAAAGATCAAGTATCTACTACCAGTGGGCAGATCCAATATTATTTAAGCATGCAGAATGCCCTCTTTTATATAGTAAGTAAAAATAAGTGAACGAATGCAGCAATAGAATGAATAGTATGCTAGCATTACTTATGAGCTATCGAATATTGCTTCCCCTAAAAAAGGTTATCGATCATTGCTGAAGAGATCGTGGAGGATCCACAATTCAGATTTCATGTTCCAATTTGCACCGTGTGGTAGTTAAATGACAGGATAAACACCAGTGAAACAAACAGGAGTAGAGAGGGCTTCCATGAATGAAGGGTTTTTTCAAAACACAAAAAAGGAGAAATAATCGGAAATTTAGAGGCAAATTGATTAAATACCAGGTAATTTAATACTAATGTAATGCTCTACCTCTAGTAACTCCGAAATCTCAGTTTCCAAACCTCTATTACGCGAATCAAATGAAAGGAGAACAGAAGGATTAGGGTTTAAGTTGGGGTGGCTCGTACAGATGAAGAGAGACGGAGTTGAGGATGGGCCCCTTGCGGGACTGGATGACCCAACCCTTCACCCGCAAGCCATCGGGAATCGCCTCCGCGCCCGCTGCCTTCAGCTCCGCCGCCGTCGGGCCGTCCCACGCCGCCGCCGTAGCCATCCCCCCGTCACTTGCTTCGTCGCGATGCTTCGTCCCACGCCGCCGCCGTAGCCTCCGCGCCCGCTTCGGGGGATTTCGGATTTGCCGACGACTTCTCGGGGAGGGAGAGAAATGGGGAGCTCTGGCCCGCGGTTCCGATGGCCGAGCGAGCGAGTGGAGGTTGAGACGGTGGCGGCGGACGAGAGAGCAATGGAGGGGCGACGCTCCGTGACGACGCGCGAATGGAAGAACCGGTTGGCCTCGCCGGATAGCGAGCGGAGAGAGACTCGCCAAATCTAGCGATTCTCTCTCCGCTCGTAAGTTTTGGAGAACGGAGTAGGGAGGCTGTTGGAGGCGTTTTTTGGGCACCGCTCGGTAAGATTTAGAGCTCAACAGTAGGATAGGGGGTCTTTTGGAGTTGCTCTAACTAGCAAAATAACAGCGTGCTCTGCTCAACAAATGAATACTCCCTCTGTCCCACAAAGAGTGCATTTCTAGTGTTCAAATTTTGTCCCACAAAGAGTGCATTTCTAGTCCGTAGGGCCCAGCTGTAAGTGTATGCATACTCATTTAAGTGCTTGTGGAAACCGAAGCACCAATATGCTTGTGTATGGAGTAATGAGGGTCACATTGGTCATTTACTTTGCACACTAATCTGTCTTAAAAATCCTAGAAATGCACTCTTTGTGGGACAGAGGGAGTAGAGTACTCCTGCCGCTGTAGTATATTCCCCACGGAATTATATATATGCAATACTTCTCTGGTCATAAATAATTATTGTTTTGATATATGTGCAGTTAAATTTTTAAAATTTTATCTGTCAATATCTTCAAAATATTTAAAATACATGAAAATTATATGTGTATCTTTATCTCGAAAAGTATTAGGTTTTATAAATATATTCTGATAGAATTTAGTAATCAAAGCTGTATTTTGAAGACTGTATCAATATTTAAAATGATAACTATTTATGATCGAAGTCTGGAGGGAGTATATATTAAGATGTCAAGCATTTCTTAAAAAAAAACAAAGATGTTAAGCGCTTAAGCATTGCTACTTACATCGTGTAAAACCCAACTCGCCAGAACCACACCGACACATACGTACTCCACAAAACTACCTCCGCTAGAAGTTCAGAAAATCTCACCTGTTTGTGCTACAACTTAGCAGAGGCACGAAGATTGATATTTTCTGGAAATATGGTAAATATACAAAAGCTTACTAGTACTCCTTTAAATCCTTTAAATCACGTATAGTTATCATTTTGGATATAGATATAGTTAAATTTTTGAAACTTTGACTGTCGAAATTATTTTAAATATTTAAATTGGATACGTGACAATCATCTGTATATATTTGTCTTGAAAAGTACTTTTATAATATTATAATTTTATTATAATTTATAAATATATTATAATCTCTACTATTATAAAGCAGCAGTTGGTGGCAGTGGTGAGTTCTACCCACGTCATTAATTGCTCTGCTTAATTGCCCTACTTAATTGCCTTGCTTAATTGCCCTACGCAAAAAACGAAGCGTTGCTTTAATTAGCCAGTTTTTGCAAGAAACGAAGCGTTAAAGATAGATGTTTGATCTTGTGAAATATTTTTTTTATTTTTTAATCTTTATTTTTCGTTATCAATTTTGTTTTTCGTAGCAATGCACGGACATGTAACTAGTATAAATTATTAATCAAAACTATATTTTAAAGACCGTATCGATATAAAAAAATAATTATTTGTGATTGGAGGAGGTAGTGCTAGCAGTATATAATAAGTAAAACTCGCGTAACCAAAGCATCGCTCATGTTGTGCAAAAGAAGTTTACTGGTGTTTTGGTTGCTTGCTCGTGCCATCGGAAACAAAATTCGGCCCGTTTAGTTGCCTACAAGAAAGCCCAGGCCAGGCAGGATATTCCCTCTCTGGCCGGGCTGGCCTGAGGGACGCGAGCGAAGCCAGGCGGGGCGGCGGGGATGCAGGTGCGCCTCCGGCGCCCGCAAGCTGCACCGGCGCGTGCAAACCCAGCGTTGGCGAGTCTGACTTCTCACAATCGGCTGCGCCCCCCCCCCCCCCCCCCCAAATCCTCTCTCTCCGCTATCTCGCTCCAGTAGCCTTCCGCTGCCGGCGCCGTGCTCGATCTCGTCTCCGATTCCATCTCCGGCATCTGGTGCGTCCTCCCGAAGTACCTCTTCGTTGCAGTCGCCAAAACCCCGGGTTTGAGGAAGTTCTGTTCGCTGCCGTCGCCATTGTCCTCAAGGATCTCATCGCCGGCCATCCTCGCGTCTCCTGTCGCCTGTCGGTATATTTCCGAAATCCCTGCTAACTCTATATTCCCCAAATCCTAGAATAAGGGTTCTAGTCCTTGTGAAATTCATGTGATCTGAGGCAATGTGGAAGAAATTAGGTCCATGTGTGTGCCTCTCAGATGGATTAGAGTATATGTGGACTATCGTTTTCTGAGAAAAAAAAAATGCATGCAACTGTGAAAAATGCATTGTGGTTCTCTCTGCATGTATGATGTCATGATGCTGTAACACTCATCACAGTACATTGATAAGATAAAAAGATGTTGATACGTAATTGCCAATGTAGAATAAATAATGTACATTGACGTGATATATATAGTACTGCTGATGCACAAGAAGTAACAGACCTGTGTATACTTACTAATTTTTCACTGGAGAGTATTTTAAAACTTTTGTTAGGTTGTATCTGGTATAATTACATCATGCAAGTGTCAAATGCGCTATAGAAGTACAATACAATAACCTGGTGCTTATATATTTTTATGCATTCAATTATGTTGAATTTCCAGTGTACCAGGAGGATCCAAATGGCGTGATAACTGATTGCTATTAAGTAAGATGTTCTTCAATGGCTCACTTCATGGATTTACAGGCTTTCATCCTGCGTGCACGTGTCTTGAAGCTTTACAGGCAGGCATTGCACATGACTCACCGAGCCCCTGAACATGCTCGTGTTCAGGCATTTTTAATCCTTGCTCTCTTATCTCTGTTGTGTACTGTTATGTTTGAAGCACACTAATTACTCATGTACATTTTTTTTCCAGATGAGTTGAGGCAGACAGTAAGGGCTGAGATTGACAAAAATCTGAAATCTCCATTGTGACGATAAACAGAAGATTAGGTTTTTAATTAGTGAAGAGCTGCAGAGACTAAAGGTTCTAGATGAAATGCTTGACATGACAGGAAACAGTTAATTTGAGTTGCATCATGGGCTCTTCTCCAGTATTCAATTCTCTCTCCTGAATTCACACAGTCAATTGTTTGACACAATTCACTTTTCGCAGAGAGCAAAACTAGGTGTGTGTTTTTTTTATGAGGACATCTCTTCGATGAACACAAATGAGCCATCTGTGCAAAGACCAATTACTCGTGCCAAAGCACGTCAGCTCAATTATCAGGTCAACTCTTTTCTAAGTTTGTATACGATTAATTCACAGAATGGATTGCTATTTAATTCTTGTGATGATTTCATTGTTCTTAGGAACCAAGGAGAAGATCAAGCTCGGTCATCATATGCGCAGGATCCAGAAGACAAAGTCAAAGAGGAAAACGAGCACATGAGAAATATTACCAAGAAGGAAAGGAGGAAGGAGTTTCCTTTCTTTTTGGAAGCCCGAAATCAGATCAAGGCGCCATGAAAATTCTCGTTTATTTCTTTCCTTTTGTATTTTAGGAAGCTTTGTTAAGAAGGAAAGGAGGGGCGGATTTTCCTCCTGTGTTGAGCTGCATGTGCGCCCTCTCCCTTGGCTGCCATATGGGCACCTCCCCTCAACCCTCCACTTCTCCTCTTTATATACTCCTGCCCGTCCCTCCCTTAGAACACGGATTTTGTTGATTGAGTTTAGCCGTGTGCAAACTTTCTTCTTCAAGTTGTGCTAGATAGCCACCTTGTGAAGACATTAATAGAATCCCAATTTGTCTCCACTATCTCATACTTCAGATTGTTTTACTTGTTCTTGTTTGTTCTTCGATTACCAACAAGAATTGAACTTCATGTTCAGGCTGATCTCGGCTACCTAGCAGGATCAATAACCACGCGGAGTAGGTTCAGCGATTGCTAAGGCGCCATCGACTTGTTCGTGCGTAGTCGGATCGTGAGAGTCTTCTCCAACACCAATCGATAGTTATCACTCCACCTAGCCGAGATCAACCTGAACACGAAGTCCAATTCTTGTTGGTAATCGAAGAACAAGTAAAACAATCTGAAGTATGAGAGATAGTGGAGACGAATTGGGATTCTATTAATGTCTTCACAAGGTGGTTATCTAGCACAACTTGAAGAAGAAAGTTTGCACACGGCTAAACTCAATCAACAAAATCCGAGTTCTAAGGGAGGGACGGGCAGGAGTATATAAAGAGGAGAAGTGGAGGGTTGAGGGGAGGCGCCCATATGGCGACCTAAGGAGAGGGCGCACATGCAGCCCAACACAGAGGAAAATCCGCCTCCTTTCCTTCTTAACAAAGCTTCCTAAAATACAAAAGGAAAGAAATAAACGAGACTTTTTCATGGCGCCTTGATCTGATTTCAAGCTTCAAAAGAAAGGAAACTCCTTCCTCCTTTCCTTCTTGGTAGTATTTCTCATGTGCTCGTTTTCCTCTTTGACTTTGTCTTCTGATCTCGCGCATATGATGACCGAGCTTGATCTTCTCCTTGGTTCCTAAGAACAATGAAATCATCATAAGAATTAAATAGCAATCCATTCTCGTGAATTAATCGTATACAAACTTAGAAACGAGTTGACATGATAATTGAGCCGACGTGCTTTGGCACGCAGTAATTGGTCCTTGCACGAATGGCTCATTTGTGTTCATGGAAGAGATGTCCTCATCATCCTCCTCTTCTTGCATTTGAGTCGCCCTCGACTCGAACTCATCCTCATCGCCCAAGTATGGATTCAAATCTGCAATGTTAAAAGTGGGGTGACCCCAAACTCAAGAGGCAAGTCAAGCTTATATGCATTATCATTGATCTTTTTCAATACTCGGAGCGGACCATCAAGACGAGGCATCAACTTTGATTTTCGTAATTCAGAAATCTATCTTTTCTCAAATGTAGCCAAACTAACTCGGCCGGGTTCAAAAGTAACATGTTTTCTTCCCTTACTACCAAAGAAGTTCGTATTTAGCATTCATGAGTTCTATATTTTCTTTAGTTGTCTCATGCATTTTGAAGATCAAGTCAGCACGTTGTTTTGCATCAAAATTCAATTTTTCGTAACATGGAAGAGGTAATAAATCAATAGGAGCACGAGGGACAAAACCATATACAATCTCAAAAGGGCACATCTTAGTAGTAGAATGCAATGAACGATTATAAGCAAATTCAATATGAGGTAAGCATTCTTCCCACAACTTTATGTTCTTTTTCAAAATAGCCCTAAGCTTGGTAGATAAAGATCGATTGACAACTTCAGTTTGTCCATCAGTTTGGGGATGACAAGTAGTAGAAAATAACAGCTTAGTCCCCAATTTAGCCCACAATGTTCGCCAAAAATGACTCAGGAATTTAGAATCGCGATCTGAAACTATTGTGTTTGGCATACTATGTAAGCGCACAATTTCACGAAAGAATAAATCAGCAACTTTGGTAGCATCATCACTTTTATGACATAGTATGAAGTGTGCCATCTTAGAAAATCTATCCACAACAACAAAGACTTTATCCCTCCCCTTCTTTGTTCTAGGAAGACCTAAAACAAAGTCCATCGAAATATCCTCCCAAGGCATGCTAGGGACAGGAAGAGGCATGTATAAACCATGTGGATTAAGACGTGACTTAGCTTTTTGGCATGTAGTGCAGCGAGCGACAAAGCGTTCCACGTCCCTTCTCATCTTTGGCCAAAAGAAATGGCTAGCAAGTATGTCCTCCGTCTTCTTCACACCAAAGTGTCCCATGAGGCCACCTCCATGCGCCTCCTGCAGTAACAACAAGCGAACGGAACTAGCTGGAATGCATAGCTTGTTAGCTCTAAACACGAAACCATTCTGGAGGACAAACTTATTCCACACTTTTCCCTCTTTACAATTGAGCAACACATCCTGAAAAGCAATATCATGTTCATATTGATCCTTAATTGTCTCTAACCCGAAGATTTTGAAATCAAGTTGTGTAAGCATGGTATATCGTCTAAATAAAGCATCAGCAATAACATTGTCCTTGCCCTTCTTGTGTTTGATAACATAAGGAAAAGACTCAATGAATTCAACCCATTTTGCATGTCTACGATTTAAAGTTGCTTGACTTCGAATATGCTTTAACGATTCGTGATCAGAATGTATGACGAATTCTTTGGGCCACAAATAATGCTGCCATGTTTCTAAAGTTCGAACTAAAGCATATAATTCCTTATCATAAGTAGAATAGTTCAAACTAGGCCCACTCAACTTCTCACTGAAATATGCAATCGGTTTTCTATCTTGCAACAACACACCACCCAACCCAGTTCCACTAGCATCACATTCTAGTTCAAAAGTCTTAGAAAAATAAGGGAGTTGAAGAAGTGGTGCATGTGTCAACTTATCTTTTAATGTGTGGAAAGTGTTGTCCTATGCATCTCCCCAAACAAAAGGTACGCCCTTCTTCGTAAGCTCATTCAATGGTGCGGCAATGGTGCTGAAATCCTTCACGAAACGACGATAGAATCCAGTAAGTCCTAGAAAACTTCGCACCTGTGTGACCGTGGTAGGAGTCGGCCAACTCTGTATTGCCACAACCTTGGCTTGATCAACTTCAATGCCCTGGGGAGTAACAACATAACCAAGAAAAGAGACTCGATCCGTGCAAAAGGTGCACTTCTCAAGGTTACCAAATAAACGTGCATCTCATAAAGCATCAAAAACAGCACGTAAATGGTTAAGGTGTTCCTCCAAAGATATGTTGTAGATCAAAATATCGCCAAAATAAACCACCACAAATTTGCCAATGAAAGCTCACAAAACTTCGTTCATCAATCTCATGAAAGTGCTAGGTGCATTAGTTAACCCCAAAAGGCATTACTAACCACTCATATAGACCGAACTTAGTTTTAAAAGCCGTTTTCCATTCATCTCCTAGCTTCATGCGAATCTGGTGGTACCCACTACGCAAATCAACTTTAGAGAAAATCAGAGAACCACTTAACTCATCAAGCATATCATCTAATCGAGGAATAGGATGACGATACCTAATGGTGATATTATTGATTGCTCGACAGTCAACACACATGCGCCATGATCCATCTTTCTTTGGAACTAAAATGGCCAGGAACGACACAAGGGCTAAGAGACTCACGTACATACCCTTTGTCAAGCAGGTCTTGAACTTGGCGGTGTATTTCCTTAGTCTCTTCCGGATTTGTTCTGTATGGCGCACGATTGGGCAACGATGCTCCGGGGATGAGGTCAATTTGGTGCTCAATTCCTCAAATCGGTGGCAGCCCCGGTGGTACCTCTTTGGGAAACACGTCAATGTACTCCTGCAAAAGGTTAGTGACAGCAGGAGGCAAAAGATGTCAAGGGCGTCGGGACTTAGGGTAGCTGGCCCTTGGCTTCGGAGATTGTAGCCACGGTCCGTCTTCGCCGGCGAGGTTTAGCCCCTCTGCCGTCGGCTTGTTGAGAGAGAGAGATGGGATATTAGAGATAATGATCTTGCTTAATCCTCTCAATTGTCGATACAGGAATATATATAGCCAATGGCCTTAACCAATCTCTCCTAGATTTAAGGAATAGAAATAGAAACTACCAATCTCTCCTAGACTTAAGGAATAAAGATAGAAACTAATCTATCTTTTCCAAACTTAGCCACTCGCGGTGGCCTCCTCCTGCTGCTAGCCGCTGCCGTGGCACTACAGCATGTCACGGCGGCGCCTGTACGTGCGTCCGTACATGACATCTCTCCCCCCCTCGAGATCCAGCTCGTCCTCGAGCTGAAAGTCCGGGAATCGTGCGCGGAAGTCGCCGAGGTCTTCCCATGTTGCTGATGCGGCCTGCTCGCCGCGCCAATGCACGAGCACCTGGTGAACTCCTCGCGCCAGGCGAGCTCGCTCTACCCGGAGTGGCTCGGGAACCACCGCGCCATGGTGGACTGTGGGCAAATCAGGAGGCGTGGCCGGCGGGGTCCCGACGAATTTCTTGAGCACTCCCACATGGAACACATCATGAAGACGCGCGCCCGGCGGCAGTTCCAGGCGGACAGCGACGTCGTTGATCAGGTCGGCGACGCGGTAGGGCCCGACGAAGCGGGGCTTGAGCTTCCCCGTGGTCGAGCGTGGAAGGGAGTTGGCCTTGTACGACGGAGGCGCAGGAACGCCCAGTCGCCGACCTGGTAAGACACCGGTCGATGGAGCCGGTCGTAGTGGCGCTTCTGCACCGCCTGCGCCTGTTCCAGGCGATAGCGGACGTCGGCGAGGAAGGCCTCGCGATCTTCCATCTCCTGGGCAACAGCTGCAACACGAGTCTCACCGGGCTCGTAGGATCGGATGGAGGGCGGGTCGCGGCCGTAGACCACCCGGAACGGCGTCTCGTGTAGCGACGACTGGTAGGCTGTGTTGTAGACGTACTCAGCCCATGGCAGCCAGCGAAGCCACTGTCGGGGGCGATCGCCTGTGAAGCAGCGCAGGTACATGATGATGACGCGGTTAGCAGCTTCCGTCTGGCCGTCCGTCTGGGGGTGGAAGGTCAAGACATGTGCGACCGTGCCCATGAGGCGCATGAGCTCGCGCCAGAATGCCGAAGTGAACACCGGGTCGCGATCGGACACGATGGACTGCGGAATGCCGTGGAGACGCACGATGTCGGCGAAGAAGGCCTGCGCCACGGACTCGGCGGTGTACGGGTGCGCCAAGGGGATGAAGTGGCAGTATTTGCTGAAGCGGTCCACGACGGAGAGGATGACCGTTTTTCCGTGCACCCGGGGCAGCGCCTCGACGAAGTCCAGACCGATGTCTGCCCAGACGATGGAGGGAATTGGCAACGGTTGCAGCAAGCCGGCCGGGTGCAGGTGTTCGGACTTGTACCGCTGACATGTCGCGCACGCCCGCACGAAGTCCTGCACCAAACGACGCATGTTGGGGAAATGGAAGTCGCGGCGGAGGCGGTGCAGCGTGCGGTGGACGCCTTCGTGGCCGTCGTCGTGGACTGCGGCCAGGATCTCTGCGAGAGTGGTGATGTGGGCGGGATGTACAGCGCCCTTCGTGGCGACCATGTCGCCCACCATCGCCATGGTGCCGCTGCAGATCGGCGTGGATCTCGTCATGGATGGCGACCAGGGCCGGATCAGTGGCCTGGGCGTGACGGAGGCGCGCGATGAAGTCGAAGCGGGGTGCCGAGATTGCCAGCAACTCGCCCTCGTCGGTGTCGCGGCGGGAGAGGGCGTCAGCCACGGTGTTCGTTGCGCCCGACCTGTACTCAACAGAAAAATCGAACCCCAAGAGCTTGCCGACCCAATGGTGTTGGGGTATCGTGGCCAGGCGCTGGTCGAGGAGGTACTTGAGGCTGTAGTGGTCCGTCCTAACGACGAAGCGTCGCCCCCATAAATACGGCCTCCAATGCCGAACCGCCTGGACGAGGCCGATGAGTTCCCGCTCGTAAGCGGCGAGGGAGCGGTGTCGGGGAGCGATGGAGCGGCTGAAGAAGGCAACCGGGTGTCCGTCCTGGACGAGTGTAACACCCCAAAATTTTGCTTCTCTTAAATTCATGTGTGATTTGGCACTTTGGTGAATTTTTGGAATTTTCTGGAATTTATTTGGAATTTATTTGAATTTATTCCATTTTGAAATAATTAAAGAACTTAATTTTGCAAATAAAATTTTGTTGGAAATATTTTATTCGAGTCCAAAATGATCCAAAATATTTTCCAGAATTTTTTCCGAATTTTTCTCGAGTCATTTGCTATTTTTAATGAATTAAATGAATTATCGGGAATTATTTTAAATATTAATTCGCTGAAAAGGACCGACCGGTCGGTTACTATTCCTCGGTCCGAAGTCGGACTCGAGTCCGACCAACCCGACCGAGCCGCTTGACTCGACCGAACCCACTCCTAAACCTAATCAATCCCAACCGTTGGATCAAGATCCAACGGCCGAGATCCGCCTGCACGGCTCGAGCCAGAATCGGCCGGATCCGATCGCGCCGCGTCGATCGTGGGCCGTTGATCGCGCCACGTGGACGGCCACGATTTCGTCGTCTTCGCCGAGTCCGGCCGGACTTCGCCGCGCGCCGCCGCCAGTAGCGAACTAGGTTTCCGTCTAGGCACGGACGCCGAGGCTATTTAAAGCGTGAGACGCCCCCGAGGTTGCCCTCATCCTTGCGCACCCGTTCCCGAGCCATCTCGCCGAGCCGCCACCGTTGAGCCGCAATCGCTCGCCGGAGTTGTCTCTTCCTCCGCCGCGTTTGCGCCGCTTCGCTGTCGTCCGTCGTCTTCCGCCGAAGGAGCCAGATCCGAGTCCTCGCGACGAGACGCACCCGAAGGAGGCTTCATCTCGCCGAGCACGCCCCAAACGCCGTCGGGCTCGTCGTCGCCCCCTGCTCTCCGGTCAAGCCGCGCCGAAGCCATCGCCGTCCGCGAGCTCGGAGGACCGTCGGATCCAGACGGACGGTTGAGGTGAGCTCACGTGTTCCCAAACCCGATTAGATCTCGGATCGTTGGATCAAGATCCAACGGTTCACAATTGCCACGCGTCCGTAGCGGTCGCGAATATAGGATTAGATCTGGACCGTCCGATCTAGATCGAACGGCCCACGATCATCGAGTGGTTTAACGTGTTAACCCTGGATCTAATCCGCGCCGTTGATTTTCAAACCAACGGCTGAGATTGCGCCACGTGTCGGGAAGATGGACCGCCGGTCGGGCCCGCCCAGCGCTGGGCGTAGACGCCGACACGCGGCCCGCGTGTCGAGGGCCCGCATGTCGCTGGTCGACCGCCGCCGACGCCACCCATGACGTCACGTTGGGTCCCACCTGTCACGACCGTGGCCGAGCCCGCCGACGCCGGGCCGATGACGTCACCCGAGAGGGCCCACATGTCGGGCCGACACGTAGAGTCGTGGACCGAGTCCACTGAGACCCAAGCCGAGCGTGGACCAAGTCCATGGACCGGTGACGCCAGCAGAGCCAATCGGAGGCTGCCACGTGTCCATGCCGACGCAATAATTAATTTCGAAAAGAAAATGATTTATTAATTCGAAATATTGATTCAAATTTAGATTCAAACTTCAAACGCTTATAACTTTTGCGTTTCAACTCCGATTTGAGCGATTCAAATTTCTAAATTTGTATAAAATTAAGATCTACCTAAATATAAATTTTATTTAATTTTTGGACTAAAGTTTTTCTCTGTAAAATTATTTAATTGATTATTTAAACTTTAAATAATCATAACTTTTGCATTTTAACTCCGATTTGAACGATTCCAGTTCCTAAAAATCCAGAAAATTATGTTCTCTCTGTTTATGGATTTTATTTGGAGTTTTGGGATGTTTTTGCCTATTGTTTATTTGTGTATTTGCTATTTGCACGCTTTACGAGTAGACGTTGAAGTGCCGGAAGGATTCGAAGGAGAAGTATTGACTCAGGATCCAACTCAAGACCAAGAGCAAGTGCTTTTTGAAGGCAAGTTGTGCTTTGACCATGTTGATCCTATTTCGAAATCTATTTTGATTTAAACTATTGCATGCTAGTTCAATTAGCAACATACTTTGCTTAAACATGGGGATTAGATAAATACCAATTTGCTGTATGACACCTTGATTATCTAAGTATGTGCCATGATCCCTTGTCACCCTAGTTGTGGATTACTAGTTGGACATTATTAAATCGCCAACATGGGTTTAGATCGTTGTAGTATCTGGCTTAGACTCGCACGTGCTCATAACATGATTTTGGACAATCAAATGTTAATATTGACTTAATGGTATATTGAACCTGTTTTGGAAAAGGATCATGTGATGTTGATAGCACGTGGTGCATGGTAATCAACTGGGGTTTGATAAACGATTTTCGGCCAGGGCATGTGGCAAGAGTAATCAATTGGGCCAGCTTGTGGCATTGGGAATGTTGATTTGGTTCTTCTGTAGTCTTGCCCTGGTCACTCTAAGGACTTAACCTTGCAAGCCTTTGAACTGGGTCATACTTGCAACCACATGGCTGGAATGGGACGGCCCTAGTTGACTAAGTCGCTAAAGACTCACTTGTGGAGCCTCAGGGTGTCAATTACACCGTTTGTGTGATTGTACGGGGAGCGATCGTGGTCGTGGGCCGATACCCATCTAACGGTGTGTTGGTCCCATACTTCGCCTTGGCTAAGGGAAGGGATGGTGTAGAGCACTGACCGGAGAGGACCACTGTGTTGTTTGAGGCTTCCGAAAGGCTTTGTTACTGAACTCGCCTTCGTGGTGTTTGATCAGTATCTTGTGGGTAAAGTGCATAACCTCTGCAGAGTGTAGAAACTATGTAAATAGACGAGTCAACGGTATTGGACATCGCACGCGAATTACAAATAAGGGTTAGATTTTCTCAAAAATAACTGTGGTTTGGAAGGGAGGTTTGGTTTAGTAATGAAGATGATAGAAATGTGGTTTAGGATGCGGAAAAAATTTATTAAATTTCCTGAAAAGTTATTTATGCTTTACTTATGTCTACTCCTATCGAATCTACTTATATTACTTTTCCAATGTTGTTTACTGCAAATATACCTTGAGCTATTCCTTTGTAACAAGCCATGCATTTAGTATATTAGCCTCGCATTCTGCGGTGCATGACTTGTCGAGTACCAAGTACTCACCCTTGCCTCAACACAACATCGCTTGAAGAGGAGACTACGCCACCGTGGAGGAGGAACTCCAGGAGGATCCGTCTACTTAGGGGATGCGAGCCCGCCTCGGTTGCCTGGTATCGATGGCGCCAATGGGTTATTTGATTTTCCTTTGTTATTTCTCTTTTAATAAGTTTCGCCTTGCAGGCATATATTTGTAACTTGGCCATAAGGTCGAGTAACCTGTTTGGTTATTTAAATAAAGTACTTTGATAATATTGATTGGTATGATTGTGATATTTACCGATGTTAAGACTGTGTGCACTAAGCGCTCCTGGACTAGTGCGAATACACAGAGGGTCCGGATTTGCAAATTCGGGTCCCGACAGAGGTGGTATCAGAGCCATACTTGACTGTAGGCTCAACCCTAGCTAGAATGGTCGTAGTGAGGATAAAACCTATTTTCTAAAGCTAAAAAGTTGTCAAGATAAGAAATGACCTCTCGACTTATCCCCTTCTCTCTTTTCTTGTCTCTTGCTGGAATTTTCCCTTACCTTGTCACAATTTAAAAATTCCGAGTTCTTACGTAAAGCACTCTTGTGACAGATGGAGGAAGAGTTCAACTACGTTGATCTGGGAGTTGGTCACGCCCGCGGAACTTTGGCATATGCTACGACTCGGAGATTTTGAGAAGCCCCAATACCAAGTGGAAGTGATCGGACAAGCGGGATTGATCAAGGCTTGTGACGTGAGGATTGAGGTACCGCTAGGAAAAAGGGCCAGTGCAATCGCCTCGATACACCAGACCGCCAGAGATCTACAATGCAAATGGGTATCCAAGAAGTATCACGACGAGCAATGCGGCACATTACCCGTATCTACGCCAGAGAGTTGGAGAGTACGGTGTTCCGTTATCATCCGCGCAGCGATAACCTTCTTGACCCGAAGGCGATTCAGGATGAGGATGCCACGGTTACACAGTTGGCACGATTCGTCGTCGCCCAGGAGGATGTACTAGATAATACAGGCAAGGAGCTACAGAAGGCCCGCAAGGAGATCACGACAGAGAAGAACAGATGGCGGGAAGCTCAAGAGTATGTGGCACACCTTCTACGAAGGATTGACGAGTTGGAGATGACTTTGTACGGACCGGACCCAGAGCCGATTTGAGCTACATGAGCCAGATCCAGAGGAGTCAGATCTCGATGAGGACACTGCTTCTTCGACTACCATAGAGGACACAGTTGCTGGACATGGCGATTGTTTCGCGCCTATGCCACAGCATCCGTACCCAGGCCGTGGAGGTTTTCTCGATGAGTGAGCATAGGTTCTATAGTGAGACTCCTTCGCCGAGTCGAGTCATAGAATAAAGAGTCACCCTTTAGGCGTTAGACTCCAGAGTTAGTTCGATTTGGATTTGCTTTGTTTGCTGAGTGTGCAGTATGTGTTGCAAGGCCCTTAGGCATTGTAAGCAGCCATACCAAGTTATTAATAATAAAGTTGGACCTTAAAGTTACCCCTTTCGCCCGCATAAGTTCCATATTACTTGTCTATTCTTGTTTCCCTCTCATCTCTAAACCTAGAGCAAATCGGCGAGATGGTGAACACCCGTGGAAACTTTGGAAGCAATGGGAGTGGATCTCGCCCGGAAAACCCCAATGATGGAGCACCGACCGCCACTGGATGTGCAGAATTTTGGAGCATTTCTTGCTGCTCAGACCCGATTGATGCATGCTATGATGCAACAAATGCAGCACGTCCTTTGCTCGAGGCCACTTTGCTAATCAAGTTAATCGTGACCACGCCAATACAAGGTCAGCCGAGTTCATGAGGACTCACCCACCCACTTTCTCTGGAAATGCCAATCCATTGGAGGCCGATGATTGGTTAAGATCAATCAAGAGGAAGCTACATATAGCTCAATGCATAGGGAATGAGAAGGTACTTTACGCTTCTCATCGGTTGGAAGGAACATTACGAATGGTGGGAGAACTTCTCGTGCCACGCAGAGAACCCTCAAGATATCACTTGGGAAGAGTTCACCAATGCATTCGACAAGATCACGTGCCTGAAGGAATTATGGACCTTAAGAAGGAGGAGTTCAGAGCATCAAGCAAGGTAATCACCCGGTGGCCGACTACCGAACAAGTTCACACACCTAGCACGCTACGCACTGAGGATGTAGCGACGTATAAATCCAGGCAGTCTCGTTTTATGAAGGGACTTAACTCAGATTGCAAGTAGGGTTGATCACCCACACCTTTCCGGATTTCCAAGAGTTGGTGAATAAGGCACTTATTACGGAGGACAAGCGCAAGGAACCGGATGAGAACAGAAGCGCAGGATGCAACAAAGAAGGATCACGTCGAGAACGCATACCGGCGCTGAGTTGCACCAAATCAATTCTTGATTCCAACCACGTAATGCAACGAGGACACCATCCCGGACCAAGACCTGCCAATCAAAACTACTGCACCCCACTTCGCTAGAAACGCTACCCTGTGCAATAAGAAGGAACAAGTGAGACGTCTGTTACAACCGCAACGAGCCAGGACACTTTGCCAACAGCTTGTCCGAAGAAGACAGCAGAGCGACCCCGCCGCTTCAATCTAGGAACCACCCAGCTAGGACGCCAAAGACCAGAGCCACACCCAGGCATCGTGGTGAGAGGCCGAGTCAACCATGTCACCGCATGGATGCAACTGCAGAATGCTACGGACGTCGTCGGGTAAGTTACTTGTTAACTCGATACTGCAATGATTTTGTTTGACTCGAGCTTCGCATTCGTTTGTTTCGCAAGGCTTTGCTGCTAGAAATGACTTGAGAATTGCAAGACTTAAGTGCATGCTTTTAGTTCAAACCCACAGTTCCGAACTCCGAACGGAAGTAGGATGTTCCGGTGAGAATACTAATAGATGGAATAGAGTTCCTAGCAAACCTTATAATTTTGGAGACCCGGACCTTAGATGTTATATTGGGAATGGATTGGTTATCCAAGCACAAGGCCGTATTGGATTGTGGACGAAGGACTATCTCGATTGAGAGCCCGTGTGGGAAGAAAGTGGAATTTCAAGCCACTGCAGCTTAGAGATGGACAGCTTGATGGTTAACAGTACCAAGGCAATCAGCATAGAGGATGTCCCAAGAGTAAATGAGTACCCGATGTTTTTCCGAAGATCTACCTCGTATGCCGCCAGACAGGACATAGAGTTTGTGATAGAGCTTGTACAGTGCACAAAGACCGATAGCAAAGAGACCCTATCGGATGTCTACCGAGGAGTTGGTAGAAATGAAGAAACAAATAGAGGAGTTAATGGAGAAAGGATTTATCGGACCAAGTTAGTCGCCGTGGGGAGCACCAGCTTTGTTTGTCAAGAAGAAGGACGGAGTTTCAGGATGTGCATCGACTACCGTGCACTCAATGAAGTCACCGTGAAGAATAAGTATCCGCTACCCAGGATTGATGATTTGTTTGATCGATTAAGAGGAGCCGGAGTTTTCTCCAAGATTGATCTCGAGATCGGGATACCATCGATTGAAGATCCGATCGTAAGATATTCAAGATCGCATTCTCGTCAAGATATGGACATTACGAGTTTCTGATTATGTCCTTTGGATCGATTTAATGCGCCACTTATTTCATGAATATGATGAATAAGGTGTTCATGGAATATTTGGACAAGTTTGTCGTCGTGTTCATAGACGATATCCTAATCTACTCCAAGACAGGAGGATGAACATGCCGAACACTTAAGGCGAGTTTTGGAAAAGTCGAGGAACAAAGCAACTTTTCGCCAAGTTCAGCAAGTGTGATTTACGGAAGGACAAGGTGGAGTTTCTTGGACATGTAATGACCGCATGAAGGAGTCGCCGTAGATCCAAGCAAAGTAGAAGTTGTGTTACATTGGGAGCGGTAGAAGACTGTGACCCATTCGGAGTTTCCTTGGAATGGCAGGATACTACCGCCGTTTCATCGAAGGCTTTTCGACAATTGCAAAACCTCTTACGCAATTCTTTGAAGAAGGAAAAGAAGTTTGCATGGACGCCGAATGTGAGAAAGGATTTCAGAGTCAAGAAGCGATTGACATCGGCACCGGTGTTAGTTCTACCGGATGTTGCTCAAAGCTTCGATATTTATTGTGACGCATCGCGCCAAGGACTTGGATGTGTCTTGTCTGAGAATGGAAAGGTCGTCGCTTATGCATCAAGGCAGTTGAGGCCGCATGAGGAAAATTATCCGACACATGACCTAGAGTTAGCTGCCGTAGTGCATGCCTTGAAGATATGGCGTCACTATCTGATTGGAAACAGATGTGAAGTATATACGGATCATAAGAGCCTTAAGTACATATTCACCCAGTCGGATCTGAATATGAGGCAAAGGAGATGGCTAGAGTTAATCAAGGACTACAATGTTGGAATCCATTACCATCCCGGGAAGGCCAACGTAGTAGCCGATGCTCTGAGTCGGAAAAGCCATACCGTGAGTACGTTGCTAGCCACAAGTCAGGATGAGCTATGTGAGGATTTTCAGAAAATGAAGATTGAGGTTGTACCTAGCGGATTCTTGGCCACATTAGAAGTAAAGCCTACCTTAGAGGATCAGATCCGAGAAGGACAGAAGGATGATGACAAGATCCGCAGAATTAAGTCCATCAAGGAGGAAGGCAAGGCAGAGGACTTCAAGATGGATGAGCAAGGCACGTTGTGGATGAAGGATCGCATTTGTGTGCCTAACAAAAAGGAGTTAAAGCAACTGATTACGGAAGAAGCCCATGACTCAAGTACTCGATTCATCCCGAAGCGCCAAGATGTATCAGATCTCAAGGAGAGATTCTCGTGGCCGAGTATGAAAGGTGAAGTTGCCGAGCATGTTGCATTGTGCGACGTATGCCAGAGAGTCAAGGCAATGCATCAGAGACCAGCAGGATTGCTACAACCGCTGAAAATACCAAAGTGGAAGTGGGAGGAAATCGGAATGGATTTCATTACCGGTTTGCCGAAGACTCAAGGAGGTTATGACTCCATATGGGTTATAGTGGATCGCTTGACTAAAGTAGCCCATTTTATCCCCGTGAAGACCACTTACTCGGGAGATAAATTAGCAGAATTATACATGATCGAGATTGTCTGCTGTTTGCACGGAGTGCCCAAGAGGATTGTATCGGACAGAGGTACCCAATTTACCTCAAGGTTCTGGAATAAGTTGCATGAAGCCATGGGAACCCGTTTGAACTTCAGTACAGCTTATCATCCACAGACGGATGGACAGACCGAAAGAGTCAACCAGATTCTGGAGGATATGTTGAGAGCTTGTGCATTAGCTTATGCTACCTCTTGGGATAAGAGTTGCCGTATGCTGAGTTCAGTTACAACAATAGTTATCAGGCTAGTTTACAGATGTCACCTTTTGAGGCACTGTATGGTCGACCCTGTCGGACGCCATTGAATTGGAATGAGACCGGCGAGCGCCGTGTCTTTGGGCCTGATATTCTTCAAGAGGTCAAGAAACGGTCGCCATGATTAGGGAAAGGTTGAAGATAGCCCAATCACGACAAAAGAGTTATGCTAACAATTGTCGCCGAGACTTGAGTTTTGAACCAGAAGACTTTGTATACCTCAGAGTTACGCCTCTCAGGGGAGTTAAGAGGTTCCATGCCAAAGGGAAACTCGCACCCCGTTATGTTGGACCATTTAAGATTTTGAGCCGCAGAGGCGAAGTTGCTTATCACCGGAGTTGCCACGATCGTTAGCAGGAGTGCATGACGTATTCCATGTGTCCCGATTGAAGAAGTGTCTCCGAGTTCCTGAGGAATGCACACGTGAGTCAATTGAGTTGCAAGAGGATTTGACTTATAAGGAGTATCCCGTGAGGATTCGGACACAATGGATCGAGAAACTAGAAACAAGTCAACCCGTTTACAGAGTTCAAGGAGCAACCATGAAGAAAGCGAAGCGACTTGGGAGTGAAGAGGATTTGAAGAAAGAGTTTCCAAACCTATTCCTTTAGTAAGCCACGAATCTCGGGACGAGATTCTATTAAGGGGGGGAGGTTTGTAACACCCCAAAATTTTGCTTCTCTTAAATTCATGTGTGATTTGGCACTTTGGTGAATTTTTGGAATTTTCTGGAATTTATTTGGATTTATTTGGAATTTATTTGAATTTATTCCATTTTGAAATAATTAAAGAACTTAATTTTGCAAATAAAATTTTGTTGGAAATATTTTATTCGAGTCCAAAATGATCCAAAATATTTTCCAATTTTTCTCGAATTTTTCTCGAGTCATTTGCTATTTTTAATGAATTAAATGAATTAGGAATTATTTTAAATATTAATTCATTTGGAAAAGGACCGGCAAGGTCGGTTACTATTCCTCGGGTCCGAGTCGGACTCGAGTCCGACCCGAACCCGACCGAGCCAGTTGACTCGACCGAACCCACTCCTAAACCTAATCAATCCCAACCGTTGGATCAAGATCCAACGGCTGAGATCCGCCCGTACCGGTTCGAGCCGTGAATCGGCGGATCCGATCGCGCCCGTGCGATCGTGGCCGTTGATCGCGCCACGTGGACGGCCACGATTTCGTCGTCTTCGCCGAGTCCGAGCCGGACTTCGCCGCCGCGCCCGCCGCCGTAGCGAACTAGGTTTCCGTCTAGGGCACGGACGCCGAGGCTATTTAAAGCGTGAGACGTCCCCCGAGGTTGCCCTCATCCTTGCGCACCCGTTCCCCCGAGCCATCTCGCCGGAGCCGCCACCGTTGAGCCGCAATCGCTCGCCGGAGTTGTCTCTTCCTCCGCGGTTTGCGCCGGTTTCGCCGTCGTCCGTCGTCGTCCGCCGAGAAGGAGCCCAGATCCGGAGTCCCCGCGACGAGACGCACCCGACGGGAGGCTTCATCTCGCCGGAGCACGCCCCACACGCCGTCGGGTTCGACGTCGTCCCCGTCTCCGGCCAAGCCGGGCCAGCGTAAAGCCATCGCCGTCACGCGAGCTCGGAGGACCGTCGGATCCAGATCGGACGGTTGAGGTGAGCTCACGTGTTCCCAAACCCGATTAGATGCGGATCGTTGGATCAAGATCCAGCGGTTCACAATTGCCACGTCTTTGTAGCGATGCGAATATAGGATTAGATCTCGACCGTCCGATCTAGATCGAGCGGCCCACGATCATCGAGTGGTTTAACGTGTTAACCCTGGATCTAATCCGCGCGCGTTGATTTTCAAACCAACGGTGAGATTGCGCCACGTGTCGGGAAGATGGACCGCCGGCGGCCGGCCCACGCTGGCAGCGCAGTGTGACGCCGACACGCCGGCCCGCGTGTCGAGGGCCCGCATGTCGATGGTCGACCGCCGGCCGACGTCACCCATGACGTCACGATGGGTCCCACCTGTCGCCACCGTGGTCGAGCCCGCTGACGTCAGCGATGACGTCACCCGAGAGGGCCCACATGTCAGCGACACGTAGAGTCGTGGACCGAGTCCACGGTAGACCCAAGCCGAGCGTGGACCAAGTCCATGGACCGGCTGACGTCAGCAGGCCAATCGGAGGCTGCCACGTGTCCATGCTGACGCAATAATTAATTTCCGAAAAAGAAAATGATTTATTAATTCGAAATATTGATTCAAATTTAGATTCAAACTTCAAACGCTTATAACTTTTGCGTTTCAACTCCGATTTGAGCGATTCAAATTTCTAAATTTGTATAAAATTAAGATCTACCTAAATATAAATTTTATTTAATTTTTGGACTAAAGTTTTTCTCTGTAAAATTATTTAATTGATTATTTAAACTTTAAATAATCATAACTTTTGCATTTTAACTCCGATTTGAACGATTCCAGTTCCTAAAAATCCAGAAAATTATGTTCTCTCTGTTTATGGATTTTATTTGGAGTTTTGGGATGTTTTTGCCTATTGTTTATTTGTGTATTTGCTATTTGCACGCTTTACGAGTAGACGTTGAAGTCTGGGAAGGATTCAAGGAGAAGTATTGACTCAGATCCAACTCAAGACCAAGAGCAAGTGCTTTTGAAGGCAAGTTGTGCTTTGACCATGTTGATCCTATTTGAAATCTATTTTGATTTAAACTATTGCATGCTAGTTCAATTAGCAACATACTTTGCTTAAACATGGGGATTAGATAAATACCAATTTCTTTGTATGACACCTTGATTATCTAAGTATGTGCCATGATCCCTTGTCACCCTAGTTGTGGATTACTAGTTGGACATTATTAAATCGCCAACATGGGTTTAGATCGTTGTAGTATCTTTGCTTAGACACACTTTCGTGCTCATAACATGATTTTGGACAATCAAATGTTAATATTGACTTAATGGTATATTGAACCTGTTTTGGAAAAGGATCATGTGATGTTGATAGCACGTGGTGCATGGTAATCAAGCGGGGTTTGATAAACGATTTCGGCCGGGGCATGTGGCAAGAGTAATCAGGTGGGCCAGTTGTGGCATTGGGAATGTTGATTTGGTTCTTCGGGTAGTCTTGCCCTGGTCACTCTAAGGACTTAACCTTGCAAGCCTTTGAACTGGGTCATACTTGCAACCACATGGTCGGAATGGGGCGGCCCTAGTTGACTAAGTCGCTAAGGACTCACTTGTGGAGCCTCAGGGTGTCAATTACACCGTTTGTGTGATTGTGCGGGGGCGTGTCGTGGTCGTGGCCGATACCCATCTAACGGTGTGTTGGTCCCATACTTCGCCTTGGCTACGGGAATGGATGGTGTAGAGCACGAACCGGAGAGGACCACCTGTGTTGTTTGAGGCTTCCGAAAGGCTTTGTTACGGGAACTCGCCTTCGTGGTGTTTGACTGTATCTTGTGGGTAAAGTGCATAACCTCTGCAGAGTGTAGAATCTATTTAAATAGCCGAGTCCACGGTATTGGACATCGCTCGGGAATTACAGTCAAGGGTTAGATTTTCTCAAAAATAACTTTGGTTTGGAAGGTTGGTTTGGTTTAGTAATGAAGATGATAGAAATGTGGTTTAGGATGGGGAAAATATTTATTAAATTTCCTGAAAAGTTATTTATGCTTTACTTATTTCTACTGCTTTCGAATCTACTTATATTACTTTTCCAATGTTGTTTACTGCAAATATACCTTGAGCTATTCCTTTGTACCAAGCCATGCATATAGTATATTAGCCTGCATTCTGCAGGCATGACTTGCTTTGAGTACCAAGTACTCACCCTTGCCTCAACACAACATCGCTTGAAGAGGAGACTACGCCACGGTGTGGAGGAGGAACTCCGGGAGGATCCGTCTACTTAGGGATGCGAGCCCGGTCGATTTACTGTGGTATCTTTGGATGGCGCCACGAGTTATTTGATTTTCCTTTGTTATTTCTCTTTTAATAAGTTTCGCCTTGCGAGGCATATATTTGTAACTTGGCCATAAGGTCGAGTAACCTGTTTGGTTATTTAAATAAAGTACTTTGATAATATTGATTGGTATGATTGTGATATTTACCGATGTTAAGACTGTGTGCACTAGCGCGTTCCTGGACTAGTGCTGAATACACAGAGGGTCCGGATTTGCAAATTCGGGGTCCCGACAACGAGCACCGCGCCGAACCCGTGCGACGAAGCGTCACATTCGACGATGAAGAGCTTGGAGAAGTCCGGCATGGCGAGGACGGGGGCCGTGGTGATCGCGCCTTGAGCTGCGAACGCCCATGACGGCTGCGTCGTCCCAAGTGAAGCCGTCCTTCTTGAGGAGGGCGGTTAGTGGCGCGGCGACCGTGCCGTAGTTGTGGACGAACTTGCGGTAGTAGCCCGCTAAGCCGAGGAAGCCACGCACCGCCCGAGCAGAACGTGGTGCCGGCCAGTCGAGGATGACCTACACCTTGGCGGGATCCATGGCGACACCCGCCTCAGATATGACGTGGCCGAGGTAGGCGACGGAGGGGGCGCCGAAGGCGCACTTAGCGCGCTTGACGAAGAGCCGGTGCCGCCGAAGCTCGGAGAGGACGGCGCGGAGATGGCGAAGGTGATCCGCCCAAGTCTTGCTATATATCAAAATGTCGTCAAAAAATACGAGGACGAAACGACGAAGGAAGGGGCGAAGTACATCATTCATGAGGGCCTGAAATGTTGCCGGAGCGTTGCAAAGCCCGAACGCCATCACCAGGAACTCATATAAGCCGTCGTGGGTGCGGAACGCGGTCTTGTGGACATCCTCCGGCCGCATCCGCACCTGGTGGTACCCGGACCGCAGGTCCAGCTTGGAGAAGAACCGCGCGCCGTGGAGTTCGTCGAGAAGCTCGTCGACCACCGGGATGGGGAACGCGTCCTTGACAGTTAGTGCGTTCAGGGCGCGATAGTCCACGCAGAAGCGCCACGACCCGTCGGGTTTCTTGACGAGAAGGACCGGTGACGAAAACGGAGAGTCGCTGCGGCGAACGATGCCCTGCTCGATCATGGCGACGCACTGCCTCTCAAGTTCATCCTTGTGGGCCACCGGGTATCGGTACGGGCGAACGGCCACCGGCTGCGCGCCCGTCTTGAGGGTGATGCGGTGGTCGTGCGCGCGCTGAGGGGGCAGCTCGGTGGGCGCGACGAAGATGTCCCCGAAGGAATCCAGGAGCTCGTCGAGGAGGGGCTCTCCGGCCGCCGTGGCGCTGAGGGTCGGCGCGCTGGAGGACGCCACACCCGACCAGCAGATGGTGCGCCCCTGGTGCTTGAACGTCATCCGGCGCCGGGCGAGGTCCCAAACAATGGGGCCCAAGGCGCCGAGCCACCGGGTGCCGAGGACCACGTCATAGCCCGCCAATGGCATGACGAAGAGGTCGGCAGGGAAAGCGGCGCCGTCGATGGTCAGGGGCGCGCCGCGGATGACCCCGACGCACGAGACGCGCTCGCCGTTGGCGACCATAGCCGTGAGGCGTGGACGTTGCTGAAGAGGAAGGCCGGAACGCCGGGCAGCCGCTTCGGAGATGAAGTTGTGCGTGCTACCGGAGTCGAGGAGGGCGACGAGCGCCACGGGGCCGAGCGCGACGGCGACCTGCATGGTGTCGGCGAAGGAGACCCCGGCGAGGGCCTGTAGGGAGAAGACAGGGGCGTCCCCGTCCGCGGTCTCCTCAGACTCCTCGGTGGGCCCGTCAGCATCATCCTCCTCGATACCCTCCAGGAGGAACAGCCGCTGGCAGACGCGGTTGTGTCCCCGGGAGAACTTCTCATCGCAGTTATAGCAAAGGCCTTTTCGGCGCCGCTCCTCTTGCTCCGCCTGGGTGAGGCGCTTGATCTGGCGGCCCTCGACGGAGATCATTGCGGGTGTGGCCGCTCTGGGACCCGGTGGCGCCGGCAGGGCCAGGCGGGGCGGCGGCGCAGGCAACAGAGGCCGTGGCGGGGCCCGAGGCGCTGGGGAGGCGTACTGCTCGCGCAGCTCAAACTGCCGGGCCAGACTCATGGCGGCGGCCAGGGACTGCGGGTTCTGGATGCGGACGTCGATGCTGAGCGGCGGCTGGAGACCACCGGTGAAGAGTTGGACCCGCTGCGACTCCTCGAGCGGACCGGCACGAGGAAGGAGCGCCTGGAACCGATCTTGATATTCGGCGACCGTGCCCGTACGCCGGCACTCAGCCAATTCGGCCAGCGGAGCAGAGCGCAGCGGCGGCCCATAGCGCAGGTTCAGCAGCTCCTTGAACCGACGCCATGACGGGGTGCCTTCGTCCCTCTGGACCTGGACGTACCACATCTGCGCGCCGTCCTCCAAGTTGTAAGAGGCCATCCAGACCTTCTCCTCCTCCATGATCCGCTGATGGAAGTACGATTCGCAGCGATTGACGAAGATCAACGGATCGGTTTTGCCGTCGTACCGGGGAAAATCCATCTTCTGGAACCGCGGCGGTCGATCGTTGTGGTGCTGACCGTCATTGCCCCCGTGGGAGCCCGACGATGAGAAGGACTTCTCCTTCTGTAGCGTAGTCACGGTCGTCTGCAGGCTCGTCACAGTCGTGGTCAGTGACTCGATCATCTTGGCCAGATCAGCGATGGTCGGATCCGACATGGCTGAAGTATTCGAGGTGGCGACTGATGGTGGTGACGCGGAAGTAGCAGGCTGTTGCGGCGGTGCGGCAGAGGAAGACGAGGAACGCCTGGAAGCTGATACCAGGTTGTCAAGGGCGTCGGGACCTAGGGTAGCTGGCCCTTGGCTTCGGAGATTGTAGCCACGGTCCGTCTTCGCCGGCGAGGTTTAGCCCCTCTGCCGTCGGCTTGTTGAGAGAGAGATGGGAGATTAGAGATAATGATCTTGCTTAATCCTCTCAATTGTCGATACAGGAATATATATAGCCAATGGCCTTAACCAATCTCTCCTAGATTTAAGGAATAGAAATAGAAACTACCAATCTCTCCTAGACTTAAGGAATAAAGATAGAAACTAATCTATCTTTTCCAAACTTAGCCACTCGCGGTGGCCTCCTCCTGCGCGCGCGCAGCGCGTTCTGTGGCACGGCGCATGTCACGGCGGCGCCTGTACGTGCGTCCGTACATGACAAAAGAGAAGGCAGATCTTCAAATGAAAATAAGGCCTCTTTGCAAACGAGAGCATAACAAACAGTATCACTAACATGTAACTCGTGCAAATCAGATTCTCCAGGTTGCTCGGTGAGAGTTGTTTAGCTTTTTGTTTATTACCTAAAGTCAGAAAACAGCCACCATAGTTTTGCTATTGTAGGATTTCCTCTTTAACCAAGACAATTTGTGCCCCGCTTTAACTACTTGTTCTTGGTTTGTTGAATTGTCGGTTACATAATTATGTGCTTGCTGGTCTTAGCGTTTTGATCTTTAGAGTTTCGAGTTCTAGTCACTTTTTCGCAGAGTCGTGTTTTCACAAATCTATACTGCCGTCCCAAAAGAAAAACAAAACCGTGCGGCACACGTGCTCTCCAGGATAGATCGGTTTTCTTTTTCCAAGTTGTGCTCCACATATATCCATATAAAACCCACTTTCCTTCGCTCGGTTTGAATCGTAACGTAAAGAGCAAAGAAGAATCTATAATACCGAATAGACTCCTTTTATAGCGCTCGGTTTCCTGTTAAGCGCTAGAGTTTTCCTTTTCTATTTCGGTTTCCTTTGTAGCACGAGAGTTTGTTTCGGTTTAAATAGATCAAAGAGTCAGTCAGCTAGTTCGGTTTCGGTTCCAGACAGAGAAGAGGTCGGGTCGGACCAAAAAAAAAAAAGTCTGGAACCGCTCCGGAAATTTTATTATCCCAAACCTATTTTTAGGTGGTTTCTACTCTTTTAAGACAATCCCCATCTTACGCGGTTCCAGACAGCCATCTGTGCAAGGACCAATTACTCGTGCCAAAGCACGTCAGCTCAATTATCAGGTCAACTCGTTTCTAAGTTTGTATACGATTAATTCACATAATGGATTGCTATTTAATTCTTGTGATGATTTCATTGTTCTTAGGAACCAAGGAGAAGATCAAGCTCGGTCATCATATGCGCAGGATCCAGAAGACAAAGTCAAAGAGGAAAACGAGCACATGAGAAATACTACCAAGAAGGAAAGGAGGAAGGAGTTTCCTTTCTTTTTGGAAGCCCGAAATCAGATCAAGGCGCCATGAAAAGTCTCGTTTATTTTTTTCTTTTGTATTTTAGGAAGCTTTGTTAAGAAGGAAAGGAGGGGCGGATTTCCCTCCTGTGTTGGGCTGCATGTGCGCCCTCTCCCTTGGCTGCCATATGGGCGCCTCCTCTCAACCCTCCACTTCTCCTCTTTATATACTCCTGCCCGTCCCTCCCTTAGAACTCGGATTTTGTTGATTGAGTTTAGCCGTGTGCAAACTTTCTTCTTCAAGTTGTACTAGATAGCCACCTTGTGAAGACATTAATAGAATCCCAATTCGTCTCCACTATCTCTCATACTTCAGATTGTTTTACTTGTTCTTGTTTGTTCTTCGATTACCAACAAGAATTGAACTTCGTGTTCAGGTTGATCTCGGCTACCTAGCAGGATCAATAACCACGCGGAGTAGGTTCAGCGATTGCTAAGGCGCCATCGACTTGTTCGTGCGTAGTCGGATCGTGAGAGTCTTCTCCAACACCAATCGATAGTTATCACTCCACCGAAAGATCGGGCACTCTAGACATATCAAGTGGTATCAGAGCTAGGTCCCGAAACAAGAGGGTGAGAATGATAGTACCACCTTGCTTGTGGAGGGGAGAGAATACCACCTTAAAAGGGAGAACAACCCTTCCCCCGGGCTAGTCTTTTGGGGACCACATGGGACTCTTATGACCTGGCTATGGCAGCCAAGGTGTGTATTTCTCTCGTGGTCCAAGGTCCACACCCCTGGGCCAGTTGGGCAGTCCGCTCGCCGGGCGAGGCACGTGCGCCATACGGCTGGGCCGCGAAGGGCACGGTGCGCACCTGGGAGGGATGCATCATTTTTTCTGCAAAATCTGTACAACATTTGATTTGAGAATGCAGATCAGGTTTTGTTGGGTACTGATCAAGGGTAGGACCAAGCGCAGGGAGTTATAAGGGCCCAGATCACTTCTTTGTAAAACATCTGTAAAATTCTGCTGGTATGGGAAGTATTTCCATACGCAAGAAATACTGTCATTGGTTAACCTGTGCAATCTGCTTATCGAGAGATGTGACGCTCGGAAACATCTATCCTGCACTACTCTGGTAGTTGGTTCAGTTGTTCTTTCTACCTTCATTCTTCTACTAAATTGGATTCCATATTGTGTTATCCATTCATGTGAAATGAGGAATTAAAGTGAATTGGCATTGCCTAAATGTTATAGTGCTAAATTACTAGCTGCATAAGCATGATTTCTCTAAAGACGTTAGTGCCAATATTTTAGATGATTGTTGGGTATAGCTTAAGGATGCATAAAAATGCATCTTATATTTATATCTCGTTATCTACCTTTCAAAAGTGTTTTGCTAATCCATATTTATTCTGTTCATGTTCTCTGTATACAAATACAATCACTAGGCTTGAAAATTGAGACATGCTTTTATCTTGTACGAGAGATCGACTCTGCTGCAGGGGGGCCAACCAGCCTTTGCCAAGCGTCCTGCCGTCCTGCTAAAGGGTGTGGGTCCAGGATATATTAATCAAGTTTACAATTGGAATTAAGCATTAGGGGTAAAAACATCTCCGGTCTCGTCCCTTCTGTTTCTCCGATTCCAGTCACGGCCTGGTGCATTTCTTCTTTCAATTTTTTCCTTGAGGTGTTGCAGCCATTATTACTCCCCAGATATGCAGGACTTCAGGAACAAAGGGATTACCAGATCTCTCGTCCCAACAGCGTTGTGCCATATGTTCTGTTGTGCTAGCATTTATGATTTATCCTAGGCGGAGGATATAGAAGCCGAAGAGTTGTCTAGAGGCAACGCGGCCATTGCCGGACACGCCATGATAATAGGCCAAAATGATAAATGCCTCTGTTAAAGCTAATAGGGCAGCTTGCAGGTTACTCCTGGATCCGAGTCGAAGTAAGACCTCATAGTAGCGGTGACGAGCTAGCACATAAGGCAGTTTTTCTCTGTTTGTTAACAAGAGCAGTTTTCTCTGCTTGTTAACAAGTGCCTTATGCCATCATTCTAGTTCTTTTGGCAGCCTTTTGGGTTGAGCTCTTTTTATGGTACACTGAATTCAACGTGGACCGTTCTTTCCTTTCGATCTAATAGATCAGATTAGTTTGTATTTATTTATATTTCCTATGGTAATATAGTAGTATAAATATCTTTAACAAATCAATAGCTAGATTTGATTTCTATTACGTATTATATACTACCGATATAATGCACCGTAAAATTTCTCTTTAGGTTAGCTTTAGTGTGCTGATACTTTTATGTCTTTAACTCAAAATTTGCTGTTTTAGATATGCAAGGGTGGTAGCACTTGTCATTTTGCTTCTATTCATGGCTATTTACTTGATTCCACATGCTAACACAACCTGCATTAATTTGAAACAGTCGCTCGAGAACTTCTATTCAGCATATAATGGATGTTGTCGAAGGGCACCGATTCAAATAAGTTAGGACTCGTATACTAGAACACGCATGTTATTCTCAATATACTTTTGGCCATGAATATCGTGAGCATCCACTACACGAGTAGAATATGCATTCTAGATTTCTAGTTAACGAACTTCTGGCGATGTTTTGAGAAAGAACGACAAGTTCGTGCAGTCAATATGTAACATCAACAAGCTTAACTAAAATCCACTGCACCTCCAAATATGCAAAATGACAAGGCTGTTCCATACTTGATTCAAAAGTACCTTTTCATCAAGCTTATTACCTGTCGAACATAACGGAAGACTCAAATTTATGCTCATAAGCATAAGCAAAATGCACTTGCATGGTTCAAAACTTCACATTAACCTTGGTGTCATCACTTAGAAGATTCCGAAAGCAGTTGTGCTTGTCTGGTAAGGTGCTGGTGAGCAGCGCCCAAAATACATCTTTTGTGGAATGTCTGACATGGTATCCTTCCAAGTGCTGTTCTCATCGATGGATGTTACGACTGGTTCGTTTAGATACGCGTAACTGCTTTTTCTCCACCTGCAAACAGTAAGGGAGGATGATCTGTGATCAGGCATGGCAGCCATATAAATGAAGCAGCTATGATGGTAGTATATTGCTAGGAACAGATATTCACATATAAGTAAGTATGCACTTCCAAGGTTTCTTTTTGGTTACCAGTATTTTTTATCTACATGGTGGTTTTACTTTTAGGCCCTGTTTTGTTTGGGTTTTTCACTTACTTAAAAGCCAAAAAAAAATAAAGCCTAAACAAATATGTGCCTTTTTATCTGGGCTTTTCAAAAGCCATGAGCCGCTATATAACTAAAAGCCAAAAGCCACTAAAGATGTGTTTTTTTTGGCTTATTGAGGGTTGATTTTAGACTAATACCTTCAAGTTAGGGTAAAATTGTCCACCTTACCACATATAAAAGCCGATTGTTTTTAAACTGTTTAAGTTAAAAGGCTGACTTTAAACTATAAGTTAAAAAACCTAAACCTAAATAAAAAGGGTCTAACCTAAACAAAAAGGGTATAGTCTTGTGTGCAGAAAAGGAGACACAAAACCTTGTTAAAGACAACAAACTTGGAGTACCTCACGGAGCAAATTTGGAGTAAGGTTTGTAGAATATAGTGCTCTGTCATAAATTCTTACATATCTGGTGCAGGGCATTCAACCGGTGAATTCTATTGAGTGGGATACAGATTGTTTTCCACACTGCAACATCATCCAGGTTACGAAAAGATGACGAGACATTGGAAAGATGCGCATTCCACTTGCAGTGCAACTGTAGAATGCATAAAGAAATAATGGTTATCATCAGGAGACGGGAGTGTACCAATCCTTGACGCCAATTCGTATCTCAATATTCCTGGTGACAACTGCCTCCACTTTGCTGTTCTTGGTGATGTCTCCTTCCCTCATCATCTTGTCTCTCTCATTTGTCTCACCAATAATCCCGTTTATCATTTGCTCAAAAAGCATGTAATCTTCTTGCTGCTCTCAACATAGTTTAACAATCTAAATTATGCTAACATAATAGTAAAGGGCAAAGGTATCAAATTAATGCTGTTATATAATGATTTATTCAATGTACCTGTACCATAGTTTTGTACCAAAGAGGGTTGGCTGTTTAGTACTCTCTCCGGTCACAAATACATGTTGTTTTGGACATCAACACAGTCCACAAAACACAACTTTGATCACTAATTTATACTGTAATATATTTATAAACACAATAAAATTATAATGTTATGAAATTATTTTTCGTGACAAATCTATATATATGATTTTATGTATCCAGTCTAAATATTTAAAACATATCAATAGTAAAAGGTTTGAAAGTAGCTGCATGGATTCCAAAATAGCATGTGTTTGTGATGGGAGGGAGTAGATAGTTAGTGGGATAATCAATGTAGTATGCAAAATATTGTTGATCCGTGAGGGAAACAAAGCTTACCTTGAGTGTCTTGACTTTGATCCTTGCAGCCTCCTTCTCGGCCGCGAGCTGGTGCTCCTCTTCTTCCATCTTCTTTCTCATCCAGAAATGGTCAATTTCTGCCCGAGTGATGCTCTGTGCTGGGGCTGCCATCCTGCTCGGAAGGACATAACGACCATAAGGCTGATACAGTGGTACACAAGTCCTCGACACCGGTGACCGTGGAGCACTCGCCATCTTCTTCACCATGCACCCTTTGATCATCTTCTTTGAATTCTCTCTCTCTCTCTCTCTCTCTCTCTCTCTCTCAAGTATGCCTTGTATGGTTTCTTCCGAAGGTACCTACTGTCAGTCTGACCTTCTACAGCAGAACGATATGTAAGGTATCCTTTTAATTCTATCCACTCTTCTCAACCATTGGTCTTGAGCATCTTTTGTTGCTTTGGGAGTCACTGGTAGAGACAGAGTAATTAAGGTCTTTTAATAGAATATTAAGGCAGAAAAAGGTGGTGCTCCTGTACGGGAAGAAGAATGGCACTGGAGTCTTTGTGTTGACATGTACGGATGGATGGACCACTCCACTGGCAACGGTGGACCTAGGACTAAAATTTAGGATACGCTAATGGAAGGAATTTAGGATACGCTAATGGAACAATGCCAACATAAAATAAACGAAATGAAACATAAATCGAACCACCACGGTTTGGTAGAAACGTTTCAGGTAGAATCAGAATCATTTTCTGCAAACTATTTGGTACGGTTCCAGATTCTTGTAGAAATAGGGTTGAGGGTGATTCAGCCACAGTGTGGAAAAAGAAAAATCATTCCGAATTTTAGCTCGTTTGGCTGGGTTTCTCCTAGATTCTAGTAGAAACAGTTCGGTTCCAAATTGCCAAACGGAGCCTTACCGTCAACCAAGCACCAACCACTGTATATGCATTCTCCAGCTTTCAGCTGTTCGTTAAAAAAACTTGCAAGTGAGGTGTCCGTACCGTGTGATGCACTCTCTGGTAAAAAAAAACTTTCACCTTTTAAAAGAGGTATCTTTTGGACACATAATTTCTCTTATATAAATATATAAACACTTGTGCAATAAATCATTCATTGTTCATTATTTATTCTATTCTCGAGTTTAATCTCTACTCTAAAATCGTGGCCTATCTCAAGTGAAATTACCAAAGGCGCAGTTCTGCATTCTGATACTCTTGTCCAACGGATGAAAGGATTCTGGATAATTACTAAGAAAATGCACTATCCGAAAAATCAAAAGAAAACTGAACGAACATACAAGTGGCGGATCACACAATGACTAGGAAAGTTCGCATGCGAACACGAATGTTCCAAGGGCTGTGAGGGGGCGACAAATATTTGTATTCTTTTCGGAGGAGGGATTTAAAATTCAACAATATTGATGTGTACTAATCTGGAATCGGACATATATTGTTTTCTTCCAACAGGTTTGAGCTCGCATCTGTTGTGGTCTCGATCAGTGTAGACATAATTGGACAAGCATTTTAGCCCCAGAAATCATCACATTAATTTAGATGGGTTTAAAAGTAATCTTTCTGAACGATAAGCAAGCGAGTATCTTATGATTAATGATCTGCTTCCATTGGCCACTCTTGATCCGTCTTGTTTGCTGTAGCGGACCGCCCTTTTCAGGTGGCACATTTAGATACCCCAACAGCTACCCAGGATGATTAACTATTGGGAAATCAAGTGCACATTGCCAAACAAAGAGCAAATTCAACTATTTTTATAGAATATAAGGCTTAACGACCAAGTTTCTTACAAAAGGAAGCGTAGCCGGACCCCAACGAGATTACAGTCAAAACACCGCACAGGCAGACCTGAGCAAAAGACTAAGACCTTAAAACCAAACCAATTCGCTATCTATGAACTCATGGTAAACGCCAGCTTCTTGGAACTCTGAAAGTGTTGTGTTAAGCAAGGGTGAGTACACAACCGTACTCAACAAGTCACACGGAAAAACACTGAAAACTACATACAAGGGATTAACAAAATGGTTGGCACAGGGTTTAAGTATTTGGATGCTTTTTGATTTGTAAGAACATTTTTCATTTGAAACACAAACCATAAATAATAGCAGAGGGGGGTTTCCACAAGTTGTCACAATTAAGCCACATCCTCAGAATTCACCAAAGTCTACTTGAGCTCGGTTATGGTAGTCACCCTAATTCAAACTTAGCTTCATTAACCGGAAGCATGATGTATTTGAATACCATTTATTAAACTCTGCAGAGCTGCTCAGCTTTACCCATAAGATATCTATGACCATAAATGCCACGTACGAATTACATGCAACTTAAATGCACACGACCGAGTCGATACCATCACAACCTTTTGATTGAACATCCCCATGGTAGCTCCTACTCAATAGGTCCTTGGACCCACTGCTCTTGGGACCCCACTGGCCAACGCAGGAGCCGCGCTCTAATACTGAGTGGGTACCTATCGTTGTGAGAACCAGCGAATGACGCCTCATTCCCGTCTCACCAAATCCAACAGTCATTCCCCTGCTGGGAATGACTGCTCCCCATTCTCCTTCTGAGAATGGTACCACCATGCAATGTAAGTATTCCCAGGGGATGGACAATGTACTGAGCTATGTCAGAAACGGTTCAACAGATCAATCCGACTGGTGGTTGAGCTGGATCTTAATTTGTTTACTTTGCTCAAGGGGGGTTTAACCTTATGTTGCCAAAGATCAAGCCTTACAACATCCACAAACCCATCATGGTACCTGCTCGTACTAGCTACCAAACCAATCATGGCTCACATCATCGGTCGGGGATCGGACTCACATCCACCTCGTGGTTAGTCCAATACTGTCCCCCTGACCGTAGCACATTTTTAAATACCCCGAGCCAACTGCTCGCCAGAATTTTATTTCCCATTTAAAGAATTTGAGTGATACTAATAAGACTAATTAATTAACTAGGGTGCTCATAATCATTGACTAGGATTATTCAAGGGTAATAGGGTTCATCAATATCAAGGAGACTAATTGCGAAACTGGGTATAGCTAAGTTACACGTCATTCTAAACTATCGATTTCAGTATTTCAACATACAATTAATAATGTGATAGAAACTAAATATTGTAATATTAGAGACAATTGGGTTCAACGTGATCAAGGGCGTGCGGCTTGCCTTGTTGGGCTGAGGGGTCGTCTAGGGCGCAATCGTTGTAGTCGTACTCGGATCTTGTCTGGTCCTGCTCCTACTTCGAGAACTGCTCAGACTCTGAGAACTACGCGAACGTTGGATTTAGCACAAACGAACGAAAAATGGTAAATAAACGAAAACGAAACGCCGAACGAAAACGGAAACGAAAATGGAAAACAGTCGAAGGAGGTTGAAGGGCAACTTGGGCATTTTGGAATTTTCGAGACTTCAAAAGGCAAAACGGAGGCCGTTTTTGGACTCAATGAGTCAAAACGATCAAGATGGTATATTTTGGTCATTTTGGAATTTTTCGAGGATTTTTGGAATTTGTCTGGATTTTTTCGGAATTTAAGAAAAAAAACAAAATTGAAATGAGCTGCACAGCAACACGTATTTCAGCCCAAATGGCCCACGGGGGCGCTGTGCATGTGCGCGGCCTGCTGGGCCGGCCCATTCTGCGTAGCTGGCCAGCCAGACATGTGGGGCCCAGGTGGTAGTGGCTAGCGTGGCCGATAGGTGGGCCCGGCGGGCGGGGCGCTGACGCGCGGGCTAGGGGGCGTAGTGGCTGACGGGTGGGGTTGAGGGAGTGGCGAGGCGCGTGAATGACAGGTGGGGCTGGCCTGGTAGTGGGCGACGGCTCGGTTTAACCAACGAGCGGGCCTCGCTAGCAGAGGGCGTGGATCATTAGGGTTAGGGCTAGGGGCGAGTGGGGTGGCGGCGGCAATTCGGGTGGCGGAGGGGTGAGGGCGGCCGGGGGCAAGGGTGGCTGGCGCCGGGGGAGAAAGGGGGTTCGGTGGGGGGAAGCCGAATGGGGGGGGCTTCTAGGGTTAGGGTCGGGCGGAGCGAAGGTGGCGGGGAAAAAGGCACGGGCGGTGGCGTTGCTTCAGCCGGAGGGAGAGAAGAAGGGGGTTTGGCGCTCGAAGTTGCGAAGGAAAGGGAAGGGGAGGGGCGGTGCTCACCAGGGAGAAGAGGGGGGCGAGCACGAGGAAGGAGGGCTCGGGCGTGGCTTTTATAGCTGCGCGATAGCATGGGTGGGTCATGGGGGCTGGCGAGCTACCACCATGGGAGGCGGAATGGTGGGGGACGGTGATGGGGGCAGGCGAGTGCAGGGAGTGGGGCGACGACCGGGGAGGGGACAGGTCGGGGCGGGTGAGCATGGGGTCCAAGGCGGGATGGCGCGGGGCGACAGCGGTGACGGACCGGTCGGCGGGCGGCAGACCAGGCTCACGGCGGGACACGGCGGAGCGGGCTGGGAGGGGCGAAGACGACGGTCGGAGGCCCAGATAAGTTCAAGCAAATTCAGCCCCAAATCCAACAAAATTCCGAAATTGACTTCCAAATCTCAATTCCAAATTCGATTTCAAAAAAAATTCCTTTGAAATTTTGGGTTATTTCATTTGCACTTATAGAAAAACTATTCACGATGATGTGATTTTTTACTGTCCTGTAAATGTGTGTAGGAAGAGGACTTTTTTCTTTCCAGAGGATGTCCTCCCAGGTATCCACGGCCGGTCCGTCATATCGATGGGATCCGTGCAGGTATTTCACATCATGTTTCAATACAAGCTTCGTATTTGCTGGATTCCTATGGCCTCATTCATTTTAGCTTCTGGACAACTTTTGCTTATAAAAAAAGCGGATTATTTACCGAACAGGAGAATTCTGGACAATTTCTCTGAGAATCAGAAGCTACTTTCTACATAGGAGCAGAATACGGCTGATTCTCACTGATTCTTGCTGATTCTCACTGACTCGGTCTGAAACCTAGAAGTCGCGGCTGGCCCGGGCTGATTCTCCCATAATCAGAAGCAGCTTATCCCATAATTCAGAATCCAGAGGCTGAAACGAACTGGATCTATATGTGGTACACACCCCTGCATCATCTCTCTCATTGTCGTCTACTCACCTCGGTATCCACCGATTCAAAACCACCTTCAGGGAGGAGAGATGCATCAAATGTGCTCGACTAGAAGAAAGTCGCTATCAGGGTTCACCAAACCATTTTTGAACTAAAAATCGAGATCCCGACGGTACCGGTTTACCACGAAAATCGTCAAAAATCGGTCAGTTTTCTCGAAAAATCGATCGGCATCTCGAACCTTTTGGGCGGTCGGTTTTTTGAACGGTTTTCGTCGGTTTTCTCAAAAAATTGCTCTGTTTTCATCAGTTTTCGAGCGGTTTTCATCGCATAATTTTTTTTTCAAATTTTTTGAATCTTTTTTGAATTAAACCGGTTTACCGACCGATTTAGGATTTCGAACCGGCTCAATACGGTCGAAAACCATGATTTTCGAGCGGTTTTGTGAACCCTGGTTGCTGTAGTTAGGAAATGCGGCCCTCTCGCAGATAGGGAATGGACGGGATTGTAGTGTAGGGATGGGTGGAGCTCCATCCTTCACGGCTCTCATGGCGAGCATGACTAATCTTGGAACCAGGATGGCCGCTGCCAATCGTGAGGTGGTACAACTGCTTGGATCTATAGTTGTTTGTCTTTGTTTTTCCTCGCATTTCTTAACTAATAAAAGAACCTCTCTGCACAACGGGATATGGTCCGTGTGAGGCCATATACAATGCAGGCGTTTAAAGGGATGCTTAGCAATGAAAAACTGAATTTTGTTGCCACATAAGATAGACAAGATACTTATTTTGAAGTATCGATGCTTAATTAAGCATGGATATCGATGCTTAATTAAGCATCCATGCTTAGCAGATGCTTATGTGTATATAAGCATTCAAAAAGTGATGTTTGCATTGGAGGTCTTGACTCTTGAATAGATGCTTCTAAGCACCTATCTAAGCGTTTTGCATTGAACATGGCTTGAGGGCTCCTTCTGTTCGTGCCGACTGCCTATGAAAGAAAATAACGCCTCACACCTAAATAAAAATCGCTACCATAGAAAAGCAGATGTGTGGGGTTTTCCTATCTGGCGCCCTTCCTCTGAGTAAACACTAAACACAGTCACGCCGAGTTTCGTATTATCAACAACTGTTTGCCCACATCTTCCCTTGTCGAGACAAACAACAACCCAAGCTTATTCCCCCGCCTTGTGCTGTTGTGCAGCCCTATCACAACTTAGCAACTTCCTCCCTACGGCAACCACTCTCCCCTCCCCTCGCATCTCGGTATAGGCCTTCTCTGGCCTCCCACTCCCCTCCCCTCTCCATTTGTTTCCCGATTAGTGCAATCCAAATTGGCGCGAAAGATTCCATGGCACCAAAGATCAGGGGATCTAGCAATGGCAAATTGGGGCTCATGGTATGGTGATGTAGGAGGTGGAGGCATGGGAGCATGGCCTAGCTAGCAAACGGTGAAGGCTGCTCTGCGCACAGACGCCAGACGCTGTGAGCGTGGCCCTCGGCGATGACCGAACGCGAGCAGCGATGTCCATAATTTGAGGTCGCAGCACTCGATCACGGCATTGGCAGCTATGTCAAGGATCCGAGTCCGTGGCCATGTCATAGATTGTAAGCTGTGGTGGATGGGGATGGGCGACGAGGCCACATGACGATAGTAGCTGCTCTTCACATGAACTGTTGTCCATGCTGTCGCAACTCGCAAGCACATAGATGAACATACAATTACCACAGCATGGCTGAGGAGATGAGCATATGAGTTGAGCACAGCGAAAACGGCCACATGTAGACCTAGGCAAATGGATGTGCTTATTTTTTAGGGGGGATGATTCTCGTTATGACCGGTCTAGCACAGTCTAAAGTATGGTACAACACGTATGTCTTTAGGCCGAGATGGCACGACACAAATGATGGACCATGCCAGACCTTGAAACTTGGCACGATGTGCGGTCCTGTATGACACAAAAGCGGCCATTTATTAAAAAAATATCATATCTAAAGCCCAACTGATCATCAACAACCTTACCCCAGTAGCCTAGCCCATCATCAAATTCTACATCTCCCTTTCGTCTCCTCCCATGATCCATCCGGCACAGTCGTCGTTTCCTCGCGCCTCCATTGTCTCCTCTCTCCTCTCACCCTCCTCCACCCATGCTTCCTCCCCACGCAGCCCTACGCCATCCCCCACCGCCTTAGTGCCAGATCCAACAACCTTTGGTTAGGCCGCCACTAGATACGACCTTGTGGCAATGTGCCACCAGTTTCACCACCCGTCCCGAGGAAGAAGACGACATCGATTGAAGAGGAAGAAGATAGTGATGGCGCCGGATCTCGACAATCCTCAACGCTGAATCTAGCAGTCTTCGACCAAGTCACCCCCCAAATCCAGCCTTCCTACACTGCGCCGCCACCGTCCTTGACCAGTATGTGTGCTTCTTTCTTGACGATAGCACCTTCTTCGCCTCTAACTGAACTACAATCCGTCTTCACGACTATGTCGGTAGGTGCCCCACTCATCCTCGAATCCTTTCCTCCCCTCTGCAACAATCCAAATGGACCAGGCCTTGACCGGCATGGCATAGAGGTGACACGGTGCACCAATGGACAATGCTTAGGCCGCTAGTCTTGTTAGAGGCAAGTCGGGCTGGCTCAGCTCGACACGGTCTAGGACCAGGTCTAGCCACATGCATTGTGGTGGGCACAATGACAGCGAGGTAGGGAGCGGCTAGATCATAACACTCGCAGTCGACTAGGTCATTGCTGACCTCAACCTTGTTAACTGTAAGGACTACTTCTCCTCCAACGCGACTGGTTTATGGATGGTGACAACCGAGCACTAATTGGCACTTGTTAGATATATGCTCAATATCCAAATAGGAGTCCAAATCATCTACAATTAGGATTCTATTGGTTATATAAAGTCACCCCCATGTACATGTAATCTTGAATAGAAATAGTGGATTGCCTCTCGTGGTTTTTTCCTCCTTTGTGAGGTTTTTCACGTCAAATTTTATCTCCCGTTTTTACATCTACTAACCCTAACAAGTGTTATCATAGCCTAGGCTTCCAAGCCGCTGCCCTGGGGAGGAGGAGACTCCCGGGGTAGCCATTGCACGGTATCAGATCGTACTTATTTTCGATCACATGACGCCACCAGCCTATTTTGTGTTTAATACGTGTGCAAGATAAAATTGATCTTCAGTTTGGTATCATGTTTGCTGCACCACACTATCCTAGGATCTCGTCACAATGCACAGACATCTTAATGGTACTATGTTTTTCTATTGGTTGTAGCTCAAGCAGTTGTCATGAGTTCATGGCTAGTTCCGATCGGATTGGTGGAAGTTATCCAAGCGAGCTGGATAGCAGCAAAAGGTACAATAAAGCACCCTTCTGGTTGAGATGTCTTTGAAAGATCATGTGGAGGTCTGTCCTTATTTGTGATGAGTATTTGACTGTTTTTTAGTAAGGTGTGCTCAGGTTTAAGTTTGATTTGAATTGGATTTCAAATTGAAGCAATTTGAGTTGTGTCTAGTTTAGGTGGCACTACCGACCCTGGGGGTGGTAGCACCGACCTACGGCACTACCGGATCCGGGCAGCGGTAGTGCCAGCCTATAGTTGCACCGAGTTTCCCTCTGAGGTTGAGCTGAGCGGCACTATCGGTCTTTAGAGCGGTAGTACCGAGGTAGCGGTACTACCGACCCATAGATGGCAGTAGTTATTTTTCAGAGAAGGTACCTCGGGGTGTTTCAGGGCAACTAGAACTACCGACGACCAAGTTGTGGTAGTATCGGACTTGCGATACTACCTGCCTATGGCTGGAGGTAGTGCCAACTTTATGAACGAGATCCGATTTATTTTTGAGCAATTGGATGATTATTGTATATCATTTTGGATATTGCTATGTGATGGGTTCCTTGTCTATAATGGTTGCAGGATGGCGATGCTAGATTATGGTGAGGCAGAGGATGGTCAGGATTAGGCAAGGTGCGCTGAGGTCTAGACGGTTGGGGATCACCGGATGATGACCGGAGACGGAGTTACTACGAGCCATGGAGACAAATGAATGGATTGGATGCTAGCTTGGAGCTGCTCGGATTAAGGAGAGCCATTGGTAGTACCGGTCAGAACAGATTTTTCTGTTTTTGCTCTTTTGCGCTGAATTTTTTAGAGTGAGGTTTTGGTTGAATTCATTTCAAGAGAAAACATTTATTTGTAATCATTCACCTCTCTTTGATGCCATTTCAATCCTTCGGCCTTCCTGTTCGTGATGTTCTCCTTTCGTTGTGGATCCAACTGATTTTGTATTGTCCAATCGTGCTATCCTTGAAGTTGGTCGGATGGCGACTACGAGCACGAACCGGACCTTAATCTTCCCGATTATGATGTGGAACGTCAAGATTTCTGTAATGCTAGCTGTGAAGATGGAGGGATCTGACAGCGACGTACCGACCTCTAAGGGCGAGCGACGAATGAGGTAGGAAGGAAAAAACTATCCCTATTTTTTTATTCTATTTTCAGCATCACTGTTCCTGAAATACTATTTCATACAGCTTTTAAAAAACTCTGCTCCATGAGAGCAATTTTTCATATACAGATAACCTTTAGATGGGTGGCCACAAGTCCAAACAGATGATTGATCATATGGATTATGGAATTTCAGATAAACATCTTGTAGTCCAAAACATGAGCTCTACACAAAAGTGATGGAAGAAGATGGGTGCTTTATCTGTCATGCATTCAGTAGGACTAACATTTTGTATGCCCCATTGGCTCATGATCCGATGATCGTGCTTGGTCGATGTAGTTTGTTAGTTATTCTGCCTTTTCTCTTCTTTTCTATTCTGGTACCTTTTGTCCAGATCATAAGCCTTATTTTAGCGTAGAGCAATATCTCCCTACGCGCACTTCTGAAGAAAGATACTTCAAATATTGCAGGTCTGAAACAGTCTTACAACCAGGCTTCAACTGCATAATCCGCATAAAGAATAACAAGAAAGCATTGCCTTTGCATGCCATTTCTGTGGAGACCAAAACCTAATACATGGTAGTGGAAAGGTTGTCTCGTGAAAAGCTTGTTATCATCAAGAAAGCCAGCTAGCATGGACTTAACCAGAATGATGTCCAATGGAGACATTAGGAACGCGAGAACAGTAACTATAAAAGAAGGGCTTGAGCCTTCTCAAGTAGCAGTTTCGCAAGTGGAATCATTATCCAGGTTGAAACGATCAAATCTTGAACAGAGGAGATGAGGTGCTCGGTCTCTCTTTTTTCTTATGAATTTGATAGACGAGATTGCTCTCGATTTTTTTTGCTCTTGAATTTGATAGAGGAGATGAGGTTCTCTTCTCTCTCTCGTTCCTGAGTTCAAACAATTACAGGAGGTGTGGTGTTGGGCAGGGTTGAAAAATTCGACGAAAATCGCTTGATTTTTGCAATTTTCACTCATATCGACGCAATCCGGCTTCTAAAACCGCTCGATAAACCGGTCCAATTCAGAAAAATTTATGCGACATAAACTGGTCGAAAATAGGTGAAAATCGCTTAAAAATGGACTACCCATAAAGTTCGACTAGTCCGTCGATTTTCCTTGAAAATTGTCGATTTTTTGAAAAAAAAATTCAAAAAAACTTGATTTTAGAACTCTACGATTTTTGGCTCGATATTTTCGAATTTCGAGCAATTTTCACAATTTTGATATTGTTAACCCTGCTCCTGGATTTTTTTTGCTATTGATTTTGACAGAGGCGATGTGGTTCTCTCTCTCACCTGTTCCTGAGTTCAAACAAATTCTTCAAGACCAATATGTGTCAAAGTTTCGCTATTTGTTCTGCATGTCGATTCGGAGCTCCATGCAAAAATGTAATCGGAGCTCCATGCAAATATGTAATCGGAGCTCCTTTTTTTAAAGAAGATTAAATTGTCTTAAAAAGCACTCTAAAGAACCAATACATATGTGATGTTCCAAAATGTCGTAAGTAGCACTCAAATGGCCCCCGGAATAATCAGAGAGAGAGAGAGAGAGAGAGAGAGAGAGAGAGAGAGAGAGAGAGAGAGATAGAGAGAGGTATTGGGAGAGAGTTCAGAACGACTGGAGGGAGCCAGTGCGAATTATGATTTTCGACCAAGGAACACAATAGTCGTGATTTCTAGTTGCAAGGTTGCCCATTGTTTCTGAAATTTTTGATGCTGCAAGGCTGCTAGCAACATTGGATTTTTACGAATTCAGTTTAATTGGTTTTGGACATTACTTTTTTAAGACAAGCTGAGCGATCGGAGTACCAACTATAAAAGCACCAGAAATAATTCAGGCTTGCTGCATCTCTCTTTCAACTCATGCAGCATGTCAAGATATCCTAAGTGACTGTTTCCATTAGCAGGAGCTCAAGTGCCTGTGAAATATCCCATGTTTATGATGAGCTGGCTTTGAAGAATTCGCAAGGGCCATTCACGATTCTTCCCAGGATCAAACACACCAAGAACCGCATCGAACGGCGATAATGGAACGCGAGGATCTGGGGACCAGGTGAAACAAAAGCTTCAAAAGATTTACCATTGGGGATCGGATGGATGTTGAAGAAATCAGGTTAAATATACCATGGATCGGATGGGATTGAAGATGAGGAGAAGAGAAAGGGACCGAGAAGGTGATTGAGATGGGGTGGGCAGATGGTGGAAGAAGGGGGCGAGAAAGAGCTGGATGAGAAAGGGAACGGGTAGCGTGTCTCTCACACGAAGTTTTGGCTTAAGTTGCCTCCTACTACATGTTTTTTTTCTTTCAAATTTGGTCCTCTCCAAAACAAAATTCTCCTAACTCGATAGGTAGCTAGCGGTAACAATGTCCATCATGGTAGGTGGGGCGGGACCACCGTGGAAGCTGACTTACCCAACACACCAGGCTCAACAAGAACTATCGCACCGCTCATGCTCGGCAGCACCCCCTTATGTTGAGCTCAGATACCGCGATACCCCTTTCACCCGAGCTCAGCAGGTACCTACCGAGGTACCCAAATTCAATGGGAGGGTTTCTATGGTGTCAACCATCTGTTGTGGTAGGAAAGCACGGTATGTGACATGTATCCTATACCATTGCTTTCACGATCAAGAAGTTAGCTATATTTGCAACGTTCTAGTGGAAGTAAAAAAAAAAAGAAACAAAAGCAAAGTATATATGGGGATACATACATAAACACAGCTAGGGGTGCAATCGGATCGAATAATTTTCGACTGACCGACCGGATGTGTTCAAATCAAATTTGAATAGTCATATCGTATAGTTGCCGGATTCGGCATCAATTTCGGATATTTTTCGGATCTGAATTCGAATTCGATAGATTACTATCCATTGGCTCAGGATATTCAAAGATAATTTTCAAATATTTCTGAAAAAATATTTCGGATATTCGAAAATCGAATGTCCGAATATGGTGGCGCAACCTCATTTTCCCCGCTTCTCCCCCATTCGCACGCACACCTCCCCCCACTGCCTCTCGCTGCCCTCCATTCCCTCCGAGACAGGTGCTGGCGGAGCAAGTTCGAACGGTGACGATGTAGAGGCAGTAGGCGGAGCGGGCCATTCTGGGGTCCCAGGGCTTCGGCAGCCACCTCTCGGACGTGGTCGACTCGAGCTCCGACCACGACGGCGAAGAGGAGGAGCCATGCGACGCCAAGAGCGGTGGCAACACAGCTTGCTCCCAGTCCCACAGGGAGGAGCAGGAGCTGGCGGCGATGCAGGGCGAAGCGGAGGACGCGTTGTCTGGCACGGTCCAGCCCGGCAGGCTGTCGTGGAAAGGCCATAATGCAAGGCTAGGCAGCTCAAGCAAAAGCATCGGATGAGTTTCTTCTACTTCCTGTCCTTGGATTCCTCACCCACGTACCAGATGGGGCTGTCCTATCGGAAGATCAAGCACAAGCAGCTCAGGTCCTGCCATTGCAGCTAGTTCGCTTCCTATGCTTGTGTTGGGTGTTGATCCGAATTCTTTTCTGGGCTTTGAGGGACGCCTGTGGCCCGTGGGTATGATTGATCTCCAACAGCTTGCACCCCCGTCCACACCAGCAACGTCCCCTAGACCGTCCCCCAGGTACCACACCCTCCTCCACCCATTCCCCCTCAGTCCTCCCACCCAACGGGGCGGCCATCAAGGAGTTCTTGCAAGGGCTTCAGGATGCTTGTGATCAAGCTGGTGCACTTTTGGTCTTTGATGAGGTACGATGCAGTTTAGCTTTACTAGTGTTATACATGTTTTGGATTACATAGTAGTAATAACCCATTCTAATTTTACAATTTGAACATAAATAGAAGTTATTTATCTTTCAGAGTTTACAACGTCATGAACTATTTGATGCTACATACACTTCCAAGCACATGGTCATTCAAAATAGCCTTGTCAAACTGCATAGATCCATCTGCATCACACTCCCCTTCACGTGGCCTCTGCCTCTCTCCTGCGCCAAAATGGGACCCAGAAAAAGACCCAATACGCAGTCCAAAAACTATGGAAACAGGTTGGAGTACAAATGTATATCGACTGCTGTATATTGCCACCGTATCCAATATCAACGCATACGGAGGGCAGATACCTGGGTAGGACCTCCTCCTGGTAGGAGATATGCGTTTTTTCTGTAAATGGGATGTGGAATGTGGATCTTTTGGTTAATAGAATGTTCAGGCAGGCTGCATACCTACTGTAGTTTTCCTCTACAAAAACAAGACGGATGAACGTCTGACTTTTTTTTTTTGAAAAACAGTTTGGACGTCTGACTTGAACTAACGAAACAAACATCTTCTGCAAAATGGTGAACGGTATACCGGAACGGTGAAAAGTGCGACTGCATGCGTGTGCAGAAGTAGGCGAATTTTCGCACTTCAAGGTGATCAGCCACCACATCACTGATTGGTCTGAAATACCTCGTTGACACAAAGTGAACTAAACTTGAAGTATCTGACCAGAGCGAACTAATGTAGGCAGGGAGGGCATGCCGTATGAGAGATTCAGAATACATAAGCATCAGAATTCAGGATAGGTGATGCTTCAAACCAGCAAATAGCCAATAAATGGGTAAAACACAGTACAACAGACCCACCATGTTTGAAGAAATTTTAAGCTTCAAACTTTGCTATTAATCAGAAAGTCACCAAATTTTCCCACAGAACAGGAGGCAAAAATGCAAACTTTGGGCACACAAATTTAACAACAGCAACAGAATTGATGATCTCAGAGAACCATGAACCCAGCACTACATATTACCATTACCACATTGGGATGCAAAATTTCAAAAGCCACTTCTGATTTTAACATCAGGATGCAGAGCTTTACAGTGACAAACCTTTATGACAATAACAGCTCAATGGACGAACCAAGACTGACAATATCTAAATTGGAAAACGTTTGACTAATAGCATTCACATTCATACGCTATCCCACAAGGAAATTGAAGTATTCACAGCATTTGCTACTCTACTGGTTCATCAACTGAACTAAATCCGGCCAAATGTGATGATCTGTTAATAAGAAAAAAGGACTCAAACCTGCAAAAACCTACTGATTTCTAGCAAGAATTCGAGGAGCGAGGTATTTACGTGCAATCCCGTTGAAGATTCCTTCGCAAAACCAGGTAACCGACAAGAACCTCTCTCCAGAGCCAAGAAACCGACGAGAGATCATCAAGAACGCTTCTTGATCAGAACCAAACCAAGAACTGACCCATAAGAGAGGACGCGCGCGCCGGCGCCGCCCTCAAGAATCCAGAGAGGTCTTGGCCACTGGCGGTGAGGTCCGCGGCGATTGCGCCGTGGCCCAGACGTTGCAGACAGGGCAGCGCGGCGAGATGGCGAGCCACCGGTCGACGCAGTCCTGGTGGAAGGCGCGGTTGCAGCCGGGGAGGACGCGCACGGCGCGGCCGGCCTCCATGCCGTCAAGGCAGATCGGGCAGAGCGCCTCCTCCTCGCCATCCCTGACCTCCGCCTCCCCGACCCCTCCCAGCTGCCTCAGCTCCGCCTCCGATAGCCCGTTCTTCTCGTCTTCCTCCGGCTCCGGCGTCGGCGGCGGGGCCGGAGGGGCGCCCCGCGCCACGGCCTGGAACAGGTAGCAGAGCCAGACGCCGAGCACCCCGAGCATGCCGATGGCGAGCGACGCCACGGCCAAGAACACCGCCCAGAGCTGCGCCATCCTGCTGTCTCGCTCTCTCGGAGGCAGTGCCGTTGGGTGGTAGATATGGACTTATGGCGCGGGCTAGACGTTGTGAATGGCACGTGTGCGGTGCAGTGCAGTTAAATACTGCTACGAGCCTACGAGTCGACTAGCCAACTTCTGGGCCTCAAAACCCGACTAAATCAAAGCCCAATAAGAAGAGGCCGGGATCAGCCCAACCTCCCACTTAAGGCCCAAAAATCCCAGTTCTTTCGGTAGATGACCACGGAAAAGAGTTCTTATCGGAGAGTTTTGAGCGAAATAAATTCAAGAGAGAGAGAGAGAGAGAGAGAGAGAGATCCCAAACGAGGGAGAGGAGAAGAATCTCGTGTGGTGAGGCCATGGCGAACCAGGGGGCGAAGAGGGTAGTGGAGAAGAACAAGAAGCGCATGGACTTCCTCCTGCGCCTCATCCTCGCATCCAACGTGAGCGGTCCCCCGTTCGATTCCCCCTTTCCGTCCCTCAGATCCGTAAACTTACTTAGCACTCTCGTAGATGTTTGCAGTCCAATTCGATGTTTCTGACTGAGTTCGGCGTGGTATTTGAGCCTGTGGTAGTGGTTTTGGTGAAGCCTAGAATTGGAATAGCTCATCTTGACTGGAGCAGTTGCCGTGTTCATTCCGCTTTTTCTTTTTCTTTTTTGGAAAGGCGTAAATTGAATCTTGAACGTTGGGATGCTGTAGTGAGAGGAACCATGCCTGCGGGAGGTAAAAACACTGTGCAGATTTAGCTTAATTTTGTTCTGTGGAATCGCTTGCCCTGGCGTAGTTTACTTTTGTGGATTCACTCGTTTAGTCTCTTTTTGGGAATTGGAGTTCAAGTAAGTGCTATGAGACGTATTTCTGATGTACCAAACGTCTAGTGTGATAATTTTCTGTAATGAATGATGACTTTTAAGTTTTTTTGGGGGCAATATGGCATTTTTCGGCCATATTATATAGAGTTTGTGATCAGAAACGAGAACTGTCCACCGGCAAAGAAAGATGATTTTGTAGTGCGTTTGGGTAGCGAAGAGTGTCCGCAGAAAATAAACACGAATTTGTGGTTTACATGAGCTAAATAGTGTTTTTACGATGTGTCTCGGCAAATGCCAACCAAGTGCAGTGTTGTGCAGCCAATTTTGCCAAAAGAAAAGAAAAGAAAAACTGTGTGCCCATCCCATTTTAAGAACCACCTTTTTCTTATACCCTTTGTTGATATTGAGTTTACTTCCTCATTTTTTTACTGCACCTTGTTGTTTATTATATCGTTTGGTGTTGATGCCTTTTTGGTTCAACATTGTTATACATAAAATGCTTGCAATACATGATAGCGGTTGGATTAGTAGTCCCTCTGCCTTTTCAAAACGTGGAAGTATGCCATCATATAATTATATGTTTTAGCTATTTTGAGTCTGATTATTAGTTCCTTCATAACTTTAGTGCTGTGCAGGTTATTTACATAGTAGTGAGGATGGCTATAATGCATTCATCTTTCACCTGGAAGCATTGGATTGGCATTGTGGTGACATCTGCTGCATATTTTCTTTCATACAAGCAACTCGCCAGTATGACAAAGCCAGAATATTCTGATAAAGGAGAACTAGAGGATAGCGGTTATGACCTGAGCACTGGTGGGATTTGCGAGTAAGGAACTGCATAGCATTGTGTAATTATTAGATTTGGATCATTCTACTTAATGATGAATAATTGGGTATTTTTCCATGGCAAATCTTTGACTCGGTCATGCATCCATACAAAGGACTACAAAGTCCCTGGCTCCAAGCTTCCTTAGAAACAATTTATATGTTTTAAAGCTAAAAATACATTAATAACTAAAATATAGAGTGGTCGAACATGAATTGATGGGAAAATTATTGTTGAAAAGACCAGAGTTTGTTATTTTTCTAGTGAAGGAGTATACTAACTTGTGTGTGAGAGACTTTATGTTTTCTTTTTCTTATAATCCAATGACAAACTGTTATTTTCTTTTCCCCCAGATATTTAGAAGATGTGATATACATCACAGTCTTTGTGCAGCTGATGTCTATTATTTCTGGAAAATTTTGGTGGACATATGTAGTGGTAAGATACACACACCACTGGTGGCTTTAGATTGTATTCCTGTTTACCATTGCAATTACTTTTCATTCATGCCCCTGCCAATATAACCAGCATGTAGGGTGCCTTCTTTAACAAAGAATATGTTATGTATAAGGTATGGTACATAAACCACTTTATTCTGTAATATCTTACAAAATGGAACATTGGTTGGAAATATATATTGATTCTCAACAACCGGGTTGAAAGACCAATATAGATTACCGTCCTGTCACCCCTTATTGCAAGCTGTTGTGTTCGTACATTGAGTCATATATTTCCTTCGCACTTGCTGATATCTTATGAACATGGCTGACAAGGATTCGATGGCTTTAATATCTTTTGCTATACGGACATCTAACTACGGTTTTTTTTATTAAATCAAGTTGTGAATACACGTTTCGGATGGTAGCTACTCTAGAATACTCATGAGTTGTAGACAACACTACCAAGGGGGCTGGCCAATCATTGTAATTATACGTACCTATTGATTTGCAGATACCAGCTTTTGGTGGATACAAGATTTTCGGTCTGTTGAGAGGAACATTTTTCAGTGGTGGTTCAGAGGTAAAAATAGATTAATTGTTGATGTCAGCGCATTATTATCGTTCAGGGATATTCGGGTCTGCCACATAAGTATCACACCTTTTGCTTGCAGGGTGAAGTTGAGGATGAGAAGACCAGAAAGAAAAGGGAAAAGATGGAGAAGAAGGCTTCTAGGGTGAAGATGATCAAAACCAGGACTCGTTGATATGACACCTGTAGCCTATTGTTTGAAGGGTAGGTTGGTTTCTCATGGCTGTCCCAACTTAAATGCAAGCTATCGGTGAGTACTATCTGATGAATGATATCATTCGTCCATCATCTGCTCCAACAGCTAGCAATATGTAGCACAAATGTCAACTAATCTTTAACTTCTGGATACCAGCATTATCCATGAAAACTGTCTGTGTATCTTTTGCGTTGCCCATTACGCCAGTACACGACCGTGGCACTTTGCTTCTGTTTTTACAAGTTCAATTGCATGGGTATTTCACTTCACTCCCTCTCCGGCGGCAGAGCAGGCTGTAGACGGCGCCGGCGACGAAAAAGCTGACAAACCAGGCATTGGCATTGTCGTCGGCTGCGACAAATGCCTTGGAGATACTCGGCAGAACGCCAACCTTGTGCAGAAATCCCGGCACGATCGGCCTAACCACCCAGGAAATAGTAAGGACTGTCTCTGTCCTCCGAGTACGGAGCATCGACGTCCAAAGCGGTGCGCCTGACAATGTAGTGGTCGGCGAGGATGACCCCTCCGACGAAGCTCTCGCTGGAGCTGAGCAACCGCCACGGCTGGAAGGCAATGTCGAGCAACGCGGTGACGAGCGGCCCCTTGCCGAACGTGAACGTCCGCGGGCTCTCCGGCGTGACGACGTTGGCGGCAATGTTGGTGGTGATGGTCGCGAGGCTGATGCCGAAGATGGCAAGAACTGTCGTCGCCAGGCCGCCGATGCGCCGGAGGAGCTCGGTTGGGTCGGAGATGACGTGATCCCGGCGAAGGTGAACATGCCCATGAACACCGGCAGCCCGGCCTGGCCCAGCACTTGGTCCGCCTGTCTCAGCGCGTACCGCGCGAAGTCCAGTATGTTGATGGCCACTACCGCCCAGAACCTAATATTAGAGGTGCGCGACGGTAAGAAGACCTGCAAGAACTCGTCGCGCCTCAGCCTCGGCGACTGCGAGAGGATGCTCCCGAAGCCGCCGGCCGACACGTAGACCCAGGCCAGCAGCGCGGAGGTGAACACGATGAGCACCGGTGCCGAGTACTTCTCGAGCTTGCGGATGCCCTCCGTGCCATGTATGATGACGCAGAGCTGCGCGGCCCAGAAGGCCAGGAAGCACGCGAACTCGAGCGGCGGAGCGCCGAGGTCGGGCACCGGCGCGAGGAGCGGCTGGTATGACTTGAGCCGGGACGGCAAGAGGAGGAATACAGCGCGGCCCCGATCCAAGACTCGACGCCGAACCACCCGCAGCCGACGAGGGCGCAGATTGTTGGAATTAATCCATAGAAGTTAAAAAGAGTATGGGACTTTAGTATCATATTGCTTAGCGAGGTGAAGTGAAACCAACTTATAAGGGGAGTTCGTGTATAAACTCTAGTATGAGTTGGTGGCAAGGTTAGAAAAACATACGATTAGCTATGCAAGGCTATGTTCATTCGTGTGTTTATGTCACATCACCTTATAACTCATCACTTTACACCTCAACTGCCAATGTGGAGCACGATCGCGTGTGGTTAGTCCGTTCGCCTTTTTTTCTCCTGCGACCTCTGCTTCCTTCACGGCTTCACGGCCACCCGGGTCGTTCCATCCTCGAGTTCATCTTCAATCACCACACAGGCTACCCGTTCTTCATCAAACCCCCAGTAAGTGTCTCAGACCAATTGGTTGTTGGTCCAAGTAATCTTTTATTGTGATCAAATCTATGTAGGCATGCCTTCGACACTAGCAATTGTGATATATTTTGAATATCTACTGACTGCTACTAATCATGTTGTAGACGCAGTGTTTAACTTCATGTTATGTTATTATTGCGTAATCTTATAATTGAATTGAAGTTTTGCCATATTAATTTTCCAACACGGATGACCGCCGGGACGTGCGCCCCTCGCACGTCGAACGCCGCGCGCACGAGCACCGGGAATGGCAGCCCATGCGGGACTACCGGCGCGGCCATGAGCACGAGGGATACGAGAACGACGAGGTTGGCGAAGGCGACGGTGGCGACGCCCTAGAGCGCCGACATGCCGAGGTCGACGAGGCTACAGGCGAGGTGGTAGGACGGCACACCAACAACAAGACAACCCACGGGCTGGCCAGGTCCCAGGCCATCATGGTGCGCTTCGACGGCGACATCGGGGACAAGTCTGATTCACCGGACGATACCCTGGGGCTCACCGGTAGTATCCGAGGGCGCGAGGCGAGTGTAAGGCTTGGTCTACGAGGGAGAAGAGGCAGCCATGGCGGTGGTGTCGCCTGAGTGCTCGCCGCCAAAAGGCGGTGGCACAAATGGCTCGCATGGCGCGCGGCGAGAGCTTTGGACATGGCCATGGTCGCGGGCGTGGAGAAGCACCCCTCCACGTCCTTTTTCGGGATGATCTTGCCATGTGGGTCGTGCGAGCGACGCATATCAATTATCAAAGATGGGCTGCCCAAGTAAAAAACAACGGAAACTTGAAATTTGCTATAGTAAGATCATGTTTGTCAATTTGGAACCGAACCGTTTCTACTAGATTATAGAAGAAACCCAACTAAATAGGCTAAAGCTCGAAACGATTCTCCTCGTAACGTTTCTTCTTTTTTTCACTCTGTGACTGAATCAGTCTCAACCCTCGTTCCATACGATTCACAGAATCCTACCTGAAATGTTTCTATCAAAAATCTAGAACCATTTTCGTTTCTACTGGAATCTGAAATCGTACCTAGGCCTAAATTCCAACCAAAATAAACAAACCTAAAAAAACAGCGAGAAAATTGGATCTAGATTGAAGAGGAGTAGAGTAGTAGACAGACCCAGCTAGCCCTTTCTTCTTCACAAACAATCAGATCAAGAAGCGTGCCCTGCCCAAAAGAACATCACATCACCAACTTGCAATCACCATACGTTTCTACGATTAAACATCACATCATGTTGATTAAACATTTCTGCGATTATGTTTTCACTTTGATGAGATCATAGAAGCACTGAATTCCATTTTAGACGAAAACTCGTGAATTCATATTTTTACTTCCATTCTGAAACCCAGTTAAGACGAAGTATTCTTTCCCAAAAATTAAAAATTGACGATCTCAGATGAGTACACAAGTATGGTTTGTACCTACTGTTAGTGCTGCAAGTTTGGCAGGTTTTACAACAAATTTGCAGAGCAAGTATTTGACCTTTACCCTTTGGTGTCATTATTTTCATCTGTAGTTTGCAAAATGTTGACATTTCTCTTTTTATTACCATCTATCTATCTATATATTATTAAAATGATAGAACAAGAAGCCGCGATATTCTTTTTCAAGACTAGAAATCACTACGTTAATCAATAGAAAAAGAAAAAATTACACCATGAAATAGCGGATGCAGATTAATCAAATGTAAATATGACATCTATCACATTGTATAGGGAATACAATTATATCTCCATCATAAACTCAGAACAGCTCTGTGTTTTTTTATAGACATACGCATCGTGTAATCTGGCTAGTTACATAACTACGCTGCCGTTTTTGCAAGTTCACTTTAATTAAGTTATCAATTGTACTGGTATTTAGCTTCGCTCCCTCTCAGGCGACACAGCAGACAGTACACGGCGCCGGCGACGAAAAAGCTGACGAACCAGACATTGTTGTAGGCTACGATAAATGCCTTGGAGACGCTCGGTAGAACGCCAACCTTGTTCAGAAACCCCGGCACGATAGGCAAAACTCCGGCCGCCATTGCCGCCATGGCGGCAACGTTGAAACCGCCCTGGAAATAGTAAGCGCTGTTTCTGTCCTCCGAGTACAGAGCATCTACGTCCAAAGCGGTGCGCCTGACAATGTAGTGGTCGGCGAGGAGGACCCCTCCTACTGGGGCCATGAACGCCGAGTTACTGAGCAGCCAGGTGTAGACGAAGGCCTCGCTGGAGCTGAGCAGCCGCCACGGCTGGAAGGCGATGCTGAGCAACGCGGTGACGAGTGCCCCCTTGGCGAAAGTGAACGTCCGCGGGCTCATGCTGACGAGCGTGTTCGCCGGAGAGACCACGTTGGCGGCGACGTTGGTCGTGATGATCGCGAGGCTGATGCCAAAGATGGCAAGAACCGTCGTCGCGGGACCGCCGATGCGCGAGAGGAGCTCAATTGGGTCGGAGATGACGTGGCCGAAGATGGCCTCGGTGGCGGAGGTCACGGCGAGCCCCGCGAAGGCGAACATGGCCATGAACACTGGCAACCCGGCCTGGCCGAGAACCTGGTCAGCCTGGCTCCGCGCGTACCGCGCGAAGTCCGGTATGTTGATGGCCACGGTTGCCCAGAAGCTAATGTTCGCGGTGAGCGCCGGGAAGAAGACCTCCCAGAACTCGGCGCGCGACAGCCTCGGCGGCCGCGAGAGAACGCTCCCGAAGCCGCCGGCCGACAAGTAGGCCCAGCCCAGCAGCGCGGAGGTGAGCACGATCAGCACCGGTGCCGCGTATTTCTCGAGCTTGCGGATGCCCTCCATGCCGTGCATCATGACGCCGAGCTGCGCGGCACAGAAGGCGAGGAAGCACGCGAGCTCGAGCGGCGCCGCGCCGATGCCGGGCACCGGCGCGAGCAGCGGCTGGTACGACTTTAACTGGGATGGCAGGAGGAGGAATATGGCGCGGCCCCCGATCCAAGACTCGATGCCGAACCACCCGCAGCCGATCAGCCCGCGGAGGACGGCCGGGACGTGCGCGCCGCGCACGCCAAAGGCGGCGCGCGCGAGCACCGGGAAGGGCAGCCCGTGCGTGACCGCTGGCGCGGCCGTGAGGATAAGGGATGCGAGTACGACGAGGTTGGCGAGGGCGACGGTGGCGACGCCCTGGAGCGCCGACATGCCGACTTCGACTAGGCTGCCCGCTAGGTAGTAGGCTGGCACGCAGACAACAAGACTGACCCAGAGGCCGGCCAGGTCCCATGCCGTCATGTTGCGCTCCGACGGCAGCGTCGGGGACAGGTCTACTTCACCTGGCGAGAGCTTGGGGCTCACCGGTAGTAGCCTCGGGCGCGTGGCGATCGTCAGGCTCGGTCGGCGAGGGATAAGAGGCAACCATGGCGTTGCACGAGGGATCGTCGCCACAAGGAGGTGATGCAAATGGTTTGGGTGGCGCGGCGTGTAGGCTTTGGACATCGCCATGGACATGGCCATGGACGATCCTTGGGAGGAGCAGGGGAAGGTTAAGAGACCAGGGGACGAGATGGATCGATGGCGACTGGCGAGGTGCTTGGAGCTTTACGCGCGTACGAGTGACCGAGGAGAGGATATGGGCCCTTGCCCCTTGTTGCTTTGCTTGGTTGCAATTGCAACGCGTGACTGTGCATCCGACCCACTACATCCCAGTTCCGACATCCGGAACCAGATTCTGTGAGTGCTTGGCTGCCGTTGGATCTTGACTGAGTGTGATCTGAACCGTTCACTCGGAACCGGAGTCCACTCTGGAGGGTAGATGAATCAGGTGGAGTATGTCAAAGATTTTTGTATATGGAGCACGTTCTCCTGAAGACTTCATATGGACTACGTACGTTGGGACGGTGATGACGGATTACTCATGAGAGGGAGAGGGAGTGTTGGAAGATATATGACTCATCAGAGGGAGAGGTAGTGTTGGAAGATATTTTGCAACGTGGGCGACTGGTTGATGATGCTACAGGAAAGCTAGCACTTCCACTGTTCTCACAGCATGCCAAATCACCAACGCCATCTTCGATCGACATTTTTTTTTTGATAAAATCTTCGATCGACGTAAAATTGGGACGATTTCTCAACTTGAGCTTTGTTCCATAGCCACGTTTTCTTACATCATTAGCAGTGACACAGGAATGAGAGCTTTGCATGATGCAAATGAGCGAACTTCCTTCGGGCCTAAAGCACAATCCAACGTCGTAATGGGCCGACAGATAAAAGGGCCTTGTGAAGACAGAAAGAAGTCTGACGATTACACGCAGATAAGACGTTGGATGTTCCTAGAATGACGGAGTACCAATTGTCAGTCCAAAACGTGTAAAGGATGGGCGGACGTACCACCAACCACGTTAGATTGCTAGAATTAGCAGTCTTATTATTTAATCAGGGTTCATACATGTATACATGTGTTTGCTCCGTGAGGTATTATAGCCTTTGCAAAATTCTTAGTGTGGAGTAGTAGACTGCATGCGTGTCTGGGTGTGCACGCGCGCTCCTTGTATGTAACGGACCGCCAATTTAAGCAGTGCGTTTAAATGCCGTGACACCTACCAGGAAGATTAGTTGCCGGGAACCAAGCAAATATTGCCAAACTAAAGAGCAAAGCGAACGTTTTTACAAAATTTAAAACCTAGAGGCCAGAGTTTACAAAAGAAGGCGCAGCAGGCCTTTACTATATTACATCACAAAAGACAAACCCCACAGGCTTGACGAGAGAGCAAGCCAAGACCTAAAACCAGTACGAATCTTCGTCTACATCAGCCCGGAAATCTTCTGCCTCTTGAATCTCTGTGAAGTTGTGTTTTGCAAGAGTGAGTACACGACCGTACTCAACAAGTCGCACGAAACTTCGTGAATACTACATGCAGGGAAATATCGAAGGAAGGTACAAGCTTAATTATTTAGGTGGATGCAAATTTTTATTTCCAAGTTCATTTTGCCTTTAAATACAAACCTTAATAATAGTAGGGGGGTTTCAAAGTTATCACCATTAACCAATTCTCCAAAATTCAACAAAAGCACTAACTTGAGCTTAGTTACGGGATTCACCCCAGATCAAACTTAGCTTCATTTACTGGAAGCACGGCGTATTCGAATGCCATTTAATTTAACTCTGCAGAGGTGCTCAGCTTTACCCACAAGATATCTACGACCGTTATGCCAAGCACTACAAACATGCAACCTAAATGCATGCGGTCGGGCCGAGAGTATCACAACCTTTTTGTTGAACAATCCTGGATAGTCCTTAATCCGATAGGTCCAAAACCACTCCGCTCGGGACCAACCGTCCGGAGCGAGTGCTTACCGTTGTGAGAATCAGCAAATGGCACTATACAAGCCCATTTCCTGTTCCACCCCATCGGTCATTCCCCAACTGGAAATGCCGCACCCCATTCTCCCTCTGAGAATGGTACCACCAATTTAAGTATTTTCCAGGATATGCACAATATACTAAGCTATGTCGAAGGCGGTTCAACTAACCGTTTCGACTTGTGGTTGAGCGGGATCTTAAGTAATTTACCTTGCTCAAGGGGAGTTTTAACCTTAAATTGCCAAAGACTAAACCATAAATAACAGTTCATCACCAAATCCTGGTACCGACCGTACCAGCCACCGAAACCAACCATGGCATTAATCATCAGCCGGGGATCGGACTCATATCCATCTCGTAGCTAGTCCAATACTGTCCCCCTGGCCGTAGCACCCTTTTAAAATACTCCGAGCCAACTGCTTGCCAACAAGTTATTTCACAAATAAAAGGATTTTTGGTGGAACCAAATATGATTATTACTTATCTACTGGGTGAATAATACTTTGACTAAGGCTAAGCAAGGTATAAAAGGAAATCAACAATATCAAGGAGGTTTATTGAGGAATTCGGGATTAACTAATCTGCATGTCATTCCAAACTAGTTATTTTCAGTATTTAAACATACAGTTCAAAATAATGCAATAGAAGATAAATACTATAGTATCATGGAAATCTTGGTTCAATATGTTCAAGGGGTGCGGCTTGCCTTGCGAAGTGGCGGGCTCGGCGGTGTCGAAGTCACCATAGTCGTACGCGTGTCCGTCCTGGACCTGCTCCAGCTCCTGAGTCGGCTCCGGCTCCAACGGTTGTGCGTACGTCGGTTCTAGTGCAAAAGAACAAGACCAATAAATGAACGAAAGAAAAAATAAAAGAAAATAGAAAAACAAGAAAAAGGAGAAAAAGGAGAAAAAGAAGGAAACTAAAGGGTCGGAGAGGAAAATGAAGGGCGGTTTCGGCATTTCGGAAATTTTAGAGGATTCAACTGGCGGAACAGAGGTTATATCTGGACTCAGCGGCTCGAAACAAATGAGAAAATGTATTTTTGGCATTTTTGGGATTTTCTACTATTTTTCGGATAAATGAAGAAATTAAAATCCGAAAAATAAAAGGAAAAGAAAACAGGCTACGCTAAAACAGTGCCGGGCCAGCTTTTGGGCGTGGCCCACACGGGCGAAGGCCCACGGTCGGACAGCGTCTTGTCAGCTGCCCAGCCTTGTCGCGGCCAGACCAGTAGGAAGCAAAAGAGGGGGAGGGCGATGCCCCCTTTAGGGTTAGGTTTGCGAGGGGGGCATGGTGGCGGCGGCGATTTGGGGGAGGCGGTGGCACGAGGGTGAGCGGCGGGGTGATCCGGGCGCGGGGCGTGTTCGCCGGCGCCAGAAGAGGAAGGGGGTGGAGTGGCGAGGGAGAGAGTGGAGCGGCTCGGTTCTGGGGAGGAGATGAAGGGGTGGCGACGGCTTGGCGACGAAGTGGTGGCGGCCTGAGGGGAGGGAGATGAAGGGGCGGGGTCTCACCGAGAGGGAGAGGGAGACGGGCACGGGGAAACGAAGGTGAGGGCGCGGCTTTTATAGCCGCGTCCGGCATGGCGGCGGTGAGGCAAGGATGGGACGGGAGCATGGCGCGGAGATGGTCGGCGGAATGGCGGCGGTGAGTTCCGAGGAAGGTAGCGACGTGTGCACGGATTCCCGAGGAGGCGAGCAGCCGGGAAGGAGGAGAAGGCGCGCGAAGACGACGACCGCGCGCGGTCCCGAGGCGACGTGCGCCCGGAAGGGACGACGACGTGCGCGAGAAAGGACAACGACGGCGACGTGCAAGAACGGGATGGCTGCGACAGTGCACGGGCGGAACCGAGCGGGAAATACGAGGTGAGTTGATCAAGACTCCAAACCCTAATCCCCTCCAAAACCAAATTAAGCTAAGAACGCGATTAACTCCAATTTAGGGTTTTTTTGAAATTCGTTTGGAAATTTGGGGACATTTCATTGTACTCTGTAAAAAAAATGCCCATAACTTGCGTGTTTAATTACTTTGCTCTTTTAATTACCCATCAAGGAGTGACAGTTGGAAACACGAAACATGGGGAAGAAGTTAATTGGGAGATTAATCTTCCATTATCTAAGAAAACGAAACATGGCGAAGAAACTGATTTCATGAATCTTAACTCACAATTTAAATGCTCAAGAAATATATACACAATCCATGAAAAATCCGATCATATCAAAGAATACAAAGCGAATAAATAACACAAAATAATCCGTTATATAATACAAAAGAAGATAACAATCAAATCAGCCCAAACGCAAGCAACTCCTCAAATCAAACAAAAAGAAGAAGAAGCAGCACACCGTATCCGTACATAATGCACACATTACGCGCGCGCGCACTCAGATATGCACGTGGCAGTACACCCGATCGAACGAGCTCGGCGACGTGAGGTTGACGGCCACCGACGGGCAGGTCGCGCGCACGTTGTAGTGCCGCGTCTTCACCACGCCGTACCGGAACCTCACCTTGGCTCGGACGTCCACGTCCACCGGAAGCTTCCCGTCCGACCGGTCCTTCGTCATGTCCCACTCCACGTCGCGCGGCAGCTTCGCCGACGCAGCGGGCGCGGCCACGTCTATCCTCGTCTCGTTCTGCGGCGGCTGGAGGAACCCCGGCACTTTGGCTCCGGCGACGTACGTGCCGTTGAACCACACCCCGACGTCGAGCGAGTGGTAGTACACGGCGGCGCGTTTGTTCCTGTTGTAGGTGCGCAGGGTGAGGTCGAACGTGCCTGTGAGGGCGCCGCCGAACGTGAAGTTGAACCCGGGCACCGCGGCGTGGTCGACGGAGAGGCCAAGCTTCGCCGGGTGCAGCACGAGCCACAGAATGACGATGATGGCGACGACGACAAGCAGCGCGACCAGCGACGCCGCGATGCACTGGAACGTCGTCGGCCGCGTGCGCCGCGCCGACGTGCGCGTGGACCCGGCCATTTCTTCAACCCCGAGTTTGGCCACTACGGCAGCACGCACGGTGCGTCAGCTAGCTAGACTGGAAGCCTCGGCGAGTTTCTTGGCTTGTTGCATGCGAACAAGCTAACGTTGTATATAGGCTTGTAGCTAACGTTGTAGAGTCTCTATAAGTAAGCTAGAGGGATATATACTTGGAGTAGCGAAGAGGAGGTTCTACGATGTGTCACAGGCTGCATGCGGAGGCTGTGGTTGGAGTAGCCGGCGGTTTTCGATGTACGCCTCGCAACGGCAGACGTCGTGCAATTATCGAGCTCTTTGCATGGCCAAGTGCGCGTAACGAGTACAGGGATCAAATGCAGTTCATGTAGAAAGTCATCATAGGCGTGGACCGTCCGATCGAGTAAGCGAACGGTTTAAAATGTCTAAATTCATTTGCTACAGTACTTTAAACTCAATCTGAACCTTTTTTTTTTCCGATTCAACGGCTCACGCACAACTGTTTAAGTTGCAGACTTGCAGTCCTACTGCATGGAACCGTGTCCCAGTCTCAGGCTGTGGTTGGAGTACTATACGGTCTTTGGTATGTGCGCTCCTCTTCGAGTTTGGGCGCTTTGGATGGGGCTTTGGTTTTGGAATCCTTCTGGCTCAATCCTACTTAGGAATCGATGCGAAGGGAGGGGAAAGCATATGACAGACAACCCACAAATAGATACATATCTAGCGTGTATCTTTTACTTTTGGACAAAAGACGAGGGTGTAGAAGAACCAAGAATGCGGGAAGACACCGGGGAAAGGTATTGACTCTTGTGTCCCAACCTAATTGTCCGTTTGATAATACAAAAAACAGAGCAAACCTCACAGGGTAAGGGCACAGAACCTACTTAGGTGAAACCGGACTGATCCTTTTCTTTTTCAGCACTGTAGGCCAGGCTCAACTCTAGCCGGCCTTGGACCAACTTGACGGGCCGAACAACAGCCATTGTAACAGGATTACAGCCCACTGCATTCCGGGGATTTGACTAGGAATGTTGATACTGGCAGGTAGTTGCATGCACGACACGACTCTCCTGGTTGGTGATCTAGTCCCCCGCACCATGCAGAATGCAGATCGAGTTAGCCGCAGCAAACATCCCGGTAGTTAACCAACTAAACAAGCTGATGTGACCCATTTTTTAATAAATCAAAGTGCTCTGTATTTCTCTCTTGCGCCTTCTTAAATGCATGGCTGAACTTCTGCCGTTTCTTTCAAAAATATATTTCTCTTGCGTGTTTGTGTAGGCTAAGGATATTGTCCTGCAGTATACCGCGCCTCATAGCATGTAAAGATCTTTTTATCAATAGCAATTTTGCTTCAGCTGTCATTGTCGCCCGGGTATCAGTAGATTGTTTGGATGATTGCTCTTGTTTTGGGGTGGATACGCACCGCTAGTTTGCAATGACGAAAACCGGGTATCAATAGTTTGTTTTCCAAGACAAGTGCATGAGGGGAAAAAAAATGGACGTTCTTGCTATCATTAAATTAACCGAACATATGAAAGATTGTTAAGTTGTCTTCACTCTTCCGACAGCAGCAAGAATATCGAAGGACGGAAATTTCTTCAGGGGAGAGAGAGAGAGAGAGAGAGAGAGAGAGAGGAGTTAGTGAATCACCTACTTTAAATCCTAATGTATATCTTCGAGCACCTATGTCGCAATAGGAACTTTGTAAGATCGTGAGTTTATCTACGACTTCCGTATTTCTAGGCAAGTAAAGGGGCACACTCGTGTGCGTGTGCATGGTGAGTGCGTGTATGTATATGCTATAATCGAACAGAAGAGAGAGGGGAATTCTGCCGCTCATGTACTTGCTCAATTTGCACGGAGGACAGGACAATAAGCTATTTGTATTGCCCACTAGAGTTCACAATTTCGGCGAAATTTTGTTCCTTTGGCCCCCTCACAAAAAAAAAAAATATTCGTCTAAAAAATTTCGGGTACATCTAAAGCCTGATACCATATCATCGTCTTGATCCCGGCCAAATCGTCCCCAAATTGAAACCCACTGCAATCTATCCCATGCCGTCGCCATCGGCCCTCGAACCGCTGTCGGAGAAGCTGCTCGTGTTCAGGTAACATGATCTTTCCTAATTTGTTGAAGTTCTACAAATTTATTTGAGTTTTGACTCAAATTCGTCCAAAAAATTTAAAGTCATTTGAACCATTTGAACAAAGAATTACGGCAATCCTGAATTTTTGGTCCTTTCCTCCACACCTCTGACTTCCTTTACGCATGTTGTAATCCTGAGTTCCCGAGACATCGTTTGCCTGCCAATTGAGCAATAAAATCTTTTATTTATCTTTCCCTTTTTTTTTCTTAAAAAAACAAACAGTAGAGATTAACGAAGGCGTGCACGCATCCTAAATTCCTAACGGTAATTTGACCAAGAAACCTCTGCATGCCTGCCTAGAAAAGAGCGCGAGAGGGCCTTTTTCCCTAGAAGACACGTCTACGTGGGTTGGGTTGGTTGCGGGGTTTCAAACTACTTTTTCAGATTAAATCTCGTTACCTATCGAAATCCGAAATTTCGTCGAGATCTCGTTATTTTGTAAGAAATCCGAACGAAATACAAAAACCAAAATTTGAATCCGGTCAAATCCAATCAAGTTTTAGTTAAATCTCGGTCAAATTTGCCGAGATTTCGGCGAGATTCACTGAGATCTCGGCGAGATTTTACGCATCATCATACTTTGAATTTTTTAGGATTTTTTCAATTTCTCCAGAATTATAATCTACCGACCGTCACACATGGGAAACGATGTGAAGAATCCAATTCGATCAAAATTCGGTCAAGTTTTAGTCAAATCTCGGTCAAATTCATCAAGATCTCGGCGAGATTATAGTTTATTGTAGCACTTTGAATTTTTTTAATGGTTTTCTTAATTTCGCTAGGATTATGAAACTCGGGGGTTCCGAGATCCGATATTTCGTCGAATCTCGGCAAGATTTTGAACCTTGGTTGGTTGACCCAATGGTTCCAACCTCTCCAAAGTCCAAACACACCGTCACACACCCAACCAAAGCGCTCTAACTCGTTCTTTCTCTCTCCCAAATCCAAACCTAGCTAGCTAGTCAATAATGCGCACACGCAGTCACAAATAAGGTTTAAAATCTCTGCGAAATTTCAAAAATCTCGAAATTCGGACCGCCTGCCCTCTCCCGAGAAAATGCTACAGTAATCTCAAAAATCTCGGCGAGATCTCGGATGTTTTGATCGGATTTCAATTTTTATGGGTCGGATTTGATTGGATTTAGGGTTAGGACCACCTACAAAAAATTTAAAAAATTGTTACGTATTTTGACCTCTTTTCGGTTGGTTCAAGTTGACCGAGATCTTGGTAGTTTCGGCTGAAATCTCAAAAATTCCGGTTGAAAAAATGGATTTGAAATTTGGTTTTTAGATTTCATTTAATTTTTGTCCGAAATTCTGATATCGTCACTACTACAGAAAAGACCATTAGAGACGGTTCACAAATATCATCAGAGACGGCTTTATGAACCGCCTCTAACAATGGGTCAGTGATAATATAAGCACTTCACAGACGGTTTCATTAACCGTCTGTGATAATATTTTCTGAGCGGTTCTTATTTAGAACCGTCGGTGCTATATTAAATCTACCGGCGGTTTGTAATATGAACCGCCTGCTGTGATATAAATCCTATCACTAACGGTTCCATATACCAACCGGTGCTATATTAAATCTTCGACGGCGGTTTGTAATATGAACCGCCTGTGATATAAATTCTATCACTAACGGTTCCATATACCAACCGTCTGTGTTAGTGTATATCACAGTCGGTTTGTAATATGAACCGTCTGTGTTATACAAACTATCACAGAAGGTCCACATGTATGAACCGTCTGTGATATTTATATCACGCATCGGTGCTTAGTTGTGAACCGTCTGTGATATGGTTTTCATACATACATCTTTTTTTACGCTTATTGGCTAGCCTCAGAAATGCTAGCCATGCCCTCAAATGCAGACATAACACGAAGCTACATTGCGCTTATTAGACAAGCATTATTTCAGCGATCACAGATATGGGATTCATTTAGCAATTGTTCCAAGCTGATTATAGCACTATCATTACATCCATTTCAGCAAATGAAGACTCAAATTTGTGTAAATTTCATCAATATTAAATTCTTTCCCACTTCCTAAAACAACGGGGCCTTTCAGTGACTCGGAAAAAATAAAGAATCAACAAAGTTGATATGGGAGAGAGTATATCCTACCCTCATTCCAGTCATGAAGCACAATTCTTGCAGCAGCTTCAACATCCACTATACCACCCTTTTTCAATTTCCCCCGGAGTGTGGCAACTTTCTGAAGGAAATCATCAACTGAAGTAAAGGTCGGCACCTTGTACAGAGACAACAATGTCTCATGTGTGCAAAGATTGAGGATTTCCTTTCTTGAAGCGTTAAATAAAGTTATCAAATGATGCACTTCCACCACATTACTATATACAAGTTATTATTGGATGAAATAGTATCCACACAATGAAAATAACCACAACTAGAATAAATTAGACCTTTAGTTCCACAAGCAATATTACTTGAAACTAATATATGATTTATGATAACCAGGGATATATACATACCATTTCCTCCTCATGGTGTGCTTTTTCAATTGCTCTTTCCTCTCTTCTTTTCTTAACCTTCTCTATTTCAATTGTATTTGATCGTGCAAGAGCAGGATTAGGCACTAGAAGAAAAGCATAGACTTCAACATTTTTTAGAAAAAGAAGAAGGTTGCACACTAGTGACCTATTAGGGATATGTATCTCAAAAGAAAGCACAGATATACGGCAAGATATATGTCCGCACTAGTGGTAAGATATAGTATGGCATATGTATACTTGGAAAATCCTATGTATTACCTGAAGATGGCTCTTGATATGAGATATGTTGACTCCCTTCATGCCCATCAATCAAGATCAAAGAAGCATTATTACATCCATTTCATCGAATATCATCAAGACATTACAAGCATCATTACATCCATTTCACAGTTCATCAGAGACAGAGACATTACATCCATTTCAGCGATCACAGATCATCACAACCACTATCCGTACATCCATTTCAGCAAATAAACTGGAAAATTAGAATGATAGTACAAGTGGCAATACAGAGATAAACCTAACTCTTGCAGTTAGGCACCTGCGTAGAACTCGCCTTTTACTAATGACTTGATGACTAGAAAAAAACAAAGTTTTCCTCGAAGGGCGCCAGATCCTTGTCTTGCAAACGAAGTTTTATCGTTACTCATTTGTGTTGCATTGACGAGGAGATGCATGTTATGGCAAACGTAAAATCCACATCGGTTATTGCCCTGTCCTTGTTGGTGGCACTGGAAAAATAGAATTGCTTAGTTCGAGAATCATGGCTACGGAGTTTGAAATAGGATTATCTTTGTATAGAGGATACCGGAAACTTGAAATCGTCTTTGCAACGCCTTATCCTCGCCTTGAATGTAGGATCTCGCAAAGCTTTGACCGTCCTACGTGATTTGAAAGGTTAGCCTCGGCTATTCCAGAGCAACAAGCTCCTTAAACAACGTGGTTACCTGGTGATTAACCGTGCGATAGGGTTCAAGTCGTGGTTGCCGGTATGTGAGGAATCAACGTAAATAACCCGGTTCTTGGCCAGATGAATTACAATTAGAACCCAGTGAAACCTGCATAGGTATGTTGCCATGGTCAATTAGCACCAAAGTATTGTGTGCACATTACAAATGAGAGTATACCAAGTCGGGCAGACTTACCCTGGGTTAAAGGGTAAAAGTATGAAGCTTTTATCTTTCTCGAGCATCCAAGGCATGTCGTGCGTATTCCTCTCGCTTTTGCATCTTGGTTCATTGTTGGTCATGAGACTAAGAGTGGGTCGAGGAAACCCACCGATGTATTGTTCGCTCTCGCTTCGCGTATCATGAATCTATATATACAAAAGTTAGGCAAAGTGTCACTTAAAATATATATATATATATATATGACATTTATCCGTATTACAGGGAAGACACACTCACAATGTCCAAGATCTTAAGAGCGAGGCGTCGAGGGCGTCGAGGTTGAAGAGATCGAACAGTCCTGAAGCCGACCGCGAAGTAGCCCCGCCGACTCGTTGAGCAGATGCTTAGGCTTGTAGCGGACCATGATACTTGTTGCACGTTCGTTCTCCTGGCTTGTTAGCTTCTCTCATGTAGTATGTATGCAAGGCTTTTGCAGCGATAAGTCAATGTCTTGATGCGATCTTCCGTTAATAAAGGCTCTCCTAGCTTGAATACCCAGGCCAACGGGGCCATCGGATAGTACTCCAAGGCCTTCGCTATCTTTTTCGATTTGCCCTTCCCTTTCTTTGTTGGAACGGAAATCTTCTGGGAGACGAGGGAGTAGAGAGCAATCAAAGTCAAAGTCAATATCAAACTCATGGTCAATGTTTTTGGGTGGGGAGGGCACGATAACCGATTTGGGGGAATTGGATCAACTTAGCGGAGGAAGTAGAGGTACTTCTGGTGGAGGATGGATGTCTAGAGATATGTCGCTGCTGGGCCACTGGATGAATGTGCCGATGACATCCCCCAGTGTCTGAAGCTCGTCATTTGGAGGCAATTGTAGTGTGATGATCTTGAAAATGTCATGAACGCCGTCCACATTGACCTTCGTGAAACCCGGCGCTAGCAGGGTACCGTGCACCATCGCCCCTTCAATGGATGGATACGCGAGGCCCCAAGCAGACTGTATAGGAAGGGAGCAATTGGCAACTCTCACCTTGAGATTGCACCGCGTGGGCTCCTACACAACGGTACCCAATTAGCTAATGTGCCAAAAGATATATCTATGGAGCATTCAAGGGATCATACTTAGTATACCTTGATGTCACAGACGAGGAATCTGCCGGGTGTTTACCACAGTCGGGCGGGCCTTGCATTGCTCTTACGTGTAGTGGGGCTAAACCCTAGGTCTTGCAGGATTTGTGTTTTGAGCATTGAGCCTTTCCTCGAGGCTTCTTATCTTACCATTGAATTCTTCTCTCGGCTGTCCTCAAGATCCTTCACGATCTTTTTCTCACGCCGTCTCTACCTCTCTTCTTACTCAGGTACATGTCGGTGTCTTGAAGCCCGTCTTCCAGGGAACGAAAACCCCTTTGCCTCGCGTGCGACCAGGGTGTTCCTTGTTTCCCAATGCCGTGGAGAGTGCATCTCTCTCCCTGTTCGGGACAAAAGATCCACCGGAAGATTGTGCACTCAACTCTACCTGCAAGATCCCAACAAGTTATTTCACTGATGAAGTTAGGAACTAAATACGTACCAAAATGGTGGTTCGATATCTTACCACACGCGTTGGCGGACTTCCTCGTCCGCAGGTTTGTAAAGGATATGGTGCCGAGATGGTGTGGCACATGACCTCGCTCTTAGCCGCCTCTGCGCTACCAGTCAACAATCGATTCAAATGGCGCGGAGTCCCCTCGTCCTCCTCGTCCCATTGCATCCTCTTCCCCGCGTGAGCGCCGGTGCCGAGTCTGTGGGGGTGGGTGTTCCTTGCCTGCAGGGCCTTGTGGGCTTCGCTTTCAAGCACGAACTGATCTGTCGTCTTCATCTGAACAAAACGTCGCCATGAATCCTCAGTAATGAACCCGTACTTAGAGTAGGGAGTCATGTCCTTATTGACGTATTCCTTGACAAGTGTGCTCTTAAAGGTCTTCCACGCCTTTCCTGCCACTAGCAGTGCATACCGTCGCACTGGGGCCTCGAGTTCTTCTGGGATATCGAAGGAGGAAAGGATTTACGTAGCGTGTCGTTGCGGCCCTCGTCAGTCAGTGACTTCCAGGATACAATTGTGATGGGAACCCGTTCGCGAACAACTATACCGCACATTGTTCGTAACGCATTCACTACCTTTTTACATCCGGTAGGGGACCCATCTTTCGGATCGATCGCCGTGATGCTATATCGGCCTGTTGGCCTTTTGTTTGCTTTTCTTGGAGCGCGAGTTGGTTTGACTTGACTCGGCTGAACAGATCCTTCAGTTGGTCCTAAGGTGGATAGAAAATATTGAAATAATGTTATTCCATCATTATTTCGATGGGAACTGTTTGGATGTGTTCATCACATGAAAAGAAGAAATGTGGGTGATCAGGTCAAAATTCCGACGATATCCAATCAAAATTCAAATACATCCGTCACCGCCGGAGCGCAGCCGAAGTTGCCACCCGACGCCCACGACCATGGGCCCGATGTAAAGAACAAAGGAGAGAGAGAGAGAGAGAGAGAGAGGGAACTATGAAAAGAAAAATAAAATAAATGAACCTAACTATTCACTTGATCTAGAACATACTGGTGCAAACATTATTTCAATATTTTAATACATCCATACAAATATATATTGGCACTGGAAGTTTTAGTCTAAAACGACTTTATTTTGTATCTAGAGGGAGTAATAAAATTCCCAACAATGTGATTTTGCGTCTAGACTCAGAAGGGATTAACAAAATTGTGGGTGATGGAATGCTGCCGTCCAGGATCTAAAAGAAGGGAGTGAGTGCACCAACCAAACGCAGACACACGACACGATCATAGCAAAATAGAAAGGTTGGTTTGCCACCGAGACGTCCCTCCCTCCTGTCCTGGCTCCCGATGATTATCCTAAGCTAAGAGATTCCAAAGACTGGCACTGCGAGCAGCAAACAGGCACAAGCCCACAAGTTGTGTCCAATCCCTCCCTTCCACAATGCATTGCCTTAAAAGGCTACTACGCGCATCGCCAAATTTTGCAAACCATGACAATATATAAGTGCAACATACTACTACTCGAAAGAATGTATGATGCATCCATCATACATTCTTCTTCCTCCTCTTCTTCTTTTTTCCACCTTACTTTTGCGGTTTTGCCCATTCATTCATTCATTCATGACGATAATTAACACACGAAACAATACATACATATATACATACAGGAGCTGAGCTACCAACAATTCATTCATTCATTTGCGGTTTTGCCCATTCATTCATTCTCTCATTTAGTCTTTTACCTTGTTTTTTTAGATCAAGAGGACATCAAAAAAGATGTCCCAGTTCCTTTATATAGAAACTGGATAGTATCAAGCACAAGTTCAATACATTCATTCTCAGATAGCCACAAGGACTCCTCCAGAGCCAGCACAAAACCGAAAATAAAAAAGCAGTGATTCCCAGTTTTTAGCGCCCAGGCAGCGATACCAAACATTCAAACAGTTTTTACCTTGTGGGGAGGAGCATTACTCATTTACCTTGTGGGGAGGAGCAGACGTCGCCGGGGGTGGAGGCGCGGCCGTCGGAGGAGGAAGGAGGCCTTGGCCAGCGGGCCTCGGGGAGGCGGCGTCGGGGCTCGGGGCGGCTCAGGTCTCCATCGGCGTGCTCGGCGGCGGCTGGGCTCGGGGAGGCTGCGGCGGGGCTCGAGGAAGCGGCGCAAGCGAGGCGGCGCTTCGTTAGGAGTTTGAAGTGTGCGTGCGTTTGAAGTCTGGTAGAAAAGCGTTTCAAGTGAAGAAGTTTTATAGGGTTTGAATATCACAGGCGGTTCTAAACTAGAACCGTGCAGTGATATTAATATGCAGACGGGTATTAAATAAAACCGTCTGTAATAGAGTAATATTACAGACGGTTATGGTGTAGAATCGTCTGTGTTACTATATATTGCAGACGGTTCTGGTATAGAACCGTCTGTGTTATTATATATCACAGACGGTTCTAGTTTAGAACCGTCTGTGATACGGCCCACCATTCCTCTGGAGTATATATACTCATGCAAGTTGAGCTTCATGAGACTGCTAGGGTACATAATTTAAACTCCATGAAGAAAAGAAGCAGAAATAAATCTATGGATAGTTTAGAACCTCTTGAGGGATTAGCTCAAGGAGTACTAAAAAAGGTTCCTACGCCGGGTTGATTGATGTGTCAAAGACTAATGCTCCTTCTAAGGTTGATAAAGGTAAAGCAGTGGCCCAAGAACCCACTACATCTAAGCCCAAGTCCAAACAAAACTAGACCCAAGAATGCTGGAATGAGAATCCTTACCCGTGACGCCTATCTAAGGTTTTCCCTTTCTTCCCTAGAGAGAGCTTGGAAGAAATAAGACTGACTGACACCTAATTTCCAATAAATCTGCCAAATCGGTTGTCTTGTCCTACTAGACTATTATGGGTTCGGTCACCTACCAATTTGATTACTCAGTGAGAAGCCAGCAATTTGACTATCCCGTAGGTGAAGTTTGATTTACTCTCTTTTTCCATACCAAGATAGGGGAAATCCTATGTTGCACCCCATCAAATCGAGGAGTAGCCCTTCTCGCCAGCGAGGTAGTTACTACGAAGCAAGCATCCTTTAGTAGACTAAGTTTGAACGAGTCTCCATCTCCGCCTACATGTGAGAGTGGGAGTGGGAGGTCTAGGTTTAGCTCAGAGGAAAGGAGTGAAAGCGCTGTCCCGAGGGGACAAGAGAACATCGTTTCTGAGCGGCTTCTACCTTTTTTATTTTGTCACACGAGGCCTATCCCTTACTTTCGATATGGCGCGCACCACAAGCGGTGCTTTATTAGACGAATTCTAGCCAGGTAAACAGTTTATTACAAATGAAATAACTGGCTAGGAAACCCTACATCTGGCGATATAGGGCCAATATCGGGCCTTTCCGCTCTGATTCCTCTACAGTATATATACTCATGCAAGTTGAGCTTCATGAGACTGCTAGGGTACATAATTTAAACTCCATGAAGAAAAGAAGCAGAAATAAATCTATGGATAGTTTAGAACCATCTGTGATACGGCCCACCATTCCTCTACAGTATATATACTCATGCATTGAGCTTCAAAGCATACAACTTAGGTGACTTTAGGTAGTTCGCTCTTGGACGTTCATCTTGACCTTAGCTAGCTCACTACTAGGGTACGTAATTTAAACACCATGAAGAAAAGAAGCGGCTACCTCCGTGGCTCAACCCTACCTGCTGATGTCTGCAAGTTTACGAAGCTTGGTTACTAACAAACCACCATGCACAGCCACAAGGGTGCCCTAAGGGTGTGTACATGCCCGTACACACCGTTCCACTATCCATTCGACGGCTACAATTACTATGGCCTACTACTCTACAACCACGTGTGCAATAACATAAGTACGAAATATTACTTTATTATCCATACATGCATGGTCCTCGCTTACAAATTAACATTGTAATTATACGGTGAAAATTAGCCCTTCACAATGATCGACGCGTGTATAGGTGACTTCGTCAATTTGTTCCTCTTGGACCATCTTTGGCATTTCCGATAGGAGGCAAATCATCAAATTGATTGTACTCTTCCTCATCTACTACATTCTCAACTCCGACAATCCTCCTTTTTCCTGAACAACTACGTGGCGCTTCTTGTCAGACGGATCGGTAACATAAAAGACTTGAACAACTTAGTTTGCGAGCACGAATGGTTCATCTTTGTATCCGACACGTTTGAGGTCCACACGGTGGTGATGCCGTACTTGTCAACCTTCACGTCTTTGGAGGTGGACCCAACGACACCGAAATAGTGGGATCTTGAAAAGTACATAGTCAAGCTCCCAAATCTCCTCTATGAACCCATAGTAGGAGCTCCTCGTTGACCAGTGATGCATGAGCATCTATGCGGACCCATTTACAGTTTGTGCTCTTCAAATCCTGATCTATCGTGTAAAATGTGTATCCATTTAAGTCGTATCCTTTCCACGTGACAAGCTGTAAAGTGGGCCTTTTGCCAACCATTTCAGAGTGTCATATGACGAGCTCCCAGTGATGGGTCGCTCTTTGAACCAATTGTTGAACGAAGGTTATGTTGTCTTATGATCCAAGACTCATGTCGTGATGGATTCTCTTGCCTTAGCCATTGCTTGTGCTTTACGACGATGTACGGGACACTACAGTCATGTGTTGTAGAACCGTGAAATGGGCTTGGGCACACGCAATCGATCAGTGTGATTGCTTTCCTTCCGATGGTCCCGATACCTGGAGCCTCCTCATGGCGAGATCGAGGCACACCTATTGGTTGGGCCTGAGCCATGTAATCGACGCAGAACTTCGGCGACCTCTTCGGTTGCATAACCTTCGACAATGCTACCCTCCTGACGAGATCGATTTCGTACATAAGACTTAAGAATTCCCATATACCTCTCGAGCGGGTACATGCTACGTAGGAACACAGGCCCGCACATCTTTATCTCTATTACAAGGTGAACAATGAGATGGACCATGATATCGAAAAATGACGGAGGGAAATACATCTCAAGATTACATAGAGTCATCACCACCTCACTGCAGACCATCTAGTCCTTCGGGATCGATGACCTTCGAGCGATTGTGTTAAATAAATAACACGACCTCGTGATTGTCTCTCGGACCTTTATTGGCAAAATACTTCTAATTGCAATTGGGAGCATTTGTGTCATCAACACATGACAATCATGAGACTTCATGCCAATTAATTTTAAATCTTGCATTGAAACAAGTCTCATCATGTTGGACGAGTAGCCGGACGGAACTTTCACACCATGCAAGCACCGCAAAGTTCAGTTCTTTCGCCTTTGACAGAGTGTAACAAGCTGGTTCGCAATATGTACCACCTTTAACGGTCTCTTTTGGTGCTAACTCGTGTCTTATGCCCATATCGACTAAGTCAAGTCGTGCGTTGATACCATCCTTTGTTTTGCCCTTAATGTTTAGTAGGAGACCAATCAGGCTATCACAGACATTCTTCTCCACGTGCATGACATCGATGCAAAGGCGAACTTCTAGGTGCTCCCAAGAAGGTAGGTCCCAAAAGATTGATCTCTTCTTCCACAAGCTCTTCTCACGGGTCAACCTTGCTTTACGTCCCTTTCCATACGTAACATCCAAATCCTTTACAAAGTCATGAACATCTCTCCCGCTAAAGTCCTTGGAGTTGAACCGTTTCGTTCGTCCCATCGAATAGTCTCTTCATCTTGCGGTATGGGTGTTTCCTCCCAAGGAACCTACGGTGACGCATGTACACGGTTTTACGCGAGTGATTCAGCCACACACTCTCAAGATCGTCTAGGCAAGGAGTGCAAGCCTTGGCACCTTTTGTACTGGCCCGACAGGTTAGCAAGTGCAGTGGTAATCATTTATGGTGCGTAACAACAAGCGTGTAAAGTGAAGTTCTCTCATTTGTATGCATCCCAAACCTGTACCCAGGAACCCACAATGTTTTTAGATCTTCCACCAATGGAGCTAGGTACACATCAATATCGTTCCCAGGTTGTTTCGGTCCTTGGATAAGCACTGAGACAATAAAATGTACTTTCGCTTCATACACAACCAAGGAGGAAGGTTGTAGATACAGAGATTCACGGGCCAAGTGCTATGCCTACGCTCATGTTACCGAAAGGATTCATTCCATCTGTACTCACCCAAACCTTATATTCCTCATCTCTGCGGCGAATTCTTCATACCTCCTATCGATGTTTCTCCACCTTTGGGTGGAGTCAAGAGGTGTCTTAGCATTCCATCGTTCTTACGCTTCTCGGAATGCCAACACAGCTGATTTGGCCTCCTTTGGGTTAGCAAACAAACGCTTCAATCGGGAATTAGAGGCGGATACCATGCCATCTTAGCAGGACTTCCTTTCTTCACCTCCTCATTTGAATGACTCTTACGCTTGTACCGGATGCGTTGCACACGGACATACATGCAAGTTTGCATACTCTTTGCGGTATAGGATACAATCGTTCGGACATGCATGTATTCTTTCTACCTCCATTCCCAAGGGACAAAGAACCTTCTTGGCTTTGTAGGTTGTTGTCGGCAACTCGTTTCCCTCTGGAAGCATGTCTGCCAATAGACGTAACAGCGCTGTGAAACTCTTATCTGACCAACCATTGCTTGCCTTCAATTTCAGCGGTTCAAGCACGCATTTACAACCTTGTGTATTTCACCTTGCAACCAGCAAACAAAGGTTTCTTCGAGTCCTCCATCAAACCCACGAATTTTTCATATTCCCTTTCATCACGGTTCCTTCTCGTCGCGCGACATCTGGTCCAGTTGTCATCATGCAACATATCCTCGTCGAGCGAGAATCAATGTGATCATCAGGCATATCGTTGACTTCGTCGAAGATGTTAACAGTACCACACAGCTTCTTGTATATTCTCGCTCTTCGCCGTGGATCGTCCAACATGTATATCCCTTTTGAAACCTCGCATAATCAAGTGTGCTTCGATCTGCGCCGAGTTTCAAACATCATCATATTCTCTAAATCGATGCATGGACAAGGCATATACTGCACTCCCTTATTAAACATGTCCTCCTCTGCAGCTCTTCTAAAAGTGGAGACGCCATTAATGTACTCCACACTCGTACGGTCCCCAGCGTACATCCAGCTTCGATCCATCTATGCTACACATGTAATATTCGATCCAATTAGAACTCTCTTTTCAACTGATTAAGTACACTTTCCTTAACAAGTTAGAGCTTCAAAATAATATTGCAATTATAACGTCCAATTACTATCACCACGAAAACATGGATCTACAAGCTAGATCTAAACAATCTTAAATTTCTTACATAACCAAGCTAGATATTGAATTAATATATATAAGGCAATTTTATATCCAATACTAACCTTAGATCTGAATTAATATATATAATGCAATTATCCATTACTAACCTTAATTACATCACAAGAATCACCTATTATATAGGCTTACAGACGGTTGTATTGCCAAACCGCTTCGGTGATATAACGATCTTAGCATTCTATCCCAACAGTGACCACAACATCGAACTTGCGCTCGGGCCTATATATAGGCAAGCTTTATCACAGACGGTTCTATGTAATAACCGTCAGAATATACTAAGATTACAGACGGCGATGTGTAATCTTTATCACGACGGTTCTATGTAATAACCGTCAGTAATATAGTAAGATTACAGACGGCGATGTGTACCAACCGTCGGTGATATTTTACAGACGGTTATGTAAACTAAACCGCATGATATATAGGTATATCACAGGCGGTTATTTTAAAAACCGTCCGTGAAGGCGAGCGAGAATGGTGTGTGATAGTCAACAATCGGTTTGTTTATAGAATAAATGCATGATAGCGACGGTCCGTCTTTCGCCTCTTCGTTTCCTGCGCGCCTTTGAATGAGAACTCTTCGTTTCTCGCTTCGTCTTCAATTCCGGCCACCTATAAAATCACCGCTATTGATCGAATTCGATCAACACGTACATTACTGATAATGGAATCTGCCGCGAGCTCTCCTTCGTCGGCGTCGCCTCCACCATCACCTCCCCCGGCGTCGCCTCCACCATCACCTCCCCCGGCGTCGCCTCCACCATCACCTCCTTCCGCAAGCTCCCCCGGCGCCGCTCCACCATCACCTCCCCCGGCGTCGCCGCTATGCGGGAAACGCAAGCGGGAAGAGGAGGAGGAGGAGCGGGAGGAGGACGAGGAGGAGGAGGAGGAGGAGCGGGAGGAGGACGAGGAAGAGTCAGAGGAAGACGACCACGTCATGCACTCGGGGGGCTCAGATGACGACGACGACGACGGTAGCCCACCGTGGCGCGACGACGACGACGATGGCAGCCCACCGGGGAGCGATGACGACGACGATGGCAGCTCGCCACCTCCTCCGGACGACGATGAATATTTTAATTTATAAGTAATAATATATATATATAATGTAGTAATGTAATGAAATGTTTTATGTTATAAAATGGCTGTTACAGTTGTTATCAAATTTCATTGGGAGAAACTTACACTCGGACGTCTGATTCTCGTTTTTTTTTCGGACGCATTGCAAGATTTTTTTTGAATGTATGAAACAATTTTTTTACTGTTTGTCGAAGACAAATGTTTCACACGTACAAAGAAAATGTTGCAAAAACTGACGTCCGATCACTAGCAATTTAATTTCATTATGTTATAAAATGGTCAATTACCATTTTTCGTCCTATCTATGAACGAATTATGGCCTTCGATGAAAATACGTAGTTCGATAAAAATATCAAAATGTTATAATGCAGTGCACAGACGGTTATCAACACAAAACGTCTGTGATATAAGCAATATCAGAGACGTTTATAAACACAACCCGTCTGTGGTTACTATACAAACGGTTGTATAGTAAAACCGTCTGTGATATTACTTTATATCACAGACGGTGTTTTTATAGAACCGTTTGTGATAATATCACAGACGGTTTTAATACAAAACCGTCTGTGATATTTATCTAATCACAGACGGGTTTTATTAATAACGGTTTGTGATAATTTCACTGACGGTTGGTTTATAGAATCGTCTGTGATATCATATATTACAGACGGTTTTTGAAAACCGTCTGTGATAGTGCGTCTAATATAAGCATTTCTGTAGTAGTGCGTGCTGAAATTTTGAATTTTGGTCACCTCCGAGATATATACCGAAAAAAAAATTGAAATCTCAGTCACAAACACCTCCATAGACATCTATTTATGCTCTTGGAGCTAGTCTCAACCGAAGCCTCACACACTCTGTTGCCACTATTACAGAATAATACAACACTATCACTTCATCTGGGTCGGTTCTAAACTTTTTAAGAAAAAACCGATTGTAAATTTGTAATAGATGATTGATGGTGAATCATCACAATCGGTTCTCGAGTTAGAACTGATTGTGATGTAGCATCATGCACATCACAATCGATTCTCAAGTTAGAACCAAATTGTGATGAGCATGTGCAATGGACATCACAATCGGTTCCAATCGGGTCCAACGTCACAACCAATTGTGATGAGCACATGCACATGCCGAGAAATGATCGATTAATAAGTTGCGTTCCTAGTTTGTACATGAATATAATTTCTTTATTTTAGTTGTAACTTTTTATTCACAGCTCCGATTCACAAAAGGTTTTCATCATTAGCTTGCTGACAACAACATCAACATAATGATATAAGTCTCGCTAATAAACGTCGTGTGTATCGATAGTAAAATATATATTTATGGATAGTAAATTCTGATTCATGCGGTGAGACTTATACCGGTGTGTTGCCCTCGTCGTCAATAAGCTACTGATGAAAACTGTTCGTGAATCGGAGCTATCAATAAAAAGTTATGGTTAACACAAAAAGAACATATTCTATTTGAAATAAGGAAACGTTACTAGTTACGTCACATGACCGAGTAGTAAGTAGCGTTCCTAGTTTATACATGAATATAATTTTTTTGTTTTAGCTATAATTTTTTTATTGATAGCTCTGATTCACAAAAAGTTTTCATTATTAGCTTACTAACAAGTGACAATGAGAGTAACATAATGATATAAGTCTCGCTATTATGTCGTGTGTATCGATAGTAAAATCTATCTATACCGATAATAAAATCTATATTTATGGATATAAAATCTGATTCATACGGTGAGATTTATATTGGTGTGTTGCTCTCGTCGTCAGTAAGATACTGATGAAAATTATTCGTGAATCAAAGCTGTCAATAAAAAGTTATTACTAAAATAAAGAAAAATTATATTCATATACAAACAAAGAAACACGTTACTAGTCGGTCATGTAACGTAATTAGTAATGTGTTTCCTTCAACTAGAATCTGTTCTTTTTTGTTTTATCCATAACTTTGTATTGATAGCTCTGATTCACGAAAGGTTTTCAGTAGTGGCTTACGACGATGAGAGCAACACACTGATATAAGTTTCACCGCATGAATCTGATTTCACTATCGATACACACGGCATTTATTAGCGAGACTTATATAATTATGTTGATCTCGTCGTTAGTAAGTTAATAGTGAAAACTTTTTGTGAATCGGAGTTGTGATAAAAAGTTATGGCTAAAATAAAGAAATTAGATTTATGTACAAACTAGGAATGCAACTTGCTAGTGGTGCTTAGCTCAGAACCGATTGTGATGTGCTCGCGATTTTTGAAGGGGCAAAGTGAAATTTAGGTGCCGAGCGGATTCTAATTTCAAAACAATTTCACTGAGTCCAAGGAAAAGAAAAATCTACTACATACATTCCGTATATATTTATGCATGCCTTTGTGCTCACTCATCTCCTCCACTTGCTCCTCTCCCTCTCATACTCTCCCTCTCACTTGCCCATGGAAAAGGGAGCTAGATTAGAACCTTGATCGATCAGCCCATAGATGCAGCAGGTAGACTGAAGGATATGTACACAGAAAAGGTCTGAAGTTTCTCTTCTTCAATTAGTTACATATTAAAGGTCTAAAGCTTATCTTCTTTGCTTGATAACATGTTTGCATACTTTGAGAAATAAAAACTTACTGTTTTTCTCATTAGTGGTACATTTGCTCTTTATTCCCTACTATGCCATCATGCAAAGATCATCACTACACCCCACCAACACAAGACTGATGACGTCCTACCGAAATATAGTTGGCAAACTTATGAGGAGGATTCAACAACAAAAGAGAGAGAGAGAGAGAGAGAGAGAGAGAGAGAGAGAGAGATGACTAGAGGCACACGCATATAAAAGGAATTATCTTCTTGTTCTTGTTCTCATTGGTACTTGTACAGTTGTTGGAGATGGAATCCTTACTCCTTCTATATTAGGTACTCACTATAATTTCTTCTAAAGAAATACTCAACATCATATTCTTAGTAAATCTAGCGGATCTTGAATCTAATATATGATTTTGTGTTTTTCACAGTTCTTTCTGCATCAGGTGGAATAAAAGTTCAAAATCCGAATATGAGTACCGGCAATGTCGTGTGTTGAATATGATATATTCAGATCCTTGCATGCTGTAACTTTTGTAAATTTTTTAAGTAGTGTTAGTAAGTAGAAGAATGTTCTTACTGTAGTGATGACAGAATCCGATACATTTATATCTATTTGTATATGTTTGGATAAAAATTTCAGTATGAATATATAAGTCTCACCGCATGTATCAGATTTTACCATCGGTATAGATAGATTTTACTATCGATACACACATCGTTTATTAGCGAGACTTATATCACTGCGTTGCTCTCATCATCGGTAAACTAATGGTGAAAAACTAGAATAAAGAATTTATATTCATATACAAATTAGGAATGCAACTTACTAGCGGTTCTTAGCTGAAAACCGATTGTGATGTGCTTCTCATCACAATCGGTTCTACATCACAATTGGTTCTAAGTTAGAATTGGGTAAAAACCGACTGTAATAACTTATTCTCATCACTGTATAAAAGATTTTGTATCGTCACCAAAACTGATTGTGATGATAAAAAAGAATGATTGTAATGTATATTCTTGTAGCAGTATGCACCGCACCCACATGATTTTGCCAGCCTATCCACCTTAACGCGACACACTCCAAGTCAGCTCGAGCTGGAGTCGTCGCGGCATTATCGTTTTGCATCGTATCGCACTGCACCGCATTGCATTGGCACTCTATCGATCGATCTAGCTATAGCTGCACGTACAGATGGATGGATCTTCATTTAACCGTCTCCACCACCCTCCCCGTCGCCAACCCTTCAATGCAGCCTCCCCATGCATTCAATGGCTTTCTCCACGGTTAAGTGAGGGTCGCCCGGCCGCGCGCGGCTGATTGGCCGCGCCAGTTGGTTTGGTGCCGCTCGATCGCCCAGCGACCCCTGACGGCAATTTATGGTCGGCCGGACGGGCCGTTTCTTGTTCCTCGGTCGAGCCGCCACCTAGCTCGCTCTCTCTCGCGCGCGCTCGCTCGCGCGCGCGGGCGCAAAGTCTCCATCCGCAGATCACAGTTCGCGGCCATGCATGATGATGAGTATGTAAATGTAGCGAGTACATACACGTGTTTAGTACTTGTACTGCGTCGGGTGCACGCTGGCTACGCGAGCGAGCTAGGTAGCGAGACTGGCGAGCAATAAATTGCCATCCATCTCAACCGCTCCGACCAATGCTATAAAACCTCAGTCTCTCCCTATTGCACTCTGCCATCCTCGCTTGCACCATGTGGAGTCACTTATTACACTAGGCAGCCCTGGCCTTCTCGTCGGATCCATTCTAGCTATAGTGGAGTGTATATACGTACGCAGATACGCTTTGCAGGTTGCCTGAGGTGCGCCGGTCGGTCGCTGGCAGCTCGCTAGCAATGGAGGTGGGAACGTGGGCGGTGGTGGCGGCGGCGGCGGCCGCGTACATGGCGTGGTTCTGGCGGATGTCGCGGGGGCTGCGCGGACCGCGGGTGTGGCCGGTGCTCGGCAGCCTGCCGGGGCTGGTGCAGCACGCCGAGAACATGCACGAGTGGATCGCGGGCAACCTGCGCCGCACGGGCGGCACCTACCAGACGTGCATCTTCGCGGTGCCCGGGGTGGCCCGCCGCGGCGGGCTGGTCACCGTCACGTGCGACCCGCGCAACCTGGAGCACGTCCTCAAGGCGCGCTTCGACAACTACCCCAAGGGCCCCTTCTGGCACGCCGTCTTCTGCGACCTGCTCGGCGACGGCATCTTCAACTCCGACGGCGAGACGTGGGTCGCGCAGCGCAAGACGGCCGCGCTCGAGTTCACCACGCGCACGCTCCGGACGGCCATGTCGAGGTGGGTCTCGCGCTCCATCCACCACAGGCTGCTGCCCATCCTGGCCGACGCGGCCGCGGGCAAGACACACGTCGACCTCCAGGATCTCCTCCTACGCCTCACCTTTGACAACATCTGCGGCCTGGCGTTCGGCAAGGACCCCGAGACGCTCGCCCCGGGCCTGCCGGAGAACGCATTCGCCTCGGCGTTCGACCGCGCGACTGAGGCCACGCTCAACCGGTTCATCTTCCCGGAGTGCCTGTGGCGGTGCAAGAAGTGGCTGGGCCTCGGCATGGAGACCACGCTGGCCCGCAGCGTAGCGCACGTCGACCAGTACCTCGCCGCCGTCATCAAGGCGCGCAAGCTCGAGCTCGTGGGCAACGGCAAGTGCGACACGGTGGCGACGCACGACGACCTGCTCTCCCGGTTCATGCGGAAAGGCTCCTACTCGGACGAGTCGCTGCAGCACGTGGCGCTCAACTTCATACTCGCGGGACGCGACACCTCCTCCGTGGCGCTCTCTTGGTTCTTCTGGCTTGTGTCGACCCACCCCGCCGTGGAGCGCAAGATCGTGCGCGAGCTCTGCGCCGTGCTCACCGCGTCTCGCGGCGCCCACGATCCGTCATTGTGGCTGGCGGCACCCTTCACCTTCGAGGAGCTCGACTGCCTGGTCTACCTCAAGGCGGCGCTCTCGGAGACCCTCCGCCTGTACCCCTCCGTCCCAGAAGACTCTAAGCACGTCGTCGCCGACGACTACCTCCCGGACGGCACGTTCGTGCCAGCCGGCTCGTCGGTCACGTACTCCATATATTCTGCGGGGCGCATGAAAACGGTGTGGGGGGAGGACTGCCTCGAGTTCCGGCCGGAGCGGTGGCTGTCGGCCGACGGCTCCAAGTTCGAGCCGCACGACTCGTACAAGTTCGTCGCATTCAACGCTGGGCCGAGGATATGCCTCGGCAAGGACCTAGCCTACCTGCAGATGAAGAACATCGCCGGGAGTGTTCTCCTCCGCCACCGCCTCGCCGTCGCGCCTGGCCACCGCGTCGAGCAGAAGATGTCGCTCACGCTCTTCATGAAGAACGGGCTCTGGATGGAGGTACGTCCACGCGACCTCGCGCCCGTCGTCGACAACCTCAGGGGCTTGGATGCCGCGGCCACAGCAAGGGCCACAGCGCCGTGCGCGTAGAAGACTCGGTGGCCGTGCATGCGCCAAGATTCGTGCTGATGGGGGGAAGTATTGGACATTGAATGTGTAGATAGAGGAGTACAAGCCAGTAAGTTAATTAAATGGGTTTGGTGGGAACATTCAAGTCACTTATTTTCAGGATTTACCATCCGGGCAAGAGAAACTGGGAAAATTTGCACACAAGATCTAGTTGGATTTGGATCTGAGAGCACAATGGGAGAAGGAAAAAAGGAGAAGAAAAGAAACAGAGAGTAATAATCTGTGGTGTAGCCACGGAGGAGAGGAGTTCTTCACATTTGTTCTCGGTAGGTAGTTCCTGTTGGTGACCAACCAACCAACTATATTCTATTCTATTCTATTCTTAGATACTGTTTTTTTCAAGCCTATTTCATTATTCTATTCTTAGAGAGCTGTTAATTTGTCCAAGAAACATGTAAGTAGACGTGTTTTGCTGCTTTGGCAATCATGTTCATTCATGAGAGGTTGCTCCTTCCAGCGGTCGATCCCTCCCTGTGACAGCCAGCCGGCCGGTGCTTTCCACTGTAAAAAGACAGAAATCCTGAGCTATCTAAGCTCCGTTCTCTGCATGGCACGGTGCCCTTTTCCGTTGGCTCGCTCGTGCACATATCGGTGCGGTGCCGCCTTGATGAGGTTTGTTGCGCCGTTCGATCCGGTGAAGAATAGCCACGGAGAATTGCCGGCGCGTAAAGCTTTGATGTGGATGGCGCTGAGCCGCTGACCGTGCATAGTTATCTCCTGTACTCTTTGCCTGCCTGCCTGCCTGCCTACCCGTTCGTTATATATGCGTACCACAATAACTCTTTCGTAGTGGCAGCGACGTTTGCTCTCAGTAAGGATTGCGCAAAACGCGACAGCGATGTTTCCCATCCAAACAAAGGATACGAGGAAATTAAGTTGATGCGATGAATTGGTTTGGACAACGCTGGATTTTAGACGCGCGTAGTTGCCTTTTTGGTGCCATGGTTGGTTTTGGTTGATGCAGCAGTGTAATCTACCGCCACCTTATTTTCAGCAATGATACACGATTTGGTGGTCTATAACTCTTTAAACAAAACGTTTCTATTCGGACAGGGTTTCGGTCAGAGCCCTCCATGTGTAGCTTGTGAGCACCTCACCTAACTGAACTGACCAACAAGTGCCGAATACCGAGTACTGAATATATTCGAATTGCCTGTGTGTCTACCACTATACCAGGGGCCTGAGAATTTTGAAACTGCACAGGTTCTCTCGTGCACTCAGACTTCGCTGGCTTTGGCTAAAGTGGATAGCTCTAGAGAGGCCTTGGATTGGAATACAAACACTATGCGACCTAACCGATACTATGCTCTTCTCAGCGGCCACAATAGTAACCGTCGGCAATGGAAAAAAGGTGATGTTCTGAGCTTCGACGTGGATTCATAGTAAGGCACCTTCGCAACTGGCGCCAGATCTTTATAAGCACTCCAGACGAAAGAATAGATCTGTCGCGAATGCCCTGTAGGATAACAACTGGATACGCGATATTCGACACAGTCTTAATGCTCACCTTCTATTTGAATATGTCCAATTATGGATGCAAATCCGGTCCATCTCTCTACAGTCCGAGGTCGAAGATCAGATAATTTGGACACAAACTTCAAACGGCGATTTCACGGTTGCTACGGCTTATCGCATGCAATTCGAAGGAAGCACTTATAAGTCTTACAGCACATCAATTTGGTCAGCTTGGGTGCTAATGCGCTACAAAATCTTCTTTTGGCTTACGCAATAAAATCGCTTGTGGACAGCCCAAAGACTTCAGATCCGAGGATGGCCAAATCAGTATTTCTGCCAAATGTGTTACCGGAATTTGGAAACGACCTACCATCTTTTTGTAGAATGCCCCCCAATTCCGATGGATTTGGGCGGCCATCGCCCAGTGGGCACACCTACCTTCGCTGCTGCCACGTCGCGACCAGCATGTGTCCAATTTAGATCAGTGGACCATACAACAGATCAACAGTCATTTCGGGTGTCGAAAGGGGGGTCAAAAGTCTGATTATCCTAACCTGCTGGAGTTGGTGGAAAGAGCATAACAATAGAATTTTCAAAAACATTTGAAGGTCCAATGAGAAAGTGCTGCAAGCATCAAGGATGACATTTCAAACTGATCTTTTGCAGGCGCTCGAGAACTTACAGGGTTGTTTCTTTTCAGGGGCTGCTTTTGATTTGCCTTTCCTCTCTCTCTGGTTTTGTTTTTTTTCCTTCTTTTTTCTCCTTTCCTTTTTCTTATTTCTCTTTGTAATTCTTAGCACACTTTTTTTGCACTTTATACTCTTCTTTCTCTCTAATATAATCCTGCATGGTTGCTTTCAATATGAATTGCCAATGCACACGCCACCTATGTTTTACTTGTAACCGAAGAGATCAACACAAGCAGCTTCACGGGGGAGTAGTACAATAGTTTTATTGTGCAAGGCCGGCGGATGCAGGAAACACGAGGCCATGGCGGACCCGTCAAAACCTCGCTGCAACTTGTATCTCATCTATCTCGTCCGGCAGTACATGGCAATTACACCGGTGATTGTTTATGGACAGCAGAGAGGGGCACACCGTCTACATGTAGCCATAAAGGAGCGCTGGTTCATCAGATTGTGAACTGTGAAGGAGATCTCATTTTACCAATCGGTTTAACTAGGCAGAATGTGCGGCGCATGCTGCACCGTGTAAAATTTACTCTATTTTTTTTAAAAAAGAACTGTAGGAGGAACTAAACATATTTTTTTCAGAGTGATCTTAACACTCTACGTTTACCGTGAATAATACATTTTTTTGGAAAATATTATAGATCGAGTTGCAAAAAAACTATAGAGATACAACTGTATACATATATTTCTTATTCCGAAAAATATCAGAAATCGAGTTACAAAAAAAATAGAGAGATAGAGTTGCACACATATTTCTTTTAACGAATTTGGTTAACACTTTATTATTACCCATCAACCTTCTTTTGTCGAGTTTAACACTCTATGCGTTAATCGAGTAATAATACATGTTCCGAAAAATATTAGAGATGACAACCTTCTTTTGTCGAGTTTAACAATCTATGCGTTCACCGAGTAATATTACATATTTCGGAAAATATTAGAGGTCGAGTTGGGAAAAAAGTCTAGAGATTAAAGATTGAGCTGGGAAAAAAAAAATCTAAAGATAGAATTGTACACATATATCCGTTGATGAAAATATTTTTTTCGGAAAAAACGAAGAAAGAACTTAGACACATATCTCTTTTGACGAATTTGGTTAAACTTTATCATTACTCGGCTAACCTTCTTTTGTCGAGTTTAATACTCTATGTGTCCATCGGGTGATAATACATGTTCCGAAAAATATTAGAGATGTCAACCTTCTTTTATGGAGTTTAACACTATATGCGTTCATCGAGTAATAATACATGTTTTGAAAAATATTAGAGATCGAGTTGGGGAAAAAAAATCTAGAGATAGAGCTATGCACATATTTCTGTTAACGAAAATATTTTTTTCCGGAAAAACAAACAAAGGATCTGGACGTAAGGGCCAGGGACTTGTTTGTTATATTTTTTAACCTAATCGCTATTATGAAAAATTAGAAAAGGATCCGTTCGATATTCGTATTTAGCAGGGGGCTTGGCCGTAAAGTAACGAACCAGGGACCTAAACGCAATCTGGAAAAGTTTTTTTATACTCACAAAAAATCGCAAAGAACCTCTTTGTAATTCACAGGGACCTATCCGTAATTAAAGAAAAGTGAGGGACCTTTTTGAAAAATGGCATGGGGGTGAGGTGGATGGGCTTAGAGCTCTCCAATTCTTTCCCCTTTAATAGATAGTATATTAGCCAGAGAGTGACTAGTACTGAATACTCTTAAGCTGCAGGGATCGGTTAAATCTCATTTTAACACTTCATTGCATGCAGGGATCGGTGGTGCGTACTGTGACGGACCGCCTTTTTAGGGGCAAGTCTGAAAACCTCGATAGCTACTCAGGATGATTAGCTGTCGGGAACCAAGTATTTTATTGCCATACAAAGAGTTAACTCCAACTATTTTATTGAATATAGGGCCTAACGGCCGAGTTTTCACAAAGGAGGGCGCAGCGGGGCCCAAAAAATTACATTACCAAAACACCGCACAGACAGGGCCTGAGCAAAAGACTAAGACTTCAAAACCAAACAAGATCGTCATCTACGTATTCCTAATACGCTTCAGCTTCTGGAAACTCTGAAAGGGTCGGGGGTTTGCAAAGGTGAGTATGGGAGTACTCAACAAGTCGCACATGAATATATTGAATACTATATGCAAAGGATAACAATTGAAGAGAACAAGTTTAAGTATTGTGGATGCAAGTTTTATTTTCTAACTCATTTTACATTTGAAACACAAACCAATATTAAGTAATTAGGGGGGGGGGTTCCAAGTTAAACAACATTAGCCATATTATTCCAGAATTCCAAACATTACTTGAGCTAGGTTACGGGTAATCACCCCAGTTCAAACTTAATTTCATTTACCGGAAGTACGGCGTAATCGATTAGCATTTTAATTAGAGACTCTGCAGAGGTGCTCAACTTTACCCACAAGATATCTACGACCGTTAATGCCTACGCGATTTACATGCAACTTAAATGCATGCGGTCAGGCCGAGACCATCATAGCCTTTTGTTAAATCATTCCTGGATTCAGCCATTAACCGATAGGCCTGAACGCTACATTGGAATCCACTGTTCCAACTAGCACCTACCGTTGTGAGAATCGGCGAATGACACTACGGTCCATTCCCGTTCCACCCCTTCGGTATACTCCCCTGCCAGGGAGGCCGATCCCTATTCTCCTCAGAGAATAGTACCAATAATTTATTAAGTTTGCAGGAAATGACTAATGTACTAAGCTATGTCGGAGGCAGGCCCACTGACCAGTCCGACTGGTGGTTGAGCGGGAACTTAAGTTATTTACTTTGCTCAAGGGGTTTCATCCTTATATTGCCACAGAATAAGCCTTAAAAGCATTTCACAAGCCCATCTAGTACCAACTGTACCAGCCACCATTCCAACCATGTCATTAATCATCATCCGGGGACCGAACTCAATTCCACATCGTGGACTAGCCCAATACTGTCACCCTGACTGTAGCACTTTTATAAACATCGAGTCAAAGACTCGGTAGCATTTCATTTCATTTTAAAAGCATTTGAACTAATTAACAGACTAACAATAACTAGCATGGTATAAGTAATCATCTAGGGTTAACAAAGGAGTTAATATGGTTCAATATTTTCAAGGAAGTTCTATGAGCAATTCGGCATCATCTAGGTATCATGTCATTCTAAAATAACAGTTTTCAATATTTCAACATACAGCAAAATAATGCGATGTAAAATAGTTACTAATTATAATAGGCATGGTTGGGTTCAACATGATCAATGGTGTACGGCTTGCCTTGCTCGACGGCAGGATCGGCTGAACTGTAGTCGACGTGGTCGTACTTGGCTTCTGTCGGGTCCAGCTCCTGCTCTGGGTATTGCGACTGCTCCTCAAAATGCTCAATGACTGGATCTAGCGCGGAAAGGACGAACGACAATAAACAAACGGAAAATGAAACGAAAACGAAAACGAAAACCGAAAACAGAATCGAAAACGGACCAGGAGAGAGAACGGAGGGTAATTTGGTTATTTTGGGAATTTTTGGAGCTTCGGATTGCGGAGCGAAGGTCATTTTTGGACTCAGTGGCGCGAGACGGTTAAGAATATGTATTTTTGGGCTTTTGGGAATTTCCATGAATTTTTGGGATTTTCTGGGGTCATTTTTGGATTAAATAATCAATTAAATCCGAAATAAATAAAAAGAAAAAGGGACTGTGGGCCACAGTAATGGGCCACACGGCCCACAAGCGAGGCGCGCGGTTTGGGCCGGCCGGCCTGGCCCAACGGCGAGTGCGAGGGGGGCTAGGGTTTCCTTGGGGGTGGCGGCTGGCCAGCGTGACTACAGAGTGGCCGGGCCGGACGGAGGGGTGAGGGAGGGGAGCTCACCCACGGGATGAGGGGCGGAGTGAGGCGGGGGCGGAGCGGCCTTTATGGGGCTTGGGCTGCGAGCGGCGAGTGCGTGCGATGTGGGGCGCAGTGGGTGGCGCGGCTCGGGAAGACCCAGGGGACTAAGGCGACTGCGCGTGGCCAGCAAGCAAAGCGGCTGGGGCCAGGCATGCGCGCTGAGGAGGCATTGTCGGGGCGGTGGGCCGGATGGCCAAGGTGCAGGAGAAACAGCCCAAAGCAAGATGGCCCAAAATGAAAAACCAATTCAAAGAAATTCAAAAATTCAAATAAACTCCAAAAAAATCCAAATGCAAATTTAAATCGTTTTTTGAAAATTTTTAGGGTCATTTCACGTACCCGAAGCATGGACCATTCGCTTCCCTAGTTCTTTTTGCTGGGCTCCTACGAAAATGAAACTTGCTAGTGGCTTCTGTAGGGACAAAGAGCAGATGAGTAGTTTTCGTTTTGGGAATTTCGAGATAGACAACCCAATCATTTTTTTAAAGAGAAACACTAGGACAGAAACACACACATATATATAGGAAAATAGTTCCATACTCTTGGTAGTATGTACTCCCTACTCTATGTATATTAACTGATGTTACACAAGTGGAAGCATATTCTATAAATGGAAGTTGTTACCTGGTTCCTTCTTATTAGGAAGTTATTTTTAACCAAATAGAGGTAGGGAGTACGTACACCTGAGAGTATAAAACCGGCTTCCTATATTCCTTAGAATTGATGATGTAGAAGTTTGTTAAGGTCAGATCGCACCCCAGACGGAGGCTGTGAATAATTAGAAGGATAGAAAATAAGATTTAAAATCTAGTTACAAGGTGCAAGAGATCGCACCCCAGACGAAGGGAGAGGAGATAAAAGGGTTTAGAAAAAGTCTATATTCCTTAGAATTGATGATGTAGAAGCTTGTTAAGGTCAGATGCCCCACTAAAGTCCAATTTATAGCATCGTTTTTGATTGATTGAAGAATCTGTTCGTTGGTAGCCCAACTTCTTTGGAAAATTATATTGTTACGCTCTTTCTACCATTTCCAGCATGTTAGGATGATCAAGGTTTTGACACCTTTCCGAAGGCTCGTTTGGCAATTAACAAGGTAAAAGTCGTAAAATCAATCGTAGCCGATAACGAGCAATTATCGGCATAACTCCGGTCGGCTAAGGGCCGATCAGGGGATAACTAAATTAGCCGATCAGGGCTAATCCGAGAATAAAGGTAGATTGGCTTTGAGAGGCGATGCGCAACAAAACAAAGCAAACCTGAACTGGGTGTAATCGGTAAAGATCAACAATCGATGATGCGCAACTTTATTGATCAAAACGAATTACAGAGGAAAGATTACAAAACTAGAGACTACTCCTAATTGACAGGAAAATAAGGGAAAAGTAAAGCGTGTTTGTGGGTTGGCTCTGGGCCTTTTTTCTTCTTGCCTCTGGTCCTCTTATATAGCACTCGGTCTGAACGTATCCTCCTAGGTCTTTTCAATCACCTGTATCGGCCTCAATCTCTCCTTACCATGTTAAGTCCGATCGTATCCGACTCAATCTCTTATCCTACTCGTATCGGACCGAGTTTCCTTTGAATCGCGGCCCTCCAATCCGAAACGATATCAACTTGATATAACCAACATATCCCTTATCAAAACCGATCTCCACGAGATCAGCCTTGCCAAATTTTGGTGCAAACATTAGGGAACTCCGAATCCTTGGTACAATTTTATTTTAAGTATTGTTCTATGATATTTTAAGTAGTGTTCTATGATATAAACAAGCAACGATCTTTACCTTAATTTTGCACAAAAACGCATCAAATTAATCAGAGGGAAGGGTTTCATCATCACACTCTCACCTGAATTATCCCCTTCATCTTTCGTGCACCCCTGGTGTGCATCACGATCTGCCCGTCATTCGGGTGAAGCACCGTGAGCTCCCGTTGCACCTCCTCAAAAGTCGTGTTGTGCTTAGCAAAGAGTCACTCGGCGATGGCCACCCTGCCCCTGACCACGCGGCAACCAAACATGGCGTGGGAGTCTCGAGGTTGGCCATGTACAGTGTGTCCCAGATAAGGCCCTGAGCAGGCAGCAGGAGCCCATGGCTGCCATCCGTGGCAGCGTCGGCCACGCCTATCGGGGGGAGCACTAGCTGCTGGACGGAGACACAGCTAGGGGAGATCTGGAGATGCTGGCTGGGGGGGACTAGTGGAGCTGTGGGCTGGCTGCTTGGCCTCGTGGGGGAAGCATGGAACTGGAAGATGGAGACGGTCTCACGAAGACTAGCCAAGAGCCGAGACAACCTTCTGGATATCCGAATGGATAATTATCCAATATCCAGTTCCCATCCCACATTATCCGGATATCGATCGCTGTGGATCTGATCTTGTATCTGGATTACATTATCCGGATTCGTTCCTGTATCCGACTGGATAGTTCAAGTTCTTCCCGAATCCGATCCCGCGCCGATCCGGCTTTGAATCGGGCGGATATTATCCGACCTATTTTCACCCCTGATAGGTTGGGCCATCCCTTGAGCTGCAATCAGCGTTGTTCATAGCTAGTTTTGTTGTGCAAAACAAAGAAAGATCTTACAACGTGATGGTGCCTATGCCAACCAAATTATATTGGTGAAAGATTTTTGGATGCATCCACTGAACTGTAAGTAGTATGCCGAGCTAGCTGAGTAGACGCCAATGGAGGTTCACGTCCATATAATGCAGTCATCCATTTCCGGGCGAAGAGGTACTGATTGAATCTTGGACCATGAGCCAACATATTCTCGTAGTAATTGGGGAGGTCAGATGATGACAGATGTATCGTATCCGGTTGTTGTTTTGTAGGGCATTTGCCTTCGATCTTGTCTTCCTCCTGGAGTGTTTGTACAGGTTATGGTGCGATATAAGAGGGCGCTACACCCTGCAGCCATCTGGAGGTCCAGAAGGTTATTCTTTGGCCATTTTCAATTATGATTTTAGTGGCCGCCGAGAAGAGTTGTTGGTCAGTGAAGTCGTACGGTGTTGGTAATCCATTCCAAGGTCTTCTTGGATCCATGTGCTTGAGCCACAACCAACAAAGTTGGAGGGCTCGTGCGAACCTGTCCAATTCCAGCACTCCTAGGCCACCCATTTTGAGTGGCTAACAAACAGTTGTCCACCGCACCTTATAGTTTCCACCATGCATCACAGTGTTCCTCGCCCATAAAAATTTCCTCCTTATTTTGTCAATATCCGTGATGAATTTCCTCGGTGCCTTAAGTGCCGTCAATAGATAGATTGGAATTGATGTGAGGACAGATTTAACCAAGGTGAGACAGCCTCCCAATGTGAGATGTCTTGTTTGTCAGGCCGCGAGCCATCATGCCACTTTATCTTGGATGGGTTGCAAGTGGACACACTGCAGTTGACCCAGCATTTGGGGCATTCCCATGTATTTCATAGGGAATTGCGAGATAATACCTATGAACAACTGAAGGATGTTATCAAGGTTTAGGTCCCGGCACTGGATTGCGGCTATGGAGCTCTTTTGCAGGTATACCCGCAAGCCAGAGGCCTGTCCGAAGCGCTGCAGGATGGCAATTATGGTTTGTAATTCTTCCTTGACTGGATTCAGGAAGATGACAGCATCATCTGCATAAAAGGGAGAGCCTAAGCGAGGGTGCACATCCTTTCAAGGGTGATAGGACCCTGTCATCCGTGGCTTTTTTGAAGATGTAGTGAAGTGGGTCTATGGCTAAAATGAAAAGGAATGGTGATAGCGGATCACCCTATTGTAGCCCACGTAGGTGTCTAATTTGGGCCCTTGGCACCCTGTTGAGAAGTACATATGAGGAGGACGTGGCGAAAGAAGTGGAAAGCCACTCACGCCATCTCGACCCAAAGCCACGTGCCTGCAGGAGGCCTAGTAGGTATTCCCAAGATACAGAGTCAAAAGCCTTCTTAATATCCAGTTTTAGGATTAGAATGGGGGTGCGTTCGATGATAAGTCCTTGCCCAATTATGAACACTAGCGATATTTTTAATCCTTTTGTTTATCCTTTAATAGACCAAGTCGGCATTAGCATGGTACACATTAATTTTGCGATTGGTTGGCTAGTTCATGTGCTGACTACTAGTACTAACTTTCTTTTAGGTTTTGCATCTAAAATCTGATTTGTAGGCAATGGTAAAGGTTTAGGAATTAATCTAGATTAAATTGGGTATTTTTTTTCAAGAGTCTCACTCTCAGTCTCTCATATCATTAGAAGTGTTGGATCAAGTTTGAGCCAGATATAGACTAGGCCTTAGATCTAAACTTGAATTTTAGCTGGGCCAAGCCTCTGCCCTTCAATACTTGAAAAAAGTCAGCTTTTCGAAATAAAACCCAAAACACTACTAAGATGTGAGAAGTACTTCTATGCTCTTCCTTTTAAAAATTGCACAACTATTAAAGCATGAATGAAGGGTAGATGATGATTACTTACCTCTTCGTTTGCTTTAAGATTTGTACAACTTGTATTAGAAGGAAAAGCATAGAAGCACTGCTCCTAAGATGTATAGAAAATGCCTTTCGGCCATAAGAATTTAAAAGCCCTTATATTCTTGAGTTCTGTTTGTATGAACTTAGCAATGTGAAAGTTCAAACTCCATTCATTTGATTTCGGTGTTAATGACAAACCTAATTATGAGACTAACACTTTTGATAATCATAATATTGATTAGTCTCAATTGTTAATTAATGATAATCTTCTTGTGAGACTAACTTTTTTTGTTGAGCTTAATTCTTATTAGTCTAATTTTGGATGAAAAGATGGAAATATCGAAGTCTCATCTTATTGAAAAATGAAAATCCCAAAGGTATGCATCCAATACAATTCTATTATTTCTAGATGCATTTCTTGGATTCAAGAAAAGGGTGAACTCCACCATAGTTTCACTTTAAGTTGTGCATGTTGTTTCCAAGTCTATATATATTTGAGTACACACATTTAGGGAGAGTTCATTCCTTATCTTGAAGCTTCAATAGTATTGATCCCTTTCATCTTGCCAGATACATTAAGGATCACTACTTAGAAACAAATCCTTAAGTATATATAAAACATATGTAGTTGTGGTATACTCATGGAAATATAGGATAAACTCCAAAGCAATAGTAAATTGAATATGTTTATAGTGATTCAAAGTGTAATTATTTATATGAACACATTTAAAGAAGTTTATTCTATAGCTTGATGGTCTCAAATAGTATTGACCCCTTTCTATCAATTTCATATAATTTGGATCATTACTTGGAAACTATCAAAATGAGTATATAAAACTTGTGTAGTTGATATATATATATATACTCATAATAATTTAAAGTCAATTTAAATTGTGATCGGTTATCAATTAATTATCAAAGAACCAATCATGTATTAATGGTACACTTTGTTGATTAAAGGACAATCGAAAGTTCTTGAGTATATAAAGTATCAATTGCATTAATATACTCAAGGTAAACCAATATCTTTTTTTTTTTTGATTTGGGTTGTGGTCAATCATCAAAGAAATAGATCAAAGGATCTTGAGGCATCCATTATGTATTAATAGAGTGCATTGATGATTGGGACAACCATGTTAGTTGGCCTAACCTTTTCGTTAGTTGGTCTAACCTTTTCCATGAGTTGTGAAAGTAGGTTGAGTACCACAAGTGATGAAGATTTGGATGGTATCATGTGTTGATAGCCATCAAGTTGAGATTCGGGACAAGGAACGTCATCATCTATATCTATACTAATATTAAAAGTACGAGTTATCAGGTTGATACACTAAATCTACACCATCCAATAAGGGAGATCCAATGGCTGAAATTATGAGTTGGATCCTTCCCCGAATTTATTCCTTGCGCATAGAAAAGCATGCAGCGCATGCAGCACTTGACTCATGCAGTAATTAGCGCATGCATTAATTACCTCAAGTAATTAGCGTTGGTGAGCATGCAGTACTTGGCCAATGCAGTAATTAGCGCATGCATTAATTACCTCATGAGTAATTAGCGCTGGTGACGAGGAGACTCCAAATTTAAGCTCATGAGTTATTAGCCCTACATAATTAGGGGTAAGTATGAAAACTAAATACCTCATGAGCAATCTGTTGGTCATCCGTTTGTTTATACAATTTTGGATCACTTTTCATGGCATGTATCAATCTGTTGGTCATCCGTTGCAAGGCACGGGCACCTTACTAGTGTGTTAATGAGTGTCAGAAGATGATCTCAAAGCTAAGAGAGCTAAGAGAAGGGGAGTTAATCATGTGTTGATGAACGAGATGAAGAGCCGACTTGGAGAGAAGATGATCGGTAATCAAAAAAGCTCCAAGTGGATGTGCTAAAGGCAAAGGTATAACTAGCATAGGAATAAGGATGTGTTCTTCTTAGTCTTTTACCGGTCTCGGTGTTTGGATGAGAGATCGAATTGCTAGTTAGGTTGTCGTAGTATTAAGAGGGGTCGAGTCTTATAGCTTGAGTTTCAGCATGTGTTGATGGCTCAATCTCACTTACACTAGCTCACCTCTTGTTTTGGTTTTTGCATGAAGCTCGTATTTGTATGTGTTGCAAATAGTGAAAGCTTATGCTTGATTCTTATTGAATCTTGATTGATTTGGTTCTTACATGGAGCTTTGGATTTATATGTGTTGCAAAAAGAAGAAAGCCCATGCACTTGGTTTAAGTTGTATTTGTTATTTGCAGAAGTGTGTTTGCAAATAAACGGGAGGTCTTTGAGTTCGGATCCTGAGAGCATGTCAATAGGGCTTGCACTATGGTTTTTGCAAGTTAACTTGGTCTTGGTTTTGACCATCACATGCCTAAGAGGATTAATTTCATAGATTCTGGGATTTATTTGCTTAATATGTTTTTGCAAATATATCTTTAGTAGTTTGTGAAATGTGTTTTCGCAAATTGGTTGGAGTGCGAATAAAATTCTTTGAGCATGGTTTGAGATGTTGCAAATGTGTTTTGCAAATGGTTATGATCATGTGTTGATCACTCATATGGCCCAAAGAATCATTGTTGAGAGTTTTGAGAAAAAGTTTTGATGGGGATTGGGTAATTACCATAAAGACTATTGTGCCCCGGCAGCCGGTTTTGCCCGACCATGCATACCCTCGGATGATGTTTCCGAGGAAGGCCCTTGCATGATCTAGTTGGCTAGTCCATCCAATCGGACTATGCTCAGTTCTCACCTACGAGCAGTCATGCTCGTGGCACGAGCATCCATGCTCGGCCACGACCAACTACGCTCAGCCCAAGCTCACCCGCGAAAGGCATGGTCGGAAGGTCGTGTTCGGCCCGTAACGTCCAAATAGTGCTAATTATGCCACGATCTGGTGTCGTTACGCCCATGATTGGAACGTGACAAGAATTAAGGCTTCGGTTACAGCCACAGTTAATGCGGTCAAGTGCCCGTTTTTCGGCTACAGTTATGATAGATATTTTGTAAGCTATAAATACCTCCTGGACATATGGATGAAAGGGAGGACATGAGAACAAATACGCGTGAACACATTTGCAACAATCAGTAATACCAAGACCACTGGAGTAGGGTTATTATCTCCATAGTGAGAGGCCCGAACCAGTATAAACCTTTTTTGTCCACATTCTGAGTGTCCTGTGTGCGTTCCCCGAGCATCGCTCAGACGTAAACCCTTCATCTAAAAAGGGCCCGTGTTGATCTCTCATTCAACAAGTAAGCTCGGTGGGGACCCGTTTCCCAATCGTAAACAAGTTTTTATTGAAAATATGAGTTTTCTCCAGCATTCGGCACTACCTCAGTGAAACTGTCGGTAGTACTGCTTGACCGACAGTACAACCATATAGGCATCGGTACTATCGCCGGGACGGTAGTACCGCTATGTGGAATGGTAGTCTTTTTCTAGAAAAGAATGTTTTTTTGCGTTGTTTCTGATATCGGCACTACCGCTGTGTTAAAGCTGGTACTACCGTAGGTTCGGTAATACCGTGGCACTTGTGTGGTAGTTATTTTGCAGAAGTATGTTTTTCTCTGAGTTTAAATTCTAGCACTACTGTGGTTCAAAAGCCGGTACTACCGCTGGTTCGGTAGTACCGCTATTTAATTGTCAGTACATATTCTCCAAAGAGTATAATAATTGAAGTTTTGTGTTCTTTGAAAACATCTATGGTTGATCAAATCTTGAAAAAGGGTAAAAATTGTAGCCCTCTTAATAAGTTTTCCATAGAGTCCAAGATCACCTAAATCGGACTTCAGCTTAAAAAGTTATGAACGTTTTAGTTGCTGAGACAGGGGTACTAACGCCTTTTACACAATGGTACTGCCGATGATCGGTACTATCGCATTTTACATGCCGGTAGTACCGCGGTACTGTAACAACAGTTAGTTTTAGTGCATTTAATGCCATAAACGACTAGTTTCTTTAAAGGGCTTTATATGAGGCTGAATGGAGTGGTTTTTGCAGCCATTCTAGCACCCATTTGAGGTGTTCTTGTGAGAGCAAAATCTCAATAGCACATAGAGCTATGGTTGAGAGATTTGAGTGCCATTTGAGCTAAAGTTTCATGTGTTGATTCTTTGGCATTTTGATTTGCATTCTCGTGAGCTAGTCCAAGCCTCTCTCAGTTGTGCATGTGTTGCACCTTGAGAGCAAGAAGAGAAGGTATCTAGTTGCATGTGTTCCAACTAGGCAAGGATTGAGCATCCTTGTGCATGTGTCGCACTTGGTGAGGATCAAGCAAGAGGCTTGATCTATTACTCTTGGTGTTTGCCGACACATAGACGGCATGGGGGCGTCGTGGCCTGATGATCTTCTCAACGGAGTTTGTGAGAAAGCTCGGTCGGTTGTGAAGGCACAGAGCACGTCTACCCGGAGTGGGAAAGAGCTACCCTGAGTGATCAAGGAAGGCTCAATTGTGAAAAGGAGTCGACTTGAAGTGAATCAAGCTACCTCAATGTGGATTAAGGGAGACCGGCAAGTCTCCGAACACCATGGTAAAACATCAGTGTATCTCTTTGTGTTTGTTTGCAAATCTTTATTTACATTGTTGCAATTTACCTTCCTAGAATTAAATTGCTTGATTGTCATTAAAATTGCAATGCTTGAGTAGAGACTTAATTAGTTAGTGCACTTAGTGAGTCTAGTTGATTTAGGCTTTATTTGTTAAAACCTTAGTTTATCGCTTCCTTATCAATTATTATTTAGGTTTTGATTTAGGGGTACTTAGGCGAGTAATTATTTGTAGAGAAAATTTTTAAAGCCGCCTATTCACCTTCCTCTGGTCGGCATCCTCGACCCAACGCGGTGTTGTTCTTTATTCTCTAGGCTAGGTTTCCATGAAGTATAGAAAATCAAACCATTGCTCTTTTTGCCTCGAATAAATTCAGAAAGCATATGATTATTTGTGGCTCGTAGAGCATAGCCCTCGGAGTTGAAGTCCTCCAATATAACGTGGAAATAGTTCAAGAGATGCGAAAAATTAAATGATCATTCGAGATTATTTACAAAGTGATTTTGCAATAGCTGGGAAGTGTTTAGACATTTGGCACGCATATGAGTAAGACAATCTATCCATATTCGTGGTTTAAGTTTAAAGAGTCATGTTAGTGCTATCACCACAGCCGCAAACAAGTCAAATTAAGCTCGGCTCTAGATGTCTTTAAAAGTCGAGGGAGCTCAACTTGAGTCAAGTCAAAGGTCACGCTAGGGATTGGACTCAATACTCAACTCATTACGTTTTTAAGCCAGTCTTGAGCCCGATCTACATATTATAATGTTAAAACGAGGTCAAAAGAGAGGTTCTAAGAAACTAGAAATTCATATATTAATCAAAGAAAAAGATAATTGTTTATTTTAGTAGATCCAAATTACAATAATGTAAATTAATCATATGTTTATTTAAGCAGTTACGATTGTACAAAAAATATAATATATATTTTTTTATCATAACGACCAGAGTTATATAATAAATAAAACTCTATTTCCGATATAAGCATATCCATTATCGTATCTAGGCACACAAAATGCATGCATGGAAAACTCGGCTAGTTATAAACAATAAAAATAATTTGTAAATCCATAGCGTAAAAAAGACACTAGCATATCTAATGGAGTTAGTTCAACACGGCGTGTATGGATAGATAAAATTTTGAAATTTATCATGTAAGATACACAAAGATAACTAAGCAACCTAATTTAGTTTCTGTCTATCAGTCAAGATGGAAGTTATATCATAGTTTGAGCTGCATCGAACATATAACTCATCAATCTGGAACTTTTCTTAAGGACTTTATCGATAAGCCAATGATTAAACTTGGCACAAAGAGCACCCATACCCACACACACCCAACAACCCGGACAGCCACAGGGATCCGAAACCGCATGAGATTCTCGCCTCCACCAACCATGTCCTCCTCCCCCACTTCCACTCCCACACTCGCATGATCGCATCCCAGTACACCCTCGCGCAGGCAGAGCGAAGCGAACAAACGCGACCGCTGCCCCTCCCATCGTCTTTTCCTTTCCTCTTTTCGCCTCCCCCTCTCGTTCCAGCTTCCACCACGCATCCGCACCACCGCCTTCCACTCACTTCAGATTCCCCGCCTCCACCGCGTCCGCGTCCTCGGTTCCCTACGGTTCCCCCCGGCGGCCGGTTCCCTCCGCCGGCGAGCTCGCCGGATCCCGACCTGCCCCCGGTGAGCTCCTCCTCCTTCCCTGCCTCCCCGTTTCGCTCTGCTCGGCTCGCTCCGTAGTTCGTACGATCTAATACTGGAAGCACGCTTGATGCTGCCGTTTGTGCCCCGTGTGCTTGTTTCGGTTAGCGATGCTGTGGCTACTATCGCTGGCCTGCTTGGTAGATCTGAAGTGGCAGCTAGCTCTGCGGAGATCTGCTCGTGCGGGAGGGATTCGCGTGCCGTGAATTGGTGGATTCGGTTGCTAGAGGGGCGATTGCTTGCTTAATGATAAACTGCGATTAGTGCAATTTTAGTTAAGACCCTAGTTAGCTTGATGAGCTTGGTTCGCGCTTCTAGCTTGAATTCCCTTTGCAACGGTGAGGTTGGGAGTTTTAGATGAGGATCATGCTGATCAAGTTTCCACCTTGAGCAGCTAAGTACTGAACCAGGTAGTTATGAGTTTTACGGAAGGGTCTGGGCTTACAAGCATAAATTTCAATTTGGTATCCAAATTAGTTGAGTAGCATAATTTAGAGCAAGTTTGTTGAGGAGTTTGACTTTGACGTTCATTGTGCAAAAGTTAGCCATTAGGACGCTTGCTTTGTTTAGACTAATGTGGAGAAAAACTTAGCTACAAATCATGCTTGGTGTATTTTTGTACATGATTTCTTTGTTTACTATGACCTTTGGAATTTTCGTGTTGTAGATGTATTTTGGTCTTAGGAGACCGCCTTGAACAATGTACTTACTTTCCCCTCATTTTTTGCCTTGAACAATGTACTTACTTTCCCCTCATTTTTGACCCATTTGCATGTACACTTTGTTCAAATTATAGTAACTTATTTAATGCTGAGTGGGGCAATTAGTGTCACAATAAATACTTTTCATCACCTTGGCATTCCATTTTTAAAAGTAATGGGTAACTCTGCAAGTCTGCAATGATTTGCTTACTAGAGTAAAAAAATGGCATTACAAGCTTTAATAAAGCTTGCCATGGGATTTGTTTTGTGTGATTTTAAGATGAAATCCTATGATAAATGTTCAAATAAATGATATTTTCAAATTATGTATATAGTTGTGAATCTATTAAACAAAGAAAGCATGCTTTGCCATGGCCCTCTTAAAAATTCAACATTTTCTTGCGGTTCTTGTAAGAAATTATAATGATGCTCTGCGCTACTGCTCATTATTGTTACTGATATAATGTTTGGTATGAATTTGATTTCAGTCTTTGAGGTGAAGTAGGCACTAACCAGAAATCTCAAATCGCATGAGCAAGCACAAACGGGAAATCTCGACATTTCAGTGTTGCACTGTGTGGAGGGTATTTTTTGTTGGTCCATTACTCCATTAGAGAAATGGAAGCCCCAGTCCCCATGCCATCTTCTCTAGCTAATTGGCAGAGCATGATAGTTGATTGATCTGCATGACTTCGATATGAATACATAGCTCTGCTAATTCCTTACAACTTATTTCATATTCAATATGCCATCATGGTGGGGAAAATCTTCATCCAAAGAAATAAAGAAGACTGCCAAAGAAAACCTCATTGACACATTTCAGCGCTTCATAAGTCCAAATGAGCAAAAGGGGAGCACAAAATCACGCGGGGGTCGCAGACGTGGTAAAGACCCAACTGCTGAGAAATGTTGCCGGTCTACTGCCCAATCACGCTCCACATCCCCTTCAAAAGAGGTTTCTCGCTGTCAAAGCTTTGCAGCAGATAGACCACATGCACAACCACTTCCTCTTCCTAGATCATGTGCTGGGGTGACACGTACTGCTTCTGATGTTACCGAGTCGAAGTCCATTTTAGAAAAGCGTGGCAAAGGACAGCTACTACCACCTCCTACCCGAAATCGACTTCAAAAAAGAGCTGAAACTACTGAACCTGTTGCAGAAATAGCAACTGCTTCTGTCTCCAGCAACTGTTCTATTGATAGTGATGATCCTGGAGATTCACAACTTCAGAGCCCTGTGGGAACTGGTGCTGAAAATGCGACTAAAGTTACCACAATGAGTAGTTCAAGGTATGCTCCTTAATTCCTTATTGCCACGATTATTTAATCACATCTTTTTGTTTGTGTAATCACTCAAATACATCCTTGTGAATCTTCAATGCCCTGTTTTTGAAGCATTGTGCATAAAGAGCATTCTGGTGCTATCAAAAGAAAGAGCACCAAGGAAGTGGCAAAGCTGAACAATGCTTTTCTCAGTAACCAAATTCTGTCCACATCTCCAAGAGGTACTGTTGCTGACAGCTACCAATCAAATTTACAAAACACACGGCAGGTTGCACTGGAGAGTGCTCCCAATAGTTTGATGTCAAGCCCTTCACGAAGCCCAAGAACAATATTTCCTGATCAGATTCCAACTTCAGCTTTTTGGGCAGTGAAGCCTCATACAGATCTAACTTTCCTTGGGTCCGGTCAGTGCTCCAGTGCAGGTTCAGGGCAGACATCTGGGCATAATTCAGTGGGAGGTGATATATTAGCTCAGCTCTTTTGGCAGCCTAGCCGAGGTAGTCCAGAGTGTTCACCAATTCTCAGCCCAAGAATGACAAGTCCTGGTCCAAGTTCTAGGGTGCATAGTGGAAGTGTCTCTCCATTGCATCCAAGGGCTGGTGGGATGACACCTGAATCTCCAACAAGTCGACATGATGAGGGGAAGAAGAAGCAAACCCACAGATTGCCCCTTCCACCATTAAGCATCTCTAACAGTTCCCCCCTTTTGCCAAACACCTCTACCCCAACTAGTCCTATATGTCGTAGTCCTGGTGGAACGGAGAATCCACTCAGTCCTGGATCACGGTGGAAGAAAGGAAAGCTGCTTGGCTGTGGGACATTTGGCCATGTATATGTTGGCTTTAACAGGTATGCTTTTTCTATGCTTGGAATTGGAAGATGTTCAATTCGACGTCTATGTCCTTGTTTCAACTGAAATAATAGTATGCTCATAGAAATAAACTTAAAAGGCTGTTTAGCAAATCTTTGGTCTTTATTGTAATCACATTACCTGTACTTTTGAATGTTTACTGACTACCGTTCTCTTGTTTCTTTCTCATGGATGTGTTTAAGTACTGCCACCGTTGCAGAAAAAAGGATGATGTTTTAACCAGTAGCACACATATTAAGAACTCTTACAGTGTTACTAGTCTGCCCTCAATTAACTCTTGTAATATCTGTACCATATACTTCTCTCACACTATATTCCCAAACCACAGTAATTACGATGATTGAATGATTAAAACATTGGCATGTTGTGAACAGAATCACAGTTTCACAGACATAAATATTTCACCTTAAAAACCTAGGACACCATCTTTTTTGTGACAAGAAGTTTAGGCTAAAAGTCTAAAACATTGTATATTTTGTAACAGCAGGAGCAATAACTTTCATAGTTGGTTTCATGTTGTATGGTATCCTAATTAGTCATTACTCTTACCATTAAAGTGGTCCTGTGACAAAGTTGTATGTCAGAACTCACAAGCACGCTACCTGCCCTTTGTTTTAAGGGAAAATTGCATAAACCCCCTTATATGTCACTCTGAGTTCTTAAAACCATAGTTATCACGGCGTCGCCTAGGCGCCGCCTAGACGTCCAGTCGCCGCAAGGAGAGCGCCGTGCCCGGTCGCCTCGCCTGGAAGCTCCGTGGCTTCGTGACTTCGGCGGCTGAGGGAAAGGGGAGTAGGGGATCCGCACCGCGCCGCTCCCCACCGCAGCGTCGCCTCTGCTCGGAGGAGGCTGGCCGCCGGTGCTCTGCTCAGAGGAGGAAGGGACTGAGGCGCAGGGGAGACGAGGAAGAAAATAGGGGAGTGGAGGCTGGAGGGGCGGCGGCTGCATGGGGAGTCGGGGAGCAGGGAGTAGGGTTAGGGTTGGGAAGCAGCCGGGCTGGGCTGGCCAAGTGGACCGAAAAATGGGCCGAAGAGGAATTCAAGAGATAGAAAAGAGGAATATACTTGGTGATATATTGATACTAATGGAGTTTTTTTGGTCGCCTAATCTTCGCCTAGGCGCCTAGGCATCCAGGCGCTTCGGAGGCGACTCGTCTCGCCGGGGTGCCGTGATAACCATGCTTAAAACACTCCTACAGCTTATTTTATGGCATCTACACCCCCACATGTTTATTTAGAGGGAATACACCTCCGCCATGTTATCTGGGTTTGCAAAGTCCCCCTGCCATTATTTCTTCACTAATTTATATGAAAAAAACACTACAAAATTTAAGAAATAGTTGTTAACATACTGACCAGCACGTTAGTGATTACAAGTCTAAATAAAATTTCACTCAACTTTTATCTACTTGCTCTCACTTTCTTCTCCACTTTGCAACCTTGAGCATGGTGTAGTTGCACTTGCACAGACATACTACAATAGATATACATGTTAGGGTTAGCACGGCGGATAAACTTGAGACAAGATTTAACGTGGAAAAACCTTTGCGGGAAAAAACCATGGAAAAAAATCCATTATTTGGTTCACATGTACAGGGGGTGGCTTATATAGCCAAAGAGTCCTAGTTGTAGAAGATTTGACTCCTAACAAACTACGGATAAAACCAAAAGATATGATAGTTAAAGATATTTGAGTTATCTCCAACAATACATATGTCAAACACTATACTCCACTTCTTTTTGGAGGTTTTACGTTGTAGTTGACAGAAAAAGTGGCATCAAGGGTTAGTTCACAAATGGAAGAAACTTATGGGGGTGCAAATGCCACAAAACAAGTTGTATTTTTTTTTTCAAACTCAGTGACATTTTTTTTGTTGCAATTTTCCCTTGTTTTAAATAGTATGGAGTGAATGCTGTGATTGATCATCCTTTGCTTTGTCACATTAGCTTTGTTCTTTTTTTTTTATGTTGTCATCTTTATGACTATCAGTGATAGAGGCGAAATGCGCGCAATGAAGGAGGTTACCCTTTTCTCAGATGATCCTAAATCAAAAGAAAGTGCAAGGCAGTTAGGCCAGGTATGGCCTTTTCCCCTCATGTTTACATTAAGTGAAAATTCAGATCATTTGTTGAAATTTTTATGTTCCTTTTTATCTTTTCATTTCTCAGGAAATATCACTTCTGAGTCGACTACAACATCCAAATATTGTACGATACTATGGATGTGAAACGGTATAAACTATTGCCATCAGTTGTTATCTACTGCTAATAGAAACAGTATTCATAGTGTACATACCCTTGTATCTTGCACCTTTTCTTGCATCTGTGGTTGAAAAGTTTATGTTCTCCGAACTCTTTTTCTGTAAGTAAGTGCGACAAAGAAGCTCACGAAACCCGCAGAATTTTATATACTTAACTTTTGTCCACACCTCTGTGATTCCTCTAAATACATCTTTAATTATCCATATATATCCAAAACAGGTTGATGATAAGCTTTATATATACCTGGAGTATGTGTCTGGTGGGTCCATCCATAAGCTTCTCCAGGAGTATGGGCGGTTTGGTGAACCAGCAATTCGCAGTTATACTAAGCAAATACTTTTGGGCTTGGCTTATTTGCATGCAAAGAATACAGTTCACAGGTAACATTCCATTCATCAAAGGCCGCAGTTATAGTAAGCAAATACTTTTGGGCTTGGCTTATTTGCTTGCTGGCCTGCTATGTTGAGTTGTAGTTTATTTTAATATATGCATTTAATTATTCTCTGCCTAAATTTGCAGGGATATCAAAGGTGCAAATATATTGGTAGACCCTAATGGCCGCGTAAAGCTTGCTGACTTTGGAATGGCAAAACACGTAAGTTTTCTGTTCCTTTTACCATTTGTAAAAGTAACTCAAATGTCAAACAATAATATTTTTAGCTATAATCTCATAAACTATCTTCATTGGAGGAAATGGTGTACCTTCATTGACACTTCCCCCTGTGCTCTACTGCACTTGTGCTAACTATCACTTGAGCTAGATCAGCCTCTTCGATAAGAGATAAACCATTTTATTTAGTCCTTGCTATCCCTGTCTAGTGTCTGCATATCTGCTTACTTACTTGGACTGCATAGTCAGATGTGCTAGTTGCTGTGCAGTAGTTTTAATGCCGTATATATGGCGCCAACTTTCAGAGGCTTGTATTACCTTTTTGGGTCATTTGTTTAATTACATGTATTAAATTTCTAATAGATTATGCGAATATTTATTTATTTTCTCAAAAGAATAAAAGATGATCCGTTTTTCAGTCATGAACTTGTCTAAACTTGTTTTCTGCTATTTTATTTTTCAGATCAATGGGCAGCAATGTCCTTTCTCATTTAAGGGCAGTCCATACTGGATGGCTCCTGAGGTATTGCTCCAAATCTTGCATTGCTTTATCACTTTATAGTTGTTTTGATTGAGTTTATGTGTATCATACCTCCGCCGTTATAAACACAACCTTCTTTCCTTATCTCACATGTAAGCATGTAACAAATATGCAGGTTATAAAAAATCCTAATGGATGTAACCTTGCTGTTGACATATGGAGTTTAGGATGTACAGTTCTAGAGATGGCTACCTCAAAACCTCCATGGAGCCAATATGAAGGGGTTAGTACTAGACTCCAAAGCTACAATTTATATTTGTTGACGCAGTATAAATTTTCTTTGCAAGGGAGAAAGCTACTATGTAAGATGCATGATGCATATCTTTGCAGTTGCTACATTATCAATCAGCGGTTCAGCATGGGTAGTTATGTGTTACTACCTCATGCTCTTTTAAGTTCTTATGGCTGGTTAGATAACTATTATGGAGTGCATTCTTCACAGAAGGCATCTCTACTATTCTAAAGCAGCACTTGGTGGCAGTGGTCCGTTCTTCCCACGTCATTAATTGCCGCTTAATTGCCCTGCTTAATTGCCCTACGCAAGAAACGAAGCGTTGCTTTAATTAGCCAGCTTTCGCAAGAAACGAAGCGTTAAAGATAGATGTTTGATCTTGTGAAATAATTTTTTTATTTTTTAATCTTTATTTTTTGTTATCAATTTTGTTTTTCGTAGCAACGCACGGGCATGTAACTAGTATCTCCTTATGTTGTATCTACTTCAGTTTTGGTTGTGCATGAATGCCTACTGTGTTGATCAAAAGAGGCGGAGTTGAATTTCTTATTTGTTTGGCAATATTCTTGAAGTGTTGCTGTAGTATCGCCATATTGACCTAGGTTTAGCAGTTTACAGTGTTGATTCCATGCTACTTGTGGATTTTAATTTCACTTTGAATTTCTTATTTGTTCAGCAATATTTTTGTTCTTCGCTCTATGTGCAAGCACTTTCACGCTCTCTGCGGCTTTTGTTTCCTATACTCATGCCTTATTTCTTCCTGTTTGTACAATATAGCCTATACCGAACATACTTTTTCCCTTTTTTTTGTTCCTTTTGAATATTTTATACGGATTGGGAATCATAATATTTTTTTGACCAATTATGACCTGAATGTTGACATGACTTTCTTTTTTTACAGATTGCTGCAATGTTTAAGATAGGGAACAGTAAGGAGCTTCCACCAATACCAGATCACCTCTCTGAAGAGGGTAAAGACTTCATAAGGCAGTGCCTGCAACGTGATCCATCCAGCCGCCCAACAGCAGTGGATCTTTTGGAACATTCATTTGTACGAAATGCATCATCACTTGAAAAGTCAGTTGCCTCTGATGCGTTGGAACAGTTGGCTGCTATATCTTGCAAACCAAATTCTAAGGTATCAACTGTTGAGTGTTGCTGAAACAGTGTCATCCTTAAGCTAAACAACTATCGTTGTATCATGTTTGTTCAGCCTGCAGATGTATGCCCTAAATTCTGCAAATTTTATAATTTAGACAATTTCGGTTTAATTTATTTTCCTCATTGTTTCCTTCCATTTGCTTCGCTGTGGGAAAGATAAATGTTACTTAGAGACCTTCTTAGAGTATCAAGGTTTTAATTGAGGGTGGACAGCTGAATGTTTTATTTTTGTTTTTTCATGTTACTGTCTTACATTTTGTTTGGCTTTTGTGACATTTCAGGAGGTTGGGCATGTCAGAAATATGTCCTCATTAGGTTTGGAAGGGCAATCCATTTACCAGAGAAGAGCGGCCAAATTTTCTTCAACACACAGGTAAATCATTCGATATTTCCTGAATTTACGGGATAAGTTCATAAGTATATTGCTTTGGTGTGTTCTTACCAAACTATTCTAAAGGTGCAGTAACCAATATATATCTGTTGGAAAGTGTTGCACCCTAAATTAGAACTGCAACCAAACCTTTTCATAGCATATTTCTTGTATTCTAATATGATGAGAAATTAGCTAACATTTCGAAATAGGAAATTGCAATTGTACCAGAGTGTCCTATATTTTACTCAACTACTATCTCCCGCTGCACCCTTTATTTTCGCAATTGCCCTCCTGTACTTCCAATTTTGCAAACGTGGTCCAAATGTACCTAAAGACACAGACATTTGTATGGAATTACACAAAAAAAAATACCAAGCTGTACTTCCAGTGTTACTGTTTCTTTTTCATTTATTTAAAAATTTGAACTGCAACGGAGTCCCACTATAAATATTTAAGCAGTGTAGAAAGCTATCACATTGCTATTAGTTTTTCCCCTTGTGCTTTGCCTAATGCCTATGCTACTGCAGTTTGTTGTAATTTCTTTTCAACCACAAGTTAGTCCTGTATAAGAAATATGCAACCCAGTGAATTTTCTTTTATATCTGCATGAAAATGCCTGTCCTCTAATTATTAGTGCTCTGCAGTGATATTCATATAAGGAGCAATATATCTTGCCCAGTTTCCCCTTGTGGAAGTCCTCTTCTGAGGTCAAGATCTCCACGACATCAAAATGGTAGAATGTCACCTTCTCCAATGTCTAGCCCCAGATCTACTTCGGGTGCTTCCACTCCTCTGACAGGTGGCAATGGAGATATTCCTTTTAACCATATGAGACAACCAGCTTACAGCAATGAGGGCTTCACCATTAAATTGAGAGGCCTTGATGAACACTTGACTAGCCGGCCTCCAGATCCAGTCCCTGGTCGTTTTGGTAGAGTACAGAAACTCTCGCCCGGTCTTCAGGAGAGCGTAGTCCCTGGAGCTGACATTCTGAGCCCTCAATTTGGAAAGGTGGGGCATGGAAATGTGTGGGATTTGCATGATAGGACATTACCCTCTGAGAATGCTTCTCAGCATGGTTTTGGGGATCATGTGAAGCTAAAACCTTCACTGGACTTGAAATCTGGCACTCGGCACCTCGAACGTAACCATGGTTATTGATTCTCAAGCAAGGGTCTCCAAGTAGGCATTGAGTTGTAGCTCGATGAGATAGTTTCTATGCCAGTTTGCCATCTATTTGCTGAAAACCTGGAATTGTATCATAGTACACAAAAGATGCCCATTAATTATTTCAGATGCTGACAGTTGGCAATGGATAAGGATTCTCCAATATCATTCCTATTATTTTAACAAAGGTACGTTCCCCGTCAGAATTTCCTCGGAATTATCAACCTTTATTTTCAAAAACAAAAAAAGGAAATTTTATCTTCTGCCATGTAGAAAAGAACTGTTATACATTATTTACAGCATCAACAGTTTTTACACTTTCACTGGCTATACTGTAAAATTGAGTGATTTGTTACCATGAGTGCAGTATTTTTGCCTAGTTTGTTTAAAGAACAAAATCTTGGACTTGTAAAATTTGACTAGTTAACAGCATTACTTGGTGCTTCACTTAGTTGCCAAACTCATTCCTTGGTTATTTTTCTTAAGGGGCCTGACTATTATACAGTCGCCTGTTTTTTTTTTTTAATAAAAATCATAGTCGATTTTCCCACCATTGGATCAAGATCTTGTGGCTCAGATCCTCTCCCTCTCACCTATATAACTCCCCACACCACCTCAACCCTAGCCCTCAATAGCGCCACTCCCGGTCCCGTGCGCCCCCCTCCCCCCCTCCCACTGGCGATGCCCGTCGACGAGCTCCTCCCACTGCCCTGCCCCCTTGTCCTCCGTGCTGCCTACCATTCCTGCGGCCGCCATCGCCTCCCTTCTGCGGCAAGATCTTGCTGTTGGATCCACCACCACCGCCTCCTAATAACTCCAGTCGTCTCTACCCCCTGCCGACCCTACCTCTCCTTGCCCACATCCAGCAGCGCCACAGCCACCTCGACGCACCATCGCCGCTGCCTCGGCTTCCCTCTAAAGCCTGGGGGCACCGGTGAACCCTAAGCCTAATGCACCGGCTGATGCTTCTACCATCGCTGGGCACCGGAGAGGAGGAAGACGACCTCGCCCGAGCACGAATCTAGACGCTGGTCCGAATGTGAGAAAATTGACTGATTTTGTAAAATTTCAGGCGCCTGTGAAATAGCAAATCCGTTTTGTAAGTTACTTTTGGTAAAAATCTGAAAGATGGCCTCAGATAGTTGAATCGAATCATGTGAGGTCTACATTACATATTCGTTGGTCATTTAGTGAGCTCCAATATCACCTTTCAAACTTCAATCATTTTGTATTTTGTGAACACTGAAAAATCTATCTTGGCCATAATCTATGTTAACATTACGTTGTGAATGGACAGATGCCTTGTCAGGAAGAGGCGTAGACTGCCAAACTACCTGGGATGTAACCCAGTTAAACGTCGGTGATGAGATTGTATATTAGGGGCTTCTTCGTACCCAAGGGTCGAAAATATTAGGTCTTCACCTGTACACCCTTGCTCTCGTACCTACATTTTTTTCTTTTTCTTTTCTCTATGGGGTTTGGAGGCCATTGTACAGAAGGAAACTCAACTAGAAGTCCACATTTTGCACAGGAGAAACAATTGAGCCATTCAGTACCCAATTTTTTTTACAGTCATATATCTCATCCCATGTTGCAAGCTTCTGCTACGAGTCAGCTGCACACTGAAAGTGTAGCAGTATCGGCCAATCCATTAACTGTATCCATTACTCTGGGAATTATACAAAAAATTCTGATCGTTAATTAAATTAACACGATCAAATGTTGTCCATATAATCATGCACTGATATTTCCCTTTAGTTGTTGCTGCTGTTTGACTGGTTGATGGAACCAGTCTTTGGTGCATTGAGCTCCCCATGTGCTTTTCAATTTTAGCTTTTACAATCGTGCAATATGCCCTCTTGAGCTCCTGTGGGTTGTGCTGCTAAACTTGTACTTGCCAAATTATGCGTACGAAATAGCTTTCTCTATGTAGATTTAAAACTATACTTGGTAAATTATATCTATAATTAGAAAATTGTAGATGGCCAATTACTCATACACCCTGCATGTTTGCTATAGTTGGGGACTTAAAACATTTTTTGCGCTCGTCTTAAATTGGTAACCACAGTTAAGCAGATGCCCTATATTAGGGCATCTACAGTGGTATAGACGGTAGCTATCTATAATATACCTTCATGTCATCTACAGACAGTACTAAAGACAACTTATACAATAGATTGTTTATATAACTTTCTGTAATGATCTCTCATATAATTAATAGACTGTATATACAATGGTATATACACTATAAATCTGTCTGTTAAATAGTAGACAATATATTTCTCTCTCTTCCCTCTCTCTCCTTCACATCATATAAAATCTGATGTGGCATACTCTTATAGACAGCTGATATGTATCATTGTACATGCCCTAAGGGGCAAAACGAATCCTTGCGGTTGAACCAACCTACGCTCAGTAATGTGCGTCTTCCTGTCCTCTTTTTTTTTTTTAAAAAAAAAAAAAAAAAAAAAATTACTGCACCAGCGATGGGTGAAATGTGAAGGTAAAGGCGACTATAGACTATACATTAGCTAGATCTTTGCGATAAAAGGCCTTGGCGCCTTGCAAGCTGCGAGAACAATCCATCACCAAACAGCCCATGTGCCGTGGCGTATGTGGTAAGCATTAGGCCCCCGGTCCCCTATCTACTTTCGGCCTGTACACTGTGTCATCAATCATCCCCATCTTCGTGGTGGTCCTGACTCCTGCCCCACCATCCACCACCAATGCAGATTCAAAATGATACTTCTCCGGTCCACAAATTGCTAGGCTCTTATCATTCGTGTCTGATTCAGTCACTAGGGTTCATTGTTCTCATAGCATTTCTCAGTTGACAACACGTACTTTTTCCCCCTGGATGAGTGAGGAGAATCTTAGGCCCCGTTTGTATCAGTTTCTGTACAACTTCTGTTTAAAAGAAAGCAGATTATTTGCCAAACGAGATGATTCTAAATAGCTTCTCTGAGAATTAAAAGCTGCTCTCTACATAGAACCAGAATCCGGCTGGAACCTGATTCTTACTGACTCTTGCTGATTCTCGCCGACCTAGTCCAGAACCTAAAAGTCACAGTTGATTTGACCCGATTCCTCATAATCAAAAGCAGCTTCTCCCATAATCTAGAATCCATAATCCGGCTGGAACCTGATTCTCACTGACTCTTGCTGATTCTCGTCGACCCAGTCCAAAACCTAAAAGCCACAACTGATTTGACCCGATTCCCCTATAATCAAAAACAGCTTCTCCCATAATCTAGAATCTATAATCCAAAAGCTAAAACGAACCGGGCCTTAGTATTTTCTTGCTAAATAACACTTAAATTTTGAGCCATCTAGATGAAATCAATTTGCCTCTTCACCTTCCATCTGAGTACTTTTTTTTATCAAGGGATACTCATTTTTTAGGTATTGGATGAGAAACAATATTCTTTTCTGCATGATTTTTTTACATCAATTATATATTGGTTTTACATAAATTAAATTATATAAAAAATAATGTGACAATTTGTAAAAAAAAAAGAGCAACAAAACAAACTATAAAGAACAAACAAAAATGTGGATTACAAAGTCAAAATGATAAAGCATAATATGGATCACAAAATAATATCTAAATGACAAAAAAGAGTGCTCACAAACAAAAGAACATCAATATCTAATAGACAAAAAAAATTAAGTGCCCACGAACAAAAAAACACTTGAGTGCCGTTTAACAATTCCTTTTTTTTTTTGCCTCCCCCTAGTTTAGATTTGGTAGGATGGTATCGGTATTGTTGTCAAGATTCCATTATATAAAAAGAAGAATGATTTACTGTATTAACTCTTTCAATTTTTTTTACAAAACTAGCCACTGTACGAACTAATTTACAGAAATGATCCTCTAGCCCACACCTACCGCGTAGGGGCGCGGGAAGACGGGCTAACGCGCTAGTAATGCTTCCGCGTTACCACACTGTAGAATATTGCTTCAGCGTTCCCTTAGCACGGAAGGTATAGGTCAAAGTGTCATTTTTTATAAATTATTTCGCACAAGAGCTAATTTTGTAAATAAAAATTGGAGAAAATAGTACATTAAACGCTTCTAAAAGGAACAACTGAAGGGAAACTCTAGCAACAAATGATTAACTTAAATCTCCACGATAAAAGCATTAGCATACAGAACTGAGTGCTGAAATACACAAGTTTGGATTCAGATAGGAGAGCATCTTGGAGAGAGCAGGGGATCGACAAATACTATAGTAGGCGCAGGAAAGGAAACAAGACGACACAAGAAGCTCGCTCGCTCGTTGGATCGACATGTCGTACCAGCGGCAGCTTAAGACCTGCTCTTGAATGGAATTGCTCTGATGATCACCTGGTGGTAGATGGCAGCCATGGCAGCGCCAACGAAGGGACCAACCCAGAAGATCCACTACAAAATAGAAAAAGAAGAGGAAGTTATAAACTTTTAAGGAACGGCTCAGTGTAATCTCTTCAGTATTGATATGCTAAGCATGCGAAAACTGATGGAAAATGGAAGTGCTACTATGCTAGCATATCCCATAGCTTATATTTGCACATATATACAGACAGCTCTTTGAGATATACTTTTCAGAACTAAAAAGCTACTAAACACTCATCAATACTCAATAGCGTGCCACCATGTTTGCATCATTCGAAGTTGGTAAGTGTATGATTACTTGTGGTTGGCTATAGCAACATGTTCTCAGTGGGGGTGAAAATACAGTACTTGGTCAGATTAGACTTCCTCAGAACTAAATAACATATCAAAAGTGTGTATTAACTATCAACTAATACGCCAATGGCACTATGTTTACACCAAAGCAAGGTGCCAATTGCATGCCTTATATTCGGCTGGAAGCATTTGCACTGAGTCAAACAATTTGCAGAAAATGGCAAGTGAGAGAAGACGGGGTTTCACTCACATGGTCATTCCAGGCATGGTCCCTGTTGTAGATGATGGCAGCGCCAAGGCTCCTCGCAGGGTTGATGCCAGTGCCAGTGATGGGGATGGTGGCCAGGTGGACCAGGAACACCGCAAACCCAATTGGCAGTGGTGCAAGGATCTGTATTCACCAACAACGGATGGAAACATGTTATAGTATGTATTATAACACATAGCATAGTCGTACTTTAAAGGAGTATATGCACACAATCAATTTGCTGGAGCAAACAGGATAAACTGTACCAGCTAAACTCCAGTTATAAATGCATACCATTACAAGTTACAAGCACATCGGTTCGTTAGATTTGGTTACCTATCGAAGAAGCGGTACATAAAGGTGTTCATCACAATACGAATTACAATTATAATCTTAGGGTGTTAGTGGCTAATTGGTGATTAGAGTTTAGACCAAACTCACATGTCAGAACAAAGTGGGGAAGTAAAGGAGTAGTAGTACTTACAGGAACATGGGAGTCCCTGGCATTCCTCTTGGCATCAGTGGCCGAGAAGACGGTGTAGACCAGGATGAAGGTGCCAATGATCTCAGCACCAAGGCCATCACCCTTGGTGTAGCCACTGGCAACTACATTGGCACCACCACCATTGCCCATGTACAATCCCTTCTGGAAGCCCTTCACCACTCCAGCTCCACAAATAGCCCCTAGGCATTGCATCACTATGTAGAAGATGGCCCGAGTCAGGGACAGCTTCCTGGCCAAGAACAGCCCAAAAGTCACTGCTGGGTTGATGTGTCCTCCTGTTGCAATAGTAGATAAGATCATAAGAGATATTAGCAGTGCCTTTAATTTTTGTAGTTGCTTCGTGTTTATGATTGTTCAAGTACGACTTTATAGTTGTTCTCTCACAGTTTCATGTTTTGAGATTAACCAGGATCGAAGTACCTGAGATTCAGAAGAATTATTCAAAACTGGACCACAAAAATTTCTTGCTTAGCTATTTATTGAGAGGCGTCGTACAAGCTGAGTATAGAAGAGGTTTAGTTGACCCTATAGATTTTTCATTAACACTGGATGCTATTGCCATTGCAAGATTAACCAAGGAGAAAATTCTGAAATATTGCATACTGTTTACCTCAAGTGAATGGTGATCAAGGTAAGCTAATTAAAAAGGATGCCTTTTATGTGCACTTTGTGCGGTTTGAGTATCATGAGATAAATCATTACCAAAGAAACTATGGGGGCAAAATGAAATGCTACATCAAATCATGAGCTTTTATCCTCTAGTGGTGGATCATGTCTTTGCATAAGAACAAGGCTCACATGCTACAATGGCACCGTATGCCGACGAAATAGCAAAATTACAAAAGGACAAGACTCTAGATGCAAGGAAGGTACATACTGGTACAAGAGCAAAAGGTAAGGATCATAAATTCTTGTGTTTTCGAAAATGTGGTAATTGATTATTCGTCACAAAGTTGATGTACATTTGAGCCCAGGGCCACATGGCAAATCATCAAGTGCATATCAACTAATCAAATCTCCCTTCGAAAATAAAGGGCTTTCTAATCTCTATGCTAATAGCAGAAAACTTTGAAGTGTTATAAGCTGTGAACAAAGGAAAATCCATAAGGATGAACTACCACAATGGGACTACGGGAGCCCCAATGACAGCAAGAGCACAAATAAAAAAATTAGCGAATTTTCCGTTTCTAATACTGACCTAACAAGACAAGCCTTTTCCTTTAGGATTGCTAGCTGTAGAGCAACCCAGAAGTAGCTAAGTAAAAATCTAAATCAATTCACTGTTAACACCATGTGCAAAGTCTTGCTACTTATGCAAGTTCCTATGGGTTTGTCCTCACTAGTTTGCTGTAATACTGAATATCCTACACCTCATGATCTGCTAACTACAAAGTTACTATTATGGATAAAACACCGAGCCAAGCAAGTAAAAGAGCAGGTATCAACTTATAGCAAAACGGACAGGAACTGACCGGAGATGCCGGCGGTGCAGTAGACGAGCGCGAAGATCATGCCTCCGAAGGACCAGGCGATGCCCTGTATGCCGACGGTGGCGCACTTGGAGGAGGACTTGGAGACGCCCATGACGGTGAGGACGGTGATGTAGAGGAAGAGGAAGGTGGCGACGAACTCGGCGATGCCGGCGCGGTAGAAGGACCAGGACTTGAGCTCCCCTGGCTCGAACAGCGGCGCCGGCGGGGGCTCCTTGTAGTCCTTGTCCTCCCCGCCGCCCTGCGCCGCCGTCCCGATCGGCTGCCGCTCCGAGAACTTGTTCGTGCCCAGGCGAACGTCCTCCTCCTTACCCTCCATTCTCGCCCCTCTCCTCTCCTCTCCTCTCCAACTCAGTTAACTCTCTCTCTCTCTCTCAGCAGCGTTGTGTCATACTGTCATGTGTGTGGGGAGGGGCTGGGGAGAGAGGGTGTTATAACTTATAAAGCAGGAGGCAGTGAGGAGGACAGTGAAGAAGGTGGTTCTGGAAAGCGAAGAGGAGATGATGAGCAAGGGTGTGGCTGGTGGGGCCAGTGGGTCAGACTGGGGGTTAGTGAGATGCCTTTCCTTTATTATTTGCTCCGATCTTATACAATTTGAGTTTTTTTGTTTGTTTGGACTGAGCAAAATTGTTTCAGAAATGTGGAAACTTGAGCAAAAAAAAAAAACTTCTTTAATGTTTGCAGCACAAAGGATGGGACTGAGTTTTTTTAGTTGTGATAACGAAGAAATGTGTGCAAAGAAAGGATTGGATTGCAATCGTAAGTTGAGTATGATATCCATTTCTCTTGCTACTTGTACTCTTTTACTGCACTCAATCTAGCAAGGCTGCCTTAGGCCTTTTCCTCACTTCGAAGTATTCTTTTGCCTCTGTCCAGGACCCAAAGCCAAACACTGCGAACTAAAAATTCATGCTCCGGGAACGGGAGCACCAGTGCACCACCGCAAGACAGCAACGGGGCATGGAAGAAAGAAAAGGAGCGATGTATGTACAATCGTTCATGTACGCAGCTAATTGCTCAGTTCATTCATCCCTTCGGCTAATGCTGGCCTCTTCTTTTCGTTATTATTATTCGCCGAGCAACACCTCCGGATCTTAATAAAGGGATAATTACCCAACTCTCTCCCCCTTTCTAGCTCAGACACTGTTTCAGGATCGTGCTGCATATGAATATATGATCGACTTGTCTTCAAACAGTGTCACATTAAAGAAAGAGAACAGTGCTACTACGAGTACTAGTTCACAGTAAAGTATTTGTTGCTCCTGTCATTGCCTTAGCATGTCTTATAGAGCATAATTTTTGTGCCACCGCATTAGATGGATGATGTAACATGCACCGAACCACTTGGCTTGACATTCAGTAAACTTTTCCATGAGCATCGCGATAGAAAAACTGCAGTGCAATTCACGCAAAAGGCTTAAGGCTAGCAAATACCTGGGAAATAACTTGGAGAATAACGTTGGAAATTCCTGTATATTGTCTCACAGGACCCGTATCCTTTGTTTATAGTGCCAAGATTACAATCCGACCCTAACACAACACACATAACTTACTCTTATCTCCCTCTGATGACCATAACATAGCAATCATTTATCTTGTTATATATTGCAATATCATTACTACAATCTAACACTACTAAACCTATCATCGACTCCATAGTCAATACTATCGCAAGGACCAAAAGTACCCCCAATACTGCCAGCGACATCACCAAATCTATCTCTACCATCTACCAGTTGTCCTCAGCCTCAACCTCTTCCTCCTCCCTCTACCTATCTCCAACATCTCTGCCCACACACGCCCAACCTCGGCCTTCACCACCTCTCTCACTACCATAGCCCATTATTAGGGGTGGATAACGAGCCAGTTGAACTTTTTTTCGAGCTTTCTTCGACACTAATTTGTTCTTATTTATTATAGTCTTCTGTATTGTTTGAGACCCAACTTCGAACCGAGCTTAACGAGCCGAGCCTAACGAGCCGAGCCGAAGTTGACTCTGGTTCCAAATCAACTAGTTTTTATTTTAAAAGAAAAATGAATGTAATCAGAGCAATTTTGAAACGAGCCACCGAGCCAGCTCAACGAGCTTTTTTTCCAGCCCTACCCATTATGCTTGACTCCGATCCCAATTCTCTTTCCAATTCTTCTCTCCATCCTGCCACTACTCCAATTGTGCGGTCTTCTCTGTGATGGTTGCATTGGCCCCGAGAAACCTCTTTCTTTTCCTCTACCTTGGAGCCAGAAAATTTTGGGAGCCTGGACAAGTCTTACTGTGGCCAATAAATGTGAGCAAGCAAAATTGAGAACCACAATATTTTTACATTAAAAGCATAGTCTAATACATATGTGAACATCAATTGAGACAGTCAAACTGCTCCACTGCAGGTTGCTGGCGAACCCGGGCAGGCACTCGCCTTGCCTAGGAGGTGTCTCCGCCTCCGCCTCTACCTTCACATTGACTTCCTTTAGTAGATCTATTATTCCCGCCACCATCTCTATTAGGGCAAGATGCCTCACACTTGTAACACTCGGCCCTCCTTGTAAAGTTCAAGTTATTGCATCTCACATCATGGCAAATCCAATCATCCTCGCGATCTCTAGCGTGAGAAAGGATATGCCCAACTCAGGTGTCTTGTTTGCTCACAGTTGTAGCATACTTTGTCATCAGCTATTGCGTAGACTGACCTTATACAACCAATTCAGAGCAAGATATAGACAAATAATAAATTAGGAAATAATTTAATTACCGTCAGACCCAAATGTGATTAGGAAATTCTCATCAAGTACTAGACCATTCAAGGGCAATCCACACCCCACACTAACCAAGGTTTCATCATCCGGCAAAATACAAACTTACTCGTAGTCGGGTAACCGTAGCCATGCATGAACAATACCAAAATATCTCACACAGTAAAAAGATAAGTACAAACATGGTTAAAAGGAAAGGAAAGCTAGAACCAGCCCCCAGTCCACTTTCTCCCCCCTCCCCCCCAACACGCACATCCAAAGCCACCAAGTCATCGAAGCTAGCCAAGCAAGGAGTAGTCGGCCAAGAAGCTCCCACCAAATAACAAAAGAAAAAGCAAGGAGGCCTAGCGCATCGCCATCAACCCCAAATCACTAGCACAACTCCCCTCATCAAACTCCCACCCCACCAGGTTTGCATCCATGCAATACTTTTGCTAACTTTAGGATCGCCGAGTCACAAATGACGTGTAGAGAGTAGGGGCTCGGGTATACCATAGGTATCAAGGGGGAGCACCAGGGTGACACCGTGCGTGCCCGACGATTCCCACATACTACTCGGCATACGAAAGGTCCCAGGTGTCATCGTAGCACCGCCAACCTGAGTAAACCCAAATCATCATCAACCTGCAAGAGCAAAGCTCAAAATGAACTAGACAACCATACCAATTTAATCCAAGCATCTGTAGGATCAAAGATAACCGACTAGAGGGGGTGAATAGGAGATTTTTATATTATTGGCTCTAATTGAAATAATTAAACAAGTAATGCTAGAAATTAGAATTTTAACAATTAAAGACTAAATTGTCTAGATTTTACTAGGTGTACTGACAAGTTAAAAACTTAAGCAAATTGACAATCCTAGGATCGAGAACAAATGATAAGTAAAGTAGGAATGTAAATTGCTCAAATGAATACAAGAGATCAAACCACAAAGTGATGAACACAAATTTTTATCCCGTGGTCTCGGATACTTGTCGGTCTCCCCTAATCCACGTTGAGGTAGCTAGCTTGACCAACTCAATCTGGCTTCTTGAAATAATTGAGGATTACTCAATCACTTGTGGTAGCTCTTCTCCGCTCCTGGTAGTCGAGCCCTGGCCTTCACAATCCATCGGGCCTTCTCACAAACTCCTTTGAAAAGATCACCAATTCTCACACCTCCAAGTCATTTATGAGGCGGCAACCTCCAAGTTGCTTGAAGGAAATTCAATTGCTCTAATGGCTCAAATGAATGCAATGCACTTGAATGCTCTCAACTACTCACTCCATTTCAAAATATAGGGCGTATTAGAGCTTGGCTCATGGATTAAGGAGCATTAAGTACAGTGAAAAGTAGGGATAAAAAGACCAAAGTACCCTGGTGCTCTTTAGTGTTAGTATTCAATGTGCATTCCTGGGAATAGTAATGGACCATGTATGCATGCTGCAATTAATAGGGGTAAAATAGGAAGCTAAGTACTCCCCTCCATAAGACGCCTTACAAAAAGAAAAATCTTGTCAAAGCTAATAGGCCTTACATTTTGAAATGGAGGGAGTACTTAAGAATTGTGAATTGAATGCTCTAGAGTAATGAGAGGCATGTAAGGGCTCAAGAAGTATTCAATGCAGTCTCCAAAATTCACCCTTGAGGCAGGTGTGGGGTATTTATAACCCCCACCAAAAAACTAGCCGTTGGAGATGAAATCCCCAACTTGCAGTCGAATCCGGAGGCCCGGTAGTGCTGGCAAGAGCTTCAACGGTAGACCTAGTGCATTTAATGCACTAGGTACTGACCGTTGCCCACTTGCACTCGAGGTCCGGCATTACCGCCCACTTGGGCCGGTAGTGCCACAATTTGAATATGTTGCACAATGCTCATGAACACTTGTTTTGAAAAATAAATACTAACGTTAATGGACTGGTACTGGCGCTTGACCGGCAGTACTCCCCCTTAAGCCTGGTAGTGCCGGCTGCAAGGAGTGGACACACATGCCCTTTTGTTAGAAAACTACCACCATAATAGAAGTGGTACTTTCGTTTATCCGGCAGTACCGCTCCTATGGCCTGGTAGTGCCGACCTTAGAAAAACCACAAGTTCATGCCCTCTGTTAAATAACTACCATTGTCTAGAGGGCGATACTGCCACATCTTCGGCAATACCGCTCCTAGAAGTCGGTATTACCACTTTTGACAAAAAGGCAAAGACTTTTAAAATAATTTTAGTGCAATGCATGAGTGTGAGCTAATACATATTTGAGCCATTAAATCTACTCATTCTCAAGTTACTAATCAAGAGTCCCTCTTAATAGTATGGCACCTAATCTAGCAACTGGATCTTTCTCCAAACACCAAGATTAGAAAAAAATTACGAAAAGGTCCTTAGCTCTTTGATACTTTGATCTTAAGCTTGACTTCATTTGTGACTCGAAAAATTCTCCTTTCCATGATCATAGATTAGGACTAACCTACTTTTGCACACTCAAAGAAAGTTATTAGTCCATTAACATTGATTATCATTAATACCAACACCAAACGAAATTAGAGATCTAGTTGCTTCAGCATCGCAGTAGGAGTGAAGAAGGGGTAGGGACTTGCACTTGTGGGCACTAAGGCCGTGTGGTTGGGGGTGGGCGATGGCCTAGCGGTGTCGAGAGAAGGGGGCATGGGGAGGCGTAGGTGGGGAAGGGCGACAATGTCATGTGGTCGAGGGTGACGGCCCGGTGATGCCGAGAGAAGGGGGCACGGGGAGGCATCGGTTGGGGAAGGCGATGGTGTCGTGCTGCACATGATCAGCGCGGTGGCTCTGGGGCGGAGGAGAGGGAGGAGCCTAAAGGGGGGGAGAGAGAGAGGATTGGGGATAAGAATGGAGGCAACATGTTCGGCCAGCCTCTGTGGCAAAAGAAAAACAATCCGATAAAAGAAAACAAAGTAAAGAGAAATAATAATAATAAATTAAATTAAATCCACAAAATAATAATAACAATTATGATACTAAGAATTTAAATAGAATAAAAAGGTGCAGGAGAAATGCAATCAAATAAAAAAAAAGAAAGAGCTAAATAATAGTAAGAACAATCACAAGAGTTAAAATAAGTAAAACAATACGTCAGGTCGAATAGACACGTGAACTGAAATTTTAGCATTCGACACAAAATAAACTGAGCCGCATAAAAACATGAAACCTATCATGATTCAGATAAAAGTCGAACTCCGTAGAACACGTAATAAATCTATAGTAATCTAAATTATAATGTCCCAAAAATTTTAGGAAGCAAGCTAAATCAAGCAAGAGATCATCTTCGAAATTCAAGTGAGGACTAATATTTCAACCCAGTTACAGGCAAGCAATTTCTTGAACGTATTTGGAATAATTTTTAATTAAATGTATTTTTTTATATATTATCACTTGAATCATTGAAAAATTCTTTTCATTGAAAAATTTACAATCCGAGAATTGAGTTGGGTGGAATTAATCATGGTATGAATGGATCTCTATGGGAGATCAGGAATAGTCTATTCAACTACGGAGAATTAGCAGACATATATATAAAGGTTGGTAGAGGATGACAATGAGGAGGTGGTAAGTTGGTGGGGCCCTCTACATAAGCTAGAAGATAAGGTTAAACCACTACACTCGGGCAATGAGCCGCATATTATCTATCAACCATAGTGTGTGGAAATGATCAGAAAAGGTTGTTCTATGAAGGTGTTATGGTCTCCATATTGGGTATGAGTAGATAACTAATATTGCGAAGCCGGGTAGGCCAGAAAGCTCGATGAGACCACGATTTGGAATTTAGTTGTGGGCTAACCATTCCAGGGGCCTATATTTAAATGTCATGAGATGAGTATCATTTCTATGTGGAAGGCATGATACAATTGGCATGCTACGAGCAGGTGGAGAACGGTCAAGGATACCACGACTCGTTAGCTACCAGAGTTGGAGATATAATACCTGAGTAGTGATAAACATTTTGGGGTCCCAACGGATGTCAAGATCACAACGGGTAAAGTGGTACAAATCTGTGCTAGGTCAAAATAATGAATTTATGCCTGTCTCCTAGATTGGAGGCCACGGAAGCTAAATCTGTCTCATATACGAGTGCTCGTAGAACTTTAAAAATTAAAAATCGGCAACAAAATTATTTCCTTAATAAAACCCTACTTTAAGAAAAAAAAGGGATATGAGGAAGGATGGTGACATTTCATATCATGTATTTTGTTATTAATGCTTGTTGAGTACTATTTGTACTCGCCTTTTCTTAACTCCACTTTGCTTAGAAAATCGCACTAGCGATTAGGTGTCCAGTTGGGACATGGATACCTATGGATATGCCTACGAGGCATGGGGTGGGGATCACTCGTAGGTTTAGGGTTATGAGGACTACTCGGAGGACTGGGTGGAGTAGTGGACTGTATGGCAGCTCCCGTCGATCCACTGGGTATTTAGTATTTATGTATATTAATTCCTGTTGTATTGAGTATTATGTAAGGTTAGCTGTATACTAGACATTTAGCCCTACATGGCAATGGTTGTAATAAGTTTTTATTTCAGTCTAATTATTGTTCTACTGCAACACTCTGAACATGATGTATTAACTGATAAAATATCGGAAGTTCCAGATATTTTGTTAGCTAATATGCTGAAATCACTGTAATTATCTTAGAGTAATGGCAGTATCATCGTTATTACCTTGAGATAATTATGCGGGTCGCCACATACACCAAATAAAGAGTCAATTTTTTTTTGAGAAGTTTTAGCATATTCTATATTTTCTTAGAGACCATAAAAAATACATCATCAACTTTTATTACATAATAGTTAATAATTTATATATACACACACACAAGTCAAATTCCTTACCTTATTTTATTTGCTTGAATTGGCATTTTTTGGAATTTTTAATTATAAATAAAACAAAATTTATATTTTCACATAGTTTGGAATTAAAAGAACAATCCTTTATTTTATTTTATTTTATTTTATTTTTATTCTTATGTTATTTTTGTTGATATTTTTTTATTTAATTTTGAATTATAGTTTTAGGTTAGAATTTGTATACAAATCCAATAGATAATTTTCAACTAACTTTTATTCCAAATCTTAGTTATGTACATGTTCTAATTCAGAGTTCATATGAAAATCAAATGGCTAGTTTTCTTTTATTTTTTATTTGGGTTTATGTTAACTTTTTTGTTATTTTATATTTAATTTCACATATCTATTTTAGGTTAGAATTCATATACAAATTCAATTACTAATTTTATCTATTTTTTATTCTAAATTTCAGCTTTGTCTATGTTTTAATTTGGAGTTCGTATGAAACTTAAATGACTGATCTCCTTTTATTTTTTTATTTTGAATTTATGTTATTTTTATTATACTTGGTGTTTTATCTATTTCTTCTAATATAAGCGGTTAATCATATTTTTTATTCAATTTTGAATATTCATTTTAGATTAGATTTTTTATACAAATCCAACTGCTAATATTTATCTAATTTTTAATCCATATTTTAGCTATGTGCGGGCTTTAATTTGGAGTTCATATGAAAATTAGACGGATATTTTTTATACTATTTGGAATTTCTCTTATTTTTTATTGTAGCTGGCATGGACTGTTTCTTTTAATCTAAGTTACTCTAACTCGTGTCTGCTAGATAGACGATTTGATATTTTTCTTTAAATTAATAACACCCAATGGCTACTATAGTTGAACTTAGTTAGTGTCCATCATATTTGATGACGATTAATCTATCTGGTGCCCATAAACGGTTACAATTTTTTAGAAGCCAGTCTCATCCTCCTAAATGCGGCCCATAAAACGAAGAGATACATTAAATGTCTCACGATTATTCGGTAAAAGTTATAGTTGACCATGTAAACAACTCCCCGACCTGCAATATAGCTCGGACAAAAAACTTGTCTCTAATATGAGTCTCTACCAGGTTGGGAACGGGCCAACCTATGAACCTTTGTAGGTCAGACATAATTCTCTTTATCACACCGACTTATACAAGATCATGTAAAGGATAACCCTCGCTCCGACCTGATTTAGGTCAGCAAGGAATCTCTACGCAAGGATAACTGTGGAAGACGCTTTCTCTGACAGGTACATACGACCGTTTGGAAGTTACTCCCTATGAAGAGATGCCCCTCTGATGAAAAAATACCTTTTCAGTGAGAAGATGCCTTTTGACCAAAAAAACACCTTTTGACGGGAAGACACCTCTCCGAAGATAACAATTGTCATCCTTTTGACGCTATAAATATGATACTCCTGCAAGGATTCAGAAAGGTAATTGAATAGATAGAGAGTCAAAAATTAAGAATAGTTTGTACAATATAAAAACACCTGTGATATAATACGATTTCCATTTACTTTCTATTTCTTTCAATCTTGCTTTCTAAACAAAGGCAATCTAAATTATATTCGTAAGCTCGATCTAGGGACCTTCAGGTCTTGAGTATCGACAGTTGGCGTTAGAAGGAGGGCCTCTATCATAATTCAAGATTGAAAGAGGTAATGTGTTGTCGCCGAAAGTCATGGATGAAGAAAATTCATTTGATCTCGCCGACTACGCTCACCTCACCGTCGATGACTTCGTGAAGGAAGAAGGTAAGTGTGACTTATACTCTGAGTATGTTACTGAGTCGGAGTCATCCAAATTGGCAACTTCATCCAAACTAGATGAGGCCACGCCAGGAGCACCATTCCTGAGGAAAAATCAGGAAAACAGAGTGACTACGTACCTGCCCTTATCTTAAAGGCAGAAGATCAGGGTGCATGCCCTTTGGAAGTCAACAATGTATGAACTTACAAGAACGATAATGACTTCCATTAGAGTTCATCTTCAGAAAGATTTTTTTTGAAGTCTTGAACTCGATTATACCCCATCATCGTCCTCCGATTAAGGAGTGCTCACCCCTTTCGTCAATTCTGGATTCTTGCATTTGTGCATTCACGAAGGAGACATGCATAATGAGTGGAACATGAACAGCGTGAAGCTCACGAAAAGGTCATCCAGGAGCAATGCGAGAGCCCCGCAATTGCCGAACAAAAGGTTGTAGAAGAGGCAAGACATCTTTACCACGATAGCAAGCCAGGAACCTCACATAGGTCAAATTCATCTCCCATATGTCTTTCCAATCACGCCACAGGTTCCGAGGTAGGCAGTAAGAAATATAGATATGATTCCTAATAGTCCACAAGAAGAAACTCCTGGGATAAAATTTGCATTATTACTAATGCAATTTTAAGCCAATCCATGGATAGAGACAGTGTGTTGCTTATAAGATCCCTAGCTGCTAATCTGCAAGAAGTTATGGCAGAAGTACATAGCGTGTCTCCTTCCATGAGATTTTTGACTGATTATCGCGTGGATCATTCCTCATCTGGTCAGCATCAACAAAGCACCGAGCACTAACAGAGGAGCAATCCATGAAGGGGAATGCTTTTGGCAGGCTTGGCCCAGGTGAAAATATTAATCATGGTCGGCGATGAACTCGTTCTCCTGATTATACATAACAAGTATCTAACGTGTAGACACATTTGGGATTGTATACAGGATGCAAAGCCTTTTCTTTAGAGCTCAAAAATGTCACTTGGCATGAACAATTCAAGCCATATCATCTGGAAAGCTACGATGGAACTCAAAATTCATCAGAATTTCTCCAAATTTATACCACCGCTATCCAAGCTGTTGCAACGATGAGAAGGTAATGGCAAATTACCTCCCTACTATTCTAAAAGGATCTGTAAGAACTTGGTTATTTAATCAGCTAGAAGAATCTATTTTTAGTTGGAAAAATTATGCCATGCCATATTAAATAACTTTAAAAGTTGTTATGCAAAACCTTATAAAGAAGATGACCTGCATCGTAGAGGTTAGGCAAAGAGTTGTTACGTCAGTTTATTAAGAGGTTTGTAGAGGTCCATAATACAATTACTAACATGTCTGATGATTATGTAATTTGTGCATTCAAGCAGGCTGTACGCTATAAGTGTTTCACGGAGGATCTCAACATTCACTCGCTATCTACCATATCATAACTCTTTGATATGCTGAACGATATTCTAATGCACATGAGGTGGTTGAATGGAACCGTATGGTCGGCAAGGGCTATACGCCACCTCAACCAGGTTTAAAGATTTCTGAAAATAATAAATCTAAAAAATTTTCACACCTGAAAATTGTAAAAGTAAAAATAAAAAAATAGTAAAAAGATCTTTCAAAGAAAAGTCACAAGCGTCTCTGAACAACCTACTTACTCGAAGGATAAAAAACCTTGAAAGAATTAGCCTGGTTAGACAAACGACCAGTCTATCCCTAAAACTTTCACTTCAAATAGTGAGAATGGAAGATGGTATCCTTTGCATAATGCACCAGGATACGACTTGCGCAATGGCCGAACATGGCATATGCGCTGTCGGTGTTTCGTGCACCGGCAATACGAATTTCTGGTCGGAGGGGGTCGCGCGCTCCCTCTCCCCGAATGGTCGACTCAAGAAGCCAGGTGTTTATACTGGTTCGGGCTGAACGTCCCTACTCCAGTTCGCTCGATAAGGTGTATTGCTCTTAGCGTCGAACAATTACCACAGGAATACAACGAGAGCTGGTCTCGGTGGGTTGTTCAATCGTGGTCTAGAATGCCGTGTTTTCCCCCCATCTCTATCTCCCCGCTCCTGCCTCTCCTTATATACCTGGAGACGGCCGGTTTACACGGAAGTTTCGGGGGAGAAAAAGAGGAAGGGGTACTGTCTGCCTTGGAGTCTGGTTTCCGTCTTGTCGTCGGACCTCTTCCTACCCCACGCCGGGTTGGTAGTCCTGCGGTGAGCGGTCTTCCGCTGGTCTGTCAGGATGACGTCTTTGTGTACGTGTACTGTCGGCCGGTAGTTTTAATGGTGCTTGACTTTAGCTCGGCCTCGGGAGAGGGCGCTTCCCTCTGCGGCGTGTCAGACGAAGGGACGGGGGCTTGACTCCTTCGGTGGTCCTTCTGACAACCTCGGGAAGGAGCCGTCTACCCCCGTACGGGTGTCAGTGGATGTTGCGTGCGTGGGGTGGCTGGCTCCACAGGCACGGGTCCTGCCCCTTCGGGTGCCGGTGGAGCCGACCGACCGTGTGCCCCGACCTTGGAGGTCGGGATCGACCGACCGTGTGGGGCTGGCTCGGACCGGGGCCTGGCCCACTCTCTGCAGCCCACGCACCTTTCGCCAGTACTGGGCAACCGGAGAGGTAGGTCAGCCCGTTCGCGGTCCCGGGCTGATGGGGGTACCCATGGTATGGGTACTCGTCATGCGCATATGGATGAATTCTACTCTGGTAAGGGTCCTATGCCGACCTTGCCAGAAGGACAAAGTATAAAGGATGCAGATGGTGGTAAAGACATGAGTTATCAAAAACCAGATCATCATGTTAACATCATCTTCGGTGGATCATCTGCATATACGTCAAAACGACAGTTTAAGTCTACCTATAGAGAAAGTTGTAACATCCCAAAATTTTGCTTTTCTTAAATTCATGTGTGATTTGGCACTTTGGTGAATTTTTGGAAATTTCTGGAATTTATTTGGATTTATTTAGAATTTATTTGAATTTATTCCATTTTGAAATAATTAACGAATTTAACTTTGCAAATAAAATTTTGTTGGAAATATTTTATTTGAGTCCAAAATGTTCCAAAATATTTTCCAGAATTTTTCTGGAATTTTTCTGAGTGTTTTGCTATTTTTAATGAATTAAATGAATTTCTGGGAATTAATTTGAATTATTTAATCGCTGGAAAAATCGAGTGGGTTTTACTGTTCATCCGACCGGACCCGAGTCCGAGTCAGACTCGAGTCCGACCCGAGCCAGTTGGTCCGGTTGAACCCACTCGCGAAGCCCTAACGCGCGTGACCGTTGGTTCGAGATCCAACGGCCACGATCACGCCGCGTCACCCGAGCCCGACTCGGCCAAAGCCACCGTCGCCGAGCCGGACCCGAGCCTAAACCCGCGCACCGTTGGATCTTGATCCAACGGCTGAGCGTGTGCCACGTCGCCCTCTCCGAGTCCTCGTCGGACTCCGCCGCCGCCTGCGGGTGGACCTCGGTTTTCGCGAGATTCACGGAAGCCGAGGCCCCTATTTATTGCGCCGCCACCACGATCGTGACCGCCTCTTCCGCGCGCACCCGTAGCCCTAACTCACCTCGCCTGAGCCGCCGCCGTTTGCCCGTACGAGCTTGCCGTAGTTGGCCGTGCGTTTCGCCGCGGTTAATCGCAGATTCCGCCGCCGTCCGCCGTCCTCCGCCGCCGTTGAGCCCAGATCCGGAACCGCGAGGTCGCGCCGCGTCGGTGAGTACCACTCACTTCGCTGGAGAACGCCCCAGATGCCGTTCGGGTTGTCGTCGTCCCCCGCGCCGGTGACCTCTGCTCCGCCGCGCGCCATCGCCGCCTCGCGAACTCCCTCCACCGTCCGATCCAGATCCGACGGCCCAGGATCGTCCACGTCATCCCCGGTGAGATCAACGTTCTAATCCTCAGATCTAATCCCAACCGTTGGATCTAGATCCAACGGCTTAGATTGTGCCACGTAGCTAGAACTGCACCAGGCTAGGTTAGATCTCAGCTGTTAGATCAAGATCCAACGGCTGCGGTGAGTCACGTGTTTTCCAAACCCGTAAGAACTAGATTGGATCTGGACCGTTGGATCAAGATCCAACGGCCCAGATTGACCACGTCCGCTCCAACGCGTGTAGCCCAGATCCAATCCTAACCGTCTGTTTTCAAACCAACGGCTCGGATCGAGCCACGTGTCCGGGGAGCCGAACCGCCGCGCCCACGCGGCATGGCGTGGCGCCGACACGCCGCCCGCTGCGTGTCAAGAATCGCGCACCGCGGACGTCACCCATGACGTCATCGGTGGGTCCCACTTGTCAGACGCCTCGGCCGAGCCCCGCTGACGTCACCCGAGGGGTCCCACTTGTCAGCCGCACGTGGAGCCGTGGACCGAGTCCACGGTGGACCCAAACCGAACCGTGGACCAAGCCTATGGACCGGCTGACGCAATAAATCGATTTTTCAATAGAAAAATAATTCAGAGGAAAATCACGCTGACGTCATAATCGATTTTTATTTTAAGAATAAAGATTTAATTCGGTTTATTGATTTCAGAATTTGATTCAAACTTTAAACGCTTATAACTTTTGCATTTTAACTCCGATTTGAGTGATTCAAATTTCTAAATTTGTAGAAAATTGTGATCTACCTAATGTTGAATTTTATTTAATTTTTAGACTAAATTTTTTCTCTGTAATATTATTTAATTGATTATTTAAACTTCAAAATGCTATAACTTTTGCGTTTCAACTCCGAATTTGACGATTTCAGTTTCTAAAAATTTATAAAATTATGCACTCTCTGTTTGTGAACTTTATTTGGATGTTTTGACACTTTTGTCTACTATTCATTTATTTATTGCTATTTGCACGCTTTACGAGTAGACGTTGAAGTGCCCGAAGGCTTCGAAGGAGAAGTGTTGACCAGAGCCACCAGACCAAGAGCAAGTACTTTTTGAAGGCAAGTTGTGCTTTGACCATGTTGATCCCATTTTGAAATCTATTTTGATTCAATGAATTGCATGCTAGTTTAATTAGAAAATACTTTATTTATTTATGGGAAATTAGATAAATGCCAAATTGCTGTATGACACCTTGGTTAATTAAATATGTGCCATGACCCCTTGTCACCCTAGTTGAGGTTTGAATAGTTGGACATTATTAAATTGTCAACATGGGAATTTAGATCGTTGTAGTATATTGCTTAGACCTGCTACGTGCTCATGACTTGATTTTTGGACAATCAAATGTTAATATTGACTTAATGATATATTGAACCTGTTTTGGAAAGGTATCATGTGATGTTGATGGCACGTGGTGCATGGTAATCAACTGGGGGTTTGATAAATAGTTTTCGACCGGGGCATGTGGCAAGAATGATCGGGTGGGCCAGTTGTGGCACCGGGAACGTTGTGTTGGTTCTTCGGGTAGTCTTGCCCTGGTCACCGTAAGGACTTAACCTTGCAAGCCTTTGAACTGGGTCAAACGTGCAACCACATGTCTGTAATGGGACGGACCTAGTTGATTAAGTCACTAATAACGTACCTGTGGTACCTCAGGGTGTCAACTATACCTTTTGTGTAGTTGTACGGGGGAGCGTACCGTGGCTGCGGCCAGGTACCCATCTAACGGTGGCTTGACCTAAACTTCGCCTTCGCTAAGGGAAGGGTTAGTGTGCAACACCGGGGAGGACCACTTGTGCTGTTAGAAGTTTCCGAAAGACTTTGTTACGGACACTCGCCTTTGTGGTGTTTGACTGTATCTTGTGGGTAAAGTGCATAACCTCTGCAGAGTGTAAAATCTATTCGAATAGCCGTGTCCGCGGTATTGGACATCGCTCGGGAATTACAGTTAAGGGTTAGACTTTCTTGAAAACAACTTGGACTTCAAAGGTTGGGTTTGGTTTAATAATGATGTTGATGGAAATATGGATTAGGATTGGGAAAGATGTTTACTTAACTCCTGGAAAAGTTATTACGGATATACTTGTTTCTACTGCTTTCGAATCTACTTATATTATTTGTTAAATGTCAAGCATCGCAAATATACCTTGAGCTATTCCTTTGTATCAAGCCATGCATATAGTATATTAGCTTGCATTCTGTGCATGACTTACTGAGTACCAAGTACTCACCCTTGCCACAATACAACACCAGTTGAAGAGGAGTCTACACCAGCTTTGGAGGAGGAGCTCTCAGAAGATCCGTCTAACTAGGGAGCGAGCCCAGTCAGTTGCCTGTGGTATACTGGATGGCGCCACGATGTTATCTTACTTTTTCCGCTGCTATTATTTCTCTTTTAATAAGTTTCGCCCTGCGAGGCGTATACTTGTAACTTGACCATAAGGTCAAGCAACCAGTTTGGTTAACTAATTAAAATACTTTATTAATTCGTTGAGTATGATTGTGATATTTACCAATGTTGAGACTGTGTGCACTAGTGCGTTCCTGGACTAGTGCTGAATACACAGAGGGTTCGGATTTGCAGATTCGGGTCCCGACAAAAGTCAATAACATTGATTCTCGTATAGGAAAATTAGAATATCTGAAATGGTCGAATGTCACAATTACATTTAGCAGGGATGATTGTCCAAAAGATACGTCTACTTCTCTCTAAACTTCTTTTAGTCGTATCCTCTACAATTAGTAACTGTAAGGTAGGGAGAATTTTAGTTGATGGATGAAGTTCTTTGGACTTACTTTTTATCAATACCGTTGATCAAATGCAAATTTCTCGTTCTAAAATCCGACCAGTAACAAATCCTTTCTTTGGAATTGTTCCTAGTCCCTCGGTAACTCCAATAGGACAGATTGTATTACCTGTCACTTTTGAAGATGTTCAAAATTTTAGAACTGAGTTAATTTCACTTGAAGTTGTTGATTTTGAATCGCATACAACACCATTTTTGGTGAGGCCTTCACTCATTAAATTCGTGGTAGATACTCACCATGCCTACTAGAGCATAAAAATACCTGGTCTAAAAGACGTGATCAATATGCAAGGTGATCTAAATATTGCACTGAATTGTGATCGAAAATTACATGAGATTATCGATCAATTACCAGTAAAAGATGCTAATGATGCATGAAAACTTTGCAAGGCTGATAAACCTGGCAAGTCAAAAAAGTTGAAAGCTAATCCTCAGCCAAATGAATAAGTAAAGCATATTCTCATCGACTCCACCGACTAGTCTAAGACTGTTCGGATAGGGTGAGGGATGGATGCTAAATAGGAAGACACGCTCATTGCCTTCCTTTGGGCTAATGCAGATGTGTTTGCATGAAAACCATCCCGACGTGCCTGAAGTCCCAAGGGAGATGATCGAGCACATGTTGGCTATCCGACCTGAGATACAACCAGTGAAACAGAAGCTATGGCGAGTCGCTCTTGATCAGCAAGAAGCCATCTGACAAGAATTGGATAAACTCTTAGATGCTGGTTTCATTTGTGAAGTTGATTATCTAGATTGGCTTGCGAATCCGGTTATGGTCAAGAAGGCAAATAGTAAGTGGTGAATGTGCGTCGATTTCACCAGCATAAATACCGCTTGTCCAAAAGATGATTTTCCTTTACCACGAATAATAATAATAATAATAATAATAATAATAATAATAATAATAATGTATATACTGCTAAGGAATTGGAGAGCAACTAGACCGTCCATGTGTCACATTTTTTTGCGAATACAGTAATTTTGCAAAAAAAAGACCATATAGTTTCGTATATTCTTGAACGGTTCCTCCACTTGTTTTTGCAAAAAAAAAAGACCCCATGGTAACACAAATTCAACGTCAGCTCCTAGCCAGCCCATCTTTTTTATACAAAACCCTCCCAAGAAAATGGAAATTACATTAAGATCCTCCTGCTGTTTTTTTTTTTTTTGCAAAAAGAACCAACGAACTAAATTTCGCACCTAGCGGTGTATCACGAGATCCTACCTAGTATTCTCTTATATGGGAAGGGATTGGAGCCCTCCTGCCGGTGCCACCTCAGCATGTTCGCGAGATGGTCCTTTGAAGAAAAATCAAAATTGCGTTTAGATCCTTCCGCCAGCTCTTTCGCAAAAAATACTTGTGGTTCTGTAAGTTCGCCGACGGGTCCTCCACCTGTTTTTTTGTCAAAAAAATTCGAATTTGCTTTTGCAAAAAATACTTGTGGTTCTGTAAGTTCGCCGACGGGTCCTCCACCTGTTTTTTGTCAAAAAAATTCGAATTTGCTTTTAGGTCCTCTCACCGACTCTTTTATATAAAAAAAGACCCCTAGTTCTGTAAATTCACCCCCGGGTCCTCAACCAATTTTTTTACTAAAAGGACTCCTTGTCTCGCAAATTTGCTGACGACTCCTAATTAGAACCCTGAGTTCTGTAAGTACTTGTGGTTCTGTAAGTTCACCGACGGGTCCTCCACCTGTTTTTTTGTCAAAAAAATTCGAATTTGCTTTTAGGTCCTCCCATCGACTCTTTTATAAAAAAAAAGACCCCTAGTTCTGTAAATTCACCCCCGGGTCCTCAACCAATTTTTTACTAAAAGGACTCCTGGTCCCGCAAATTTGCTGACGACTCCTAACTAGAAAACTTTTAAAAACCCCCGAAAAAATAAAAAATTATGTTCTGGCTCTTTTATAAAAATGACCCTGTAGTTTCGTAAATTCGCCGCCCGGTCCTCCACCGTTTTTTTACTAAAAGGACCACTGGTCCCGCCAATTCGCCGATGACTCTAGCTAGCAAACTTTTGAAAACTCAAAAAAAATCAAAATTATGTTTAGGTCGTCATACCATTTTTTTCAGAAATAACCCTAAGACTAAATTTCTCACGGTGCAACATAGCACGCGACCCTGACTTGTAATGCTAGTCTCTGCACGAGGTATGCCTAATGATGTACTCCCTATATCCAGGTTTATAAGATTTATTATAGGACGTATTTCATATTTCAATGTAGAATTAGTATGATGTTTCCTTTATAACCGTAATAAATATCCATTTTTACTTTAGTGTTCTCTACATGCATGAGTATAATTCTTAATGATAATAATAAAAAATAATCTAATTATTTTTAATATCTTATTCATGTCCTAGGACTGGAGATGGAATGCGACCGCTACCCGATTTTCTCCCGAACCTTCGTGTCGATCTGACGATTGGCCACCATCCGTAGAGCACTATTTCTGGCAGGTCTGCACTGTAGAATCAAAACGGCGTCCGGGCAGCCAGTACGTGGGTCTGCGCCACTGCGCAGATGTGTTGGGCCGCCTCGTCCCATGCGCTGCGTGGCGGCGCCTCTGCTGATCTGCTCTCGGCTGGGGGTATGGTTGGATGTTGGAACTCCTGCCAACGGCACTTCAGCCATGAGCGGCGAGCCCACCAAAGTCAACAGCGATCGAGCGGCGGGCGGCAACAGGATTCGGGCGGCACTACCGTACCATCTACTGGGGCGGGCGGCCGGCGGCAACAGGATTCAGGCGGCCGGCGGCCATAGGCTGTTGCCATGACGAACCTGAAACTCGCACGCCATGACATGGATGCATTGCATCCTCGTTGAGGAACAGGCCATCTCCCGTGCTCGGTGCTGCTGCTGCCACTCGAGAATAGCCGAACGGAGCGCCCTGTTTGGGGTGAGGTCGTAGTGTGCGAGTTTCAGGTTCGTCACCGGCGACGTGTCGTGCCCGCTGTCGAGCTACCCTCTGGTTCCTTCGGGTCCGTACGTGAACCCATCTGCTGCAATGCGCAGATCACTCATCACCTCATGCTCACTGTTCATCAGACAAAATTTGGTAAGTTCGCATGGCTCAACTCAGCTGTCTAAACCACACTACTGAGACAGTGAGACTGAGACGTTGATTTATCATGTACATCTGTCCCACAAAGAGTGCATTTCTAGTGTTCAAATTTTGTCCCACAAAGAGTGCATTTCTAGTCCGTAGGGCCCAAATTGTAAGTGTATGACGCTCATTTAAGTCTTTGTGAAACCAAGACCAAAGATGTTTACAGATGGAGTAATGAAGGTCACATTGGTCATTTACCTTGCACACTAATCTATCTTAAAAATCCTAGAAATGCACTCTTTGTGGGACAGAGAGAGTATACCATAAATCGCTAACCTGGAAGATTGGGCAGACAAAGTAGGATGGCGTGTGAGTGTCATCTGACAAAGCTGCAAACGATGTCCGCCTTCGTCAGTGGCTCGAGATCTGGCCGGTGCCTCCCGCTCCGGTTGGCGCGTCTCAGTCCAAGATGCGCATTCCGGTTGTCCTGCACGAAAGGCCAGCTCCCCGCGGATGCGTCCCTAATGGAATGCAGGTGCCCCATCTCAATGGTTTCTTCTGCTGTTACACCAATCCTTTCCAGTGTTCTTCCTGTCAGTAGGCCCAGCATGATAATGCCAAAGGAGTACACGTCGGACTGTGGATTGAGTTCCCCGGTGGACAAGAACTCAGGGTCCATGTAGGAAAAGGTTCCTCTTGTGTTCTTTGTGGTGTTGGGTTGTCGGAGAAGCCGGCAGACGCCCAACTTGCTTACAAGTTACAATGTTGGCAATGCCATTGCCAACTTGGCATCAGGAAGAATCTTCTCCGGGTAAGACCATCTCCAACCATGTCCCTTTCCCTCCGCGAAGGGATTCCCATTCCCTTCAGCGCTCCAACGGATTCCCTTCAGCATTCCGTTTGTGAAGGGATTCTCTCTCCCATTCCCTCTAGTAAGGGATTCTCTCTCCTTTCCCTATACAATTCTCTTTAAAGGGAACATGTTGGAGGTGAGGGGAAATAAAGGGAATGGGAATGAGGAAAGAGAACATGGAAGGGAATGAAATGAAGAGAATATGGTTGGAGATGGTTAGATCATGTTGAACAATGGGGTGGGGTTTGTGGGAGGGGATGAAGGTCAAAGCTGAGTATGTCTCCCCCATGATCCTGGTGCGCATCTGCCATGCCAGTGGTAGGGCCGTACCTCCCTGATATTTTAGAGGCTCTGTGCTAAATTAAAAATTAGACTATATACTTAATAAAAATTAATTATCAAAATAATTATTTGATATTATAGCTGTAGTACAATTTTTTCTTACAGGACAGGATACATCGCACTAAAAAAAATAAACTTCATATATGATCTTTACTTGGAAAGCACCATTCTTCTGGTATTATTTGAAAGAAAATATTCAATTATTCTTCTAAGTATTCTTTTCTAAATTAAATCAATTTTCAACAATTATCGTAAGTCTTTTCTAGTTCATTATATAATGCATATGGAACTTCAACTTCAATCTATATAAATTTTTTTGTTGCATGTGCAATAGTTGCCAGAATTGTCAACAAAATTATATATGCAACAATTGCATTACGAAAATAATTTAGCCGTTTCAAAAACTTTAAAATATCAATAGGGCACATAGCTTTGCTTAGGAATGAGATTTTACAGTAAAAATTTAAAAAGAAATATTCATCTATTAGTTTTTACTCTTACTATACAAAGAATAACAAATAGTAATGCAAAAATATGTACAAAAAATGAGGCTCCGTAATTTTAGAGGCCCTATGCAGTATGCAGTAGCCAACGCTGTACTTGCCTCCTGTCCGATCCCGGTGAGTGATGACGTGTTTTTCTTGGACTAGAGCCGGCCCTCCAGGGTCCCCTTCGGGAGGAACTTGTACACTAGGGCCCTAAGCCGAAAGCATCTTTGCAATTTAGCAATATAGTGACTTAACGATTAGATTAATTAATAATTTAATAACTTAGCAATTAGATTAATTAGTGATTTAGTGACTTAGCGATTTAGCGACTTAGTGATAGCGATATAGCGATTTAGTAACTTGGCGATTAGATGAATTAGCGACTTAGCGATTAGATTAATTAGCGACTTAACCACTTGTAGTTAGATAAACGACTAGCAGTAATTTTTTTAGACACATGATTTAGCGATCATATTAATTAGTTTGGAGATCAGTTAAATGTGTAAATAGCAATACAATTTTTTACATACGAACAATGCAATTCCACTAACTCCATAACTTTGGCTCCTTTAGATCCACTAACTCCTAGTACGTGCAATCCTGTCTCCGACACCCTACTTCGTGCAGCTTCAAATCATGCAATTCACGGTTCAAAGAGAATATTTGGTATAACCATTTTCTAACCGTGCTCTATAAACGCTCCCCTGCACATGATAGGCTATCCACGACACTTGAAAAATGATTTAGTTCCACCCCTTGTGCACCCATGTGTGGAACCCCTTCTTCGTAATCTCTACTATATAAAGTGAGAGTTTCTTCCCACGTCACATTAATTGCCCTGCTTAATTGCCCTCCTTAATTGCCCTACGCAAGAAACGAAGCGTTGCTTTAATTAGCCAGCTTTTGCAAGAAACGAAGCGTTAAAGATAGATGTTTGATCTTATGAAATAGTATTTTTTTATTTTTTAATCTTTATTTTTCGTTATGAATTTTGTTTTTCGTAGCAACGCACGGGCATATAACTAGTGTATTGTAAATTGCACTCGTTCATCTATATCTGTCAAACATTTTATGAAATTCTTAATACTGTTGTACCTTTGTACCACGATAACCTACTCTACATTACTTCAAACAACTGCAGCAGTCATACATAAATTTATTTTTTTTAACTAACAACTATCATGCAGCTAACTAATCTCGAAACTAATTAATCTGGTTGCTACATCGTGTATCTAAAAACCTAATTAGTGAGTCACATTTAACTAATCTGGTCGCTAAATCGTATATCTAAAAACAATGTATTACTATTTACACATTTAACTGATCTCCAAACTAATTAATCTGATCGTTAAATCTTGTGTCTAAAAAAATTACTTCTAGTCGTCTATCTACTACAAGTGGCTAAGTCGCTAATTAATCTAATCACTAAGTTAATAAGTCGCTAATTCATCTAATCGCTAACTCGCTAATTAATCTAATCGTTAAGTTGTTAAGTCGCTAATTAATTTAATCGCTAAGTCGTTAAGTCGCTAATTAATCTAAGTTGCTAATTCATCTGATCGCTAATTCACTAAGTCGCTAAATCGCTAACTGGATAATTAATCTAATCGCTAAGTCATTAAGTCGCTAATTAATCTAGTCGCTAAATCGCTAATTAAATTCAAATGAATAACAAATTTACCTGCGGACGACCTATTCGGCTCTCTGTCGCCATTTCAAATGGATACAGGGGCATGTCGTCATTTTGAATAGATCAGGGCCGTCTCCAGAAATTTGGGGCCCGGAGCGAAATGCAAATTGAGACTCTAAAATTTAAAGAATTCATGTGTACTATAAATAAGACATACTTTTAGATAATTATATATCTTTAATATGTGCTTTTTCTTACAAAATTTAGGAAACATATCAAATATCAATGCTAAAAGAGTCAAGATAGTACTGACCTCATGTTCTACTAAAAAGCATCACCCGCCTAGTATTTCTTGAAATAAAATCTTCAACTATATCTTCATAATTAATCTTCTCGAAAACATCATTTTCAAGTGCTATCATTATCAACCCATTGACCGGTCGCCGCGTAGTGTGCATAGGCGTATTTGCGTATGGAGTCGCGAGTCACCGCCTCGCCGGTCACGTCAAAATCGATTAGGGCGTCAGACGGGGTCGTGGTCCTCGCGAAGATCGAGTAGGCCTACAAACCATCGTCGTGGACTCGTTGTACTACCGTATTGGCATCGCCCTTGGTACTATGCGAGCAAACAAACTAATCAAGGTGGACCAGGCTGCGGGAGTTGCTAATGGCTTTGAATTTGTTGGAACAGGACACCCAGAAATCTTGAAACAATTTTCTCTTCTTTATCTCTCTTGTTGGCTTGCTTCTTTCTTATAAAACTTATGACTATCCCTATATTTATATCCAAACTACAGCCCTAAAAAACGGAATAGGATTCAACAATCCTAATAGGAAAAAGACATTTTCCTTGTAGGATTCGGACTCCTCTCTTGTTTACAAGATTAATTCCAACATTAAAATTTCTGGGTTTCTTGTTCCAACAGAACTCTGATTTGGGGGCCCTAATAATTTTAGGGGCCCTGTGCCGGTGCCTACGTGGCACTTGGCCATCAACGGGCCTGGAATAGATACAAGGGATATTTTTGTTATTTTTTAAACGGTATATTATTTTTCTAAATATGCGTTAAAATAATATTATTTAAAAAATTCCGTTTAAATGCAGCTCGGTGGTGAAGAGACGTTGTCACTTTGGGCTAAATTTAAGATGGCTAAGCAGTTGGTGCTGGTAGGTTGTTGTGCAGTTCAATAAGTTCGAGAAGGTATGTTCAGTTCATCAGTTGGTACTTGGAACTTGGAGGCTGGTATACCGAATACTGCTTTACCCCTCACCATGGCTGAATAGTTGCAAATTGCAACTTCCGAAACACAACTAAACTGACGTACCGTGCAGTATCTGAGGGTCGTATCCGATAAACTGGTACTTATCCCGTATGGAAATGCTCTTTCCCGTCTAAGAAAAGAAAAAGATAGAAAAGTTGTCCTTTTTCAAGTTTGTGCCGATCCGAAGCACACAGGAGACGCCACAAATGTTACATCAAGAGATAAATGCAATTCTGTCCCTATATGTGTGTGTTATATAGATCTTTCAAGAAGAATTCTGCGCGCTTTTATCCAGAGTTCCTCGCTCCCAAGTCCTAAGTACAATAATAAAATCAACTATTAGCTACTAATAGATCCAAAGAGACCCTTACTCTATCTCTTATTCATATCATCTTGTACAATAACTATCTCTAAAGGTTTTCTCTAGATGCTGTGTAATAACTATATCTTCTCTTCTGTATATAAATATATCTTGTTTCCCGTGCGATATTGGTTCTTGCATGAGCCAGCTCTCTTTTCACTTATCTTTTCACTTTTTTATATAAGATAAAACTAATGTGTATATACTAAGAATAAAACCCAGCACTTATACACATCAAGCAAACACACAGTAATAGGCTAATAGCACAGTACCAAATACATCGTTTCGCCCCCCTCCAGAACGCATCCGATGCAGGTGAGGTAAGAACCCACACCGACCAAGATTCCGGGGAGTGTGACGGCAAATTAACCGAAAGCACCTGACCACTCACCGCACACACTCATGCTCTCATCCGTTAACTGACCAGCAACGCTAGCTTCAAGCCCGCATTCAGCGGCGCACACACACGAGACACGACGCAAACCGCGCACTCGAGCACGGCACTACTGCTTACCCCCGGCCGCCGCGTGGGCTGAGGCAACGAACGCCGTGTGGTGATATTCGGATGCGCTCCCGGCGATGGGAAATGAGCGGGAGGTGGATCGGGTGGTGATGGTGGACGTGTGCCCCAAGACAGGCGCGGCCGTCACGTCCTGCTGCGGCCGGTACCACCTGTCGGCGCTATGGCGCAGGCTCAGGCTGGCCGGCTTGCCCCGCCGGCGCTGGCGGACGTACATCCTCGGCGCCGGTGGGCTCAACTACGACCCGGTCAGCTATGCCCAGAACTTCGACGACGGGAGCCTCGGCGAGTGCGAGCCCGACTTCACGGCCAGGTTCGCGCCCGCGTGGCAGGCCGGCACGCCGGGGCTGCTGGCACCGTCGGTCACTTCTTGTGCTGTTTGTAATCCCCGGCGTTCCATGCGTGCACCGCACATAGAGTTGGAACAAAAATAGGAGTACTGTTACCTTTCAATTTTTTTCTTTCTCTTGCGTGCGTGTGTACGTGTGGTTATCAAGGTAATATATCATGGATGGATGGATGGATGTAAGCACATGTAAATTTGGTCCTGTTTGTTTCAGGTTAGGTTTTTTTAGTTTTTGGTTTAAAGCTAGCTTTTTGGTTTAATGAGCTTTTTAGCCATTTGCTTATAAGCCAAGATATGCTGTTTGGTATCTTGGCTTATTAATGGGTTAGATTATATAGATTATAGATGAAAAGTCTAAAATACCCTAAATGAGATGGAGAGGAATTCTCGATTTATATATGATGGCATTTGGTGGGTAGTTCTGGAGATTTTTAGTGGCAAAGAGTTATTTTATTAAAAAAAAAAACTCCTCTTATCTGGATTTTGGCTTATGGTTATACAGAAGCTTTAGGTTTTTTTAAAACCCGGCTTAAAAACCAGTCGTTTGTTTCGACTTAGACTTTTTGACTTTTAAGCCGATAAAAAAAACCAAAACAAGACCTTTGTCACACGGGGGCTTCAATCATCAGGACCAGCATTTTAATTTGACGTCCTTGTGATTTAGCATCTGGCTTTGGAGTAAGGAATTATTGTTTGATGCTAAGTAGTCCTTGTTCTGAAATCTAGTTCTTGGTTCCCGTGCATGGATGGTACTATCGACAAACTTGTTCGGGCCTCGACTTCTAGAAAGCAGCTAAGCAAGGCAGGAAAGCACCAAATACTTGATGGTTGATACAATTTTTGTAGACTTAGAGAATATTCTTGCCAATGACAGCTTTCTCAATGATCTGAGTGGATCAGCTAGCCAATCATTCAAGGCCACCAAACAAATATGTTTGGTCTATTTGGTTTGGCAACAGTAAGGACAGTTCCATCATTTTGGTCACGGAAGTACTTGTTATGCTCTATTGAAAGAGATGCATAGATTCTAAAATGAATGGAGAGTCGTAGTTGATACTCCTACTTGATAGGCTAATTTGAGTAAACCCTTTTTAAGCAAGCACATGTGTCGAGCACATGTTTGTGAAACCGTTTGATTGGAAATCAACACTCAGATGGACAAACTGGTGTGGTACTCTGATCTGAACATGCATCCAGCTTTCGGAAGAACATGGAGGGTGTCAGTGAGTTTATAATGTGCAGCTTAGTTGGGTGTGCTCGCTGCGCGGCAAGTGTGTTTATCTGTAATACTCTGTACCATTGTTGATGTTGGAATGGTTATAATTGGTTTCAGAGTGTTGGAGAGTTAAGGAGTTTCATCACTGAAAACCACAGTTGGTTCTGGGGTGTTGCCTCTAGGCGTATACAATCAAAGTGCATTTTGTGCCCACTTTGACCATTGTGCGACAAGAAACTAAAGCAACTAGCCAAAAAAATCAACGAAATTCCGAGGAAGCCACTTGCAAGTTGCAACTGGAAAAAAAAAAAGAATTAGTTCAAGTATTGTAAATTTCTGAATTCTGATAACTGTGGGAGCTGACTTTTAACAGTTGAGACACCCAAACTCAAGTTAGTGCAATGAAGTACTTTGGACGTTACACAAAGGAAATATTCATGTTAAAAATTCTGATCTCTTATCTTTTCTGTAAGAACACAAAACCAGAATACACTCACAGTCACATGTTCCCCGAAAGGGAATTTACATGTCAACTTTGCTGATGATACAAAATTTCTGCTGCCTAGATGTAAGATTTCTACTCAAAATGTTTACAAGTTTAGTTGCCTATGTATCAAAAAATGTAACGTACACAAGTTGTTATCAAAACCTAAGAAACTGGTTGGTTCGGTAACCACAACTACAATCCTCTAGTCGGACCATCCCTTAGACTGGCCTAGAAATACAAGTTCTTTACTTTCAGTGGTGCTGCACTGCTGCACAATGCCCTTTGATCTTTCATTTCATGATCAAAAGCTCATTGCAGGAAGCTCTTTTTCAGGAAACATAATTGTTTTGAGAAACTCATAGGATGTAAAAAATATAGCCCCTTGAGATATATACATAGCCAACCTTGGAGTTAATCCCCTGGAAACAAAGATGTTGCTTGATAATATACATGCTTGCAATAAGAATTATTTTTGACAAGGATGAATTAAGAATTTAAATGCGATAACATGGTAAGTCTGTAGTATGGTGTATAAGCGTTTGTACCTGTAAAGACCCCGCAACCCTTCTTGCTGAAAAATTTCTTTCAGTGCATGATGAACACCTTCATACTTCCTAACGGAGCTGAGTGCCTAATAAACATAAAAAGCATTCAGTATTAGTTCTGCTGCAACCATTAGTTTACTTTTGAATGTAAAAAGTGCTTCAAACTGACAAAGAACACGACCATTCTGTGAACTTTTGTCATCTTAACGACTTAACCAGTTAAAAAGACTTAACCAGCTAAAGCAAGATTAAAATAATCAGTTAAAGTAGACAAAAATCATAACTGGAAGTTACTCATTACTGATATATACTAACTGAGAATGTGACATAAGCATGTGTTACATTACCTGTAACTGTATTCGTGTCTTCACAACATCGAATGGAGTTGTAAACAGAGCAGCAGTTGACCCAGCAAAACCTCCACAAAAAAGCTGTTATGCAAAAAACAAACCAATTAGTTTAACTCAACCACCGGCACTTCACACTAAATGTGTAATTGAATCAAGCTCATCCAAATTGAAGCCATGTAAGCTGGAATTTTGTTGGTTCAGCTCAATCCGTTTTGTAAACTGAGCAAATCCAAGGCCAGGAAGTGGAGTCACCCACCCATATATAAAGGAAGAAGTTCAAATTTGCATATATGTTGAAGACCATTATGGAAACTACAAGAAAATTTTCTACTGCTGCATTATACTGTAACTATAATCAATTGGGTTGTAACATTACTATAAACAAGAAAATGGTGAGAGCAACAGTGAACAGTGTTATGCAATGCAGATTGGGGCAGAGAGAAAAGAATAAACAGTGAAAGAGCATTGAATGGCTGCAAACAGACAAGGGTTACTAAATCCGAAGTTTTTGGTTTTCTATCAAAATTCAACCATCTGATTACAACAACAATAACAACTAAGCCTTTTGTCCCAAACAAGCTGTGGTAGGCTAGGAATGAAACCCAATCAAAATTCAACCATCTGATTAAAAAAATAAATCAGTGTATAATTATATGAATGTAGGGCAGACAAAGACATGCGTATACATACAGTACAATACAATATGCCATTAAACTAAGCCAAAAATGACCAATCCATTTTGAACTCAAAGTTGCAATTTATTCAAACAAAACTAGCAAGATGACTCGGTCTTTGATTTGACTTTTTGTATTTGAGATCAGTTCAAACTAGACATGTGTCGATCCCAATTAGCCAGTAGGTTTAATTTTTTTTCTTGCAGCAGTAGCATACAATACAGTATAGATATACTAACGAGTAGAACCAGGCGCAACTACAGGGCAAATATTAGTTCATAATTACAAGATATTGGTAATACATGACATCCTGTGAAGCATGTTAAATATTCTGAAAATTATCAATGTAGTTTTAGTTAAATTATGACTGATTAAACCAAAGTTTATAAGGTCATCTGATCTGACACTTGAAAGAGATGTATTTATATTTAAATTAAAGGTAAGAGAGCATCATTGGAAAAAATTAATTCAGTGATGAGAAGTGTTCAATGAGTACTACTTCAATTCTGACTAAAGATAACATAGAAAATCAGATGGGTTAACAAGGTTCAGGAAACTAACTGTCTGGCCGGAATCAAGTTTAGCATTATCAGGTGCTGACTTCAACAGAAACTGCTTCAGACTCTCATAGGCATAAAACTGTAAATTCAAAAAAGAGTTCATCATGTTATGTAAACAAAACAAATAAAATTTCGGACTTGCGTGTAATTGTTTGAACTTCAAAATACCTTTACTATGGAATGTGGGACATTTCTGCAAAGAACAGCACCCCATCCAGCATATAATGAAGCAATACCACCCCTTTGAAGACATCCTACTAAAGCATTCCTGACGGCATGAAACTCTTATTAGAGCATGGAGTATGGTAAACTGACAGCAATGGTGCCAAACAATTTCTACAAGCAACATAAAAGCAAGTTATTGTCAGGATGCAGAACTAGGGGTGATAAATTAGTAGGTTTCTGTAAATCTCTTGTTATTTATTGTCATGTGCTGAAATTACAGCTCACACGCATGAGCATATACTTAAACAGTAATTATGTCATGATCCTTAGTTTATAACGGGGTAAACATCTGTCGGATAGAGGTCGGACGGTGACAACTTGAGATAGAACGGCGCTAAACGAAAGAGGGCACTGATTGGGGAAGAAAAATGGATCCCGATTAGCCTTCCTAGAGAGAAACCAAAGCTAGGAACTGGGGACTTGGAAATACTTCTTCATTATTCATTGCTTGGTAAATAACGATACAATGATTCCTTTATATAGAGCTGACTCCAACCAACTCAATCTGCATGTCTTATCTTAATCCTAACTAATCTAATCCTGCCTTTTGCGTGATGCTACAGTACGATCGGTCCTGTTGCACGCGCGAGCACATGTGAACATTAATTCCAGCGTATGGCATTTATTAGCACAGAAAAAAGAAGCGTTTAAAATAAAGCGATAAATGAATGAACAACCCAAAAAAAAAGGCAATAATAATCAAATACCAGCAGTTCTGATATTGTGAACCCACTTGCATCTGTTGTTTTATGCATTCACTGGGTGTAAAAACAAAGGATGTTGCAATACTAGAACAACCACCAGCAGCGCAATGAGTAATTGAATGATAGTCCTGAAGAGATTAAATGTAACAACAAGATTAAGGTGTGCACTAATGAAACACTAGATAGATTTCAGTTTAAAAGTTAAACTGAAATTACCTTTGGCAAAATAGGCAGAAGAGTTCCCTTGACTATTTCATAAGTTAAGGTATAAATTGCTGAAATTGGTGCGGAACAAGCAATTTTGCTAGCAAGCCCTCCATAAAGTCCTAAAACACCTGTAGAAGAAATTTGCCAAGCATTAAAAGTTCTAGTAATTAATATTTCCCAACAGGAAGCAGTACATGGAGGCAACATCAAATTCATGGAAACTGCTAGCATTGAGGTTTATGTGTATAAATTCCATCCAAAACATTACCTCGCTCAACAAGGGTGCGCCGTAGTATGTGGTAGAATGAACTTTGTCCAGAATTGTTAGCCTGAATAATGGTTTTGACTGTATCAACCGGATGCAGAGAAACACTGACTACTGTCCCAGCTAATGCTCCTGCCACAGCATGCCTGTTCACAGTAACAGCACCATGAAATCGTTGCTGAAAGGATGATTCAAACTCTGGTGAATGCTTGTCTACAGAATGCTGCCGAGACATGTCTTCCCCACAAGTATATTGATCTGCATTTGTTGAATTAACAGCAACAGCATCACCCACCAGACAAGATGTGCATGTTGAATCTTCAAGCTGAACATTTTCACATGTGTTACTGGAAATCTGATTTACTGGCATTATCCTTGCCTCTTTGTCAATTGCTATTTGCTGAAATGAGCAAACTGAAGAATTAGAATATTGTCGAGAAAACTCTACATTGGATTTAGTATCATGAAGAGAACTTTCACAAGCATGTGTGATATTAGCCTCTTCACTTGAGCTAGTACATAGCTCAGTTGGCATGTTTCTTGTTTGACTGGAATAGTTATCATCCCTTCCGAAGCACTGATCCTCCTTAGTGTCCATATTGCTGGAAGCAGTATAAGTTTCCATCTTTTCGGTTTGCATGGGATGATATATATTCTGATGTTGCAAATAATGCAAATAATGCTTGTTCCCAAGTCTATTGGTGACATGCACATGTCTCCATGTGGAAGAAGGACCAAACATGCTTCTGCATGGTGTGAGCATTAACATCTTCTTTACCGAACTGAGATCTTCGTAAATTGATTTTGGTGTTGATAGACAGGTTTGAGAGCTAAGACCAGTTGTGCTTTTATCACAGCAAGATGTCAATGTCTGTCCCTTTTGGTCCCTGCTAAAGTATAAAGAGTCTTCCTTATGTGAAATCCCATCGCTCACACATCCTTGAGTTGCACCAGAAGATTCTGGCTGGCCAACAAGGTTCCAAATCCCTGTCAATGCTGATACTAACTGGGGAGTAGTTAATCTTCTATCAGTATATCTTCTGCCCGACTGAGTAGTTTGCTTCGATTGATGATTGGCATCACGATCCTTAGTAAGAAATGCATCCGGCTCAAATAACTCATGCTCATCTAATGGAAGCAGATGGTAATTGATTGTTGATTTTCCAGCTTTTGGAGCTCCACGATTTGAGCTCATTTTTTACAAGCTCACAGCAAGGTAGTGGATCATAAAGAAAAAAGTCGAGACCGAGTGTTTGCTTGGTTGGTGCGTGCGTCAGGTGAGTGCGCCACCCACCCGCGTTCTAGTCCAGCTCGACGAGCGTGCTTGCTGAGAGCCGAGTTTAGCTCGGCTGTTGTCTTTTCAAGTGAATGCGAGAGCTCCTGGCCAAAATTCAAAAAAAGAAAAAAAAGTCAACCAATCAATTGATTGAGATCTGCAAGAGGCAATAAATGAATAGAGCAAATCTAGCATAACAAAGCAGTTCTGATATAGTGCTAAGAAAAAGCTATTTTATGGGAAAAATACAATCATCCAACAAGTAGAGACCTTTGGGTGTGAGACACAAAGCATAGTCCCCAAGGAACACTGCATCTCAGTGCTCACTTAAGGAAAGAACGAGTAACAAAGCTACCATCAAAACGGGTAGGAAGAAATCAGATTGCTATAAGCGGCGCTAAATCTGACCGACCCCTCGTCTCTTAGACACATTGGGAGCTCCAAATCCAAAGCACCCCCATTCCACGAGACATTTCGTCGAACAGCCTACACGCGCAAGACAGACTCCGAATCTTTGACTTGCAAGTTACAGTTTCCTAACAGACGTTCCGTCGAACAACTCGTACGCGCGAAGACCGGTGCCCGATTCTAGTCCAGCGAACCCAAGGAATGGCTCTCCGAGGCACTACCAAGTGTTCTATGCGAGTTTGGGTCGAGAGCCTCTTACCCTTGAGATGGCTGGGGAGTGGGAAGGGAGAGCCCACTGGCGGCGGCTTCGGAGGTCGCACTTCGCAGGAGGGAGGGAGGAGGCGAAGGATGGGCAGGTGTTGGTCTCCGCCGCTTCTCCTCCCCGTCTACTTCTCGAGAGGATTATGGCGTTGTGGGCGCGCTTGGATTTCAAGGTCCATCTCCATCAGTCATTCCCTCCTGTTTCGGGGGTGCCGCCCACCGCCGTGCGGCCGCAGACCGCAGCAACAATCCCGAAGAGCGTTCGTGATCTGGATACTGTACGCCTCTTGTAATCTTGTATGGCTTCTTCCTAACACGTATGCACCGTTCGATGCAAAGCGCACGGTCAGAACTCAAGCCTCCGCTCATTTAAAAAAAAAAAACCCTCAAAACTAAGGGAGGGCATCTTTTTTTTTTCAGAAAAACTAAGAAACGATATACCGTTTCTACGGTATACCTCTGAAACTCATGAAACTTACGAATTTTTACACTGAAACTCATGAAACTTAGCACTAAAAACTGATGAAACATGAAACCGATGAAACTAAACACTGAAACTCGTGAAACCAAGATCAAACCGATAAGTTTCATAAGTTTCACGGCTTATATCAAGGTAAATTCAGATACCGTTCCCTAGTCTCCCTCTTTTTTTTTTGCCCCTACTTTGCGTCTTCGTGCTGTCAGATTCGCTACGTGCTTTGCTATTTTTATTTTTATTTTGTTAAAGAATTTTTAGGAAGATATAATTTAATTATTGATATATTGTTTTTTTTTTCTGTTAGAGAATATTTAGGGAGATGGAATTTGTTTGTTACGAGTATATTGTTTTTTCCATCTTTGTTAGAGATTTTTTATGAAGGTGAAAATAGGAGGTGAAATAGCATATATAGATGAACCACCATCACTAGCTTCTTTAAAAGTAGTAAATATTAGGGTACGATTAGTTTGAGATTACCCTCAAACTAAAAAAATTAAAACACTATTTTAGAATGACTTGTGCCATCTTCTCCATTCACCTCCACCTTTCCTCCTTCACTACTCACTTCCCTTCCTCTCTAGTACAAGAAATTAAAATTAGAAAATTTTAACTAACAAAAATTTTATTAGAGGTTTCAACTCGAAAAAAATTCAACCTAGAAAGTTTCAACTCAAAAAAAATTTAAATAAAAAAATTTCAAATTAGAAAGTTACAACTTACAAATTTTCAAATTGAAAAGATTTTAACTCGAAAATTTTGAAATCAGAACATTTCAAATTAGAAGGATTTTAACTAAAAAATTTTAAATTGAAAATTCTAAACGCAAAACATTTCAAATCGAAAAGTTTCAAGTTTGAAAACCAATTCAATAACTTTTGGTTTGAAAACTTTCGATGCAAAAACTTTAAAAAAGTGGTTAAAAATACTTCTTATTCAAAAACTCAAGGGAAAATCTTGAAAAATAAAAACTATTTTTAGTTTGAGAGGAAGGGAATGTGGGAGAAAAGGGGATGAAGGGAGGGTGTGAAGTGTCGCGGCGAGAGAGCATTTGATGGTGAAAGGAAGTGGGGAAAGCAAGGAGGTGCTACCACTTGTCATAACGATAAGACGTCCTCATCAAAAATTTGGTGAGGACGCTCTCAAATTAGCAATTCCATTAGTTAAAACCTGATCAATTTTCAAAAACTGCCAGCCCACTTCACTCCCTTGCACGGGCCATCCCAACTGCAGAGCAGTAGAGCACACATCCTGTGACGGACCGCCTTTTTAGGGGCAGAACCGTACGCCTCGACAGCTACCCAGGATGACTAGCTGTCGGAAACCAAGAGTATATTTGACAGGCAAAAGCGAATCCAACTCTTTTTATTCAATATAGGGCCTAACGGCTAGGGTTTTTACAAAAGAGGGCGCAGCAGGGCCGAATAACTTACAAGCAAAACACCGCACAGGCAGGCCTGAGCAAAGAACTAAGACCTCAAAACCAAACAAGATCGCCATCTACGGATTCCTGATACGCTCCAGCTTCTTCAAACTCTGAAAGGGGGTCGGGGTTTGCAAGGGTGAGTACGAGAGTACTCAACAAGTCGTACGGAACCACTGAATACTATATGTAGGGGTATTCCAAAGGATGGCAATAGGGTTTAAGTATCTGGATGCAATTTTATTTTCCAACTCATTTTACATTTGAAGCACAAACCACAAATAAGTAATAAGGGGGTTTCACAAATTCGATCAACACTTAATCACATTCACCAAATTTATCAAAACAGTAGCTTGAGCTTAGTTACGGGTATCACCCCAGTTCAAACTTAACTTCATTGACCGGAAGTACGGCGTATTCGAATACCATCATTAACTCTGCAGAGGTGCTCAACTTTACCCACAAGATATCAACGACCGTTAATGCCAACTCGAGTTTAACACACAACTTAAATGCGCATGTCGCCGAGATTATCACAGCATTTCGTTTAATCATTCCTGTCCTTTAGTTGTTAACCGATAGGTATAAAGCTATCTTGGACTCACAGTCCTCACTAGCACCTACCGTTGTGAGAACCAAGAATGACCCACGGACCATTCCTGTTCCACCACTCCCCCGGTATACTTCCCTGCCAGGAAGGTCGGTCCCTATTCTCCCACGAGAATAGTTACTACCAGAAGTCAAATTATTATATCAGGAATGACTAACCTACTGAGCTATGTCGGATACGGGTCCACCGACCAGTCTGACCTGTGGTTGAACGGGAACTAAGTTATTTATTTTGCTCAAGGGGGTTTATTAACCTTACACTGCCAAAGATCAAGCCTTCATTCACCACTTATCCCGGCATCCCACTCTACCGGTCATCAGTCAAACCAAGGCATCAATCATCAGCCGGGGATCGGAGTTACATCCACTCCGGATTTATCCGATTCTATCCCCCAAACTGTAGCGCTTTCACAAATATCCGAATCAGAGATTCGGCAGCATTTTATTTCCATTTTCAAAAGCATTTGAACTAACTACAGGAATAATAGTAATTAATAGTATCAACATCTAGGGTTACAGAGGATATAATAAGGTTCAATATATTCAAGGAGGTTTCATAAGCAATTTCGGCATTACCTAGGTATCATGTCATTCTAAAATACTGCTTTCAATATTTCAACCTACAGTAAAATAATGCGATATAAAATAATTACTACTATAGCATGGCATGTTTGGATCAACATGATCAAGGGTGTACGGCTTGCCTTGCTCGGTGATCGGATCGGCTGAACTGTAGCCGACGTAGTCGTTCGGGGCTCCTGTCGGGTCCAACGTCTGTTCCGGGATCTGCGTCTGCTCCTGGAATTGTCCAACGTCCGGATCTAGCGCAACAAGAACGAACGACAATAAAGAAACGAAAAACGGAAAAGAAACGAAAACTGAAAACGAAACCGAAAACCGGAATCGGGCCGAGAGAGAGAACGAAGGGCGAAACGGGTATTTTGGAATTCTGGGGACTCCGGATTGAGGAACGGAGGGCATTTTTGGACTCAGTGGATCGAAACGGTTCGGGTAGTGTATTTGGTGGGTTTCTGGGGCTCACGGAATTTTTCGGGAATTTCTGGGGATTTTTCTGGATTTTTAATTGATTTTTTTTTTCGGATTTATAACTAATTAAAAATCCAAAAAAACAAAAGAAAGGAAAAAGGCCGCGGGCCGACACAGTATTGGGCCGTGTGGCCCACGAGAGTGCGCGCGGCTGGGCGAGGCCGGCTGGGCCTTGGCCCACGTGGGCGACGGGAGGCGCTAGGAGGGCTAGGGTTCCCTCCCTGGGAACTCAGCGGCCAAGGCTCGGCTCGGTCATGGCTGTGACGGCAGCGCCGGCCGGTGGAGGGGAGAGGGCTCACTGGCGAGGCGGAGGAGCGAGTGAGGAAGAGCGAGGCTCGCGCTTTTTATAGCCGAGCGGCGAGAGAGAGCGGGCGCTGGCGACGAAGCCATGGCGCGGCGGCGTGACGGCGCGTGGCGGGCGCGAGCGGCACGGCGATCAGCGACTAAGCGACGGCGGCGCGACGCGACGCGGAGGCGTCGCGAGGCGCCATGGCGCTGGGATCGCGGGCACGCGCAGCGCCGGCGCCGGCGCCGGAGGCGGCGAGGACGGGTCCGGTCGGGGAGCTGGGCTGGGCCGGGGAAGAAAGATGGGCCGGACGGCCCACAAGCAAAGAATTTGGCCCAAGACAGAAAAACGAAAAACAAAACAAAACCCAACCAATTTAAAAAGCAAATTCCCAATTTCCAATTCAAATTTGAACCGAAAATTGAAAGAACTCCAAATAAATTCATTTGAATTTTTGGATTGTTTCACATCCATCCACAACTTTATTCATCTACGAGCAGCTACACCAACACAACGCCATAAGATGGAGCAAGATGTTTTTGTTTACGTCCACATCCGCCACCACCTCACATCCCCGACAAATCCTATCTATCGTCTCCCATGCTGTTCCATCTGCTTCTTCCCCGTGCCCCTGTGGCCCTGTCTCGCCTCACCACCAGCCATACTCGGTGAACTTCCGTGCCCAAGCTTCGCTGTCAGCCACTCTCTTCTTCTCATTTGAGCTCATCTCTATTATTGCAACAGTTAAATAGAATTGTTGCATGAGTTTTTTTTTCTGAATATTACGGTTTTGGCTTGTTGCGGCCTTTCCAAATTTGTCGTGGATCTGTTTCTCGGTTGTTGCAATATTTTGATTTCATGTGTGCAGCAATCAGCAACAACCGCTGCAATATGGACATTTTTTTGCTATAAATTGATTATTATTTTTGTTGCAGTCTCATTGGATGTGATGTGTCTTCTCTAATTTATTTTGTTGTACGTGTCCCCTGAAATTGATGCATATGTATTTTCAACCTCTTGCAGATTTTGTAACTTCTTTGATTAATTTTTGTTCAAACTTCTATCTAGTTTAGCAAGCATATCTATGTATACGAACGAGATCTATAATTTTCAAGTGAGTTTCGACAAGAAAATAGATCCTCCTTCCCAAATTTCCAGATCTAAGTACTTATGTTGCATATGTTGAAATTTTTTATTGCATATGTTGTCAGATATATTGCTCGAGAGCGTACAATGGGAGCGTTCGGGCGTCAGTGCCTCAGTGTCAGTGGTTCCCTACCTCTGAAAAAAGAAAGAGACAAGAAACGCTGTAGCATTCTGCATAGCGAAAAAAAAAATTTTGATCCACTAACACATGAAGTATGCTGCGCATATTCATCTTTTACAACATCGATACCAATCTATGTAACCAATCCAAAATTTAAGCAGCTACCATTATAAAATTAAGGAATCACCGGCCATAAGCAAATGTTCAGCATGCATGTTATTCTAGCGTGTTAACTTGCTACAAAGTCCTGGGAGAAATTGCAACAAGCAGCGATGGGATCTCTTCCAGAAAAAAAAAAAATCAGCGACGAGTGTTTCACATATTGTTCTTGCGTTGTCCGTTGTTCGAGCGAGTGCAGAAGAAGAAGAACCTCCATGGGATGCTCGGCATCGCGATGTTCAGAGAAGGACTGTACACGACGCTCGGCTGCATTCTGTTGACTGCTCCAAGTGTTCCAAGCTTACCTGCATCTATAATCTATTGCATTGAGGCGATCCATGACAGTATGACACAGTACACTAGAGATAGGCAAGAACTTTTGGTGCATTATTGATGTGACCATGTCATATGAATGTGCTTAATTACCCTGGAGAGGAACTTGAGGCCAAGCTTGAGCTCTCCCTTGTACGTGCGGTCCTAGAGGACAATGTTGTATGGAGGCAGGGAGTCTCGCTCGCTGTCCTCCCTGTCTTCCCTGATGATGTCGCCAACATGCACCCTGCATATATATAACATTCAGATGCTGGCTGTCGAATTAGCCATGAAAAATTTCACTTGAACTTTTTGCAGGTGAATTTGAGCTTTATCTTGGAGTATCATTTTGTACTTTGCTTCGCCAACCGAACTGTCTTCAGAGAACTTATCCCTCTCCAGTCTCCATGATCCTCAGAGTGACCTTTGCCAACTCTTTGCATTCCGCGGATAACAGTGGGGATCTGAACTTCTCGTTCAACCAAATCTTTCTACCTTCACCTGAACGTGTAATTACCAATGTCAATACTACCAGAAGTTAAAACTCAGGCATCCTATCTAACTTTGCATTCGAGCAATAGATAAACATGGGTACATTTTACCTCGTGTGATTTTGCTGGTGAGTATTTGATCGCCTAACTGAATGGTCACATACTCACATAGACATAGTGTCCTTGCAATCCTGCAAGCGCATTTAGAGTTCGTGAACTAGAAACAGAATTACGTACGGAACCTACGTGATGAGAGTTTTTCAGGCCCTCAGCGCTGACCAGTAGAAGTTCCAAAACTTCTAAACTTGGACCACAGACTAGTAGAGTTACAATGTTGCAGAGCTCTCTTAACCTCCTTCTAGAGTAAAATAAAGAAGCATTCAAGTACGAGAGGAGTTTCAACAATGCATTACGAGAGAATGTCTTGCCGTTAATGCAATGAAAACCTTAGCTCCATGCCAGCCGTTAGATTTGGTGAATTATATCTAGCCTTTTAGAATTTGAAAATGTATGTTAAATAAATCATAATGGGAGTATGATTTCTATTTATTTTGGAGGAGAATTAGTGAGAGTATGTAAACCTAGGGGGTAGTTATGAAGAATCCAAGCAACCAATAAACCAATTCATCCAAAACAAAAAGTGCACGAGAGGATTAGATACTAGGTTATTCTTTAGCACTAGATTCTTGTATAGAGTAAGGATCTGGGGTCTTAAAAGGTTCGAAAGGTTGTGAGAGATCAATAATCTATTATACTCTTTTGCTTAAAGAATTTGTGATCGACTTTTGCCAAATCTATCTCTCCCGTTGTGGGTTGCTTCAATGTCGTCATTTTGGTTATCTCTACGAGTTTTAGCTTCTTTGTTCTTAAGACCGTGCATGCTCGTACAATATCTTACAAAACTCTAATCTGATCTAGGGGTTGCTGCACATAAGAAAGGGTATCAGAGTGTAACAAGTGGTATCAGAGCCAAAGCCATATTTATCAGATTTGTGATAAGGTTGATAAAGAGTCAGGTAGCACGTCAAGATTGATTTCAACAATGTGGAATCAAGTAGAGAAATTTGATGGTAGAGAAAATTTCAGCGTGTGGCAATGTGTGGTGAAGGATGTTTTTGTCCAGCAAGAGTTAATCGCTACTTTTGAAGGGGATAAACTAGGAAAAATGTTCGCTAAGAATAGAAGGTGATAGAGCAAAATGATGTTAGTACAATCTATCTATCTCTCCGATGAGGTAAATTATTCGATGATCAAGGAGAATTCACCGAAAAATTATAGAACTTAGAGGAATTATATATGGCAAAATCACTAACAAACCGGTGAATGCTAAAATGATGGCTGTATAGATTGCACATGGATGAATGTGCATGGTTCGTTAACCATCTCATTGTTTTTAACAAGCTTATCACACTGATGATTAGTATGGATAAGAAAATTGAGGAGAACGACAATGTTGTTGTATTGGTATCAGCTCTACCATCATTTTAGGAGCAATTGGTAATGAATATTCTTATAAAAAAGCACTCTCAGCTTCAACAAAGTAGTTGCATATCTATTGGAGGCAAAGCCATTGAAAAAGCCATCGGAACCTTTATTTTTGAGTAATCAAGCAATGGCGGAAGTAGGTGTTGCAGACAAAAGCAAGAGTTACAGTAAAAACAAGGGCAAGAGTAAATACACATTTGTATGCTATATATGTGACAAGAAAGTTCATATGATAAATGACTGTCCGAGATTGAAGCAAATGAAGTGTGCATGCTCAATGACAGTAGCAAAAGATGATTTAGATGTACTTATTGTCAGTCAATCATGTAATTATCATGGAAGGACATTAGATTCAAGTTGTTGCTTTCACATATGTTCAGCGATGAGATATTTGATAAAGGATCTCTACACTCAGTGCATGGAATTGTTCACTTAGCTGATTGCAAAGGAGTATGCAATTACTAAGATGAGAATGATTATATTAGAGATGTATGATGGAGCACATTGCACATTAACATGAGTTTGGTATGTTACAAGCTTAAAGAAGAATCTAATATATATGAGGTCACTTGAACTCTAAGGTTGTGAGATATAACTTCTAGGTGAAGTCATACGAGTTACTTGCAAAGGGCAGGTGATCATGAAAAGTATCTGGAGTAAAAGAGGATACCGATTGATGGGTAAACCTAAAGGAAGGGTAATCAATGGGAGATCTGATAAAAATCTTGATCAGGAAAAGAAAATTGTGTCATCAACGATAGATACTCATATCTCAACTGTAGTTATGTGTTGAACTGCAAAGATGATTGCAAAATTTAGCAGGCACAAAGGCAAAGGTACAAGTTGTTGGAAGAAAGAAGATGTGGCAGGACAAACAACGTAGTACCGACAAGCAGGTGGGGCTCTGAGGCGGTACAAGCCTATGGCATGAAGGGCTATAGGAACAGAAGGAGTGGTGAACCAAACTACATAAAGAAAGGTCTCTCAGATGAAGGATTTGGACGGTCAAGCTCAAACATCAACACGCATAATGCGGTGATGTGCATAAGCCCCTATGGTGGAGGCACTCCCAATTGTGAATGAAAAAAATATGGAGCTGATTTAGAGCAAATTTTTTGAGGAGCATAGTGACTTCAATGGATAAGATGTGGAAACTATTAAATATGGTGATTCATATATATTCTTTTAGGTTTTGGAAATGTGTGCTAAATGAATCTTAATAGGATTAGTATTCTTAATCCTAATAGGAGTAAGTTTCCTATTTGCTTTGGATGAGAAGGCTATATAAACTTAGGGTGTGGTCATCGAGAACCCAACTAATCATGAAACCACAAACCAACTCATTCAAAGGAATGTGTGCATGAGCGAATTAGATGCTATGCTATTCTTTAGCATTAGATTCTTATATAGGGTAAGGATCTGAGAGTCTTAAAAGGTTCAAGAGGTTGTGAGAGATCAATGATCTCTTGTACTATTTTAAGGTTTGCTTAAAGAATTTGCGGGTGGCTTCGCCGAAACTTTATTTCTCATTGTGGTTATTTCAACTTTGTTATTTTGCTCATTTCTACGAGATTTATCTTCTTTTTTCTTGAGATCGTGCATGCTTACACTGTATCTAATAAAACTTTGATCTGATCTAAGACCTGCTGCTTATATAAAAGAGTATTCGCGTGTAACACCACTGATCGGTTTCCAACCGTAATAAGAGTACCATCCCTACAAAAAATACTCCATATATTAAACCCCGAAGGATTCCGACTCTCTCGTGGCATCCACATCGATTTTTGCTGATGTGTTCGCTCCGCACGGGGCCATGTCGCCTGCTTTGGACCCGTCATTGATACGGTTCAAGTAAATTGTCTCGGTTCCTCGGCTACTAAGGCACGTTAGCACATCAGTAACACACGGCAATGCTCTAAGGGAGGTCATGGGTTCAACTCCACCCTCACCGCGCTCGCGTTGGCTTCTTAATTTTTGCCTGTCACGCGATGGCGTGTTTTTTTTGCGGAAACGCCTCCGAAAGGGTAGGGTTTCTCTCACTACTGCCTGATCCCCCATGTCGCTCACTGCCATGGTGTCTGTAACACCTTGGCATTTAATATGCCCGAATGCTACCAAACATAGACTAAGCAACCTCTAAATACCACCGCATGCCGGTCTCATGGTACCTAAAACAACAAGAAAGCACAAACGTGAGTTCAACACTCAGCAAGTATATTGCAATGGTACAAAAGAACAATTACATGGCTACAACAACTCACATCATGACTATCATCTTATTCACGATCACATATCGTTATCATCATCATCATGTATGCAATGCGATGCGATGCACATGTCTCCTTGAAAACTCAAACCGGTATGGTTGAGTACACACCCGTCGGTGTGCACCCTCTCCCCCCTTCCATCCCGAAGATGGAGGGTGCCTACTCCTCGCTTCCATACACCGCGGTGGATGGAATCACGATATAGGACTTACTCATTGGCTCTCCGGAATAGTCATAACTTTCTCATCGACCTTCCCCGGACTAGTTATGACTTTCTCACCGCCTGGGCCATGTATCATGCCATGTATGCAAACATGCCAACATCATAAATAACTTGTACATAAACACATGGCATCATAACATAATAAGCATATTTATCATATCAATGGCAATCATTAAAGCATGGCATGTGAACATATCATATATTCAATTTCAATCTCAACCAATCTAGCAAACTACAACCCGCTACCCATTCCAATACACTTGCCTCAACCACGGGCGACGGATTGGCGAGAAGTAGAAGGCACTCCCGGGGTCACACCACCTGCACATAGGTACCACACATTCACAATCATGTTCACAAAACAGTACGCAAACACTCTTCTACCCCGACATCGCAAACTACTCGCAAAACCCAAAAACAGAGGTTCTGTCCCGTCGGGACAGCAGCCTTCCAAAAGGCATAACTCGAGTTCTAAGACTCCGAATCGATTAAACGAGTACATCCTCGCGTAGCTTAGGAAATTTCCTAACTTTTTCTAAGTATATGGAAAAACTTATTCGGACTCTAAAGTGGTTTAATCTACAGAATACCGTGATCTGTTCCAATCACGTCACAGTTTTTAACACGTTCGGTAAAACGAGCATAACTTTCAAACGGCTCGGCGGAATTGGACGTTCTTTATACCCACTGAAAGGTATTGAAGTTACCTACAACTTCTTCAACAGGCGGACGACCAAATTCCGATTCTAAATTGGCGAAAATCCAAACCCTAGGTCGACTGCTCATGCTGCCCGAAACAAAGAACGTGGCAAACTCTAGATTTCATCTAATCTACCCAATTACAGCACCACCAATTGATCTAAAAACATGGTATTAACCCTTAGAACAGATCCTAGACCAACCCCAAGGATCCCCATGGCCATACCTTCGCCCGACGAACGAAAAACCAATAGATCTCCTCCCGGTTCGCGCGATCTCCTTCCTCGCTCCAAAGCCACCGGATCTCCTCGTCGCGGAGCACTCCAATGGATGGATCTTCGAGGTGGCGAGGTGGGGAATCCCCCTAGGGGTAGCAAGGGTGGTGGAGAGGAGAGGAGAGGGGTGGTGGTGCAATGGGGAGGAAGGAGGAGGGGTGGCGCACCAAGGGAGGGGGCGCCAAAAGGGAGGGGTGGGGGAGGAGAGGGGCGGCTAGGGCATGAGGGGGGCGCAATATGGCAGGGTGGAGGCTCCCAAGCCCTTAAATATGGTCCCCCTCTTCCCACATGGGCCAAAACTCCATCCCACTAAAGCCCATGACTCATCCCCTTGGGCCCAAACTCCCCCGGAAAGGCCCAAACTCCCGAAATCAGCCCGAAAACGCGATTAAACCTCAAGCCGTAAGGTTTTGTTCTCTAATTTCACATTTTATAATGTCACACCATACCGTAGTGTCACAGTGTCGTCGCCACAGGGCTCCCTCCACAGGTACGCACGCGTCCTAGACGGCCAGGTCTGGTCAACTCGGGAGCTCTTCGCCTCGCCTTTCGTCTTCTAGCCTTGTATTCTCATGCTCATGGCTCATGGGTGTGTGGTTGCTGCTGCTCATGGGTAAGGTTTTACGTCTTCGGATCCATTAGAAGAAGTAGATATATGTGATGGTGATAGGAAGATACTAATTTTTATTAGCTCAAAGCTACTAGATTAGTACAAGGAAAAGTTGGTCGACTGTTTAAAGAATCATAATGATTGTTTTGCTCAAGAATATCATGAAATGCCTAGTTTGAGCTGATAACTTATTGAACATCGGTTACCAATAAAATGGAGACAATGAGGATGGCATATAATACCTACTCATGACTAAGTTTAATGGGTGTAATAAATATGTGGCTAAAAATTTTCCTTCCTTCTCCTCCATGTTATACCATGCACATATAAAACCTAAAGTTTGTGTTGCAATGAAAACCCAAAAATATTTAAGATCTAGCAGATCGATTGGGTTATCTTGAGTTGAATATGAATGAGAAAATTAAATAATTCTACTGACCATAGCATAAAGACTTTTCTAGATCTGAAGATTTCTTATGCCCTGTTTGTGCTACAAGAACACTTATAGTTATATCTTCTTACCTAAAAGTTAGGGAAGAATCACTGAATTTTCTGAAGAAAATTCAATTTGATATATGTGGACATATCCAGCCCCTGTTGAGTCCTTTCAGATACTTTATGATACTGATGGATGTTTCTACTAAATGGTCCCACGTATGTCTCTTATCTACTAAGAACCATGCTTTTACTAAATTAATTACCAAATAATTAAGAGCCCCCTTTTCAGAAGAAAAGATCAAATCTATTTGAAAGGCTAATGCTAGCGACCTGACCTCAAAACCATTTAATGATTATTGTATGGCTTTGGAAATTAATGTAGAGCATCTCGTACCTCATATCTACACTCAAAATGGCTTGTAGAATCATTAAATTAAAAAGGATAAAATTTATTAATTGGCCACCCTTGCAGAATAGTAGGCTACCTACTAACTGTTGGAGCCACGTAGTGCTGCACGCTGCAATATTAATTCAACTCAGACTAATTGCACATCATAAAATATCCCCATTGTAGAATGTGGGTGGAAAAAGAATCAAGTATTTCCCATCTTTGAAAATATGGTTGTGTTGTATACACGTCAATCTCTCCACCACAGTGTACCACCACAGGACCTCACCAGAAATTTAAGGATATTTTTCGGCATAGGGGGGATAAATGCCACATTAAATAATGCCGAGTCCTTAGATCCACGCACTAAAGAGACCGAACTTGAAGTTCAAATGATAATAAATCTGTAACAAATAAGCTAATAATCTATTAAATACATTCACTGATCATAAGGGAGTGAAAAGATCTCATATACCTGCAGTATATGCACATATAAAGTGTGGAAATATCCAGAAGGATATTGAACCCACTCTTGACCCTCACGATGAAAAGAAGGGGAGGCTTGCAGGTGCACGGGACTTAATTCCATAGAGACATGCGCAGAAGTAGAGAACCGAACAAATGAGAACATTACCCGTGATAGTGGAAGAAGCTCAACCTGATGTTGAGAAAATCCCTGAAGTGAGCCATCCAGGAGATGGTAACATCCCTAAAATGATCCATCCTAAAGATGATAACCTCAGCATATATTTGCGCATACAATCTAACGCTGAGAAGTCAAAACACCAAAACTCCATCGTTGTGGGAAATCATGAGGGGCTGGAAGAAATTAATGAAGAGATATCTCTGAAGTGGTGCAAGAGAATTATATAAAAGAAAGACTATAATTGTCAACATATTTCACGTCTAAAAGTTGCTAAAAGTTGGATCCAGAACCAAAGTCCATGGCAGAGTGTAAAAAACACCTCCTAAAGTCCATGTCAGATAGGGTCAAATAAAAAGAAGCAATTGAGGCAGCGCTCACTTAATAAGAGGAAATTTTTTGGAACCATTGACCGAACACCTCCTAAAGTGTTCCCTGTAGGATCAAATGGGTTTTTCATCCAGAAGCGAAATGAAAATATTCAGATGGTGAGATATAAAATGGGTTTTTTGGAAACATTGACCGAACACCTCCTAAAGTGTTCCCTGTTGAATCAAATGGGTTCATGCAGAGACTGAGCATCCATTACGATGAAACCTATTCTCCTATAATTAGTGAAATAATGTTACAAAATTTAAAATTAATGGCAACAAGCTTAAACTTATAATGCAGTTGATGGATATAGTGACCGCATACTTATATGGGTCACTGTATACGAATATTTATATGAGAATCTCTGAAGGAGTTAAAGTTTTGAATCCTAATAATCGTAATATGTATAGCATCAAACTGAAGAGATCGTTATATGGATTAAAACAGTCAGGTAGAATGTGGTACAACCGATTTAATGAGTTCCTCCTGAAGAAGGGATATTGTCCCTGGTGTTCATAAAGAAATCTTAGAATGGATTCTGTATCATCTCAGTATATATCGATGAACTGAATGTCATCATAACCATAAAGAAAATAAAGGAAGCAATTTCTTACTTTACGGTGGAGTTTGAGATGAAAGATTTTGGTAAAAATCAAATATTGCTTAAGCTTGCAGCTAAAGCATTTCCCAGAAGGAATTTTTGTACACCAGTTTATCTATACCAAGAAGATATTTGAAAGATTTAATATGGATAAATTTCATCCTTTAAAGAACCCCATGGTTGTCAGACCAAGGATGGAAAATGAGAAATACTTTAGACCTGAAGTCCCATACTTATGTATCTTGCGAATTGCACAAGGCCTGATATTGCATTCACAATAAATTTGCCAGCATGAAACAGTGTAGTTCCAACCAGAAGACATTGGGCTAATGTCAAGACTTTACTCATATACCTCCAAGGTACTTAAGATCTTGGATTGTTTTTCCAAAAGAACCAAGACTTAACCATGTGGGATATATGGATGTTGGTTATCTTTCTAATCCCCGTAGTGCCAAATCTAAGACTAGTTTTGTGTTTTTCTTAGGTAGTTCAGCCATTTCTTGGCGGTCTTTTAAGCAGATCTTGGTAGCCACTTCTAGCAACCGCTCAGAGTGTGTAGCTTTACATGAAGCCTCATGAGAGTGTATTTGGCTGAGACGTATGATTGACCATATCCAGAAGTTATATACTTATATGATCTTAATACCGTCGAGACTCTTATGATTATCCTTGATGATAATATTACTTGTGTTACACAAATGCAAATGGATTATTTAAAGAGCAATATCATAAAGCATGTTGTCCCTAAATTTTTCTATCATCATGAACTCCAGAAGAATAATGAGGTAAAGATATTACAAACTAACTCAAGTGAAAATCTATCAAATTTGTTCACTAAGTCTTTGCTAAAATCTATTTTTTAAAGCTGTGTTAATGGCATTGGAATAAGATGATTTAGAGATTTGCAGAGTTCGGGGGGGGGGAGTAAATCCCTGAGCATTAAACTTTTTTTTGCATGTTCTTGAAGATCATATCCTATATCTTGAAGATTATAAGTTGTGTTCTTTTCCCTTTGGTGAGTTTTCCTGAAGTTTTCTCACATGATGGTTTTTAATGAGGCAACTAGTGTAACACGGAGTGCGAGTGCAATGTACTCTTTTTTCATCCCTTTTTTTCCATTGGGTTTTTGCGATGAGTTTTTAATGAGACATGTTCATTACACTATATTCGCCCATGGGGGGTGTTATGATATAAGTAGAATTCCAGTCCAAGTTTGGAAGAACTCTATCTATTGGTGAGTGAATCCGAATTTATCTCTTGTTGGTTTTGCTATATATTGGGCACCCCTTGTACAGAGAGAATTAATCTAATAAAGAGAGAACTTAGCCCCCCTACTTTGTGTGTGTTCCCTATTCTTGTTCGTATGATTTCGCTGGCGTGCTGTTGATTGATCGTGGATGAACAACTACATTTTACTACAATAAGCATTGTGACAAAGTTATGAGTCAACCATAGCTTATGGTTGTCCATAGGAGTAGACCTAGCCATTGGGCCAGGCCGGGCTGACATGATATGGGTTGGAATGGGTCGTGGGCCCAAACTATGCTATGCCATGCCAGCCTGACTCACCTCTAATGAGCCCAAGCATGGTCCCTTGGTACACCGTGCCAACTTCGTGCCATGCTGGTCGAGGTCTGGTCCATTGTAACTACTGCATATGAGAGGAAAGGAGCATGGGATTTGCGAGACACCTATCGGCGTGGTCGCGAGAACGGAGTGTAGAACGTCCAGAGGTGAGGAAGGCGCTAGCATCAGGGAAGAACCATGCATGGTGGCCAGGGAAGGTGGCGACGTGGTGCATGAATGTCGGATTTGGCAAAGGAGAGAGAGGAGACGACGGAGGAGCAGGAGATGAAGACCGTGCCAGATGGGTTATGGGAGGAAGCGAAGGGGAGAGATAGTATTTGATGATAGGATGGACTGCTAGAGTAAAATAGTTGACGATGAGTTGGACTGTAGATATAATGTTTTTTTTAATAAAATACCGCTTTCGTGTAGGCCCGACCCAAACATGATTTAGTCAATCATGTTATACCATGCCTTCCATCGTACTGAATTTCTAAACCAGCGCGGCTGATCATTCATACTATACCGATCCTGTCCAAAGACTTCCGTATCCATGTCTACGTAGGAGTTAGGAAGTGCCTGTAAATCTACATATAGTCTAGACAGTTCCTACTTTCCAGTTTCCAAGACCACCAAACTACTCCCTCTATTGATAAATATAAAACGTATTTTGATTTTGCACACAAATTAAGGTTACGGTAAACTTATACCTTTCTTAATTGTCTTGAACGACAAGAGATACTCCCTCCGTCCCAGTTTATAAGGCGTAGTTTGACTTTACACAAATATTAATGTTACATTGAAATTGAGAAATGTATGAGAGAAAATAACATAGATGCCCTCACTTAATTGTCTTGGAAGATGAAAGATATACTTTGTATGAGTGATAATGAATAAATGCATATGGTTGAGAGAGAATAAATAAGGGTATAGAAGGAAAGATATCATTAAATCTATATGCCTTATAATTTGGGACGGATGGAGTAATACTTTATGTGGACATTAATAAATAAATATTTATGATTGAGAGAGAATAAATAAAGATATTGTAAAAATACTTATTAAATCTATATATAATATTTGTATTTATAAATAAGATCATATAAACTGTAGTTCTTGTAATTGTTGGGAAATCACGTGGCCCACGAAGGCCCACGAAGGTCCCTTAGCCAAAGCCCTAGATGTAGGCTATAAATAGGAGGCAGGGGGTCACCCCATTGTACACAGAAACAAGCAATAAAGAATAACATATCTGTTCCTCCTCATATTTGTGTCTTGCCCTCTCTCTGTTCTAGATCTGTTTGGCAACCCCAGACTATTCGATGGCGAGATTGTCTAACACGTTATCAGCACGAGTCTCTACCACAAGAAGCGAAGGATCGTCGACTACAATGAACGTCTACTACCGGCGATTGATCGCCCGATCCGATCTGCAATCAACTCGCCATCAAGCTGGCATCCACTCAGATTGCCGAAAGAAAAGTCCTACGCGACTCTATCCTACGCGATAGTCTACCGGAGAATAAATTGAAAAGGTGAGAAAGAAATCATGTAGTGTCCAATGGAGGAAATATGCATTGTTCATAGTGGCACAACAAATACCATTTTAAGAGAGTCGAAATACTTTCAGACAATCACGAAGAACGCTGGAAGGATTTACGGCAATCGCATGCAGCGATACACATATAATAGGCTCCAAAAGAGCCACAATTATATTGCCAATGGGTACAACTTTGGTAATTGAAGAAGCCCTTTTGTACCCTGAATCAACACGCATTCTCTTAAGTTTTAAAGATATCCGCGGCAATGGTTTTCACGTAGAAACCAATGAAGAAAATGGCAAAGAGCATTTGTGCATTGTGAAGTACGCGGAATATGGAAAAAATGGTATTAGAAAAATGTCCATCATATGAATATGGGTTGTACTACACAAGAATCAATGCACCCACAATGTATACTTTTTTGAATACTGTCTTTAGAAGCTCTGAATTATTTTCTTTATGGCATTATAGATTAGATCATCCTGGTCTTAGAATGATGAGAAATATACTTAACTCACAAGATCATGGGATTAATGTTAAGAATTTTCCGAATCATGAAGATTTTGTGTGCCCTGCATGTGCCACCAGGAAATTAATAACTAGACCCTATATAATTAAAGTGTAAAATGAAATCCCTATATTCCTAGAACACATTTAGGGGGATATTTGCGGCCCGATTCAACTCTTGTCAGGGCCGTTTCGATATTCATAGTGCTCATTGATGCTTCCTTGAAATGATCGCATGTATATTTGCTGTCAATAAGGAATCATGCATTCGCAAAGCTGATCTCGCAGATCATCAGAATTAAGAATGCTTTTCCTGATCATCGTGTGAAGTCCATTCGAATGGACAATGCCGGCGAATTTACTTCCAAGGCATTCGATGATTATTGCACAGCAACAGGAATAGCAGTTGAGCACTCTGTACCACACGTCCATACGCAAAATGGACTAGATGAAGCACTAATAAAGAGGATCAAGTTCATAGCCCGACCGCTCTTGCAGAGTTGTAACTTGCCCAACACTTGTTGGGGACACGCAGTCCTGCACGCACAACACTCATCAATTATAGATCATCGGCCTACAACATCCATTCACCTATGCAATTAGTGCAAGAGGTCACCCCGAAGATTTCCCATCTTAGAAAATTTGGTTGTATGGTATATGTACCTATACCACCCACACAGCGGACTGCAATGGGCCCTCTCCGCAAGTCTGGGATATACGTTGGTTATAAGAGTGCATCCATAATCAAGTATTTGGAACCCATGACTGGAGACTTGCATACAGCCCGATTCGCTGATTGCATCTTTGGCGAGGACCGTTTCCCTTCATTAGGGGGAGAGAATCAACTATTGGATGAAAAATGCTGGGAAATCATATGGCATTCCACTGGGATCCCCGCACATGACCCTCGCACTAATGAAGCAAATCAAGAAGTCTAGAAGATAATTGATTTGCAGAATTTAGCAAATGAATTGCCTGATCATTTTTGTAATCTGAAGAGCGTGGTTAAGTCGCATGTACCAGCAAGAAATACACCAGAGAGGGTTGAAATACCAAAGAAAGCAGAAGGTATCCCTCATCCAGTTCAGAGGCCTCAAAGAAAAAGAACATAAAATCTGGCTTCTCAAAACCAAAGTACCTGGAGACGTCTGGGGAAAACTGGGCAAGAGAACTTACCACAACCAATCACAAAAATGCCCCAAAGCAAGAAGGGGAGCCAGTTGAGACCTGGCACTGGAAAGAAGCTTGTAGAAAAGGCAATTCCAGATCTGAATCTTTCATTAGAAGAAGCCATCGAAAATAATGTGCGCGCACACATTGTCGGAGAAAAATTAAAAGAACTTGATCCTGCGATGGGAAATAATAGAGAAGAGCAAGTAGAAGTGCATGAAGCACCCCATGACGAAATGGTCATAAACTTTGTAATAACAGGAGAATCTATTAATAGAGCAACAATCAATGTCGATGCATACTTTGCAAAGAAGATTGCCACGATCATTAATCATGATCTCGAGCCTGCATCTCTCGCAGAGTGCAAGAAAAGGCTCGATTGGGAAGAATGGAAGAAGTCAATCACTACAGAGTTAGTCCCTCTGAACAAAAGAGAGGTGTTTGGGCCTGTGTGCCACACGCCTCCCCATATAAACCCCGTAGGTCACAAATGGGTTTTTGTTCGGAAGAGGAATGAAAACAATGAAGTTGTAAGGTACAAAGCAAGGATTGTCGCTCGATGTTTCACTCAACGTCCTGGGGTTGATTATGAAGAAACTTATTCTCCGGTCATGGGAGGAATTACCTTTAGATACTTGATCTCAATGGCAGTCAACTTGAAGTTGAGAATGAAGCTAATGGATGTTGTCACATCATATTTGTATGGAATCTTGGATTCGGAGATATATATGAAAGTATCAGAAGATATCCCTATCCCGAACCAAGACAGAGCAAACATAAACCTATATAGTGTGAAGTTAGAGAAATCACTGTATGGACTGAAGCAATCAGGAAGAATGTGGTACAATCGCTTGAGTGATTTTCTCTGCAAGAAAGGCTACACGAACAACAAAGATTGTACATGTGTGTTTATACAACGATCCTTGAATGGATTTTATATAATCTCTGTCTATGTAGATGACTTGAACATCATTGGAACGGATGAAGAAATTGAAGAAGCATGCTCATACTTGAAGTCTGAATTTGAAATGAAAGACTTGGGTAAAACTAAGTTCTATTTAGGCTTGCAGCTTGAACATGTCCAAGGTGGAATCTTGGTACACCAATCATCCTACACGCAGAAAGTGTTGGAGATATTTGGTTTTGAAAAGGCATACCCTGCAAAGACCCTAATGGTCGGAAGGTCACTCCAAGCAGATCTAGATCCATACAGGCCTAAAGAAAAGAGGGGGAGGAAGTCCTGGGAGCGAAATTCCCATATTTGAGGGCAGTTGGAGCGCTCATGTACCTTACGAACAGCACTAGGCCGAACATTGCGTTCGCCGTGAATTTGCTAGCACAGTATATTGCAGAACCCACCAAAAGGCATTTGAAAGGGGTCAAGGACATCTTCCGTTACCTCCAAGGAAGAAAAGATCTTGGCTTGTTCTATAGAAGAAACAATGAATTGAATTTGGTTGGCTATGCCGATGCTGGGTACCTATCAGACCTAGACCCGCATACTGGCAAGTCACAAACTGGGTATGTTTTTCTTTGTGGTGGAATAGTAATTTCTTGCAAATCGTCTAAGCAGACTCTTGTCTCGATTTCGACAAACCACTCGAAAATCATTGCCTTGTATGAAGCCTCTCGTGAATGTGCATGGCTTCGAAGAATGGTTCATCACATCCAGAAGTCATGTAGTTTGAACATTGAGCAAGCTCCCACTATCATCTATGAAGACAATGCAGCTTGTGTTGCTCAAGTGCAAATGGATATGTGAAAAGCAACCTCACGAAGCATATCAACCCTAAGTTCTTTTATGCTCATGAAATGCATAAGATGAACAAGGTCAAGATATTGCACATTAAGTCGTGTGAAAATCTCGCAGATTTGTTCACTAAGTCACTCCTAGCATCTTCTTTTGAAATGTGCATTAGAGGAATTAGGATGATGAGACTTAGAGAAATGCAGATTTCAGGGGAAGATTTTTCGCATACTCCTATATAAAATCTCGAACTTGAAGTTTGAGTACCCAACGTGGATCTCGAAGATTAGCATTGAAGTTTGGGTGAACTGTACTCTTTTTCTTTAATAAGTTTTTCATAGAAATTTTCTTACATAAAGTTTTAATGAGGCAATTCGTGCAACACAACGAAGCGTATGCTATGTACTCTTTCTCCAAGTATTTTTCCCACTGAATTTTTCTGAAGTTTTGATGGTGCATATGCATCTTGTGGCAAAGAGCCTAAGGGGGAGTGTTGGGAAACCACGTGGCCCACGAAAGCCCACGATGGTCCCTTAGCCAAAATCCTAGATGTAGGCTATAAATAGGAGGCAATGGGTCACCCCATTGTACACAGAAACACGCAATAAAGAATAATAGATCCGTTCCTCCTCATATTTATGCTTTGTCCTCTCTCTATTTTAGATCTGTTTGATAACCTCGGACTATTCCATATAGAAGAGCTGTCTATACCGACGAAGGGAGTACCAAATCGTTTTCCCCAGCCTCGGGACTACAAAGGACGCAAACACCGATCGATCTGGTCGGAGCGAAAATTCGAGACCATTTCCCTACTCTCACGGCCGCACCCACAACATGGCCGCTCCGACCGCAGCTGCCGACACCGTCGCCCCGCCGCCTCCACCACCTCCGCACCCGGAGCCCGCGGCCACCGCCGTAGCCGAGCAAAAGGTCTCTCATACTCCTCCTCCCACTCCTCCTCAGCCCGATGCGCCGGCGGCCAAGAAGCGGAAGCTGGAGGATGCGGGGTTCCACGCCTCCGCCTACTACAAGATCCGCGCCGCCGTCGCCGACCTCCGCATCCGCTTCCTCCAGGTTTGCACTCCCCCTAAAATTTTCACTACTGTTTAGTTTCTGGGCGCATGTTGGGATGCTAAGTGGGTCTCTTAAGCTTCTTGTAATCTGGGGTTTTGGCAAATTTTAGGCCACAAAGCTGCAGAAGAAATACACCAACCTGAAATCTCATATGCTTTATACTTGCTATATTATTTTTCCTGTTAAGCTGATAGTATTCTGTTCTGAATTGCCTACTTTTGCTTTTTGAAGGTTTACGAAGCTACTGATTTCCGAAACAGTGATGCCGCTCGGGAGATTCTCAAAGGTAAAAAAAAATATCAAATACCCATCTTGTTAGAAAGATTGTACTCCCTCTGTCCAAATTTATACGGCATAATTTCTCTTGGCATGTAGACCAATGAAATGTTGAAAATGACTAGACTACTCTTAATTATTATCTCTACTATTCTAAAGCAGCACTTGGTGGTAGTGGTCCGTTCTTCCCACGTCATTAATTACCGCTTAATTGCCCTACGCAAGAAACGAAGCGTTGCTTTAATTAGCTAGCTTTCGCAAGAAATAAAGCGTTAAAGATAGATGTTTGATTTTGTGAAATAATTTTTTTTATTTTTAAATTTTTATTTTTCGTTATCAATTTTGTTTTTCGTAGCAACGCACGGCCATGTAACTAGTCTCTACTATATTCAAGAATGTCAAATAAATCTAGATATTTATTAGGGGTATAAAGGAAACATCACACTAATTTGCATTGGAACTTCAAATACGCCCTATAAACTTGGGTGGAGGGAGTAGTTACTTTTAGGAGTGACAAATCCTCAATTTTTTCATTGTTTTTAAGGGGTTTGAGTCAACCTAGTGCCCATAAAAGAAAAAAAGAGAAAACCTTTGGTGGATCTGATTATCAGAACTCGTGCTTTGCATAGTTTCAGCCTGTAGCATCCTCAGTGTTGTCCTCCTGTCTGTCTCCAACAAGGCGATGGCTGTGTAGATCGCTGAGATGGACCATGAGGGCTTATCCCTTCCGTCGCTGGATCTGGGTGTGGTGTAAGCGGGATTCAAGGAGAGTGAACTCCCAAACGGGTGGTGGAAGGGTCGTTGGAGTGCGTGGTGGCAGGGAGCTCCCACAGGTACTCGCCAACACTGGGGTACACACAGTGGTGTTGCACTCATGATGGTGAGCCACTGTTGTGGGGGTAGTGGTGGCGAAGTCAACAGGCCTGGGGATTCTGAATGGATGGGTATATACTTTCTTGGGCAGGACATTAGAAGAGAATGTGAGTTAACAGATGAAGAGAATGTGTATCCAAAGGTAGACGCTTGGGGGCTTGTAGTTAACCATCTTCTTAGGCCAGTGTATTTGTTGTTTACTAGTTAGCATCCACATGCAAATGCACGTTCCGGCCACATATATGTAATACTAACAAGCTATTCAATGTTTTATCCTCCGATTGCTCCTAATAATTTAGACAATAATTAGCTATTTACAAATATCAAAATCACACAAATATGTGGAACAAAGGAACCATGAAGGGTTCTATGTTGAGCATAGCGATACTATGATACAATCGCAAAGTTGCTTACAATCACAGGCAACTTTGCTTGCTAAAAGGCAGATGTATTTGGCTTATTTCAATAGTTGTGCGTTATGGATTGTAATTTATAGGGCTGTATCTGTTGCATGGCTGGGTATCAATGAATATCATTCTTTAACATTGCAGGTCTAAATTCACTACAAACTATAAGAAAAAAAAGAGAAAATTTCAGTGAATAGTAATTGTTATTGTTATCGTTATCTCTATCTCTTCAGTTTTAATTCACTTCTCAGCAGAAATGTTCTTTTTTGCTTCACACATGCATCAAGTTTTATGTGAAAAATTTGTACGATGATAGACTGAAGTAGTACATAACATCTCTACTTTGCTAGACGTTTTCCCAATTATCTACATATAATTTTAGAGCACAGAGTATGGAAACGCCAAAAAGAGAGGATGGGACGAATATGTTGGCACGTTGCCTACCGAATAGTTGTTTATGTGGATATGCATACAAATTGACCTTGAATAGTTTCATCTAAATCAGTTGTTGCTCAATAATATCTATTAAGAGTAGTTATATATGGATGAATTGTCGCCTGGAGATGCAGGTTACTGCCTCATATGGAAATAGTCAATGTAGTCCACTCTGCTCTTCATTTGGTTGGTTGTACAGTTAAGTTTTTCATAAGACATGTTTATCAGTCAATTTCGTTGTGAATCATTTCTGTTGTTGATGTATGACTAATGCACTTTGAGCTTGGTTCAGCCTCTTATGTTACAGTCTTGCAGATTGAAGCATATAGTCCATGAGCCTCTCTCTCTCTTGGGATTTGGCACAAAACTTATCTTAGATCCCATCTGACATGTGAACACATGAAATTTACACATCTAGCAGTCTAGCATCCTTTGCACTTGACAAACCTATTATGCGATACATCTTCCAAAATGCTCAGCATTGTTCGTCATGCAAAACACATTCTTGATTCTTCACAGCATTGCTGATCATACAAAATATGTGTTTCGTCTGTATTTGGTAGAGCATTTGTTCAGATGTTTGTCAAACTTGTTCTAATTCATAGTGTGTAATAAGCCACCAGAAATGTCTCATGTTCATTTCAGTAACCTTCATCTCTCGGCATTACTGGCCCAATCTTTACTTACATTCTCATTTGTGTTTCAGAAATAAAGGTTGTCATGGAACTATCCAAGAAAATGAGACTCGATCTCAGTGCCACTTCTGAACCTGTGAAACCATTAGAGAAGCCTTTATCTGGAGCAGTGAAGGATGGACCCACAGAGCCAACTCCATCTGGAGAAAAGAGCCGAGTTCCTCTGGCTGGTCAGACTGCATCAAATAATGTAAATGATGGTGCTCCACACAGGCCTGATAACTCAGGGGCCGCAGCAGAGAAGATGCTAGAGGAAACCCAAAGCAGTGAGACGGCAGATCACCCAAAGCACCTCGATGAAATTGCGCAAGGGGCTTATGTGACCGGGGGATCTCCTGTTGGCTGGAATTTTCTTGTGTGGCCTGGAGGTAAAATTGTTTATTATGGCTTAACCAAAGTGGAATTTCGGGCGCGTCAAGCTGCAAATTAATATGTTGTGTTCACATTCAGACATTCTGACTGATGCTGTACTGACTGTACTCTTGAATTGTCGGAGGATGATTTAGTTAGTAAACACTTGCTATGTAACGGCACTCTACATGACATTATATTGTTGTATGAACTATTAGTTTGCGACTATGTCGAGTCAATGATTCAAAGGGGGGAAATGAAAGAGATGGATGAAATTACACAAGGAAGCCGGGTCCGAAAGAAAAGGGTATTTCAGATATGGGCCCATTGCGAGATCGGTAGAAGATTTTGAATTCTCAACATTAGGATATGGTGGGGGTAGGGCACTCGATCATGGTATATTTTATATTTTGGAATGACGAACAATGCTGAGCATTTTGGAATTAGCTCATTCACGTGTCAAATACTGAAATTTGAGTTCGGTTCTTTTAGTTTCCATTTCTGCTGATTCATGTTCCAATCAACCAACGATAATCCGTCGGTTGAGCTAGTGAGCAAAATCTTCGTAGTAGCTGTCTCCTTTGTGGCTCTTGATAGCAAGAAAAGGGACTGTGGGTGCAACCTTCATGGATTGGACAGGAGCTCTATACTTCTGTGGAAGTTTGCAGTTTTCCTCAGAATCATTTCTTCTGTCCACATTGTGTCACCTTACTGCTATTTCTTTCTGTGTTATAGGAGGCGAAATCATCTGAATATTTTATTGTGGATAACACGTACTTGGTCATGGTCTTCAAAGTTCTCCGTTCGCTTCATGTTTTCCGAACTCTTCGTAGTTCATTATCCAGCTTGGTGTTGTGTGGTGCTGTTGTCATAACTTATCCCTTAGAAGTTCTGTATGAATAAAACTGTTGCCATGGTTTCCTAATGCCTTTGTTCTTTTCTAGAAAAACTGAGATGTTTTGATTGGAGTTGTGGACAGTGCAAACATTATACAGATCCGGCTTCTGTTTGCAGTGTAGTATGCTTCCCTGGGTTCACTTCCCTAGGAAAGCTCATTTCATATCTAGTACTTGGTAAATGGTAAGTGCTATTTATATGTTATATTTTGTTATATGTTGCTTGGAAATTAATAATGTACTGTGTTACGTTTAGATTTAGATTTGTATGTCACGTGCAAAAAAAGATCACTCCTACGTCCTTCAAATAGCATCAAACAGGTCTTCTTTTACTCATGGGTATGTAAGATATTTCTAACAGTTAGCTTGTCAAACACCAAATCTCTTTGACCTAATCGTGCCGTGCAACCGTTTAACTACACAGAAATACTATTCTATTGTATACGTTACAACGGTATACCCTTGAAACTCATGAAACTCGTGAAATTTTACACTGAAACTCGTAAAACTTAGCACTAAAAACTAATGAAATATGAAACTCATTAAACTAAACATTGAAACTCATGAAATCAATCACTGAAACTGATGAAACTGTATACCGTTCCAACGTTATGCCGTTGGCTAGTCCTGCTCTAAACTATATAATCAAATCGAAAACTACTTGTTAAAATTTCAAATAGCACGAGGACTTCCGTGGCCCAGCACCCGCTCGGTGCCCTTGTTCCAACCAGAGGAAACCCAGTGACGCGCTCCGTGCTCCCTCGACTCCTTTCATCTCAGTACGAGCCGACGACGCGCCATCGAAGTCCCACACAGGCATCGTCGACGATGACCCGTTGCACGGCGTGTCTCCCTGGATCGTCCTACCGTGAGGTGAATGAGACGCCATTGCTCCTGCCTGCGCCATGAATAATTCCGTCTTCGGTGCCTCGGTTCCATAATTCCATCGCCCCGCGCCGCGCGGGAGGCGGCTGTGCCGCGTTTAGGGCTGCGTTAATCTTATCGAGTTTTTTTTTCGGTTCTGAAAATTCTTAAATAGATATGGAAGCTCCTCCTTAGAGTATCTTCAGCAAGAGCCCCTAAAACAGGGTCCCTATTTTGGATTTAGGGATTCCCTCTATTTTTTGGGGCCCTGTTTTCAGAGCACAAATCCAGTAACAACCCCTAAATCCCAGCTCCTATTATACCTTTTCTCCTATTTTGACATATCCGCTATGTATAATCTTCATTTGACACCACTAAAATTCAATAAAAAATATTTGTAATACATAAAACATAAGCATATTAATATTTACAATTTAAAAACATGATATTTTAAATTTAAAATTTTCAAAATATGATAAAATTTTCGAAGCCTCTCATGTATTTCCCTATCTTCAATAATAGGGGTTGTACTCGTGTCCCTGGGAATTGGGGTTGAGGAGGCAAATTTAGGGGCTTTCTAATTTTAGGGGCTTGAGTTGGGGCTCCCTGGGAATTAGGGCTGAGGCTGAGGAGGCAAATTTAGAGGCCTCCTAATTTTAGGGGTTTGAGTTGGGGCCCTGCTGGATCTGTTTTTTTACTACAGTCCCTATTTTAAAGTTTAGGGACTGGTTTAGGGGCTCTACTAAAGATGCTGTTAGAGCATCTCCAGCAGAGCCCCTAAACCAAATTTCCTAAATCAAAATAGGAGTGTAGTAAAAACAGATCCAAAGAGGCCCCAACTCAAGCCCCTAAAATTAGGGGGCCCCTAAATTTGCCTCCTCACCCCAATTCCTGTGGCCCCAACTCAAGCCCCTAAAATTAGGAGGCCTCTAAATTTGCCTCCTCAGCCCCAATTCCCAGGGACACGAGTACAACCCATATTGTTGAAGATAGGGAAATACATCTCGGCTTCGAAAATTTTATAATGTTTTGAAAATTTTAAATTTAAATTTGAAATTTCATGTTTTTAAATTGTAAATGTTAATATACTTATGTTTTATGTATTACAAATATATTTGATTGAATTTTAGTGATGTCAAATGAAGATTATACATAGCGGATATGTCAAAATAGGAGAAAAAGTAAAATAGGGGCTGAGATTTAGGGGCTATCATTTGACTTCTCAAAACAGTGACTCAAAAATAGTGAGTCCCTAAATCCAAAATAGGGACCCTGTTTTAGGGCCCTTGCTGGAGATGCTGTTAGGGAAGACTTTTCACGAAAGGTTGTTCCGTATGGCGGAATTGTTGAGGACACGACGAGCTGTGGCCATGAAACCAGATCTCTATCTTCACTCTGAAATATATATTGATTCATCCTTTCTAACCTATGCATCCGGTTCTAATATACAGAATTAGCACTTGCAGACAGTGCTAATATGCAGAATTAGCACATTAGCAGATTGCGTCCCTTCTAACCTATGCTATTGATCGCAAATCGGTGCGTCCAGCTAGTGGAGGACGAGTACGTCGACCAAGATGAGGACGAACTGGATGATTACATCGTTGAAAGCGAGGACGACGATAACGTGGTGGTGGAGGAGCAGGAGCAGTGGGAGGAGGATGAGGAGGAGGAAGAGGCGGCTCCGGTTGGTCAGCAGGAGATCCTCTCTGAGGGAGATATTAAAGGCTGACGTAGGAGAAAAAATCAGGCGAACGGTGCCGCCGGCGGAAAGGCTAGCTGCTCGTCGTCCGTGCAGGCGCCGGTCAATGACGGCTGAGTTGTACGCTGTTCCTGCTGCCTTCTCCTGGTCTTCTTTGATTATTATAGCTTTCTCTTTCGGTTGCAATAGCAATAGTTTCTTCCAGATTTGGCACCTTCCATTGGACCATCCAGGACTTCACTTGCTCGTCGAGTTATCGACGAAGGGTGTTCATCAATGATGAAAGAAATACAGAACGTGCCGTCCAGAGTATGTGCTCTCCTAGACTTAATCTTGATGAAGTTGTGATCATTGAACTGTTATGTATTTAACTGAACATATATTGCCTGTAGAAAGATGCTCCCCTGGCTTCGAAAGCGCAACCAAACGCAGGCATCAGCAGAAACCGTAGCCTGTTAGTGAGGTACGAACAAGGATTTGACATCACCAGATTATGCTTTTTACTCTGTTGAGCTGTGATTCATAATTGGATGTTTGGCATTTGCAGGAGAAAAGAAAGGTCGACACACTTAGACAGATTCAGGATTACTTGTCTGTTTTCTCAGATGATGCTCATACTCCACCCCCTGCAAAGGAATAATTCGATAGTATGCCTATGAATCTATGGATGCTGTTTCTTTCCATTCCTATAAATCTCATGGAGAAAATGCATATTCTTTTCCATAAGTTGCCGTTGAAGATTGTGAATCAATTGCATTCGGCTGGGAAGAGCAACGTGTCCACAAATCATCAACATGTTAGTACCACAAGATCACTGATTTAAGGGTGGTGCACCTTCTGCCATTCTGACTCGTGTCCAAAGTAAGGCAGATTTTCTGGGAAGGAGCCTCTGCCAAACAGAAAAAAGGATTATTGCTGCCGCTAAAAACGGTTCCAGCCTGCCTGCCATGAAGAAAACTCCTGGGTTACGGTCATCAAACAACCAGAAGCCGCAGCAGTCACTGCAGAGCAAGAGGCCACAGGCGTTGCTTCCAGGTCACAGGCAGCAGCAGTCGTCACCAAGCCAGCGGCTACAACAGTCGCCGCATACGCAGAGTCAGGGACAGCAAAGCCATGGCCCGCAGTCCTTGCAAAGTCGAAAGCCTAAACCATCTTTCCAAGGTCAGTATTCTGGACAAGAAGTGTCAGTTCAGTCTTGTCGGCGTATTCTACACCAAGGTACCCGCTCCCCCGCGCTAAAAAAGGAATCAAGTGGCAGCCAGGGCGTGCTTGGGCCCACTGCCACGGCAAGAGAAAAACCCATACGGTGGTCGCCCAGTGACACGCGTGGCGTCTGAGCAGGCTGGCGACCAGCAAGGTGATCGCCAGGACACGTGGCGTCTGAGCCAGGCAGCTGGCGACCGATAAGGTGGTCGCCCCGGACACGTGGCGTCTGAGCGCAGCTGGCGGCGAAAGGAGATCGCCCAGCCGACACGTGGCGTCTGAGCCGAGCCGCGAGGCGCCCAGCCAGTGGTCGCCCGATGGCGCGTGGCGTCTGATCCTGGCCCGCTGGCGCACCATCCGGTAGTCCTTGCCGAGATCGTGACATTAAATGCGAATCGTGCGCATTAAATGTGGAAGCATGGAAGCTGCGGCGTGGCGGCGCGCCTTCCCAGCGCATCATGGCTATGGGAGACGTCACGACTACACCTCACCCCGTGACGGAACGGGCGGCGTTGGTGGACATGGGGCCCGAGGCAGGATTGTGACGGATGCGACAGACATTAATGTGACATAAGAATAGTGACGGGCGCATTAAATACGCCCGTAGCGATAATGATGATGGTCGGCAAGTAAGCCTCCCATGCGCCCCGTCGGCCGAGTATAAACGGGAGCCGGGGTGCATGGGAGAGGGGTTCGAAAGACTGTAAGGTTTTCATCCTCTCTAGCAAGAGCACAAGCAATACCAAGAAAGGCAGGACTAGGGCTATTACTCTCCGGAGGGCCTGAACCTGGGTAAAAAACTCCGCATCCCCCCCCGTTAGCTTGAGCCTCCCGGTGCCCCGATCGTCACCGTCTTCTGCTCCGAGGCGATTGCCCAAAGCCCCGTCAGAACCTCATAAGCACCCGTCTCGGAGGTGCCTGTTGGCTAGTACGCCGACAGTGGCGCGCCCGGTAGGGGCTATTGGTGGTTAGATCGCCCCCTTTCTTCCGCTTTCGTGCGAAGAGGCCCAGCAGAAGAGGCGTTTGTCTTCATGGCGGATTCGCACTCCAAGCGTGGCAATCTGCTCAAGAAAGTGGCGCTCATAGCCGCTTCCAGGCATTCGGGAGGGAACCGCCTAACCGGTCCCTCCGCCGCAGGGGAAGCGCTGCGTGACTCCCACGCCTGGTGTCACCTCGTTTATCGGCGCTTGGCGCTCGGGGATGACACTCGCGCGAGTCTTCATGCGGCCCGGCTTCTTCTTGATCATCCCCAAGAGCGCTGGTAACACCCACCACTCCATGGTCGCGGGATATCGCCCACCTGGTGGACGCCGCACAACAAAGAAGTTGAAGCGGCGACCACCGGGGCTTCCGGCGTGGCGGCGAGGAACGCAGCGTGCGCCTAACTTGCCGGGTTCCGGCCGCCACACGATGACACCTCCCAGTACAAAGGGTCAGGATAAGGGGAAGGGAGTCCTGGTTGCCACCCCCTCGGTGACGGGGGGATGGGCACGTGACTCCGCTTCTTCCCGTGGTCCCCCCGAGTCTAGGGGGAACCGCGAAGACCTCCGATCACGCCTTGACGAAAGGCGGCGTCAGTGCGACGGTGACCTGCGTCGTGTCCTCCGCGATCGTCGTGAGGGCGCAAGACAGGGGGCTCCTCCCTCGGACTCTGGCGAGAGCGCAGGGTCGCACTCCTCATCCTCTCCTCAGGATCGAGGGGCTGGCGAACGACGCTGCTCCCCATACAACGTTGGATGCCAGGCGTTCTCTCTCCACCTTCGGCAAGCTGCATGGCCGGGGAGATTCCGCCCCGCCTCCATCGAGAAGTATGACGGTACCACCAACCCGGAGGAGTTCCTGCAGATCTACACCACGGTGGTGATGCCGCTTCAGCCCTCGCCCTTGGAGGGAAAGTGGTTCCGGCGGAAACGCTTGGCCAGGCGGAGTACCCGGACGGCCACCTCGTGGTCGCTGTGCTTGACCGGGAAGGCACATGGATGGATCCGATCCTGACCTACCTGAGGGATCAAGAATGCCCCGACGATGATGCGTCAGCAGAGAAGGTAGCACGAAAGGCCAAGTGCTATACCCTGGTGGGCGGGGATCTATACCGCCGGGGTAAGAACGGAATTCTTCTGAAGTGCATCACTCGGGAAGAGGGGAGCGCTTTGTTGCTCTCGATATCCACGAGGCGTGTCAGCGGGAGCCATATGTCCGGATGAACGATGGCGGGAAAGGCTTTCCGTCAAGGGTTCTATTGGCCAACCGCCCTCCAGGATGCTTGCGAAGCCGGGTGAGGAGATGCGGCGCGCGTCCACGCCAAGCGGATCCACCAACCAGCCAGGCCCTGCAAACTATCCCGCTCTCTTGGCCCTTTGCGGTCTGGGGGCTGGATATCCTGGGCCCGTTCCCGCGGGCCACAGGGGGCTACACCCACCTGTTCGTCGCCATCGACAAGTTCACCAAGTGGGTGGAAGCCGAGGCAGTGAGATCCATCACCGCCGCAGCTGCAGTCAAGTTCATGCAAGGGATTTTCGCCCGCTTTGGGGTCGCCAACCGCATTATCACCGACAACGGCGCACAGTTCACCAGCGCGACCTTCTTGGATTTCTGTGAAGAGATGGGCACCAAAGTCTGCTTTGCCTCGGTCGCCCACCCCAAGAGCAACGGCCAGGTCGAGCGGGCCAACGCGCTGGTGTTGAAGGGCCTCAAGACCCGGGCGTTCGACCGACTCCACAAGCGTGGCGCCCGGTGGACCGAAGAACTCCCGGCTGTGTTGTGGTCACTTCGGACCACTCCTAGCCGGGCTACCGGGGAAACTCCTTTCTTCCTGATCTACGGCGCAGAAGCTGTTCTCCCTTCTGAATTGGAGCTGGGATCACCCCACGTCGCGGCATTCACAGAAGAGGAGCAGGAGGGTCTGCGCCGGGACGACGTCAACCTCCTGGAAGAGGCGCGAGATCGAGCGGCTTTGCGCGCCGCAAGATACCAACAAAGTCTCAGGCGGTACCACGCCTCCCGGGTCAATGAGAGAACACTGGCAAGGGCGACCTGGTCTTGAAGAATCCATCGCATGCCAGTCGCATAAACTGTCTCCCAGTGGGAGGGACCCTTCAAAGTGGTCTCGATCGTCCCGGGCGGTCAGCTGGCCATCGAAGACGGTGAAGAGCTAGCAAACTCCTGCAATATAGAAAATCTGCGCAAGTTCTACCCCTGATCGGTTGTAAGTCCTAGGGTCTGTCCCCCGACCAGCCGGAGTGTGTCTTCCTCTCCGCCGTGGGTCGGGGGAGACCTTGTGTTTAAAATTAAATATTCGCTTTCTTTATCCGAAGTATTTGTTCTTTCTGCCCTCTCTTCGGTCTTTTGCCCACTGCTGGGCAGCGCCAAGGCACTCGCCCCTGGTGCCCTGCCGCCTTGCAAACACCCAGTGGCAAAGACGGAATCGCTAAGTGAGAGCGGCGTGCAGAATCAAGCGGTTAGGCGGTGGTTCGGCCACGACCCCCTCAAAGACCATGACACTCCGGTGTCCCAGTGAAGTCGGCGCCTCGAGCACCGTTGCCAAAAGCCCAAGGTCCTGTCACGACTCACTAAGTGTTCGTTCCCTAGAGGCTACCTGGGAGGCAAATTTTGCTAAGGCGAGGGGTTTGAGGGCCGAGGTCCCGCGGCGCAAGACTTTAAGTCTTTAAGCGATTATGTGCTCGTTCGTGTGGAACCAGAAAAAATTACGGCGAAAGCAAGTTTTTAGGCAACTTGGCAGGGAGCTTACACTACTATTTCATTCGAAATGATAAATGCCTAAAGTTTTGCAGACAAAGGCACCACCGAAAAAGAAAAGAAGAAAAGCTACTGAGGGGGCGCTGGAGGGTCCTCCGGGTCATCTGCCGCCTCCTCGGCTGCCGCCGCATCTTCAGCAAGGGGGGCCACGTGCAGCACCATCGCCACGCCCTTCGCCACCGCCTCCATCTGGGGTTCTCCATCGCTAGTGGCGGCAACCCGCTCGGAGGCTTCGTGAACTCGCTCCTCCGCTGCGCCGCCGCTTTCTAGCCCTTGGACAAGAATCGGGATTGAAGTTGGCGCCACGGTGGCGCAAGCCAAAGACGCATTTCGCCAGCCGCCGCAATCGCGCGCCTCCGGGCGGACCGAGCGGAAAGGGCGGCGCGCGCGTGAGGAAGTCCGCGATGCAGCAGAGGCAAAAGGCGTAATGCCGCGGGCCTCTCCTCCCGCGGACCCGGTTGCTCCAGCCCCAATGGAGCAAGGCTGGCCACCGTCCGATCGAAGGCGTGGCGCAGCATCCGCAGTGTCTCCACCTCCGACTGAGCCCGGTCAGCTCTCTCCGCCTCCAGCTCCGCGGAGAGACGCTCAGCGCGGCTGGTGCTTTGCTCCTGCCGCTCCCGCTCCCTCCGCAGCTGCAGCTCCAGCCCCGCCCCCCGATCGTGTAGGTCCGCCACCTCCTTGCGGAGGCGGTTGATTTCGATTCCGCCTCGCCAACCGCTTCCTCGTCACCAGGCGATTGCTCGTCTTTGAGTAGAGCTCGCCGAGGGCCGCCAGCAGGGCATCAGCGTCCGCGGAAGGGAACGGAGGCGGTGGGAAGTTCAGGGGTAGGGACGGGGCCGAACGGGCCTTGGTCCTGAACGACGACCGCAGCAGCGGCTACCTGAGAATCGTCCGCCGGCCCCTGACCGTCCTGGGACTCGGCGACCCCGGCTGACGCAGCGACAAATTGCACTTAGCCCCCGACACGAGCGAGGATATCCGGAGCAGGAACCCTGGACAAAGGAGGAAATAACGGTAAGGATTAATCTTAACGAAAATTTTTATTGTATTTGCATCTCCAGGTGAGTACCTGGGCGCTGGCCTTGGGAAGCGGGGCACGCTCGGAACGAGGACCAGCCCCCCGCGCGGAGGCGGGGGCGGATCCGCCGCAGCCAACGGAGGCGGAGGCGCACCGCCATCGCCGGCGGCGCAGCGAGGCGGAGAAGGACCACCGCCGCTGTGGCGGTGGCGGCACAAAAGGGATCGGCGGAGGGTCAGCGTCGCGCCCCGGCAGGGGCAAGGTGGACGACCCCCGCCGACGGCAAGCCCCGCCACCACGGAGGAACCCGTTAGCGAAGAAGAAGCCCGCGGCCGACGTGGAAGCCCCCGCGCCGACGTGGAAGTCCCCGCCGGCCGCCGAGGCGGGGCCTCTGGGAAGGATGGGCGAGCCGTCGTCATCGTCCGGCGCTGCGCCTCACTCGGTCGCCGCCTCCTCGACCGCTGCGAAGGAGGATCCGGATCGTTAAGGGCGCTGGCGTGTCACGACGGCGAGCCCATGGCGTCCATCGAGGGCGTGGCGCGGATTATTGCCGCGCTCCTCGGGGACAGCCGGCAAAGTGGGACTGCGCCGCCGGAACGGTGGGACGGGGCCGGATAGGCCTGGGCGAGATCCACCGGTTGATCACGCTATCACCAAATTCTGCCATTGCCGGCACGAGAAGGAAAAGAAATCGCAGGAGGAAAGAAACGCTGTAAGAATCAGGTCTTGCCAGACGAGAAATAGAAGTAACAAGAAATGACGCAGAGCGGAGCAGGTTACCTCCGGATACTCGGTCCCGTCGCCCACGCCCATGTACTTGCCCAGTTGGCGGCGGCAGCAGGGGCGAGACCTCCGGGTAATAAAATCCCGGATTACCATGGCCCCCGTCAGGCCCGCCGTCCGCAACTGGTCGACGCGGGCCAGCATCGCCTGGAGCTCGGGCGCATCGCTCACTGGAGCCCCCCAGTTGGGGTTCTTGATCGCTGGCCGGCGGAAGATCCAAAGACTTCAATGCCGCCGTTGCCCTCGACGATAGCCACTCTGCGCCAATCTCTCGATTGGACCGGCAGTCCAATGGGATATAGCGCGCAACGCTCCCGTCACGGAGCCGCAGTGACAGCTCCCGGAAACCGGCGGGGTACCGCCCGCGGCGCGAAGGGTGTAGAAGAAGCGAAAAAGAAGAAGGTTGGGCAGCACTCCCACGAACATCTCGCGAAGTGTGCAAAGGCGTAAAGGAGGATAACAGAGTTGGGAGGAAGGTGAATGTGGTGAATGGCGTAGAAGTTGAGAACAGAAAGATAAAAGTCGAGAGACCGCGGTAGTAGGCCGGGCAAGGAGCTGCCACCAAGAAAACCACTTCCCAGCCGACAGCTGGGGCTCGACAGTCCGGCCAGCGGAGGCGAAGGGCGCCCCCGGTGATGTTCTGGGAGAACCTAGCGGCCCTCTCCTCCTCAATGATCGAAGAAGGAAGCACCGGAGCCATCGGGAGGATAGAGATTTCGAAGCGCAACCGCAAAGGGGATGAAGCAAGGAAGCCTGAAACGTCGGAAAGAGGTGGAATGCGGAGAGTTGAAAGGGAAGAACTACTCCCTCTTCGATCGGCCTTTTATAAGGTCGGAAGGCGAACCGTGGAAAACCGAAAAGGCGCGGCGATTCGAAAAGAGGAAGTTTAAGAGCCTCATAAATGGGGCGCATCCCAAGGAACGTGCGGCGGTTACAAGGAGGAAGTAACCGCGCAAACCGCTCGGGAATCGGAGAAGCCGAAAGATCTTTTTTGCGAGGCGCGCGGACCTTTGAAGGGTCCCACCCAGAGCCGGGCAGATCTCAAGCCGCCAATTAAAGAAGAAGAAGAGCGTAAGACCAAAAGGCGCTCCTAGGTGGGCCCTGGCTACCGCTTGTCGTATTCTACACCAAGGTACCCGCTTCCCGCGCTAAAAGGAATCAAGTGGCGGCCAGGCGTGCTTGGGCCCATCGCCACGGCAAGAGAAAAACCCATACGGTGGTCGCCCAGACACGTGGCGTCTGAGCCAGGCTGGCGACCAAAGAAGGTGATCGCCAGCGGACCGCGTGGCGTCTGAGCCAGCTGGCGACCAGCAAGGTGATCGCCAATGACCGCGTAAGCGTCTGAGCGAAACCGGCGACCGATAAAGGTGGTCGCCCAGACACATAAGCGTCTGAGCGAGCGGCTGGCGACCAGCAAAGATCGCCCAGCGGACACGTGGCGTCTGAGCGAGCCGCGAGGCGCCAGCGCAGTGGTCGCCCGATGGCGCGTGGCGTCTGATCACAGCCCGCGCACCATCCGAGGTAGTCCTGTCGAGATCAGGGACATTAAATGCGAATCGTGCGCATTAAATGTGGAAGCATGGAAGCTGCAGCGTGGCGGCGCGCCTTCCCCAGGCGCATCATGGCTAGGGGAGACGTCACGACTCCACCTCACCCCGTGACGAGCAGGCGGCGTTAGTGGACATGGGGCCTGAGGCAGGATTGTGACGGATCTGGCAGACATTAATGTGACATAAGAATAGTGAAGCGCATTAAATACGCCGTAGCAAAGGTAATGATGATGGCTGGCAGTGTAAGCCTCCCATGCGCCCCCGTCAGCCCGAGTATAAAAGGGAGCCGGGGTGCATGGGAGAGGGGGTTGGAAAGACGGTAAGGTTTTCATCCTCTCTAGCAAGAGCACAAGCAATACCAAGAAAGGCAGGACTAGGGCTATTACTCTCCGGAGGGCCTGAACCTGGGTAAAAAACTCCGCATCCCCCCCCCCCGTTAGCTTGAGCCTCCCGGTGCCCCGATCGTCACCGTCTTCCGTTCCGAGGCGATTGCCCCGAAAGCCCCCCGTCGGAACCTCATAAGCACCCGTCTCGGAGGTGCCTGTTGGCTAGTACGCCGACAAGTCTCATGACAGATCAAAATTGTCGCAAAAACAGCTGGGTCCTTCCTCAAAACTCAAGGTAAAATTTCATGATTTATCTCAATAGTCCTTTTTCCCTCTACAGTTTTGTTGACATCCATTCTTCATTCAGGAATCTTTTTCTTAATCTTGTTCTATATGTTCAGTCTCATGATCAGAGGAATGTTCAAGTACGGTTGCTTCTTATTAACTTTGTTTTTGGTGTTGTTAACTTTTTATTTGTTTGCCTGCCTGGAATCATGTATTATGAGGGCCAAAGCATATTTGTGTAGTGGTGCTACTCCCAATACTAAAACAGTACGGCTAGCCCACTCTAGATAAAGATGAGTAATTTTAGGTATTTTTCACTGATTACTGTTTTTTAGGCTTCATGTGCAGCTATAATCCTGAAAAATACTTTGGCAGAGATGACGATGATCGTGACATGGAAGCAGGTTATGCCAGCATACAGAAGGAAGAGAGAAGTATCATTTTGACATCCTCAGCACCTTCGAGATTTTTTCTCAGTTCCTTCGAATCAAAAGCACAAAAAAAATCGTTTTCATTTCAGATTAATATTTTGGGGGGAATTTATGATTTAATACCGCAAGGATTTGCACTTGAGGTGCCTCTTGCCATTTGCATTGGCGAATCCTCGATTTACCCCTTTATTTTTCAAAAAAAAGTTGTGCAATCTGTTCCTTCATTGTTCACCAATCAGATTAGGTCTAAAATAACGTTCTTTTTTTCAAACTCCACTTCTTCGTGCTGTAACAAGTGATGCGCGTCTCTATGGAATTTGCAAGCTGTAGCACCTGCGTGCTGTATTCTCTACTATTTTAAAGCAGCACTTGGTGGAGTGGTCCGTTCTTCCTACGTCATTAATTGCCGCTTAATTGCCCTACGCAAGAAACGAAGCGTTGCTTTAATTAGCCAGCTTTCGCAAGAAACGAAGCGTTAAAGATAGATGTTTGATCTTGTGAAATAATTTTTTTTATTTTTTAATCTTTATTTTTCGTAGCAACGCACGGGCATGTAACTAGTATCATCCTATATTGCTATGATTTCCCCGTTTTGTGGCATGGGTCAAGCACTCAAGCATCGCCAGCGATTATCGCTAGCCACCAGGGGTCTCCGTCCCGGCATCAGCTGCTACGGCCTCAATCGGACTGAGGCAGAGGGTTCTAAATATCGATATTATGATTTTTGAATAAACAATGTTTTTCGATATTCGAAAAAGAACCGGCTCGAAAATCGGTAGAAATCGAATGAGTTTGAAATTAAATTTTTTGAAATCGGTGGTGAAAGCATCTAGGCCCCCTAATGGTTTATTTAAATTATTTGTTGGGTTTTGGTGCTTGATGTTCAACTTAAATCTGTTTCAGTAGATTTCCTCAGAAAGAAGGATCAAGATTAAGGATCCCTTATTCCTAGTTCTTTGACTTGGGAAATTTGATTCAGGTCTTTTAGTTGTGTTGTTCTAATTTTCAACCGTACTATAAAGAGGGATTTTGCATAAGTTCAAAATCTTGGTTCCTAGGACATTTTATTAAGACTACTTGGAGCTTAGGTTAAATCTTTTCAGATTCCTCCAAAAATAAATCTTGTCTTGAGTTCATATCCCTTTTAAGTCAAAACCTAACTGAACTCAAACCGAGTGTTTCCCATTTACAACGGACCAAGTTTTTGGGTCCGGTGCAGATAGGCTTTCCCTTTGAAACCAACTTAAGTGCATTAAGGCTACAACGGACCAAAAATCCTTCTTCTGCTTCAGACCACTTTTCTTGGTCCGTGGTATACTTAAAACTTACTGGTTTTGCAATTGAATCCAATTCCTTTATTGTGACCTGATCAGTAGGTTTTCCTTCTACGACAGACCAAGTTTTTCGGTCTGTCGTAAACATGCACTTCATCATTTCTCAACGGACCAGCTTTTGCTCAAAGCATGTGTACGACGGACCAACTCTTCTAGTCCGACGTAAATGCATTTTTCGCTGGTTTGGGTCCGTAGTACTTTGAGCCTCTTGTATATTTTATCAATCCTTGTTAGATACAATCATTTTGAGTTGTCTTTTCAATCTGACATTGGCAAACGGCTACCTGTTGCAAATAACGGCTATTTTGCTTCCTGTAGCCTATTTAAACAGTTCAGAGGCACTCTCAAAATAGAACTTTTACATCTCTTTGACATCTAGCATCCCAAAAGCTCAAAAGCGCTCAAAGAGATCAAGCTCAACTCTGAAAAACAAAAACCTACTTTCTACAGCTCCAAGTAAAGTCTAGTTTCAGTTGTTTCTAGTGAACCAAGAGACAGGGCTTGTGGATGGTCTATTACTCTTGGAACTAGCTGTTCCTAGACGGTTTACTGGTGGTTGTAGTGCGACCTATCCAACCGTGATTGTGGAAGGCCACTGTCTTTGTGAGAGGTTTGGACTCACCTCACCGGAGTGGTAAAAGAGTCACACTAGTGACAAATCCAGTACTGCTGTTGCGAGTTACTGGTGGAGCAATACTTCTGAGGAAGTGCTCTAACGGGGACGTAGGAGATTTCTCTCTGAACCTTGGTGAAAAATCTCGCTTGTCTCTGTGTGATTGTCTGTCTTTTCATATCTCTCTATTGCTTAAGTTGTTCTTAGTCTGTTGGTGCTTAATCAGTTTATCTGTTTAGTTTATCTTGTTTAAATTATTTTTATTGCCTATTCACCCCCCTCTAGGCCATACCGATCCTTTCAAGTGGTATCAGAGCAGGTTTACCTTGTTTAAGTTTAATCAGCTTGGGTAATGGCCGAGGGAAATGGGTCTGCTACTGTTAGTGTAGGTAGAGTTCCTGTTTTTGATGGCACAAATTATGCTTACTGGAAAATTCGCATGAGATGCTATCTTGAGGCTGTAGGTTATGACGTGTGGAGAGTTACTGAAAAGCCTTTACCTCCACGGGTCATACCTGAAGGACAGTCCTCTTCCTCAGAACCTACTCCTGGGGAAATCAAGAACTTGCAATATGATGCTCAGGCTAGAAATGCTATATTCTCTTGTCTTAGCATAGAAGTTTTTGATAGAGTAAGCAATCTTTCTACTGCTTATGATATTTGGACTACACTTCAAGAAATTCATGAAGGCACCTCTGATGTTAAGGAAGAGAAGTATTTTGTTATTAGAGAAAAGTTCGATCAATTCAAAATGCTTCCTCATGAAAATGCTAATGATATGTTCTCTAGACTTAATCCCATTGTCAACGAACTCAAAGGTCTTGGAACTAAAGTTGATGATGTGGAAGTTTGCAGGAAAATGATAAGGGTGCTGCCTCGTGCCTATCACAGTTTGATTACTTATCTATCAAACAGTGGAGATCTCAAAAAACTAACACCCACTGAGTTATTGGGGAAGATCTCTGCTCATGAACTTACTTTGGCCGAAGAAGATGCTCCCAAGAAAAAATCCATTGCTCTCAAGGCCAAAGATAAGGTGCAAGAGTCATCTAGTGAAGAAGATGATGTTTCAAGATGTGATGAGGACGAAGATGTCAAGAAACTGGCTTTACTCATGAGATCGGCAAATAAAATCATGAGGAGAGTTAATGCCAGAGACAGAGGAAAGGTATATAATCAGTCTTCCAAGAAAAACCCCTTCTCAAATATCACCTGTTTTGAATGCAATGAAAAGGGACACATAGCTGCTCGATGTCCCAACAAGAGCAAGAAAAAGGGCAAGGGTAAAGATGAAGAAATCAATGAAAATACTTACAACAGTCGCAAGAAAACTTATCACAAAAAGAAGTTTTCTAAGAAACATTGGAAAAAGGGGAAGAAAGAGGCACATATTGGTGAATGGGTTACCGATGAAGAAAGCTCAAGTGATGAATCCTCTTCCTCCTCTGATGATGAAGAAAGTTCAAGGTCTAAGGGGTTACTGGATCGGCTTTGGATGAATCTACTCCACCTTCACCTTCTCTGTCATTTTGTCTTATGGCAAGAGGAGATGAGGACAAGGTAAATGACTCCTTCTTATGATGAGCTAGTTGAGATCATTAAAGAGCTTAAAGATGCCTTGTGTGCTAAAACTTCTAAGGATAAAGCTCTTAAGAAAACTATTGCCAGTTTAAATGATGATAATGACTTGCTTGTCTCTAAGGTCAAGATTCTTGAATCTAAGTATGAAGAAGTGCAAGACAAGTTTTACTGTTTGGAGACTAGTCATAATGAGCTCAATGTTGTTCATGATAATCTTACTCTTGCTCATAATGCTCTAGTCATCAATCATGATTTACTTACCGCTGCTCATGATTCCTTGAATGCAACTCATGTATTACTTGTTAAGACTCATAATGATTTGCTTGTCAAACACTGTGAACTAGAAATAAGTAAGGAATTAACTATGAGCAAATCAAAGAATGATTCTACTCCTGATAAATCTATTACCTGTGATTTGACTTGTGATGAAATTCCTATTTCTAGCTCTTCCTGCATGTTTAATGATAATCACAGCAATGCTTTGTGTGCTAAAAGTCTCATATTGGAAAATCTTGAGCTAAGGTCAAAAATTGCTAAGTTCGACAAAGGCCTTGAAAAATGCTTTCTCGGGAGTGTCACTCTTGATAAAATCCTTGGAGAGCAAAAAGTCACCTTGGGCAAAAGAGGCATTGGATATAAAACAGATAATATGCCCAAGAAAGATTATTTGCCAAAATCCAAGATAAACTTTGTCAAGAAAGGCACTAAGTGTTGCTACTGTCATAGATTTGACCACAGTTCAAATGTATGCATGTTTGCTAGCACACCAGAAGCAAAGGCTAAAAGAAACTGCATGGTTGATGCTCACTACATGTTATTTAAAGATTTTAGGGGAAAAATGAATGTGAAGTTTGCCGGCCCCTCTAATCTAGATAGGAAGCTTAAAGCTGTTTGGGTGCCCAAATCCTTGCTTGTTAATCCTTTTGGCCCCAAAATTGTTGAAACTAACATCCATGGACCCAAAAGTATTTGGGTACCTAAAATCAAGAAATGATTCTGTTTATTTAGGTGAACTACAAAAGTGGTGGTCATCATTGGGTAATTGACAGTGGATGTACTCAACATATGACCGGCTCATCAAAAATGTTCACCTCAGTTGAAAAGGAAATTAATTCTAGTCACAAAATCACTTTTGGCGACAATAGCAGGAGAAAGGTAAAGGGAAATGGTAAGATTGCTATCTCTAATGATCATTCAATTGACAATGTGCTTCTTATTGATTCCCTGAACTTTAATCTTTTATCGGTAGCACAATTGTGTGATCTTGGATTCCATTGTACTTTCTCTCTTGATGGAGTAACTGTTGTTGACAGAAATGAAAAGCTTATCTTCAAAGGTTTTAGATTTCAAAATCTTTATCTAGTTGATTTCAATTCTAACTCCTCATGCATCTCGACTTGTCTGTTAGCAAAAGCCTCTCTTGGTTGGCTTTGGCATAGACGTCTTGGGCATGTAGGTATGTCAAATCTGAAAAAGCTTTTTAAAAATGAGCTAGTGGTGGGCTTGAAAGATGTAAAATTCGAAAAGGATAGATTGTGCAGTGCTTGTCAAGCTGGTAAGCAAGTTACAAACTCTCATCCTACCAAAAATATCATGTCCACCACTAGACCTCTAGAGCTGCTGCATATGGATGTGTTTGGCCCAACCTCTTATGCCAGTCTAGGTGGTAACTCATACTGTTTAGTCATTGTGGGTGACTTCTCTCGGTTCACTTGGGTATTCTTTTTACCAAGTGAAAGTGAGGTTGGAAAAATCTTTAAAAATTTTGCAAAAAGGGCCCAAAATGAATTTGATTGCCCCATCAAGAAAATCAGAAGTGACAATGGAACTGAGTTTGTTAATACTAACGTTATTGATTTTTGTGATGAGTTAGGAATAAAACATGAAATTTTATCGACTACATATACCCCTCAACAAAATGGTGTAGTAGAAAGGAAAAAGCAGAACACTTATTGAAATGGCAAGAACCATGTTGGATGAATATGAAACACCAGATGCTTTTTGGGTGAAGCCATCAACACAAACTTGTCATGCAATAAATAGACTCTATCTACATCGACTACTCAAGAAAACATCTTACGAGCCGGGTTGGAAGAAAACCAAATGTAACTTACTTTCGTGTGTTCGGGTGCAAGGTCTACATCTACAAAAGAGGACACACTTAGGTAAATTTCAGAAAAGGTGTGACTCGTATTATGCTAGGTTATTCTTCTAAATCTAAAGCCTATAGAGTTTTTAATAATTCAACTGGTGCAGTTGAAGAAACCTATGATGTAAAATTCGATGAATCTAATGGCTCACAAGGTGAGCATGAGAATCTAGCTGATGCAGGTGAAGATGCCTTAATTGAGGCCATGAAGAAGATGGAAGTTGGTAAAGTAAAACCTAGAGAGGACAATGATGAAAAACCAACAACTTCCATGATGCCTCAAAATGGATCACTACAAGAAGAAGATGAAAAGAATCAAGAAGGATTGAATATGATAAAGAGTCATCATACTATTGCCAAAGATCACCCCATGGACCAAATTATTGGGGAATTTAGTAAGGGTGTTCAAACTCGATCTAGGCAAGCTTCTTTTTGCGAACATTACTCGTTTGTTTCTTGTGTTGAGCCTATAACTATAGATGAAGCCTTAGATGATGCTGATTGGATTATTGCCATGGAAGAAGAGCTCAACAATTTCAAGAGAAACAAGGTATGGGACTTGGTGGACCGTCCAAAAGACCACAATGTCATAGGAACAAAGTGGGTGTTTAGAAACAAGCAAGATGAAAATGGAGTTGTCACTCGAAACAAAGCAAGATTGGTGGCTCAAGGATTTACTCAAGTAGAAGGATTGGACTATGGAGAAACTTATGCTCCTGTTGCTCGACTTGAAGCTATACGGTTCCTTCTAGCCTTTGCATGTCATTTCAACATAACTTTATTTCAAATGGATGTGAAGAGTGCTTTTCTTAATGGAATCATTGAAGAAACTGTTTTTGTTGAGCAACCTCCTGGTTTTGAAGACTTAAAATATCCAAATCATGTATATAAGTTATCTAAGGCTCTCTATGGACTGAAACAAGCCCCAAGGGCATGGTATGAGAGACTTAGGAACTTTCTACTAGAAAAGAATTTTAAAATTGGAAAAGTTGACCCAACACTCTTTTTAAAAGACTTCAATGGTGCATTAATGATTTGCCAAATCTATGTTGATGATATCATCTTTGGTTGTACTAATCACTCTCTTTGCAAGAAATTCAGTGAACTAATGGCAAAGGAATTCGAGATGTCAATGATAGGGGAACTTACATTCTTCCTTGGATTTCAAATCAAGCAATTAAAAGGGGGGACTTTCATATCACAAGAAAAATACACCAAAGATCTTCTCAAGCGTTTCAAATTGGATGAATGCAAGCCACTCAAGACACCTATGGCAACAAACACACACCTTGATCAAGATATAGGAGGTAAGCCTGTTGACCAAAAACTCTTCAGATCCATGATAGGTTCTTTACTTTACTTGACAGCATCTAGGCCTGATATCATGTTTAGTGTCTGTATGTGTGCTCGATTTCAGTCTGCTCCTAAAGAAGTACATCTTAGTGCCGTAAAAAGAATTTTCAGATACTTAAAGCTCACTTCAAATATAGGCTTGTGGTACCCTAAGGGTGCTTCTTTCAATCTAATTGGCTACTCAGATTCGATTATGCCGGTTGCAAAATAGATCGAAAAAGCACCTCTGGGGTTGTCACTTGCTTGGAAGGTCTTTAGTATCTTGGTGCTCTAAAAGCAAAACTCAGTAGCACTTTCTCGCCGAGGCTGAATATGTGGCTGCCGGCAGTTGTTGTGCTCAGATTTTATTCATCAATAAAACCTTTCTTGATTACGGCATTAAGTTTGAAAATGTACCTCTTCTTTGTGATAATGAAAGTGCAGTGAAAATAGCAAACAATCCGGTCCAGCACTCATGAACTAAGCATATTGAGATCCGACATCATTTTATCAGAGATCATGTTGTTAAAGGAGACATTATGCTTAGTCATGTTAGAACTGAGGACCAATTTGGCTGATATTTTCACCAAACCCTTGGATGAGGCAAGATTTTCAAGACTGAGAAATGAATTGAATATTATTGATCTTTCCAATGTTGTTTAAGTCATGACTCCTCATTTGTATTGTTTGCTTGTTGGTATCTCTTGAATGTCCTTTGGAATCTTTAACATTTAGGGGGAGTCAAGAATGTCCATCGATGCATCTCTTGTTACCCACTTATGTTAACAAAAAATTAGCAGTGCTGATGCAAGTAATTTTTTTTTTAAAAAAAATAAATGAATTTTTTTTATATATATATTGCTAAAACTTCTGCCAAAATTCTTACTATTTTCTCTCAAGAAAATGAAAATAGTTTCTTCCTCAAAGAAATTCACGCAAATTTTTATTAATAAAATATTACAATTACTTAAAAATTATCTAGCCACTCAGCATATGAGTTCTCTTTATCAAGCTTGAGTTTGTCTATAATCTTGCTTAAAAGAGAGGAACTCATACAAATTAAGAATTCCAAAGTTCTTCCATTTCTTTTTGCTAGTTCACAACGGACTCGGTTACCTTGATGAGTTTCTCATCTACGGCAGACCACTTTTGCTCAGGACGCATTCACGACAGACTAAAGAAAATCAGTCCGTTGTAAATGTCCTTCTTGCAAAACTGGTCCGGCGTAAATAGGAAACTTACTTCTTTTCTCCCAAATCAGTCCGATGTGCTCTTGCAACTGTTAACTTTTATCCCTTTTCTGTGATTCAAAATTGTTCTATTCTTTTGAGAGATTTGTTCTTCTAATTTTGAAAATCCTGTTCATAATCTTTTCTAAGCTTAGGACTTATCTTTGCTAATCTCTCTTTGCTTCTGAAACCCATCCTCTGCCTTGAATCCTCTTTCTTGGGTTTCACCAACCAAGGCAGTGTGAGAAAAGTTGTCCTCTTACCTGCCAACCACTGTCTTAAAGTGCAAAGCCTATCCTTGAGAAGTTGCTATCTTCTGAAGCAGTAACTTCACAGTGGTTACTTTCTTGTTTTCGTCTCCTCTCACTCTAAAGCACTCAAATATTACCACTCTCTCTTCGGTACTTCTTCTCCCGAGCAGCTTTTCTCTCTCCATCGAAGCAAACCCTAACCGGGTGGCTGCAACGGTGCTCCAGTTTGCTCAGAGAAGTGCCTCTAGGACGTGGTAAGTCTCCTCCTTCGATTTCCTTCAGTTTTAGACTTATGTTTCTTTTTCTTAAGGTCTTTCTTCTCATCTCTGTAGACTTAGTCTGTTGCGTCAGTTTTTGCGCCGGTCTGAGGTCTGAAAGACAGAGTGAGTCCTTTAAGTGCTCGATGAAATGCCTAGGAGAAAGGATACAGACAAAAGGAGTCTGATGGATAGATTGGGTGAGATAATGAAAAAGAAGAAACAAAAATCCTCAAATCCAACTCAGTCTTCATATGGAGCAGCACCTTTAGGAGACACTCATACCCCTGGCAGTGTTACAAAGGTCACTACCTCAAAGCCCCCTAGAAGAGTCAAACAACCTACTGTGTCTGAGACTGTTTTTTATTCTGATTCTAATGATATTGAATATGAGCCAAGTGCTGACTTTAGTTCTGAAGAAGAAATCCTCAGTCCTGAGATTGACATGATAACTGGTAATGAGTTGGCAACTCTTGGACGGAAAAAGTTGAGATCAATCAGACTTGTAAGTGAAAGAAATTGGTTCCCTTTTGACAAACCCCCTCTAGATGAAAAGTTCATCACACTTCTTCAGAAAAACATCTTTTTGGGATATAAGAACAGATATGACAAGAAGGGAAAATCGATATCTGCCTTGAGTAAACACCAGTTTGTTGATTGGCATCAAATTTGCTCCATAACCAAATCATATCACATACTTGATTGTGTTAGATCCACCCCTGGATTACTAGAAATGATGTCAGGCAACATTTCCTCATGGAATGAAGATAGAATCCTAGAATTCTATTCAACTTTGCTGGTAAACAAAAGAAGATACTATATTCTGTTTTCAATAGATGGAAAAATCAGAAAAGTGAGATCACCACACTTTGAATCAGCAATTGGAGCTGCAGGTCCTCAAGTTAACAGAACAATGATTCATGACAAAATGTTCCCGAACAATAGATGGAGACAGATTGGTGATATGCCTGATCTTCAGCTTTCAGCTCACATTTATAGAGATATCACAGAAGAAAACTTCAATGCCAATAGAGCTAGTTGTTTGTCTGGAGAAGCTAAAACACTGCTATTGATCTTAAGGCATACAGTTTTTCCAAAATCTGGTTATAAAGAAGGTGTCACTCCAGTGTTGGCTTGGCTGCTTCACCTAATCCTCTCCAAGCAACCCATTGACCTGATAGATTACATTTTTGGAGAAATGGAGGAAGCAATTTACAGAAGAATGGGGAGTCCATTACCTTTTGCTCAGCAAATATCCAGAATGTTACTGGCACAAGGGATAATCTCGCAGCTAAAGAGTAGTAGATCTTTTACCTGTCAACCCAAAAGGTACAAGTTACTCAAGTTACCCACTGAGATGGCTGCACAAGGGCCAAGGGTACAACCAGCACTAGATGATCCAAGTGATCATGAGGGAGACAGTGATGACAGCCCAGCTCACGATGGAGATGATCAACCTGTTTCAAGCCATCACAGTTCAGATCATCACAGTATTAGTCATCATTCTCCAAAATACAATAGTCCTAGCTATCATAGCCATCCTCCTGTTACTCAGTCATCTCTTCCATTTGTACCTCCACAGCCTGAAAACACTGAAGTTACATAAATACTTGGAGGAAGTTCTCAGAAAACCTTGCAACAGTCTGGTGAGCAAGATGCAGCAACTCAAGTCTATCTGAGCTCACAATCCTTTCATGAAGAAGATGTTGCACACAGCCAAGGTGGACACTTCAGTCCTAGTCACATTTCTCTAGTTTCGAGTCATCACAACCTACCTCCAGCAGAACATTCAGCCATGGGTTTTCCTACTCAGCATGATGAAAATGCTGAAGGAGATGAACTTGGAGAAATTGATAAACTGTGAGAACTTGCTGCTGCTTCAAGGTTTGTACAAGATCAGGAATTCAGGCCAGCAACACATGATCATGAAGCAGGAGGTTCTGGAGTTCCTCACAATTTTTCAAGACTACAAAGACTTCCATCACACTGCTCATGAAAATATAGAAGAAAATCCTGATATTGGACAACATCATGCTAGGAATAATCAACCTGAATGGTTCAATATCTTTGAGACTCGATACAACTCAGACCTGAAGGCTGCCCAAGAAAGATTTGCTGAAGAACAAAGGTTAGCTGCCTTGAGGCACATTGAGCATATGGCTGCACTTCAGCAATATCATGATCAGGTTCACCAAACTCATGAGTTGATGAATAAGATATATCAAGAACAGAGCATAATCAAGGATGAGAATTCCAAAAATGTTGATATGGTCAAGAAAAATCAATGGGATCTCAGAACATGGCTCACTCAAGTAAACACCAATCAAAACTTGCTCAAAGACAGGCTGTATGACATCAATAACAAGCTGAATACTCAAGAGACTAAATTTCATCGTTTCGCTTACTTTTCGGAGCGTATGTTCAAAACCAATGATGATACAATCCATGAGGTGGAACACACTCTTCGAGGATATATTGATCACTTTGATACCTCAATGACAAGTTTGGTATCAAATCAGGAACAGCTTGGTGATATCATCTTTGATCAGACAAATCCAATCATTAACTCAGTTCGTGAACTTCAAGAGGATTTTCAGAACTGGACAGTTGAGTCTCAGCCAGGTGATCCAGATTATCCAAGTTGGCATGATCAAGCTATGACTTCAGCAGAACAACACTCAGAGCAAGCTGCTCCAGCTCAGTCTTCTCCTAGGCACAGTGTCAGCCAAAGAGCTTCAACTCTGTTCAAAAGGACCTTCTCCAGGCGCAAGAAGTGATATTCTTTTTGGAGATCTGATGCCAAAGGGGGAGAAATTAGACTAGAGAGTAGTAGAAGTAGAGAAAAACTTTGGTGCTTAACTTTGGTCTGTTGTTTCTTAAAGTGTTTTATTCTGATTTTTTTTTTGTTTTATGCTTGCTGAGTTTCTCCAAACCTTAATTACTCTGATGCTTGTGCTTAATTCTTGAGTACAGTCCTTGTTAAATCTAAGCATATCTTTAGGGGGAGCATATTCTATCAAATTTATGCTTTGTTCTGTCAGACTAACATTCTTTTGCAGAAGAAGAAAAGTTTTTTTTATCTGAAATCAAGAGGGTTGTCATCAATCACCAAAAAGGGGGAGATTGAAAGCATCTAGGTCCCCTAATGGTTTATTTAAATTATTTGTTGGGTTTTGGTGCTTGATGTTCAACTTAAATTTGTTTCAGTAGATTTCCTCAGAAAGAAGGATCAAGATTAAGGATCCCTTATTCCTAGTTCTTTGACTTGGGAAATTTGATTCAGGTCTTTTAGTTGTGTTGTTCTAATTTTAAACCGTACTATAAATAGGGATTTTGCATAAGTTCAAAATCTTGGTTCCTAGGACATTTTATTAAGACTACTTGGAGCTTAGGTTAAATCTTTTCAGATTCCTCCAAAAATAAATCTTGTCTTGAGTTCATATCCCTTTTAAGTCAAAACCTAACTGAACTCAAACCGAGTGTTTCCCATTTACAACGGACCAAGTTTTTGGGTCCGGTGCAGATAGGCTTTCCCTTTGAAACCAACTTAAGTGCATTAAGGCTACAACGGACCAAAAATCCTTCTTCTGCTTCAGACCACTTTTCTTGGTCCGTGGTATACTTAAAACTTACTGGTTTTGCAATTGAATCCAATTCCTTTATTGTGACCTGATCAGTAGGTTTTCCTTCTACGACAGACCAAGTTTTTCGGTCTGTCGTAAACATGCACTTCATCATTTCTCAACGGACCAGCTTTTGCTCAAAGCATGTGTACGACGGACCAACTCTTCTAGTCCGACGTAAATGCATTTTATTTGGTTTGGAGTCTCAGAGTACTTTGAGCCTCTTGTATATTTTATCAATCCTTGTCAGATACAATCATTTTGAGTTGTCTTTTCAATCTGACATTGGCAAACAGCTACCTGTTGCAAATAACGGCTATTTTGCTTCCTGTAGCCTATTTAAACAGTTCAGAGGCACTCTCAAAATAGAACTTTTACATCTCTTTGACATCTAGCATCCCAAAAGCTCAAAAGCGCTCAAAGAGATCAAGCTCAACTCTGAAAAACAAAAACTTACTTTCTACAGCTCCAAGTAAAGTCTAGTTTCAGTTGTTTCTAGCGAACCAAGAGACAAGGCTTGTGGATGGTCTATTACTCTTGGAACTAGCTGTTCCTAGACGGTTTACTGGTGGTTGTAGTGCGACCTGTCCAACCGTGATTGTGGAAGGCCACTGTCTTTGTGAGAGGTTTGGACTCACCTCACCGGAGTGGTAAAAGAGTCACACTAGTGACAAATCCAGTACTGCTGTTGCGAGTTACTGGTGGAGCAATACTTCTGAGGAAGTGCTCTAACGGGGACGTAGGAGATTTCTCTCTGAACCTCGGTGAAAAATCTCGCTTCTCTGTGTGATTGTCTGTCTTTTCATATCTCTCTATTGCTTAAGTTGTTCTTACTCTGTTGGTGCTTAATCAGTTTATCTGTTTAGTTTATCTTGTTTAAATTGTTTTTATTGCCTATTCACCCCCCCCTCTAGGCCATACCGATCCTTTCAGGTGGTCAAATTTGGTTGAAATTTTTTTAAAAAATCAACCGATTTCACCGATATTCATGCGATTTTTTATTTCAATTTTCAAGCTATTTTATACGATTTTTGAGCGATTTTATTCAATTTTCTTCACACTTATGGAAAAAAGGAAAAAAATGCAGAAAATCATAACATATCCCAATTAATCTATAAAACACTTCAGAGAAATTTCAAAAAAAATTTATTACATTTACTGCTTCTGAAAAATAAAAAAAATAATTAATAAAAACGAACAGAGCCACTATCGGATTTTTATAAAAATTTATAAGCTTGATCATGCTCTAAAATTTTAATGGAATCATAAATAGTGACCAATGATCATGTAGTAAAATTTTCAGAAATATTAGACTTTGTTTACTGCCCCTATAAAATAAAAAAACAGAAGAGCATGTATTCTAACAACACTGACAGAATTTTTTAAAAAAATACACAGGTCTGATCATCATCTAAAAATTTTACATAATCATTAGAATTTCCTCAAGATGTCACAAATTTTTTTTCAGAAATATTAGACTTCATTTAATGCCCTTAGAAAATAAAAACCGGAGACTATACAAAGATAGTAGCACCGTCAAATTTTTTTAAAAATAGACAGATCTGATAATAATCTAAAAAATTTACAGAATCATTAGCATTACCTCAGAACCTCACAAAAAAAATTAAATTTTTTTAACACTTTGTTAAATTTCTCTAAATTTTTGAATTTAAATTTAACCTTTACTAGTTTACCGAACAAATTTTAATCCCAAACCGACTCGACACACAAAAATCGTGATTTTCATTTGATAATTGTCGATATTTCTCAAACTTTCTCTAAATTCACGCAAAAATCGTGATTTTGGCTTGATTATTGTCGATATTTGGAACCCTCTGTCACCATCTATTCTGCACGGTCTTAGCCACCTTTTCTCCTGCTTCGGTGAGGTTCATTGGCTCATTGCCATTGCTGTCTGTCTTGCCAACCGCGAAAAGCTGGAGGCCACCGCTCGGCGCTCGCAAATATAACTCCACCCTGCCCCGTCTTTGGTTCAAGGTATGCTCTAAGAGCAATGTATATATATATGACGTACCAAGTTACCACTTACCAACAAAGATGAGGTGCTCCGCGTACGAGGCTATGAGCGATCTTTACCCCTGCAGTCATCCAACTTTTTCACCTGATGTTCATACAAATACGATCTTGCCGACACCAACTGATAATCGATCACCTCAATTATCAAAGTCAGGAATTGGGACCAAAGATGATAGGCAATCAAAATTTGCACAAATCGGAAATCCAATGTGGAGTGCTTGCCTTATTGCCATTTCAAGTTATAAAAAGCCGATTGAAGACCACCGAAACAACAAATGTTGCATCCTACAATCATACAAAGTACTTGACCCACTAATTGCTGAAAAATATCGTATACTCGGTTGACAATTAAAATGGAGGCAAAGACGGGGGAAAGCGGACATGCATCCACTGCTTTTCGTAGGCTGATACATGGGTCCAGCCTATCTCCTCAATAAGCTGAATCTTCAGATCGTAAAGCTTTTTCTTTGGTTGATCGGAGTCATCTTGAATCACGTCATTTAGAACCTTAAACATCATGAAGATAGCCCATATCAGCATGATTTTATACGTACAATAGAAAAATAAAGTTAGTGCCGAATTTTCAGGAATGCTGAATTTAGTCCTCTAATTTTGTTGTTTTGATCCTTCAACCAGCTTGCTGATTATGGTCTCTCAACTCTGTTTCTAATCCCCAATAGATCATGCAGCGCAAATTGATTGATACAATAGCGAATTAGCAACAATATTCTATTGATAGTGTAAAGATTGTTTTCACTATTAAATAGAGTTTGTATGATAAATACGATGGTTGTTGTATTGATAATTTGTTGGTAGTGCTGAGTGCTCGCACCAGAACACACTTGAATCATAGGATGTAAATTACAACGGAGACTGATGCAAACTCTACTCAAATCATGAATAAAAAAAAGTGATAGTTTTACTATCATATATTTAGTGAGATTGAAACTGTGGAGATCAACAATATCAGCGAGTTGAGACCAAAATGAGTCGAGAACAGCGTTTTACTGCAGGAGTTAGTCCATTGAAATCAGGGACTAAACCTACGATTTCTTTGTTTTTGGTAACTACAAATGTTGTCCATTGAAACCATGGAGATAGCACTTGTTGATAGCCAATGAAAGTTGGCTAAAATAGGTTGAAGATGTTGCAGTGTTGCACACATCAAAGATTTTGCATGTGTGAACTAGAGGGACAGCATCCATTAGAAGAGGGATATTCTGCAATGCCCACATGTGTTTACTTGAACCCGCGAGCACCCAGTCACGGAACTGATTGACAAAGTCAACTATATATTTTCATCAAAGTTTTATGTGATCGCAATTGCAAATGCTAAGAACACAGATAATGGGCACTTGGTAGGAAAAATATACCTTCAATGATGTGCCAAGTCTTCCACAGCGCCTCTCACGTAAGACCGTCAGAGTGCCGTATTTTGTAGATTTGGCATCAACCCATTTAATTAATTCTTTGTAATTCTCCTCAAAAACATCTTTAGCAGATGCCTCGGTTGACTCATCAGACTGTCATCAAAGAGAATTTTATTATTCCCACAAGGAATACCTTAACAATATGCAGATATACACATAAATACATATTCTAGACTAGAGATTGCACTACAAATCCAGTTGACAATGCACAATGCTAAGACCAAGGTTACCATGGCACCCAAGCGAGGCGAGGTGCCCAGCCAATAGAAATTCAATTATAAGAGAGGTTTCTAGAGTAGATCACCAGAGAGCAAGATACAAATCCCACTTGCCAGGTTAGGTTATGAGAATATACAATACGAGTACATAATATAAACAAAAGAGAGAATTGAACATTAAGGTGAAGGAATATACAAGATGTGAAGGAAGATGGTGCACCTTTAGCGACTCAATCTCTGCCAATGCAAGACCCTTTTGGTATAGTGCATCAGCTAACTGGTCTCGCGTTTCTTCCATCATTTTCTTAGTTTTCTATAAGGAAGCAAGATATTTCAGAAAAAGCAACATTCAGTAGGAACTGATACATTTTCACTAACAAAAGGACAGATGATAGTTATTAGTAAATAGTCATCTACATACCTGTGCCTCTTCATCCTCAGGGTCTGGTTTTAGAGACAAAATCTTTGCCAGTTTCTCTGTGTCAATACTGTCCACAACCTCATCAGCTGCAGCAATAACCTGAACAGCAAGGAGAGAATAGGGAGTTAAAAACAACTATATCTAGTTGAAGCATGCATACTGAATTACTGACAGAAGTAATATATATGCATTTTGCTTGAAATTGAGAATTTGGTACCATTTATTCTGACAGAGTAAAGCATTAATCACCACTCAAATGACAGAGCAAGGTTAACCAAACTGAAACCAAAAAAACCGTTTGAAAACCGAAATTCAAAAATTGACAATATCTAGTGGAAAATCGCTCCAAAATCGTTAGAAACCGAAGGGTTCAGAATTCAAATTTTTTGGGAAAAAAATCCAAACAAATCGAAAACCGATTGTTTTTTACCGAAAACCGACCGGTTTTGACCACGTGCTAAAGCCTGACGCAATACCACATGATTTTTAACACAAAGCCGGTCATTTTGATCGAAAACCGATTGGTTTTGCGTCACATAAATTTTTTCAAATTTTTGAATTTTTTGAATTTAACCAGTTTACCGACCGGTTTTATATGTCGAACCGGCTAGATATGGTCGAAAACCGCGAAAATCGACTGATTTTTTGCGATTTTGTGAACCTGGTGAAGAGCACTGTGAACTTAGTCACCAAGCTTTGACATGGAAAGAAAACATGTTTGAGGCATAGTTTTAAACAATCATTTTTTTCCAGTTTTAGTATGGCAAGACTGTGACTGGGTAGTTTCTATTTCCTTAAAAAGCGGTGAAATGAATTCTGATTTTCATTTCAATCCTTCAAGACTGACTGGGTAGTTACTATTTCCTTAAAAAGCGGTGAAATGAATTCTGATTTTCATTTCAATCCTTAAACATTGAAGGCATGAATACGGTCTTCAGGTCTAACACTGTTCAGTCTCACTGGCATATTGACTTCAGGATACATGAATGAACCTTATGCCAGTTTTGTCTTTAGCAAAATTTTCCCTATTTAAAAATTAGACACATGGTAACATTCAATGGCATCAACCTATCAACAAATGGACCAGTTCTTTATGTAAAAGGTACAACATGTTGCCCCTAGTGGTGAGTTAAAAAAGGCATTAACCAAGGTTCCACATATCCAATCATAGAGACGGTAAAATAGTATGAAGTATTTGAACAAGCACGCTTAATATGAAGACATCACCTTTTTTCATAGTTTGCTAAGTCCAGCAATTCAAAATAGATGCAGGACAATATAAATGAAAAGGGAATATTAGTTACCTCTTTGTGATGGCTAATCTTATCATCAGAAGTTGTTTTCTGAAGTACACATTCCAAAATTTTGGAAAGCAAAGGTGTATATTTCGGATACTCTGACTGCAATATGCCAAGAAAGGTTAATTGACATTACAGAAAACAATTATAGTTCACAATTTCGATAACAGAAAACAGGACATTGTTTAGCAAGAAAAATCCATATGATATAACATCTTATTGCCGGTGTTCTGAATAAAGACCATTAAAACGGTAAAGGTCCCTTGCCCGCTACGTTTCTGGACATTTCAAGGTTTGCCTATTTTATTTAGCCGTTTATTCGGTTTACGGCCTTTAAAGTTTAACATGTCTGTTTTACCGGGCCGTTTATTTGGATAAAGTTGCAATATTGCCATATGACATGGAACATTATAACATACATGAGATGAATGCTAGCTTTACTTTTTATTGCCACTGAGCTATTCATTCATTCGATTATGATTCTTTAATTATATTCACATCACGTCATCTTTTGTTTCTCCATGTTACCATTGTGGACAATTATTGATAATCTGGTAGTCTCATTCTATATGCATGAGAAGATGAATTAGATGCTTATTTTGTTACTGTAAACACATGTATATATTTATCTAAATTTTAAATAGTAAAACCGTTTACAAGAGGGTTTATAAGGCCGCTTACCGTGTAAATACTAAAAGGTGGGCTGGCAGTTCATTCACAGTTTACTATTATATAGAACATTGCTTATTGCATATCTTAATCGTCATATCTTAGCATGTAAAATTAACTAATATTAGAGGCACCACAGTAATTCTGCTAATTGCATATTCTCACAAAAAATATGAAGAAGGAAAACAACTACCTTCTATCCAGGGTTCACAAAATCGATTAGGCGATTTTCGGATGAACAGTAATTTTCGATAATCGCAAAAATCTAGTCGAAAATCGTCAAAAATCGGATAAATTCAAAAACCAGATTTTTTCAAAAAAAAAAAAATCAAAAATCGTCGATTTTCGTGGAATATGTAGCGATTTTCGACGAAAATCGACCTATTTCCACCGGTTTTTGACACGTAAATTTTTTCGAATTTTCGAATTATTTTTTGAATCGGATCGGTTTATCGACCGATTTTTGATATCGGGCCGCAGCGATATAGGCGAAAATCGCGCGATTTTCGTCGATTTTGTGAACCCTGCTTCTATCCATTCGTTTATTCTAAGTTGGAAAAAGAAATTATGTAGGAAACAAACTCTAGCAGTTAATTGGACAATGGAAGTATGGAACAGCTAGCCATGCAATTTCGTAGGCAACTCTTCTAGTTAGATGTCAACAAACAAAATGATTTTCATTAGAGCTTTCAATTACAGTTTTGAATAATAGAAAGATTTTGCATGAAAAGTAAGTCAAACAAACAGATAAATGATTTGTTGAAACATGGAAAATGGCTTCAAAAACCACCTTTTCAGGATTGTAGCTAAATATAAGAGTATTAGTAGAACTTTCCCTGCATTTGCAATGTCGACTTTAGCGAACGACAAAATTTACCCTCGCATACTTAATAAAAAAGAAATTGTGGCACACCTTATTTCTACATTTATCTCAGATGTTTTCCAGTTAAAATTGTCAACTAGCCATCACATGGTAGACATATCAGGCATGCATGGACCTCCAAATTGAGATTGACATAGTCGGTAAAGTATATAAACAAAATAATAACAAGTGCAGAAGGTTGAGTCATATTCCTCCATAACCACATCAAAGGATAATACAAAAACAACACAAAAAGGAGTAATGATCATTGTATAAAAGATTATAAGTTTCAACTAGAAAAGAGAATAGACAGATAATTAACAAAGTGATAAATTTCACACCAGGCAGATATAATAAAATCGTCACATCTGGTCTTTTTTAGTGTATCTTAAACTATAAGATAACAAAAATGACTGAAAGAAGTCCTTATACCTTAAGAGAAGCAACAAGCTCCGTCCAGGCAGACTTGTCATCCTCACTTTCTTGCTTAAGGCCGGAAAGAAACTTTATCTTGGTGTCTCGAACCTAACCAATCATACTTATTGTGAAGATTGTTCCCCGTGAATTTCAATTGCAAAAAGCAAAACCATTTTTATCTATTAATCTAAAAACAGGCATTGGTGATGATTATTTCCATGTAACTTAAGTTCACAATTATCTATTGATGAAAAATTCCATGGATATATCATTTTATTAAGTTATCACCAACACATGTCTTCCAAATCAAGAATTCTTCAGCAAATAATAAAATGAGTCTAGAACTTATGAAGCAAAATAATTGTATCAGAACTTCAACAGCAACAAAAAAATCAAGTAAACAACATTTAACTAGCTATTAAAGTGTGTCAACCTCCTCATCTAATCGTTCAGAAATACTCTTTGTTCCAATTGAAACTCCCTTTTCTTTATCATCATCTACCTGCAAAATTTACATAATTATATCAGGTACATTGAATATGTGAGACAAACTATAGAGCACAAAACATATAACAGGTAAAAACTAATAGAGTCATATGGTGATCCTGGATATGAATTTACACCTGAGCTAGCAGTCTAGCATTAATGTAAGGATCATAATAATAGCAAAAATAATAGTAAATAAAAACAGAACTCAAAATTTAATCCTGTGCTACGGACCTTTGATGGTGGAATGAGATAAGAAATATTATAAGATGCTGGGGCATGCTGGTTTTGTTTGTCTTTCTTGTTGAATGAGCTTACAGTACCATAGGTTATGGACCCAACCAAAACAGCCCCAGGTGGAGCATTCTGCAAAGCAATTAGACATATAACACCAAAACAAAGTCACAAAACTGATATAGTAATACCTAACCAAATTATACATCAACCAGATATGTACCTTGGGAAGTTTTTCTCTAGATGGTGGACCCACATAGAATGCTTCAGGTTCTCTAAAAATTTAAACAATGGTGGTCAAGGTGTTATCGTAATAAGACAGTAGTGAACATTTAAATAGGGGACATACCCTGGAACTAAAACAGAGGATTTGAAGGTGCCATTTCCAACTACAGGGCCATCAGGCTCAGAGTAGAAACTTAACTGAATGAAATCCTGCAATTAGATTGTAACATCTACATCAACCCTTTATCAGCACTTGGTAAATCAATATCCTGGATGTGCAAAATTCATGATAACCATCAACAGTTTAGCTTGCAACTTGCAAACATTTATGGGTTGTTTGGTTGGCTGCATCTAAAGAGATTTGCATCTGCAGATGCAAAAGATGGGTGTTTGGTTGTCTTCTCATTCAACTCAGCCTGGCTCTACAGATGCAAAACACCCCTTTCAGCCTGGCTCCAGGGAAACGAGAAAATCCACCGTTTCCCCAGAGCCAGGCTCTGCTGAGCCATGCATGCATGCTGACATCAGCATTTACTATCTAGTTTTCTTCTTTTCTTTGCTATATCTTTTGATTAACATCTCCGATTAACCAACCGATTTCACCTATGTGTTCCTGATATTTTTTTGAACAAAACTAGATCATACTTGCTGTATAAATTTAAAAGATTAAAATTTTAGTTTTTCAATTTATTGATTTTCTAGAATATATTTTAAAAAAATTTATTTTCGTTTGTGAAATTATTGATTTTTTAGTATTTTTAAAATTTATTTCATCCCTCTCTTGAATTTGTCTATCACACTTCCATTCCAGTGGAGCCAACCAAAAAACATCTCTGTGCAGCCTGTCCAACCTCATACGACCAACCAAACAACATCTCCTTGCATCCACTCAGCCTGACTCTCACCAGCCTGGCTGAGCTCATGCAGCCTGGCTGAGCTGAGAAGGCAACCAAACAGCCCATTAATAGTCCCAAGAATAGTGTGTTAGTAACATTTCTGCTGACTTAAAAGCCTGTTACCAACCTTTTACTAGAACAGAGCCTAACACATGGAGTTAGTAACATTTCTGCTGAATTAAAAGCCTGTTACCAACCTTTTACTAGAACAGAGCCTACAGGAACATATGGAATCACATATTTCAGACAATTATGTGGTTTATCAATCTATGACTGACCAACAACCTGAAAACTAGTATGACAGTGTCTGACCCTCTATAAGACTGCAATTCAATATGTGCAACCCAATGCATATTGATGATACCATTTTTTATGGCAGTGCCCTATGTGCAAAACCACACAAAAATAGGGGATGTTAATACACAATGCTGGTCCTTGCACACCATAATTTACAATATTTTCAATTAAGCTTAAATCTGTACAGCAATTTACCTATGTCACTCCCAAAAAGAAAAGAAAATAGAATGTCTTCTATGTCAATAGATCTGATGTTATGCACAGTCAACAGGAAAATTTATCAACAAGCCATCAATAAAACATGTATTGAAATGAAAGTCTCTTTACCCTCATTAGCAACATGAGTATTAGATGGAATACCTTTTTATCTAGTTTCCTCTCGATAAACAGAACCAATTGCTTCAGTTTCTCCAAAAAATGCACATTGTCATGCCTACACACCCATTAGATATATTCATGCAATAAGCCATAGATTTTTTTTTTGGTATGGAAGCAACATACTATAGATTAACATTGGTAAAATTGTCGACAACATCTAACATAAGATAACTCCGCATATATATAATTGAAATGATCCCCATGTTGGCATCTTGTCAAAGGGTGCAAAAAAATGTATTCCATTCCCTCTCTGTACTTCATCCTAAGAATGTTTAACAATGCACAGCTATCTTACCCAAACTATTTTGAGATTAAACCACAACAATACCACATAATTGCCAATAGCTAAGAAAAGCATCAAAAGAAATGCAGTCTAGAAGACACAAATCTAAGCCCACTTTTGCTCATTTATCAAAGAACATATTGTGTATCCCTAATCAACATTCAACAATGGTGCTCTAGTCATATTTTGTACTCCTGTGAACCTTTAATTTTGAGGTAAGAATGAACTAGACATTGTATAGTCAGATGAATACCAGAGTACATAGTACTGGAGTGGGATAATACAGGGTGAGTCTCTAGTATGCTCTAGGTTTTCATTCTCAATATATACCTTCTTGCAGCTAGATGATTCACAATTAGTATCACCCTCTTGGACTTGACCAAGCTTTAGCAGTTTAGTTATAGTTCTAACTCTAGATTCTTGGCTGTGCATAGTCACAGTTCCACAGAGAATCATAATAAGCTTCTCTACTCTATCTTAACTCACATTTAACATATGTCTATAGCATCTTCTGAAAAACAAATACATCACCACACTAACGAATTAGCAAAAACACAGAAGGCCTAACATATCTATCCATGTATACAGCAATATTTAATAGGTGGGAGAGCTGTACCTTATGTACAATTGCAGTGTGTATTCACCTTTTGAAAGTTTGACATAACTAGGATAGACATCACCAGAAGAGTAAACACGCTATTTAATACAAAAAGAAAACATTAAAAATTAGTAAGGGAAAATCAGATAGGTAGGTTGAAGTAAAAAGGGAGCAACTAATCATATCAATGCATGAACTGTTCCAAAATTCTCCAATAAAATCATAGGTATAGTATATATAATATAAGACTCGCATCAATCATTCTTTCAGAAATTGTTGGAACAGAGCTTCATGCACTTTTCACAAACTACACAAACAGTGGGGCTTGTTTGTTTGTGCTCATAGGCACACCAGGTTATTTCCATAACTAAAAAACCATCTTGGTTAGACCTGTGCTGCCTCGCTCGAGGCAACACCTCGCCTTCATTCGCGGTGTAGGAGATAAAGGTGACTGCCACCGCTTTGGCTCCCAGAGACAGCTGACAGTTTAGTAAAGGTGACTACACTCCCGCGAGGTGCTCGCGAGCTCACTATAGGTGGAGGTGGAGGGCTGGAGGCACACCAAACTTCAAGCAAAGGTTAGAAATCCAGTTAAAATCACACAGAAAAAATGTTGAGTGTTGTATAGCATTTCTGATTAATATTATCTATTCAGTACAATAACAAACTGGTATGTTTAGAGGAACAAAATGAGACAAAACACAAAGTATACTCAGAATACTGGACCAATGCATACCAATCTAGAATTCAGAACAGAAAAAAAGTAAGAATGTTTCAATTACCACCAGAGAACCAACAGTGACTGGAAAGCACATATAAAAACCTCCTCCATTGAAGAAATACAGAACTTAAGAAATAATTTTCTAAAATGAAAATAAGTGTACCTTGTTTGAATCTGATATTCTATAAAATTGAGACTCAAACTTGTTATCATATATTCTGTTGTTAAGTAGGGGCACAAGGGGCTTTATTTCAGCACTGTCCTCTAGTTTGAATTTGTAACTGCAGAGATTAAGAGAGAGAGAAGAATATGAAGGGAAATCAAGTACTAACTAGAATGTATAGGTATCCAAGAACCAAACATGAACTCACGTTAAAGTCAGTGCAATGATTTGCTTGCCAGAGGGTAATCTATCACGGCTAGAGGGAAGCGAACAAAGATTACACTCTAGTGGTCGATAAGGCATCTTGATCTGCAAGCCACAAAAAATCAATATATGGCAAAAAAAAAAAGAAACTTTTCACAGGCTTCTATAGATTCTTCACTAACCTTGTTCAGAGTGGCAACAGGAACAAGCCTCTCTGACGCTAATAGTGATCTAGCAACTATTCGCATGGGTGACTCGCTACCATCAAGGGTAATAACTTTCTGATCAATGGATATTCCATGAAACACAATCTGCAAAGTTACAAATGAACATATTTAGCATAACATGATTTAATGTAAACCAGATGCTACACCAGTCTATTTCCAAATTTACAAGGCTATCAAGAAACACCATTAAAGTAGACAAGTACCTCGAAATCAACACAGGTCAGTTCATGGCTAGCAATTCCACTAGACCAGAACTGGGCTATGGACAACTCCAAAGCTAAGCCACCTTCTACAGGAAAACCGAAATTCTTGACAGAGGGTGAAGGGAAAGTAACAACAGCCTCCCATTTAATAGGTCGCTTCAGTGGACAGATCTGTCATATTTGATGTTAGAATTTGCATTTTTAAGGCAAAGAAGAGAACTGAAGATAAGATCTGCATGTAGTGTATACCTGAACAGTATCCAAAAAGAACCTTCTAGGAGTATCAAAGGCTGATGTGCGCATGGTAACTTGCACCCATGAAGCTCCAATAGGCACATTTATAAACCTCCTTTCAATATGACCTGTAAGCAAGAAGATCAAAACCAACTACTTGTCTTTATTTCTGTATCAAAATGGAGTGGAATTAAAAAAATATCTTGTAGCATATCGAGAGGAGTGGGAAAAACAAAACCTATGCTAGAATTTGAAACTCACCGAAAATACTGGTTGAGAGATTTAGTCTGATAATCACTCATTGTAATAGTAGTAATAAGTTAAAATTGCCAGCACAAACAAGGTATAGTGGCCAATTCGACCCCAAGGAAAAACGCAAGATTTGAGACAAGGGAGCTTTAGCATGTTTCAAGTGATTTCAGAACTTGTGCAGAAGACACAGTTTCTTTAACAGACTTTGAAAGGGCAAAGGTGCACCCTTTTAACCATTTATTGACTAAAATATCATTTAACTAGTCATTTTTGGTGGATATGCGAGATTAGAAGAAACAAATATAGAAAGATGGGTGCTAGGGGAAGTCAAATCTACACATATGTGCCGTCTGCACTTAGTTTCTCCAAAAGTGCACTTGCGCACTTCAAAAAGTTCTCCAAATATTCATGAATGTAGGGCATGTTAACATATGTGCATTTGCAAAAAAAAAGGACAAAAATATATAATTTAGGCAAAATCATGTTCTATTAAGCAAGTGAATAAAATGAGTACCTGACTTAAAGGAAAGGTTTGAAAGTGACAATACTGGTGGCTCTCCAGACAGAGCAATAGGCTTTATTACAGTAATTGGCACACGGAAAATCGGTCCACGCCATGGTGCCTTGCAATCTATGCCATAAACTTCATAGTAGTGAAGGCCACTGCTAATATTAACAGGATTGACAATAATGCTGCAAAAAATGAGAAGCAAAAAACAAATGAAACTATGGCACTTAACAGAATAAACAGAACATATCATTGATCAAATGCTTTACTACTAATATTGTGCAAGTCCAAATGAACTAGTCTTTGTTTCACCTGCAATTGTGTGGTACAATATGTACCTACATTATTGTTTTTGTAATTGAAGAGCATTTATAAGTTATAATGCCTCGCTATAATTGCGATTTATATTATTTTCAGTGAAGTCAGATTGCTGCTTGGATAAAGGCAAAAAGAATCCTGCATCAATAATCATTTTGAATGAAACATGTGAATAACCATTACCCATAACTAGATGAGCTATACACTGCAAGTTGGTCTATCGTACATGTTCTTATAAACCTTAAGTCTCAACAAATATAGCAAGATCCACTAAAAATTCATATTTTACTATTATTATTGTTCAACTGAAGAATGTAAGGAAAAAATGTCATCTTGTTGAACAGACAAAAGATACCAACTTGAAACTGCGCCCATTGTTTGTCAGCAATATATATTCAGGAATATTAACAACGGAGCTATCAGTGGAATGAAGCTGCAGGCACTCCTCAAATGGAACCAATTGCTCCAAATTACTGGCATCCTCATGAAATTTTGGGTCAAGTTGAACAGTCCACTGTAAAGAAAAACATATACTTAATTCTAATGATTAAAACAATAGAAAAAATCTAGTACAACTAACATGTTTGTGCTCCCCAGCAGACACAGTGGAATAGCTTTTCTTTAACCTTATTTATCATAAAGGAGTCCTACATTCCTACTAGGTTACTGTACAAGTAAAACATCATCTTTCCTTGGACAAATACACTGCTGATAATTCCAGTCTCTTCTGGGAGAAGGGAAGATAAAAGCTGGATAGGATAATGCAAACAAGCTAAGAGGAAGTAAGGAACTGACCTCACTTGTTTGTTGGCATGCATTACTCCCACGTAGATATATTCCTCTTAGTTTTGGAACTGCAAAACATGCATGGTGTTATGTTGTCAAATAAAATATATCAACTCAACATTAATAGCAAATATGGATCTTTTAAGTTTCAAGTGTTTCTGCTCAGAGTAGTCCTTTATGTAGATATTGCATTAGCTGCGTGATTTCATGTATAGGGTCTTATTTGTTTATTTCCCTACACATGTACATGTACACATATTTTGGCCTTTGGCCCATTGCAATTGCCTAAGGTCCATTTGCAACATGCCATCATAGCCATGTTTAGTGTTTTCCTCCCGCCCGAAACCCTAGACCCTCCACTACCTCCTGCCACCACCAGGCCACCAGATATGGGACGCTTTCTTCGCCCTTGGGCATAGAAATGGGAGCAATTCCTTGCCCATCGGGTAAACGGGCATGGGTGAGCTCCACCCGTACCCGTACACCCATTTACCCATCAACCGTCACTGACACGTGGGCCATACACTAAAACAAACCCTAGGCCATCCCTCAACCCGGCCTCCAATCTGCTGACTCCCAACCCCAGCCGCAATCTCCCAAAATCTCCTCATTCTCCCCAATCTCCCGATCTAAACCTACGGCCTGCCGCGCGGCCTGCCGTCCACCTGCATCCACCACCTCCTCCTCTAGCTAGGGTTTCAATGGCGGCGGCAGCAATCACGTCTAGCCACAGCCCCGACGACGGACACACCATGGACAACGAGAACCTTGTTAACAAATATATTGCCTTATTGTAATACCCTAGAATATCAATTAAGCACATAATAGCATTAATGAGTAATTAGATTAGTAATTAGCGTATTTTACTTACTTCCAAATAAAGTAACGAATAGAGTAGAATGAGGATTGACGTCAGACCCGCAGGCGTGGTATTGATCACCGAGATACCAAACCGGTTGGGGCCGAGTCGGCACCTCTCGCTAGATCGCGTTCATCCTTCGGCAATCATACTTACCTGTCGGACTACGAGTGTCCGTAGCAATTTCGGTCAATAGGAGAGAATGCAGTTAGTAACTCGGTAAATGGGAAGGGGGGGAGAGCCTGGTAAAAACAATCATTTGACCAATCCTCAAGCCAGCACAGGAGGTTCATCCCCCCAGCCTTTCAGCACGTCAAACGAGGCAGCCATACCCCTTTTTACTTTTCGGTCACAAGGAGCAAGCACCAGCCTCCATTCACTTTTAACCGAGAGAGAGAGCAAGCAAGCCTCCCGTTCTTTCCTTCTTCTCCAACCAAGAACCACCAGAGCAAGAACCACCGAAGGCAACCGAAGGAGATCCCCAAGAGCCAGCAGAACAAGGAGATCCCCAAGAGCTGGCGGAGCGAGGAGAACCACAAGAACGAGCCGGAACAGAGAAGGTCCCCAAGAGCCAATCGAGCAAGAAGGATTCCCCAAGAACAGAGCAGGCGACCTCACCTTCTTCCTCTTCAACCGAACCCCCAAACCCGATCCCAGGTGCACAGCCGTTCCTTAGCCTTCCAAGTAGCAGCAGCATCTGTTCTTGTTCGGCCAAGAGGAGAGAAGAGAATAGAGGGGGGGATTAGGGAAGAGAGGGGGGGGAGAGGAAGGGGAACACCGAGCGGCGGCTGGACCAGCGACGGAGGGAGTCGCCAGAGGAGGAGCGGCGTGCTAGCGTCGGAGGCCGGCATGGAGGAGGGGACCGAAGGGGGAGCTTGGTCCCAGGCGAGTAGGGCAAAGGAGGAAGCTGGGTGGAGGAGAGAGACCGAGTGAAGAAACCGAAGGGCCAAGCCAGGTGCTCGGTTGAAGGAAAGAAAAGGGCTTTGAAGCTGAAAATGTGTAAAATAGTTAAAACTGTTAAACTGTGCTAATTTAAAGCTACTGTATTAATTGTGGTTAAACTATGAAATTGGGGCCAGTTAGGGTATTTCGAGTTAAGGGGATAGTACCCCTTTAGTTACCTGTAGTTTCCCGTAGACAAATTGGGCATCGTACGTTTGGCTGTAGATTAATTGCTGTAATAATGCCTTTTAATTGTCAGGTCTCGAGTCGAACCAGCCAGACCTTCCCCCCAGCAATTCGAGCGAGGACGCACCTTTCAATTCTATTCCAGGCAAGATTTCCCTTGAGCAACTTTATTAAAAGTCTTTAAATTGCTTTCAGTATATTTAAGTGTATCACTCATGCATAGAAAATGGTTATTCATTAAAATGAAAAATCTTAAATCGATTGCGATTGGAAATGTGGTTCAGAAAAATGGAACTGATGTTGTGATATAAATTGTGAATGAATGAATTGGCTCATCCAACGAATGGAGCCGTTTGCGTATAATTAATGTGGTGGGTAGAGGGTGCCGATGAGAAGGATTGCTGTTGCCGATGGGGCCCTCTACATAAGTTATAATATAAGGATAAACAAACTACACTTGGGCATTGAGCCGTAAATTCAATATCAACTATAGTGTGTGGAATCGGTCAGAAAAGGTTGTCCTATGAAAGTCTTAGATCTCCACATTAGGTAAATTTTTATTACGGGCATCCCCGTGGGATATGCCGGGAGGCCCATGGGGATTCGCCAAAAGGTGGCGCTATATTGAAGCCATGAACCGAGTTACTGCCGTGCGGTTGGCCGGAGTACAACTGCTATCTGCGAGTCTAGTGGGACAGCTCGGGATGGCTGTCTCCGACATCGAGTAGCAGGGTTGGAGATCTAATTCTGGATTAGTGATAAACGTTTTGGGGCCTCTCTTTCGAGGGCCACTATGGGTAAAGTGGTACAGACCTATGCAGGGTTAAAATCATAAATTCATGTCTGTCTCCTGGATTGGAGACTGCGAAAGCTTAAGCTGTCTCATATACAAGTGCTAGTAGTCCTTTTCTTTAATCAAATGACCGACCTTTAAAACTACAAAACTATTTTATCTAAAAATCTGAAATTTGAGAGAGTGAGCTATGTGCAAAAAGGAGAGAAAAATTCATATCATTATGTTGCTATTAATACTTGTTGAGTACGTTGTACTCACTCGTGCTTAATTCTCCCTCTTCTTAGAAGGTGAGCTTAATGGATCCACTGACGAGACTTGGAGTGAGGGTGATCCGCAAGACCAGAACCTATCAGCGGAGTACTATTACTACTACTGCAGTCAGGAGGAGTAAGGGTTCTAGGGGACCGTCACCTGGTGTTAGACGGTCACTGGAGTAATTATAAGTTGTATTATATTTTTGTTGTACTTGGAACCGATGTAAAATTATTGTACCAGGCCTATAAGCCATGCGTGGCTAGAATGTAATATATTTCAAGTTCAGTCTCTAATTATTGTTCTGTTGCAACACTCTGAATACGGTGTAGTAACTAATAAAGTACCGGGACGCCCAGTACTTTGTTAGCTACTATATCGAGATTCGTGTAATTAATTTAGGATAATGCCCAAGTGGAGGTTAATTACCTTAGGCTAATTATGCGGGTCGCCTCACTTATATAGTTATTGCTTTATATAGGATTGACTTTTGTACCCTCATGTACACTATATATTCTGGCTTATTGGCCTCATATTGAATACAAGTGCTAATCCCAACACGATATCAGAGCAAGGTTAGGGCTTCACCGGCATTGCACTTGCGCCATCCTAGCTACCACCTGCGTACTTCCGCTTCCCCCGGGAGGAGCAATCTCCACTCCCGGGGGCAGCCACGTCATTGCTGGCTTCTCCTCCTGTCAGTCAGGAGGAGCGCTAGTTCACCACCGTCTGGAGGGCCGAGTCGCTGTCGGATCCCAAGCATCTACACCGCCGGCTCCACTCCACGCGTAGAGCTGTCACCAGATCCAGCCTCTTCCCACGCGCTGGCACCAGATTTGGATCCAACCTCTACACCATCGCCGAGCGCCTCTACACCGCGCTCATCAATGAGTCATCATCCTCCAGTCGGTCGAAGTTCCTGGCGCGGATTCTTCTGTGGCGGGTGCCACCATCTTCGACGCCCGTCTGCGAGCTCTATCTGACTCAGCCGCCCGCCTTTGGCCTCCACCCATATAAAGAAGCCTTCGACCGGCCGACCGGTCGCCTGCGGTTTTCTTCCACCGCGTCCTATCCTCCGCCGCACTAGCGAGCTCCAGCTGCCCGCCGATCGTCGGCGATGCTTCTCCCGGTTGCTTGCCCGCCCACGATTACCGATTAAATTTCACTGATCGGATTTCAATCAAGCTCCTGATCGGATTAAATCCGGTTCTAGGTGTTGGCTCTGTTTTCCATCACGGCTCTGGTCGGTTCAGCTCTGGTTCCGTTTCCAGCTGAGCTCCAGTTTTCGGCGCTAGATCAGCTCCGGCTTCTCAGCTCCGGCTTCTCAGCTCCGGCTTGGCTCAATCGGCTCCGTTTTCAACTTTCTTGCTCGGCTCGGCGCCGTGTTAGCTCCTTTTGTTGGCTCTGGCTCTTCTGATCAACTCCGCCTACTCGGCTCTTTTCGTCAACTCGGCTTGGCTCATTTCGTCGGCTTTCCTTTGTCAGTTTTACTTCGTCGGCGCGGCTCCTTTGTCGGCTTTCCTTCATCGACATGTTTCAGCTCTCTGTAGGCTCTTTTCGTACCCTCATGTACTCTATATATTCTAGCCTATGGGCCTCATATTGAATACAAGTGCTATTCATAACAAACCTCACCTTCGAGACCTCACCGAGTGTCGAGGTCGTCAGCAGCTTCGACCAGATGGGAATCCGCGACCACCTCCTCTGCGGCATCTACGCCTACATCTTCGAGAAGCCCTCCACCATCCAGCAGCGCGCCGTCCTCCCCATCATCAACGACCGCGACATCATCGCCCAGGCCCAGTCCGGAACTGAAAAGACCATGATCTCGTGCTTCGTCTGCTAGATCGTAGGCACTGATGTCCGCAAGTAAGCCCTCGTTTTACACCAATTTTTCTCCTAATTATGCGGATCTATTTTTTGCTATCTTTGCTAGCCCTTTGCTGTTGGTATCTGTAATATTTGGTGAACCAATTATGGCTTACATATTATCGCATATATTTGTTACACCAAGCAATTAGGGCGCTGAAATTATACATCTGTTTTGTATTTTGGATGTGGTAGCATGCATGATTTTGAAATGCATTTATTCTTATTTTATCTTCCTTGAGGTCAGATTAGATGCATCTATGATTTTAACATGCAATTTTTGTGCTAAAAGTTTTTTCTTTTATCTGGTTTTGGGATTAGATTAGATGCCATTGATGTAAGTTTATGTTGATGGTCCATTTTAATTGATTGATGTTGGTGGTGGGTAAACAGGCATGCCCGCAGGCATCGGATACCCGCGGGTAACGGGTATAGGCGAGGTTCCCTACCCGCTTCCCTTTGCAGGTATACCCGGGGGCGAGGAATTGGCTGGCGGGTATGGGTATGGGCGAGCACTACCCGTGCCCATTGTGCCCGATTACCATCCCTAGCCGCCGCCGCCGTTCCTTCCCCCGTCGGCTCTTGGCACCGTCACCTCGTCCACGCCACTACCGACTGCTGTTCCACGCCCGATGGCACCTCCTAGTGGTTCGAGGGTCGTCTCGGTTCCGAAGCCACCGGTAACCTTCAATGGGTTGTTGAACTACCGCGAGCAGCCTTGCTCCACCCTGCCGGTGGAGCCTGATTTTCCTACGGATGCTGACAAGGCTACTCAGAGAGCTTTAGTTACCGCCTTTGAGGAGGTGATGAGGTGTACTACACGCAGCTCCACACCTATGAGGTGAGGCAAAATGACAAGGCTCGTGCTTTCGCTATTCTGGTGGGTAGCATGGACGTCAACCTCTATATGGATGTGCTTAAGCTGTCAGCCCCTCTACTAAAGTGGAAGCGCCTTTGTGACCACTATTGAGCTGACGAGCGATACTATGTACCTCTTGGTCGTGCACCAGACACAGTCCCTTCAGAAGATGGATGCTTCAGAAGATGGATGCCACATTGGATAAGTTCTACCAGCAGATGTCTGCAGTGTGGCGCCATCTGGACTCAATCGGACTGAACGTCTACCGGATCTATCCCTACTATGCGCCAGTGGGCATCTATGTGATTTCTTGACAGCTACTGACGTGCTGAGAAGACTTGCCTTCGTATGCAAGGGGTGGGGGTCAACTGCAATCCACTTCTATCTTGACTACTCGCACCCCTACTCCACTAGTTGCTGTCAAGCTCCTGCTCCACCAGCTCCGTCTCCTGCACCAGCTCCCTCTAATGATTCTGTCTTAGCATCATTTCGATCTTGTTCACTATGATGTATGGGCCCGGCTCCCTTTGTTTCAAAAGGGGGTCATAGTTACTATCTGATCTTTATTTATATTTCTTCAAGATACACTTGGCTCTATCCTATGTCTTCTCGCAGTTAGGTCCTCACTATTTATTAGCAGTTTGCCACCATGGTTCACACTCGATTTGACTCGACCATTCGGCTTTTTTATGCTAACTCTACTGGAGAGTACCTCTCGACTACGCTTTGTTGTTTTCTTACTAAGCAGGGTACTCTTCATCAGTACTTCTGTCTTGGTGCTCATACTCAGAATGTTGTCTCTGAGCATAAACATAGTCACCTTGAGACAACTCATGCTCTTATACTTATGTTCCACCTCACTTCTAGGTTAAGGCTGTCTCTATGACTGCTCTTCTTATCAATCATTCACCTTCTTCTGCTCTTCAGGGTTGTACTCCTGCTGAGCATTTTACTTGCACAAGTCCTCGGTGAAGTCACCTCCATTGTTTTGGTTGTGTCTATTACATTCGTCCACCTCGTGAGCTCACCAAGCTAATTGCTCAGTCCGTTGAGTGTGTTTTCCTACTGTTGAAGTATAAGTGAAGCCCGTCTTTCCTCATCAGCTTAAGCTTTTGGGTGAATTGACTGGTGCATGCAACTCAATATGGTATCAGAACCAAGAGCTCTTAAGTTCAAGACCCAGTTAGTGCAATTAAAAAATAATAATTGCAGCGCGCTTCTATTCCACGTCTTAGGCCTGAGGGAAGCCTACACGTGAGGGGGAGTGTTGAAGTATAAGTGGATTGCCCGTCTTTCCTCATCGGCTTAAGCTTTTAAGTGAACTGACCGGTGCATGCAACTCAATAACTACAACACTAATCGTAAAGGTTATCGCTATTATAACCCTACTGCTCGAGGATGAGGATCTCTCGTGGCGTCACTTTCGATGAGTCTCATCCTTATTACCCTCTTCCTTCTACTACCAGTTCCACTTCTCTTGTGTCAATTTCTTTTCTGCCTTTTCCTGACTCTTTGATTCCTCCTCCTACCCCTGTCTTATCTTAGTCGCCACAGTCGTCCTTGTCTCCTCCGAAGGCTCCTACCAGCTCCTCTGTTGAGATCTCCCCTTTTTTGTTGCACAATTCTAGTTGTCCGAGGCCTACTACTACTCCAGTTGAGGCATCTTCTTCTTTCACTCTTCCATCCTTTGCTGGGTTCTGATCCAGCCTCTCCTCCCAGATACGATATTCGTACTATTAGGCCTCCTGAGCATTACGGCTTCACAACCTCTTCTCTTGCTAAGCCTACGACTTACCGTGAGGCTGGTGCTCACCAGAAGTGGCAACACGTGATGGCTGAGGAGATTGCTACTCTACAGCGTACTAGCAGTTGGGATCTTATGCCTTACTTGCACGACACTCCAATCACATGCAAGTGGGTGTACAAGACCAAGACTCGCTTGGATGGTTCTCTTGAGCACTAAAAGGCTCATCTTGTGGTGTGCAATTTTTAGCAAGAGCATGATCATGACTATCAGTGTTATTACGGCATCGCCTAGGCGTCGCCTAGGCATCCAGCCGACCGCTAGAGCTCGCAGCGCCGGCTCGCCTCGCCTGAACCGGAGATGCCCCGTCGTCGGCTTCCCCAACTCCCCCGCCGCCACCTTCCTCTGCTTTGAGTCGCCTCGGGCTGTGCCTCCACCGTCGCGCGGGTCGCGCAGGGGCGATGGGGAGTCGGGGAGTGGCGGTGGGGGAGACGGCGCGGGGGAGACAGCGCGGAGGCGGCGCGGGGGAGATGGGGAGTCAGGGAGGGGCGGCGGCTGCATGGGGACATGGGGGAGTCGGGGAGTCGGGCAGCAGGGGTAGGGTTAGGGGTTGGGAGGAGAGGTAGCCAGACTGGGCGGGGTTGGGCTGGCCAAGTGGGCCGAAACTTGGGCCAAAAAGGATTTCAGGACATAGAAAAGAGGAATATACACTAGTTTTTTTTGTCGCCTAATCTTCGCCTAGGCGCCCGCCTAGGCGTCCAGGCGCCCCAGAGGCAACTCACCTCGCCGGGGCGCCGTGATAACCATGGTGTATGATGAGACCTATGCTCCTGTTGCGTGAGAATATGCATGAGATCTACATTCAGCCGCCTCGTGGGAATTCTGTCTCTAACAACATGGTTTGTCGCCTTCCCCACTCTGACTATAGGCTCAAGCAAGCCCTGTGTGCTTGGTTTGAGCGCTTTTCCGTTGTCACTGTTGTCGGCTCCTCTGCTAATGATCACGACCATGCTCTCTTTGCCCACACTTCTCATGGTCATTACTGAGGATGACCCTTAGTATATTGATTTTGTGAAGAAGTGTCTCAGTGAGTAGTTCTTGACGTCTGATATGTTCTATGATACCTTCGCAGGACCACTCAAAGTACTCGACGCCTTTTCTTTCCTCATTCCAGAACCAACACACAGTACCAAATTTTTTGCTTGGTTCTTTGGAAACTGCATTTTAGGCCAACATCACAGAACTAACACACAGTACCAAATTATGAATACAAATTAGATATATTAGTAATTGTAACCAGCATCAACAGGATCAATAGCCACACTGAAAAATGTAAAACAAAATAATTATGCGCATAGGATTGGATATGATGGTGCCAACTCCCAAGAACCATGACAATACAACAGATGTTAAGGTTGCATCTTTATTTAAGGATAGTGGAAAATTATAGCGTAAAGCTGAAAACACACATCATGAACGCATGCACATGCAAAACTTCATTACTCCAAAACACTTACTTCAAAATAAAGCACAAATTTTGTACAAATTATTAAAGCTCTAAGTAGAATGCTTTCAGCCCTTCAATGAAAAATAAGAACCTTGCCACCACTTGATTAAATGAGATTTTATAAGGACCTTCAGTAGAAGAATTATTAGCTTAAATAATATAAACAGAAATGACACTTACTTGTCTTTCCTACTTGATTGATTGAGATCCTATAAGAAACAAGTGGCAACTTCTGAGCCTGCTGCGCATATTTAAAAGCTCTGAAAAAGCAACCAATATATGACATTAACTCAAAATTAAACATCATCAGACTAAGAAAGAAGTTTTTCTCATAGAGCATAACAGAGACAAGACCATTTGCCCTAACCTATCAACTTGCAAAAGCCCATGTCCTGTAGTCAGTTTCTCCTCAGGCACATCACTTATAGATGCAGTTGTATTCTCAATTGCCTTCCTAACAGTATAAGGGCTTAATGGAATGCCTTCAGCCTAAAATATATCCTTCATTAAAAGAAACTAAATACAATCTTTTTTGTCTTGCTTTACTAAACATGAAAAATGCTGATCACATTGCATTATTGAAAAAAAAATGTTGGCCAGACAAACCTTCATGGCACTAACAAGAAGAGCAACCCCACCACAGGCAGAAGGAGATGACATGGAAGTACCATTCATGAGCATACGAGACTGAAGTGTCCATGTTGGTACAGGAGCTACTGCTCCACCAGGCGCACTAATGGAGACACCAAGATCCCCATCAGCAGTAGGACCTCGGCTAGACCTTACAAGTCCAACCACAAACTTCAATTTTCAATAACAAATTTCAATGTTACAGTTTAAAGTAACACAGGCACATTCTAGTTAATCATATGTTAAGTCGAGATTAAAGATATGGATAAGCTAAGCATAAATTGACCACCTATCTTATGTGAGACTAGAAGTAACAAAAACAACTTAATAATGTACTGATTAGCCACAAGTAGGAAATGGGATATTTAGCGAACCAGATGTGCCATCAAGTCATCACAAACAGACATGATGATCAACTATCAACTTTTCCCTCCTTACTTTATCTTTGTGGCAATGTATAGGTACTGTGAATTATGTGGAAAGAAAAACAAATATGTAATCCAACAAATTGGGGAACTCATAATGGCTCAATGTTCATAGAATCTACGAGACCGCAACACATATGCAGGCATAAACAATGATGTGAACAGGGCCTCAAACATAAGTAACAATCATCCTCATGGTAGAAACACCTACAGTAGTGCTATGCAACCAGTACCCACGCTTTTCCTTAAACCAAACACGATGAAGCAAATCTGAAAAGCACGCTCTGCCAACCCATAAAACCTAGAGTTCCTTTAGAGAAGCAAAGCCTCAAGAAAATATGACCATCCTTTTCCTTGCCCTTTTTTTCAACTGCTACCAATATTTAACCAAGAAAAGTATAATCTATATAATATATGACATACAGGTGAGACTAAATGCTGAACATTTGGTCATGAGGCCAAAAAGTTCTTAAAAACTTAATAAAAAAATCATCCGGTGGACCTGGATTACAATGACTTAGATGTTCCCCCTTTTCCATAACCTGGGCAGATATTGCTAATTTTAGAAGGCTAGGGCAATTATTCCAACGTGAAGAGCCTAAATAAAGAGACTCATGACTGTAACTCCTGGATCATAAAGGAGCACCAAACATCAAGGCCCATAACATGAGCATCTTATCTAAGGTTGAATGAGGATGTGCCCACTGCTCACATTATATAAACTCATATCATGGTATGTCTAGAACAGGTAGCCATATAAACCAACCAAATAGACAGTAGGATTTTGTTTTGCAGAAAGTTGAGGTTAAATTCTGTCAGACTTACTTTAATTGAATAATCTATTTTGTCACTTGTTGTTTGTGACAAGAATACCTCAGATGATGCAAATGTTGGGTGTACCATAAAATATCATAACAGCAATACAGAATAAATGAATGATAACATACCATGTGTATTCGATCCCCTCGGCTGCAGGTTGTACGACACAGTGAGCTCCAGCAGCCATAGCGGGCGAGACATAAGCACCAACACCAATAATGCTTGAACTAGTCCCACCAGGAGCACCAACAGTGTTTAAAGCGGGACCATTGTTTCCAGCACTACTAATAAATATTATACGATGCTTGTCAACAACCTGTGAAACAATATAGAGCTGTTAAATTTTGACAAAACATTCTAAGAGAGAAGACTGGAAACTCCGAGGATAAATACAGATAAGAAATAACAGTATGGAACAGGAGCCCACCTCATTAGCAAGATCAATGAATCTGCCATAGTCAGGAAGAATGGTAGCCTCTCCGTAGCTCATATTAATCAGGTCACATTTGTGCTGGATATACAAGAATGCAAGGAAGCAGTTCGTTTAAAACAAAACATTAGATCTCAGGCGGAACAAAGGTTGCGAAACACAATTGATCGAATAATTGTTATCGGCCATTATGCACTTGATTGGGATGCATTGATGAAGGAATTGAGTTCAATAGACTAGAAGCAGATACACTTTGTTATTTACTCTGATAAATAATACGCAGAATGGAGGGAATATTATCACCTCTACTGCAGCTATCAAGGCCCGAACCAGGCCTGTCCCTGTCTCCATTGATCCTAAGCGGGTATCTCCAATCTTACAGGAAATCAATTGTGCTCCAGGTGCAACTCCATTAAGCAAAGGTTCCTGTTTAAGAAAAATTGAATAGAATAGTGCCTCTACAATTTTCATATAAATGAAAAACCAAGGGCTAAGAAACATACATCAGGATGAAAAGCAGCTGCAATGCCAGCAACGTGGGTAGCATGCGGAGAGCAATCAGTTACTATGCTAACAACATTCCCATCATCGTAAACATTTGTTACAAAAGAGCAAGCGTCTAATTTGCTAAAAATCCCGAACTTCCGTTCAAGCCTGCAGAAGATCAGGAACACAACACATGGACGATAACCTTTTTAGTTTTAGGTGGTACAAGTAATATGGATTAATTGCATAAGATAAGGATAAGATATGAAAATAGCATGAGGTTGAAAATATAATTGAAAACATTCATAATAGATTAAGGGCTTAAACCATAAGAATGGATGCAGCAGTAATGTTCTCTACATGGTATATAAGCAAGTCATATAAAAACAAAGTGAAATGTTCTACAAATCAGGGCTTAAAAATTATTAAGGTTTGCATTTCAGGCTTTCAGCGCATTAAGTATCCGTGTGCATATACACATACAAATAGAAAACAAACAAATAAAATGTCTTTCTGGGATAAGAAAGGAGCATTAAACTTTGTGTGCAAGGAATTACATCATCTACTTTACAAATCAACAACACAAGATCGACTATACCTGTAGTTAGTCAACGGCACAAAATCTGCTAGTTTTCCACAATTTTTGTTACCCTCGAGGCCCTGAGTATCAACAGCAACCCTCCACACATCACCATCATGCCATGCAACAACATCAATCGCAGGCCCCCTATCATCATAACCCTACAGGAACAGAAATAAGACATGGACAGTAGAAGCCAACTAAAACTTCCCTCGCACCATATGTTCACTTTCTTACTTCTGCTTGTTTCTTCAGGTAATCGAGTCTGTTTTGCAGATCTTCATGAGCCTTTTTTAGCATGGCATCATCAGGCTTGCTGTGTTTCTGCGATCATTTTCAATGGAGATGAGACACTTCTTTAGAAAGGTGTTTCATAATCTCATAAAAACAGAGTGGAATGCAGTATTCATGTTAACTGGAAAATCAACTCATATAATAGCGAAATACAGGCCATTTCATAATTTTTAATGGTATCTCCTAATTGAACTATTTCAATTATCTGTCACATCACAAATTCACAATAATTGACAATAGCAAACTGTGCAAAGTGCAAACTGTATAGAGTACATATAATAAACAGCAAAAAAGATATGCAAGGGAGAATCGAAATTGTAACAAAAATAAATCCAATTGCATTCATGAAAATCACTCCAAACCTTTTCAAAATCATTCAGCTGCTTCAGAGCCTCGGATATTGCTTCCTGGTTTTCCTCGTCCCATTTCTTCTTTCTTTCTTTCTGAAGTCATAGCGAGTAAATTCTTAAAAAGATATGGAGTTTGATAAAATACATTCAGAATGCAGGCATGTGAAATTTACCTTCAATCGAGAGGTAAGTGTGTCCGTAAAGAGTTCATATACCAATTTACAGCCAACATGCCAATCTTGAGAAGGGTTCTTCCATGAGGGGTTTACAATCAAATGAGTGCCTGGGTGTAAACAGAGATTAGCATATTACGGAATAGGGGCAGGAAGTTGCCTTTCAGAATACGGATATTCTTCTAGGTGTTGAGCCCTACAGGCAGCATTGGCTGACAGAAAAATGCAATTCACTCAATAGTAAAAACTAAAACACAATTGGTAGATATTACTTTAAAAACTAATAGCATCGATATCAATATGTACATGCTAAAGCTGAACAACATTGAACAAAGAAAAGGTACATTGCCTGCTATCATTAAAAGCAAAAAAAAAGAGGTTTACCGCTTACACTCCAAACACTTTTACTAATTCACATAAATGGTGGGCTTTAAATGCTACCCCATGAGATGATTAATATAAGCAACACAAACCATAAACACCGTATGGATCATCACCAACCTGAAGCACCAACAATAGCACCATCAGCATCAGCTTTCACCACTTCTGATGTGTCAACATCACCACTACCCGTGCTGCATTTAAGAGCATACTTATACATGAATACATCATTCAAGAGAAGTTGGCATCTGAAAAAGAAACAGACCAGCTTCCAAATAGAGGAAGTGACACAGTACCAATCAAGAACGTCAATGATCTTGGGCTTCCCATCTGATGTAGTCTGCAACCCAGCCACAGACGGATCAACTCCGGAATCTATAACACATACAAGTCACATCAACACAAAACAACTAGGGTAATCGAATATTATGAAATATACAAAATTGCACACCCGAGTCATATCCATCACAGATCATCAAAAATTCAAACTACACCCACGTAGCTCTTGATTAAACTAGAAACCTTCCATAGCACCATCTATTGGAGTTGTAAACTTGTAATAGCCTCTGACTAGTAAGCTTTCTCAGCATGTTTATCATAACATTACCTGACTACTTGCCGTAGCAGGTCATTTCTGTAAACAGAGGCACTATGTCCTATGCTCCGAGATCTAAGGAGCTGTTACACCAACAATCATGCAAAACAAGTAAAAGCTGCTACAATCATATGACCCATATAACAAGCAAGTAAAATCACCCCCATAAGCTGCAAACAGGATTCTATAAATACCAAATCAGCTCCCAGAAAATTCAATTAGCTCTTCCATGGGCCATCAATCTCCCACATCTGACGAATATTACATCCATGGACTTAAACTGCAAGTATCAAAAGTACAATATGCTCTACACAATTGGCACTGGCTGTTGGACTGAACAAGGAAAAACGCATCGCACCCAAGTGAATTAGTAAGTCCAAATACCCTGTCGTAACAGAGAAAACTCAAGCTACACAATTCAATGTATTCACCTACATAAACCCTACAAACTGTACATAACTACGAACCAAACCACCTCGTGAGGTCCACTCGCTAGTTGAGGGCATGCCATGACAGAATTCAGCCGAAGTTCGAACCTTCCCAGATCCAAGTATCGCCTACTTGAAACCCTATGGATCGAACCGAACTGCCAATCAGACCACCACGGCGAACTCCCGTCTCAAGGTGAAGTCAACTACAGCCAACCCTCAGGGCAGTGGCACGCATCGACTGGTCGGAGCAGGGGGAGGGGGCACTCACCGAAGATGGCGATGAGCGCGCCGCGGCCGTCGTACTCGGGGTGCGCGGCGAGGAAGCGGTCGACGCCGATCTCCTTCTTCGGCATCAGAGACTCGAGGAACGAGGGCTCGGTGAGGCGGAAAACACCCGCGGTGGCGGCTGCGGCGGTCGTCTCCTCGGCGGACGGCGGCGGCGGCGAGGAGGACGAAGAAAGCATCGCGGTGGCCGCGACGCCTATGCTAGGGCTCGGGCCTCGAGTCGAAACCGACGGAGCAGTGGTAGCGACGGGGAGTGGTGCGGAAGAGGAACAAGCGGACACTGCGGGATGGATCAGCCGCTGGTGGGCGACGGGTTTATGTAGCGGCGCTGCGGCTGCAAAGCTCCCGTGCCAGCGCCACATGGGGTGCGCAGTGCGCTGCCTTTACACGTTTCGAACGGATATATGAGTTTCTAATTTGAATTTGTATAATTTAGTTGCGGAATCTGCGTGGCTTTCGAAATGATGACGAGGCAATGGGTGGTTGGGGATCACTTGGGTTGGAGGTAGATGGTGCACTGCTGCATTCGAACAGCAATGGAGGCTCTGCCCGCCGCCGGTGGGGATGACTGCACTTGCAGGCTGGCCGCCGGTGGTTGGCTGGGAGTACTGGAGCGTGGCAGTTGCTGACTGGATAATTTTGGTGCTTTGCTGATAATGTACATGCAAGATCCAAAGGAAATATGTGGGGACAAATACGGAAAATCTAGAAATGATATTTTGCACTCATATTTGTGAAACACTTCTTTGGGGTGTTAAAACACTTCTACACTCCTGTATTTGTACTTATCAATTAACGTCACGTATAAATATTCAAGTCCTGCTCCATACAGACATTTGTTTTCAAATACTCCTTCCGTTTATTTTTATAAGACACGATTTGACTTGGTATAGTCTTTAAAATAGAGGTTTAACCGTTAAATTTTTTTATAATATTTTGTTCATAGCTATAAAATCATAACTATATAAAAGTGTTTTCAAATACGAATCTAACGATATCACTTTTGTGTTATATAATCTATATATCATTGAACTAATTGTTAATCAAAATTTACAAATTTAGAATTTTCAAAATTTTGAAATACGTGAACACCATATAAAAATCAGTTGAGGGAGTATTGAGTATGCCATTTTGTTTCCATGAGACCATGACTAACGCAGCTCGCCTGGGGCTGAGGCAAGCTGCATCGACCGTACGAGCTACAGAAAACCTTGGAATGAACGCAGACTGTATGCCCAAAGAAAAGTTTGCATGACATGAAAAGGCCAAATTCATTGCATGCTAATGCCACATACTAACCATCTTACAGGGGAAGAAAATCTGGGCCTCTGCCGCTGTCCACGTCACTGTTTTTCGCGGCCAGCCCCCGCATCTTTCCCGTATTTGCGTAGGATGCCTGTAGCCCAGCCCGTCAATCCGGTCGTCCACGCGTCCCGTGCCTGCTCCTTGTCGCCGTTTGTTCTACGCATGATGGGTTCCGGTCCGGGCTCGCGTCCCCGCCCGTCGCGTCCTCGCCTCTCCTCCTCACGTCCTCCGCCCCTCCGATGCCTCCGCTCTCCTCGCGTCCTCCGCCCCTCCGATGGCTGATAAAGGGCCGTGAAATCCGACGCCGAGGGCCGCCGGATCCCTCCGTCTTCGCCGCGATGCGGCACCTTCTCCTCCGCCCCTCCCACCTCCGCCTCCGCGCTCCCCGCTCCATCGCAGACCCTGCCGCTCCCCCCTCTTCCCGTCGGAGCTCCCACCTCCGCCTCCACGCTCCCCACTCCATCGCAGACATCTCCCGATCCTGCGGCTTCCCCTCTTCCTGTCGGAGCCTGCAAGGTGGCGATTCGGTTCCATCTCCGCCGCGTCCGCACTGCTCTCCTCCGCCGCGTGTCGGCTCCGACTCCGACGGCATCTCCTCCTCCGTTCCTCCCACCTCTGCCTCCACGCTCCCCACTCCATCGCAGACATCTCCCGATCCTCCTCGTCCCAGTCATCCCCCGCACCTGCGGCGCCGCTAAGCTCCAAGGCGCTGGCCCAGCACGGCCACGGCCGCGGCGCGGTGGAAAAGGATCCGATCAAGATGTGGGAGTGGTACGTGGAGTGGCTGTACCAGAACAAGGAGCTCGGCCTGTTCATGGACGTCAGTCGAATGGGGTTCACGTAGGAGTTCCTGCAGCGGATGGAACTGCGGATGCAGCGCGCCTTTGCGGCCGATGGGGGACGCATGGTGGGGCACTACTAGCTCCACAACTCCAACCTCGCCCCCAACTCCTTCCTCCGCACCAAGATTGAGACTACCCTCGGCCGCATCCTTGCCTTCTCCCACGATGTCATCTCCGGCAAGGTCACCGCAAAATTTTCCATTTGCTTGACATACTAACACTTGTTGCTGCTCCAAAGTCTGGATTGGATAAAATCTTTGGTTTTGTTGTGCTATTCTTTGATATTTAGGGCTCCACTATGATAAAAGCTTAATTTTGCCGGTGAGTTCAGGGAAGGTGAGGGAGGTTATACCGTTATAATCAGTCAGAGAAAAAGGACCGGTGGTTGTTAGCTTTACTTACCTGACGTTTGATTTATGATTATCTGGGAATCATACTAGATAACTCAGTTTTGATTTATGATTAGTTAGGCTTACCGTATTTCCTTCTTAGACGTTATTATCAAGCACGTTAACAAAGAATTAAAATGACTTTGTTTCATTGTGTATTAATGAGGTTTCATTGTGTATTATCTTGCTGATATTTAATGCTAGACCTGTGTTTCTTTGCAGGTGAGTAAGAATATATTCTTGTTGAAGTCACTAGATGAGCTGTTTCAGAGGGACAGGGAGGCGGTGTATTTTCCAGCTCTTGAAGGATTAATGGAAAACGTACGACCTGGACTCGGCCATTGTTTTTGAGAAACTGAACTTATATTGGACTTGCTACGATGTGCCTACTTTATTTTCTCTCTTCTTTGAAACTACTTTAACCGATTATTCTGTTGTTACTTAATCAGGCATCTTATTCTCGATGATTCACTAATGATGGTAGTGAATCAATATTTTTGGTAACTTGCGGTAGAAATCTTTAAACTAAATGCTATGTTGCAGTAAAGATCTACACCATAGATTCTTCTGCACAGACCAAAATAATTATTTTCACTTAATAAACAGTTAGTTCTTTGCACCAATGCATCCATCCATTCTATTGTTGATATATACTGTTGTTTGAGGGATAATTTACTTTTGGGATAATTGGATATATGCCACTACAGGAACAGCTTATTCGAGATTTGCCATCGTTCCTTTGCTTTTTCGAACGATGCCATTATGAAACCGTGCTTATTCGAAATATGCCACCGCTCGCGTCCGGTCACGACACGTGTCCCGTATTAATTGGATATATGCCATCAGAGGAACCGCTTATTCGAGATTTGCCATTGCGGACGGGACACGTGTCGTGACCGGACACGAGCGGTGGCATATTTCGAATAAGCACGGTTTCATAATGGCATCGTTCGAAAAAGCAAAGGAACGATGGCAAATCTCGAATAAGCGGTTCCTGCAGTGGCATATATCCAATTATCCCTTTACTTTTTTATGTTGTTGGTGGCAAAAGTTTCTGTACACATAATTGTAGATATTTTTTTCCATATATTCAGGCAGGATTTGGCATGGATGATGTAGTAAGAAAATGCATCGCATACACACTGAATGAAAAGCCATTCAATCCTTATGTGGTTGTGGATCTCATACATCTTAGGAAAGCTTCCGATACACACTGAATGAAAAGCCATTCAATCCTTGCGTGGTTGTGGATCTCATACATCTTAGGAAAGCTTTGATGTTAGAAGATGCTGAAGCCACTGAAATTTTGAATGAGATTTCAAGACGAATTGTTCTATTTATTTTCCATTAAGAGAGTTTGAATTTTCATGTAACGGTCCTATTTACATCTTATGTGCGGATTATGTTCTTACAATTTTGGTTAAAAAACATTGTTGCGTTAATTTTTTTTAGAACTAATACCCACTGCCCTTATTCTGTAGGTAAAAAACTATGTTGAATGGGTTGTTAGCTCCTTTAGATGTGATGCACACAAAATGCATGCGCTGAACCAACGATGCAAATTTTCAAGTCGTAAACAGCTTTGCTCACTGTTATTTCCATCATCCTTGCTGTCCATGAATCACGTTATGTTTCTGTTTTCGGTTACCACAAAGGTTTGAAAAAAGGGATAATTGGATATATGCCACTGCAGGAACCGTTTATTTGAGATTTGTCATCGTTCCTTTGCTTTTCCGAACGATGCCATTATGAAACCGTGCTTATTCGAAATATGCCACCGCTCGCGTCCAGTCACGACACGTGTCCCGTATTAATTGGATATATGCCACTGTAGGAACCGCTTATTCGAGATTTGCCATCGCGGACAGGACACGTGTCGTGATCGGACGCGAGCGGTGGCATATTTCGAATAAGCACGGTTTCATAATGGCATCGTTCGAAAAAGCAAAGGAACGATGGCAAATCTCGAATAAGTGGTTCCTGCAATGGCATATATCCAATTATCCCTTGAAAAAATGGATAGAAGTATATAACTCACTCATGTTCAGACCTAAAGTATTACTTCCTATAGGACAGGCAGAGGGTGTTAATGTTATTGCTTGGGGTCTTTCACTTCAAAGGTATAACTAGGTTAGCCCATAGTGAAGTTTCCCTTATGTACATTTATCTGTTAATCTGGGTCTATCGGCAAGATATCTTCTTTCGAATCCTTGTTTTGCTACTAATGTTTTAAATAGAAGCCTAAATAGAATCGATATTATTGAGCATTTTGTTATCTAACAGATTTCTAAAAAGCCTTTTTTTAAGAATCAAACTACAACGAAACTTACTGACCGTAGCTTGTTGCATATTCCAGGCCTTCAATGTTCTTTGTAGCATTGGCAACATATGAGCTTGCATATTCCAGCCCAACAATGGTTCTGTATGGCATTCACAAACAGATGGGATCTCATCGGCCCAAAGGTATTGTGCTATGTATAACATATCTCCTCTTAATATGAGCATTAATTCATTTTCTGATCTTCCAAGGTTGATTTCAGCCTCAATAAGAGCGACCCACTCTGCCGCTTGGGGTTGCAGTAAGCTCGACTAAAGTTTGTTTCATACATCCCCCTAATTTCAATCTATTTTCATGTAACATTAGAATTTAGGTTTAGCACGTGCATTCCGTGGGCTAAACATGAAGAACCCTTCATGTATTCTGGCACATGTTCTAATGCCGAGATATTCGAGAGGAGATAGTACCAGGAGGAACTCATTGGCAAAGTCCAAATTATTTTGCTTAATAGCCTTCAGATAGCAGAACTTCCTTGGGAAATGGTGAATGCTGTCTTTAACATCGTTGGGTTCAATTGGATAACCTCTCCTGCTGCAACTGAGTTAGAAGCACCTATAATCTTTGACTGGTTTGCAAAAATGTTAAGCTTCGAAGCCGGTTTCTGACAAAGCTGAAATTTTTGATGATTGTGACATATGTTTTTGTAATTTGGTTCTTTTATAATATTGTAGCACCTCATAATTAATTGCCATATCCCATTTGAACTATACCTTGCTTCTCAGGTCAAGGATTTCTATGTTTTAAGAGAGGAGGTGGGAGTACATTGTATGAATGTGCAATTTTAATTTGAGAGAATTAAATCCAGGTGAGCCTCCACCAGCTCCATTTTGATTCCGATTATTTGGTGTCATGCCTAACCTTTACATGCATACATGCCATCTACAGGTTATTTAGTTGTTTTAGCATGTCAGATACCAGCGCCCAATTTTTTCCTTGACCATGTCATGCAATAAATGGTTCCACTAAACATTTTCTCAATAGTTATAAATGGCATACTGTCATGATGTGTTAGTGCCAAAGCAATTTTTTCTCAAAAGGAGTGTCAGTGTATTTCTGATGGTTTATATTGTTGCCATTATGCAGGTAAACACGGGCATTGCTATTCTGCCCATGTTCGTGGAGTTTGGTTGGGTTCCGCAGACTGTTAGCCTCATTCACCTCCTAGCTTACGTAGGTGTGTAAGAGTGATTAATGATTTATATTCACAGGGAGTTTCTATCTATGGTTCAAGAAAGAGCAGTTTATTCCCCATGAGTTTCATCCATTGTCATTGAGTTCAGTCTGTTGTTGTTGCAGATAGCAGGAGGAATATGATCCTATACGATATGGGACTGTTCTTGCCTTGATGTGGTCTCGATGGTCCATAACCACACTCTTATGGTCGTGGACAAGAAAGCTGGGCTTGCCATTTGTCCTTCTTTGTGAGTTCTTTCATGGGAATTGGTCAGGTAGGCCTTGCTAATCCAGATTATCGATTTACATCTACGTCTATCGACCTAATCCAAATTTTTACGTTTTCCTTAGATGCGAACTGTTGTGTGTTTTAGTGTGAATATATCTATTACAGAGTATATTTTTATTCGCAAAAAAAAACTAAAGCTTGAAGGTCCCACTATTTAGGAATCTATTCTATATCCAAGAATCTACAGGAACAGTTGCTAGGTCATCACCTTTACTATGATAAGAGTGTGAATTTCATAATTATTCAAAAGAAAATCACTGACTATTACATTTTTTCTTGACCTTAAGGTCATTGTGTCATGCCCAATTGTACCTTTCCAGTGGTGTTAGGGTTTGGAAGATTGCAGGCACGATTTTAGAATGTGAAATTTAACAATTTTCATATTAAAATCTAACATCATACTCTGTGAAATTCGATGCTATATGACGTAATATGAGAGTGTCACATTTTGAAATACACATTCTGGGTGCTATTGTACCTCTGGAAGCTCAGATGTTGCCTAGGGCTCGCAATGTGTTAGCTACGATGTTTGCCATGACCTTATATTCTAGCATCTCCATGCTAGCTATTAGGGGTTTCTACATTTCATCCTTCTTGCTACAGTCCAGTTAATCTGATCATGGATTGCTTCCTTCCTCTTTAGCTCTTTTTTCCCCTCTCTATTACTTGAGATCATCAGCATGTTCCTGTTGAAGTTGAAATTTTGTTCAGTGTAGCATCTGAACAGGTATGCTGTACATGGGGTTTCCTAAAGCTCTGTGCTGATTTGCTGAATGAGATATATCATATTTGTTTACGATACTGCATTTTCCAGTTTTTTATAGGAACAGGCTACCAGCTAGCAAAAAACTGCTCTACCTAACCATTTGGCAACCAAATTATGCAGATGTAGCTGTCATGAATTGCTACGAAACTGTATGCCCCTCAATGCTTGATTTGACACATGCAAGTATAAGCTATGATTTTCTAAGATAATGTAATATAGTGAGCTCAAGCCAGATTCTTAGGTTTAATGCAATTTTTTTTAAGCATTTGCTTTATTACTTGCACGTTACTCCTATGTTCGACTCATACGTCTTCTCTTCGATAATTGTGCTGGCTACATGAGCTCAGTCCTGGCGATAGCACTGAGATTCAGTGGAGAAGGAACAAGGAATTCCCATATGGTATGTTCTCAAGCACCCAACAATGCAATTCTCGCTTTAATCACTGCCACCCAAAAAAACTTTGGCATATGGGATATGCTAATCTTATCTGATAATATAAACTTTGGCATGAGCGCAAGAGGGGGCTTCTGATTAGAGGGAGTCTTTCAGCGGTGAAACCTTAGCGGGCATGACTACATGTATGATTTATTAATGGGGCCTTGTCATAATCTTCTCTGTCACTCACCAAAGGAAGTGTGCTGACATAAAGGGGAAATATTATGTCTTGTGGGTAAAGTTGTACAACCTCTGCAGAGTGTCAAACTAATCGATTAGCCGCGCCTGCGGTTATGGGCATGCCGAGCAAGCCATTTTCAGATTAGACTTTGGTAAATTAAAATTGGATTTTCGAAAAATAATGTTGGATGGAGGGAGTCCATCATGGGTAAAACTTAGCCAATTCCAGGAGAGATTCCTGAGTTAAAAATGTATAGATTTGATTTTTGGAATAAAGTATGCCTTTTAAAATTATTGAAAATGTTATTAAACTGTTGCTTTATGCTTAAATAAACCATATTGCCATCCTTTGATTACCCGTACATTTATATTGCATTTCCGGTGTGGTTTACTGAGTACGTTTGTACTCACCCTTGCTTAATTTACCACTTCAGAGGAGTACCACGTTGGTGAGGAACAGTTGGACTAGACCGCGTCCCCAGTCGATTGCCTGTGGCAAATTAATTGGGCTCTACTATTTATTTCTTCATTTCCGCTGCTTTATTTATTCGTTTATTTATTTGTTGGCCTGCGCGCCATTCCCTTTGTAATCCTTGAATATTTATTATTAATAAAGAACGCTGCATATGCTATGGTTTCATTTCTACTGTGTGTACTAGCTTTTCCTGGACTAGTACAGAATACACAGAGGATTTCGGAGGTGTTATTCCGGGTTCCGACAGAGATGGTATCAGAGCCATATCGACTGTAGGAGTGGCCTTAGTCAGAATGGTTAACCTTAAGGACTTATTTTGAAATAAAAACAATATTTTTGTATAAGTTCCACTCTCATCTTATTCTATCTTGTCCTTATCTAAATTCTTATGTAAAAAGGAGTTTTATCTACTTCATCCTCACCTTCAAAATATTAGAAAGAGCTTCTAGCAAAGCAATGGATTACAAGTGTCTCGCGAAAAGATGGCAACCCGTTCCGTACTTGAAGATCAAGAATGTCAAGACCAGAAAGAATACCTAATTAAGGCCTAGACTAAGCTATCCATTTTTTTTAGTAGACGGTGATTGTGAGCTGTTCTTTTCCTCTTTTGTTAAAAAAAAAAGAGTTGATGGAGTTTATTGCTTCTTTGGGTGCGAATCCTTCCCCCTTTGTTCCCAGTCTTCTCCTTCCTAAACCTTGTTCCCAACCGTCAGATGGTAAACACTCGCCGTAACACCGACAGTCCACCTCCACCCGGTCTGCCACCTCCTCCTGTAGATGGACCCAACTGGCAGCAAATGTTGGACAATCAGAACCAACTCATCCAACTCCTAGCTCAGTCCATCAATAATAATCAGACCGCTCAAGCTACTCAACAAGCTTATACACCTCCTCAGTCCAGACTGTCAGAGTTTATGAGAACGAGACCTCCAACCTTCTCCAGCATCACAGAGCCATTGGACGCCGATGATTGGCTCAGAAACATTGAGAAGAAGCTGGACATCATTCAGTGCAGCGACCGAGCGAAGTCTTGTTCGCTTCTCATCGGTGAGTGGACCATTTCTTTGAGTGGTGGGACAACTTTCGAGTTACTCACCGGGACGCTCAGGCTATCACGTGGGTTGATTTTGTGCGAGCTTTTCGCCGAGCTCACATCCCATCTGGCTTGATCGCGTTAAAGAAGAAAGAATTCCGCAGTCTACGCCAAAGAGGTCATACGGTGACAGAGTATCTACACAAGTTCAACCAGCTAGCACGCTATGCACCAGAAGATGTGGCCACAGATGAAGCCAAGCAGGAGAGGTTCCTAGATGGACTCAATGACGAGTTGTCAATTCAACTGATCTCCCATGACTACTCTGACTTCGAGCAATAGGTCAACAAGGCACTTCGCCAGGAAGGCAAGCACTTGGAAATGGAGAACCGCAAGCGAAGAATGACTATCCAACGGTTCAATCCTGGAGCTTTCCCCAAAAGTCGGATAAATCCATCATCGTTTGAGCTGACAGAAGTAACCAAGAAGCCAGTAATGATGAACCATCCCAACAGCCTGGCAATCAACAAAGAAGATCAAGGAGGGCCAACACAGCAAAATTCAAAACCCCAGTCCAAAGTCACATGTTACGAGTGCCATGGAATTGGACACTTCGCCAGAAATTGCCCCAAGAAGCAGCAGAATGCAAATCCAAATGTGAACAACTCCGAAGCATTCCGCAATGCAGCAAGGAAGCCACAAAACTATGGCAAAGGACTCCTGAACAATATCAAGGCTCAAGACTTGCAGCATGGTACGTTTGAGAAATAAGTTGAAGGATCTGTAACCTATTTCCTCGCTAGCCTTTCCGAATCTCGGGGACGAGATTCTTTTTAAGGGGGATAGATTTGTAACACCCGGATTTTCTTTGTAAAAAAAAAATGAAAAATGAAATTACCTTCATCTTCAACCTCCAGCCGCGCCTCCCGCTCTGCTCCTCGCGCCGCTCCGCTTCCTGGCCATGTGCCGCCACCGCCATTCCTTGCGCCCTGCCGCCGCCGCCCTCTTCTCGTAGCTGAGCGCGCGCCATCGCCCTTCCCTATATAAACCCCCGACCCCTCTCTCCCGTGCCCTCCTCTCTCTCCCTCGCTCCCATCCAGCCGCCCGCCATGTGCCGTCCCCACCTCGGCGCGAAGCAGCGCGCCTCTCGGTTCCCCTCGGCTCGCCGCCACCTCCGCCTTGCGCCACGCCACCCGCCGCCTCCCTCGCCGCCCATGGCCGGCGTCGCCGCCGCGCCCGCCTTGTAACCATGCCCTCCCAGCAGCGTCGCTACGAGCACGAGCACGAAGCGCGTGGAGTGCGGGTGGACTCGATCCTTGCCCGCCGACCCCACTGCCGGTTTTAAAAAGAAAAAAAAAGAGAAAGGTTTTTAAAAATCCTTTATGACGTCATGCTGACGTCATAAAGCCGTTTTTCATTTTAAAAAGAATTTCCAAAAACCCAAAAAGACTGCTGACGTCAGCATGATGCAGAAATTCGGTTTTTCTTTTTAAAAATAATTCAAAATTCCAGAAAACCCGTTTTATTTGTTTTTAAACTTCCGGGAGCCCGTTTTCGCCCGTTCGAACTCCGATTGGCTCCGTTCTTCCTCCTAAATTCATTAGAAATCTCAAACTTCAGTTTAGAGCTAGTTTGAAATTCAATTTGTGTTTATTTGAATTCGTTTGGACTTTATTTGAATTTGGTTATTTTTCGCGCGTAGATTACGGAGAGACCGAGGAGTTCCCGAACGACGATTTCGAGCAGCAACTCGTCGAACCAGGCAAGTCACACCCCCTTGACCATATTGCTCCCAGTTTTATGAACTTTTATGTTGAATTTAAATTATTGCATGGTTATTTATTATAGACATTAATTTCCGACCTATTTTTAAATGATAGTTAAATCCAATTTTGATTTGCGACCTTTGACATTTGAATTCCAATACCCTTGTAACCTTAGTAAAAATATGAATTATGACTATGGTAATAGTTAGACATTGCTTAGCCATGCATAGAACTGAACTTAGGAAATTTTGGGGAACTTTATGCCAAAATGATATCATGTTCAATTGGAAACTTATGGTGATCAATGTTAGTATTAATGTGGAGATTAGTATGGTTAAAATGAAAATGACTTAGACCGGGCGAGAATTGGTTGGAAAGTGGTGAGGTCATGGTTCTAGGTTTGTGGAAAGTCTCGCCTAGTCAATTAAGGACCGGTCTGAGTTTCGATGAATGTAAAGCCTAACCGTACTACCACGAGTCTGGAATGGGACAGACCTGGCTATCCTTATTAAATCATTTCATGGACAGTCATGCCATATGGTGGTAATGGTGTGGTGAAAGCGAGATGCTGCCACTCTGGCGCAAGAGGGGGCTTCTGATTAGAGGGAGTCTTTCAGCGGTGAAACCTTAGCGGGCATGACTACATGTATGATTTATTAATGGGGCCTTGTCATAATCTTCTCTTTCACTCACCAAAGGAAGTGTGCTGACATAAAGGGGAAATATTATGTCTTGTGGGTAAAGTTGTACAACCTCTGCAGAGTGTCAAACTAATCGATTAGCCGCGCCTGCGGTTATGGGCATGCCGAGCAAGCCATTTTCAGATTAGACTTTGGTAAATTAAAATTGGATTTTCGAAAAATAATGTTGGATGGAGGGAGTCCATCATGGGTAAAACTTAGCCAATTCCAGGAGAGATTCATGAGTTAAAAATGTATAGATTTGATTTTTGGAATAAAGTATGCCTTTTAAAATTATTGAAAATGTTATTAAACTGTTGCTTTATGCTTAAATAAACCATATTGCCATCCTTTGATTACCCGTACATTTATATTGCATTTCCGGTGTGGTTTACTGAGTACGTTTGTACTCACCCTTGCTTAATTTACCACTTCAGAGGAGTACCACGTTGGTGAGGAACAGTTGGACTAGGCCGCGTCCCCAGTCGATTGCCTGTGGCAAATTAATTGGGCTCTACTATTTATTTCTTCATTTCCGCTGCTTTATTTATTCGTTTATTTATTTGTTGGCCTGCGCGCCATTCCCTTTGTAATCCTTGAATATTTATTATTAATAAAGAACGCTGGATATGCTATGGTTTCATTTCTACTGTGTGTACTAGCTTTTCCTGGACTAGTACAGAATACACAGAGGATTTCGGAGGTGTTATTCCGGGGTCCGACATACTAGTACAAGGTAGGAATGGGCAAACGAAAGAGCTATCGCAGTACTTGGCACAGCTTTATTACAGCATTATTGAAGTTACTAGTGCTCAATGCAATGCAGCATTGCATCTGGTCGCTCCAGCGGTAAGGTTTAAGAACTCCCAAGCAGCTTCTTGATGTCCTTCTGCAAGGTGCACAAAGCAATTGCTATTAAGATCATACAAGGAAGCTTTGATGAAAGTGAGTAAAACTGCACTCATTGTTGGAACTTACCTCGATGCTGAGTGGGGAAGTGGTCGGTGCGTAGCGCTCCACAACACGACCCTCCTTGTCAACCAAGAACTTAGAGAAGTTCCATTTGATGTTGTCACCGAAAAGACCACCTTTGCCAGACTTCAGAAACTTGTAGATGGGTGCAGTATTGTCACCATTGACATCAACCTAACAGATAATGGAAGTTAGAACTCCTAGCTGCTCACCTCTCTTGATGATGATAAACATCAAATGGCATCACATTTACAAGCATGCATAATTCTATTACGTGAAAAAATAAAACAATAAAACCAGTCCCTAACTCAGGCAATTGTCAGATTGCCTGAGAACCAGCAGTCCAGCATACATAGCACAGACTACATACAAAATGGAGAGCACTTGTTGGATTGAATTTCCCTAAACAAAGGATTATAATTGGTCATGGAAGCAGACATAGCATACACTCAAGCTGATTATTGTTTCTTTCAGCTTGATTTAGACACACGCAAGGAAAAAGCAAGAAGTACTGTGCACAAATTTACCTTGTCAAAAATTGGATACTCAGCCTTAAAGCGAGTGCAAGCAAACTGGACAATCTCCTCATTAGTGCCAGGTTCCTGCCCACCAAACTGGTTGCATGGGAAAGCAAGGATCTCAAAACCTGTAGGCACATCAAATTGACAACAACATTTAGCAAGTTACTGATCATAACTCAAAATGAAGGAACTAATCCATATTAGCAACTGAGCATAGACAAAAGAGGCATTCGATAAGGAAGAAACAAACAAGGCAATGCATTAAATACTCACCCTGGTCCTTGTACTTCTCGTACAACTGCCTCAGCTCCGTGTAATTGGAACTGGTCAAGCCACTGCGGTAGTTACAGACAACTAACTTTGTTAATTAAACAATAATAACAGAGATTTATATATCACTACATCTGCATGACATTTGGGCATTGAAATCAGTAGAATAACATGGCCATCCTCTAACGAAGGTAAATCCCAATAACACATGGAGAATGAGACACAAATAGAAAAAAGAAAAAAGAAAAAAAAAGGAATCGATGACATAACACTTGATCTGCACAAACAGTCCCTTTGGCGGGAGGTTCAACATTTTGTTGTCCAAATGCAACCAACATAGTTGCTGACAAGACTAATTTCTTCCCCACATATATAGATAATCTTCATGCAAATGTTGATCCTCGGCAACAAGTACTACAGCGCTTAGGGTGGATATTTAGCACAACAGTATTTCGGATTTTGAGTTGTACGATATATGCGGTCAACCTTGTAGGTGGTATATTCAGGCTTGAATGTGTTCATATTGCATATGGAGAAAAAAACATAAATTGTATGTCTCCATTTGCTAGCTTCTTTCGACTACGGGGGAGCTCGATTTAAAATATACACTATATTACACTAAATTAAATTAGCATAACATTCACCTTAAGAGCTTAATAAGCACCATACTAGCACTCTTCCTAAGGGCAGTTCTACCGTACAACATCGATCATTTCAACATGAATAAGAGAATCACACGATGCATTCTAAATAATTTTCCAAGACGTAAAACAATGAACATAAGATAAAGTGAGATACAGCAGAGTTGAAGGGGCGGTAATAATTGGTACCACTGAGATGCAACATTGACAATGAGGAGAACCTTCCCCTTGTAGGTGCTCAGATCCACATCTTTCCCACTTGCATCCTACAAAGACAAAAGGAGACATTCTTTAGGATTCACACTTTACAACAACATAGTAAGTGCTCACGCGTTGCAACATAAACATATTTTTTAATCGAATAATCAAATCATACTAATGTGTTTACAAAAGAAAAAATTGTTTTCTTAAGTTGCCATAGGGAGGGGTAATGGTCCGTCCAGATGGAGCGGGAGTGGGCAGAGAGAGAGAGTGAGAGCGAGAGAGAGAGTACGCTTGATGTCCTTTTTACCTCACGGTTCATGTATTAGCACGCTGCTCTTCTCTGAGATAAGGAGAGTGAGGATGGACAACAACTAACAACTTGTATTTATATATTAGTAAAGATATATAAAACCTCCGAGGAGTTAAAAAGTAAAAAAAAACTTCAACTAAACCAGAACACTGGCTTAAGACCACCATAAGGGCTGAACTAGAACTGTTCACCGAAATAGCCCCTAGACCTATTTTTTTTTTCAAATCTGGCCCCATGCCACCAAAATTACAAAAAAAATAACCCCCTGTTTGAACACGAAAGGCGCGACAGGTGATACGTGTATCCTGCCGCACCCGGAGAGCGCAGAAAGTACCTGGCTCCGTGGGACCACCGCAAAACAAGCTTTCACGCTCGGGTAGCCTGGAAGTGAGGCATGCACGCTGCGGGCCCTCACTGCCACCGCTTCACGCCGCACGGCGTGGTTGTACGCCGCTTCCACGGGTGCCAAGACATGCGCGCCCCCACGCGCTACCCCCCAGAGTCGCCCGCCTTGCATGCGCCTCGACCGCCTTGCAGATCGATCGGCTGCGCTACCAGAGCGCGGAACCTCGGTGGGCCCAACCAAGTTACACACTATCGGACCACGCGTGTTACTTACTGGATCTTCCGTGATAAAGGAATGGGCTATTTTTACAAATTTTGTTGTTGGAGGACTAATTTTGGCAAAAAAAAAAAAAGGAAAAATTGATAATTTGCTTCATTTTTCTTTGTAATTGATTATTTGTGCCGCGAGGTGAGATATAGAAGGTAAATCATCAACTGCAACCACTTAAGCCGCACCACTCGCTTTAAGCGAGGGCAAATCATCAAATCTTTTTAAACATGGACAGGGCTACTACAGTAAGGCCCTGTTTGGAAGCAAAGTTTTTCAATACCATGGTATTACAAAGCCATGGCTTAGAAATTGTTTTGGCATAAATACTATGGTTTCACCTACCACCATTGAAACCATGGTTTTTCTTAGAACTACAAACTGTTTGGCTACAAAGTCTTTTGCGTGGTATTTTCAAAGTATTGACACCTCTCACTCTCTACACTAGCACCAAAAGCCCAAAACTCCAATTTGAGTGGAGTTTTCAATACTCCAAAAATACCATGGTATTGGCAATACTATGGTTTTCAAAACAGAGTTTTTTGGGTTGCTTCCAAACACCATGTTGCCAAAAATACCATGGTATTCTTCAAAACCATGGTTTTGCCTAGAAACTATGAAAATACTTTGTTGCCAAAACAGGCCCTAAAAGCTTAGCTGAATTACAGCGGGATCAGAGATGGATGTACGTGGAAATACGGAACTCCGCAAGGGCACGGGTGCAAAACTCCGAATTTAGTAATGAAGGGAACTCGGGGAGGCAGACCTTGACGGTGAAGTCGTGGACGGAGCTAGCGGACGCGGCGGCGGCCATGCTGAACAGGGCGAATCCGGCGGTGACCGGGCGGATAAGCGGCGAGCCCAATGGCGCGAGCGCCGCAGGCGGCGCGATGGGGTTAGCGATGCGAGGGTGGCTGTAGCGCGGCGGCGCGGGGGAAGGGGACACGATGGCGCTTCTCAGGAGGCGGAGCCGAGAGAGGAACGGGGCGGGGCGAGAAGGCATCGAGGATCGGGCCGCGTTTTATAGCGGAAGGCGGGGTGTGGGAGTATGATATACCCTGTCCTGAATTCCTGATCCCTGGTGGAGCTGGAGGGTGAACACCAGTGCCCGTGTTGTTGGCCCAGGTGGCGCTCGCGTCAAGACACGTCCGACGCCGCAGGGCCGCCACGCGTGAAGAATCCGGGCTGGTCAACGCGCGGGACGCCGCCGTCCGATCGGCATTGGACGGTCCATGCATCTGCGTCCAAACTCAATGACGCACCAACACGCACTGGCTATTGGAATCGGGACGCGGGAGGGACCAACTATGCCGTATTTTCAAGTCTGCCGACAGCAGCCGTGCCGGCGGGAGCGCCTCGCGCTATCCCCACCGCCAGCCGGTGCTCCACCATCCGACGCAGAACCATTTCTTCTCGATCCGTACAAGGAGTAAAAACACTAGAAGTGGGTAGAGCGACGCATAAAGCCAGGTATCTTCCTTCTATTGGCATCGTAGATCACGCCAATTCTAATGCAAGCAAGGGCGGATCTAGGATATGCCCCGGCGTCACAAAAAAAAAATTACAAGAATAAACAAAATTTGTTGATTGAATTGGTTTTGATATCAGTGGTTTGGGATTTTTAAGAAATTAGAACTATTTTTATGGTATTTTTTAGTAAAATTGTTGATCAAACAATGTATCAGGACTGTCAGTTTCTAATATAGAAACTGGGGCATTTCTTTGCCCTCTTGATCTAAAAATTTTTTAGTAAAATTTAAATATATGTGTTGGATTTTTGATGTTATAAAATCATTATACAAGACTATAAAATTGTACGTATAAAGTGTGTACCCTCTTAGAAATTTTTTTTGTTCTGTCAGTGAATGTAAGTATCTGTGTTTATTATCCCTCCGTGTACAGGATCTCAAAAGAAAACTCCCCTCCCTGAGTAGAATAGGATGGTTGAGGAACGCGTACGACGGCTCGCTTTCAGGTTCGCAGGGGCAATAGAACACAAACACAATTGGGAAATAACATCAGCAAAGGTGGGGAAGAAAAACTGTATTTGCTAGAAGCATCTACATTCATGGACCCTTGCACCGAGCAGAGCGAAGCGGAATGTCGCATTGCGTCCTTGCAGGCCCGGTTCAGATTATGGCCATGTTTGGATGGGCTAAAACTAATTGTTAGCTGGCTAATAGCTAGAGCTAATTGTTAGCTAGCTAAAAATTAGTCCATCTAAAATTAGTCAAGTGCTGTTTGGATACATGACTAATGATTGGGCTAATTTCTTAGAAAAGTCATATCTGCCCCCTCATAACAGGTGAGGAAATGAGGATAAGCCCAGCGCGAGGGTATTTCAGACTTTTCCCAGTGTGTTACATGCTATTAGCCCAAATTAGCTCCTCTCCACCAACTAATGGACTAATTGTTAGCTAAGGGGTTGGCTAAAAATTAGTCCACCTATTAGTCTTCATGTTTGGATAGACTAGAGCTAATTTTTAGCCAGCTAACAATTAGTCCAGGGATCCAAACATGGCCTATGTTATGTACGCGGTCACAGTGATCTAAATGCCAACGTTCTTTTTTTTTCCTTTTTGGATTGAAAATTTTCCAATGAACTTCCATACCTGCCAAATTGCTTGCAGCCTGGTACCTGGGAAGGAAATTTGGGATTGAAGGCAGACTAAATGCACTTTTAGAAGGAGCTTTTTCTCATGTGATGATGCTAAAATGGTATGAATTAGAAGATGTGGTGCAGCATATTTCTCTTTCTGATGAAAATGACTTTGATTTGGCAGTATGAGAGTAGTGGTGCTTATTCAACTCAATCTCTTTACGATGTTATCAACTTTGGAGGGGTAATGTCAATTTACATTCCTCCTATCTGATCAATTAAAGTCCCTTCTAGGATTCATATCTTTATTTCGTTACTATCCTACAATAAATTTGTGACAAAAGACAACCTGCCAAAAAGAAACATTGTGAAACCTTTGAATTGTGCTTTCTACAATAAACATGAAAGTATAAATCATTTGTTCTTTGAATGTGTGGTTGCCAAAGTTATTTGGAGTGAGTTGTGTTGTATCTTTAATATGGATATAGGCTCTGACTATGAATCTATTGCAAGGATATGGATTGCTAATAAGAAATATGCTACTTTAAATTATGTCAATGCTGGTGGCTTATGGACAATTTGGACATGTCGGAAATTATTGTTTTTCATCACAAAGATTGGTCCAGTAAGAAGCAACTCTAGAGGAGTTATGCAGTGACCTTGAAAGGCAGGAGGCCCCTTTTCCAGGATACAGAGCTGCCCCGGATGGATCAATGATATGTTCAATTGCAAGAAATTGGCGATGAAGACAGAGAGGTTGACATGCAGTTGAAGATGATGTCACTTGAAGGAAGATTGAACCATTATGAGATTTTTTATTTTTTATTTTGAAAGCATTCCGTAGCTGGATTAACTTAGAAGAATTTTAGAATACGCAGTGCAGGAGACTGCACAAGGAACAACCACGAAAACAAAAGAAGAGAATAGATTTAAAGAAGAACAGGAAAGAAAAGGAAAAGGATTGAAAAGAGAAAAAGAAAAAATGACAAAAACTATGAAATGTTGTCAAGCGCGCCGAAAGAGCAAACCATTGTGAGAAGTGAAAGTTGGAAATGAGGAAATTATGAAAGGGATTTGATAAACTTCATCTGAAATAGGTGTTAAAAGTCTGGAGAGGAAAGAGAGAAGAGAGGTTGTACGAATCTTAACTGCTTTGTGCTGAGAATTGGAAGCTTAGTTTCAATAGAATGGGACTGGGGCATCTGTACGATGTTCAGTCATCTTAAAAAAAGCCTAGCAACTAGGGTTCTAGCCCTCTAGGCAACTTCTTTTTTTAAAAAAAGTAAAAACTCCTGATTGATATTAACCTAAGCAACGGTACACAAACCATGGCGATACATAGTAAGCGCCTTTAAAGCAAAAGAAGATTACAGATATTCCATGATAATGAGTAATGAAAACATGTGGCAAAGTTAGAGGATCTAAAGCATCCATGCGCCCCCATCATGTTCATATGTGAGGTAGTGAGTAGCTCAACTGTCGGAGATAACTCAAATATCTTAATTTATCATATTTTTTGGTTATATATAAATAAGTTGTTAGTCCAAGTTTTCTACAACCAGGACTGTTTTGGCTATATAAGCCAACCCTTTGTACATGTTGAGTACTTATAAACCTTGTACCCTCCTTGAGATTACCCATGTATTTAGTATTCGGTATTATGGTGCGACTTGTTGAGTAATGTTGTATATTCACCCTTGCTTCCTCAAACCCAACAGAGATTCCAGAAGTCGGAGCCTACCAGGAGTTCGTAAACGGCGATTTGGTTTGGTTTTAGGTCTTAGTCTATGCCCAGGCCTTGCCTGTGATGTTTCTTTTTGTATTGTAAACTCTATTCGGCGTTTCCACGCCCCTTGTAAAAACTCGGCCGTTGGGCCTTATATTCGATAAAAGAGTTGGTTTTGCTCTTGTCTAATGTACACTTGGTTCTTGACATCTAATCTTCCTGGGTAGCTGTTGTGGTATTTAGACATGCCCCTGAAAAGGCGGTCCGTCACATTCTGAATGAATTTCATGACTAGGCACAAATTCTATGTCTTTGGATGGATTATACCTAATCCTCCTTCGGTTTTTTGTGAGCAGGATGTGGCTGCGCGTTTTCGTGTAGCTTGTGGTGAACCGAGAACGATGATGGCAGTCGGCGACTCGAGGCATGTCGTTGACGGCGAGGTGTCGTGAGTGCTCTCGGTTGCTGAACCTCTATGTTGACCTGTATTTGGTTGTGCGGTTGGTTCAGTCATGTGGTGGTTGCGATGCTCGGTAAATTATTGCCTCTTTCCGTGAAGTAAATCCTTCGTGGTTTGCTGTTCTTGATCGATGGTGATCTCTTCTCCTGCTAGGAAGTGGAGTCTGTGGCTTTGGTTGCATCATATGGTACTCAGTGAATTGCCTCATTTGGTGGTCAGCGGCATTGTACGTCCAAAAGCTTTGCCAATGACCTATGGTAGTACTACGATGATATTATTATTTTTAGGTCATTCTCTTTGATGAACCTTGTTTGTTTCACAAATTTGTGTTGGTGTTATGTGAGTATTATTTTTCCTTTGTTGTTTTTATTTATATTTTGCAAACGGGCTGGATATTTCTCTATTGTAACATCCTCATTTTGGCTTTCTAGAGAAAAACCTAATTTAAATAAAGTAAATTCAAAAGTTGGAGTTTCTCTGGTGTTTATTTTAACCTGGCATCCATTCCCCTTCGAAATCGGGAATTAATTCCCTCCCGGGCGAAAAATCGGATTTTCCAGTACCGCCGGTACCCGAAAATTCACCCGAATCCAAAAATACTCCAAAAATCTCCAAACCACTTCTAAAATGCTCCAAATATTCCGAAATGATTTTAGGAATCATTTCCCAGAATTTTGGACATCCGTTCCTATTTTATCTCGCGCGGCTTTTGTTTAATGCCTGCGATCCGCGCCTGAATATCCAATTCCACAAAAATCATCCAAATTCAACCAAACCAATTTCATTGCGTCCCAAATAATCTAAAATGGCTCTAGGAATTTTTCCGGAATTTTTAGACCATTTTTCCTAATTTTTCTCCAGGGCGGAACTTTCGCGTATAAGCCGACCAACCGCAGGCCGCCACGTGGCGCTACAGTGTCGTCCCTAACCTTGGGATGGCCTTGTACGTGAGTGCTTGGGAGGAAATAACAGAGAAGCTTCCAAACTCTATCCCCTCCTTCCAAATTCATGTATCTTCCTCCATACAACTCCAAATCGCGAACCGTCGGATCCGTTGGAATCATAACTGCCTCCTCTTTCCATCCATGGGGTTAATGCACCCGAGAACTCGCTGGATTTTGAACGGTTGCGAGGAAACCAAAATCGACCTTTATGGTGATAGAGCGGACGTTTCTAATCCGTTTCGCGTGATTCCGCCCCTCATCTCTCCGTATAAGAATCCTCTTTCCGGTGGTATAGCTCTCCGTTAGCCTCTCAAATCCAATTAGCCGCAAGATCGAGAAAACCGACGAACTTTTGTTGTTCTTCGCGTTCTTCGTGTTCTTGCTCATATCTTCCACTCCGGTGGATCTTTCTTCCTCCCAATCGTTTCTTTGTGTTAGCATGGATGTCTAGCTTCTAACTCATCCATTGATTTTAGGTTTCATCCACTGTAGACGACGAATTTCGGATTTTGCTCGTCTCGGCCGCACTCGTGTTCTTCGTCAAATTCATCTTGCTCGGTGAGTTTTGATTCAATTCTTTCCGGTTATAGGTTCCTAAGGATGTTATCTAGAGGTTCTAGCTTTTTGTTTGGATCGATTCCATGCAAAAATGTGTTAGAAATCCAAGTTTTAGTTTTCTTTGGGGCTCTCTGTTGTGGAGTTGCTCTCTGTTCTTTTTGGGTTGCTCCTGTGCATGCGTGTGGGGCCTTGCCCTTGCGCTGGCCAGCTCGCCGCCGGCGACCGCCCGCCAGCCGCGCCCCGCCGTGGCCGCCGCATGCGCCCGCCACGCCATGGCCGCCTCCCATGGCGTTGCCCCGCCGCCCGCCCGCCGCCGGCTGCCGCCATGGCCGCCGGCGACCTCCCGCCGCCACGGTCGCCGCCCCGTCGGCCGAGCCCCTCCCTCTCCTTCCCCTCCAAGCTCTCTCTCTCTTCCATGGAAGCCATTGCCATGGCTATGGCAAGCTTCTAGGAGAAGCCACCCATGTCTATGACACATGGGGCCCACTGTCATAGACTCACCCCTAACCAGCCCAGTCAAAGTCAAAGTCCGCGGTCAACCTTTGACCCAGTCAAACCCGAGAGGAATATTCCGGGAATATTCTCGGTTTTCGATTTATTCGAAATTCAAACTTCGGAAGCTCATAACTTTCTCATCCGAACTCCGTTTGACCTCATTCAAATTTCTAAATTCATCATAAATCAATACCTTCCTGCCAGTACTAATTTTATAATTTTTGGATTTTATTTATTTTCTGTTATTTATTTATTGCCTCGTTTTGCGTGTAGTCGACGATCCCGCCGAGACCGCCGATTCTGCCGCCGGACTTCTCGAGTTCGACACTCCCACCGCCGAAGAAGGCAAGTCTCCTTGATGCACTTTGCTCCTATGTTTACAAAATGATTTAAATTGTTTATAAAGTTGCATGGCTATGTTTAATGAAATATGTCAAATATAAGTGTTAGTTATTCCGAACTTGTTAATTCCACCTTGACATTGTTAATCATATCCATTGTAACCCTAGAACATTGTTTATACCATGCTTATGCTTATGGTATCCGTTGCTATGTAGTACGGTAGAATTGCTTAGGACCTTTTCCGATGAAAACAACCCAAGGGTGGGATTATTCAAAAAGAATGTTATCATATGTGATTTGAAGGTTATTATTATGGTTTTGGTCCTGTTTTCTAAAATAAAAAGAAAAGGAAAATGATTTTGACTTGGGCGGCATGGAATGTCGGGTGGGAGCGGATCAAGCCTTGATCCTTTTGTGCAAGTACCGCCCCAAGTCATTTAAGGACCGACGCTTATGATTGCCATATTAAGCATAACCGTACTACCACATGTCTATAATGGTACGACCTGGCTCACTAATTTGTAGAAGCCTAGCTTATACTCACCACTTGGTTGAATGTGAATGCCGGACGGAGGCAATGTGGTTTTTCTCACACGGCGCAAGAGGGGCTTCAGATCGGTGGAGGGAACCCTAACAGCGGTGAAACCTCGTAATTGGGTATAGTTAGGTAGATACATTGTAACGGCCTTGTCAAGATATCCCTGCCGGCACACCTAAGGAAGTGTGTTAATTGCATGGCAACAAGGGTCTATCTTGTCTTGTGGGTAAAGTTGTACACCTCTGCAGAGTATAAACTATTCGAATAGCCGTGCCTACGGTCAAAGGCAAAGCGAAGAATGCTTTCATATTGGTAGACTTTGGTTTTGGTTTTAAAATCGAAAAGTGTTTTGTTTTTGGGGTTCAGGAGTGGTTAGAACTCTCGAATGTTGTTTGGCGGAAAGAGCCAACCCAGGTGGAAAGAACCTGTTTTACCTTTGACGGATGGAGTCACATGATTAACTTTGATCTTTTAACCTGTTGGCGGATAGAGCCTTTATGTTAGTGATGGTGGTTAGAACCTCACTACAATAATAAATAATTCAATTGTTAAAAAGAATTGTAAAAAGATGCTTTGTGAAATTTATTACTTAAGTATGGTTTAATAAAATGTGGCTTTATGTAAATAAACCCTATTAAGCTTCCTTTGGAAAGCCCCACATGATCATACTTTCCCGACTTGCTGAGTACTTTTGTACTCACGTGCTACACCAACATTGTAATCACCAGAGAATTATCAAGATGCCGAAGAAGAGGAGGAGTTCTTCGAGGAGGACTGCCAGGAGGACTAGTTGCGTTCCTAGTCGTCGCCTGTGGCGTTTTAGCGTTCGCTCGTTTCATTTTGCTTTTGTTTCCGCTGCGTTGTGTGTCCGGTCGTTGGACCAAGTATTGTAATAAGTGGCCATGTGGCCCATACTTGAATATTTATATTACAAGTTTCGTTTTGTTCGGCAATGATGTATCACTGTGACTGTGTGTACTAGCTACTGATCTGGGAATAGTACGGAAATACACAGGAGATTCTGGATAGCTGATCCGGGGTCTCACATCTATCTTGGAAACTTTTAGTGTGATAATTTGTGGCAATCAATCAGTTTACTATTTTAGATATTAGAATTGACACTTGCCTAGTCAATTTACATGATCAATACAGTTTAATTAGATTGTTATGAGTGCAGTTCAATATTGTTATTGTCTTCTATTCATTTACCCGATCAATACTTGTTCTTTTGTTATTTACAATATTTTACTTATATATTGATTAGTGGATATTTTTATGTTTATATATATATATATATATATATAGGATTGCTAGTGTACTATCGATAGTACAGATCTTCCGTGCTATAGCGCTGTGTTTGCAAAATTCGAAGTCGAAGTTGTTGATCCAAACCGTACATTATGTTCATCTCATTGAATTCTCACTACCCACCAAATTTTATATTTTTTGAATTTTTTCTCCTATTTATTTTGTATTTTTCAAAACCAGCTTCATTGGACGCCCCACAACTAATTAGATCGTGGATTTTGAAAAATACAAAATAAATAGGAGAAAAAATTCAAAAAATATAAAATTTGGTGGGTAGTGAGATTTCAATGAGATGAACATAATGCACGGTTTGGATCAACAACTTCGTCTTCGAATTTTGCAAACACAGCGCTATAGCACGGAGGATCTGTACTATCGATAGTACACTAGCAATCCTCTCTCTCTCTCTCTATATATATATATATATATATATATATATATATAATATGCATGTGTATATACATACATACATACATACATACATATATACACACAAGGTAACGCTATCGCTATTCTATACATGCTGGCTATACTACACGTTGGTCGTAACCTCGGAGAAGCGTGTCGAAACCATCCATGTACACTTGTTTCGTGTGTTGACTAAGGCAATCAATAACGTTGCCAACTAACTAATAAATGCATTTTCTTGTTTGTACATGAATCTTTTTTCTTTGTGATGATGATTAATCTATCTGAGGCCCAAAAATGATTATGACTTTTTAGAAGCCAATCGCATCCTCATAAATACAGCCCATAAAACGAAGAGACACATTAAATGTCTCACGATTATTCGGTCAAAGTTACAATTGACCAAGTAAATAACTCTCCGACCTGCAATATAGGTACGACGAAAACTTATCTTGTGTCTCTAATATGAGCCAATACAAAGTCGGGAACGGTCCAACTTATGAACCATTGTAGGTCGGATATAAATCTTTTTGGGTAAAGGATAACACTTGCTCCGACCTGATTCAGGTCAACAAGCAACCTCTGCGCAATGATAACATGCAGAAGACGCTTTCTATGATAGGTGCAGACGACCGCTTGGAACTTACTCCCTACGAAGAGATGCGTTTATGAAGAAAAGGCACCTTTTCGGCGAGAAGACGCCTTTTAACCAAAAGACACATTTTGACTTAAAGATATCTCTCTGAAGATGACAACAGCTATCCCTTCGACACTATAAATATGATACTCCTACAAGGATTCAAAGTGTGATTGAATAGATAAAGTTAAAGATTAACAATATTCTGTACTCTGTAAAAACACTCGTGATACAATACAATCCCCATTTATTTTCTACTCCTTTCAATCTTGTTTTCTAGACAAAGGAAACTTAAATTATATTCGTATGCTTGATCTAAGAACCCTTAGGTATTGAACATTGACACTTTGTTTTAGCCGTAACTTTTTATTGTCAACTTCGATTCACGAAGAGTTTTCATCAGTAGCTTATTAACGACGAGAGGAATAGAATGATATAAGCATCGCCAATAAACAATCATTTTGCTATCCACTGACAGATTTTACTATCTGTGTATATAGATTTTGCTATCATACAGAGGGTTCAACAGTCTGTGTACTTTGTGCAGTAGTAAAAACTTACAGCATATATATATATATATATATATATATATATATATATATATATATATATATACACCCACATACACACTATTATATCAAAGAGTTCATAAGTCCGCTGAGTCTGTGCAAGTAAAATCTATTAATACGAATAGTAAAATCTACTGATAGAGCACATGCATCGCTGGACACGTCGACCATCTACCTGACCGACGACTTCGCGGCGACGATCTCCAACGTCTTCTTCTGCGAGGAGGAGGGCAGGGGGGCGACGGAGGTCACGAGCCTGTCCTCGATCCTGTCCGACAGGGATTGCATCGTGTACAGCTACGGCATGGTGCTGCTGGAGCATCTGTACATAGCTAATGCATAGTAGCACCGTAAGACTTCAGCCTGCCCATCTTTACAAACTGAGGTGCGATGAGACTGACCTGCAGACTGCAGAAGCATGGAAAAGATAACTGAATTCAACTCCTGGACACTCCTGATTCAGTGGCAATGTTAGTTACTAGTTCAACTACACATCATTACTGGCTAAGTTACTTTGTGCTACCATTAGCTGCACAAACAAAACGATAAAATAATGGCAATGAAATCTATTATTTGGCAAAAATACATCAATTTTGTAATGATTTTAGGGATACAACCGAAGGATTTAGATTTTGCTGTCAAATATATTACAAATTACTTGTTATGACTTTAGATTTTACTATCGAACTTCACTATGGCCTATTATAGCCACATGATAGCTAGATTTATTCTAAAGTTACTCCTTAATGCACTTTAATTTACAATCCACATATATAATTTTTACTGTCATGGCAATGGGTTCAACAGAGGGTTCAATTTTACTATTGCACAGACTACACAGGCTGCGAAACTCTCTGCATGATATTAAAATCTCTCTCTCTCTCTCTCTCTCTCTCTCTCTCTCTCTCTCTCTCCCTATATATATATATATATATATATATATATATATATATATATATATATATATATATATATATATATATATATATATAGGAAGCCTTTTCTGTACTCTTAGGAGTACGTACTCCCACCTTCAGTATACCACTTAAACGAACGTGTTATACTCTTTTATCACTTTCAGTATACTCCAATAATAATTCTAAGATACTCCAATACGGCATGAATGAAAAAAATTCATGGGAGCCATTTATTTTTTGTATATACCCTTTTCCATGTGTAAAAAGAGTATATAAACAAATTATGTTATAAATGGTGGATTTTGATGAAATTTTTCGTGAAATTCATTTGGAGTATCTTATAATTAGTATTAGAGTATACTCAAATATATAAAGAGGTATAACAATATATTTATGCAGTATATTGAGAGTGGGAGTACATACTCCCAAGAGTACGAAAAAGGCTTCCTATATATATATATATATATATATATATATATATATATATATATATATATATATATATATATATATATACTCCCACCTCCAGTATACCATTTAAACTAATGTGTTATACTCCTTTATCATTTTCAGTATACTTCAATAATAATTCTAAGATACTACAATGCGACATTGTTGAAAAAATTCATCTGATCCCTTTATTTTTTTGCTATATACCCTTTTCCATACGTAAAAAGAGTATATAAACAAATTATGCTATAAAGGGTGGACTTTGATGAAATTTTTCGTAGAACTCACTTTAGAGTATCTTATAATCAGTATTAGAGTATACTCAAAAGGATAAAGAGGTATAATAACATCATTTAAACGGTATATTGAGAGTAGGAGTACGTACTCCCAGGGATACGGAACCATTTTCCTATATGTGTGTGTGTGTGTGTGTGTATATATATATATATATATTAAAATCTGTCATTGGACGTCAAAATGATTGTTTATTGGTGATACTTATATCATTCCATTCCTCTCATCATTAGTAAGCCATTGGTGAAAATCATTCGCGAATCGGAATTGCCAATAAAAAGTTATGGCTAAAACAAAGAAAAAACTTTATGTACAAGCAAGAAAATGCATTTACTAGTTGGTTTCCCACCGCATTGATTAGCAACCGGAACAATTCTAGTGCGCTGAGTACTGGGATACGTGGCTCGATCGGTCTGCGTTAACTGGCTGGCACATAGACTACACACAATTATAGAATAGCATATCTATATATGTATATACACACACACATGTGTGTGTGTTTATATATATACACACGGTAGGACTATTCTACATGTGCACGCAGAATTGGCTATTCTACGCACATGCCGTAACCCATGTCGACCAGACGAGCGTGTCCAAACCATCCACATATGACCACTTTGTGTGTTGATTAGGCCTAACATTTAAGTGGCCAACCAACTAGTAATTACGTTTCCTTGTTTGTACACGAATCTTTTTTCTTTGATTTAGCCATAACTTTTTATTGGTAGCTCCGATTCATGAATGTTTTTCACTAGCAAATTTACTAACGACGAGAGCAATATAATGATATAAGTGTCGTCACTAAACACCATATGAATGAGATTTTATTGTCAAATGAAAACTAAATTATTAATGTGTGTAAGATTTTACAATTGCACGGACTCCACATGCTATTGAACCCTCTGGCATGATATTATATATTTTACTATATATATAGATAGATAGATAGATTTTACTATCTGTATTTCTATTTTATTATCATGCTAGAGAGTTCAACAGCTTGTAGAGTCTGTACAGTAGTAAAATCTTAAAATATATAGATTTTACTATCATATCAGATGCTACTAAATACTGAAACTCCAAGACAATATGAAGTTAACCCAATATTCTTCTTACTTCTAGCTGCTCCCTAGACCCTAGCAAAGAGTTCACAAAAGCATTCCATTTGAAAGTACCCATTATTCATACTCAACTAGCATTTTTTTGGTTCGTACACTACTACAGAAAAGACCATTAGAGACGGTTCACAAATATCATCAGAGACGGCTTTGTGAACCGCCTCTAACAATGGGTCAGTGATAATATAAGCACTTCATAGACGGTTTCATTAACCGTCTGTGATAATAATTTTACAGACGGTTCTTATTTAGAACCGTCAGTGCTATATTAAATCTACTGACGGTTTGTAATATGAACCGTCTGTGATATAAATCCTATCACTAACGGTTCCATATACCAACCGTCAGTGCTATATTAAATCTACTGACGGTTTGTAATATGAACCGTCTGTGATATAAATCCTATCACTAACGGTTCCATATACCAACCGGCGTATTTAGTGTATATCACGATCGGTTTGTAATATGAACCGCCTGTGTTATACAAACTATGATGAAGGTCCACATGTATGAACCGTCGTGATATTTATATCACGCAGGTGCTTAGTTGTGAACCGCTCAGCGATATTTATATCACGAGCGGTGCTTAGTTGTGAACCGCCTGCGTGATATGGTTTTCATACATACATCTTTTTTACGCTTATTGGCTAGCCTCGGAAATGCTAGCCATGCCCTCTCAAAGCAGACATAACACGAAGCTACATTGCGGTTATTAGACAAGCATTATTTCAGCGATCACAGATATGGGATTCATTTAGCAATTGTTCCAAGCTGATTATAGCACTATCATTACATCCATTTCAGCAAATGAAGACTCAATTTGTGTAAATTTCATCAATATTAAATTATTTCCCAGCTTCCTAAAACAACGGGGCCTTTCAGTGACTCGGAAAAAATAAAGAATCAACAAAGTTGATATGGGAGAGAGTATATCCTACCCTCATTCCAGTCATGAAGCACAATTCTTGCAGCAGCCTTCAACATCCACTATACCACCCTTTTTCAATTTCCCCGGAGTGTGGCAACTTTACAAGGAAATCATCAATCAAGTAAAGGTCGGCACCTTGTACAGAGACAACAATGTCTCATGTGTGCAAAGATTGAGGATTTCCTTTCTTGAAAGCGTTAAATAAAGTTATCAAATGATGCACTTCCACCACATTACTATATACAAGTTATTATTGGATGAAATAGTATCCACACAATGAAAATAACCACAACTAGAATAAATTAGACCTTTAGTTCAACAAGCAATATTACTTGAAACTAATATATGATTTATGATAACCAGGGATATATACATACCATTTCCTCCTCATGGTGTGCTTTTTCAATTGCTCTTTCCTCTCTTCTTTTCTTAACCTTCTCTATTTCACTGTATTTGATCGTGCAAGAGCGAGGATTAGGCACTAGAAGAAAAGCATAGACTTCAACATTTTTAGAAAAAGAAGAAGGTTGCACACTAGTGACCTATTAGGGATATGTATCTCAAAAGAAAGCACAGATATACGGAAAGATAAATGTACGCACTAGAGGTAAGATATACTATGGCATATGTAGACTAGGAAAATCCTATCTATTACCAGAAGATGGCTCTTCAAAAGAGATATGTTGACTCACTTCAAGCCCATCAATCGAAGATCAGCACGAAGCATTATTACATCCATTTCATCGAATATCATCAAGACATTACAAGCATCATTACATCCATTTCACAGTTCATCAGAGACAGAGACATTACATCCATTTCAGCGATCACAGATCATCACAAGCACTATCCGTACATCCATTTCAGCAAATAAACTGGAAAATTAGAATGACAGTACAAGTGGCAATCTGAGAGATAAACCTAACTCTTGCGATTAGGCACCTGCGTAGAACTTCGCCTTTTTACTAATGACTTGGTGACTAGAAAAAAACAAAGTTTTCCTCGAAGGGGCCGGATCCTTGTCTTGCAATGAAGTTTTATCGTTACTCATTTGTGTTGCATTGACGAGGAGATGCATGTTATGGCAAACGTAAAATCCACATCGGTTATTGCCCTGTCCTTGTTGGTGGCACTTTGGAAAAATAGAATTGCTTAGTTCGAGAATCATGGCTACGGAGTTTGAAATAGGATTATCTTGTATAGAGGATACCGGAAACTTGAAATCGTCTTTGCAACGCCTTATCCTCACCTTGAGCGAAGGATCTCGCAAAGCTTTGACCGTCCTACGTGATTTGAAAGGTTAGCCTCGGCTATTCCGGGAGCAACAAGCTCCTTAAACAACGTGGTTACCTGGTGATTAACCGTGCGATAGGGTTCAAGTCGTGGTTGCTTGCGGTATGTGAGGAATCAACGTAAATAACCCGGTTCTTGGCGGATGAATTACAATTAGAACCCAGTGAAACCTGCATAGGTATGTTGCCATGGTCAATTAGCACCAAAGTATTGTGTGCACATTACAAATGAGAGTATACCAAGTCGGGCAAGACTTACCACCTGGGTTAAAGGGTAAAAGTATGAAGCTTTTATCTTTCTCGAGCATCCAAGGCATGTAAATGCGTATTCCTCTACCGCTTTTGCATCTTGGTTCATTGTTGGTCATGAGACTAAGAGTGGGTCGAGGAAACCCACCGATGTATTGTTCGCTCTCGCCAGCGTATCATGAATCTATATATACAAAAGTTAGGCAAAGTGTCACTTAAAATATATATATATATATATATATATGACATTTATCCAGTATTACAGGAAGACACACTCACAATGTCCAGCATCTTAAGAGCGGCGTCGAGGGCGTCGAGGTTGAAGAGATCGAGCAGTCCTGAAGCCGACCGAAGTAGCCCCCGCCGACTCGTTGAGCAGATGCTTAGGCTTGTAGCGGACCATGATACTTGTTGTAACGTTCGTTCTCCTGGCTTGTTAGCTTCTCTCATGTAGTATGTATGCAGGCTTTTGCAGCGATAAGTCAATGTCTTGATGCGATCTTCCGTTAATAAAGGCTCTCCTAGCTTGAATACAGGGCCAGCGGGGCCATCGGATAGTACTCCAAGGCCTTCGCTATCTTTTTCGATTTGCCCTTCCCTTTCTTTGTTGGAACGGAAATCTTCTGGGAGACGAGGGAGTAGAGAGCAATCAAAGTCAAAGTCAATATCAAACTCATGGTCAATGTTTTTTGGTGGGGAGGGCACGATAAGCGATTTGGGGGAATTGGATCAACTTACGGCGGAGGAAGTAGAGGTACTTCAGTGGAGGATGGATGTCTAGAGATATGTCATTTCTTTGGGCCCTTTGGATGAATGTGCCGATGACATCCCCGATGTCTCAAGCTCGTCATTTGGAGGCAATTGTAGTGTGATGATCTTGAAAATGTCATGAACGCCGTCCACATTGACCTTCGTGAAACCGGCGCTAGCGGTACCGTGCACCATCGCCCCTTCAATGGATGGATACGCGAGGCCCCAAGCGACTGTATAGGAAGGGAGCAATTGGCAACTCTCACTGGAGATTGCAGCGTGGGCTCCTACACAACGGTACCCAATTAGCTAATGTGCCAAAAAGATATATCTATGGAGCATTCAAGGGATCATACTTAGTATACCTTGATGTCACAGACAGGGAATCTGCCGGGGTGTTTACCCTGGTCAGGGGCGGACGCACAGCTGCTCTTACGTGTAGTGGGGCTAAACCCTAGGTCTTGCACAGGATTTGTGTTTTGAGCATTGAGCCTTTCCTCGAGGCTTCTTATCTTACCATTGAATTCTTCTCTCAGCCTGTCCTCAAGATCCTTCACGATCTTTTTCTCACGCTCGTCTCTACCTCTCTTCTTACTCCGGTACATGTCGGTGTCTTCGAAGCCCGTCTTCCAGGGAACGAAAACCCCTTTGCCTCGCGTGCGACCAGGGTGTTCCTTGTTTCCCAATGCCGTGGAGAGTGCATCTCTCTCCCTGTTCGGGACAAAAGATCCACCGGAAGATTGTGCACTCAACTCTACCTGCAAGATCCCAACAAGTTATTTCACTGATGAAGTTAGGAACTAAATACGTACCAAAATGGTGGTTCGATATCTTACCAAACGTTGGCAGACTTCCTCGTCCGCAGGGTTTGTAAAGGATATGGTGCCAGATGGTGTGGCACATGACCTCGCTCTTAGCCAGTCTCTGGCGCGCTGGTCAACAATCGATTCAAATGGCGCGGAGTCCCCCTCGTCCTCCCTGTCCCATTGCATCCTCTTCCCCGCGTAGCCAGCGGTGCCGAGTCTGTGGGGGTGGGTGTTCCTTGCCTGCAGGGCCTTGTGGGCTTCGGCTTTCAAGCACGAATCGATCTGTCGTCTTCATCTCGAACAAAGCGTCGCCATGAATCCTCGATAATGAACCCGTGCTTAGAGTAGGGAGTCATGTCCTTATTGACGTATTCCTTGACAAGTGTGCTCTTAAAGGTCTTCCACGCCTTTCACGCCACTAGCGGTGCATACCGTCGCCTGGGCCTCGAGTTCTTACGGGATATCGAAGGAGGAAAGGATTTACGTAAGCGTGTCGTTGCGGCCCTCGTCGATCGATGACTTCCAGGATACAATTGTGATGGGAACCCGTTCGCGAACAACTATCCCGCACATTGTTAAATAACGCATTCACTACCTTTTACATCCGGTAGAGGACCCATCTTTCGGATCGATCGCCGTGATGCTATATCGGCTGTTGGCCTTTTGTTTGCTTTTCTTGGAGCGCGAGTTGGTTTGACTTGACTCGGTGAGCAGATCCTTGATTGGTCCTAAGGTGGATAGAAAATATTGAAATAATGTTATTCCATCATTATTTCGATGGGAACTGTTTGGATGTGTTCATCACATGAAAAGAAGAAATGTGGGTGATCAGGTCAAAATTCCGACGATATCCAATCAAAATTCAAATACATCCAACAATGTCGCCGCCGCTACTCCACTGCCGCCTCGGGTTCCCCGTTGTCCCCTTCATCCCTGACCAGTTTCCATCCACCGTCACCGCCAGAGCGCAGGGTTGCCACCGACGCCCACGACCATGGGCCCGATGTAAAGAACAAAGGAGAGAGAGAGAGAGAGAGAGGGAACTATGAAAAGAAAAATAAAATAAATGAACCTAACTATTCACTTGATCTAGAACATACTGGTGCAAACATTATTTCAATATTTTAATACATCCATAAAAATATATATTGGCACTTTGGAAGTTTTAGTCTAAAACGACTTTATTTTGTATCTAGAGGGAGTAATAAAATTCCCAACAATGTGATTTTGCGTCTAGACTCAGAAGGGATTAACAAAATTGTGGGTGATGGAATGCTGCCGTCCAGGATCTAAAAGAAGGGAGTGAGTGCACCAACCAAACGCAGACACACGACACGATCATAGTAAAATAGAAAGGTTGGTTTGCCACCGAGACGTCCCTCCCTCCTGTCCTGGCTCCCGATGGTTATCCTAAGCTAAGAGATTCCAAAGACAACAGCACTTGTGAGCAGCGAAGCACAAGCCCACAAGTTGTGTCCAATCCCTCCCTTCCACAATGCATTGCCTTAAAAGGCTACTACGCGCATCGCCAAATTTTGCAAACCATGACAATATATAAGTGCAACATACTACTACTCGAAAGAATGTATGATGCATCCATCATACATTCTTCTTCCTCCTCTTCTTCTTTTTCCACCTTACTTTTGCGGTTTTGCCCATTCATTCATTCATTCATTCATGACGATAATTAACACACGAAACAATACATACATATATACATACAGGAGCTGAGCTACCAACAATTCATTCATTCATTTGCGGTTTTGCCCATTCATTCATTCTCTCATTTAGTCGTTTACCTTGTTTTTTAGATCAAGAGGACATCAAAAAAGATGTCCCAGTTCCTTTATATAGAAACTGGATAGTATCAAGCACAAGTTCAATACATTCATTCTCAGATAGCCACAAGGACTCCTCCAGAGCCAGCACAAAACCGAAAATAAAAAAGCAATGATTCCCAGATTTTTAGCGCCCAGACGACGATACCAAACATTCAAACAGTTTTTTACCTTGTGGGGGAGGAGCATTACTCATTTACCTTGTGGGGGAGGAGCAGACGTCGCCGGGGGAGGAGGAGACGTCGCCGGGGGTGGAGGAGGCGCAGCCGTCAGGGGAGGAGGAGGCCTTGTGCCGGCGAGCCTCGGGGAGGCGGCGTCGGGGCTCGGGGAGGCGGCTCAGGTCTCCATCGGCGTGCTTTCGGGGCGGGTGGGCTCGGGGAGGCTCTTGGCGGGGCTCGAGGCGGCGCGCAGCGGAGAAGCGCGAGGCTCGAGGGAGGCGGCGCTTCGTTAGGAGTTTGACGTGTGCGGGCGGTTGAAGTCTGGTAGAAAACGTTTCAAGTGAAGGAGTGTTATAGGGTTTGAATATCACATACGGTTCTAAACTAGAATAAATGCAGCGATATTAATATGCACGGTATTAAATAAAACCGTCTGTAATAGAGTAATATTACAGACGGTTATGGTGTAGAATCGTCTGTGTTACTATATATTGCAGACGGTTCTGGTATAGAACCGTCTGTGTTATTATATATCACAGACGGTTCTAGTTTAGAACCGTCTGTGATACGGCCCACCATTCCTCTGGAGTATATATACTCATGCAAGTTGAGCTTCATGAGACTGCTAGGGTACATAATTTAAACTCCATGAAGAAAAGAAGCAGAAATAAATCTATGGATAGTTTAGAACCATCTGTGATACGGCCCACCATTCCTCTACAGTATATATACTCATGCATTGAGCTTCAAAGCATACAACTTAGGTGACTTTAGGTAGTTCGCTCTTGGACGTTCATCTTGACCTTAGCTAGCTCACTACTAGGGTACGTAATTTAAACACCATGAAGAAAAGAAGCGGCTACCTCCGTGGCTCAACCCTACCTGCTGATGTCTGCAAGTTTACGAAGCTTGGTTACTAACAAACCACCATGCACAGCCACAAGGGTGCCCTAAGGGTGTGTACATGCCCGTACACACCGTTCCACTATCCATTCGACGGCTACAATTACTATGGCCTACTACTCTACAACCACGTGTGCAATAACATAAGTACAGAAATATTACTTTATTATCCATACATGCATGGTCCTCGCTTACAAATTAACATTGTAATTATACGAGTGAAAATTAGCCCTTCACAATGATCGACGCCAGCGTGTATAGGTGACTTCGTCAATTTGTTCCTCTTGGACCATGTCGGCATTTCCGATAGGAGGCAAATCATCAAATTGATTGTACTCTTCCTCATCTACTACATTCTCAACTCCGACAATCCTCCTTTTTCCCTGATCAACTTAGTGGCGGTTCTTGTCGACGGATCGGTAACATAAAAGACTTGAACAACTTGGTTTTGCGAGCACGAATGGTTCATCTTTGTATCCGACACGTTTGAGGTCCACGGTGGTGATGCCGTACTTGTCAACCTTCACGTCTTTGGAGGTGGACCCAACGACACCGAAATAGTGGGATCTTGAAAAGTACATAGTCAAGCTCCCAAATCTCCTCTATGAACCCATAGTAGGAGCTCCTCGTTGACCAGTGATGCTGAGCATCTATGCGGACCCATTGCTACAGTTTGTGCTCTTCAAATCCTGATCTATCGTGTAAAATGTGTATCCATTTAAGTCGTATCCTTTCCACGTGACAACTGTAAAGCCGGGCCTTTTGCCAACCATTTCAGGGTGTCATATGACGAGCTCCCGGTGATGGGTCGCTCTTTGAACCAATTGTTGAATCAAGGTTATGTTGTCTTATGATCCAAGACTCATGTCGTGATGGATTCTCTTGCCTTAGCCATTGCTTGTGCTCGACGATGTGCGGGGACACTACAGGTCATGTGTTGTAGAACCGTGAAATGGGCTTGAGCACACGCGAATCGATCAGTGTGATTGCTTTCCTTCCGATGGTCCCGATACCTGGAGCCTCCTCATGGCGAGATCGAGGCACACCTATTGGTTGGGCCTGAGCCATGTAATCGACGCAGAACTCGACGACCTCTTCGGTTGCATAACCTTCGACAATGCTACCCTCCTGACGAGATCGATTTCGTACATAAGACTTAAGAATTCCCATATACCTCTCGAACGGGTACATGCTACGTAGGAACACAGGCCCGCACATCTTTATCTCTATTACAAGGTGAACAATGAGATGGACCATGATATCGAAAAATGATGGAGGGAAATACATCTCAAGATTACATAGAGTCATCACCACCTCAGCCTGCAGACCATCTAGTCCTTCGGGATCGATGACCTTCTGAGCGATTGTGTTAAATAAATAACACAGCCTCGTGATTGTCTCTCGGACCTTTATTGGCAAAATACTTCTAATTGCAATTGGGAGCATTTGTGTCATCAACACATGACAATCATGAGACTTCATGCCAATTAATTTTAAATCTTGCATTGAAACAAGTCTCATCATGTTGGACGAGTAGCCGGACGGAACTTTCACACCATGCAAGCACCGCAAAGTTCAGTTCTTTCGGCCTTTGACAGAGTGTAACAAGGTCGGGTTCGCAATACGTACCACCTTTAACGGTCTCTTTTGGTGCTAACTCAGGTCTTATGCCCATATCGACTAAGTCAAGTCGTGCGTTGATACCATCCTTTGTTTTGCCCTTAATGTTTAGTAGGAGACCAATCAGGCTATCACAGACATTCTTCTCCACGTGCATGACATCGATGCAAAGGCGCGAACTTCTAGGTGCTCCCAAAGAAGGTAGGTCCCAAAAGATTGATCTCTTCTTCCACAAGCTCTTCTCACGGGTCGACCTTGCTTTACGTCCCTTTCCATACGTAACATCCAAATCCTTTACAAAGTCATGAACATCTCTCCCGCTAAAAGTCCTTGGAGTTGAACCGCTTCGTTCGTCCCATCGAATAGTCTCTTCATCTTGCGGTATGGGTGTTTCCTCCCAAGGAACCTACGGTGACGCATGTACACTGTTTTACGCGAGTGATTCAGCCACACACTCTCAAGATCGCCTAGGCAAAGTGAGTGCAAGCCTTGGCACCTTTTGTACTCTGGCCCGACAGTTAGCAAGTGCAGGTAATCATTTATGGTGCGAGAACAACAAGCGGTGTAAAGTGAAGTTCTCTCGTTTGTATGCATCCCAAACCTGTACTCCCAGGAACCCACAATGTTTTTAGATCTTCCACCAATGGAGCTAGGTACACATCAATATCGTTCCCAGGTTGTTTCGGTCCTTGGATAAGCCTGAGACAATAAAATGTACTTTCGCTTCATACACAACCAAGGAGGAAGGTTGTAGATACAGAGATTCACGGGCCAAGTGCTATGCCATTTGCTCATGTTACCGAAAGGATTCATTCCATCTGTACTCGGTCCAAACCTTATATTCCTCATCTCTGCGGCGAATTCTTCATACCTCCTATCGATGTTTCTCCACTCGGTGGAGTCAGCAGGGTGTCTTAGCATTCCATCGTTCTTACGCTTCTCGGAATGCCAACACAGCAGTTTGGCCTCCTTTGGGTTAGCAAACAAACGCTTCAATTGGGGAATTAGAGGCAGATACCATGCCGTCTTAGCAGGAGTTCCTTTCTTCACCTCCTCATCTGAATGACTCTTACGCTTGTACCGAGATGCGTTGCACACCGGACATACATGCAAGTTTGCATACTCTTTGCGGTATAGGATACAATCGTTCGGACATGCATGTAATCTTTCTACCTCCATTCCCAAGGGACAAAGAACCTTCTTGGCTTTGTAGGTTGTTGTCGGCAACTCATTTCCCTCTGGAAGCATGTCTGCCAATAGACGTAACAGCGCTGTGAAACTCTTGTCTGACCAACCATTGCTTGCCTTCAATTTCAGCAGTTCAAGCACGAACGACAACCTTGTGTATTTCACCTTGCAACCAGCAAACAAAGGTTTCTTCGAGTCCTCCATCAAACCCACGAATTTTTCATATTCCCTTTCATCACGGTTCCCTTCTGCGTCGCGCAAAGATCTGGTCCAGATTGTCATCATGCAACATATCCTCGCTTAAGCGTAATCAATGTGATCATCCTAAGATATCGTTGACTTCGTCGAAGATGTTAACGATTACCACACGCTTCTTGTATATTCTCGCTCTTCGCGGATCGTCCAACATGTATATCCCTTTTTGAAACCTCGCATAATCAAGTGTGCTTCGATCTGCGCTGAGTTTCGAAACATCATCATATTCTCGCAATCGATGCATGGACAAGGCATATACTGCACTCCCTTATTAAACATGTCCTCCTCTGCAGCTCTTCTAAAAGTGGAGACGCCATTAATGTACTCCACACTCGTACGGTCCCCAGCGTACATCCAAACTTCGATCCATCTATGCTACACATGTAATATTCGATCCAATTAGAACTCTCTTTTCAATCGATTAAGTACACTTTCCTTAACAAGTTAGAGCTTCAAAATAATATTGCAATTATAACGTCCAATTACTATCACCACGAAAACATGGATCTACAAGCTAGATCTAAACAATCTTAAATTTCTTACATAACCAAGCTAGATATTGAATTAATATATATAAGGCAATTTTATATCCAATACTAACCTTAGATCTGAATTAATATATATAATGCAATTATCCATTACTAACCTTAATTACATCACAAGAATCACCTATTATATAGGCTTACAGACGGTTGTATTGCCAAACCGTCGGTGATATAACGGTCTTAGCATTCTATCCCAACAGGTGACCACAACATCGAACTTGCGCTCGGGCCTATATATAGGCAAGCTTTATCACAGACGGTTCTATGTAATAACCGTCTGTAATATACTAAGATTACAGACGGCGATGTGTAATCTTTATCACAGACGGTTCTATGTAATAACCGTCTGTAATATAGTAAGATTACAGACGGCGATGTGTACCAACCGTCGGTGATATTTTACAGACGGTTATGTAAACTAAACCGTCTGTGATATATAGGTATATCACAGACGGTTATTTTAAAAAACCGTCCGTGAAGGCAGACGAGGAATGGTGTGTGATAGTCAACAATCGGTTTGTTTATAGAATCGTCTGCATGATAGCGACGGTCCGTCTTTCGCCTCTTCGCTTTCTGCGCGCCTTTGAATGAGAACTCTTCGCTTTCGCTTCGTCTTCAATTCCGCCACCTATAAAATCACCGCTATTGATCGAATTCGATCAACACGCATATTACCGATAATGGAATCTGCGCGAGCTCTCCTTCGTCGGCGTCGCCTCCACCATCACCTCCCCGTCGCCTCCACCATCACCTCCTCGCGTCGCCTCCACCATCACCTCCTTCCGCAAGCTCCCGGCGCCGCTTCCACCATCACCTCCTCGCCGCCGCTTATGCGGGAAACGCAAGCGGGAAGAGGAGGAGGAGGAGCGGGAGGAGGACGAGGAGGAGGAGGAGGAGCGGGAGGAGGACGAGGAAGAGTCAGAGGAAGACGACCACGTCATGCACTGGGGGAGCTCAGATGACGACGACGACGACGGTAGCCCACCGTGGCGCGACGACGACGACGATGGCAGCCCACCGTGGAGCGACGACGACGACGATGGCAGCTCGCCACCTCCTCCGGACGACGATGATTATTTTAATTTATAAGTAATAATATATATATATAATGTAGTAATGTAATGAAATGTTTTATGTTATAAAATGGTCATTTATTCTGATTGTTATCAATTTTCATTGGGAGAAACTTACACTCGGACGTCTGATTCTCGTTTTTTTTTCGGACGCATTGCAAGATTTTTTTTGAATGTATGAAACAATTTTTTTACTGTTTGTCGAAGACAAATGTTACACACGAACAAACAAAATGTTGCTAAAAAAAATGACGACCTAACACTAGAAATTTCGAATTTAATTATTTTATAAAATGGTCATTACCATTTTTCGTCCTATCTATGAACGAATTATGGCCTTCGATGAAAATACGTAGTTCGATAAAAACATCAAAATGTTATAATGCAGTGCACAGACGGTTATCAACACAAAACGTCTGTGATATAAGCAATATCAGAGACGTTTATAAACACAACCCGTCTGTGGTTACTATACAAACGGTTGTATAGTAAAACCGTCTGTGATATTACTTTATATCACAGACGGTGTTTTTATAGAACCGTTTGTGATAATATCACAGACGGTTTTAATACAAAACCGTCTGTGATATTTATCTAATCACAGACGGGTTTTATTAATAACGGTATGTGATAATTTCACTGACGGTTGGTTTATAGAATCGTCTGTGATATCATATATTACAGACGGTTTTTGAAAACCGTCTGTGATAGTGCGTCTAATATAAGCATTTCTGTAGTAGTGGTACTCCACTAGTTTTACCCTATGAATTAATATTAGAGACTTTTTATCGTGAGAGGCACTTCAATGTAAATTTTCGCACATCCAAGAACGATAAAAAGTCTCCTCAGATTAACCTGAACTTAGAGCATGTCCAATGGTAGGGTCAACTACTGGCTATAAAAAAACTCCATATCAGGTATAGCTAACTTAAAGACAAGCTCTCCAATAGGTTGGCTATAACATATTTTTGAACATTAAATGTGGGTTCACATGTAGTTGTCTTTTATTTTTCTTGAAAAACACTATAGAGTGACTCTTCGTTAAGAGCCAGCTATTGTCTCTCTCCTCTACTTCTCTCCTCCACATAAGCAAAAAAAATGAGGTGGACTTCTTATAGCCAGCTGATTTAGCACCATTGGAGATGCTCTTAGTGAACTTGTACCTGCATAAGTTCACGAAATGCATGCATCAGCCAATTACACTTGTAAAATCCCTTTTGTATCGAGACTACACTGACCAAGGCTTAGACTGACCCCCTCTCAGAAAAAAAGAAGCTTAGACTGACCCAAACGGCCAAACATTACCCGCCAACGTGGTTGTTAATCTTAGTTGATCAGCCGAACGCACTACTCCCGCTGAAGTCATGTACGAAGTACGAACGTGCTATGCCTAGCTATTTCCACACACAACCATACTCTAACTAATATCAGTAGATCACCAACGTCCCACAGCAAACACACCAACCGTGTCGATCACCAACCCAAAAGCCATGCATGCACTCGCGGACTCGCCTCGCACGACGTCACGCCCGTTCGTTGGCCAGACTGCAGAACGCACATAAGAGCGGCTTCCTCACTGATCAGCGTCGCTCGCCCAACCCGAGGGCCGAGGTAGCGTTTGCCGTGGGCATGGCCGGCGTCCTCCCGAGGTTTGGTCCCTTCGGCCCGCTGCCGCCGCACGATGAATTCGGGATCAAGGAGACGAGGCCCCGCCTCGCCGGTGGGCGGGCCGGGGGGTACGACCTCGTCGAGAGGATGGAGTACCTCTACGTGCGCGTCGTCAAGGCGCGGCACCTCAAGTGGAGCGGCGACTTTGACCCGTTCGCCGAGCTGAGGCTCGGGAGCTACTCCTGCACCACACGGCACATCGAGAAGACGGTGAGCCCCGAGTGGAACGACGTGTTCGCGTTCTCGCGGGAGAGGATACAGGCGTCGTTCCTGGAGGTGGTCATCCGGGGCCGGGACTTCGCCAAGGAGGACTACGTCGGGCGCGTGCATTTCGACCTGGCCGACGTGCCGGTGCGCGTGCCGCCCGACAGCGCGCTCGCGCCGCAGTGGTACCATGTCTTCGACAAGAAGGCGGAGCGCCGAGGGGAGGTGATGATGGCCGTGTGGTTCGGCACGCAGGCCGACGAGTGCTTCCCCTTGGCCGTGCACGCGGACGCCGCGTTCGCCGTGGACGCCAAGCTCGCGGCGCACATCCGGTGTAAACAGTACACGGTGCCGCGGCTGTGGTACGTGCGCGTGAACGTCATCGAGGCCCGCGACATCGTCTTCGCGGACAAGACCCGCGTCGGCGAGGTGTTCGTGCGATCGCGTATATCGACGCAGGTGCTCAAAACGAAGACGTGCGTCTCCCGGCTGCCGTGCTACGGCTGGAACGAGGACCACCTGTTCGTCGCCGCCGAGCCGTTTGAGGACCATTTCACCATCTCCGTTGAGGACCGCGTCAAGGTTGATAAGGAGGAGGTCATCGGCCACGTCCATATTCCGTTCACCGACTTCGAACGCCGGCTGGATGCTCGCCCGATTCGCCCAAGATGGTAAGCGCATTTCACGTAGGAAAGAACTTGCAATATCGTGCAAAACATGCTGCAAAGTAGGAAATATTTGGCAAAAAATAAGTTAAGATTAGGTCTGTTCTGTCCATAATTATTACACAAACACTCTTCGACAGGTATAATTTGGTGCAGCCAGAGGGAGCCTCGAAGGTGGAGAAGTTCTCTGCCAAGATATGCGTCAGGCTCTGCCTCGAAGGCGGATACAGGGTGCTGTCAGAACCAGTCCACTACCTGAGCGACGTCCGACCAGCGGCGAGGGAGCTGTGGCCGAAGCGGCCGCCCATCGGCCTCGTCGAGCTCGGAATCCACAACGCTTCCTGCCTCAGCGCTATGCGTACGCGCCACGGTCGAGGCTCCTGTGACGCCTACTGCGTTGCCAAGTACGGGGTCAAGTGGTTCCGCACGCAGACCGTCATAGACAGCCTCGCGCCGCGGTTCCACCAGCAGTGCTACTGGGACGTGCACGACCACTGCACCGTGCTCACCGTCGCCGTCTTCCACAACTGCCAAATAGGCGAGAAGGGCGGCCTGGTGACCGGCGACCCCGTCAAGGACGTCCTCCTCGGCAAGGTTCGCATCCGGCTCTCGACGCTCGAGACCGGCCGCATTTACACGCATGCATACCCGCTTATATCCCTCCACGGCGGCGGCATCAGGAAAATGGGGGAGCTCCATCTCGCCGTGCGGTTCTCGAGCACGTCGACGCTAGGCCTACTCCGGACGTACGCGCAGCCGCACCTGCCACCGATGCACTACCACTGCCCATTGTCCGTGGTGCAACAGGAGACCCTGCGGCGGGAAGCAGTCGCGCTCATCGCGCACCGGTTGGGTCGGATGGACCCGCCGCTGCGCCGGGAGTGCGTCGAGCACCTCTGCGAGGCGCACGCGCTGCGGTGGAGCATGCGGCGCAGCAAGGCCCATTTCTTCCGCTTCATGGCGGCGGTTGCGCCCCTGTTCGCGGCTCTAAAGTGGTTCGTTGACGTCTGCCACTGGAGGAACCCGGTGACCACCATCGCGGTCCACATCATCTACGCCATGCTTGTGTGTTGCCCCAACCTCATACTGCCCACCTTCTTCCTGTACAAGTTTTGTCTCGGCCTGTGGAACTACCGGCGCCGGCCGAGGCAGCCGTGGCACGTCGACACGAAGGTGTCGCAAGCCGAGATGGCGCACCTGGACGAGCTCGACGAGGAGTTCGACGAGTTCCCGACGGCGCGGCCCCCGGAGGTCGTGCGCATGCGGTACGACAGGCTGAGAAGCCTCGGGGCGCGGATACAGGAGATGGTGGGCGACGTCGCGGCGCACGCCGAGCGCGCGCGGTGTGCGATGACCTGGCGGGACCCCCGCGCCACTTTCTTGTACCTGCTGTTCTGCTTGTGCCTTGCTGTGATCACGTTCGCGGCACCGTTCCAGGCGGTGGCGCTGTTGATAGGGTTCTATCTGATGCGGCACCCGACGCTCCGGCAGAGGCTGCCGGACGTCCCGGCGAACTTCTTCCGGCGACTGCCCTGCAAGGTGGATTGCTTACTTTAGTTGGGGCGCATTTGGTGGTGTTTACACTTTACTGTTTGCTTCAAAACTTCGAATTGCCGTTAATGTTACAATAGTCAACACAAGTCAACTACTTGCACAGTTTGCTATCGATTTGCCTCCAAAAGTCCAAACTGCAAAATAACTCCGAGACCGAAAGACCCAGACCTCGAAAACCATTGCTAATCTAGTTCTGGCACCTCCCCCCCCCCCCCCCCCCAATCTAGATAGATTTGTACATTTTGACCAATCCCCATCGTGAAAAACACGGCAAACAACACATGTCCCTTGCCGCGCCTGGAGAGCATAGAAGCCAACCGCCGCCGTAGCAAGCCGACCAAGGGGGGAGCGCGCGGAAGTTCTCGCTGCCGCGGTTGGGTAGCGCGTAATCTCTCTTGCCGTGGTGGTAGGGGTGGTCATTCTGTTTTTTATTTTTAAATAATTCATTTTCTGGAAGCTGTATGCCGAATTTCTCTAGCCAGAATGAAAAATCGAACCAAATTAATCGAAATATTTCGGTTTAACCATTTCAGTTTGGTTAATTCGGTTTTTGGTTAACCGAGATAACTAGATATAAACCTGAACTTGTGTGCTTCAAATGAACATCCGAAACAGATTGAAAAAAATGAAAGTTTCCGACAATAGTAAGGATATACAAGCCTTGGTCGCTTCTAATTCTAAATGATCCAGCATTTCATGGGAAGGTTAGTAGGTGTCGATGATTTACTGATAACTATCCGGTTGCTGAAAAGAAATAGTAACCCTAATAACACGGCAAACAAATTAGATATCCAAATCCTAAAATTTGGGCTTAGAGGCTCTTATAAGATAAGGAGAGATGGAGACGGAGGGAGGCTAGAGTTGGGAATTTGGGGAAAAGTGGGGAGATCAACCACTGGGAGAATGTAGTTGGTAGCGACTTGGCGTTTCCCATTTTCCCTTTTCCGTCTCCATGTCTTGCTCCGGTTCTCTGGAGTCTGGACAGTGGACACCACTGGATGGATAGATGGAGTATATCGGTTGTTCGGCTTTTCGGTATTTGAGAGTTAAAAACCAAACTTAAACCCAAAACCGAATAGCACTGCAGTAAAAAAACTGAAAATAATTGATTAATTCGGTTTTTCGGTTTATAGATGTCCACCTCTACGTGATGGGCCACGCTTGAAGAGGCCAATACTACCTATAATGTAGCCGGAAGCTTTCCTGGATGCTCAGCCCTCCACCTCACCTCTCCCACTCTCTCTCCCTTTTTTTTTGCAAAAAAGGCCTCCAGTTCTTTGGAATTACGGATAGGTCCTTTGCGTTTACGAATTAGCCCTTTGCGATTTCCTATGAGTGCAAAATATTTCCCCCGTTTCGCGTTTAGGTCCTCCGTTCGCTGTTTTACACAAAGAGCCTCCCATTAAATACGAATTGCGAACGAACCCTTTCCTATTTTTTCAGAATAGTGAACAAGTCCAAAATTATAATAAATAGGTCCCTGCACTTTACGTTCAGGTCCTTACTCCGTTTCCCCCGAAAAAAATGTTTTCGTGGTCCGTTTTTCCTCCGGGGCATGAGAAAAATGTTTCCGTGGTCTGTTTTTTCTCTAAAAAAAAAAACACAAATTTGGTTTTGTTTCACGCGCGCGGCGTGCGCCGCGCGTATTTTTCTAGTATTGCAAATCCACACACAGAAAGGCTAAATTTGAAAAAGAAAAGAAAAAAACAGAAGTGTGGAGGGCTAAATAAGCAATGGCTTTCCCAAATGTCCTGTATGGCTCTACTCCTCCACTTTCTTGTTCTTGAATCCTGAATGAAAGCCAGCACACCTGTCCGGCAATGCCTCACCCTCCTCCACTCGAAGAACTCCATCCCGCTCGCTCCCACCACCGCCGCCCAGATTCACGCGCTCCTCCATACGTCCGGCCACCTACATCAACACAGCCTTCATTCCCTCTTCATGTTCTACTGTGCCTGCGGCCGCCCCTCTGATGCCCACAACCTGCTCGCACAAATGCCTCATCCACCTCTGGTCTCCTTCTCCAACTCCCTCCTCCGCTCCTACACCGGTGTCGGCTGCCACCGGGAGGCCCTCGCTCTGTACTCGGAGATGCGCTCCTTCGACCACCTCACCTTCCCCTTCGCCGCCAAGGCCTGCGCCGGTCTCCGCCTCCGCCGCCATGGGCGCGCTGTGCACTGCCGGGCGCTCGCCGCTGGCTTCGGCGGCGACACATACGTGCAGAACGCGCTCATTTCCATGCACATGAGCTGTGGCGACGTGGATGCAGCGGAGGCAGTGTTCGGTGCGATGCAGAACCGGACAGTTGTGTCGTGGAATGCGGTCATTGCCGGGTGCGTCAAGAACGGCTGTGCAGGCAGGGCATTGGAGGTCTTCGGCGATATGGTTGGTGATGGTGTTGGGATTGACCGTGCCACGGTTGTGTCAGTGCTGCCCGCTTGTGCGCAAGCCAAGGACTTGAGCACCGGGAGAACTGTGCATCGGTTGGTCGAGGAAAGAGGCTTTGGGGATTATATCTCTGTGAAGAACGCATTGATTGATATGTATGGGAAGTGCGGGAGCTTGGAGGATGCACGAAGGGTGTTTGGTGAAGATAAATATGATAAGGATGTTGTTTCTTGGACGGCGATGATTGGCGCTTACGTGCTGAATGACCGTGCGGGCAAGGCCTTCACTCTTGGTTGTGAGATGTTGATGGCCAGTGCAGCATGGCCCAATGGAGTGACCATGGCGTATCTACTCTCAGCTTGCGCCAGCTTGGTGTCAGGGTCAGGGAAGCATGCCAAGTGCACGCATGCACTGTGCATTAGACTTGGGCTTGAATCAGACATCGTTGTTGAGACTGCACTTATCGACACTTATGCGAAGTGCAATAAGACGAAGCTGATGGAGTGGACACTTGAGAACGGCTCACAACGGACGGAAACATGGAATGCAGCTATCTCTGGTTATACTCACAGTGAACGGGCGAAGAAAGCTATAGAATTGTTTAAGCGGATGATTGCAAAATCAGTGCGCCCAGACTCTGCGACAATGGCAAGCATCCTCCCGGCGTATGCCAAATCTGCGGACCTGAGACAAGCAAAGAACATCCACTGTTGCTTGCTGACTCTTGGATTTCTTGGGAGTACAGAGATCACTACTGGTTTAATTGATGTGTATGGGAAGGCCGGTGACTTGGATGTGGCATGGGCGCTCTTCCACTGGCTGCCTGAAAAGGACGTTGTTGCCTGGACCACGGTCATCGCCGGGTACAGTATGCACGGACATGCCCATCTTGCCATCCTGCTATACGACAGGATGGTGGAGTTGGGGGTGAAGCCGAACACCGTGACCTTCGCCTCCTTGCTGTACGCTTGCAGCCATGCCGGCGTGATAGACGAAGGCCTTCGGCTGTTCGAGGGCATGCGTAACGTCCATGGCCTTATGCCAAATGCCGAGCACTACTCGTGCCTGGTCGACATGCTTGGGCGTGCTGGGAGGATTGAGGAGGCCTACCGCCTCATCGAAGACATGCCATTCGAGCCTAGTACCTCGGTGTGGGGTGCTCTTCTGGGTGCCTGTGCTCTACACGAGAATGTTGAGTTCGGGGAGGTCGCGGCGAAACATTTGTTTGAGCTTGAACCAGGGAACACTGGGAATTACGTGCTCCTTGGGAACATATATGCTGTAGCTGACAGATGGCAGGATGTTCAGGATGTTCGGAAAATGATGGTAGAAAGGGGTCTCGGTAAAGAACCAGGTTCTAGTTTGGTTGAGGCAAGGTCTGAACAATGCAGAACAGCTGCGTGATAGATGTAAGTCTTACAAATGTATCAGACATTGAGGATTGGTGACATCCGGAGAATGATGTAAGTCTTACAAATGTATCAGATAACAACTGGATTGGTGACATCCGTCACAACCTCACTGTCCAGCTCATTTCTGAGTTTGCACAACTGTGGATGGAAGTGCAGCTGGTAAATTTGGCACCACACATTGAGGATGAAATAATTTGGACGCAAAGTTCAAGCGGTGAATACACAGCCGCCTCGGCATACCGCTTACAGTTCGCAGGTAGCTTGTACAAATCCTATAACACGACAATATGGTTAGCCTGGGCGCCGCTGAGTTCCAAAATTTTCTTCTGGCTTGCACAACAAAACCGCATGTGGACAGCCCAGCGCCTTCAGATCCGAGGATGGCCAAACCAATATTTTTGCCAAATGTGTTATCGGAGCCTGGAAACGGATTTTCATCTTTTCGTAGACTGCCACCAATTCCGACATTTATGGGAAGCCATCGCAAGTTGGGCACGCCTACCGTTGCTTAAACCGGAACTTTGGAAACCGGCGTCCAGTCTAGAATAGTGGACTATACAGCTTGTCAATGGCAATTTGGGTTGCCGAAGGGGGGTTAAGAGCTTGATTATCCTTACTTGTTGGAGGTGGTGGAAAGAGCGAAACAACATAATCTTCCAACGCACATCGAAATCAAATGGCGAATTGCTTCAAGATATTAAGGACGAGGCCTCTTGCTGGCGCACGCGGGATCAAAGAGTTGATGTTTCGTCTAGTGTAGCACGAGTTTCCTAGCCTTTCTGTCCTCTTTTCTTTTTTTTCTTTTTTCGTTTTCTCGGTGCAGTATCCTGCACCTTGTACTCTAAACTTTCTCTAATCTATTGATAGCTTCGGCCTTTCAAAAAAAAATGTATCAAACAGATCAAAACGATTCTTCTTTGATGTATATATGTTAGCAGTTGAGAAAGTCCTATTGGCATCCATCCATTGATCTTTCTATTTCTATTATAATACTAGGACAGCAAGCGTGGCGCACGCTGCGCGTGCGAACGAAAAACGGGAAAATATTAAAGGTTGAGTTGGGGGAAAAAAAGTCTAGAGATAGAGATGCACACGTATTTCTGTTCACGAAAAACAGGAAAAATATTAGAGGAGTGTAAGTTCAAGCTCCATTTGATTTTAGTGATTAATGCTTAATTAATAATTACTGATAAATCTAATTATTATGAGACTAATATTATTATTGAGTTATCTTTTATCAGTCTCTTTTGGATGAAAGGATGCGGTTATCAAAGGTATGTATTCGATGCCTCAGTGAAGTGTATATTGTTGCATTTCTTGGATATCAAATTCATGATAATATTGATAAATCCAAATATGAGACTATCTTGTTTATTGAGTATATTTTGATTAGTCTCATCTAATTGAAAAATAGAAATCCAAAAGGTATGTATCTAATGCAACTTTATTATTTCTAGATGCATTCCTTGGATTCAATATAAAGGGTGAACTCCACCGTAGTTTCAATATTAAGATGAGCATAATATTTTCAATTTCACATATACATGAATGCACATATTTAGGGGGATTTCATGCTTTACCTTGGAATTTCAATAGTATTGATCTCTTTTATCTTGTCACAAAAACTAAGGATATTTACTTTGAAATAAATCCTTGAGTATATAAAACTTGTGTAGTTGTAGTATACTCATGTCAATATAGGATAAACGCCAAAAAAATCTCAAATTGAATATATGCACATTATTTCAAGTTCAATTATATATATGCACACATTTAATGGAGTTTATTCTATATTTGATGGCATCAATAGTATTGATCCCTTTCTATCATTCCATATCAATCGGATCATTACTTTGAAACCCATCAAAGTGAGTATATGAAGCTTGCGTAGTTGATATATACTCATAACAATTTAAATTGTGTTTGGTTGTCGTTCAATCATCAAAGAACTGGATCAATGGATCTAGGCTCTCCATCATGTGTTGATGGTGTGTTTTGTTGATTAAGGACAATTGAAAGTGCTTAAGTATATGAAGCTTTAGTAGCACAAATATACTCAAGATAAATATAAAGTTTCATTAAATTGATTTGGGTTGTGGTCAATCATTAAAGGAGTAGATCAAATGATCTTGGAGCATCTATTATGTGCTAATGAAGTGCATTGATGATTGGAATACCGTGTTTGTTGGACTAACATTTTCCTTGAGGTTGTGGAAATAGGTTAAGTCCAATGAGTTGAAAACTTTGGATGATATCATGTGTTGATATCATAAAGTCAAGATTCGGGAAGAAGGATACCATCATGTGTTGATAAGCATCAAGGTTGGATCCCGAAGAGAAGAAAATTCATCATGTATTGATGAATAAGATGAAGACCCGCAGTTGGAGAAAAGATGAGTGTCATCATGTGAAAGCTCCAAATGGATGTGCGAAAGGCAAAGATATATCTAGTATAGGTTTAGGATGTGTTCCTAGTCTTTTACCAGTCTCAGTGCTTGGTTGGGAGACCGGGTTGCTAGATAGGTTACTGTTCTATTAAGAGGGGTCGAGTCTTATAACTTGAGTCTCATCATGTGTTGATAGCTCAATCCCGTTTGTTCCAGCTCAACTCTTAATTTGGTTTTTACATGGAGCAATTATTTGCGAATGTGTTTTGCAAATAATCATAGCTCATGTTTGTTATTTTATTGATTTGATTCCTTGCATGGAGCCAAGTATTTGCGAATGTGTTTTGCAAATAGTTGTAGCTCATGCTTGATGTTGATTTGCAAATGTGTTTTGCAATTTGAGCTCAAGATCATCTATCTCTGGAGTATGTGAGTAGAGTTTGCATATATGTTTTGCAAACAACTAAAGATCATGTATTGATTATCACATGGCTCAAAGATGTGATCTTGATTGTTCTTTGCTGCATAATGGTATTTCCAAATGTGTTTTGAAAAAATATTGAAATTCATGCAAGAACTCTTTTTAGCATGCGACTAGAATTTGTAAATGTTTTTTTTTTTTTTTTTTGCAAATTGCTAGATATCATGTGTTGATTATCACATGGCTATGCTTGAGTTCATGCATATTCTTCGTGCCTTGACTTGTATAGATTTGTCATTTGTAAATGTATTTTGCAAACAAGTTAATATTTACGCAATTCTTGCGTTGCAAGTGACTAGGATTTGCAAATGTGTTTTCCAAACTATTGTTATCATATGTTGATCTTCACTTGGTTCAAGAATTGATATTGTTGATTATTAAGTGCTCTTGTTTGCATGATTTATATTTGTAAATGTGCTTTTGCAAAATATTGGTGTTCATGCATTTGATCTTGGAGTTTGTGATGAAAATTTGCAAATATGTTTTGCAAATTGGTGTGATCATGTGAAGATCATCACATGACTCAAAAAGTGGTTCTTGATTTAAAAAGAAAATATTTATGTGTGAAATTTTTTTATCTGGAAAAGTCATCGCTATGAAGCATCTAGGCCCCCAAATTTGATTAGGTTTTGGTAATTAATGACAATCATGTTTAATGGACTAACAATTTTCATGTGAGTATGATAATAGGTTGGTCCATGTGGATGCACATGAAAAGATGAAAACGTGATGGTCGAAATCAAAGAGTACAAAGTGTTCAAGCTCAAGGCCAAAGTATAATTGTGTTAAGGACCTTTTATAGCTTTTGCCGATTTCGGTGTCTGGAGAAAAGATCGAGTTGCTAGATTAGGTGATGTACTATTAATAGGGATTTTTTTGGCTAGTAGCTTGATTTTGGATGTGTCATGGCTCAAAATCTTGCTCATATTTGAACTCATGCATTTGTTAAAAGTTTTAGAGAAAAAAATCTGCATGACTGGTACTACCTCTTATGTTGGAGCGGTGCTATTGGGCTCCGGTAGCATTGGCCCTTAGGGTGGTAGATTTATTCCAGTAAGGCACCTCTTTGAGGTTTCTGGGAGTGGTACTACCACCTATGAGAGAGCGGTGCTACGGGAAGTCTGGTAGCACCGATCACATATGCCGGTAGCCTTTTTTTTTCCCAAAGAGATACCTTTTGTGGTGACTTTGGGTGGCCAGAGCTACTGTCCATGTGGGAGCGGTACTACCTGATGTCTGCTAGTACCGGCCCTTAGGGTGCTAGCTATTTTCTAGAAAAGTGCATTTTTGCATGATTCCTATCGACCGAAGCTGCCGCCCTTGTAGGAGCCGTACCACTGGAAGTTCAGTAGTACCGGCCCTTAGGGTGGTGCCTTTATTCCAGAAAGAGCACCAAAATTCTCAACTGGTTGTTCAAAGACCGATCCTATCGGTCTTACATGTGTGGTAGCACCGGATCTCTTAGTAACAAACCTCACCTACCGCATTTAATGTTGTTCCGACCGTTGGCCAGAGAGGCCGGTGCTACCGGTCCTACATGGGTGCTAGCACCGAACTTGCTGATTTTTTTTTATGATTTCTAGCTTCAACGGTTGGATTTGTGGATGTGGGCTATAAATACACCCCCACCAGCAACAATGGTATACTCTTGGACATTAATTGTGTATTTGCAAGCCCTTACACTCCTTTATTCACCATTTGAGCATTCATTCTCCATTGAGTGGTAGTTGAGAGCATTCAAGTGTGAGCATTCATTTCAAACCATTAGACACTTGATCAACCTCAAGCAAACGCCGAATTTCTATTCTCTTGGAGGTTGCCGCCTTCTAGACGGCTTGGATGTGTGAAGCTGGTGATCTTCTCAAAGAAGTTTGTGAGAAGGGCTGGTGATTATGAAGGTCGGAGCACCCCTACTCGAAGCAGTGAAGATCTACCACTAGTGATCGAGGGAAGACTCAATTGCGCATAGAGCAAGCTTGATTGGATCAAGCTTCCTCAACGTGGATTACGAAAGACCGACAAGTCTCCGAGACCACAGGAAAAATCATCATGTCAATTCTCTTGTGGTTTGCTTTCTGTTGTTTATTTGGGCAATTTCACGTTCCTTGTATATTTGGTGATTGTCCTTTACTCTAGATTTGTGAAATTTGTTTAGTTGTAATTTGTCGGTGCACTTAGCAAAAGCTAGATGATTTAGGCCTTAATTATTAAAATTCTTGATTCTAGCTTTACTTGCTAAGTTATTGTAATTAGAGCCAAAGAATTTTAAAAATACTCTTATTTACCTCCTCTAGTCGGTTATCCTTGATCCTACAAGTGGTATCGGAGTTTAGACTCTCTTTCGGAGCTTTACCACATATAGAGTACAAAGAATGGTTAGTGAGGGTGTATTCATAGGCAAGGCACCTTTCTTTGATGGCACAAATTATGCATATTAAAAAATACAGATGACAATTTATCTCAAGGCCATGAGTCCAAGTATATAGAGGATTGTTGGTAAGGGTTTTGCAATGTCACTTCATCCCACATCCATTATTAATCAAGATGAGCGGAAATTTTGCCTAGGTTTTTGCAATGTCACTTGTGCCTGGAGAACACCTCATGATTAATGGAAGGTGACAAGTGTAGTCGAATGACACACATGTGCGAAGCACGGCTGTCGTGCAAGCATTGATAGCTCACGTTGAACTTCATTACGAACCATTTGTTTAATGCCGTGAAGCAACCACCAACCATTTCACCTCCACCTCTCGTGGAATTTATATTCAATATTTTTAGGTATCATGTTAAGTATAGGAAGGCTTGGAGTGCTAAGCAAGCTGCCTTGAAGATGTTGTAAGAGGATTGGGCCAAGTCGTAGATGAGCTCTGCAGACAGAGGATCAAAGAGAGAAACAACAAGGAGGTGGTCCACCTCGGCAGTTACTACCACTCATGACTCATATTGCTAATGCGCCAACTCGAGATGCAATTGCGCCTACCACCACCACCACAACCGACTGCGCCTATGCCGTCCTAACAATAGGCACTCCATACAGGTGCTCTACGGTGCTCCATTTTCACCTTAGGGTTTAAGTGCACAAGCCCAAGTAGATCTAAATCCACCGTGTCGTTTACTTTCCAAAAGACGCATGGGTACTTTGTTTGTAGTTCTTGTGATTACTTCATGCTTGTTGCATTGCGTAACGTAATAGTAGCCGAGCAACATATGCACCTAGGAACACCACACACATCATATATCTCCTCATTTCATTCTTAAACTACATCCAACTAATGTTTGGGCTTAATTATGTCCGTTTCTTAGTTATGTCTTGTTTACATATGCCATATGCTGACTAGCTCCTCATTGCTGAGGTGGCAGCAACACTCAGCGCCATAAGTGGTGGCACTTTAATGTTAAACATCTGTGCTATTTTTGCTGGCGCGTTAAAAAGGACCATTCTTGGAATTAGTTTTCTGGGATGGCCATTTTTGGAAATAAAATAAAAAAGTGCCAAAATAGGCAATAAATAAATAAATACAAGAACTAATGTACTACACTGGTGAAAATTTTATAGATAACTTCAGTCAAATTTCCTCCAGATATATTCTGGCTACAAGCTTTCTCATAACTAAAATGCCTATTTGATAGCACACAAGCATCTCAAAACTAATGACCATCGAGATCGACATTTTGTAGTTGGTAAGAAAAAAAATCAAACAATAGATATACACAAATATCAGTATTTAATATGTGAATGATACATAACAAATCTAGCCATGCAAATACGAAATACCCAGACCACCCTGCTAGTTTTAAGTAAAAGAAAACTACTATTACTAATTTACTAGCTCCAGAGCTAAGAAATACTCTTCCCTTTGTAACACGGAGGAAATTATAAAGAACTCTTCAAGACTAATGCACACCAAAGACACAGATCAAAATGCATGGCACGATAGCGCGTGATACGATAAAATATAAACGTTATGAGCACACGCCATGTTGTTTTGATGTTACTAACGATTTTGTTGAGCGAGGAGGCGGTTATAGCGATGGGTGGTGGCGCGCATGTTGGTTGCACACGACGCTCCTGGTTCTCACACACGAAGGAGGGGACGTGCTTGGTCAAACACCCCTCTCCGAACATGATGGCAATGGCATCATGCAGGCCTCCACATCTGCGTTGCCCATCTCTCCCTCCCTATATTTTCCCTCCTCACTCCCCTCTTTCAGGCCTTGAAATCTTGATCCTGTTTGCACTACTGGACGGCCTCTCCTCCCCTCCTCGCCGCTCCCTGTTTGTTTCTCATCAAACGAAAGAAAAGAAGGAAGGAAGTAAAACCATCAACCATGGTGAGTGCAGTCCGATCTCTTTCTTTCAAATGTTGTTCAGTAATTGTTGTTTAACGGGGTGGTATATGTTATGGGGATTGCTTGTTGTAAGTCCAATTCGGCGTCGGGAATGGCCGTGTGTGACGAATGCAAACTCAAGTTCCTGGACCTTAAGGCGAAGAGGAGCTTCCGTTTCATCGTGTTCAAGATCAACGAGAAGGTGCAGCAGGTGGTGGTGGACAGGGTGGGGCAGCCTCATGAGAGCTATGATGACTTCGCCGCCTGCTTACCCGCTGATGAGTGCCGCTATGCGGTATTTGATTTTGACTTTGTCACTGATGAGAACTGCCAGAAGAGCAAGATCTTCTTCATCTCCTGGTACCAACTTCCCAGTCAAAATAACTTTTTTTTGCCTATTTTGCTCATGATCATAGAGCGTTCCATTTCCATAGATGTTTAAATTATTTCATGTTTTGGTTCGATCTTATGAATGGCAGTTGCTGACCTAAATTTCTGAATTTGGATGGGATTCTCTGAGCAAATCACCTTGGCATGCTAGGTCACCGCAGTTTGGCAACAATTTTTCCAGCTTGGGTCTCACCCTTTGCCACTTGTTTCCGAGCAAATTACCACATCTAAGCCATTATCAAAGAAAAAGCAGAAACGTATTTCACATGTTACCGATGAGCAAACCCTATTATTTTGGTAGATCAGCTTGCAAAGGAACAAGAAAGAAACCGAGTTACTAGCCTATTTACTGTAAGCAAAATGGCAGCATAGATCTGCTTTAGTCAAAATGATACTCTCTCCGTCGAGAAATATAAAGTCTATAATTTGAATGAACTTGTTGAGAAATACTCCCGCCAATCAAAAAAATATATTATTTTGGACATCGGCATGGTTCCCAAAACACAATTTTAGTTACTAATTTATATTGTAATATTTTTATAACACCAATTAAATTTATAATATTATAAAACTATTTTTTGAGATGAATGTATACATATAATTTACATTTATTCAATATAAATATTTAAAAAGATATGGATAGTCAAAAATTTGAAAGTTTGATTGCACACATCCCAAAACGACATGTATAAGGTTTGCATGTAGATTTAATGAGGTGTTTTCTATTCCTCTGTTTATTATCTCTCAATTATAAGTATTTTATTCATTACCCTCCATAGAAAGTATTCTCTCTTATCTTTGCAAGACAATCATGAAGGGTATGTAAGTCATTTTTGTACTTTTCTCAATTTCGCTGTCAGCTTAATCCTACTGTAAAGTCAAAATATGCCTTATGTTTATCAACGGAGGGAGTATCGCATATCTTTGTGCTTTTTAAAATTGTTGTTAGGATATGATCTCTTAGCTTTGCCGCTTGAGTACATATACTTCAAATTGTTTATTTTTAGAGAAATTTTACGGTGCAATATACTGGTAGTATATATATAATTTGTAGTAGAAATCAATTCTAGTTATTGATTTGTTAAAATTATTTCTACTACTATTCTACCGGAGGAAGTATAAATAAGTATTAGCTAATCTGATCTATAATTTAGTGTACCGTAAAAGAGCTCTATTTTATCCACAAATCTCCCAGTGTTCAGGACTTCAGGTAAATCTTTCAGGCCAACGAATATGAATCCTACTACCCTTCACCAGTAAGTGATAAGAATTAAATGGCATGACAACAAAGTCTTAATGTGTGCAAAAGGAAATTTTGAGTCATCTCAGAGCTAGAATTAACAGACCAGAGGACAACTTCAATTAAAACTAATGGATCACAGTGGCTTAATTGACAAAATTGAGAGCGTAAGGGCACGGAGTAAATGAACAATCTCAAGAAGATATGGAAACGATACTATATTGTTTTGTCATTATTGCAAGATTTTTGGACCATTGTTTCACCTTTCACCCAAACCTTGTATATAACTCGATGGATGTAAAGAAATTGATATTAAGTTCTTAATACAACTTTTTTTTACTACAGATGCTAACAGTAACAGTAACAGCAAGGCAGAAGCTGCTTGATCTTTTTCCCATATATTGAATTTGTGAAGTGACCATTGGAGGCCATTTGTCAGCATGGCTTCAGATTAAGACTCTAAAAAGGATGCAAGCTGTTCCATATAACCAACTTCTTGATTTCGATAATCTTGACATTAACGAATTGGCCGTAATATCATAGATCCTCACGCATGGTTGTGTAAACCATTGAACATATTTGCCTTGTAGCAGATAAATATTCATCTGCTTGTCAAATGCACAATGCAAGGGAGCTGTGTTCTCCTATTTAAGTTGAACACTGAAACAGCGTGTTTGTGCATCTCACTCTCTTGCAGGTCTCCTGATGCATCAAGGGTGAGGAGCAAGATGCTGTATGCGAGCTCCAAGGACCGGTTCAAGAGGGAGCTCGACGGCATCCAGGTGGAGCTACAGGCAACTGACCCAAGCGAAATGAGCATGGACATCATAAAGGCGCGAGCCCTCTGAAAATGCAGCCCGGCCATTACACAACCCAGGAGCAGAGGGCGTTGATTTGCATCAGCTCCTGCGCTTACAATTCCTTCCGCTGCTGATGGTCATTCGTTTTCTTGTCACTCTTTTCCTGGAAGCAAAGTGTTGCGCCCTGTATGAGACTGTGTGCCGTTTTCCTGTTCCCCCCTTCTTTGGTGCCATTGTCCTGTTACTGCTGTAAACTAGAACATATCTGCGTTTTGAGACTCGGGTGTTTCTCTCTCGTGGTATCCTGGTGGCATTCATGTGTGCCTATCCATGCTGGTGTATTCGAAGTCAGTAAAGGATGTAGCGTCATATGATGCCAGTTGTGGAGCCTAATGTACCTTAGTTAATCACCGAATTTTCAAAAGTTTGATTTTTTTTTCCTCATCTAGTCATCTGTTGCTCTTGTGCGTGTCGTTTCCAATACTACTGTTATAAGATTTCTCCCCTGCTACGTTGTTAACTAAACAGACACAGTCCACCAACATGTCATATCCATATGAAAAAAATGAATAAGCATACGCCTTTTGCTGCGGCGGTGAAAAAATTCCCATCCAAATGAAAACGACACTTTTTTTAACCTGTTAATATTATATTCACGGGCGGAACTAGAGATAAAAATCATCGGGGTTCACCACTTTATCATAGAAGTGATAAGAACTTATTAGTCTTACCATTTGCTTGTTATTTGCCTCCCGGTGTCACAATATTTAGATCAAGGGGGTTCACATATAATATATATAGACTAATATACACTAAATTTTTTTTGACCTAGTGTAATTTTTTTTTTGACCCGGTGTCCTGTGACACCGGGTATTCTTATTTACTTCCACCCCTGATTATATTATTATTACTATCCTTATATCGGGTGGGATCGGCGGCCTCCCAGAGCGCCCACATCTCCGGACTTACGAAAAGACCCTCTGAGATATCAGAAATCGTGACGAGATCTCAAACGTGCCAGCGCGTTCAAAACTTTTGCAGAAAAACCCTCGTGATTTTCTTAAATTGCGTGTCAAACTTGCTAACTCCTACCCGTGTTGTTCGCCTGAGCGCTCTAGCCCGATGCCCTAGCGCCTTCCTGTAACATCCCAAAACCCACCAAATTTGAAATACAAGTATCTATTTAACTTTTGTCCTTAATTTGAAATTTTAGTATTTTTTGGATTTTTTGAAATTTTTCTATTTAAAGAAAAAGCTTTTTAAATAGACTAGTTATGGTTTATCATATTCAAATTACAAAAATTTAATCATCTCAAAGTCTAGAAATTTTTTATCTTTCTAGATAGACCAAAGGATCTCTCCAAAAAGTTTTATGAAGTTTTGAATTACTTTGATGCTTCTGAAAAATCAAATACTAGATCCCTTCAATAGGATAGAAGCACTAAAATATTTTTCTAGAAATTCACATAACTACTTATGCTATGAAATTATTACAGTAACATTAATCATTTCATCAACCTTTCCAAAATTTTTCATAAGATCCAAAGCATGTTTGTTTGCTCAAGCAAAATTCAGAGGCATTGGCTACAAAATAGGACTTTAAATGAAAAACAGAAAAACCAAAAAAGGAAAGCGTATTCGATTAAAAACTGTGTTCACTATGAGAAGGCATAGAGTGTCAGGGTCCAAAAATGCAAATCCAGACACTCCGTGTATACTGCACTAGTCCAGGATTATGCTAGTGCACATAGTGGTCATAATAAATAACTATTGTGACCTTACAGTCGAGTTTACACTTAGACTCAAAGACTAAATAAGATAACTACAGCGGAAATAAAAATAAAATTTGAGTGGAACCCATCGGCTACAGACAATCGATAAGGTACTTGACCTACGGCGCAACCTCCTCGCAATACTCCTCCTCAAAGGTAGATGTAGATTCCTCCAATTCTTCAACTGAATGTTGATTAATGCAAGGGTGAGCACATAAAATACTTCGCAAGTTGTGCACACAGAATGCAAGTCGATTATAACTACATGCAATGCTTATTTCAAAGGAATGCCTTCAAGGTTTATTTTGTACAAAGCAACATTTTAGCAAATAAGACAATAGGTTGAAAGAACAATTTAAAATGGTATAGTAATAACAATTTAACAAGAAGTTATCACTGAGTTTCACAAAGCTTCATATATCCTAAACCAATTCTCCACACAACCAACCTTTCCAAGTTTTATTTTGTGAAAACTACCCCTTGTGTGAAATTCCCAAGCATGTTGATGACCATGGACATGACTATTTGAATAAATTTAATTAACATCCTGCAGAAGTTGTATAGCTTTCCCTACAAGACACGATCATCTCATATTGCCACGCAATAAATAGGTTTCCTTATGTGTGCGGCGAAGAGATCATGACAAGACTTTTCGGAAACTCTGCCCCAATAATTGGACCTCCCAGTAACCTTCATACACATTTATTCCCAACATAGTGAATATCCATACACAGTGAATGGGTGCAAGTATACACCGTTGGATTTTAGAATGGGAACCGTCTGTGATAGGGTCCATATGAAGCGCACCATATCCTCCACCCTGTACACTGAGTCTAACCTATAATATGAGGATGCCAATGTTGAAACTCAGTAACCTACTATGCCAGGTTCTTCCCATTAGAATATGTGGTTGTACGATTGATGCTCAGTTCAATGGCGCATAATGTTAAGTCCTTAACTGTCCAGGGCAAGACTTTCCAAAATACTACTAAGCCTAAACAAAGAACCATGTAGTACCCGACATAGCGTACTACACAAAACCCTCCACCAAATCATATCACTCGCCCTAGTCTAAATCATTAACCATCCCTGATGATTATCACAAAGCACCCATCTTTCCACTAAGTTGTTCCATAATCATTAGTCAAGTTTAATAATATCACTCAAATGACATCAATATTCCATTATCGCTAAGCATCATATTACACTAACCGTCCCATGTTGGTGTTATAATATTTATCAACTAGTAAGTAACCATCCTAGGTTACAAATAATCATGGTAGTCAATCAACAATGGTGGAACTCTCTCTCTCTCTGCCACCCGGGCCCACTTGCCAGGCCAGGACCACCTAGCAGCAACTTCCTTCAGCCCCATGTGTGCCAGAGCATGCTGCGCCATGCCCATGCGCATCCAAGCTCATGCCAGTGCACGCTCACATGCAGGAACTTGGTGCCACATATCCGTCACGCACCGTCGCCTTGCCACTAGCCTTGCCCACACCTTGTCATGCTAAGCACGTCGCAACAGGGCTTGATACTTGCATCGTCATCCCTATGCTGCCTGTGCGCATCAGAGCCGTTGAGGTCATCACTGCCCCACCGTTGCCTTCTACGCCTCACATGCTTAGTCAAGTCATTGGAAATTCCTAAAGAACAACGCCAACATGTCCTGTTCTCTTGTCTGCCAAGTCTGGCTCACGGGCCACATGGTTAACTCCCCTCCCCGTGCTTATAAAATGCTCACCATGCCTACACCTAGCACCCTGCACCTCCCTAGATCCCCTCCTACCTGATTCGACGTCAATTGCACCGCCTTATGTCGCCACAGCCACAAAGAAGCTCCGAGGCCAATAAACTCAATTAAGCTTCCCTCGTGAGCATATTCCCAATTCCTTCTGGCCAAAGCTTTACTAGAGTACCCTAAGTGCTTTGCTACCCCATTTTGCAGCTCCAATCACGGATAAAGCACTACCACGACCACCTTCTTCCTCGTCTCTTATCATTGTCGCCAAAGTTCCCTGGTGGCTCCCTGTCATGGCCAGGTACTAAAATGAGGTCCCTACTACCCCTAGGTTCTTTCTCCTCTCCTAGCTAAAAGACTCCTTTAAAGTCACCCTTTTTCTATTTTAGGTGATTTTCAGCACCTTCAAAATTTAAATGCTCATAACTTTTACAAATGAACTTCAAATTAAGTGAAACCTGTTTCTAAATTTTTCTAAAATCATGAACTTTATGTTTTTGCAAGAATGTTTGAATTTGGACTTTGTTCTAACTCGGTTGCTTCTTATTATTGCTTTTCGATATACTGCATGCAGATATCAACACTCTGGAAACTTTCACTGTCAACCCTAACACCACTCAAGAATTCAACAAGTAAGGCAAGCACCTCATTTGATCTTGTTGATTCTATTATTTCACTTAAATTATATTGTTTTTTTTTACCAATTTATGTATGTATGCTCGTATTTTTAGTAAATATGCTATATTGTGGGTATCGGTAGATATTCTTACTTATTGCATGGAACTTCCTTGATAAATATGTACATGTCAACCTTGAAAACCATGGGTTAAGGGATTAGGCAATAATTGATGTCAACTTGGGTATATTCAAATATATGAATATTTGCTCAGTCATGCTTTAGAATTGGGAAAATAAATGATCGGTTATACTGTTTGTTCAAGGACAAAAATTTTAGGTATATTAAGAAAATGGTCTACCATATTTTGATATAAAATCAAAATTTAAAACTATGGCTTGACGCGAGCGAGTTATTACAATAGCCTAAAGTGCATGAATTTGCATGTAATGTAGTGGAGTGTTATCGCCCTGGTCGAATTAAGGAATAAATGTAGTGTTGTATAATCTAAGATATTCTGTGTAATCACAAGTGCTATTATAGGGTAGCCTTAGCCTATTAAGTTGCTTGGGTCTAGCTTTGCGCATTAGAATGCCGTAGTAGTATGGACAATTCGGTTAGGTTTGCTTGCAGGGGTGTTCACACATAGGTGTGGGTTCCACATATACCAATACAATGGTGCATGCCTTACAATGAGGGGAAGTGTGGATGCAATAGGGTGTATAACTGTCATTGGTACATCGAATACAAATATCTTTCGGCGCCATAGAAAGGGTCAGGCATCACCTGGCTGGTGGAAAGTTAGGTCTAGGTGATGTAATGGTTCATGTTATGATCTCTCAGCCACACGCCAAAGGAAGCGTGAATATAGAGGCAAAAAGAGTTAGTCAATCTTGTGGGTAAAGATGTGCACCTTTGTAGTGTAAATTTTTTGAAAGCCGTACTCATAGTTATGAGAGACTAGGTGCACTTCAAAACCAAAATCAATGAATCTTTTAATCGGCTGGTCCAAAGCCCATGAAACTTTTTATGCACCTTCTTATGAATGTCAGAAACTTATTCTAACCTTCAATCGCGAGTATTGACGTTAAAGTTCTGACCTTTCTCCAATCGAAGAAAGAGTGCACCAAAAATGGGTCAAACATTAAAACTTTGCCCTAAGCTTTCTCATGGGATTTAGATGATCAAGATGATATTAGATTACCTCCCACATGTTACAGCAAGTAGGAACAACATGGAAACAATCCTCGAATGATCAAGAATAAGATCTACCAAAAATCTCTCCTTTCAAGCAAAAGATCGGTTTCTCAAGAAGATCATGTGAAAGTTTGCCTAGATGATTGGAATATGGTATTCAAGATATTTATTCATCAATAATACAAACTTGGTAATAAGAACTACAAGCAAGTAGAAGATGGGGAGGCAAATCAAGTTGCAAGGATTTATACAATGTAAAGGTGGTGCCCCCTCGATTTGTCGTCTGGGCCCATGCAATAATCCACACGCGATGCTAGAGGCATAAACAACCACATTGTAATGGAACACAAAATTCAAACAAAATTAATGGGACACTTCTTCAAAACAAGTAATGATTCAAACAAAATTAATGGGACACTTCTCACTACTACAAAACTGCAAATAGGAGACGGCCTATTAGTGGCGGTTTGTTTGGAACCGCCACTAATAGGAGTATCAGTGGCGGTTCTTGAGTGGAAACCGTGCCAGGATCATTAGTGACGGTTTTTGTTCCGAACCGCTACAGATAGTGGAATATCAGTGGCGGTTTGTGGTTATAACCGCCACAAATACTGCAACAACTATCAGTGGCGGTTTTAACACTAAACCGCCACTGATAGTCCACTATCTGTGGCGGTTTTTGTTTAGAACCGCCACAAATAAAACCCCTATATATACTAGTCGCTACAGCACTCTCTACAGAGCTCATGGTCATCTTTCTCCCGAGAAGAAAAGCAAAATTTCAGATCTGAGATTTTGTTTGCAAAGAAACTTGAGTTTTTACTTAGTAGGGTTGTTCTAAGGTGAGTAATTTGTTCTCCTCTCTTCATTTGTGGTGATGTAGTTGCAATTTAATGGCTAGATCTAGTTTATTTAAGATTTTCCTTTCTTCAATGGCAATGCTTAGATTCAATTTTTTTTATTTACCTAGCATTTTTTAGATTAATTATATCTAGATGATGAATTTATTACCTTGCTCCATTAGATTATTTGTTGTCTACCTTTTTTAGATGACAAAATATGGCAAACATATATTAAATTAATACACATTAAATTTAATGTATATGGTATAGATGTGATCATGAAGTTGCCTTGCATTTTGAGATGATGAATTATCTACCTCTTTGAGAGGATAAATTTAATTTTGGCTATGCATAGTACTTAAGATTTGTTTCTAATTACCATTAATTTTCTTACCGTTAGTGAGATGATGAATTTACTACCTTGCTCTATTAGATTAAGTTGTCTACCTTTTTTGGATGATAAATTATGATTGAGAGCATATATTAAATTTATTTAATTAAGGTTATTGGATAGTAACAAATAATGGATTAATGATTTATGTAATTAAGATTATTGCATATTATTAATTGTTACATTAATTAATTGTAGATGGACCGGAGATGGATGTACAATGCGAACCGTTGCAGCCGAGAATACATCGACGGCAGATTCGCTTTTCTGACGAGCAATGAGGAGAACAGATTGCAAAAGAAGACGGAGTACATACATTGTCCATGCATTGATTGCAAGAATGAGAAGATGTTTTCGGACAAAGACCAAATCCACTTGCACTTGATTCGGAGGGGCTTTGTACCTAGCTATACATGTTGGACAAGGCACGGTGAAGAGGAGATCATACTTCAATGTGATAATGTCGACGACAACAAAGCCGCCAATATGGCAGCTGACATCGGGTATGGAACCGATGAGGATAGGTTGGTCGTTGACGATGACAATAATCTGGCTCAAATGTTGCGCGATGCAGAAGGAAACTACAGCAGTGAGAGAGTTTAATCAGTTCAAGGGTTTGATAGAGGACTCGGAGAAACCTTTGTTCCCGGGTTGCAAGGAGGAATACACAAAGTTGCACACTGTGCTTTCACTACTGAAATTGAAGGCAAGCAATGGTTGGTCCGACAAGAGTTTCACGGAGTTGCTACGTCTCTTAGCGGACATGCTTCCAGAGGGCAACCTGTTGCCTAAGACCACGTATTTTGCCAAGAAGGTTGTATGTCCCTTGGGATTGGAGGTAGAAAGAATACACGCGTGTCCAAACGACTGTATACTCTATCGCAAAGACTATGCAGACACGCATGTATGTCCGGTGTGCAAAGCATCGCGATACAAGCGTAAGGGCGAGGAAAACGAAGGCATAGAAGTGAAGAATGGAGCTCCCGCTAAAGTGGTGTGGTATTTGCCAAGAATACCTGCGTCTAAAGCGTTTATTTGCAAATAAAAAGCATGCCAAGCTGATGCGATGGCACTCGGAAGAGCGAAAGAGGGATGGAAAGGCGAGGCACCTGTGATTACGCCAAAGGAGAACCATCGATAGGCTCTTTAGGGAGAACTTCGGAAATGAGCCAAGGAATATAAGGTTTGGGTTGAGTACGGATGGAATGAATCCTTTCGGTAACATGAGTAGTATTCATAGCACTTGGCCCGTGACTCTCTGTATCTACAACCTTCCTCCTTGGCTGTGTATGAAGCGAAAATACATTATGATGTCGCTGCTTATCCAAGGGCCGAGACAACCTGGAAACGATATTGATGTATACCTACAACCATTGGTGGAAGATCTTGTGCTACTGTGGAATGAAGGTGTACACGTATGGGATGAGTACAAGCGGGAGTACTTCACTCTACGCCAAGCAATGTTGTTCTCGCACCATCAATGATTTCCCGACCCTAGGTAACCTGTCCAGTACTATAAAAGGAGCTAAAGCTTGCCCCCAATGCCTGGATGAAACTAGTAGCGTGTGGCTTAGCAACTCGAGGAAAACAGTCTACATGCGTCACCGTCGGTTCCTTCGAAAGAATCATCCGTACCGTAATATGAAAAAACAATTTGACGGTACAAAGGAGGACGGTTCATCTCCAAGGCCTCTTACTGGGGAAGAGGTATATGATATGGTTAAGGATATTAATGTTGTACTTGGAAAGGGGGATACCTCGAGGTCCCGTACTGAGAAAACCACGTGGAAGAAGAGATCCTTATTTTGGGATTTGCCCTATTGGAAGGACTTAGAAGTTCGACATTGTATCGACGTCATGCATGTAGAAAAGAATGTATGTGACAGCGTGCTTGGTCTTTTACTGAATATTCCTAGCAAAACAAAGGATGGATCAAGGCACGAAGGGACCTGGAAGATATGAAGATCGAGCCGAGCTACATCCTCAAGACACCGGAAAGGCCGACTTTACCTTCCCCGACTTGCTATACTCTGTCAAGAAAGAGAAAGCAGACCTCTGCAAGTGCTTGCGTAGTGTGAAAGTTCCGTCCGGTTACTCATAAACATCAAGAAAGCGGTATCGATGAAAGATTTGAAGTTAACTGGTATGAAGTCTCATGATTGTCATGTGATGATGACACAAATGCTCCCTATTGCAATTAGAGGTATTTTGCCTGACAAGGTTCGAGAGGCAATCATGAGGTTGTGTTTCTTCTTTAACGCGATTTCACAGAAGGTCATCGATCCCGTTGGACTTTATGAACTGCAGGCTGATGTGGTCAACACTCTGTGTCAGCTAGAGATGTATTTTCCTCCATCATTTTTCGATATCATGGTTCATCTCATTGTTCACCTTGTGAATGAGATAAATATTTGTGGGCCAGTATTTAGCATCAGATGTACCCGTTCGAAAGGTACATGGGTGTTCTAAAGAAATATGTACGTAATCGATCGCGACCGGAAGGTTCCATTGTAGAAGGTTATGCAACTGAGGAGGTTATTGAGTTCTGCGTCGATTACATGGACGAGGTTGAACCGGTAGGAGTGCCTGTATCACGCCATGAGGGGAGGCTAGTTGGCAAAGGAGTAATCGGAAAGAAATCCACAAATTCTTACGATCATTTTTTGTTCGAACAAGCTCATTTCACAGTCTTGTAGCGATCGATCGAGGTATCCCGTTTATGGACATGCACAAGGAAAAGCTACAGAGGGAAAATCGTGGACGATCGAGGTTTGGATAACAAAAGAGCACAATCGTGTGTTCAATCATTGGTTCAAGGAGCACATGTCCGTGAAGAAAGCGAGTGTTACGTTGAGGTGGTTGGCAAAAGGGCCATCGTACAATCCTCGACATGGCAAGGATACGACATAAATGGATATACATTTTACACGAGAGCTCATGATAGCAAAAGTACTTACCAAAATAGTGGTGTCCGTATAGATGCCTACGACAATACAGCAAGAAGAAGAGCAGCTTCTATGGGTTTATAGAGGAGATATGGGAGCTCGACTCTTGCATTTTCAAGATCCCGTGTTTCTGTCGTTGGGTCCAACTCCCAAAGGGTGTCAAGGTGGACAAATATGGCTTCACTCTTGTGGACATCGAGCAAGTCGGATATAGAGACGAACCATTCGTACTTGCAAAGCAAGTTGCACAGTCTTCTATGTAATCGACCGTGAGATAAGAAGCGTCATGTAGTTCTTCAAGGAAAACAAAGGATCGTCGGAGTTGAGAATGTCGTGGATGAGGAAGAGTACAACCAGTTTGATGAGTTGCCTCCTTTCGTAGATGGCGACATCGTGCTCGAGGAAGGAACCACTCAGAAGCCACCTATCATCGTGATGATCATGAAGAAGGCCAAATTGTGAAAGAAAATAATTAGCTAGGAGTAATGGCAAAATGTGTGTATTTATGTGGGGTAATGGAAATGTAATGTCAGAAATATGCATTTATGTGGAGTAATGGCATTTTTTTGTTAAAAAATATGCTTTATATTAATTCATGGCTTTATATTAATATATATGATAGGTACGTTAATACATTAATTCATATCTTTATAATAGAAGGAAATATGAAAAATATACTTTATATTAATTTATATTAATCAGGGATTCAAATTTCATAAGAATATAAATTTATATATCATAGATAAATTAATTATGAATAATTAGTAGTTAATATATATGATAGGTTCACTAATACATTAATTCATATCTTTATAATAGAAGGAAATCTGAAAAATATGCTTTATATTAATTTATATTAATCAGTGATTCAAATTTCATAAGAATATAAATTTATATATCATAGATAAATTAATTATGAATAATTAGTAGTTAATATATATGATAGATTCACTAATACATTAATTCATATCTTTATAATAGAAGGAAATCTGAAAAATAGTATTAGTGGCGGTTTTTTAATTACAACCGCCACTGATAAGGCTTATCTGTGGCGGTTTTAATAAACAACCACCACTGATAAACCTTATCTGTGGCGGTTTTAATTAACAACCGCCACTGATAAGGCTTATCTGTGGCGGTTTTAGTTAACAACCGCCACTGATATGTCCCCCAATATAAACCACGCCAAAGTGGTCAGTCCTCACCAGTAGCTTTGAACCCTACACCGCCGCCTCCCTCCCGCGCCAGGCGACCCCGCCGCCTCCCTCCCGCGCCCGGCGACCCCGCCGCCTCCCTCCCTCGCCCGGTGACCCTGCCGTCTCCCTCCCGCGCCGGCGACCCGCCGCCTCCCTCCCGCGCCGGCGACCCTGCCGCCTCCCTCCTCGCCTCCGGTGACTCCCGCCGCCTCCCTCCCACGCCCCGGCGATCCCGCCGCCTCCTCCGCGCCGGCGACCCCGCCGCCTCCCTCCCTCGCCCGGTGACCCCGCCGCCTCCTGTTGTGTAAGAAAATGCAATACTCCTGTTGTGGTTATTTTCAACTCATATGCCATACTCCTGTTGAATTGCGAATGTTGCATATGCCATACTATGTGTAAGAAAATGCAATTGCCTGAGATGTGGTTTCCTGTTTTTTGAATCGTAGTCGTTTCTGTGTTTGTCTCGAGATGTGTTTGTGCGAGATGTAACATCGGTGTGGTCGAACAATAGAGCATATAGTGACATAACCGGAGGAGTTCTTTCTGTGGACAATTGTGATTTAATTGATTATATTGTTATATAATGTCATAGTAGAATATAAGTTTAGGAGAATATGACTTTGGATTTTAATTAAAAGTTAATCTTTTTCCTATCTTATCTTTCTTTGGCTCTATGCTCCGGTTTTATCAGAATTATGGCATTTGTTGATGACAATTGATACATTAGATACTAGACATATTTGGTTGACTGGGTGTGTGTGGCATTGTGACACAAGGGAATATGGCTAGATTAATAATATCGGCATATTACTTGAGTTTTAGATTGGTACACCGGGAGCCATTGCGAGGACATTATGTTTTTTTTGTTGTACTACATGTAGTTTAAACTGTAAAGTGGCAGATGTTGTGAAATGGTTTTATTATGTTGGACATCATCCTGTTATTATTTATTTTATTTTAATGTTGTAAAATATTTGTAATATGATTGGACTGCTTGTTTATGATAGTTGTATGTCATGGATGATCAACACATTAGCCTAGAGGAAATGGAAGAATTTGACATGGTCTCTGGTAGTGAGGAGTTCATGCCGCAGTCTGTGGTTGCCTACTTGCTTGGAATGGATCCGCATGGTCTCTGCTTGGAGTGTATAACTAGTTCACCCAGTTGATCAGAAAAAGTTTGTTGGAAAGTGGAAACTGGCATTCATGCTTTGACTTCTATTTCCTTGCTATATCATGCTCATGACGGTTTAGCCGTGACTGCTCATGTGACATGAATACATGATGCTTGGTTGATTCCATATTGGGGCAAGGTAGGGAGGTTCTGAGTTCGGAATGTCATATAGAAAGTACCATAGTTTCGGTTGTCTTTAAATTGTCGAACATATTAGATATTGATATATATATATAGCTGTGTTCTATGTTTTTTTAGACTATAGGGCCCCCACTCTTAACTTTGCCTTAGGGCCCCCAGAATGTTTGGAACGGCCCTGCCTGGAACTACAAGGCCGGCCGGGTACTTTCTGTCAGCCTTATTTCTCGCAATCTTGCAAGCATATATGTGCCGCTTTACTTAAGGTTTGGTCTCAGGATCATGGGCAGGGTTTGCATGAGAAAAATGATCTACATGGATGATCCATGCAGGTTCCTTATTTAGCATGTATAATTGTACTATATATGTCCTGGGGCGGATCTAAGTGGGGTGCTAGATATATATGCACCGACACTCCTAAAGTATGAAAAATGTCAGGATATCTATTCAGTGGATCAAATTTGTTGAATAAATTGATTTTAATTTTGGTAGTTTGGGATTTGTAAGACCTTAGAACTATTTGTTGTTGTTTCTCTTAATTCGTGATTTATGGTTCTTATTCTGAGATGGTAGATAGATTGTAGCTGTAATTCTGCAATGGAGTGGGGTTGAGAGCGAGTTCCTTCGTTTCTTACCTCATTGCTTAAGAACTTGGCCATAAGACCTTCTAATTAATACAAGACTTCTTCTCTTTTAATCAAATTGCTGTTCTTAAGGATGTACCTATTCTGGTCTTAGCCGCTTTGCTTTTAACTACATATTTTTATCCGACGCAACGCAACGTGTAAACCTACCTAGTCCGGTCTTAGTTGCCTTCTATAGTCGCCAGAGTAGTTTTACCTGTTGGTTAGGATTTCTCAACATTATTTATCACATCGGTTGATCTCTCTACACAATAAGACCTCTTGTTCACATTATCTTCGAAATGACTATGTTTACTTTCGAAATGTAGTTCTTATGGAGCCTGAGGCCCAGCCTGGGTTGGAGGATGCTTCCAACCCGTCCCCGAACTCAAGCCCGAGTAGATACCTGTTGGACCATCCAACCTTCAAAGGTGCCGAAGCCTCCTTCGCTGTCGGAGATGCTGATGCTCCCGTTGCAAGACGTCGAGGCCGAGGGAAAACTAAGAAGCCTGAAGGCCGGCATACCATCTCAGAGGTCTCAGATGCTGGAGTCCTGCTAAACCGGCAAAAACAAAGCAAAGAAAATATAGGTCAACATGCGGGTACATCGCAAGGGATAAAGTGCCAATCACCTATTTGGATTGGCACAAAGTGCCCGACGCCATCAAAATGGATCTATGGACAGAGCTGAAAGAAACTTTTGAATTCCTGAAGGAGCTGAAGAGCTCGTGCCGCAATGCATTGATGTCAATGGATGTCGCATGGAGGAACTTCAAGTCCAAGCCGAATACGCAATATGTGATGAAAAATCGGTCGACCATCGAGATTATCCTAAAGTAGAGCCATATTGGGATGAATTTATTGCGATGAAGCAAGACGAAGCAGCAATAAAATCCAGTGAGGACCACCGTCGGATCGCAAGGATGAACACTCACCCCACGCACTAGGCACGAGTGGAGTGCGGGTAAGATTCCTCACCGGGAGAGGCAAGAATTGGATGCAATCCGATCGACCGGCACAAGTCCCTTGGCGGTCTACCGGACCGAGTTAAGCATTATGTGCTAGCAAGGGCATCTGTCATGCCTAGTGGGGCTTATCATTCAAAAGCAACGATGATGAAGCAATCTCCCAACGAATTCAGAGCTGCACGCCGAGTCCACCCAAGGAAATTATCACGCAGATAGGGAGAAGGACGAACTAACAGCAGCCTTGGGAAATAAAGAGCATCCTGGTCGGACACGAGGCGTAGGGGTCAAGGTTCCATGGAAGATTGGTTTCCCAGAGCACGGAGACTCGTCACAGAGTCGCAAGAGAGCGAAAAGAAGAGCGTGCGGAACGGGCTATGGAAGAGATGAAGCAAAAGATGCTTCAAGAATTACAAAGCACCATAGAACAACAAGTTCAACAAAAAGTACAAGAAGCCATGAGCCAGTCGCAAGGACACAACACTGTTCTCGCCAGCCCTACGAATCGTCGTAGCAGTTGCGCGTCCACACCATTGGTACAACCGGATAACACGCATTATCCTGTGGACGACATACAAGACCCCACACCTGCCCGGCTCAATGTGCTGTCATGAACATATTTTTACAGTTACACTGAGGATAGCTTATCCATACCTACAAGGGGATGTTTTGCACAACTCTCCGATAGCTCCAGGTTATGCAAAGGTCCAGGTGGACACGGTGCTTCCACAGCTTCTTGAGGTTGGACCGAAATGCCTTGCAATGATGAGGTCACAACTCTAGGAAGTGCCGTTCACACTTTCATCCGATGGGCGTAAGCGTGACATCGTCTTGGATCATGAACCGCCACCTCTCTGCGGTACAACCGCCCACCTCTCCTGCGGTACAACTCGCCCATTCATCACCAACACCTGGCGCCAAATGGCTAGTGCGCCCACTATAAAGGAGCTCGCTCTAGGAGCCCATTCGTCACCAGCGCCTCAACATCAAAAGCTTAGTGTGACCACTTCAAAAGACGAAGGTACAACACTGATCCAAGAAATGGCCCGTTAGACAAGCCATATCAATTAGATCAGCGGCAAATGCAGTATGATGTCATCGAGAGGAAAAGGAAAGGGCAAAGCGAAATCTCAAGTACAAGATAATCACGAAGGCTGAAATATGAGCTTGGAAAGCCATTAGTCACCGAATCGAAGTTGAAGAGCCTAACGCTCATGATGCAGCGATTACATGATCGGGTACATGATGCGATCCAATCAACATTTACTCCCGAAGATGATCACCGCCATTTACGGAGAGGAACATTTTCACCATGAGGGGTTGGCTACTTCATGATAGAATTCGATAACTTGCACAACTTGTTCTATCACGACGCCCTCGACGTGTCTTTTTTGCGATGCTGGACACTGTAAGTGTCTACTATATAAATCATGGTTTACATTCACGTAATACCGATAAATGTGTTGTCTAACTTTTTCCTTATCTAGATACGAGACTATTGAATTGAGAAGAACCAAGGGCCCAGTGGGATTCCTCGACCCAGGCAGTGTGCCGGATCGAAATCTTAAGAGCACCAAATGAGGTTGAGGAATACATATACAGGCGTTGCTAAAACTACAAGACAAGGAATTCATACTTGTTCCATACAATTTTAAGTAAGTTTCTCCTTTGGCTAGTTAAATCACTTGTTGAATTCGCTCATTTCTCTTATCCTAGGGCTAATGACTATAGCATCATACATGTATATGTAGGTTCCACTGGATTCTTGTAGTAGTGACTCCAGAAAAGAGCAAGTTGCTGGTCATGGATTCGATGGACAAAGATAAAAAAGACTACGAAGAGCTGCTAAGTGTAATGAATGCGGCGTTCAAAAGATATTGTACAAAGAGCTTGAGATACCGCCCATTCCAGAAATCCCTTTCAGTTCGAACTAAATTTCCGGTACGCACGCAAGAAATATTCTTATATCGCATTTCATAGTAAATAACTCCTTCCATGACATTTTAGTTTATTCAATTTTTGTAGTGTCACAAGCAGTCGCAAGGCACAAATTTATGTGGGTACTTCATGTGCCAATACATGCGCGAAATCTTATCTTCTACAATAATAGACAATGACGTCGAGGTTTGTCATGCTAACATTACACATTTATTCGCACCACTCAATTTCTATATATACTCTTAGATTTATTTTTCGTACTTGTAGCGCCTCAAATTGCCTACGACAGGACTACATCCTCTTGACATCCAAGCCATTCAGGGACAGCTCGCTTACTTCCTCATGAAGGAAGTCATCAACAAAAAGGGCGAGTTTTATGATGAAGACAACAATGATCAATTGCTCCATGCTGCTGTTAAACGTCGTTCGCCTCCAAAGAATCCCTAAAGGCTCGTAGGCTTAAGATTGTGTGAGAAGATACTAGGTCTTGGATGTGGACTTGTAAATTGTAAACGAGAGCATGACAAACTTTAGAAACGAGAAGATACTCTACTGGTCAATATGACTAATCTTATTTATTATCGATCTATTACAATGTGTGTGATATAATAGTTTTGCTTGTGATATAATTATCGATCTATTACACCAGAATGTTGTAATGCTGATTGGTTTTTGTGATATAATTATTCTCTCGTCTCATCGTGAACTCCTCCTTCACCTGCATCATCGCATCACGAACTCCTCGCATCAGCGCCATCATGTGCCTCCCTCCCTCCACTACTAAGCGCTTCCTCCTCCCTCTCCGCAGCCGCGCCACCAGTAAAGATTCCTCCTCCTCCAGTGATCTACATCTAACCCCCTTTTTCTCATACCTGTTTTGAGGAAGGAGAGGAGGCAGTTGCTGCTTGTGAGAAGTCGCTGAGGTGCAAAGATTGGGAGAGGAGGGAGCCGCTGGCCATTGGAGTTGCCCTTGGAGAGGATGCTGTGAAGGTGAGTCCCCTGCTCCTCTCACTGATATTAGTTCACTTCAAAATCGTGAATAGTGCTTATGCAGCCTGGTGCTTGCATCACGTTACTTGCGATTGTAGAAGCATAATCTAACATGTTAGTGGAATTATCGTTGTTTAACAATATATGATGGAACTATCTTTATTTTAATGATGTACGCCATTTACTTTATCTAACTTGGACTAATTAGTTTTTTCACACAATGTGTTGTTCCCACTTGGCAATTGACATTAGTTGTCATCAGTCATCACTAAATAGTTCTTTCAATGCTTTTTGACTGAATCTGAAACTAACTTAGGTCCGGTTCATAGAGTAGTGTTTCTAATTTATGCTCATAGAATTGTGGTTCATTGTACTTCTTGAAAACACAATTCGAAGGTCAATGGGCATTGGGCAATGTAGCTGGTGATTCCCCGAACAGGAAGAGCACCTTTTGTTAATAGTTCTGCTGTGAATTTTGATGTGCACAAGGCTTCCTAATTAGGAATTATTCCTGATCACATTGTTTTCCCAACTGTTGTTGGCTTAACACTCAAATAGTTACTTTTATCCTTTCATTCCATTGAGAACTACATTTGGCTGATCTGAAACACTTATTATTTAGTGTTCGTCCACTACTAATGTGGACACCCTTTCTTTCTATGTAAATATATTGTCAATAAATAATCGGATTCAGAAGATGACGCATAATGTTTAGGAAATTACAAGGAATATTTTCCTAGTCAGTAGCGACTTATGTATCAAAAACTATTTAGTTCATAGCCGTGAGCTTGCTTGTAATCCATGGTCTTTGTGGGCTGTAATATTCTGCAGGAAGAAATGAGAGATAATTAATAATGTTTGGTGAAACAAAGAAAAAGTATCGCAAGTGTTGTATTTTTGCTTATGGTTAGTAGGGTGATGAAACTTAGAAGGCAAGTAATCAGCTTGTAAGATACTTGGTTTTACATCATGTTATGTTTAAATGTGAAACACTAAGTTGAATAATCCTTTATGCTAGAGTTCTGTTGGTATCATGTAACTGTGTAATATCCTTTTGCTGAATTAAACATGATGCAAATTATAACAACACCAAATTTATAGTCTTGTTGGTATCGATCTTCTTTGTCACCACAAGCGGTAGTAATGTATGTATGCTCATAATACCATTCTACGATGGCGAAATGTCTTGGTGGCCTGATGCTATGCCCTCCTCCTTTTGTTTTTTTACTTTATGATGGCTGCGTATTCATTTGGTTAACCAAGCTTTGCAAATTTGCTTTTTCATTCAATTCTGAGCCACCCTAAAAAAAGTCTCCATATATCCTAACAAGCATGCTCTGCTGTGCTTCTTTTCTATTTATTAGTACGTATATTAACACCAACGCCTTTTAAATGATTATCATTCATGTAATTTTTGTACTTAGGTGAATGATACTGTGGGGACATTAGCTCTAGTGCATCATTATGATGAGGATACAATGGCTGCAGTGATCATCGGAGCTAGCACCAATGCTTGCTATATTGAACGACCGATGCAATTAGTAAGTGTCGTGGTATTCTATCGAACTCTGGAGGCATGGTATCTTATTTTTGGTGATAATGCCGATAGTCTATGAACCCCTTTCATTTTGAGGTATTTCATACTTGGAATGTTTGTTCCTTGTAAATAATTATGTGTTATGTAAAGAGAATAGAATTCATGATTCCTGCTAGTTTATTTATGCATATTATTGGGGTGGTAATGACTGCATATTACCGAACCGATTCTTTTTCTTGAATTAGCCGGGTTCTTTTGAATGTTTCTTGTGAGATTTTCATGCAATTACATTACGTATGCACAGTCAATGATGTTAAAGGTGACCTATCTCAAATTGGTTTTGACATCGAATCAATTCAACAAATGGTAGCTGGATTGGTGAGTTCAAGCATCCTATAAACTTTGTCAAAACCATTTGATTATCCTGACTGTTTTATTTTCGTTATCAGGAAGGGAAGATCGATTTACTTGACAATAAGCAGGTGGAACCGATAAACATACGCATGAATGTTGGTGACCATGCTCATTCTAATGTTTGATTTACTTAGTAGCTTGCAAATAAAGATACATTTCGTTTCATGTGTGAAAGAAAATTGATATATACCAAACAGTTCGTAATCATGTATGCTGGTATATCATTTTGAGATTCTGCTATTTCAGAGGGCATGGCTAGCATTGTCCTGAGGCTAGCCAGAAATGCCAATTTTTTTTATTGCCGGACGGGGTTATCAGTGGCGGTTCCAACTAAAAACCGCCACTGATAATGCCATACCAGTGGCGGTTCCAATAAAAAACCGCCACTGATATTAGCAATATCAGTGGCGGTTTTTTATTGGAACCGCCACTGGTATGGAATTATCAGTGGCGGTTTTTCTCTCCAACCGCCACTAATGAGTATTATCAGTGGCGGTTTTCAAACCGCCACTGAAAATCTACGATTATCAGTGGCGCTTAATCTGTGGCGGTTCAAAAACCGCCACTGATGTCTCTTCCGAACCGCCACTGATGTCCCTCTCTATAGTAGTGTCTTCAAAACAAGTAATGAAACTGTACTTTCTTTATGCTCTTTTTATCGATTTTAATAGCTCAAACCAGGATAAATAAGAGAAGCAGACGAGCAGTGCCCCCGAGAACCCAGATCGTATGGCCGGGCCAAACTTTCCCATGAAGCCCATCTCTATAGAAGTGCGCGGACCAGCCCACCCAGAGCTTCTCACAGATTATCTATTGTTAAGATATAGATATGTCCATGCACGAGCACCGTATTCGGACGGGCGCATGCAAAAAGCCCATTGCGCGCACACTGCCATGCCAACGCCACGTCAAAGGCGAGAGTCTTAACGGGCGCGATGCTCTATTTAAGGTCCAAGCCTGATACGGTCCGACTGGCCCAGCTACAAAGCGCGCGACCCGTGACGAGGCCACGACGCCGCCATCTCTTCGCCTTCTTGGCTGCCTCCCCCCTCTCTTCCGCCGCCTCTCGGGCCACGCCATGCACCGCGCCAGCACCACCGCTAATCTCACCCCAGTTGCAACGTTTTTTCCTCAAATTTCTTCCCAATTTCCCCCTTATTGCTCCTGTCGTTCGATCCCTCTCGCACTTCTCTCTATTTTTTATGGAGTGAGCCTATGCAATGGGGGAAGACGACGAGCGCGAGATGTTCGACGCCTCGCTGACCCCGCAGTGGGAGCATGACGTCGTCGAGCAGTACGATGCCATGTCGCTCGTCGCTGGGGCGTACTAAATGGCCCCGTCAATGGCCGGTTTTGTCCCGACGCTTCACCTTCTGGTTCAACAGGTTTGTTCTATAGTTGAGTTGTCAATCTTACTTGCCTTGCTTAATTGTTACTCTCTGTTTTATTTTGTGGAGGGAGCTTGGTTGTTACTTGGGAGTTGAACCATGACCTAGTTACGATCCTGGTGAAATGGCTAAATAAATGTTTCTCAAGCAGCCCATAAGTTCTCAGCCTATCTGTCACGACCCGTGTCCCTGGCCAGATTGCTCCGATGTGAGATCACCCAAACTTCAGAAACACCAGAGAAGAATGGAGGAAGAGCAAGGGAACCATAACAGAGAAAGGAAGAAACGAAGAAGAGGAAGGAAGAATAATACACCTCTCTCACACCTGCCCAGTGGGACCCATAACCCACAGATGTTACATTACCGCCCCCTTAGAAATTTTGCTTGTCCCCAAGCAAAAGCAAGACCTGACATTGAATCCACACATTCTTCAGAAAAGTTAGATCGCTGGGCACCCAGCAAGCCATCAGATGATCAGATTTTGCAACTGCGCCTACACTCATCGGTTAGTGAGTTAAGAGTAGTCTGAACTAGCAATGCATGAACCTCCTGTGAGTTGTCTGTACTCGTTGCCCTTTTAGGCTACAGTATTTGACATGCATTGATGCGAGTGTGGACAGCAAAACAATTGTCCCAGAAAGCTTAGCCAGTAAAGTACATATTGAACTTCCTATTGTCTGCATGATATCAATTGCAGAGCCAACAACATTTTTCATATCTTGAATATCAGCCTTTGCTCCATCGGTAACAGGAAGGCACAGAATGTTGGCTGTTAGAGCTTCCACAATTCCAGATATAGAATCTGCATAATCCCTCTCGAATGAGAACCATTCCTCCAGATATGCCATCTGTCCCTTTAGAAATGTAATGAGTTTCCAACTGTTTCAGAACACCTGTAGCTGAAACCTTTTAAGAGCAACAGATTTGCGCATGCCTAGTGTAGTAATCCATGCATCACATAACTATTTCTCTGCAATCAATTTCTGTGCAGCAAGTGCAGCATGAGCCTGAGCATTTACACACCGCCATTGCAAATATCTGTTGCATAAAATTCTCAACAGGTGCTCCCCATCGACCTTACTACCCCCAATACACCTCCTCCTCACTTCACCATCCAACCCATAACCAGATGAGCTTCTTCCCTGGTAATCTCCAGGTGAAGCACTTGCACCCACAAGGCTCCTCACCCAGGATGGACTTGACATTCTCCTCGATTAGTTGCCCACAAGCTTACTTGGTGAAGATTGTCTAGTTGGCCTATTGGGTGGAGAAGAAACAAAGCCATTTAACAGTGATTTCTTGACTGGCGCTGTCCTGGGAGATGACACCAACCCAGAGTTATACATCGAGAATGGTGTGCCTGGATCTGCAAACCGATGCGACCTGCTGCCCGCGACATCCTGCAAGAACCGTGCAGGCACACTCATCTCCCCATCCACTCCATCAAGAATATCGGGATTTGCAGGTTGAAGGCTCTCCGTTTTCAATCTCAATACTTTCCCTTCAGAAGGCTTTAGTACAGACTCGTCGCCGGAGGTTGTAAGTACAGTGCGCAAGGCCCAATCACCATTTGGAAACTGACAAAAAACCCTATGCTTGTTTTTAGCACCATATGAGCTCGTGTCACCCCACATAATTCCGGGGTCCCATTGCACATGATGCTCAATTTCAGTATTGTTAACTTGCCAGCAGTGTTGGCAACATCAGATGGTACATCATTAGCATTCATACCCATTGCCCAGCCGCAAGCATCAGGATCAAAGTGAGCACAGATTAGAGGATGGGAATGGTTAAGATACTTATGAAACTAGTGGAATGTCTTCATGCAAGTCTCTACAACCCCCATAACATTATCATTGAGGTTGTTAGTAAACAATTCTGATAAGTCCTTCTGAACAACAATGTCATCATTAAGAAATACCATCTTACCCAACTCAGGATAGATTTCCGGGATATAAAACCTCAGGTGGTTGAGCATTGATAGATACTTTGGATTCCTGAATTTAATTGGTGCTCCGCGATTATCACTGCCAGAGAAGTAGCGGTTCTGGGTGGCAGCGTTCTGGAGCTCAATATCTAAGATCTGCATCTTCTTGGTTGCATCCTTATCAAGCCTACCCTCACCCACATTGTCGAATTCTATGAACAAAGACGAACTGCCGACTTGGGTGATCACATCATCGGTGATTGGCTTGACAATTAGCTTACTGTTTCCGATATCCAAGTGCTCTCTACACTGAGTTAGCTGCTACAATATTCCATCATGAGGGTCGAAGTCATGTGGTGTCTCCTCATCCCACACCACATCCTTGACAGTTAATTCGTTGAACACCTCAGCACCTTGGTTGCAATGAGATAAACACTCCTGACCTCTGCTCATAGGCATTTCAGAGCACATGAGGTTTTCCCATGTTGCTATAGCTTTATGGACAGAAGAAGTATTTCCATGTAGACTTTCTATTGTCAAACTCCTATCCTGTGAAATAGGAGCAGAACCAGCATGACTCGAAGCTTTCTTAACAGATTCTTCACTCATACTCCCCACATGACTGCCAATGTTTCTGCCTAACACTATGGATTCATTAGCTTTGCCAACAGGAAGTCCACTTCCATGTTTACCTGTTGTAACCACATTCTCAGAATCATCCTCATGATTTGATGCGTCATAGTGCTTGGAAAATAACCCATAATTCTTAGTGTTAAACTCAGAAAGCTTCTTTCCTTGATGTGAACCATGGAGGTTGCCTTAGCCATTAGCAGTAGAATAAGGAGATTCATCATTTTTCACACCACCAAATGTTGGCTGATATACAGTTGGTGTCCCTTTCCAACAAGGAGAATCGACAACAAGATTATTTACCTCACGTGACTCGGTGAAAAGATCACGAGGCTGAGCAAATGCAAGTTCTGATGGAGGAATTTGGAACATGATCCTAGTAAGCTCTGTAAATCAAATTTTACTTCTGATGAAGGCTGCACAGGTCTCCCAGTTCCAGAACTCTCACCAACATAACAATTCTCTCCCATTGTGAGTCATGCCATAGCCTGCGTCGTTGCTTCTAGCTATTTGGCGAGCAATTGCTGGTCCATCGACCGCTGCTCCACCTCTTTTGCAGTAATCGCCATTCAGCCATCAACTGTTACTGGTTGGTGTCGATTGCTTCAACTCGGGCGAACAGGAGATCGATGCTTCCCTTGATCGAGGCCAATTCCTCCTCTGTCGGATCAGTGAAACTGGTGCTCTGCGGCGGGGTGGCGGAGATGTACAGGCTAGAAAAGCTGCCGCGCGCGTTGGCGGAGACGATGGGGCACGGCGAGGTGGGCATCACACACAAGGCGGTGATGGAGACGGGATTCATCGTGTTGGTGAAGCGCATGCACGACCCGTCGGCGACGGTGGAAGGGGAACTGGGGCGACGCGCGAAGGAGCGATGCGGGCATCGAGGAAGACCAGATCGGCGACCCGAGGACGCTGAGACCGAAGCGCTGGAGGCGGCCGCGCGAAAGTCGAAGTCGCCAAGGCGGTGGCCGGCGCAGGTGGTGACCGGCAGAGACCAAAGGAAGGCGCGGCTGGTTGGGCGTTGGCCGGTTGGGAGCCTCTACCGATGGCGTCGAGCAGACGACCGGAGAACCGAAGACTGGGCGAAGTAGCCGGAATGATCTGGGCGAAGCAACCGGATTCAGGGATTTTACAGAGATATTTGGCACTGATTTGCCCCCAAATACTCCAACCCTAGCCCGGGATTTTACAGCTCTGATACCAACTGTCATGACCCGTGTCCCCTGGCCGGATTGCTCCAACGTGAGATCACCCTAACTTCAGAAACACCAGAGAAGAATGGAGGAAGAGCAAGGGAACCGGAACAGTGAAAGGAAGAAACGAAGAAGAGGAAGGAAGAGCAGGTAAAAGGGAATTTCATTTCATATTTTCCATGTCCCCTTTCCCTGAACCTTTTAGTCTATTAATACATCTCTCTCACACCTGCCCAGTGGGACCCATAACCCACAGGTGTTACACTATCAAGTAACTCCCCGCTTGGGCTACTGGCTATTTCACAATCTTCATAATTTTTTGTTTCCCATTTCTACATCAATCATGCCTGTATTGATTGAAAGAAAATGTTGCACTCACATGCTGTCAACGATCACCAACGACCAAGGTGTTTCTAATGGGCGCCAAAACTTATGTCATGCAATACTATAACCTAAAAAGGGACAAAAGCTTGGGCTGGTTCAGAAGGATCACTAATCTAATTCACTACTGATATTATCTTATGTTGAATCTTAGGAAATCACCGAAGGCCTGCAGAAGTTCTTGGGATGGTTCGTGTGTCTTATCATGTGCGACCCACAGAATCTTTATGGGCATTAGCTCATGGTGGTCCAATGGCTTTATTACCATTGACTGTGAGCAATGTTTAGATGGATAACCTGGAACCTATACTCGGTGATTTGTCCTTGACTCTTGCCACTATTTCTCTTTCTGTTCTTGTTTTCAGGATTATTTCTCTGCAATTCGACATCCTGGAAATAGGGAAGATCTATGCCGTACCCATGGACCAGAGCTTTTATCTCAAATTTTATATTATCTATTGGAAACACTATCAAAACTGGAAAGTGGGAAGAAAGAGATATCGAGTGATGAGGAGCTTGTTGCTGCAATTGTATCTTTATGTTAGTCAAAGAAATGATCTTGGTCTAAAAGCGCAACTCTTTAGCACTTTGCTGTTGGACCTGAAGATGTGGAGTCCATGCAACTATGCTTTGCAGAAAAGGCTTCTGTCTTCACTTGCAGACATGGTTTTTGCAGAATCTGCTTGCATGCATGATGCAAATGCGTTGCAAATGCCTCTTGAAGACTGGAGCGGCGATCAGAAAGCTCGAATGATCTTAAATAAAATTTTCTTTCATTTACTAGACAAAAAGAGTCTACAAAAAAATTCAAAAAACTAACCGAGATAAAACTTGCTCTTAAACCTCGGTACGCATGTCTTTATGGATGTCAGGAATCTATTCCAATCATCAATCGCAAATATTAATGTTAAAGTTCTTAACTTTTTCAAATCGAAAGAGAAGTGCACCAAAGGGAAGCAGAAATAAAAATCTTAGTCTTAGACTTGCTCGTGTGGTTTTGATGATTAAGATAATCTTGGATATCCTTGCACTTGTCACAGCAAGTAAGAACACCAGAAGCAAAAACCACAAACATGATCTATAAGAATGTCTTAGTTTCAAGCAAAAATATCGATTTCTTGCAAAGTTCAAGAAGAGATGTACTTAGATGATTAGGATATAATATGAAAAAGATTTATCCAATAATCATTCATCCTCCACAAGCATTTAGAAGGAGAGAAGGCAAATCCAAATATACCGAATAGTAAATTGTGAAATTTAAATATTGAATTTAAATGCTAAATTTAAGACATAATATAAATACGAAAAGTAAATTAAGAATAAAAAATAAAATTAAACTTTTATTACTTTAAGAGGAATGGTCTACAAAGCCTCACAACAAGACGGACAAAAGCTCAAAGGAGCATAACTAAAATCCTTCTCCAAACACTTACCTCTACCCTTTATGTATAGCAACCTCGAGGCAATCTCCACCCTTGACAATATTCTTGGCCCTGCAACCCAATAACATAATGGGTTTTGCATGCTTTTCAAAGCTAGCTAACTTGATCACTACTCTACCATCTAAAACGCGATCCAACAACTCTCCTTGATCTGAGTAGCTCCAAGCTAGCATCTCAGTCGTTCCCTTGTCTTCTAGGCTCACCCCGTTGCAATAGAGAAATCCTTTCCCGTTGAGAATGAACAGCTTTACCAAGGCATTCCACTGTCTTTGTTGTCCTCACTGAACTAACTGCCCGTTTCACTTGTCCCTAGATCCATAACATAAAAAGGCATCGCTTATTTTTCTCCGTCAGGTCAAATATCACGAACATCACATGCAAACATCAATCAAGAATTCATATACACTAATCAACAATTCATCTATATGTTCGTTGATACTCTAAAAGTATTGATACCATGAAGCTCACTGTCGAAACCAAGATCGAATGTTGTTGGCTGACTAGCAACGGGGTTATCCAACTTCACTGCGCGACTCAGTATCTGGTCATCCTCCAGCAATCCCCGATCGTCTGGACCTCTGGCACACATCGCCTAGTCCCGGTCATCCTCCGCCTTAATATGACCTTGCACCGTCGTCCTGCAACCATAAAAAACATGGAATAATCATCCAATTTCTCAAATCTCAAATCTAATTCACATCAAACTCAAACTCGAGCATACCTAAATCAAGTAAAGTCAATTACTCATCATAAAATACGGATAGAGCTCCACATGGTCTTTTAATCTCCCCTTTGATGAGTATATTGACAAATCACCAAAAAAGACATAAATTTGAGTTTGAAAAGGAGGGAAGAAAGCAATTTGATTGCAAATCCATACTTGATCCATCTAAAAGAGAAAGCAAGCCCATGCCCAAGTAGGCAGGAAGAAATTTAGAGCTTATCAAAGAAAAGAATAAGTTTTTCAAAAATGCTCTAAAAACGAGAAAAGTTAATAAAAGCTCAATTTTGCAATTTTGCTTATGATCCAAAGAAAAGAACAATTTTTCACCATAATCATGAGAAAGCAAAAGCATTTTGTCCCCCTATTTCTATTGATGCCTTTTTCATATTTTCTCCCCCTTTTGGCAATATAGGTATCAAAGAAAAGCATGCATGGATGAAATACATCGTAAATGAGCTTTGAACATTATCTAAGTGACCACATAATCAAAATATGACACCAATCTATTCAAATTAAGATGTTGCTAGACTAAGGCATATCCAAGTGCATATTAATTTCAAAATACTTGCTAGCAAGCTTCAAAGAAGTAATGCAATTTATTTTCATGATTTCAACAAGAGTAACATTTAGCATAATTTCAAGACTAGAAGCAAAATTATGCAAGGATCAAAAGGATATATTAGAGTTCAACATTTAGCATAATTTTAAGCCCAATTCTGATTCAAGTTGAGTTATTAGCATAATTAAATCCAAAAAATCCCAAATGAACTCGATTGAAATCAGAAATATAAGATGCGAGGAGAAGATCAAGAACCTGATAGTCTGCGTGAACTAAGGAGCATATATAAGATGGTGAAGAAATACTATAGCTCAGACTCGCTCTTATCTTCTCTATAATACTAACATAGGGTCATACCTTCAGACCTTCACTGTCAATGGTTTGGAATGAAAGGGAGAGAAGACTTCATACCTTCACTGTCAGTGGAATCCCTATTACTAGTTGTTAGCGATGCCGCTTTGCTCAACTTACAAAAACACACGCGAATTGAACAAGAAAACAGGACACACTCGCCGCTAGTGATGCAAAACTTTTTCTACGAGTTATGCTTTGCTTGTGTATTGCTTTCATAGACAAAAACTCCTAGCTAAAGTTGGAAAGGAAATACTATCTACAAAATTAGTGGCCATGCTTCCATACATAGCCATACAGATTAGGCATGTATGGAAAGAAAGCCAGGCATGTGTGTGTCATTTACATTAAATACTATTAGATGACTGACAAAAAATCCACCAAGGAAGCCTATATTTAGGGAAATTTGTAAAAAATGATTGCCTCAAGAAAAAACAACAATTTAGGGGCCTTTGAGCTTGTTCATAAACAGTTCAAAGAATCATGTAGAGGGGAATCAAAATACAAAACTCCATATGATGGACTAATCATTGCAGTACAAGAATACATGGAAAGAGAATTAACACGTAGCATGAACAGTGGAAGGGACGTGGCAGGATTAGCCAACAATCACCCCCCCTAATTCTTGTCGCAATCTCTCATGATCTCAATGACGCCGATCATCATGCGAAGCCCAAGTGACTTCATGAGAATGTCCCCGAGTTGCTCCTCTACGCGAGCATACAGGAGGTTGATCTTCCCTCCATCAACGCACTCCCGGATGTAGTGAAATCGGGTGTCGATGTGCTTGCCCAGGTCGTGGAAGATGGGGTTCTTGCTTAATGCAATGGCAGACTTTTTATCCACATTGAGCACTGGTGCGCCAAGCTCTGAGCAGAGGAAGTCACTCAGCAGCCAAGCCAACCAAATGCTCTGGCACGCCGCGGTCGACATGGCAATGTACTCCACCTCGCATGAAGATAGCGCCACCACCTTTTGCTTCTGCGATTACCAGGTAATAGGGCTATGTTCGTGGAAGAAGAGTACTCCCGTGGTGCTCTTGCGGTCGTCAATGTCGCCGGCCATGTCGCTATCGCTGAAGCCCAGCAGGATTGGTAGGGCGTCTCCCTTCCTTGCATAGAAGATACCATAGCTATGCGTCCCAACAATATAACACAGTAAGTGCTTGACCACGGCCCAGTGATCTTCATGCGGTTCCTCCATGAACCGACTCACATATCCCACCGCGTACACAATATCTGGCTGTGTGTGCACCAAGTACTGGAGGCTACTGACGATGCTCCGGTGTTGTGTGGCATCAACCTGTGGGCGGGTGCTTGTTTTGCTCAACTTCACCCGAGTCTCCATCGGTGTGTGACAAGGGTTGCACTCTCCCATCCCACTCTTCTCCAGCATCTTGGACGCATAGGCTGATTGGCACATGGAGATGCCACTCAGCCCTTGGCTCACCTCAATGCCAAGGTAGTAGGATAGTAATCCCAACTTGCTCATCCAGAACAGCTTCTTCATTTCAGCCTTGAACGTGTTGATGTTGGTGACGTCGGTTTCGATGATGATCAAGTCATCGACGTACACCCCGATGATCAGTTGAGAAGCGCCATTGCGCTGTGTGTACACGGCATGCTCGGAGTCGCTCTTGTGAAAACCCAGTGCAACAAAAGGCCAGCATCGAGCTTGGTGCTCCACGCTCTTGGTGCTTGGCGAAGACCATATAGTGCCTTTCGGAGCCAGAGCACCTTGTGCTCATGGTTGTCGATGATGAAACCTGGTGGTGGCTTGACATACACCTCCTCCTAGAGGTCGCCGTTGAGGAACACCGACTTGACGTCCATATGGTGGATCTCCCATCCTTTGTGCACTGTCACTGCAATGAGAAGTTGTAAAGACTCCATGCATGCGACAGAGGCAAAGACCTTGAAGTCAATCCCCTGACGCTGAACATAGCTCTTCACAATGAGCCGTACTTTGTGCTTTACCACCGCAGCATGCTCATCGCGCTTCACCTTGGAGATCCACATGAGCCCGATAAGACGATGGTCAGTGGGAAGAATGGCAAGTTTCCACGTGTCGTTGTCTTCAATCGACTTCATCTCCTTGAGCATCACGTTGCACCAGCACAGGTGCTGTTCAGCCTTGCAAAACGAGGTAGGCTCCTCAGCCATGGTGAAGTGCAACACACCAGTACTGAGTTGTGTAGTGCAAAGCCCGGAGGCATTGCTGGCCCGATGATGTTCTCCATGGTGCGGAACCGTAGAAGGGCATCGTTGTGGTCGGCGTCGAGTGCTTCTGCCGGGTTGGGTGGAGGAGAGGCGAATTCTACCTCGACCGACTCCAGGGTTGTTGTCAACTCTGTGTTCGGCATGGATGTCACCGCGTTTGCACCAGATGTCACCGCATCACTAGAACCCGCACCACCAGGTGTGCGTGGCGTCTGCACTCTAGTGGTGTTGCTAGTCCCCATCGTCTTTGGAACACAAGTTATGGTGTACTCGACGATGAATGGCTCCTCCATGTTCCACGTACTTTGCTTGCCATGGGCACTTCAGTTCCACTGTGCCACCTTGTCGAAGATGACATCACGTGTCACGTGTACGCGCTTGTTGTGGGGTCATACACGCGATATGCCTTAGACCTAGACTCGTACCCGACAAAGATCATCGGTGTACTTCAATCATCCAGTTTCTTCAGGTTGGGCTTCATGTTCCTGATATGTGCGACACAACAAAAGGTGCGAAGGAACTCATGGCTGGCCGCTCGCCATGTCATGCCTCATACGGCGTCTTCCCGTCAACGCTTCGTGTTGGTGCATGGTTGAGGATGAAGATGGCAGTGGCAACGGCCTCACCCCAGAATATTCCGGGTAGACCCTTCGCCTTCAACATGCTTCGAGCCATGGTGACTACGGTTTGGTTGCGGCGCTCAACGACCCCATTCTATTGCGGGGAGTAGGGGGCTGAGAGCTACCGCTGAACACCGCGCTCGGTGCAGTACTTATCGAATTCAACCGACGTGAATTCTCCACCATGGTCGGTGCGGTGCACCTTGAGTTTGCGCCCTATCTCAACCTCCACCGTGGTCTGAAATCGCTTGATCGCAGCTGGAGTCTGATATTTGCTCGTGAGGAGACTGAGCCACATGTAGCGGCTCATATCATCCATGAGCAAGAGAAGTAGGAGTTCCCGCTCGGCGTCTTTGGTGCGATTGGCCCGCGGAGATCACCATGGACAAGGTTGAGGACGCGTTCTACGCGGTGCTTCGCCTGCTTAGGGGAAGGATGCTCACCGCTGCTTGCCGACAAAGCAGCTATCGCAGACTTGATCAACCTGATCAATCTGCGGTAGTCTTCTCACCATGTCTTGCTGAGCGAGCTTGCGTAGGGTTTGAAAATTTAGGTGTCCATACCTTGCATGCCAACGCCATGCCTTCTCCGAGCCCCTTGCTGACAAGCACACTGGCTGAGCAATGTTGAGGCTGAGCATGTACAAACGGCTAGGGGAGCGTTCCACCCTGGCCAACAGGCGCTGATCCTGGTTACGGATCCTTAGGATGCCACCATCGATCAACACCAAACAGCCGCTCTCCTCAAGCTGCCTAATGTTGATGATGTTAGTGGTGAGCCCGCGGATGAAGTACACCCCTGTAAGCACACGATACTCACCATTCTTGCAAGCGAAGAGGATCGTGCCACCCCCTCGATATCGACGATGGAGCCGTCTCCCAACTCGACATGCTGTGGGTCACGGAGTTGATCTTGGAGAAGACAGCACGAGACCTGGACATGTGGTTTGTGGCACCGATGTCGAGGTTCCATAATTGGTCGTCACACGTCTCCTCTTGATCTACTTGTGCGAAGACCTTCGCCTCGACCAGCCGAAGAGGGCTGCATCGTGACGGCGGGGATTCTGATGCTGTGCCGCACGTCCTGGCCATGAGGAGCGTGGGTTCATCTTCTTCTGCTTACGGTAAGTTGGCCTTAGTCCGCATTGGCTTGCTACGGTAGTCTTTATCCCAATGGCCCTTCTTGCCGCAGTTACAGCATTGGTCCTTCAGGATTTCACACCCGCCTCCATTCTTGCCGTTACCAGCGCCACCACCATCAGTCCTCCTTTGAGGTGGTCTTCGACGGCGGTTGTTGGACTTGGAGGCGCCGGAGGTTTCTCCCCTTGCTTCTGCTCCTTCAACCTTGTCGCCCACTCCTCCTTAATGAGCAACAGCTTGCCTCCAGTGCCGGTTGTGGGTATAGGATCAACACGATCCTCAGCTGCTTTGAGCCTTCCGGTTACCACCTCAACTGAGAGTGTCGACACATCGAGCAGCGTCTCAATTGCAATAGCAATTTGAGGGAAATGGTAGGGAATGATGCGCAGGTACTTCTCGATGACTTTGTGTGGAGGCTCTGGACCGCCAAGAATCTCAAGCTAGTGAACCAGCCCTATGAGACGCATGGTGAAGTCATCCACCGATTCATCGTCGCAGAACGCAAAGCTCTCAAACTCCTTGTGGAGTTTTTCAGCACTGGCCTTGCGCACCTGGTCATTGCCGATGCGCATGGTCTTGACAGTGTCCCATGCCTCCTTGGCATCCACCTTGATAGCGAGCGTGGAGATCATCTCCGGTGGCACGCCACACAAGATGGAATCTAGTGTCATCCTATCCTCCTGAAGCTCAGTGCTGCTAGTCTCGACGGCATCCTAGAGCCCGCGTGCCTGGAGCATGACCTTCATCATCAAGGCCCAGTCATCGTAGTTCATTTTGGTGAGAAGCGGGTACGATTCCAACTCTTCGACCTTCCTCACCACCTGATGTACCACCAGAGCACCACCACCGTCATCAGCGTGGCCATTGGGATGAGGGTTAGATGAATTGAAGCGTCGGGGCAACGCGGAATCGTCTTGCGACATCATGGATCAAGCCAACAAGGCTCTAATACCAATTGTTAGCGATGCCGCTCTGCTCAACTCACAAAAACACACGCGAACTGGACAAGAAAATAGGACACACTCGCCGCTGGTGCTGCAAAACTTTTTTCTGCGAGTTCTGCTTTGCTTGTGTATTGCTTTTTTAGATAAAAACTCCTAGCTAAAGTTGGAAAGGAAATACTAGTTACAAAACTAGTGGCCATGCTTCTATACACAACCATACAAATCAGACATGTATGGAAAGAAAACCATACATGTATGGAAAAAAACTAATGCATACGTAGAAAGAGAATTAGCGCGTAGCGTAAATAGTGGAAGGGACGCGGCAGGATCAGGGTTTCAAATTTTGTTTTCGGATTAAATCTCATCACTTACCAAAATCTGAAATTTCACCGAGATCTCGTTATTTCAGAAGAAATCCGAACGAAATACAAAAACCAAAATTTGAATCCGGTCAAATCCAATCAAGTTTTAGTCAAATCTCAGTCAAATTCACAAAGATCTCGGCGAGATTCACAAAGATCTCGGCGAGATTTTACGCACTGTCACACTTTGAATTTTTTAGGGTTTTTTTCCATTTCGCTGGAATTATGATCTACCAACTGTCCCACATGGGAAAGGACGCAAAGAATCCAATCTGGTCAAAATCAGGGCAAATCCAATCAAATCTGGTTAAGTTTTAGTCAAATCTTGGTCAAATTTGTCGAGATTTCGGTCAAATTCACTGAGATCTCGGTAAGATTATAGGTTACTGTAGCATTTTGAATTTATTAGGGTTTTCTTAATTTTGCCGAGATTATAAAACTCGAGGGGGGGTTATGAGATCTGATATTTCGTTGAATTTTGGCGAGATTTTGAACCCTGGGCAGGATTAGCCAATACTAATTCGATTCTGTCACCTTTCACTGGACGAGTTAGTTGTATGGAGATCTCTAAGGATGGCCAGTTTGCTTTAATTGGACTTGTTTATCTAGCAATTGCAATCATGATAGTTGTACTGCTGCCGAAGAAGATTATGAGCTTGACAAGACTGATGATGATGATGATGTACCATAATCAAATGAGACCAGGCTATCTGTTCATGTGCCCTCGATCTGTTTCATTGATCTACACAAACTTGAGGTGAACACTAAACATCAAACTTTAGAACTTATATTGTGTTGATCCGCCATATGTCCTATGAGCAAAACTCTCACCAGGGATATCATGGCGGCAACTCATACGCTGAAGATGAAAGAAGGACAGGACATCACAGCAATTGCTCTAAACAAAGATTACATTAGTCTTGTTGTTTCTACAACTGATAAGCAGCTGACAGTCCACATATGTTTCTGCAAGTACCCCAATTCCTAAGTGTACTATAAATCATCACTAGATGCTTCAAGGCCTGATTGACAAAGGTACTATGGATCATCATTAGCCGTCTGTCAGGACCTGATTAAAAAGTTTACCATTGGCACACATAATGACCATTTCTGTAATTAATTTCCATCGTACCTGATAACAGTCCTTGATGCTGCAGTTGAGCTCGCAGATAGCGGACCAGATGTTGCACTCCTATAAATTTCTCGAAGAGGTTGAGCTTTTTCTTGCCTCCTATAAATTTCTCGAGAGTGCTCATGAGGTACTCACTCTAGAAAAGAGAGGCTCGTGAAGAATAGGGGGAAGATGAAGAAGAAGAATGAACATCACGTGGATATCTCTCCCTATGCACGACTGCCTCAATTTTAAGGGCCTCACAAGAAACACACTGGGTATTCCTAATCCTAACGCTCTGCACCTCTAGTTTCTTAAGCTCCTCATGGATACTATCCATGCCACTCTCAACATCAACACATCTTAAGCAATGTTCTTGTGACTTAACTAGTAGGTACTTAGCAATTTCGTCACACTTGACATTCAAAGCATCATTATCAAATTTTAGTTGCCTACAATCCTTGCATGAGCTGATTGAGTCATTAGAAGTAAATTGTTCAAGTTCTTCATTTGTAATAGAAAGCTTCCTAAGGTGAGCACTCATGGCATCAATTTTAGCTAGCAAGTTAGAGCAATTGTCACAAGAAGCGCATATGTGAGTATGAAGAAAACTAGCATCTCTAGGAATAGCATTAGTGGGACTAGTGCTAGCATTCTTCATCCTAAGAATCTCTACCTCAAAAAGCACACTATCATGCATGATCCTTAGGTTCTCAAGCTCCATAAGCAAAGCATCACACAGAGTGCAGTCATCAGTGTCACGGGAGGAACAAGATCTGAGTGAAGCAATCTCCCATTATAAGGTACCTACTTCCTTCTCTAACTCTGAACACCTAGCTCTAGCTATAGCATGGAATTTTTCTAGCTTGCAGAAAACCTGATCAAGCCAGTCGTAGGAGGGTACCTCGTCCGACTTGCTGTAAAGCTTGTCATCACTGATGTCGTTGGCATCGGCCATGAAGCACATGCTGGCAAAAACACTGTAGCACACGGTGGATTTTCGATGGCTGGCTCGCTCAGGCGCTCGGTTTGCACAGGAAGTTGAAGGAAAATTGATTTCCTTTCTCTTTTGTCTGGTTACAGTACTCTCCCAAAAGAGTACAACTCTCAGCACTAAAACCACCCAATAAACAGGAGACAACCCCTCCTATTTATAAGAAGTAAACCCTAGAAGATTTCGCATGCATGCCCACTTGGCCCAACATGGCCCAATACATGCAAACTACTCCAAACGATTACAACTGCATGCGTAGGGCCCACCCGCCGCACTCACGTGACTCACTAGACTTCACGTGCACCGTTCTCTAGCCCGAACATCCCGCATGACATCCTCGACCACTAGGACCTCGATTCCTCCCTAAACTTAGTCCCGAACCTCAGTTCCTCCATAAACCTAGTTCTAGTCCCGCCATCGACTACGTTCGCCCTCGATTAACACTTGCACATGAACAAACAAGAAACAATTCCGAGTACAAGTCCACGACTTGACTCAATATCAGTCCATGCAACTACTCACATGAGCATTGCATAAGATCAAAACCATTACCATGCTATCACAAGCATATCAAGTAATTATCTGAAACAACACATTTTGCAAATTCAATTCTAAGACAATTTTTCAGCACATGATTTCACAGGTTCTTATCAGTGTAGTCATTCTTTCCCGAACCGGCGAAGTAGTTCTTACCCTTTCCAGCTTGGGGCAATTTACTCGAATGTGGTTACGACCACCACACTCGAAGCAAGTGATCACTCATCTCTTCCTCTCTCTTACCATCTTGTAAGCATACGAGAATTTTCTGGCTAAGAGGGCAAGGTCACTTTCCGAAAACCTCTCCAGCTACTCATCGCTCATCTCGCAAAGAGTGAAGAAGGAAAAACTAAGAGATAACTCAGAAGTGGATCCAACGGGATTGGTGACCAAGGCCATCGACTGCGACTTCATCTTCTAAGACACGACGTCAATCTCATGAGTCTTGAGTCGGGAATAAAGCTTGTCAAGAGTCAGAGTAGACAAGTCGGTGGTGTCCTTGATGGTGGTCACCTTCATCTCCCAAACTCATAAATCGAGTGCTGTCAGAAAACGTCTAGCATTCTTCGAGTCAAAGTATGTGAAACCTACTACTTGGATATCACTTAGAATCTTCATGAACCAGCCAAAGCACTCATCTAACGACTTACTAGCATGCTGCTCAAATTTATTGTAGTCATGCTTGTACTGATCTTGCCTCAACGTCTTGATCTGAGTGGTTCCCTCATGGTAAGCGTCGAGGGTCACCCAGATTTGATGAGCAGATCGAAGGTCAGAAATCCTGTCGTACTCATTACAGCTAAGACCCTATATGAGGATGTTCATTTCCTTAGCATTAGCCTCAACGTTTGCCATATTGCCGGGAATGACATTTTCATCAGTAGGAATCTCATACAGGAGCTTCACCTTCTGCCAAACCAGGAAACCCTGGGCAGTGATGAACGACTCCATTCGCGACTTCCAAAAATGATAGTCGACTCTAGAAAATATTGGCGGCTTGATAGAATACTTACCCATTGCCATAGCTCTTGAGACCGGTCAAGATCTATAAAAGAGCAAATCGGCTCTGATACCAATTGTAGAACCAAAAATGGCGACTAGGGGGTGGGTGAATAGGAACCAAATAAAATTTCTCCCTAAAATTCAAACCTCTAAAAGAACAGATCAAATGAAGTGTACAATCCGAACTGATGGTCGGATGAACAGTACATCGACCAAAGAGGTTGGATGAATAATATCCCAACTAGGGAGGTCAGATGAACCGTACCCTCGACTTAGTATCCCAACCAGGGAGGTCAGATGAACTTTACCCTCGATCAGTGGAGTTTGGATGAATAGTATTTGGATGGATAATAAAATCATCATGATCTCAAAAACGAGAATCGATGTAACTTTTGATCGGCTATTCTAAAACCCGTGAAACTTTGTATGCGCCTTCCTATGGATGTCAGGAACCTATTCCATTATGTAATCGCAAGGATTGATGTTAAAGTTTAGACCTTTATCCAGTTTAGTGAAGGTTGCCAAAACCGGGTCAAACTAAGAAACTGCACCCTTAGCTTGCTTGTGAGGATTTGATGATCAAGATGATCTTATATAACCTTTCACATGTCATAGAAAGCAATAACACAAGAGATAAATGCCTCAAATGACCAAGAGCACAATATACCCTTTCTCCTTCACTTCCAAGGCAAAAACTCAGTTTCTTGCAAAGATCAAAAGAAAGATTGCCTAAATGATCATAATATGATCTTCAGGAAATTCATTTATTAATCATTCATCCTTGGCAAAAGATCCACAAGTAAGGAGAAGGAGAGGAGGCAAATCCAAAATGCTAGAAGGAAACGAGCAAAAAATGTAAGAGCTGAAATAAATTTTAGTACATGGAAAACAATAACTTGCAACACTTTGAGAATGAGGATTTTAAAGCCACACTACCAGGTGGGCAAAGCTTTCATTAGCATCAAAAATCTTTCTTACAAGCTTGGGATGGAGGCATACCCCCACTCCTCTATTTATAGCACTGGGAGCAACCTCCACCCTAGATGACCACTTGTCCCTTAAGAAACCTCATCAATGGTTGATATTTATTCCTTCACTCATACATAGGCTAACCCGTAACCTAACAATATAACAGGTTTTATCCACACACTAACTTAACCACTACTCCACCCTTCGAACCTTTGATCCAACGATTCTCCATCGCTTGAGTAGGGCTTAAGTTAGTATCTCATCCATCCACTTGTCATCTCGTCTTGTAGCCACTCCCTGGCCTCAGTCATTTTCCGGAACCACCTTGACCTTTTAGACCTTAGCTCTTCCGGTCTCCTCCGCCTCGCCATGGCCTAGCTCCAAAGTCCTGCAACCATCATAGACAAAGGAAACACATCATATAGCATTGCTCAAAATGATATGCAAACAGTAATCAGCTGAATAATCACACATTTAAGGATCCCACCTTAGCTCCCAACCACATAAGGGTGTCCCGACCTCTTAAGATTATGAACACATAAAGCTTTGACCAGCCTAGACCCGACCACTCAAGATTTCAACACATCAAGGCCGACCAGTGAAGCCCTAACCACTTAAAGGTTCAATCAGTCAAGGTCCCGACCGCTGGTCTTGAGCATTCACATAAACTCAAATTACTCAATCCAAAGCAAACTCAAACTTGAATATCATATGCTCAAATACAATCAATTACTCATCATAAATATAGATAGATCTCTATATGGTCTTTCACGTTCTGGCCTTAGCTAGATCGAGCGATATGTAACAGTTCCAGTGGTTGAATTGACGAGTTTTAGTGCTTCCTTCCTGCGCATTTCCATTTCCATTTGGCTGCCCACAAGCGACCAAGCTAGCAGTCCAAAGACGCAAAGAAAGATTGATGAGATAGAGGACTACACGAAACGAGTGACGGGGGGAGGAGATTGCAGAGGTGTCTTCTTGCGCAACTGCACAAGCTAGCGTAGGGAGAGAGAAGGGCCGGGCACAAATACATATTCCCTCGTTTTTTTAATATATATCATCCTACCTTTTAAAATTTATTTTTAAATGTAAATTATTCTACAATTTTGAGATAATTTTTACCTGTTTTTTTCCCCTTTACATACCCATACCATTCATTATTCTAATGCTATTTACTGCTGTGGAATAGAGTAATACACACCACCCAAAAGCAATAAATAGGCTAATCAATGAGGACAATTTAAGGCCCTGTTTGGTACGATTCCAGATTTAGTAAAAACGGAAACGGTTCCAAATTCTTGGTAGAAACGTTTCAAGTAGAATCAGAATCACTATCTAGAAACCGTTTGGCTAGTTGTCTGGATTCTGTGAATCGGCGTGGAACGGAGTTGAGAGTGATTCGGCCCCGGCGTGGAAAAAGAAGAAACGTTCCGAGGAGAATCGTTCCGAGCTTTAGCCCGTTTGGTTGGATTTCTCTTAGATTCTAATAGAAACGGCCCGATTCTAAGTTATCAAACGGGGCCTAATTATTTTTATACGTGTTTTGGTTGAAATAAAAAAAAATCCTAAAACGTCGTCTACTTAGGAACCAAGAGGGTACGTAATTGACCCCCTCCATCCATCTAAGGCATAGCTTTTCGACAAGCGTGAGTGCATTCTTTTGGGACGCAAGCACGTTAAAGATTTTGTGGAAAAAGGAGAGGAAGCGTTCGCCCTACGCGCGCAATCACACTAGCAAGATTAGCCAATGCATTTGTCGCCATGTTTGTGTCGTCTTTCTACATGTATGACCATGTAAATTATCCAAAAGGAGAAATCACTTAACAGTTAACACCCCTTTACGTTCTTTTCCTTCCTCTCCAGCTCTCCCCTTCTCGCTGATTGATCAGGACATGGATGCTCCTGGTCAGTGGCATTGACATTGGCAAGGCAACTTTAGTACAGCTCTTACCTCAAGATTTACATTTTCATTCATCTTTCTCTACCCTTTTTAAGTTGGAGGAAAGTACCCATGCATGTCTGCCTTGTGAATGAAGAGAGAGAGAGAGAGAGAGAGAGAGAGAGAGAGAGTATAATAACCTTACAAGTCCTTTTCCGACCAGTACATGATCTGATCACTTCTTTTTCTCTTCCTCACTTTCATATCCTTTACCTTTTTTGCAACCGAAAAAGCTATGCATTATTACAGCACTTTGCGAGCAGTGGAGACCCAGGCTACGGCCGTAGATACGAGCCATACGCGTGGATCGCTGGTGCATTGCGATAGTGTTAATCGACGACCTATTAGAAATTTTATATCGCATTATACTGATAGTATATGATGGACGATAGAAATTAAATATAACCATTGATTTATTGAGAGTATTCCTACTACTCTACAGAAGCGGAACTAGTAAAATTTTCAATAAGAGTGCATACTTCATACATATAACTATGTAGTCTTGTATAATAGGTTTGTAGCATCATAAATCCAGCACATATATTTAAAATTTGATTAAAGTACAATACAAATAGTTATAAGATCTTACAAGTCCCAAACCACCAAAATTGAAACCAATCCAATCAACAAATTTGATCCTCTCAAGAAATGATGTTTCGACGTTTTCCAAACTCCATCTAGGTCCACCTCTCCTACTCTACTATAAGAAAAAGTATATATAAATAATAGATAATCTGGTCTATTAATAAAAAGAATAAACTATTCATATCCGTTCCAATGCTGCAAATGAAATGCGATGGCACTTGCTTGGTAGTACAATATTACCCCCATCCACTTTACTCTTCTCGCTTTGTTTCCCTTCTGTTGAGATCGATGCATGAGCAAAAGCTTGCAGCCTTGGTTGACAAGGACAAGGAAGCTCTTTTGCATTAGCACAGGCTGTATTGTATTCTTCTGGGACTTCCTCGCGTGATGAAACCTTAACCGATACTGGCCGGGCTTCTCTTGGCTTCCAGCTTTCCATCTCAACATGTATATATATATTACAACTCGGCGTATCTGAGGAAGATCTGATCGCGTGCTCCTCTCATTGTTTTGATTCCTTCGTCCTTAACAGGATCTCCTTCCATCGAAAGTGTGTGTGTGTGTGTGTGTGTGTGTGTGTGTGGCCTTAATTAATCAGTTCCATGTGTTAACTACATGTTACTAGTAACTAACGACTTGAGGTGTAGAGATCTTGCATGCACACTGTTTTGATCGTAGAGTAAGTGCAATATCATGCCCTAATTGCTACTACAATAGTACAATATTGCCACTTTAGTGTGGAAGACATGTGGTACTGTAATGTCAGGCACACGTTAGATTGTCCCATGTGATCCTTCGTAAGCTTAAGAGGGTGCAGGTTACGCTCCATTTGCTTTGCACTCCGGTTTGGACCAGACAGCAATATTGCTGCATGCATTGGTTGCTTTCCAGAAGGTAGTGAAACACATTGCAGGCAAGCATCATCAGATCACTGCCATCAGAGCTAACCATGGTGCTTTTAGGGCTAAACTTTTACGTCTTTAATCCTAAGAGTCCTGCTTTTGCCGTGTTTCCCCCATCGCTCAACAGTTTTTAGCAGATCGACTGTTAGATGTTCTCTGTTCACGTGAAAGCTTCTGCTTTGATTTTTGGGGGCTTAAACTGTACTGTTCCAATTAATCAGAATGTTAGAATTAAGTTATTGGAAAAGAGTAAACTTCAAGAGTCTCTCTCTCTTGCTTGCTTGCAGAAGATGTGACTAGAAATAAAAGACTGATCAAACATTTGCTGCCAAAATGTCAAGGTAACAGAAAATTCTTCAGATGTTTACTGAGACGAAATTCGGCATGTACCTCCAAACATGTCACATGCAGAAACTGATTACTAACCGTACAGCGTCTCTTGCATTCCTGCAACAAAGCATGCACTGAGTAACAATCTCACCCCGGCGATTGGTGAAAAAAAGAGAGGAGCTTATAGGGTACGCGCTTATGTTGAATCTTCATGAACATTCTTATCACAAACCATCAGATCTCTTTCTCGAAAATACTCAATATATTACCTCTGATTACAATAAAAATGCAAAGTAAAATACAACAAAACCTATTGAATTGCAACAAAAATATTCTAAAGGTTTCACGTGCAACAATTGATATTAACTCATGCAATATTTTTATTTTGGTGCAACAAAGTGTAACTACGATTACAATGTTGAGAAAAAAAATTCAAAAAAATTGCATATTCAAAACCAAATCATCACCTTGCCAAAATATAAAAATCTTCCAATCAATAGCAGCAAACCCAAATTCGATGTTATTGCAACTAAAAATTATGAAAGTGAAACAACGATTTCTGAGCTTGCAACAAAAATTCTTCCGGTCACAACAAACTAATTGTAACACCTGTCAACGATATAACAACACTAATGCAATGAAAAAATATCACAGTGCAACAAATGGATTGCAACAAACATGATATCTCTAATAGATATCCTATTTCACATTTCCCCTCAATCTCATTCGATTGAAACTAGGTTGAGATTGTACCGGAGTCTATCCAACATCTGTTTGGTCACTGGCTTGGTGAAGGCATCGGCCACTTGATCTGTCGAAGATACAAAACGAACCTCAAGAGCACCCAAGGACACCTTCTCTCCGACGAAGTGAAAGTCTACCTCTATGTGTTTCATTTGGGCGTGGAATACTGGATTGGCCGTCAGATACATAGCTCCCAGGTTATCACACCATAACACTGTGCTCTAGGTTGTGGTATATCCAGCTCTTTCAGCAAGGATTGGACCTAAATGACTTCGGCTGTCCCATTTGCCAAGGCTTTGTACTCCGTTTCTATGCTAGAACGTGAGATGGTGGGCTACTTGCGAGTACTTCATGATATCAGGTTTGGACCAAAAAAACACAGCGAACCCTCCAGTAGAGCGTCGATCATCGGCATAGCCAGCCCAATAGGCATCAGTGAGCACACTGAACAGTGTAGATGAAGATCGCCGAATGCTTAAACTAGTAGATACCATCCCTTTAACATATCAGAGAATCCATTTGACTGCTTCCCAATGAACATCAGTGGGCTGCGATAGATATTGACACACCTTGTTCACAGCAAAAGAAATATCAGGTCGTGTCAAGGTCAGGTACTGCCACTTGCCATCCATACTGCAATAATTATGAGCATCATCAACACAAGTGGATGCCCAAGGTCAATGGACAACTTATCCTGGACTAACATCAGCGTAGGAGCGGCTTTGAGATTTTCCATGTGGGCACGGTGAGGAAGATCAAGAACATAATTTTTTTACGTCAACCTCATTCCCCATGAATGCACAGCCGCTTCTATGCCAAGAAAATAGCTCAGGTGTCCCAAATCTTTGAGAGGAAAAGCTGCTGCTAGGCTTTGAAGGAGATGGTCAATTGCTAAAGGAGACGAGCTGGCAATAATAATATCATCCACATACATGAGCATAAAGATAACCACAATGCCATCATTGAAGATAAACAGGGATGTGTCCGTTGTGGAGAGAACAAAACCAAACTATCGAAGCTTGGCACTGAGCCATGCATACAAGTGCGAGGTTACTACTTCAGGCCATACAGAGATTTTTTTTTTAATTTGCAAATATAAGTGGGATGAGAGCGATCTTCAAAACCAGGTGGCTGGGACATATAGAAATCCCCATCAAGAATACCATGCAAAAAGGCATTATTAATATCAATTTGATGAAGGCACCACCCCTTAGAGACAGCCACGGAGAGAACCAAGCAAATTGTAGCCGGTTTAACAACTGGAGTAAAGGTATCAAGATAATCAACACCATACCACTGAGTGAAGTCGTGTGCAACCAATCAAGCTTTGTACTTGTCAATAGAACCATTTGTTCACTGCTTGACTTTAAAAACCCATTTGCACTCAATGACATTCTGTCCAGACAGCTGTGGAACAAGATGCCAAGTATGATTCTGCTGAAGAGCTTGGTATTCATCTTCCATAGCACCATGCCACTGAGGATCTAACAAAGTAGACTTGTGTGACGTAGCCACGTAGGCTCATCAAAGAAGGCCCGACGACTAGTCAAATACTTGATGGTACCATTGGTCAGTTTGCGAGGCTGAACAATGTTGTCCTTCAGACGTGTGAGCATGGGATGCTGGTTGTTGGGTGTCGTTGTCGTGGTACATAGACCACTTGTTGGCCCAGCGATTGGTGCGGCCGAAATAACAGGTGGGTTGGATGCCAGTCTAGGAGCCGGATAAGAAAATGAAGCATGCACTGCGGGCACCCCTAGAGTCCCATTGTTGGGTGACCCAGCATGCATGGGAGAGGGTGCGTCGAGTGCAGCAGCAACAACTGGTTCAAGGATCGAAGGACCTGAAGAAAACGGACCTACACCAACAGTATTAGTCTCCAACATAGATAGATTTTAATTCCACATATAATCAGTCTGTATATCCAGCTAAAGTGAAGGAACAAAAACAGGAGATTATGGTGTGGGAGCAGTGGAGGCTGATGTGGATTTGGACGAGGCAAATGGAAATGCAGTTTCATCAAAAATAACATAACAAGAGATATAAATACGACCGGTGGAGTGATCAAGGCACTTGTAGCCTTTATGCATGTTACTGTACCTAAGGAACACACACCTTAGAACGAAATTCAAGTTTGCAATTATTGTATTTGTGTAGACGAGGCCAACAAGCACAACCAAAAGTGCGAAGAAGTGCGTAATGAGGAGAAACATTTAGAAGGCAAGTGATAGGTGTGATATTGTTGAGGACCCTGTGGCTGTCTGCGCCCATGATCATGACCTTGATCGCCGCCACGGCCACCACCGTGATTCTTTCCATTGTGGCGTGCCACATAGTTTGCAGAGGAATGGATCTCCTGGGACATCACATTCTACATGAGTTGGATCTCGTAACTCAGGAGGTAGGCATGGAGAACATTGAGACTAACCACATCGATACTCATGGTAACCGTGGTGACCAACGGGTTATACTCCGACCCTAGGCCTGCCATAATGTAGCCAATGATCTCATCGTCGGACATAGGCTTGCCGACGGAAGCCATGGTATCAGCATCGCCCTTCATCTTGTGGAACAACTCGGATGCAGGCATGTCCTTCTTCATGTTTGACAGCTGGTAGTGAAGTTGCATCACCCTCGCCCGATTTTGGGATGAGAACATGGCCAGCAACATCACCCACACGTCGGCTGGGGTGATGAGGCGAGCAACTTGATCGAGGATATCCTCCATCATTGAAGATAGCAAGGCGCTGAGGACGATCTTGTCCTGTTGGAACCACTGCAGGTAAGCAGGATTGGTGATTTGGTGTGCTATCATGTTGGTGCTTGCAGTCACCATCATGGTGGGCACAACGACGCTCTCGTAGATGTAGCCATAGTAGTTGTGGCCAAACATGAACGTCGCCCCGTGAGCCTTCTAGAGAAGGAAGTTCTCGCACGTGAGCCAAACGATGATGAGTTGGCCAAATGATGGCAGCGCGACGGTGGAGCTAGGTGATGAGATCAAGGCGCCGGTGGTGGCGAAGTCATTGCTCAACACGGAGGACATTTCGACGTGATGGCTGGGTGTGGATCAAGCTCTGATACCAAGTCGGATGTAGTGTTTTTGCCCCTACCAACAATTGTTGAGTACTGCTATATTTATACTCAAAATAGATTACATGGAAGGTAGATATTACATGGTAGAGATTACATGGAAGGTTCCGACAAATCGGATCAATGATCCTATAATTAGGGCAACAATCAATGGATTCTATCTCTAATAGATATCTATTTCACAAGTTCCACTGCATGAAAAGAGAGGAGAGAAAGGGGGAGGGAGGGAGGGAGGGGTGGCGAGTGAATAAGATATCACGTGTGTAGTGGGAGCAGAGCAGTTGATGGGAGTAGCGAGAGGAGTGGGGAATGAGGCGACGCTTGAACGCTATCAATTCCCCAATAAAATCATATGGGAAGAGCGTTTGATCTGCCAGTAGGCACACTCACTGGAACGAGAATAGTTATCAGCACAAATTTGCTTTTGCATACGTTTTTTGTTCTCCTTCTCACTCGAAAATTTGAAATGTTTACGAGACCATCGGCAAGACTCGGGTACAGAGCGTTGCGCCGTACTTATCATTTCGGCACCCTACCGGGGTGAATGCCAACTGTTCCATGCATGCTACATGTTACACGACAGTAACTACTAGCTATCACAGTTGGGATGAAATAACATGTCGAGTAGCGATGGTAATGTACAGCAACTACAACTGCACCAGTATCAATATGGCAGTATGCAGAAAATCTTGCCATTTTTACTCCGGTTCTGTTCGGTAGTAGAACGAGGCTACGAACACTGAAGCTTTTACCGTTTATGAGCTCGGCTGCAGCTGCTGTACTCCATTTGTGAGCATTTGTCGCCGTCGATGCGATTTGGAAAACCTCTTTTCCCACCTGGCATCGCATTAGAGAGCTACACTACACCGGCTCAACTGTGCAAGTCGCTGTCGTTGAAAGGCAAAGCAATGTGAGAAGAGGCTAATCATACGCTCAGGAATCGTAGGAAGCCCACCAGCTCCTACTAATTGACCTGCATGAACATTTGACCATCCAGGAGAAAAGAAAGATTGTGCACATCCCGGTACTGCCTTTGTAGATATTGTCAGTTTACTTCAGAGACATTTGCATGCATGCGAGCATTTTGATCGATTACTTGATAAAATTGCGTCAACATATATGGATGGGAGCTTCAGTGCCATGCAACATCTCATGGACTCGACTCATCCGCGGCAGGATTTCTTTGGTTGGAACCAGCAATCTGCAATGCGTCAACGTGAGGGCACGTACGTACCTTCCCTTGCATACAAGGAAAGGAGGTATATTGCCCACAAGCCAGGAAAAGCACAATCCTTCTAGGCTAGCCATACATACATGTTATTGGAATTATTTTTTCAAATAATATTTTTTTAAAAAAAATGTTACAATATAATATGCTGAATCAAAAAATCGTAAAAATACCCACATGTCGTCACTTGAATTGGCGACAGCGACTCTGTCGCCATTTCAATAGCCCTCAGTAATCGTCTGTTTGAATTGGCAACAGGTCTATGTCGCAATTGAGATCTGTCGCCAATTCAAATGGCAATAGACATGTAGTTTTATAATTTTTAAATTTGGTATATTATTTTTGTAAATTATTTTTAAAAATCTATTATTTAAAAAAAAACATCCCTTGTTATTGTGTCCTGCGTGAGCAGCAAAACATGACATGTCCATGACAGGCAGAAATCATGTTTAATCCTACAGTTTTACAAACGAAGCTGTTGCAGAAAAAAAAATACCATGTTAAACATAACACTCGTTGCAGGAAGGATCACCGTCAAATCGGATCGATCACTTCGTCAGTTGATGCAAGCTTAGTTTCTCTCGCCTTCTAATTTTGCCCCATAAAATTTGGGGCATGTTAGGTTCATAGCCACATCTTATTACAGTTTGTCACACATCAAGTTAGACAAGTTTAATCGAGTTGGGCATCTGTTTTGTTCATAGCCACACCTGTGACATGATTCCTTTCATGCTGTTCAGATCCCATGAACCCCATGCGTTAGTGACTTAAAAAAGTGTGGCAAATTTCTTTTTACTAACTAAAGTGTGACTTCAATTTTAATGAACTAACCTTAAACAAGTTTGAAAAAAAGAGAGAGTAAAATATAACAATCTTAGTATATAAACCAAATAGTCCCTCGGTCTCGCCATAGTTTTAAATATCCATCCAAAGGCGAAAACAAAGACGGTCTCTTTTGCCAAAAGCCATTCCAGCCCCACCCAGGATCCCCTTCCTGGAGAGCAACCCCACAAAAGCATATGATGGCTCTCTATATTTTTTTCATTATTGGTCTTCTCCTGAACAAAATTGTATACATAGCCCCTCTTCTCAACTGTGGAAGCGCTAGCGTACGATATGTGTCACCTACTGTATCCCTATCTCGGCAGGTACTTGCTGAGCTTAGGTATCGTGCTGCCAAGCTTGGGTACCGTGGTATCTCGTCTGCCATGGTCGGTACGGTGGCGGCGACCTGCTGCAGGAGAAGGATGCGGTCGGTGACACGTGTTATCTACAGATGTTTCCACGATCAGAAAGAAACTACATTTATAATTTTTTCATAAGAGGACCCGAGATTATATATAAAAAAAAAGCGTGGAGGAGCCGAATTTACGTAGGCTTCCAACCCCACGCTGGAAATCAAAGCCTCTCCCTTTGTTTCTCTAGCCATATTGCGTCACTCAATCGCGTACATGAGCGACCATCTGCAAGCCTGCCTGCCTGCCTGCCGAGGTGGCGATCGGTCGGGATAAAAAGCCGGTCTCTCTCCATCCGTCTCCCTCTCGGCCGCTGTTGCTGTCGGCGTTGCTGTTGCTGGCTTGCTGCTGCCTCCCGTTCCATCCAATCCATCCGTTTGCAGCCGAGGACAAGCCCAGAATCCCATGAAATGAAATGAAATGGATTGAGGTGAGGTGAGGGAGGGACGGAGAGATCAAATCATGCCGTGCTTGGGCTGTGCACGGTGGTGGGTGCGCACGCTGCAAAGTGTGGGCGTGGTCCTCGGTGCCCCCACAGCCTTGCGATCCAAGGGAACTTACCGTGTGTGTTGGTGGCTGCTGCTGCTGCGAGTGTAGCCTTGCTTTCTCACCTCTTTCTTGTGTAGTTGTGTGCGTGATCTCTTCGTCTACTCTCCACTACATGTTGGGGTTAGGCCGTGAATGAACGCAATCAACTCCTATCTGTAGATGTGGACACCATGCCTCCCCTCGATGGATGAAATCTGCACAATGGAGCCCTCACCCTGCAAGTGTCCCTTCTCTCTCTCTCTCTCTCTCTCTCTCTCATACGCACTGACGCACAACACACGATGGCCCCTCACTCCTCCGTCCAGATTCACGAGGCCGTGTCCTCAACCGACCTGATTTTGGGTTGTCAGCTAGAGTGGTCGCCTCCGTGCAGAGGCCCGATTGATTTGGACCTTCTTCAAGATCAGACTAGACCGCCAAATCTGGCGTTTGGATGGCAAATGGGATTATGGGAAGAGAGGTGCTTCTATGCTCCTCTCGGGAAGAGAATGGTGGAGTATGAGCTGGGTTTCAGTGGATGGGTCTGAGTTTGGGAATGTATTTTTACTGACTACCGTGCACTTGTTCGAGACATGGATAACTTTTATCGAGGGCATTCATCCAAAGGGCAATCGTGTAATTTTGCCCTTCTTCCTGTTGTAGCCCTCCAAAACCCCACCCTGCCAGTGGATTTGAAACGACGGGATAGGGTATGCCCTTGTCCTATTCCCAAATCCCCTTCTGTTTCCCAAACCCTTTAACCAAACAAAGGATTAAACCTAACCCACCCACCGTACCCATTCCCACCCCCCACCACATAACCCAGGGACCAAAGTACCAAACGCCACCAAATTGATTTGATTACGGGGCTATACAACCCTAGAACCCCGAAATTCAGCTGCTCTACTACTGCGAGGCATCCTTTTCCTCACCTACAATACACTGTTGGGAGGAGCTGGACAGCTTGTCTCCCTACATAAACAAAGAAACCAATGCTCGGTGGATGAAAGCAGCGAGTTGTAACAAAATACATACTTCTTTCGATCATAAATAATTATTATTTTAGATCACTAATTTTTATTATAATATATTTATAAAATCTAATAAAATAATAATATTATAAAAATAATTTTTAAGATAAACCTACACATATAATTTTCATGTATCCAAGTTAAATATTTTAAAAGATATTAACAGTCTATGTTTTGAAAGTTTGACTGCCCCTATATCTAAAACGATAACTATTTGTGACTGAAGACCGGAGAGAGTAGCTTTGATAGAATGGATGGCCACTGTTTAACTCCTTGGATTAAAAAAAAAGGTGGCGACAGCTTTAATGACCCCCTGCTTCTCCGGCCCAGAGGGATTGGGCCAAGGTGCAGTCCCATAGGAACTGCAACTTAAGTAGTCCTCACAGGACTGTTCGATTCAAAATCAACGGTCCAAATCGGATTAAAATACTGTGCAATACTGTTTATGACACTGTAGCAACATTGTTAATCAGATTTTTGGCTAATTCAAACCGTCCGTAGACTGATCGGATGGTTGAGAGACATAAGGACTGTTTAAATTACAATCTCATACCAAGTGCAGGGATCCCTGTCCAATCCAGAGTGGCTAAGGTGTGCATATGCATGCTTACAACGGGCTCATCGCATCACGAGAGGATTTGCCACATATGGAGAAAGGTAGGGATCAATAGCGGTGCATGGCGACATAAACTAATGTGTAGCTTGTCGTCACCCCTTAACTAAAGAAATAGAGCTGTCAGCTTCATGACCAAGAGCACGTTCTCATGTACTCCCTCCGTTTCAGAATAATTGTAGTTCTGATAATTAATTATTGTAGTTCTGATATTCAAAATTTTTATTAAAATGATTGTAGTTCTCACATTTCAATACAATTTTAGAGGTAACATAACCTTTGTATCTTTCGTCAATACAGCCATCTGTTTAGCTAATATGTCCAGCCACTCTTTATTAATCACAAAAGAGATGAATTAAATGAGGGTAGATAAATTATTTTTTAAGTCTCCTTATTTTATGTGACTTTAGCTGGAAGCCTGGAACTACAATCATTGTTTCAACGGAAGGATTAATTTCCTCTTCGTGATCCTGAACATTGCATAGCAAATGTGTTGTTGTGCATTGCTCTCAGGGCTATCGAAACCAAAGGATCAGAAGAATCGTCTCCCAGGTCCAGAACTCCTGATTAGCAATTAGGCGATGTACAATTGGTACCGCAGCAACTAGACTAGAGCGTCGGTTTCGGTTCCTCGATGAAACGGCCCTAGTGCATAGCACAATAGCCTTTTCAAAAAATCTTTCTAATGCAGAAGATCCTCGCTAGAAAGAAAAAAAAATGTGAGCTGACTATAAACTCCGCTGTCTCACCTGTAACATGGGGTTTTAAGTTTTCAAATCCAAAATTTGATCGCACCATTCGAGAAAAACCAGCTTCTCAACCAGTACAATTAGTACAGATGATGAGTTTTTATAAGTGGTTGGAAGCCAAAACAGCAGCAGGCGATCATGAATGCAAGAATGTGAAATAGGTGGAAGGAGGGGACACGGCCATGTGAGAGATGAGCAAAGATGAAATAAGCCCTAGAAATAATATGCCAGTGCTCTTGTCCAGGTCTTTCAGACTTCCGTATTTAATCAACTCGCATATGATATAAAAAGCTTTCACATTTTCTAATCCGAGGTAGGACACATCACATGATAGATTAGGTAGAGATATATCATATGTATGCATTATGCAAGTAGCAGAAGAGGATAAAAAGAAGAGCAGAGATGTGTCTATATGCAGTCCATTGTGAATGTCAAGCAACTCAGATAATGCAAATTACAGATGCAACCTATTGCGAGTGGCAAGCAACTCAGGCAATGCAAATTACTGTGACAAGTAATGCAGCTACGGGCAACTGCAAGCAGATCAAAAGCCAAGATAAACACTTTGGCAAGATCTGCACACCAAGGCCCTCTTTGATTCACAGGATTTTCGAAGGAAAATCGTAGGAATCAGTATTCCATACGAATGGCCATTATTGATGCATTTGATTCACAGGAAACAACCAAATGCAATCCATAGGAATATTGTTGAATTCCTGCAATTTTGGAGGAAAGAAAACATCCACCGAGAGTGGATGGAAATTTTCCTTTGAAAATCCTGTGAATCAAAGAGGGCGAAATTTCGGTGCTTTCTCAAATGCATTCCTATCATATTCCTGTGTTTTTCTTGTTCCTGCAATTTTAAAATCCTGCAAATCAACTTTGCAATGAAGGAAAAACATAGGAATTTTAAAGGATTAGAATCCTATAAGAAAATTTTTAACGAAGGCCTTCGGAACAAGGGATTTAACCCCATAAATTCCTTTGAAATTCCTATGGAATGGGATATACCATAGAGATTTTGGAGGAAAATTTCCAGGTCATACCTCATGTTTTCTTTCCTTTGTATCTTGCAATCCTCTGTTTTTCCTGTGTTGCATCCAAACACTTCTTTTGATGTTTTCCAGATCTTTTAGTTCCTGTAGGATTTGAGGGGGCATGACATTCAATTCCTGTGCTTTTCCTATTCCTATGTTGTGAGTTTCCTACCGTTCCAAAGAGGCCCTAAGCTTTTGAAATCATTGGCCAAACTAACTCCTATTTGCCTATATTTTAGACCTACAATAGTATTTCCCCATTTTGTCACTAAGATGACTAAGCTTTTGAAATCATTGGCCAAAATGTCTTATTTTCATACATTTTAGACCTACAAATATTATTTCCCCATTTTGTCATTAAGATGATGAATGGTGTCAGCATTGCAAAAAAACAAAACACGCACACACACAACTAAAATCATCCAATACAATTCAATCATAAAAACAGAAATGCAGAATTAAAGTACCCCAAGAATAACTAAAGCAACATGAGGCAAATATCAATAGGTTAAATCATCCTCGCTACTCACAGGCAGTGTTTCAAATGACATGATAATGGCTAACTGAGCAGAGAGTAAGAACAGCATGACTCAAACCTAGAGCAACATCACTACACTATGGAGATACCGACCAATATTGCTAAACCACTAGGCCTAGCTAATAAGCTGCGACGAAACAAAAATACAAGGTGATCAACAAGGACAATAATTTCCATTGCAACATTTAATTGCAAGACAAAATGCATATTACTGGAGTTGAAGATGCCTGCAAATGGTGGTGGAATGTTGATGGAAAGCGGTGGTGAAGGCTGATCAACACCGCCATGCTGATATGGAGACAAGCTCGCCGCGATGCCAATAGAGAGTGAGCCCAACCCCACATTTCTCCACATGGAACCCTCGGACCTGCACCCGCCTAAGGAGGCAATCGGCCTGTGCCTCCGCTAAGTTGCTGAGAGGCACAGGGGTGAAGCTGGCAGCTGCAAACACATTCCTCCATGCCATTGCCTTGTCACCCTTGCACCGCCCAAGCACTGCATCTTCAACTCTTGGCTGAATCAGAAACCTCTCAATCTTGCAGGCAGAATCGGCATCAATGCCCGTGGCATCAAGCGAGTCGAGGAGGAACATGCAAGACTGGAAGCAATTCAGGAAGTGCTGCGAGAATGAGAGGTCACCACGATCACCTCCATAGTCCATAGCCACCACAATCTTAGGATTAAGCTGTTTCACCAACCGAAGGATCACAGCCAGAGGTGGTGTACGGGCAGAACAACCAACAGGGAGGCTAACAGCTACAACTTCATCACCAGTGGGGGAAATGAGATCCGCAGGACTGCAAGCATCAAGGTTGACAGCATTGAACTCGAAAGGAATTCCGAGGTCGGCAGCAAACTGCGAGAGGTTATCCTGAGTAAGATGCAGCTCCAGTGGATGGTGGGAAGCAGCTGATACGAAGGCCGTGAGCTTCAGCAACGGCATAGCCACACCCCCAGAGCCACGGCGGTGCGCGAGTTCCTGCAAAAAGGAAGCCCACTGACCGCCGACGCCAAGATCGAAGTCAATGACATGGATGCAGGAAGCTGCGCTGCCGGCAATTTCGTCAAGAAGCGCCTGCGTGGCCGTGAAGTTAGCGAACTGCGTCACGGGGGACAGGTCGGAGAAACACTTGTAGGCCGCCAGCTTCAGGACGACATCGAACGGCGTGTTGAGGCGGGAGGCGCCGTGATGGCCACCGGCGAGCGCGAGGAGGAGGGCCTCCTTGAGGTAGGAGGCGGAGCGGAGGAAGGGCTTCCCGAGAGGGGGAAGCTGATGATTGAGCCGCGCCAATATCTCTCGTGCGCCGATGGGATTGCCGGCCTCGGCCGCCTTTGCTGCCGCTGCCAGCTCGTCCAGCAGCTGCTCCTGCGCTGCCTCTGCAGCAGTTGTCTTCATCGCCCCGCGATGTGGCGGCGGCGAAGGCTGGAGCTGGAATGGAACAGGTCCATGTGGTGGTGGAAAGGCGAGACCTTGCGCCGTTGCCGGCATCGCTAGCTGGTTTCGGGAAAAGTAGATGTTGTCAGGAATGGAGTGGTGGCGTTTGGGTGGTGGCTGGAGAAGTGGCGACTGCTGGTTGTGATCGGGGAAAGACGGGAGGGGCATGAAGAAGGTTGCCGTGGCAGGCGGCGACTGGTGCTGGTACTGGTTGAGGAGGCCAGGCGGCTGCGGGCCAAGAAGAGGGGGCTTTGTGTCGGTACCTTCGTCGAACAGCATCGGAGGCAGCGGCAGCTGGAGTGAGGAAGCCTCCGGTGAGAAGAGGCCGAAGGCTGAGGAGGCCTTGTTGCCGCCGCCGCCGGTGGTAGTGTGCGACATCGCACCGGAGGACGACAGGTCGGACGCGACGCCGCCGAGGTGGTGGTCGAGCGAGAAGCCCAGGGGGTCCACGGCCGGGAACCCCAACCCCGCATTGTCAAGAAGCGGCTGCTGATGCATTGGAAGCGTCGGCCCGGGCTGCTCCAGGTCCCCGGCCGCCCCCATGATCCAATTCAAGAACGTCTGGTTCTGCCCTGCTGCCGCGCCGGCGTTGCCGAGCATGGCGTCCCAGCCCTCGCCCCCGACGAGCCCCTCATCCAGGGCCCCCGGTATCGGCGGCAGATCACAGCCAACGCCCCACTCCTCCTTTCCCCCGCCACCGCCGCCTTGATCGTCAGGTGCTCCCCGTTTGGTGGTTTCGGCGGCGGCGGCGCTGCTCTTCGAAACCGCCGCCACGCCGGTCGAGTCCGCCGCGCCGCCGCCGAGGGACGACGACAGCGTCGATGTGGAATTGGGCGGGCTCGGGCTCCGCGTGCAGTCCAGCACCGATCTCGGCTCCACCAGCACCTTCCCCGCCGGCCAAAACAGCTCCTTTCCGCCGCCGACGAGGTCTACTGCCCCGTTCCGCTCGGCGCCGAACAGCACCGCCCTCATCAACCTAATCCCACATAATAGCGCACCCCGCTCGGCGAGATCTGGAACGGCGCGGGATGGCGATGATTTTCTTGGTGTGTTTGGAACTTTGGATGCGGCTCTTGCTTCTTGGGCGTGCGAGAGTATAGAACAGGAAGGAGGTGGGGCCAAGGGGTATACCTCTGCTCTATTCTCTCTCCTCGACTTCTCTCCCTCTGATATGGTCTCTCTATCTTGGCCTCTTCTCTCTCTACTGCTATCGTCCCTAGATGCGTGCAAGTAAAAAGTTAAAATAAAGTGTTACTATCTCTCTCTCTCCATCGTTTTCAGTTCGCTCCTACTTTTTTTTTAGTCTCCTCTATTTTTTTTTCAGAGCATATACAATAGTTTAACTTTAAAAATTGTCTCTAAAAATTTTAACTCACCTAAAAATATTACTAGATACAACATCTCTAATAATTGTTTCTAAAATCATTCATCGTCGTTATATTTTCCCACTTACACTTTATTACTTTTTGCATTAGTTTGAATCACCTCTTGCATAAGAGACGACATATTCTCTTTCTTTACGTGATCTCTCTTCTACGTATGATTTTACTTATATACCATAGGTAAGAGATAGTTGAAGTGGTACTATTAGAGATTCCCAGCCTAGATTTAATTTACATGTGTGTTTATTTGTATGGACTGTAGAGAGCAAATTTATTAGAGACTGGTCAGTCAATGAAGAGGTATTGACTACTAGAAATATTTGGTACTTGGCTAATATTTTGTTATGTTCTACAGCACATCCTCCGTCGTAAAAAGTTATCATTTTAGATATCGATATGTTTCTAAAACATAACTTTGATCACTAATTTTTATTATAATATATTTATAAAACCTAATAAAATTATAATATTACTTTTTTAGACAAATCTACAATATAATTTTTATATATCTTTTAAATATTTAAAAGGATATTAATAATAAAAGTTTTTAAATTTTGACTATACTATGTTCAAAACGATAATTATTAGTGAGGGAAGAGAGTACTTCGGTAGTGTACAAGATGTGAGACATAGTGACGTTGTAATGATAAACATGGCAGGAACCAGGTTTCACTTTTCATCAAAATTTGCTCGAAATGTGTGAAATTCGCTTGTACCACTTAAGTTCGGAAAAGGATTTTGTTCAGTTTATCGCTTAATTTCAAATTCAAATACAAAAAATAAAAAAAATTGAAAAAATTTATCCAAAAGTTCTCTAAAATTAGTATCAATATCTTTATGACCTCATTTGTGAATATTTTTATGAAAAACAAAGTTTGAAATTTTAAAACTTTTTTTTTTGCAATTTTTCCCGATTTCCCCCTAATTTTTCAAACTGTTGCCAATTTTCGCCAAAAACCGCTCAAAATTCACCGCTTTTAGAGCGGTTTTCGACCTTTTCATTTGAATTTCACTCATGGTTTGACCATATTTCAAATTTGTTTGACTTTCAAAAGCATTCACTTTTTCATGAATTTTGTTCAAATTTTTACGAATTTCAATACAGCCAACTCGTCAAAATCTGAGGTCAAAATGGTTTTGTTAATCCTGGCAAGGAATGACTAACCATCTTGAACACATTATTTTAAATAAAATGATGTTGCTCCTTGGTATTAAAAAAAGTGTTGTTGCCTCTTGGATATGAAAAGAGGGATAATGGAGTATTTGCCGCTCGGTTTTGAACTTTTGATAGGGCAGACATCATCCACCAACTAATGGGAGAACATATGTCTAAAATCGATGAGAAAATCAGCGAGAAAATGACAAACCTTGTAGTCTTCACAGGCGCCTCTCTCCTTTCTGTGTGGATGGAAATTATTACTTATCTATCTCCATATACCTCAATTTTCTGCAAATATAGCCGCCCTACGCATGCATTTGCAAAATTGGCCTCTCCCCCACCACAGAAGGCGTAGCAGTCGACACTTCCCTGCCACTCCTGGGGAGCGTGGGAGGTACCTTCCCACCTAGGCACATGCGCCTGGCTGCCCGCGCTCTTAAGGTCGCCCGCGCCGCCTCAACGCCCGCCACCTCCTGCGCTCTTCGGACGCAGCAAGAGACAGGTGTCGTCTACTGCGACTTCCACAGAGAGAGGGGGAGGGGTCATTTTTGCAAATACATTTGTAGGAGGGGGCTAGAATTGCAAAAGGCAAGTTAGAGACAGCTAGATAAGCAATGAGTTCATGTGGGTATGGCCTCATTTGTCTCAGGTTTCTATTGTTATCGTTCCTGGATGCATGCAACATAAAAGGTTTATAAAAATATCTCCTGTTCCCCGTTGTTTTCAACCTGCTTCAAGCTTTTTTTTTACATTAGCCAATTTGGCCTTTCCCCTCAGGCTCACTCTCACCTATGAACTTTAAAAAAATTAAACAAGTCCTCAAACTCCTCCTTTTGGGCCTATAGGAAGATGTTGTTGGCCTTGGTCCGTATGTTTTACAAACCAAAGGATCACCTTCTGTTTTATCTACTCGTAGGAGTATTTTTCATTTAAAACAATGGGTTTATTTTTTTATACATTTGTGTGGACTAGAGATAGCAAAATTATTGTAGTAAGAATCAAGACTAATTGATCAATGCGGAGGTAATGTTTCCAAGAAATCTTTAGGGCTTTGATTGCTGTTTTTTTTTTTTGAGGAAAAATAGGAGGAGAGGCCCCTACTGTAATATATAAAAAATTAAGGAAATATTTACAGCATAAAAAGGAAGAATGTACAAAGGATGAAAATCTAAGGACAATCCCTCAGCCAAGAAATAAAATCATCCCTTAGGGAAGGTTTAACCCTATGAATAACCTACGAGAAAACCTCCCTAAACTCTTTTTTCGAAAGGACTAAGAGAGCGAGAGAGCACCCCCATGATCAAATATAATCTTGTTTTGTATCTTCCAGATCACCTAGCAAGCAATTATAAAAATTTCTTTGAAGCAAACCTTACGATGCCGATTTTTTGCCTTTTGAATTAGATCAACCACATTTAAGGAGCAGCCCAAGTTAATACGAATAAAACACCAGCACCATTGACTAAATGTGCACAAGAAAAAACAAGTGATCGATCGATTCTTCCATTCTAGAATCACAAAGCACGCAATTGTAATTATCCAAATGAAGACCTTTCCTATGCAGTAAGGCTTTGGTGTTCAATCTATCTTTGAGCAATAATCAGAAGAAGAATTTGTGTGTGTTAACGCAAAAGGATTTCCAAAGCCATTTGAAAGGAAGAGGAATTCTATTTTGACCAGTTAAATGATCACAGATTTTCTTTGAAGAAAATGAATCTGAACCCCAGATATAAGACCAAGAATCATAAGGAAACCAACATCAATCGCACTGTTAAAAGCTCCAACTACAAAGAGGCAGTAGGCGATAAAGAAAGATAGAATTTTGATGAAAATTTCGCTCCATCTAGTAATTCAGCCACTGAGCTATTTTCCTTCTTGGCAAAGGAGAACAGATGAGGAAATTCGGTTTGCAAGCAGCCTAAATTCCATACATATTTCCAAAATCTGATTTCAGAAAGGCACGCTTTGCTTCTCATTATGTGCTTAGGGTGAAGCAAACACCTTTTGTTGCTAGAAACACGGGAAAGGGCAAATCTGATTTTATGCTTAAGAATACTCGTGTTGTGCCTACTACTGTGCGTCGTGTGTCTCAGTACTGGATTTCTAATCATCTTATTTCTAACCCCAGTACATAGGCCTCGATATTTTCTACTTCCATGTAAGTTTCTCGCACGAGGAAGGAGAACATATGGCTAGTGGATTCCGGATGCTCATGCCACATGTCCGGTGATAAGAATTGATTTTCCACCATCACTCGTGCATTTCGTGCTAAAAGTGTTACTTTCGGATATGCTTCTTCCACTTCTGTTGTGGCTAAAGGTACAGTGGAGGTGCATATGTTCAGGGGGAGATTATCCTTGTTCATGAGTATGATGGCTTTGGGATGGAAAACTGCAAGCTGATCATGACACCCATAGGAGGCACTTGTACACTTTGATCCGGATGAAGATGGTGAGTTGGTTAATAAAACGGAATATAGAAACATGATAGATTCACTTTTATACCTCAATGCATTAAGGCCAGATATACAATTTGCTGTGTGTTTGTGTACTCGTTTTCAAGCTTTCCCGCGTGCTTCACATCAACAAGTTGTTAAGCAAATTTTCAGGTATCTCTATGGTACTCAAAATTTTGGCATTTGGCTTTCTGCTTCCTCATGTCTTAGTTTAAGAGTATTTTCGGATGCTGATTTTGGAGAATGTAGAATTGATAGAAAAAGTACATCTGGTTCATGTCACTTTTTGGGTAATTCTCTTATTACATGGTCATTTAGAAAACAATCTTCTGTTGCACAATCAACTGCTGAATCTGAATATGTGGCTGCTGCTATTTGTTGTTCTCAAATTCTTTAGATAGTAGCTACACTTAAAGATTATGATGTTAATTCGGATAGTGTTCCTCTTTTGTGTGATAATGCTAGTGCAATATGCATTGCTAAGAACCCTATGCAACATTCTAGGACAAAACATATTGAGATTTGATTCCACTTTCTTAGAGATCATATAGAAAAGAGAAATATTGTGCTTCATCATGTGGATACTAAATATCAATTGGCAGACATTTTCACAAAACCTTTGTCTTCTTCTCATTTTGCTTTTATTCGGGGAGAACTTAGGATGGTTCACCCAATGGGTTTGTTTTGAGGGGGACTTTGTGGAAACTTTGTAATATTTTGTAACATATTTTTTGTGTTTCTTAAATGAAAAAAATAATGGAAAAAGTATTGAGTATTGTATTTGATACACATGTTTTTTGAAGCCATGTTTATGCTCTTTGCAACTTCATGTTTATGCATATATGATTTAGATTATAACATGACTATTTAAATAGAGTGAAAACTTGAATTAAATCTTGTAATGGTTGAACTTTCTTGGCTATCTTGATCTTGCTCAAAAAGTGCTAAATGTGAAAGTTATCAAAGTTAAATAGCTAAAAGCTCAAGAAGTTATAGTTGATAGATGCAAGATCAAGGAAGTATGTACTATCGCACTTCTTCTTTACGAGACTGCTTATCATTGCACTTTGATATAAACTTGGAAGAGGTTGTGTATGACCGAAACCATAAAACCTTAAGCTAATTGCTTGGCATGGTTGTAAAGTAAGGCTGATGGTGCATATAATTCCTTGCAATTTTACATTCTATTGTAATCAATCAATAAATCAATTTTTTAAGCACCAATGAATTGCACAAAAATTCAATGTTTTCAGGTTTTGAGGTAGTTGAGGAACGGAGATCATGTCATGCAAAAAATCGTTAATAGTACTTGATTTCTAGTTGTGCTTACTCTACATTGTCTATATGTAGATTTGAGGATGCAAGCATTTTTGATAGCATGACTTGGAGATGAATTACATATGTGGATGACTTATAATACTCAGTGCATCAAAAAATGACAAGCTAAAAACAAACAAAAAGATTTTGTTCTCTTTTTTGCATTCTTGATAAATCCATTGTCAAAGGGGGAGAATTTTGGACACATCGCACATTCACACACACATTTTTGTTTTTCACTTTGCGTTTTGATTTTAAAATTTCTTAAAAAATTTCATGTGAGGTGAATGCCAATGATCAGTTCTAGGTGGTATTGCCAATGTTTTCATCAAGGGGGAGATTGTGAAATCATGTGCTGAAAAATTGGCTTAGTGATGAATTTGTTATTGCAAAGTGGTTGTGCTCATGGCATGTGTGGTGCATGTGCATGTGTTATTTCAGATGATTAATTGATATACTTGTGATAGCATGGTAATTGTTTTGCTTGATGCAATGTACTCGTGTGAGTGGTTGCATGGACTGATCTTGAGTCAAATCGTGGACTTGTGCTCGTACACGGTTTCGTGTTTGTTCATATGCAGGTTTTGCTTGAGGTCGAACGTGGTCGGTGACGGGATCGGAACTAAGGCCTTGTTTGGTACGGTTCTAGATTCTAGTAGAAATGGGAACCATTCCAGATTCTTGGTAGAAACATTTCAGGTTGGATTCTGTGAATCGGGTGGAACTGGGTTGAGACCAATTCAATCACAGAGTGGAAAAAGAAGAAACGATCCGAGGAGAATCGTTCCGAGCTTTAGCCCGTTTGGTTGGGTTTCTTTCAGAATCTAGTAGAAACGGTCCGATTCTAAGTTGCCAAACGGGGCCTAAGTTCATAGAGGAACTGAGATTCAGGACTGGGTTTAGGGAGGAACTGATGTCCTAGTGATCGAGGATGTCATACGGGACGTTCGGACTAGAGAACGGTGCACGTGAAGGTGAGTGAGTCACGCGGTGTGGCAGGTGGATCGTACGCGTGCATGCGTGAATTTTGGGCTGTGTGCATATATTGGATCATATGTAATTGGGCTATGTGGATATGCATGCATGTATTTTAATACAACAGATTAGTGTTTAGAGGTGTATAAATAGGAGAGGGTATCTCCTTGTTTTAGAGTTGGAGAAGAGAAAAATTTAGAAGTCGTGCGAGAGCTGCACGAAATAGAAAAAGAACAGCAGTGCTGGCGGTGGCTGGGGTGTTCGAGCGAAGGAAACCTTCACGAGCGCACGAGATCAGACCAGCGTGGTACTGCGTGTTGGTGCTTCATCGAGCGTGTTTGTCCCAGCCAGTAGCAGAAGTCGTTCTCTGCATGTGCTAGGAGAGAAGTTCCTGGAGGTTTGGCTTCTTGATTGCCGTGCAAGAATAGAAGGTAGAGCGCACGGCGCAAGAAGGAAAAGCTTTGGTGCTACAGTGATTTTTGTGAATACTGTAGCTATAGTATTCACAGAACAGTACGTGATTTGTATCTGTAATCTTGATCTTCACTTGTTTCTAGTTTTGGATTAAATAGATTGATTCATTGTTTTACCCATGATAATTTTGATTTGATCAACCCAAAACATTTCTAGGGCATCAAGTTATTGATCTAAGAAGTTTGATTGGTTAATTCCTTGTAGATTTTGTTTAATCACGAAATTAGGGTTTAATCAATTTTCGTCATTATTGATACAATCAGCTTGCGAAGCTTATAACTTGTGATCCGCGGATCCGATTAAGCTGATTCTTATTGAGTTAGTTTCGAAATTGAATCTAGTTTCTATATTTAAAACGTGACGTCAATCCAATGGTTGGATCTTCGAAAATTCATGTTTTAGTGAACATCTATCAATCTATTTTTGCTTAAACCGAAGCAATTTTCATAATTTGTTTACTGGTGTTTTGATAATCACTAAAAATTTATTTTAGCTTCCGCGCAATCATTCAACCCCCCTCTGATTGGTATATTAGTATATATCGATTCTACAGCAAAAGATCTGAGCAAATGCCTCCTGGGTAGCAGCAGATTGAACTAGGAGAGAAAAAGACCAAGCTGGAAAGCCTTATTAACGACTGATTGAAGGAGATCAGCCACAACCTAAAACAAAAGAGGGGATAGAGGGTCACCCTGCCGAACTCCTATTTTACAATGAAACTTCTTCCCTGGAACTCCATTCAAAAGAACAGCAGAAGAACCCTAGCTTAGAATATGATGAATCCATTATAGCCATCTGTTACCAAAGCTTTTCCTTCCAAACATCAACATAATAACATGATGTTCTACCATGTCAAAAGCCTTCTCAAAATCAAGCTTGACAATAACAATTTCTTGTCTAGAATGATGGCAGAGATGAAGATACTGAAAGGCCCAAGAAATATAATCTTGAATAGATCTACCTTTAATAAACCCATATTGATTCTCATGAACCACCTTCAAGATGACTGCTTGAAGTCTATTAGCCAAGAGCTTAGTAATAATCTTCAATGAATTATTAAGTAAAGAAATTGGCCTGTAATCATTAGCTGTTGCTGGAGAAGCATTCTTACGAATGAGCGTGATATAAGAACCATTAATGCTCTGAACATTTAGAGAACCATTGAAAAATTCCTCAGAGAGTCTGTAAATATGTGGAGCAATTATACGCCAATATTTCTTAAAGAACAATCCATTGAAACCATCAGGCCTAGGAGAGTGATCTGCTTATGCTGGAGGCATGCAGATCTTTACAGATTGTGGTCCAAGAAATCTTCTTCAATCATGAATGGAGGTTTAGCAGAAGATTGTGTGCAGTTTGAGTACTTTGGATGAGTTTTTAGCCTTATCAATAGTTATGAATGTTTTTATGCATTTCTTGTTGACAACATTTTGCTTCAAACCTTGTAATAAACATTGTGGCTGTGTGCATCTCAAGGTGCAGAGGCCGGAAGTTTAATATATTCTTCCATTATCTAAAAAAAATCTTTGATGACTAAATCAATTTCCTCTTTAGTGAATGGATTATACACTCATAGAAGTAAACTTGGAGAAACTGAATCCACCAGATTATCAAGGTGAAAAAAACATTGTCTTAGCCTTACAGACCACAAAGCGAGCTTTGAAAGAATTCCAAAGAGTTGCTGCTTTCATATGATGATCAATTAGGCAAGACCTATCAGGGAGATATAGATGGGAAACGTAATTTCTCCAGTAAGAATTTGAAGCAATGGCCTAAAACATCTTCGAATTCTCATCCCAAAATTTCACCCATCTAGTAGACACTCTTTGTTTTCTTTAAATTTGCCTTGCTTCTAGCATTTTGAGAAGGTGTGATTTGATTATACTTCTGAAGTTTTGTTCCAAAAGTGAGAGAGGTCTCTGATCTTCGAGCCCATCTATCAAATCCAGCACCCATTTACAATTATTGATGATTTTGCTTAAATTGGATAATTGTTTACTCCATTTTATAAGCCCTCTTCTTAGGATTTTGAGCTTAGCTGAAAGAAACTGTGCTGAGTTTGCATAGTGTGAGGGAAGACACCAATAATAGTTGACCAAAGAAATGAAACCAGGCAGATTAGTCCAAAAATTCTCGAATCTGAACAATGATGCCCTCGATATAGAAGTACCAATCTGAATGACATAGGGAATGTGATCAGAAGGAATTCGAGCTAAAGGAATCGACATGGTGTTTGGAAAAGTAATTGACCAATATGGAGAGGTAAAAACCTAGTCCAACTTTTCTAACAATGAGTTATGTTGCATATATGTTATACTTTGATTCCATGTTTAATTAATATACTGAACATATAGTCTGCGTGGCAATGGAATGTAATAAGTTTCCATTTTAGTATTTAATTATCATTTCTGCTGCAACACTTTGAATACGGTGTATTAACTGATAAATTGTCATGTCTGCTTGATGTTTTATTGGCTAATATACCCAGATTAGCGTAATTACCTCAATATTAATGAAAGGGTCACTGTCGTTATCCTGGGTTAATTATGCGGTTCGCTGCACATGAAGTCACAAACTAACTCATCCAAATCAAGAGGTGCACGAGAGGATTATATGCTAGGTTATTCTTTCGCACTAGATTCTTGTATAGCGCAAGAATCTAAAGGTTCTAAAAGGTTCGAGAGATTATGAGATAGCAACAATCTCTTGTACTCTTTTGAGGTTATGTTTATAGAATTTACGGCCGGCTTCGCCGAATCTTTTTCTCTCTCATCGTGGTTGCTTCAACATCGTTATTTTGGCTCTCTCGACGAGATTCACTCTTTCGTTCTTGAGACCGTGCATGCTTATATCATATCTCACAAAACTCTGATCTGATCCAGGGGACTACTGCGCATAAAAGGGTATCAGAGTATAACATTCTATATTAAACAGTTCAATTTTCGCAAAGAAACTTCCTGAGTATCAAATGGAAATGATATTAGAAACCCACTTAGCATATCGGCAAAGTCTGATAAACTTGGCTTCTAGCAATCGCTCTATTTCTTCTTTTATCATATCATAAATGGCCGGATTAAATCGTCTAGGAGACTGTTTAAACGGCCAATAACCTAGTTTTCTTGGTAGCCGATGTTCAACCAATTGTCGGCTTAGACCAGGAATCTCATGAAATTCCCGAGCAAAATAATATTTATAATTCTTCAAAAAGTTGACCAACTTCACCCTATAATTAGGACTTAACTTTGACCTAATAAAAGTTGCCCTCTTTCGATCACCATCGCGTATATCTATTTCATCTAATGGTTCTGAAGACGTAAAACCTTTTTTCAAATATTTCAAAGCCTTCAAAATCTTCAATTGCCTCGTAGCTATCTGTTGTTTGCCGATAACGTTGCATTTTGTCTTGCAAAATCTTTACTGTCGATTTGGGCTCCATCAGCATAAAATCTCATTTTTTTATCAAGTGTACTCGATTTAACGATGATCGGACTTACAGCAGACTCGATGATGCATATGAAATCATAATCTTGAAGTGTTTTGCTCGATATGCATTCGGCCCCTTCATGTTGCCAATTAGCGTCTGGACTGGCCATGGCTATATGAGCCGAAGTGTTGGCTTGGACAACTTAAACTTAATCACCATTCCACTGTATCAGCTTCTGATGTATAGTTGAAGGAATACAGTAGTTGGCATGTATCCAGTCCCTGTCGAGCAACTCGCTATAGCTCCCTTTAGCATCGACTCCAAAGAAAGCTATCGGCAAAGACTTGCTATCGACCGTGAGCTCGGTTACCATGATGCCTCTAGCCTCCATGGGATCCCCAGTAAAGTCATTCAGCACCATATTTGTTTTGATAAAATCCTTATCGGACTAACCCAATTTTTTGCAAGTTGAATAAGGCATCATATTAACAATTGCCCCACCATCCACTAGCATCTTTGATATCGGCTTGTGGTAATGTGACCCTTTAGGTACAATCGCTTAAGATGTTGATAATCATCTTTTGGTTTCTCAAACACAGCATCCTGCATACCAAGACAATTGTGCAAATGACCCCTTAGCCGATGGGTTGCGTGCCTTAAACTCGATCGGCAAAGCGAACACTATGTTGATGTCCATTAGTGGTGGTGGATCACTATGGACGGTGGGGGAATCCAGATCGTCGGCTGAATCAAACTCTTCTCAGAGATTTCCTTATTCCTCCACTCCTATTTCACTTTCTTGATCGGACGAAGTTTATTAAAATCTTCATCCCTTTTCCTTTCTAGATCGGCTTCTCTCAACTCTTGGGTTCTTAATCGTTGAAACCGACTCCGATGTGACTTGCTCAAGCCTTGAGGACACCACCATGGTATAGGTTCAATCAGCTTTCATATTTTGCCGAATAAATCCGACTTGCTTGCGTCCTCTCATCCTTGGTCTGGCTATCCTTGTTTTCTGACCAGTTCATAAATCCTTTCATGAACTAATCTATCCTGGTTTTCCCTATGTTTGCTTGGAACTGGCTCTGATATTCTATCTCTAGCCAACAGTCTATGTCCTTAGTCTTGCCTAGGGTAATGTTGCATCGGGCAAGCATAGGGTGATGGCAATGCTAATCCCCATTCCCAGTAAAATTTCCAAAAAGACACCGTTCATGCGCCCTCTTAGCAGAATTTGGCCAACACATATTTATCAGCCGACGGGGACTTTACTATCGCCTTCCACCCTTTCTTTCATATTAAGCCAATAATTGAGAAAATGTTGGCTTACGTTTGTGTATCAGCTTTCGCATAGGTACCGATTTCTCAACCTTGTACTTGCCGACCTTAAGCTTGCCTTTCGACTTTATCATTTTGGAATGTCTTCCCTCGTAGTCAGTCTCAATCTGAATCGAACCGACTATAATCGTGATAGTTTGCTCACCATTTGCGGTCTTCACATCAGCATGCTATACCGTTTTAGCCGATGTAGACAAAGAACGGATCTCGTTACATCAAAAGAGTATTTAACTTCTGACTTAGCCATTTGCAATACCTGCACTTCTTGATTTCATCAACCGATGGTATGACGTGACCCTCGGGCAATCGTATAACTTTTTCTTGCAATAATAAATGAAAAATACGATCACACTTAGTCACATCAAAAGAGTATTTAACTTTCGACTTAGCTTTAGACTAGGGATTTCTTATTTCTCTTAACCCATTCAGCTATGTTTACTTCAACCTCCCCTTCATCGGATGAATTCTTAGTCCCATATTCGATGAGGTTTACCTTGGGCTTCTCTTTATCCTTGTTCTTAAATCTATCTTTAAAAGTCTTGTTTTCAAAGAATCGGCTTTCTTGAGCCGATATCCTATGCATAGGTGGCTTAAATACCAAACTTCTCTTTCAAAGGAGGAATTAACCCTTAGAAAGCTAAATCGGCTAGCTGATTACCAGGCAATGCAACACTAAAGCACCGGTTTCTAACCCCCTGGAACCTCTTTATGTAATCTGTTACCGATTCCCTGATGTTTTGTCGTACATAACTTATATATGATATCCTCAATTCTAAGCTTTCACACAAAAAAAAAGTATTCGTGGAATCGACTTTCCAAATCAACCCAAGTATTTACCGATTTTGGGGGCAGTGTTGTGAACCAGGTAAAGGCTGCCCCAGATAATGACAAAGGGAACAACTTCACCTTCAACCCATCAGATTACGCCGCTTCTCCACATTGTGCTACAAAGCATCCGATGTGCTCCAACATTGTCGTGGAATCATCCGCTAAAACTTAGCACAATCAGGAGCCCTATATCCATTGGGATATGGGATCCGATTAATATATTCTGGATACAGCTTTCTATAGCCGATGGTTCGCCCCTTTAGCTGGATGCCAAATTGGTCTCTCAGAACAACACTAATTGCTTCGGCCCAATCTGTTTCTCTAGCCGATGCCACCCGCGCTTGAGGTGCTTGCCAAGTAGGGGTGAATTCGTTGTCTTGCCCCTTGTGCGAACTCGGGCTAGTGTTGTAGCAGAGATTGCACCGAAGCATGAGGCTGCTCATAGCCGACATTCTATTGTCTCAATATCAACTCAGGAAATGAAACAAATGGCTCCGAATGTGTTACAACCCTATAGGAGGGATCCCTTGGAGGAATCGGCTCAACGTACTGAGGGCGTACGTGGGTTTCGGTCGGCTGGACAACCGATCCAGGATAGACGTAGCAAGGAGCGGGCAGGGGCAAGCTAGGTTGATTGCCCAACTTGGAATAATCAGTGTAGGCTTGGTAATGTGTAACCCCGCTCGCACCGGGATCCCGTGGCTATATCACGGTTGGCTACGTCAATGCCATAGTAGGAATATTAGCCGACGATTTTGGGTCAACCATTGGCTTTGCGTTTTGGGTGCTCTAGCCTATAAAATAAACTAGGTATGTCAGCAGAGCTTGCACAGGGTCAAACAAAGTACCAGCCGACACAAGTTCTTGCCCAACTTCCTTGACTATATTAGCTATCGTTAGCTTAAGGGTTGTTACTAAATCCGATGACTGGTTAACAAGAGCACAATGTATGGACTAATTAATCATGTTCGACAATTCCACCTGTGCGAGCATATATCGGCTTACCTGTGCTTTTTCAGTAGCATCTGGAGCCTCCTTGCTGCCAAAGTTGACCATCGGCAACGCAGACTTCTGTGTGATGCCGCGTCGGGTCTTCTAGTAATAATTGAGCATTATTTGCTCAAATGCAGCCTTTTGGTCTTCAATTTTCTTCCAGTGCTCTGGCGTCAAATCGTCCAATGTAGAGACAATTATTTCTTTAGTGTTGATGTCGAACAGAGAGATTGACTTCTCAAATAAAGACATTGTTGTCCGATCTGGTCCCACTGAATGTGCCAAAAGTGTATTGACACCAAAAACGTGACAGAGGGTTGATTGCAGTCAACACATGCAAACACCGAGTTTAATCCTAGGGTGCAGGCGTGGCAGCCGATTTGATCCTGCAATCGGCAAGAGAATAATATATAATTCAACCGGCCATTAGGCCGATCTAATCTTTCAACAATAATCTAGTATAATCGGCTGTTCAAGCCGATTTCAACAAAGAGCAACCAGTAGATCTAATCAACCTGATTAAGTTGATTAGATTGGATAAAGGCCATTTTTTCCGAAGAAAGTGATGCGCGATAAAATCGAAGAAAAAACGAACCTGATTTGGTGTAAGTCGACGGAATCAATAATTGGCGATGTGCATCTTTATTGATTGAGCGAAATATAAAGGAAAGATTACAACGCTAAAAACTACTCCTAGTCTATGGAAAGTAAAGTAAAAGTAGAACAAATTTGGTTGATTGATTGGCTGATGTCCTTTGAGGTTGCCTGTTGTTTTCTTTTATAGCATCAAATCCGATTGTGTCCTTCATGGTCTCTTGTCGAGCCGTCCGTATCGATTTTAGCTATCTTCACAATATTTTCCTTTAAGACCAACATCAGTTACAATCCGACAAATACGTACGTATCGGCTTACAACTCTCAAATCTGATATACATTCCTTAACAAACTAATTATACCAAACTGATTCATGCCAAATCGGCTACGTTCCAAATTCCGGTGTCAACATACACCTACAAATTGTATATAACACCGATGTATAAAAAAAATTGTTTTCATGTGTTACCTTGATGATCAATAAAGTAACGTCTATCTTGTATTACCGATTTTAATCAATTGTGTTATTATTCGTTTATATGCTTCTATTAAGTCACTAAATTTTCGGGGGTGGTTTCTGTATATTTAATATCAAGTTTTAAAGCTGAATTATTTTCAATAAAAATAGGGATGTTATAAGATATTGAATTGACTGGTCAACATCTGCATGTGATTTCCCCCAAAATTTCAGAATTATGATATATTATTATAGTCAATCTCTAAGCTTATTATTATCATACTATTTATGTCTTGATAGCATTTTCAGTTTTGGACAACAATAAATAATATTTATTAAATACTTAAAATAAAATAGCTATGTCGAATGGCTTCCCTTTATAGCTGCTACCTTTTCGCTGACCTCGAAAATCACAGTTTAATACCTTTGACTAATTTTGTACTACTAAGTACTAACATGGTTTCACCCTGACCGATTTTCCATTGTGTACAAATCAAATCGGTATGGATAAAGTGTTTCTTCCTCTCCACTTTGGGGATGTCTGTTTCAAAGAGATTATCATTGGATTGTTCCTTTCCTGATGGATCAAGGACAGAGTCGAATAATGGCGAAAAGCTGGAACGAGATCCCCAAGGTCTGCTTCCCTTTCCTTTGGTCCGGTGGTCCCAACGGAGCGTTCTACCTCTTCCCCTCCCTCCAAATCCACGCCGGCGCTGCGAGGGCTTTGGCCCCGTCAGTTATAGCAGGCCGTCAGGACTCAGGAAGGGTAGTATGGTCATTTTCTATGCCCATAGTCCGTGCTGTGCAGCCATGCAGTTGTTTATTGGGCTCACCTCATCGGCTGTTCGGACAGGAACAGCGTGCAGCGTTTCTCTCTTGGGCAGCGTGGCTTTGTGCTGCCGGACGGCGACCTGATGAAGATGAGTGTGTGGTTCGTCTCAGCACGCACGCTACGGTCGCACAAGCCATGGCTATGGCCATGGACGAGATGTCAGTACGTTGTACGATCTCTCTCTCTCTCTCTCTCTCTCTCTCTCTCTCTCTCTCTTAATCTCGTGTAGCTGTGCGTATGGGGCATGGGCAGTGAAAGAATAGTATTCCTGCAACTTTTGTGCCGCGACCACGAGGAAAGGAGAAAGAGAGAGGCGAAAAGGAACTTGTAAACGCCAGTGGCAGTGGGCTGCGATTTGAAAGCGGTCCAGTAGGCCGGAAATCTATGTAGAGAGTTCCGATTAGGCGAGGACGGGAGGATTGTCCTCCTACCACTGGGTTTTCGGCCGAAATACCCTGATCTGTGGGATCCATTCGCCTTTGCCAACACGCGTGTAGTCAAGTTTGCTTCGATTTGACACACCTGAGAATTGTGCTGGTTTGTTGGACCCACACAATTGCAGTCAACCCACGTTTACCGAACCAGATACTGACCCTAACGCGTATGTGCATTTGACACTTGGATTTAGGGTTGAAAACGCATGAAAAGTTTTCGATCCTTCTAAAAAAACAGAAACAAAAGCTTTTTTTAAAAAACAAAAACAGAAATTTCTCGTCGAAAACGAAAATAAGAGATCTAATTCAGCGAAAATGAAAATTCTATATAAGTAAAACCAGAAATTAAAAATGAAAATGGATCGGAAAAGAAAATGGACTTGGCCTAAAAATGAGAAGAAAGAGTTTAATTTTATTTTTGCGTTAAAGCAATTTTATAAATACAAATGGCTTTATATAAAATATTAAATAGAGTTCAAAATTTCCAAAAAAAATTCTCAAAAATACTTTGGAACATTTTGAACCTAGGAAAAATAACATGCATCTCGCTGAGTTCGCGACGTCACGTCGGTAGTCGAGGTATAAATTAATGTAGCATAGTCGGTACACGTAACAAAAGTTAAGTATACTTACCACATCTCAGTTGTGCATCGTCGTAAGTTACAAGTCACACGATAAACGTGTGATACGTGTATGTACATGTGTACATAGCCAACTATATGTACCTTTAGCTAGTCTTGCTATCAACTTATATCAGGATCCATACAAAAGCTCCTTACTAGCTAAACAGGGCCTTAGTTTCTTACCAGCTAGCTAAGCAATATGGGTTGATTAAAGAGCTATATCCAACTCAACATCTCTTTCACCTCTTCCAATAAATTAAATCCAACATAAAGTTCTTAAGAATGCTTTGATGACCATTTCGCCTACTACGCGAAACACGGCTGGCTGTGTGATGGATCGGTGGAACCCGGGCCAGGTCAGCCTGCTAGCTCGATACTCGATACAGCATGGCTAAATTATCCAGGTTCTGATGCTCCTCTGTCCAATCGGGTTCTAATCGATCCGAACGACTAGAAAAGACGAGAACACAGTTGTCAAACACTTTTCAAAATAGACGTTGATTTTTTATTTTGGGCGAGTGTGTGACTTGTGAGGAATTTTTTTAAATGGTACATAAAAAATTATAGAAATAATATATCAAAAAAGATAATTATAGAAAAGTATCTCTGTCACTATTTCAAATAGTGACATAGATACGATCATTATTTTTAAATAATGAAAAGCTGATGTGAACTCCACATAGACAATCTATTTAACGGCAGGCAATTTGTTGGCAATCCAAATGGTGATAGGAAATATGTTACGAATTGAACTGGCGATAGATTTCTTATCATTACTTGAACCGGGGACAGAGAGAGGATGTTTTCTATTTGTCAGGTATTTTGGGAAAAAAAAAGAGACAGCCCGAAACAGAAATCCATCATGCCCATCTTGAATGTTTTATGTATCTCCTTTTTCTTTCTTTTTTTCATATATGTAATAATGATCATATTAGAGTATATCATAGCAGGATCATTAGAGGTGGGCACTTGGGCCGGGCTCTTTTGGGCCGGCTCAAAGCACGATGGGATGGCACGGTGCAAAGCACGGCACGGCACGCGCGCGGTCGTCGCCGGCCGCACGCAATCAGAGCAGTCGTGTCTGGGCGAAACCAGGCACGACGGGCAGACGCAAGACGGCCGCAACGAACGGGCACGAAATCATGGATTAAGGCCTAAAAGTTGGCAGATATTGTTGATTCAGAGCATCTTCAAGCATTGCATTTATGTTTGACATTTTGTTGATGTGATTAGTCTCTTATGTAATTAAAATAGGTAGTTTAGTAGTAGTGATTTGTTTTATTTCTTTGTTCGTCACAATAGTAAAAATGGGTCGGGTTTGGGCCGGCACGGCACGAAGCAGGCACGAAGTGCAAATGGGCCGAGCTTGGGCTCGCCAAAGGTGAGTCGGCCCGGCACGGCCCGGCACGGTGGGCATGATGGGCCGTCGTGGCACGGCACGGTTTCGGCCCGAAGCACGATGGGCCCGGGCCTGACCGGCACGGCACGATGCCCACCTCTGAGGATCATTCATGGCGACCAATGCCATGGCATGACAATCCATAAAGTATTTCATGATACCACGAATAACCCCCCCCCACACACACTATAGCTACCAGATGGAGGGGGCCTAAGACCCTGTATCACCCAATTGTACACTTCAGTCAGTTTCATCGTCATGACACCGTACTTGACACTGTCGGTGTCGTAAAGTAAAACCCACTTTTTTTAAGCTCATGCTCAATCCATTCAGAGAAGCATTTCACGTCTTTTCCATTCCTCCTAACCAACCGCAGGGGATCCGTAGGTAACACATCCAGTACTACGGAGATCTCTTCTGTGCCAAGCATTGTCTTCTTCACTACCTCTGTTGTATGCTTCGATGTCAGTTCGTCTAATTTCTTCCAGAGTGCATCAAACTTTTTCTGCTGATTCTGATCACACAACCCCTTGAAATGCTTCATAAGCTCATTGTTCTTAAATTGCTTGTAGAAGATTGCACCTATGTGATGCTTGCACCACCTACTCTACAAACCAGCTAATGGATATGGCTCATCTTGCTCTTTCTGCAGCTGGATAATCGCCTTCAACAGTTCAGGATTTTTATCATTTATGATATAAATTTGAGGCCATTGGTTGACAATACCTGCCTTTACATTCCTCAAAAACAATAGACATGTACTCCTATGATAATAAATATATGACCCTTGTACTTCCTAATCAGAAATGTGCCATCTATACAAATGAACGAATGACAATGTTTGAAGATGTTGATGCACACACCAAAAGCAAATAATGCTTGCTTAAGTACAATCTTCTCAGTGACTGTTGCAAGTGTTGTTAAAAAAATATCGATACATGTCGCAGCATTTCTTTCTTGAATCACTTGAAGCATACCTGGCAGGTTCTAGTATAAGTCTCATACGTACCAAATCTAGCTTCTAGGGCCTTTTGCTTCGCCATTTAAGCCTTAGCATAGCTTATTGTGTACTGGAACCTCTAGTCTATTGCAAGTATAATGGAAAACGGCTCCAAATCCTAGTTGCCCATAATCTCTTCGTAAATTGCATTTACAACAATGCTGAAGAGATGTTTCTATACGATTGTATAGACTCCGTCAGTACGAATGCGTGCAGAACTAATATTGAGCACTCCCAAAGGGTGTCTCACTTAGGCTGGTACGTATGGATATGCCATAGGCAACCCTTTGTCTCGCATATCACATCGTACACCCGTGGAGCTGACTTCACAACCTTAAATGTTCTCCGTAGTGACATTGTTCATGCTTTCTACACCTCCCACTCCTTTTGTAAATCTGTCCTTGTTGCATCTCATTATGATCATACTCCTATTCAACGCCTGCACCCTCATTGACTACCAACTTGTCAAACTGGTACTTCTCTTACACTGTAAGGAAACCCTCTTCACGTCCAACCACCCATCATTCCACGTTCATTGTCGGATAAAGCTTCGTAGTCGTGGAGCTAACTTCACAACCTTAAATGTTCTCTGCAGTGATATTGTTCATGCTTTTTGCACCTCCCACTTCCTTTTGTAAATCTCTCATTGTTGCATCTCATTCTGATCATACTCCCATGCAATACTTGCACCCTCATTGACTACCAGCTTGTCAAACTGGTACTTCTCTTACTCCGTAAGGAAACCCTCTTCACTTCCAACCACCCATCATCGTCGCCTATATTATCAGATAAAGCCTCGTAGTCATGGTCCTCAGTCTCTAATAGTTCCACCAAACCTTCAATATCTTCTCCTTCATCTGAATGCTTATTAGCTCTGGCACCTCTGCCATGAGAACATCTACTTCCTCACCTTACAATGGCTCCTCACCCCCTCTTATATCTTGACTCAATAAGCATGCTTGATTGCGACTTGACTCCTCAACTTCTTCGGATTCATCACCAATGGCGACAGTGTTATATTTCTGTAATTTTTATTTTTAACGTATTATTTCTGTAAATTTTTTTTAAAAAATTCGAATTGTGACAATTTCACTTATCGTTTTATCAAAAATTACGTGAAAATTGATTTTTGAAAATCGGTAAAATCGAGCCAAAAATCGGTCGAAAATCGTTAAAAATTGTGTAGTTTCTAAAATTCAATTTTTTGAAAAAAAAAATCGTGGAAAATCGACGAACTAGTTGAACTTTTTTGGTAGTCGATTTTTTGAGCGCATTAATTTTCGATTGGTTTACGTCACGTAAATTTTTTTTTGAATTAGACCGATTTATCGAACGGATTTAGAAATCGGATCTAACCGATACGAAGGAAATTATGAAGTGATTTCCGTCGATTTTTTTTAACCCTTTATGAGCAGCGTTGGTGCTACCTAGTACGCACTGGTACGAAGTAGGTACGTACAAGGCACATGATACGTACATATGCACGCGGTACAGATTCGCATCTCGAGGCTGGATCGGAAACGAGTACACCACTGAATGACTCGAGGTACGAGACGTGCAATATAGATGTACCGCTGCCAGTTGCTCCCCGATAGCGATCGATTTCCACCGCCGTGTGTCACGCACTCGCACAGGCGCGCCTGCGCGCGCGCGCACTACGAGTGCCGCATGAGGCGTGCGTAGAAACCGACGAGCACGTACGTGCGCGGTGCGCCGGGAGGGAGCGCGCTGGTGTGGCCGCGCGGCCGACACGGCGAGAGTATCCCTCAACCTTTTTTCCGGCACTTTCTCCCACGTCCGCGCGCGCGCCCCGTTCTGCCTCGCCAAGCAAAACCCTCCGCATCGCATCCAGAGCCCCGTCTCAAATCCACACGCTATTGCCCCGCTTGTTTCCTTACGTCTACCCGCAGTTGTTTGTTTTTACTTTCGAACACTTGACGGTAGCAACGTGTGTACCCTTCCTCAAAAGATGTACGTCAACTATGCATACCGACCTTAGCTACAGAACGGCTCTAATTAATTAATTAATTAATTAATTGTATACCTTGGCTTTGGCATTGATCGATATTCCTGGATATGTGGCATGCGGTTCGAAACTTCGAATGCTTAATTCCTGGTTTCGTTTACGAAAATTGGACTGATGTGGTTATAAAACAGTTACGCCATTTTCGGACATGTCAACGGCTTTGCTAAAGCAACGTACGCTGCAAACCTGCAGCCGAACAAATTAACAAACATCGGTGAAGTACAGCTTAAGTATGACAGTTTGGGTCACATCGAGGGTATAAACTGTACTTAATTAAGTTAATCAATTTCATGATATGTGGAATGCACCAGCTCCGAGCTAACTGAGTATAGAACAGTAGATCACACTGTATGTAATAATTGCGATGCACATGATCATGAAGTGTGTAGGAATTAACCATGCATCGCTTGCCTACAAAAATCTGTATATACTAATATACTATGTACTACTTGTAAATAGCCTAAAGAAAGGGGACGGATCGAGACATGCATGTCAGCATGTGCGGTTGAGGAGATGGCTCTGCCTCGGTTCTCATGACCAGTGGCTCTCAGGCCCCATTGTTCGTTCATTTATGAAACTTTCGTACAATAGTTGTGCTGCTATGCGTTGTAAGGCTCTATTTTTAATACAAAATACTAACAAAGGGTTTTATGTTTTTACTGTACTAGTCTCATGATCAATAGTTAGTGCACACCTTTACAAAATAGAAATCACATTTATACATAATTTATTACATATAATGACGGATGCATTTATACAATATGACCCGTAAGATCGATTAGACCACAGTGAAAAAAGTCAAAAGTTTTGTAGTGTGTCACATAACTCTCAAACAACCGACAAGGTATAATCCCTAGAAAGATTCATCGTAACAATTCTCGTAATCCTGCGGTATAGAATATATCGCCGAGGTTTTTTTGTATCTTCACGTAAAAAGAACAATAATAGCAATATTGAGTACATTTCGTACTTAACAAGACTTAAAGTGTTTAAATATACAGATTGTATCTAAAGTAAGGCTTCTACAGCTATTTTGCATAAAGCTATTTGAATTGTAAATACTGATAGTAGATTAAAAACGAAATTTTAGTACAAGCAACTTGACAGATATAAAATAACAAGTATGTAAGCATAAATGTAACAACTCACAGTCCATCATGAGTAATAATTCGTTCATTGCCAACATATGGCATAAAACCAATATTTGCCAACACATGGCACAACAACTGAAATCAACCTTGCCAACACATGGTGAAGTATTGAATCATCTGTAGGGTAAACTTTCCAATACCATTTTTACAGTTTCATTCCAATTTTATGAAAATATCAAAATCATTTAACTATACGATAACGGTACCAAGTGCTCATGACCGCGAGTACGGCTAATCGATTAGTTTTAACTTTGCAGAAGTGTACAGCTTTACCCACATAGAATGATCATTCTTTTTATAACATTATTAACACAATTCCTTTGGTGTGCCGCAGAGAGATCATACATAACCGTTACATTACTTAATTCGAACTTTGCATCAACCCAGTGACGACAAACTCTTGCTATGGCAGCAAAAATAAACTTTCATATAAATCATAAACATAATAAGCTCATTTTAAATCAATAACGATTTCTCTCCATAGAAAGGTGTACATCGTTGTATTGGTATGTAGAAATCCCTAAAAGTAAACCTACCTAAATGCATGTGCTACTCCAGTCACTACAAGGATCTTGCTCAGTGTCCTCGGCTTTTACCGACGACACAGATGCCAAAACCGCCGACACAGGGCTCTGTCGTCGGCCTCCCGACGACACAGGGCTCTGTCGTCGGCCTCCCGACGACACAAGTCCCACGACACAGAGTCGACGACACAACCAACCTATGTCCACGGCCACAATAAATCCCGACGACACAGATGCCATCCGGGGCCGACCCGACACCCAGACATTTGTCGTCGGCGAACTTAAAGCTGCCGATACAAAGGAGACACTTCTGTCCTCGGCCTAATTAATGCTGCCGACACAGTGGACATCTCGTCCTCGGCCTGGCTATAGCCGACGACATTGCACTTTCCGTGCCGTAACACTGGGGCTAACTTGAGTCGTCGGCATAGTTAAAGCCGCGGATAACGCATTATTTGTGGCGGTTCTAAAGAAAAATCGCCACTGATAACACTGATACTTTTATGTAATATTCTGACATTTTGAAACACAAAAACGAAGATATTTTCCAAGAGATCAACCCTCACCCATATCCTAGTTAGTACTACTCTCGCCTAAGCACGCTTAACTAGTGAGTTCTAGCACTGATTTTAATGCAAATGAGCACTTCCCATGAGGTCACCCATCCTAATACTACTCTCACCCAAGCACGCTTAACATCAAAATTCTTATAAGATCTAGTACCAGAGTGTTGGTATGATCACATTTGAAATATAACGTGTCCCCCTCCTCTTAACCTCACAAATGACCAAAACTCTAATTTTAGTATTCTTATACTTTGAATTTACCATGGCATGGATGCTTCAAATTTCAACTAAGTGTTCAATTTTACTATGATATGGGTGCTTCAAATTTTAACTAAGTGTCCGATTTTAATAGTTGGATCCAAGATCGAACTAGCTAGCAACAATTGAAGCTACATCTGTGTCCTCGGCCTGGACTATAGCCGACGACACAGACCCCTTCTGGTGCCAGAACCTGGGGCTATCTTGTGTTGTCGGCATAGTTAAAGCCGCGGACACAGAGTGGACATCTGTGTCCTCGGCCTGGGCGGTAGCTGACGATACAGACCCCTTCTGGTGCCAGAACCTGGGGCTATCTTGTGTCGTCGGCATGGTTAGAGCCGAGGACACAGGTTGTAAAAAAAAATACTGCGAATTTTTTAAAAAAAATCCAATTTTAACCTGCAAAAAAACCCCATTCCCAGCCGTTTTATATCCCCAATTTCCCAGAACAATCACAACATATAATTTCACACACATTACCACATTCGCATTCACCAATACAATGCCACAAATGATCACCATCGACACAGGTTCAACTTGTGTCGTCGGTAACATTCTTCGATATTTTTGTCGCCTACGACGGGTCGAACGAGACATTTGTACGGTCATTTAAAGGTTTTACAACACTCACAGCCTATTCCAGGTCATTCCTCACTCTTTCAATTGGTCTGCGTTGGATCGTCACAAGGTTCTACTCAATGTACTCGACACACGTAGTACGTACAGAGACATACACATAGCGCCGTAACATACCAATTAATTAAATAATAAAAAGTTACATGTCATATAGATGTATGTTACCTAACAAACCATTCTAAAAGCTCTATTTAATTTTTCTTAATTTTAAAAACAACAAAAACATTTTCAAAAAGATTTTCTGAATTAATCTGGAATTACTATTGTCGTCAGCTAAAATTAAACGGTCGACAAAATTTAATCTGTCGCTTGGCGACATTTATGCCGTGGACATAGACTTATTTCTATCGTCGGTTGTTTCTCTCCGACGACAAAGCGATCTTCGTACACGGTGGGCCTGAGCATCCTGCAGGTTGGTCCCACATGGCGGAGTGCCTGTGTCGGCGGGTTTAATGAGGCCGAGGACACAGCTTGTGAGGCGGAGTGCCTGTGTGGGCGGGTTTAATGAGGCCGAGGACACAGCTTGTGAGGCGGAGTGCCTGTGTGGGCGGGTTTAATGAGGCCGAGGACACAGCCTGTGTTGGCGGGATCTGAAATTCAAATTTCATCGCGCGCCGATACTCCCTGTTTGAGGCGGAGTGCCTGTGTCGGCGGGTTTAATGTGGCCGAGGACACAGACTGTGGTCTATATCGGCGGGTTTAGGCGGCCGAGGACACAGGCCTGCTTGGTGTATATATGTCGTCGGGTTACGTTAAAACCGTCGATAGAGGCATACTTTGTGTCGTCGGTTTTTTTACCGACGATAAAAATGTTTCGGCCGAGGACACTATTCTTGTTTCTTGTAGTGAGTCTTTCAATGTGCAAAGCTAGTTTTAAGCTAAGTAACTTAATAAGTTCAGGCCATCCCATACCAGTCCTCATGGTTGCACGATTATCTTGGCTTAAAAACAACACATTGATTCGGTCCTTAATGCGACCCGGGCGAGAAATCTCCCCCTACCTACGTGTAAGTATAACCCTCGCACAATTAGTTATTGCCAATAGTTCGCCCACATCAAAATTATAATTTTATTTTTCATTTTTAGTAAAATATCATTGATCACAATACTCCATCAGGTTCGGCAATATTTCCAACATTTAAATTCAATGCGAATAGTAGAACCATCTGTTTGTATTCCCAAACTAAGACATGGCTGAGCAAATGCAATTATAATCGAGTATACCCATTTCATATTTTCATGCGTGATTCCATGACCTATGGTTATTAAGGTTCATATATCAATATTAATTAAGAAAATCCATTAATGAGGGTTATATCTACCATATCCCATAATACACCAATGTTTAATAAATATAACACATGCATGAAAATATTTAATAAACATTTTTGAAATGCTGGGATCAATATGATCAAGGAGTGCTTACCTTGCTTTTGTTGTTTACGATGAAGACGAAGTCGTAGTTGGAGTAGTCGATGATGAAATCTGGAATGTTTGATTCTACACGTCGTTCGTCAAGAAATAAAATAAATAGCAAATAACAACTTTACAATAAGGGCAAAAAGAAATCAAATGGAAAATCAAATAGAAACCTATTACATAAAACAAGCGTGGTTTTGAGTTAGGGTTTTAGTCTTACGTTTTTATGTATGCACGTTATATTTTGTCTTTTCACTCATACTTTTTACTAGCGATCTTAGGCTTTGTTGTGGCATGGTTGTTTGTTTTCTATGAATTATTTGTTCTTATTTTACGAATTCAAGAAGCTAATATTATATATTTTCATATGTTTTATTTTGAATTAGAGAGGCTAAAATTATATATATGTTTATGTTTAACTTCGAATACAAGAAGCTAAGATTGTTTGGATTAATATTAAGTAAAACATAAGTCACTCTATGGTAAGTCATGTGCATCTGATGTTTAACATTAAATGTTTCTATATCTACTTACATAGGGGTGAGGTTTCGAGATTTTAATAGATTTCAATGTACAACTTGTAAAGTTTGCTTATGAAGGCTATGCATGTTTAAATTATATAGGCTTATGAGATAATAACAACCAATAAACTAACACGTACAGGGTCTAGGTTTATGTTACTAGTTATTGGGCATAAGTTCATGACTTTAAGAAGGTTTTGGTGATAACTATATTTTAATTTCTAATTTCTTATTATATAAATTTATTCATTTGTGTTATTAATTTTGAGGTTTATAGTACAAAGGCTTAGGCTTTTTTTTAATAGGATTCAGATGCAAAACATGTTATAATAGAATTATTTCTATAGAATAAGATAGTCGTGCCTTAGGGAGTATTCTCAAGCTAGTCTTATATGTATTAGTGCTTATTTGTGATGTTCTAATTATTTCTTAATCTTATATATGTCTAAGTTTACGTTATAAACGGTTAGATTTTGTTTTAAATTTTCGACTACAATTTACATAGAAATGCAATCATTTTTATAGCATAGTAAGTCTTGATCTTAGAAGTGCCTTGAAATTGGTTTTACACATTTTAGCTTTTATTTATGAAAGTTATTAATGTTTTAATTTTTCATGTACATAGAAAAATAAAATCTATCTTTTTGCAGATTAATATGGTCTGGGATTTAGAAATGTTCTTAGACCAATTCTACATGATATAATATTTATTTATGTCATTTTGTTTGTTTGTACTTTAAGTATATATATCCAGTACATGAAAAACATAATTTGATTAAGGGATTAAGTCCATACCATGGCTAATTATAATGGTCTTTATTGTATTAGCTGGTTTCAATCTTAAGAGCATATATCAATTGCTTCTACACTTATTATTTATTTGAGAGATATGTGTACATACATACATACATACATACATACATACATACATACATACATACATACATACATACATACATATATGAATATTTTATACTTGGTAAGTCTAGCTATCTAGGAACTTGGTTCAGACTAAGTTAATCATTAATTATTTTAGATGATATGGACCTATCAGATGTTTACTTATTAATTTCTTTTACATCAGTATTTATTTGTGCTATAGGCTATATACTAGTTACATGCATCTAGCACCTAAAGTCCTTCATAAGTTAAGTGGGAACTAAATCAAATATAAATTATTCTTGCATAACTAGGTATATTATGATTCTAAAGATTTTAGGAATTGGTTTCATCAAAATTTGAATCTAGAAGTTCAAGTTATAACTATTTGGGTTTCTATACATTGAATAATGATCTATTTATAAATTTAATTCAAATAAGGTTCAAATTTAAATATCTTTGTAGAAATGGAGTTCTTTATGTCTCAGAAGTATTTATAAATTTATTTTATATTTTTTAGGAGATAGGGTTTACAACTTTTGTGTAGAGATCATATCAGGGTTTTGAATATAATGAGACATTAAGTATCAGGAAAGGTAATTAACAAGTATACACTCAAAAAGTACACTCTAAGTATTTTTTTTTCATAATTAGGTTGTTTACTGTCTAGGACTTTATTTGAGTAAGTTATTCATTTTGAATATTTAATACATCAAAATTAACCCTAATTGGAAAAAGATTCAAAATAGATTGAAATTTAAATATATTTTCTTATTTGGGTTGCTAATGACATAAGAATTCTAATAAAATATTTCAAACCTTCTCTTTAAATTTGAATTTCAATTTTTCCCAAATATCAAATTCAAAATATTTTTGTATATTAAGAAACTAGATGATTTATCATGAATTTAGAAACTTATTTCGCTAGATTAGGACTTAAGACATAAAAGTTATGCAAGTTTGAATTGATTCGAATATAAAAATCACTAGATATTAGGGAAATATGTTTTCTAAAGAAGAAAATGCCTTTTAGTTTTTACCCTTTCCTACCTAGGGCTTCTTCGACTGGCAAGAGGGCCCATCGGTCGATGATTGACTCGGTCTGATGAGAGGAGGTGACTGACGAGGTGGCCCCATGCGTCGGTGGAAGAAAGCAAGGGAGCGCGGCCGTGGTCCTTGTTGACGCGGCAAGCAGGGGTGGAGCTGCTCAGTGGTGAGTTGGGCAAGCTGAAGGGGTTTGCGAGGAACTTAGGGCACAACACAGTGGAGCTTAGGGTTTATTGGAGGAAGCCGGCAGCAAGGGCAAGCGACCAGAGAGAAGGTTGCTCAGATGTTCTTAAGCTCAGGGGATGAGTGGAAGAGCATTAGAGGGGCCGTGGGGGCCCATTTTGCCCATTCGCCGAACTGGAAAGTGGCCGGAGAGGTGGACCACCTTGCACCGACCATAGCGAAGATGAACAGGGAGGTGATGCGGTTGCAGGAAAGATAGTTGAAGTTTAGTGTTGCTAGGAGTTTATGGATGCACTGAGGTGCTCCCTGCCTAGTGAATTGGAATGGTGCTCACTAATTTGCTCAAATCGGTCCCCCCCCATTTCCGGGTTCTCATTGAAATTGAAGAGGATGGAGGCGTTCTTTGGCAGTGGAGCATGAAGAGGAAGTTTGTGCGACTTTAGGGTTTCTTGGTACTACTTATATAAGCTAGGGAGGCGGTTCGGCATAGGAGGGATGAGGCGGTGATTGTAGCATGGAGGCGATGTAGAGAAGAGGCTGGAGAAGAAGAAGAAAGAAGATGGGATGCTGACCTGACAAGCAGGATCACCCAGGTAGAGTGGCCCACATGGCAGTGGTGGCAATAGTGGGGGTAGCTTTTGCTCTGGTCAGTGGCTCATTAAATGGGTGGGCCCATTTGTAAGAGAGAGAAAGATGCAACTCAAAATTTTCTCCTCTAACAGCCGACAGGGATCATTAATTTGGAGGAATAATTTGTAATTAAAATTTTTGAAACTTTTTACTTAAGGTCCTGGATAAGTTTCTACTTCCAGTAAAATTTTGGGGTAAAAAATCGTTGTAAATTAATTCTCAAAATTTTGGCAATAGTGAGTGTTCAAAATTTTACTTTTTTAATTGATTTATTTGAATGTATAAATTGATTTATTAATTTTTGAAACTTTTTTAACAAGTATATTGAAATAACTTAATTGATCTTATATAAAAATTTCATATGTAAAAATTGATTATTTATTTTCTAATAAATCTTTTAAGAAAAATTTTAATTTGGAAAAGGCATTAAATTTACTTATTAATTTGTAATATTTTTTTACTAAAGGTAACTATTGAACTGGGGAGTGTGTAGTAAATATTTGGGCTGAAGATAAGCTATGTAAAATTGTATAAAAATCTTTCTTCTTACTATTTGTAGTCAAATTACACATTAATTAAAACATATTTTCTTTAATTAATGAGTTCAAAATACTTTTTGACTGCAATTAAGTGTTTCTAGGAGTTTCCATTATTTTAATATTATTCTTCCATATTCTGGTTGCAACTTTTACTTTTACCATTTTGCTTTTATCTTTTACTAATTCTTAAAATGATTTTCTTTTGTGACAAAATCCAAAAATAATAAGGAAATTCAGAAAATTCGTAATTAAAGCAAATTCACATTTGAAGTTTTATTTTGTCTTTTATTCAAAATTCGGGATGTTACATACATGCAACCATTTTTTTCTCTTATATGTGTGAAGAGAAAGACATAGGATTATTTGGTCATTGCTGTGATGCTCTGTTGCTACGCTGCTAGCCTGTCTTTTAAGTTTTGGCTCTAAAATAGATATTATTAATTTTTTAGAGCAACACATAAGAGGTTTATTATTTTAAAGCAGGATTACAATATATGGTAAATCACCTAACCCAAGAAGTAGATATTATCCATTAATTTGTGTATCCAAAATAGAAGAAAAAAAAGGTGTTTAGAAGACAGCGTGGTGCTAGACGAAGCCTTAATCTGACCGTGAGATTTGGTATAAATAATTTAGAAGCTACAAGTATAAAGGGTAATACCCTTCCCACCACCCCCTCCATTGCTAATTAATCACAAACCTTCACCGTTGAAAAACTTGAAACACACATTAAGGTCATATACTGTTCCAACCAGTTGCAGAAACATAGCTGCGCATGCAAAATCAGAGGTTTGGATAGGTGGAACCCATCGGAGGACACCCCAATACTTTTTTGTTCTTGCATATATATATTAATCCAACGGAAACCTATCGCATTACGGTCCCTTTCTGCTCATTCTAGCGTCCCCTTGAAGTGATGATACAAAGCATAGGGTGGGCTCAACGCATCCCTTTGTAACTTGTCTCTCTCATATCCTCTTCCATCTCCATGTCCTCTTCTCTTACCTATCTCTTAATGTTTCCCAAGTGATCACTACAAGCAAGCACACGTACCACTCCTCCATGTATAGCCTAAGCTTTCTCCTAGCTCTCAAGGGGCTGCTAAAGCTGAAGACCACTACCACCGTTCTCCTGGTTATCCTCTTCATTCTCTACATTACCTCATGTGAAGCTCGTCACCTTCGCATCAATGGCAAGTACTCAAGCAAGGAGTCCTCCTTACCATCCAAGGTTCACAGTCTAGGATCATTTTGTAAAACTAACATTTGGACTTCGCGTGGTCTTCCTAATTTTTGTCCTCTCTCTATTCTGCAGGATGTGACGACAGAGGTTGGTGCCACCAAGAAGCAAACAAGAGCCTCACTGATGGTTCATAATATGGGACTACTCGACCAGGAGACTCAAGTTGGTGGTAAGATCGATCAATCAATGGGCACCTACGTGTTGGTCAAGGTGAAGAAGGAAGTGGCATCGTCAGGTGGGGTTCGAAATACTAGACCTGTTGTTAGGGTTTTGCAACAGATCCATCATCGGGAGCACAAGGATGACCAGGGAATTCACCCGGATTATGCTCAACCTAGAACCCATACTCCATGCCATAACTGAATAACCGATGAGAATCATGACATGATTGTCATTGTGACCCTATATCATCTAGCTATCCTTGTATATTTCTCCTGCTTGCCCTCTATCTATATAGTACACGTGCGCGTGTCTGCATGTTTTGATATGAGCCCCCATTGAATCTCACTAGCTACCTAGCTGCTACAATCCTTACTTGTGATAGTGTGATACTGACTGAGTGCTAGTGTGCTACTAGCTACAGAAATTTGTTGGTAGCTCCAATGAAACATGCATATATTATGTATCTGTCCATGAGTGCTTTTATTTCCTCGATCACATGCATGCATGTCATATATTATCTCACGCCGGCCGTTGCCCATTGGTAATGCTTGCACAGATTGCCCACGTACGTAGTCACTCACCTCGATTGATAATTCATAGTTTTCATATAGCTAGCGGTCATGTAATTTGCAGGGGATTCTTCTCGTCATTCTTTGAGAAGAAGATCTGAAGGATTTGAGGTATGCATTTCCATTTGAGAACATAGCGCAGCACTAAAACATTGCACGACAGTGCGAGCGCGATGTAGACCAATTTTTTTTTTTTATCATCTTCTTATGTAGATGAGATGGGGTGCCCGAGAGCGGTCGTTGCTAGGAGTTGAGTCTAGCAGAGAGCAGGTTGGATCGGAGGCGACCACAGCGTACGCCGCAGAAACCCTAGTAGCCATGGACTACCCAGTTGCACAGCCAGCACCAGCTATACACAACAGGTAGCGCATCAAGCGATAAGGATATTGATTACCTCTTGGCCTCTTTCCCTGAATTAATTGGCCACATTTTGGAGAAGTATCGGGAGGTCGCAGGTAACTGTGTGATCAGAAGTTGGCACCTCCTGATATGATCTCTCGGTTCTAGCTAGCACACATGCATATATCCTGTGTGGTTGTATAGGATAGCAAGATTATGTATGTATGAAAGAGTCTCATATTAAGTACTGCGTCAAGCTCACTAATTAAGGCAGTTTTCAGACATGCAACTGCTTGATTTCTTGCGTCGATTCCCCTCAGGCCTCACATGGAGTTGCGTTGCGGCGCACAGTCATGTTGCTCCACGGAGATTAACTCTGTGTAGGCAAACAAAAACACGTCAATATGTCCCGATCTGTCATCGCCAGACACACTGTGGTCTTGATTTTCCTTGGTTAACTGATAAATAGACTGAGATTAACTTTCTCTAGACTCCTCATTAGCTGATAAATAGACCTAGCTCCAAGAAGCCGGCATCGTCTGGACTCTTGAGAATATTTCGTCAATTCTGTGCATACGGACCACAATACGTTTTCCTTTCTTGAAATTTGGACCACAGTACGTTCCTTATGTTGAAGTGCGGTAGAACGTACGATCGATTCTGAAAACGCATGAAAAAAGTATTGCTCCAAGCAAAAACAAAGTCCCCTGCTTAATGTTGTTTTTTTAAGGAATTAGCTTATTGAGTTCCTGAATCCTGACTTCCTCGTACGCTTTCCATCAGTCCACAATGCTGCGTTCTGTTCCAGGCCTAGCACTTGAATCAACGTCGACACTCGTTTCAAAGCGGCAAACTACATCCAATGTTACCTCGAAACGAAGATTGCATACGACCTAGAATAAAATATTTTTCATCTAAAATAAGACAGGTTGTATAGTACCATTAAACAGCTAGATAAAATCAGCTAAGAACTTCCATGGGGAAAAAGTTAATTGCAACAGGGCAGAAACAAACTTGGGTTTTGTAGCCATATGTCTAGCTAGAGATACAAACAGCAAACCAGATGAGTAAGTAGTAACCCATGTGAATTTAGGGCACAAACTACAAAGGGTTCTATAGTACATGGCGGTGTGCCCACTTGTGGCAATTGTATCAATCTTCCCAAGAATGTCCCCTCTGCTACATCAATCCTACCAATAATCAGCTATAAATAATGTAACTAATGTAAGAAGAGCAACTGGGATGGAAACGCCTGCTCCAAAAAAGACAGACATCCCAACCCCAGATCCAAGCAAAAACCTACTGGTGCACCTCCCTGGCAGTGCGTTGATCAAGGCTCTGTAAAACCACATGGGTCCGAAGCTTCTCTTGCGTTGTTCGATTACCATTAAATACAGTTCACCACAAATGGATTGAAGGCTTTTAGGAATTGTGAGATCCGCATCCCAAGCTTGAGGTCAATTTGTCCACCACCCAGCCAGAAGAAATCCTCATCCAACTTGGTGATAGCTTCATCTATGATAACCTGAGGGTAACTCTTTGTATCAGATGCCTTGGAAATTTCACATTTATACAATCTTGTCTTTCCAGAGAAATAAGAAATACAACCAATGATGCAATACAACACAGAATGTATAAAATCGTTCATTCAGAACACCTATATTTTGAGCAAGCCTACACTGTAATTTATCAAAATAACAACTTGATAAGATGTTCCAGTCCTAGTCAGAGTTGAAAGTTAAAACCATACATCTATTAGTATAGTGTAATACCATCAGTTAACTCTTACAGAATGTGGGCAAAGTTCAAGAAGATGGTATATAGGTACAGAATGTTAGATATGGATATGCAAAATATGCGATTTGTCTCATTTGTTCTTCCGAGGTCTTTCAATTTCAATTTAACCCGTATAATAGTATCTTCACCAACATACATCCTTCAAGAAGCTACGCAATATCAAGAAATTTACATTACCGGTATGTCTGTTTCCGTTCCAATGCATGTAACAGCATTGTGCACAAACCCAGTAAACTTGAGTGACTCTCCTCTTCTGGCACCAGCCTCACTGCATCAAACATAAGTAAATAGCATCACTTCTTTGTTCTTTGATATTACAGCAATAGTAGGCCTGCAGCCATACCTGAAGATCTTGAAATTTAAGCAATTGAGATATGCATTTTATTTGAGCTCTTTACATCTGATGATTCTGAAGAAAGATAACACTGTAACAGACTACAGATGACTAACAAAGCCTGGAGAGAATAGAGAATTTTCAATACATTGTAAACAATCTTACTGTTAAATCTCTTTTTCGGCATCTGCTTCTTGTTTAGGGCATAGAGGAAGTTCTTGATGTTTTCAGCATTAAGATGTGCCATATACTGCAAGCATATTCGTGCTATTAAGATAAATATACTGAATTAAATTTGAAGATAGACTTTTGAGATCTTAAAACTTACCTGAACAATAACAACATAGTATTTAGAATTCTTTGGGTTGCTGCAGTCAACAACTTCTGCGGCCACTTGGGTATTCACCTAAGAAAGGGTGGATATATGTCAACATCAGAGTAACATTTTAGGCTTCATTATTCTCATATTTAAGTATAAACAAATCCACTGACCCAAGTTAGAATCCAATGACTATGACAACATATTAGCAAACAACTTCCACCAACAACGAACATTGTTTACAAAAAGTGGGACAATAGTCTCAAGCAATACTGCTTCTGAGTAGCGTAGTGCTAAGAACCCACTAAGCTGGAGTAAATGCCACGACTAGTTGCCAACTTGTGATGGCTCATGACACAATAGCATTTATCTACATCAACCTATCTATAGCAATTTATCTCTCAGCCACCCATCTGCGATCAAATCAAGAGCAGCAGCTAGGCTCTTTTTTGCACTCTTCAAGACAATTCCTTCCCTAGTTCTCTACCAGTCTACCTAGCACGTTCCAAACCTACAATGGCATGCCAAGAACTAGTTATCACAATTCACAGGTGTCGGACCCCGGAATAACACCTCCGAAATCCTCTGTGTATTCTGTACTAGTCCAGAAAATGCTAGTACACACAGTAGAAATGAAACCATAGCATATCCAGCGTTCTTTATTAAATAAATATTCAAGGTTACAAATGAAATGGCGCGCAGGCCAACGAATAAATAAACGAATAAATGAAACAGCGGAAATGAAGATAAATAGATAGAGCCCAATTAATTGCCACAGGCAATCGACTGGGGGCACAGCCTAGTCCAACTGGTCCTCACCATCGTGATACTCCTCCTCTGAAGTGGTAAATTAAGCAAGGGTGAGTACATACGTACTCAGCAAACCACACCGGTAATGCAATATAAATGTACGGGTAATCAAAAGATGGCAATATGGTTTATTTAAGCATAAAGCAACAGTTTAATAACATTTTCAATAATTTTAAAAGGCATACTTTATTCCAAAAATAATCAAGATCTATACAATTTAACTCAGGAATCTCTCCTGGATTTGGCTAAGTTTTTCCCATGATGGACTCCCTCCATCCAATCATCATTTCTGAAAACCAAATTTTAATTTACTAAAGTCTAATCTGAGAATGGCTTGCTCGGCATGCCCATATCCGCGGACGCAGCTAATCGATTAGTTTGACACTCTGCAGAGGTTGTACAACTTTACCCACAAGACATAATATTTCCCTTTTTTGTCAACACACTTCCTTTGGTGAGTAACAGAGAAGATTATGACAAGGCCCCTATATTAAATTCATACATGTAGTCATGGCCGCTAAGGTTTCACCGCTGAAAGACTCCCTCTATTCAGAAGCCCTCTCTTGCGCCAGAGTGGCAGCATCTCGCTTTCACCACACCACTACCCCCCATATGGCATGACTGTCCATGAAATGATTTAATAAGGATAGCCAGGTCTGTCCCATTCCAAACTCGTGGTAGTACGGTTAGGCTTTACATTCAGCGAGACTCAGACCGGTCCTTAATTGACTAGGCGAGACTGTCCACAAACCCAGAACCATGACCTCACCACTTTCCAACCAATTCTCGCCCGGTCTAAGTTATTTTCATTTTAACCATACTATCTCCACATTGATGCTAACATTGATCACTATAAGTTTCCATTTGAACATGATATCATTTTGGCATAAAGTTCCCCAAAATTTCCTAAGTTCAGTTCTATGCATGGCTAAGCAATGTCTAACTATTACCATAGTCATAATTCATATTTTTACTAAGGTTACAAGGGTATCGAAATTCAAATGTCAAAGGTCGCATGTCGAAATTGGGTATAACTATCATTTAAAACTAGGTCGAAAATTAATGTCTATAATAAATAAGCATGTAATAATTGTAAATTTCAACATACAAGTTCACAAATTGGGAGCAACATGATCAAGGGGGTGTGACTTGCCTGGTTCGACGAGTTGCTGCTCGAAATCGTCGCTCGGGAACTCCTCGGACTCTCCGTAATCTACGCGCAAAAAACAACCAAATTCAAATAAAGCCCAAATGAATTCAAATAAACACAAATTGAATTTCAAACTAGCTCTAAACTGAAATTTAAGATTTTTAATGAATTTAGGAGGAAGAACGGAGCCAAACGGAGTTTGAACGGGCGAAAACAGGCTCCCGGAAGTTTAAAAACGAATAAAACGGATTTTCTGGGATTTTCTGCAATTTTTAAATCATTTTTAAAAGAAAACCGAATTACCGCGTCATGCTGACGTCAGCGGCATTTTTTCGGATTTTTGAAAATCCTCTTCTTTTTTTAAAAAAAAACGGCTGACAAAGCGGGACCGGCCCGTGGAATCGAGTCCACGCCAAGACGGATCAAGCGCCAGCATGGCGGGCCGAGGCAGGCCAGCGCGTGGCGGCGCCAGCGCCAGAGAGGACGGGGGTGGATTTGGCGGCGGCGCTCAAGGCGGCGACGGCGAGCTGGCGCGGGCGCGGCTGAAGGAAGCCGGAGTGAGGCGCGCCGAGACGGGCGGCCGAGGCGAGGAAGGAGGCGGCGGCGGCGGGAGGAGAGGGAGCAGAAGGGAGAGGCACGGAGGAGGGGGTTCGGGGATTATAGGGGAGGAAGGCGGCGCTGGCGGCAAGAATCACGGAAAACGCGGGCGCGGGCATCTACCGGCACATGGCCGGCGCGCGAAGGGTGGAGGCGGGTCGCGCGTAGGGCGGTGCTGGCGCGGACGGGGAGGGAGCCGGGCGTTACAACAGGTCAATACCTTTATTCGTCCACCAACTATAACCATTGTTCTTACAATCCTAACACATAACACAAATTGAAAGCAACTATTTGCAACCCAAATAGTAGCTGATGACAACAACTCTATATCATCAACAAATTATCCTAAGTTAGAATTACAACATTTTTTGAATTGAGCCTAGAACATTTCTTTGTTAAAAAAGAACAGCACTTCCTCCAATATCTTGATACAATCATACAACGATAAAGCAAGCTGTTTTGTGAACAAATCATAGAGGATAGCAACAGTCTTTTGCTCATACCTCTAGCAAACTATTGACCGTAGTCTAGTATTAGTAGCATTTTCCATCCAACAAATCATACCGCATTTAACAATCCAAAAGAAATACATTTGGAGACCATATCCTTTGTACTCAACAGACACTACCGACCTAGTACTATTATAAATCCACCAACAATATATGCACACCAACTGTTAGACTAAATACCACAAGAACGTAATAATAATCAGAATCAGAACGGAACGCAGTTACGCAGTCCAAGTGTTCGACGTAACGCCGCATGGAAAGGAAAGGGAAGGGCCCGTACCATGACGATGCTCTTGCAGAGCTGGGCGACTGAGTCAGCAGCGAGGAAGTCGCGGCGCTCCTCGAAGGCGCGGTCGTAGTAGTCAGCGGGCAAGCGCCGGAAGGCGAAGTCGCGCACGCCGCGCGCGGCCAAGAGCGCCGAGAGCCGCGCCTCGGTGGCCGCCGATTCCGCCTCGGCGTCCGAGGGAACGGACATGGAGAGCGTCCCGAGGCGGCGCTGCTGGGCGCCGAGCTCCAGGTCAGCGAGCTGCCTCGCCTCGAGGTTGGGCGCGGCGGCGTCCATGGTCGCTGTTGGTACTAGTGGGGATTAATTCGACGGTTTTGTTCAGACTTCGAGGTCGACCGCGGACCGTCTCGGCTAAGGACATGCACAGTGCAAGGGTTAGCAAAACCGAAAACCGCACGAAAATTGTCGACTCGGTTCGAAATTTTAAATCGACAAGATACCAGTTACATGCCCGTGCGTAGCATCAAACATCTATCTTTAACGCTTCGTTTCTTGCGAAAGCTGGCTAATTAAAGCAACGCTTCGTTTCTTGCGTAGAGCAATTAAGTAGGGCAATTAAGCGGCAATTAATGACGTGGGAAGAACGGACCACTGCACCAAGTGTTGCTTTAGAATAGTAGAGAAATTGGTTTGATTTAAAAAATTAAAAATAATTATCTGACGTAAATTGCTCGAAATCGTTGAAAACCACTTAAAAATCGGCCGCCCAAAAGTTTCAACTCGCCGGTCGGTTTTTTTGGCAAAATCGATCGATTTTCTTTTTTTTTGACAAAATCGATCGATTTTTTTTCAAACGCTCGATTTTGAAACTCTTCGGTTTATGACGAGCGGTACCGCCAGGACCTCGATTTTTCAATTCGAAAACAATTTGGTTAACCCTGTTAAAGATACTTAGATATCTGCATAAAGAAAGAAAAATAATATTATATCATAAAACATCTATTAAAGAGTAACTTCTAACATAAATAATTATTTTATAGATGCTTATTCTATACATTTCTCCAAGCAAATATGAATCTATTCAAGCTCTGAACAGTAAATTCAACGAAATTTTGGTCAATTTAGACGAGATTCTGGGTTTTTGGACTAGATTTTGCACCAAATTTTCCAAAAATATGATTTCAAGAAGGTTCATGGGGCTCTCTCGCATTTTCCCAAACGAAAACAAGAGTGCAGGCCATCCACCACTCACGCGGCCCTCCCCATCGCCCACCTCGTCATCCCCATCCCATGCAACACTCCTCATCAACTTCAACAGCCCGAGCCGCTCCCCCTCATCCCCCTCATCAAAACCAGCCCTCCTCGTCATCTTCAACCGCCCAAGCTACCCCCTCATCATCAGATCCCCGCCCAGCTCTCCTCGTCATCGTCAGATCCGTCTCCCCCTCATCTCGGAGCACGACTGAAAGAGCATGTGGAGGTCTATCCATGTTTGTGATAAGTATTTAACTTTGTTTGAGCAAGGTGTGCTCAGGTTTGAGTTTGATTTGAATTGGAATTCAAAAGGAAGGAATTTGATTTGTGCCAGCTTCAGGCGGCATTACCGGCCTTGTGGAGGCGGTAGTACCGACTATATGAACAAGATAAGATTTTTTGTTTGAGCATTTGTGATGATTATTGTATATAACTTGTTGTGCAATGCTCTGTGATGGGTTTCCTTGTCTTTGATGATTGCAGGGCTTCAATTTGTGGTCATGGAGACGTGAAGAATGGCCGGGACTAGGCGAGGGAAACCGAAGGTCCGGATGGCCGGGACCGCCGGAAGATGGCCAGAGATGAAACCGGGGCAAGTCAAAAGGTCAATGGAACCTTGTAGAATCTAGCTTGATGCTGCTCGGATCAAGGAGAACCGTTGGATCGCGGTTCTAGGGGATAGAGTAGTGGTTAAGTCTAGTTTGCTTTGAGAAGAATGCAAAACCTGTTATGTTATTGATTTTCGAGTTAGCCTAATGTATAAGTGTGTGGGATCAAATCCTAGTATTTAGAGGGTAGCTTAAGATAGAAGCAACTCATCCAAGGGTGGAGGATGACCCATGGACACTATAAATAGAGGGGTAGGGGTAGCCTCCCCACTTGAAGGTTTTGTGTGCTCCTTTGAGTTTTGCCGACTTGTTGTGAGGCTTTGTAAACCTTCCCTCCAGAAATACAATTTTTTTTTACTTTACTTACGAATTTAATTTCTGTATTTACATTATGTCTTTACTTTATGCAATTTACTTTCAAGCATTTAAATTTCGCACATTTACCTCCCCTCATTCTAAATGCTTGTGGTTCTTGAGCCAAGGATGATTGATTGATGAATGAATCTTCTTAGATCATATTTCAATCATCTAGGCTTCACTCTTCTTTGTTAAATCTTTGAGAAATTTTGTAGGTTATATTCTTCAAATTTCTTTCTTGATTTCCTGCTCAAGTCTGTTCTCTCTGTGCAGCAGTCATTTTTTCTTTTATAGAAAATTCATATAATTTGATATTGGGGTGATTCTTATTAAAAAAGTTGTGTGACTTTCATACCTATCATCCCTCCAAGCAGGAAGTTCATATGATTTGTAGTTTTTGAGCCATGAGGTTTTAACCGACCCCAAATATTATGTCTGAGTTCTTTGTATGGTAGAGCTTATTTTCATCATAATTTTATTATGGTTGATCTAGAACTGATTTTTTGTGGGTAGCTTCGTGACTCCATTATCTTATCAAATGAAAAATTTTAAATTCAAATGAGTCATAGATTTGGAGAGATCACCGTTTGACTGAGTTTATTTGTGCTGAAAATTCAGTTTTGCTTTTTCAGAAGCAGCAGATCTTGTCTTATTTATCTATATTTTTCTAAAAGTGATTTTGAATTAATTTCTTTTTTGGCGGAATCTCAACAACCAGTAGTACCAGAAAAAAATCCCCATGACCATATAAACCAGTCTTTAAGATGGTTGTTTTTTATTCTTGAGAATTCATTGCTTGGTTTGATTGTTTGACTTGGTTCTTGGGGTTTGTTTTGGAGAAGCATCAATCTTGTCCAAGAGGTGGAAATTTTGAAATTAGGATCATTCACCCCCCCTGATCTCCATCTTGATCTTTCAATTGGTATCAGATCTGGTTCTGTTCTTTCATAGATCTTGACCAGTCTCAAGAGCCATGGTGATAGACAAGTATTTTACCAAGCCTTTGATCTTCTCGGGAATCGACTATCCTTTTTGGAAGTTGAGGATGGAGTCATACATCACTGCCTAGGGCTTTCTAATTTGGCAGAAGATGAAGCTCCCTTATGAGGTTCCTGCCGAGGAGAACGTCAATGCCGCAAATATGGCTGATGTTGAATGATAAGGCAGGGAACATTCTCATACAGGGACTTAGCCGCAGTGAGTATGATCAGATCTCTCACCTACTATCCGTCCATCAGATATGGGTGATCCTCGATGCTTACCATGAAGGCACCACTTAGATCAAGACGGTGAGGCAAGATCAGTAGAAGCGTAACTACAACAAGTTTGAGCAACACGCTAGTGAGAGTCTTGATGAGTGCTTTGCTCGCTTTACTAAGATCCTTAACGATCTCCTATCAGTTGATTGCACATACTCTGACCCGGAGAACGCTAGGCATTTTCTGACGGCACTCGATCTTCGTGTTTGGGAGATGAAGGTGACCACCATCAAGGACTCTACTAATTTATCGACCTTGACTCTTGATGGGCTCTATTCTCGTCTCAAGACTCATAAGATTGATGTCGTCTCTCGTAAGACAAAATCTTAGTCGATGGCCTTGGTCACCGATCCCATTGGATCTTCTCTTGATTTCTCTTCTGGTTTCTCTCTGCTCTTTGCGATGTAAGCGATGAAATTCTGAAAAAAATTTCAGAAAGTGAGCTTGCTCTTATTGCTCGCAAAATTTTCACTATTTACAAGAGAGTGAGAGAGAGGAAAAGGAAGAGGGGTGGCACAGTCACCTGCTGCGAGTGTGGTGGCCCCAACCACATTCGAGCAAACTACCTCAAGTTGGAGAAGGGCAAAAACGACTTCGGCGGTTTGAGCAAGAATGACTACACCGAAAAGAACCGCAATAAGAAAACTCCAGCTCGTGAGGTGGCGCGTGAGAAGAAGTACCGCAACTTCTCGAAGAACAAGAAGTTCTTCCACCGTGTCCTCACCGCACTCGACGACATCGATCTCTCCGACACGAAGACATGGAGCGATGAGGGTGAGGACGATCTGCAAGAGAAGAAGGGCGGCGACGACTTCTCCAGCATATGCTTCATGACGAACGCTAATGGCATCAGCGACGATGACCTCTATAGTGAGCCGATGAGATTCCCGACGAGCTTAATGATGTTTTTTGTAAATTAGGCAAATTTCATGCTAGGGCTAAGTTGAGGTGTTTGGAGTTAGAGAAGGAGGTTGATAGTCTATCACAGCAATTAGCTTCGCTTATATCTTCTCCCTCCTGTGACACTGATTGCACTTTATGTGATGTTTTGCTTGTGGAGCTAGAGAACCTAAGGACCCTACAGGATAGTGTGCATTCTGAACTTGATGGTCTTAGGTCGAAGAATGCTAGCACTTGTCCCATTGATCCTATTACTGTAGATGCTAGTTTTCTTCATGCTCACACTACCGCATCATGTGAAAACTGCCCTAAAATGCTAGCTAAAATTGATGCTATGAGTACTCACTTTAGGAAGCTTTCTACTAGAAACGATGAACTTAAATCACATGCTTCTAAGGATACAGTCAGCTCATGTGAGGGATGCAGGCAACTAAAACATGATAATGATGCTCTTGAAGTTAAGTGTGCTGAACATGCTGAGGACTTACTAGCTAAGTCACAAAATGGTTGCTTGCTGTGTGTTGAAACTAAACGTCTGGTTGTCCCATTTGTCAGCGCGGGAGGAACGCATGGAGAAAGATGGGGACAAACCCTACTACCAAATCACCTTCGTTAGCAAAGATTTGTTCAGAGCTCGTAATTGAAGTAAAAACCTACTACCTTAGTCTTGGTCCGAATTCACATTTAGGCCCTCTTCTCAGGCAAGATGTTAATTCTTTGACTCTGTTTCAGATTAAGGGTCTGTTTGTTTTTACTTTTGATTTTGGATTCTAATCTTAAAAGCTGAATAAAAAACAAACAACTCGATTTTAAAAGTCGATTCTCACAATCCAGCTCGCCCATGTGTACTAGAATCCACAATCAACTCCATAAGTGATTTTGGATTCTAGCTTTTGAAGAATCAGGTTCTCTACAGTTACGATCCAAAATCAGCTTTTAGAGAATCCAAAATAAAAACAAACAAGCCCCAACCATTGAAGTCCTAGATTTGAGTATTCAAGGAATGTTTAGTTTGATGCGTGGCCTTTTCACTTTGCCTAATTTGTGCCCACCATTTTGTTGGTCACATTTTTTTTACGGCAAACCACATTTTACCTAAATTTAGTTATGGCAAAGCTATAACCAACCATACCCTTATATCTGAAATCAAAATAAAAAAATCTTTTAATTTGATTTATCTCGAGGAGCTAGCTTGGACTTTGCCACGCACTTTGCAAATGGTGAAATGTGCGAGGTATTAATGTTATCGAGAGCCTATATATGTAGAACATGTGATCCTCGAATAAATTTCCAGTTGACACATGACAAGAGTTTTGCGGATCCTTTCCGTTCAAACGGGTTAGTCGATCGCCTTGATGTCCGTGATGCTGTCTTGGCCCCTGTTTCGCGTAATGATGTCGAGATTGCTTCAAAGTCCCGTCCGTCGTGGCTGCAATCTCCGGAATTAATCGTCCCTGGCCGGACACCATTGACGCTGTCTCGCTCCGCCAGCCTGCCGCTGCGCTGCCCATCACTAGCGTAAAAAACTTCCGATGATCTCCCCAGCATTTCACGCATCGACATGACTGTTGAATCGCTCAGCATTCTCTTCCTGCGGCCGGCCGGCCGGGCACGCGAAAACCGTGGCGCGCGCGACGCAACGACGAGACGAGCAAATTATGGCCAGTGAGCAGGCCGGCCGGCCACATGCCCACATGGATCCGGGCGGCGGACGGACGTGCGTTCTTGCGCGCGCAGCGGGGGACTGAGTCACGGGCGCAAAAGGCAACGAAACACCATGCCGATCCCATCATCCAACCGCGTGCATGCTGCGCCCCCAACGCGGAGCACCTAGTCGAACCGCGCGCTGCCGCGGCGCTCTGAGCACTGGCGCATGGTGGGCGCCCGGTAGGCCGGCCGGTCCACAGGCGGTCACGGGATCTGAGGTCTGCGCACACGCAGGGCTGGCCCTACTGCCCCCCGCGAGCGGCCGCGGTAAACATCTCGAGGTCTCAGTCTTACGCAGCCACGCATCACCAGGACTGCGCACCGATGGTTGTGTCTAGGTGAGCACAAGGTTGGTATGGTGATGGTGCATGGGTCACATCAAGTTCGTCGCACGTTCGTCGTGTTGGAGAATGGAGTCGTCGCGTGAGTGCTTCTAGAGGGTTCCCAGCACAGAATTGCCGTGCCCATTTTATACGTACCGACATGGCAAACCAGGGATAAACTTGTAGATACTTTCCGTTCACGGTCCGTAGGGAGGGATACGTGTTGGCCCATCGATCGATTGGACAAATTATTGGAAAATTAACATAGTATAACATCAATTGGATTCTATAACATAGTAATAAAAATTTGAAGTTAAACATTGCATCTACAACATGATTACTAGCTAGGAACCAATATATATTCAAATAATACAAAACATGCTAGAAAAGAAGGTATATCTACACATGCTAGATAGCTCAACTAATACATAAATGTAAGCAATACACAGTAGCATGCATTCTCATTATATTTAATCACAATAGAGAGATTGCTTGAACCAACAACTAATTGGTCCAAAAAACTTACAGCGGGCTTGGTGAAGAACAAGGAGCTGCGAAGGAGCGACGCGACACGACGATCGAAGATGAGCAGTCGCGCGAAATGATGCTTCCCAAAAACCTGATCGCCAGTCTCCCGTGCAGGCTGTCAAAAATCCGGCATTGGATCGGAGACACTGCTCTCCCTCACGCCGTTGTACATGGACGAAGGGATGGAATGGCTTGGGTGGCAGCAAGCACCGGAGGAAACATAAATCGCTGGAGAGAAATGAGATCGGTTTTCGTTGACTGGCTTCATGAACATGGACATCTCCCTTTTTGAAGACGCGACCAGAATAAACTACCTCGTGAGTTCTCCACAATACAAAAATCAAACCGCAACGATTCCTGAAACATCCCGCTGGAATCTCACATCATGGATGAATGGATTAACTACACAAGAATGTGCGTCTCGTTGCGTCCTCATGTCTCGGTAGAGACTACAATCTAGAGCCAACCCTGGAGAGGTATTAGGAGTGAAAAATAAGGGCTAATAATTATAGGTTATGTGTTATATTGTGTAGACATACAGATATTTGTTGATTCTAAAATAATTACGGTGCAACTCCCCTTGCTCCTTTCGCACCTGTTTGGAAATGAAGCACTACTTGTCCTCTTAACCATACATTGTGCTGTGAGGGTGGAATGCAATCTTAGTTATCGTGTAGCGCAAATTAAGAGAGAGTGAACATGCCGTGTTTGTCTTTTTATGAATCAGTTATAGGATTTCGAATTGAACCGCAAATATGCATCCTTGGTAAACTAGATCTTACAGTAATGCTCTTGCTTGCAGTAATACAGAAAATACATGAAAATCAATTACAAGCAAATTACAACTACCCAGTAGGCACCAAATAGAAATTAAAACAAAGAGCATCGCATGCAGCCCCTTAATTGGAGAACAAACTCTCCACTAAACCAAATGATCAGAGAAAAAGAACAAAAACGCACAGAGTTAACACGATTGATTGATCTGAAGCTAGCAGTTCTACATTCAGAACCAACAGGGTAAGTAGACAAAGATATCGACGAACCAAATCCAAATGCATGCATGCAACTCACGGATGAACGCTATGTTCATGCTTGCGTGCTTCGCTGCATGCAAGTACGTACGTAACCACGTAGCTTAAGCGCAAATGAAGCCACTGGGGAGGTTCTTGCCGCAGTAGTTGACGAGGAGGCTGAGCTTGACGGGGATGTCGAGGTTGATGCCGAGCACGTTGGCCTTGATGGCCGTGCAGAGGCAGACGGCAGCCTCGAGGTCGGCGAGGCCGCCGAGGACGCTGCAGCACGGCTCGACGGGCGGCTGGCCAACCTCGGCGCTGACGAGGCCCAGCACGTCGGCGCACGCAGCGAGCTTGAGAGCATTCTTGGGGCACTTATTATAGGACGGTGACGGCGGCGACTGCGACGGTGTCGGGCACTTGCCGCAGGCGCAGCCGCAAGCGCTGGCCACCGTGAAGAAGAGGATCAGGTTGAGGGCCACGAGGAGGAAGGCCTTGGATGCCATGGCTGCTGAAAACCCGCCAGTGCAGAAGCGCGCGCTTGTACACTGCAGGGCAAGGAGTGTACTGGTGCAACTGGATGTGAATAAGCTCACTGAGGGTACATGGATATTTGTAGGGGAGAGAACCAGACCTTCAAAAAAAAGCACTAGCCTCATTTTTGTCAGAACACTCCCACCAACAAATTAATTATGTTTGGGGATATCTCCGTCAAGATTGATGATTCACAATTACTGTAATATTTTGTAGCTCTATCGATCGTGGGTCTGTGACAAGATATAGTAGCACTTCTATTCTCCATGCACCTCATAAGGAAAAACTGCGCAGGAAATTAATGAAAGGCACATGGAGTTTCTAATAAGGGTCTCACATATATGTCTTATTATTTTGCCAATAGCATGCAGTATATATTTTTTAAAAGATTGAATAGGCAAGCTTTTTCTCGAAGTAGTATTAAATTTCAGTACGAATTCGTATGGACATGTTTAAGCTCTTCCTATGAATTGGACAATTCTGAAAAGAGTCATCAAGTAAGTAACCACAAGATAACGAGGATCTCATTGTTAGCCAGAGGTGAAAACGAATTGAATACGAATCGAAAAGTGGTGAAACTATATTAATATTCATATTTTGGAAACAAATATGAATACCAATTTCAGTATGCTCGAATACGGATATGAATCCTTATTAGTTATGTAATGTGAAGATATCGGTGACACTTTATCTTGTACAATTAATCATACTTGAATTCGAATACATATATTGTTTCACTGAATTCGAATATGAAAAGCTCGGATAAAATAATAATTTGGATGGGAAAATTCCATACCATATTCGTATCCATATTTTTTGTATACAAATACGAATATGAGAGAAATTGTTAATCAACTGAGAAAATCTACATTATATCCATATCCTATCGAATATGGTAGTCGAATATACGGATAATTCGTATCCGTTTTTCATCCTATTGTTAGCCATAGACATCTAAAATTAGAGTTTGGTTCTTCTATACGTTGTATCTCATTATGGAGCTTAGTATAATCATTTTCTTCTCTGGATGTCAGGTTTTCAGCTGAGATACTAGCTAATTGTTTCTTGCTGCTGCCATCGCAAACCATCTAGGCAGAGCTTGAGGGAGGCAATATTTGCTTTGGAGGCATGCAAAGCCAATAAGTATGATTGCATTATTTGTCTGATATGAAGAGCTCTTGATTTCCTTTGGAGTTGTATCATTGAATTCACTGTTCTTTGTTTTTAGGATGGGGAGGATGTTCTGGAGGAACTTGAAGCTGAAATTTTAGATGATCCTTCCTCTAGATGGTTCAGTCCATCGAATCGGGAGGATTGTTGGAAGGAATCAAAAGTTTTTCATTGTTTGTGAAACTGTGATTACTGACATGTTTCCTGCCAGCATCAAACGGCGCTGCTTCAGGGATGCTACTGTCTTCACAAACATAAATATGCAAATAAGCTTCATTCTTGAATCTTTCGCAGAGACCCGTCGAGCTGTTTCTAAAGGTAACTCATGGAGAAATTTTACCGTGCATTATACTCAGTGGCGTATCCAATGAAGGGACATGGGTGTACAGCTGTACAACCAAAAATTTTTACAAAAAAATTGATTATATAATATATATATGTATATATATGTGTGTGTGTATATATATATATATAAGCTATATATATTAATAATAGGAGAGGTGCTTCTATGCTCTTCTTTTTTAAAGTTACACAAACATTAAAGCATAAATAAATGGTAGATGGTGATTAATTACCTCCTCATTTGCTTCAAGATTCGTGCAACTTGTATTAGGAGGAAAAGCATAGAAACACTGCTCAATAGGAAGACCAAATCAGTATATATATATATTCACTTATCAACTAATTTTAACCCATTTCTATTCTCTCATAACTCCCCTACTCAACCGGCCATCGTAGCCCATTAGCGAAAAGCCCGCACATTCCATTTCTCAACCTAGCAGAGCACATAGCAAAACACAACCAACCCTAGCCAAATTTTTTTATTTTTGTCTTATGCTCTCTGCCTCTCTCTTTCACTTGGCCTTGGTATGTCAACCGGTGATACACTCCGAGAAGCAAGCGGCGGCGGAAGGATGGGGGCTGAGGCGATAGCCGGACTGTTGACCAAGTAGTAGCCGTAACATTGCGGGCTACACCATCGTAGCAGCCAGTCAAGCCATCGACCATATCATATAGGTTTTCACATATTTTCTTGTTGAATGTTGAGAATTTGAAATATTGATAAAAGGTGAATTAGTGGGATTAATTAGTTGATTTTGTGGACGTAGAGTTTAAGAAAATTAAGAGGTATTCTGTAAATCGGAAACCTTTGTGGGATCGATCCGAAAAGACACAGAAGGCAACTATAACTACTACCTCCAAATCAAAAGCAATACCTATAGAAAGCAAATTTGTTTTCAATAATTATTTTTATGAAAAAAACAACTAAGTATAACGGATGATCAATAATTTTTTTCTATGAGTTAGTGAAGAAGCCATAATATCTCACTTCTAAGTTATGGAGTCTCGCGAGTTAATTTGCATTTTTTTTCTTAATTATTTTGAATTTTTCTAATGTATTGTGACATATTTGCTTTAATATGAACAATTTGTATTTTAATTTTGTTATACCTTAAACATATATATTGAACAATATTTTGTTAACCTCGTACACCCATCTGAAAATTCCTAGATTCCCCACTGATTATACTGGTAGTATATAGTGGGTAGTGGAAATCAAATATAGCCATTGATTTGTTAAGGATATTTCTACTACTCTACTACCAGAGGAAGTATAATTAAATACTAATTAATCAGATTCATTGGATCGAAAAGAATAAATGGTTTATATTAAATTTAGTGTACCGTAAAAGAGCTCAAAGGGGGTGGATTATTGGCATGCCTACATGGTGGGTTTGCTCTACCATGTTTTTGTCCTACATGTGCTTTCTCAATGAGCTATTTACATGCATGAAGCTAATGAATTTCAGTATAACAGATTGGCAGTTTTTGCAAGTGCACTGTTGAAATTAATCGGAAGGTAATTTGCCCGTTGTTCTGTATTCCAGTATCTTACTGCAATTGAAATTTCCTGAAGCTGCATAATGTATGTATGTAGAGATATTGCAAGTAGTACATGGTAACATATAATACTAGCATAAATCAACAGCAATGTTTATCATTTCTTTAAGGTTCAAAATCACTTATTGTTGGTCCATCTTTTCTGCCTGTCATAGTTTTTTTTCCATTTATCTATGGATTCGGTCTATATCTGATATTTTGTGCAGGCCAACTGACTACTAGGATAGTGGCTACAATGACCATGTCACGCTTTGGCTCGACGCGGGAGATTGTTTCCCGATGTCGACGATTGGGGAGCAGGCCCCCGCCGAGCTTACTTAGTTGATTAGGGGATCAACTCCGTTCCCTTCTTGCGTGAAGGGTTGCTTCCGAAGGATACCCGGTCTCGCCAAATCAAGTACACTCAAAGAATGACACAGAGATTTATCCTGGTTCGGGCCTCTCACCAAGGAGATAATAACCCTACTCCAGCGTGGTGTATATTGCGTGCGTATATGTCTCAGTACGTCCCTCTCTTCCCTCTAATGTCCGGGAGGTATTTATAATTTACAAGGGTATCGCGTCGGTTACGGCCCACTCCGTGCACGTCTGACCGTGTCCACTTCTCCGCCACACCCGTGTCCTGGGCGCAACGACCCTCCGAAGTGGCATGATTATCGCATTGACCGTTAGTCTTAATCCCCGACAACTCACTAGAGCTCGAGGTCGAGCCGAGCTGATTTGACACCAGCCCGAGCAGGTGTGCCCGAGCAACATGCTCGGGCACTAGCCGAGCAACGAGCTTGCACCAGACGGGCAAGGAGCCCGAACCGGACGGGCAAGTCAAGCAGCGGCGCTCGACCCCTCCTAGGTCACCTTCGGGGACGACCTCCGAGGTGCACGGAACCGGGACGAGCTCGGCCATCGTGGCATTATGGTAATTAGGGGAATCACCCAATCCCCGACACCCGAGTAAGGTAATATCTGTTTCTTCTCACCCGTGCGTCCATAGCATCCATTGCTATTCGTGTCTGGTTATGTTCCTTTGTATATCCATCACTCCATGCCATATGTGCAGCTAATCCGAAATCTATTACCTATGTTTGTTTTATGCTATGTATACATAGTTTAATGAGTCACGATAGTTCGATGAAAGGGCAAACCTTGTGGTGCCTCCTTGTGCTTTACATGTTCACTTGACCTTGGTGCAACTTCTTTGTGCAGCTTGGCTCTGTGTTAGTATCTCTCTTTTTTGAACAAAGATGGTGCAAGAAGGGCAGTTGCTGCATGCAAATATCCCTGGTCTTTCTTTGTCTTCGATTGATGGAAAATGATGTGAAATAAAGCATCGCGAAAGTTTTGAGGTATCCTTGAGTGGTATTGGCTTAGTAGTTTTTAGCTATGTATAATGTGTAACCATGCTTATCAGCTAAGCCAAACCGTGATATATATTCATATTTTCTCTAAATAAATTCCCTTTGGCCTAAGCATTTATCTTGCAATGTGTGCCAGCATATTGTGGTATAAATAAATACAACTAGAATATTGATCATAGAAACATTGTCTCATCTGTGCTGAACATCCCCTGGATTACTTTGCCATGCTTGAAGCATGGTGTGGTATAAATGGCATTGATTGCATGGAGTTAGCACCTTACCAATATATTCATTTTGGTTTACTACTCTTTGTTTCATTGCCTTCAAATATAAATGATAATATTATGCAAGATATGGTGATAGCTGAAGCAATTTCTGTTCTATTGTTTTGGAATATCTTCCTACTTTCAATATAAAAACAAAGTATGATGCTTTCCTTTGAGGGCTTTTCTATTTTCATCCTTGAAGCAATTCTATATTTAGAGATTATTAGGAGGCAAAGTTTTACTTCCAGAATTCAGATTATTAGGATGATGAAATTTTAATGCATTTCCTTTTGTGCACAGTTCCAGAACCACCTTAGCGATATCATTTTTCCGTTATGTATTGCTAGATTCCTTATCTTATTTCTATCTATTTGTGACTATTCGTAAGAAGATAAAAGATTAGAAGCTGGGCAAAATTGGTGTTCTGTGTGCAACCGGTATTCCTCATTCATCTAGATCCTCCACGGTGGCTCTTATGTCTTTCCCCTTCTTCGTTTTTCATTCTCCATCAATTTGGTTTTTTTTTTTTAATTTCTTCATCCATGCATTATGTGCCCTGATCCTTGCGTCAATCTGAAGTACCTCTTAAACCAACAAAATTCGGTAATTGCATGTGTTTGACACGAAACCAATCCACCTAAATCCCAAATGGCGTGGTGTTGGCCCAGTCGTTCATCGATTTATCAGCTGGAGACATTCCACTTCACTATTGTTGTGTTAGTGAGTTAGAGTACCTCTGGAGTCTATGCACATAATTTTGAGTCAACTAATGGTGATCTCTGTTTGTCATGACTGTTCCTATTCTTCCAACCTGTCAGTGTTAGAATAAAGGAATAGCTTCTTCATTTGCATATGTTTGACAATCTTCTAGCTATTGCTCCAATAAGCCTGCTCCTATTGCTTTCTTTCTTTCAGTCAGCATAGTGTGATGTGATCAGCCAAGCACATACTTTGGTGAAGTGGGGCTTCAATTCTTATCCCTTCCTTAGCTTCAATTTTACCAGGATGAAGTGGGGCTTGGTGAGTCATTGGTTTGAGAGATTTGGTTGTGTGGGGCCGGTTTGATATCCTACAAGAATCCGATGGATCTAATTTGTTGGTTGTATTTAGAATGATGTAACGAAATTTGCGTGCAACTGAATATGTATCCATATTTGCATGTTGTACAATGATACTGTCACGTGTAATTTGAGGCTAATGACAACATTTCATCAATTGTGTTGTGTCTTCAATTAGAGACTTTAGTCTTGTTCTGGGTCGGAGTCATATTACTGCACGTAGGTGAGAGCCTGGGTTTCTAATTTTATTAGAGGCACAATTCTATCATTTTCACTTGAGTCCATTTTATAATTTTGAAGCTGCAGATTGGAATTTTTGTAGATGTCACATTAAATTCAGTTGTGTTCTATTTTGTAGGTTTGATGATCATAGGCGCTATCTGTTGATATTTCAGACCTACAGATTCGCTCGAGTTTAATGCGCTAAAATTGGTTAGTTCCATCGTCGTGTTTTTTTTTAAACTGAATATGCTCGTGATGAAGTCTCTTTCTCATATAACTTTATAAATTTCTTCCAGCCCTATTGTCAAAAGTAAAAATAACTTTTCGTGATAAAGGACAGCGCGGGCGACGTACCGTACGCCTTATATCTAGTAATACTAAGAAGAAAACTTTGCCAAGCTCACTGCAACTTGTGTTGACATTGAAATAGTTGGCATGCAGCTGATTTGCGTAAAAACATCACAAAACGCATGTTTGCGCATGCTTGCTTATTCCAATCGATCAGGTTGTACCTGCTCTGCATTTTTGTGCAATTAGTCTGCACTTACGTGCGCAAATATGTGAATATCTTTGTGTGGTACCACGGAATGGTCCGAAAGAAAAACACCCACTTAATTTACCAACTAGCAACTCTGTCCTCAAATGGAACTGAGGACAATTCGGCATAGTCATTGACGTGGTTCAGTCAGTCTATAGGAAACGAGCCATCGACCCATGGCTGCCTAAGCTGGCCGTTGTGAAATTCGGCAAAAATAATGAGGTGTCAGAGGCAAATCCTCCTTTCACTGTTGAATTGCACAAAAGAAATGGCAGATTGGTAGCTAGCTAGGAAAGGCAATGCAAGGCGTGGGAACCCATGTGGAGGCAAGGTGGCCGTGGACAGTGAAAGGCGTGTCTCGAGCTGGCAGGATAGAATGGCAGTGACGGCTCCTCCAAGAGGACGCCTCGGCAGCTTGCCGGGCTTGTTGTCCGGGTGCTCGGGAGTGCTGTGCTGCCCATGCACCATCTCCCTGCCTGCCTGGCTAGCTCGATCTCCGCGGCTCCGCCCCTACCCTGGCAGGAGGCATCAACGTCACCTCACTGGGTCACTTGATAGAGACGAACGAATACAAATGGGCGCGACACAAAGCTGTGCTGCCTCACAGGTCGCACAGATCAAACGCCAGTGTGTGTGTGGGAAGGTGTGCTTCGTTTGGCTTCGTCCGTTCCTGTGATTTTTAAACGCTTTCGCCCGCAAAAATTTTCCTTTGAAAGACCATATATGACATCGAGATTTTCTACATCATCGAGCTAATAACAAGGGAATTTGAAAGGTGAAGATACTAATAAATACTAGCCCGTAAGCACAGCGCATGCCACGCGTGTGAACGAAAAACGACCTCGTATTTTTTTTCTTGAGAAAAAATAGGTCTAGATGTATTTTCAAAAATTTTTGAGGCTCAGGAATTCTTAGAGATCGAGCCGAAAAAAAGTACACATCTTTCTGTTGACGAAAATATTTTTATCGAAAAAAATGGAGCAAGGATCTGGTTTCAACAGGAAAAATAGACATAGACGTATTTTAATTTTTTTTTTTAGGCTCCAGAACCCCTAGAGACCGAGACGGGTAAAAAGTACACATCTTTCTGTTGACGGAAATATTTTTTTCGGGGAAAACGGAGAAAAGACCTGAACGTAAAGAGCGGGGACCTATTTGTTATATTTTTGGACCTGGTCGCTATCATGAAAAATTAGAAAATGGCTCGTTCGCGATTCGTATTTAACGGGAGGCTCTTTCTGTAATACAGCGAACGGAGACCTAAACGCGAACCGAAAAAAAAATCTCCCCCTCACAAAAAATCGCAAAGGACCTATTCGTAAATTCGCAGGGATCTATCCGTAATTCTGGAAAACAGGAGGGCTTTTTCACAAAAACGGCTGGAGTGACACGTGGGGGAGCTCCGAGACGCCCTTTACTCCGAACTTTAATACCCGAGGATACCCAAAATTTGAAGGTGAAGATACTAATAAATATAAGAATTTGAAAGATAATATGGTAGTACCTTATATTACCTCCTAATTATGGACAGGCTGGGAGTGTATAGGCATTATCCGAATGTTTTTGTCTCAAAAAAACATCCAAATTTTGGACCGTACGATCAAAACACACATCCGTCCGATCAAAACACAGCAACCACCCCGAATTCAGGGGGGCGTGCATCGATCTCAAAGCGAATCCAATGGCCAGGAATTTGGATGATGGTTGCTAAAGAAAACATCCGAGTGAAAGTTATCATAACCCGTTCTTTTATTTCCTGTTTCCGAGAACAACAAAGGCTCGTGACAGTGCATTATTGCGAAACAGGAGTACAGGACTAACAAAAGAAAACAATATGGTGTACGACACGAAGTGTTAACTAGCTAACTATTGGGAAGATATTTTAACAGTACGAATGGCTATTATCGATTCTTTCACACTACAGGATGGGGCCTACCAGGGAAACGTTAAGTGTCGAATGCAGTGTCCTCGCCATGGTAGACTTGGTAGTTGATGGCACTCGGGACGTGCTCCTGCAGGGAAATTTGCGGACACAAGAATTAATGCTAGCCCGCCGAGATGGTTTCCATCCATCGTTCGCAAGATCGATTAGTTAGCACTTCGCACTAACAAATCCAATTATGTTTCTATAGTTCTATAGCAACGCTTCTGCTCAGTTACCAGCAGCAACTGATTTGTTTACCTAACGTTCAGACAGGAAACCAACTAATTTGGACTTTTGTACCCTGTTTGGATGAGTACGTGCGTAGGCAATATTTAGGTACTTTTGTTTCAATAGAAGGCACACATAGAGTCATAGACGAGTAAGTTGCATTGGAACTACCTCAGCTTGCACGATTAATACCACTTTGCTCCCCAAACTTGCTGATCGCTCTTTCAGCTCTCTGGACTTGCAACTGATTGCACACAGCAGGTCATTTTCGCTGTTCGCTGACAGAGATATGCTGACATAGATTCCACGTAGGCAAGAAATGCGAATGAGGAACTTCTTCTTCACCGCTCTCCTACTCTCTTTCACCTCCCTCAAACCAAGACCTAAGCTTGCCTAACAGCAAAAGGAGCGGTTCGCGCAAACGGAAATTAAGTTTAGGGATCGAGCAAGAAAGTAATTTGGCAAGTTCACGAAACCAAGTAATACAATCGCACAGGTTTAGAGAGCTATCATTGATTTGCTCTGAAATCCATCCTCTTCTTCCTTAATTACTAGCTACATGCCCGTGCGTTGCTACGAAAAACAAAATTGATAACGAAAAATAAAAATAAAAAAATAAAAAAAATTATTTTACATGATCAAACATCTATCTTTAACGCTTCGTTTCTTGTGAAAGCTGGCTAATTAAAGCAACGTTTCGTTTCTTGAGTAGGGCAATTAAGCAGGGCAATTAAGTAGAGCAATTAAACAGGGCAATTAATAACGTGTAGAATGGACCACCGCCACCAAGTGGTGCTTTAGAATAGTAGAGATATACCACTCTCCTGCCAACCTGCCACCACTTTGGCAATACCTTTCAGGTTACCTCATGGCCATCATTGCTTGATGGGTGTAACAGTAAGATATTCACTCCCATTAATCTAGACTCCTAGTTAACAGAGGTGGAGCTAGTTTAGACTTTAGACCCAAGATCAGTTATTTTTTAGCTTTTCCTGCATGTACATCCTCTTAGGCTAGGTCAACTGTTCAAGAGATTTTACGTGGCTTTTTCCTTTCAGGCCTGGTTCTGCCCCCTACTAGTTAAGGTATGAGTAATCGCCCACTTTCATCTACAAGGAAAGCGACTAGGTTTTAAGAGCTCTTAAGTAGCTAATTAGCCGGCTGCTTGTGACGATTTGGTCACGCTGTTAGTGGCGGGTACTTACAGTCGAACCCCGGGATTAATTAATCGACCGTTAGTGCTCATGCGAACTCTGCGATCGATCATGCCATCGTGATTAGGAGGCCGATATCGATGGCTGCCTCGTAGAATAAACACCCGTGCCTATCATCGTTCACCGAATATTGATTAGTTGTTGTAGGCGTATATGCCTACATGGTAGGGGTGACTCCGCAAGTGACCAAGATTGCTGCATCGCGCGGGTACACATTGGCGCTTGTTTCCACCTGACGATTGGGCATTATTTTAGCTTGGGATCTTGGCGCATTGGACGTTGCTTCGCGCGGTCAAAGAATTGGGTTTAAGAATGTCGAAAAAAAAAGGACAACTAGCTCAAGAATCAAGGCTTGAGGAATGCTACTATCAGGAGGGATGTCTCCAGAAGTGTACGATCAATATACGCTAATATAATAATTAGAGGGAAGGTGAATAATTGCGCGAAAGCTAAAATTATTTTTTTAGTAATTAATTCTCAAAACATCTCTAAACAAATTATGAAAAATTGCTTTGGTTTTCATGAAAACAGATTGTTATATGTTCACCAAAACAGTAATTTCCGAAGATCCGGCCATTGGATTAATGTGAAATTTGGACTACAGAAACTAGATTCAATCTCTAAACTAACCTAATAAGAATTAGCTCAATCGGATCTACGGATCTAGAGTTAGGACCTTCACAAGTTGACTGTACCAAATAATAACGAAAATTGATCAAACCCTAATTACGAGATTAATCAGGATCTACGAGGAATTAACCAATAAAACTTTTCAAATCAATCACTTGATGCTCTAGAAAGGTTTTGGATGGATCAAATCAAAATTATCACGGTGAAACAATGAATCAATCTAAAAACAAAAACAGACATACAAACGAAGAACGAAAAAGAGGAACAAGATTACCAACACATCAATTTGCAAAACTTGATCTTTATTGTTTGAATGTGTTCATAAGATGCCTCCAAAACATCCTTAAATAATTGTGAAATCAAGTGATGAAAAATTGGTTTAATGTTGAATTTAGCATTGCAAAGTGGTTGTGCTCATGGTATGTGTGGTGCATGTGCATGTGTTGTTTCAGGTGATTAAGTGATATGCTTGTGATAGCATGGTAGTTGTTTTGGTTGATGCAATGCACTCGTGTGAGTGGTTGCATGGATTGATCTTGAGTCAAGTCGTGAACTTGTGCTCGTACATGGTTTGTGCTTGTTCATGTGCAGGTGTTGCTCGAGGGCGAACGTGGTCGATGACGGGACTGGAACTAGGTTTATGGAGGAACTGAGGTTCGGGACTAGTTTCTGGAGGAATCGAGGTCTTGGTGGTCAAGGATGTCATACGGGACGTTCAGGCTAGAGGACGATGCACATGAAGAATGGTTAGTCACGTGAGAATGGCAAGTGGACCATACGCGTGCAGAGTTGTTAGTCACGTGAGTATGGCAGGTTGCCATACGCGTGCAAGAGTTGTACTTAACCAGGTTAGGCCAAGTAAAGTTGTGTTAAATACAAACTACTTCTAGGATTAGGAGTAGAACTCCTTCTAGGATTAGGAGTGAGACTCCTTCTAGGATTAGGAGTGTTTACTGTGTATAAATAGGGGGGAGGTGCCTCTTGTTTAGTACACCATCTTAGAGAGGCTTAGAACCAAGTATTAGGGTTTGTACTCTTTTGTTTTGGAGTATTGTAACCATACTAGACAAAAAAAAAATAGAAATTGTTTTTCTTCGGAGCTCCTGGTCGACAGCGTGTGTACGCGGCAGAATAGACGCAAGAAAAAGAAGAGCAGCTCCGGCGGCGAGTGCAAGCACGGCTCCACGCAGATTGACCGGAGTCATGCGACCTTGGATCCTTGCTTGTCCCGGTCCAGCCGAGAGCCTTTGTCACGTCCTCATGCATTGCTAGAAGCTTCAACATTATATACTTCACGAGCAATAAGAAAACAAACAGGACTTTGAGTCCTGCACGTTGAAGCCTTCCAATTGCGTTTTCTTGGCTGTCAACAGGAGCCATACAAAATAGAATTAAGGGAGAAGCAGCGCTACAGTGGCAGAAGACCATCAGAGAGAGATCGCTCCCATTGTTCTCGGTGCTACAGTACCCGGCGTCGCTACAGTACTTTCTGGTTTGTCTCTCTCCTGATTTGCATCTGTTTCAATTCTAGATCGATTCATTATTTCTTCATGATAATTTTGATTTGATCTGTTCCAAACCTTCCTAGGGCATCGAGTTAGTGATCTAAAAAGTTTGATTGGTTAATTCCTTATAGATTTTGTTTAATTACGAAATTATGGTTTAATCTATTTTCGGTTTTATTGAAACAGTTAACTTGCAAAGCTTATAACTCTTGATCCGTAGATTCGATTGAGTCGATTCTTATTGGGTTAGTTTCTAAATTGAATCTTGTTTATACAGTAAAAATTTCATATCAATTGGACGGCTGGATCTCCGGAAATTCACGATTTAATGAACATCTGTTAATCTGTTTTTGCGTTAAACCGAAGGAATATTTTATATTTTGTTTAGGGGGAATCACTAAAAATTTGTTTTAGCACCCATTCAATCAGTCAGCCCCCTCTGATTGACGCCATCCAATCCTACAATAATCTCCCAAAAAAAATTTAATTTTTCTTCTTCTCTCTTCAATCTCCTCTCTGTTTCTTTCAATCTCACGCGAATATGAAGCCCGATATCACTGTAGTGACAAATTGTAGCAATTTTCCTGTAGTGCCTAATGCAATTTTTCCTGTAGACGAGACTGTAGGAACTGTGAGTACTCTAGCAGTCGCGAGTTACTGTAGTGCCATGTTGTTTCTCTTCGCCCGAACACCACCGCCACATACTGCTCTTCCCTTTTTTGTGCGCATGCTACTGCCATCGCCGTTTTTTCTTTTCTTTTTGTGCAGCAAAACTTCCACGAGATACTCCTCGTATTTATACTCCTCTAAACCCTAACCAACTGTATGCATGGGTACTGTTAGAATTAAAGGCACATCTAGGTTTAATTTAATCCAAAAGTAAATCATGAACAACATGTGATTGACTATCAGTAACGAATAACAGGAGCATACTATAGATGCATATGCTAGAAGACTACACATATATCCATCTAATGTGCTCACAATCAATAGATTGAAAATAAACAGTAGAAACATTGTAACGCATCGCTCGTGGTGCGATGGAGCGATGAAGCGTTGTAAGCGTCTGATCTTAGGACGAAGCGCGCCGCGATCAGCGCGATGCCTAGCGGCCGCTCACGAACGTCGAGGAAGGACGAGCCGTGCGATGGCGTGGAAGCGATCGCGCCGGCGCTTCCCAAAACGATTCGTCCTCTCCGGTGCAAGAACGCGAGGACGGACGGTTTCGAGACCTGCTTTCCGTTATTTCACGTGCACGCCGTCACGGATGGGGCAGACTTGATGGCGGCGCAATGAGGGAAACGGCAAAACGCTAGGGCGCAGAAACTCTGTTTTACCTGGATGACGGCGACGCATATATAAAGGAGCCACAGTAACGATCAGTAATCGAACACGACTCGAGGACGTCCACGATCGGAGTCCATTACGGATCATTACGGTGTCCTTATCTCATACTACAACCGCGATTCCGAGTAGCAAAAGAGTAATCTGCAAAAGGAGGCTGCGCCCTACGCAAAGCCCTGGACCGAATTCGGCGGACCATTCACGCAGGTGCCGACGCCCGCTTCGCCCCGCCCGCTCCGAGCCCGAGCCCGAGCCCGCCCCGGCGAGGCGAGGCGAGCGCTGTGTATTCTTTTTTCTCCCTTTCTCCACATGGTTCTACCATGGTGTAGCACACTCCACTATTTAAACTAGTGCTCACCACTTTAGGCTAGCAATGTGGTACTATTGCTAGTGCACATGCTCCTCATGAGGTGGGCCTTTGAGATTTTCTAGGATTTATTGTCTCAATCAAATGGGCTTGGCCCAAATAATCCAACAATCCCCACCGTATCTCAAAGTCCCACCGATACTTGCCTGTTCCCAAAGTCATTAATATACCAAAGATTTCAAAGTGACAATGGACTATGCCTTGAATTGCACCTAGGACTCCAAATTACACTCACCCACAACTTGAACAATGGACTAAGCCTTGAATTGCAAGTTTTGTGCGATCGAAGTTTCATTTAAAGCCTTAGGCGATACTAGGTCGCCAATAGGCTTCCTCGGGTGGAGCATATAAGTCGTACTCCATGGTCTCTTCATGAGCTTACTAGAGATTACCCAAGTCTCATAGACTGCGACTTTCATGATCACTCTCATATAGGTGTGTTCTTTCAAGATGCTCAGTAGGATGACATCTTCGCTAAATAAAGCCAACAGAACACATTAAGGCAAAAGCCAACTTTGCCATACAGATTTCGAGAGTATTGCATCTTCACTTGGAACTAGTTAGAAAATTACTCTCCTCCAGCTTAACCAAGAGCTTGTTTTTCCCAGACCTAATTCACGGGATCTCCGATCACATAGGTTGGGTTACCGCTATGGTATAACTCACATGGGTCTCATGCCTAGTTCCTTTGATGCGTTATCTATCACATTCCGTGATAGCCCTTTAGTGAAGGGATCTGCCAGGTTTTTAGCCGTCTGGATATAATCCAATGCTATCACTCCTGAGTTTTTCAATTTCTGACGGACTTCAAACGTCTTTTCACATGTCTTGAGGATTTCAAGTTATCTTTAGAACTGCTCACTTTAACAATAATCGCTTGATTGTCACAGTTCATAAGAATGGCCGGTATTGGTTTTTCAACCACCTAAGATCCATCAAGAGTTCACGTAGCCATTCTCGCCTCAACAGTTGGTCGTATCCAATGCGATCAATTCTGCCTCCATAGTTGACCGTGTCAAAATAGTCTGCTTGCAAGACCTCCACGACACAGCGCCCCCACCAAGTGTAAACACATATCCACCGTGGCCTTAATCTCATCAAAGATCAGAGATCCAATTTGAATCACTATAACCCTCTAGTACCGAAGGGTACCGGTATAGTGTATTTCATAATTTCTTGTACCCACCAAGTAACGCATAACTCTTTCGAAAGTGCACGCCAATGATCATCTCCTGTTAGAAGTAAACCGGCTCAATTTGCTTACAGCAAATGAGATATCAGGCATTGTAGCGCTAGCCAAGTACATGAGAGATCCAATGATCTGAGAGTATTTCATTTGATCTCTAGCAATTCTCTTGTTTTTCCGAAGAATCACACTTGGATCATAAGGTGTTGGAGAAGGCTTGCTATCCGAATAGCCAAACCGACTCAAAACCTTTTCCACATAATGGGATTGAGAAAGACTAATCCCATCCTCACTTTTGACTAACTTGATGTTCAAGATTACGTCAGCCTCTCCGAGATCTTTCATATCAAAATTTCCAGACAGGAAAGACTTGACCTCATTGATCACATCAAGGTTTGTTCCAAAGATCAAAATGTCATCCACATATAGGCACAGAATAACTCCCTCACCCCCACCATGGCGATAATACACACACTTGCTCGGCCGTTTACAACGGCTACCTTGTGTCAATGTTCTATCGAACTTCTCATGCCATTGTTTAGGTGCTTGTTTAAGGCCATAAAGAGATTTGATAACTTACACACCTTGCTCTCATGTCCGGTAGCACAAATCCATCCTGGTCGATCCATGTAGATCTCCTCATCTAGCTCTCCATTAAGAAAAGTCACTTCACGTCCATTTGATGGACAATGAGACCATGAGAGGCAGCCAAGGATAAAAGTACCCGGATGGTTGTGATCCTAGCAACAGTGAATAAGTATCAAAATAATCCTCTCCTTCCTTTTGCGTATAACCCTTAGCCACAAGTCTAGCCTTGTACTTTTCAATAGTACCATCAGGCCTTAGTTTCTTTTGAACACCCACTTACATTACAGTGTTTGCAACCATAAGGCGATTCTGTGAGCTCCCAAGTTCCGTTAGGCAGAATAGAATCCATCTCACTACTGATCGCCTCCTTCCAGAGTCTGCATCGAAGATGCATAAGCTTCAAATAGAGGTGGGAGTATCATCCACAAGGTACACAGTGAAATCATTACCAAAGGATTTAACCATCCTTTGTCTCTTGCTCCTCCTAGGAGCCTCACCGTCATCCTCCTCAGATTTTGCTCGGGTATCTGTTCGAGAATCCTCGGTTTGTGCAATAGGTTCTGAATTATCTCAGATTTTGACTAGAAACGCTATGCAAATCTTTCATGGGAAATATGCCCTCAAAGAAGGTGGCATCTCTAGATTCCATGATTGTACCGACGATCATGTCGATACCTCAGACTTTACTACTAAAAATCTATAGGCAATGCTCCGATGAGCGTATCCCGTAAAGACACAATCCACTGCCTTAGGTCCAAGTTTGCGCTTTTAGTTATGGGCACATTGACTTTCGCCAAGCAACCCCACGTGCGCAAGTATGAAAGTGATGGTTTTCTCCTTCCCATTCTTCATATGAGGTTTTCTCCTTATTCTTAGAAGGAACTTTATTCAAAACGTGACAAGAAGTCAACGTGGCCTCCCCACCATTCCTTAGATAGACCCAAGTTGTCCAACATGGCATTTACCAAATCGGTTAGAGTGCGGTTCTTTCTTTCGGCAACCCCATTAGACTCAAGCGAATAGGAGGTGTCCTCTCATGAATAATTCCATGTTCCTTACAGAATAAGTCGAACTCAGAGAGAAGTACTCACCGCCACGATCCGACCTAAGCCTTTTGACTTTTCTTTCTAATTGATTTTCAACTTCAGCCTTATAGACTTTGAAGTAGTCTAAAGCCTCATCTTTAGTTTTCAACAGATAAACATAGCAGTATCTAGATGCATCATCAATCAGAGTCATGAAATATCTTTTTCCTCCTTTAGTCAACACACCCTTCATCTCACAAAGATCTGAATGTATGAGTTCTAATGGTGCCAAGTTTCTCTCCTCCATTTGCCTTGTGAGGTTTGCGAGGTTGCTTTGATTGCACACAACTTTGGCACTTAGAACCTTTGACAAGAGGGAATTTTTGGAATTAAATTCATACTAGCGAGCCGAGTCATACAACCAAAATTTAAATGACATAACCGTGAGTGCCAAACATCGGCTTCACCTCCATTGGAAATATCACAAATATGGTTCACAACTTTATTGCAAAAATCGAAAGGGAAAAAGCGGAACAAGCCTCCGCATTCATAGCCTTTACCAATAAAAAGTCCATGCTTAGACACGACTACTTTATTAGACTCAAACACCATTTTGAACCCTTCTCTACATAGAAGGGAGCCAGACTGTGTTTTTATTTATTGAGGGGACATGCTGCACGCGTTCTTTAGTCGCACGATCTTTCCCGAAGTAAACTTCAGATCTACCGTGCCAACACCAAGAATGTAGCATTCGAGCTGTTTCCCATCAACACGGAGCAATCCCAAGACGGCCTGGTAAGAAGAGAACAAAGAGAGATCAGCACACACATGAACATTAGCTCGGTATCAATCCACCAATCGGTGGTCTGATTTCTTGAAAGAACAATAGGTAATGCGTTACCATACCCGAAGTTCCTCCTCGGTATTGCCAATGGTCACGTTGATGCACTTTGAGTTACGTCCTTGCTCACCCTTCCGCCCTTGCGATTTGGACACTGTTTGGCCCAGTGTCCAATCTCACCGCAAACAAAGCAGGCTTCTCATCTTTGTTCATTGACTTCTTCTTCTTGAAATTAGTGGTTTGTTTGGCTTTATTTTTCCCTTTGTTCTTGCCATGTGAGAATCTGTTGCACCACATTGGCGCTAGATCGCCCCTCGTTCCTTTCACAGTGCATCCTTAGCTCGAGCTTTCTCCTCAACATCTAGAGACGCAATCAGATTCTCAACAAACCTCTTGTCTCTTATGTTTTGAAGATGTGGCAAAATTCCTCCATGAAGGAGGTAATTTGGCAATAATGCCCCGACCACAAACACTGTCAGTGCTTGGATTTTGAGAAGTTCGAGTTCCTGGCGAGAACTCGTATCTCATGAGCCTGCTCAACTACGTGAGCGGTTATCCACCATCTTGTAGTCATGATATTGCTCCATGATATACGATTCATCGCCAAAGATCGAAGCACCGAACTTAGCATTCAGAGCATCCCATAGTTCCTTCGCGTCTTTAATGTGCATATACACATCGCACAGACGATCGGCATGAACACTAAGAACGGCTCCCACAAAGAGTGTGTTGGCATCCCGATATGCCTTCTCCTTTTCAGAGTTGGATCCATATCCTCCTGGTTTGCCGTTCGACACCCAGAACACGTTCATAGCTGTAAGCCACAAGGTGACCCTTGTCTGCCATCTTTTGAAGTGCACACCGGTGAATTTTTCCGGCCTCAGTGCCTCGGCAAAGCCAGCCATTGATAAACCTAAGCGCCTATAATCGTGTTTTTGGATTGTTATAATTAAAGGCACATATAGGTTTAATTTAATCCAAAAGTAAATCATGAACAACATGTGATTGACTATCAAGAATCTAATAACGAGGAGCATACTATAGATGCATATGCTAGAAGACTACACATATATCCATCTAATGTGCTCACAATCAATAGATTGAAAATAAACAGAGAAACATTGTAACGCATCGCTCGTGGTGCAGATGGAGCGATGAAGCGTTGTAGCGCTGATGCCGAGGACGGAAGCGCCGCGATGAGCGCGATGCCTAGCAGCCGCTCCCGAACGCCGAGGAAGACGAGCCGTGACGGTGACGTGGAAGCCGCGCCGAGCGCTTCCTAAAAACTGATTCGCCCTCTCCGGTGCAAGAACGCGAGGACGGACGGTTTCGAGACTCGCTTTCCGTTCACGTGCACGCCGCTGGGATGGGGCAGAACTTGATGGCGGCGCAATGAGGGAAATCGGCAAAACGCTAGGGCGCAGAAACTCTGTTTTACCCGGATGACGGCGACGCAGATATAAAGGAGCCCTCGTAACGCCGTAATCGAACACGACTCGAGGACGCCCCACGATCGGAGTCCATTACGGGATCTGCATGCGTCCTTATCTCATACTACAACCGCGATTCCGAGTAGCAAAAGAGTAATCTGCAAAAGGAGGTCGCGCCACGCAAAGCCACTGGACCGAATTCGGCGGACCATTCACGCAGTGCCGCGACGCTCACGCTTCGCCGCCCCCGCCTGCGTTCGAGCCCGAGCCCGCCTCTACCGGCGAGGCGAGGCGAGCGCACGCGTGTGTATTCTTTCTCCCTTTCTCCACATGGTTCTACCATGGTGTAGCACACTCCACTATTTAAACTAGTGCTCACCACTTTAGGCTAGCAATGTGGTACTATTGCTAGTGCACATGCTCCTCATGAGGTGGGCCTTTGAGATTTTCTAGGATTTATTGTCTCAATCAAATGGGCTTGGCCCAAATAATCCAACAGGTACACATTTGGCCCAATAACACATGGCCCAATACATGCATAGACAGCCCAAAACTCACGTATGCGCGCATACAAACTACCTGCCGCTCTTGCGTGACTCACTCGCATGCACAGTCCGCTGACTGCTACACTGTGTCGTCCTTGACTTCACGTGCACTGTTCTCTAGTCCAAACATTCCGCATGACATCCTTGATCGTCTGAATCTCGATTCATCCCAGAACCTAGTTTCGATCTCCGTCATTGACCATGTTCGTCCTCAAGCAGTACCTGCACATGAACAAATACGAGACTGTGTACGAGCACAAGTCCACGACTTAACTCAAGATCAGTCCATGCAACCACTCACATGAACGCATCGCATTAAACAAAACCATTATCATGCTATCACAAGCATATCAAGTAATCATCTGAAATAGCACATGCAATGAGCATAACCACTTTGCAATGCTAAATTCATCACTAAGCTAATTTTTCAGCACATGATTTTATAAAAAGTTTCTAAACCAACAGCCGACTACTAATACAAGTAGTTGTAGCTTTTGTTCTGAGCTAAAAAGCAGGTGTATGCTATATTTGATATGGTTGTAGTTTTTTTGAGAAGTAGTTTTTGACTGGACTGTATGGCTAAACGGCTAGAGAGGTTTGGTGCTTGGTAGACTAGTTTTTAGATGTGAGGGGTGCGAGTCGAGAATGAGGTGAGAGGAGTGGCTTGGGATTTTATGCTTGGTAGAAGTAGGGTAATTTTCTTCAACACTAATGGCAAAGTCAGAATCCCAACCTATTGAAGCTGTGGAAAACTATTCCAGATCAGCTTTTGGCTTTCATCTTCTTCTAGTACAAATAGGTTGGTGGCTTTTGGCTTCCGGTTGCGGAGAAACCTATCATTTTGAACAACTTTTGACTTCTAGAGGGAAGAAGCTGAAACTAAAACCGTCCCAAATAGGGCCATAGCTGATGGCTGTAGCTTTTCCTAAGAGATGTTTGGTAGTTTGAATTTTTGTTGGGCTGACTGGCTGCTTTGATATATGAAATGTTTGAAATATACTTGACCTAAGTAAACACTCGTTTGGCCACTAATAAGGACAACTTCTATAACTTTACTATTGAGAGTGTATGTAATCAATGTGCTGTGAAAAAAGAGAGTGTAATCAATTTTGTATACGGTAGTACTAGTTCGAAAACCTATGATACTTCGAAATCAATTTTCACATTTGATAGTATTTCATATTTCTCATATCTTTTACATGCATCCACTTCCACGTTTAGCAATGTCTACAGAAATTCCTAAATGAAATTGGAAACGAGAGTTTTCGGTATGCATTACTAAGTGACATACAATTTGTACAACATTTACCATTGAATGATCTGTACAACTATATCAATTGGAGTCTGAAATCTGATCATTCATAGATTGTAAAAACTGGAGGGCAGAGCGTTGCTCAGCTAGTTGGAGTGAGTGGAGGGCGATCAGGCTGTCCGTGTTTGAGCACTGCTCCACGTAGGTGCTCGTGGAGCTAGGAGCATGAGTGTGTGTGACTGTTTATATCTCGGTTGTTATCCACTTTTAATAAAATATTAGAACTCCTGGCTATTTTTTTTAAAAAAAAATCAATGTAAAAACTGCAAGTAATTTTACATACGCTGTTGACTGGATTTCCATCATTATTGATGATTCCAGGTTTGCCCACACATTCCCTCGACACCATCTCTCGGTCCTTTTCTGAATAATTAAGCAAAAGAGCCAATAACAAATCTGAACACAAGAGCATGCAGTGTTGCTAGATCGGAGAGACAACGCCATCTGTCCCATTTTTTTGCTATTTCTTTTAGAGTACGTGCACACACTGATTTGTATTGCTTGGACCGTCAACTTTGAGCTACTAGATTGGCTTTAGGTGCCGTTAGTTTTAACTTCTGCACAACTTCTATTTTAAAAAAGCGAATTCTAGATAGTTTCTCTGAGAATTAGAAGCTTCTGAACAGCTTCTGTTTTAAAAAAGAGAATTCTAGACAGCTTCTCTGAGAATCAGAAGCTGATTTCTATATAGAATCAGAATCTAGCTGAAACCTAATTCTTACTGATTCTCGTTGGCTCGGTCCAGAACTTAGAAGTTATAGCCGGCTCGATCCGCTTCTCCCATAATCAAAAACGGCTTCTCTCATAATCCAGAATTTAAAATGAACTGGGCTTAGTTAGCTAGTGTCGGTAGCCAATCCTCTCGTCTGTGGAATCAAGATAGTGCCTTGAACGGCCCAGGGGCCTCAGCGCTTGGGATTATTCGTGGGAAATGGGCCTAAGGGCATGGGCCAACAGGAGCAGAAACGAGCCGCGCCGATCAGGTAGTCACAACACTCCACACGGTGCTCTGCTTCTCAGGGCGCGACGGCGGTGGAGACAACGCGTTTCTTGCGGTGGATGGAAGCCTCGGATGTTTCGTCGTTGCGGCGGCGACAGGGGTTGCTGTGGCTTGCGGGAGTGCAGGCCGCCGGAGTGATGACCCATTGAGTTTGCTGCGGCGGATCAGCTCACGGCTCATGGTATGTATGGCAAGAAAAGACTGATTTCAGTCTTACTCACAATGGGGAAGAATTCTTAATGGAAGAAATACGCAGAGTCTTCTGCATATATCCGTCAAAAAAATGTACACTCCCAAAAACATTTACAAGCAAACGCGCGTATAACTTCAAATCCAGAACACCCTTTCAATCTATAGTGTAGGCTATGCTAAAAAGGGGGGAAAAAAGAAAAGAAATCAGACGGACGAGGGGCAAGAGACATAGCCGTGCTGCAAAACATGTGTATGTAGCTTCAATTTGTGGCTAAACCTTGCTTCCCGTCATCGAGTATCCAACAAGGGCAGATAACGTGAAGACAACGAGGACAAACAAAGCTGAGAAACCCCCCGGAGATGGCCTTCTCTTCCTAAGCCGTTCCTGAAAGGAAGCAACTTTGACTTAGTATTGGATACCAGAAACCAAAACTAGAATGGCAAACAGACTTAGGGGGAAAAGCAAAAGCGTTGACTTCTTTTCATAGTGTTATAATCTTCTGAAGATATTATCATCTTTCCAAGAACTCCCAGACCTCCCAGATTTCTTGCTGCATTCAGTGATTTGTACAGTTATAAATAATACTAACAACAAATTTTACCCGGTCCCTCCGCATCACTGGGGTTATAAAATAGATCGCTTTCATTAATTTTCTTAAAAGAATTAAGGATGTTTTGAGGATAAAACTATCAGGTGGGAACAGTTGCACCTAAAATATGGATCTTGGAGACTCATCAAAAGTAGGTAGCACAGCAAAATAAAGATGTTAGTTATGCGAAAGTAGTAGTGCAAAAATAAAGAAAATAAAACGATCAATCTCCTCATCAGAAGAAAAGTCATACCAGCTCTTGCTGAAGCTTCTTGTTTTCATCTACATATTTGCCAGCTTCTGACTTGTCGACAACAGAGAGGCCCTAAATAATCACACCACATCAAGAATGTCAGAAACATAGCGCTTTTTTTAGCATCAGAAACATAACGTTGCTGAGAAAATTTTAAGATAGAGCAAAAATTAAGAAATTTCTAACATCATGGACTAATAATGATAAGCATAGTAGAAGAAATGAGAATATACAATGAATAAGCATTAAAAATTCTCAATTTTTAGGTACCATTCTGCCACACGACAATGGCCCAGAGAGAAAAAAGAAGGAAAGAAGAGACTAACTCTTACCAGTTGTTTGCGATTCATGAATCTAGTTCACTTGGTAGGTTATATGGCAACTTTTGGTAGTTTACTCGCATATGATAGTGTTACACGAGCTAAATTCGTCATTACAAGTACATACATGTTTGCTTACAATATAATTCGAATGAAGAATATGAAACTGTCAATTGAAATATAGCACCAAAATAGAGAGTATCTATCATCAAGGAACATAGATTTTAGTCTTTCAATGAGTAATGACTGGCATATTCACAAATGCTAAGATAGATCCATATTCTATCAATCTGAGATCAAAGAACATAGCAGATTAGCAGTGATACTTGAGTAGAACTAAGAGTCACCTCATCGTATGAAGCATGTGATCCAGATGTATGACCATGCCTTGGTGCCTGGAAAGCAATGGAGCACACCAATCATCATTAGGAATAGAGAAATTTTACGGTGGATTATACTTGTAGTATAAAATGTGTAGTAGAAATCACATCTAACCGTTGATTTGTTAAGAGTGTTTCTACTACTCTACTACCAGGTGTAGTATAAGTAAACTATAGTTAATCTGATCCATTAGATCGAAAATAATGAACGATTCATATTCAATTTAGTGTACCGTAAAAGAGCTCTAGGAATAAGCATGACATCATCACTTACAGCATTAAGCAGCAATGTCACTACTTACAGCATCGAATTTGGGTGCTCTTTCCACTTCATGTTCCACGTCTGAATCAAGGGATGCAATCTCTTCCTCTGCTTCCTCAGGCACAGGCGAGGGAGGATTGGCAGGGATGTAGACCACCCTCAGCTTGAACTCCTCGACTAACCTACCCGGAGCTTTACTGAACTACAAACCACAACATTTACATTACACACAATGGCACAATCAATCAACCTCCATGGACTCCAGTGCTGCAAGAACTAACCATGTCAGGCACAATGTCCTTCTGTGTTGTCTTTCCCTGCACCACGATGCTTTGAACGAGAAACTTATCCCTGCAGTGGTAATCCGGAGGGATCTCCTTCGGCGCTTGCATCGTAACTACACCAAAGCAACAATGTCGCATGAGATAGATGCATCAACCAATCGATCAGAACAAAGCATCTATGCAACGCAGACGCACCTGTGACACCGCACGATCCCCTGGGCGGCACGACACCGGAGGTAGGCCGCACCGAGTACTTCCTCGGGTTCGTTGTTTTCACCTGCAGATTGAGCGTGGGAAATCGTTTGGTCTGGTTCTTGTGAATCTGATGTTCAGATCGCAGCCACCAACAAAAGAAGTCGTGAAGGTTTTCACCTTGAAGGCCACATGCTGATCGGTCTTGTTCACGAGTTCCAAACAGCCCGAATTCTGCTTCTTGAGCTCGACTACTCAGGGCATCAATACAGGCATACGGCAACGATCTGGTAAGTCCCAATAGACTCGTCCGCACCAAGAAAGCAGTACGAACTAGGATTGGTCCTGGAAGCACTTACATGGCATCTTGAGCTCGGAAGGGTAGATTCGAAGCAGCGTGTTACTCATGGCGCCGGCCGAGGAACAGAGAGCCGAGGCCAAAAAAACCAAAGCTTTCCCCTCCCCTCACGCGCGGAAGCTGGAAGATCCAAGGCGGGGTCCGCGCGGCGTTTCCTGCTCCTGGAAGCAAAGCATCAATACGTACGACGAAGCAGGGCAGGATTCGATGGGCTGGAGAGGCGAATCGGAGGAGGAGACGGGCTCGGACCCTCGGAGGGTGGAATTCTGGTTGGCATAAACTAAGCAAGGATTAGGCGGTTTAGGTTGGGAAACAGTAATGATTGATTGATTGATTGGGCTCTCCTCCGTTTTATTTCTGCGCGCGTTGGTTGGTCGGTCGTTGGATTTGGGCAGCCGCGGGAGGCGGAGGCGAGGTGCCAGTTGGGATTGGCTGGATACGCCGCCCACGTCGGCTGGGAAAGTATCCTATATCCGCCTACCCTTTCTTTTTGTTCGCTCTGGGCGTCAACCAACCGTTTCGTGCGAACTCTTCTACTCCATTGCATCGAAGCGCAAGCAACTTCGGTTGGTCAGTTCTGGTTCAGAGTTAAGCGGGTCGAAGATGAGGCACAAGAGAGGTGTGTCGTTAGGGGTGGCAATGGGGACCCGTTCCCCGATCCCCGACGGGGAATTCCTCTATTAGGGGACGGGTATGGAAAAAAACCGTTCCCCGTGGGGATGGAAACGGGGAAAATTATCCCCCCGTCGGGGATGGCGGGGACGGGGATGGGGAATTTTTTCCCCGCGGGGACCCGGTTGGGGACCCGAATTTAGTTTAGTCCAATTTAGTTGTTAGATTGCAAACATATTCTCTAGCCCATCATATTCACATTTTCATAAACGGGACAACATAATCTTCAATGAATGCATGCATTCTTTTTTCTTGCCTGTTGATATGATTTTAAAGTTAAAATGGCTATAAGAGCTCTTTTGTTGTGTGAAATTTTCGCGGGGATGGGTCCCCGACAGGCCGATAATTCGAGCAGGGATGGGGACGGGGACTTTCTCTAGAGGCAGGAACGGGGCGGGACGGGGAAAATTTCAAGTCGCGGGGACGGGGACGGGGAGGCACTCCCCGGCGGGGAATGCCCCCGTTGCCACCCCTATGTGTCGTAGTACGTCTCATTCAGAGCAAAAGAGCATCCAAAAACTAAGGACTCAGGAGCTGATAGAAAAAGGGGAGGCTACTGTAGAAAACAAGAACCTTTTGCTATGTGCTGCAGATTAGTGAGTCTTTGGTATGCCAAACTAAATATTGTACGCCAAAATTTGGTCACCAAATTGGTTGCCAATGTTTTGGCCAAATACTAGCAAGAAAATAAACTAGAAAGTCAAGGAAGAAGGTAAGCTTGCCAAAGTTTGATTTGAAACCAAATACTTGTTAAATTTGATCAACACTACTAAAATTTAGTAAAGCAAGCATTAGCAACCACCGGAACACAAACCAAACAGCCCCTTCACCATATTTGTCACGGCGGTCCAACTAGGCACAGGAGCGGAGCGCCCTGCCTAGGCGATGATTAGACGATAAAAATAATAAATAATATCTTATATGATATGGAATTAACTAAATATACTTCCTATAAAGAAAACTAGAGATGACAAACACGCAAATAAGTAGTTCCAAATAGGATAATAAAAGATACAACTAGTTGAGTAGCAGTAGCAGCACGAGGAGTGAGAGCAGCAACAGCAGAGGGGATTGGGATCTTACTTCTACTATTACTGTACTACTACTAGGTACTTACTACTACACTATTACATGTACTACTACTGCTATAGTACGACTACTATTACTATTGCAGTACTGCTACATGTATTACTACTACTTCAGTACTACTACGCCTCCCCCAAGTTCCCCCTCCTCGATCCTGACACCAATGGCTCCGCCCGAGCCAGACGCTGACCCCGAGACCAACTGGAGCTCTTCTTCCCTGACCCCCGAGACCACCGCCCAAGCTCCCCCTCCCCATCGCCTCCCCCATCCAACCCCCATACCTGGCACAGAGGAGTAGTGTCGGTGACGAAGCAGAGTAGAGGAGCGGCAGCGGAGTGCCTCTGCGCCACTACGGCTGCCTCAAGTATGCCGTCCAGTCGAGGCAACCAGTCCTGGCGTCCCCCTCTGGTCGCCAGGACGCCTAGGCGTTGTTTAGGGGATGTCGTGATAACATAGCCTTGACGCATAAATACTATTGCTGTCCTCCCAAAACATGCCGATGAGGAACATAGGTTTGTGACATGACATGCAAGCAACGCACCCAATCATAATGGGGGAAGTATTAATGATCTGATTAAATTTGCATAAAGAGTGAATTAACATGTCATGGCACTCGGAATAATTAATTTCTGAACATCACAACTAGTGTTACTGGCTTCACAGAGATTACTTGTGCCTATGATCTGCCAGATAAGCATCACCGTTCACCGAGAAAATTGTCATTCTGCCACTTTCGAGAGTTGGTTTCGCCCAAATGCCACTCTGAATATTACACACTATAAAATGCCACTCTCAAGAGTTGTCAACTCGCTGGCATGCCATTTTAGAGCTTTAAAATAATTTTCAGCCCATTTTTGTGTTCAAATGACCGTTTTGCCCTTGGGCCCACTCGCAGGTCTCTCTCATATTGTCAATAATTAATTTTAATTATTGAGATGAAGTATGAAGCTGCAATCTTGGCAGTTCTGTGATGGTTACCGTGATCAAGAGCTTGCATGACGCGGCAGGACAAGAACCGTCGAGCAAACGCAAGTCATGAAAACAAAGAAACGAAGATGAAACTACGAACCACGGAACGAACCCAACAAAAAAAAATCAGCCAAGAGCAACGAAACAAAAGGGCAAAACGGTCATTTGAACACAAAAATGGGTTGAAAACTCTAAAATGGCATGCCAGCGAGTTGACAACTCTTGAAAATGGCATTTTATAGTGTGCAATATTCAGAGTGGCATTTGGGCGAAACCAACTCTCGAAAGTGGCAGAATGACAATTTTCTCCCGTTCACCAGAATATTGATTGGGAACTACGCAGTGTTAGGTCATTATTCAGATCTGAAGCTTCTACGCCAGAAGCGAGCTTCTTCAGCTTTTGCTGCTCCAACTCCTACTTAGTCAAGGATATGCCATGACTCACGATCCATCAAGATCAGGATAATAGCAGAAAGCACTGATATTGCATTATCCAATGTCATGCAACCAAAACTGTTGAAATTATTTGGGCTAGACCTATTAATTCACAAATATTTTCTAAAATCCCAAAGGCCCATTAGGTGGAAAAAAAGGATGAAATCCCAATTGTACCACATTGCTAAAGGAGGTGAATGGAGACCAACTTATAAGGGAGGGTTCTCTCCACCTTGCTAGAGCATGCGAAGAGGAGGAGAAGAGGACACAAGTGCGCTTGCTCGCCTCGCCAGGCAGTGCGCGTACGCGACATGCGGGTGAATGGTGCAGTGAAATCGAGTCTGATGGCTTGCACATGCGCAATTCTCTTTTGCAATTTTTGCAACGTGGGACTCAGTGGCGGATTTTACGCATGCACGTATAAATCCATAACCGACTTGTATTGTGCTTGTATTTTACTCGTGCACGTATGAATCTGTAACCGACTCGTATCGTGCTCGGATACTCTCTCTCTGTTATATATACGCGAAAAGAGATCAGATCTCGCTCGCTCGAACCTTTTGCCTTCCACCAGTACTGTGTTGCCTTCTTCTTCCCTGTCCCTTCACCAACGTGCACGGACTGTTGGGAGAGCAGGTCTTCGAAATGTCTGTCCTTGAGATCCTGCACCGGGAGAGAGCAAATCACGTTTTTGAAAAGTGTCTTCATGCGGCTGCTCGCTGGTTTCTTCATCAACGATCGGCTTCGACTACATCGCCTGTTGATCGTCATCGACTTCTACTACCAGTTCGACCACGTCTCCGTTTTAACTTGGTAACACACCCGAACCACATATGCTCTGTTTATCTAATAAGATGCATGAGGTAGACATTACAATTGGTATATTGCTAGTGTCTATTTTATTTATTCTCACTGTCTGCCTCTTATGGTCTTCTCGTTCATCAAATGGATGTTAAGACAGCTTTCCTTAATGGAGAGTTAGAAGAGAAAATCTATATGGAATATAGCGCGATGGATTTGTAGTAAATGATCAAGAGAACAAAGTGTGTAAGTTGCTGAAATCTTTGTATGGCCTTAAGCAAGCACCCAAGCAATGGCATGAGTAGTTCGATAGAACTCTAACATCTGAAGGCTTTGCTATAAATGAAACTGATAGATATGAGTACTACCACCATGGTGGGGGTGAAGGAGTTATTTTGTGTTTGTATGTGGATGACATATTTATATTTGCAATAAATCATGGTGTGATCAATGAGGTCAAGATGTTTTGTCCCAAAGTTTTGATATGAAGGATTCAGGAGAAGTTGATGTAATTCTTATCATCAAGCTGATCAAAGATAGGGATGAGATTACACTTGTGCAATTCCATTATGCAGAAAAGGTCTTAATTAAGCCGTTTCGGCTATATGGACAACAAGCCTTCTTCAACACCTTATGATGCTACTTTAATACTTCGGAAGAACCGAAGAATTGCTAGACATCAACTGAGATACTCTCCAATTATTGGTTCGCTTATGTACTTAGCTAGCGCTACAAGGCCTAACATCTCGTTTGCTATGAGCAAATTGAGCCGATTTGTGTCTAACCGGGGTGATGATCATTGGCGTGCTCTCTCGAGAGTAATGCGCTATTTGAGAGGCACTATGAGTTATGTAATTCACTATACTAGGTATCCTGGTGTACTTGAGGGTTATAGTGATTCTAATTGGATATCTGATGCTAATGAGCTCAAGGCCATGAATGGGTATGTATTCACTCTTGGTGGTGCTACTGTCTCATGGAGGTCTTGTAAACAGACCATATTAACGAAGTCAACCATGGAAGCAGAACTCACAGCATTGGATACAGCCACTGTCGAAGTAGAATGGCTTCGTAAGCTCTTGATGGACTTACTGGTAGTTGAAAAATCGATACCGGCTATCCTTATCAACTGTGATAATCAAACGATTATCGTGAAAGTGAACAGTACGAAGGATAACATGAAGTTCTCAAGACAGCTAAAAAGATGATTGAAATCTGTCAGGAAATTGAGAAACTCTGGAATGATAGCTTTGGATTACATCCAAACTGCTAAGAATCTGACAGATCCATTTACAAAGGGTATATCACGAAACGTGGTAGATAGTACATTTAGGGAGTTGCGAATGAGACCTACCAAATAGTTAATCACAGTGGTAACCCAAACTTTGTGATCGGAGATCCTGTGAATTAGTACCTAGATAATAACAAGCTATTGGATTAAATGAAAAAGAGTGCATTCTACATCCCACTCCGTGAAAAATATCGTACTCTTAAAATCTGTGATGCAGGTTGACAATGGTCTTAATGTGTTCTATTGGTTTTTAAAATTAACAAAGATGTTGTCCCGCAGAGCATTCTTGAAAGAACATACCTATATAAGTTCGACTATTGGTCATAGTCTATGAGACATGAGTACTCTCTAAGAAACTCATGAAGAGGCCAATGAGTATGACTTATATGCTCCACCCAAGGGGTAGATTATCGGCAGCCTAGTATCAGTTAGGGCCTTAAGTGAAACTTGTCTGAGCAAAACTTGCAATTCAAGACATAGTCCATTGTTCAAGTTGTAGATGAATGTAGCTTATAGTCCGGGTGCAATTCAAGGCACAGTCCATTGTCACCAAAAGCTGGTATAAAAATAATACTTTGGAACAGACAAAGACCTATGGGACCTCTGGGATCTGGTGGGGGGTTGTTGGAATTATTTGGGTTAGACCTATTAATTCACAAATAATTCCTGAAAATCCCAAAGGGCCTTTAGGTTGAAGAGAGAAGAAAACTTAATAGTACCACATTGCTAGTGGAGATGGATGGAGACCAACCTATAAGGGAGGGTTCTCTCCACCTTGCTAGAGCATGAGAAGAGGAGAAGAAGAGGACACACGAGCGCGCTCGCTAGTCTCACCTCGCCAGGCAAGGCTAGGCGGCACGCGTACGCGACATGCATGTGAATGGTGCAGCGAAATCAAGTCCGATGGCTTGAACATGTGCAGTCCTCTTTTGCAGTTTTTGTAGCGTGGGACTTAGTGACGGATTTTACGCATGCACGTACAAATCCGTAACCGACTCATATCGTGCTCGGATTTTACGCGTGCGCATACGAATTTGTAACTGACTCGTACCGTGCTTGGATACTCTCTGTTATATATACGCGAACAGATATCAGATCTCGCTCATTCGAAACTTTTGCCTTCCGCCAGTACTATGCTGCCTTCTTCTTCCCATCCTTTCGTCGGCGTGCACCAACTGTTGGGAGAGCATGTCTCCAAAACGTCCGTCCTTGAGATCCTGCACCGGGAGAGGGCAAATCACGTTTTTGGGAAGCGTCTTCACGCGACTGCTCGCTGATTTCTTCATTAACGATCGGTTTCGACTACATCGCTTGTTGATCGTCATTGACTTCTACTACCGGTTCGGCCACGTCTCCGCTTTAACTCGGTAACACACGCGAACCACATATGCTCTGTTCATCTAATAAGATGCATGAGGTAGATATTACAATTGGTATATTGCTAGTGTCTATTTTATTTATTCTCACTATTCTATCTTTAATTATAGTTATAGTTTATTTTTAGAATAAATTCATCATTAGTATATGTCTAATATTCCAACAAAAATAGTCGAAATTTCCTAGAGCACACCTTGTTTTCTCATCCAGGATTGTTGTTACTGGCACAGTCAATTCCAACGTCCTACTTTTGACACCCCACACAAAAGAAAACACTTGTTTTGGTTAGGTTGCTTTCCTCGGCAACTTTCAGAAATCAGAAGCAGCACCTGGTGTTGCTTACTTTCTATTTGATCTCTCAGGCTCATAGTGTTTCTCCATCCTCCACAAGTACACTGAAAAATATGCTAGTTCTAAGTTCTGCGTTGACGCCATTTTGATATAGAGAAAAGGCACCATTTCATACATCAAACTGGACAAGAGGCGTCCTGAGAGGCTGAGATTATGATCCATATTAACACGTTATTCTTGCAGCTGATATAGCGCTCAGTGCTCGCAAGTTTAACCTGATAGATTAAATTGCCATGGAATATCAGGCAAACGATGCTAAGGCTATAAGCACCCTGGACGCCGACGTCGCAGCCGCCCAGAGGAAGAGCGCCTCGCGGTGGAGGCCGCCGGAAGCGAGGAAGGCCTTGAGGAGGAGGCGGGGCACCGGAGGAAGAGCGCGTGGAGGCGTAGGGACACGGCCGCATCCAGATCCCCAACTCCGCCCAGGAGAGTGGACTTAGCCGGCACCGATGTGAATGCGGGAGCCATGCGCGCCGGCGGAGGCGACGGCCGAGGTGTCCTTCGCTTTCGCTTGTTCGGCTTTCGGGATTGGGCTAGGGGCGGATCGGGGATTTGATGGTCTGAAGTTGATCACAAACTGCAGAGCCATGCTTCGAGCCTGCGACTGCCGTTCGATCAAAACCAGGCCAGTAAGCTACAAGATTCAGCTGATCGCGATTAATGCGTGCGATCCAATTAGGCCGAACGAAATTTGGATTCAGCCCAATCATCCAATATGACCCAATTTTCTTCATTCTTCTCGCTTAGGCTATCGGGGCTTAGCATTGATGGCCTCTCATCTCAGAATGATGAAGGCTGTTTAGTTTCACATTTCTACCAGGTGCCCAACAACTCTATTGGGGGAGAGAGAATTACTTAGTACTCCCTTCGTTTTTTAATAGCTGACATGGTAATTTACTATTCAAACTTTGATGTTATTTTCTTAACGATGAATATTTAAATATTTACAAAGACATAGTATTATTTAAGTATTTTCTTGACAAATCTAACGCTACCATTTTCCATTTTCTCTAACTAGATATTTTGGAATAAGTCCATTTTATACTTATCAACTTAAAAAAAAAGCCAATTAACACCCTTAACTACAAAACCAGGTATTAATCAATTTACACCATAAGCCGGTTTTGATGATTTGGATCCCGCTCGAGATGGTTTTCATCATATTAGTAGCCACGCTATCGAGTTTTTGGTAATAAATATCCAAATCAAGAGTATTGACATCAACATCATCAATCTCTTTCTCACTTCTTCTCTCTCTATACATTATATTTCTTCTTCTCGTTATCGCTCCTCCTCTCATTTGGATCTACATTAGCAAAATCGATGATATAGCTGCAACATAGCAAAAACCACAAAAATCACCATCCATGTTTGGAAAATCGCTCAACAAAACCGATTTAAGTTGTAAATCGACCCAGTTTTGTAAGTTTAAAGTGCTAAATACCCTATTTATAGCTGGTGGTGTTAAACGACCCTTTTAGAAAGTCGAGGAGCATAAAACAGAATCATTCAAATATTTTTAATGTTATCATACATTAAAGTTTAAATGGTAAAATCAACCGTACTAGTTATTATTTAAAAAAGTGCTAACCACCACACGTCCCCCGTGCCATCATTTTTACATGAGGTAAAAATAAGACGGGCGGCAAAACGGCGGTACAGCACAGCAGAGGATAGCAGTACTGCACCTGCAAGAAACGGCCAACGCTGCAGCACATTAGACGACTTGACGAGCCAGGAACCCAGGACCAGGCCGCTACAGTACGTCGTCGCTAGATATCGGCCGGATCGAGGCCTCCCTCCCATCCATCGGGCAGTGCGCGCGCGCGGCAGGCGCAGGCAGGCAGGCAGGCAGGCGAGGACGACTCCTGAACATGGCCTTGGGCTTTTGGCACGATCGCGCACGCAGCGCGTGTACAAACGCCCGCAGGCGTGAGTCGTGAGCAGGCGAGCGAAGCCTTATTACTAGCAGCTAACCTCGTGTCTCCCCCTTATTAGCAGCTGCCTCGGAACTCCCACCCCCCTCCCTCCATACAAAGCCCCTCCTCCAGCTTGGCTTGGGCCGAGTATCATACTGCGACGGATTTCCAGATTCCGATGCTTAATTTGCATGGCCTCCTCCTCTTGTGGATCGCTTCTTTTAATCCTTCGGCTTGAGTTAATTTGAACTTTCGAATTTGAACCTATACTGGCGTACTACTAATATACTTGAGTATTAGTATCACCCTACTTTAAGTTGGGGTTTTTAATCCGTGTGACTAGGGGTACTATTGGTATTGGTTCGGGTGGAATTGATTAAACGGGTTGGTTTTTAGTTTGGTTTGGCCTTTGGATAGGTGGGAACGAGTTGAACGGGTTTGGTTTTTTAGCTTGGTTTATTAGCTTTGGATATGCGGTAATGGGCTAAGGCCTCTAATGGTTTGAGGTGGATTGGATTTGCAGTGCAAACGGTTTGGTTGGGTGTGGGTTCTAAATTTTTGTGTTCTAAATGGTTTCAACCTATGGGCACAAATGTGGCTTCAACCCATGAATTTTGCTGTGGGCTCCGTGCCTCCTCCAAACCCTCACGAGTCATGATCCAAACGAACTTTGCAAGATATGGATACATTCTCTTTTGTTAGATGCGAGATTGTTTTTTTCTTTTAGGTTGCCCAGGCAATAATTGTTTTCTTCTTTTTCTCTCGGTAAAAATTCTCTTCAAAAGTTTCAATTCGCAAGAGATAGATGCTACTGTAAAAATGAATGTTTTTAACTTGTGAGCAGGGTTTGAATTATCGTCGATAATCACCTGATTATCGTGATAATCGAGGTTATCGACATGGCACGAAATTAATTACCGGACGGTAAACTGAGAAAATTCAAAAAAAAATAAAAAATTTAGAAAAAATTATACGGCGTAAATATTGCAATTATCGAGACATATCGAGCGATAATCGCTCAAAAAATGACCCACGGGGAAGTTCGTTTGGTCAACTGATTTTCGAGGCAAATATCGCGATTATCGCCAAATATTTAGCGAAAATTGATGATTTTTGAATTTTTTTTTCAAAAATTTTAATTTTTGAAACTATGCGATTTTTAACGATTTTCGGATCATTTTTTACGATTATCGAAAATCACTGTTCATTCAAAAAATCACAAAAACGGTGTTGTGAACCCTACTTGTGATTAGTTTTATACTGACATACTTTCGTCATTTCTTTATTTCTCAGTAGATGATGGGGCCCATGAATTGTGACCAACACTGGACAACTTTCAGCCTCATTTCTTAACCAGCTGCCTGATTAGATTGTTTTTGTTACCAGAAACACGATTTAGCTGAGTTGCAGTATAGGATTTGGGTTCATAATTTGCTACTTTTTCTTTTAATTTTCACTGTGAATATAAATTCCATATCCTAAACTGATTCGGATTTGACGAATCCGATTTATATAATAAATCCGGTAACTATGGTTCTTCATGCCATCTATTGGGGTGGTTACTGTATGTTCTCGTTTGGATAGGATTTTATGGCCTAGGCTTTCTTGTTTTTCTAACTTCTTCTTAAAGCAAAAGTGAAGCACCATTTTTTTAAGTCAGGTGATGATGCAATCAACTAACTATTAGACTAGTGCTAATGTGCATTGGAAAGAAATTTAGCACATAATCCCTCCGGTTACAAATAGTAGTCGGTTTAGGATATGTGCAATCAAACTTTTAAAACTTCAGCTATCGATATCTTTTAAATATTAGATTAGATGCACGAAAATCATATGTGTAGATTCGTCACGAAACACACTTTTATAATATTATATTTTTATTATATTTTTTTGATTATATTAAATAAAAATTAGTGATCAAAATTGAGTTTTAAGGCTATACCGATGTCCAAAACGACTATTATTTGTGACCGGAGAGAGTATTAGTTGTTCGTGGAGCATGTTACCTTTGGGTTTCACCAAGTAACTTTTGATGTTTCATAAATTTAAAGTAAAATAAAGCCACGAATGGATGTTCGTCTAGTTAAGCATTTGTTGGTTAATGCTGTTATTACTATTTATTGCACCATATTTGTTTTGCATTGTAGGTCTCCATATTTTAGACCATAGTGCTTCAACATTGTGAACGTGCATGTACATTGATCCTGATAATAGGGGTTGTAAGTTGTAACTATGCAGCATGAATCAAACAACTAAAATTTGAATTTAACAAACTTCATCCATGTTTACATTTGTCTTTCCCAATGGAGTGGCTCAACTTCAGTTGTAGGTTATACCATGGTGTACATTTCATCAGTATTGTCACCTCATTGTCTTACGCTCTGGATTTCTCTGGTTTGATATCATGTCAATGTTAAATTATAGTTCTTATAGATTAGTCTCTTATACAATAACATCATGCATGCCACTAATGTAGACAAGTTATCCATACCATTGTGTCGTTGAGACAAGGTAGAAAGTAAAATTGAAATATCAGGTATCAGTGTTCCTTTACAGCAGGTGATTGCATAAAAATCATTAGAATACACACACACGCATGCACACATAATGTCCTATTCTGTACGCAAGTGTACAATAGTTATTCTGCGTATTGGTCAGATAAGAGTGTACAAACCATCACACGTACGCCCACTTTATGTGTTAACTAAGCCTATCAGTTATGTGGCTAACCAATCAGGAAACATGTTTCCTTATTTGTACATAAATCTTTTTTTCTTTATTTAGTCATAACTTTTTATTATCTGCTCTGATTCATGAACAGTTTTCACCAGTAGCTTACTGACGATGAGAGCAACATAATTGAAATAACCTTGGTAATTAACCTTGCATAAGAGCTAATTAAATTAAAATAATGCACATAATTAAACTAATTAATAAAGTTGAATTGCATAGTTCAATTGTTATAGATTAAATGTAATGGAATAAATTGCAAAAATTCAATAATTCATTGCATTTCAGATCGCTAATTTCATAAATAATTAATTGAAATGAGGTCATTAAAATAAAATAAATCACATGATTAAATCAAACTAATTAGCAAAGGATTAATATTACAACTTAACTATTACAAATTAAGTGCTATGAATTATAGCGTGAATACTTAATTACAATTTTGATAGCAAATTACATAAATGAAAAATTACATTTCCAAAAATGAAAATTACAAGAATATAAATTATAAAAAAACCGATGATCTTCTGATCTTCATTTGTAAACTCTGCATGATAGGAAAATTTTATTAATAGATAAAAGCAATAGATTAATATGGTAGGAAAATCTAAAGGGGCTAAAATTAGAATTGTCGTCAGACCCGTATAATTTGGTATCGCGCACTGATATAACAGATTCATTCGAGACTGAATCGACACCTCTCACTAAATTAGGTATCATCATCTGGCAATTATACAAACTTGATAATTAAATTGTAGACGCATGTATTTTAAAATATCGCACGATAGAAAAGTGAGTTTCTCGTGTAAAAAAGTAAGAGTCCACATTAAATAGGATAAACATGTGCACTGTAGATCAGGATGGCCAACCGAAGCTCTCTCTCCATCTCAAAGCCTTAGGACATAAGGCAAAGCACCCCCATATAACACAAATTTCAGCACAAGCCTCACAAGTTATACCATCATTCAAGCCTCAAGGTAAGCAAACACCACAACCAAAGCCGTAGCCTCAAGAGAGCTCAAGCACCACACCAAGTAACACAAGAGAGTAACCACTGTCAAGACCTCAACAGCACCAAGGCAAGGTCAAGGAGCACCCAAGCCTAAGGAGCCAGAGGGGAATCAAGGACAAGGGAGGACAGCCACAACTACATCACAAGACCTTCACCCCGCTACCACAACCTTCTATTGATCACCCCAAATCCCATGTAAACAGCATGCTTGACAGTAGTAACATAGAGTAGCAATAGTATCAACCTAGGTTTAGCATTGGCAAAGTGTAGACTAAAATCATTAGGGTCTCAATTAATTGACGCCATGGGGTTGCATCGAGCATGCCTAGCAAACCATCCATGGTCCCCAACGCACGATGAATTATTAGGTGTTGACACGGTGCCATCCAACCCAAGCATAAATTATAAAATCATCATAGACCCATCTTACCATTCAGCATCGTACTTGATATGGACTATTTCTTTTAATCCAGATCGTTATAATCTGGACCCACCATGATCAATGTGTAGATCTTTGTCTTTTCTAGCTGCTGACTAATGGAATAAACAGACATGTCAACCTTGATCACACGGTGAATCACATGGACACCAAATATATAGTCCAGAGAACAGAACAAAATTCAGCAACAACTCGTTAAAAAACTAGCTAGCTAGGTTGATTCATTTTCATAGCTAGCTGCCATATCCAATCTCGATTGCTCGTGTTTTGGTCGCACTCTCGTTCCGAAATCGTACGGGTCTATCAATCTTACAAAGTGAATGCGGAGACTTGAGGTCATGCAGGAGGAGACGTGATGTTTTTACAGGTTCAGACTTTCTTCGGAGAAAATAATAAATCTACTTGTGTTTTTGTATTAAGAGAATTGCAATAGGGTACCGTGCTCGAGAAGAACAGTGTGCGACTAATGTTAATAAATTCATGCGGTTATGCCAGAAACATAGGCCTTGTTTGGCAGAGTTCTAGATCCTAGCTCCACCTTAAAGCTAAAACTTGTAGGCTAAAATAGATTGAAATTAAGTTTATATTTTATCCTAAAATATAAACAAGATGATTCATCTAAATACTCTAAATATACCCATAGCTCTAGCTCCATAGATTTGATGAAACTAAAAATATCCAGCTCTATCAGATTCTCCGCCAAACACCCCCATAGTAACACATGCATGTTTCTTTTGGCCGCAGATGGTTAATCACAGTGGAAATATACTCGTCTGAGAAGTAGGGCCCACATGGCTGATTGTGAATTCGACGGACCAGAGGTTGATCGATGACCGGATCGACTCGAGCAATTCTTTTCTACCAAAGTACACGCGGAAGCTATTTGAACAAGTTATTGTTCCGATAGCTACTATAGACATTAAATTTATTTTATTAAGGATTATTTAATGCCATCAGCTCCTTCCAACCTAACCTGCCAACCTGCGTATCAAACTACTACTACGTACGTATACTCATCTGAAAAAGACGTCGCCTCTCATTTGCTGCCTAAAAGAAAGGTTCCATTGCATGCATCATGCATAAGACGGAAACAACCGCTTGCCGTTGAATGTTGATACAAGCTCACGAATAAGCAGCGTGTGCAGGCAAGCAAGGTAGGCGAGGGCGACCCGGGCGTGCCATCTGCTGCGTGCGTGGGTGCCGTGATCCGTGACATGTACAACAGTTGCACAATTGGACCGAGCTACGTACGTCGGTTTCACGCGCCGGCGATGCCGCTTCCGTGGCCTAGCTCGCTTTTGAGTTGTCCGACGGCAAGCATATGCACGCACGCATAGGCACATTAGCATGGGGCTCGCGTGGAATCTCACTGGAAAGCTTCCTTCAGCCTGTGTTGGATTGATTGGTGTGGTTGGGTGAATGCATGGGAGTATAGTACGGCCATAGCTTTAGATTGTGTGTGTGCCAGAATTCTGGTTTTGGTGCCAAGGTGCCTTGTGCTCTGGAGAACAATTCCAAATATATACAAGCATCTTAATTTCGAATGATTATGCGTGCTGCATCTGTAACAAGTGCCATTACGTACGTGGTTGTACGAATGGCGCTTATGGATAGCTTTACTGAAATGCCGAATGTTTATATGCCGTTTTTTTTCGTACTCAAATGTTCATGCGACATATTTTTTTTGCAGCCAAATTAAGGACAATACAATGGAGTACAAATTGGTACAGCATTTAAATGCAAAATATCTGTAGAGCCCACCACCAATGTTTATGCAACATTTTTATTTGCAACCAAATTAAGGATAATGGAGTACAAATTAGTACAGCATTTAAATGCAAATATCTATAGAGCCCACCGCCAACGTGTTCGGGAAAAAGATATATTTTTTTACATGAGCATGCAGCTTGTGAGAAATTTTTTCTTATCTGCACATCAATCCTCGTTATAAAGATGCATACTGCATATAGAGGTGGGCGTCGTGCCGTGCCGTGCCGGCCCGGGCCGGGCCCATTGTGCTTCGGGCCGAAACCGTGCCGTGCCACGACAGCCCATCGTGCCCACCGTGCCGGGCCGACTCACCTTTGGCGAGCCCAAGCCCGGCCCATTTGCGCTTCGTGCCGTGCCGGCCCAAGCCCGACCCATTTTTACTATTGTGACGAACAAAGAAATAAAACAAATCACTACTACTAAACTACCTATTTTAATTACATAAGAGACTAATCACATCAACAAAATATCAAACAAAAATGCAATGCTTGAAGATGCCCTGAATCAACAATATCTGCCAACTTTTAGGCCTTAGTTTGTGATTTCGTGCGTTCGTCGCGTCGCGGCCGCGTCGCCGTCGTGCCTGGTTCCGGGCGACGTTCGTGCTCTGATTCGCGTCTGCGGCCGCCGAGCAAATCTTGCGTCGTGCTTTGCACCGTGCCATCCCATCGTGCTTCGGGCCGGCCCAAAAAAGCCCGGCCCAATGCCCACCTCTAACTGCATACAAGGAAAACTACATCCGGAAGGAACAAAAAAACTAGCTGAGTTCACTCCGTATATTATAGATGCAAGGTTTCTGGCGTTTTGGTAATGCCCACGTTGATTTCGAACGACGTGCTAGCTTGGCGTTGCGCTATATCGCCCGATTCATGCCCCGATTGATACGGATTAAATATTTTGGTGCGGTCGTTTGGCTGATACGATACTGTAGCGCAACATCAAAGCGCTTGGTGGGTGAATGAGAGGTCGCGCTTGCGCGCGATTTTTCCCGCACGACGTGGGGCGTCCGTGCCCGTGGGAGCCCAAAGCCCTTTGAAAACTTGAGTATTACATCTAGGCCCCTAAAGAAATCCGAGATTGATTTTTTTCGTGTTTTTTTGCACAAAGCCCCTCCGAAAACTACAAAATTATAATAATGCCCCCAAAAACCGGGAATTGATTTTACCCTATCAAAATTACGTCCATGCCCCCGAAAAACCAAAAATTTAGTTTTCCCCGCTTTTTGCATCTTAGAAAATTTTCCTTACATAAAAGTCTCCCAGAAATTCGGTAATTACATCCAGGACACCAAAAAATCAAAAAAAAAAAGTTTCATTGAGCTTTTGCATTCGCAGAAGTTGGAGACCTCGAGACCCCAAAAAATCCCCAAAAAATGGTATTTTCTCGAGCTTTTGCATTCCATAAATGTTCCTTTGCGCAACCAAAAATACGGAATTTGCTTCTTTTTTTTTGGAAAAGACCCCAAAAATTTACAAAATTACATCAGGATTCATTTTTTGTGAAAACATCCGATTCCCTTTTCCCCTAAAAGGCCCTCAAAATTTTAGATTTCGATGATTTTCTCGAAGAGGTCTTTGAAAATTTTTAAAATTACATCGAGATACATTTCCCCCAAAAATCTCTCTGAGAAATCCAAATTTTAACAGTATCATTTTGCCTTGCAAAAAAAAAACCCCCAAATTATTTTATTGACACGATAGCGTATCATGACTGGCGCGACGTGCGCCACGTCCACACATCTAGTTACCAAAAAAAGATCGTCTCTTTTAGTCTCTTCTTTTTTAAAAAAATTAGGGTCAGGAGCTTTAGCATTTCTGTAAAGAAGGAAGAAATAACAAACGAGCTACATACGCACACACACGCAATACTCGCCTCCTCACGCGCACCCGCGTCGCTCTAGAAAACGCGGATAGACTGGTCGAGCCTTGCACAAGCTAACCAGTCGAGCCAAAGCAACAACCGCTCTTTTAACCTTTTCCACTAAGTCATCGGTGTGATCCAAAAACCTGTCTCGACAGTCAATGCTGGTCATCAGGATCTAGAAGCCAACAAAAAGCATTGCCTGTCCACGACGACTCCTACAAGCCAAGCTACCGCCTACCGTATGGCTGCATCCAAGCAAGCATGCACATTAGTGGTACTGGTAACTGGTAAATAGTAAATCCACATAGTAACTCTCCTCTTATCAAGCTGACCAGTACTGCTGAGCACTGACTGCTGCGCACCTGGCCAGTTGCCAGCATTAGCTCGGCAGCGGAGGTTATACCAATGTCCAATGTACAAATTGCCGAGCAACAGGAACACTACCTTAATAAGCACACGTCTCGTACTACTTGCTACACCACACTCCAGCGAGCTGCAAGATAAACACAGCATCCTTGTCAACAGTGACACCAGTGCACCACCGGCCGCGCGCCTTATGCCAGAGAAGCCTCCGCCGCTCCGCCCCCGTCCAATGGCGGCCGGGAGCTGGGCCCGGTCCCTCCACTGCAAGTCCACTGCGGTTGAAGACGTGGCCGCCACCGTCGCGGCACTGCCCAAGAAGCCCCACCTCCTCCTCCTCCTCCCCCGCTCCAGCTGCGCCAGCTCCGGCGACGCACACAAGAAGGTCTCCACATGTAAGCCCAAGCCGAAGTCGAGTTCAAAGCCAAGTCTGGCCAAGCCTAAGAAGCCCAAGGCTAAGCCGATTTCCTCTGTGCCGCCGTCGCCTCCTCCGGGCCCGGTCGGCCCGCTCCCGGCGCTGACCGAGCTCCCGGCGGGACACTCCTCGCGGCAGGTGGTCGAGATCATCTTCCTCTCGTCGTGGTCTCCGCTTCCGCCGCCGCAGATCCCGCCGGGCGCGCCCACCATGACCGGCGGCGCGTTCGCGGGGGAGGTGGAGATGCTGTTCCGCGTCCACAACCCAGCGCGCGCCGTGGCGCGCTTCGAGGACTACCGCGCCGCCGTGCGCGCCCGGGCGGGCGGGGCCGCGCGCAGCGCCGCCGACGGCAACGAGATGATGCGCTTCTCCCCGGCGCCGCCCTACGGCTGCTCCTCCGCCGCGGCCGCCGCAGGCGGAGAGAACTCCCTGCGCATCCGGACCTTCGACGGAAGCGGCGGCGCGCACGCCAACGGTCGCGGGCCCTCATCCAGCAGGCGGGCCATGTTCCTATGCAGGGTGATCGCCGGCCGGGTGGCGGAGAGGGCAGGCTCCGGCTGCGACTCCAAGCCTGGGCCCTCGCCCGGCAAGGACTACGACTCCGTGCGTGCCGGCAAGGGCGAGCTGGTAGTGTTCGACCGGCGAGCCGTCCTCCCCTGCTTCCTCGTCATCTACAAGCTGTAAAAAATTTTTGCATCAACCCTGCTGCTAATTAATGTTGTCACTATGGGTTAATTAATCATCAATTGCGCATAGATCACGCTTGCCCGTGGCGCTCTTGCAGCGGTAGTACTACATGTACTGTGCGCGTACAGCTTCTGCGTGAGTTTAAGTCGTGTGCAGTCGGCCAGTCGCTGTACTGCACCGCCTGTAACTGTACATGCTTGTCTTGCGTTCTTTGGCGGATACGTGCAGTGAGCGAGGGCCGAGTAGTTATACGTGCTTTATTCCCCAGAGTTGTCGTGTTCGATGGGGAGGGGAGGGGAGGCTTTTCAGTTTTTCTTCTGGAGGAAAGACGGAGGTAATGGTGGGATGGAGCCAGCCGGCCGGCCGGCAATGGCATCAGCGCGCGCATGTTTGGGACGGCGTGTCACTGGATGGGATGGATGGCTGACCTAGGCGTCGTTTGGGTTTGGCGCTGCTCGCCTGCCTCGTCTTTAACTCAGGCGCGTCTGTTCGCCATGTGAGCTACAGCTACTCACTCACTTCTATCCATGGAGTAGCGTGCTGCTACATCTACTTACAGATCTTTGTGAGAGCGAAAGGATGGCTTCGTGGAGAAAACATGTGCTTTTGTCAGTATCTTTGTAGCAGAATATGGATCAAAATTCATATATAGCTACATGGATGGATGGTAGAAACTAGGAAGGAGATTTGCAGGACTTTCTTTAGACGGTATATTCAGAGATGAACATGGGTGTGCAGATCTTCTCGAAATTCTGTGCTGGTTATTCATACGTTCTTTGAACATGGATATACCCCGTCTGGCTCGTATAGTGCCAAATCAATCATTTCAGAAAGACAGGAACACATCGTCTTCGTTTGATTTAAATATTGCCACTCCCACCCCAGCGCTGGGGGAAGGGATTGAATAATGGGTTTGTATGCTCCGCATGCTTATATTACTCAGCTTTTCGCGCCTTTCCTTCAAAGTAATTAGAAGTACTAGCTTCTCATCTTTCCATGAACGGAAGAATACAATATAGTACTTCTACTTCTTGCTTCATACTACTGATTACATTCCAGCCACCAGTGCTGTACTATCACCATCATCACCAGCGAACCTTTCTTGCGATCATGCCTTTTTTACTTCCCCGAATATGTTCCTTATTTGAACAGAAGGGCATTCAATCCCAGTAAGGGTTTGAAAAATCGATAAAAATTGTTTAAAAATTGTGATTTTCAACCGTATCAAGATATCAATTCAAAATTTCAGAAAATCTATCCAAAAGTTCCCTAAATTTTTTGAATTTTTTTGTGTGAAGTCCTGAGGCAACGCTAATGATGCTGTAAAATTTTTAGGTAATGATCAGACATACATATTTTTTTAAAATTCTGATAGTGCTACTGTCTTTGTATATGCACTTCTGTTTTTGATTTTCTAGGTGCACTAAATGAAGTCTAATATTTACGAAAATTTATCTACTAGGTCATGAGAAAGTTCTAATAATTTTGTAAAATTTGCAGATTATGATCAAACCTGCATATTGTTTTAAAATTCGGAAAGTGCTACTGTCTTTGTATAGCTCTTTTGTTTTTGATTTTCTACGGGCGCTAAATGAAGTCCAATATTCTTGAAAAATTTTCCATAAGATCCTTAGGCACTTTTTATGATACCATTAAAATTTCAGAGCATAATCAGGTTTGTAAAGTTTTATAAAAATCTGACAGTGTCTGTTTATTTTCATTAACTGCTATTTTTTATTTTTCAAAAGCACTAAATGAATTAAAAAATTATTGAAATTTCACTGAGGTGTTTTACATATTAATTGGGATTTATTCGGATTTTCTAAAAAATTTTCCCATTTTATGCAATTTTTTATTTTTTTATTGAGTGTGCCGATTTTCGATGTAATGTGGTCAAAAATCGAATAAAATCGGTCTATTTTTGTTTTGATCGAAAATTAGTCGATTTTCGTTTTTTACCGCTTTTTGACCACTGAATTTGAGAAGTTTGACTTTGCAAATCGTTCAGTTTCATCCGATTTTTGATGAAAATCAGTACCGATGGGGTGACGATTTTCCAACTCGGTTCGGTAATTTAAACCCTGCTTCCAGTTGCGAGCACATCTTGAACACTGAACTGGATAGGCTGAACTTAGTCTGTAGATCAAAACGAGTTGAGACCAAGGATCCAAAAACCGGCGAAAATTCGGATTTTGGACCCCTCCGATATCCTAAATCTCAGCCGGATAATTTTTTTTAAAAAGTTCAAATTGCTACAGCGATTTCGGATTTCTCGGTGATTTCGATCAAAATTTGGTGGTTTTTTTTACCGGATTTTAATTTTTGTGCATTGGATTTGATTGGATTTAGGGTCAAGATTATCCACAAAAAATTTCAAAAAATTTTGACATGTTTTTGACTATTTTCTGGTTGGTTCAATTTTTTCGGTTAGGACTGTCCGAATTTTTTAAAATTTCTCAAGATTGATCATCATCTGAAAATTTTATGAGAATATTATGGATGTGTTAAGACCATTCACAATTTTTTTTAAAATTTTCTAAAGTGGTTTGAACTATTTTTCATTTAAGTAAAATTTGTTACTCCGTCTTTACTAGCACTATTTGAATTTTTCAAAATTCCTAAAGATTGATCATCATTTGAAAATTTTATAAGAATATTATGAATGTGTTAGGACCATCCACAAAATTTTTCAAAAATTTCTAACGTGGTTTGCACCATTTTCCATTCGGTTGAAATTTACCGGTCAACCTTTTATCAGGACAGTGGCACTGTTAGATTTTTAAAAAATTCCTCAAGCTTGATCATTATCTGAAATTTTAATGGGAACATTAGTGATGTGTCATGACCATTAAAAAAATTTCAAAATTTTTTGATGTCATTCGAACCATTTTTTGTTCAGTTGAATTTTATCGTGATTTCGGAAATTTCGGATTTCTCAACGAGATCTCAGATTTCTCGATTTATAAAAAACAGATTTGGATTTTGGTTTTTGAATTTCGTCCGAAATTTTCGAATCTCGCCGAAATTTCAGATTTCGGTCGCTTCCAAGATAGGGTCTGAAAACGAAATTTGAATCACTGGTTGGGACAATTGCTCAAAGCCATTCAAATTTCCAAGAATGCCATCCTTGCATATTCTGTGGATAGCAATTCTGCAGGCATAAAAATAGTGTCCCAAAATTTAAAATTTTTGAAAGATCAAATCTGAATTTCAAAGAACAGCAGCTAGTAACATTCAACCGTACAAAAACTTTTCAGGTAACCCAGTCTAAAGTTTGAATCCATCCTTCCAATCTCTGGTCCTCAAATAATTATCTTTCAGCTTTCAGGTATAGTTTGTACTCACTTTCTAGTCCAATTGAATCTACCCAAACATAGGGGAATCCATGTATAAAGCACACCTGCACAAGTTACTTGAAAAGCTCAAACTTCTAAAGGCCTTAAAAGGCAGGCAACCCAAATAAGTAGAAAACTTAAGGTGTCATGACTCAACTTTGAACCAGTTCATCTCCAAGGTACATTCACATAATCAGTTTTGACAGTCCTGGGGCCACAGTTCTGTGGTTTGGGGACCATACAATTAAAGATGCATTTGAAATATAAGTCTTGTTTCAATGTGTATGGTAAATTTGTATGCATAAGTTGATGTACATACTTGTGCAGTAGTAGATGTACATTTCTCCACGATTCGCGGGTTTTACGGCGAATACGGTAACCATAGTCCTAATCCTATGGTCCCCTCCACCACTGGTGTATTCATGTACTGATGCTGGAATGTGCATTAGCAATATTTTACTTGCAACAGATGCTATCTTGTATCTTCTAATTATAATATACAGAGAAGACTCGCGGAATCATAGGTCTAATTAAATCGGAAAGACAACACAGCTGCAATGGAAGAAGTTGGTGATTTGTTTAATCCTGAAGGTAAGAGAGGATACATCAGGCATCAGCAGTTCAGCACATGAATGGCCTTTAAGTCCAAGACAAGATACAGCAATAAGAAGTACTATTCTTCACCTGGACTCTCCTAGTATTTCCGGCCTACAAAAACATGCGCGCGCACACACACACGAGGGGTCATAAGTTCATCGGTACATCACATGGTTATAGTAACACCTCTTTCTTGATGTACACCTCTTTATCCTGCATGAAAGGCTGAACCGCTGAAGTAATTAGTAGTTGGCTACTGAGTACTGACAGGAAAATGATTTCCAAAATTGAATGGTCACTCCTTGTCAAGTGCTGTCCCAGAAAACCAGCAGCGACCTCATTTATTGGCAGCTATAATTGTTATCTACTCGGTTGTCTACCGACAAGGAAATGGTAGAACAACACTGACGAGATATGTTAGTATATAACATGGGAACAATGCTAAAACTGCAGATGACAAAGTGGAGATTGTTATTGGCATATTGTAGCCATCATCTTGGCTTATGATTTCCTTACAGGTAAACTGATGATATTTCACACACCAATAACTGTGAAATTTCGTACCTCCTAGTTTAGTTAGTCATCCAAAGTTCAGACTCAACAGTGCTGGGCAAGCCATTAACTAGTGCTTGGCATTGGAGGAACAGGAAGGGATCAAGACTTGTAAAGAAATGCAATAGTCCTTTAAGCAAGGAACAAGCATGATTGCTTGAGTTGGGCGGCTACTGTCCTATCAGACACTGCTCCCAGTAGAGATCAAAGGACGAAGGAATGTCTTTGTGTACCACTGCCACAATATCACATTTGCATGTTCTCCATGGTTGCTTCAGAAGCCGCTCTGACCTGTGCCCTCCTAAATAAGCTCATCCCCTGAATGGGCCAATGGCTATGAACACTATGATGGCATCCTGTTTCACAGCGCACGCACAGAAGAGCAGATCTTGTCCTAAATTTTTATGACCCAACTGCTTTGTACTCTCCGGTTAATGGCACAACCGCTTTGCTTCTTTGACTCGCTCTGAAAGCATACAAAGGGGGTGTTTGGCAGAGCTCCAGCTCCACTAAATTCGTGGAGTTAATGGAGCTAGGTATTCCTAGCTCCACCAGATTCGTGGAGCTGGAGCTGTGGGCATATTAAGAGTGTTTAGGTGGGTCATCTTGTTTACATTTTCAAATAAAATTATAAAATTAAGTCACTTTATTTCAGTCTACAAGTTTCAGCTCTGAGGTGGAGCTGGAATCTAGAGCTCTACCAAACAGGGCCAAAGTTCAAATCAGGTCTCTACAACATTCGGCACCAATGCTAGAGATCTGACCAATATTCTAAATAGCTAGCTATAGCTGAACTGTAGTTTTTTTGGACCCTAAACGTAAAGCTTATCAATGTTTCGCTATATTAGCTACAAGCATTATAGCTAGCACTAACACCGCTATATACCGTAACTTGTAGCTAGCGATAGCTCTGCTATCCTACATAGATACCCACATGCCAAAACATTGGCCTGTTTTGAAATCCAACATCACTAGAAGGCTCAAATGCATCTCTTATAAGCATGAACTATGAGAAAACCTAATAAAAGACATCATCTCGCCCCTTTTCAATAATCCAACATTCATATTTCTTAGTGATTAAGTACTTGTTGTTAAGAACATTATCATACAGTTATCAGTTATGACATTTGACATGTATTACCATGTTTGTTAATTCCGAACTTGACTCATGCTCTTATTATAAAAATATTAACACCTTATAAAGTACCATGGTTTAATGATTTGTTTGGAGGTAATTTATATTATATACATATTTAATTTTTTAATACTGAAAACACGACGAATGATAGTTTCCACAACAGCTGCTATAGATTTTGTGGGACCTTGCCTCGAAATCGTGATTTACAACCTTGAGTCTGACAAATATGGGCGTGGGTTAAATGCAGAGAAGATATTGTCATCGGAAGTTTTAGTAAGGTAAAACTAAGCCCAAAATCTTCAGATAGAGAGTTTTCTATTATTTGATATCATAATGATGTCATAAGAAATAAGTGGTCACAAAGAATACCTCATACTTGGCTACTTCCCTCCTCATCACAGCCATCACAGCAGCATGCTTCATCGGACCAAATCATACCGTCGATGCAAACTGCATCAGGATTTACCTGTCATTGAGCTTGTCAACAAAAAAAATAACACAATCAATTGTGACTGATAGGTCACTATTTCGGAAAGGAGCTGACTTAATTAAAATGCCTTCAGGATATCAGAATTCAGAGTACTAAGTTGGATCATGCAATACAGAATGGTAGAAACAAGTGTACCAGAGTACGCAACTACGCAAGGGAAGAAAAACAATGTTAACACCAGCAAAAGTAGTAACACAATGCCAAAACAATTTCATCTTGCTCATTTGAATTCCCATATTGTTCAAGAGACAGATCAATAACTACATCAGAACTGGGCAAATCTCTGCATATATGTGAGTAGGACATGTGCATACCTTGTATCGGCCGTCCATCTGCACAAAGCAGGAATGCAGTGCAGGAATGCAGATATGCTGCGTTACCAGGCCAACCTGCTGAATGCTGGTCACAGTAGCACACAATAAACATAGTTGCTTCGCATCCAAATTCCCTCCTTTGTCTGCACCTATGTAAATGTTGTTGCAGCATGCAGACGAAGGAATGTTTTTAATACCTTTCTGCATGTAGTGTATGCCTCTGAGAAGACAGAAGGCCCGGAGAAATTAATTGAATGGGGCAGATCACAGCTACGGAACAAGAACAGTTTTATTTTCGCACAATCCATTGATAGAACATAAATGTGAGGACACAAAATCTGGCTTATAGTGAAGTCTGAGTTTGTGCGTCATGTCACATGGGCATTGAGAAAATCTGACGAAATAAACAAACAAACAAGATGGGCAGGCATGGACCGAGTCAGTAAAATGATCGGGGCTATGGGAAGTGCTGGTGTCCATTTAATTATGCAAATTTATGCGTCTGTGTTTCAAGCAACCAAAGCTTGAAAAGTATATAGAGGAAAGCCAACTAAGTATAGTAAGCAATAACTAACATACATGTTTACCACCATCTCACTTCCTACTAATAACTATAATTGTATCCATTCTTTCTTCAAATGCAAATTGTTACCATACTTTCACTGGTAAATTTAGCTGTCTGATGGTCAATCATTTTTTTTGTAATCCCCTGCACGAGCAAAGAAATTGATTTATCACTTTTACTTTTTTTTACTCGGTTATTCTAAAAGATAAGAATCCTCTACTTCATCAGTTCATTTGCTGACAACGATTGAAGGGAGCATGGAGAAATTCCTAGTTGTAAGATGCTGGAGCCCTGGATCCCCTCTTAACGATGTTCTGAAATCTTGTGATCATATGAAGTGGCTGTTCAGATACCTGAAAAAAGGGGGGAACCAGCTGTTTCAGATGTTGCCCATTGTTGTCAGCCAGGCAAACCTATCAAATATCGGTAGCTAGTAATAGGGATACAGATATCTTCTTCCGTAAAGGAGACAGATTTACCGATTCAACACTTAGTAATCTTCCAGTGATTACTGCTTAGTAAATAAAATGGAAAAGACCAGATAAACGTACCAACTAGTAAGTATCAGGTTCTTATTAGAAGCATTAATTCCATATAACAGGAAACAGTAGCATTAAAGCCCTTCAAAATTCCTCTCTTTTTTCCTCCGTTCAAGAATCCCCCCTAACTTCACATAAAGTGTTACGGCAAGCAGCCAAATATACACTTCAATCTCATGGGCATCCAGTCAAATTGGATCACCTACACTCGCATAAACATTGCAATGATCAAATGACCCCATAAACAACACTTGCAGGCTGCATCAAAGGCTACTCTTTTGCAGGGAAGCGCCAACAAATTGCAACCATTTCATCATTTGCGTAAAGAATGCGAAGCTTGACAACTAAAAACTATATGCCATTGTGTTCACCTGATTTAACCAAATCTATCAAAGAAAGGACACCCAGTAAATATGCAGCCAAGAAAATTTACGGGTGGAGGGTAATTGGAAACCCTACATCACAAATGAGGCGGACGACCAAGAAACAACATAAAACCCCATTATGTACTAAGCCAGAGTATATCACCTTCCGACCTTGCCTCCCGTTTGCCTCCGCGCGCCAACGTGCGGCGGCCAGCGGAGCTGCCGGTGCCGTCGCCCAGCGACACTGATGGGAGACCACAGGCAGATGGGCCGCAGGGCTAACAAAACCGAACGAAATTGGCGATTTTCGTTCGGTTTTCGAGATTTCGAGCCCCACCAAAATATAAAACCGATTGGTAAACCGGTTCAGTTCAAAAAAAAAATTCAAAAAATTTTAAAAAAATTATGCTACGTAAACCGAGCAGTTTTTCGAGAAAACCGATGAAAACCGCTCAAGAAACCGATCGTCCAAAAGGTTCAACTCGCCGAGCGGTTTTTCGAGAAAACCGAATGGTTTTCGTTTTTTTTTAAATTTGTTTTGAATGTTTTTTTGTTCAAATGCTCGGTTTTGAAACTCTTCGGTTTCTAACGATTTTCCAGCGATTTTTAGCTCGATATTTTCGAATTTCCAATTTCGGTTTTCCATCGGTTTTTTCGGTTTCGGTTTTGTTAACCCTGGATGGGCCTACCGGAACCACGGCATAGCAGACCTGAGGTCATCATAAGCCGTCAGATCATTTTGTGCGGCTCAGATCGATGCTCGTAGGGCAGCAGTTGGATATTTTTCCCACACGACCCTCCGATAGTCCGATTTACAATTATATTTGTACCCTCAATACAATTGAGGACTGGTATTTGGCAGACAATTAGGCCCCATTGGTGTTCCGGCCCATTTGTCAGTGGGAAAATCCTCTACGGGACAGCGGACTGCTGCGTGTGTGATAGCGCGGGTGCGGATGCTCACTTGGTTATCTCTCACCGTCCGATCGTCGATTACTGCTCACAACGTGGCTATGACTAGGACTGGGAGCCAGGTTTTTAATTTCGTCTCGGTATATATGTCAAAGGCGGCTGAAACTTGAAATCTCATTGAGATCTCATAATTTCAAATAAAATATAAATTAAATTTTAAATTCGGTTATTTTTTAACTGGAATTTTTGAGATATCGGTCAAAACTTTCGAGATTTCGATCAAATCGAACCGTTCAAAAATGGTCAAAAACACGTTAAAAAATTTTAAATTTTTTTGTTGATGGTCTTAACCCTAAATCCAATCAAATCCAGCCTACAAAAATAAAAATCCGGTAAAAATTCCCGAGATTTCGGCTGAAATCACCGAGATCTTGCTATGATTTTGAAAGGTATTGTAGCATTTTAGATTTTTTTTAAAAAATTTCTTACCAGACCAAAATTTAGGATCTCGAAGGGTTGAAAATCTCGACCGAGATTTCTGAAATCTCGCCAATATTTGGATCATGAATGGGAGAGCGTGATCTGAGCCTTTTGTGCTGTTTCTCATGGGCCGATAAGTAATGTGGGCTCCAAAGGCAACGTGGGCTATCTTTGCCGCACTCAGAGCATCTAGCCAGCCAAATGATTTATCTTTTTTTTTTTGCAAAGTATGTTGCCCTCACTAACGATAGGGATGAAAATGAATCGAATACGAATAGATAATGGCTTTTCGTATGTTTTTCGAATATGAAAATAAATATGGATAATCTAGATATACATACAAATACAAATAATATCAAATACAGATACGAAACGAATACAAATTGAAACAAATACGATCACGAACATTTATAGATACATGAAATTATTTAAATTGTATACACAAAATGAACAAAAAAATATATAACTAGTTTATTTGATTCAAACATTTATGAAGAACATGTAATGACATAAGATTTGTATTCTTTGTTGAATTATATTTAAAATAATAAATTATATATTTCTGAGTTTTATGCATTTTTAGCTACATATTTAAAATATTTTCCTATTAAGGACAATATTATTTGAATTTTAGAGAAAATTTAAAGCTGAGAAAATCTTGAAAATAATTTTGTTAAATGATAGATTATGTCATGTACGTCCCCAAAAACCTTTATAATTTTTGGAGCTGATTTACCAATTTTAATAATTAAAATTTGATTTATAGAATAATTAAATTAGAAAATGATTATGATATTCAGAAACCATTTTCGGCCAAAAGTGTAGCCTTGGCTCAGCCTGTGCACCTGAATATCCAGATAATCCAGATCTGTATCCGTATTCGATGGATAGTGAGCTACCGAATCCGTATTCACATCCAACAAAGAAAACCCGTATTTGTTTATCATCCAATACTATCTGACAAATATCCGAGTTGAGATAATCCGTATTTGAAAATTATCCTGATCGGTCGAAAACTATCTTATCCATTTTCATCCATAACTAGGGGTTGTTTAGATCTTAGATTTTATTAAAACCGCATTTCATTAAATACCAGTAAAGGTCTGTTTAACTAAGTAAAACCATGTTTAGTAGAAGACGATAAACCAACATAAAAAAAATTGGTTTTTGCTAAAACTCAGAATATGAGTTTTATGAAAACCTTCGTGTTGCAATTTTTTATCGGTGTAGTCGTTCTTGCCCTTCTCCAGCTTGGGGTAATTTGCCCGAATGTGGTTGGGGCCACCACACTCGAAGCAAGTGATAGGTCTACCTCTCCTCCTCTTCCCCCCCCCTCTCTCTCTCTCTCACACACACACACACACACTTGAAGACATGAGAGGATTTGTTGGCCAAGAGGGCTGCTCATTTTATGGGAAATCTCTAACTGCTCATCGCTCATCTCACAAAAAACGAAGAGAGAAAAATCAATGGAACTCTCAAAAGTGGGATCGACGACCAATGCCATCGACCATGACTTTGTCTTCCATGAGACTATGTTAATATCGTAAGTCATGAGTCGGGAATAAATCCTATTAAGAGTTAAGGTTGATAAGTTAGGGGTGTTCTTTATGGAGGTTACCTTCATCTCCCAAACATGAATATCAAGTGCAGCGAAAAAATGTCGAGCATTCTTTGAGTTAGAGTATGTGATACCTATAGCTCAGAGATCACTCAAAATTTTGATGAAACATCCAAAGCACTCATTTAAAGATTCTTCATCATGCTGCTCAAACTTGCTGTAGGCACGCTTGAACTGATCTTGTCTCACCATTTTGATTTGGGTGGTACCTTCATGGTAAGCATCGAGGTCACCCAAATCTGGTGAGCAGATCAGAGATGGGAGATTCTAGCATAGTCACTGTGGCTAGGCTCTTGTATGAGGATGTTCCTAGCCTTAGCATTCACCTCAACGTCTGCCATATTCGTGGCATTGACCTTTTTCATCGGCGGGAATCTCATACGAGAGCATCACCTTTTGCAATATCGAAAATCCTTGGGTAATGATGTATGACTCCATCCAAGAGTTCTAGTCGATGGGGCACTGCTTTTTGGACGTAGCACTGACCGATGGCCCTGCAGGTCTCTTCCTGGCTATTTTGGTCTGCAAGGAAAGTGAGCACGTAAGAAAAAGCTGATTTATTTAGTAAAAAATAAAAAAGGATTTACTTATTAGTACATCGCCGGTGATATCTACAAAACTCAAGTTAGTTCGGTCCGACGAACTAGAACTGCTCAAGTCGGCTCTAGTTATCAGCTCCGATGGCACATCTAGAAAGAATTCAATGAAAATTGAGGAAGGTCACTGATTGGCTGGAAACATAGCATAAGTAATAATCGACCACCAAGAGGTATAACCATTCGCTCTTCTAGAATGGAGGAGAAAATGCGGAAGTTTTTGGAGAAGAAGGTCATCACCTATATGAAGGACTATATCGACCGAGGCAGCGCGATGTAGTCTTTCACAAGGTTGAAGCTGATCAAAAAGAACAAATTTTGGAATTATCTGCCCAAAAGCCTAATTGTCGGCCGTAGACAGATGGGTGGTAAAATTCGTAGAGGGCTGGAAGGTACGCTTTCGGGTGTGTAAGCCGACTGAAAGAATACAAGGAGATAAAAAAGAACTTGAAGAACTCGAGGATTTCTTCAAGCATATCCTCACTATTGGCTATCAGGTGGAAGAAGAAGGGGTAAGGATAGTTGTTGGCTTCTCTATAACAGAAAAAATCAGCATCGGAAAGAATGTTCTCATCAAGGTGGTAGAAAAAGGATAGTTATGTCTTGACTTCTACTGGGGTTGGTTTGTTTTCGTTACCAGATAAAAGAAACAACCTTTCACTGGATGATCGGCTATTCCGAAACTCTATAGGTTGATCTTTAGGAGTTTCCTCGCAAGGGAATGTGGTCATATCGGACAAGTCAATCTTGAGAGATCAGCTAAAAATGCAGTAGAGCCGCACTTGGATGAACCCCAAAGGTCCACCAATGTTTCCTACTATGAAAGATCCCATGGCCGTATAAAGTTGACATCGTATCTCATGCATCATTTGGTAAATTGCCCCTAAGAATAATTTACCCAATGCAAGCCGATGCCCCCTTACGGGTTGCTCGTCTATTGTTTGGTATGTTTGGGTTGGGCCGAGCGAAGCGCCGCAGAATAGAAATCGGTCGAGATGTTGAGAAATGTTACATTTTCCTTATCGGACACGGGACCAACTCCTACATTATTTTCTAAGTATCTACCCCAACCCTCACCTTTGGCCAATACAAGCTTGTAATGGGGCTTTGCACTAAAAGCTGATAGTTATTCGTTGTCTGGCCTAAGGCAGCAAAGCTGGGTAACATCTAGTAGAGTTGGGCTAATGGGTCCGGTTCTAAAAAGAAAAGCGTTGAAGGTGTTGGACCAAAAATAGCAAGACATAGCTATCAAAGGCTCGTTGGGAGAAGAGCTGGCTAGGAAAAGTGGGAGACACTCAGCTATTCCCATCTATTCCCAAACTAATAATTTTTGGGCTAGTACCTGATTATACCAGCTACACCACCCAGCTAACACAGTCGCCCAAGACTTAAAGCTCTTACTCCAAGAAACAACTCTCAAATATGCAAGAACAAGATCTAACATGAATCCTTCCTTTTTCAAGTCGAAAACCAGTTTTTTTTAGAATAACTTTGTAGAACTTGCTAAAGCTTACCTAGATGATTTAGATATGATCTACAGGAGATTCATCCACCAATCATTCATCCTTGGAAGCATAAGATCAGGAAAGAAAGAAAATAGAGATCAAAAGGCTCAAAAAAGGAAGGAGACCAACACTTGAGCAAGAGTAAGTTATAGTGGATCTTACTAGGGTGGAACATATTTTGAATGAATTTCTCAACCTCTTGTGCATCCTAGATCTAGTAGAAAAATATCAGATAGAAGGAGGTAAAGCAAAGCTCAAGTTGCAAGAAAGAACCAAACAAAAATGCAAGAACTTAAATAGATTTCAGAACATAGATAAACTTAGATCTTGCATTGCTTAGAGTTGGATGGTTACAAAGCCACACTTTCAGGTGGGTAAAGCTCAATAGAGCATAAAGAAACCAAAAAACCCTCCTCTAAGACTTCTCTCAGACTTGATTCAAACAAAGTTGGTTATTGGAGGCATCCCTTCATCCCCTCTATTTATAACATACTTGGAGTAATTTTCACCCTTAGATGACCTTCTTATCCCTAAAAAACCTCATCAAGGGCTGATATTCATTCCCTCTCTCATGCATGGGCTAATCCATAACCCCACAACATAACGGGTTTTGACCATACCCTTTAATACTAACTTAGCATCTACTCCACCTATGAATCCTTGATTCAACGATCATCCTTAGCTTAAGTAAGGCTAGATTTATCATCTCTACATTCCATGTGGTCTCAATGACTTGTCGCCAAGCCTCTCACAAGTCTGGATCCCCCGAACCGTCCTCGCTTGTAAACGGGCCCACGTCACGTAGCACACCACATGTCCTTGTCCTCTTGACTATGACAGCACCGACGTCCTTGATTGTTCTGGAACTCGGCTCCCCCTGAGCATAGTCCCAATCCTTGCTGTTGCCCGCCATGTCCATCACCACTAGCTCTCGCTTCAGCTCCTTGTCCTCCCAGCTTGCAGCAACTCCCCGACCTCAATCATCTTTGGTGTCACCATGATCGTCTGGATCTCAGCTCTTCTAGCCTAGTTCCGATCTCTCCGCCTCACCATGACCTAGCTCCTAAGTCCTGCAACTATCTCAAACAAGCAAACCATCATGTAGCACTATTCACAAAGATATGCAACAATAATCTGACAAAAATTATAGACCTACCAAACACCAAAAGATCCCACCTTGGATCACTTAGTCTGTGACCACTTTAGTCAATGACCACTCTTGGTTGTGACCACTTAAAGCCATGTTCACTTTTGGCTGTGACCATTTGACCGCCCTTAATTGTGACCACTCAAAGCTAAGACCACTTAGAGGTCAAGACCACTCACCAAGAGGTCGCGACCACTTCTCAAAAGATCATGACCACTCTCATAGAGGTCACGATCACCCCCTTAGAGGTCATGACCACTTTCTTAGAAGCTACAACCAATCCCACTGGTGCCGCGACCACTCAAGAGATGACCACTGTAGAGGTCACGATCACTCTAGGAACGAACACTTTGGAGGTCACAAAGGTCATGACCATTCTAAATATCATGACATATCTAGGAGCACGACCAGTCTATGGGCATCACAACCACTTGAGGGTGAAGCTACGATCACTCAAGACAAAGTTATGATCACTCAGAACAAAGTCATGACCACTCTAGGCAAGGCCACGACCACTCAAGGCACATCTACGACTACTCAAATCGAACTTCTCAAGATCAAAGTAAATACATTTCAAATTTACACCAGAATACGATAAGCTCAAACATAATTAATTATGCATTATAAATATGAATAGACTACCACATGATTTTTCAGATGCTATATACATATAACAAGATGATGCTCGAGGTAGCGCATGATGATGAATAACTATATTACGTGCCTTGGTCTTCGGCCAAACTTTTTGTGTGTACAACTTGTGTTACTATATTCCTAATTCCTAATGACAGAAATGCATCATGTCGCATGTCTCAATCAAACATTGTATTACTTAAAACTCGTTTTGGTCTTAGCGATCCAAACAAAGTAATCTATAAACTCCTCTTAATATAATAACAACTTAAAACCCGTTTCCTAAAAATCCTAATAAAACGTGTTTGCTAGAAACTTATTCCTAATTCACCTTATCCAAACAATTACTAAATAGGTTTGAGGTAGCGGCATCCTAGTTTTTACCATTTAGCACAGTACTAATGCCGCTCTAACCAGGGTTCACATTACCATTCAAGACAAGAATTTCGCTACTCCAGTGGTATCGATTATCGTCGATTTTCACTCGAAAATCGCTAAAAATCGTATAAATAACCCGATTGATAAAAAAATAATTGAAAAAGTGGATTATCGATAAATAAGTGGCAATAATCGACCAGTAACCACCGATTATCGACGATAAGTGGTGGAAAATCGTGGGTGTGAAGGAAAAATAAAATAATTTGAGAAAATTTATGAAAAATAGTAAAAAATTTAAAAAAAAATGTTAGAAATTTGTAAAAACAAGGTAAAAACAAAAAAAAATTATAATAAATGTTATAAATACATTAAAAATATGGAAAAAAAAGGAGAATATGAATAGCACAACGATGGTAAAATATGAAAAAAATTTGGCATGACCTTGCTTGACAACAAAATAGATATTTCGATAATAGTAGTATAATCCTATTGATCTATACCTTGTTTTGCCACAAAACTACAACTTTCGCACCTAATCTATTTAAGGTGGATTTCACACCATTCTTCAGAATGTGAAAGTTTTCTAAAATTTAATGCATGCATTCCTGTCTTCACCATGCCTTGAGATATGCATATTAGGAATGAATACACCAACAACAAGTTTCACCGGTTTGTGTTGTTGCTAGTTGACATCATGTTTACATTGTAATTAAAGTATATTGCTATGCATAGTTGATTTAAAATTCAATAATCTGTGAGTTAATTTGTTCTTTTACATCAACAATTGGTGGGCACAGATGAGGTAAATACATGCTGTAATTTGCAACAACAAGACTTAAAGCACATACTGCAAACTACAAAAACTTACAGAGCTTCGAAAATCGCCAACTATTTGTCGAAAATCGCTGTCGTGTATGCGACAATCGCCACCGATGATGGTCTGGTAGCGCTGGCGATAATCGCTACCGCAACTTCGATAATCGCTGTCGCGACTTCGATAATCACTGTCGTGGTGGCGGAAATGTCCTGCGCTTCGCCGGATCTGACCGGACTATTTGGGGATCTAGCGTAGCTGTGTCTGGGAATTAGATTCCCTGGTTGGAGAAGCCAGTTAGAGCATTAATAATGGGCAAAAGCTTAGTGGGCCGAATGGGCCAAGTACTGTGCAACCCATACTGTTCACTATTTTTCATTTTCAATTTTGTAATTTTGTAATTTGGTTCAAAAGGTCTCCCAATTTCAATTTTTTTTCTAAAAAAGTTCATCTCAGGTGATACAAAGATATTTAGGGAATTTCTAGATAATTTTTTTTCTTCAAATTTTATATTTTTTTGAATTTGAATTTGAATTTTTTTTAGTTTGCCGATTGGTAACACGTTTCGTGCATCGACGATATCGCCGATTATCGACGATAAATACAACACTGGCTCTAACTCGACCAAATACCACATGTGTTCTTAAATTCCATAAAATTGTAGGATTTTTACAAACAAAACTACATATTTTAGCTTTTATTTTATAAAATTATATATTTTAGAAGAATGTATGTCACAAAACTACATATTTTAGAATTGACTGTTTGTTATAACAGATGTGAAAGGATCGGGATGTCGCCTAGAAGGGGGTGAATAGGCGTTATAAAATTTAACTCTAAATGAATCGTAGCTGAGCAGTAACGTCGGATTATCCGAATGGTTCAAACTGTCTGAAGTTACTTCGGATAGTCCGAGATCTACTGAGCAGGAAACGCAAGAATGACTCTAGAATACTTTAGTGAGACCTACTTGTGCAAAGTAAAGTTGGTTGAGTTAGAGTACCTGCAGAGGATGAACAACCAACAATCCACCCACCTCACAACAAATTACCTTTGAATAAACCACCACGAGGAGGAAAAGTGAATCTAATAAATGAAGATGAAGATTCAAAGATTTTTATCCTGAAGTTCGGATTTTTGAGGGAATCCTACGTCTCTGTTGAGGCGACACTAAGCCGGGGTTCCTTTCAACCCAAAACCTCACAGTGTTTGAAAGGATCGGTAAGGCCTAGAGGGGGGTGAATAGGCAATTTTAAACAATTTAAACAAGACAGACTAAACAGTTTAAAGATAAGATCTAAGCAGATAAACAGAATAAGCACCAACAGACTAAGAACAACTTAAGCAATAGTGAGAACAAGAAAAAGACAGACTATCACACAGAGACAAGAGATTTTTCACCGAGGTTCAGAGAGAAATCTCCTACGTCCCCGTTAGAGCACTTCCTCAGAAGTATTGCTCCTCCAAAGAACTCACACGAGGCAAGATCGATTTTTCACTATTGTAACTCTTTTTACCACTTTGGTGAGGTGAGTCAAAACCTCTTCACAATAATAGTGGCCTTCCACAAACACGGTTGGACAGGTCGCACTAAAATCACCGGCAAACCGTCTAGGAACAGCTAGTTCCAAGAGTAATAGACCATCCACAAGCCCTGTCTCTTGGTTCACTAGAAACAACTGAAACTAGACTTTACTAGGAGCTGTAAGAGTGTAGGATTTTGTTTTTCAGAGTGGAGCTTGATCTCTTTTTGGAATTTTGGCTTTCGGATGCTAGATGTTAAAGAGATGTCAAAAGTTCTATTTTGGGAGAGCCTCTGAACTGTTTAAATAGGCTACAGGAAGCAAATAGCCGTTATTGGCAACAGGTAGCCGTTTGCCAATGTCAGACTGAAGTGACAAAACGAAATGATTGTATCTGACAAGGGTTGATAAAAATATGCAAGAGGCTCAATGAACTACGGACCCAAACCAGTGAAAAAGGCATCTACGTCGGACCAAGAAAGTTGGTCCGTCGTACACATGCTTTGAGCAACATCTGTCCGCTGGGGAGAGTTTTAAGAACAAGTTTACAACGGACCCAAAAACTTGGTCCGTCGCAGAAGGAGAGCTTACTGGTTATACATCAACAAAGGAATTGGATTGAACACCAGAAACCAGTAAGTTTTATGTTTACAACGGACCCAAAAAGGTGGTCTGTTGTAAATGGAAGCTTTTTGGTCCGTTGTAGCTTAAAAGCACTTGAGAGATTTTCAAGGAGAACACAACCGCAATGCACTCCAAAAACTTGGTCCGTTGTAAATGGGAAACGCCGGTTTGAGTTCTCATAGAATTTGATTTGAAAAGGATATGAACTCAAACAAGGTTTATTAAAGGAATCTGAAATGATTTAGCTTAAGCCCCAAGTTGTTTTTAAAGAGAAATCCTAGGAACCAAGAATTGAACTTGTGCATAGTCCCTCTTTATAGTACGGTTGAAACCCGGAAAAACTTATCTAAAAAGACTTGAAAAGACTTATGAGCTAAAGGACTAAGAATAATGAAACCTTAATCTTGATCCTCTTTTCTGATGAAATCTGATAAGACTGATTTAGTTGATCATCAAGCACCAAAACCCAACAAATAATTTAAACAAATTATTAGGGGGCCTAGATGCTTTCAATCTCCCCCTTTTTGGTGATTGATGACAACCTTCTTGTTTTCAGATAAAAACTTTCCTTCTTCTGCAAAAGAATGTTAGTCTGACAGAACAAAAGTATAATTTAAAAGAATGAGCTCCCCCTAAAACCGTGCTTAAATTTAACAAGAACTATTTTTCAAAGAGTTTAAGCACACACAATAGAGTAATTATGATTAAGAGAAACTCAGCAAGTAGTCTAAACAGTGTATAGCTGTAATAGCTAAATGCACTTCAACAGACCAAAGTTAAGCATACACAAGTTCACACGTTTACTTCTACTACTCTCTAGACTAATTTCTCCCCCTTTGGCATCAACTCTCCAAAAAGAATATCACTTCTTGCGCCTGGAGAAAGTTCTTTTGAACAAAGTCGAAGCTCTTTGACTGACACTGCGCCTCGGAGAAGACTGAGCTGGAGTAGCTTGTTCGATTGTTGTGTCTTTGAAACCATAGCTTGATCATGCCAACTTGGATAATCTGGATCTCTGGCCGAGACTCAACCGCCCAGCTTCGAAAGTTTTCTTGAAGATCATGAACTGAGTCAATGATTGGATTTGTCTCGATCAAAGATGATGTCACCAAGTCGTTTCTTGATTTGATACCAAAGTTGTTATTGAGGTATCAAAGTGATCAATATAGCCTCGAAGAGTGTGTTCTACACCATGGATTGTGTCATCATTGGTTTTAAACATTCGCTCAAAATCAAAGAACCTGATGAAACTTGGTGTCTTGAGTATTCACCTTGATATTGAGGTCATACAGCCTATCTTTGAGCAAGTTTTGATTTGAATTTACTTGAGTAAGCCAAGTCCTTAGATCCCATTGATTACTCTTGAGCATATCAAAATTCTTTGAAGTCTCATCCTTTAATCTGCCCTGTTCTTGATACATCTTACTCATCAACTCATGAGTTTTCTGAACTTGATCATGATATTGCTGAAGAGCAGCCATGTGCTCAGTGTGCCTTAACGCAGCTAACCTCTGTTCTTCAGCAAATTTTTCTTGGACATCCTTCAATTCTGAGTTGTATCTTGTTTCAAAAAGGTTGAACCAAGCAGGCTGTTCCTCATTCCAAGCATGATGTTGTCTATCATCTGGATTTTCTCCTATATTTTCATGAGCAGAGTGATGGAAGTGCTGTGGTACTGAAAATTTTTGAGGAACTCTAGAGCCTCCTGCTTCATGATCATGTGTCGCAGTGTCCGAATTCTGATCTTGAACAAATCTTGATGCACGAAAGAAGCTTTCTTAGCTTATCAATTTCTCCAAGTTCATCTCCTTCAAGATTTTCATCATGCCGAGAAGGAAAACCCATTCTTGAATGTTTTGTCGAGGTAGGGTGCGATGACTTGAAACTCGAGAAATGTGACTAGGACTGAAATGTCCACCTTGGCTGTGTGCAACATCTGCTTCATGATTGGATTGAGAACTGAGGAAAATCTGAGTTGCTTCATCTTGTGCATCAGATTGTTGCAAATTTCTCTGAGAACTTCCTCCAAGAATTTCTGTTTCCTCAAGGTTTTCAGCCGAGGAGGTGCAAAAGACTCGAGTAGGATGGCTATGATAGCTAGGTGCATTGACTCTTGGAGAAAGATGACTTATACCGTGATGACCTGAATCGTGATAGCTTGAAGCAAAGTTGATCATCTCCATCGTGAGTCGGGTTGTCATCACTGTCTTCTCCATGATCACTTGGATCATTTGATGCAGCAAGACACAAGGCACTTGGGCAGCAACTTCTGGGTAGTTTAAGCAACCTGTATTTCTTTGGTTTACAGGTAAAGGATCTACTACTTTCTTGCTTTGTGAAATTATCCCTTGGGCTAGCAAAGATTCGATATTTGCTGAGCAAAAGGTAGTGGACTCCCCATTCTTCTATAAATTGTTTCCTCCATTTCTCCAAAAATGTAATCTATCAGGTCAATGGGTTGCTTTGAGAGGATTAGATGAAGTAGCCAAGCCAACACTGGAGTGACACCTTCTTTATAACCAGATTTTGGAAAATCAGATGCCTTAAGATCAAGAGCAGTGTTTTAGCTTCTCCAGACAAACAACTAGCTCGATTTGCATTGAAGTTTTCTTCTGTGATATCTCTATAAATATGAGCTGAAAGCTGAAGATCAGGCATATCTCCAATTTGTCTCCATCTATTTCCAGGAAACATTTTGTCATGAATCCTTGTTCTGTTAACTTGAGGTCCTGCAGTTCCAATTGCTGATTCAAAATGTGGTGACCTTACTTTTCTTATTTTTCCATCTATAGAGAATAGAATATAGTGTCTTCTGTTGTTTACCAGCAAAGATGAATAGAATTCTAGGATTCTATCTTCATTCCATGAGGAAATGTTGCCTGACACCATTTCTAGTAACCCAGGGGTGGATCTAACACAATCAAGTATGTGATATGACTTGGTTAAGAAGCAAATTTGATTCCAATCAACAAACTGATGTTTGCTCAAGGCAGATATCTTCATTCCCTTTTTGTCATGTCTATTCTTATATCCCAAAAAGATGTTTTTCTGAAGAAGTGTGATGAACTTCTCATCTAGAGGGGGTTTATCAAAAGGAAACCAACTTCTTTCATTTACTAGCCTGATTGACCTCAGCCTTTTTCCTCCAAGTGTAGCTAGCTCATTTCCACTTAACATATCAATCTCGTGACTTAGGTTCTCTTCTTCGTAACTAAGATCCCTACTTGGCTCATAATCAACATCATCGGATTCGGACTCATAAACACGATCGATACAAAGCAGTTGCTTATCTTTTCTAGGAGGCTTTGATGTTGTGACCTTTGTAACCAAGCCAGGGTGCGAGTATCCTCTAGATGTACTGTCCCTTGTGAAGACTGGTGGATTTATGTTTCTTCTTTGACACTATCTCACCAAGTCTATCCATCAAACTTCTTTTATCTCGTGTCTTTTCTCCTAGGCATTTCGTCAAACACCTAACAGACCAACTTTGCCCTTAGAACCACAGACAAGCGCAAGAACTAACGCAGTCTACAGGAAAGAAAAGAATGACCCTAAGATCAAGAAAAGTAAGTCTAGAACTGAAGAAAATTGAAGGAGGAAACTTACCAAGTCCTAAAGGTGCTTCTCCAAGCAAACTGGAGCACCGTCGCAGCCACCCGGATAGGGTTTTGCTTCGATGTAGATAGGGAAAGTTGCTCGGGAGATGAAGTACCGAGAGAGTGGTAATTTTCTGAGATGGATTTGAGGACAAGGGAGTGTTGGAAGGAGACAGACCAAAAGTTACTATTTCGAGTAATAGTAATCGCAACGGAAGTGAGACTGACTTTAAGAGTTTGGTTGACAGTGAAAAGACAACTTCCTCACTTTACTCTAGTTGGTGAAACCCAAGAAAGAGGATTCAAGGCAGAGGATGGGTTTCAGAAGCAAAGGGAGATTAGCAAGGATAAGTCCTAAGTTTAGAAAAGATTTTGAATGGGATTTTCAAATTTAGATAAGCAAATTTTTCAAAAGAGAGAACAATTTTGAATTAAAGAAAAGAGATAGAAGTTGGCAATTGCAAGAGCACACATGACTCATTTATAGAAAACAAGAAGTTTTCTATTTACGCTGACCGCTTTGCAAGAAGGACATTTACAACGGATCGACTTTCTTTAGTCCTGTCGTGAATGCTGCTCGAGCAAGAGTGGTCTGGTCAGAGATGGAAAACCCACTGTTGTCACTGAGTCCGTTGTGAACTTGCAAAAAGGAAATTGAAGAACTTTAGAATTCTTAATTTGTATGAGTTCCACTCTTTTAAGTAGGATTATAGACAAACTCAAGCTTGATAAAGAGAACTCATGTGCTGAGTGGCAAAAAAAAAATATTTGCGTGAAATTCTTTGAGAAAGAAACTATTTTCATTTTCCAAAAAAAAATTTACTTGCATCAGCACAGCTAATTTTTGTTAACATAAGTGGGTAACAAGAGATGCATTGAGGGACATTCTTGACTCCCCCTTAATGTTAAAAACTCCGAAAACTTGCAAGATAAATCAACAAGTAAATAGTTCAAATAAGAAGTCAAGCTTTAAACAACATTTGAAAGATCAATAATATTCAATTCATTTCTCAGTCTTGAAAATCTGGCTTCATCTAAAGGTTTGGTGAAAATATCAGCCAATTGGTCATCAGTTCTAACATAACTAAGCATAATGTCCTTTTTGCCAACATGATCTCTGATGAAGTGATGTCGGATCTCAATATGCTTAGTTCGTGAGTGCTGGACCGGATTGTTTGCTATTTTCACTGCACTTTCATTATCACAAAGAAGAGGTACATTTTCAAACTTAATGCCATAGTCAAGAAAAGTTTGCTTGATAAATAAAATCTGAGCACAACAACTACCGGCAGCCACATATTCAGCCTCAGCAGTAGACAGCGCTACAGAGTTTTGCTTTTTAGAGCACCAAGATACTAAAGACCTTCCAAGCAAGTGACAACCCCCAGAGGTGCTTTTTCGATCTATTTTGCATCCGGCATAATCAGAATCTGAGTAGCCAATTAGATTGAAAGAAGCACCCTTAGGGTACCACAAGCCTATAGTTGAAGTGTGCTTTAAATATCTGAAAATTCTTTTTACGGCACTAAGATGTACTTCTTTAGGAGCAGACTGAAATCTAGCACACATACAGACACTAAACATGATATCAGGCCTAGATGCTGTCAAGTAGAGTAAAGATCCAATCATGGATCTAAAGAGTTTTTGGTCAACAGACTTACCTCCTATATCTTGATCAAGATGTGTGTTTGTTGCCATAGGTGTCTTGAGTGGCTTGCATTCATCCAATTTGAAGCGTTTAAGGAGATCCTTGATGTATTTTTCTTGTGATATGAAAGTTCCCCTTTTTAATTGCTTGATTTGAAATCCAAGGAAGAATGTAAGTTCCCCTATCATTAGCATCTCGAATTCCTTTGCCATCAAATCACTGAATTCCTTGCAAAGAGAGTGATTAGTACAACCAAAGATTATATCATCAACATAGATTTGGCAAATCATTAATGCACCATTGAAGTCTTTTAAAAAGAGTGTTGGGTCAACTTTCCCAATTTTGAAATTCTTTTCTAGTAGAAAGTTCCTAAGTCTCTCATACCATGCCCTTGGGGCTTGTTTTAAACCATAGAGAGCCTTAGATAACTTAAATACATGATTTGGATATTTTAAGTCTTCAAAACCAGGAGGTTGCTCAACAAAAACAGTTTCTTCAATGATTCCATTAAGAAAAGCACTCTTTACATCCATTTGAAATAAAGTTATATTAAAATGACATGCAAAAGCTAGAAGGAACCGTGATAGCTTCAAGTCGAGCAACAGAGCATAAGTTTCTCCATAATCCAGTCCTTCTACTTGAGTAAAACCTTGTGCCACTAATCTTGCTTTGTTTCGAGTGACAATTCCATTTTCATCTTGCTTGTTTCTGAAAACCCACTTTGTTCCTATGACATTTTGATCTTTTGGACGCTCCACCAAATCCCATACTTTGTTTCTCTTGAAGCTATTAAGCTCTTCTTCCATGGCAATAATCCAACAAGATCATCCAAAGCTTCATCTATAGTTCTGGGTTCAACACAAGAAACAAAAGAGTAATGTTCACAAAAGGAAGCTTGTCTAGATCGAGTTTGAACACCCTTACTGAAATCACAAATTATTTGATCCACTGGGTGGTCTTTGGCAATAGTATGATGACTCTTAATCAAGTTTAATCCTTATTGATTCTTCTCATCTTCTTCTTGTAGTGATCCATTTTGAGGCATCATGGAAGTTGTTGGTTTCTCATCATTATCTTCTCTAGGTTTTACTTCACCAACTTCCATTTTCTTCATTGCTTCCATCAAGGCATCTTCACCTGCATCGCTAAATTCTCATGCTCACCTTGTGAGCCATTAGATTCATCGAATTTTACATCATAGGTTTCTTCAACCAAACCAGCTTGAATTATTAAAAACTCTATAGGCTTTAGATTTAGAAGAATAACCTAACATAATACCTCGAGTCACACCTTTTCTGAAATTTACCTAGGTGTGTCCTCTTTGTAGATGTAGACCTTGCACCCGAACACACGAAAGTAAGTAACATTTGGTTTTCTTCCAACCAGCAGCTCGTAAGAGGTTTTCTTGAGTAGTCGATGTAGATAGAGTCTATTGATTGCATGACAAGTCGTGTTGATTGCTTCAGCCCAAAAGCGTCCTGGTGTTCCATATTCATCCAACATGGTTCTTGCCATTTCAATAAGTGTTCTGTTTTTCTTTCTACTACACCATTTTGTTGAGGAGTATAAGTAGTCGATGACTCATGTTTTATTCCTAGCTCAACACAAAAATCAATGACATTAGTATTAACAAACTCAGTTCCATTGTCACTCCCGATTTTCTTGATGGGGCAATCAAATTCATTTTGAGCCCTTTTGCAAAAATTTTAAAGATTTTTCCAACTTCACTTTTATTAGGTAAAAGAATACCCAAGTGAACTGAGAGAAGTCATCCACAATGACTAAACAAGATGAGTTACCACCTAGACTGCATAAGAGGTTGGGCCAAACACATCCATATGCAAAGCAGCCTCTAGAGGTCTAGTGGTGGACAAGATATTTTTAGTAGGATGAGAATTTGCAACTTGCTTACCGGCTTGACAAGCACCGCACAATCTATCCTTTTCGAATTTTACATCTTTCAAGCCCACCACTAACTCATTTTTAAAAAGCTTCTTCAAATTAGACATGCCTACATGCCCAAGACGCTCTATGCCAAAGCCAACCAAGAGAGGCTTTTGCCAACAGACAAGTCGAGATGCATGAGGAGTTAGAGTTGAAATCAACTAGATAAAGATTTTGAAATCTAAAACCTTTGAAGATAAGCTTTTCATTTTTGTCAAAAACAGTTACTCCATCAAGAGAAAAGGTACAATGGAAACCAAGATTACACAAATTGAGCAACCGATAAAAGATTGAAATTCAGGAATCAACAAGAAGCACATTATCAATTGAATAATCATTAGAGATGGCAATCTTACCATTTCCCTTTACCTTTCTTCTACTATTATCACCAAAAGTAATTTTGTGACTTGAATTACTTTCTTTTTCAACTGAGGTGAACATTCTTGATGAGCCGGTCATGTGTTGAGTACATCCACTGTCAATTACCCAAGATGACCACCACTCTTGTAGTTCACCCGAATAAATGTAATCATTTCTTGATTTTAGGTACCCAAATGCTTTTGGGTCCATGGATGTTAGTTTCAACAATTTTGGGGCCAAAAGGATTAATAAGCAAAGATTTGGGCACCCAAACAGCTTTAAGCTTTCTATCAAGATTAGAGGGGCCGACAAATTTCACATTCATTTTTCCCCTGAAATCTTTAAACAACATGTAGTGAGCATCAACCATGCAGTTTCTTTTAGCCTTTGTTTCTGGCGTGCTTGCATACATGCATACATTTGAACTGTGGTCAAATCTATGACAGTAGCAGCACTTAGTGCTTTTCTTGACAAAATTTATCTTGAATTTTGGCAAATAATCCTTCTTGGGCACATTATCTGTTTTATATCCAATGCCTCTTTTGCCCAAGGTGACTTTTTGCTCTCCAAGAATTTTATCAAGAGTGACACTTCCGAGAAAGCATTTTTCAAGACCTTTGTCAAATTTAGCAATTTTTGACCTTAGCTCTTGATTTTCCAACATGAGACTTTTAGTACACAAAGCATTTCTATGATTGTCATTAAGCATGCAGGAAGAGCTAGCAATAGGAATTTCATCACAAGTCAAATCACAGGTAATAGATCTATCATGAGCGGAAACATTCTTTGATTTGCTTGTAGTTAATTTCTTACTCATTTCTAGTTCACAGTGTTTGACAAGCAAATCATCATGAGTCTTAATAAGTAATACATGAGTTGCATTCAAGGAATCATGAGCAGCGGTAAGTAAATCATGATTGATGACTAGAGCATTATGAGCAAAAGTAAGATTATCATGAACAACATTGAGCTCATTATGACTAGTCTCCAAACAGTAAAACTTGTCTTTCACTTCTTCATACTTAGATTCAAGAATCTTGACCTTAGAGACAAGCAAGTCATTATCATCATTTAAACTGGCAATAGTTTTCTTAAGACATTTATCCTTAGAAGTTTTAGCACACAAGGCATCATTAAGCTCTTTAATGATCTCCACTAGCTCATCATAAGAAGGAGAATCATTTACCTTGTCCTCATCACCTCTTGCCATAAGACAAACAGACAGAGAAGGTGAAGGTGGAGTAGATTCATCCAACGCCAGTCCAGCCAACCCCTTAGACCTTAAAACAGGAACCCTTCCTACACTAACAGTAGCAGACCCATTTCCCTCGGCCATTACCCAAGCTGATTAAGCTTGAACAGGGTAAAACCTGCTCTGATACCACTTGAAAGGATCGGTAAGGCCTAGAGGGGGGGTGAATAGGCAATTTTAAACAATTTAAACAAGACAAACTAAACAGTTTAAAGATAAGATCTAAGCAGATAAACAGAATAAGCACCAACAGACTAAGAACAACTTAAGCAATAGTGAGAACAAGAAAAAGACAGACTATCACACAGAGACAAGAGATTTTTCACCGAGGTTCAGAGAGAAATCTCCTACGTCCCCGTTAGAGCACTTCCTCAGAAGTATTGCTCCTCCAAAGAACTCACAGAGGCAAGATCTGGATTTTTCACTATTGTAACTCTTTACCACTTTGGTGAGGTGAGTCAAAACCTCTTCACAATAATAGTGGCCTTCCACAAACACGGTTGGACAGGTCGCACTAAAATCACCTAAGAAACCGCCTAGGAACAGCTAGTTCCAAGAGTAATAGACCATCCACAAGCCCTGCCTCTTGGTTCACTAGAAACAACTCGAAACTAGACTTTACTAGGAGCCGTAAGAGTGTAGGATTTTGTTTTTCAGAGTGGAGCTTGATCTCTTTTGGAATTTTGGCTTTCGATGCTAGATGTTAAAGAGATGTCAAAAGTTCTATTTTGGGAGAGCCTCTGAACTGCTTAAATAGGCTACAGAAGCAAATAGCCGTTATTGGCAACAGTAGCCGCTTGCCAATGTCGACTGAAGTGAAAAACGAAATGATTGTATCTCGACAAGGGTTGATAAAAATATGCAAGAGGCTCAATGAACTACGGACCCAAACCAATGAAAGGCATCTACGTCGGACCAAGAAAGTTGGTCCGTCAGACATGCTTTGAGCAAATGCTGGTCCGCTGGGAGAGTTTTAAGAACAAGTTTACAACGGACCCAAAAACTTGGTCCGTCGCAGAAGGAGAGCTTATCGTTATACATCAACAAAGGAATTGGATTGAACACCGTAAACCAAGAAGTTTTATGTTTACAACGGACCCAAAAGGTGGTCTGTTGTAAATGGAAGCTTTTGGTCCGTTGTAGCTTAAAAGCACTTGAGAGATTTTCAAGGAGAACACAACCGCAATGCACTCCAAAAACTTGGTCCGTTGTAAATGGGAAACGCCGGTTTGAGTTCTGTTAGAATTTGATTTGAAAAGGATATGAACTCAAACAAGGTTTATTAAAGGAATCAAATGATTTAGCTTAAGCCCCAAGTTGTTTTTAAAGAGAAATCCTAGGAACCAAGAATTGAACTTGTGCATAGTCCCTCTTTATAGTACGGTTGAAACCCTAAAACTTATCTAAAAGACTTGAAAAGACTTATGAGCTAAAGGACTAAGAATAATGAAACCTTAATCTTGATCCTCTTTTCTCGATGAAATCGATAAGATCGATTTAGTTGATCATCAAGCACCAAAACCCAACAAATAATTTAAACAAATTATTAGGGGGCCTAGATGCTTTCAATCTCCCCCTTTTTGGTGATTGATGACAACCTTCTTGTTTTCAGATAAAAACTTTCCTTCTTCTGCAAAAGAATGTTAGTCTGACAGAACAAAAGTATAATTTAAAAGAATGAGCTCCCCCTAAAACCGTGCTTAAATTTAACAAGAACTATTTTTCAAAGAGTTTAAGCACACACAATAGAGTAATTATGATTAAGAGAAACTCAGCAAGTAGTCTAAACAGGCAGAAGAAGCAGAAGAAGCAACAGACTTCAACAGACCAAAGTTAAGCATACACAAGTTCACACGTTTACTTCTACTACTCTCTAGACTAATTTCTCCCCCTTTGGCATCAACTCTCCAAAAAGAATATCACTTCTTGCGCCTGGAGAAAGTTCTTTTGAACAAAGTCGAAGCTCTTTGACTGACACTGCGCCTCGGAGAAGACTGAGCTGGAGTAGCTTGTTCTGATTGTTGTGCTGCTGGACTACCCCCCTCCTCAGTATGGGTTCACCCACAGAGGATGCTCTTCTTTTTGTTGTATCCCTTTTCAGGACCGATTGGTGCTTCCTCTTCCCTGTATGAGTGTCCCCGACTGTCTTTTCTGCCCATTCGGAGATGGTTGCAGCCCCCGTGTCCTTTCTTAGCTCAGTAGGATGAACCGGATCTGTGATAAGCTGTGATGGAAGAGGGGTGTCACTCTCTGTATCCTTCTCATCAAGTAATGGTTCACCGTTGGATCTTCCTTTCTCCATCCACTGTCGGATCGGGTTTGTATCGTCGCATATTGTTAGCTCCATAAGCCGCTGGAATGGATCGTCTTCATCTGAACACTTTTGAATTTCTGCAGCTTGAATTCGAAGACGAAAGTTGTAGTTGATGTACACCAGCTTATGTAGCTTCTTGTATGACAGGCGATTGCAGATTTTTGTGTGAAAAAATGCAAATGTACTCCAGTTGTGCTCACAACCGTTACAAGACCCGCATATTTGAGACGGTGCAAGAAAAATATTGGCCCAAATGGAGTTTGGCATGTGGGCTGGCCATTTTTTTTATTTTTCAATTTCCAACATATGTGATTGGCTCAAAGATATCTCTAAAATTTGTTTTTTCAAAAACTTTTTATGCCAGAGATCATACAATAATTAATACTAATTTTAGGAATTTTTTCATTAATTTTTTCTATTTTTTTTTTTGAAATTGTTGAATTTCAATTTGAATTATCCTCGAAAACCGACCGGTTCACATAACCGAGCCGGCTCGATTAGGGCGAAAACCGCGGTTTTCGCACGAAAAACCGCGGTTTTGCGAACCCTGCATCCAAGTACCAAACTAAAGATAATAATATCCTTGGAAAACAGAAATTAGAAAATAAGAACCTTGTATAAGTTGTCACATGAACATGGTTTCGCCTTCGGGGATTGCTAATTTAAGATTAGTCTTACTAAAGTTTTATTGAAGACATCTTCTTCTTGTTATAAGTGGTAGTATCTCTTCCTCAAATGCTCTCTTTTTGCGACAAATTGCATCACTTCCTTCATCGCATTTTCTATTCCATTCCTTCCCATGATCCCATCAAATTCAAAATAGTTTTTATTTCAAATTTTTTCCTGAAGTTTTTGAAAACAAGTATTTTTTAACCACTTTTGAAAGTTTTTTAAGTGAACTTTTCGAATCAAAAGTTTGTTGAGTAGAATTTTTTCGATCCAAAAGTTTTTGAATTGAATGTTTTCAGAGCTGAATTTTATTTAATTTTTTTTTTGAGTTAAAACTTTCTAATTTGATTTTTTATTTAAATTTTTTCGAGTTGAAACTTCCTGTTTTGAAATTTTTTGGTTGAAATTTGTTTGGCTTGAATTTAAAATCGAAAGTTTCTAAGTTGGAACCTTTTGAGTTGAAACTTTCTGATTTAAAATTTTTTGATTTAAAACTTTTCATGTTGAAACTTTCCGAGTTGAAAGTTTCAGACTTTCTAATTTGAAACTTTCTGATTTGTAAATTTTTGGAGTATTAAAATTTGAGTTGATTTTTTCGTGTTGAAACTAAAGGATGATACATAGGTCCTGTTTGTTTCGGCTTAGGTTTTTTGGCTTTTGGAAACCAAGACATGTTGTTTGGTATCCTGGCTTATTAATAGATTAGATGGTACAACTTATAGATGAAAAGTCTAAAATACCCCTAATGAAATGTTGGATGAATTCTCAATTTATATATGATGGCTTTGGTGGGTAATTTTGGAGACTTTTAGTGGCAAAGGGTTATTTCAATCAAAAAAGCCAAAAAAAGCTCCTCTTGTTTGGCTTTTGGCTTATAGTTATACAGGGGCTTTTGGCTTTTTTAAAGCTCGACTTAAAAGCCAGTCGTTTGTTTCGGCTTAGGCTTTTTGGCTTTTAAACCGATGAAAAAACCGAAACAAACAGGACCATAGTATTCTTGAAAAGTAGTCTTCACCTAAGCTTGCTGCGCCCGGTTGATATTGCTTCCCAGCGAGCCAGGCCGCCAGGCGGGCCCTGGCCCGCTCTGTCCCCGACCGCTAAAACAGTAGAGCGCCACAGAGGATCAGCGCCCCACGGATAGTGGCCGAACCCCCGCGCTTTTCGCTCTTTGAATCGAAACTGCCGAGGAAGGCTCAACGCAAAGGCCCCCGCTCCCCCATCCGTCCCAGCCCCAGCCCGCGCCCGGTATTCCCACCCATTCGCCTCCGCACGTACGTGGTGCGCCCGTGTCCCCCACCCGCGCCGCGCCGGTGGTGCCAGGCACAGCTCGATCGTTGCCGGTGACCGCGCGGGTGGCCATGCAGCCGTCGGCCGTGCACGGCGCCCCGCAGTGGCTGCGCGCCCTTCTGTCCGAGGAGTTCTTCGACGCGTGCGCCGCGCACCCGGCCGACCGCAAGAACGACAAGAACCACTTCTGCGTCGACTGCGCCACCGCGCTCTGCCGCCACTGCCTCCCCCACGACGCCTCCCACCACGTCCTCCAGGTACGTATCACACGCGCGTACGTGGCCGTATTTTTGCGCGGTAGCTAATCAGATATATCCTCGCCGTTTTCTGATCGATCTTACTTGGTTAATTTGACCGCCCGGGGAAAAACAGATTTGGAAGTACGCGTCGTGCTTCGTCCTCCGTGTGGACGACCTGAAACTGTTCGATTGCACCGGCATCCAGGTACGTGCGTACATACGTGCACCGATCGTTACCGAATTCAAGCTTGTCGTTCCATTTCATCGGTCGTATACTATACATTGTGCGTGAATTGGTCTCGCGCGCGCATGCAGTCGCACACGGTGAGTGACCACGAAGTGGTGTTCCTGAACGAGCGCACGGCGAGGAAGCGGCCGGCCAGCGCGGAGAACCCCTGCGCCGCCTGCGCGCGGCCGCTCCCGGCCGGCCACGACTACTGCTCCCTCTTCTGCAAGGTAAACATCATGTTATGTGATCCAATACCCTTGTAGGGATGCATTGCATCCGAGGTACTTAATTACGCGTCACGTACGTATGCGCACGGTTTGATTCGAAGAAAATCGTGATCGATGACGACGCAGGTGAAGCATCTGGGGGAGAGCGCACAGGGGCTGAGGTGCGCGTTACGCGTGAGCCGGAAGGCTGCGGCCGCGGTGGAGGAGGCTGCCGTGCCGGAGCCGCAGAACGGGAAGCGGAGGGCTTCGGCGGAGGCGGGGCCGAGCTGCGGCGGGTCGTTCCGGAAGCGGAGCCGCAAGCAGCCCGTGCCGGCTCGCTCGCCATTCTGTTGAGGCGCCGGACGTACGTGGGCCGGGCTGTTGGACGTGGGCCCGCCTTTTGTGGTTAGGCTGTTGGATGTTTCTGTGGTTCTCGCGCTCTCCTTTCTCCTTTCCAGAGTATTATTTTCGAGTTCGTTTCGACAAATTTTTAGGACTTTTGGGTCGGTTAACTGGCTAGGATCTGTTTATTTTTGCTTTAGATTTTTTAAAAGCTGATTTAGAATTATGATTGTAGAGAAACTGATTCTCTAAAAACACATATAAAGTGGATTGTGGATTCAATGTATATGGGCGGGTTGGATTATGAGAATCGATTTCTAGAATCAAACGTTTGTTTTTTATTCAGCTTTTAGGACTAGAATCTAAAATCAAAAGCAAAAATAAACAGACCTTGTTTCGTTCGGAATGGAATGTAAATTTACTTAGCTGGTGCCATTCTTGGTTATTTTGAGATGGGTCATTATAAACGATTTGAATATGACCATGCATTCACAATGGTTAGCACTTAGCAATAGATGTGTTAGAAGAATTATTCGGGATGGTGTTGCACAAAAAAATGAGGCAGGTTTTTTAATTTGAGGTTACTCTCTCGCTGATTCTTTAGTGAGGATTGTTATTTTTTTCTCTTCCTTTCCTTCCCTCTCTTTCTTCTCCACTTAAACGCTCTCTTGTGGCAACACACACTTGGTGGCATCCCTTTCGTCTCCTTTCTTTCCCTTCAAACTTAAAAAAAACTACTATTTTTAAATTCTCTTCGAGTCCTGCAGGAAGTATTTTTAACCACTTTGAAGATTTTTAATTGAAAGTCTTTCAAATAGATTTTTTTAATAGAAAGTTTTTAATCGAAAGTTTTGGAACCATAAAGCTTTAAATTGAAAGCTTTCGGTTGAATGTAAATTTTTTAAACCAAAAATTTTGATTTATTTGAAAGTTTGAATCAATTATTTTTGTGTGTGTTTTAGAAGAGAGGAAAGAGGTGAGAGGAGAAAAGAGGGAAGGGATGCTACGTGGGAGCACATGGATATGTCCACGACCAAAGATTGGTAAGACCTCCAAATAGCAGCACCCAGAATGGGGTTCAGGCATCCGGCTCTTTAAAACAACTGGGTCAATAATATTTTCTAAAGAAAAAATAGATTTAGATGTATTTTCTGAACAATTGGCGTATGCCCCGCGTTTAAATTTTGTGTTTTTTTTTCTGAAGAAAAAATAGATTTATATGTATTTTCTAAATTTTTGGAGGTTCGAAAAATATTAGAGGCCGAGTTGAAAAAAAAAATATATATTTCTGTTGACGAAAATATTTTTTCCTGGAAAAACGGAGAAAGGATCTGGGTGTAAGAATCGGGGACCTGTTTGTTATATTTTTGGACCTCACCGCTATTCCGAAAAAGTAAAAAAGGGCTCACTTGTGATTTGTATTTAATGGTTGGCTTTTACCGTAAAGCAACGAGCGAGAGACCCAAACGCGATTTAGAAAAGTTTTTCTTACATTCACAAAAAATCGCGAAAGACCTTTTTGTAATTTGCAGGAACCTATCCGTGATTTAAAGGAAGTGGATGGGCTTTTTCGAAAACTGGTAGGGAGGACACGTGGGTAAACTGACCGGTTCTCAAACCTCCCGAATGTAATTGAGATATGATATGGGATTGATCAGCGCAAATGAGGCCACGTGATCAACACATACAATGAGCTCAAAAAAGAAAAAAAGGATTCCAGCAAAGAATGGTAAGTAAACAAAAGAGACCATGATTCTCTTATATTTGAATCAATAATCCACAACAAATCTGGGTGGGACGACAAGTAGGGCTGTAAACGGGCCGAATTCGAGCGAGCCTGGGCTGTCAGGCTCGAGCTCGGTAAGGCTCGAGCTGAGCTTGAGTTGGGGTCCGAGCCTAGATCTAGGCTCGAGCTCGGCTTAGTCCAAACTCGAGTAGGCTCGAGCTCGGCTCGAGTAAGCTCGGTAAGCTGATAAGCTCGAATAAGCTCGGTAGGCTCGAGTAAATTTGGTGAATCTGGTAGGCTCGGTAACAAGCTCAAGTAAGTTCGGCTCGAGCAGAGGCGAAGCCAGCACTGGGGCGCACTGGGGCGTACGCCCCTGCTCCAACGCGGTGACAGGAAGGATGACATACCACGCTCACAAGAAATTCGAGGATATCACGCTCATCCTTCGTGTCAGGCTGAAACAAGGCACGATCAGATTAGCCCAAAAAAGATAGATCATCATTAATGCAATGTCAAATGAATTTTAAAGAAAGGATCTAGATATTGTTCATCTTGCATTTGATGTTAGATTTGTTGGGCATCACTAATGCAATGTCAAATGAATTTTAAAGAAAAGATCTAGATATTGTTCATGCCATGGGCCTAATTATGGATGTGAAAGAGAACTTGCAAAGTTGGATTTTTTTCGGCAATAAAGGTCATCAAGATTGATTTGCGCAACAAAGTCTTCGATGATTGGCTCAATGACTTAATGGTGTGCTACACCGAGAAAACAATATTCAAATCTATTGATGATGAAGCAATTATGGACTGCTTTCAAAGGATGAAAACCCGTAGAATGTATTTGCATGTTGCCTCCAAATCCAACTCGTAGCTAGTGTGCCTAGCAACTTTATTTATGTGAGTATCTTATAAACTTCTACTTTGTTTCACTTGTTAAATGGTTATTTATGTATGAATTTGACTTTTACTAGTAGTTGAAATGTTTAGCTTAGTCCCCCCTCTAATTTAGTCCTGGCTTCGCCATTGGGCTCGAGTAAGTTCGATAACAAACTCGAGAAAGTTCAGTTCACGGAAGTTCGATCCAAGCTCGAGTAGGCTCGCGAGCTATTCGAGCTCAGGTCGATGAAGCTCGCGAGCTCGAGTTTTTTTTTTTTTTTTTTACAGCCCTAACGACAAGTACAAATTAAACTTCGGGTGGAAACTTAAATCGAGTGCCTTTCATCATTGACGAAAAGAGTTTTGAACAGATTGTGCCGTGTGCGTTGCAGTTGCCTAGTAAAGTTTTGAGCAGATAAAATCCCTACCGTTCGACGAGAAAAGAAAGAAAGTCGCAAGAGCCGCAATGAAAAATGCATAAAAATCTCGCTCCAAACACCAAACACGCCCACCACCTGATCCCCTGCAGATCTGTGATGGGGCTAGAGCTTGGCCTCGCTCTGGCCACCACGCCGTGCTCCCCGGCCACTCACATCCCCGCCATGTGAAGTCCGGCCCTCGTCGCTAGCTGCTTCAAACTCCCGTTCCATGAAGCTGTCGCTGCTTCAAGCTCACGTTCCCTTCAGGCTTCAGATCATCTACAACAAGAACATCAACCTGCAGGATGCAAAATTAAGGTTCTCCCAAAGCTGAACGTTACTTTCCCCTCCCTATTTCTTCGATCTTTGATGCAATTTTTAGTGTGGACAAATCCTTCGAATTGGAGATGATCCTCCGCGACTGCGAGCTTGACCAGCATGGAGTCGTTAACCATGTCATCTATGCTATTTACATCGAAGAGGGCAGTTGTTACACCCATATTGTTAGATTAATTGGGTGAGTTAAGCCCATTTAATTATAATTTCAAGGCACATGAATAAAAGTATGTGCTGTCCTTTCATCTACCGGCTCTTGACATTCATCTTCCTGCTCTTGGTCTTCCTCTCCTAGCGCTATAAAAGGGCAGGCATATACTAAAGAAACACAACTCTCCTTCTCCACTATAGCGCTACTTGTTTGCATACCCGGCTCTGTTTTCCTGCGCGCACAGGCAAACGGAGTAAGCATGCCTCCGAAGCCCCGTTTGCGTGAGATCCTGCTCGGGATACGCCGGCGATAAGGTTTTTGGGGAGCGCACTTTCTGCGCGACTGCTCGGATTTTTCTACTACTTCGTTGTCTACTTCCTGGTGGCCGATCGAGGGACTGCACTGCGAACATCTTCCTGCATCAAGGTTTGATCGACTACACCGAACAACTGCGATCATGACAACTGATCAGCAGAAAAGCACCACCAGTGTCACCGGCACTGGTTCTGCTGCAGGGTATAATTTCATAAACTCTGTTGTGTTATTTTTATGGTTTTCAGTACTGTTTGCATATGCGATGAATATGCTAGCTACTCCTTATGTTAAGTACTACATGTTCAGAATGTATTTTAGTACTGTTTGGTTTATCAATACGATCACTCATTTTGTCATGTTATATAAACTCTGGATTAAAATTAATCGAAAAGTACCTAATTTTCCAACACATATGTCACGTATCCATTATCGTAGAATAAACTAATTGAGCTAGTTGACGAACAACATGCATTGAGTTATCTCTCCTTTTTACATAGCTTGATTCTTAATCATCTGCAGCTCGAGAGGAGCTGGCTGCTAGCCTTGGCGTCAGCCCGGGCTCCATAGCATGCACCGGCAAGCGATGGCGCTCTCGGAATCGAACCTCAGGTACTTCTTGCCTCCAAGGGTACGAAAATCGGTCGTATCTTTTGGATTTGTTTTTTATCGATCACCTCTTTACATATTATATTCTTATAGCCGCACGGGATGGATGAATAATGGTAAAATCACTTGTTTTGTAACTCCCTCGTATCGTGATCATCACGAGTTGTGTGTTATAAAACGTAGTCATCTGCTCTTGGTTAATCAACAATATGCTAATACAATTGTAAAAATAAACTGAAGCACATATAGGCCCAGTTGGTTTCAGCTTTTTGATTATGGATTCTGGACTACAGGAGAAGTTGTTTCTGATTATGGGAGAATCGGGTCAAGCCGGCTAGAATTTCTAGATTCCGGGCCAAGCCGGTGAAAATCAGCAAGAATTAGTGAGAATCAGGTTTCAGACAGCTTCTGATTCTATATAGAAATCAGCTTCTGATTCTCAGAGAAGTTGTACAGAATCCTCCCGTTCGGCAAATAATCCGTTTTTTTTTTATAAAGCAGAAGCTGTTCAGAAGCTGAAACGAACGGGGCCATAAAGTAAGAGGACAAAATTCTTTCTTTATGAGATTGATTTTTTTTTGTATAATGGGATGCTCAATATACAGTAAAGCCAACTGTATATAGATTCAGATTCGCCCATCAATAAATAAAATCCTTCCATACTTGGACTAAGAGTCTATCTATATCATAACACTCCCTCTTGGGCGAATACAGTGTAATGCACATGTCTCGTTAAAAACTTCTCCCAAAAATCCAATAAGAAAAAAGGATGGAAAAAAGAGTACATTGCACTTGCATGCCGTGTTACACTGGCTGCCTCATTAAAAAACTTTATGTGAGAAACTTCAGGAAAACTCACTAAGGGGAAAAGAGCACAACTTATAATCTACATGATATAAAATATGATCCTCAAAATCATGCAAAAAGGGTTATGGTTCAGGGATTTACTCACCTGAACTCTGCAAATCTCTAATTTATCTTATTCCAATACCATTAACACACATTTGAAAAATAGATTTTGGCAAGGAATTAGTGAACAAGTCTGCTAGATTTCCACATAGCTTAGTTTGTAATATCTTTACCTCACCATTCTTCTGAAAATTGTGAGGATAGAAAAGTTTAGGGGCAATATGTTTCTTGATATTGTTTTTTGCATAACACATTTGCATTTGTGCAATACAAACATCATTATCTTTATAGATAATCGTGGGTATCGACGGTATTAAGACCACATGACTTTTTGATATGGTTAATTACACGTCTAAGTTAAACACATTCACACTCACATGAGGCTTCATATAAAGCTATATTCTTTGAGTTGTTAGTAGAAATAGCTACCAATGTATGCTTAAAAGACCGCTAAAAATGGCTTAATCACCTTAGGAAAGCACAAACCAGTTTTAAATTTGGTAATATGGGGATTAGACAGATAGCCAACATCCATATATCCCACCATAATTAGGTTTTCTGATTGGGGCTGCATTGTGTCTTGCTATCAAATTTACTGTGAATGCAATATCAAGCTTTGTGCAATTCGCAAGATACATAAGTTCTTGAATATGGGACTTCAAGTAGTAAGACTTCCTCATTTTCCATCCTCAGTCTGAAAAGGGTCTTTATCCACTTCAAGGGATGTCATAATCATAGGGTCTTTAAATGATGAGATTTATCCATATTAAATCTTTCCAATACATTCTTGGTATAAGTAGACTGGTGTACAAAAATTTCTTATGAAAAATGCTATAGCTGTAGGCCTAAGCAAAATCTTTCATCTCAAACTCTGTCGTGAGATAAGCACTTGATTCCTTTATCTCCTCTGTGGTTCCAATGATATTCAGATCATCAACATATATTGAGATGATATATCGTCTATTTTGGAATTTCTTTATGAACACACAGAGACAATCATCATTACCGAGCGCGACAGGCGTTGGTGGCATCCGACGGGGCGGTCGGCACAAGGAGGCTATGGGTGCGTCAGTGTGGGCTACTGCTGATGACATCACTACCATGGATACGACCATGCCTACAAGCCCAATTGAAACCAACAATGTAATACAAGGGCCAATTACTCGAGCTCGCACACATCAATTCAATTACCGAGTGAATGCGTTCCTCGGGTTGCATACAAATAATTTAATGAATGGAATGCTATTTAATCCTTGTGATGATTTTATTGTCCTTAGGAACCAAGGAGAAGGGCTCCCAAACATCAAGCATAAAGCCAATTCTTCCGGTGCACAAGATCAACTCGGATTCGGTCTCCAGGACAGCACCAACTTAAAACGATTATAACTTTTGATCTACAAGGGTGTTCGGGGTCTATGAGTACTGGGTTGAAAGGTTTCGTCATCCTCTTTCCAACGGATCTAGCCTCATCACCAAATTCCATCCGAGTCGACGGGAATCTGCAAAACAAGTGGCGTCACTTTTCCAATCCGAGAAGACTTGGGCTTTGGGTCTTGTAATAAAGTTGTAGGTTGTGTCCTACTATTTTGGACGTGGTTCCACGTCTCTAACTCTCATAAATAGCCAACCATCGGCTCTTTAGGGTTTGGGGTTTTGTTTGTTTAGTTTAGCCAAGTGCAAACTTGATCCTACGAGTTGTGCTGGACAACCACCTTGTCAAAATCATCAATAAGACTCTGTCTTTGTTTGCCTTCAACTTTTATCCGTAATTTTAGATTGCTTATACTATTATTCTTGCTTGTTCTTCGGTTGCTTGCAGGAATAGAACCACGTGTTCAGGTTGATCGTGCCCGCGGCAAGATCAATAACCCTTCGGAGTTGGTTTAGCAATTGCTAAGGCGCATCATCGTCGTACGGTGTAGTCAGATCATCAAAATCGTCTCCACCCAAATCGATCGTGTGTTTCTCATCGAAAGATCGGGACACCTGAAGCTCCATCAGCTGTCGCGGGTTTGTGTTGCACCTGCGAGACAAGGCAGCGTGGGCATGAGGCCAGTGGGACAGCCTCGGAGAGCAACGTTGCGAGAGAGCTACGGTGATGGCTACGAGCGCGCCTACGGGATGGAGTGGCTTGGGTCACTGCCAAGGCGCATTGGGTGTGGCCGTCTTGCCAGATGACCCAACATGGCTGAATGGCTATCCCCTTTTGTTTGTTTTCATTTAAATCACATAAAAAAATTAAATCGAAAAAGTTTCAACTCGAAAAATTTCAACTTATAAAACTTTCAATTCAAAAACTTTCAGTTTGAAAAGTTTCAACTCAGAAAAATTAAATTGAAAATTTTTCAAAGCATGTGTATTGCAGGCGACGGATAGCTAGCTAGGACAATGACATGTGGCGCGGCAGTAGTACGTGCATGCATTGCACCCTGACTTGGCCCGTGGATGGCGCTCTCCTGCGTGCGACATGTGTCTCATGGAGAACAGGAGCGCACAAAGGCTTCGGTGAGAGCGACCATAAACTAACATTTCCAAATGAAATAATTAATAATTTGCCACTTCAAACATTGACATTTTGATTATGATGCCACTTGAGCCAATGACATATGGGACCATCTGAGTCAATGAAATGTGGGTCCAGTGGCAAATTTATGAAGTGTCAATGTTTGAAGTGGCAAATAATTAAATCTCCCTTTCCAAATAGGGAGCTACTCTACGTAGTTTTTTGTGCGTGCTTATGGGGAACTTACATTAGTCGATTCAAAACTCTAATGAATAAATGTACATGTACGTACGTGTTATCTAGTGCTGTGTGGGTGTCTGAAAAGGCGTTGTTATCTACATATATCTTTACTATCAACAAAACCGTCCGGATCTGGCAAATATAAGATTAATACTTTAAGTTGTTGAGTTGAGAAGATGGGACAATATTTTTATTTTTTTTTAAATAAAACCAGTTTTTTTTTAAAAAATAATTTTTCCCTAAAAAATTTCTACCGTATTTTTTGGTTTACTTCAAAGAAAATAAGTTTTCATTTTATTTTTTATAAGATTTTCTTTATATATTAAAATTAACAGATGATCCGTGATAGCACGAAAATTTAACTAGTTGTCCATCAATCCTACATAAAACGATCACATCCAGTGGCGGAGCCAGGATTTTGCAAAGCCTCGGGCCGAAAACTAAGCAGTAATAGCTAACGTTAAATACTACCCACACCGAAGTACAACAAAAACACTATACAAATACACAATTAAAAATAAATTTGAACTTCATGTTTAATGATACAACAAAATAGATAAAATATATTAAAAATAACATAACATAGTTGAGCAGTATAAAAATTAATACCTAATAGATGAAGGTTTATTACATCCAAGTCAAAACATATCGTCGTCAACAATAGTATAAGAACCTAAACCTACAAAAATAAAATTGTATATGAACATTCGGGATTGTTGGACCTTTTATAATCCAACTACACCAAGTAGATATAATCCAATTAAACCAAGAAAAACAATGACCATAGAGCAGTGCCATGAAGTACTGGTAGTTTTATCAGATAGTTAATCTTCTATGAAGTCATGATATCATATAATTGAATGTTTGCTTGCATATGGCAGCATGATCTTAAATTTTTCTTGCTTGAGTGATGAAATTATCACCATTCAAATCGAGTCCAATCAATCAATCAATCACGAAATGTATACGTTGTTCATATCAATATGTTTGATCCTAGCAATTAAAGATAACTAGAAACAAAACCGAACACTTACACTGCTAATGGCTAATGTAATTGACAAATCATAACCAATTATTGTTCTTATCATGTTTGGATAATAGCTAATGCATTTGACAAACCACGACCAAAGCCAAAAATTTTGAACTATTATTTTGGCTGGGCCTCGGGCCCAGGCCCGAGGCCCAGCTCCGCCCCTGATCACATCTGTACTTTGCCATCATCGACAAACTGTCGCAATACATCTGGCGGTGGTTATCAGCATAAGTACAAACTCGGCGGTGCGTTTACAGTTGCAATTCGCAGCCTGTACCTTACAACAGCAGCAGGAAGCAAACTCGATCGCCGGCCCTGAAAGCATGCAAGGCTTCGTATGGGTAGTTTGGGATCGAGCACCATATCCCAGGAAACCAATGCAGGGCATGACGCGTGACGTGCAGAATCGCACGACGCATAGGCAACGAAAATGCATGCAACGAAGGTGAATTCCCCTGCCCAACCACGTAGAATCACGCACGTACGGTGGAGTGCATGACACCTTCCCCGCACACGGGCGAAAGAAAAAAAAATCAGGTATTGCATGCTATCTACAAGAATCACCGCAATGGCCAAGCAAATCGTGGCTCGTGAGCATTTCTCCCGACCGATGCAAACAATTTAAGAGAGAGGTAACACCTTTTGCATCAGCAAAAGAAGGGATACGGATCCTACTTTCGCACAGGCAGCATCCAGAGTCTAGCCATAGGAAGGTTTGGTTTTGCCGTACGAGGCTCTGAGAAATGATGAACCTTTAGTGTCGGTCTGTCGTAGGCTGTATACCAGTAGTGAAGGCAAAGCAAGGTATCTAGGGCTCTAGGCTCAAAGCGTACCCGCCTTCAGTAATTCAGCAACTCCGTGGCACTTCTGCTCCAGAACCTTTAAGATGATACATATGATGTACACATCGCAACTTTACGTCGATCTGAAACCACTTCCTGTTCAAAGAAATGAAATCAATTTGGATTCTGGAGCATGCCGAACGTTGAATGCACCGTGTGCTGAAACTCACAGCCATTGAGCTGAGCCTGTGTTGCCCTGTAGCAAATGCAAAAGAGAGGAGAGCAAGCTAGGGGTGCAAACCATGCATGAACCAAAGCTGTATCATGTAGCTTAGGCACATGCGTTAGTTTGTCGCGTACTAGGCAATACACACAGTGATGCCATGTACAGCCATAATGCTACTATATTAATTGCAAGTACATATCTGACAAGTGGTCACCAGTGGTCTCAATTCGTTCGTGCAAGCTAGCACTACTACAGAAATGCTTATATTAGACGCACTATCACAGACGGTTTTCAAAAACCGTCTGTAATATATGATATCACAGACGATTCTATAAACCAACCGTCAGTGAAATTATCACAAACCGTTATTAATAAAACCCGTCTGTGATTAGATAAATATCACAGACGGTTTTGTATTAAAACCGTCTGTGATATTATCACAAACGGTTCTATAAAACACCGCCTGCGATATAAAGTAATATCACAGACGGTTTTACTATACAACCGTTTGTATAGTAACCACAGACGGGTTGTGTTTATAAACGTCTCTAATATTGCTTATATCACAGACGTTTTGTGTTGATAACCGCCTGCGGTAATCGCATTATAACATTTTGATGTTTTTATCGAACTACGATTTTCATCGAAGGCCATAATTCGTTCATAGATAGGACGAAAAATGGTAACAACCATTTTATAACATAATGAAATTCAAATTGCTAGTGATCGGACGTCGGTTTTTCGCAACATTTTCTTTGTATGCGTGTGAAACATTTGTCTTCGACAAACAAGAAAAATTGTTTCATACATTCAAAAAATCTTGCAATGCGTCCAAAAAACGAATCGACGTCCGAGTGTAAGTTTCTCCCAATGAAATTTGATAACAATCAGAATAAATATTTTATAACATAAAACATTTCATTACATTACTACATTATATATATATATTATTACTTATAAATTAAAATATTCATCGTCGTCCGGAGGAGGTGGCGAGCTGCCATCGTCGTCGTCATCGCTCCCCGGTGGGCTGCCATCGTCGTCGTCGTCGCGCCACGGTGGGCTACCGTCGTCGTCGTCGTCATCTGAGCCCCCCGAGTGCATGACGTGGTCGTCTTCCTCTGACTCTTCCTCGTCCTCCTCCCGCTCCTCCTCCTCGTCCTCCTCCCGCTCCTCCTCCTCCTCTTCCCGCTTGCGTTTCCCGCATAGCGGCGACGCCGGGGGAGGTGATGGTGGAACGGCGCCGGGGGAGCTTGCGGAAGGAGGTGATGGTGGAGGCGACGCCGGGGGAGGTGATGGTGGAGGCGACGCCGGGGGAGGTGATGGTGGAGGCGACGCCGACGAAGGAGAGCTCGCGGCAGATTCCATTATCAGTAATGTACGTGTTGATCGAATTCGATCAATAGCGGTGATTTTATAGGTGGCCGGAATTGAAGACGAAGCGAGAAACGAAGAGTTCTCATTCAAAGGCGCGCAGGAAACGAAGAGACGAAGACGGACCGTCGCTATCACGCAGCGATTCTATAAACAAACCGATTGTTGACTATCACACACCATTCCTCGCCTGGCTTTCACGGACGGTTTTTTAAAATAACCGCCTGTGATATACCTATATATCACGCAGGCGGTTTAGTTTACATAACCGTCAGAAATATCACCGACGGTTGGTACACATCGCCGCCTGTAATCTTACTATATTACGCACGGTTATTACATAGTACCGTCTGTGATAAAGATTACACATCGCCGTCGGTAATCTTAGTATATTACAGACGGTTATTACATAGAACCGTCTGTGATAAAGCTTGCCTATATATAGGCCCGAGCGCAAGTTCGATGTTGTGGTCACCTGTTGGGATAGAATGCTAAGACCGTTATATCACCGACGGTTTGGCAATACAACCGCCTGTAAGCCTATATAATAGGTGATTCTTGTGATGTAATTAAGGTTAGTAATGGATAATTGCATTATATATATTAATTCAGATCTAAGGTTAGTATTGGATATAAAATTGCCTTATATATATTAATTCAATATCTAGCTTGGTTATGTAAGAAATTTAAGATTGTTTAGATCTAGCTTGTAGATCCATGTTTTCGTGGTGATAGTAATTGGACGTTATAATTGCAATATTATTTTGAAGCTCTAACTTGTTAAGGAAAGTGTACTTAATCAGTTGAAAAGAGAGTTCTAATTGGATCGAATATTACATGTGTAGCATAGATGGATCGAAGCTGGATGTACGCTGGGACCGTGCAGTGTGGAGTACATTAATGGCGTCTCCACTTTTAGAAGAGCTGCAGAGGAGGACATGTTTAATAAGGAGTGCAGATATGCCTTGTCCATGCATCGATTGCGAGAATATGATGATGTTTGAAACTCAGCAGATCGAAGCACACTTGATTATGCGAGGTTTCAAAAAGGGATATACATGTTGGACCAACACGGCGAAGAGCGTAATATACAAGAAGCGTGTGGTACTGTTAACATCTTCGACGAAGTCAACGATATGCCAGGATGATCGCATTGATTCTGCTCCGACGAGGATATGTTGCATGATGACAATCTGGACCAGATGTCGCGCGACGCAGAAGGGAACCGTGATGAAAGGGAATATGAAAAATTCGTGGGTTTGATGGAGGACTCAAGAAACCTTTGTTTGCTGGTTGCAAGGTGAAATACACAAGGTTGTCGCCTGTGCTTGAACCGCTGAAATTGAAGGCAAGCAATGGTTGGTCGATAAGAGTTTCACAGCGCTTTTACGCCTATTGGCGACATGCTTCCAGAGGGAAACGAGTTGCCGACAACAACCTACAAAGCCAAGAAGGTTCTTTGTCCCTTGGGAATGGAGGTAGAAAGAATACATGCATGTCCGAACGATTGTATCCTATACCGCAAAGAGTATGCAAACTTGCATGTATGTCCGGTGTGCAACGCATCCCTGCACAAGCGTAAGAGTCATTCAAATGAGGAGGTGAAGAAAGGAAGTCCTGCTAAGATGGCATGGTATCTCGCCTCTAATTCCCGATTGAAGCGTTTGTTTGCTAACCCAAAGGAGGCCAAATCACTGTGTTGGCATTCCGAGAAGCGTAAGAACGATGGAATGCTAAGACACTCACGACTCCACCCAAAGTGGAGAAACATCGATAGGAGGTATGAAGAATTCAAGCAGAGATGAGGAATATAAGGTTTGGACTGAGTACAGATGGAATGAATCCTTTCGGTAACATGAGCAACCGGCATAGCACTTGGCCCGTGAATCTCTCAGTATCTACAACCTTCCTCCTTGGTTGTGTATGAAGCGAAAGTACATTTTATTGTCTCAGGCTTATCCAAGGACCGAAACAACCTGGGAACGATATTGATGTGTACCTAGCTCCATTGGTGGAAGATCTAAAAACATTGTGGGTTCCTGGGTACAGGTTTGGGATGCATACAAACGAGAGAACTTCACTTTACATCGCTTGTTGTTCTCGCACCATAAATGATTACCTCAAGACTTGCTAACCTGTCGGGCCGTAGTACAAAAGGTGCCAAGGCTTGCACTCACCGCCTAGACGATCTCGAGAGTGTGTGGCTGAATCACTCGCGTAAAACCGTGTACATGCGCCACCGTAGGTTCCTTGGGAGGAAACACCCATACCGCAAGATGAAGAGACTATTCGATGGGACGAACGAAACGGTTCAACTCCAAGGACTTTTAGCGGGAGAGATGTTCATGACTTTGTAAAGGATTTGGATGTTACGTATGGAAAGGGACGTAAAGCAAGGTCGACCCGTGAGAAGAGCTTGTGGAAGAAGAGATCAATCTTTGGGACCTACCTTACCGAGCACCTAGAAGTTCGCCACGCATCGATGTCATGCACGTGGAGAAGAATGTCTGTGATAGCCTGATTGGTCTCCTACTAAACATTAAGGGCAAAACAAAGGATGGTATCAACGCACGACTTGACTTAGTCGATATGGGCATAAGACCTGAGTTAGCACCAAAAGAGACCGTTAAAGGTGGTACGTATTGCGAACCAGACTTGTTACACTCATCAAAGGCCGAAAGAACTGAACTTTGCCAGTGCTTGCATGGTGTGAAAGTTCCGTCCGGTTACTCGTCCAACATGATGAGACTTGTTTCAATGCAAGATTTAAAATTAATTGGCATGAAGTCTCATGATTGTCATGTGTTGATGACACAAATGCTCCCAATTGCAATTAGAAGTATTTTGCCAATAAAGGTCCGAGAGACAATCACGAGGTCAGTGTTATTTATTTAACACAATCGCCGTAAGGTCATCGATCCCAAGGACTAGATGGTCTGAGCCGAGGTGGTGATGACTCTATGTAATCTTGAGATGTATTTCCATCCGTCATTTTTCGATATCATGGTCCATCTCATTGTTCACCTTGTAATAGAGATAAAGATGTGCGGGCCTGTGTTCCTACGTAGCATGTACCCGCTCGAGAGGTATATGGGAATTCTTAAGTCTTATGTACGAAATCGATCTCGTCCGAGGGTAGCATTGTCGAAGGTTATGCAACCGAAGAGGTCGCCGAGTTCTGCGTCGATTACATGGCTCAGGCCCAACCAATAGGTGTGCCTCGATCTCGCCATGAGGAGGCTCCAGGCATCGGGACCATCGGAAGGAAAGCAATCACACCGATCCAGCTTCGCGGGTGCCCAAGCCCATTTCACTGGTTCTACAACACATGACCGTAGTGTCCCCGCACATCGCCGAGCACAAGCAATGGCTAAGGCAAGAGAATCCATCACGACATGAGTCTTGGATCATAAGACAACATAACATTCAGTTCAACAATTGGTTCAAAGAGCGACCCATCACTGGAGCTCGCCATATGACACCTGAAATGGTTGGCAAAAGGCCCACTTTTACGCTTGTCACGTGGAAAGGATACGACTTAAATGGATACACATTTTACACGATAGATCAGGATTTGAAGAGCACAAACCGTATCAATGGGTCCGCATAGATGCGTTCAAGATCACTGGTCAACGAGGAGCTCCTACTATGGGTTCATAGAGGAGATTTGGGAGCTTGACTATGTACTTTTCAAGATCCCACTATTTCGGTGTCGTTGGGTCCACCTCCAGCACGTGAAGGTTGACAAGTACGGCATCACCACTGTGGACCTCAAACGTGTCGGATACAAAGATGTAACATCCCAAAAATTGCTTTTAATATATTTAGTGTGTTTCTGGAATATTTGTAATTTTTCGAAATTTACTGGGAAGCCTCGCGAGTAATTCGGAGTCAAGTTTATTGTATTAATCAAGTTAAATAAAGATCCTGCATGTTCGAATAGGCGTAAAATCTAAAATTTTGTTTATAATTAAGATAATAGGTAGACGAGAGTGTTCGCTTCAAATATTTTTGAAAAACATGTTTTATAACGTAAGTCGTTGATTTTATAAAAATCGGTACAGGTGTCTGATTCACGAAAAGAATTTTCGCGGAAAATCTACACGTCGAAAAATCACGAAACCCACTTCGTTAGGTTCCAAATAGTTGCTAGTATTTCAGAGCAATTTTTCAGATTTTTAGAACCCCTCTGTTTTTTTTTTCTTCTTTCTAAACTCGTTGAGTACGTATAGGCGTGTGTGTATATACATATATGTCTATCCGTGCTGCTTTTGTGTTTGTGTGAATCAAGGGTGTGCTAATTCCTTCCAAGCTGTTTCACGTAGCATGCAATCCCATAAATTCCTCCAACCGTTACTACTAATCACCACTCCTTCCATTATTTCCTCTAAGCCATTCCCATTTTCTCATTCAACTGCTCTCAGACGCTGTCGTTTCCACCAAATGCATGTGGTCACTATTTTCTTTCCTTTCTCATGCAAGTAGTAACGTGGCTATTAATTGCTTTCATTTCCTTTCAAAGCGTGAGCGATGCGCCTATGCATGACGCTGGCGTCGGGATTTTTTCGACGCTTTGCTTGCGGCCGCTTTGTTTCTCACCATTTCACCTCTAAAGCAAGCCGTTACTAGTCCATTACGTACTCCAGCCATTCCATTTTGTGGCCACGCAAGTCCGTTCATTTCCTAAAGCTATGCACGAATGATCCTCTCTCCAAGCCGTTTTTATTTTCTGCAAGGCATATAGTAACCAGTACACACGCATGAACTTTTTCCTCTCCCAATCGTTTCCATTTTCTAGCTTTGCTGAGTAAATCATCCCGCTGCTCCATTTCATCTCTAGCCATTCCTTCATTCCAGCCGATTTCATCTTTAGCCATTTCTATTTTCTTCAATCGCCGTCGCCGCCGCTTTGTCGCCGCTGCCGCTAACACCGTCGTTGTCATCGCCGCAGCCTCGCTGCCGCTGCCGCTGCCGTCTCATTGTCGTCGCTGCCGTCGTCTCGCTGTCGCCGTTGGTCGCCGCCGTCGCCGCCGTCGCCGGTGCACTTTCTTGGACACTTTCTCCTGCGTCGATGGTCTGCACTACTGCCTCCGCCGACCGGTAGTCCCTCATCTCTCTTACACGCGCTCTGTTCCTATTTTTATCTCGTTTATATATTCGCGTAGGTATATATATACTTAGGTATATAGTTGAATAGACGCGTATATCCATGTATATACAATACTCGCTAGGCGCATGCTTGTGTAATAGCCGTAGTCGCCATCCCCGCCGTCGCCGTCGACTAATTCTGGTTAACTGTGTTCGCTGCCGCCGTGGACATCGCCGCCAGTACATCCCTCAGCCTCGCCATCCCCTGCGTCACCGCTGCTGTTACATCCATACCGGTGCGCTTTCCGACCACGCCACCGCCTGCGCCGACGATCTGCGCTACCGCCGCCGACGAGTCCGCCACATCGCGCCGCCTGGACCGGCCGGTTAGCCCTCTTATCACTTCCTCCGTGCGCCATTGTCAAAGAAACAGGAGCCTGTTCATTTTTCTGAGAAAAACTGAAGCCCTCCATTCGTGAAGAACGCCGAACAGTAGTGTCTGAGTGATGAATAGTAAAACGTAATCGAACCGAAACTCAATTGTACATGCATTTTTCCCCAAATTGTGAAATTTGTCATTTTGGCTACAAATTCGTTATAAGTCCAAATCACTTGCAACAAATTTTGTTAATTAGTAAATATTAATACCATTCTACAGTAATTTTTGTGAAATTTTACAATTAAATTTATACTGTTAAACTATTCATGAAAGTCCAAATTTGTGAGTTTCATAGCCCTGAACTATACGTCCAAAAATTCCAAAATAAATTTTATAAACCTTAGAAAATGATAAACAAATTATATGTAAGTTTTCGTGAAATTCCAAACTAGTTTGATTTGTAGTATTTTCCTGAATGTTTGTTTGTACGTGGTTTTGGCGTGTTTATCTGGTTCTTTATCTCATATGCGCGTAGACGCCGAATCAGGTGAGGGAGTTGATTCCGAGGAACAAGCTCAAGATCAAGATATAGACCAAGACCAGCTGATATTTGAAGGCAAGTTGTGCTTTGACCATATTGCTCCTAGTTTTTGAAATGTATTTTGATTTAAATTATGCATGCTATGTTGATTAAAATGAATTAATTTAATTTGGGTAAAATAGTTAATAAACCTAATTGTTAACTCCACCCTTGATGATAATATTTGTATGCCATGTATCCATTGTTATCTTAAGTTGGTTTATTTAGTTGGATGTTAATATTGTGCCAACACGGAGGCTAGACCGTGAATAGTTGCTTAGCCATGCTTACGTGAAATGTGTTTCAAATGGCAAAATAATATTGACTAATGATATACGGAATGAATTTTGGAATCAGTGTAATCTTGCCACGTGATGATGTGAAGTGTAGGTACCCTTGTGGTTCTACATGGTAATTGATGTTATTGTTGGCATGCGTTGCGCAATAATCAAGTGGGGTGATAAATAGATTTAGACCAGGGCAAGTGGCAAGGTTGATCTCGTGGGCCATGATTGGTACCGGAAAGTCGTTTTGGTTCTTTGGGTAGTCTTGCCTGGTCACCCTAAGGACTTAACCTTGCAAGCCTTTGAACTGAGTCAATCGTGCAACCACATGTCTCAGAATGGGGCGGACCTAGTTGAGTAGGTTGCTAATAACTTGCATTTGGTACCTAAGGGTGTCAACTATACCTTTTGTGTAGTTGAACGGGGAGCGTGACGGTGCTACGGCTAGGTACCCTATCCAACGGTTGGTTGACCTATACTTCACTGTACCTTAGGGAAGGGATAGTGTGCAACAACCTGAGAGGTCCACTTGTATAGTTAGAGGCTTCAAAGGCTTTGTTATGATCACTCATTCGCATACTCTTGTATGGCGATTCACGGCAGACGTGGTGAGTTGATCGTATCTTGTGGGTAAAGTGCATAACCTCTGCAGAGTGTACAAACTATTCGAATAGCCGAGTCCACTGTGATCGACAACGCTCGGGATTACATTAAGGGTTAGATCTTTTAAAATAAAATGTGGGAATGGGTGGCCGAGTGCCGTAGACAATATTGCTAAAGTGATTTAGGGCTTTGAGCCGAATTGTTTAAAAAGAGATTGATAACTTACTATATAATATGGTTTTACTGCTTTTGAATCTATTAATGTTGTTTAATTAAAGCAAAATGCTGTTTGAGGCAAAACAACCACTTAAGCCATTCCTTTGGAAGAAACCCTGCATATAGTAATAGGATTGCACCTCTGTGCATGACTTGCTGAGTATGTTGTATACTCACCCTTGCTTCCAACAAAATCATCAGTTGAGGAGAAGACTACAACTTCAAAGGAGGAGAAGTTCCATGAGGAGGCGCTTATCTAGGAGTTGAACCTTATCGCTTGCCTGTGGCATGCCGATGGGAGTCACCGACGCTTTCATTCCGCCGCTGATTATTTACTTTTGTTATTGTAAGCTCGCGTGGCGCACTATTTGTAAGGTGACCTTAAGGTCTTGTAACCAGTTTATTTAATGTTTGAAGTACTTTATTATTAATTCCGCTGTGTATGATTGTGGTACTTCATCCCTGTTTAACTGTGTGTACTAGCGTGATCCTGGACTAGTACAGAAAACACAGAGGGTCCGGATTTGCAGATTCGGGTCCCGACAGAGGTGGTATCAGAGCTATACTGACTGTAGGTCTTGACCCTAGATAGATTGGCCGTCTTTAGGAGCTTCAAAATTATTTTCTAAAGAGAAAATTTAACTTGAAAGAATAATAAGTTCTTGACTTATCTTATTCTCCTATTCTTTTCCCTTTACTAAAATTTCTATCCTTTCCTTCGGTTTAAATGGAAATCTTACCTGAGTCGTTCTTAATAGCCTACGTTGTTTCACACTTAAGGAGAAAGTACTGGATGTTGCTGTCAACCCTGAAGATCATGGAGTGAGGAATCATCGAGCTCGAAGAGAACTAGATTGATGAAGTCTTCCCGAAGCTTGAGGAACTAGTGCTTTGGTAGTCAGTGAGACTCATGTGTGAGAGTCGCGTCTCTTAAGATAGGAGAGTTACCCTTTTAGACGCTAGATCATTGTGTGCTTAGGAAATTTGGTTCTTCTTTGATTGTTGAGTGTGCAGTATGCGTTGCATAGCTTTTAGGCTTGTGTAAGCAACCATACCAAGTTATTAATAATGTTTGTTTAAGTTTCTGGGTTAAACCTGCTTCCCTGCACTAGGATCCTTGAACCTTACCTTTGCTTTCCCCTCTTAACTAAACCTTGTTGTGTCAACAGATGGAAGGGACTGATCACACCAGTGGTTATGAAGCAATTCAAGTCAATTCAGTTGTTGCTACCGTTGCCAATGATAAAGCAGAGACAAACAAGCAGCTATCCACCATACCGATAGTAACTAATCAGAACCTAATCAGTTTATTACCGCTCAAACCCAGCTATTGCATATGGTGATGCAACATATGAACGCTACCGGGACTAAAACCAATACCCCTACAACTACAGACACAACAACGTATCCACAACCAAAGTTCTCCTTGTTCATGAAGACTAAACCACCTACATTTGATGGATCAGCCACTTCCAGAGATGCAGAAATTTGGCTTCGCATCATAGAAGAGAAGCTAGCTTTGGTGCAATGTGAGGATAGAGAAAAAGTTCCCTATGCTACGTGCCAGTTAGAAGGAAATGCATTAGCCTGGTGGAAAGATTTCTATGCCACTTTTGAGGATGGACATACCATCACTTGGAGGGAGTTTGCCACCGTCTTTCGTCAGCACTTCCTATCGTCAGAAGACAGTGGAACCATAGTAAGACCAAGGAAGAAGGGTACCTCCGCACCTGATACTATACCTGGGTGTTGTTCTTTGAAGTGTTGCCAACCAAACAAATCAAAAGACCATGCATGTATCCGTTGTGGAGAAATAGGACACACTGCTGATGAACATGCAATAAATTGTTCCAGCTGTGAAGGAAGCCATCTACCTGGAGAATGTCCTATGAGCAACGTCACATGCTATCTTTGTGAAGGTAGGGATCATTGCCCAGCTCAATGCCCCCTAGATTCATTAGTGACCGCTGTGACTCGGCGTCAGCAAGAGGATTTTCGAGCCGTCATTGCTCAAGAGTTAGCAAGGAGAAAAGGATTGTCATCCGCACTTACGGTGCCGCATGAAGAAAAGAAGAAGCAGCATGTCAACCTTATCAGTCTACCTCAAGAAGCCAGTGATACTTGGTCACCATGGAATTGTTTTCTATGTGGTGAAAAAGGCCATTGGGCTAGAGAATGTCCCGGCAATCCAGCAAGACAACCAAAACATTCCTATCACAACTGTGGTGAGTTAGGTCATTTTGTTAAGGGATGTCCCCAGAAAGATCAAGCAATTTATGAAGTCATGATCATTCCGGAAATTGGATCAGTTAAGTTTATAGCACCAAGAGTGAGTGGTAATATCCTAGAAGCAACTCGCTCAAAGAGTTGGTTGATGCAAGGGGGGTTGGTTAACAAAACCCTTGTTCTTGGAGATGAACACAAGGAATTTGAGGACAACTGCAAGCGCCAGAAAACGTGTCAAGAAGGATCACCGCAACAGCAAGTGAGGAGTGCCCCTCCGCAACTCAATGATCATGTCGCTCAGACTTTGTTCGAGACAGCTTTCACCCGTGCCTCGTCTGGAAGGTCGGAGTTTCCACAACACCCCCACGGAGAAAAGTTCTCGAGGAAGAAGTTTATTGTCTAGAATTTGCTATGCTTGTCACCAGCCATAACATTTTGTTAACAACTGCAACAAGAAGAAAGTGGTCACTGCAGATCGCATCAATCTCAATTCTATCTCTATCAAGAATAGAGATATGTCAGGAGGAAGCCATCATACGTCATCCAAGCGTTGCTATTGCTGCAATAAGCTAGGACACTATGCTATAAGTTGTCCTAAGAGAAGTTGTGATACACCTGCCTTTTTCAATTCTAGTTCTACACCTACCAAGACATCAATACCAGGAGAAAATTTCTAACAAGTCGCTACCGAGATACGTAACCCGTCGCGAAAGGTTCAGATGCGTAAGAGGTGTGCGAATGAAGACCCTACCGAGGAAGTCCAGTGGCATAAGATTTCTTTAAACAATGTAATGTTTCATGCTTATGAGAGAGTCATTAGTTGAGACACCTTTGTAAGAATTCTCTCGTTAAAAAAAAAAAAAAATATATAGCTGGTATGTGAGTCTCATTGATATGTAAAGGTTGGATGCAAGAGTATTAATAAAGATCGGATGTCTTCATAGAACAGCTAATAATGAGTTGTGTGGAATGATAGCCATAGAGCTAGAACTTGAGGCTATGAGCACAGGTGGTGTCAAGGATTGTCTTCTTACATAGAGTGCCCAAGAAGGTATATTGGACAAAGGTACACAATTTACCTCCTGTTCTAGAACAAGTTGTACGAGGCCATGGGAAACCGAATAAACTTCAGCACGGCCTATCCTCCTCAGACAGATGGTCAGACTGAAAGATTTAACCAGGTTTTGGAAGACATGCTCAGATCTTGTGCACTAGCATATACCCCCTTCATGGGACAAGTGTCTACCGTACGCAGAATTCAGTTATAAAAACAGTTACCGGACAAGTCTGCAGATGTCACCATTTGCAGCTTTGTACGGATGAACTTGTCGAACGCCATAAAATTGGAATGAGACAGGTGAGAGTCACATCTTTGGACCGGATATTCTTCAAAAACCTGAGGAATGAGTCACGATGATTCGGGAAAGATTGAAAGTTGTTTGGTCAAGGCAAAAAGATCTATGCAAATAACTATCATAGATTTGAGTTTCGAGTCAAAGGATTACGTACACCTCAGAGTTACACTTCTCAAAGGAGATAAAAGGTTCCATACTAAAGGAAAGCCCGCACCACGATATGTTGGACCATTAAAGATCTTGAGCCATAGAGGTGAAGTCCATCTGTTGGAGGAGATTGAACTGCAAGAAGATTTGACCTGCAAAGAGTATCCAGTTAATATTTTGGACCCAACTGAACTAGGAACTAGAAACAAATCCACCCGCTTCTGCAGAGTTCAGTGGAGTAATCACTCGGAAAGCGAAGCGACTTGGGAACGTGAAAAAGATTTGAAGGAGTTTCCAAACCTATTCTCTAGTTAGCCTCGAATCTCGGGGACGAGATTCTGTTAAGGGGGGGAGGTTTGTAACATCCCAAAAATTGCTTTTAATATATTTAGTGTGTTTCTGGAATATTTGTAATTTTTCGAAATTTACTGGGAAGCCTCGCGAGTAATTCGGAGTCAAGTTTATTGTATTAATCAAGTTAAATAAAGATCCTGCATGTTCGAATAGGCGTAAAATCTAAAATTTTGTTTATAATTAAGATAATAGGTAGACGAGAGTGTTCGCTTCAAATATTTTTGAAAAACATGTTTTATAACGTAAGTCGTTGATTTTATAAAAATTCGATGCAATTGTCTCGATTCACGAAAAGAATTTTCGCGGAAAATCTACACGTCGAAAAATCACGAAACCCACTTCGTTAGGTTCCAAATAGTTGCTAGTATTTCAGAGCAATTTTTCAGATTTTTAGAACCCCTCTGTTTTTTTTTTCTTCTTTCTAAACTCGTTGAGTACGTATAGGCGTGTGTGTATATACATATATGTCTATCCGTGCTGCTTTTGTGTTTGTGTGAATCAAGGGTGTGCTAATTCCTTCCAAGCTGTTTCACGTAGCATGCAATCCCATAAATTCCTCCAACCGTTACTACTAATCACCACTCCTTCCATTATTTCCTCTAAGCCATTCCCATTTTCTGTCCAACCGTTCCTGTACGTTGCCGTTTCCAGCCAAATGCATGTGGTCACTATTTTCTTTCCTTTCTCATGCAAGTAGTAACGTGGCTATTAATTGCTTTCATTTCCTTTCAAACGTGAGCAGTAACGCCTATGCATGACGCTGGCGTTCGGGATTTTTTTCTGGACGTTTTGCTTGCAGCCGTTTTGTTTCTCAGCCATTTCACCTCTAAAGCAAGCCGTTACTAGTCCATTACGTACTCCAGCCATTCCATTTTGTGGCCATGCAAGTCCGTTCATTTCCTAAAGCTATGCACGAATGATCCTCTCTCCAAGCCGTTTTTATTTTCTGCAAGGCATATAGTAACCAGTACACACGCATGAACTTTTTCCTCTCCCAATCGTTTCCATTTTCTAGCTTTGCTGAGTAAATCATCCCGCTGCTCCATTTCATCTCTAGCCATTCCTTCATTCCAGCCGATTTCATCTTTAGCCATTTCTATTTTCTTCAATCGCCGCTGCCGCCGCTTTTGTCGCCGCTGCCGCTAACACCGTCGTTGTCATCGCAGCCTCGCTGCCGCCGCCGCTGCCGTCGTCTCATTGTCGCCGCCGCTGCCGCCGCCTCATTGCCGCCGTTGGTCGCCGCCGCCGCCGCCGCCGTGCACTTTCTTGGACACTTTCTCCTGCGTCGATGGTCTCACTATCGCCTCCGCCGACCGGTAGTCCTCATCTCTCTTACACGCGCTGCTCCTATTTTTATCTCGCTTATATATTCGCGTAGGTATATATATACTTAGGTATATAGTTGAATAGACGCGTATATCCATGTATATACAATACTCGCTAGGCGCATGCTTGTGTAATAGCCGTAGTCGCCATCCCCGCCGTCGCCGTCGACTAATTCTGGTTAACTGTGTTCGCTGCCGCCGTGGACATCGCCGCCAAGATATCCTCACCTCGCCATCCCTCGCCACCGCTGCTGTTACATCCATACCGGTGCGCTTCCGACCACGCCACCGCCGCGCCGACGATCTGCGCTACCGCGCCGACGAGTCCGCCACATCGCGCCGCTGACCGCCGGTTAGCCCTCTTATCACTTCCTCCGTGCGCCATTGTCAAAGAAACAGAGCCTGTTCATTTTTCGAGAAAATCAAGCCCTCCATTCGTGAAGAACGCCGAACAAGAGTGTACAAAGTGATGAATAGTAAAACGTAATCGAATCGAAACTCAATTGTACATGCATTTTTCCCCAAATTGTGAAATTTGTCATTTTGGCTACAAATTCGTTATAAGTCCAAATCACTTGCAACAAATTTTGTTAATTAGTAAATATTAATACCATTCTACAGTAATTTTTGTGAAATTTTACAATTAAATTTATACTGTTAAACTATTCATGAAAGTCCAAATTTGTGAGTTTCATAGCCCCTGAACTATACGTCCAAAAATTCCAAAATAAATTTTATAAACCTTAGAAAATGCTAAACTAATTATCTGGAAGTTTTCGTGAAATTCCAAACTAGTTTGATTTGTAGTATTTTCCTGAATGTTTGTTTGTACGTGGTTTTGCGTGTTTATCTCGGTTCTTTATCTCGCTATGCCGTAGACGCCGAATCGTGTGAGGAGTTGATTCCGAGGAACAAGCTCAAGATCAAGATATAGACCAAGACCAGCTGATATTTGAAGGCAAGTTGTGCTTTGACCATATTGCTCCTAGTTTTTGAAATGTATTTTGATTTAAATTATGCATGCTATGTTGATTAAAATGAATTAATTTAATTTGGGTAAAATAGTTAATAAACCTAATTGTTAACTCCACCCTTGATGATAATATTTGTATGCCATGTATCCATTGTTATCTTAAGTTGGTTTATTTAGTTGGATGTTAATATTGTGCCAACACGGAGGCTAGACCGTGAATAGTTGCTTAGCCATGCTTACGTGAAATGTGTTTCAAAATGGCAAAATAATATTGACTAATGATATACGGAATGAATTTTGGAATCGGTGTAATCTTGCCACGTGATGATGTGAAGTGTAGGTACCCTTGTGGTTCTACATGGTAATTGATGTTATTGTTGGCATGCGTTATGCAATAATCAAGTCGGGTGATAAATAGATTTAGACCGGGGCAAGTGGCAAGGTTGATCTGGTGGGCCATGAGTGGTCCCGGGAAAGTCGGGGTGGGTCGTTGGGTAGGCTTGCCCTGGTCACCCTAAGGACTTAAGCTTGCACGCCTTTGAACGGAGTCAATCGTGCAACCACATGTCTCAGAATGGGGCGGACCTAGTTGAGTAGGTTGCTAATAACTTGCATTTGGTACCTAAGGGTGTCAACTATACCTTTTGTGTAGTTGAACGGGGAGCGTCTGGGTGCTACGGCTAGGTACCCTATCCAACGGTTGGTTGACCTATACTTCGCCTGTACCTTAGGAAGGGATAGTGTGCAACAACCTGAGAGGTCCACTTGTATAGTTAGAGGCTTCAAAGGCTTTGTTATGATCACTCATTCGCATACTCTTGTATGGCGATTCACGGCAGACGTGGTGAGTTGATCGTATCTTGTGGGTAAAGTGCATAACCTCTGCAGAGTGTACAAACTATTCGAATAGCCGAGTCCACTGCATCGACAACGCTCGGGATTACTGATTAAGGGTTAGATCTTTTAAAATAAAATGTGGGAATGGGTGGCCGAGTGCCGAGACAATATTGCTAAAGTGATTTAGGGCTTTGAGCCGAATTGTTTAAAAGAGATTGATAACTTACTATATAATATGGTTTTACCGCTTTTGAATCTATTAATGTTGTTTAATTAAAGCAAAATGTCGCTTGAGGCAAAACAACCACTTAAGCCATTCCTTTGGAAGAAACCTCGCATATAGTAATAGGATTGCACCTCAGGCATGACTTGTCGAGTATGTTGTATACTCACCCTTGCTTCCAACAAAATCATCAGTTGAGGAGAAGACTACAACTTCAAAGGAGGAGAAGTTCCGCGAGGAGGCAGTTATCTAGGAGTTGAACCTTATCAGTTGCCTGTGGCATGCTGATGGGAGTCACCGACGTTTTCATTCCGCTGCTGATTATTTACTTTTGTTATTGTAAGCCCTGCGTGGCAGACTATTTGTAAGGTGACCTTAAGGTCTTGTAACCAGTTTATTTAATGTTTGAAGTACTTTATTATTAATTCCGCTGTGTATGATTGTGGTACTTCATCCCTGTTTAATCAGTGTACTAGCGTGATCCTGGACTAGTACAGAAAACACAGAGGGTCCGGATTTGCAGATTCGGGTCCCGACAGAGGTGGTATCAGAGCTATACTGACTGTAGGTCTTGACCCTAGATAGATTGGCCGTCTTTAGGAGCTTCAAAATTATTTTCTAAAGAGAAAATTTAACTTGAAAGAATAATAAGTTCTTGACTTATCTTATTCTCCTATTCTTTTCCCTTTACTAAAATTTCTATCCTTTCCTTCGGTTTAAATGGAAATCTTACCTGAGTCGTTCTTAATAGCCTACGTTGTTTCACACTTAAGGAGAAAGTACTGGATGTTGCTGTCAACCCTGAAGATCATGGAGTGAGGAATCATCGAGCTCGAAGAGAACTAGATTGATGAAGTCTTCCCGAAGCTTGAGGAACTAGTGCTTTGGTAGTCAGTGAGACTCATGTGTGAGAGTCGCGTCTCTTAAGATAGGAGAGTTACCCTTTTAGACGCTAGATCATTGTGTGCTTAGGAAATTTGGTTCTTCTTTGATTGTTGAGTGTGCAGTATGCGTTGCATAGCTTTTAGGCTTGTGTAAGCAACCATACCAAGTTATTAATAATGTTTGTTTAAGTTTCTGGGTTAAACCTGCTTCCCTGCACTAGGATCCTTGAACCTTACCTTTGCTTTCCCCTCTTAACTAAACCTTGTTGTGTCAACAGATGGAAGGGACTGATCACACCAGTGGTTATGAAGCAATTCAAGTCAATTCAGTTGTTGCTACCGTTGCCAATGATAAAGCAGAGACAAACAAGCAGCTATCCACCATACCGATAGTAACTAATCAGAACCTAATCAGTTTATTACCGCTCAAACCCAGCTATTGCATATGGTGATGCAACATATGAACGCTAATGGACTAAAACCAATACCCCTACAACTACGTAGACACAACAACGTATCCACAACCAAAGTTCTCCTTGTTCATGAAGACTAAACCACCTACATTTGATGGATCAGCCACTTCCAGAGATGCAGAAATTTGGCTTCGCATCATAGAAGAGAAGCTAGCTTTGGTGCAATGTGAGGATAGAGAAAAAGTTCCCTATGCTACGTGCCAGTTAGAAGGAAATGCATTAGCCTGGTGGAAAGATTTCTATGCCACTTTTGAGGATGGACATACCATCACTTGGAGGGAGTTTGCCACCGTCTTTCGTCAAAGACTTCCTATCGTCGAAGACAAAGTGGAACCATAGTAAGACCAAGGAAGAAGGGTACCTCCGCACCGATACTATACACTGGTGTTGTTCTTTGAAGTGTTGCCAACCAAACAAATCAAAAGACCATGCATGTATCCGTTGTGGAGAAATAGGACACATCACGATGAACATGCAATAAATTGTTCCAAATTGTGAAGGAAGCCATCTACGGAGAATGTCCTATGAGCAACGTCACATGCTATCTTTGTGAAGGTAGGGATCATTGCCCAGCTCAATGCCCCCTAGATTCATTAGTGACCGCTGTGACTCGGCGTCAGCAAGAGGATTTTCGAGCCGTCATTGCTCAAGAGTTAGCAAGGAGAAAAGGATTGTCATCCGCACTTACGGTGCCGCATGAAGAAAAGAAGAAGCAGCATGTCAACCTTATCAGTCTACCTCAAGAAGCCAGTGATACTTGGTCACCATGGAATTGTTTTCTATGTGGTGAAAAAGGCCATTGGGCTAGAGAATGTCCCGGCAATCCAGCAAGACAACCAAAACATTCCTATCACAACTGTGGTGAGTTAGGTCATTTTGTTAAGGGATGTCCCCAGAAAGATCAAGCAATTTATGAAGTCATGATCATTCCGGAAATTGGATCAGTTAAGTTTATAGCACCAAGAGTGAGTGGTAATATCCTAGAAGCAACTCGCTCAAAGAGTTGGTTGATGCAAGGGGGGTTGGTTAACAAAACCCTTGTTCTTGGAGATGAACACAAGGAATTTGAGGACAACTGCAAGCGCCAGAAAACGTGTCAAGAAGGATCACCGCAACAGCAAGTGAGGAGTGCCCCTCCGCAACTCAATGATCATGCTGCTCAGACTTTGTTCGAGACAGTTTCACCCGTGCCTCGTCTGGAAGGTCGGAGTTTCCACAACACCCCCACGGAGAAAAGTTCTCGAGGAAGAAGTTTATTGTCTAGAATTTGCTATGCTTGTCACCAGCCAGAACATTTTGTTAACAACTGCAACAAGAAGAAAGTGGTCACTGCAGATCGCATCAATCTCAATTCTATCTCTATCAAGAATAGAGATATGTCAGGAGGAAGCCATCATACGTCATCCAAGCGTTGCTATTGCTGCAATAAGCTAGGACACTATGCTATAAGTTGTCCTAAGAGAAGTTGTGATACACCTGCCTGTTTCAATTCTAGTTCTACACCTACCAAGACATCAATACCAGGAGAAAATTTCGGAACAAGTCGCGCTGGAGATACGTAACCCGCAAGTAAAGGTTCAGATGCAGAAGAGGTGTGCGAATGAAGACCCTACTGAGGAAGTCCAGGGCATAAGATTTCTTTAAACAATGTAATGTTTCATGCTTATGAGAGAGTCATTAGTTGAGACACCTTTGTAAGAATTCTCTCGTTAAAAAAAATATATATAGCTGGTATGTGAGTCTGCTGATATGTAAAGGTTGGATGCAAGAGTATTAATAAAGATCGATGTCTTCATAGAACAAATAATAATGAGTTGTGTGGAATGATAGCCATAGAGCTAGAACTTGAGGCTATGAGCACAGGGTGGTGTCAAGGATTGTCTTCTTACATAGAGTGCCCAAGAAGGTATATTGGACAAAGGTACACAATTTACCTCCGGGTTCTAGAACAAGTTGTACGAGGCCATGGGAAACCGAATAAACTTCAGCACGGCCTATCCTCCTCAGACAGATGGTCAGACTGAAAGATTTAACCAGGTTTTGGAAGACATGCTCAGATCTTGTGCACTAGCATATACCCCCTTCATGGGACAAGTGTCTACCGTACGCAGAATTCAGTTATAAAAACAGTTACCGGACAAGTCTGCAGATGTCACCATTTGCAGCTTTGTACGGATGAACTTGTCGAACGCCATAAAATTGGAATGAGACAGGTGAGAGTCACATCTTTGGACCGGATATTCTTCAAAAACCTGAGGAATGAGTCACGATGATTGGGGAAAGATTGAAAGTTGTTTGGTCAAGGCAAAAAGATCTATGCAAATAACTATCATAGATTTGAGTTTCGAGTCAAAGGATTACGTACACCTCAGAGTTACACTTCTCAAAGGAGATAAAAGGTTCCATACTAAAGGAAAGCCCGCACCACGATATGTTGGACCATTAAAGATCTTGAGCCATAGAGGTGAAGTCCATCTGTTGGAGGAGATTGAACTGCAAGAAGATTTGACCTGCAAAGAGTATCCAGTTAATATTTTGGACCCAACTGAACTAGGAACTAGAAACAAATCCACCCGCTTCTGCAGAGTTCAGTGGAGTAATCACTCGGAAAGCGAAGCGACTTGGGAACGTGAAAAAGATTTGAAGGAGTTTCCAAACCTATTCTCTAGTTAGCCTCGAATCTCGGGGACGAGATTCTGTTAAGGGGGGGAGGTTTGTAACATCCCAAAAATTGCTTTTAATATATTTAGTGTGTTTCTGGAATATTTGTAATTTTTCGAAATTTACTGGGAAGCCTCGCGAGTAATTCGGAGTCAAGTTTATTGTATTAATCAAGTTAAATAAAGATCCTGCATGTTCGAATAGGCGTAAAATCTAAAATTTTGTTTATAATTAAGATAATAGGTAGACGAGAGTGTTCGCTTCAAATATTTTTGAAAAACATGTTTTATAACGTAAGTCGTTGATTTTATAAAAATCGGTACAGGTGTCTGATTCACGAAAAGAATTTTCATGAAAATCTACAAGTCGAAAAATCACGAAACCCACTTCGTTAGGTTCCAAATAGTTCCTAGTATTTCAGAGCAATTTTTCAGATTTTTAGAACCCCTCTGTTTTTTTTTCTTCTTTCTAAACTCGTTGAGTACGTATAGGCGTGTGTGTATATACATATATGTCTATCCGTGCTGCTTTTGTGTTTGTGTGAATCAAGGGTGTGCTAATTCCTTCCAAGCTGTTTCACGTAGCATGCAATCCCATAAATTCCTCCAACCGTTACTACTAATCACCACTCCTTCCATTATTTCCTCTAAGCCATTCCCATTTTCTCATTCAACTGCTCCTCATGCGTTGCCGTTTCCAGCCAAATGCATGTGGTCACTATTTTCTTTCCTTTCTCATGCAAGTAGTAACGTGGCTATTAATTGCTTTCATTTCCTTTCAAACGTGAGCAGTAACGCCTATGCATGACGCTGGCGTTCGGGATTTTTTTCTGGACGTTTTGCTTGCAGCCGTTTTGTTTCTCAGCCATTTCACCTCTAAAGCAAGCCGTTACTAGTCCATTACGTACTCCAGCCATTCCATTTTGTGGCCATGCAAGTCCGTTCATTTCCTAAAGCTATGCACGAATGATCCTCTCTCCAAGCCGTTTTTATTTTCTGCAAGGCATATAGTAACCAGTACACACGCATGAACTTTTTCCTCTCCCAATCGTTTCCATTTTCTAGCTTTCTTTGAGTAAATCATCCCGCTGCTCCATTTCATCTCTAGCCATTCCTTCATTCCAGCCGATTTCATCTTTAGCCATTTCTATTTTCTTCAATCGCCGTCGTCGCCGCCTTTGTCGTCGCCGTCGCCAACACCGTCGTTGTCATCGCCGCAGTCTCGCCGTCGTCGCTGCCGTCGTCTCATTGTCGTCGCTGCCGTCGTCTCGCTGTCGCCGTTGGTCGCCGCCGTCGCCGCCGTCGCCGGTGCACTTTCTTGGACACTTTCTCCTGCGTCGATGGTCTGCACTACTGCCTCCGCCGACCGGTAGTCCCTCATCTCTCTTACACGCGCTCTGTTCCTATTTTTATCTCGTTTATATATTCGCGTAGGTATATATATACTTAGGTATATAGTTGAATAGACGCGTATATCCATGTATATACAATACTCGCTAGGCGCATGCTTGTGTAATAGCCGTAGTCGCCATCCCCGCCGTCGCCGTCGACTAATTCTGGTTAACTGTGTTCGCTGCCGCCGTGGACATCGCCGCCAGTACATCCCTCAGCCTCGCCATCCCCTGCGTCACCGCTGCTGTTACATCCATACCGGTGCGCTTTCCGACCACGCCACCGCCTGCGCCGACGATCTGCGCTACCGCCGCCGACGAGTCCGCCACATCGCGCCGCCTGGACCGGCCGGTTAGCCCTCTTATCACTTCCTCCGTGCGCCATTGTCAAAGAAACAGGAGCCTGTTCATTTTTCTGAGAAAAACTGAAGCCCTCCATTCGTGAAGAACGCCGAACAGTAGTGTACAGTGATGAATAGTAAAAACGTAATCGAACTGGAAACTCAATTGTACATGCATTTTTCCCCAAATTGTGAAATTTGTCATTTTGGCTACAAATTCGTTATAAGTCCAAATCACTTGCAACAAATTTTGTTAATTAGTAAATATTAATACCATTCTACAGTAATTTTTGTGAAATTTTACAATTAAATTTATCTTGTTAAACTATTCATGGAAAGTCCAAATTTGTGAGTTTCATAGCCCCTGAACTATACGTCCAAAAATTCCAAAATAAATTTTATAAACCTTAGAAAATGCTAAACTAATTATCTGGAAGTTTTCGTGAAATTCCAAACTAGTTTGATTTGTAGTATTTTCCTGAATGTTTGTTTGTACGTGGTTTTGCGTGTTTATCTGGTTCTTTATCTGTTGCGCGTAGACGTCGCCGAATCAGGTGAGGGAGTTGATTCCGAGGAACAAGCTCAAGATCAAGATATAGACCAAGACCACTTGATATTTGAAGGCAAGTTGTGCTTTGACCATATTGCTCCTAGTTTTGAAATGTATTTTGATTTAAATTATGCATGCTATGTTGATTAAAATGAATTAATTTAATTTGGGTAAAATAGTTAATAAACCTAATTGTTAACTCCACCCTTGATGATAATATTTGTATGCCATGTATCCATTGTTATCTTAAGTTGGTTTATTTAGTTGGATGTTAATATTGTGCCAACACGGGAGGCTAGACCGTGAATAGTTGCTTAGCCATGCTTACGTGAAATGTGTTTCAAAATGGCAAAATAATATTGACTAATGATATACGGAATGAATTTTGGAATCGGTGTAATCTTGCCACGTGATGATGTGAAGTGTAGGTACCCTTGTCGTTCTACATGGTAATTGATGTTATTGTTGGCATGCGTTGCGCAATAATCAAGTGGGGTGATAAATAGATTTAGACCAGGGCAAGTGGCAAGGTTGATCCGTGGGCCATGATTGGTACCGAAAGTCGTTTTGGTTCTTTGGGTAGTCTTGCCCTGGTCACCCTAAGGACTTAACCTTGCAAGCCTTTGAATCGAGTCAATCGTGCAACCACATGTCTCAGAATGGGGCGGACCTAGTTGAGTAGGTTGCTAATAACTTGCATTTGGTACCTAAGGGTGTCAACTATACCTTTTGTGTAGTTGAGCGGGGAGCGTCACGGTGCTACGGCTAGGTACCCTATCCAACGGTTGGTTGACCTATACTTCGCTGTACCTTAGGAAGGGATAGTGTGCAACAACCTGAGAGGTCCACTTGTATAGTTAGAGGCTTCGAAGGCTTTGTTATGATCACTCATTCGCATACTCTTGTATGGCGATTCACGGCGAGACGTGGTGAGTTGATCGTATCTTGTGGGTAAAGTGCATAACCTCTGCAGAGTGTACAAACTATTCGAATAGCCGAGTCCACGGTGCTTGGACAACGCTCGGGATTACAGCTAAGGGTTAGATCTTTTAAAATAAAATGTGGGAATGGGTGGCCGAGTGCCGAGACAATATTGCTAAAGTGATTTAGGGCTTTGAGCCGAATTGTTTAAAAAGAGATTGATAACTTACTATATAATATGGTTTTACTGCTTTTGAATATATAAATGTTGTTTAATTAAAGCAAAATGCTGTTTGAGGCAAAACAACCACTTAAGCCATTCCTTTGGAAGAAACCCTGCATATAGTAATAGGATTGCACCTCTGTGCATGACTTGCTGAGTATGTTGTATACTCACCCTTGCTTCCAACAAAATCATCAGTTGAGGAGAAGACTACAACTTCAAAGGAGGAGAAGTTCCGCGAGGAGGCAGTTATCTAGGAGTTGAACCTTATCAGTTGCCTGTGGCATGCTGATGGGAGTCACCGACGTTTTCATTCCGCTGCTGATTATTTACTTTTGTTATTGTAAGCCCTGCGTGGCAGACTATTTGTAAGGTGACCTTAAGGTCTTGTAACCAGTTTATTTAATGTTTGAAGTACTTTATTATTAATTCCGCTGTGTATGATTGTGGTACTTCATCCCTGTTTAACTGTGTGTACTAGCGTGATCCTGGACTAGTACAGAAAACACAGAGGGTCCGGATTTGCAGATTCGGGTCCCGACAAAAGATGAACCATTCGTGCTCGCAAACCAAGTTGTTCAAGTCTTTTATGTTACCGATCCGTCTGACAAGAAGCGCCACGTAGTTGTTCAGGGAAAAAGGAGGATTGTCGGAGTTGAGAATGTAGTAGATGAGGAAGAGTACAATCAATTTGATGATTTGCCTCCTATCGGAAATGCCAGCATGGTCCAAGAGGAACAAATTGACGAAGTCACCTATACACGCGTCGATCATTGTGAAGGGCTAATTTTCACTGTATAATTACAATGTTAATTTGTAAGCAGGACCATGCATGTATGGATAATAAAGTAATATTTCTGTACTTATGTTATTGCACACGTGGTTGTAGAGTAGTAGGCCATAGTAATTGTAGCCGTCGAATGGATAGTGGAACGGTGTGTACGGGCATGTACACACCCTTAGGGCACCCTTGTGGCTGTGCATGGTGGTTTGTTAGTAACCAAGCTTCGTAAACTTGCAGACATCAGCAGGTAGGGTTGAGCCACGGAGGTAGCCGCTTCTTTTCTTCATGGTGTTTAAATTACGTACCCTAGTAGTGAGCTAGCTAAGGTCAAGATGAACGTCCAAGAGCGAACTACCTAAAGTCACCTAAGTTGTATGCTTTGAAGCTCAATGCATGAGTATATATACTGTAGAGGAATGGTGGGCCGTATCACAGATGGTTCTAAACTATCCATAGATTTATTTCTGCTTCTTTTCTTCTTTTCTTCATGGAGTTTAAATTATGTACCCTAGCAGTCTCATGAAGCTCAACTTGCATGAGTATATATACTCCAGAGGAATGGTGGGCCGTATCACAGACGGTTCTAAACTAGAACCGTCTGTGATATATAATAACACAGACGGTTCTATACCAGAACCGTCTGTGATATATAATAACACAGACGGTTCTATACCAGAACCGTCTGCAATATATAGTAACACAGACGATTCTACACCATAACCGTCTGTAATATTACTCTATTACAGACGTGTCGACGATTGGAGAACGGGCTCCCGCCGAGCTTACTTGTTGAATGTGGGATCAACCGAAACCCCTTTCTGCCAAAGGTGTAGCATCGAAGACGTGGAAGATGGTCTGTTAGAACAGACAGGAACACAAAGATTTTATCCTGGTTCAGGCCTCTCATTATCGAGATAATAGCCCTACATCCGATCGCTGGTGGCGTCTTTTGCTATATAAAATCATCCCCCCCTCCTCGGGGCTAGGGGGATTAAATACAAGATACCTGTGTTATATACATGGTAACTACCCCCTAGATTTACGACATGCTTCCATAACCGTAGCGCCCACGATCCGGGGCCCTTGATCTCAAGGCAATTAATTTGAATTTCCTGCACTCGCCCTTGATTTCCGGCCATTGATTGCCATCTTCCTTTCTAGTGGCAAGACCGGGTCCCCGACCATCCGCCGGTAATCGGTGTGGCCTTCACGAGCATGATCGCTCGTGATCGTCCCAGATGGTCGTGGCGAATGGGTAGACACGCATGCTCGGGAGTTATGTTGCCGGATAGTTTTTCGAGCATCTTCTGGTGCCGTATGGTCGGTAGCTTCAGGATCTTCTGGGGGCACAACGGTCTTTTATCAGATAGTCAATCCCCGACAGCTAGTCCCCGAGGCTCAAGTGAGATGGGTCGTCTCCTTGAGACTGAGAAGTCCAAGGAGGGATTGAATTCTTAATGGTGAAGCATTTTACCTCAACATCTGGGCATGAAATGACCAGGAAAAAGATTTGATAGATGAGACAGGCTCACACTATCACATCCCAAGCGAATCATGCTCGGGGAAAAAGGTCGGCACAAGCTGCGCCGAAAGGGAAAATAAAACGTGATCGAACCTCGTCCCGAGTATAGATCAGATGCCCAGGGAAACTAGGCATGGATCGGACGCCTAGCATAAAGGTAACTAGCAGACTGTGAACAAACACATGCTGCCGCATCCCATGCATGGATCGAATGCACAGGGGAACTAGGCATGGATCAGACGCCTAGCATAAAGGTAACTAGCAGACTGTGAACAAACACATGCTGCCGCATCCCATGCATGGATCGGATGCACAGGGGAACTAGGCATGGATCAGACGCCTAGGCTACTAACGGAATGCGAGCGGACTCACATTGCCACATCCCGAGCATGGGTCTAATGCTCGGGGAACTGACAGACGAGCCAGGCTCGAGCTGCCGCATCCTGGACATGGACCAGATCTCCAGGGAAATAGACTGGGAGGACATGTGCTCAAACGCAGAGCGCGCTTGGCGCGGAACACCAACCGTCTCCGAGCGAAACGCGTGCTCGGAGGAAGAGACTCGCGCCGGCGCAGCGCTCGCTTCGCGCGAACACGATCCCTCGAGCGAAACGCTTGCTCGGGGTAAGAGACTCGCGCCCGAGCGCAGTGCCTGCTCGGCGCGGAACACGAACAGTCCCCGAGCGAAACGCTTGCTCGGGGTAAGAGACTCGCGCCCGAGCGTAGTGCCTGCTCGGCGCGGAACACCAACCGTCTCCGAGCGAAACGCGTGCTCGGAGGAAGAGACTCGCGCCCGAGCGTAGTGCCTGCTCGGCGCGGAACACGAACAGTCCCCGAGCGAAACGCGTGCTTGGGGTAAGAGACTCGCGCCCGAGCGTAGTGCCTGCTCGGCGCGGAACACGAACAGTCCCCGAGCGAAACGCTTGCTCGGGGTAAGAGACTCGCGCCCGAGCGTAGTGCCTGCTCGGCGCGGAACACCAACCGTCTCCGAGCGAAACGCGTGCTCGGCGGAAGAGACTCGCGCCCGAGCGCAGTGCCTGCTCGGCGCGGAACATTGATCCCGAGCGAAACGCTTGCTCGGGTAAGAGACTCGCGCCAGAGCGTAGTGCACCTGCCGCACGGAACACCAACCGCCTCCGAGCCAAAGCTGCGTGCTCGGAGGAAAGACTTCGCGCCCGAGCGCATGCACGCTTTCGGCGCGGAACACGAACGATCCCGAGCGAAACGCTTGCTCGGGTAAGAGACTCGCGCCGGCGTAGTGCTGCCGGCGCGGAACACCAACCGCCTCCGAGCCGAAACGCTGCGTTTCGGAGGAAGAGACTCAGCGTCGAGCGTAGTGCCTGCTTTCGGCGCTGAATACGAACAGTCCCGAGCGAAACACGTGCTCGGAGGAGACTCAGCGCCAGGCGTAGTGCACCTTTCGGCGCGGAACACGAACAGTCCCCGAGCGAAACACGTGCTCGGAGGACTAAGAGCGATTTTCAAGATATAACAAGATCAAATCCCGAGTGCAATGCCCGTCCGGTGTGAAGAAACGCGCGTCCGAGCTAAAAATTTACTCAGTACAGATTCGAGCGAAAAGCCTGCTCGGGCAAGGGGATAAAATTTGCGCCCGAGCGAAGAACTTGCTCGGCGCAAAACAGAAACGACTTTTCTAAGCACAGTTTGTTTGAGGTAAAGAACTTTTTTTTTACGTATCTTACCTCATCATAAGTAGTGCAGTATCGGTCATCAGATGTGGAAGATGACGCCTTCGGGATTCCTTTGGCAAAGAATCCGTCGATCCCCACGGACGGCGCCAGCTGTCGACGATTGGAGAACGGGCTCCCGCCGAGCTTACTTGTTGAATGTGGGATCAACCGAAACCCCTTTCTGCCAAAGGTGTAGCATCGAAGACGTGGAAGATGGTCTGTTAGAACAGACAGGAACACAAAGATTTTATCCTGGTTCAGGCCTCTCATTATCGAGATAATAGCCCTACATCCAGTCGCCTGGTGGCGTCTTTTGCTATATAAAATCATCCCCCCCTCCTCGGGGCTAGGGGGATTAAATACAAGATACCTGTGTTATATACATGGTAACTACCCCCTAGATTTACGACATGCTTCCATAATCAGAGCGCCCACGATCCGGCCCTTGATCTGCGCAATTAATTTGAATTTCCTGCACTGCCCTTGATTTCGGCGGATTGATTGCCATCTTCCTTTCTAGTGGCAAGACCGGGTCCCCGACCATCCGCCTCGGTAATCAGTGTGGCCTTCCACGAGCATGATCGCTCGTGATCGTCCCGATATGGTCGTAGGCGAATGGGTAGACACGCATGCTCGGGAGTTATGTTGCCCGGATAGTTTTTCGAGCATCTTCTGCTGGTGCTGTATGGTCGGTAGCTTCAGGATCTTCTGGGGGCACAACGGTCTTTTATCAGATAGTCAATCCCCGACAAGACGGTTCTATTTAATACCCGTCTGCATATTAATATCACAGACGGTTCTAGTTTAGAACCGTCTGTGATATTCAAACCCTATAAAACTTCTTCACTTGAAACGTTTTCTACCAGACTTCAAACGCACGCACACTTCAAACCCTAACGAGCGCCGCCGCCTCCCCGAGCCCCGCCGCCTCCGTTGCGCCGCCGCCTCGAGCCCCGCCGCAGCCTCCCGAGCCCACCGCCGCCCCGAGCACGCTGATGGAGACCGAGCCGCCTCCCCCGAGCCCCGACGCCGCCTCCGAGGCCGCCATGGCCGCGCCTCCTCCTCCCCCGACGGCTGCGCCTCCTCCACCCCCGGCGACGTCTGCTCCTCCCCCACAAGGTAAATGAGTAATGCTCCTCCCCCACAAGGTAAAAAACTGTTTGAATGTTTGGTATCGTCGTCTGGGCGCTAAAAATCTGGGAATCACTGCTTTTTTATTTTCGGTTTTGTGCTGGCTCTGGAGGAGTCCTTGTGGCTATCTGAGAATGAATGTATTGAACTTGTGCTTGATACTATCCAGTTTCTATATAAAGGAACCAGGACATCTTTTTTGATGTCCTCTTGATCTAAAAAAAAAAAAACAAGGTAAAAGACTAAATGAGAGAATGAATGAATGGGCAAAACCGCAAATGAATGAATGAATTGTTGGTAGCTCAGCTCCTGTATGTATATATGTATGTATTGTTTCGTGTGTTAATTATCGTCATGAATGAATGAATGAATGAATGAATGGGCAAAACCGCAAAAGTAAGGTGGAAAAAAGAAGAAGAGGAGGAAGAAGAATGTATGATGGATGCATCATACATTCTTTCGAGTAGTAGTATGTTGCACTTATATATTGTCATGGTTTGCAAAATTTGGCGATGCGCGTAGTAGCCTTTTAAGGCAATGCATTGTGGAAGGGAGGGATTGGACACAACTTGTGGGCTTGTGCCTGGCTCTGCTTGAGTGCCATCTTTGGAATCTCTTAGCTTAGGATAATCATCGGGAGCCAGGACAGGAGGGAGGGACGTCTCGGTGGCAAACCAACCTTTCTATTTTGCTATGATCGTGTCGTGTGTCTGCGTTTGGTTGGTGCACTCACTCCCTTCTTTTAGATCCTGGACGGCAGCATTCCATCACCCACAATTTTGTTAATCCCTTCTGAGTCTAGACGCAAAATCACATTGTTGGGAATTTTATTACTCCCTCTAGATACAAAATAAAGTCGTTTTAGACTAAAACTTCCAGTGCCAATATATATTTGTATGGATGTATTAAAATATTGAAATAATGTTTGCACCAGTATGTTCTAGATCAAGTGAATAGTTAGGTTCATTTATTTTATTTTTCTTTTCATAGTTCCCTCTCTCTCTCTCTCTCTCTCTCTCTCCTTTGTTCTTTACATCGGGCCCATGGTCGTGGGCGTCGGGTGGCAACTCAGTGCGCTCGTGGTGACGGATGTATTTGAATTTTGATTGGATATCGTCGAATTTTGACCTGATCACCCACATTTCTTCTTTTCATGTGATGAACACATCCAAAGCAGTTCCCATCGAAATAATGATGGAATAACATTATTTCAATATTTTCTATCCACCTTAGGACCAATCAAGGATCTGCTCACCGAGTCAAGTCAAACCAACTCGCTCCAAGAAAAGCAAACAAAAGGCCAACAGCCGATATAGCATCACGGCGATCGATCCGAAGATGGGTCCCCTACCGGATGTAAAAGGTAGTGAATGCGTTACGAACAATGTGCGGTATAGTTGTTCGCGAACGGGTTCCCATCACAATTGTATCCTGGAAGTCATCGACCGACGAGGGCCGCAACGACACGCTACGTAAATCCTTTCCTCCTTCGATATCCCGTGAAGAACTCGAGGCCCCGGCGACGGTATGCACCGCTAGTGGCGAGAAAGGCGTGGAAGACCTTTAAGAGCACACTTGTCAAGGAATACGTCAATAAGGACATGACTCCCTACTCTAAGTACGGGTTCATTATCGAGGATTCATGGCGACGTTTTGTTCGTATGAAGACGACAGATCGATTCGTGCTTGAAAGCGAAGCCCACAAGGCCCTGCAGTAAGGAACACCCACCCCACACTTCGGCACCGCCGCTACGCTGGGAAGAGGATGCAATGGGACGAGGAGGACGAGGGGACTCGCGCCATTTGAATCGATTGTTGACCAGCGCGCCCGTAGGCGGCTAAGAGCGAGGTCATGTGCCACACCATCGGCACCATATCCTTTACAAACCTGCGGACGAGGAAGTCTCGCCAATGTTTGGTAAGATATCGAACCACCATTTTGGTACGTATTTAGTTCCTAACTTCATCGGTGAAATAACTTGTTGGGATCTTGCGGTAGAGTTGAGTGCACAATCTTCCGGTGGATCTTTTGTCCCAAACAGGGAGAGAGATGCTCTCTCCACGGCATTGGGAAACAAGGAACACCCTGGTCGCACGCGAGGCAAAGGGGTTTTCGTTCCTTGGAAGACGGGCTTCGAAGACACCGACATGTACCGGAGTAAGAAGAGAGGTAGAGACGAGCGTGAGAAAAAGATCGTGAAGGATCTTGAGGACAGGCTGAGAGAAGAATTCAATGGTAAGATAAGAAGCCTCGAGGAAAGGCTCAATGCTCAAAACACAAATCCTGTGCAAGACCTAGGGTTTAGCCCCACTACACGTAAGAGCAAATTGTCGTCCGCCCGCCGACCAGGGTAAACACCCCGGCAGATTCCCTGTCTGTGACATCAAGGTATACTAAGTATGATCCCTTGAATGCTCCATAGATATATCTTTTTGGCACATTAGCTAATTGGGTACCGTTGTGTAGGAGCCCACGCGGTGCAATCTCCAGTGAGAGTTGCCAATTGCTCCCTTCCTATACAGGCTGCTTGGGGCCTCGCGTATCCATCCATTGAAGGGGCGATGGTGCACGGTACCCTGCTAGCGCCGGGTTTCACGAAGGTCAATGTGGACGGCGTTCATGACATTTTCAAGATCATCACACTACAATTGCCTCCAAATGACGAAGCTTGAGACTGGGGATGTCATCGGCACATTCATCCAAAGGCCCAAAGAAATGACATATCTCTAGACATCCATCCTCCACGAAGTACCTCTACTTCCTCCGCCGAGTTGATCCAATTCCCCCCAAATAAGTTGTCGTGCCCTCCCCACCCAAAAACATTGACCATGAGTTTGATATTGACTTTGACTTTGATTGCTCTCTACTCCCCTCGTCTCCCCCGAAGATTTCCGTTCCAACAAAGAAAGGGAAGGGCAAATCGAAAAAGATAGCGAAGGCCTTGGAGTACTATCCGATGGCCCCGTTGGCCCGGGTATTCAAGCTAGGAGAGCCTTTATTAACGGAAGATCGCATCAAGACATTGACTTATCTGCCTGCAAAAGCCTGCATACATACTACATGAGAGAAGCTAACAATCCAGAGAACTAACGTACAACAAGTATCATGGTCAGCTAAAAGACTAAGCATCTGTTCAACGAGTCAACGGGGGGCTACTTCGCGGTCGGCTTACAGGACCTGTTCTATCTCTTCAACCTCGACGCCCTCGGACGCCGCTCTTAAGATCTGGACATTGTGAGTGTGTCTTCCTGTATGTACGGATAAATGTCATATATATATATATATATATATTTTAAGTGACACTTTGCCTAACTTTTGTATATATAGATTCATGATACGCGAAGCGAGAGCGAACAATACATCGGTGGGTTTCCTCGACCCACTCTTAGTCTCGCAGCCAACAATGAACCAAGATGCAAAAGCGAGAGGAATACGTCATCGACATGCCTTGGATGCTCGTAAAGATAAAAGCTTCATACTTTTACCCTTTAACCCGAGGTAAGTGTGCCCGACTTGGTATACTCTCATTTGTAATGTGCACACAATACTTTGGTGCTAATTGACCATGGCAACATACCTATGCAGGTTTCACTGGGTTCTAATTGTAATTCATCTGGCCAAGAACCGGGTTATTTACGTTGATTCCTCACATACCGGCAACCACGACTTGAACCCTATCGCACGGTTAATCACCAGGTAACCACGTTGTTTAAGGAGCTTGTTGCTCCTGGAATAGCTGAGGCTAACCTTTCAAATCACGTGGGACGGTCAAAGCTTTGCGAGATCCTTCGCTCAAGGCGAGGATAAGGCGTTGCGGCCACGATTTCAAGTTTCCGGTATCCTCTATACAAGATAATCCTATTTCAAACTCCGTAGCCATGATTCTCGAACTAAGCAATTCTATTTTTCCAAAGTGCCACCAACAAGGACAGGCAATAACCGATGTGGATTTTACGTTTGCCATAACATGCATCTCCTCGTCAATGCAACACAAATGAGTAACGATAAAACTTCGCTGCAAGACAAGGATCTGGCGTCCTTCGAGGAAAACTTTGTTTTTCTAGTCACAAGTCATTAGTAAAAAAGGCGAGTTCTACGCAGTGCCTAACCGCAAGAGTTAGGTTTATCTCTGTATTGCCACTTGTACTATCATTCTAATTTTCCAGTTTATTTGCTGAAATGGATGTACGGATAGTGCTTGTGATGATCTGTGATCGCTGAAATGGATGTAATGTCTCTGTCTCGATGAATCGTGAAATGGATGTAATGATGCTTGTAATGTCTTGATGATATTCGATGAAATGGATGTAATAATGCTTCGTGCTGATCTTCGATTCATGGGCATGAAGGAGTCAACATATCTCATATCAAGAGCCATCTTCGTAATACATAGGATTTTCCAAGTATACATATGCCATACTATATCTTACCACTAGTGCGGACATATATCTTGCCGTATATCCTGTGCTTTCTTTTCAGATACATATCCCTAATAGGTCACTAGTGTGCAACCTTCTTCTTTTTCTAAAAAATGTTGAAGTCTATGCTTTTCTTCTAGTGCCTAATCCCTGCTCTTGCACGATCAAATACAAATGAAATAGAGAAGGTTAAGAAAAGAAGAGAGGAAAGAGCAATTGAAAAAGCACACCATGAGGAGGAAATGGTATGTATATATCCCTGGTTATCATAAATCATATATTAGTTTCAAGTAATATTGCTTGTGGAACTAAAGGTCTAATTTATTCTAGTTGTGGTTATTTTCATTGTGTGGATACTATTTCATCCAATAATAACTTGTATATAGTAATGTGGCTGGAAGTGCATCATTTGATAACTTTATTTAACGCTTTCAGTAAAGGAAATCCTCAATCTTTGCACACATGAGACATTGTTGTCTCTGTACAAGGTGCCGACCTTTACTTCAGTTGATGATTTCCTTCAGAAAGTTGCCACACTCCGGGGGAAATTGAAAAAGGGTGGTATAGTGGATGTTGAAGCTGCTGCAAGAATTGTGCTTCATGACTGGAATGAGGGTAGGATATACTCTCTCCCATATCAACTTTGTTGATTCTTTATTTTTTTCCGAGTCACCTGAAAGGCCCTGTTGTTTTAGGAAGTCGGGAAAGAATTTAATATTGATGAAATTTACACAGATGAGTCTTCATTTGCTGAAATGGATGTAATGATAGTGCTATAATCAGCTTGGAACAATTGCTAAATGAATCCCATATCTGTGATCGCTGAAATAATGCTTGTCTAATAACTGCAATGTAGCTTCTGTGTTATGTCTGTTTCAGAGGGCATGGCTAGCATTTCCTGAGGCTAGCCAATAAACAGAAAAAGATGTATGTATGAAAACCATATCACAGACGGTTCACAACTAAGCACCGTCTGTGATATAAATATCACAGACGGTTCATACATGTGGACCTTCTGTCATAGTTTGTATAACACAGACGGTTCATATTACAAACCGACTGTGATATACACTAACACAGACGGTTGGTATATGGAACCGTTAGTGATAGGATTTATATCACAGACGGTTCATATTACAAACCGTCAGTAGATTTAATATAGCACTGACGGTTGGTATATGGAACCGTTAGTGATAGGATTTATATCACAGACGGTTCATATTACAAACCGTCAGTAGATTTAATATAGCACTGACGGTTCTAAATAAGAACCGTCTGTAAAATTATTATCACAGACGGTTAATGAAACCGTCTGTGAAGTGCTTATATTATCACTGACCCATTGTTAGAGGCGGTTCATAAAGCCGTCTCTGATGATATTTGTGAACCGTCTCTAATGGTCTTTTCTGTAGTAGTGTAGCTTGATGCAGAAGAGAGGCGCCACACCACACCAATGACTAGTGGACAAGCAAGAACTGCCTAATTTAGGACAGAATAATTCTATCTTCTTCACCACCTCTTCCTAACTCTGATCAAAGATGCTTCCTGCCTTTGCTGTGCTCCCAGTAGTACTAATATGTCTCCATTCCGGTTTGGCACTAGCTTTCCATTTGGACTAAAATGTGGAAATATGCTAGTATTTGCTACATCTGCCCATTTGGAAGCTAAGCATTTTCTCTTCCAATTCCATGCTACGTACGGAGCAAACAGTACAGGATACACGAACATTTCATCGTCCTCTTCAGTGCATGTACATGCAATGTGCGTGGTAATGGAAGCTAATACTACGCATGTAAATGAATAGTTTGTGACTTTTTTCACTAAAAAGGCATTAAAAAATAGAAATACTATCCTACGGTATACCGTTCCAACGGTATAGCACTGGAACTCGTGAAACTTTTACACTGAAATTCATGAAACTAAGCACTAAAACTGATGAAATCTGAAACTTATGAAACTAAACACCGGAACTCATGAAACCAATCACTAAAACTAATGAAACTAATAAATACCGTTCCAACGGAATATCATTGGCCAGTAGTTCTCAAAAACAAAATGCTACGGCCTAGGTACATATATGCTACTCCATACAAGCTGTGTGCAGTAATGCTTGCTGGTTTGGACCTATCGGATTCGACGTGTGTGTATAATGTATGAATATGATGTCTTACAAGCAAAGTTTGATTCTTTTATAGCCCACGACGTACTCCATGAGATGTGCTTTTTCAGTCAGAAGACTTGGAACACAATTCTTCCAGCTCTGTCATGAGCATGCCTTCATTCAAGGCACATCCTTTTCATTTGTAGAATCTGTAGATCCACTGCCTCCTCTCTCAGCAAAACTGACCTGAATGCGGGAGTACATCTCCTGCAACAGATCGTGAGACGGACGGAAGAACAAGCATTCATACCCAAGAAGCATGCTATGAACGTACGGTTCGGTCTGCCTTTTGGGGTCTTTTTCCTGAACCTCTTCCCTCTTCCTGCTTGTCCCAAGATAAACACTAGCTCGTAGCTACTGCATATCAAATTGTTCTTCTATTGTTCCAATTACCTATCAAATTGTCAATATTCATCTCATCTCTGATCCCTTGGGACAGCTCAGGTCGGGGGTTTACATTATTCCTGTACTTAATTAGAGGGATTTTTCAATGGATATATTGTCTCCTAGCAGTATAATTAGGTAGGGGATTAAGACAGGAAATGAAAGAGGGAACCGAACTAGCTAGCAGTATCAGAGATTGCGGAGTGCGGTGGACCTTCGGTGCGCGTGCCGTTCCAATGGTGGGAGAGCGTAAAGCGTGACAAGGTACATTGCGCCACTTCACGGCTGGTTTGCTTGTTTGTGGTCGAGGCCACCAACCATGTGACCGAGCGAGCGACAACTGCTCTGTTTTGGATACAACAAAGTTATATCTACTTCGTTTCACATCATTTAGCAATGATAGTATATACAAGCTCCTTGATACATCATATCTATTGGTGGGTCTAAAGATTAAATATTATCACTTCTCTCTATCTATGTTTTAGGAAAGTTTTAAGTAAAGTTAATTCATGCATCAGCAAGTTTTAAAAGAAGTTTCAGCATGTTTCATGTTTTACACATTTTTTGGCAAGTTTCAAAAAGAAGTTTCCTACAAAATTCATTTGTATTTCTGTAAGTTTCAACAAATTCCATGTGTATTATAGAAATTTCAACATGCTACAACACACTATACCATTGGGATTGTTCCCAACGGTACTAGGAAGTTTCAATAAGTTTCGTCACGGTCTTCATATGTTCCAAAAGTTTCAAGCAACTTTCATCCAATTTTTGCAAGTTTTAGGGATGTTTCAGTAAAGTTTGAAAAGATTTCAACAGGATTCGAGCGAAATTCAACAGAGTTTCAAAGAAGTTTCGGCATATTTCACTCAAACTTTAGAGAGCTTCATGCATGTTTCACAAAAGTTTCATCGAGTTCCACACATGCTTCACATATAGTAGTTTTTTTATCGAGTCTTACACATGCTTCGTAAAAGTTTCAAGCAAGTTTCATCGATATTTTGCAGGTTTAAAAATCATCCCTAACATCCGGATATGAGCTGGAGGCGAACAAGCGGTTGCCGAGGCGTCCAACTTTGGCGACGGTGTGGACTGTGGAAGGCATGGTGGTGATGTCGAGCTACGTTGAGGTGGGCAGAGCCAATGACAAGTGGAGTCAAGTGGCAGCTCGATGTGGACACTAGACGGTAGTGCAATTGTTCGGTGTGTAACAAGAAACGACTTGTTCTCCCCAATGCAGGATATGATTGTTTCTTCTTGTTTGGATTTCACGCCTACATTGTATCTCTAGGAAGAAATGGTTATTCTCTTTCTCCACATCACCCTCTTTCTAAACTGGGCACTTAAGAAACAGTCCAGAGTGGAGCATTAATTAGGAGTGCCCTCATACTGATGAACCCATTTATGGGCGCATAGCATTTGACCATGAGAGCACTTTGAATGGACTGAGTTAGTAGTGTCAATAACCTACTAATAGTAAGTAAAAATCTGATCTGGAAGGATATTTAAGTAAAAAAAAAATGTTGCAACATGACGGTATATTGTTGGGAACATTTCCAACAGTTAGGGAAGTTTTACTAAGTTTCATCAAAGTTTATATAGTTCAAAAGTTTAAACCAAGTTTCGTTTATGTTTTGCAAGTTTCATCCATGTTTTAGGAAAGTTTTAAGTAAAGTTCATTCATGCATCAACAAGTTTCAAAAGAAGTTTCAGCAAGTTTCATGTTTTACACATTTTTTTGGCAAGCTTCAAAAAGAGTTTCCTACAATATTCATTTGTATTTCTATAAGTTTCAACAAATTTCATGTGTATTATAAAAGTTTCAACATGCTACAACACATGATACCATTGGTATTGTTCCCAACGGTACTAGGAAGTTTCAATAAGTTTCATCACGGTCTTCACATGTTCCAAAAGTTTCAAGTAACTTTCATCCAATTTTTCCAAGTTTTATGGATGTTTCAGTAAAGTTTCAAAAGATTTCAACAGGATTCGAGCGAAAATTCAATAGAGTTTCAAAGAAGTTTCGGCATGTTTCACGCAAACTTTAGAGAGTTTCATGCATGTTTCACAAAAGTTTCATCGGTTCCACACATGCTTCACATATAGTAGTTTTTTTTATCGAGTTTTACATATGCTTCGTAAAAGTTTTGAGCAAGTTTAATTAATGTTTTGCAAGTTTAAAACTTGTGAGAACCCCCCCTTCCTATACCGTACTGTACGCCATCTACTGTAGCGTATAGCACCGTATAGCAACAGGAAGCCTCGACACCGAAAATCTGAATCTAAAAATTCGATCGACGGGATCGAACCCTTAACCGGACCGGTGCTCAGACGCATCTGATACTGGATCCCTGGATCAGTAGCCCAGTATCGCGTACCCACAACCCGAGTATCAATGCACGAAAAGATAAACTAAGATAATTTACATAACTGGGTGTAAACCTTGAACAAGTGTATTACAGAAACCAAAAGAAGTAAAGCGACAGCGGAAACAAAAGAAAGACAACCAAATGCAGCTGGCCCGACCACCCCACAAAGCTCTTGATCGAGGGAGGGACTACGAAGCCGCAACACTCGCAGAAAAGGGGCTCGCCATCATCCGGGACATCATATTTACCTTCCTCTGTGGAAAAAGGGTTAGCAGCAACGGTGAGTACACGTATGTACTCGCAAGACTTTAGTGTATGCAATTATAATTAATATGCAGGCTGATACGATTGAAATGGCTACTACACTAAGTCTATTGCAGCAGGATTTGAAGCGATTCATCGAAATGTAATACATAATTTGAAAGACAGCAGTTTGAATAAAACATATTTACAAGATAAATAACAATCGAGCTCCACAATTGCCACCATCCATGGTCACAATTTGGGATACGAATCGACATCCATACATATTCATAAATCCTCCAAGTATCATATCCACATATCCACAAATCCATCAAGTACCGTATTCAACCACATACTTTATATCGACTCGAGATAATTTTTCATTTTCAAAACCAAACCAAATTTCTATACTTGATATGATTAAAGAAGATTTGCTCATAGCAGTGAGCACGGCTAATCGATTAGAATTATTTGATACTCTGCAGAGTTTGCGCACTTTACCCAAACACAACTCGGACTTGCATCCCTGTCATCCAGGGTACACGCGATACACGAGGTATCCGATATACAAGAATGATCTATTCTTTCCCATCGTTGAGGCTATAGCCACACCCCAAAGACCGGCGACGATAAACCCACTACTATGGCGATAAGAGGCCAACCACCACTCGGCGACCACGGAATATCCATCGTGGCGACGGCGAGTTTTGCCGCGGCATTATCCCATAGCAAGGCGTACACCGTTGTATCAATCAAACATGAATCGGAGCGATTCCCACTGCATAAGTACAAGCGCACTCACGAAGGTGCATACGGCGGGTCGTGAGGACACACACACCGCTCATCGCTCAACACGGGAAAAGGTCCACACTTCGCCTACCAACAGGCATGGCTATCCCCTCACACTTCAGGTACTAACACAGGCTGCCCCATCCCAGCATTGCGCGGTTGCACGGTGTTCATTCAAAACCGTCACAAGTTCGGTCCTTATATTTTTGCCTAGTGACTCAAGCGGGGAACTCCACTTAACTCGCCAACCAATCGCCACCATGTTTAACTAGCACATATTATACCTCCCGCCAAGTCTAATTACCAACTAGACACCGCACATTTTTATCAAATTACCTTTACAAGTCACATTTCCAAAACATTTCCAAAACCAGTTACAATTATCATAAGTTTTGAGCATTTGGTAAATGACTGACTTTGCTCATCTCTATTGCAGTGTCTAAGCATATGCATTTACTAAGTCGTTTATACCCAAGTGACATTTTATTAATTGTCCAACCCTACTAAGGCTATCAATGAACTCTGGGAATTTAATTGAGGAAAAACCACCAAATCAGTGGTATATCTACCATTCCCACAAACTAGCACTTTACTGAATATAAACAATGCATATAGTTTGAGAAATCAAAGTAAACATCGTGAAATATAGGTTTCAAGATGGTCAAAGGAGGTGCTTGCCTTGTTGCTCTTCCTCGATGATGTTCGGGATGAGTTCTGACGTGTTCGAGGCGATCCGACCGCTCGGCTCTATTCGAACAAAATCAGCAAAAACGGCGAAAAGAGTAATAAATTAGCAAAAAGCGAACTAAACTGCATAAAAACCAACTTAACAACAAACGGAACTCATCTAGACACTAAGAAAGAAAAGAACGACCAAAATTGTAAAAAAGGCGAAAACGCGACCGATGAGGCGATTTCGGTGAAATTCTCGCCAAAGTGAATAAAACGCGTAAAATAAAGAAAAATTCAAATAAATTTAGTTAAACACCTAGAATTAGGTATAACATACCTAACGGGACTTGTCGCAACTCGTTTGGGATTACAATGATCGGCCAAGGAGCCAAAAGCAAAGAAACCAAATCGTAAAAGTGAAAAATTCAGAAAAAGGAAAAATGGCACTATTCACCGTAGGGCAAAAGCCATTTTTGTTCAGAACGCACAGAATCGATTTGCGATTTCTCCAGGCTGTTCCACCAGGTAGTCTAGGGTATTTAGGACCTATCTGGGCCTTACCCCACCGAAATTCACTTAACCTATAACGAATTCGATCGAAGCGCATTTTGGGTCGCTAAATACGCCCCGATCGCACAAGGTCCGAAACGGCTCAAACTCGATTCGCTTGCGCCGAGGAGCACGTTTTCGACTTCACTAGGCTTATATGACCCTAAATGACTCATTCCGATAGCTAATCGGTGAATAAACCTAAATTGTGGAATATGGCCAAAATGGCTATTTTGCTCGAAAACGAGCAATCTCGCCCAAAAGGGCCGTTTTGAGTTGAAATGCCGCGAGACTTGTTTTAAGCCCTCGGCTAATTGCTTAGGGATACTTACGACCTATCGGAGCCATTCCCCAGCATAGATGACTTAATCTTCTCTGACTTTTGATCAATTGCCCGCTTAACTCCGGTAATTACCCGAGAAACGGCAAAAGTCCGAAAAGTGACTTGAATGCGATCCAAAACACGCGGAAAGCATGCTATCGACCTTAGTGACCTTAAACGAAGCTAAACAAAGCTAAATGCCTTAAACGGCTTGTGAGGCCTATAATTACTAAAATAAAATGCAAAGTGCTAAAATGCAAATCTAAGCGATTCTAATCGCTTTTCTAGCCTCTAAGGGGACTAATGGTAAAGTCAATACATGCCTCGGAGCTCTAGGATTTTATGAAATAAAAATAAATTAAAAGAGACCTAGAGCTAACAACTTGTAGCAGGTTTTGACGAAACTTAATTTCGACTCTTCTGATCGCAACCAGGGCTATCAGAAGAGCTAATGGAGCTATCGTTATACGCTATGGACCTTCGGTCCATTGTAAAAATAGTTAACACCTAAATGAATAAAATAAATTTCGGCTTAGCGAAATTGAATTCGATTCCTCCTGTGAGCGACTCTAGCCACCGTAATCGCTATGGGAAAAATCTATACATGCTCTACCTCACTAGAACTCCGACAAACCGAAGACCTAGCGAGAGCATGCTCGATTTTGAAGATGGCTAAAAGCCAGTCGACTATAGAGTTAAACGGACCTAACGACGACTGAGTCTAGATTTTAAAGCGAGAATTGCTATGCGATGCGTTGAACACATGGTACCTAGACATGGCCTAGGCTAGGGTTTGGGAAAACTTGATGAAATGCGAGCTACAGGAGAAAAGAGTCGTAGCTACGGCAAGAGGATCGACCAAGTCAAGAAATCAGGTCGGATCGCCAAAAGCACCACGGGAACTCCAAGAGACATCGATGAATCTCGATGGAATACTCACTTGAAGGGTTGAGAAGATGGGGAACGCGATGAGGACGCCAAATCCAGCCTCCGATTCGATTTTAGTCGGTTGAATCGCCTTAATCGCATGATTTGGGTGGCCTTCTTCTTCTCTTTCTCCTTCTCCTTGCTCAAGACGTGTGGGAGGAGGTGGGGAAATAAGGAAATGGCTGGTTGGAGGCTTGGAGTGGCTTAAAACACATGTGGGCACTATGCACTTATGGAGGGCATTTTGGTCCAATGCCAAAACTTGAAGATTCAAACATCTAAAGCTGATTTTGAATACTTCTAAGATATTTTGGATAGTTTTTGAGGACTTTTAGACATTTAATTTCCTAAATTTCCAATTTGTCCAAAAGGACAATTACGAACCGCAATTGAACTCGATTTGATTTTGAGTGAGTTTAATTAAGTTAAAGGGTTCTTTTGGATCGATCGAGTCTACTCAGCTCAAAATACAGAAACACACAAGAACAGTGTATTATTGAATAGTGTTTGAGTACAAATGTACAGTGACTCGAGTATAGAAATACTCGGGATATTACAGTCTACCCCCCTTACAAAAATCTCGTCCTCGAGATTGCTAACGCTCTCGAAGGAAGTCGGGGTACTCGTCTTGGATATGATCTTCACGTTCCCACGTGGCTTCATCTTCTGAATGGTTGCTCCATCGACCACGAGCATCTTGATAACCTTCGCGAGTATGACGCTAAATTGTCTCGAGAATACGAATCGATATTCTCGATACGAAGATCAGGTTGCGCATCAAGATGGTCCAATTGAGTGACTTCGATGGAATCAAGACTCTTCTTCACCGGGATACGTGGAATACATCGTGAACGTCAGAAAGATGTGGTGGTAGCTCAAGTCGATAAGCTACAACACCAACCTTCTCGAGAATCTGAACGAACCGATGTATCGCGGAGCTAGCTTCCCGCGGACTTGAAATCTGCGAGTGCCGCGGAGTGGTGAGACCTTGAGGTAGACAAAGTCACCCACCTCAAAGCTCAACTCGCGCGACGGCGATCAGCGTAGCTCTTCGACGAGACCGAGCTTCTTTCACGGTCTCGAATCAAGCTAACTTGCCTTTCAGCCTCTTCAATCATAGCTGGTCCAAGAATTGCCTCTCACCAACCTCGGACCAAAACAAGGGCGTTCGCACTTCTTGCCATAAAGAGCCTCGGCGACATCTCAAGACCTGACTTGATGATCATTGTTGTAGGAGAACTCGACAAATGGCAAGCATTTCTCCCACGACTTGTCAGAAGCACAGACACAAGCCCTTAGCATGTCTTCAAGGATTTGGTTTGCCCTTTCCGTCTGTCCGTCGGTTTGGGGATGGTAAGCGATCTTGAAGGATAGCTTAGTGCCAAGAATGGACTGCAAACTCTCCCAAAATCTGGAGGTGAAGCTGAACCACTGGTCGAGAGACTATGACTTTTGGAACTCCATGGAGCCGAACAATATTATGCAAATAGAGTTCCGCTAGCTTGGCTCCAGAATAGGTGGTACGAACTGGGATGAAATGAGCTACCTTGGTCAGACGGTCAATGATCACCCAAATAGAGTCGTGGCCGTGGAGGACCTCGGTAGGCGGTAATGAAATCCATCCCAATCTCTTCCCACTTCCACTCAGGGATCTGCAATGGCTGAAGTAATCCGGTGGCCTTTGATGTTCAGCCTTGACACGGGCACACATCACAATGTGCCACATGAGCCGCGATCTCCTTCTTCATACCGCCACCGATTACTGCGAAGGTCCTGGTACATCTTGGTGCTGCCAGGATGAACAGAGAGAGGGGTATCATGGGCTTCTGACAGGATCAACTCCTTGATCTCTATATCATCTGGGACATACATCTGCTGCCCATGCATGATCAGCCCATTGGACCCCTCATAGAAACCTGGAGATGCGCCATCTTGATCCAATCAAGCGTCTAATCTCAATCACAAGATCATCTTGGAGTTGAGCTGCTGAATCTGAGACTCTAGAGTGGGTTGTATGGCTAAAGCAGAAATGTAACCATACTCAACCACTTCTAGATTGAGCTTCTGAAACTCTTCAACCAGCTGAGACTGGCCAATGACACCCAAGGCATTCACTGTGTGCAGCTTGCGACTGAGGGCATCTGCAACCACATTCGCCTTGCCAGGATGGTAATGAATACCCAAATCATAGTCTTTGATCAGCTCTAGCCATCGACGCTGTCTCAAATTCAGATCTGGCTGCGAAAAGAAGTACTTTAAGCTTTTGTGGTCGGTGTAGATCTCACATCTGTGTCCTATGAGATAATGTCGCCCACGGCTTGAGAGCATGAACAACAAATTGCAAGCTCCAAATCATGCGTCGGGTAATTGGCTTCATGAGGCTTTAGTCGTCGAGAAGCATAAGCAACCACTTTGCCCTCCTGCATCAACACACAACCAAGTCCAAGACGGGATGCATCACAATAGACATCGAAGTTCTTGTGAATGTCAGGAAGGACCAACACTGGTGCAGTGGTGAGTCTATTCTTCAGCTCCTGAAAACTGGACTCACAACCAGGTGACCACTCGAATTTCTTCTCCTTCTTGAGTAGCGCTGTCATTGGCTTAGCAATCTTGGAGAAGTTCTCGATAAACCGGCGATAGTATCCGGCAAGACCGAGAAAACTCCGAATCTCAGGGACATTGCGAGGCTGCTCCCAACTGAGTACATCCTGCACCTTTGCGTGGATCAACCGCTACCCCACCTTCGACAGGACATGCCCCGTAAACTCCACTTGCTTGAGCGAACTCGCACTTCATCGAACTTGGCATACAACTGATGCTCGCGAAGCTTGCTAAGCACCATATGCAAGTGAAGTGCGTGCTCATCATCATCCTTAGAGTATATGAGGATGTCATCAATGAACACAACCACAAATCTATCAAGGAACTCCATGAAGACTTTGTTCATCAGATTCATGAAGGTGGCTGGTGCATTGGTGAGGCCAAATGAAACAATCATGTACTCGCAGGCATCAGTAGCGAGTAGTGAATGCGGTCTTCACAATATCCTCCGGACGGATCTTGAGCTGAAAATAGCCGGATCTCAAGTCTATTTTGGAGAAGACTCGAGCTCCGCCTAATTGGTCAAACAAATCGTCGATCCGAGGGAGAGGATACTTGTTCTTGATAGTGACCTCATTCAAAGACCGGTAATCAACGCACATGCGAAGAGTGCCGTCTTTCTTCTTCACAAACAGAACTGGACTGCCCCAGGGAGAAGAACTGGGACGAATGAACCCCTTCTCTAACTGCTCCTTGAGCTGAGTCTTCAACTCAATCAGCTCATCGGCAGGCATCTGTCTGGACGCTTAGAAATTGGAGAAGTGCCAGGTAAGAGATCGATGATGAACTCCAAATCACGATCAGGTGGCAAACCTGGCAACTCATCAGGGAACACATCGGGGTACTCACATATCATCGGTGACTGATCGTCTCCCAATGTAAAGAGCACCGAGTAAAGGCTGCCGCACCATGGAACGAGAAGAAAAGGTAACAAAGAATGCCATCGTGGTTGACTAATGAAATTGACCTCCTGGCACAATCAATTTGCCCCTGATTCTTGGACAACCAATCCATACCCAAAATCACATCAAGACCTGACGTCTCAATGTTAATGAGAACACCCTAAATCTACCCCATTGATCACAATCCTAACCCTGGACTCACAAGCTCGGCGGTCAAAAGCGGATCTAGGTGAACGGATCAACAAGTACCTCTCGAGTGAGCAGAATGAACCTCATGCAAAGCAACAAACTATGAAGAGATGAAAGAATGCGATGCTCGAGTCAAATAGAACCAAAGTGGGCACGGAATGAGCAGACAACGTACCCAACACAACATCTGGAGCCGCCGCCGCTTCCTCTGCGGTGGCCACATTCAGCGGCCACGGCCGGAGCTGAAGCTGCCGAACCGGGCGACTGATCGTCCACCCCCACGCCCACCAGGGGACCACAGGGGACGGGCTGGTGCACCCGAAGCCGTCACTGCCGCTTTCGGACAGCATCGCGGCGGCCCCTCCGCCGCAGGAGAAGCATGTGATATGGCTAAATGGGTTACGGGACCCCAATCGCTGCCGGACGACTAGGTGATCGCACCAACTCTGGGCGAGGCGAGGAGGCAAGCCACAGGACCTCTGAATCAAGCGGCGCCAAGGCTGGAAGCAGGCGAGTGAAGGTGCGAGTCTTGGAAGGTCCGCCATCGATCGCCGAAGCTGCCCACTTGCGCTATGCTCTCCATAAGCGCCTTGGCGCCATCCTCAATCTGATGGCCTTGCTCACCAAGACACGAAGGCTAGGGATATCATGGCCGGCAGCTGAAACCGGATCTCCTCGGTGAGGTGCTCCTTGAACAATGTCACTCTCCTAGCCTCGGTGGTCACCTCATCAAAGAACATAGCGTGACAAATGGTTGAAGCGGTGGAGGTAGTCCATCACCATCATAGATCCCTGGCGAAGGTCGTAGAACTCCCGCTTCTTGATATCGATCAAGCCCGTTGGAACATGGAAGGAGCGAAAGGCAGTCATGAACTCTGCCCATGTGGTGACCTGATCTGCAGGGCGAACAGCCTTGAAGCTGCTCCACCACGAAGGCCGGGACCCTAGAGGTAGTAGGCGGTGTACTGAACCTTCTCCGCATCGGTGCAACCGACTAACTCCAACTTCCCCTCCATGTCGCTAAGCCAATCCTCTGCCTCCATCGGATCTGTAGCTGAAGAAAAGCTCGGCGGTCGAGTTATTGGAACTCAGACAACCGAGGCTTTCTTCTTTCTGCCTCTTCTTCTGCTCTGAACAGCTGGACCATCGGCTCCATGAGCCGAGTCTGCCGCAACATGAGTGCAGCCATGTCGGGAAGCAGGAGGAGGTGGGAGGAGCTCCTCGCTCTGGGCATGTAGCCGAGGCGAGCCCCACTGACCCACCAAGAGGGGACTGCGATCGGCTGGGCCCCCGCACTCCATCAGATCGCCACGCTCCCCAAAGATCATCACCGGAAGCGCACGAATCGCTTCTCCTCCGGGGAGGCATCCTGAAATGCACAGTTGAGTCAATTAAACTGCGCGAAACAGGTGCAAAATGTTTGACTCTTAAGGATACCTCCAAAAGCACAACATTCTACAAACACTCATTCAAAGAAGCATAAGAATCAAATCACAAGTCAACCTAAGGAAACGACAAATAATCCCTAATTACAACCATAAACATCTAACCTTAACCCATTTTTAGCTAAACCCGTGTTCCTCCTAATTCTTTTGAACAAGATAGAAGAAGGAAACAAATTTTGAAATTTGGATTAAGATCAGATTCATTTTGAAGAGTAGATAAGTGAAAAGCTATAGAATGGACAAGAATAGCATTCTACACTTTCAAAATAGAGTTTTGTACTTCAAAATAAATTTTGAGAAGAAAAATCTGTTCCTAAGTCTAACGACCAGGCTAACTAAGTCTTCCTGCAGTCAATGGCTCTGATACCAACGCTGTGAGAACCCCCCCTTCCTATCTTGCATCAGACGCCATCTCTTGTAGCGTATAGCACCGTATATAGCAACAGGAAGCCTCGACAGAAAATCTGAATCTAAAAATTCGATCGACGGGATCGAACCCTTAACCGGACCGGTGCTCAGACGCATCGATCATCGATCCCTGGATCGAGAGCCCGATATCGCGTACCCACAACCCGAGTATCAATGCACGAAAAGATAAACTAAGATAATTTACATAATCGGGTGTAAACCTTGAACAAGTGTATTACGTAAACCAAAAGAAGTAAAACGACAATGAAACAAAAGAAAGACAACCCGGTAGCGGTGGCCCGACCACCCCACAAAGGCTCGAGGGAGGGACTACGGCCGCAACACTCGCGAAAGGGGCTCGCCATCATCAGGACATCATCATTACCTTCCTCTGTGGAAAAAGGGTTAGCGACAACGGTGAGTACACGTATGTACTCGCAAGACTTTAGTGTATGCAATTATAATTAATATGCAAAGCTAATACGATTGAAATGGCTACTACACTAAGTCTATTGCAGCAGGATTTGAAGCGATTCATCGAAATGTAATACATAATTTGAAAGACAATGAGCTTGAATAAAACATATTTACAGTATAAATAACAACTGAGCTCCACAGCTGCCATCATCCATGGTCGCAGCTGGGATACGAATCAACATCCATACATATTCATAAATCCTCCAAGTATCATATCCACATATCCACAAATCCATCAAGTACCGTATTCAACCACATACTTTATATCGACTCCGAGATAATTTTTCATTTTCAAAACCAAACCAAATTTCTATACTTGATATGATTAAAGAAGATTTGCTCATAACCGTGAGCACGGCTAATCGATTAGAATTATTTGATACTCTGCAGAGTTTGCGCACTTTACCCAAACACAACTCAGACTTGCATCCCTGTCATCCAGGGTACACGCGATACACGAGGTATCCGATATACAAGAATGATCTATTCTTTCCCATCGTTGAGGCTATAGCCACACCCCAAAGACCGCGACGATAAACCCACTACTATGGCGATAAGAGGCCAACCACCACTCAAAGCGACCACGGAATATCCATCGTGACGACGGCGAGTTTTTGCCGCGGCATTATCCCATAGCAAGGCGTACACCGTTGTATCAATCAAACATGAATCGGAGCGATTCCCCGCTGCATAAGTACAAGCGCACTCACGAAGGTGCATACGGCGGTCGTGAGGACACACACACCGCGCCGATCGCTCAACACGGGGAAAAGGTCCACACTTCGCCTACCAACAGGCATGGCTATCCCTCACACTTCAGGTACTAAAACAGGCTGCCCCATCCCAAAGATTGCGCGGTTGCACGGTGTTCATTCAAAACCATCACAAGTTCGGTCCTTATATTTTTGCCTAGTGACTCAAGCGGGAACTCCACTTAACTCGCCAACCAATCGCCACCATGTTTAACTAGCACATATTATACCTCCCGCCAAGTCTAATTACCAACTAGACACTGCACATTTTTATCAAATTACCTTTACAAGTCACATTTCCAAAACATTTCCAAAACCAGTTACAATTATCATAAGTTTTGAGCATTTGGTAAATGACTGACTTTGCTCATCTCTATTGCAGTGTCTAAGCATATGCATTTACTAAGTCGTTTATACCCAAGTGACATTTTATTAATTGTCCAACCCTACTAAGGCTATCAATGAACTCTGGGAATTTAATTGAGGAAAAACCACCAAATCAGGGTATATCTACCATTCCCACAAACTAGCACTTTACTGAATATAAACAATGCATATAGTTTGAGAAATCAAAGTAAACATCGTGAAATATAGGTTTCAAGATGGTCAAAGGAGGTGCTTGCCTTGTTGCTCTTCCTCGATGATGTTCGGGATGAGTTCTGACGTGTTCGAGGCGATCCCCGACCCGCTCGGCTCTATTCGAACAAAATCAGCAAAAACGGCGAAAAGAGTAATAAATTAGCAAAAAGCGACCTCAACTGCATAAACACCAACTTAACACCAAACGGAACTCATCTAGACACTAAGAAAGAAAAGAACGACCAAAATTGGAAAAACGGCGCAATCGCGACCCGATGAGGCGATTTCGGTGAAATTCTCGCCAAAGTGAATAAAATGCGTAAAATAAAGAAAAATTCAAATAAATTTAGTTAAACACCTAGAATTAGGTATAACACACCTAACGGGACTTGTCGCAACTCGTTTGGGATTACAATGATCGACCGGGAGCCAAAACAAAGAAACCAAATCGGAAAAAGTGAAAAATTCAGAAAAGGAAAAATGGCACTATTCACCGTAGGGCAAAAGCCATTTTTGTTCGTAACGCACGTAATCGATTTGCGATTTCTCCAGGCTATTCCACCAGGTAGTCTAGGGTATTTAGGACCTATCTGGGCCTTACCCCACCGAAATTCACTTAACCTATAACGAATTCCGATCGAAAGCGCATTTTGGGTCGCTAAATACGCTCCCGATCGCACAAGGTCCGAAAACGGCTCAAACTCGATTCGCTTGCGAGGAGCACGTTTTCGACTTCACTAGGCTTATATGACCCTAAATGACTCATTCCGATAGCTAACTGGTGAATAAACCCTAAATTGTGGAATATGGCCAAAATGGCTATTTTGCTCGAAAACGAGCAATCTCGCCCAAAAGGGCCGTTTTGAGTTGAAATGCCGCGAGACTTGTTTTAAGCCCTCGGCTAATTGCTTAGGGATACTTACGACCTATCGGAGCCATTCCCCAGCATAGATGACTTAATCTTCTCTGACTTTTGATCAATTGCCCGCTTAACTCCGGTAATTACCCGAGAAACGGCAAAAGTCCGAAAAGTGACTTGAATGCGATCCAAAACACGCGGAAAGCATGCTATCGACCTTAGTGACCTTAAACGAAGCTAAACAAAGCTAAATGCCTTAAACGGCTTGTGAGGCCTATAATTACTAAAATAAAATGCAAAGTGCTAAAATGCAAATCTAGCGATTCTAACTGCTTTTCTAGCCTCTAAGGGGACTAATGGTAAAGTCAATACATGCCTCGGAGCTCTAGGATTTTATGAAATAAAAATAAATTAAAAGAGACCTAGAGCTAACAACTTGTAGCAGTTTTGACGAAACTTAATTTCGACTCTTCGATCGCAACCAGGGCTATCGAGAAGAGCCAATGGAGCTATCGTTATACGCTTTGGACCTTGGGTCCTTTGTAAAAATTGTTAACCCCTAATTGAATAAAATAATTTTCAGCTTCGCGAAATTGAATTCCGAGTCCTCCTGTAGCGACTCTAGCCACCGGAATCAGCTATGGGAAAAATCTATACATGCTCTACCTTACTAGAACTCCGACAAACCGAAGACCTAGCGAGAGCATGCTCGATTTTGAAGATGGCTAAAAGCCGTCGACTATAGAGTTAAACGGACCTAACGACGACTGAGTCTAGATTTTAAAGCGTAATTGCTATGCGATGCGTTGAACACATGGTACCTAGACATGGCCTAGGCTAGGGTTTGGGAAAACTTGATGAAATGCGGCTACAGGAGAAAAGAGTTGTAGCTACGGCAAGAGGATCGACCGTGAGTCAAGAAATCAGGTCGGATCGCAAAGCACCACGGGAACTCCAAGAGACATCGATGAATCTCGATGGAATATTCACTTGAAGGGGTTGAGAAGATGGGGAACGCGATGAGGGCGCCAAATCCAAAGATCCGATTCGATTTTAGTCGGTTGAATCGCCTTAATCCGCGGATTTGGGTGGCCTTCTTCTTCTCTTTCTCCTTCTCCTTGCTCAAGACGTGTGGGAGGAGGTGGGGAAATAAGGAAGTGGCTGGTTGGAGGCTTGGAGTGGCTTAAAACACATGTGGGCACTATGCACTTATGGAGGGCATTTTGGTCCAATGCCAAAACTTGAAGATTCAAACATCTAAAGCAGATTTTGAATACTTCTAAGATATTTTAGATAGTTTTTGAGGACTTTTAGACATTTAATTTCCTAAATTTCCAATTTGTCCAAAAGGACAATTACGAACCGCAATTGAACTCGATTTGATTTTGAGTGAGTTTAATTAAGTTAAAGGGTTCTTTTGGATCCCAGTCGAGTCTACTCAGCTCAAAATACAGAAACACACAAGAACAGTGTATTATTGAATAGTGTTTGAGTACAAATGTACAGTGACTCGAGTATAGAAATACTCGGGATATTACAAAACTCATCCCTAACATCCTGATATGAGCTGGAGGCGAACAAGCGGTTGCCGAGGCGCCCAAGTTTGGTGACAGTGTGGAATGTGGAAGGCATGGTGGTGATTTCGAGCTACGTTGAGTTGGGCAGAGGTAATGACTAGTGGAGTCAAGCGGTAGCTCGATGTGCACACTAGAGGATAGTGCAATTGTTCGGTGTGTAACAAGAAACGACTTGTTCTCCCCCAATGCAGGATATGATTGTTTCTTCTTGTTTGGATTTCGCGCCTACATTGTATCTCCAGGAAGAAATGGTTATTCTCTTTCTCTACATCACCCTCTTTCTTAACTGGACACTTAAGAAACAGTCCAGAGTGGAGCATTAATTAGGAGTGCCCTCATAGTAATGAACCCATTTATGGGCGCATAGCATTTGACCATGAGAGCACTTTGAATGGACTGAGTTAGTAGTGTCGATAGCCTACTAACACTATGTAAAAATCTGATCTCGAAGGATATTTAAGTAAAAAAAGATGTTGCAACATGATAGTATATTGTTGGGAATGTTTCCAACAGATAGGGAAGTTTTACTAAGTTTCATCAAAATTTGTATAGTTCAAAAGTTTAAACCAAGTTTCGTTTCTGTTTTGCAAGTTTCATCCATGTTTTAGTAAAGTTTTAATTAAAGTTCATTCGTGAATCAGCAAGTTTCATGTTTTACACATTTTTTGTAAGTTTCAAGAAGAAGTTTCCTACAATATTCATTTGTATTTCTGTAAGTTTCAACAAATTCCATGTGTATTATAGAAGTTTCAACATGCAACACACTATAGCGTTGGGATTGTTCCCAATGGTATTAGGAAGGTTCAATAAGTTTCGTCATGGTCTTAACATGTTCCAAAAGTTTCAAGCAACTTTCATCCAATTTTTGCAAGTTGTAAGGATGTTTCAGTAAAGTTTTAAAAGATTTCAACAATATTCGACCGAAATTCAACAGAGTTTCAAAGAAGTTTCGTCATGTTTCATTCAAACTTTAGAGAGTTTCATACATGGTTCACAAAAGTTTCATCGAGTTCCACACATGCTTCACATATAGTAATTTTTTATCGAGTTTTACACATGCTTCGTAAAAGTTTCAAGCAAGTTTCATCAATGTTTTGCAAGTTTAAAAATCATCAAGGGTGTTAGTTTCAAGCAAGTTTCATCAATGTTTTGCAAGTTTAAAAATCATCAAGGGTGTTTCATTATGTTTCAGTGAAGTTTCAAAATGATTTAAACAATATTAAGCTAAAATTCAAAAAACTTTCAAAAAAGTGTTGACATGTTTTTTGCAAGGTTAAGTAAGTTCCATACATCTTTTAGAGAGTTTCACAAAGAGCTCTATACATGCTTCATAGAAGTTTCATTGAGTTTCACACATGTTTTGTAAAAAATTTGCTACTTCTAAGTTCCGAAGGAGTTTAAAACAAGTTTAAAAAAAATGAACACAACAAGAAATCAAGTTACAGGAAGTTTCCAGATAGTTCATGCTTTAAAAATCAATACAAAACTAAAAAAATTAATAGGTTTCACAACAAAACAAATGCAAAAATTAGAAATGAAAATATTAACTAGCACTCCATTGAACTCTCCTAGTTCTTCTTTCACCACTGGCATAGAGCAAATCAACCTTCTATCTCATAGCCACGACACATATGTGATGGGCCAAACCTGTTGTTGAATGCCGCCTCCCACAAACTACCTACATGTTGGCTCGCCATCGCACTTACTCGCTATCGGCCGTGTGTAGCCTCTGAGCTCACTCACGTGGCGCACAAGCCCTGCCCTGTTGCCTACACTGCTTTGTGTCCAGGTTGGAAGCAAGTGTGAGCTCCATAGCCCATGGACAATGTGCTTACTCATCGTGTCTATGCCCAACGTCACAACACCTGCTCACCCCGAATTTCTGTATTTTGGTAATTAATGACAATCATGCTTTAGGGATTAATATTTCATTTTAAGTGTATAAGAATAGGTTGGTCCTCATTGTTGCAACTAAAGAAAGTGAATCCATGAGCATCATATCAAAAGGAAAATCAAGCTCAAGGCCAAGGTATAAAATAATTAAGGACCATTTCATAGCTTTTACCGATCTTGGTGTTTGGTGGAAAGATCGGATTTGTAGAATAGATGCCCTACTATCAAGAGGGGCCATTGGCTAGTAGCTTGAATATGCATAAAACTATGGCTCAAATTATGCACACACTTAGTCATATGCATTGCTTTGAAAATCCTTTGAAAAATCTCATGCCCAGAAAAAGTCGACACTATCGGCAACTAGAGGCTGGTACTACCGTTGGGTCGGCAATACTGCCTTCTAGAGGCGGTAGTCATTTTACAATGGGGCTTGTTTTTGAGCACTCAGAAAGCTAGCACTACTGGCCCTAAGGAGCGGTACTACTGCCCAATCTGCAGTACAATCCCCACAGAGTGGTGGTTATTTTACAGAGGCAATGTTTTTGTGCCTCTGAGAAGTGGTCGGCACTACCAGAGTCAAAAAGCGGTATTGCTGGACATGCGGCAGTATCGGCCCTTTAACAAAAGTAGTTATTTAATAGTAAGGGAATTTTTGAGTCAACTTTGGAGCCGGAACTACCGGGTTTAGAAGCGGTACCCAGACGGCGATAGCTTTTTAACAGTATGTTGCTCGAAGGGTTATTTCTATTTTTCTGAGGCTGCTGAACTTATTTTGCAATGGCTATGCCACCTACCGGCTACCGCATTAAATGCATTAGTGACCGTTGCCCTCTGAGGCCGACACTACCTGCCCATAAATGGTGGTAGTGCCAGATTTGGCTGATTTTGGGGAATTCATCCCCAAATGGCTAGTTTTTTGGGGGAGGGCTACAAATACCTCCCACCTGCGTTAAGGGCAAGGTTAGAGACTGCATTGAATACTTCTTGAGCCCTTGTATCTCTCTTATAACTCTAGAGCATTTAATTCTCAAATTTGTAAGTTGCTGAGAGCATTAAGTGCAAGCGTTCAATTTGAGCCATTAGTGCACCTCTCCATCTTCAAGCAAGCGTCGATTGTCTATTCTCTTATGTTAGGTCAAGGATGCCGACTAGAGGGGGGTCAATAAGCGGCTTTTAAAAAAATCTTCTGCGAATAAATACTCGTCTAAGTACCCCTATGTCAAAACCTTAATAATAAATAACGCGGAAGCGATAAACTAATGTTTTGACAATTAAAGCCTAAATCAACTAGGTTCACTAAGTGCACTAACTAATTAAGTCTTTACACAAGAATAACCAATCCTAATGACAAACAAGTAATTTAATTCTAGGAATATAAATTGCAACAATACAATTGAAAATTGCTTGAAACTAAATAGGCATAAGAGATACACGGATGTTTTACCGTGGTCTTGGAGACTTACCGGTCTCCCCTAATCCACGTTGAGGTAAGCCCAAACCACTTTGGACCGGCTTCACGAATTGAGCACCCACCTCGAATCCACTAGTGGTTGCTCTTTACCCCTTCGGGTAGGTGAGCACTGACCTTCACAACTTTGCCGGACCTTCTCATAATCTCCTTGAGAAGGTCACCACGCAGGACGCCTCCACACGCCGTTTAGGGGTCGGCAAACACCAAGAGTAATAAGCCAAGCCTTCTAGCTTGAGCTCCACCAAGTACAATACATGTACAAGGCTTCTCTCTAAGTGCAACACATGCATAAAGATCCTCTCAAGTGCAACACATGCACAAAAGGCTTTCAATTCACTCCTAATTGCAACACATGCAATTAGAGCTCACTCTTAACTCAAGAACTAAATGGGAAGGAGCAACACACGCACACAACTCCACACAAAGCCAACAACCCTCAAATGCCAGCCCAAGGAGTCCTTTTATAACCCCCAAACAAACTAGCCGTTTGAGAGCAAAATTGTGAAAAATCAGCAAAACTTGGTGCTACTGCCCATCTAGGACCGGTAGCACCGGCCCCAGGCTCAACGGTTAGCTACATGCATTAAATGCATCAAACTAGCTATTGCTACAGTACCCCCGTTGATATTGCCATGTAAAATAGGTAGCATCGGCCATTTCAACTCAAAAACACCTCTCTAAAAAATAACTACTGTCTTTTGAAGCAGTACTACCGCTGGGGTGGTACTACCGCCTATGTATGGGTGGTACTACCGCCTATGTTGAGGCGATAGTACCACTGATTCATCAACTAAAATGGGCATAACTTTTTTACTTCGAACTCCGATTTTGGTGATCTTGGACTCTATGAAAAGATTATCAAGAGGGCTACATTTTCACCCTTTTTTAAGATTTAAGTAACCATAGATATTTTCAAAAATCATAAAAAAAATTAAAGTAGCCACTCAAGTCTAAAATATGATTTCCTCGAAATCTCTCACATAGACTTGATCAAGAGTATGACTACAAGCTAGCTAGAGTTAATAAGATCAAATCTTGAGCCATGTGATGATCAACTGATGATCAAAACAATTTTGCAAAACATATTTGCAAACCCTCTTCACATGCTCCAAGATAAGATTCAATAAAACCAATATTTTGCAAACACAAAGCAAAAACCTTTCCTAGCCTTGTGATGACCAACACATGATCAAATCACAATCTAAGATTCCAATGCATGAGCTTTCTATTTGAAACACATGCAAGTGCTCAGCTCCATGCAAACACCAATGCAACCAAATGCATGAGCTTTTCTCCTTTTTGCAACACATGTAAATCCATAGCTTAATGCAAAAACCATTGAAACCATATTGCATGAGCTATCTCTTTTTTACAACACATACAAATCCATAGCTCTTTGCGAAATCCAAATAATTTAAGAAGCAATAAGAAGCAAGCATGAGCTCTCTTATTTGCAACACATGTAAATACTTAGCTCATGCAAAATCAACAAAGAGAGTGTGCTAGAGTGAACCGGATTGGGCTCATCAACATATATATGATGAAGCTCAAGCTAAATGAATCAACCCCTCTTAATAGTACGACACCTAACTAGAAACCCGGTCTCACAACCAAACACCGAAACTGGTAAAAGACTAGAAAAACATCCTTAGCCTATCTAATTATACCTTTACCGTTGCTCAACCAGTTGAAGCTTTTATCATTTACAATCCTTTTCTCTTCAAGTCGGCGTCCTTTCGTGTTGTTCATCAACGCATGATGAATCTTCTCTAAATCTCTCTTTACCAAGCTAGCTACATCTTAAATATAATGCAATTATAACCAATTACTACATTAGATCATAAAGAACAAATGGATCTACGCATGCAACATCTAAACAATCTTTAATTATCTCTTTACCAAGCTAGATCTTAAATAAAATGTAATTAGAACTAATTACTAACCTTAGATCACCAAGAACAAATGAATCTACAATCACTACTCAAAATCAACGATCTCCTTTCACCATATCGCCTCACAGCCGCAACCACCTCAAAGATAGATCCAAAAATCCTAAAAGCATTAAGTGGGTTGAGACTTTGTATTATATATTGCCAGGATATATCTGTGATATTAATTGATATCATAGACGGTTGGTAGATAAAATTATCTGTGATGTGTATTGACATCATCACAGACGATTTATGTTAAAATCGTCTATGATATCAATAGACATCTTGGACGGTTTGTGTATAAAACAGTCTGTGATGTGTATTGATATCATCACAGACAGTTTTAGCTACCAATCGTATGTGATATAACATTCCACAAACGGTTCTCCTAAAATCGTCTTTGATAAGAGGTGGTCTAATATAGTTTTTCTGTAGTAGTGGCACCTACAAATTTCAGGATCCATGGACGTGCACGTGATTCCTATAGTTAGACGCGCATATGAATGGGTAATTTCAAGCTGTGTTTGGAGCCCAGAGATTCTATGGAGATTTTGAATGAATTGTTCAGTTTCCGGCACTCGCGCTGCCGCGCGCGGCGTCAGGTGTTCGGTGCCATCGGTATGAATGTGATGTTTCCATGATGCACCGGGCACCGGCTAGTACTTCAGCGATTTGCAGCAATACAAGTTCATTTTGGTTTGTTAAATTTTCTCCTTGTATGATCCGGCTAGTACTTGAGTAAGAATGCTAGCGTGATGTACATAGAAATGTCGACCGCAAGTAGTGTGATCACGTACGTGACGTGACGTGATTAAGTACCAGCAAGTATTATGATAAAGTTCGTTGGAGCATGTATTTCCATAGCAAATAGCGTGACTCGTATGAACCAGCTAGTTCTTTAGCCAAAAGCAAAGCATGTAGGCCACAGGATTGAAATGTACTTGGTATAGTTGATCACAATACGTACAGGCATACAGAATGTACAGGCATACAGCTTTTTCCCTTGAGAGCAAATCAGTCGCTGTAGAGTTCAGAATCGAGATGGATGATGGCGATTGCTGGGTATACTGCTAATATCAACAAACCAGCACTGGATCAATCCATCCATGCGTTATGCGTATCGTGTGACCAAGTTTACTGAACGAAACAAATCATGCATGCATGGAACATGCTCAGCACCTACATTATTGGTTGCACTAAAAAAAGAGCAAAGGTTGGTACAAAGTGGGTTGATGCTAGCTAGCTCTACTCGAACAGCTCCCCTTCCAATGTCCCTATACTCGAACATACGAAGGGTTTCCGGTTTCCACTAGGAAGCAGGAATAAGACAGCGACTACAGACAGCTTGCACCACCAGGGCGACCGGAGCCTCGGTCCAAAGGCCTAAGCTCATGTAAATTATATTAAAATTTAATAAAATTATAATTTTGGTCTAAAAAAATGTAATCTAATTCGAGACATAGACTAAGCTGACTTCGCTCGGAAAATTTTGAATACAATACAATTTGTCATCCGTATTTACAAATCAATACAATACGTTTGCGTAATTACAAAAAACACAATCATAAGCGAAATTTGAAAATTCGTTTGGGCTTTACCGAAATTTCAAATTTCGTTTTCAGTGTATTCGAAACCTGGAAATTCGGGTATCCTTTAAACAAAAAATAAAATTTCGGGTATGGGGGCCTCACTCCATACCCGAAACCTCACATTTCGGTAAAGGCTACTGCAGCTTCGAACACACTGTAGCACCGCGGTGCTGTAGCAAAACACCACATTTTCGGTAAAGGCTGGGGCTAGCGTTTTGCTGTAGCTTCGAAAATATTGTAGCAGTGTGCCACTATAGCAACGAATACCGTAGCTTCGAAAACCTCTTTTGCGCTCGCTCCTTTACCGAGACGTGAGGTTTCGGGTATGGGGTGGGACCCCTATACCCGATATTTCAAATTTCGTTTAATCTTTACCCGAAATATCAGGTTTCAAATACATCAAAAAAGAAATTTCAAATTTCGGTAAAGGTTAAATGAAATTTTAAATTTCATTTATGGATGGTTTTTCAGTAATTACACAAGCGTATTGTATCGATTTGTAAATACAAATTAAATATTGTACTGTATTTAAAAATTTCCGACTTCGCTCCTATGCACCATGGCGTAAGCACATACTAGAAAGACAAACGCGGCGTACGCCGCGTCCGTGGCCATTTGGCCTAGGGAAAAAATAAAAAGGGGAATACAATGTCATCCATACACCTATTCTCGTTACTGTACTATAGGAAGGGCTTAGAATTATATCATAGCAGTATTTTGTTTACTTTGAACAATCTACAATATTCGCCCACCATCATAGCTATTAGAAAAGTAGGAAGAGTGAACTGACCCGACGAATTCCACCTACGCGTAATGAGCATCACAAATGTGTACTCAGAAGAGAAGGTACAAAATTGGAAACCACACAGCACCTATTAGAAAGCTAAAGAGAGTAAATCAATGTGAAACATCGATTCCAATGGTATTTACTATCCATAATTTCTAATTTAACAATATATGGTATGGAGGCACCGAAACTGGACATACTGATCTTTTGGCTCAGGATGCCATCTCCTCCACCAACTCTCGACGTGGTTATTTCCATTAGAAGAAAATTCTGCGTCTAGTGATGATTACTTGATGAGTAACCTGATGCAAAAGCACATCAACAGGCTCACGGCAAAACATTTTTCAAGCAAATTTATTGGGTATAAGAAATAACGTAATAATTCGATAAATTAGGATGTATAACCTGGTAATTTTCTACTTAAGGAAGGTTAGTTTTATAGCTGATATGTCATCTAAGTAGATCATGTAATAAATGAAAATTACATGAAAGCAAACCGTTTGAACAGAAGATGGATGATCTAGCTGGTCTGATCCTTTTCCATACACGTTAGACTTTACTCATGGTCAATCTGTACAATACAATAGATCTCAATAAGAATGAAAAACAACAACATGACCATGCCTCTATGTAGCCTGACCATACCCTTAGTCATAACTAAAACCAAATTTTAGTAAATTAAATCAAGTAGTTGCGAGAAAAGGTGAACTGAATCTCTCAACTTTCCATATAGGCTAATTTGGTTCCTCAAGTTTTAAAATGGGCAATATAATTCTTGACTAATTATCTTTGGACCAAACAAGAACTTGTGTCAAGTTGTTAGTGCATAACTCCACATAGACGTGTTGATTAAGACTTGAAACATAATTTTCTACATGTTTTCAGTGAAACAAATTATATAGGCAAAGAACAATACGAAAACAAATAAAAACAGGCTAGTTGTTTAAATTCCATGAACTTGGCAATATTTCAGCGGGTTTAATTTTGTTTTTTTCCCCTTCAACACAATTTCACGACACTATATTTCAATGACTTAACTATATTTGCCCATTAGCGTGATTCTAAGAGTTGCCACCAGCTTTGCTGGTCCTCTTTTCTAGACTATCAGCTTTCCAGATCGACACTCACACCTCAGCCTAACTAATTGAGTGTAAATTCACTAACACTTTTTAATATGTCATACTTTTCATTATTGACACATTCTATGGGTAAAGGAGTGCCAAAGCTGTTTAAGCATGATAAAATATTGGGCACAGTGAATAGCGTAAGCTATTCAGCAATGACATCATAAAACAAGAAAATATCACAATATTATGGGAAAAAGGTAAGAGCAACACCAGATAAGGCAGCACATATGCTTGACAGGCTAAGAAAGGACAACAAATGTCATTACGATCATGAAAGGTAATCATGTTTCATAAAAAATTTACTCCTTGTAATCAAGATACTCACAATGTAGATAGGATCAAGTAAGGCTATAATCAGGAGCAATATAAGCGCAATAGACCTAACAAGAGGGCAGACAGTCAACCCAAGCATAAAACTAACCAGAACAAGCATCATTGACAGCCAGGGCATATATTATTGAGGCCCACCTTAACGATAGCATTAAGGAATTTATCCTCTCCAAGTTTAACCTAATAGAAGAGTATAGTTAGCAGAAGATAATACAACCTTTATGATGCCTGTTCCTGATTATGGCCTTGATTGTTAGCAGAAGATAATACAAATGGCTTGGAAACAGTGCATAATGTCATGAGCACCTACCTCTTTACTTGTGCTGAATGAAAAAGGAAGCCCAAAAGAACCCATGAGGTTAGCCAATTCCAAATCTTCAACAAATGAAAGGCCTAATGAACCACATAAACATTAGAGTATATGATAAGAGATTGCTGGACACTTACGGCAAAAGAAGAATAACAATTCATAATGACTTTTTAAATATATATATATATATATATATATATATATATATATATGTTGTGTGTGGGTACTGTGTGAGTTAATTAGCAGAAGCAGGGAGTTTAAAAACAAGATGGGATTACAAAGAAAATAAATGTTACCTTCACCGTCTCTCTGACTAATTTGTTCTGGATTTTATCTGTCTGAGAGCCCTGCAAAGCTGTTAGGTTTTCAAATTGCTTCTACACCATAAGCCTTAAAAGTAATTTGGAAAGTGGAAACCATAAAATAAAAGATAAAATGAAATCGACATAATCTACAAAGCACTTAAATTGTTTACATGTTCTGGTATTATCTGAAATGAAAACACAAGCAAAATAGATTTGATGCTTACTTCACCACTAAATCCATAATATGCAAATTAAAATTTCCCAACAATGGCTCAATAAACCATGCTGCTAAAAGGTAATATGATCTAACAAAGTACCAAGTGATGTGCAACAATCTACTTGTAAGCAAATAATGCTTCTAGAACAGAGACTTGAAATTTGTTATGTATGTTTCTTATCGGACAAAGTTGAATCCTAAAATGTTCAGGTTTATTTCCAATATAAATTAGGAGACCTAGTTACTTATTGGTCCTATCCTACACAAAAACACGTGATACATGCCATTTGTTATGCCGGTTATTGCTTGGCAAATTTTACACAACAAAGCTCTCTTTCAAGTGCATGTCGCCAATAACATTTTGCATGCCTAGCAAAATTGGGGGCACTATTTCAATGGAAAGCCACGGTCGAAATGCAAAACAAATTTATTGTGTTAATTAGAGTATTTGGAAAACCAATCGGCTGCACTGTTCCTCCCTCTTAATACAGATTTCCCACTCGGAGAGCTTCAAATTATGTGCTAAATATCCAATTTTCTCCACAAATAACTATAAAGTGAGCAAAACTTTCTTCCTTTGTTCCAATAACTTAATCGCTACAAAATGTCAATCAAGTATTAGACAAACTGACGATGCGCAAGGCACCCATTCACAAAGCTTAAGCAAGCTAAATCCATCCAATCTAAAAACGAAACAAAATGAACAGAAATTATACCGGGAAACAAGTCTCAGCAGGGCGCCAATGCTTGTGACTCACTTTGGCGCCAGCGCCACACAAATCATCCTTGCATCAAGCAAATTGAAGGAAAAAGCTGCTCAGCTAATAACCCTAACTCGAATAGCTAGGCCAGAAGACATGGGGCTTACCAGAGGTGCACTTCGGTGAGCTTAAACAGTCGCCCCAGCTTTTTTATAGTCGGAGGCCCCTCCGTCGCCACCAGCATTGCCGTGGGGCTGAGACGGACGGCGCAGGTGGTCGCTGGCAAGGCTGTGCTCGTAGAGAGCGGCGAGTAGGGAATTGGAAAGGGATTGAACTGGGAGTAGCACGGATAGGGTTTTAGCCCAAGAGGTTTTAGTGTAGGTGTACGGAAGGACGGCGGCGCTTCCGCAAGGCTGTGGAGAGAGCACTGGAAGGGGAGGAGAACTCCCTGTCGCCCCTGCTGCGCCGGTGGCCGCCGAGGTGGGGGTGGGGGTGGTGATGCAGCTGTTGCTCCTTGCTCCTCCTGGAAGCCTCCGCGTCGAGCTCCCGCTCCCTCGCCTCGCAGTCCCTATACCCTCCGTGGCGCCCAGTGGCCATGAGCGTGAAATCCAAACCTTGGAGGAAACCGAGTGAATCCCCCAAAAAAATTCCATGGCAAAACCTAGATCCGCACCAAAACCTAGAAAAAATTCGACGCGACTCGGACCCGACCTGAGGTTTCGATCTGACCTCGAATCGTGCAGCCGCGTGGCGCCCACTGGCTGCTTGCGAAGGTCGGGGGTGGGGGAGGCGAGCGCCAGGCGCGGGGAAGAGGAACGACCGAGGGGGAGATGGCATCGGTGGGTGGGAAGAGAGCGAGATCGGCCGCGAGGGTGGATGCGTGAGCTGAAACAGCGGGATAATGACAGCGATGATGAAGGAAGTAGACGGATGGGGACGCGGACCCCTACGTCGCCGGAGCGCCCGCCGCCACGGGTGCGAGCTTCGGCGGTGTCTTGAGGAAAGGGGCGAGGGCGGCCAGCGTCTGCGGCGCAGGGCGGCGGGCGGGGCGAGGCGGGGCGAGCAGGCGGGGGCCGCCTGGAGGGCTCCGCAGCGGCGGATTTGGTGACGCTTGACGGGCTGGGCGTCGACACCGAAGAAGACACCGAAGAAATGCGCGTGGACGGCCGGATCCTGAGCAGCTCGAAGAACCGACGATAGGCAGGCGATAAGCCAAACTGCGAGGTTTTTTTTGCGAGGACTGCCGACGTGGCTAGCGTGAGAGCTCCGCTAGACGTTCCACTATAAGATATTAGATATGCACCTTTCACTCCACAAGGAACTCCGGCCAGACACGGGCAAAAAGAAACCATTAATTTGCTAAAGTAAGCCCTTCACGCGAACGGAGAAAACGAGTACATTTCAACACCCAATGGATCATCATAACATGGAAGACATCACAGTACCACCCTAACCGACGGAATTGGTAGCGTAGAGCAGGGCTTCACCGTATCGAAATTGTGATAATCAAATAATTTTTAATTTTCAAGTATCGACAAAACTATATCAAAAAGTGATAGTAATTGAATGAGTTTGAAATTTAAAATCGGTAATCAAATTTCATTGGAAAAAAAAAATCAAAAATCGATCGATTTTACCGATTTTTGAACGATCTTCACCAATTTTTGATTTTTTTTTATTTTGAGCGATTCTAGACGATTTTTGAGCGATTTTATTTCATTTTCACGCGCACTCAAGGAAAATCGGGAAAAATAAATAAAGAAAAATTGTAGAAAAGCATAATAAATCCTAATTAATCTATAAAACTTCACAAAGAAAATTCAATAATTTTTTAATTTATTTAGTACTCCTGAAAAATCAAAAACAATAATTCATGAAAAAACAAAGACAGTGTTAGATTTTTTATAAAAATTTACATACTTTATCTTGCTATTAAATTTTAATGGTATCATAAATAGTTCTCAAGGACTATGTAGTAGATTTTTTAGGAATATTAAACTTCATTTAGTGCCCCTAGAAAATTAAAAAAGAAGAGCATATAAAAAAACAACAACACTATCAGAATTTTAAAAATATAAACAAATTTGATCATCATCTAAAAATTTTAAATCATGATTATCATTGCCTCAGGACCTCAAATTTTTTTTTCAAAAATACTAGACTTCATTTAGTGCCAGTAGAAAATCAAAAACAGAAAAGCATATACAAAGATAGTAGCACTTTCAGAATTTTTTAAAGATATGTAAGTCTAATAATGATCCAAAAATTTTACTATTTATGACCAGGAGTAACTTATTATTAACCTGTAGTGGATTTTACTATTTTATTTGCTCTAAGTAGCTGGTTTTGTTACTGTACTCACTCGTACGAAACCATGGGGGCATTGGTGCAGCAGTTGCTGCAGGGGAAGTTGGGCCACATTGGCAAGCGACCAGCTGGTGATGATCCCCTAAGCCTGACACGGACGTGGCCTAAAAGCCCAAGACCCGAGTCACGACCGATCGGTGCCCGTCCAATCACGATCTGAAGGTTATGCGACGGCGACGACGTCATCCCGCCCCACCCAGTGCTTCCGAATTTTTCACTATTCTATCCCGGTTTATTATATTTTTTACGTAAATAGCTTTTAATCTGATAAAATCACAAAAATAAACTCTGAACAGTAAAAGCTCGCGGATACCGTCCGCTTGAATTTTTTTATATATTTCAAGCGAACGGCGTCAGCAGGATTTTTTTATTTCCAGTGGACAGTGTTTGTTGGAATATTTTTAATTTCGAGCGGTCCGAGGCTGTTTTTTTTTTCTATTTTTTTATATCAAGCGGCGGTCCCAGATCGCAGTTTTTTTTTTCTCTTTTTTGGATCTAATTATTCTAAAAAATCCTAAAAATCTAAAAATACATTTTCTTGATCAGTTCGAGCAACTAAGCCCAAAAATAACCTCCACTTCGCCAACCAAGTATCCAACATCTCTAAATGACCAAAATACGCTCCCGACCCCTTCTTCGGCCCCTCTTTTCATATTTTTCGTATTTGTCAGTTAATTTTGTTTGACAAAAAAATTCAAATTTCATTGTTCCTCGTTCTTTTTCGATGTTCGACAAATCAAAGTTTTAATAAAACCTGACATTGATATTACAAAATGCAGTAAGTACAACAACTACACTAGCGTGGATTATGAACAACACCTAAGATACAAAAGGAATTCATAAAACTGGGATACAACATAGGTACATGTCACTGGTGATGGATTAAGTCACAAAACCATTCATTCTATGGCCATGGTTGTCGGGATAGGTTGCTAGTATAAAAATAGTAATAGTTATCTATTGGTTCCTAACGGGGGGTACTACATTCGGTAACTTGATAGAACTTAATGTAATATCATCGTCAGGAAAGAAGGGCCGGAGAAGGGGTTAGGAGGGTATTTTGGTCATTTTGAAGATTTTGGCGACTTGGTTTGGCGGAGTAGAGGTCATTTTTAGACTTGGTGGTTCGAACTGATCAAGAAAGTGCATTTTTGGATTTTTGAGATTTTTTGAAATAATTAAATCCAAAAAAAAGAAAACAAAAATAAAAACTAAAAAACAGTGGTCTGGGACCGCTCGAAATTTTATAAAAAATAAAAAATATATTCTAGCCGATGCCGTCCGCTGGAAATAAAAAATTCTAGTCGATGCCGTCCGCTTGAAATATAAAAAAGTAAAAGTAAAAATTCTTAAAATTTATTAAAAAATACAACAAAAATTTCAAACAAATAGTATCTACGGGATTTTACTATTTAGGGATCATTTCCGTGATTTTATCGAATCAGTAGCTATCTACTTAAAAAAATATGACGAACCACGCTGCAATAGTAAAAAAAATTCGGCGCTTCCTTTATCCCGGATGGCCACCCTCACAGGTCCCTGCCCGCAGCTGCCGCGCCTCAGAGCATCCCGTACGTAGTACGACCCAACCGCATCCAACCGGCGCCGACGTGGGCCCCACGTGTCACACACACCCTCTCGCTCCCCGTGTGCACCAGCCATTTTGCCCGCGAGATCCGCCTCGTACCGCGCACCACCGGCTTCTCCCGAACGGCGTCAATCCCCGTGTTAATTCCGGTATAAACACCCCCGGATTACCGGAGCTAATTAAAACGGCCAGCCAAATCCCACGCCACGGTGCGCAGGCGGCGCAGCAGCAGCAGTCAACCGAGCGCCACGTGGAGGCCTCCGGTTGGGGCGAGCCCTACAAAAACGAAGTGCCGTTTCGTCTTCTCTCCATAAAGAATGGCTGGCTGGCTGCTGTTGTTCTTGGGGTACTAGTGCTAGCATTTTATTCTACGGTGACACAGTACGAAAAAAAAATGTACTGCTACTCCGTATTGTTGTCTAGTCTACGGCGTACATGATGCAAGGGCCATGCCATCTGCATTCTGTAGGCCCGTGCTGGGCGTGCTTGGGGCCCACGTGCAGAGAGAGAGAGAGAGGTAGGGAGGGAACGCCGCATGCAGGTGGTGTGTGTGTGACTGTGTGTGTGCAGGCACTGGGCAGTGGCAGCTGCAGAAGCAAACGAAAGAAAAGAAGCAATACAACAAAGTAGAAGTGCTAACTACTACTAGACATTGTTGTTGTGGCTTTGGACGCTATGCAAAAGCTAAGCGAGCTTGCTCGTACGTTTCTTTTTTGCTTTTGTTTTTAGTACTAGTAGTAGTACTGTGGCTTCCTAACGTGTATGGCTTGGAGAATTCAGTAAGTCTGGACTCTGCCTAGACGGAGGTTGCAACAGTTCAGCTAAAATTTATCCCCATTTTTTTTGCTGTTTTCATCGTTGTTGTGCTAGATGCAGATCAACAAATCAAGAACCAGAGCTCGCTCTGTTTACTTGCTCGAATCTACATCTATTCCATAGCTTGGAACAAGTAACAAAAGGAACATCAACGAATTAATTAACATTCTAAACACATACCAATGAAATAAAGAAAAAGGCAGGAGCAAATTATAACTACCAGAAGTGGCTACAAAAGGTGTTACTTTTTTTCTCCGTTTTCTTCTCTCTCTTTTTTTCTTTGACTTTTGGTTTCTTGGATTTATCTCCCTAATGCTCACCTCAGATCACCTCCGCCATTGGAATTAACTTCAATGGTGACAGCCTGCTTGCTTCAAGGACCTGGATTGGAAGAGAAGTGCGGATCTGAGACTGTAGAGAGCTCCATCTCATCGACGGGCGGCGCGATATTCAGATCGATCGTGCCGAGGATTTTGATCGGGGCCGGAGGAGCGGCGGCCTCCGGAGTCCGTGCTGCCATGGCTGCGGCGGAGCAGACGTGGTACCTATTGTGGCCGCCCAGAGCTTGCCCCGAGGCGAACACGCGGTAGCAGTTGGGGCACTCTTGCGGCTGCGCCTTCCCGTCCATGTCTTCGTCCCCGTCGTGTTCGATCAATGGCGTCTGCGGCTGCGGCTGCGGAGGAGTAGCGAGGGGAGGCGCGCAGCAGCCGCCCCTGCCGCCGCGCACGTGGCTGGCGCGGTGCCCGCCGAGCGCCTGGTAGGAGCGGAACACCTTCTTGCACGCGCCGCACTGGAACCGTGTCCGCTTCTCCACCGGCGGCTGGGCAGGAGCGGGGAGTGCGTAGCCATCGTCGCTCCCGTCGACAGAGTACTCGCCCTGGCCGCGCGAAGCCGACGGCCATGAGTCGCGGGAGAGCTTTACGAGGGACAGCGCCACGTCCTCCTCCGGCGTGGCCGCGTCCGACAACGAGCTCACCGTCTCGGCCTCGCCCCAGGCGGCATGCGCGCGTTTGGCGCGCGGCGGCGTGGACTCGGCCTCGCTCTCGCGGTCCGAAAAGGCGGCCTCGGAGACGCGCAGGCTGCGCTTGGGGTTCTCCCGGAGCGTGTAGATGGAAAGGGGCTTCTTGAAGCAGACGTCCTCATCGGCGGCAGCGGCGAAGGAGGTGGACACAGAGGACGCCGAGGAGATCTGCTGCTTCGAGGCGGCGGCGGCTGCTGCTGCTGCCACCGAGTGGGAGCGCATGTGCCCTGCGAGGGCGCGGGGGCTACCGAAGCGGCGGGAGCAGAGCTTGCATGTGTTCTTTGCCATGGCGAGAGATTGGAGAGCTCGTAGAGAGCTTGGCAGGACCGCAGGAGCTAAAATGGCGAGGAGAGAGGACGAGAGCAAACAAAAGCTACGGGGGAAGTTAGAATATAGCGGAACAGCCAAGCTTCTTTCTCCTATTTGTTTTTCATTTGTTTTTACCTCTTTTCAGATTTGGACTTTTTTTTTCTCCTTTTCGTCATTTACACTTGCCACCTTCGGTTGCTGGGTGCTAAGTAGTACTACCTCTTGATAAATATAAAATGTAGTTTAATTTTATATAAAAATTAATGTTATGATAAGACACAAGATAAAATGACTTACATATCTCTTTTAATTATTTTGGAAGATGAGAGATAATGGTAATGAATAAATATATATATATGTTGAGATAGAATAAACAGGTGTAAAATACGAAAGGCTCATTAAATTTACATGCAAGTTTTATATTTCTAAACAAGACTATTTAAATCATAGATCTTATATTTATCAACGGAGGGAGTATTTTACGTCTTGCATTTTGCATATCAAATTACAGATGTGCTGCTTGATATTTTACAGCTTTCTATTTTTGTGGGGTAGATATAATTTTTGTTAATATGGAATTATAACAACCAAATGATATGCTAATCCTAGTTATTTTTTTGGCCAATGCACCAAGGGTCCAAGGCACTCGAGCTACTAAACAGGACATCTACATATGCATGGCCTCGGCCCTCGGGGCATAGGGCATGGACTCGGCAAAACTTAATCTTCCACATTACAGTTTCAACATTTTCTGGCTATTTATATGTGATGCTCTACCAAACAATGTGGTATGTATGGTTTAATTTGTTGCTGCGTTTGTGTGCACTGGTGATCTAAAATTAATTGTAAACCGAGTAGTAAATCATGCATTTTATAGACAATCAAGATTTGTCGAACGCAAACGCCACCTCTCCTTCGACGTACTCCCCTTGGATCAAGCAGGCATTGAATCGGTGTCCAAACTTGTAAACATAAAGTTAGTGTGGCCTAACTCCTATATACGTGAGCTTTGAACCTTCATTTGAAAACATAAATTTTTCATTTATTTTTCACTTTATTTCAATTTTCAAGCTTCTCCCGCAAAAAGAAGAAGAAAAAAATCAAGCTTACATTTCCTCAGATTGAGGATGACAATGTGTGCCTATTTCACTATTCTAAAATTACCATTGAAAGACTACCTCTGATGACAAATACATATCGTTTTAAATATCGATATGGCCCCCAAAACAGTACTTTGACCATTATTTTTATATTGTAATATATTTATAAAATATAATAAAAAATAATATTACGAAAGTATTTTTGTGCAAATCTACATGTATGATTTTTATGTATCTAATATAAATATTTTAAAAGATATTGATAGACAAAATTTTAAAAGTTTATCTCAAAACAATATATACTTACGACTAGAGTGAGGAAATGGGAAGCGAGATGGTTTAAAGGAGTAGGCAACAAACACTATCGTTTCATCTGAGTCGGTTCCTAACTTTTCAGGAAAAAAATCGATTGTGATAAATGATTCGATGAGGGTGTTAATAATTGGTGGGGAATCATCACAATCAATTTTCATGTTAGAACCAATTGTGATACAGTATTTGGCATATCACAATCGGTTCTGGCATTAGACCCGATTGTGATGTGCCATGCATATCACAATAGATTCTAATGCCAGAACCGATTGTGATGTGCACATGCACATCACAATTGGTTCGTATCATGCGCATCACAATCGGTTTCTAAGGAGGAACCGATTATGATGTGCATAACATATGACACTCGGTTCTTATGTTAGAGTTGATTGTGATGTGCCTATCTAGGTTATATATCCCCTCGAGCTAAACTCTCCCTTGTTGTTATTCTAGAGGCACAAAAAACAGCCGCCCCAAAAAACACAACATACTCTGGTCGGAACCAATACTTGGGTGAGAAGTTATGAAATCCTCGAGTATGGGTGTTAAACAGGGTATAGTTAAAGCCCTAGCTCAAGGAGATTTCCCCTCAATTTTTCGCATTTGTGGTTTTCTTCAAAATGCGAGCATTCCTTCAAATCCCTTTAATTTTGCACTAGGTAATTTGATATGTCGCAAAGAGAGTTTAGGTTGCACGAGAATTGTGTGTATCCTATCATATTTCACACCCTTTATGTGACAAACATACAACCATTTATCTGCTTTTTAGTACTCTCATGTTAATCTGGAATTATTGTTCCTGTAATATGCTGAATGTTAGAGTTTAGGTTATGTAACCTACGTCTTCCATTCGAGGATGCTTGTTTTATAAATATGCTGAAATGGCATTTTTATAAAAAAATTACTCTTGAATTGTCCATATTTTTTGGACAATTCGAGGATATATGGTTCATGCAAGCTCCTAATTAAGCTATTGTACAACTACAAAGAAAAATTAATTTTGGCAGCATCTCCTTGATGTTCTACGGATACACACCCTCTTGACTTGTCGTCAAGACGTGTATTTGGAGAACAGCAGGGAGATGCTGCCAAAATTTTCTCTGGAATTGACAATAGCTTAAGAACTTTCCTGAACCACATATCGTCGAATAGGATGAGGACCTAACTTAATTAGAGATTTGGAATCATCGTTGGTATGTACTTAATTGGTCAATTGATAGACGTTTCCTTAAGATCATTCAATTCCTCAACTTTGTTAATGCTTTCACCCTTAGTTTATTTCAATGAAGTTAAAAGAATTACAAGATTACTATATGCATTAGGTAATTCAATATCACTGTTGATATTTTAAATGTATATCTCCTAACTAGGAATTGAAAGCTCTCAACTAGGGAACAAGGTATGGGGAGTAAAATTATATATCTTGGAACACGTCCTCTATTTTGCAAAGGTAATTAAATGATGTCTCATTATTTGAAATAGCTAGCTAGCTGTCTTTCCAATTTTTTGTGATAAACTGTGATGAATGGATGTGTCAAAAAAGTCGTGTGAGTGCTGAATTTCAAAGGTGTGTTAAAGAGTTCAAAAAAATTGTAGAAGAAGACATGGTGAAGAGGGTGTAAACTACATGTATTATCCTTGCTTTGATTGCACCAATCTCATTATATTTAACAACTCAGCTCAAATTGAACACCACTTGATTCAACGTGGCTTCGTGCGGAATTACACGTGTTGAATCCATTATGGAGAGATAAGTACTGCCCGTCCGGTATGCAATGAAAATATGCTAGAAATCGATCATGAGTTGCAGCGTGATATGCTTGAGGAGAACAATTTAGAGCAAATGTTGTGAGATGTGAAGGAAAATTACAAAAAAAAGAGTTTGAAATGTTTAAAAGCTTGATGGAAGACAATGCCAAACCGTTGTTCTCGGGTTGTAAAGCGGAATACACCAAGTTGGGTTCGGTCCTTGCATTTTTCGAACTGAGGGCAAAGCATTGTTGGATAGATACAAGTTTAAATGCATTTTTAGTTCTTTTAGCGGATGTGCCTCCAAAGATAAACGAGTTGCCTACAAGCATTTATGAAGCGAAGAAGCTACTTTATCCCATGGGAATGGAAATAGAAAGGATACATGCATGTCCGAATGATTGCATCTTTTACCGTAACATGCATAAGAAATTGCACATTTGTCCAGTTTGTGGTGTACCCCGATATAAACAAAAGGAGAAGCGTAAGAGCCGAGGTGATGATGGTAAATAGGTCAACAAAAGGGCACCGACCAAGGTATTATGGTACTTGCCAATTATTCCTCATTTAGAGCAGTTGTTTGCAAATCCCAAAGAGAAATTTTTTTTGCATTGGCATTATGAATATCAAAAGGAAGATGGTAAGCTGAGATACCCCGCTAATTCGACTCAATGGAAAAACGTTAATTGGAAACATAAGGAGTTTGGTGCTGAGATGAGGAACAAAAGATTTGGATTGAGCACTAATGGAATGAACCCATTTGGTAATATGAGAAGTCGTCATAGTACTTTGCCAGTTCTGTTGTGTATCTACAATATTCCTCTTTGATTGTGTATGAAGCGAAAGTATATCATGATATCATTACTAATCTCAGGACCTAAAAAGTTGGTAAATGATATTGATGTGTACCTATAACCATTGATTGAGGATTTGGTAAAATTGTGAAAAGAGGGGGTCGCGGTGTGGGATGCATACAAAAGAGAGAACTTCACCCTACGGGCTATGATATTTTACACCAGTTGACACAAAAAAATGTGACAAAGGGTTGATCAACAATCAGCACACACAAACACCAGGTTTAATTTTGGGTGTGGGTGTGCCAACTGATTTGATCCTGTTATCGGCAAGAGGATAATATATAACTTAATCAGTCGTTAAGACGATCTAATATTTTATCAATGATCCAGTCTAGTCAGTCGTTTGATGCCGATTTAGATGAAAAGTAACCAATAGATCTAATCAATCTGATTGAGTTGATTAGATAGGGGTAAAGGCTATTTTTTCCCGAAAAAGGCGATGCACAACATAATCAAAGAAAAGGCGGGCCTAGGTTGGCGTAAGTCGACGAAATCAATAATCGGCGATGCACAACTTTATTGATTAAGCAAATTATAGAGGAAAGATTACAAATCTAAAATTCTACTCCTAGTAAATGAAAAGTAAAAACAAAAAATAGATTAGTTGTTTTGTTGATTGTGTGCATTCCCGATGTCGCCTGTCATCTTTTATGTCATCTGACCCGATCGTGTTCTCCTTGGACTCTTCATGAAGCTATCCGTATCGGTCTCAGTTCCCCCAAGTTACATCCCTTTTAGTAATAATCAACGTATATAATCCGATAAACCATTATCGGCTTATGTCTTTCCAAAACCTGATACTATCCTCAATCAACTAACCATACCAAACTCTCTTACCAAATCAGCCATGCGCTAGATTCTGGTGTCAACATATGCCCCCTATTTTTGAGAGATTGCATCAATCTCTCAAAAATCAACTGTATCGGCTTAATCATCGAATACCAACAGTTTCTTCTGAGACCCATCTCTTCAACTTCCACCAATTTTTGCGCTATTCATGGCAACTTTCCCGCGCAAACCGTACAATTGCATTAACTGCAGCAAAAAAATTCACAAGAATTTACCTGCTAATTCCACTAGGTTCACCCTCTTATAACCCCCCCCATTCATCGCGGTCATTTCTACGCTTTCAAGCTCTCACCTCATCCACTATCAACCTCAACCGCTCTAAGTACATCTTCTGTCAGCAATCCCTTCCTTCGGATTCTCATCAATGGACCCCAGCCAAGTACTTGTTCCTGAGTCCGATAGAGTTAATCAGTACTGCTTAGGCCCAGTAGGCGACATAGATTCATCGACAGTCATTTCCCAAGAAATACCTAGCTTACCTTTACTTGCTTCTAGGCATAACATCAACGGATGGAATAAGAGTTTTAGATCCTGGCCGACAACACTTAGTGGTGGGAGGAATTGGTATAATCGGATAGCATCCAAAAAAATGCCTTTATGGTAACAAGTTGGGATTGTTGAGTGTCTGCCCCTTTCCATAGCCGATCCGCACGACAATGAGTCCCTTGTAGCCATAGCATGCTACTTTTGGTATGATACTTTTAACGCTTTTATGCTACAGACTGGCCCTATCGACCCAAACCTCTTGGATGTGGCCATGCTATGTTGCCTTTGAGCTAGCGGGACAAAACTATCGGCTTTTAGCAAGAAACCACATTACAAGTTAATTTCCACCAAAGGTGAGGGTTGGAGCTAGTATATTGAAGAGAATAAGGGCATCGGCCTAGTATCGGATAAATAGCATGTAGCTTTCTTGAACATGTGGCTAGATTGATACCTTTTTTGTGGAGCCTCCCTTGGACTGGCGCAAGTATACCAGCCCCTGGCCGAGTAGCTAGTGAATGGTCATCGGCTAGCATTGGGAAAAATGTTCCTAGGGGCAGATTTCCAGATGATGCATATTATTAAATGTTGGCTCTTCACAGGCAATTGACAATACTCAGTCAGCAACATTGGCGGGCCCTTATGGTTTATATAAATTTGGCTATACTGTGTATTCAGCTGACCATTCAACATTAATGCTAAGACGATGACTCCATTTCCTCGCCAAGAAACCCAGAAGAACAAGACACAGAGTACAGAAACAATCGATCCTTTGGTGAGAGGTACATACTTTGCTCATATGAGAAAACCAAGATAAGCACCATCGGCGTAAAGAAGTTTTTGTCCCTCTTCCTTTAGCTCAACAAATCAGAATTTCCCACATTAGATTTTTTCAGTTACATTGTGGCCGATAACTGTCCGCATCCATATTTCATTCACTTGGCAACCGACAGTAATGAAATTCCTGATGAAACAGTGGACTAATTTAGGATCTTTTAGTCTACCAGCGTTCTCTCTGTCAGCTTATATCCAAGGACTCAGACTTTTTTACCCTCGTATGAATTCTATCATCCTGCAGTGTATGCTCGATAACTAGGTTTTAGTCACCCCAAGCTTGAATCTTCTGAATCGGCTGAATCCCAGAGAGAATTCGCGAGGCTTCCATCATTGGCATAATCATTAGTATAGATGATGAGTTTTAGTTGTGGACAATTCTCCATTTTCTACTTCACAATCGCCACACACTTGCATACAAGGACTGGTGGTCGGCTATCATTGTAGCCTTACCTCCGGTGACACGTCTCACCTCAAGTATTATAACCAATTTCTGTCGAGGTCTCCCGAAAGATCTATCAACAACATTTGACTCTGATGACAATACCTCTAGTTCCAGCGATGATGCTAGTTCTCTCGGTTATAATAACACGAGTCTAATTGATATTACGGGTGAGGTACTTAGTCGATGTAGATTTATTTCTTGCCTGAATTGTCAAGTATTTTTGAACTATGCATGATCGGCTACCTTTCCCTTTTTTGCAGACCAAGACGATAGGCAAGAGGCCCACCGATAGCCCTTTGGGCATCGGGCAACCAATCAAAAAACAACAGCTACAAACCATGGTTGCTTTATCAAGCATACTTCTGGTACGCTCGGCGTCCAATCTCTTTCACTTTCTGATTTGGAACGGCGGCATCCAAGTAAGTCTTTATCGAATCGGCTAAATTTATAATTATTCTGTTATCCTCAATCTAATCATGTAAAATATAATCCTTGTAGAGAAAAAATGTGGGCATCATTACAAAAGAACCATCAAAAGGAATGCTCCACATGGTTGATTGGCCCAAGAAGGATCGGCCGAAAGTTCATCCCACACGTCCGCTGCAAGCCAGTTAACACAATGTCCCAAAAGACATCTTTGAAGTTCCACTAAAATTATTTGACTAATAATCTCTAAAAATTCGCAGCGCATATCCTCTCCATTCTCCCCGCTAACCCACATCAGCCTACCGTAAGATACAACGAGTGATCTTCCTCGTCCATCATCTCAACAAACGCCACCTGCACTGACAGAGAACGCCCTGGCACCTTCCACTTCTACGACTAAGCCGACCACCGAACTTGGCATCCTGGTAGGTTTCGACTGGTCGAATATCGAAGAGGAAGATGACCATGCCCCTACTGAGATTGATACCATCATTAAGGAGGCGAAAGGGGGCATTAGCTCAGGTTCTTGTTGCCCCCGTCACCAAAGAATCTTTGTAGAAGTTGTTTGGCTTTCTCCATGGTTCCTTTGCTACTCTTCTAGAGAAATCTCAGCCCATCAAGGATTTAATGGACTAGCTTGAAGTCGACCTGCCCCAGGAGACTTGCGCAACCATCCTAGAAGTCTGCTTCCTGGATGACAAGAAGCAAGCTATCAACGAGGCCAAGGCCAGGATCAAGCTACGATAGGCCCATTGTGAAGACAAGAAGCGCTTGGACCAGCTCGTAGCTGATGCAAAAGCCAAAAAGGCCCAATACGATGAAACCATCTAGGAAGCTCAAGACACCAAGGGAAATTTAGCTGAGTTGGCATCGGCCAAAAAATCTCTAGAGGAGGGGCTGGCCAAGGTCACAACACAGATGGCCGACTTTAAAGAACTACTGCAAAAATTCATTTCACAAGCAAAAACCTAGAAGTCTTCCCTAGCCGAGGCGATGAATGCAGATAAGGCCCAATCGGCCAAAGGTTATCCGGATTCCAAGCACCTCCGAGGAGGACGAGAAGATTGTCTATGAGGTGGAACAAATCATTGCCAAGGCTGTTGCTACGCTTCTAGGACTGGGAGTCGACCTTAAACTATTTTTAAACTATTCCATCAATCGCCTGGGCTCTGTCCAAAACAATGGTGGAATGTCTTTTGAAAAAGTTCTTGTCATTTTAAATTGGCTATTTAAGCGATTTTAACTTCTTTCCTAAATCATTATTTTGTTCTAAGGACAATGTATCCCATCGACCATAAACCAGAATTAACCGCAATGAGTTACTCCAATCTCCTAACTTCAATCGACCAGCAATTTTAGTTGACTGCAACGAGTCAATTAAAGCCCATAGCCGATTAAGATCCAACCCAAACACTTGGGTAATATTTCTTTAAGTATTTTCTATTGATTGCCTTAATAAACAATACTCCTTTTCCAAAATATAAGAATATATGTGAACTAGCCGATTAACCTTATACAGTCCCTCCCAAGTAGGAGACCATTTCCCATATCGACTATCCTTTGAGCCGACATGTAGAATCATTTTCCACACTAAATTGGCTTCATCAAATTACTTAGCCACAACTTTTTTATTGTAAACTCTTGCAACTCTAGCCTTATTTTTCTGAATTCGCTCCAACGTTCACAACCTCAACTCGGCCAAGTCATCTAGATTATCGGCTATGAAATCAATATAATCTTTAGACGATAAATCATCTTACCTTGCGACCTTCAATGAACTTATAGCAATCTCTATCGGTAATACTGCTTCTGGCCCATAAACAAGTTGATAAGGTGACAGCTTAGTAGCCCCCTGGCAAGAAATCTGATAGGTCCACAACGCATCTGACAATGTCACATGTCAATTCCTCAGCTTATCATCAATCTTCCTCTTAACCAGCTTAATCAATGTCTTATTCGATGACTCAGTTTGACCATTGGCTTGCACATAATAAGGTGATGAATTCAGTAACTTAATCCCAAAGTTCCCAGCAAAACAATGAAATTCATTAGACATAAACACAATACCCTGATCGGTCGTAATCATTTGAGGGATCCCAAACTGATACATAATGTGTTCCTGGACAAATGCAATTGCCTCAACACTAGTGACCTTTTTTAAAGGAATAGCTTCAACCCATTTAGAAAAATAATCGATCATGGCTAATATGTACTTATCCCCTTTAGAGAATGCAAAATATATTTGACCGATTATATCTATACCCCAACCTCTAAATGGTCAAGGCTTTATGATCGGGTGTACGACTGCAGCAGGTGCCAATTGCACATCCCCAAATTTTTGGCAATCCTAACATGCCTTGTAGTAGTTGAAATAATCTTCTAAAATCGTCGGCCAAAAGTAACCGGTATGTCTCAATAGCTATTTCATTTATGAACCGACTGATGTGTTCCACAAATCCCCTCATGAACTTCTCCTATCGCCGATTTTGCCTCTTCAGTTCTAAGACATCTCAGCAACAAACCTTCTAAAGTTCGATAATAAAGTGTATTATCGAGCATCGCATACCTTAAGGTTTGTCTTTTAGTCTTCTTATCGGTCAGCTTTGATGGATCCGATATCCTCAATCGCCAATCGACTATATCAATACACATAATTATTTTTTCAATCAGCTCGTAATCAACCAATCGGTCAAAAACTTTATACCCCTAAGCTTGATGTGCCAATGAATTGGCCATAGTATTTTGCTCCGAGGGATACGACTGATTAAGAAAGAACTAAATGAGCCGATTATCACTTGACACTACTCTAAGTACCTAGCCAAAATATTATCATAGCAATTATATTCCCCTCTGACATACTATACCACAAGCTGAGAGTCATCATAAGCTTCAATGGAGTCAACACCAAGATTGTAAAGCTTATGTAGACCCCTAAGTAATTGAAAGTGCATCTAGGCCCCTCAAATTGTTTTGGTGATTAATGATGACACAATTAAAGAGATCTAATGTTTTATCCAAGAATACTGCAGATATCGAGATTATATCGAGCTTGGAATGACATTGGACACCCCCACGACTACTTAAAATCAAAAGGACGGCATCAAGACCAAAGTTGTAATCTATTATTCATTTGTGTCTTAAGGATAGCCGTACTATTAAGAGGGTATGACGAGAAATCGATTTTAGGATGTGCATGTGCTCAACATCAAGTCTTGCATCTCACTTTAGCACTCCTACGCTTGGTTTTGAAAAGTTTCAATTTGAAACCGTTCTGGGTAACCCGGAGTATCCGGACATTTTGTCCGGAGTCTCCGGATTCAATCCGGAGTGTCCGGACATTTGGTCCGGAGTCTCCGGGTTGGACTCTCCGGACATTTGGTCCGGAGTCTCCGGATAACCCGGAGTCTCCGGGTTGTTTGTCCGGACACTCCGGCCTGTTCAAAAACGGGAGTAACGGCTAGTTTTCAAAAAGAGTATTTAAAGCCTCCACTCCACTCCAACGGCTAGGATCTCTATTGAGCTCATTCATAGCAGCATTCAAGCCATTCCTAACCATCTCTAAGCATTCAATAGAGCCCCCACTTCCTCCCACCAATTAATTTGGTTGTTGATCCTTTTGGTGAGGAGAGGAAGAAGAAAAGTGCAAAGTGCATTCATTTCATTTTGTTGAGCACTAGTTCATCCTCCAAGCGATTCTTCGTGGTGCTATTTCTCTTGGAGGTTGAAGGTCTCCTAGACGGCTAGGAGTCACCGGGAGCTACCAACTTGTGTGGTGAGCCCCGGTAGTTTGTGAAGGCAAGTCTCGCCTCCGAAAGGAAAGAGACAAGAAGTGAAGCCGGCGAGTGCATTTGTGCAACACCGGGAGGAAAGCGGGTTGAAAGAGACCCCGGGTCAAGTGCGACCGAGCCACCTCAACGGAGACGTAGGGTTCCCTTCAAGAACCCGAACTTCGGTGAAAATTCGTGTCTCTCGCATTCACTTTTACTTCTTAGCATTGCTTAAGTGAATTTGAATTTGTTAAGTTAGATCTAGCTCTTTGCTTGGCTTTAAATTCAAATTCTTGCTAGCAATTGTACTAGGTTGTTCATGCTATATACTTCTAGTGGTTTATTGTGCTTGCTAGAATAGTTTTTATCTCGCTCCCGAGCCATCTAACCCGGAGAGTCCGGACTCAATACCGGACACTCCGGACAAGCCGGAGTATCCGGACCAAAAACCCGGAGACTCCGGGTTGACCAGCTCGGCCAGGTTTATTCCGCTGCGTAAATTTTAATCCGCCTATTCACCCCCCCTCTAGGCGACATCGTTGGTCCTTTCAATTGGTATCAGAGCCAAATCTCCTTTATTTTGGCTTAACCGCTTGGAGAATCAAAGATGTCGGACATAGAGAAGGTTACCGAAACCCATGGCCAAGAGAAAGCCTCGGGTTTCGGTATCGGGGTTGCTATTCCATTAGATTATTCCTCCTTTGGAGTCTCAAACTCCTCATCCTATGTTTCCGTCTCGTCGGCCGAGCGCCTCACTTCGATGGCACTCGGTATGCGGCATGGAAACATAAGATGAAGATGCATTTGAGATCACTTCATCCGTGTATTTGGAAGATTGTTGAAACAGGTTTCAAGCCCGTAAACCCCAACAATCTCACCTCCGAAGAAGACAAAGCTCAACACTTCAACGACTTGGCCGTCAATGCCTTGTTCAATGCTTTGAGCGACTCCGAGTTCAACCGGGTCGATGGCCTTGACAATGCCAAGGACATTTGGGAAAGATTAATGGTAACTCATGAAGGAGTATCAAGTGTCCGTGAATCGAAAATAGAGCTCATCATTGGAGAATTGAGCCGATTCACACTTGAAGAAGGAGAAACTTACACAAAGATGTTTGATCGCTTGATGTTGCTAGTAAATCAAGCAAAAGGACTTGGAAGCACCGAGCTCACCGACAAAGCTATTGTCAAGATCATCCTCCGAGTAATTACCCCCACCAACCGCAATCTTGTACAACTCATCCGCGACCGGCCAAACTTCGATACTCTCACTCCTCATGATGTGATTGGCCGGTTGATGACGGATGAGATGATGGTGAAGGAAGCGGAAGTGGTGGAGGAGCTCAAGTCCGGCAAGAAGAAGGGCATCGCCTTGAAGGCCGTCAAGGTGGTGCAAGAAGCCGAAGAGAGCTCAAGCGATGAAGAAGAGTCAAGCGGCCCCTTGACAAATGAAGACATGGCCTTGCTCGTAAGAAGATTCAACAAGTTCTTGAAGAAGAAGGGCTACAAGCCGGGTAGTCACTCCAAGAACTATGGCAACAAGTCAAGAGGGCGTCACTCCTCAAGAAAGTGCTATGAGTGTGGGGAACCCGGCCACTTCATTGCCGAGTGCCCACACAAAGAAAAGAAGGAAGAGAAGCCGTACAAGAAAGACAAGTACCGCAAGAAGGACAAGGATAAGAGCAAGAAGTACAAGGGCAAGGGTCATGCATACATTGGCAAGGAATGGAACTCCGACTCCGACTCCGAGTCCAAGTCCGAGTCCAACTCCGACAACGAGGGAGGACTTGCCACCGTCGCCATCGCTACTCCACCGACAAAGTCGAGGAGCCTCTTCGACAACTTGAGCGACGGAGATGAAGATGCTCCAATGTGCCTTATGGCAAAGGGGCACAAGGTATCATCTAAGAGTTCCACTCTTTCTATTGTTGATTATGGCTTAGATGATTGTGATGATGCTAGTGATGATGAGGAAGTAGCATTTAAGTCTATGAATGATTTTGATATTGAAAAATTAGACTTGCTACTTAAAGATATTGAAAAATTGGAGGAAGTAGTTGAACAAAAGGAGGCTATTCTTGAGGCTCAAGAGGATCTCCTTATTTTTGAAAAGGAGAAGAACATTGAGCTAGAGAAGAGCCTAGCTTTTGAAAGAAAGAGAAATGAGGAGTTGGTCAAAAGTTCAAATTTGACCAAAAATGAAGCAATTAGTCTTGAGATCACCAATGCTTCACTCTTAGAGCAACTTGCAAAAGCAAAGGATGCTTGCAAGGCTCTTGAAGTGAAGCTTGTTGATCTCTCGAATAAAGCTTCTACCTCAATCAACAACTCCAATATTTCATTACCTTCAACGAGCAACGGTTGCGCTTAGATGCTTTAATGTTGATGTTGCTACTTGTGCTACTAACCGTGAGACTTTGAAAGTCTTAGCTCATGAAAATGAGAAGCTTAAGGTGATGCTTGAAGATGGACTTCAAAAGTCCTACAAGGCAAGCAAGGGTTTAGAGGAGTATCTCGGTAGCGCCAAGGTAATCCTAAGAGGCAAGGGCTTGGGTATGTTCCGCCAAAGGGCAAAAAGAGCAACATTGTTGTTGCTCCTTTAAGCAAGCCCATTCACTTTGTAAAAGGCGAAGGAACATCCAAGCACAAAGCTCACTCCGAGTTCTTTGCTTCTTATGTGCTTAAAAGACTAACCTCGGTCGTGTAGTTGCTTATCATGTTGGGCGTAAGTCAAGAATGCTCCTTGTGTTCGTTCTATTTGGGTCCCTAAATCGCTTGTCACTAACGTCGTGGACCTAACCAAGTTTGGGTACCAAAGAGCAACAACTAAATGTCATTTTGTAGGCCTATATCTCGATTGGAACAAGTTGGATTTTGGATAGCGGATGTACGCACCACATGACCGGAGAAAAGGCAATGTTCGCTCAATTGGACTCAAATGGATCAAACAGTGAAAGCATTGTCTTTGGAGACAATGGAAAAGGAGAAGTAATTGGATTGGGTAAAATTTCTATCTCAAGCAATTTTCAATTAAATAATGTTTTGCTTGTTGATTCATTAAGCTACAATCTATTGTCCGTTGCACAATTATGTGAAGCGGGCTATAATTGCTTGTTTAATGAAAAGGGTGTGGATGTCATTAAGAGGCTTGACGGTTCAATAGCCTTTAAAGGGCGTTTGAAGGGTAAGCTCTATCTCGTAGACTTCAATACGGATAGACTTAATCTTGAAACGTGCTTAATGGCTAAATCTAGCATGGGTTGGCTTTGGCATCGCCGGTTGGCTCATGTTGGTATGAGGAATCTTCATAAACTCATTAAAGGCAACCACATTCTCGGACTAACCAATGTTGTCTTTGAGAAAGATAGGATTTGTAGCGCTTGTCAAGCCGGCAAGCAAGTCGGTGCCTCCTATCCCGCCAAGAATGTGATGACGACCACAAGACCTTTGGAAATGCTTCATATGGATCTTTTTGGTCCGGTTGCCTACATAAGCATCGGGGGAAGTAAGTATGGTTTAGTCATTGTTGATGATTTTTCTCGATTCACTTGGGTGTTCTTTTTGCATGACAAAGGAGAAGTCCAAGTGACATTAAAGAAATTCATGAGAAGAGCTCAAAACGAGTTTGAAGTAAAGATTAAGAGAATTCGAAGCGACAACGGCACCGAGTTCAAGAATATTGGCATGGAGGAGTTTCTTGATGAGGAAGGAATCAAGCACGAATTCTCGGCTCCCTATTCTCCTCAACAAAATGGGGTGGCCGAGAGGAAGAATCGAACCCTCATCGAGATGGCGGACAATGCTCGACGAGTACAAGGTTTCCGATAGCTTTTGGGCGGAAGCAATCAACACCGCATGCCACAGCTCCAACCGCCTCTACCTCCACAAGATCTTGAAAAAGACGGGCGTCTGAGTTGCTCAACGGAAGAAACCAAATGTCTCCTACTTTCGAGTCTTTGGGAGCAAATGCTATATCCTCAATAAAAAGGCTAAGTCTTCTAAATTCGCTCCTAAAGTAGATGAAGGTTTCTTACTTGGTTATGGAACCAATGCTTACGCGTACCGAGTTTTCAACAATACCAACGGTGTCGTTGAAATCTCGCGTGACGTGACTTTTGATGAAACTAACGGTTCTCAAGTAGAACAAGTTGATCGTGTTGTGATTGACAGGGAAGAACCTCCTTGTGAAGCTATAAAGAAAATGGCAATTGGAGAGGTAAGACCTCAAAATATGGAATCTCACCCGAACTCCCCAACCCGGAGTCTCCGGCCTGAAACCCGGAGTGTCCGGATTAGTCCGGAGTCTCCGGGTCCAATACCGGAGTCTCCGGATGGGTCAGACTCGGGCGACATTCCCTCCTCGTCCAATCAAGCTCAAGATGGTTCAAATGCCACCCAAGATGATGAAGGCCCTATTCAAGCCTTGGACTCATCCGTACCTCATCCTAGAGTTCATCAAAGCATTCAAAGAGATCATCCGGTCGACAACATACTTGGAGACATCAACAAGGGAGTATCCACTCGATCTCGAGTTGCAAATTTTTGTGAATTCTACTCGTTTGTTTCCTCTCTTGAACCTCTTAAAGTAGATGAAGCGCTTGAAGACCCAGATTGGGTGATGGCTATGCAAGAGGAACTTAACAACTTCAAGCGCAATCAAGTCTGGGAGCTTGTCAAAAGACCAAATCAAAACGTTATCGGCACTAAGTGGGTCTTCCGAAACAAGCAAGATGAAAACGGGATCGTGACAAGGAACAAAGCCTGTTTGGTTGCTCAAGGGTACACTCAAATAGAAGGTTTGGATTTCGATGAAACATATGCTCCAAAGAGCTAGGCTTGAATCTATTAGAATATTACTTGCCTTTGCTACTCACCATGATTTCAAGCTGTATCAAATGGACGTGAAGAGCGCCTTCTTAAATGGACCACTTTCCGAGATGGTCTACGTTGAGCAACCACCCGGATTTGAAGATCCAAGACATCCGGACCACGTCTACTACCTTCACAAGGCACTCTATGGACTTAAGCAAGCTCCAAGGGCTTGGTTCGAATGTCTTCGAGACTTCCTTCTCGGACAAGGTTTTGTAGTCGGAAAAGCCGACCCTACTCTCTTTACTAAGCATATAGATAATGATTTATTTGTGTGCCAAATATATGTCGATGACATTATATTTGGATCTACTAATGAACATTTGTGTAAAGAGTTTAGCAAGATAATGACCAAAAGGTTTGAGATGTCCATGATGGGTGAGTTGAAGTTCTTCCTCGGATTCCAAGTTAAACAACTCAAGGAAGGAACTTTCATTTGTCAAACGAAGTACATCAAGGACATGCTCAAGAAGTTCGAATGGAGGACGCCAAGCCCATAAAGACGCCTAATGCAAGCCAACGGGCACCTAGACCTCGACAAAGAAGGTAAACCGGTCATCCAAAAGGTATATCGTTCGATGATCGGTTCTCTCCTTTATCTTTGTGCATCTAGGCCCGATATCATGCTTAGCGTTTGTATGTGTGCACGTTTCCAAGCCGCTCCAAAAGAGTACCACATGGTGGCCGTTAAGAGAATCTTGAGATACTTAGTGCACACTCCTCATTTCGGACTTTGGTATCCGAAAGGATCCTCCTTTGAGCTTATTGGCTATTCCGATGCGGATTATGCTGGTTGCAAAGTGGATAGGAAGAGCACCTCAGAACTTGCCAATTCTTGGGTAGGTCCCTAGTCTCGTGGTCTTCCAAGAAACAAAATTCCGTAGCCCTATCCACTGCCGAAGCCGAATACATAGCTGCCGGGAGTTGTTGTGCCCAATTACTTTGGATGAGACAAACCTTGAGTGATTATGGCCTATCCTACAAAAGCGTTCCACTTTTGTGTGACAATGAGAGCGCCATAAAAATTGCCAACAATCCTGTCCAACACTCCCGAACAAAACACATTGATATTCGCCATCATTTCCTAAGAGACCACGCAACTAAAGGCGAAATTGATATCCAACATGTGAGTACAAATGATCAATTAGCCGATATCTTTACCAAGCCCCTTGACGATTAAAGGTTCTGTGAATTGAGAAGTGGTCTAAATATTCTAGATTCTCGTAACGTGGCTTGATAAGTGCTCATATATTGGTTGGTGAATGAAAAATGAAGTTCAAAACTTTATTTATCTTTTTCTCTGAATTTACCATGTGTTATTGGCTCTTGATCTTAGGATCGCATCATTACTATGTGACTATAGTCTGATTGCTTGATTGTTAGCTAGTCACATGGTGGATAGATGCCCTAGGATTCCTTCCTATCTCTCTCCGCGGGTCTCCGAAGCTTTCCTTGAAAAATTCTTTTTCTTCCCGAGCAGGGGAATCCGGAGTATCCGGATTTCGATTCGGACTCTCCGGTTAGCCCGGAGTCTCCGGATATTTGGTCCGGAGTGTCCGGATTGGTCCGGAGTCTCCGGACTGTAGTCCGGAGTCTCCGGGTTGGGGCGGTCGGTTAAACCCCAAAATCCCGCGCGGTTCATTTCCTTTTCTTTTTCCCACCGTGCCTCTTCCTCTCCCGTGCTCCTCTCTTGGCTAGGGCGTGTTTCTCACCTTCATCGTCTTCTCCAAGGCTCTTGGATCCCCTTCCTCTCCTTGGCATTGAAGATCTTGGTAAGACTCCTTTGCCCTAACCCTCTCCTCTTCGGGATTGGATTCATTTCTTCGGTTCTTAAGGCCTCTCCTCATGCTTCACCTCCTCTAGGGTGAGGCTTGACTCTTTGTGGCCCTCAAGATCGGAGAATCTCGCTCTTCCCTCACCCGTGTGCTTCATTCTCCATCTTCTTAAGGTGAGTTCTTTTTCGAGCCCTAATCCCGCGAAATCTCTTACTAGATTATGCCCTAATCTTCATTTGTTCATCCTAGAGGCAATCTAGTTCCAATTCCTGTTTTGTGCGGATTGAATTCCTCTTTTTCCCCCGCGCGTGTGCTCGTTCTGGCACATCCGGAGTATCCGGACTCTGAGTCCGGAGTCTCCGGGTAGATCCGGAGTGTCCGGACTTTCTGTCCGGAGTCTCCGGATGCAATCCGGAGTATCCGGACATTTTGTCCGGACTCTCCGGGTTGAGTGCCTCGGCCAGATTCTGAACTTCGCTGTTTTTCGCGTCGCCTCTCGGCTAATTCCTCTCGTTCGCTTTATCTGGTCAGATGGATCCTTCCCAGGGAACTTCCGGTGGCAGCGATCCTCCTCAGCAGGCAGCTGGTGGCAGCGATCCTCCTCAGCAGGCAGCTAGTGGCAGTGCTCCCGCTCAGGGCGTGTCTCCCACCGATTCTCCTCCACACTCGGCCTCCGCAGAAAGCGAGAGAATTGGAGTGGTCAAAAGACTCGTTTCGGACCTCGAGGCCAGCCCACCTCAGGATCGGCTCTGTCTGTCTCCTCCACCTCAAAGAAGCTCCTGATCCAGATGAGCATCCACCGATACCCATGCCAGGCTTCGTGATCGTAAGAAGCCGCCTGCATTTCCGGGCACTTCATTGGTCCTCCGATCAAGGCCAAGCCCGTGTGGAACTATCCTATGTCCGTGAATCCAATGAGAGTAATTGACTACCTGACAGACCTGGTAAAGGGAAAGCCATTGTGGAGCACAGAAGAAAGATCCTTTGGAGCTCCACCAGATGAGTATGTGGACGCCCGGTTTTGGAACCGGTTTGATCATTACTATGAAACGGTCCTATACCCACTTGAGCACCCAGTGGTTCGCATGAAGACCATTGACTGGGAGTACATGGCTGCAGCAGGCAATCCAGTCTTCTCTGAGATCATTCAGATTTGCGAGCTGCATCAGATCAAGAACATCATGGCATACAAGTATGACTGGAACAATGAGATCATTATGCAGTTTTATGCCACCTTGTACTTTGACAAGAATGATGAGGCCATTTGGTGGATGACCGACAAGATATGGTATGTGGCTAGCAAAAAGAGATTTGCCAGAGTGCTCAACCTCAGATACAATGCCAGTCCAAAGCTTCATGAGAAGAAAGTGATGACTCCTGAGCAGATTGAGGCTTTGTATGACACATCCAGGAGCTTCACAGTTGGGACCATCAAGGGTCTGAAGGACATACCAGCTGTGCTCAACAGGATGTTGAGAGTCACTCTTTCGCCAAAGGAAGGAGATGCTTCTGCCATCAGTTCCTATGGTAGGAACCTGCTGTTTCACCTCGTTGAGAGCACTGACCCTTTTGACATTGTCGATTTCTTGTGGGAAACAATGAGGCAGAACGCGCAGAGCAACATGGCCAGTTGCAGCTATGCACCTTTCGTGATGACCTTGATCTCTTCAGTGAGTGGGCTGAAGTTTGTCAGAGATGAGGAGCATCTTTCTTACAAGGTCCGACCTCGCCTACTACTCCAGCCCCTCCGGTGCTCCTGGTCCTGCTACTAGACCTCGCCGAGGTCGTGGCTTGACTCTACCTCTGCTTCCCGCCTCCACCAGTGCCTCCGCCACTCCTTCCGAAAGCAACCGAGGTCCCGAGCAGCACTCTTCAGCGGATGCTCAAGCACGTCTTCCTTCTTTGCCGCGACATCTCCACCAGGCAGAAGGTGATGAGTCGACAGATCAAGAAGAATGGTCAAGACATTCGCAGCATCCGCCGCCACAATGGCGAAGCAGTCAGTCCCAACGACTCTTCCGGGTCTTCCGAGGAGAGTAGCGATGCCACTTCTGCTGATGCCTTGTTTGGGATTGCTTCCTCCTCTGCTCCTCCAGCGCCTGGTGACGTCGACAGCGAGGGCTCTGAGTATGAGGCCTCCGACGACGGAGATGACGAGTGATTTCCTGTGTCTTCCTTTTTGGTGTCTTGATGCCAAAGGGGGAGTGATCTTTAGCGTTGTCTTTGTCGTGGACTCTTTATCTTTCCGTCTGTCGCGTGTGGACTTACTTGTGTTGCTTCATTTATTTGTTTATTTAGTGTTGTGAACTCTGTCTATTCCATGTAATGTCTTTAATGCTTATTTTATCTTATGCATGGATTACTTTCAGTTACTTGTATTGTATTCTCGCAAGCTGTGTTTGAGGGGGAGCTCTCAGTTTTCTCTCGTTAAATATGTGCATTTGTTCCCACTCAATTCCTATAATGCACACATTTAGGGGGAGCTCCTCTTATTTATCTTATGCCTAAGTCTTGTTCTCGTTATTTTATTTTGCTAATTAATTGTGTTGTCATCAATTCACCAAAAAGGGGGAGATTGAAAGTGCATCTAGGCCCCTCAAATTGTTTTGGTGATTAATGATGACACAATTAAAGAGATCTAATGTTTTATCCAAGAATACTGCAGATATCGAGATTATATCGAGCTTGGAATGACATTGGACACCCCCACGACTACTTAAAATCAAAAGGACGGCATCAAGACCAAAGTTGTAATCTATTATTCATTTGTGTCTTAAGGATAGCCGTACTATTAAGAGGGTATGACGAGAAATCGATTTTAGGATGTGCATGTGCTCAACATCAAGTCTTGCATCTCACTTTAGCACTCCTACGCTTGGTTTTGAAAAGTTTCAATTTGAAACCGTTCTGGGTAACCCGGAGTATCCGGACATTTTGTCCGGAGTCTCCGGATTCAATCCGGAGTGTCCGACATTTGGTCCGAGTCTCCGGTTGGACCTCTCGGTTGCTTTGTTTCACTGGTCCGAGTATCCGGACATTTGGTCCGAGTCTCAGGATAACCCGAGTCTCCGGTTGTTTGTCCGGACACTCCGCCTGTTCAAAAACGGGAGTAACGGCTAGTTTTCAAAAAGAGTATTTAAAGCCTCCACTCCACTCCAACGGCTAGGATCTCTATTGAGCTCATTCATAGCAGCATTCAAGCCATTCCTAACCATCTCTAAGCATTCAATAGAGCCCCCACTTCCTCCCACCAATTAATTTGGTTGTTGATCCTTTTGGTGAGGAGAGGAAGAAGAAAAGTGCAAAGTGCATTCATTTCATTTTGTTGAGCACTAGTTCATCCTCCAAGCGATTCTTCGTGGTGCTATTTCTCTTGGAGGTTGAAGGTCTCCTAGACGGCTAGGAGTCACCGGGAGCTACCAACTTGTGTGGTGAGCCCCGGTAGTTTGTGAAGGCAAGTCTCGCCTCCGAAAGGAAAGAGACAAGAAGTGAAGCCGGCGAGTGCATTTGTGCAACACCGGGAGGAAAGCGGGTTGAAAGAGACCCCGGGTCAAGTGCGACCGAGCCACCTCAACGGAGACGTAGGGTTCCCTTCAAGAACCCGAACTTCGGTGAAAATTCGTGTCTCTCGCATTCACTTTTACTTCTTAGCATTGCTTAAGTGAATTTGAATTTGTTAAGTTAGATCTAGCTCTTTGCTTGGCTTTAAATTCAAATTCTTGCTAGCAATTGTACTAGGTTGTTCATGCTATATACTTCTAGTGGTTTATTGTGCTTGCTAGAATAGTTTTTATCTCGCTCCCGAGCCATCTAACCCGGAGAGTCCGGACTCAATACCGGACACTCCGGACAAGCCGGAGTATCCGGACCAAAAACCCGGAGACTCCGGGTTGACCAGCTCGGCCAGGTTTATTCCGCTGCGTAAATTTTAATCCGCCTATTCACCCCCCCTCTAGGCGACATCGTTGGTCCTTTCAGTAATGCCTCATACTCAGCTTGATTATTTGAACATCGACAATTAAGCTTGAATGCAAACTCAAAACTACACCCCTTCGGAGTTATTAGCATGATATCAATACCATCACCCTCTCTAGCTACATACCGATCCGTCGAAGTACAATTGCCAAGGGGCAACGATCACTATTCCACAATCGATTCTATGTTCTGTTATAAAATCGGCTATCATCTGTCCCTTAACTATTTTAGCCGATTCAAATGTTAGGTCAAACTCAGTAAGCCTATAAGCCCACTTTCCAAGTCGACCTTTTAGAATTGGAGCAGATAGCATATACTTAATTATATTGGCTTTGCATATGAACTTACAAGTGAAGCCAGTATATAATACCTCAACTTAGTGAAAGTAAAATATAAATACAAACAAAGCTTTTCAATGGGAGGATATCTTGTTTCATCATCAATTGGCCGTCAAATAAAATAGAAGATTAGCTACTCCTTTCCACCGATTTCCTGCACCAAGGCTGCTCAAATCATCAATTCTTTTGTTGATACGTACAACCTAAACGGTACACCATTTCATGGCGCAGCTAATACCAAGCAACACACTATAGCTTCCTTTGGTGTCAACCACAAAGTAAGCTGTCGACAAAATCTTACCACCAATTGTGAGTTAGTTACCCTGACGCCTTTTGCTGCTGTGGGATCTTCGATGAAGTCGCTTAACACCATGTTAGTTTTAATAATATCTTCATCATTCTTGCCCATCTTTTTACAAGTTAAATAAGGCATCAAATTAACAGTCACCCCACCATCTACTAGCATCCGTGATATCAGCTTACAATTGATATGCCCTTTCAAATACAACGGCCTTAAATGCCGATGATTATCTTAAGGATTTTCAAAGATAGCATTCTGTGAACCAAAGCATAATGGAGCAAATGATTCCTTAGCTGATGGCATACATACCTTGAACTCTGCAGGCAATGGAAACACCATATTGATATCCATCAATGGTGGTGAATCATTGCAGACAATTGGGTAATCTAGATCATCGGCTGAATCGAATTCTTGCCAAACAACCTCCTTCTTCCTCCATTCCTTCTTAACTGGCTTAGTTGGACGAAATTCGTTGAAATCCTTGTCCCTTCGCTTATCATGATTGGCTTCTCTCAACTCTTGAGTCCTCAGCTATTGAAGACGGCTCCTCCATGATTTACTCATTCCCTGAGGGCAACATTGTGGCCTAGGCTCAATCGGCTTCCATAATTTGCCGATCAAGTCTTCCTTAATCATCTCGTGCCCTTGGTCTGACTATTGTTGACTCTGGATTGGCTCAGCAATTCTCTTGTGGACTGGCTTCTTCCGATCATCTGCTTCTAATCCAAATAGCCTTTCCCTAACTAGTCGGTGATGATCTCGGTTTTGCCCAGGATAATATTGCATTGGGGAAAATGTATGGTGGTGGCAAAGCCAATCCCTTTTCCTAGCAAAATTGCCAAAAGGGCACCGCTTGTGAGCCCTCTCAGTGGTGGTTGGTCAATGCACATTCATTGGCTGATGAGGGGGACTTCGCCGCAATCTTTGATCCCTCCTTTCATACTTAATTCTAGGCACCCACAAAAAAATACTCATGTAATCGGCTTTTCAAATCGGTTCAAATGCTGACCGAATTCGGGGGCAATGGTATGAACCAAGTAAAGGTTGCCCCAGATAAAGATAATGGGAATAATTTCACCTTTAATCCATTGGACTGAGCCGCTTCGCCACACTATGCAACAAAGCGTCCGACGTGTTCAAACATGGTTGTGATGTCATCCCCTGAAAATTTAGCGAAATCAGGGACTCTATAACCATTAGGATATGGAATCTGATCAATGTAGTCAAGATACGGCTTTCTATAGCCGATGGTCCACCCCTTAGGCTGAATGCCAAACTGATCCCTCAAAGCAACGCTAATAGCTTCAGTCCAATCAGGTTCCCTGGCCGATGCTACTCGTGCTTGAGGGGTTTGCCAATTTGGAGCAAAATCAGTATTCTGCCCCCCCCCCCGCGGGTCCAAAGTGCAAACTAGGGCTATCACAATACCGGGGATTGCATCGACAAATGTTGTGGCTCATAACCAACATTCTGCTATCTCAATGTCGGTTTTGAGAGCAGAACAAATGGCTCTAAGTATGAAACAACCCTATATGGTGTCAAATCCCTTGGAGGAATTGGCTCTTCGTATCGTGGATGTACCTGAGTCTCAATCGGTTGTCCAACCGATTTGGGGTAGACATAGAATGGAGCTGATGGGGGCAAATTGGGTGGAGTGTCCAACTTAGAACCATCTGTGTATGCTTGGTAATGAGCAATCCCACTTGCACCAGGGTCCCGTGGTAAGACAACAGTTGGCTGCACTCGTGCCATAGTTGGAATAGTAGCCGATAGCTTTGGATCAAACGCTGGCTCTATGGTCTGAGCATTTTGGGCAATGGAGTAGACTGGGTAGATTGGCAGAGACTACAGAGGGACAAGCAAAGTCCCAACTGAAGCCAATTCTTATGCAACTTCTTTGACACTATTAGCTATCATCGGCTTTAACGTGGTTACTAGAGCCAATGATTGGTTGACAAGAGTATGATGTATAGATTGAATAATCATATCCAATAATTCCTCCTGTACGGGTATGTCTCGGCTTACCTCTCTGTTTTTAGCAGCACCCATAGTTTCCTTGTTGTCGAACTGACCATCGGCAGTGCGGTTTTCTGCGTGATTCGACGTCGGGTCTTCTGATAGCAATTGAACATCATTTGCTCGAACGCAACCTTCTGATTTTCAATCTCCTTTTGCTGCTCGGGTGTTAAATCTTCCAGTGTTGGGACGATTGTTGCATTAGGATTGACATAGGATGGAGAGATCGATTTTCCTGTAGATGACACGGTCATTGATCTGCCAATCGGTCCCATCGGGTTTGCCAAACGTCTGTTGATGCCGAAAAATGTGAGGAAGGATTAATTGGCAATCAGCACACACAAAAACCGGGTTTAATTCTGAATGTGAGCGTGCCAACTGATTTGATCCTGCAATCGGCAAGAGGAAAATTTAATTCAAATGGTATTTTAAGCCGATATATTTTTTCAATAACGATATGATCTAAACAGTTATTCAAGCCGATTTGATTAAATGTAACCGATATATCTAAATAGCTTGATTGGGCTGATTAGATGGGAAAAAGGCTATTTTTCACAAAAAAAAATGTGATGCGCAACAAGATCAAAGAACAAACAAACCTAGATTAGTGTAAGTTGACAAAATCAATAATCGGTGATGCGCAACTTTATTGATCAAGCGAATTACAAATGAAAGATTACAAATCTATAATGCTATTCCTAGTCGATGAAAAGTAAAGTAAAAAAGTAGAATGAATTGGTTGATTGATTATGTCTTTATGTTGCCTGTCGTCTTCTTTTATATCATCTGGACCGATCGTGCCCTCCTTGGACTCGTAAAACACTGTCCATATTGGTTTCAACTTCCCCAAAACACTTTCCTTTGAAGCTGATATCTTTTTTTTTCCGATCTTACACCTGTTGTAATTTGTATTGGCCATAACCAATCAAAACGATATTTCCTTTGGTACGATACTAACCTTAATCCAAACAAACTTACCAAATTAATCATCTCTGCCAAATCAACCATGCGCCATAATCTGGTGTCAACAATATGTTGTAAACAATATTATATTATATGAATGTGATATGTGTACTGTGAATGTATACTTGTGTTGTGAATGTTATGTGCTATGTAAACAATATTATGCATTGGGAATGTTATGTGATATTGTGTTAGATACTGTGATTGTGATATATGTGTACTGTAATCTGAGGCTATTTTTGGACAATGTACAAAACATCAAACGAGGTCATCACAATCGGTTCCATATCAAAAACGATTGTGTTGAGCTCCATCATCACAATCGGTTTTATAGCAGAGCCAATTGTGATGATGGGGCTCATCACAATCAGTTATGTGCTAGAACCGGTTATGATAATATGATCATCGCAATCGGTTCTAGCTCAGAATTGATTGTGATAAACACTATCATCACAATCGGTTTCGATATAGAACCAATTGTGATAAGCTCTATTATCACTATCGGGTGAAAACTAACTGTGATAGCGCCTCTTCGTCAATGTCTAATGACTTTTTATCATCACCCGAACCGACTGCGATGACAAAAAAACAAAAACAAAAACAAAAACAAAACTGATTATGAAGTACATTAACGTAGTAGTGAACTGACCAAGATGCTAGGAGACCGAGGAGAGAGAAAACATTGTCATCTGGTCCACACCTTTACCACTAGTATGGAAATCTACTACTACTGCTATGCATTCCTTTCACCTCCACTAACGCATCGCTGTTAACGTGAACAGGCGATCAAATCACTACTACAGAACTGGGCATCACAAGCGGTATATTACAAGCGGTTAGGTGCGAACCGGTTCTGGCCCACGCACCAGAAGCGGTTCGTGAGCAACGGGCGGGAGGGGGTCACTAGAAGCGGTTGGTCATACGAACCGCTTGTGTTGACAACCATCACAAGCGGTTCGTTTGCCAAACCGCTTATGAATTATCACAAGCGGTTTGAGACCTCAACCGCTTGTAGATATTTATATTTAGAAGCGGTTCGTGTATAAAACCGCTACTGAAGTCTTAGTTTTAGTAGCGGTTTGTTTGTCAAACCGCTTCTACAAAGTCAGAAGCGGTTTGACATACAAACCGCTTCTAGAACTCAACCTTCAGAAGCGGTTTGTATATGAAACCGCTTCTAGAATCCCTCCCGCCAAAGACTTTAAACTTCTTCTTCCTCCCGAGCCAACAATCGATGAATGCAGAAGGGCCGAGCACTGTTCTTCCGGGAGGTGCTGCCCAAATTTTTGTTTTGAAATTGCTGGTGATTTAGCTTCAAATTAAGTGTTTTAAGGTCAAGAAGAGCATGTTAGCATCTTTCTCACCTACATATTGCTGTTTTTATGCATTGGATGTGGAGAAATCATGATTTATTCATGTTGAAATGTGTTGCTTTGCTAGGTAGAACATGTTGACATGTGTATGGTATGAAGTTGTTCCCCAAAATTTATTTTGTATGCTTGTTGTTGTTATGGTATGAAGATGTATGGTGATCTAGTTCAAAATATGACCTTGCAATGAAGTAATTAGTAGTGTATAAAATAAAATAAGGATAAAAATAATTAGAAAGGTAGAAAGGGATAAAAAAATTAGAAAGATAGATCTTTAATTGCATGAAGGTGTAGGTGGGGTTGTTTTTCTTGGAGAAGAAAAAAATATATGAAATTATTACTTGTTGTAGATGAACCGGCAATGGATGTACAATGCGGACCGTCGATCGAGAGAGTTCATTGATGGCGTGCAGGCTTTTCTCGATGCGGCCATTGCATTCCTGCCTCCAGGCAGCTTCATATGTTGTCCGTGCGTAGATTGCAAGGACGAGAAGGAGCACTCACAGCGATGGCAGGTTATGAACCATTTGATGATGAGAGGTTTCATGCCGAACTATACCAGTTGGACCAACCATGGCGAAGACGAGGAAGACGAGGAAGAAGACGAGGAAGAAGAAGAGGGATTCAAAAATATCTCGGACGCCACGCAATGCTATTCCGTGGGAGGTACACTCAGTGACTTTGGTGATGATGAGTCGGACCAGATCTTTGCATGACGGTGAGGGAGACTACACAGATGAAAGACAGTTCGAGAAATTCCAGCGCATGTTAGAGGACCACAGAACTCCTTTATACCCAAATTGTGGGCAGGACCACAAGAAGTTGCGTACCACACTTGAACTTATGCAATGGAAGGCCACAAATAGTGTGTCAGATAAGGGATTCGATGAGTTGTTGACACTCATAAAGAAGTTGCTTCCAGAAGATAACACTCTGCCTGAATCTACATATGAAGCAAAGGAAGTCGTCTGTCCTTTGGGACTAAAAGTATAGAAGATACACGCATGTCGTAATGATTGCATCCTGTATCGCAATGCGTATGCCAATTTGGATGTTTGTCCAGTGTGCAAAGAATCACGGTATAAGGTGAAGAGAGATGATCCAGGTGAAATAGATGGGGAGCGTAAGAAGAAGAGACCTCCAGCTAAAGTGTTGTGGTATTTCCCAGTGATTCCCCGATTGAAGCGTATGTTTGCTAACAAAGCGCATGCCCAGATGATGCGTTGGCACAAAGAAGAGCGTAAAGATGACGGTATGCTTAGACACCCTGCAGATGGATCACAGTGGAGGAAAGTCGATCGGACGTACCCAGACTTCGCACAAGAGGTGAGAAACATAAGGTTTGGGTTAAGTACCGATGGGATGAATCCTTTCGGAGAGTTGAGCAGCAACCATAGCACCTGGCCTGTTACACTATGTATGTATAACATTCCTCCATGGCTGTGCATGAAGCGAAAGTACATCATGATGCCATTGTTGATCCAAGGCCCCAAGCAACCTGGAAATGACTTCGATGTCTACCTGAAACCATTGGTTGCAGATCTTGTGACGTTGTGGGAGGATGGTGCACGGGTATGGGATGAGTACAAAAGGGAGTATTTCACCTTACGTGCATTGTTATTTGTAACAATCAACGACCGCCTTTGCTCTCGGTAACCTGTCTGGCCAAACTATCAAAGGATATAGAGCTTGTGTCCAATGCTTAGATGAAACGAACAACAGGTACCTGAAAAACTCTCGAAAGGTTGTCTACATGGGCCACCGTAGGTTTCTTCCTACGAGTCACCCATGGCGGAAGAAGTCTTGAGGAAATTTAACGGGCAAGTAGACCTTCGTGCTAGGCCTCAAAGATCGCATCGGGCCACATGTACTTGCTATGGTAAAGAATCTGAAAGTAGTATTCGGAAAGGGTCCCGAAGCAAACACTGCGAGAATGAGGATGGTCAGGCGCCAATGTGGAAGAAGAAGTCAGTATTTTGGGACTTGCCTTATTGGGAAGTCTTGGAGGTTCGTCACTCACTTGACTTCATGCACATCACGAAGAATGTTTGCTTGAACCTGCTAGGCTACATAGATATGTATGGCCAATCAAAAGATACACTGCAAGGTCGGAAGGACCTTAAACTCTTGGAACTGAGGAACGACCTACATCCGGAAAAGAGAGAAAAAGGACAACATTACCTACATCCTACGAGCTACACTCTAAGCAAAGAAGAGAAAAAAAGCATGATAGAGTGCCTGAATAGTGTGAAGGTCCCTTCCGGATACTCATCAAATGTAAAGAGACTCATAAACACGAGCCAGAATAAAATCGTACACCTAAAATCCCATGACTGTCTTGTGTTGATGACACAGCTGCTCCCAGTGGCTATAAGAGGTATACTTCCCGAGTGGGTACGGGGGATAATCACAAAGCTGTGTTCTTTTTTCAATGCGATTTGGCATAAGGTCATCGACCCAGATAAACTAAGTAAGCTGCAGGATGACGTGGTACAAAGTGTGGTTTGTCTTGAGATGATATTTCCTCCTGCGTTCTTTGATATTATGGTTCATCTCACTATTCACCTTGTCAAAGAGATAGGTATTCTCGGACCCGTGTATCTGCACAACATGTTCCCTTTCGAGAGGTACATGAGTGTGCTAAAGAAGTATGTTCGTAACCGTTCTCGTCCGGAAGGATGCATTGCCGAGGTTATGGGACAGAGGAGGTGATTGAATTTTGTGTGGATTACATTAATGATCTAAATCCGATCGGCGTCCCTATATCACGCCATGAGGGCAGGCTACGGGGAAAAGGGACAGTAGGAAGGAAAGCAATTGCATGCAATGATCTTCTTACATTTAAGCAAGCACATTTCACGGTTTTGAAACAATCAACTGTGGTGGCCCCGTATGTTGTTGAGCACAAGAGTATTCTACGCCGTGAATTCCCTGGGAGGTCTGAGGATTGGATAACATCAAGCACATGGATTCTTTGGCGCTTGGTTACAAAACTATATCCTTTTCAAAGGGTCGACAATGAACAATTGCAACTATTGGCACGGGGACCTTCTAGTGAAATCGTGACATTCAAGGGTACGAGATAAATGGTTACACATTTTACACGAGATCCAGATGACAAGAGCACCAATCGAGCAATGTGTCCGTATAGATGCCGAAGACAACAAAGGAAAGGTGGACACATATTATGGTTTCATAGAAGAGATATGGGAGCTTGACTATGGACCTTTAAAGGTCCCTCTATTTAAGTGCCAATGGGTCAAACTCACTTCAAAGCGGCGTAAAGGTCGACAAATACGGCATGACAACCGTTGACCTCACGCAAGTCGGCTATAGGCGTGAACCGTTCGTCCTTGCAAATGATGTGAGACAGGTCTTCTATGTAATAGACATGTCAAGCAAGCCTAAGAAGCGTAAAGATAATAATAATAATAAGCCAAAGCGACACGTGGTTCTCCAAGGCAAACGAAGGATTGTCGGAGTTGAGGACGTCACGAGATGAGGAAGACTATAGTCAGTTCGACGAGCTCCCTCCTTTTGCGGTGGATGTTGACATAAGCCTCCTGAATGACACAGACCTGGATGCTTACATACGTCACGATCATAACGAAGGAAGACTTGTAAAGACATAGTATGGTACTACTTAAAATGTAGTATTACTGTATGAACTTATTTATTTGAACTTGTGTGATCATTTTTAGACGTGTCTTATACTGTACGTGTTTATTTGAAATAAACCTCATGAAATAAACCCCAAGAAATAAACCTTATGGAATAAACAATAAATAAATAAAAAATATAAACCTCAAGAAGTAAACAAAAAAGAAAGGTAAAGAAAGTTAAAAAAAAAGAGAAAGGTTTAACAAATGAAGAATATAAACAAAAACAATAAAGAAATAAACCTTATGGAATAAACAATAAATAAATAAAAATATAAACCTCAAGAAGTAAACAAAAAAGAAAGGTAAAGAAAGTTAAAAAAAAAGAAAGGTTTAACAAATGAAGAATATAAACAAAAAACAATAAAGAAATAAAGAAAATAAAAAAAAATGAAAGGTAAAGAAAGTAAAAAAAAAGAAAGGTTTAAAAGAAAAAAAAAGAATGGCCGGCGGGGAGCGAGTGGGGCTCGAACGGGCGACCTCGAGCCCGCACTCAAGCGCCCGCGCTAGCCAGGGGGGAGAGGAGAGTTCTTGTTAACCGTAATAGGCAACACACTCTTTTAAGTAGTATGTATCGGTTCCAATTATAACCGCTGAGATGGCTTCTACAAGCGGTTTGTATTAATAACCGCTTGTAGATATCTCTACAAGCGGTTCCAATTAATAACCGCTTGTAGAGAGAGATTCTACAAGCGGTTATTAATTAGAACCGCTTGTAGAGATCTCTCTTTACAAGCGGTTATTAATTAGAACCGCTTGTAGAGATCTCTCTCTACAAGCGGTTTGTATTACGAACCGCTTATAGAACAGTTTACAAGCGGTTTGTATTAAGAACCGCTTGTAGATCTCACGTTTACAAGCGGTTTGTATTAAGAACCGCTTGTAGAGGTGGCTGCCTTTATACACGCTCGCGCTCTCTCCCTTAGTCAAACCTCCAAATTTTCCTAAGTCCCGCGCGCCCTGCAGCTCACGCCGTGCTTGCCTGCTCTGTGCACCGCGCGGACGCCGCCTCCGCCACCACGCCGACGCCGCCTGCGCCACCCCACCCCGGAGGAGGTAGGTATAGCTGTGTGTACCCCCCCACCTCCTCCTGTTACAGTCGCCCATAAGGTGTTTGATGAAATGTCCACAAGGCATTTTCATATATGTATTATTGATATGTTGGTATGTATGTTGTTAATTATGTTCATATATGTATTTGGTATGTTGGTATGTTGGTATTGTTGGTATTTGGTATGTTGGTATTTGGTATTGTTGGTATTTGGTATGTTGGTATTTGGTATGTTGGTATTTGGTATTGTGTATATATATTGAGAGACATTGTATTTGGTATGTTGGTATTTGGTATGTATGGTATTTGGTGATGGTGTATGGTATTTGGTATGTTGGTATTTGGTATTAATTGTGTATATATATTGAGAGACATTGTATATATATATATATATATGTATGTATGTTGTTGGTGATGGTGTATGGTATTTGGTATGTTGGTATTTGGTATTGTGTATATATATTGAGAGACATTGTATTTGGTATGTTGGTATTTGGTATGTATGGTATTTGGTATGTTGGTATTTGGTATTGTGTATATATATTGAGAGACATTGTGTGTGTGTGTGTATATATATGTGTGTGTGTGTGTGTGTGTGTGTGTGTGTGTGTGTGTGTATGTTGTTGGTGATGGTGTATGGATCGGCTTGGCTCGTTAGCTCAATTCCAAAAATAAATTGAATTTTGCGGTAGATCGGCTCGTTAGCTCAATACCATATATATATTGAAATTGAATTTTGCGCTAGATCGGCTCGGCTCGTTAGCTCAATTCCAAAAATAAAATGATATTAAATTAAACTATGTTAATTTTAAAAATGACCGAAAAAATGTGAACTTGACTCATTTCCACCCCTACCTCCACCTCACACAACAACTCCTGTGAGATCAGTTCTTTCACCGACGTCCCCTTTCCTCCTCATGTTGGTATATGTATACCTATATATATGTTGTTATAGATGTTTTCGAATTTAATGTTACATTATATCAACATTTATAGATGGCACAACCAACACGTGGTGACCCTAATTTCGACGAGGAAGAACAGTTCCTGTTAGACTCCATCGCCGACTATGAAGGTTATCCTGCAGCATTGTGGCCGTGAACACTGGTTCCGGCGAGAATGTGGACACCGTTAACACCGAGGTATGGTCGAAGAAAATAATTCCTGTGGGCATGTTAATTAATCGCAATTCATTATTAGAATACACCCTGACATGTTATATATATGTTTGTTTATTTAAAGCCTGTTACATCGAGCAACCAATCCAAGAATCGGGGACCTAACAAGAAGCCGTCCACAAAGCATGTGTTTACCGAAATTGACAACGATGGGAAGCCGATTGCCCCTCTTTCAGCAGTTGGGCCGTTCAACAACGCCTGCGGTTACCACGTAAGAGATCACGTCCCAATTAGCATCAAGAAATGGGCTGAAGTTCCTCAAGCTACCAAGGACCTCCTCTGGCAAGATATTCTGGAAAATTTCACAATTCCTCAAGGGTTTGGAGACAAGGCCAAGAATTATACGTTGAAGAAGATGGCACTCTCATTTCAGTCATGGAAATCGGCTCTCAAAGAAAAGTACGTGCAGAAGGGAGAAAGACTGACTTCAACCAATTTCCTTATCTGGCCGATCACTTTGAAGCATTCGAGGAGTACAAGATGTCACCAAGGCCAGCCGCAAGTCGTAAGAATAAGACCAATGCAAGGATGAAGAAGTACCACCACCATCTCGGCACCGGTGGTTACCTCAAGGTCAGACCGAAATGGGACAAGAAAGAAGAAGAATTATTGGCCAAGGAAGTCACACTGGTTACTGCTTTGTGGGAAGAGCGCCTGCGCAATTGGTTCATGGGTCACGGGGGGAGCCTTGCAGATGATGGCAGTTTGGTGATGCTACCAAATGTACAAGATGTTGGCCAGAGAATTGTACAAGCCGTCGAGCAGTCTCGATCAGGCTCTTTTGTGGTAGACAGGGAGAACGATGAGCTAACACATGCCCTCCAAACCCCTGAGCACCCGGGACGGACACGAGGTTTTGGCAAGACGCCATGGAAGTACGGTTTCGTGAAGGATACGCTTTAAATCAGAGCCGCCAGAGAACCAAAACAAGAGAAGCAAATAAAATGGCTCAATTGGAACGGGAGCTTAGAGCAACCCAGGCTAGCATTGGAGATCTAGTGGCGCAACAAGTTGCGCAACAAGTGCGGGTAGCTCTCAGTAACCTTCAGGGATCAGCAGGTCCAATCAATCAGCCGGACGCCATGATCAGCCCGTCAGCGCGGCGGAGCAGCTGCGCGTCCACCGGGGCCCCTCAAGGGGACGAAGACTTGCAAGCCCATTATCCCGTTGATGACATAAGGGTTCGCCGCCAGTGTGAGCTACACATCGATGCGCCGCAACCTCTCCATCGTGGTGGCTTACGGCATGGCATTGCCGGTGTCACCGGGCGGACCTTCCACTGCAACACAATACCCATGGGTTACTCGAAGGTCGCAGTGGAGGAGGTGCTGAGCGGATTTGAAGAACTAGTACTCGATATTGCTGGAGGCGACGACGTTACCAAGCTTGGACAGGCCCTCCACAATATCATCCTCTAGCGAAAAAGGTTGATCATATTTCCAGATGGCGTGGAGGCGTCATCTCCGAGCCGCCAGTAGGAAGCTCGTCTCCTCCACAACGACAACCCACGCCTCCTCGACAACCGACGCCTCCTTCAGCGTCGCCTCCTCCACAACGACAACCGACTCCTCCTCCACAACAACAACAGACGCCTCCTCCACAACGAGAACAGACGCCTCCTCCACAACGACAACCGACACCTCCACCATCTCCTCCGAGGAAGAAGCTCAAGAGCCATACTACTCCACCGCCTCCCACGAAGGCACACCCAGCCGGTCAAAAAGGGTAAAGGAACCTCCAAAGAGGGCATATGATAGGACCGACGAGGAGAATTACGCGATCGTCACCGAAGAAGTGGCTGCACACTTCGCACCAAAGAAGTCAGCTGACCCAAACGTACAAGTTGATCCAAAAGTGATGGAACACTTCTTGACCTCGTGCAATGCCACTCCTGTGCCGTCCAACTATGAACGCATAATAATAAAGGCTACGGAAGAGTAAACGGGTCAAAGCGGCGGGCGGCAAAGCGTAAGAGAGATCAAGATCAGTGCGGCAAGATCAGAGAACCTTGAGAGATTTATGAAGGAGGCAGGACTCACTTTCCGTAGCCGGTGCTCTAGGATCGATGTTCTCCCAATGGCAAAAGTCGATGGCAATATAAGCTTGGCCGGAGTTAATTGATCCAAATAAGATAAAGAACACGCCAACCAAGATGCGACAATTTCATGAATGGTACATGATAGAGTCTCGCTCAACAAAGAAAAATGTTCCCCCTCCGGGTCAGACAAGAAGATTTCTATCGTGGGGACAACACCATATGGCTCGAATTCGAAGACATATACAATATCTACCATAGCGACTCTATGAACGTGTCTCTCATGAGCTGCTGGTGCCTGTAAGTATCAAGCTCATAACTTTACCATTTACTTCCTTGTACCATAGAAGTGCAACTCTAATAACTTATACATTTCTACGTAGAATGGAGATACAACGATGTAGAAAACAGAACATATTCAACGTGGGCTTCCTCGACCCGGAAATTGTCAATGAGATCGTATTTCGATACAGCGCTAAAGCTCTTGAGGATTACGTTCTAGATGCATTCATGGGACAACACTACAAACCATACATACTTCGCCCTTCAACTTCATGTACGTATATTTACGTGTTCTCATAACGCATTAATAAACTTTTCTTTTCCAAGGCATTGATAATACTGCTAGCTAGTTATATATATGTCGCAATATATGACCAGGTATCACTGGATCCTTTTGGTCATCAAGCTTGATAGTAGCAAGATCATTGTTCAAGACTCAAAAAGGGGACCGGTGGAACAATATCAGTATATCATTGATGTCCTAAACAGGTTTATAGCAAATATATATACAATTGTTTCCTTATTATATTGAAATACCTTGCTAATTCCAAGTCTGATAATTGCTATTCATAATAACGCGTCACACAGGGCATTCGCAAGGTTTCGCAAGAAGCAACAAGGACAATTCGAGAATGAATTCACTATCCAATTAAGCACTCGAGTATTAAAACAGACAGCTGGAAACAACTTATGTGGCTATTATGTGTGCCACTACATGCAAAATATTACCCACGGCGATGTGCCCATAAGCGACAACGAGGTGAGTGCACATATCAATTAATACTTACACTTTAATTACATGCTCAGAGATTTATTAATTTCGTTCTTTGTCATTAACATCGATGTGCAAGATGTGATCCCGCCGCACCGGGTTGAAGCACTTCAAGAACAACTCATTGGCTTTATTGTTGACGAGATTGTATCCTCGACGGCGAGTTCCACACACCGGGTTGGAGAGATTGTCCTTCTATAAGGACAGGTGATCTCGACATCAACGTCGACCAAGGGCGTAAACAATGATGCACGCAAGAATTAAATCAGCTCGAGATTCACCCTTTTATTCTTTCAAACTTGTAAAAGTTGCTTATGTGTAAATCAAACTTGTAAAAGTGCTCATTATTTCATGTAATCGTCCATCAAACCTATCCATCTTTTAGTCTATTAAGTTCGTGCATTTTTCGTAAATGATCTCGTGATTATTTCAATGAGTACGTATGAGTAATATATATTTAATTGTATACAAAAACCAAATATTTCTATGTATTTTTAATGTCAAAATCCATACATATTGATACCCTACTCAAAAACATATTATATATTGAATATATAATATACAATGCCTCTCCACAAGCGGTTATTATCTCCAACCGCTTGTGGAGAGAGCACCTCCACAGGCGGTTTGTAATACGAACCGCTTGTGGAGAGGAAGTCTTCACAAGCGGTTTATAATACAAACCGCTTGTGAAGATCTCCCACGTGGCGCTCCCCCGAGCCTTCCTGGACGCCTTTCGAACCGCTTGTGGTGTCTCACCACAAGTAGGGATGTGATCGGATCGGATACGGTCGAATATCGTCCTATTCATATCCGTATCCGTATTTTTTTATCGAATACAGAATCGAATACAAATAGTGTCGAATACAGAATCGAATACGAATTATACAGGATAATATCGGTTACGAATACAGATCGAATACGGATCGGAATCAACATGGATACGAATAATATTAGTCGGATATTTTAAAATCCAATTTCAGTTTTTTTTTCCCAAAATCGGTCCAAATTTAAATTCAAAATTCCAAAAGAAATATATTTGTATGTCTTTTTTTTGCCTTTTTATCCCTAGCTTGTCATACATGTGACTTTGTGAGTAACAATGTACCCCATTGCAATAATTGAACCAAATGATTTGCAGCTGGCGTATGCTGCTGAATCCTAAGTAGCCCTCTTGAAACACCACTTGCCAATTTCTGTACCACCTTTACCCAAATATCTCCAAATTAGCATCTAGCACGCATGAACACATTATATCTTGTCATCCAATGCACCCGATCTACCAAAACAGTGAACACATGTTAAATTGTTAATGTGTTATTCTGAAACGTGTTATTCGGATAATATCCGTATGTCATATTCGGATATTATCCGAACAAAAACTCGGATATTCCGTATCCATCGGATAATCAGTGTTCCATATCCATATCCGTATCCATGTAAATTATCTCAGATCCATATCCTTATCCGAAATCAAGCGTCGGGCCAGATAAACGTGGGTACCCACGCAGCCGCCTTAAGTACTCTCGCCCGGAAGGGCGGGTGGCGTTCGAGCCACTCCTCAGGCGACGGCAAAGGTGCTCGCCAAGAGGACAGTGGCGTTCGAGCCACTCCTCAGGCGACCAGCAAAGGTGCTCGCCAAGAGGACAGGTGGCGTTGAGCCACTCCTCGAAGCGACAGCGAAGGTGCTCGCCCAGGGCGAGTGGCGTTGAGCCACTCCTCGACCAAAGAAAGGTGCTCGCCCAGGGCGAGTGGCGTTCGAGCCACTCCTCGAAGCGACCAGCAAAGGTGCTCGCCAGGGGCGAGTGGCGTTCGAGCCACCCCTGCGACGACAAAGGTGCTCGCCAGGGGCAGTGGCGTTCAGGCCACTCCTCAGGGCGACCAGCAAAGGTGCTCGCCAAGAGGACAGGTGGCGTTCAGGCCACTCCTCGGGGCGTAGTTCCCAAGAATCAACCCCGAAATCTGTGCTGCAGGGCGAAGGGTCAAGGATATTTAATGCGAGACGTGCGCATTAAATGCAGGATATGTAGGCAGCGGTATGGCGGCGTGTCTTCCCCAGGCGCGCATTAATGATGGGTGGCCCCGAATCGACATCCCCTCTCTCCTGGCGGAGCCTGCAGGGGTGACAGACAGGCGGGACCCAAGGCGAAGTCTAAGTCGGCTAGGACAGGCATTAAACGTGATGTAAGAGAGTGTGACGGGTGCATTAAATGCACTGTAGTAGCGTGTCAGACGCTTGCTTTACGCAAGCTTGTAAGCCCCATGCGCCTCAGCCAGCCCGAGTATAAAAGGGAGTTAGGGTGCATGGGAGAAAGGTTGTTGTTGTTGCTTGGTTGGCGGAACCTTAGAAGGTCGTCTTCCCCAGCCTTGTAAGAACCTTGACTTGAGAAGAATCCCCCAAGCAGGACTAGGGTCATTACTCCTTTTGGAGGGCCCGAACCTGGGTAAACTCGACCGTCTTCTTGCTTGCTCCCAACATCCCGTTCTTCCTGTCTCTGGAGCGGTTACCACAAAAGCCCCCAGTCCGAATCTCTCAAGCACCCAATCTTAGGGTGCCTGTTGGCCGGTAAGCCGACAGTGGCGCGCCAGGTAGGGGCTTAGTGGTTAGATCGTTCCGTTCTTCCATTCCTTTTTGAGGAGTTAGCAAGAATCCGAAGATCATCCGGTATGGCGGAATCTCATCGCCAGCGTAGCGCCCTCCCCGAGGAAAGCAGCGCCCGAAGCCGATCTCGGCTCCCGGTAAGGGAGTCGGGTCAGCCGGGTCCTTCTACGGCGGGAGGGGCGCGAGTCACATCCAAGCCCGGAGTTCAACCGGTCCAGCGGCGCTTGCTGTTGGGGGAAGATACCCCAATGCAAAGCCTTCATGCAGCCCGGTTGCTCCTGGATCATCCTCCGGTCCAACTGACGGGCGACACCCCAGCCACCCCTTGGCTCCAGGACATTGCCCGTCTAGTGGACTCAGCCCAGCAGCAGGTTGCCGTGGCAATTCAGCCGGGGGCTTCCGGCGTCCTCCGCCAAGGAGTTCGTATGGTGGATGCACAGGCTTCCAGTCGCTCTTTGGCGACCTCTCCCGGCCGCAGGAGCCGGGATAAAGGGAAGGGAGTGTTGGCTGCAGCCCCCTCTGCAACAGGGGGACGTGCACAAGCTTCCGCATCTTCCCGCGGTACTCCCATGCCGGAGGAGAACCGCGGGGATTTAAGGGCACGCCTCAGCGAGGGGCGGCTCCAGCGGGGAGATGATCTGCGTCAAGTTCTTCGGAGGCGTCATCCGCAGCGACGCGCCGAACCCCCGCTGTTTGGCCACCGAAGGGAGCTTCCTTCCGACTCGGGAGAGTGTAGACTTCACTCCTCGACCCCATCTCAGGGTCGGGGGCTGGTGGGCGACACCACTCCCCATATAATGTTGGGTGCCAGCGTTTTCCTCCGTCTCACGCCAATCGGCGTGGCAGAGAGATTTCGCCCCGCGCCCATCGAAGTATGACGGCACCACCAACCCTGAAGAATTCCTGCAGATTTATACGACGGTGGTGCGTCTTTGCCGGGGTCGAGATAGAGTTATGGCCAACTACTTCCGATGTCGCCGACAGTTCGCCCGCTTCCTCGTCGCCGAACCTTCCTCGAGGTTCGGTACACTCGTGGGAGGAAGCGTGCGACATTTTTGTAGCCAACTTTCAGGCTCCTACGCTCAACCGGGTGTGGAGGACGACCTCCACGCTTTGGAGCGAAGGAGGGGAGTCCCTGAGGGGTTTATTCGCGGTTTAGCCATTGCCGCAATATCTGATCCCGGATCTCTGAGCAGTCGGTCATCATTGCGTTCCGGAGAGGGGTTAGGGATCAGAAGATGCGGGAGAAGATGGCTACCCGCACTGTCGCTACCACTTCCGAGCTTTTCTCCCTGGCTCACAAGTGTGCCCGGCAATGGAGGCTCGGAAGGGTGCAGCAGGGCCCTCAAACCCTGACGAAGCCGGAGCGTCGAAGTCCTCCGACCGCAAAAAGAAGAAGCGCAAGAAGGCCGTTGCCCGAGAGGTTTTGGTGGCCGATCCAGAAGCCAAGCCTCGGGCGCGACGATCAGAGCGAAGGAGAGATCGCCGGGACCCGGCGAGACAATCGCAGGGACCGCCGTTCTCCCCGGGTGAAGACAATAGGGGCAAGCCATACTGCCCCATCCATCGCACAAATGGGCACGACTTGGAAGATTGCCAGGTTGTGTCCAAGTTGGTGGAAAAGCGGCTCAAGAAGCGCCGCGAAAAGGATCGCGAAGATGATGACGACGAAGATGACGCCCCACTGGCTTTCCAACAAGCCGAGCACACGGTGGCGTACATTCATGGGGCTCGCCACCTACTCTTCCAACTCGCAGACAAGCGAGAGCCGAGACAGTGTGTGCCACCATGCCAGAGCCCGGACGAGTCGGGCCGAAGTGGTCGGATCAATCGATCACTTTCACCGGGCCGACCACCCGGCCGAACACTTCAGGCCCAAACCATCTCCCGATCGTGGTCGCCTTACGGTCGTGAATGCGAAGCTTGGCGAGTACTCGTTGATGGAGGAAGTGCCATCAACTGCTTGTCGATCGGGCGTATCAAGCACTCCAAATACCTTATGAAGAATCATGCGCCAGACCGCTTTTATGGAATTGCCCGGGATGGGCCTAATGCCCCTGGGACAAGTCCAGCTGCCCGTCACGATCGGACGCGCTGAAAACTTCCGGACGGAACTCATAAACTTCGAGGTCGCCGACTGCGACCGCCCTAACAATGCCCTCCTTGGCGGCCGTATTGGTCAAATTTATGGCGCGATTACGCATCATGCTTATTTGCTGATGAAGTTCCCTGGGCCTGAGGGCCCAATTGTGTTATAGTTGGACAAGCTCGAAGCCTTGCGCCTCGGTAAGCAAGTGCAAGACTTATTTGGAGCCGCTGTTCGGCGCGTGGCACGTAAGACCCTCGGCGCCTCTCGCCAAGGCCAGCTTCACCCGATCCCTCGGGTGAGGTGAAGGTGGTCCCCGTGGGTGAGGAAGGCTCGGGCAAGGTCAGAGAATCGGCGCTGATCTCGGCGCCAAATAGGAAGACGCGCTGTCACCTTCCTCCGGTCTAATCTAGATGTGTTCGCCTGGGAACCATCTCGAAATGACCGGGTCCCTAGGAGGTGATCGAGCACCGATTAACGCCGCCTGGAGCGCACTCCACCCCAGAAGGTCCGAGGCGCGCCAGAGCGACAAGAGGCCATTCGGGAAGAAGTGGAGAAGCTATTGCAAGCCGGAGTTGTGCGGGAAGCCGCCTACCCCGAGTGGTCAAGCTAACCTGCACTCGTGAAGAAGTCCAATGGGAAGTGGCGAATGTGTATAGACTTCACCGACCTCAATAAAGCCTCGCCTAAGGACCCTTACCCTCTGCCAAGGATTGACCTCGTTGTCGATTCTACTACAGATGTGAAGCTCTATGTTTCCTAGACGCCTACTCGTGATATCATCGATTAGAATGGCGCAGAAGACGAAGAAAAGACGGCCTTTGTAACCCTTTTGGTGTGTACTGTTATGTTCGAATGCCCTTTGGGTTGAAGAATGCCGGATCCACATACCAGCGAGCCATGCATATTGTATTCAAGTCACAAATTGGGAAGAACCTGGAGGTATATGTTGATGACTTGGTGATAAAAGCTAAGGCCGATGGGTTGGTTGAAGATCTGGAGGAAACTTTCTCCCACCTCCCAGACTACCGCTTAAAGTCAATCCCGAGAAGTGCGTGTTCGGGGTGTCATCTGGAAAGCTGCTTGGCTTCCTGGTCTCCAGCCGCGGGATCGAAGCCAACCCAGACAAGATTGAAGCAATAGAACGAATGAAGCCACCTGTCCGGCTTAAGCGGCTTGATTGCCTAGTGGTCGCTGGCCTCCTCGGCGGTTCATAGCCCTACTGGGGAGAAAAGTCTCCCATTGTTCAAGCCGATGAAGAAGACTAATTCCTTCGAGTGGACTCGGAAGCCCAGCAGGCATTTGAAGATCTGAAGAAATATCTCTCTTCGCCTCCGTGGCCGGTCGCCCGAGCACAGTGAGCCGCTTCTCCTTTATGTAGCGGCAAGCCCCTCGGCGGTGAAGTGCAAAGCACTAGTAGCAGAGCGAGAGGGCGTCTGGCCGGTCTATTATGTGAGCAAGGTGCCGCATGATGCCGAAACTAGGTATCCTCGTGCCCGAAAATGGTGTATCTTTGTCTTTGGTGGCATCAAGAAAGTCAGCGACATTATTTCCAAGGAAGGGAGATCACTGTGGTCTCCTCGTATCCTCTCAAGGGAGATCCTTCACAACCGTGAAGTGAAGGTCGTGACGCTAAGTGGTCTGGTCGAGCCGGGGAATTTGGCTTCAAATTTGCCCCGCGACCGCTATCAAGAGTCAAAGGTCGCGGACTTCATTGTTGAATGGACTCCGGCAGATGGGGAAGATAAGGAAGTCCCCGTGCCCACGCCTTGGGCGCTCTTCTTTGATGGATCCTTCAGCTCGAAGGCGCTGGGCTGGGTTCCTCCTGGTCTCCCGACCGGGACCCTCAAATATATAGTCGTCTCCGACTTTAAAGCTACCAACAATGTTGCGGAATACGAAGGATTGTTGGTCGGGCTCGAGCCGCCGCAGCCATCGGCATACTGGCGCCCTCTGATTAAAGGCGATTCTTTCTTTGGTCATCAACCAGGCAAGGAAGGACTTCACCGCTCGATCCCGTCATGGCGGCTTACCTCCGGAGGTTAGAAAGATGGAGAGACACTTGAAGGGCTAGGTATACGCACATACCTGCCGACAATTATTTAGCCAGACGAGCTCGCTCGGCTCGCCTCGACAAGAGCCCCTGTTCGGCCGGAGTCTTTGAAGAAAGGCTTCCGCGACCGCCCATCTCACCCGCCTCTGGTGGGGAGGATGGTGATGCCGCTCAGCCCTCACTGATGGGAAGGCGACGCCGCTTATCGCAACCCCGCTTCGGTGGGGGCGATGGTGGCGCCGCCACCCACGCTGCGAGGAGGAAAAGTGGCACCGGCGGAAACGCTTGGCCAAGCGGAGTACCCGGACGATCACTCTGTGGTCGCCGTGCTTGACCGGGAAGGCACATGGATGGATCCGATCCTGGCCTACCTGCGGGATCAAGTATGCCCCGACGATGATGCGTCAGCCGAGAAAATAGCGCGAAAGGCCAAGCGCTACACCCTGGTAGATGGGGACTTGTATCACGGGTGGAAATGGAGTTCTTCAAGTGCATCACTCGGGAAGAGGGAAGCATTTTGCTTTCGATATCCATGGAGGCGTGTCTGGAGCCATTTTTCCGCGGAACCTGGTGGGAAAAGCTTTCCGCCACGGGTTCTATTGGCCAACCGCCTCCAGGATGCTTGCGAGCTGGTGAGGAGGTGCGAGGCGTGCGATTCCACGCCAAGCAAATCCACCAACCAGCCCAAGCTCGCAAACCATCCCGCTCTCATGGCCCTTCGCGTCTGGGGCCGGATATCCTGAGTCCGTTCTCGCTGGCCACGAGGAGGCTACACTCATCTGCTCGCCGCCATTGACAAGTTCACCAAGTGGGTGGAAGTCGGCCGTGAGAACCATTACCGCTGCAGCCGCGGTCAAGTTCATGCGAGGGATCTTCGCCCGCTTGGGTCGCCAACCGTATCATCACCGACAATGGCGCCCGATTCACCAGCCGCTTTTACGGACTTTTTGCGAAGAAATGGGCACGAAGGTGCTTTGCCTCCGTTGCCCATCCAAGAAGCAACGGCCAAGTTGAGCGAGCCAATGCTGCGGTCTTTGAAGGGCCTCAAGACTCGGGCGTTTGATCGGCTTCACCAACGCGGCTCACGGTGGGTTGAAGAACTCCCGGCAGTGCTGTGGTCACTCCGGACCACTCCCAGCCGGGCTACCGGAGAGACTCCATTCTTTCTGGTTTACGGAGCAGAGGCTGTCCTCCCTTCAGAATTGACATTTGGGTCGCCGCGCGTCGCTGCGTTCGCGGAAGAAGATCAGGAAGAGATGCGCCAAGACGACGTCAATCTCCTGGAAGAAGCCCGGGATCGCGCGGCCCTGCGCCGCTCGGTATCGACAAAGCCTCAGGAGGTACCACGCCACCCGGTCGCTGAGAGAACATCGGGCAAAGGCGACCTGGTCTTGCGAAAGATTCAGTCGCAGGCTGGGTTGCACAAACTGTCTCCCCAGTGGGAGGGCCCCTTTAAGGTGGTCTCAGTCTCTCGACCCGGGGCGGTCAGGTTGGCCACTGAGGGCGGGGAGGAACTAGCGAACTCACAGAATATAGAGAACCTGCGCAAGTTCTACCCTTGAACGGTTGTAAGTTTCAGGTTTTGTTCCTCGTGCCGGTCGAATCATGCCTGTGCTGCTTCGACTAGCTGGGGAACAGCCTGTTGTTCAGAAATTAAGTATTAAGTTCTGTTATTTCTAGCAGTTACTTCATGCCTTTCCGGTTCTGTGTTTTGTGGCAAAGTGTTCGGGCGATCACTCTAGTCCGCTCAGTCCTGCGAGCGCCCAGTGGCAAAGGCGGGACCACTATGTAAGTGCGGCGAACAGGATTGGGCAATTGGGCGGCTGGTTTGAACTCAGCTCCCGACACGGTCATGACACTCCGGGTGTCCCCGTGGGGGCTGGCGATTTAAACACTGCTATCAAAAGCCTACGTCCTGTCGCGTCTTACATCGCAACCGCCAGCGAGGCCACAAGGGTACGTGTTGTTTGCAGGATCAGAAGGCAACGAAAAGAATCGCCGGACACAAGGGATACTTTACTCCCTTCTTTTTCCTTCTAAGCCTTAAGCCGGCAAGAGCACTCAAGTTAATGCTGGCGGTCAGTAAGGTGGAAGGCTAAGAAGACAAGTTAAACATTGCTGAATAAGTCTAAAAAGTGTCATGTCTATTCCATGAAAAGTGCTTTACAAAAGTTGTTGCAGGCCAGCAAGTTAAAAGGGCAAAAAGGGGAGAAGGGTCTAGGTTGTCCTATCCTTCTTCCTCCTCGTCCGCCATCATGCCGGCCGCAGGTCTTCCGCGAGGGGCCCGACGCCCGCCGCCAAGGTTACCTCTCTTCGCTGCGTCCTCCAACAAGCAGGTTGGCCATCTCACCGAGCAAATGACGTGGTCCGCAGCCGTTGCACCCGCGCCTCCGCTCCGCCTTGATCTCCTTCAATCTCGGACGGCAGCCGAGGATCAAAGTTGGCGTCCTTGACGCGCAAAGACGCCAAACGAACTTCGCAGATGGCGGCAGCTTATCGCGTCCCTCCTGGTGGACCGGTCGGCCAGGGCGGCGGAAGCCGGCGGTGAAGTCCGCAATCCGACCGAGGCAAAAGGCGAGTCGCGACGGCTTCGATGGCGCTTTGCATCAACCCCGCCGAGCGAGGCGGTCGCCCTCCATCCGGTCAAAGGCGTACCTCAAGATCTGCAGAGTGTTCGCCGGATCGATGCGGTGTGTCCGCCGCGCCGAGCTCTTCCATGAGCTCGGCGGCGAAGCGCCCTCGCCTCGCTTCCCCACCGCCTCCCGCCCCGCTTTCCATCCGGTCGTGTAGATTAGCCACCTCTGCCGGAGGCGTGATCTCGATGGCGGCGTCGGCCACCGTTGCTTGCTCGGCGTAAGCGGTGGCGGTGTGGGAGTAGAAGCTGTCAAGCGGCGGCCGTGCATCTGCGTCGCCAGAACGGAGTCCGCGGGAGGATCCGGAGTGGTGTGGCCCGGCAGCCATTGGGTCGGTGCGTCTTGATCGCCGCTTCTTCTTGTCCTGGCGGATCACCACGCCCGTCCGCTACCTCGGCCGGCCATCACCACGAGGAGCTACTGGGGTCTGCAATGGTGCCCTGGAACAAGCAAAAGCAAGCAAAGGTAAGGCTCGTTCAAGGTCAAAAAGTTTTACCGTCTTCTTTTGTGTGTTTCAAGGATTCAGTACTCACGAGGCCTCGAAACCGAGGCACTCGATGAGAACCAGCCCCTCGAGGCACCGGCGGCCTCGGTGGCGGCGTGAGGGTGTCTTGGCCGGTGGGTCCGCCGGCGATCTTTGGCGGTCGCCGCCAGCGGTGCCGATGGCGGCGAAGAATGCTTCGCTGGGTCCGCCATCGGGCGATCTTGGTGGGTCGGGCCATGAGCGGTGCCGGTGGCGGCGAATGATCTTCTTGGCCGGTGGGTCGCCATCGCGATCTTTGGTGGGTCGGCCGCTAGCGGTGCCGGTGGCGGCGGCGATCTTGCCGAGGGTCCGCCATCGGCAGGCCGGGCGGTCGGCCACTAGCAAAGCGCGGTGGCGGCGGAGGACGCCAGCGCCGGTGGCGGCGGAGGCGCCGCGCCGGTGGATCCACGGCCGGCGCCAGCCAGATCAGCCGGCGGTGGTGGTGGCGACGAGGTCGCCGATCGATCGGTCCGCCGGCAGATTTCGGCGGGTCAGCCGCCGGCGGTGGCGATGGCGATGGAGGAAGGCGCCGCCGGCGGGTCGATCGGCGGCGCCAATGAACGATTCTGGCGGTGATAATGGCGGAGGCGAGCGTCGCGGCCGTTGATGAAGAGCCCCCGCACCGGTGAGGAGGAAGTCCCGATGGCGGGCGGCCGTGAAGATCCGGCCGCCCGACGGCCGGCCCCGATAGTCGTGGTTTACCGGGCGTTCGATGAGGGCAGTGTCGTCGGCAGGACGCTTGTTCCTCCCCTGGTCGCCAGCTGTAGGAGTGCCGCGGATTATCAGGGGCCCTTGATGGACGATGATGGGCGTCCCCATGGCGTCCATCTTAGGCATCGCCTTGACGATCTCCGCCCGATCCAGGGGCTGCATGTCGCAGAGTGGAAGCGCAGCCTCGGGGAAGGGTGGAACGTCGCTCGACTGGCCCAGTCGCCCCATCCAGGAAGCGATCTGCGCGGCGTCCAGCTTTCCCACGGCTGACACAGCAAAAAGAAGAAGAAGGCGATGTTAAAAAAAAAAAAAAAGAAAAGAATGATGATGAAGAAGGAAGGCGTAAGAGCTTACCTCCTGGAACCGTCCGAGTCCCGTCGTCCACGCCCAGGTAGTGCCAAGCTGGGCGGTGCCGGCGGCGCAAAGGACTAATCCTCCGGGACACGAAGTCCCGGAGAACCATGCCTCCGGTCAGCCCTGCTATCCGCAGATGATCAACCCGAGCCAACATTGCAAGTAGCTCGGGCGTGTCGGCGACCGGAGATACCCAGTCAGATTTGCTGCCCACCGCTCCGGTGGGAAGCCCCAGGGCTTCAATGCCGCTGTCGTCTTCAACGTACAACCATTCGTGGCGCCACATTTTCCACCGGATCGGTTCTCCATTGGAATGTAGCGCGAACGGCCCCGCCTCTAAGTCGCAGATGGCGGACCCGGAGATGCTGGAGCCCTGGGCCGGGCGCGAGCGAGAAGAAGTAGCGGAAAAGGAGAAGATTGGGCATCACCCCTATAAACATTTCACAGAAGTGGGCGAAGACGGAGAGGAGCACAATGGAGTTAGGCGGAAGGTGGATGTTGTGAATGTCGTAGAAGTTGAGGACGGCGATATAGAAGTCCGAGATGGGCGGGACCAAGCCCGCCATCATCGCCCAGACGAAGAAGATGACTTCCCCGGGCTGGGCGTGGGGAGCGACAGTCCCGGCCCGCATGCGGAGAGCGTCGCGGGCGATCACCTTGGAGCATCTAGCGGCGGCGTTCTCTTCCACAGTTGAAGGAGGGAGGACAGGAGTCGGAGAGGCCATCAGAATCGGCTAAGGAAGAAGGGAAGCTAAGGCAGGAAAGAGCAGAGGCGAAAAGCGAAAAAGGGAACATCCCCCCCGTCGCCTGCTTATTTATAAGAATTCAAGGAAGAGCCTCAAGTGAAAAGTCGAAGAGACGCGGCGATTCGGATGCGGGAAAATCAAAGCATTTTTCAAGGAAGTGGGCACGCCCCACGGCCTCGAAACGGCCGCAGATATCACCTCGGGCCTAAAAGAGGCAAGTTTTTAAAGACCGCGGCGTGCGTGGGCATTTATGGGCCCCACCCGGGAGATTGAACCGTTCGACGAAGAAAAGAATAAAGACACTCCTGGGTGGGCCCGGCTCTTGTCAGATAAACGCTGGGTACCCACGCAGCCGCTTTAAGTACTCTCGCCCAGGAAGGAGGTGGCGTTGAGCCACTCCTCGGGCGACCAAAGAAAGGTGCTCGCCAAGAGGACGAGTGGCGTTCGAGCCACTCCTCAGGCGACCGGCAAAGGTGCTCGCCAAGAGGACAGTGGCGTTGAGCCACTCCTCAGGCGACAGCGAAGGTGCTCGCCCAGGGGCGAGTGGCGTTCGAGCCACTCCTCAGGCGACCAGCAAAGGTGCTCGCCAGGGGCGAGTGGCGTTGAGCCACTCCTCAGGCGACGAGCAAAGGTGCTCGCCAGGGGCGAGTGGCGTTGAGCCACCCCTCGAGCGACGGCAAAGGTGCTCGCCAGGGGCGAGTGGCGTTGAGCCACTCCTCGAAGCGACGGCAAAGGTGCTCGCCAAGAGGGCAGTGGCGTTCGAGCCACTCCTCGGGCGTAGTTCCCAAGAATCAACCCCAAACTGTGTTGCAGGCGAAGGGTCAAGGATATTTAATGCGAGACGTGCGCATTAAATGCGTGATATGTAGGCGGCCAGTATGGCGGCGTGTCTTCCCAGCGCCGCATTAATGATGGGTGGCCCCGAATCGACATCCCCTCTCTCTGGCGAGCCTGCAGGGGTGATGTGACAAAGTGACCCAAGGCGAAGTCTAAGTCGGCTAGGACAGGCATTAAACGTGATGTAAGAGAGTGTGACGGGTGCATTAAATGCACTGTAGTAGCGTGTCAGACGCTTGCTTTACGCAAGCTTGTAAGCCCCATGCGCCTCAGCCAGCCCGAGTATAAAAGGGAGTTAGGGTGCATGGGAGAAAGGTTGTTGTTGCTTGGTTGGCGGAACCTTAGAAGGTCGTCTTCCCCAGCCTTGTAAGAACCTTGACTTGAGAAGAATCCCCCAAGCAGGACTAGGGTCATTACTCCTTTTGGAGGGCCCGAACCTGGGTAAACTCGACCGTCTTCTTGCTTGCTCCCAACATCCCGTTCTTCCTGTCTCTGGAGCGGTTACCACAAAAGCCCCCAGTCCGAATCTCTCAAGCACCCAATCTTAGGGTGCCTGTTGGCCGGTAAGCCGACAAACTGGATATCTGTGAAACTATCCAAATCATCATCCAAATCAATTCGGTCGGTCGGTCGGTCGGAAAATATCCGTACCAGTTCCATCCCTAACCACAAGCGGTTGACAGAACCGCTTGTGATACCCCGAAGGGTATCACTCCCGGTTGCTTACCAGCGGTTCTAAAATCGCTTCTGAAAGCGGTTACGAACCGCTTGTGATGACCGGTTCTGTAGTAGTGAATTTTACCCCCCCCTGTACGCCGAAGCTTGGTAGTTAGCCACCAAGCTTGCATTTACACTGTTATCAATGGCTTCCCTGTCAACACTGTGTACGTGGACGACGCCTTTGGTGCGCTCTGAAGCTCTCTTCCCGGCTTGTTTAGTTTAGACATTTCCTGGTCGTGGGTCACATATGAGTGGAGCCGGGCTGACAAATTCACCTGACTACCCCCCACTTAGTACACGCTAACTAGTAACTACGAGCTGCCGCTGCATTGGTGAGCCGTACGTTCGGGCTGCGCAGCTGCATCTGCATGCCTGCATTGCAACGACGCCGTGCTGCTGCCGCTCGCACAGCTGCATGCAGCGATAGACTGCCTGCCTGCCTGCCAGTGCTGCGTGCTGGCCGGCTCATGCAGGGATGGCTGGATGGATAGCCTGGCCGCGGCTGGGAATGAGTTCGGAGTAATTCGGTGGGGCTCTTGTTTTTTTCTGTTTCGCCTTGCTTTGCTGAGTCAAGGGGCGGCTTTGGCTTTGGCTTTGGCTAGTTGGCTTTAGTTTGTTGCGAACGAAGACGAGCTAGCTAGGCGAGTGATGAGGAGATCGGAGGGTTGCGTTTTTTTTTTTTTTTTTTTTTTTTTTGGGTCTCCTGCTGGATTCACAAAAGAAAGGGGGGGGGGGGGGGGAAAAAATGAGTGCACTTTGCTTCTTCCTTTCCTCTGCTTTGTTCTTTTTTTTCTCTCTCTCTTTCGCAGCCCGTTTCAGACTTTCTCAGCTGCGGCATAATCTGCCCACTTTTTATATATATAATTCTGCAGTCCAGTGCTACTACTTCAGTGCGTACATACATACATACAAGGGGATTGGCACAGCCGCACAAGTGCCGTCTGTAGCTTGGTAGCAGTTGAGGCAAGCCAAGCTATATCTGCAGACGGCAGATAGTGCCCGGCCTTTTCTCTCTTTCTGATGCAAACAGATAGTGCTCGGCTACGTAGGAGGTAGGCGACGATTGTCGTTTAAATGGACGGGATCCAAACGAAGACGTGTGGATGTTTACTGGCTGCTCGGATTGTCTGCATGCGCCCGATCGACACCTCACAGCCTAGCTAGCTTAATTACGACGTCGTACTTGTGGACACACCTCCGCGCGCACGTACCTGATCGAATTCGATCGTTCAAACCGAGCTTGATTGCCCAAGAGCAATATTAGCACCCGATGGTTTTTATCCACTGTTAATGCAGGTAATTAAGCCTGTTACTGAGCCGTGATCTGGTGGGGTGCGTACTTATGGAAGAAATTTTGCCAGATTTGTAAAGGTGCTGCTGTTTATATATGCATACCTGATATATTTACCCCGAATCTCCGACGCACCACGAAACCAAATGATGGAGCTAGGTTAAATCAGCTGATCTGTACACTTGACATTAATTGACCATCTCCATCTAGGCAGGAGTGCAGGACTAGTTGCTTGTACTGTTGAATGCTCCCAGTGACGTCGATGGTGGCCCATAGCCTAGGGATATTTCTTTAGTCAGAATCGCTGGTGGTGCTTGGTCCCTTCCTCATCATAAAATTCTGAAGCAAATGGGTGTTGGTCATTCCATACTCGTTAGTGGCACACTGGGACATAGCATGCACGACGAAATATGTACATGCACGCACGATCTTGGTCAAAGAAGGCTCGAAGTTGAACAGCCCACAAGATGTTTTAGAATTCAGATGGAAAGACTGAAGACTGGAGAGTACTGGCACTGGAGTGCAGCAGCTTATCTTTGACAGACAAGTGCATTCATGATCTGCTCAAAAATCTGCGTGCCTTCACGCGGGGAAGTGTTCACTTCACCGGGATTAAGTGTGTGTTTTATTCCTTGTACCAAGTGGTACATATATGAGATGGTTTAAGAAAAAAGTCATTCATATGTTTAGTTACTTGAATGGGTAATCATCTTATCCTAAACCAAGTGATATAAATTTAAGAAATATTCCTTATAGATACTGAACCATTCTATTTACGTAAAATAATAGAACCAAATAATGCATGACCATCCCATCTTATTGAACCTCATCTCATTAACCAAACACACCATTAAAAAGCGGGGTAACCTGCAACTGGGCAATCAAGGGATGGCCTGCCGCGTGGTTGCCTTGTGCTTTGGATCCTGCGAACAAGCGTCTCCCTTCTTAATCATCTTCTCCAATCACCGATGTTCTCGTGTCAAAACTTCTCTGCCGCGCGCGAACTTGAGCATGCAACCGATTGCTTACTCCCTTGAAGAATGGACGGTCGCTAAATTTCAACGCCTCAGGTGAGAAATGTAGAAAAGAAATTAGGCCTTATCACACGCCCACCGTTCTTTTCAAAAGGATGAATATTGGGTTGGGTTGTGTCTTGCCTCAGCACAACCTCCGTTGTAGTCTAGCTGGTTAGGATACTCGGCTCTCACCCGAGAGACCCGGGTTCGAGTCCCGGCAACGGAAATTTTTTTGGCGCTGCTGCACTGCAGTGTGTGTTGTGTGAAGAACATTTCATCATCATGCATAGGCGATTTTCGTTTAATCTGCAATGGTTCTCGTTCGCTCGGTTAGATACAGTCGTACAGCGCGTCGGAACATCGTTTCAATTCCAGATTCACCCCATTGTGATCAATCAGTCAAGGCTGAACCGCCAAAGCCGAATGCACCACTGATGGTCGCTCAGCGGACAGGTGGCAACCAGGCCACGCCGCTGGCGGTCAGTATGGTGGTCGCCCAGCGGACAGGTGGCGTCCAGGCCACACCGCTGGCGCTCAGCTCCCGAGGCCACCTAGTGGTCTGTGCCACCACACAGAGGATCAAAAGCATTTAATGCGTATCGTGCGCATTAAATGGGGTAATGAAGGCCACAGTGTGACGGCGCATATTCCCAACACGCGCATTTATTACGGGTGACGTCACGGCGAAATCCCCCCCTGGCGAGGCGGGCGGAGCCGGCAGGCACGCGGGGCCCGAGGCCGGGGTGAAGTCGGCTATGTCAGAGCATTAAGTGCGACGCAAGAATAGTGACAGGTGCATTAAATGCGGTATGACAGTGTAATGAGTGTGGTACACTGATGTAAGCTTTCATGCGCCCCAGCCAGCCCAAGTATAAAAGGAAACCGGAGTGCATGGGAGAAGGGGGGTTTTCGAATGGTTCGATTGGGTTTGGTTCTTCAACATCTGAAGAGCCGTTCCGTCTGTTAGGATTGTCTCAGTTTCCCCCAAGAACACAAGCAAGAACAGATAAACAGGACTAGGGCTATTACTCGTTAGGAGGGCCCGAACCTGGGTAAACTCAAGTGTCCCCTTGCAAGCTTCGCCATTGATTCCTTTCCTCCAGCTTTCGAGCGATCTCCACGAAAACCCCCTGTTCGAACTTCATATACACCCGACCCGAAGGTGTCTATTGGCTCTTACGCTGACATACCATCCACTATATTGGTAGAAAATTTGCCTGCCTCCTGCTTATCTCCGTCAGGCTACTGCTTACCTTCCGAACAGCCTAAGCCACCCCTCCCTAACTTGTTCCAATTTGGAGTATACCAGATTGAAAGCTAGGAATAAAAAGAGGTAAATCACTTTACATACATATTTATTTCAGATTTCAGAAACTCCAGAGGAGCAACAAAATAAGCAATTAATTACAAAATGGTGTGTGGGGGCAATCAAGGCTCCTCAAAGAATCGTTTAGTAAGGAGACCTTTTGGAAACAAGCTGACTAGCCAATTTATACAGTCCCCTAACAATAGGTTCCCTGGAAGCTGGAATACCGTACGCACACGGAAATTGGGAGCATATCCAGTGCAATCAAAGGTTTGATGTAATCATCGTGCAATCCAACTAAAAAAAGTTTAAAAAAATTCTGAAAAAAATCATGGATGTACATCTCAACTTACACCATCTACGTATAAAATTTCATGATCAAATTTGTTCTATGCTAGAAGTTACAAAAAAAGATAAATTTTTGACAAACTTTTACAGTTCAAATGCACCCCAAATTTGTCTATTTTATAACTTCTAGCATAGGACGAATTTGATCATGAAATTTTATACGTAGATGGGGTAAGTTGAGATGTACAATGCCCCCGGAAATTGATACCCTAACTTATTAGTAATAATACATTGATAATATACATATATACCGATCATATACCATATTAATACTGATAATTACGTACTTACAAGAAATATTCAACCAAAAACTAATTACTTCATTAGTTAGTAGATTAATTGATGTGACCTCGTCTGAATTTTTTTCTGGTGCCTTCTGGCTCACCCTTGAGTACTATTCTCTTTGCTCTCGGACGAGGAAAAGCCAATGCCAACCTGCAGCCACGGCAAAGACTCCCCTGCCACGTTCATGTCCTTGAGGTCGCTGATCTTGGCTCTCTTCGCACTCGTGCTGTCCGCCTCGTCCTCCGTGGCCGCGCCGCCGCTCACCGCCGCGTTGTTGTGTCTTCTCGTCGGCGACTTGTTCACGTGGCTCGCGTTGCTGTGCCCTGTCAAGGACTGCATGTACACCGAAGCCGGCGCGTTGAGGCAGAGCGGGCTGTCGTTGAGCTCGGCGGCCTGTCTGGTGGCGACAGCCTGATCTGCCAACGGATTTGTTGGCACGTTGAGGTCAAGTATGCGCTGGTCGGCTGTGTCAAACATTGGGCGGCCGAGGGTGAGCTGGTGGCACATGGCGGCCATGACGTGGTCTGAAGCAACGGGTTGCAGCTTGGCGACCGCGCCGGCGGGGTCCGACGTCGCGCTCGACGTGAGCCAGTGGCAACGCTTGTGGCCGCCAAGCGCTTGCCCCGACATGAACACGCGGTGGCAGACGGAGCACTCGTGTACCTTCCCCTTCTTCTTGAGCGGTGAGACGCCGTATGGCACCGGTGCGACGTCGTCGACAGCCATGACGGCCGTTTCCGGCGCTGCTGTGGCCATGACAACCTCAACGGGGCCAACGTCCGTCTTCTTTCCGTCGACATTGGCATTGACACTATTAATATTTGCGACGGTATTGGTATCGGCGATGACGTCGGCGATGGCCTTGGTATTGTCGTGGGGAGCGGCTGAGACGGGTTGCTGATGAGTCTCGCTGCGGTTGCTCTCAAGCTTGGCGGCGAAGCACCCCTTTACTTTCTTGTGGCTGGCACGGTGGCCGCCGAGCGCCTGGTGCGAGGTGAACACCTTCTTGCACGCCTTGCACTCGAACATGCCGCGGGGCACGGTCGGAACGTGCTGCGGAACCTCCTGTGGCGCCAACACAATCATCTGCGCTGCCGCCGGGGCCACCATTGAGATCGGCTGTGGCACCAGGAGCCTATTCCTCGCGGCCTCGTCCTTGCTCGCTGACTCGCACGACTCCCGGTCGGTAGGGGTGCAAGTGGGGCGTGCCAATCCATTAAGCCGCTGGCCCGCCCCGCAAATAAGCCCGCTCAAATGTCCGTTACAAAGCCGCTGGCACAGCACGTTGCGCAGCAGGCCAGCCGCAAAGCCCATTGGGCACCGTATGTCCGCAAATCGACTCCTCCTCCGCTTCTTCGCACGCATCAAACCCTACCCAACTCCTCCTTCGTCCCCCAGTGTGGTCGCCTCCATCTCCAGCACGCATCGACCGCAAAGTCGCCGACTCCTCTGGCGTCGCCCGGCGTGGCCACCTCCTCCGCGGCTGATCGCGCCGGCAGGGAGTGACTCGAAGCCGACGACAGCACGACGCCCGCCTCGCCATCCCAGCCACCGCACTCCCGGCGACCCCCTCGATCCCGGCCGCTCTAGATCTCTCCAAGGTGCCCTAGACTTCGATCCGCCTCTATGTATGCATTTATTTGTCTTCGGCATGATGTATCTGTTATTTGGGGAAGCCAAATCACGAGGAGGTGGGCGGTGGTGTGGCTAGGAAGTGGGAAGGGGAGCAGGCAGTGTCGGCGGTGCGCAGCCTGGGAAGCGCGAAAGGAGGATGAGGAGCAGGCACACGGCGGCCGGCTGGGTGCCTCGGAAGTGGGGAGGGCGATGAGGGGAGATGGGTAAAGGCTGCAGCTCGCACATGCACAGAGTGGTTCTGTTTTCTATCCAGCCCTACACATTGCGATGTTTACACTCAGACCCCTTCACATTCATCTGAACGCATCCATATACACAATTCATTTAAGGAGCTAAATCAGCCAGGATATGATTTTTGTCTGAGCTACAACAGCATAAGACAATTACAAGAAATTCATGAATCATGCAACAGTTATGTAGTTATCAATAAGTTTACTTCCTAAAATCATGGGATCTGAAGATCCAAGAAATCCCTACTACAGGCGCGCTCACAAAGAAAAGGGGGTCAACGAGACTTTCAAGAATCTAATCCTCAATCCAATCAATTCCACGCAGAAATCAACCTGCACAGGCATCCACGGCTGCTCTAACACGTAGTCCAACACATACCCAAAAAATAAATAACAAACAGGGAGAAGGATAGAACTATACCTTCCGCGCGGACGAAGAGTGGGAGACGAAGGTGGTAGGGGGAGGGGAGAACTTAGTGTCGTGAGTCGCCGAGGAGCTCGCAGCGCAGGAGATCTCGATTCGATTAGACACCGCCCCTACACCAACGCGATGCGATGCTGTTGGATGTGGCCGTAGCCAGAGATACGCCGGTCGTGGAGCAGTGCGGTGTAGCCGGAGTCCTCCGCTCGTCGCCGGTTTTCGCAGTCGCTAGATCATGGAGGGTCGGAACTCGGGAGGTTGCCAAGAACAGGGAGAAGAACTCGACATTCGGGGACGGGTATGAACTGGGCAGATGGGTAAAACCTTTCCATACCCTATTACTTAGTGGGTATACCCAAATCATATCTTTCCGATGGGTGATGGATTTTCTGCCTATACCCGACCCGTTATCGGATTGGGGCCGGTTTCCTATGCTCCAAGCCTCCAAGGTAGGAGTGGATTTTTTTTTTTTTTTTTTGAAACTTACGAGTTAAATGAGGACTTGTAAATTTGGTTCGACTTGCTCGAACTCATTCCTTAACGAGTCGAGTTGAGCTGTGATTTGAACTCGTTTAGATAACGAGTTAAGTGAGTCAACTCGTGAGTTAAACGAGCCCTCCAAATCGGTAAGTGTAGTTGTATATGTGTGAGACGAATATGATAATACACAGTATACTATATAATCTCAACAGCAATCCTCCTCTCAGATGGCAATACGAGTTTAACGAGTCAACTCGTGAGTTTAACGAGTCGAGCCGAGCTGAGATTTGAGCTCGTTAAGATAATAAGTCGAATCGAGCCGGCACGTTATCTTAATGAGTTTGACCGAGTCGAGTCGAGCCGAGCCCAATCGGCTCGTTATCCACCCCTACTCCAAAGTGGAGGATCTGACTCTGGAGCAGGGTTAACGTTACCGACGAAATTCGTTTGAATTTCGCGAAATTCGAGCTTACCGCTCGGAAACGAAATTGTTTTTCGTTCGGTTTTTCGTCCAAATTCAAATTTAAATTTAAAAAATTTAAAAATTTGACAAAATTTATCCAAAATTTCCCTATAATTCGTATTAATATCCTTATGACCTTTGATGTGAATGTTTTTTGAAAAAAAAAAGTTTGAAGACGTTTTTGAAGAGTTCAAAATGTAGAAAAAAGAAAAAAGGAAAAAAAAAGAAATTAGAAGTATTTTTTAACAGCATTATTTGTTCAAGTATGTCAAGTAGCAATATTTCTTGAATTATGTTAAGTAGCAATATTTAGTATCAATTTTGCAAGATTAAACATATGCATTGTTGGATTAAATGCTAATAAAAATTAAAAAGTTCGAATCTTGATATGTATGGATGCCTTATAAAGGTCAATAGAGTAATAAAGGATCTTTTAGGGGTGAAACCGTCAAAGTGTATTTGGATTGTTTTGGAGCCGACATTTAGGTCAAACCCGCCAAGTTTCTTTAACGCCAGCTTCTCCTAGAACCAGCTTTCTATTTAGTAGCAATATTTGTTGAAGTATATTTAGTAGCAATATTTGTTGAAGTATATTTTAATATGTTAATGTTATCCAATATTGAATTTTTTTCTTGTATTGATATGTGACAACTTTCAATTATTTAAAATATAGCAAAGGTATGGTATTTTTTAATACATTAATGTTATCCAATATTAAAAACTTACTTTGGCATACAAGCACCTCTCTTAGGTTTGTGCTATTCAGAGAAAGGAAAATGCCATGTCCTCGCCTTAGCTCAAGTGAAGATTTGGGGAGATTTTTTTTTTCCCCTTTGAGGTGGTATGAGTTTGAAAAACTAATTTGTTAGTGGATTTACTGCTGATTGGTCAGCTTCTCCGAGTGAATGTAAGATCCAGAGGAGTCTTGAATGTTACTGAAACTCTTTATTCTGTATGCTGCAATTTTTGTTCAAGGGGTGCAAGAACCACTACAGTAGAATCTTTGATTATTTTTCTAGGTATGCACTTAGCATCTAGCTATTTTTATCGTAAGTATTGACTTAGGCAGTTATTGCTTGATGAGCAGCACCATGTTAAGCCTGCTGAATTGATTCATTCAGATATTAGGATGGATGAGGTCACACAAGCAGTTGAGAACCTGAAGAAGGAATGGAGCCAAGCAGTTACACAGCTTGAGGAGTGCATTGCTGCAATTGAATCCTGTGGGAAGATGGGGAAAGGGACAGAGGAAGCAAGTTCTCTTCCTAGGTTGAATGGTTCTGCACAGGATGCACTGCAATTGCTGAACTCACTGCAGTGCAGGCTTGATCTTTTGGCAGAGCAGCTACCCACTTTCGAAGAAGTGCAGTCTGGCCAGGCAACCTTAGGATCATGGAAGGAACAGTACCAGAAGTAAGCTATTCTTAGTTTTTCCCCCTTTTACTTGCCTTGTTTCTTTAGTTTTTGTACCAATTGATTTTGTGTTTGCAGGCTGCGTGCAAGCCTGAGGGGTGCTAACTTACAAGCGAAAGCAAACATTAGAAAAGCTGCTCAAGAAGAGGTGTGCGATTTTGCTTCAGCATATGCTATATTAATTTTATTGTTTACTTCCTGAGCAATGCGTCCTTCTCTATAATTTAAAGTACTCTCACTTTTTAATTGCTCTTTCTCTAGAGGGAACTTCTTCTGGGGGGTGGAGAGGAGTCTACCATCCGCAGGCGTAATCTCCAGTAAGTTTATTTCTATGAGGTCTTTTTTCTTTTAAGTATATGTTGGGCATAGTTAAGACGTTAGTTTCAGATTATGTTTGATAATCTCTTCAATTTCATGGGAGTTCCTTGCAAGTGTAGCACTTCGAAAAGGCATAAAAAGGCTATCACTTGTGAATTTTGGTTCTTGCCATAATCTAAACTATGAATTTGCTTGTGTTAGGAATTCTTCAATGTCATTACAATAACTATGAACTATAGTTCACTAAGGAATTGTTGTGTTAATTTAACCTTTTATATTATTTGGATAGGGGCCCCATCCCCTCAAACATCAAATTACACTGCACCAATGAATGAACCATCCACATTATATTTATTATCCAAGCAACACATGATTTCTGTGTGTACAGTGAACACTAACTACTAAATGATGTAGGACAAATTCTGGGATGACATCTGCTGCAGAAAATATCACTGAGAGCCTCCGTCGATCTCGCCAGATGATGGTTCAGGTTAGCGAGCCTGCGGATTTAATTGATATGTTGTATGCTATTGACTTCTTGCTCTTAAATTTGACACTAATTATTATACATGTTGACAGGAAGTGGAAAGAAGTGCAAATACCTTGGCATCTTTTGGTATGTTTTCCTGAGCTTCTAAGCTGTATACAAGAGGCTCACTTGTAGTTTTTTTATCCTTTTTTTTGGAAAGATTAACGTCATGTTTTGGTAACATCTCTTGAACAATATTTCTTCATCTTCTTATAATTATTGATGTGATGGGTCACAAACTCACAATGGAGAAAATAAAGGCTCGCTCATATATGTTTGGGGTGGCTGTAGTTGCGAATTGGAATTATTCTTTTTCTGCTATTGTAATGCAAGGCCAAGTTGCGAGCTAATTTACAAAATCATGCAGATGAATCAACAAGTGTTCTCAGGAAGGCTGAAGGTGAATATCAAGGACACCGCTCTTTGCTGATGCGGACGCGTGGTTTGCTCTCCACGATGCAACGACAAGATGTTCTTGATAGGTAGGTACCATTAATCTTTTATTCTTTTGTTGAGCTCAAAACTGGCTTCACTACCAGTCAGTGTATGATGTGGTCGTATAGTTTACGTTCTGGTTTTCCAGTCAAACAAAAGAACTGAAACAAATTGTAACTGATATACCAACCGTTATTGTGTTATGTATTGATTTCTTATCTCCAAGGGAGGTCTGCCAGTTGTAATGACAATTTTGTCTGGGTTGGGCCAATTGCTAACTAGATCTGTTCACCAGGGTCATCCTGACTATTGGCTTTGTCATTTTCTCCTTGGCGGTTCTATATGTTGTCTCAAGACGTATTGGCCTTTTGACACTGCAAAGGAAGCTGGCCGATGCCATCAGATCAGGTTCAATTTCAGCTGAAGACATTGTAGCAAAAGTTCAGCATGGACCAGCCCCAGCGGATCCTCGTACTGCACCTCCCATTTATGATGAACTGTGATCCACTTCTGTCCATGGTTTATACATGTAGATCTGTAAGCTTCACCATCAGCGGCTGTTTTGTACGCTAACCTTTGAAAAATCTAATTTCTTAGTAAATTTTTTTATCTCAAGTGATGTTGCCCAAAGAAGCTATGATTGTGCACTGATCAGCTGTCAGCCTTTCGAATTGGAATCAAAGTGGTCCGTATTTTCTTCGATATGTTCGGCTTCAGCATCGTTATGCCAGTGACTGAAAGGCAAGTTTTTACAGTCGAAATGCATTCGTCTTTTATTCTCTGCAACACAAAACTATGAGCTGATGTTATATTATTAGTTCCTGCCAATTACTTGATGTTCCAATTGGAAGGCACAATTTTAATGTGAAACATCCGGAGATCTCAACAGATGAGGACCACGATAAGCAGGTATCTCTTCGGTCGCTTTATATATCATCCCAACCTTCTTGCTAGATTGCTAGGATGGATCTACTAACGTCTTGACTGCACTACTTCCATCATTCCATGTAGCTGACGTGTTTTCCCGTGACACACGGTCTGCACTTGCATTCGCAAAACACAAACAGCTGGGCGACTATAGCCTGATAGCCAACCTTTCAGAATCTGAAATTCAGATGAGCACAGCTGAAGGCTTGAAGCTTTGGTTCTGTTCAGTGTAAATGAGCTCGAGCAGGCATCCATGCGTGATTGATTTCTCCCCTCAAACGGCTCCCCAGGGCTAGCTAGCTTGACGAACGAAGGAGCGAGTTAACTTGCACGGCCACCAGGACGGCCGTGCATGGTGAGCAGGCGCTGGACGTTGGTCGCCGCGACGCGCGCGCCGGTGGCGCGGGAGCCGCTGCCGCGGCACAGTCGCACAGCCGGTCGAGGCCGACGTACGCCACGACGTGGGCCTGCGGCGACACCTGCGCGTACCGCGAGAACCTCTTCAGGAATGCCTGCGTGCTCGTGTCGCGCACCGCGCTGCTGTTGAAGACTCGCGCCGCCCTCGAGTCGACGCTCTGCGGCCCATCAGGCTCGCGGCCCGTGGCAGCTTACTCCTCTCGTCGTTGGGAGCGATGTGCCTGTCCAAGTACGGTGACCGAGGCGACCGACGGCAGCGACAGCGCCGTCGCGCCGCCCTGGTTGCACGGCGAGGTGCAAAGGTCCGATCTTTGCTCGGTTAACTGAAGCATTGCGCAAGAAGCGGCATCCATGGAGATCATCACGATCGGTATGAAACGGCTGGGTTCTTGACCATACTCGCACGCAAAATAAGTCCCTGAAGTGCCGTTGTTTATGTGAGAAAAGAGGCAGTTTGTGGTGCGCAAAAGTTATGAACTCGAGATGTGAGCTTTCAGATAGCGTCCATTTGGCCTTGTCGCCTTAATTAATTGATGTCATGGTGATAAGTGCTTCAAAAGATTTAATGATTTGGGCCGACAGTGTGGTTGGGGAATCAAGACGCGAGGGTAGAGTTGGCCTTAATGGCATAATGGCAAACACAAAAGTGGAAGGCGTACTTTACCGATTGCCAATTTCCTTGCAGGCATGCCTCGCACTGGTATAATATTTTCTTGCCGGTTGGAGGACGCTATCGACTGCCACTTCGATGTGCTATGAGTATTTCTTGATGTACTTTGTGGTTGCGGACAAATCTTCTTTCTGATGATTGCGAGTTCGTAGTCGAATTTATGATGATATAATCGAGTAGGTTTTCGTACAGGTACGGTGTTTTCATCGTAATATTTTCCATTGTTAGCAGTCAACATCTGCAAACCATAATCGTTTTATCCAGGGTGAAGTTTTTTTTTCCTATTACATGGATGACGCACACAAACACGAACCACTACACATGCCGGTACATCCTTTTAGCATATGTCTATAGAAACGCACTCGAGATTCATATGTGACCAAATTTGGTTATGAAATTGGTTACTCCAGATTTAGGCAAGAATCAGCAAGAAATTCAACTAACCTCATGTTGATGAAGTGTTGCTGCAGCTGTGGTAACAAGCATTCTCACACCACACAAAAGAGCGGTTAGAAATCTCAAATATAGTTTCAAAAAGAAATAAGTTTATTTTACACTTTTTAACTTTTAAAAAAATTCATTTAACACTCTCAACTATTAAAAAAAATACTATTAGCACCCTAAACTTACAAAAATCGGGTTAATTTACACCTTAAGGCACTTTTGAAGAGTGGTTTTGCTGATAGGGATCCAACTTAAAGTGATTTTTATGATTTTTGCTATGTTGACAGCCATGTCATTGTTTTTTGCTGATGTAAATCCAATTGAGAGAAGGAACGATGGTGAGAAGAAGAAAGTCAATATACATGGAGAGAAAAGGTGTGACGACCCGGGTAATTAGCCCAGAGTAATTAACCACACGAATCTCGGCACAGTAGCTAACAAAATATCGGGCGTCACGATACTTTATCAGTTACTATACCATGTTCAGAGTGTTGCAACAAAACAATAATTAGAGACTGAAATGGGAATATATTACATTTCATGCCACTCAGGGCTTACATGTTCCAACTTAATTATACATCGGGTCCAAGTATAACAAAAATATCTTACAACGATCTCATCCCCTGACGACCGTCCAAAAGATAGTACTGTCTACCCAATTCTCTAGTTCTCCTGATTGTAGTAGTAGTAGTAAATATCTTCCTGAAGGGCCTGGTCCTGATCATCACCTTCAACCCACGCCTCATTGGCGGCTCCATCCGTCTCACCTTCTAGCAGAGGGGGAGTTAAGCAAGAGTGAGTACAGGAGTACTCAGCAAGTATTAATAGTAACAATGCAATACATGATTTTCTCTCAAATCCAACTCAACTCTTCCAAAGGACATCTCTTTCCTCCAATTACCTTTTTAATGAAAATATAGTTGTTTTCTTAAAGAGTTGTTCATTTTAGAAATTATGAAATCAACTACTAACACTGTATGTGAGACAGCCTTGGCTTCCATAGTCTCCAATCCAAGAGACTGGCATGAATTCAAGATTTTACCTTGCGCAGGTTTGTACCACTTTACCCATAGTGACACCCTCAAGTGATGCCCCAGAACGTTTATCGCTAATCCAATATTAGATCTCCACCTTGTACTCGAGCCGGGAACACTTATCCCAGGCTGTTCCCACGACTCGCAGGTACAGTTGTACTCCTGACCATCCGCCCAATGCACTCCATCTCGAAATCGGTGGTACATCAGGTGGTCAGTTAACTCCATCTCGAAATCGGAGCTACACATCCGGGCTTCAAATATACCGCCCCAAGTTGGTCCTGTCCCTCTGGGCCTCCCGGCGTGCCCAAAGGTTTGCCCTTAATTTACTTACCCAATGTGGAGATACTAATACCTTCATAGGATAACCTTTTCTGACTGCTTTCACACACTATGGTTGATACTGTTTTACGGCTCATTGCCCAGGTGTTAGTTTGTTTAACCTTATATGCTAGCCTATGTAGAGGACCCACCGGCATGACAAATCCTTCTCATCGGCGTCTTCTACCCACCATATTATTCACACTAACTATTCCATATCCCAAATGTCCATTCCAACAACATACTCGGGTTCCAACCCGCCAACTCATTTCTTTCCAGTCCACAACTCTGACCATGTCACAATTTAATGTTTTCCAATTGTAAAATAATTTTCAATGCAATGATGACATTTATGATACGAAAAGTAATTAGAAAACCTTTAATAAATTCATGAGCAAAGGGACTTGCCTGGTATAATAATGGAACATATGTCCTCACTCGAATAATGGGGTTGGTCCAGTTGATTCAAATATGGTCTTGAAATTAATTAAACTAATCTTACACGCTAAATTTTGAATCTGATTAATGGCGTCCAACCGATTAAGTAACAACAAGCTTAATTAATCCCATTGATTAGACCTTTTGATGTTCAGACTAACAGCTAACTAGTTTATCTAATCTAATTACAGATCGCGAAGAATAACCCCCATTCCTAATTTTTCTTCCTTCTCTTTTTCTCTTTTCTTTTCTCTTCTTCCCTTTTCTCTTTCTTTTCTTTTCTTTCTCTCCTTCTCTGGCTGAACAGACTGGCCTCTCTCCTTTTCCCCTCCTCTCAGCCACTTTTCTAAGGCGACTTCCCCTGGTGCTCCTCTCCTCCCAAGCGACACCGACGCCTCCCAGCTATCCCTCTCAGCGCCGGCCTTTGGCTCCTCTACTGCAGCAGCGCCTCCCTCTCCTCTCTCTCTCTCTCTGCCCGGACTGAGCTCCCCTTCGGTTCCAGAGTTTCGGTTGCTATTGGATCTTGAGCTGTGGCTAAAGATTTGCTACAAAGGTAAGGCTGTGGGGGTCAATGATGATCAAGTGCATGAAATCAATTGTGGTAAGGTGTGCTGAGACCAGTGTTCAACGAGAGGGTGAACTTCCGGGTACACGAGCATCCATTCCTCTACTGCCCTGATCTGAGACCAAGGGTTTGAAACCTGATCTACTCTTCTCTCTACTTGATCTACTCAAAGCACAAGCTACATTTACTCTATTTACTACTTGCTATTGCCCTTGGTTACTTGCTACTACTATTGGCTACTTGTGCACCTGGCTCGGTTGATCTGAGATGAAGATGAGGTTGGAGAAGAGGTAGCAGGCCTTGAGCTTCTTGCTTGGCCTCCTGCTCGATCCCCTCCTCTTTGCTCGATTAGGGTTGGCTAGGGGTTTGAGGTAGCCGATCTGTTCCTCCGGTATGGTGGCTCCCCTCGGCTGGGTCTTCTTCCTCCTCTGTCTCTTGCTCCCCTTGCTTCCTCCCTCTCTTTCGGCTAGCAAGGAGAAGGTGAGAGGAAGAGGACTTGCTGGCTTCAGAAGAAGTAGAATGGGGGAGAAGAGTGAAATGAGATGGCTGTGACTGAGCTATGTGTGTTGGCTTGGTCATATCCCTTCCTTGCTCCACAATTACCCTTCTACCCTTGGGTCCAACAATATCTCTTCCAAGGCACAAGGGCATTAATGTCTTTCTTTCATTCTATTGCAAAATCAGTTGCCCTACACCCTTATGCACACTGCCGCTTTAATCTGTTGCTTAATTACATGCTAAAGAACTGATTAGGAGATGATCTAATGCATTATCTTGATGGAATTTTCAGGGTCAATACAAAAGGAGTGAGACAGATGTCGATGATGTTGATGTTAATACCCTTGAATTGGATCCTCGTTATCAAAATTTGATGATGTAGCTGCCAATATGGTGAAAGCCATCTTGAGTAGGATCCAAGTCATCAAAAATGCTATTCAAAACTGTCTCAGGGTGTAAATTGATCCAGTTTTGTAAGTTTGGGGGGGGGCTTAATACCTGATTTTGTATTTAAGAATGTTAAATAGACATGTTGAAAAATTGAAGAATGTAAAATGAACTTATTTATTTTAAAAAAGAGGGTAAATAAGGAGTGGCACACACCATAGTCACGGGCTTCAAGCCGCAATGGAGCCATGTAGCTAGGTGCTTCAAGCCAGAGGTGCTCCTCCAACCCCTCGGTCCGCCGTGCGCCCATGCATTTGCCCAATTGCCTCGAGCCGGCGCCCACTGGCCACCGCCCAAGCCGCTAGGCCCAATGTCCCCTACATCAAATTGGGTCCATCCCACTACGCACCGGGTAGTAGTTGTAAAAAAAGCTCGGCGCTTACGATCTACTTAGCTCAACTTGCTTCTAGTCTCAATTCAAGGTTAGTTTAAGCTCTAAATGAGACGAGTTCAAGCTTAATTTTGAGCTCACAAGTTTCAACAAGTTTAGCTTGAATAACTTGTGAACCTCGGTAAATTTACGGATCACTTATTAAATATTACTATATGTTAACTCTTACCGAGCTCGAGCTTGAGCTCTTCTATTGTTGAAAATTAGTGTATATTGATTTGTTGATTGTTATCGAACTTACTCGAGCCTACTCAAACTTATGCCAAGCCAAGCTCAAACCTAAGTACAGACTTAAACCTCAACCCAAGCAAGGTTCAACATCCCGACGAAATTTTGTGAAATTTTGAATTTCGGTCCACTCCAAGATTCATAATCCCAACAGAATAATTTTTTTTCAAATTGCTACAATATTTTTCAGAAATTTTGGCTAATTTTAGCCAAAATTTTGTTTTTTTTGGACTGGGTTGGAAAGTTTCTAGATTGGATTTGATGTTTGTAGGACCGAAATGAATTTATACATATACAAATTATGTATAAGAGTTCACTAATTATGTATGGATCGAAGTACACCTGAGTTCAATCACCTACATTTCTTGCAATGGAGCCCATGGTTATATTTTTTTATAACGTCGGAAGATCGTTTGGTAGGTTTGAAAAGGACCAAAATTTTGGCAAAATTTTGCCAATTTCGACTGAAATTTCGGTTTTACTAGTTCAAAAAATTTTGGATTTGAATTTTTTCTTTTGATTTTTGTTTGGATTTCGTTCGAAATAATGAGACTTTGCTAAAATTTCAGATTCAAAAGGACGACGAGATGTGAACCAAAAACAAAATTTGAAATCTTGAACCCAAGCTCACTTGAACTTAAGCTTGATACTTTATTGAGCTTGCACTTGGGAGGCATGCTCGATCTTGCTCATTTACAGCGATAGTACCAGGACCAGCCCGGGTGCTACCAACATGAGCCCTAGCGCGAGTCCTGGTAACCACCTTTGGCATATGCCGCATACACATGCCAACATAGCCCCGCGGGACACACATGGCCCATCTCGCCGCTCAGCACCCTGTCCTCCAAGGCCGGTGGGACCAAGGTTACAAATCTCGTTTTTGGAAAAAATCTCGGAGGTGACCGAAATCCGAAATCTCGGCGAGATTCGGAAATTTCGGGCAAAATCCGGACAAAATGCAAAAACCAAATTTCAAATCCGGTTTTTTTTCAACCGGGAAATCCGAGATCTTGGGCGATGACGGTACCTGTGCCATGGGTACCCTGCCGCCCGAAGGGCGCTGGGTAATGAATCCAGGCTCTGGCCGGGGTCCCAAAGCCACTACCGGCGAGGAAAAGCCGTGAGCTACGACTCAAGTCGGGCGAATCCTCAAGAAGCGACAGATTTATTATGATCGAAGCGATTAAATGCTGGCCGTCGATATTGATGACGCGAAGCGGCACAAGTCCCCTACTCTCGCGATTTACCTACGAGCTGGCCAAAGAACTACGCCCACCACAGCAGGTGGCCGGGGCCACAAGCCCCACTCACCGCCACTTCATGCTTAATTAAGAGCACAAATCTTTTTCTTTTAAGCAACACGTAACTCTCCTCCCTCGCCATATAAAGGGGAGGAGCGAGCATGTAAGACAACTGACAACCGGGAATCAATACAATCAAACTCCACACGAACCGGAGTAGTGACGTCAAAATCAACCAAGATACATCTTGTGCTCACCCGAGTAAGTGCCGAGGAGAGGGAGCGGCACCCTCTTACCTATACAAATTATTGGCTTGCTCAAACACCGGCTACATGCCGCTGTAGGGGCTCAGGTGCACGACGTTGTCGCCATTTTCCCGCTTTAGCTTCCTCGACGGTTCTTTTCTTTCTCCGACATCGCCATGCCGAGAAGGCCGATCCGCTTTCGCCTCGATTGCCACCACCACTGGCGGACATGATAGTGATCGCCCGCTATACTCCGGCTGCGTCCACCGAGGACCCGACGCCTCACTGCGCCAGAGACTCCGGCCGAGGTCCCCGTGACGGGACCCGACGCCGGGCACGCCAGAGGCCCTATCACCCCTGCGATGCGCGGGCATCGAGCGCAGCGGCCGTGACCCGCCGCGACTGGCCAGGGCAATGGTCGCCATGTACCCGACGACCACCACTGGACAACTCCTCCACCACTCGCTTAGCTGGAGGAAGAGATAAGAATGCACCACGCCATCAGCGACCCGACACCGCAAGCAGCGCCGCTACCCCTGCCACGCCAAAGACTCTCCGCTAACACACCGAGGAGGATCACCGTCACCGACCTTCACGGGCGACGCGATTTAGCCGAGGTTCGAAGGCGAGCCGACAAGCTCCAGCCGACTGAGCAAGGTTTCGCTCACGCTTCCACTCGCCGGCAGCAAGGCCACAAGACGCCAGTCCACTACCACCGCTAGGGGATTGACGATCATCGCTTTTTCCCACGCCAAAACATCGCCAAGAAAGAAGAATGCCGCCCGCTGCAGATTCCCGAGCCAGACGATCCTGCAGCCTAAGGCTACCTACCGTAACCTCCGGGCCTGGTGGAGCGAAAGCGGCCGCCAAGAAGACGCTGTATGGCCACGGATCGCAGCTGCTCGGACGCCTTTCTTCGATGGCTCGCGCCGACGCCATCCGAGGCCGCCGGAGCGAAACAAGGGCGCGCTACCTTCCGACAACCCTGTGTATCAAGCAAGCACTTTGCACCAACGCTTTGGGGGACTTTAACGCGACGCCGCACTACCCTCCAAACGCGAAGAACGAGGAACGACTGACCCGGCCAGACGTCGCCGACAATACGCTTCGCTGGGATCGCAGCTTTCGAGCCTCGATGGCCCTGCCATTTAGCATTCGGTCGTGATTCGCACAAGTTCTCGCCGATTCGCGCCGGCCAACATAGCTGGCACGCAGGGCTACAAACCCCCAGGTGGTCGAAGATTACCGGCTCAAGATGCGGGGGAGCGACTGACGACTCTTTGTCATCCAATACCTCCCTATCTACTTATCGGATCAAATTTCGCATGGCTCGAATATCCTTCCGCCAACATCATCCGGATCAGGCCGACTCTCAAGCACCACTTCGCTGGCAACTCCACTCCAGGCACCTATGCGCCACCAGGAATTTCGATCTGAAAGGCCGCAAGCGCAGCCTGTGAGAGCCTCCGACTACATCCGACGCTTTTCTAACAAGGTAACGAGCTCCCCGACATCCGCGACGCTCGATGTCGTGGGGGGCATTCATCTACGGCACCACTTCCAAGACCCGTCCATAAATCGGTGCGAAGCGGCTCAGGACCACCAAAGAACTCCTCGATATTGCACTAACCACGCCGGGCGTAGGAGGCCGATGTCATCTTCGGACAGCAAAGTCGGGCGTAGGATCGCACCGAGCCCGCCCTCCTCCACCGCCCGACAAGCGTAAAGCGCCACGCAAACAAACCGCGAGATCGCCTCGTTGGGCGGGCTACACACCGCCGGGAAAGCCACAAGGCCGCAACTCCCGACCACTTCGGAAGCTGATGGAGAGCACGTGTCCGAACCACTGATACCCCGTCAGCACAAGTATCGGACCGCGGTCTCGCCGCTTTTCTTCCGAACCCCCACGACGCCACGGGCAAAGGAAAGAGGCAAGACTTCTAAGGCCACCATGAGATCGAGGCAGACGCCGGTTTCCCCCGAGACCGACGGCTGTGCTCATGATCTTTCTGACGCTAGCCACGCCGACGAGGCGCTAAGCTCGCCTCGCCGAGAGGTGTTCGCAGAAGCCCACCGCATCTAAATACCTTCGGGGTCTGAGTCCTCGATCACCTTTGATCGGCCGACCACCCCGACCACGCCCCGCAACCGGAGGTACCCGGGGCCATTGACCCCATCGCGGGAACAAAGCGCCGACTAAGGTGCTCATGGATCACGGCAGCAGCCTCAACATCCTTTACGTTGAGACCCTCGACGCCATGGGGATCCCCGCCGAGCCTTCGACTCAAGCAGAGCACCCTTTCACGCTGGCCGCTCTCGGCCGCCAAAGCCTTCTCAGGCAGTCGACCATCTGCCACGCTCGGAGCCCTAAGCTAACTTCCGCACCGAGACCCTCACCTTCGAGGTCGTGGATTTTCCGCCTCCTACCACGCCATCCTCGGGAGACCATGCTACGCTGGTTCATGGCGATCCCCAACTACACCTACCTGAAGCCGGAGATGCCCGGGCCGCATGGGTGATCATCAGAATCGCTGTTTTTCCAGCTCGCTTACGGCCAGCAGAAAGACAAGCAGGAAGTTGGCTTTGCGGTCGCCGTGATTCATCAGCTCGCCGGCCTCCGAAAGATTCCTACCGCCTCCCGACTCTAGCAAGTCCTGACGCTCCTTCAAGTCCGCCGAGGACACGAAGACGATCGAGGTCGACCCAGAGGACCCGACCAAAACCGCCGATCGACCACGCTCGCCAAATAGGAAAGCGCCGACTTCCTCCGCGCTAACCGGACGCCGCATGGAAGCCCTCCGACATGCCGATCCCGAGGGAAGTCGCCGAGCACTCTCGAACATCCTGGGCCTGGTTCTAGACTACGCCGCCAGCTCGCGCTCGCTTCGACGAAGGAAAGCGCTGTGGCCATAGGAGAGGAAATAGCCAAGCTCTCTGGCCGCAGTGGTTCATCAAAGAAGTTCGCCACCCGAGTGGTTAGCAAACCCTGTGGCTTGTAAAAAAGAAGACTGGAAATGGAGAATGTGTGTCGACTACACAAGCCTCAACAAGGCATGTCCGAAGATCCATTCCTCTCGCCTGATCGACCAAATGGTAGACTCCACCGCAGGTGCGAATCCTCGCCCTTTCTCGACGCTTCACTGTGGTACCACCAGATCGCTGATGAAAGAAGACGACTACCAAGAATCTCCTTCATCACCTCAGACGGTCTTCGTTTCACGTGACAATGCCGCTTGGCCTCGAAAACGCGCTACATACCGTAGATGTATGCGACTGCCTTCCGACCAGACGATCGCCGCATGTCGGCCGCATCGCCGACGATATCGTTGTCAAGATCAGAAGACCAAATGACATCATCGCCGACCGAGGAGACTTTCGCGAACCTTCGACGCCCAAGATCGCTTCCAACCCCGAAATGCGCTGGGTACCTAAGGGAAGCTACCTCGCTTCATCATCTCCGAAGCAGATCGGCTACCGACAAGATCTCCGCGATTCATGCTAAGGATGGGGCCGATCGAACTCTCAAGGGGGCCTAAAGGTCGACGATGCCTAGCGGCCCTAAGTCGCTTTCACGCCCCGCCTGGCGAACGCGCTTGCCTCTATACAAACTCCTCGAGGAATCCGACCACTTCACCGACGACGAGGCTCAGACGCCTTCGACGCGCTTAAAGGTTTTCCCCGACCACTCCCTCCAAGCTGGTCGCCTCGCCGGGCCGTAAGAGCCTCTCGCATTTACATTGCCGCCTGACCCTGTCGTCACAAGACGGGCACTTGTCGCGAGCGAGCGTAAGAAGCTGGGCGGGTCCTAAGATCCAAACCGGCCTACTACTATTAGCTAAGTACTCTCCGAGTCCAAGGCACTGCACTCCGCAGATTCGTAAGATGCTCTACGCAGCTTCGATCACTAAAAGAAAGTCGGGTACATCATTCAACCAAAGCACCACGTCAGTGTAACCTCCCTACCACTCTGCCGAGGTCATCCATAACCGCTGACGCCCGAAGAATTGCCAAGTGGGCACTCGAGCTCAACGGCATGACGATCCTATGTCCCCTGACCGCCGTGAAATCTCAAGTTCTAGCCGACTTGCCGCCGAAAGTGGATCGAAGCCCTGTGCCCCACTTCTCCGCCAAGACCCCGAGCATCGGACGATGTACTTGACGGTCCTTCACCAAAACGGAGCCGGGCCGGTCGCCATTCTTTCACCACTCGGGAACAAGCTTCGCACGTCATCCCGGCTACTTTTCGACGCAACCAACAACGCCGAGTATGAGGCCCTCGTTATCGTCCAGATCGCCGACGACTGAGCTCATGGCCATGCATGGCGACTCAAAACCGGTCGCCGATCAAGTCATGAAGGTCGCAGAACCTCGCGACGACGGATGGCCGCCATCGCCGAGGTACGCAAACCGGAGCGTAAGTTCAAAGGATTTGAGCTCCATCATAGCTACGCTGCGGAACAACGGAGAGGCCGATCACCTGGCTAGTCCTGGCCCTGGGCAGAGGGCCGTCCGCCGGAATTTTCGCCCTCGACTCCACACTAAGCATCCATCCTGACCGATCGCCTCGGACGATCGCCAAGCCGACCCGACAAAGGCTGAGCCTGGTCGAGTCTGGTTGCAACGCCCCGTGACCAGCACCGATTGAGGGATCCCTTCATCGACGGTCGACCGACGGTTCCTCTCCTCGACGACTCGATCGAGGCCCGCCGCTCGCTTCGCCGGGCAAAATCTCAGACGATCGGCAACGACCTCTGCTCGTAAGGAGCCCCTCCTAATCCTCCGTATGTGTCCTGTACCGACTAAGGAAGAGAGCTTACTCCGCCGACATCCACGGGCTGGATTTGGCGACACCACGCTGGTCATTTCGAGCCTGGTCGGGAAAGCTTTCCGACAAGGTTTCTATCGCCGATCGCCGTAGCCGACCGAACGGATCATCCGACGCGCGGCGGTGCCAATTCTTCGCTTCTAAGAACTCACCTCCCGCCAAGAAGCCCTCCAAACGATCCCTATCACCTGGCCCTTCGCCGCTTTGGGGACTCGATCCGTCGGGCCCTTCAAGAAAGCGCCCGGGGCTTCACCCACCGTTGGTTGCGATACAAGTTCACCAAGTGGATAGCCGCCGTATCACAACAATCACTTCAATACAGTAAATGACTTCATCCGCAATATCGCCTTACAGTTTGGAGTCCCGAACTCCATCATCACCGACAACTAACGCAGCTTCACGAAAGGAGTTTCGAGCTCATGATACCTTCAAGATCCTGATTGGGCGGCCGCCGCCCACCCACGAGCAACGCCAAGTCGAACGCGCGAACGGCATGATCCTCCAAGGGCCTGCCGCTAATCTTCGATCGATCAAGAGGTACGCTGGACGCTGGCGCCGAGGTACCTCCCACTTTGAGCTACGACCACTCCCGACCCGGCCGACCGGGTTCACGCCGTTTCTTCCCGCATTCGGAGCGTAAGCTTATCTTACCAACCGATTTGACTACGGCGCTCGGCGTTCAGCCTTCGAGACCTCGGGCTCGAGTCCCAGAAGACGCTCGTCGACCGCCGATGAAGCGAGATGTCGCCGCTGCTCGCCACCAAATACTACAGACATCGCGACGCTACTACCACGATCGCAAGGTTAGAGGGCGAAGCGCTCAACGCAGCGACCCGTTCTCGCGCCAGTTCAGCCCAACAAAGGCAAGCACAAGCTCTCCTCCTGGGAGGGCCCTTTCATCAGAGTAGAGGTCCTTCGACTCGCACTTACCGGGCCAAGGATCCCGATGGCAACATCTTGTCAAACGCCTCGAACATTGAAAAGCTAAGGCGATTCTACCTTAGCTCCTTTCTTCTACCTCGCTCATTACCATGTTCACCTTTTACCGGGCCTACGCCAGAGCATTTTTTCCACTGCCTGGTCGACACCGCTGCTCAACCGCCATTCTCTACCCGATCATTCGGTCTTCTTTTCTTTCTTCCAACCCGAAGTACCACGGCCTTCACTTCACAATGCCATGGGCGGGTATCTCGCCAGTGGAAAAAAGAGACAGAACACAGATGGTATACGCCTGTTCTGGGAACTAACGCCGCGCTTAAAACCCGCTTTTTCCTACTTTTTCTGAAACGCCGAACATGTCGATCATCGGCTCGCTGGTCCCCCGCACTCCAAGAACCATGACCCCTGATGTCTTACCGCAACAAACCGAAAAATAGCGAAAATACATGTAAAACCCGAACACCTTTGTTTTCTTCCAATTCAACGGCTTACATTCTTAGAAACAAGAAAGTCTAAAACCAAGAAAGCTTTTTCTCGCTTAAGTGGTCTTCCTCACAGTTGATCTCCTGATTTATCGCCCTCTCAAGTTACGCCGGCTTTCCGCTCAATTTTTGCCGACGACAAGACAAAGAAAATAGCCGGGTCATTTGAAACCCGCAGCAGAGAGCTCCCTGATCCGCCTCGACGCACCTTCAAGAAGGGTAGGCAGCTTCTTCGCGGTGTGACTCTATGGTTCCCTGGAGCTTGAGTCCGACACAGGGGACCGCGTCGGAGAAGTGTACGGCAAAGACGATCGGGCGATCGGCGGCACGATCATCGGCGCAGCCTAGATGTCATGCACGACCCAGTTCTCGGAAGGAGAAGGAGCGCTGGGGAGGACGGCGCTCGCTTCTCAATTGCTCAGCGCCATGGGCGGCGTTCCTCAGCCCGACGACCGCGGTTTGTCGCGCTCGGGCCTTCGCTTCCTCCTCCGCCTCCCGCCTCCAGCAGCTCCTGGGCCAACCTCTGTGTCCGACGGCCGCCACTATAAGACGGGCCAAATTGCCGCCTAATCCCTCCTCATCCTCCGCCTCGCTGAAGGGAGTCCTGGCCGATCTCATCTGGCTTGGGTTCTCATCCTTGAACGGGAATGAGAAAGCGAGGCAGCCATAAAAGCAAGTCGACAATTGCCTCAACGCTGAATGAAGTCCCATTACCACCCTCCGCCTATTTATAGGCGATCCGGCCAAACGAGCGACGCTACGGGATACCCGCCAAAGATTCATGACGATCGCACCTTTTCAAGCCGGTCGATGGCGAGAAGCCGGCGCCAGCAAGCGACGCTGAACCAAGCACCGCTTAATTCGTTGGAACAAAAAACCTCGCCACCACAAAGAAAGATAAGTGATTACCTTCTTCTACACACTCGCGACATTCCTTCAAGTGGCGCTACGGCAGAATAAACAAATCCGCCCCGCCCCACTGGGCTACAAGAGTCCCGCTGGCTCAAGCTGACACAACCAATCGCTGTCCTCCCAAGACGGCCAAACTTTCACTAAAAGTACTTACGCCATACTTCCGGCTACAAGCATTACGAAGTAGTGCTTGACAAGAAAGGAAGTGCCTACAGTCTAATTCCACGACGGTCAGAACAGCCTCCCACTGAGCTGCTTTCGATTTCCTAACTTTCTAACTGCAGGATACACACACCGACCTATGCCCGACTCGTGGTCCCTAAGGCAAGAGACGGCGATGATATCCACCACAAAGAAAAATGGGCAAGAGGTGAGGACAAGGCGAAAGCCCTCAATGCCCCTAGTTGGGCTTCTGACGACGACTCCAATCGCCTTTAACTCACGTCCGATCACACCTCACTCTCCCGCAGTAACCTCCGCGACGGGCAGCCACCGCACCTTGACTGAACGATCCAAGGTCCGGATACGGATCGAGTAAGGAAAGATTCTTTATGGATCGCCTTCACTGGGTCTGACGCCTGCCGCCGGATTGTTCCGCTAGGGACTCTCGCGAGGGGCCTCTGTGTTCCACCCGATCACTCGCTAGCCCCACGAGGAGCGCGCCGAGCCAACGTAAGGCAAGCGCCAAGCTTTCACTTCTCCTGGTCCCCCACCACGGACGGGCGTGAAATGGGACTCAACACGGGCGCCACGTGCTCGCCAGTATGACAGCCCATCAAGGCCTACCGGGCGGCACGACTCGGCGCCATGTTCGCCAGATGACCTGCCAGCCGAAAGCGCCGGCAAGACGTAATTATGGCGCCGACGACCAGCCCATCAAGCGCTACTCGGGCGGCCGACCGGGCGCCACGTGTCGGCCAGGGCTAATACATTGGGCCTAACACGCGCGCTTACGTGCTCGCCAGTATGATCAGCTTCATCGCGCGTCGGGCGGCACTCCGGGCGCCATGTGTTCGCCAGTATGACCGGGCCAGCTGAGCGCCCGCAGATTTACCATGGCGCCCCGACGAAGCTTCATCATACGCCGGGCTGACCGGGCGCTTCACGTGGTTCGGCCAGGGCGATTACCACTTCGCCGCGCGCTAACACGGGGCGCCACGTGCTCGCCAGTATGACATTGCCCATCGCGCGCTCAAGGCACGACCGCGCCACGGTCACCGCCAGATGACTCACTGGCCGCATACCGGGCCGACCTGAAGGCCACGCGCTCGCCAGTATGACAACATCAAGCTACCGGCGACGACCCGCGCCATGTGTTCGCCAGTATTCAACAACGAGCTGCCGCAGACGACTCATGGCGCCCGACGACTAAACATTGCGGCGGCCTGGCGGTGGAAGCGCCACGCGCTCGATGCGCACGATACTGGCCACACATCCGCCCCTCGGACCACCCTTGACACAAGAACGGCTACGCCGGCACAGATATATACCGCGACGGACTTCCCGATACCGCAAAGCAAACGACTGCTAGCATGAACCCCCGACTCGCTTCCGACCAGCTCTGGGCCTAGAGACTCCACTCAAGGCCACAAGACCTTGGCCGAAGACTCTTCCCGACCAAACCTCGCTGAACTCCCCCGACCGCTCTCCACCACCTGGGGCTCTGGTTAGACTCCACCGGGAAGGCCACAGACCGGCCGGAGACTCGATCAAAGCTAAGTCGAACCACGTGATCACTAAGACGGAACAAGACCCCCGGCACTCCTCCGACCGGGCACGGGGCTCTGGGCCATCGACGGTACCCAGTGCCTATGGTACTCGCCCGGAAGGGCGCTGTGGTCGAATCCAGCTTGCCGGTCAAGCCCAAAGCCACTACCGCGAGGAAAGCCGTAGCCATGACCAAGTCACGAAACTCGGAAGAAGCGACGATGATTTATTATGCGATCGAAGACAAATGTCGGGCCGTGATATTGATGACGCCGCACAAGTCCCCTACTCAGATTTACTACGAAGCACAAAGAACTACGCCGACCAAAGAATAGGCAGTAGCCTGGCTGGCCATCCCATCACCCGCCACTTGGCGCTTACTAAGAGCACAGCCCTTTTTCTCTTTTTTGCTAACACGTAACCTCCTCCTCGCCTATATAAAGGAGGGAGCGAGCATGTAAGACAATCTGACAACCGGAATCAATACAATCAAAACCCACACGAACTCGAGTAGGATCGCTCACCAACCAAGATACATCTTGTGCTCACCCGAGTAAGCCGTCGAGGAGAGGGAGCGTGCACCCCCCTCTTACCTATACAAATTCATTGGCCGGTGCTCGAAACACCGACAGGCGAAATCACCGAGATCTCGGTCCACATTGAACCGTCCGAAAAATGGTCCAAAACACGTCAAAAAATTTTGAAATTTTTTTTGGATGGTTCTCAAACATCACTAATGTTCCCATAAAAATTTGAGATGATGATCAAGCATGATGAATTTTTTAAAAATCTAACAGTGGTAAAGTCGTGATAAAAACCGTATATAAAATCAGTTTTTGATTTTTCAAATGTAACAAATGAACTTCAAGTCATTTGAAAAGTTTTATATATGTTCATATGTATTGAGGGAGGTTCTTTCTTTGAAACCACCTGCAGTTCTGAGGGAGGTTCTTTCTTTGAAACCACATGCAGTTTTGAGTTTTGACCAGTAAGAAAAGATCTATTGAGCTCTACTCCAGGTTTGGTGATATGAAGTTCAAGGCTGACCTAGCATGACGTGCATGCGATTGAATTGATGAAGGCCTGATCAATGCCATATATACATAGTTGAGTTAGTACTGTACCCATTTATAAATACATGTTATCTTAGGTTTTAAATTTTGTTTTTCAATATATGTCATTCAATAATTTTGAAATGGTTTTTGTACCACTGTTTCCACTCCACTTCTCTCTCATAGTGATATACAGATTGATTCCAACTATCAATGTTAGTATCAGATATCATTTCTCTCTGCTGTTTCAATGCACTAGAAAAGTTCCTATGTATTAAAAAAAGTTAAAACCACTTTAGAAAATTTTGAAATTTTTTGTGAATGGTCCTAACACATCCATAATATTCCCATAAAATTTTCAGAAGATGATCAATCTTAAAAAAATTTAAAAAGTTCAAAAAGTCCTAACCGACAAATTTTGTTCTTCCTTCGGGTTCAAGGTATCTTGTGATGTAATCAAATTTTACTTTAGCTATGATATGATACTTAAATACTTTGACCAATCTATTTCATATTGTTTTCATTAGTTGTTTATTTAAATTGATTAACAACTTGTTAGTCTCTAGGTTGAGACATAGTGTTTGGATTAAGTCGATTGATCTATAGCAAATAGTGAAACGTATGCTACGCTAATATTAGCCTTATCACGTGACTGGTGAATTGGTGAAAAAGGTAGTATTGCACGGTAGGGTAAGAATGATTTTAGTATAAGTATTCGATCATAGATATTACTTATTGATTTGCTTGCTAGTGAACCCAGCTCAGCGTAGACATGGGCAACAGGTTGGGCTTTTTGGGGCGGTATGTGGCAAGAGACGCATGCGCATGGGCTGGTCCGGCACAGTCTAAGGTCGAGGAACCCGACTAGAGGGGTGAATAGATGGTTTTAAAACCCTCTTTAGCCAAAAGCGTAAATCAAAATGGTTTTGTCTAATTAAGGCCTAAATCAACTAGTCAAACTAAATGCACCAACAAACTATGTCTATATCAAGGTTTGAAATCTCAGGTGACAAGCAATCAATTCAACTCTACAAATGTAAATGAGTCGAAGGAAGCAAACCAAAAGATGACATGGTCTTTTTACTGTGGTGTTCGGAGACTTGCCAGTCTCCCCTAATCCACGTTGAGATAAGCCTGGACGAATTGGACTGGCTCTACGAATTAAGCAAAGCACCTCGAATCCACTAGTGGTAGCTCTTTTTCCCTCCAGGTAGGTAAGCTCCAACCTTCACAACACACAAGGCCTTCTCACTAGCTTCTTGAGAAGATCACCAAACCACGATACCTCCATGCCATCTAGATGTTGTCAAACACCAAGAGCAATAAGCCAAGTCCATTGCTTGACCCTCACAAAGTGCAATATATACACAATTGGATACTTAATCCACCTCTAGAAGCAACACATGTAACTAGAGATTTTTCTCCTTGCTCACAAGGTGCAACACATGCACAATTGAGAGGAGAAGTTCACACTAGCTCAAGAGAATAAAATAGAATGCTAAAACATCTCACACACAAGAAACTCTAGCTCAAATGCCTCTCAAATCTATCAATAATTACTCTATGATGCGGCCCCGCTTTCAATGCAGGTCGAACCTTATGGTTGCCCGGATGGTTGAATGCTGTTAATGAGAATAGTAATTCTCTTTTCTTAACAATAGGACCTGGGGATTTCTTGGTTCATCATGCTATTGCTCTAGGTTTGCATACAACTACATTGATTTTAGTAAAGGGTGCTTTAGATGCACGCGGTTCCAAATTAATGCCGGATAAAAAGGATTTTGGGTATAGTTTTCCTTGTGACGGCCCAGTATGGCGGTACTTGTGATATTTCTGCTTGGGACGCGTTTTATTTGGCAGTTTTAAGGATGTTAAATACCATTGGATGGGTTACTTTTTATTGGCATTGGAAACACATCACATTATGGCAGGGCAACGTTTCACAATTTAATGAATCCTCCACTTATTTGATGGGATGGTTAAGAGATTACCTATGGTTAAACTCTTCACAACTTATCAATGGATATAATCCTTTTGGAATGAATAGTTTATCGGTATGGGCGTAGTCTTTGCTATCTAATGTATGCTTCAAATGAGTGTGAGAGCAGCTTTTAAAACCTCCATACTCGGTCTCTTTTATAGCCCCCTCAAAGAAACTAGCCGTTTGGAACAAAATCATCTCAAAAAAGAAAATTCGTACATTCCTAATTCCTAAATTCAGATATTCCTAATTATCCAATTCAAATATTCCTAATTAATAAATCTGGACATTCTCAATGATAAAAAAATCATAGCCGTCGTAGAAGGAAAATTAGGACATTATGAATTCACACATTCGGACATTCCGATTTCGCTAATTTGGACATTTCGGATCCTATAATCCAAATCGGCTCCAAGACACATTCTACTAAAATGTCCTAAAATCAAATTCAAATTGAAAGTGCATCTAGTCCCCTAAAGAAGTTTTGGATGATCAATGACAAACGATTAAAAGGACTAATGCATTCAATGAGTTTGTGAATAGGTAATAGTCTCGATGTGAGATCATCTATGGATGATGGATACCCTAAAAAAGGAAATTGTAATATAAATATTCAAGTATGGGCCACATGTCCACTTATTACAATACTCGGTCCAACGACCGGACACAAAACAGCGGAAACAAAAGCAAAACGAAGCGAGCGAACGCCACAACGCCACAGGCGACGACTAGGAACGCAACTAGTCCTCCTGGCAATCCTCTTCGAAGAACTCCTCCTCTTCCTCGGCATCTTGGAAATTATCTGATGATTACAATGTTGGTGTAGCACGTGAGTACAAAAGTACTCAGCAAGTCGGGAAAGTATGATCATGTGGGGCTTTCCAAAGGAAGCTTAGTAGGGTTTATTTGCATAAAGCCACATTTTATTAAACCATACTTAAGTAATAAATTTCACAAAGCATCTTTTATAATTCTTTTGAATAATGGAATTATTTAGTACTATAGTGAGGTTCTATCCACCATCACTAGTATAAAGGCTCTATCCGCCAACAGTTAAAAGATCAAAGTTAATCAGGTGACTCCATCCGTCAAATGTAAAACAGGTTCTATCCACCTGGTTGGCTCTATCCGCCAAACAACATCCGAGAGTTCTAACCACTCCCGAACCCCAAAACAAACACTTTTCAGTTTTAAAAACAAAATCAAAGTTTACCAATATGAAAGCATTCTTCGCTTTGCCTTTGACCGTAGGCACGGCTATTCGAATAGTTTATACTCTGCAGAGGTGTACAACTTTACCCACACGACACGATCATCTCCTAATGCCAAGCTATTAACACACTTCCTTTGGTGTGCCGGCAGAGAGATCGTGACAAGGCCGTTACAGTGTATCTACCTAGCTAGACCCACCCGCTGAGGTTTCACCGCTGTTAGGGTTCTCTCCACCCAGTACAGAAGCCCCCTCTTGCGCCGTGTGAGAAAAACAACAACAACAACAATGCCTCCTTCCGGCGCTCACACAACAACCGAGTGGTGAGTCTAAACTAGGCTTCTACAAATTAGTGGGCCAGGTCGTACCATTATAGACATGTGGTAGTACGGTATTGCTTAGAATGAATAATCACAAGCGTCGGTCCTTACATGACTTGGGGCGGTACTTGCACAAGACAAAACGTGCTCCAACCGCACTCACCCGACAACCAATCCGCCCAAGTCCAAAACATTTTCCTTTTCTTTTTATTTTAGAAAACAGTACTAAAATCAAAGTAATAACCTTCAAATCACTTTTGATAACATTCTTTTCGAATAATCCCACCCATGGGTTGCTTTTATCGGAAAAGGTCCTAAGCAATTCTACCGAACTAAGTAGCAAAGGACACCATATAACATAAGCATGGCATAAACAATGTCCTAAGGTTACAATGGATACGATTAACAATGTCAAGGAGGAATCAACAATATCGGTATAACTAACACTTATATTTCACATATTTCATTAAACATAGCCATGCAACTTTATAAACAATTTAAATCATTTTGCAAACATAGGAGCAAAGTGCATCAAGGAGACTTGCCTTCTGTCCCGGGTAGGTCTTCGTACGCGGGAAGTTCGGCGGCGGAATCGGCGGTCGCGGCGGGATCGTCGACTACACGCAAAACGAGGCAATAAATAAATAAAAGAAAATAAATAAAATCTAAAAATTACAAAATTAGTACTGGCAGGTAGATCTTGATTTTAGATGAATTTAGAAACTTGAACGGAGTCAATCGGAGTTCGGACGCAAAAGTTATAAGCGTTCGAAGTTGGAAAATGATGGAAAATCAAAGAAAAGAGAAAAGTTACTGTTTGCTACAGTACCTCGCGAGAGGTGTTCTTCCAGAACCGAACCAAAACTACAGAGAACACTTTGCTCCCAAAAAAAATCGATTTTGGCCTCATTTTCGCATGGAATTGAGTCAAATAAAAACCTAGGATCACTAGATTACATCCTTAGCTACACCTAGGAGGAAGGAATTGAGCCAAACCTTGCTAGATTGGAAGAAATCGATGACGAACGGAGGTGCGGCCGAAAGCACCAAAACTCAAAATTCGTCGCCCGCGGTTGAGAAATCCTAAAATCAACGATTGGGTTAGAAGCTAGACTCATCCACGGTCCCAAAGAACCAAGTGGCAAGAAGAATGGCTCACCGGAGAGAGAGAAACAACGATGAACTCGAAGAACACCAACAATGGCAACCCGTGGCGGTTTTCTCGATCTCACGGGCAAATGGATGGAGTAGAGGGAAAAGGGATACACCACCGGAACCGGGACTCTTATAGGGAGAGAATGGAGGCGGTGGTGCGACGTTTGGACGAGAAACGGATGAGTTAAAGCCATTTTAGTGGATTTCGGTTTCTCTTGAATGGGGCCGTTTCCGGTGAGATTAGCGGCGAGGGAAGGTGGGGAATTGGAAGAGCTCGCCGGCGCGGATCCAACGGAACCGACGGTTCGCATTTTGGAGTTAAATTGGAGGAGTTATGAGCAATTGAATCCAAGCCCTAGCCATTGAAGCACTTGCAAGCTCTCTGTAACCTGAGTTGGCTGGAGGTTGAAGAAGGCTTGAAAGTGCGTCTAGGCACTTATGTTGTTTTGGTGATTAATGACAAATGATTAATGACAAACGCATGTAATATCAATCAATGTAATTGTATAAATATTAACTTAGTGCTTAACAAATGACAAACCTCTAATATATTTATATTGTTATGAGACTAACATGTTTATTGCCTAGTTGAATATTAGTCTCATCTATTTTAGAGGAAAATCAATTGGGATGGTTAAGCAAAAATGAGGTATGCAATCTCGGTATTCCTTCCATATTTGTCATTGCATTCCTCTTTAGCAAATGCATATTGAACTCTAAGTAACTTGTTGATTTCATATGTGCACATTGATTCATGTCATAATTGCTTGTGCATATATATATATTCATTTGAGTTCATTATGTGTTTTGTTTTTAATATGCTTGTGTTAACTAGAGTTAAACTTCATTGCTTCATATTGACTTGGTGCATACATGTCTTAGTTGTATATCTTCTAATGCACCTCTCCTAGTGAAGTTTAATCTAGAATTGGATCATCATTTACTCTCATTCCAAATATTATTTGCACATGTACAATTCATGTATATTCTATCATGTGTTTCATTTAAGCAAAGTATGTGATCCTTGCCTTGATTTAAATGATTCATCTTATTGGCAATTATCTCTCTAAGTGCATATAGATCAATCACATATTCATCATCTTGCACATAGTAGAGAACAATTCTTATGTCAAGTGTTTCGTTGATATCATGCCTATTTATATGAAACACTTGTTGTATTTCATCTCATTCATTTAATTCTAATTCATATCTTTTTGAGCTTGTGGGACTAATGTGTTTCTTGAGTGCTTTGATAAGAATTAGGTCCCAAAGCGTGTGTATGATGACCAAGTGGTTTGAAAGGATGATAAGCGAGTCAAAGTCAACAAGGACGATGGTGTCACCAACTTGGTGAGGACTAAGTCGGATTCGACTTGATGGAGGATCGTCTTGGTGATGATCGAGGTCAAGGTCGAGAGGACGAGAGTCTCATGAGGTGAAGCGCGTTGAGGTTGACAAGACGAAGGGCATCATCAATCTTTGTGGAAGCGTCATCATGCACCGTGCATCCGGAGGAAGTCGGCATGTAAGCTTAGTGTAAGACTTAGATTTTGTGTTAAATTTGAGTCTAAGGATTGCCGTACTATTAAGAGGGATGCAATCGTTGAAATTACTTAGACATGTCTCAAGTGCTCAAAAGTGGTCTATCCTTGTCTAAGGTTGAGAAACCCAAGTCACACTTTGTTCACCTAGGTGTAGGTGGGTTGGTGTGAGGGTTAGAAGTGTTGTTAGTTTCGGAAAGTGAGAATTTGAGGTCACCTTGTGGATTCTTTGTGAAATCTGATTTGATCCTTTGGGATTTGGGTTTTGAGACCTTGTTAGTTGTGTAGCCCTCGTTCTTAGCTTTAGAAAAGTCGAATTAAATGTCGAAATCGGTCCGTGATCAAAAGTTATGCCGTTTAGTCCATTTGCTGCGTGTCTGCAGGAGATCCGGAGTATCCGGACATTTAACCCGAGTCTCAGGGTTATCCGAGATATCCGACAATCCAGGTCAGGATGATCCGGAGTGTCCGGAGTTAATTATCCGAGTCTCGGGTTGACCGATTGTCCAAAGCGGCTAGTTTTGGGGTTCCTCTATTTAAAGCCCCTTCTTGCCCACTTCAAAGTAGCCGTTGGGGATGTTTTCTTGGGTATTAGAGGTGTTCTTTGTGAGTGTTTGAGTTCCCCAATACTCCTCCCTACTCCTTAGATCTTAGTGATCCCTTTTGTGAAGGGTTGGGTAGTGGAGAGGTGTTTGGATTGAGGATTGATTTGAGGAATGGAGATGGTTTCCTTGGTGCTTTGAGGTGTTTTCTTAGTGATCTTGAGCTCCCAAAGCCCCTCTAACCCTAGATCTTAGTGATCCCCTTTTGAGTGAAGGGTTGGGTGTGAGAGTGTGTAGTGATCGGATTGAGTGTGATTAGTGTGTTGAGCACTTGAGGTGGACTCTAAGTGAGTTCTTGGGAGCATTTGTTGCTCTTGGAGGTTGAGGTCTCCTAGGACGGCTAGGAGTTCTTGGGTGAGCTTCAAGCTTTGTGTGGAAGGCCATCGAAAGTTTGTGAAGGCCGATTCATCCTCATGAAAGGAATCAAAGAAGTGAAGACAATGAGTGCATTGTGCAACCTGGGAGGAAGAGGGTTGAAAGAGACCCGCTCAAGTGTGGCCAGCCGCCTCAGCGGAGGACGTAGGATCCCCTCGGGATCAGAACTTCGGGATAAAATCTTCGTGTCTCCTTCTTTATTTCGGTTTATCCTCTTTGCTCATCAGCTTAATTTGCTTTCGATTCTTGTGATTATTTTGATTAGATTGCATCTCTCATCTATTCTTGCTTGTATACTTGATTCATTGCGAGAGTAATTTGTATCACTAGAATCAAAGAAGCGCTTCAATTTATTGTTTATTCTCATTACTAACCAGGAAACCCGGAGTATCCGGTATATTAATCCGGAGTATCCGGATCAAATATCCGGAGTGTCCGGGTTGACTGTCTCGGGTTGAATTGTTTAAATTGCAAAACTTAATTATTCCAATTGCTTCCGCATTATCTCTGATAGATTAGTTTAAATTGGGTATAATTCTTTAATCGCCTATTCACCCCCCCTCTAGGCCGACATCCCGGTCCTTTCAAGGCTCCTATTCACTTGACACGTGGCGACTTCCTATTGGTTCTCCTTTACGCAATTAATTCGCCCTAGAGAAAAATAAGGAAAAATGGCCAAAAAGTTTCGAAAAAATTCCTAGAGCCATTTTAGATTATTTGGGACTCAATAAAATTGGTTTGGTTGAATTTGGATGTTTTTTGTGGAATTGGATATTCGGGCGCGGATCGCAGGCATTAAACAAAAGTCGCGCGAGATAAAATAGAAACGGAGGTCCAAAAATCCGGGGAATGATCCCTAAAATCATTTCGGAATATTTGGAACATTTTAGAAGTGGTTTGGAGATTTTTGGAGCATTTTTGGACTCGGGTGAATTTTCGGTACCGACGGGACTGGAAAATCCGATTTTTCGATCGGAGGGGAATTAATTCCCGATTTTGGAGGGAAAAGGATGCCAGGTTAATATAAACACCAATGAAACTCCAAATTTTGAATTTACTCTAGTTAAATTAGGTTTTTCTCCAGAAAGCGAAAATGGGGATGTTACAGAAATGATAATGAAAACGGTTTTATTTCAATGTATTTTACACTTTGAGTCATAGGAATATCGTACTATTAAGAGGGATGCATTGTAGTTGATGTAGAATTAGTCTCTATGCTCAGATGAATAATAGCTAGTTGCATTTGAGAGACACGAAGTCACTGCACTTGCACCGGAATGATTTCCTTTGAAGTTCAGGTCGGACATTCCGATCTTGGATCGGAAGTTCCGACACGATCAGACATTCCATGCATAGTTGTGCCTGAGTCTGAAGCCCCTACAACAGATCGGACTTTCCAATATTTCAAGTCGGAAGTTCCGATGCGTGTTGAAATCGAAAAGGGTGCTCTCTATTGAGTTCGAACTTTTCGATATTTCAAGTCGGAGGTTCCGATGCGTTTAAGTTCTATTATGGGAACTCTCTGTGCGCTTCGGATGTTACGATTTAGGAATCAAACATTCCGATCTGGACTTAGTGAAATTTCTTGAGAAAGTTTCTTAGAGGTTTCTCTCTGTGAGCTTCGGAAGTTCCGATCGTGTAATCGGAAGTTCCGATGCGTCTAGTTTTCGACCGTTGAGATTTTCCAAGTTCTGGAAGTTTACACATATCGAAAGTTCCGATGTTGTGATCGGATATTCCGATACGTGGCTGAGTGCTGGTATAACGGCTAGTTTTGAGCCAAAACTATAAATACCCCCCACCCTCTCCATTTGAGAGTTACACATCTTATTGGGCTGAACTTGTAAGCTTGAAGAGTACTTTTCAAAGCTTTCTTGAGTTCTCCTCTTTGATCTTAGTGATCATCTAGAGAGTGAGAAATAGAAACGAGATCTAGTGCTAGAGAAAAAAACGAAAGTCATTCATCTTGAGCATTAGAGAGTATCTCCAAGATCACACCACTTTGCATTTGTTACTCTTGGAGGTCGAAGGACTCCTAGACGGCTAGGCGTCGCTCACGAGTTCCTGAAGAGTGTGGGACGCCGTGAGAAGTTTGTGAAGCTTGATTTCACCTCCGAAAGGGAAGAAATCAAGAGTGAAACTGAATCTCAAGTGTGACCGAGGTTTGGGAGGAAAGGGTTGAAAGAGACCTAGCTCTTTCTGAGCCTCCTCAACGGAGACGTAAGATCCCCTCAAGGATCCGAACTCCGGGAAACAAACTCTTGTCTCCCTAGTTTTATTTCTCTTTAAATTACTTGTGTGTAATCCTTTGTTTGAACTTCTCTATTGTTGCTACTCAAGTCTAGATAGCTTACTCATTCTTGCACTCAACTAGAGTAGAAGAAGATTGTAGATTGCTAGAAGTTATTTCTGTTCTCAAATTTCATTACTGATCGGACATTCCGATACTATACCGGAAGTTCCGATATTACATCGGAAATTCCGATACCTTTTCTGTTGCGACAAATTTCATTTGAAATTTTAAATAGCCTATTCACCCCCCCCTCTAGGAAATTATCACACTTTTCACAAATATTCCTAATACCAAATTCGGACGAACCCACATCACAATCTAAAAATAATCACACCTTTTTTACTCCGAAGTCCGATTTAGATGATCTTAGACTCTATACAAAGCTTATCTAGAGGGCTACAACTTCCATCCATTTTAAAGATTTAATAAACCATAGATATTTCTATAGAACACTAAAACTTCAATATAGCCACATAAGTATAAAAATTTAATTTCTCAAAATATCTAATATAGACTTGACCAAAAGTGTGATGACAAGCTAGCAAGAGTCTAGAAATGATCAATGCATGAACTTCAATAATTTGCAAAATACATTTACAAACTTTAGTGCATGCTACAAAGAGTAAGTGCATAAGTTTTGACTATTTGCAAAACATTTATAAATAATAGCATCATACAATAGAGAGCTAGGGCAAACGAGATTGAGGTACCAATACATGATGAGACTCAAACTACAAAACATGACCCATTTTAATAGTATGGCAATCTACACTAGTAATCTGGTCTTCTAACCAAACATTGAGACCAGTAAAAGACTAGAAAAACATAATTAGACTATACTAGTTATACCTTTGCCTTGCGTATCCACTTGGAGCTTCCACTTGATGATGATCATTTTCTCTCTAAGTCTGAGTCCTTGTCTTGTTCATCAATACATGATGAACTAGCTTCACTTAGGATCTTATCTTGATGCTCATTAACACATGATAACATCCTTCATCCTAAACCTCAACTTGATGACCATCAACACATTATGTGATCCAAAGTCTTCATCAGTATTGGACATAACCTATTTCACCAACCCATGAAAAATATTAGTCCAACACATCCGGTTGTGACTAATCACCATAGCACACCATTAACACATAATGGAGGGCCTAGATCATTTAATATGTCTATTTGGTGATTGACGACAACCCAATGTAAATAATTGAGTTTAAATCAATATGAGTATATTACAACTACAAAAGCTTCATATACTCAAATGATGTGTTTCAAAGTAAAGATCCTCGATATGTGTGGAAAAGAAAGAAAGGGATCAATACTAGTGAAACCTCAAGATATAGAATGAACTCTCCCTAAATGAGTGCATACATACATACATACATACATACATACATACATACATACCTACATACATACATACATGTGAATTGGAAAAAATATGCATATATCCATGTAGAAACTTTTCTGGTGTACACCATGTATTTTGAATCCAAAGAATGCAACAAATCAGATGAATACCTTCAAGATTTCCATTTTTCATCCATATGAGACTAATCAATATCATACTCAACAAAGGAGTTAGTCTCACATTTAGATTTGTCATTAATGACCAAAACCAATTTAATAGTGCTTGAACATACAATCTCCCCCTTTTTGGTGGTTGATGACAAATCCATTATCAATAACCATATTTGGATATAAACCAATACATCGTAGGAATTTAATCTATTGGACAATATACATGCATGTCACTAAGAAATTCAAGCATTACGCAAATGTGAATAACATGCTTATGCACACGATGCATATGTGAAGATCTTGGTATGTATGAGATGCTCCTCCTCAAGACATACACCAATCACCTAAATGTGGAAATTTTATCAGAACTCAACAAAAATTCTCCCCCTTAGGCATTAATCACCAAAAATGTAAAAAAAAAGGGAATCCAAAATGGAGTCTTTTCAAAATAAAGATCTTGGAAATGAATTCATATGAATTTGGTCATAAATAGTATGAAATAAATACACATGACCTATTTGGGGTTCAATTTCAAGAAATTTTAAATAAATCCCAAGAAATCCACAAACTCCCCCTTTATGGCCTAAAAGAGTACAACATCTTGAAATGATACCATATTTTGAGTTATGCAAGGAAATTATAATTGAAACACATTCAAATAATCTCAATGTTGAAATCTCCTTAAAATACTTTTCCAATTTGCAAAAGATCTCATGTAAGGAATCCTTGAGAGCCTAAAAGAGTTTAAACGAGAAACACATCCAAAAGAGCTCCAAACTTTATGAAACTTTTAAAATAGATAGAAATCATGGATATAAACATTTTTCATGAAGGTAATATGCTTATTTTCTCAATGAACAAAAAGATATATCAATTCAAGATTAATTTGTTAACAAGACATAGCTAAAGTGCCTCTTTCAAACATATAAAAACTTAGACTAAACAAGATCCAAAAAATAAATTCTGAGATAAATCATGGAGCTGTTACATACAAACATACACAAGTTTTGTTTGGGAGGCTCTCCCAATTCGTAGCCATTTTGAAGATATGAAAATCACAAAATTTTAGAAAATAGAAAGTTTCCGGTATTAAATTTTTGACATTCCATTTGAGCTTCAAAAGACCGCTAAAACATGGTTAAACTAGGTCCAATTAATATAATAAATTATGGTGCTAAAGACCAACTATGTAGAATCAAATCTCACAATAATGTCTTTCTCAAATTATGATTCTATTTGGAGATACAAAAATCACAAATAAGCTCAAAATCATGCAGAAGTATAAAGTTATAGTATTTAATCAAAAAAGAGAAAAGCCATAACCTTTTCAAATATAGTTAATTTTTTTTTAAATTTCGTAGAAACACACTTTGAGATCCTAAAAAGTTTTTCCAAAAAAAAGTTTTGAAAAAGGATCCTCCATTCAAAAGATATCGCTAATTTCTCTTTGTATGTATGATTTTTTAATTAAAGAGAAGAAAATTCAAAATGTTTTCAAATAAAGTCCAAATGGTTTGAAGTTTTCAAGAAATGAACTTTGGACTATTTAGAAAATTTTTCAAAAATAATTTTTGATAAATATTATGAAAAGTTTGGCAGCAAAAGTGAAGCAAGAAGAACTGTCTTAACAATGCAACAGGCACGGGGAGGTTCGAGCACTTCAAGCGTGTGGAAGAAGCTAAAAGGCAAGACGTCTAGTTTGTCTTTTGAAGCATTGAGAAGGTCGCAATGGAATTCACGAGTAGAGATCAACCACTATCTCGACACGCCTTATGTGGAGAATGAATAAAATTTAGTTCTTTTTTTCCTAATATTTGTGTCAACTGCAATAGTGCAAATGGACCAGGCCTTGGCCTGCACAGCACGAAGGTGACACGACATGTCAATAGACCATGACTGGGCTCACCAGAGACGTGTCAAGCCGAGTGGGCTGGCTGGGCTGTGATGTCACGGCACAGTCTAGACCCACAATCCATCCTGCCCATACCGTGCAGTGCCGCATGACACCCAGATCTAGCCCAGTGTAAGATTTACTAAGCTCGTAAGCGCGACGCATGCCGCGCGCGGGAATGAAAAATGATCTTGCGTTTTTTTCTGGAGAAAAAGTAGACTTATTTCAAAAATTTTGGAGGCTTAAGAAACCTTAGAGACCGAGCCGGGAAAAAAGTACATATCTTTCTGTTGCCGAAAATATTTTTTTCGAAGAAAACGGAGAAAGGACCTGGATGTAAAAACCAGGGACCTGTTTGTTATAGTTTTGGACCCCACCGCTATCCCGAAAAAGTAGAAAATGGCTCGCTCGCGATTTACACTTAACGGGAGGGTCTTTCCGTAAAGTAGCATGCGAGGGACCTAAACGCGATCCGGAAAAATTTTTCTTCCCCTTACAAAAAATCGCAAAGGACCCTACCATAAATTCGCAGGGGCCTATTCGTAATTCGGAGAAACGGAGGGGGTTTTCGCGAAATCGCCAGGCGACATGTGGGGAGGCTCCCAAGCCGGAAACCTCCCATATGTAATAAAGGTAATATTCAATCAAGAGAAACCTTTGAACACTCTCTATTCTTTAGGTAGTTAATTTCAATAACTCTTGTTCATTATATCTGTTAGTAATAATTTATAGCTTTAGTTGTAATTCTATTTGTTCCCTGAGATCGCTAAACCTTGAAAATAGTTAAGGAAAAGCTACACTCTATCGTTCATTGCTGTTATTTTCTTTTTAATGTGCATGAATCACATCAACAATGTATAGACACGACGACAATCGATCACAGGTAACAAGCAAGTCAAAAGTGTGGCCCGGAATGTGCCAAGAAATTACTCCTGCATGTGACGCTTTGGAAAGTTTGGGATTCACTGGTACTGTCTACACTGCCATGTTTGTCAGGTTTTGCAGATTAGGAGACGCAAATCACACCGACATGATGCTCGTATTAAGAACACGTTTGTTCTCTTGGGTCACGACGCCGGTAATAATACTATACTATACTATACTCTACCAAGGAAAAAAAAAACGCACAAGTTAATTTTTTAGTTGTGTGAAATCTCAGGAGGTAGATAGATAGGGTACGTATATTAGATTAGATTGTAGATGCTGCCGATTAACATGTTCAGGATTTCAGCACACTCGAATAATTAGCAAGCGAGGAGCGCATGACAACCATGTGCGGCGTTGCTTTCAGCTTTGCACCTGAATAATCTCTCCACATGCGGGGGGCGGGGGCGAGCGAGACCGCGAGAATGGACGGACGACTAGCTCGGTTGGTGGCCGCCGCTGCTCCGTGACATGTACAGACCAACTGAACGCTAGCTGCTGGTTTACGGAGGGCGTGTTTGGTTTGAAGTTAATTTTATTATAACTAATTTTTTTTAAAAAAAAAGTGTGATAAGTTATATTTTTTTGTGGCAGCAAAATTCAGCATCACGAGTGTGCTAAAGTTTAGCGAAAAACTGAGTCTATGATACGTGGGACATGAGGCTAAGAAAGTCTAATAAGCTACAGTTGTGATAACGAAACAAACACCTCTTAAGATTCTATAGCATGTCTAAACTTAACTGTAGTAAAATTAGCTTCAAAAACATTACTACAGGAATATACATCATAATCGGTATTTTTTCGTCATCACAGTCGGTTTTCGTTGCGACACAAAGTCTTTAGACAGGGATGAGAGGCTCTATCACAGTCGGTTCTCACGCGACAACAATAATCTAAATCTGTGTCGGTTTTTAAACAAAACCGATTGCAATAGTTAAATACATCTATGTCGGTTTTTAAATAAAACCGGTTGTAATAATATTAAATGTGTGTCAGTTTTTGAATAAAACCGATTGCAATACTCAATAAATCTTTATCGATTTTTGAATAAAACTGATTGTAATGTGGTTATATATCTGTGTTGGTTTTTGAATAAAACCAATTGTAATAGATATATATTTGTGCCGTTTTTTAATAAAACCAATTGTAATAGGTATACATCTGTGTCGGGTTTTATTAAAAACCGATTGTAATAGGTACACATCTGTGTCGTTTTTTGGATAAAACCGATTGTAATAGGTATACATCTGTGTCGATTTTTGGATAAAACCGATTGTAATGTGGTTATACATCTGTGTAGGTTTTTGGATAAATCCGATTGTAATGCGGTTATAAATCTGTGTCGGTTTTTAAATAAAACCGATTGTAATAGACATACATTTGTGTCATTTTTTAAATAAAATCGTTTGTAATACTGGTAAATTTGTGTCGGTTTTTATATTAAACCGATGACAATACTCAATGAATCTGTGTCAGTTTTGAATAAAACGATTGCAATACATACTCACTATCCAAATACAGCTCCAAATTCACAGTGTCACCATACAAATCACAGCACACATACATTCACAATATAAAGATATCACAAAACATTCACAATACTTATACATAGCACATAACATTCACATTTACAGTACACATATCATATTCATGACACAATCATATATCACATTCATTGTAGACATTACATTCATATGATATAATATTATATATACATATATATATATACATACGTATATATATATACATATATATATATATATATATACATATATATATATATATATATACATATATATATATATATATAGGGAACATATCTAGTGCTAATGGATCATTGGATGCTAACATGCTAACTCTTAATACCAGCAGTCGGATAAAGAATCTGCGATCCAGATCTATCAAGGTGGAAACCCTCTCTATCACTTAAACTATTTTACACAAACCACCCTAAAATTAATTTATCTCTCGGGAATACCTCCTCCACCGTCTGTTCGTTTTCCTCCCTAGGTCCGATCGATCGCAGCACTGGATTCCCGCACCCGGCGCCTCCTCCCCGCGTCCTTCCCACTGCCGGCGCCTCTCCCCACGGCCGGCACGGCTCCTCATCGCGCGGCCTGCTCCTCCCTCCCGATCGCACGTGCTGCTCCTTGCTGCTGTTGGCGATTTTGTTTAATTTGATCTATATAGGTTTCCTTACGAGCACAGGATCTTGATTTGTTTCCTTATTCATTTGATAACTGTTGATTTCTTTATTCTAGACGCTTAGGAATAACCTCAAATTTCTTGATTTGTTGATTCATTTGATAACTGTTGATTTGTTGATTTTTCGTTTGCCATGGTATGGCTAATTTCTATTCTCTTTTTTCTTTGCAGCTCGAAGGAGAAGCCCACTCTTGCAGTTCGTATGCTCACGTAGCAGCCCATGGCGCCGACTTGCCCTACTGTTCCGCCCTCCACAACACCGGTGTTGCCATCTTCTGCCGGTCAGTGGTCCATGACGCCGGCGGCAACATCATCTGTCGGTCTGCAGTTCATGACGTTGGCAGCCCCTACTTTTGCCGGTTCACCGCCTACTACTGCCGGTCCGCAGTCCATGACTCAGGCAGTGCCTTCTTCTGCGAGTTCGATGTCCACGACGCCAGCGCCGTCATGCCATGTTGGTTTGCCTTGCCCTAGTGCAACGCCCGCGCAGACTGGTATTACGCAGACACCCACACCGCTTTGGATTACGGCCCCGATGGTGTGCTCAGCGCTCGAACCAGCAACAGGCTGTCTTCCACGTGATGTTACGGCCCCGCTTTGTAAGAATGTGCTAAGTCAAACCGAAGAGATTGAAGCGTTTGTAGGTTGTTCCATCCCAAATGAAGTGAACATTCAACCACCTAATGAAGTAAAATCCGTGGGAAGGTGCAAGAGAATAAGGCCCGGGCAGAAGGTAAAGAAGGATGGGAAGCAAGTTGAGAACATGGATAATAAAAAAAGAGGGGCGCGTATGTGCAGGTCATGCAAAGAGATCACCTACCATGATAGCCGCAATTGTCCATTGAGGGACAAGACAACAAAATGATCAAGGTCAATAATTTAGTTCCCAGAGCTAGTATGTAGTTTTTCCCCAGAGCTCAATTTGCTCGCTCGATTCTTTGATATATGTGAAACTGGCCTAACTATGTTTGTTTGATGTACAGGTTTGTTGAAATAATGGCTCCATTCTTCTCCAGGGATGCATGGAGATGTGTGTGGCATATGATTCAGGTGCAATATAACCTCATCATATGCTCTCCTGTATCTGTGCACTTCATGTGGTTAATATATGCTTGTTGTTGTAGAATGACTTGGTACATGGATGGGGTCTCGGTTTTGCTGTGAGGAAATGTGTAGAAGCTGAGAAGAATGGCAGAGGCTGAGAAGGCGTATTACGAGATGATGGGCGTCACCCCTCCAAACGAAACATTTGTCCACTAGAAGTATTTTCTCAAGTTTTATTCTTTACTCGAGGATGCTCGTAATGAACTGGGACGGACGATGCTTTACGTGCCCAGATAGAGAGTATTTTTGTTGTATATTTCGATGATTATTAAAACCTGGGCCGGTTCGAGAATGGTATACCTCCTTGTCAGACAAATCATGTAACGAGGTTGAGCCAAAATATGCGACATACGTATAGAATTAATGTAGGCAATCAAGGTTATAGCAATAGGTATACATGTGATGTGAGCCAGGGGAATGCTTTGCGTACGTGACTGATACATACGAATCCTAAGCATGCCTAAAACTGCTCAAGAAACCGTAGCTAACACAATTAAATAATTGTCGACGTGAGTATCTCCTTGAGAAACTCGATTCTCTGCAACCTCTCCTCCGGTTCCAGCTTTGATGCATCATCAATCACACGCTGACTCGACCTGAGGAACAAGAACACCATTGTTACTTAGCATCCAGTGCTCGAATAATCTGAGAGCTACTAACCAATTGGTAATCGTATCCTGCTTACCTCTAATCATCTGAGATTGCTGAAACAACATCCTGAGTGTATACATTATTACCCGGGTTGGCGTCAGTTTGAGCAACGCTGCAGATAAAATGTTGATGAGATGCGACTAACCGACTGGCCACTATCTACTGTATCGCCGTGCACATAATGCCATTGATTCTCGGGTAGGAAGAACAAATAATACATTAAGAAGATTGGAGTGTTGAACTCTGACGTGTGCGACCATGTCTCTCCCAGTTGTTGGCTCGTAGCGAGGCGGGGCGGACCGTGGTGGCGCCGCAGTGGAGGAGCCGTCTGGAGGAGGCGATGCGGTCTGCCGGGCATGGCGAGGCGGCGGGCGGCACGCCAGCGCGTCGAAGCGGCGCGCGCGGCCTGGGGGAGAGGAGGCGGGCGCCGTGCGGACCGCGTGGAGGAGGCGGACGCGCACCGGCGCGTGGGGAGGAGACGGACACAGCGCCGGCCGTGGGGATGAGGCGGGGCGGCGCGCCGGCACTGGGGATGAGGCGGGGCGGCACGCCGGCCATGGGGAGGAGGACGCGCCACAGCGCCGCCGTGGGGAGGACGCGATTGGGAGTTGGAGAGGAAAAGAACAGATTGAGGTGGGAGGAGTATCAGCGAGAGGAGCTAATTTTTAGGGGGTTTTGTGTAAAATGGTTTAAGTGGTAAAGGGGGTTTCCACTTTGATAGATCTGGATCGCAGATTCTTTATCCGACGGCTGATATTAAGAGTTAGCATGTTAGCACCTAATGATCCATTAGCACTGGATATGTTCCCATATATATATATATATATATATATATATATATATATATATATATATATATATATGTGGATGAAGTGATAATGATATACCATTATGTCGCAGTGCAAACAAACTCTGAAACTTTCTTCTCCGGAAAGAGGGATAAAGTTGGCGCAGAACGTACGCGCTGATCAGGACAGGGGCGCAGTTCTTGTACTGCCATTTTAGAATGACTCATTGCTTGATTTGTACTGTCATTGTAGACTGATTCATCATTACTTGATTAGCTCGTGGTCGTGTATGTGGCACATGGAGGATAGCCATGGCGACAGCGACTAGGTAGCGTTCATCGACATCACCCGGACGACCTGCAGCTGCAGGCTGCAGCAGCATGTAATGCCTGATAAAGAAAGATTGTCTCTTTCGGATCACCGCTCGCGCGTTTAGTAGCTACCTCCAGTACTACGGTAAAAAAGGGTAATTAAATAGCTGCATCAATCAATCGCGTTACATTTTGATATCTGAGACTTGAACGGTTGCCTGAAGAAGTTTGTGGTGAAAAGCGTGCATGCGGCGAAATTGCACATGTATGGCTTATATTTGCAGAAGAAATTGTAGCAGGAATGAGAGCAAGAGAAACTACAATCAGTTTATGTAGTGAAGTGATGCCGTCTTTTTTTTTTAGAGAAATTTTACGGTAGATTATACTTGTAGTATAAAATGTGTAATAAAAATCACATCTAACCGTTGATTTGTTAAGGGTATTTCTACTACTCTACTACCAGGTGTAGTATAAGTAAACCTAGTTAATCTGATCCATTGGATCGAAAAGAATGAACGGTTCATATTCAATTTAGTGTACCGTAAAAGATTTCTTTTTTTTTTAGAGAAGAAAAGGGAATAATTACTTCATCTTCATGCTTCATCGACGCATTGTTGAGTTCCATTAACTTGTAGGAATTACTGATTTTTTTCTTCATGTTTTTTTTTTAACTTCAAGTAAGAACACTAATGCCCTGTTTGGTACGGTTCCAGATTCTAGTAGAAACGGAAACAGTTCCAGATTCTTAGTAGAAACGTTTTAGGTTGGATTCTGTGAATAGGGTGGAACTGAGTTGAGACTGATTCAGCCACAGAGTGAAAAAAAGAAGAAGAAACGATCCGAGAAGAATCGTTCCGAGCTTTTGCTCGTTTGGTTGGGTTTCTTTCGGAATCTAGTAGAAACGGCCCAGTTCCAAGTTGTCAAACGGGGCCTTACTTCAATATAAAAATGATAAAGATAAGAACCCAAGTTAATTATTAAACATCAACTTCAATATAAATCTGCATACTCGTGCAGAAATGCGCATGGGTTTTACTTTCTACGAATCGAAATCAATGGCGTATCCTCGTCCGCTCGTCGCATGTGGATAGTCTTAATTTGTCAGACCCACATGCCAAACAGGTCGACTTTAATCACTATCGAGTTCATAATGCCGAGTAGTACAACCGAAGCTCCTGTATGTAGGCTTGTAGAGTAGTAATATACTGTTGGAAGCGATGTACTAGTCGGCTTATTTTAAACACATGAGATTAACTTCCGAATTCAATTGAAAAGAAAAGGCTACAAAACTTGGGATTATAATGTGGATAAAAACATTCCCAAAAAGAAATATTACTCAACAGCCGAACCACATAGTCCATCACGTAGTTTGACATGGCGAAGCCAACCACGTTTAGCCACGGCCCTCAATGTACAGTGTATAAACCACTATAAACATAGCAGGGGCGGAACTACCCAGACTCAAGCCCCGAGCTGGGCCAGCTGATCTTAAATTAAATATCTGTTTTCAATGATTTTTTAATAATTTTTCGTAAAATTTTAGTGGCTTTCGGTACCAGGCCCCGGGCTACAGCCTACTCTGTCCGAGGCCTGGATCCGCCCCTGAAACATAGGATAGATGAATGTCCACATTTTCTATCAAATACCGGCAGTATTATAAGTTTATAACTGTACGAGGTAGCTAGACTTCTAAATGTGCAAAAGATAACAACAGAAGGTACAAGGCAAAAACACGGGACAACAGCTAGATAAATGTTCTGTCGACAAAACAGTCCACACAAGCTTTATTTCCAGAATTTGGAAAACTCGTTGATTGGAAATTTTAATGATTTTTTATAGGTGAATTCCAACATGTACAACTGAAGCCCCTTCATCAATAATGCCTTTGGGGAAACAGTTCCTGTATTAACAATTGAGTACAATCAGTTTTTTTTTTTTTTTTTTACATTTAAGCCTCTGCTCTTTAGTCTACTTCTTTGGAGAACTGCATGTGTCATCGTCGGCAGGAATCTAGCATAACGGTGGAGCAAAATTAATACCACAGCTACTCCCTCTATCCAAATTTATAAGACTAGTATTTTCTTTTAGCACATAGAATAAAAAGATATTAAAAATAACTAGGCTATTCCTAATTATTACCTTTAAGAAATATGTTCAGTACATGTATATAGAGAATATTAAGTAAATATGGGTATTTATTAGGTATAAAGGAAACATCACACTAATTTTTGTTGGAACATGAAATACAATTTATATTTATAGACACTAACTTGGACCGAGGGAGTATAGACAATTATAGTGTTTCAGACTTCAGAATATAGACAATTTCGTAAGAAAAACAGAGTGCAGGTAATTTGCACCACCATGCGCCTTCAGTAATTTCCTTGACTAGTGCTATCTCTTCATTAGAGACATCATTGATCCAAGTAAGTCAGATTGTCCAAAGGATTGCTGTACTTGTTGGCTTATATTAAATGTCACTGGCTCGAGTGCAAATGTAGACATAGTGCATGCCTCCATGGATTTTGTTTCAATTTGCAAGTTACACATACTTCAGAGAGTGAGGTCTGCTCGGTAAAGTGAGCATTGTACTTGGCATTGCAGATTTCAGTACAGAAATTGTCTCACAGAAGCATTTCATTTCGCGGAAGGATTGCCTGGTAAAAAAAACACACGACTTGATACATCGGCGTGCAACATCAGTTGCAGCCCAAGCTTCTACTGATCAACACAACAGAGGAAACAAACAAAAAAAAACCAGATCGACGACACACATCACTAGGGGAATGCAGAGACCGTGGAGGGAAGAACACGATTTTTAACCTCCTCCTCCTCTTCTGACACCGCCTCTCGCAACACCCGGACGCACGTTTCCCGCAGTATAATTAACCCACGGTTCTTAATTACCACACCCTGCGCTTCACTTCTTGGCCATGCACTAGCTGATTACCAGCCAAGAACAGTGCAGTGAAGACCAGGTTAAAAGCTGTAATTATGGGTAGTTCACCATGGAGCGGTACGTTGCTCCGGCACTCCAGCCTGCCGGGATGACGTTGTTGGCGACGAGGACCCTGCCGGAGTCGGAGGTGAGCCGGAGCGAGAATGGCGCTTTTAGCGCCTTGCCGGTGTCGGAGTTGTAGCGCCACAATGCGCCCCAGTTCTGCGGCATCGTCTTCCAGGTGCCGCAGCCGGCCTCCATGATTTCGACGGCGCTGAGGTCGCCGTCGTCGTCCTCGAACTCGATCAGCACCTCGAAGTAGAACGGGTTCGAGCCCTGGTCCACCCTGAAGGCGATGTTCACGCCATTGTACTTGCATGGCACCCTACGATTACAATTAACGGAACACCAGGATTAGCACAGCTTCCATTAATTTGTGTAACTCTGCAAATGTAATTCTGTACCGCAGTAGCTAGATCGTACCTCATGTACAGGATCTTGAGTCTACCGGCGGCGCGGACCTGGTCGGCCATGCCGGGCTTCGCCATGGCACCCATGGAGGTGCCGCTCATGTCGAAGTGGGCCGCGTCGCCGAGGCTGGGGCTCTCGTCGGTGATGACGACGGTCGCCGGCTGGTCCGAGCAGGCCGGGCTGCTCGTGCATTTGACCTGCGTACGCCGCGCCACATGAACACATTAAGTGAGAACCAGCCGACGACTTTGCACCAATAATGGAGCTACACGAAGCAAGTATAGCTAGGTGGTGTGTGACCACACGAACTGTGCGCCTGTGTGTTGGTATAGCATATGCTGACCTCGTAGCATGCGCCGCAGCCCTTGCCTCCTTTGAACAACGACGAGCTCCCGGCGGCGATCATCGACGAGAACGGCTTCTGCCCGACGGCGGTCTGGTAGCCGCACGCACCGCCTGCACGTACGTACCCATTCCTTTATCAATTTCAGCTCGACATGTGCATCACCACGTAACACACGTGGACACACACGGCGTGCAGTGTACGGACGCCCTATATACACGACCGACAGTGAAGTAAGCGAGAACTGACCGTCGCTGCCATCGCCGTTGGGGGTGCCGTAATACGTGGCGCCGCCGTCCAACCAGCCACCGGAGCCGTAGGCGGCCGACAACGACGAGGGGCTAGCACTGGTGTAATTGTTGTGGGGCTTGACTACAGGGCTGTGGCTGACCGGCTTCGGCTTCGGCTTCGGCTTCGGCTTGGTGAGCTTGCGGGAGCAAGCAATGGGGCTCACAAGAAGACAGAGCACGACCAGTGCGCCAAGTAGTGCTAAGGTGTAAGATTTCGCCATTGCTGCTGCTTCTAGCTAGCTAGTGCTAGTGGCTCGGAGCCTCGGAAGAGGCTATGCGCTAGATTATATGCTTAGGTCAAGTGTTCCTTGGTGAGTTGCAGGAGTGGCCACGAGACGGCCGTTAATTTATAGGCAACTTTGAGGATGCAGACGTACGTGGCAAGAGATTTGGGGATTCTGCCGGGCGAATTATTGAGGAGAACGTGACAAGTTGGTGCTATAAGAAAAAGCTAAACGAACTGTTATTAATCTCAGTACCTACAAAACAATACGAGCTAAAAAGGGTTTGTGAAGTACAACTGGAAAACACATGTTGAGAAATTTAATCTGGAAGTGTGTACCTGTTATAAGCGCACGTTATTCTAGGATCGAATTTAGGACATATACAATACGACCATCCCAGCTGGTTTTCAAGAGCAGTGCTTCTATGCTTTTCCTTCTAGTACAAGTTGCACAAATCTTGAAGCAAACGAAGGGGTAAGTAATCACCATCTACCCTCCATTCATGCTTTAATAGTTGTGCAATTTTTAAAAGGAAGAGCATAGAAGCACCTCTCGGTTTTTAATCTTTACATATCAGCTTTAGTCTATGTGAAAGAGTAAGAAAAGAGAAGAGAGAAGAGAGCTGGCTTTTATTTAGTAGTTAGCTTTGCATGGGAGTATAGGTATATTATTTATATACAAGAGAGAAGAGATAGTTATTGCACAATATCTAGAGACAACTTTTAGAGACATTTATTGTATAAGCTGTCTTTTAGTTTACTATTAACCTGTAGTGGGCTTTTGCTATTGTATTTGCTCTTACCAGTGCCTGATGCCCAATATTGTACTAAAGTCTAGGATTGTTGTATGTACAATAAGAGCAAGTATAATAAGGTGATGTAAGCAGGCTGTAAGGATTACCACATCAGATTTATGATGAGTTGGAGGAGAGAGCAGAGGAGAGAGGAGAGAAGCGGGCTGCAGATCTACAGCCGGCTGCAGCACGGGCTCCAAGAAAATTTGTGAGAGAATGAGAGGATGAATGTGGGCCAAGTATTAATTGCTTTGTGTGTATGTATGACTAACTATTATATAGGTGGGCTGTTAGGTTGGCTGTACAATGAGATAAAGCCTGTAGTTGGCTCTCTTATTAACCTTGCTCTAAGGCCATCTTAACTGGCTTTTAGTCTGTACACATTAGTTTAGGTTCATGTGAAAGAGTGAGAAAAGAGGAGAGAGAAGAGAGCTGGCTCTTAAATACGAGCCAGCTTTGCACAGGAGCATAGGTAGATTCTTTATGTACAAGAGAGAAGGTATAATTATTGCACAACATCTAGAGACAACTTTTAGAGATAATTATTGTACAAGTTGGCTTTTAGCTTACTCTAGATGACATGGATGACAGTTAGAGTAAGCAGTGGGCTTTACTATTGTACTTGCTCAATAGTCACCTCAAGTCTTGAGACAAGGTGGCCAGTAGGGATGGCAATCGGGCGCGATGGGTACGGGTAGTGCTCGCCCATACCCGTACCCGCGACCCAAATTCTCGCCCGCGGGTATACCCGCGAAGAGTAATGGGCGAAAAATATCGCCCATACCCGTCGCCCATGGGCATACCCGTTTACCCGCCAAAGCCTAATAGCTGAAACTGCTCATCAATTGTCACACATATTCATCCTTACCTCACTCATCCGGTGCTATGGCATAGCAACAAGATGTTCTCTTATGAAATTAACATCAAACAAAAGCATTCACTAGATGTTCTTGCAAAGATATATGATGAAAATTTAACAATGGTCTGACAACACTGACCAAACTATTGGTCTAAATGGAAGCAAAGTTCAGCCATTAAAACATACATCACACATTCACACATGCATACAAATCATAATAGGGAATGACAAATGATAGTAGGGAATGAAATGCTCAAGTTCAATGAAAGCATAGTAGGGAATGACACTTGAAGAAGGTATTATAGGTTGTAGCCAACATGCTATTCAGAGTCAACAGTTGAAATTGAACATGATTCTTTGAGCTCCTCTTCAATGTCCTGAAGGCATGTCCATAAACCCTCACCTCCTTCACCTTAGAAGTAAAACATTGCTTTTACATCACTAGCTACAAATCAAATAGAGAACTTAAATTATTTAGATCAATAACTAAAAGTTGCATACCTTGAAGGTCATTTCGAAGCAAATTTTGTAAGCACATCAATGCCTCCAATATCTTTAGAGTAAGACGGCTGCGATGTTCACATAGCACTGTACCACTAGTGCTAAAAGCTGATTCAGAAGCTACTGTTGTTATTGGAATAGCTAAGATATCACGAGCAATCATCCACAATGTAGGATAGCGTGTTCCAGCCACCTTCCACCAACCCAGTGTATCAAATTCCTCATCTGTACAAGGAAGTGTTTCTTCTTCCAAGTAGCGATCAAGCTCATTTTTTGTCTTACCACACCAATACTTTTCTTACTAGCAGCCAATGTTTTAAAAATTGAAAGCACCTCATTAGCACCAATAGCATTGGTAGCACTAGGAGTACTAGATGATGTAGCCATACCCTCTTGTTCACTATGCACTTGGTACTCATTCATCAACTCACACAAGGTATTATAACTCTTTGTAACATTTTCTTCAGAGTTTTCTTCACCAAAGAGGCAATGTAGCATGCATGTAACATTGTCATTTTCCCACGTGGATCAAGAATAATAGCAATAGCCATCAAACCATGAATATCTGACCAATACTTGTCAAAAAAAATTTATCATCTCAATGGTCATAGACTCAATTATTGGATTGCCACATTCAAGCCATTTATTCATATGCATTTTGATCTCACATACCTTTGGGAAGAAAATGTTAGCTGTGACATATTTAGTTCCAGAAAACATTTCAGTGAGTTCATAGAACAGGCTTAATTTGTCACAAACAGTCGAGGCAAAATTCCAATCAGCAGTAGTTAGTCCAAAATTAAAGTGCTTATCAAGTTGCTTCAACCTTTCAAACACTTTCATATAGAGAATAGCAATACTAAGCATGATATAGGTTGAATTCCATCTAGTTTTGCAATCAAGGGTAATCTTTTTAGTAATTTCAACCTTAACAAACTTAGCTGCTCCCACAAATTTCTCATACCTCTTTGGTGTAGCAAGCCAATAAGCAACACTTTCACGGATTCTCTTGATGGCGGGCTCCATTATCTCCAAGCCATCTTTCACAATCAAGTTTAGAATATGCGCACAGCAATGCATATGTAGCATCTTTCCACCCAATAAAAGGTTAGATGGACCAATCTTTACCTCTATTGCTTCAATCAATTTGTCATTTGTAGAGCAGTTATCAAGAGTCCAAGTGGATAGCTTGCAATCAAGATTCCAAGTCTGTAGGCTTTTATACAACGCTTCACAAATAGCATCTGCTGTATGCGGACATGGCACATATATAAACCTACACAAAAGAATAGGATTTGAGTATTTCACAAACACAAGAAGATAAACAAAGAATAGGAATAAAATAACACCTTAGAATGCAACTTCTCAAGTTCCACGAGTCATCAACAAAATGTCCTGTCACTGCCATGTAGCCTCTCTTTTGGTTATCAGCTGTCCAAAGATCAGTTGTGATAGCAACGCGACAATTGCTTTTATCTAAGTAAGTGAGAGCTTTCTTTCTCTCCGAGTCATAATGATCCAAAATGTCCTTTCTAATAGTGTTTCTAGTTACCATTTTAAATAAGGGTTGCAGTGCACTGACAAATTGACGGAAACCATAGTGATCAACAATGGACAGTGGGTACTCATGCAGAACAATCATGGAATAGAGAGCTTTCCTAGCAACTTCTTGATCAAATATGTAGTTCTCTACATATACTTGTCCATGTTCAGAACTACCATACCTCAAACTAGTTTGTATCTTTCCTTCCCTTTTTCGATACATGCATAACTTTAAATGCTCATGTAGATGCTTAGTGCCATTCCTAGTTTCTCCTGAAAGATACTTACTACACCAAATGCACTTTGCCTTCCAAAAATCCTTCACCTGAACTCTTGTAAACTCATTCCAAACTGTTGAAGTGAGCTTCCTCTTTTTGCCACGAGATTCTCCCTCATCCGCATGTTGTTCTTCAACTTGATGTTCGACGCCTTCGGCTTCAGATCCAGGTTGAGCACAAGGTATTGAGGCTTGCGATGATTGTCCATGTTGGCCGCTACTTGTCCGAGTTGCCATCTGACAACCAAGCATAATAGCAAAAACTAATTAGCTACACAGTGAGATAAAAACTGATCAACTACACAGTGAATAGCATCAAAAACAATTCTTTTTTTCCTCAATATTAGAGAACATGTTTGGAATGCAACTATGTATTGTCTCAATTGTGTGCCACACATGTTATATTGGAGTTTCTTGAGATTATCTATGCTGGAACTAACTATGCTGGAACTAACTAGCAAGAACAGTGGTTTCTTTTTTTTCTCAACATTAGAGAACATGTTTGGAATGCATCTATGTATTATCTCAATTGTGTGGCACACATGTCATATTGGAGTTTCTTGAGCTTATCTAACTAGCAAGAACAGTACAACACACATGAAGCATATGCTTATGGTTCGGCGCAGCAGGAGCAGACGCTGTGACGGCAGACGAGCGCCGACAGGCTCGGTGAGGAGTGACTGGAGGCGGCTGGCGGCAGGCTCGGTGAGGGCACTGAGGGGCGACTGGAGACAGCCGGCGGCAGGGCGACGGGAGGCGGTGGGGGCTACCAGCGATGGGGGCGACGGGACTCTATGAAGGGCTAGAGGAGGCGGTGAAGGGCGGCCGGCGATGGGGGCGACCGGCGGTGCTAGATCTGGAAGACTGGAACTTTGGATGCCGCCTGGGACTCTGGGAGAGCCAGCCGCCCAGCCGCCTCTGGGAGGCGAGCGATTTGGAGTCACGGGAGTACAGGATGGGAGTCATGGGACTAAGTCTCCTAGGGTTTTTTTGAGGCATGCTCATTGTCCAATGTCCGGTCCCACATGTCAGCTCATTTCACGGGTAAACGGGTAAAACGGGTACGGGTATAGCATACCCATACCCGTACCCGTTTACCCGATGGGTAAAAGATTAGTCCCATTTCTAAACCTGTGGGTAAAAAAAACCCCATACCCGCCTCTATTCGGGTATTTACCTGCGGGTACGCGGGTAAATGGGCACAATTGCCATCCCTAGCGACCAGTCTTCTAGTTCTAGTACTCCCTCCTGTCATAAATAGTAGTTGTTTTGGGTATCGACACAGCATCTATAAATCAACTTTAACCACTAATTTTTATTGTGATATATTTAAAAATTCAATAAAATTATAATATTATGAAAGTACGTTTCGAGAAGAATCTACATATATAATTTTCATCTAACTAATATAAATATTTAAAAAGATATCGATAACTAAACTTTAAAAATTAAGTTTAACTGTACACATCCTAAACCGACTACTATTTATAACCGGAGCGACTACATCATAAACCTGGTTCGTAGTGTAGAGTGTAGGGGTCTTTTAGGCATACAAATAAGACATTTTTTCCATTCGAATTCTGCTGCTTTTTGGATGCGACGTTTACTTAAGCTATGCCAATACATGCAACGTTCACTTAAGAGCTCTTTTACAGTGGATTAAAATTAATATAAGTTGTCTATTCCTTTAAATCTAATGATTGAAATCTATTTAGATCTAGTTATACTACCACCGGTAGTATTGGTCGTAAAATTCAGAAAGAGGTAAAATGGTAAAAAAAATTATCATATTATTTGTCCTCTACGGTAAAACATGTCATGTGATCCTGATGAATGGCGGATGAATAGATAAGAAGCTTCTGAAGATCATCAGGTATTCGGTGAATCCAAAACTGTGAATGAATTAGGAAAAGTCTAAAATACCTATGATGAATGGATAGGAAAAACTTAAAATACTTTTGAGGAATGGATGGTTAGATTTGATTTCTACTATCATTATTTACTACCTATGTTATCCACCGTAAAAAATTTCTCACTTAAACCAGGCATGATTAAAATAGCGAGAGGGTAATGCAGTGAGGCATCGTAGGCCAAATAATCAATGGTATAAATAAATAAGGATAAATTATCAATTATTTCCAAAATTAAAAACAGGCAAACCCTTGGATAATGGAGGTGATCACGTTCTAAAACGCCCAAGATACGATAAATAAATAAAATCTCACGAGGTAGTTGTCATCGGCAGTTAGGATAACACACAGGAATTAAGAATTGGTGGACCTTTGATCCTTTCCTTTATCAAATGCACATATGCATGGTTAGCTCATCATGCATACTCTCATCTTTAGCCCTCGCTACTGCTGATTCATACAGGCCTTACCACGACACCCTACCTGTCATGCACGAGCGATACGACCCAAATATTTGCATCGATCGATCATTCATTCCTGTGCCAGCCATGCAGGAGAATAATCATATATATTTATTTGCATCCTGTAGCATGTGATCGGTCGATGCGACGCAATCCCTTTATCGCGGCAAAGAGTATAATCATATATATCGTGGTTTATAATTGAACACGGCTTTTGCGGTGCTTAGAGATGAACTGTATATGTATGCAGCATGTCTAATGCAGCAGAGCAGTACAGTTCAGAAAATAAGATATATTTGCAGAGACCAATTGTTCTATTGGAGTGTATAGGCATAATTTGGATGTTTTTGTCCCAAAAAACATCCAAATTTTGGACCGTACGATCAAAACACATATCCATCCGATCAAAACATAGCAACCCACCTCGAATTCAGGGTGGCATGCATTGATCTTAAAGCAAATCCAATGGCCAGGAATTTGGATGATGATTACTAAAGAAAACATCTAGTGAAAATTATCAAAACCCTTGTTCTATACCCTACGTATGCAATCAAATTTCTACTTTTCATTTTCGAATGGAAGCGATAAGCAACTCTCGCAATACTATACTAGGAAGATATAAGCGCGGCGCACAATGCGCGTGTGAACAAAAAATGATTTTGTATTTTTTTCTAAAGAAAAAAAAAAAGATTTAGATGTTTTTTAAAAAATTTTTGGAGGCTCGAGAAACCTTAGAGACCGAGCCGGAAGAAAAGTACACAACTTTCTATTGACGAATTTTTTTTTTCCGGAAAAACAGAGAAAGGACCTGGGCCCGTAAGCGCGGCGCATGCCTCGCGCGTGAACGAAAAATGATTTTGCTTTTTTCGGAGAAAAATGATTTTGCGTATTTTTTTCCGGAGAAAAAAAGACTTAGATGTACTTTCAAAATTTTTGGAGGCTCGAGAAACCTTAGAGACCGAGCCGGAAGAAAAGTACACATCTTTTTGTTGGCGAAAATATTTTTCGGGAAAACGGAGAAATGACCTGGGCCCGTAAGCGCGGCGCACGCCGTGCGCGTGAATGAAAAATGCTTTTGCTTTCTTTCCGGAGAAAAAGTAGATATAGACGTATTTTCAAAAAAATTTGGAGGCTCGAGAAACCCTAGAGACCGAGCCGAAAAAAAAAGTACACATCTTTCTGTTGACGAAAATATTTTTTTCGGGGGAAACGGAGAAAGGACCTGGATGTAAAAATCGGGGACCTATTTATTATAGTTTTGGACCTCACCGCTATCCCGAAAAAGTAGAAAAAGGCTCGCTCGCGATTTACATCTAACGGGAGGCTATTTCTGTAAAGTAGCGAGCCAGGACCTAAACGCGATCCCGGGATTTTTTTTCTTCCCCTCACAAAAAATTACAAAGGATCTATTTGTAAATCCGCGATGACCTATCCGTAATTTAAAGGAATAGAGGGATTGTTTCGCAAAACGCCATGGAGTGATAGATGGACGGCTGGCTGAGCTCCATTCTGTTAGCTTATAATAGATGTAGTATACGCTTTCTTTTAAGGAATCGCTATGCTAGCTATAATAATCGAATGCTCCAATCATGCGTCCATACCTTCCGAATTCTTAGTAGTTGAGGCGATCCCACAGCCACATGCATGTGTACATGCATACGATCTGTTTCTGTCATTGGATCAGATTCGATGGCCGAAAAGCGACGATGTGAGAATCAAGCAAACGCTGATAAGCTATGTGTTTTGTAGCTGTTTGGAAAAGGTAAATTTGAATTTAAAGCAGCTATTAATTGTTAAATGGAGACTACGGTGACAGAAGTGGTACTAGCTCGTTTAGTTTCATTTGCTATTATGTTTAACTCGAGGGCTCCGTGAGATCCAAACCTACGGCGCTTTATCGGGCGACGATCAGCGACGCGGTGAGTCAGATGAGAACTGAACGGAAACGATCGACCGTGGGAGCCAGGAGGGCCAGGACGCAAATACGAAGAACGCCGGGGCCTCCTCCGGGTAGAAGGGCGCGGATTCCTTGCCTTATAGGAAATGTTAATATTACGTGATCGTATAGCTTCAAAATGGGAACACAAAATGACCGATAATGCTTTCTTCTTCACCGTTGAAGAAAATCAAGAGAGAAAAAAGGTTATGTAACGAATCATGGTTTTCCTTACCATCATTGATTATGTAGGATTTCTAAAGGAATTTTAGATGATTTAATCAATGTTCATAAAAAAAAACTCATGTAATAAACTTGTGAAAAAAATCAGTACTCCCTCCTGTTCACAAAAACTTATCGATTTGAGATACGTACAGTCAAACTTTTAAAACTTTAGCTATCAATATTTTTTAAAATATTTAGATTGGATGCATGAAAATCATGTGTAGATTCATCTCGAAACGTACTTTCATAATATTATAATTTCATTGGATTTTTTAAATATATATTACAATAAAAATTAGTGATTAATGTTGAGTTTTAGAGACCATATCGATGTTCAAAATAACTACTATTTGTGACGCGAGGGTGTATGTTCTAAGCGGATCCTTAATTTACGTAGAAAGTTGACTAGCCTTTTTTTTTTCTACAATCACACATTTATCGATGATCGAGACCTATGTGCCCCATCCAACTTACATAAAAGTAAAATAAGATAGCACAATCAAACATATTGCTATGGTCAAAAAGAGAGTTACAAGAATAAATTCAATCTGTTTTGGGGCATACACGCCAACCTATTTACTATACATATACAAGGAATGGTAGTTAATGTTGCTGAAGACACCTTTTTGTCCGCAAACACGTCTTTATTTAAGCTTGAACTATCGTGTTCCTTGGTCAATCATCGTAAGTTATCAGAGGTGCCAATAACCACTCTCATGTTCATCACATGGGAGACTGTCATATCTTCTAATCAGTTTACTTAGTTGTGACTTATAACACCATATAACTGGTCATCCTTCCATGTCTGTTAGTTATAATTGGTCTTTATCAGTCTCTTATCAGTTTATTACTAAAGGGATATGGTTTATTTTGAATCATAGTCAAAGGTATATATAACCGTTTTGTTAAGTAGGCTCTTACCATGTAAGTCTATTTTCCATAAAAAAAAATATATGTATCCGATAAAAATCCTTATCACACATTGTTTTTATAAAGGGGTAGAATTATACTTGCCTAGGTCGAAACAAACCTTTTGTTTATCAGGCAGGATTAAAAAAAAGAAGGTACCCAAAGCACTGGCGGTGCAGTAAAGACAGAATCGGTCGTTAGTTTGTCGTTAGAATGGGCCCACGTGTAGGCTCAACGGCCCAAATATGCGCCTCGTGGGGAGAATTTATTTTTATTTAATATTTATTTTATTGTATTTTAAAAAAAATAATCAACGGAATGAATATTTTTCGAAAGTACCATATTGGGGCGATAGGTACCTGGATGAAAAAAAAAATTACAAAAATGGACACATGAAAGACTAGATTTGTTAACATTTTTTTGTGAAAAGATACCTATCGCCCCAATATGGGGCAATCGTCCCATATTAGAGCAACGGGTGCCTAATTTCGCAAAAAATTCATTCCATTGATTATTTTTGAAAAAAGATTTAAAATAAATATTAAATAAAATAAATTCGAAGGGGAAGAGGCGCTGTCAGTTGGTGTTTGATCCAAGACACGTGTATGTAGGGTACTTGTTTCGTAAGTTCTAGGTCTAGGACATGGGTTCCCTTATGCTCTCCGTTTCTGTTCTATTCGATGGTCGGATGGTGTAATAGCACAGTGTAGCAGCGTACGGGCCAATTAGTGATTACCACTTAGGAAGCACATTGATTAATTAGTTGTGGTTTTAAGCGGCCTAATACGAACCATGGCATCCACGGAAGCGCCTCCTAAATATGCATTCGATCGTGCGCGCGCGTGTGCAACCCATGTAGTAAGTCAAAAATAGCATTTGACATGTATTGAGCTAAACATCAGCGCGAGTCCACGGCTGACTAGTCTCATCAGACGGCCAAATTAGCCGAAGTTATCAGGACACTGTCACTGTTGGTGCCTCAAGTTGGTTGGTTACTATGGAAGGGAGTTTAATTACCTGTCCCGATGGATTTCTTCGCGGTAACACGAGGTAAGAAGTAAGAAGAACCAGTGCGAACAACGAGCGGTGCACCCTCCGGACGACTCCTTCACCTCGCCCCTTTGTCCGGGCCGTGAATCGAGGAATCGGGACAGGGAGCACGTGCAAGCTCCCCACCGACAGCATCAGACGCGGCTGACTCAAACCCGCGCGCTCGTCGTCTCACGCCAGCCGAAATCCGGGCCGAAAGTTCTCTCCTCGTGGTTTCACGCCATGCCGCCGTGAATCCTGCTTGATTTCCTGTTTTCCCTTTCCTCGCGGCGTTGATCGTCGTCCAAAACGGAGCGTTCTTCGCCGCGGACAAAAAAGGCTCACGTCCTGCTGACTTCCCCCACCAGCAGGATTCACAATTTCGATGATTATCGTACGAAAATCGTGATTTTCGGATATATTGGTGGGGTACGATATCTAAAACCGACCGATAAACTGGTTAAATTAAAAAAAAACAAAAATTCAAAGAAAAAATTATGCGGCGTAAATATCGCGATAATCAGTGAAAATCGAGAGAAAAACGGTGAAAACCGAGAGAAAATCGCTTCAAAATCGATTTTTTGAGAAGCATTCAATTGGCCGGTCAAAATATCGCGATAATCGGTGAAAATCGAGATAATATTGTGAATTTTTTTTCTTCAAAAGTTTGGATTTCGAAATCATGCGATTTTTGGCGATTTTCGGCGAAAATCGGTACCGGGAGGAGCTCGATTATCTGTTATCAAAAGAAAAGGTTAACACTGCCCACCAGCACGATGCCTGTTTCCTCGACAAGGAACGTACGTACGGGTGAAAAGAATTGCTGATTGGTGAGTTTATATATTTACGGAATTTTAGAGTTTGATCCTATGACCTCTCGATTGCGAAGTTTTAAGGATTATGTTAAATACACTTTAACTAAGAATATTTACATGTCCTCGCGAAAGATTTTCCTACCGGTCAGGTGCGTGCGTACCGCTCCACGAGTCGTACTAGGTGTCCTGTGTTGCGTGAGGAGCTTCGTCGAGTTGGCTGGGTCCCAGCTGTAGGTCGAGGAATATGTATTGCACTCACCTAAGAGACTGCATTGGAATGTACCGTTAGTGCTGTGGACAAAAGAGAGCGCAACAAGTAACTTAAATTACACGAAGCACTTACTAATGACGATTAATATACCCTACTCTATTTTCTGGGCCTACGATCTCATAAAGAATAAAGAGCCTATAAATAAAGACAAGGCCTAAGGCCCAAGGCCCATTACCTGGTTAATGACTTTAATCAGAGTTAAATGCAGTCATGTGGAAATATTCTAGACCAGTGTACGCAACACTTGTTGAAGATAAAAGAATAAGAGATTAGTATTAGTTTTCTTAATTGTTCATTCAAAGTCTGTACTTTGTAAACCATCATGACTCAATAAAACGCAATTCTCTTTCCTACCTTTTCAATCTTTGATTTTCTTAACAAAGACAACCAAAATTATATTCATAAGCTCGATCTAAAGCCTCACGGGTCTTGAACATTGACACTTTACCGATGCTAGTTGCGGAGTCGTGGAGTGCTGTGCCCACTGGCTGAACTCGTCCCTGGAACCTGTGTTGTTTACGAGGTGTAGGTCTGGCTAAACCAAGTCTCCCGAGGTGGGTGCTGCGGTAAGCGTGCCGGCCCAAGCATACCCCAAACCAAACTTTCTGTTGGTAAGTCCTAATCGGGGTGTCCACATTGGAGTCTCTATCGACCTCAGGAGTTGTACATTTCGACGTCAGGGCAGGTTTGGACGAACCTAAAGTCTTGCTTACACCAAAGCTGTGAGTGTTGGAAAGGGTGTAGGTCTAGCTGAACCTAAAATCCCACGGTAATCGTGCCAATGTGAACGTACCCCAAGCGGTACTTACAGGCTGCAATTCCCTATCGGGCAAGTTTGTCTCTGAGTCTGTGTCGATCTCGGGAGTTGCACGTGCCTACGGCGAAGTAGATGCTTCATGCTGGCATGTAGATGACGATGGAAGGAGAGAGCGATCCCTGCGCGCATGATGTGAAAGGACATGACATGACCAGAAAGGTTATATTGCGTATATAGTATAAAGATTGAGAACTAAAAGTACATCGCATACCTACGTATCCTGAAGGTTAGGCTAAGATGAAGACGAGTGAGCAGACGAGCGAGTAAAGCTCGATCATCTTCCGGTCGCACTCAGGCACGATGACTTCAGAGATGGAGGATGGATGCCTCACTCAGCTCCTAGTACAGCGACGCTGCTATGACGCCCGCAGGTAACTATCCTGACTATGCCCTTTGCATCATCCAAGATGGAACGTAGAACCCCAAGTAGGCCAGACATAGTGTTATACTTCCCATGCTGCAGTGCAGTGGAAGCCTTATGAAAAGTGGAAGCCTCATGATACTGTTAGCACAATCGAACTGCATAGACAACATGAGAAGTTGGTTAGTCATGGAAACATGAATGAAACATAATGTAGGCTCATACCATATCGTCTTGTCGTGCTGCACGATGTAGAGGGTGACCGAGGCCCAACTGTCAACTTGTGTGACCTCCTTGGGCCTCAAAGGAGCAGGTCCAGCAAGTTGAGCATGTGTACATGGCATGTACCACTCCAAGTATGCAATGTACGAGTCCAAGTTGTATGGTCGATCCTCGACCACTACCTTCTTCGTAGCAGATTGCTCCCACGCAGTGGTCTATGGTAATTATGTATGGCGCCAGTCGTCGCTCTTGTTCCCTCTTCGACATTGTTTGTGGGAAACAAAGTTGCAAGTTACGAATTATAATTACATCGCGGGAAACATAATTGAAATTTACGAATTACACTTACATATGCACTTCTTATGGCAGAAGTGGGCCAACTAGAGGAGGGATTTGCTGATGAAGCCCGAACTAGCACATCACTCGAGCTGGGCAGTACGGCTCCACCAAGTGATAGAACATGAGGTGGCACATCATCAACCAGTACTCAACATCCTACCCACACTGCACTGACAATCCATGCGGTGCCGTAGTGACCAAGAAATGTGCAGTCCAGGGTTGCCATATGATTGTGTTCTCATGTAGGGTCTCGAAGTAGTTATGAAATTCTGGGTAGACTACAAGACCTCTCTCTTGCCCATCCCAATTGGCTGGCCATCCATTGTTTACCTATGGTGGGCCCGTTGACTAGGACCCCACCCTCACTGTAGAATTGAGCCTCTAAAGGATACGAGTGAACGAGCTCCCTAAAGTACGATCGTCCGACAAGAAAGTGCTCCCATAACCATATCTGAAGCAACAAGTAGCATGATTCAAGCACGGGCTCCACTCTCGTTGTCTTCATGCAAGCTGTGCACAATCCCCAGTATGTTGCGCAGAGCACCAATGATCCAAAATTGATTTTTGGTAGGTCATCGAGCTGGGCATCGGCCAAAGCCTCCACGATGTGGATGTAGCTTGGTTGCACGCAACCTCCCTATGTAGTAGGGAACAACACCCCAACCAAACAAGAAGAGCACGTAAGCAACAAGGTGAGTCCTCGGAACATACTGGGGTGCATCATCGAGGCATCGCGTGTAGTGGCAAAGCCATGAATGTGGAACCCCCTGAGTATTCTCTGGGACCAGATGACCAAAACTATACTGCAACCTAACCCTCTAGTCAGGCCTTCTCGGTGGCAGAATTATCGGCATGCCCTTGATAGGCAAACCAGTAATCATGGCAACGTCCTAAAGGGTGATGGTTATCCCCCCAAGCGAAAGTGGAACATGTGGGTCTCCGGCCTCCAATAATCGACGAGTGCGAACAAGAGAGCCTTGTCCATAGTGAAAGAATGCCCAATGCCTATCATTCGGGCCAACAACAACAACATGATTGTCATAGAATGGGAATGTACCACACGTCCAAGGGTCAGTGCTCCTCCCTAGGGCACCTGAGAACAGACGGTCGTGGACCGTCACCCGTAAGCCAGGTCGGCTACGAGGCTTGCCATTATAAGATGGGTCAAACAAAGTCTGTAGGTGTCCAGCCATGTCCTGCAATAAGACAATAAACCACACGAAATGAAGAAAAAGAACAGCAAGAAATAGCATTAAATAACATAACAATAAATAACAACAAATGACATGACATTACGTAACAAAAATCGGTACCACCGTGTAACAAGCTTTATCATTAGGTCATATGACAGTAAGTAACGTGATAATAAGTACCAATGACCAATGTGGGTTAACATTAACATAACAAAAATAAAATTACATGAATGTATTACCTTCACAAATGCAAGTACAATGTTGATGGTCCCTACGGACAGGTCGATGAGTCTGCCCTGTTATGGTAGTTCTTCATTGTATGCCCCACTATACTGCATGACTAGCACTTCCATGGAGCTGGTACATCTTCCTGCTGATTTGCGTTCATGTCGTTACGGATTCACCGTGATTGCCACCGTCCACGGCCGCTTCTCTTCAAAGTGTCATTTTGACACCAAGTTACTTGGCCTGGCTACAGCTCCCTATAATGCATGTCCAAGCCATAGGAGTTAAACTCCAAACTCCATATCTAGAATAGATGATCGGCGCTGAAGTACTCAGAGATGTGCGGTGTGGAGGACTGACGGAGAACTATTCATGTCGCATATACATAGGAGTATGGCTTGTGCAGCAGTTTTGGCTTGTTGCATGAGCATGTTGAGACATCACGTATTGTGCATACTTGTTTACGGTAGCCCATGCAATGGCCATTAACAAACTTCTCTCATAGACGTTCTTCAAACTTTTGCCTAACTCCATCCATAGTGCGAACAGCATGGGAGTGAGCCTTCTCTATTTTTTTCTCCTTGTATGCATGCATACATTCAGAGAATTGCTTCCCCTCTTCTAGGTGCCTCCTCGCATTCATTCCCTGTTCACGAAGTATCTAGTAGTTCTGTTCCAGATCTCCTCCATCATGGCACTGCTTGGGAAGGATCGAACCCCTCTCAGAACACCGTTGTAAACCTTCAACATGTTAGTTATCATTATTCCTTACCTATCTCCACTTTTGTCATGGAGTAGGGACCACTTCTCTAGCTCTAGAGCATGCAACTGTATCTATTGCGAGAAGTTGTTGACTTGGCCCTCTCTGGACTCCATCATATGCTTTGAGTTCTCCTCATCCAATACTCTCTATATTGCCTCGAACTTCCGCCTTTGGTTTTGTATACATAGCCTCTTGAATGACTTTCACGACTTCCTTGCAGTGGAACCATCTATGCAAGTTTGCAGCAAGATGCCTCATGCACGTACCAGCGATAGACGACGTCATTCCATTGGTACGATGATTGTGTCCCTACTTGCATGGTGCTGATGGATGACATTAACCCAGCATACTTGTCTGTGATGAGGCACATGTTCGGGCGGTCTTGGACAACACCTTGCTTGACACTTGCTAGGAACCACAACTAGCTCTCTGTGTTCTCACTTTTCATGTTTGCATAAGCTACCAGGAGTAGCTGGTCATTGACGTTCGCAACTAATGCCATTAGTATGGTGTCCTTATGCTTGCCGAATAGAACTATCCAAGGTTAACACAAGCCGGCAACACTTGAAGCCCTGAACGGTTGGTTCGAATGCCCAGAATACACGGTCTAGGATGAAACAGTTCGAACCCTTCATGGGGTGTGGTCTATCCATCTTATCGATGTAGGTCCTAGGATTGGCTTCAGCGATCTGGTGAAGCATTTGTGGAACAAGGTTGTACACATCTTCATACTAAGATTGCCGTACATCATCTCTCTCACTTTCTTCTTCTCTCACCACATCTTGATGTAGCTAATAGGATATCCCACCATATTAACCACGTCAGCCATCAGTAGTTGTAGCGAAATGGTCATATCAATCGTGACCAAGTGAGAAATCAGGCTGATCACATATGAGGACGTAACATTTCTGTGTTTTTGCAGTGGCTCAACAAACACACATGTGTGATCCATTAGGACAGTTGTCTTGGAGCTCGAACTCGTGCCCTTAAACTTTTCGGCATGAATCTTGCCAGGACACTCAGGATCCATGCACTTGACAATGTAAGTACCTAGTTAGACATGTACACCCGATATGTGCGGCTGATGTTTACCATATACTTTACAATTGCCTGATGGGCGGCACTCTTTGGAAGGAAGCGTTGTCCTACCACTAGAGTGTTCTGATCGAAGGCCCAATCAGTGTCGACTTCGTCTGACAACACGAGAGAAGTCATCACCATATCATCGAGGTACGAAGACACGTACTCCACATCAGTGGACACAATGCCACTAATGGGAGCTGCATCGTCATCTCCGCTGCTATCTGTGTTGACATCCTCGTCATCTTCAGATATTGCTTTGTCCGCCATGGCTTCCAGATGCTCGTGGCAGTCAATGCGAGTGGTCCACCACCACCCGACATCTCCATTCGGCTGAAATTCATCCGTATAAGTGTCCTCACGGATACCCCCAGAGGATGCTTCGACGGTGACGGCATCGCCCCTAGAAGGACTTGAGATTTCTTCTCTGTCCAAGAAGCGCACATACATCATTGGCCGGTAGTGTATCTCTGCCTAAGGGTTCATCACAATTTACATGTATTCCCCCCATATGCGATTCCCGCAATATTGTATAGCTCTCACAAATAGTCGGTCGAACCTCCCATAACTTTGGCATGTATCACCTTGATTACAAGCTTCTTTCGGGTAGTCTCCCCATCAAATGCGCTCCTCATGCACCTAAGAAGGTTGGCCAGACCCATCTCCATCAGACGCGGAGCCCAGATCACCTTCCATTCGCAGTTCGAAATGTCCACCCCATATGGACCCTCTCGAACAACGCTATCACTATAAAACATAAACAAATCTTGTATATCTGCCATGTAGTACTTTTACCATAGCAAAAGACGCAATCACGCGCATAAATACTAATGTACAATTCGTCACATCCGTAATCAATAGTAATATAGTAAATGCATAAACATCATTTTCATGTGGTACTGTAAAAAGTAATTATGCACCATTATTTACGCCTTGCATCATCAATTCATGTACTACTCATCTCACGGATATCATCCTTTCATGTCCTACTAGTTGAATTAACATCACACCAATTATTAGTATTATTTACGCATTGTACCGTCAATTCATTTACTACTCACTGTGGTACTTCTATCATTTCATGCACAACTCCTTGGACTAATATTATTGTTTCTTGTACTACTCCATATACTAATACCGTCATTTCATGTACTACTAGTTATTCTAATATTGTACTAATTCTACAATTGTTGTCGTAATATCATACTAACATTATTGAAGTTATGCATATATCGCAATAATAGTATACCAATATTACATGATAAAAAAACCATATTATTATTCTAAATTTTTTATTATTGTATCACAATAATATATATAAGTATAATCGTAATAATATTATACGAATATTACAAAAATTATACTAATTGCACCATTAATTTTGCATTACACCGTTATTTCACGTACTAATGGAGCACTACCATTTTACGTACCACTAATTCTATCATATTATACTGGCACTATACTAATATTTCAATAATATGGAGCCATTATTTATGCTATACCCTGTTATTTCATGTAGAGCTAATTATACTAATGTCGTCATTGCATGCACTACTACCGTTATTTTATGTATTACTAATTGCGAACAACAGCACACCAAGTACGCAACATTTTTTACGAATTGTATTGCCTATTCGTGTTCTACTCGCTACACTACTACTGTCATTTTATCTACTAATCATTATACAATTATTGTCATTATTTGTACTACTTATGTACCAATACCATTGTTTCATATACTACTATTTACACTAACCTTCTCGTAACTCAACTAAGATCACGACAGGCCGAGCAACGTACAAATTAACCTTCCTAGATATTACCTGCAAAAAAGGCTCCCAAATCAAATGCTTCAAAATATGAATCTCGAATAAATTCCTACAAAAAATCAACTCTTAATAAATTCCTCCCAAAGTACGATTCCAAATTTCCTCTTCCACCTCTCTTTTCCCTTCCTTCTGTCTCGTATCTGCTCTTTTCTACTTCTCAGTTTCCTCAACTCACTGGGATGTTTCTGAACTCCCTCTGCTTTTTTTCCCACGACGAAGCGAATGTCGGATGTAAACCATCGGAGGGAGTTCCAATTTATAGCGCCCTCCTCGACAAGCATGCACGGAATTCGCAGGTGTCGATCGGTGCTTTCGGCGTGCTGATGGGATGAAATGATGTAAATACCGGTCGCGCAAAAGGACATGACACGGGCGCCCAGGACCCGGCCCCATTGTGCGCGCCAGTGCTTGCGACGCACACAAAGCAGCTGAGGTAACATGCTATGCAGCGCTATCGGTCCGCCAATTTCCAGTGCAGCACATCCACTCTGCGAATCTCTCATCCCATCGACCTGTCTCCGTCTATTGGCAGATGTAGTGCACTTTGCTGTCCCATCGCTCATTGCCACGCCACCTAGGTGCTCCTCTACCACGTGCCCACTCCTTAAAATTCCGCGTTCATATAGCGCTCCTATGGGGGCTATTTTTGTAATTCATTTCGAATGGAGTCTATTTTCATAAAAAAACTAATTTATTCCATTAGTACAGTAAAAATTTCGCTGAATTAGCCGATTGTGTCACTATTCACTACTGGCTAGTCCTTAGTACAGCATGGCTCAACAAAATGAGTTGCGAATTGCGATCTAGACATGGGCCTGATTTGGAGCCCTCCTGAGACTTGTGTGGATGGAGGCCCTTTTCTATCAAAAACGTGGCCCAGCATGCAATCCTATCAACTCGGGATACTGTTGTGAGTGTAGGCAAAGTGGGCCCTAAATTGGAGTTGTTTTTATCAAACACAGTGGAGTTAACTTGGCCCAGCCTAACCTTTGTTGAGCTGCTCTGGGCCTTTCTTTGATTCCTTCCGGTTTTGCCTGCGCAGCCGAAATCACAGGCTGACAGCAGAAAACGCTGCCACGACGAACTTTGCTTTCAAAGCAGTTAATTAGCCTTTAAGACAGTACAGAAACGCTTTAAGACTTGAGGAAAAGGAACGTTACTAATGCTGCAGAACAGTGAATACACCCATCATTGATGGGTGTGATTTCTCTGCCAAGCACAGACGAAGAAGCAATCCATTCTTCTCTGCCAAGCACGCAGCATTTCTCGAGAAAAATACTCCACCAAGAATAAGTACAGTAAAATTACTTTAACTTACTATTGATAAGTATATATCAGTTTTATCCTACATGGAATAGTATCTATTTTTCCGTACGACACTTACTACTAAATAAGAATCAGTTTTTTTTTTCTTACTCGTCGTAGAGAATAAAGTTGATGCGTAGTACATTACTGAGACGCAAACAAAGCACACACAACCTTGCATCGCACCCGGAGACAAGGAAAGGATTTCAAAACGTTTCCCCAGCACCAGTGCACCACACGCTACAGCTCGAGCAGCGCTCGCACTCCACGGTCTTCTCTCCTTATCCCGCTCCGCTCCTCGAGCGGCAACTCCGGTTTCCAAATCCCAAACAGAACCCCTGAGCCCTGACACCCAAAATTTTCGAAACCTCAGACGACCCCCACGCCCACGCCGAAATCGCCTATTCCCAAACCCAAATCAGAGCGGCGGTGCTCCGGCACACTCGCACCCGCAGCGCTCGCCGCACCGCAAAGGCTCCGTCGCGGTGCGGCCGGGCCATGCGGGCTGCGCGGCGGGGCACCGTTCGCGGGAATCGAGCGCTGAATGACTGAGCCCGACGTCGACTGCCTCGGCGGCTGCGGCCTCCTACAACCTTACCGGCTCAAGGGCTGGCCCGACCGGTGGCTGCTCTCTGGGAAGCCGCCGCCGCACGCGCGCGCCGCAGCGATGGCGACCCCGGACCGCGCCCCCGACCAAACCGTAGCGCTCTCGGATGAGCTCCTCCTCCGCGTCCTCGCCTGCCTCCCGGAGCCCCACCTTACGGGAGCCGCGTCGCTCGTCTGCAAGAGGTGGATGCGGCTCTCCGGGCGCCTGCGCCGCCGCCTCGCCGTGAGGGACTGGGCTTTTGTCACGCACCGCCTGCCCTACCGCTTCCCCGACCTGGCGGACCTCGACCTCTTCCCGGCCTCCATCGCTGCCTCGGCCGCGCCGTCCCAGGTTTCCCCTCTCCTCACCTGCGGTGAGGTGTCACTAACCCTAGACCCCAGCGCGGACCCGCCGCTCGGCGCGTGCCGGTTCCTCGCCGACGACGTGCTCGACCGGGGCCTCGCGGTCGTCGCCGCCAGTTTCTCCAACCTCAGCCGCCTCTCAGCCACAGCCGCGTCCGAGTCCGGTGGGCTGATGGGTATCGCCGGCGGCTGCGCGACGTTGCAAGAGCTTGAGCTCCACCGGTGCACAGACCTGGCCCTCCGTCCGGTCTCCGCCTTTGCGCACCTCCAGATCCTCCGCATCGTTGCCGCCTCCTCTGCGCTCTACGGCACTATCGAAGACGGCGGGGTCACTGACATCGGCCTCACCATCCTCGCTCACGGTTGCAAGCGGTTGGTGAAGCTGGAGCTTGTGGGTTGCGAGGGCAGCTACGATGGCATCGCGGCCGTTGGGCGGTGCTGTGCGATGCTTGAGGAGCTCACCATAGCCTACCACAGGATGGACGGCGGGTGGCTTGCTGCGCTCGCTTTCTGTGGCAACCTCAAGACCCTGCGGCTTCAGGGGTGTGGTAGGATCGACGATGATCCTGGGCCCGCAGAACATCTCGGCGCCTGCCTCACGCTCGAGAGCTTGCAACTGCAGAGGTGCCAGCTACGTGACCGCCGCGCCCTCCATGCTCTCTTCTTGGTCTGTGAGGGTGCCCGTGAGTTACTGGTCCAGAATTGCTGGGGCCTTGAAGACGACATGTTTGCCTTGGCTGGCCTATGCAGGTATTGTAACCACCAATCTCACTGCTTAATCGTTTTAGTACTAGTTTCTTGATAGGTTACATGATTGCATAATGGGGACAGTTTGCACCTTTGACTGTTTAGTTATTCCTTCTTTATGTTTGTTATGTGCTCATGACATGTTGCCAACAAAATGAGTCTTAGGTAGCTTTTGGATGCTTTGACATTGGTTGTGTTGTGTGGGGCGGCCACTGCCCCTACGACCCACCAAATGGCTCCGGCGACGATGCAAATAACCGCCTTCGCACAGGAGCCGAAGGGGGCCACTACAGGGACGAGGCCTCCGGGGGCATGCCGAAGGCCTCGGGTCTCTCCGAAGGGTCACCCTTCGGAAAAAAATTCTGTGGAGGAGGTATGCAAGTTTAACTTTGTGCATCCCCACTCCGATGGATGCCACGTGTCTATCTAGCTAAATCTCAACCTCATCCTATCAACAGTGTTATTAATTGGAGGAGTGAGAAATCAAGGGTGCTATTAATGGCAGGAGTGAAAAATTAAATGAATGGTTGAGATTGGTAAGATGAACACGTGGCACCTATCGGAGTGGGGATGTACAGAGTTAAATTTGCATACCTCCATAAAATTTTTTTCCCACCCTTCGAAGGGTCACACACTGCCCCCTTGACGAACCCCACTGAGTATGCAAAAGGGGTATAGGGCGGGGCCCCTTGAACCCTACGGGAATCATAGGGGCACAATTGTAAGATACTACCCGGGCGGCGGGAGCCCTATAAATAGCCCCCGGCATGTTTGGTCTGTAGCCACAACAGGTTGAGTGGCATGGGATGGAATACTTGCAATGCATGGACCCCATGCATGGTTAGTCACAATTGCTTCTGTGGTGATTGTATCATAAAGAATTATATCAAGACTTGAGAGTGCAATTCTGATTATCTAAGAGTGCTCTAACAACCTCACTTAGATAACCTTCGCAACTCAGCAAGTAATTTTTATGTTTACTAATTGATACCGTTGCGTGCTATGTTGTTAGAAGCACTGTAATATAGTCATTTTTGCTCAGTATACTGTGAGTGCTGTCAGTCTGCAAAGAAAGTTCACTTTCATAGTTGATGTTTTTAGCAGGTGTCTACTTGGTGTATATAGACATCACTGTCTATTGAAGATGTGTTTAAGTAAATTTTTTCTAGATTTCTTATTTTTTTTGGATGCCATGATGGCATTTCTCAGTAAACCGATTACTCTTGTGCGGACAAAGCCTCACCCTGTAACCGTTCTTCAGTCCTGTGCCATTTGTATAGAACAACGATATCCATAAATTAAAATGTAGCTTTCCACTGATAACCTGTGGATTATCCAGCCACTCAAGCCTTTGATCAATACTTTTATTTAAGGAGACCAAATGGTAATGACTTGTAAAATGTAAAACATGACTTAGTTGTCTGAATAAATGGATTTGATGAAGAATTGGACATATAGGTCACTTCCTTTCTCCCACCACAAATCATGCGCCAATGTTCTATCAACTAATGTTATAGTCTTATAGAATTGACTTTTTGGAGGAAGGAAGCTGTAGATGACTAATGTTGCACATGTTCTACACTGAATATATAGGTGCTTTTGCTTATTTAATCACCTGCCAAATAATGTTCCAACTGACTGATTGTCAAATTTCCAATTCATAGTGTTCAAGTGTTCTAAAAGGACTGAGAAATGACAACATTCCGGTATCTCATTTATTAATGTAGTTATGTAGGTTTTGATAGGTTATCTTGCCCCACATGAACTGGTTATTTATGATCCTGTGTGCGCACAAGTGTGGGCAATGTCTAGATGGTTCCTGTATGTGCAGATGTGTTCGGGAACCATACTTTCCTGCATTGTTGTGTGAGTTTGTTAATGGAATTTACAGTCAACTTTTGTTCATAATGTCCCTAAATTATTGAGAAGCACTACTTGTTCAGTTGTTTATAGTTATGCGACTGATCTACTGAAAGGGATGTACGAAATTAACATGTTCTATCTCAGATAAAGGTACATAAACTGCATTGCCTAGCCCCTGTTCGATCAAAACTATCTCGCTGTTTTCTTTTTCCTGGTTTCGGCCTACAGCCATGCGAAGAACTCATGTTTGTACTTGCCAATGCTAGTTTTGCATAGGGAGTGGTATAATGAGCTTAGTGTAGGCTTCTGTTTTAATATTTTCAGAAGAAAGCTCTAATTACCTCCTGACCCATCATTTTTTTAGGACATTCATTGCCGCACTCTGGATAGAGTACCATATTTTTCTGAATACAGTACCAAGCTAATGAATTAGTGGGGTGAAATGAACAGCTAGTAGCCAGATGCACCCATGTAGCTGGAATTTGTAGAGTAGAAACCTCCAACTTCAAACTACCTACAGGTCAAAACCATGTTGTACCTTCACTGGAAGTAGTAGGGTGAAGTACAAAACCATCTCAGTTTTTCATCTGGATATTTTGATATTCTCCTCCTCCACTAGAAATACTTTAGCAAATATGCACTTTTGCTTGAAGCTGAGCCCACATATTTCAATCTATTCCTCTTCTGGAAATGCTATAGCATACAACTTGCCTAGATACAGTAGGAATTGATACCATATTTTGGTCCACAACCTACATTTGTCGAAACTCACCCTTTATTTATTGAATGTACTGCGGATCTTGACTAATGTTCATCTTGTTCTCTTTCTTTTTCAGGAGAGTAAAATTCCTCTCCTTAGAAGGCTGCTCACTACTAACAACTCGGGGTCTTGAATTGGTGATCACCTCTTGGAATGACCTGCAGAGCCTAGAGGTTGTCGTATGCAATAAAATCAAGGATGAAGAAATCAGCCCTGCCCTCTCAGAGCTTTTTTCCAATCTCAAAGAGCTGAAGTGGAGGCCTGACAACAAATCGCTCCTTGCTGTGAGCCTCGTAGGTACTGGAATGGGAAAGAAGGGCAGGGTATTTTTCAAAAGGGTATGAAGTCTGATCATCTTGGTGGTCCATTCCCTGCGATGCACTTCATCTGTTCTCTGCCCGTAAGGATTGAACTTTTCTTGCAGCAGATTTTACCGGGCCATCAACGGGTCAAAGGGACGATGCTGAACTATTCGACAGGTGTTGCTGGTTAGTTGATTACTAGTCCAGAACTTTGCATGGTCCTGCAAAATTCTTATACTTAGAAGCTGGCGCAAATTCTTCGATTTTAGACCAAAGACAGTCACAATTTCTTCACACTCGGAATCTGGCACTCTGAAGCGCAATTGAGACTCCCCCAGGGAGCCTGATCAATATTTATGTATGCCACGAAATTTTCTGTCATAATTTATGGCAGAACTTGGTAGTTCCTAATGAATTGGAGAGAGCTAACATAAAATTTATGTTTACAGCACGTGACTATACTGTTAAATAGATTTTGTTGCCGACACACTTTGCCATCTAGAAATCCACTGGCTACTCCTGAATTGCAATGTGCTTCAATTTATCACTCATCAAATATCTTGGAGGTGGCCAAAATCCGAAATCTCTGTAAGATCTTGAAATCTTAAATAAAATCTGGACGAAATTTAAAATCCGGTCATTTTTCAACCGGGAAATATGAGATTTTGTCCGAAATCACCGAGATTTTGTTCAAATTTAAATGCCCGAAAAATGATAAAAAAACATGTCAAAAAATTGTGAAGTTTTTTGTCTGGATGATCTTAACCCCAATTTCAATCAAATCCAGCCCGCAAAAATCAAAACCCAGTCAAAATATCTAAGATTTTGGCCGAAATCACCGAGATCTCGCCGAGATTTGGATGATTACCATAGTATTTAAATTTTTTACCCGATTGAGATTTAGGATCTCGAGGGTCCGAAATCTCGCCGGGATTTAGAACCTTGCTCATCTGCAAGCTAGATGTGCGTTTATTAGGTTTCTAGGGATCACTCATCCATGGTCCTTGAATGTTCATGATGCTTGATTTATTGTTTGCACTTGCTGATTAATTTTTGCCCTTGCATTTGCTGGGCTGCTGATCTTTCTGTGATACGCAGAGGAGATGGAAACGCATATTGGTAACAGAATACGCCGTTACGGCACCTGTCAGAAGGCCCACCCTACTTAGTCTAATATGTAAGCCCAGTAGCCCACCCACAGTTCTCCTCTTCTGGATCCCACCCCCCTCTCTCTCTCTAAACTCAATATACTCGCGCGCTCCCTGCAACGAAAGGAGGGCAAGAAGGAGCAGACCAAGAAGCCAAGAAGATGGCCGTCGTCCCCGACTGCGTATCCTCCTGCGGTAGTATCAACATGCGCCGCGTCGACCGCCTCCTCCCGCTCCCGCTCCCCTGCGTCGGCGAGCCCACCGCCGACTCCCGCGTCTCGCCGGGGTTCTCGCCCGCCCGATCCGAGGCCTCTGAGTCTGCCGCCGCATTCTACGCTGCCGACGCAGAGCCCGAGCCAGAGACATCCGTGGGGAGGAGCACGCAGATGCTGCTCGCGATGGCCGCTATGGGCGGCCGCGGTGGCCCCTACGGCCGCCGCCCGGCATCGTCCTACGGCAGCTGCGCCGCGTGGAGCGCCGGGTCGCTCACCGACCACCGCCCCGCATCGCCGTCCCCCATCTGCAGCCCCGTGAGCAGCAACGGCGGTGAAGGCTGTCGTGACGGCGGCGAGCGGCGCGGGGGTGGTGAGGTCTCCTCGTTCGTCACGCCACAACAGGTCAGTTTTCTGTGCTCTCGATGCTCTTTTGCGTTGTCTCGGAATGGTTCTTGCTAGACAGGGAGGCGATCCCGATGTTTCTTGGCTCTTGATTTTGCCTGCCTTTGATCTTGATTTGTAGCTTTCGGTTCTTGAATTGTAATGGATTCCTTCGGTTTCTTGTCTAAGTTCTTGGAGCCGAGGTGGTTTCTTGGATGGAGATGTCCAGTTTCTTGCATGGCTCCTAGGAACAAATGCCTCTATTTCTAAGCATTGTTTTAGTGTTTCAATAGATTATTGATTGATTAATGTTCCAGGAATTGATGGGAGTCTCCTAAGACTAATTAATTGCGAAGCAGCAAAGGTTGCACCTTGGGCAATTTGGGTTTGCTGCTAGATTTCTCCTTGCTGAATCTTAAAATGGCAACAAAACCAGAGCAATCTTATCTCACTCATCTCCATTGCTGCATTTTTTTTTGCTAACCGCTGTATCATCCAACCAAATTTGTATGATTTTGGTGTCTGATTCCATCCAGTTGTTACATGTAGCTGCCAGTTTTGCAATATGTATTCTGTATCCACCTAGTTATGTCCTTTATCCATCTTTGTTCTTCACGGCTCATTACGTAATTCAGAGATGTTAACAAGCCAAACTACTGCAGGAAGAGGAGCAAGGGAGGTTACCAACCAGAGGAGGTTTCATGAAGCCTTCTGCTACACCGCGAAACATCAGACTACAGACACCCAGGCACCCTTCTCTGTTGCCTCCTAGATTCACCCGGAAGGCCACGCCAGCTAGATTTATGCGCCGAGCTCGCTCCTCACATAACAATCGTGATCGTATCGGGGCAATTGATGCTATCAATGAATGGAGATTGCCTAAAGTCAGCGAAGAGGAAGATGAGATAGCGGATCAAAAGGACTGGCAGGTTGATACTGTGTCGTCTCGTGTATCCTCAGGTATTGGCCTAAATTTCATATTCTCATAAGACCCAACAGTTCTTCAGCAAAACATGAATTTTCGGACAATTCTGTGTGTCTCAGCTCGTGACTGGAACTTCGAGTCTGACGGTGCTTATGAGGGCAGCAATCGCAGTGGTGGTGCTTTTGACCATTCAGATGGCGAGAATTGTCCAGTTGCAGTGCAAAGGATGGAGAGACGGCTCCCGGGCTTTGTGGTAAAACCTAAGGGAAATTTCGTCCACACCACGTTGGTTGCCTGGAAGGATGAACAGATTGCAAAGCTCATAGACAAGTAACTCGCCTTTTCTATTCTTTCATAATCAATAACCTCCAAACATGACATTTGTTAGCAATTAATTTAGGGCTATAGTTGTATTGATTCAACGATGATGAGATCTGAAATTGCTTGTTACATAATTACAAGTACCATAGCATGTCCTAGAAAAAAAACATTTAGCATAATATCACTTCAGCCTTATATTGGAATTTAAGTAAAGAGCTTGATCCATTATTGGTGCACATGACTGCTTGTGAGTTGTGTCTCTTTCTGATTTGTTGAATTTCGAACTTCATAACCATCATATATAGAGTTCGTAGGATAAAAAAAATTTGGATTTCTTTGGTCCGAAGGGATGTTTTGTAACTTACCTAGTCAGAGCACTAATGTTACTTAAATCAATTAGGCTGAAAAGGAAAGAAGCCAACGTTGATGACTGGCAGAAGAATAGGATTGCACAGGCCAGGGATAAAATGGAAAAAGCTGAGGTATACTTCATAACTGCAGCTCTCTCTTTCAATAAAACTCTCTCTCTCTCTCTCTCTCAAAAAAAAAAAAAAAAAAAAAAAAAAAAAAAAAAAAGAGAAGCCAACCCTGCAGTGTCCACTCCATTGAACATTTCCATTTTAACCTAGGGATAGAATTGAACCTGTAGTTTCACAATTTTTCGTTTGTACCTTAACTGAAAACAGATGAAGTTGGAGGAGAAGAGAACGAAAGCAGTAGAGAAGATGCACAAGGCGATAAGGGAGGCACAGATGAAAGCTGATAAGAAGAAAGTCAAGGAGCAGGCAGCCACTGCCAATCAGGTAGCTGGTGTTGAGAGAGCACTGGTGAAGATATCTAGGACAGGAAAGCTCCCCTGGTCACTGGCTTTCTGTGGTCCAGCTCTATGCTAGTTCCAGACAAGCCGAGTGTTGAAAGATCCTGCCAATGCCAACACAGCAAATCAGCAAGACTAAAATGAGTGAAATCAGCAATGCCAAATACTGAAGAATCAGCATATGTTGTATATAAGGGTGGTTTCCTGTCCTCGGATGATGGAAGTTTCAGGTCATGCTACACCTGATCAACATTTGAACACTGTTTCTTAAACATGACAAGAGGGGCGAATTATAGTACTGGCCCTCTTCTTGTGGCTGCAATTACTGTTCTGAGAAACAACGTTCTTCTTCTCCCCACTGGAGAACACACATATACAGTAGTGACAAATTGAAAACTCCGCGGTGTTGGTGTGCAGAAATGCTTGGGTTTAATGAGTATGGTCTGATGATCTATCCTTTCACTATTCCTACATGTTTTTTTTGTGGCATGAGTTGAATGAATAAGGTAGTTTGTGTTTATCCAACTAATTTACAACCAGGATACTGTTCTCGAGGCTTAGTGCAAAATTTAATAAACAAGGTGTAGCTATATTGCAATATGCCGATGACACCATAATCCTTTTAGATGATGATATGGAGAGTGCCAAAAACATGAAACTCCTGCTCTATATATATGAATCAATGTGTGGTCTAAAAATTAATTTCCACAACAGTGAACCTTAAAGATAAATAGTGAAAACGATGAAATAGTGAAATATGTTGACATGCCTAACTGTCAAATTGCAAGTGGTCCTTAAAGTACCTTGGGGTACCTGTCAGTAGTTCAAGACTGCATGTTATTGATTGGATAAGTTGGAAGAAAAGATGGTAAAAAGACCAGTTTTTTCATAGACAATAGACGGGCAGCAGACCGGTGTCTAGGGCCTAATTGTTATCTAGATGGGCTAAATGGCTGCCTAGGCAGGAAAAAATGGTCTAAACGGTTAGACGGTAGGGATGCAAATGGGCTGATCCTAGGGTCTTCTTTGACCCATTCTAGTTTATTTGTTTACACTGAAAACTTAATTATTAGTCCACCTTTTAAGTTTTAGTGCAAACAAATAAACTAGAGTGGGTCAAAGATGACCTTAGGGCCGGCCCATTTGCATCCCTATTAGACGGGATGGAGAGGCCTAGCACCTAGATACTGCTTAGGCGAGTTAGGCAGCTGCTTAGAGGAACAGTGAAAAAGACTATGGTTGGCAAAACGGATCTCATCTATGTCCATGGAGGCAGCACCATCCTTATTAATGCTAGTTTAAGCTGCACACCTATTTACCATACGTCGATGTATATGTTGCCTGAGACTATGCTTTATAGAATGGATAAAACGAGACGAACCTTCTTCGGGCAAGGAGGTTGTAAAAAGAAAAGTACCACCTAGAATGGTAAAAAATTTGTTGCCCCAAGCAGAAAGGAGGCTTGGGGGTTCAGGATCTCAACATTTTAAATGTGAGTCTTTTATGTAAGTGCTGGTGGAAATTGGAAAAAAAAGATGGATTATGGTAAGAGATTGTGAGGCAAAAATATGTTGGTGACAAATGTATCTCTCAACTCAAAACACAAGCAATCCGATCCCCCCAGTTGGACAGATTTTTTCGAAGTAAAGGAGGAATACTTGCAAGGAAGAACAGTAAAAGTTGGAAGTGGGAAAACTATAGAATATTGGGAAGATAGTGTTAGTGATAAGCCCTTGAAGCAATCATGAAGATGACTGTATTATGTCTATGTTTATAGAATAATATGAATATTTTGTTCTTTAAATAAATATCATTGGTATTGATCAACAGGTATGTGACTTGTTCGTGAAATTCCTTGGTATTGATTAACAAGTATGTGACTAGGAGCGTGTAGAAGACAGGACACAATATGAGCCCGAGGATCCAGAGATTACGGACACGGTAGCCAACTTTGATAATCTTAACCTTGGGTAGTCTATGTATTAATGTATATATATGTAGTTTCTGTACTCTTTTCCTTACCAGGGGTACCACACACCGGGGTGTAAGGTTTTTAACGAGGCATTAGCTCTGTACATATTCAAGATTGAATAAAATGTACTTCTTCCCCCCCCCCCAATATTTGTGTCCATTGCCTCAGCTCCATGCATCTCTGGGTTCTTTTCTCTCGTCACAATAGTGCAAATGGACCGGACCTAGGCCGGCACGGCACGAAGCGCAAATTGACCGTGCCTGTTGTCGGGACCCGAATGTGCAAACCCAGACCCTCGGTGTATTCCAAATTAGTCCAAGATCACACTAGTGCACACCATCTCAACACAAATGAATATCACAATCATACACAACGGAATAATAAATAAAGTCTTTATTTAAAATATAACCTGTTGAGTTAACCTTATGGTCAACTTACAAAGATACACCTCGCAGGGCTAAGTCTCAAATAAAGAAACTACAGCGAAAAAGTAAAGAAGACTCGTGGTGTCCAATCAATGTGCCACAAGCAATTGATTGTGTTCGCTCCCTAGTTCATCGGCTCCTCCTGGAACCCCTCCTCCAAAGCTGGCGTTGATTCTTCCTCAACTGATGTTTGTGTTGTTGCAAGGGGTGAGTACTTGAAGCACCTAACAAATTGTGCACAGAATGCAAGCTATTACTACATGCATAGCTTATTCCAAAGATAGGATGCTTGGTTGTTTTGTAGTAAAAAACATTCACAAATAATCATAATAGATTGAAAAGCAGGTAAAACAATAATACCAATAATAACTTTCACAATCAATTTCTCAAGTAAAACATTTATCATCCATAATCAATTTCATCATTTTCATACCATAATGTCCACCATTCCAAGTTCACTTTTATGAGAGTCCAACCCTTGACTGTAATCCCCGAGTGATGTCCAATACCGCAGACACGGCTATTCGAATAGTTTTGACACTCTACAGAGGTTATACACTTTACCCATAAAATACAATCAAACACCACCAAGGCGAGTGGCCATTCAAAACCTTTACAATGCTCCTTCTAGACCCAGTACTGTCCGCTAAGGTTTCAACACTGAAAGGTTACACCACCACAACAGAGCCCCCCTCTTGCGCCATGTGAGTTTTCACCCGTACACCCGGAACCTACACCACCACGACAGTACCGAAATCTAGACATTACAAATTAATTAGCTATGTCTATCCCATTCCAGACTTGCGGCTGTATATTAGACTCGGTTCAAATTTTTGCAAAGTTAAATCCTTAATTTGACCAAGGCAAGACTTCTAGAAAAATTCACAATATCCAAATCATTAAAATTCAAATGCGACCGCCCAAGTGCCACATCTGGCCCACTATAAACATTCTTGCCACTTGCTCCAGTCTAAATCATTTTATCACCCAGTTGATTGCCATGCACCACGTGCCATCAACATCATCAATAACACATGTCATATCTTTTATAACACGTTTCATATCTCATTAAGTCAAGATTAACATTTAATATTCTAAAATGAGGTCATTGACATGCTGCAGGACTAAGCATACTACATACGATCTATTAACCCATGTTGGCAAGTACAGTAGGGTCCAACTATTATTCCATAATCCTATGGTGAAAAATGATTCATGGCATACAATTATTATAAACAAGGTGGTATACAACAAATAGGTCGCATAGCTATTTCCAGAATTAATTGAAAGCATTTTAATTAAACTAGCATGCAATAATTTAAATCAACATATTTTTAAAAGTGGGTTCAATATGTTCAAAGCACAACTTGCCTTAGAAAAGCTCTTGGTTAAGCTCTGGACCTTCTTCTTGAGTCAACACCTCACCCTCGAAACCTTTGGGCAATTCGACGTCACGCGTAACGAATATATAAACAATAAATATCCAAAAACAGAGAGCAACATAAATCCAAAAATCAAATAAAATTCATAATCAAATAGAGAATAATTTTATGAATTTTTAGGCTCTGAAATCACCTCAATCGAAGTTCAAAGGCAAAAGTTATAGCAATTCAAAGTTTGAAATAATATTAAAAAGAATAAACCGAATTATCTCATTTATGTTCTATTGGAAATTTGGAATAATGACGTCAGCGTGACATCAGCATCGAAATCAATTTCTACCAAATTATTTTTATGTAAAAAATTCGAATTATGACGTCAACAGGACATGTGGTCGAATCACACGCTGGCACGTGTACCGGCACTATGATGTGGACCTGGTCCACCAAAACGGCTGGTCCACTGTGGACTCACGCACTGTGCCATGGACCGGCTAATGCAAGCGATGATGTCAGCACTGACATCATCGCTGACATCACGCGCGCGACTCAGCCAGCGATGCCTCGGAAATCGTGCACCACGTGGCAGCACGTGATTGGCTAAACGCATGGCGAGATCTGATCCGTTTACTCTGAAATCCACGGTTCATATCTGATCAATCTACCGCGACTAATCATGCCACATGGATAGTCCCGATGTGCGACACTTGGCACGATCTGGGCCTTTCGATCTTAATCCAATGGCTACGATTAGATCTAAAACAATCCTACGCGAACCAATCTACACCGCTCATCTCGAATCTAAGTGTTCAGATCAACTCTAGTTCAACGCAATTAAACCATTACGTGGCAGAATCTAGAGCGTTGATTCCGGATTCAACGGCTTGGATCCAATCTACTCCTCAATGCTGCCGGGACACGTGGAGAGCCATGAGCGCACCCACGTGATTCAATCCCGTCCACACAACCCACGATCTAACGGATCAGATCTACCCAATCCTACGGCATAGAGATGCAGACATGTGGCATAATCTTAAACGTTCAATCCAGATCCAATGGTTGCGATCTAATCCAGGTGATTCGGAGGGATGCATACGTGGTGTTACCCCAGCCTTCAGATGATGATTGAACATTTGAAAAGTTGCGCGAGATTCCAGCGATGTGCGGCGAGAGACCTTGGCCAGAGATGGGAACGATGACCACAACACCGGCGTCTTGCACGTTTTCCGGTGAAGTGAGATAGGAGTTCCGGTGCGCCTTGTTGTGAGGACTCCAAATCTAGCCGCAAAATCACTGATGGACGACGAACAACGACGGAAGAGACGAGCAAACGCGATGGCACTCCTCCAACTCCGGCGAGCGATTACTTCGTGATGACAGCGGCTCGGGCAAAAAGCGTAAAACAAAGCGGACTTCCTGAGGGGGTATTTATTGCCATTAGCGGCCGTGTCTAGCCAGCGTTCCGAGGCGCAACTCATGGCAGTGGCGGAGTCCGACGGCGGCATGGAGAGGGTGACGTGGAACGATCATGAACATCCACGCGGACTCAATCCAACGCCTTACGCGAAATCGCAACGTGGCCGGATCCTGGGCATCAGATCAAAATCGGACGACCAGAAAAGACTAGGATTAGGTTAACGATGCGGGCGGACTGCGCGGGCCGGCGACGCTAATGGGTTGGGCCCATTTAGGGTTTTTTCTTCTTCTGATTTCCAGTGTTTTATCATTTAAAATAAATCTAGTAATTCAAATAAAGCGAGAAAAATAGCAAAAACACCAGAAAAATTCTGAAAAATATTTGAGACATTTGAACTCAAATAAAATATTTCGAACAAAACTTTATATAAACTTTTTTGAAATTTAAATAATTCAATAATTGGCTTAATTCAGAGGAAGCCAGGAAGATGCGCGGGTCGAGGCAGCGACGGCGGCGACGGAACCCAGGTAGATGACTCTGATGCCGTGCGGTGCCGCCCCGGGAGTCTCCTCTTCCCGAGGCAGCGGATCAATCTAAAACATTAGGCTCTGATACTACTTGTTAGGTTTAGAGCACAGCAAAATAATGGAAACAATGATTTAACGTGGAAAAACCCTCTCGGGAAAAAACCACGGAAAACAATCTACTATTTGGTTCAAGGATTACATGTACAAGGGGCTGGTTTATATAGCCAAAGAGTCCAAGTTATAGAAGACTAGGACTAACAATCTATTTGGATAATACCAAAAGATACGGTAGTTAGAGATATTTGACTTATCTCCAACAGTTTCTACTAGATGCTGAAAAAACCCAACCAAACGGGCTAAAGCTCGGAACGATTCTCCTCGAATCGTTTCTTCTTTTTTCATTCTGTGGCTGAATCGGTCTCAACCTTGTTCCACTCGATTCACAGAATCCTACCTGAAACATTTCTACCAAGAATCTAGAACCGTTTCTTTTTCTACTAGAATCAGGAACGTACCAAACAGAACCTTAATTAAATTAATCCCTAAGCTGTTGGGTTTGCAACGGATGTTGTGTGGTGGTACCTCGCCCAATAACCCGATCAAACAGTGGTATCTGTTAGGAAACTCGGCCCATGTGGCCCTTGTGGACTCTCCCGAAACCCTAGATGTAGGTTATAAATAGGAGGCAGGGGGTCACCCCGTGTACACATGCAATCAGAATAATAAAGCCGAGCAGTCCCCCTTCATATTGTGTCTCTCTCCCTCTCTCTCTGTTCTCCAGTTTATATCTATTAGGCAACCCCGGACTATTCGATAACGAGGTTGTCTAATAGTATCCAGAGGCTGTCTTACGATACATACGATGGAAGTAACTACACCTAGGAGTAGAAGAAAAAAAAAAGCTGTTTCTGTTTCTGTTTTTGTTGTTCCCGACATATGACTTCACAATCTTTGGCGGATTGTACTTACACTAGCTTAGAGTAATTCGGTGGCTGAAACAGCCAGGCACCGAAATAGTCATTTGTCAAGACTCGCAAGTTTCAACGACAATGGTGCAAACGGAAAGGTACTACGGCTACTGTTTGCTACTGCTTTCGATGACAAGGACGCCCAGATTTTCACAGTAATTTTTGCGAGGATGACACTACATTGAGATTTGAAAATGCTGAACTGACACAACATTTTTTATACGTGGTTTGCTCAATTTTCACAATGTAGGATTTGGTACTCACAAACTCTCTTGATGAACACTAGTCGATCCCCCGTTGTCAGATACAATAGGGTTACAACTCTTCAATTCACCATATTCAGACGTGTTGAACTTCATGGACACCAAGTGAAATATATCAATCTTCCAATTCCTAAGTTTTGATAAAGTATTTTCTACCAAAATGTTGCTGCCACCAATCATATGCATAATCTTCAAACTCTGTAGTGGTTCTTGTCAACTCGTTAGCTTTTGGAGTACTTTCAATTTTACATACCCATTCCATTTGTACTTCCCATACAAGATATTCTTTGGAATCATAACTTCCATAGAAGGGATAATGGTAATACTTGTATCCTGCCATGGTTAGTTAAACATTGAAAAAGTATACAATTATGCAATATGCAATGAATGCAAGTGTATATGCAACCACTCAATCTCACCATTCTTATCAAATCAAGTTCATACCTCTCCACAATGAATTAAGGTAAAAAACACTTTGGTAACCGTAGTAGTTAATGATGGTGATGATCAATTGAATAAAAGATTGAGCCAAAAGCACAACAATGGTGGTTTAGTGAAGCTTGGTATGGATATATGTAGCAAGGAATAATAGATATGTAGCTCAGTTAATGCAAAATCAAATAATAATCCAAAATTTAATAATAACCTAAGTTGCTTCACAAGATATAGGATAAGACTAGCAAAATAGGACATATAAAAACGTAGATATTAACACAATGCACCAACTGAGAAACATATACATATATTGGAATAGTACAAAATAGCACAAAAAATATTGCGCCAAAATCTAATTTTTTCCCCTATACTCCCGATTCTTGTTTTAGCCGGTTTTCTCTCTCCTTTTTTTAAACCACTTCTATTTTTCTCTTTCTTTTTCTTCTTTTTTTTTATTGCTCTCTCTCTGTTTTCTTTCACAAGAATGCTTGTACTGTTTCTTTTCTGCACGGCAAGAAGACTTCCCCTCCTTGCTGCAGCCTCTGTTTTCTTGCCCCCTTTTTTGTTTGCTCTCGGTACAGCGCGTTAAACAGGACGCTACAGATCCAAACAGTGGTGGAGCTAGGATTTTAGCAAGCCTTGGATAAAAAATTTAGCGGCTATTAATGTTAAAGACTCTGCTAAGCCTAAAGTACAACACAACTGTACAATTAAAAATAAATTTGAACTTTATGCTTAGCATTTCAACAAAATAGATAAAATATATCAAAACAATATAGCGTAGTAGAGCGGTAGAAAAGTTAATACCTAATTAACGAATATTTGTTGTATATGAGCCTATTATATCTTCATTAACAATAGTACAAAAACCTAAACCTACAAAAGAAGAAATTGTACATACAAATTAGGCACACAAAACTCCCAATTCAGCATATCAAGTAAATCTCATGATGGATATAAATAAATCAACAATATAACTCCTAAATGTCATCAATATTCAGGTTCTAATTAGACATATCCAACAGATAATAACCACTACTGTCAAACTATATGGAAAATCTCCTAACATACACTAATGCTCACGGTCTCCATGAGTTTAACCTTCCTGTGGAGTATATAAAATAGGCACCATTCTTGGCTTACAAGCATCCACCTATATTGCCGCATATTGTCTCTGACATTCTATTCCCGACCAAGCACTTCTCTCGCATACTTAGCACCTTAGACTATTGAAAATACAAAGCATATTTGAACCCATCTGTCGGCGTACTTTACGCCGGGGTACCCTCTCCGCCGCAGACAAGTAAGACGGCCTAGCGAGCAGGCGGGCGATCAGGCCCTACTCGCCGGGTGGCTGGGCCACGCGGCGGCCTGGCGAGTAGGCGGGCGTTCAGGCCCCCACTCGCCAGGCCACGCGGGCGACCAAAAGGATGAGAAGGAGGCTTCGCCTCGAAGCCTCCTCCCCCTGACACGCTGTGTCAGAGCCATTGATTGCGAAGAGATCTACCGTCGACGCGACAACGACCCATCCCTCTAACGCCTCACACCTAACCTGTCGTAGGAAAAACACATCCCGGGCGGACCGTGCGAAGCCATATGATGTCACGGAGAATGAGGCTTGCGGGACAAGATTGTAGTGATGGGTGTAATAAATGAGTCATAGATCAGTATAACGTCACCTTCATACCTGCCCGAGCCAACCCCATCTATATAAGGGAGCTCTGGTGCATGGGTGAGGGGGGGGCGAAGAACAAGAGAAGAAAGAAAAGCATTGTAACCAGCTCAATACACATCAACAATGATCTAGCAGGACGTAGGGCTGTTACCCGCATTAGGGCCTGAACCTGGGTACATTAGTGTGTCCATTGATCTGTTGATCCCCGGGATCCCCCGAGGGAGGGCTATCGGGTGTCCGGCCGCGAAAACACCCTCTACCGAACTTTCATTCCCCGTCCCGGGAGAAATCCTGCCAACGGAATACGCTGACACCATCCTTCCCCAATTCAGCAATTTTTAGCAAAACAGGAGGTAGCACTGAAATGTTCAATTGTCCAAATGAAAGGAGATACCAAATTTTATTTATGATATAAGAACAAGTAACCAAGTCTTTCTATACCCGATGCTGCAGATTATAACAATATCACCAGTCTTCATAAACTCCTTTGCCGGTGCATATCCTACACCTATTTAAGGACATACAAAGTTACAGAATAACAACATACAAAGATTAAAAAAATCATTTAGAATATATGTCACTGCTACCAATTTATGTAAGCTTCTTTGACCACAATAGAATATCTAATTAATGATCTTACAGAGTTTCAAGCTCAAATTATCAACCATTAACCAATTAATGAATCAAAAATCAATTATCATGTGATTCCTGGTTTCTTGTCATCCAACAAAAATGGCATCAAGGGAACTTAGGGAACGTCAAAGCATCATCAATTCATCGTTCAATCATTCATCAACAAAGAAAAAAGAAAGAAAAAAAATCATCAATTCAGAGTTCCTAAAATGTGCACCAATTGATCAGTATACTTCATACAGTCCCTGCAAGTAAAGAGGTACTCAATATTTTTGTTTCTCAAGATTGGGGAGAAGAAGGTAACTCAAGCAGTCATGCTGATGGAAGATGGTGAGTTGGTGACGGAGACACGGAGTCGAGCAGAGGGCTGGGCTAGGGACGACCGGATGGGGGGGGGGGACGGCCGACGAGCGGGCGAGACTCGGTGCGGCGGTGCTTCACTGCCTCGGCGGCTCAGTGCCTCCAGTCTTCTAGCAGGCAGCATCGCAGCAAGCTGAGCCAGGGACAGCTGGACAGCTGGACAGCGAGAGAGCGGGTGGGGGCAACAGTGGTGGCCGACGAGTGGGCAGGAGCGGGCGACAGTTGTGCCGATAGTACCGTCATGGGATGCGAAGCGCGAGCGACGGCCGGTGGGCGGGGACAGGGGCGACGACGACAAGCAGGAGTGGCTGCTAGTGGTGGCATGACCTCGTGAGCGGCGACGGTGGCGTGAGGCTCCAGCGTGGCCTGTGTGGGGACTGGGGACGATGCCGAATGTCCAATGGCTAGGGTTGACTGAATGGCCGGTCGAAACACTTGTCAAGCCCAAATAAGAAATAAGCAATATTTTGCATTGCTATTTGGGCTAAGCCTCGGATCCAGGCCCCATTATCTCGAGCCCAGCTGGATCCAAGCAATGAGGCATGCATACGGCAGCAATGAACAGGCTTCTTTCTTCGCTTAATTTTTTTTGTCACTGTTGTAGCACGTAGGAACGGAGGGAGTTGCTGCTGTCGCAACAGCTGCACGGCCCCGATGCATGCGCCAAGCTTGGAGCCCACCTAGTGGAGCCGCCGCCTCCTGATTTCTTGAGCCACCTTTTTGTATAACAGACACCATGCGACAACAACTAAGAACAATCTAACACATAGATTAAAACTTGCTAATGCAAAACTAAGAACAAATCTAAGCACAAAAGTATAGATATATGATGTTATTTTTATGAGGCAATTCTCTGGATTATAGGACTGAAAATAAATATGATAGTAGCTATAGATATAAAAATTCTACCATGTAAACTTGACGCTCTGATACTAAGATGATACGGGGTTTGCCCGATCTTCACAGCGTAGGATTTAGATACTCATATGCTCTCTTGATAAACACTAATTGATCTCCCCACTGCCACATGAAATGAGCTTGTAACTCTTCAATTTACCAAAATCACACGTGTTGAACTTTACGGAAACCGAATGAGGTATATCGATATCTCAATTGTGGGACCTCGGATCAGCTATCCGAAATCTCCTGTGTATTTCTGTACTAGTCCCAGATCAATAGCTAGTACACACAGTCAACAGTGATACGCCATCGCCGAACATAACGAAATTGTAACATAATAATAAAGTATGGGCCACACGGCCACTTATTACAATACTCGGTCACGAGACCGGAGACACGACAGCGGAAGCAAAAACGACAAAAAACGAAAACTAAAAACACCACAGGCAACGACACGACACGTGACTAGCTCTCTTGGCGATCTTCCTCGAATTACTCGGAGTAGAACTCACCGTCTTCAACGGCGTCCTGGTAGTTCTCTGACGATGACAAGATGTGTAGCACGTGAGTACAAAAGTACTCAGCAAGTCGGGGAAAGTATGCATATGTGGGGCTTGCCAAGGAAGGCTTAATATGGTTATTTTGCACAAAGCCAAGTTTCATCAAACCATACTTGTTAATAAGTTTCATAAAGCATATTTTAGCAATTCTTTTTAACAATTAAATTATTTAATATTTCAGTGAAGGTTCTATCCACCATCACTCGTATAAGGGCTCTATCCGCCACAGGTTTAAAAGATCAAGGTTAATCATACATGACTCTATCCGTCATGACATAAAACAGATTCCATCTACCTGGTTGGCTCAATCCGCCAATTAAACATCCGAGAGTTCTAACCACTCCCGAATCCCAAAACCTCATTTTATTTTCAAAACCAAAATCAAAATCTACCAGTACGAAAGCATTCTTTGCTTTGCCCTTGACCGTAGGCACGGCTATTCGAATAGTTTTAACTCTGCAGAGGTGTACAACTTTGTCGGGACCCGAATTTGCAAATCCGAACCCTCTGTGTATTCAGCACTAGTCCAGGATCACGCTAGTGCACACAGTCTCAACATAGATGAATATCACAATCATACACAGCGGAATAGTAAAAATAACTCAATAATAGAATATAAACTATTGAGCGACCTTAAGGTCAACCTTACATTTGTGAAACCCTGACGGCTTCAACTCCAAATAAGCGGCGGAGACGAAGAACATCGGTGAATCCCATCAATCGCCCGCAGGCAAGCGGCGAGTTCGACTCCTAGATAATCGCCTTCTCGCGGAACTTCTTCTTCTTCGACGATGTAGACTTTTGTTCAGCGGTGATTGTTTGTTTGCAAGGGTGAGTACATAAAGCACTCGACAAGTCATGCACGAATGCAAGTCTAATAGCTATATGCATGGCTTGGTACAAAGGAATAGCTCAAGGTATATTTGCGATGGACTTTTGAAAAGTAATATAAGTAGATTCGAAAGCGGTAGAAACAAGTAAAACATAAATAACTTTTCAAAAGTTTAATAAACATTTTCCCCATCTAAACCACATTTCCATCATTTCCATTAAACCAACCCAACTTTCCAAATCAAGTTATTTTTGAGAAAATCTAACCCTTGTTTGTAATCCAGAGCATTGTCGATCTAGTGGACTCGGCTATTCAAATAGATTCTACACTCTGCAGAGGTTATGCACTTTACCCACAAGATACAATCCACTCACCACGTCAGTAGTGAATCGCCATACAAGAGTATGCGAATGGCTTGATCATAACAAAGCCTTTGAAGCCTCAAACAACACAGGTGGTCCTCTCCGGTTCGTGCTCTACACCATCCCTTCCCTTAGCCAAGGCGAAGTATGGGACCAACACACCGTTAGATGGGTATCGGCCACAGCCACGATACGCTCCCCGTAATCACACAAAGGTGTAGCCCGACACCCTGAGGCTCCACAAGTGAGTCCTTAGCGACTTAGTCAACTAGGGCCGTCCCATTCCGACCATGTGGTTGCAAGTATGACCCGAGTTCAAGAGCTTGCAAGGTTAAGTCCTTAGAGTGACCAGGGCAAGACTACCCGAAAAACCAAATCATCACTCCCAATGCCACAAGCGGCCCTTTGATTACTCTTGCCACATGCCCCGTTATGTTTATCAAACCCGGTTGATTACCATGCACCACGTGCCATCAACATCACATGATACTTTTTCCAAAAGCAGGTTCAATATATCATTAAGTCCATATTAGCATTTGATTGTCCAAAATCATGTCATGAGCAAGTAGCGAGGTCTAAGCGACATACTACAGCGGTCTAAACCCATGTTGGCAATTTAATAATGTCCAACTAGTAAACCACAACTAGGGTGACAAAGGGTCATGGCACATACTTAAGTAATCAAGGTGTCATACGACCAAATTGGTATTTATCTAACCCCATGTTTAAACAAGGTATCTTTCTAATTGAACTAGCATGCAATAGTTTAAATCAAAATAGATTTTGAAATAGGATCAATATGGTCAAAGCACAACTTGCACAGCCCTTGCAAACTTTCTTGTCTTTTACTCTTTATCCTTGATCCTTGGTCCTCGACCTTCAACTTCCACTTCTCGATCCTCGGCTGCGTTCGAGCGATTTAGGACGACACGTCTAACGATTAAAGAAGAAGCAAATACAAACCAATTCAAAAGACAAATCAAGTAAACTCCAAATTAAGAACGAAACGACATTGGGCACAATGGCTTGGAGAGATTTGGGAACTCAAGCGGATTAGATCGAAGAGTTGACAAAGAGAAACGGGCTTTCGGCAAAACAGAAAAGGAAAGATTAATAATCGGGAAAGAAAGAATAATATTCGAAGAATATTTCTTCCGAAGTTATTATCTTGATTGGACAGCGATTAGCGACATATGGGCTCTCAATCTATAGATCGGGTCCATAAGGATATGTTAGTTCGCATGATGAACTAAAGCGATTCTTGGCGTTGACTTTGTTGACGAGCGGACCGCAGTCAAACAAAAGAAGCGGATAGATGAAGACGCAGGGGTATGACAGATGGCCAATGGTCTATCGACCAAGTCCACGAAGGAATTCTCGATTAAAAAGCGATTAGGTCTTGAGGATAAGACAAGACAAGTGTCTTACCACGGTTGAGACAGCCGGAAGATTACCAAAAAGATAACAACGCGACTCACGATAAACTTAGTTCATCAAACCGGTCTTAGGTTAGGTTTTGATTCGGCTTGAAGATGATATGACGATGAGACTAGGCTCACGCGTCATGATAATAGAAACGAGATGAAGGCATCGCGCTAAGGTTTGTGCATGAATGCGCGCATGCGATGACAAGCGGCGTTGCGATGAAAGCGTTAGCGATGGGCGTTAACGGCGAAAGCGTTAAGCGGTGGGCGTTAGCGGGCGTTAACGGAAGAGCGTTAGCGGGAAAGCGTTAGCGGGGGAAGCGTTGCACCCGCGGCGTTAGCGAGCGTTAACGAGCGTTAGCGGCGAGCGTTAGCGGTGGAAGTCAGCAATGATAGGAGACTTCATGAAGCGAAAGTAGCGACCGTCGGTGCAACGACATAGCGCTGATAGAAACGCTACCAGGGCGGCTAATCCGGTCGCGTGAACGTACGGCGCTAGGTTGAAAGACGACGGAGTTTAGGCGGAATCGGCTCCGGCGGCAAAGCGGAGACCAAAGAACCTTAATGATGGACCAAAACAGTACAAGATGATCCTCCGGACGCGACAACACGGCGGGCGAACCAAATAACCGGCGTCAAAAGAAGCGGCGGCGCGCAAGCGGTGGCCTAAATATATAAAAAATTCGGAGGATGGGATGGCAAAGGGAGAATGTCTACTCGTAGAAACGCGGCGGGCGATCTCTCAGCGGTATAGGCGGATTTTGCGGCGCCCTTCGGATTAATCCACAAACTGGCGATTAACGGGTTTAGGATCAAAACTTTGGACGGCCATAACTTCTAGAATAATGATCGAACTTAACGAATTTGACCGAGAGCTAGATGGGACCAAGAGGCACACCGTGGCGCGAGGTAGCTCGAAGAAATACCTTCTGGAACAGCGGGGACGCGCGAGGAAGTTTGCCGCTATGCAGGCAGTCTAAGCGGAGAATTTATTTTTCTGCGCCAAATCAGAGGGCAAAACCTTGGGGCAAGATGTGCATCCTGTAGAGGACATCCCCAGGAGTCTACACAAAAATTTCACCGTCAAACTCGAAAAATTGAGGAGTTATGGCCTCGGCAAGATTCGAGATTGAAGCGGCCGTAACTTTTGATCCCGTGGACCAAATTGGCTGAATTTTGGACAGCAAGTAGATGGTACCTTGTGGCACACCACGGAAGACGGATCTCGAAAAGAGTGACGAGTTGCCGGGACGCGGCTCCAAAGTTCGGCCGCGTTTAGCGACGTTAGGCGACATTGATGGATCTCGGAGTTTTGGAGATGATCCGGAGGTTGTATATCCGTGGGAGGGGTCTAGGGGCACTTATAGGTTTGGGGAAGAAGCTAGATCAAGAAAAATCAAGTTTGGACGCGTTTGGAGGTGTTTGGGTCGGTTTGGGCATTTTATCGAGCACTCTCCGTCTTTGGAATCGGATCCCGAGCGGCGTGGCCTCGCTGGGGCGACACGTGGCGAGGTGGGGCGCTGTGGGCTGGCAGCCTGGCTCGGCTGGGCGGCCCGGCCTTCGCTTGAGGTGGCCCGTGGCGTGGGGCGAGGCCCAGCGGGCGTGGGGTGCGAGGAGGCGGCGGGCGTTGGGCGGGTGGGCCGTGGGGCCCGACTTACCGGTGAGGTGGGCTGCGGGAGGAGAGAGAAGGATTTGGCCCACTGCAATTTTCGGAATTTCCACCAATTTTGAATAAAAACAATTCCAATAAATCAAATAAATCACTAGAGGCAATAAAAATACCCGAAAAATTCTAGAAAAATTCCAGAAAATATTTTGAGATATTTCCAACTCAAATAAAATATTTTCAACAAAACTTTATATAAACTTTTTCAAATAATTAATTAATTTCCATAAAAGGGCTTAATACAAATCGATTCCGAATAAATCCAATAAATAGCAAACGAGCTCCGAAAAATCTCAAAAATTACAGGAAAACTTCTTGAAGCACAAGGAATCCAAATAAAATTAAATAAATTTTATTTGATGTTTAGAATAATTAAATTAAATTGTTTTAGCTTTTAGAAAACTCAAATCAAGTTTTATAAACGCGAGAAAAACAACGAAAATTTTTGGGAAGCTAAACAAAACCAAAATTTTTGAAAACCCAAATTTTGGGATGTTACAAACTTTACCTACAAGACATGATATTCCCTTAGCGCCATGTACAATTAACACACTTCCTTAGGTGTGCCGGCAGGGATATCATGACAAGGCCTTTACAATGTATACGCCTAACCCGACTCACCCGCTGAGGTTTCACCGCTGTTAGGGTTCTATCTACCCAGTACAGAAGCCCCCTCTTGCGCCGTGTGGGGAGTACAACTTGCCTCTATCCGGCACCCACATTCCACCAACTGGCGAGTCTAAGTTAGGTTTCTACAAATTATTTGGCCAGGTCGTACCATGTTAGACATGTGGTAGTACGGTTATGCTTAGAATGGACAGTCATAAGCATCGGTCCTTAATTGACTTGGGGCGGTACTTGCACACTGAAAACTAGTGCTCAATCCGCACCCACCCGACATTCCAATCCGCCCAAGTCCAAATTCTTTTTCCTTTTCTTTTTATTTTGAAAAAACAGTACCAAAATCTTTATAATCCTTTCCAAATCACACTTTAAATCATCATTTTTGTATAATCCCACCCATGGGTCATTTTCATCGATATTGGCCTTAAGCAATTCTATCGTACTAGTCAACAAAGGTCACCATATAAGGTAAACATGGCATAGAAAAAGTCCTAGGGTTACAAGTAAATGTGAATGTCAATAACAAAGGAGGTAATCACAAGTTGGATTAACTATTCATCTATATTTGACATACGAGGATAAACATAGCAATGCAAATGTATAAAACTTGTAAAACATTTGCAAACATAGGATCAAAATGCGTCAAGGGACTTGCCTTCGGTTGCAGCGAGGGTGTCGAAACCTTGGAGTTCGGCGGCGGGGTCGGCGGACTCGGACGGCTCTTCGGCTACGCGCAAAACGAGATAACAAATAAATAACACTAAAATAAATAAAATCCAAAAATTATAAAAGGTATACTGGCAGGAACGTATCAATTTTAGATGAATTTAGGAATTTGAACGGAGTCAATCGGAGTTCGGACGGAAAAGATATGAGCTTCCGAAGTTCGAAAATCCTGGAAAATCGAAAACGAAGAATATTCTCTTTTCTTTATTTTCCTGATTTTTGGATGGCCTTTAGTCTTTGACATGTGGGGCCCTAATGTCATCCTCATGGGTGTCTTCTTCCCCAAGGACCAAAAACAGAGGAAGGGGAGCTCCAAGGGGCGCCGGCGATGGGGGCACCGGCGAGCGGCGGCGGGGCGCGGGGAGCCGGTGGCCGGAGCGGCTCGGCCGGCGGTGGACTCGGGCGGCGGCGCGGCGAAGCAAGGCGGCGGCGGCGGGCGGCTCACGCGGCGCCGGCGCGTGGGCGGGCGGCGGGGTCGGCCGAGGGGCTTGGCGGCGGCGCGGGGGCATGGGTTCGGATTCGGGGCATCAAGTTGGCGTGATAGTAGAAACGGAGAGCTAATATATCGAATATCAATATAACAAACAATACGTATTATCAAAACTTGTTTCCCATGAATCATTATATCATAGAAAGGGCATTCAGAATTGTAGTTAACAAATATACCAGGCTGTCGCAACGCACAGTTGCATGTTTTTATCGAAGGATATCAGAACTCAGAAGACATGACTTGGAAAGGTCCAATCAGGGTTCACATTATTGCGATAATCGGCTCGATTATCGCGATAATCAAACTTATGAGTTGGTACGATATTTGATATCGGTCAGTGAACCGATCAAATTCAAAAAAATTTATGCATTGGTCGATAACCGGTGAATATCGAGCGATTATCGATGAATATCGTCGATAATCGCTCAAAAAATCGGATGCCAAAAGAATTCTACAGATCAGTCGATATCGACCGATTTTCAGTTTTTTCTGATAAGTTTAATTTCGAATCTCTTCGATTTTTGACAATTTTCGATGAAAATTGCTACTGGGCTAGGGATGATTTTCGAGGTGATTTCGGTAATGTGAACCCTAGGTCCAATAGAACCAAGATTGTAGGTGGGACCGGATAATATAAAGAACCACATAAATTCATTTAGTTCACTACTCTACAAAACTATTCAGTCCAATAGAAGGATATGAGCAGGTCTTCCAGCGTTTTATCAACTTGGAGTAGACAGACCCATCTCTATACAAAACAAACAAATAAAGCATAAATCAGAAGATTGAACATCTCAACAGAGTAATCATTCTTCAATTACATAGTTGATTTTAGCCACTTATCCCTGACACTAAAAAAGGATTTTACAGAGTTTGATTGTCTAAAACATAAACTATATGACGGATGTCGCAGTAATATGTGTGCAGCATTACCACAATAGCCAATAACGCACCTTAAGACATTGCGTAAATGTTTCACGTACCATCATTTTCATCTGAGAAAAGAAGAATGATCATATTGTAAAAGATATATAAATTTCACTCTTTGATGAATAAAATTTCAAGCATGCATGCAACTCAGTCTGTAAATACAAACAGGATAGTCTAGACAAATGCAATCAAGATGGAAGAATTGCATAAGTATTATTTAAATATTTCTCACACACAGATAGACTTCAGTAAATGGTCAACTATTGAGTAGAACATAGGAAAAAGATATTCCTTTATTCCATCAGGTTGTTCCTCAACACGGCTGACGCCTGACGGCACCTAAAAATTACAGGTAAATAGCATAAAACTAGTCTTTGGTTACAATTTGACATGTTTAGGCACTCATTCTTGATGATTGTGTGAAGCAAAACAGCAAGCTCCCAGTAATATCTTTCAAGAACTAGCAGTCATGTGCCTGCAGAAACCAAATTTCTTCCACAATTGACCTCAATCCATGAAAGAATATTGTTGAACAAGTAAATCTGGAATTGTTATAGCGTGAAAAACACTATCATGTTTAGCTTTTCGAAGGCAATTTAGAGACATGATTTGTTTTTCTTTGGGGAAATGTAGATATGATAGTGTGCTGAACGACTAAAGAATTTCAAAAATAAGACTGCAATGTGCAATCTCAAAAATGCTATGTAAATTGCTACTCAATCCTGCTACTGCACACACCCCAGCAATATCCCTAAGCAAAGCACAACATTAAGCCTTAAGGTAAATCCATGTCAGACTATGCACAAAGGTGCCATTGTAGGAACAACATTACGAAGTTACTATGCAAAAATGTTGTTATATACAACATTATTTTCGTAGATTAGAGGAACCAATGATTAATGTATGCACAAGAGTGCTTCTATGTTTTTCCTCCTAATACAAGTTACACAAATCTTGAAGCAAGCGAAAGGGTAAGAACATCTCCAGCAGAGCCCCTAAACTGTAAAATAGGGAGTGTATTAAAAAAACAGATCCAGCAGGGCCCCAACTCAAACTCCTAAAATTAGGAGGCCCCTAAATTTGCCTCCTCAGCCCCAAAATTAAGAGGCCCCAACTCAAGCCCCTAAAATTAGGAGGCCCCTAAATACACCAGGAGATTGAAGATAGGAAAATACATGAGAGGCTTCGAGATGGTTTTATTGAGCATTTGTGGGCAATTCACAGCGCTTCGTAGTTTGATTCATTGTTCGGAGTTTCTATTTATCTATTTATCATGTTTTGAAAATTTTAAATTTAAATTTGAAATGTCATGTTTTTAAATTGTAAATGTTAATATGCTTATGTATTATGTATTACAAATATTTTTGATTGAATTTTAGTGGTGTCAAATGAAGATTATACATAGCGGATATGTCAAAATAGAAGAAAAAGTAAAATAGAAGCTGGGATTTAGGGACTGTTGCTGAATTTGTGCTTTGAAAACAGGACCCCAAAAAATAGAGGGAATCCTTAAATCTAAAATAGAGTCTCTATTTTAGGGGCCTTTGCTGGAGATGCTCTAAGTAATTACCATCTACCATTCATTTATGCTTTAACATTTGTGCAACTTTTAAAAAGAAAAACATAGAAGCACTTTTCGCACAAGAATCATCCCAATACTCACACCATCTATAATGAGCTGAATATTTGTCCCTAGAAATAGATCAATAATAGCATTAAAGACGAAACGTCTGATGAACATTGCGACATTCCACAGACGGAGCAGAGCACACAAGTCCTATTTGGGGGCAAATGGATATCAATCAACAAGAAAGCAGCCGCATCATGACATAGATGGAACAAGTAGCATCAGATCCTTCAAACATTCTAAGCAAGCAGCTACGCTAATGGCACGCAAAGAAAGTAAGGTACAAGATTGCATGGGCACGTTCCTTACCCCCAAACGTTAAGACAGACCAGAGCATCGTCGATCGTATGATGTTAAAGTCCGGGATAGGTGCGACAGAGGATACCCCTGAGAGAGCGCGCGGCAGCTCTGGGACGCCGAGCTCAGCCGCGATGTCAGCCTCGCCGCGGCCACCGCGCTGTGCAGCGGCAGCAGCGACCCTCCCGCGCAGCACCCCAGCTCCAACGGCATCCTGCACACAACCACCCCCACAAAACACATCCGTCACGGATGCGGCACCACCTGGAGAAGGCTAACAACCGCGTTACCGTTTTCTTACCAGGAGAAGCACGGGGCGCCGCGGGCGGCGGAGCGGCCGGCCGAGGGGATGGAGCGGGAGGCCGGCGAGCGGCAGGCGGCGGAGGCCATGCGGGCGGCGGCGCGGAAGCAGGTCGAGGCCATCTCGCCGGGTTGGTTTGGGGTTTGGAGATGGCGGAGGGGAGAAGCGGGTGGGCGAAGAGAGGTGAGGAGTTGGTATCGGCGTCGGGGAGAAGCTGCGGCGGCGGAACGTGCAGGAGCGTTTTTCTTTCCTTGGACAAGGGGTAGAGGGGAGAGAGACGTCGGCCGCTCGGCACATGAGAGCTGACGATGCTCGCCGGGCAGAATGTGCCGCGCGTCACGGCGTTTTTCTTGGTTGAAATGCGGCTTTCGAACATGCTAACTAGTAGCTACATCCTCCTCGCTTTTCTGATCGTTCTCTTGTAATCACCGCAATGCAAATTTGGTTCCAACTCAGACGAGACTAGAGCAACTTAGCATCCCTTCCGCAAAGCTCAGTTGCAACGATTTGATACATCAGCAGGGAATCGAGAACGTGAGAGTATGACAAGGGCGTGCAAATTAATCGGCAAGTTGCACGACGGAGCCTCCCACGAAAAATTGACAGTCGAAGCACGAGGGTGTCTACTGAGGATCGCGAAAAGGAGGTTCTTCACTATGACAAGGCAAAGGCAAAGGCAAAAGCACAGGGTGGTACGAGTTGGGTGTTCAATGGCACTCTTCTTCATTCCCAGTCTCTTCCTTGGAAAGCTTGATCATGTCATCGATCCTCAGAATCGTTATTGCTGCCTCGGTGGCAAACTACAAGGCAAGCATAGGATGGTGTGATGAGTTGGGGGTTCACATGCCGCGGCAAGAAAAAGGGCGTCGTCCACAAACCTGAATAATCTTCACTTTGCTCATGGCCGGCTCAATGACGCCGTACTCGAGGTTGTTGCGAACTATGCCTTTTGATAGGTCAAGACCCATGCTGCAGGATAATAAAGAAAAAGTATAAGATTGGAGAGAAATTTGGAAGATAATAGAAGCAAATGTCAGTGCAAACAGTAAAAAAAGATAAAGATAACAGTTCAGATCTAGCAAAGAGCATATAGGCAGCTTGGGTGAAACTTCCAATTGTTTCCCTCAAAAATGTCAGTGCAAACAGTAAAGAAAGCTAAAGATGAAGTATCGGTATATTTGGTCCTCTTGACATATGTCACCTACCACACTCCCCTACCTCGATAATTATCTGCCGAGCTTAGGTACCACATCAAGTACTTACTAAGATCGGGCACCGTGGTACCCTGCCCTGTTGAGTTCGGGTACCGCAGTAGCTCGTTTGCCGCGGTGGGTGCAGTGCTGCGACCTGCCGCAGTAGACAACATGTGTCGTATGCTGGTGCTTCCGCGCTTGAGAAGGCTAGATTTGCTGTTTCACTCGGGAGGGGGCTAAAACTAAAAATGAAAAAAAAAAGTGTGCAAGGGAGACAAACAGGGCAATGCTTCAGCTAAAGATAACAGTTCAGATCTAGCAAAGAGCATACAGGCAACTTGAATGAAACTTCCAATTGTTTCCCTCAAAAAAAACTTCCTGATATTTAAGGTAACAATTAATAATGCTTTTAAGAATGAGATCACAAATCAGATCATTTTAACAGACAAGCTGAATAGTTGCCGACAGTATATCTACAGAAGCTCCTAAAGGCGATTGTATTCCATGAGAAGGTGATGTTTTTGGCATATTACCTTGAGAGATGTTGCTTATCAGCCTTAGTTTGAGAAGTATGATGATATGCCCTAAGCTTCGCTACAAGCTCAGTTGCGTCTTTTGCAGCATTAACAGAAAGCACCTGTCATCTCAAGCTCATGCTCAACCATCAGTAAGTGGTTCAGGTTGCAAGAAATATAAGGATAGCTGCAAGTAAACAAACCTTGGGTATGATTAACAACGATTCAGCAAATTCTGCAATTGCCAACTGTTCCCTTGATCCAAGAGTTGTAGCAAGATTCTCCAGGTACACAGAAAGTGCTGCCTCAACTGCACCTCCACCCGCAACCACCTGTATCGCCAATGCACACGTCGATACCCAAACACAGACCACTAGTTTACTTCCTAATATCTATCCAGTTATATTGGAGAAATGCAAAGTGTGAGCTCAGGTTAAGATATACAAAATCAGTGATATTTTGTACTCCTTCAAAGTGACAAATGACATATAAAGGTCTATCCTACACAGAAAGGTAAGGCAAACCACCACAGCAGGTAATATGTGAGACAATATTTGCAAAAATGGGACGAAACCTCCACATGGTAATAAGGAACAAATTACAACGATAAACCCTACTGAAGGTAGTGCTCAAGGCATAGCAAACATTATTCTCCTTTGCTGCACCAAATTCTCAGTATGACGAAGCAATGTGGTTTGGTTGCTATCAATCCAAGTACAGGGAACCAAAACTTACAGAGAAAATGACAAAAGGTTTACCATGTTAGATTCGAGGGTCCGCTTCACAATGCACAACGCATCATGCAAAGAGCGATCAATTTCATCAAGCATAAAGTCATTTGCACCTCTAAGTATTATTGAGACCTGAATAAAAGAACTGCAGATTGTCAAAAGCCGTGATACTCCCAAATCCAACAAATCAACAATATTCATACAAGAGCGAGTATTGGTGTAACATAGGTGTGAGAAAGCACGGACCGCACTGGTGTTCTTTGTGCCTTTCACCATAATTACATCATCATCGGCAATTCTTTCCTCCCCAACTTCATCTGCATGTCCAAGGAATGACGAATCAAATGTTTCCTCGCCTTCCATATCAGCAAAAGTAGTAGCCTGCGAAATTCAGTCACTAGTAAAAAAACTACCCGCAATTGTTATAGTATTATCAAACTATTCGTATAACATTCTAAGTTGAGAAAATATAGGAACACAGAATTTTTTTCAAGTTCCAATGGACAGCCCATATACCATTTGCATCATTAACTTATAGTTGCACCTTAATAATAGAGAATCACAAAAATAGAGACAATGCATACCATGGTCGCTCCAGTAGCCTTGGCAACATGGCGCAAATCCTCCTTGCGTACACGCCTCACTGCAATTGCTCCAGCCTCAACAAAATACTGAAATAAAATATCATGACACAATAAAAAGGAAGATTCAGCAACTTTAGCTGCAAAATCTAAGCAATGACCAAAAGATAAATGTACAACAAGGAAGCGCCGATACCTGTGAAAAATAACGTACCCGTATCCGATACGTATCGGATACGGATACATATCGGATACTCCCCAATACGTACCCTGCACGTATCCATTAATTTCCTATTTTTCAAAAAAAGAAAAAAAATCGATACTTCTAGGATACTTTTCTGATACAAACAACCCTAAATCCCTAAACAAATAAGCCTCTCAACTGATTACAAGCCACTAAGCTAGTCTTCACTCCCACACTCCCGATCTAGGCATCCGTCACGCTGCCGGCCTACCGCTCCCCTCCCTTGATCCGCCGACGCCGAGCCTAGGCCGCCGCTTCCCTCCCCCGATCCGCCTACGCCGCCCCCGACCTGCTGCTCGAGTCGATGCCGTCGGCCTGCCCGCAAGCGCAGGCGCAGCTCTCCCCAAATCCAGCCACTCCCCCAATCCGACCACTCCCTCGATCCAGCCTTCTCCCAGCTCCCCCGATCCGGCCACTTCCCCGATCCAACCTTCTCCCAGCATCAAAGTATAGTTCTTAGTTCTTACTGCATCAAGGTATTCTTAGTTTCTCATTTCCTTACAAGAATTTATTAATTTTATATTTGTCTATTACTATTATTATTATATATGTATGTACACGTATCATCGTATCGGTGTTTTTGAGAAAATATCTATCATGGTATCGACATATCATGTATCCAATACGTATTGGGGTATTCAAGCAACCTAGATGTACAATACAAACTGAACAAAGCACGAGAACCTATTAGCTCCTTCAAAAAAGCTCGGTGTAAAAAGTCAATTTCATTGTGTCATTTAATCATTTGTTTACAGGACTGAAAGGTTCATAACAGACAACGTAACATCATAGTGCAAGACAGCAGGTAACTCCAAAGCGCCAACGCACCTACTAGGATTGCTCCAACAGATTAACAAAATAAAAGTCATAAACTTAACATGTAAGAAACTGAATCATCACAAATATTTATATGCACTAGCCAAGCAAATCTCCATGAAACACAAATTTCACTACTCCCTGTCTGTACTAATAAGCAAAGGAAAATCACACTACGACCAAATGCAGACGAATTTGGATGCAAGCAAAAAATACATTTAGAAACGTGTTAACAATAACTAAAAGAAAATATGTCTGGTCATATATGAAAACATACCTTTAGTGCCATGTCATCAATTCCCTTGGTGGTTAATACAACATTAGCACCAGCCTTGAGAATCTTCTCAATTCGCTCCTTTGTTATGTCTGCTTCTCTGCAAAAGAGTAAGGCCTTGAATTTAGTATAAGAGGCCATTAAAAAATTAACCATGATTTGAATAGTATATCTTGTGATCTCAGCTACACGAGAATAAATAAGAGATAGGACAAATACGAGCGAACAATAGAAAGCTCAGCCTTTGTCAGTTCATTTGGTATCAACAGAGAGAAACATATAATATATTGAACAAAGGACAAAATGCCAATACCTCTGACGAATCTTCTCAAGTTCTCTTGGATCAGTTACAAGGACTTGAACACCCAATTGCATTTTTGTCTTTTGAAGATTAAAATCAAGACAAGCAATCCTGGCAGGAGCTACTCTAGTAGGCATTCCTTGAGCAGCACGGCCTGTGTTTAGAGCATATCCATTCAGCAGGTAGCTGTCCTTTGCACTTTTACCATGAGCTTTCAAAATGTTAATACTCTGAAGAACACAGAAGTCAGAACACATAGTTACATACATGAAAACAGAAACTATAAGAGAGCATCATTTGTACGTCGCCCCAAGTATACGGAACCATAAGATGACAATATACAATTCTAAACATGGATTCATGGCATAAGCTGACAGAAGATTAGGTTATCACCATGATATTTGATCTGACAAGGGAGCTCACATATGGCATACCAACCAGATAACAAGTAGATAATGTTAAGAGTCACCTACAGGTACAGCTTCAAAGCAACACTGAAGGTGAAATTTTGCACAAACCTCACTACCCCAGAAAGAAGATACCAAAGCAAAAAAGGGGAAAGAAGGTACAGGCAAAGTGGCATACATCATACATCCTACTGGCTACTCTAGTTTTTCTAATCACAACCCAAAACTAAAACCAAATGCACAATACTGACCTTGATTGGATACTTGATTTCTCCCTTAGCATTGGTAGTTTTCACAGCTTGAACTGCATGCACAACCTGCGAAATAGCCGTCAGCTCAATTTAAAGGGGTACAGTTATGTGTAGCATAACTAGAACTCACGGGATACAACATTCGGCTCCATGTTTTGAATTGGTTGTCAGCACTAAGCAAGAAACCATAATGGACAAACCTTACAACAACAACCAAGCTTTTTGTCCCAAACAGTGTTCTAAATAACGGCCGTTAAGGCCTTGTAAATGGCCGTTAAAACGTTAAAGTTCCCCTACCCGTTACGATTATGGACATTTCAAGGTTTATCCGTTTTATCGGACCGTTTATTCGGTTTAATGGCCGTTAACGTTTAATAGGCCCGTTTTATTGGGCCGTTTATTTGGGTAGAATTGCAAGATTGCCATATAACATAGAACATTATGACAATATACTCAAGATTACTTTGATGCAAAAAGCAATATGCTAAAGTCATCTAGCATGCATACTCAGCGGTAAGCACAAGAGTATCAAGGAAGCAAACATAGCTAGACCGCATGCAGTAAAGATAAAATAGCTGGACGTTACCAGAGTAGCAAAGAAATCACTGTCGCTATTAATCAGTTTCGAAGACATGCTGGTTTTTGCGCAGTTTAAAAGGGAATCTTTGCCGAGCTTGTCAACCTGAACAAGCATATTAACACGTCAACAGGTTAAGGGTGATGAATCCTCCACAGTGCTGTTTATTTCTGCAGATGACGTTGTCTTACCTGGACAGCCATTTTTTCTTCAACATACTTGCAAGCTTCACGCATAGCAAGCTGGCACAAAATGAACATTAAACAATATTCAAATATTTAGAAGTTTATGGATATGCGGGAGAAACAAATATCTATATTGATTTGTTACTGCAGCTTGAATATAACAGTAAAGCTCACCCTGTAGCCACTAATAATAGAGGTTGGGTGGATTTTGTTTTTCACAAGATCGTTGCCTCTCTGTTAAAAAGAAGCATAACTTCAAAATTAGGGTACCGCAATGGTAAGCAAATGGAGACCAAAAAAGGATACAGTGCAGAACAAAAGTTCAAGGTCTGTTTCATTACCTTGAGCAATTCTGCAGCAACAATGACCACTGATGTTGTTCCATCCCCTACCTCCCGGTCCTGGAGCTCAGCCAACTCAACAAGAACCTAACAGTAGGACGCACAATGAAGCTAAGCAGCAATATAAAAAATGAGATTTCTCATGCACGTGTTTTTCCGCCAGTAATCACCTTTGCAGCTGGGTGCTCGACTTCTAACATCTTCAGAATTGTTGCTCCATCATTCGTGATTGTAACATCACCAATGTCATCCACCAGCATCTATAAATAGCATGTGATCATGAAACTTAGTCTATTCAATAAGCACGTTCTGGTGTGGATATGCAATGGATCGTTCTAACATCTCCTGCAAGTTCTCTCTTAAACCGGGTAAATGCTTTTTGTGCTCTAAGGGACACCAAGAAATGACCATATAACCCATTCTATACTCTGAAATACAAGACCACAACAAAACACCAACTTAAGTTTAATAGCAGTGTTCTCGTAACATCACCGATTCCACATGAGCACTACTGCAGAAATGTGCTCCAGCAAGTTCTATTATATCCATACCATTTTGCTATTAAGCTCATCAAATCAAACCACCAACCTTAGTATAAAAAACTAAACAAAACACCATGAACTATTGGACTTCAAAGTTGCTAATAAGCACCAAAGCAAAATTCCGAAATTTGCACACGCGACGACCACGTCATTGCAACTTATTATACCTAGTACTGCAGCATTGTCCTGCTACTGACTAAAGTTCAATAGCTAGCATTTTCAGCGCAATAGCCTACTTTGGATAAAACGAGCACTAGCCCAGCACATACACGCATATAATCCCTAAACGCGCAGGCTCAAATCCTCCACGCCTGGAAGCGACTAAATGGTGGAACAGAGGGGGTCGCTGCCGCTTACCTTGTCGAGCCCGACGGGCCCGAGCGAGGACTTCACGATGTTGGCCACCGCCTGGCACGCGACCACTGCAGTGAAACAAGCAGACGCGGATGAAACCAAACCGGGGGGCGCGGAACGGTAGATCTCGGGGTCGGGGGAGGAGCTAGGCGCAGAAATCTCCCGAACCGGAGGGGTGTGAATGCGGGGCTACCGTTCTGGGTGCGGACGTCCTGGCCGGACTGGCGCTCGCCGAGGATGTCGGGGGTCGGGGCGGTGATCGCCATGGCGACGGCGGCGGAATCCGGATGCTCCCGTGCACCGGCAGCGAGCTTGTGTCCGCCACTCGCCACTCGGTGCGTGTTTGGGCGCTTGGCGCTTGAGCTGAGACGGGGTTTTTGGTTTGGGGCGAGCCTCGTCTTGTTAGGGTTCGTGGTGGTGGTCATGGGCTCATGTGCTCCGGCAATTGACGTGCGGGCCGTGGGGGCCCAGATATTGGTGGAAGGATAATTTTGGGCCCTCTTGTTAGGCCTTCTATGGATTCGGCCTCTTCTCGTGCCAGTTCGGGAAATGCAGCCCAACCGGCAATCGCGTCGTGGCCCATTGCTTAGTTGGACGTTATTAATTACGGTCAGATGACTTGGACGGAACCTCTTGTATCCGTCGTGCTGCCGTCGTTGTTTGGCCGTTGCTGAAACCTGACCATGACTTGCAGCTTGACAGGCAATGCGTTAGGAAATAACTGTGCGATATACCGAAACAAATAGTCGCTGGGGCTTGTTATGTTCATGGGCCGCTCGTGAAGAAGGGAGATGGAGGTGTCCTTGCCTTCTTGCATGGTGTATCCGGCAGTAGTCTGTTTATTATTGGAGTACCACTCTGAAGGGATTGCTTCCTTATCTGGTCCGGACTTACATGATGCAGGACCAACCCACCTGACCCCAGAAGGAGGCCCCTTCGAACATAGAGATTCCACTAACCTTTCTTCTAGAAAGAAGAACCATACACGTGGCACATCTAGTCAGCCAGAAACCATGGCAGATCGCACGCAGCGCTTACCAAAAGGTCTAGAAAGCGAAGGGGAAAACATCCAGCAGCGGTACTGTACGTGGTTGTGCAAGCGCTACGTACGCTATCTTCCTTTAGACACTTGGAGTAGTCCGATCCTCTAACTTGATGCTGCTGGTTGATTGCCTGCCTGACTGACTGACTGCTACTTCGAGCGCGAACTCTCGTTCTCGGCACGGGCACAAACAGCGGCACGGGGCAGGCAAAGAAAGCGAACTCGCAGCCGCCGAGCGACCGATGAACTGAGGAAAACAGGCACAGGACGTACGATGGGTGGGTGGTACCTTCGCATGCAGAGGCATATGCAACTACCTGCCGCGCCCTGTGCCACGGCCGCTAGGCGCTACGTCCAGTAGCGGAGCCGGGATTCTAGTAAGGCTCGGGCCGAAAACTAAACGGTAATAACTAACGCCGAATACTATTCACACCAAAATAGAACAAAAAAGCAAGATATCTAACAAAGCATACCTAAAAGATGTCACTATAACATAAGATCGCATCATACTGTTCCACATTCAATGACCGAAAAAAATAAGAACAATTGTAAGACAAAATAGAACAAAGTGGACCATAGTTTGACACATCAACTTAGGCCTAATTGACCTTGGACTTAAGGACTTAGGAAAATGCATAGAACTAGGTGCAAGGGGGCATTGGTTTGAGCACATGATATTCTATGGAGCATTGATCACCCTTAAATATTTCAAGTTTAAACTCAAAGCAAATTAGGAGGAGTGGAATGAAGTTTGCTGTGAATAAACTTTTCTTTTTCTTTTAACTTAATGTCAGGAATTACTATTTTTTGTTTATCCCAACATAAATTTAATTTGGACTCAAAATTTTAAATGGGGTTGTGGGAAATTGAGAACTAACTTCACAACTTCTTTTTTTAAGGAATCATGGTGTTGTCATGCTGATTTGGTGCTCAAACCACAGATGTTGAGGTGCAACTATTGCCCACTAGTACATATAAGATCAAACATGAGCTTGAACTCACAGGGAATAGACTTTCACTAATAAAATTTCCTCAAGAATCATGATATTTGGGGGAGCAGAGAAGTTGCTACTTTAGCTAATTCAAGTCCGAGTCTTAGCATATTGAAGATTTGAACCTATCAAGCAATGGTTAATTGAGCAGTGCATATACAAATTAGTTTCACCATTAGCGTTTGTATTGTTACGCCCTCGTAACACTCGAAGAATCCTCAATCTTCACTAATGTCTTCCAATCAGACAATGCAAGTAATGAAGGTAAAGAGGTACTTCAAATCTCAAGAATCAAGATTGGGGAGAAGAAGCAACCTCAACTCCTCAAGGCTCAAGCATCAAGCAGTCTCCAGACAGGGACGGCGTGCAGCGCCGGAGCAGAATGGGTCAGCCGACGGCATCGTCGTCCGGGCGAGCGTGCGCGTGGGATCGGGAGTAAGGCAGCGCGACGTCAAGCGAGGAGCGGAGTTGGAAGCGACGGTGGCAGCGCGCCAGAAAGGCGGCGATCGGTGCCTTGCGGGTGCGCCGACGACGGAGACTTGAGAGGCGGCGGCGGCGGGCGCGCGGGGTGGCGCCAAGCGGCGCGGGCGCGCGAAGCGGCGGAAGGGCTGATGCCTTGAGGGGGTGGCGGCGGCGGGGGGGCGCCAGGGGGGTGACGCCGACATGCGACGGGAGCAGAGGCGGCTAGCGTCGAATGCTTCTGGAGTTCTACCTTCTAGGGTTGCCTCGTTGGTTTCTAGGAGACGGCTAGCATGGGCTAGTGGGCCGAAGGCCTCGGGCCTAATTAAAAAATATATAAAATTTTGAATTGTTATTTGTGCTGGGCCTCGGGCCCAGGCCCCAATGGCCCGAGGCCCAGCTCCGCCCCTAGCTACGTCTACTGCTACTGCGGTGCGCTGCTCCTGTAAGTTTTCGGCCGTCCACTTTGCTGTAGCGCATGGGTAGTATGCACTCGGTTCGGTCCAAGTTTTCAAATTTCATTTAAGGGTGTCATCTCGTACCTTTCGAAATCCGAAATTTCAGCGAAATTTTGTTATTTCGGATGAAATTTGAACGAAATATAAAAAGAAAAATTTTAATCCGATAATTTTTTAACCGAAATTTTTGAGATTTCGGTTCAAAATACCGAAATTTCGGTCCAAAATGCCGATCTCGGCGAAATTTAGGTACTGTCGCCTTTTGAATTTCTTAGGGTTTTTTAATTTCACCGAAATTATAATCTACCGAATGTCCCACACGAAAAACGACGTGAAGAATTCAATCTGGCCAAAATCCGGTCATGTTTTGTTCAAATCTTGATCAAATTTATCGAGATTTCGGTCAAATATACCGAGATCTTGCCGAGATTTTAGGTATTGTAGCACTTTGAATTTTTCAAGGGTTTTCTTAATTTCCCCAGGATTATGAAATTCGAAAGGATCCAAAATCCGAAATTTCGCCAAGATTTCGCGAAATCTCGACGAGATTTCATTCCATGCCCTGGTCACATATAGTAATCGTGTTAGGCATAAATATAATTAAATTTTTAAAACTTTAATTATCAATATTTTTATAATATTTAAATTGGATATATGGAAATCATATGCATAGATTTGTCTCTAAAAATACTTTCATAATATTATAATTTATTTAATTTTATGAATATATTATAATAGATAATAGTGGTTAAAATTGTGTTTTAAAGACCGTGTCGATGATACTATTTATGATATAAAGGAGTGTATGCAATACGCATGCATGATGGTATGGCAGCACAAGAACTAGGGTTGAAAACCAAATGAAAAGTTTCCGACCGTTCTAGAGAAAAACAGAAATGAAAGCCCTTTTTCGAAAACGAAAATGGAAAATACCGATACGAAAACGGAAACGGAAACGAAAATGGAAATTCTGTTTAAGTGAAACCGAAAATTAAAAACAAAAACAGGCCGAAAAGGGAAATGGGCTTGGCCCAAAAAGAAGAAGGAAGAGTTTATATTTATTTTTGAATTAAAATAATTTCATAAATACAAATAGCTTTATATAAAATATCAAATAGAGTTCAAAATTTCTGAAAAAATATCAAATAGAGTTCAATGGATCAGAGAGAGAAAAGAGAGGCACGTACTGCAGAACCAGAAGATCCAGCGTACGTGCGTGCATGCATGTTTCTGTCAAGTTGAGCTGCATGATTCTTCTCGCCTAAGCAACGGGCCTGCAGGGGACCCTCTATAATTCCGTCCAAGTGCATCAAGCACCGACCTGCGTTTAAGTCGTCGTGTGTGACGTGTATCCGCTTATTAATGCTGCTGCCACTACTCCATCAGCCGTACGTCTCCGGACCTGCGCACCGAGCGCGCTACAGCCACCGTTGTTAATGCTGAGTACTTTGTTGTTTTCGTTCTCCTGAAGGCACCGCGCCTTCGCTCCCACCGTCGCAATCAATCAGAACTTAATTTCTTAATGGAATCCCAGTAGGATTCGTGCATACATGGCAACGACACGCCTGTTTTGATCCGTTGGATTTCTTCGGCGTTTAATTTTCCAGATTTCCATCCATTACATCAGATCAGTGTCTCACGGCACGGCTGAAACACACGACGACTACAAGCACGCACAACCGGCAGCACTGACGCTTTAGCGAAACCTTTTCTTTTCTCCAAACAACCACGTAAGAAGAGGGAACCGACCTAGCGACTCCTGCCACTTCTTTTTATTTTTGTTCCTTCAGACGAACACGAATGTACACATGGACACGTGGACGGAAATAAATTCTATGGTGTCGTGCTGCATAAAGGGACTTGTACAACACCACTCGGATGGACGCCACGTGTTACGTCAGTGAATTTCCACCGTTAAGGGGATTAATTGTATTAATTAAGGGGATTAATTAACTGACGCATTAATTGCATGTAGACGGTGCAGATTCACTGACGTAACACGTCGTGTCCATCCGAGTAGTGCTGCACAGGTCCCTTTGTGCAGCACGACACCATAAAATTTATTTCCCACGTGGACCGTCTCCCACCCTTGCCCGGCCCCGTCCCGACCCAAAACCTCACCTCGCACCTGAGGCGCGCGGCTGCCACGATCTCTCCTCCTCCTCCTCCTCCTCCTGGTATTTAAAACCTTCTCCTTGCTTCACTTCAATTCTAGCCTGCCACTTCTTCCTTTCCTGCCTCTTGACTTGCCGTACCAATTCTAGCCGGCTGCTTCCCTCCTCTCGTCTCGATCTCAGGGAGGACCCATCATCCGATCCAGGCCCGTCTCGATGGCAGGCAGTGCCGGCTCGGCGGTGTGCTCCATGTGCGGCGACGTCGGCTTCCCGGACAAGCTCTTCCGCTGCGCCCGCTGCCGCTGCCGCTTCCAGCACTCGTACGTAGCCATCTGCTCGATCTCCCCTTAAATCCCTGCCCTATTCTTGTCATGGTCAGGGCTGATCGATACATGCATGCCCGTTCCATGCGTGCAGCTACTGCACGAACTACTACGGCGACGCGGCCCCGGCCGAGGCTGGCGCCGGAGTGTGCGACTGGTGCCTCAGCGACGCCGTCGGGCACACGAGGTCTTCCGCGTCGGCCAAGCAGCAGCAGGCTGGCGCGACCGCGAGCGAGGAGCCGTTCTCCAAGGGCTGCCGGAAAGGCAGCAAGGTGACGGGCGGCGAGCAGGAGGGCGGCCGCAGATCGACCAAGGCGGCTGTCCGCAGGTACAAGCTCCTCAAGGACGTCATGTGCTAGCTAATGATGATCCTCAATTAGATCCTGGACCCCATATCATTATGTATAAAACAATGCTTAATTAGACAGAAATACCTAGCCAGCTAGCTAGCTAGTCCGATCCTTGTGTGAATGTTTGCATCTTACGTGGATGTATATATGCTGCTACTCTATCTTAATCTCTGTAGCCATCACATCACCTTCACAGGCGTGTCGTACATGTTTGATTAGCATATATATCTCTGCTCGTCAAATGCACCTTGTTCTTGCGTACCGACACAGCTCATGGTCAACCAGCAACGTACGCATCCCCGTTATTTGCTCCCGTGATCTCTTGGGAGACGATTTGCTCGTTTGACTCGATGGTTAGGCCCTAATCAATCATCCCATCTAGATCTCCGTCACCTCTCACTCTCAGGCATGAGCTACATCTTACTACAATACTCAGGGGCGGATCCAGGCTCCAGGCAGAGCAGGCTGTAGCCCGAGGCCTGGTACCGAAAGTTCACTAAAATTCTACGAAAAACTATTAAAAAATAATTGAAAACAGATATTTAATCTAAGATCACCTACCAAATTTGCGTTTAACTGAGCTAGCTCGCCCTGACAATACTGATATATGTACAGCAATATACGTGCATGCATGGGCTAGGAAGCCTAGGATGTAACGGTTCTTCTCGTACCGTTCATGTGCATAGTCATATCCTTTTCTACACGCCGATTATGCAGCTTGGAAATCTGTAGAAGGTGATCACGTTGCATGCTTAGCTCCCTCGCTTTTCCCCTGGGTGATGTCGATGTATTGGAATCAAATCAGCAACTCGTACGCAAAGACTACAAAAGTGGCCGACAAACCCATGTAAAAGCAAGCCTCAAGCCCCACTCGTAGCTTAGCCTCGGATGGCAGATCTTTGTGGGCACGAGAATCCATGGAACGTCGGCCAGCAGTCCAGCACTCCCAGCCTTACCTGGTCGATCAGACATACCAATCTGGTCAATAGTACGTAGTATAATGATCTCCAACAGGGCTGCATTACCGAATAAGCTCAGAAATCATCCAATCAGTTGTATCCATTTTCGTAAAAAATTGATAGCAATAGAACGAGTTTGAAGCCAAATTTTTTGAGCTCGACGGTCAAATAGCGACAAAAAGATCGAAAACCGATCGATTTTGCTGATTTTTTTTTTTGCTAGTTTACATAAAAAATCAGCAAACTAAGCGAAATAATTTAAAAGACGATTTTTGACCGATTTTGGATCGGTTTACGTCACATAAATTTTTTAAAATCTTTTAAATTTAAATTGGACCAGTTTATCAATTAGTTCTGTTTATCGAGCCGACTCGATACGATAAAAATCATGATTTTCAAACAATGTTCATCGATATTTGAAAACCTGATCTACGAGTCGATCTACCTGTTCTGTGCAACGCAAAGGGCCGAGTCGATCTACCTGTTCTGTGCAACGCAAAGGGCCGCGGCTAGCATCGTAGCATGTCGGCCCTAAGCTCTCCGATCACAGCATGCATGTACGGACACGGATTCTACACATCAGCGACTCGTTTATTGGATCTGTCATCCATTTCATATCGCAACGTATACCTCTATTAACTAATTTATTTTCTAATCCTTGAATTGAAGGTATGTATGGACACCCTAGAGAAATAGAGGCAGAGGAAGTCTCCTCAGAGTTCCCTATCTCCAGTAATTTTCCTTCATTTCATTCTCTTTCATATTCCTTTCCCTATATTCATTATCTTTATTTCTTACCATCTCCAGCAGCTTCTCCTCGAATAAATTTGTGAAGGGATTAGAGAGAGAATCCCTTTGTAGACATATTCTCTTTCTATTTCTCATCCGATGGGAAACGCGAAGGGAATCCGCTGGAGCACTTGGGATCTGTTCGCGAAAAGGTTTGGAGGCTGAAGGGAATCCGCTGGAGATAATCATATATACAGCTTGAGGACTGCGTATATAATCTGTTAACTAATATATAAACTGAATTCTCATCGCCGCCTTTACATCTACAAAGTCTGGGAACTCGTTGTACCATCTGGCAGAGGATCCACGCTCCTTCGCAGGAGCATGTGCGCGCGTCACACTGCCACGCGAGCAGTAGCAGAATTAAAACAACTAGGTAGGATATTATGTTACGTGGCTCCGTACAAATTTTTGTTTGAGGTTATTTTAGAAAAAAAAAAACGGTAGAAGGGTATTGATATAATTTCAATTTTGTTGGGGTTTTCTTGAAAATCGGCTAGTTAGAAGCCGTCGATGAATTTGCGTAGCAACGAGATCCTTTCGTCCCAAAAAAAAAGGCTAAGCATTTATGTGTGAATAGACAGAACTACACCGACATTTTTTTTTACAAAAAAAAAAAAGTTATGATTTCAGTTTTCAGTTTTCTAGAGGGCCTCCTCGTGTAGCTAGTGATGTGGCACGGTTGAGAGAGCTTCAATCTCTTTAGCTTTAAAGAGAGTAGTTATATCACAAAGTGATGGAGTTTAGCAACAAGCAACATATATGACGGAGCTTTCTCGGATAAAGAGAAGGTCCTTAATTTGGTTTGAGATCAAAACATTGTGCTCGATCACAAGAGCTTGAGCTGTACGAAGATTTGATTCTGAGATCTTTCTGACACGTTAACTTTTACTCCAGTGAGTATTTTGACACAACTCGACTTTGTCTACGTGTTGATCTGCAGAACATCCGGCCAGATTGTTCCATGTTTACAACTAGCCACGTGGGCACGGCGCACACCACGCTCGCTGCTATATGGGCAACGTAAAAAATTCGCACGTAAAAGATGTGCTAATACATTATCGGGGATTGGATTGTCTCCGTGTGGAGTGTTATACCTCAGTAGCCAATTTCGGTCGGCCATGCATGCCCTTGGACGAGGTCGGCCAAGGAAGACCTTCGAACGATCTAACTAACTGGTCCGTCCGATCAGACTAGGTTCAGTGCTTGGCCACAAGCATCCATGCTCGACTACGAGCACCCGCGCTCAGCCGCGAACACCCATGCTCGGCCCAAGCTCTCCCACGAGCATGAGAGCTCGGGAACGTACAAGAATCGGTCAAAGCTGGGGAGATTCCTCAGGCATGATCGGAAGATCGTGTTTGACCCCATAACTTCTAAATAGCGATAATTACGCCACGATCTGGGATCGTTATGCTCATGACGGGGACATGGCGAGAATCAAGGCTTCAGTTTCAACCGCGGTTAATGCAATAAGGTGCGCATTATACGGTAGCAGTTACGATAGATATTTTGTAAGCTATAAGTAACCCCCTGGACAAAGGAATGTGTAGATGACAGGCAGAAAGCAATACACACATACGAACCTTCCTGTAAGAGATTGACGCAATAGTGAAACCACTGGAGTAGGGTTATTATCTCCGCTGTGAGAGGCCCGAACCAGTACAAACCTCTTGTCCACCTTCCGTGTGTCCTGAGTCTCTCGAGCATCGTTCAGACGCAAACCCTTCACCGAAAAAGAGGCATGTGTTGATCCCTCATTCAGCAAGTAAGCTCGGCGGGGGACCCGTTTTCCAAACGTCGACATACATAATTTTGAAAAGCGCTTCGTAATTTTTTAGGAGCTTTGTGAAAAGAAAAACAAAATTTGAAATTTTGTTGATCCCCACAAAAAAAATTGGATTAACACGTAATTTTAGGAAGCTTCTTGTAATTTTCAAGGCTAATTTATAATTTTGGGAAATTTCGGTTGCATTTTCGCAAAAAACAAGAAGCTTAGGGGCAATTTCCGAATCGGGGGGCCTTTGCGAAAAATAAATAGATTTCAGATTTTTCGAGGACCTTCTCACAAAAAAGGACTTGAATGGGACTCCCCACAAAAAAACTTAAATGTAATTACAGGAACTTTCAGGATCCTTTTCGTAAAAAAAAACAGCTGCCACGCGTCCTCGCCACGTATCGGCTCAGGAAAAATCCAGCGGGGTGCGTACCCCGTGGGAGGGGGGTGGCAGATTCAAACCCGGGAGTGAGGCTTCATAGCGAGCATCTCTTTCACCATGCTATGGGTCGTTCATGATAAGTAGAGGAGATTAATGACAAACTGGGTTCAAGATGTTCAAGGGGCGCGGCTTGCCGTGCTGGGCTGAGGGGTCATCTAAATCATAGAATCTGAAGTTTTGATCAGCTCCGGATTGGTCTTGCTCCTGCTCCTTGTACTGCTCCTACTCCGGGTACTGCTCGACGGTTGGATCTAGTGCGAAGAAGCGAAAAACTGATAAGTAAACGATAAAAGAAAAACAAGAACAAGAAAAATGGAAGAAAGACGAAAAAGGGCTGGAGAAGGAGTCGAAGGGCATTTCGATCATTTTGGGGATTTTGGTGGCTTGGTATGGCGGAGCGGAGGTTGTTTCTGGACTCAGTGGCTCGAACGGATCAAGAATATGAAATTGTTGGATTTTGGGGGATTTTCTGGGAATTTTGGAAATTTTCTTGGATTTTTTTTGAATTTTTAGATTAATTAAATCCAAAAATGCAAAGAAAAAGAAAAACGAAACCGGGCCGCACAATAAAACCGAAATCGGCCCGTGCGGCCCATGGCGGGCGTGAGCGCGCGCGAGCTGGGCTGGCCCAGGCGGGGCGGGGCGGCCGACAAGAGGGGTCAGGCGGCGCTATTGCTGTCAGGTGGGACCAGGCGAGCGTGAAGGCTCGCGCGCGGGCTTGGGGAGGCAGAGCGGCTTGGGAGAGAGAAAGGGGGCGGGGCAAGTGGCCGGAGCTAAAGAAGGAGGCGGCAACGCGGCTCATTGCTGGGGAGAAGAAGAGCGCGGAGAGGGGGAGGACTCACCGCGGGGAGAGGGTGAAGGGCAAGAAGGAATGGGGTGTGTGGGGACTTTTATAGCCGTGGGGGGAGAGGGGGCTCAGTGGGCGACCGGCGGGCGGCAAGAAGGCTGCGCGGGTGACGGAGGGCGGTGGCGAGGGCGGCGCGGAGGTAGTGGCAAGGGCGGCGCGGAGGTAGCAGCGCTGGAGGCGAGGGAGGAGGGCGTGGTCGGCGGGGTGGGCTGGACCGGGAGGCAGGTCGGAGGGAGATAAGCCGGGGCGGGCAAGCGGGCCGAGGGAGCAGGCCGGGAAAGGAATGGGCCAAAAAACGGCCCAAGATCAAAAGAGGCCCAAAACAACTAGAATTCAAACCAAAAATCAAATAAAACCAAATCAAATCCAACCAAATTCCTTTTGAAATTTTCAGGCTATTTCATTGAGCACGTAGCTCATACGAGTTCGAGTCTAAGACTCGCCTAGGTGCTCACCTCCTTCTTTAGTGCAAAGCTAGGGTTTTCGGCCAAAATTCAAAACAAAAAAAAAAAAAAAAAAACTGGCCTAATCCCTTAGGCCATATACAATGCAGACGCTTAAAGAGATGTTTAGCAATGGAAACTGATTTTTCTTGCCACATAGGATAGATAAGATGCTTATTTTGAAGCATCGATGCTTAATTAAGTGTCCATGTTTAGCACGTGCTTATGTGTATATAAGTATCCAAAAAGTGATGTTTGCATTGTAGATCTTGACTCTTAAATAGATGTTTCATGATATGTTATTATTTCTCTTCTTTTAACAACTTATCTAAACGTTTTGTGTTGGACATGACCTTATGGGTGACATTTTCATCAAGCTTTGAAGGTTTATTTCAGATGTAGGAGCACTGCTGGCCTGGCCATCATTGTGCCAAGGAAAGACTTGCTATGGTATTGCGGCACCCAACCCAAGAGCATGCATGCACCTTCCCGTAATCCCATTTGGTGCTATCACCAAGCTACGCGCTATGATGCGTTGCATTGTACTATAACATAGAATAATTTGAATGGAGTGACTATATATATCACTCCGGTAAAAAAATATATTGATTTTCAAGGCCATTTGATGCAAATCTTAAGACTCAGATGCACTCCCTCACCTCTTAAAACCAACCCAACCTAGCCCTTTTCCCACCACTCCTCCCCATTCCCAACCTTCACCAACAATCTCTCACGTGTCGTTGCCCCCTATCTAGCTAGCAACTGCACCCCCTACCCCGACCTTCTCCCACCACCCCTCTTCCTTTATCGACTAACCCCGCCAATACTGTCAGCCACCAGGCTCGTGGTCGACGATGCCACCTTCGTCCTAGACTCTCTCTAAGTTCAGGGGCTTTAGTTAACCCCAAACTCTAACCCTAATCTAGTGAACCTCCACACTAACACATGTTGCCGTCACCGGAGAAGATGGAGACTATTGAGGGAGGGTTCCCACGCTACCGCGAGTCGACTTCAGCAAGGCATGCCGAAGTGTGCCACGATAACTTTGGCAAGGCATGGCATTCAGGGGATCTACCTAGACAAGGTTATGAGACCAACCTCAGCAAGGCGTGACACCTCGGGGGATCCACCCCATACGAGGTTCGGGGATCAATCATGGATAAGGTCCGAGGACAAACCTCGGTGAGGCATAACACATTAGGAGATCCACCCCGGACGAGGTTCGGAGAACAACCTAGGTGGGGCATGGCACATTGGGGGGATCCACCCTGCATGAGGTCTGGGGTAGCCACGCGTCGAGGTCACATCGACACCCACGTAGAAGGAAGGCCGCCGACATCGTGAATCTCAAACGTGGCAAGACTTGCTTGTCACAATGGGCAAAAGTAGCCCTTGGCGCGAGCTAAGATCCGAGGGCAAAAATATAAATTTGAACGCTTTATTATCTCATCTATAAATAGGACCCCTTGTAAATGGAGGAGAGGCCACTTCTAACACTCACCACACATATGTAATACATTCATATTGTCCATCGTGTGTGATTCTCATTGAGTCTCCACCTTGCATCCTCGGTGGTCGACATATTGTCCGCAGTGCAATGGAGTGCAATGGACACTGAAATGAAACCGCAATGAAGTGCTGACTGCTAAACAGTCAGTACGTAGGTCTCTCGTCTTCGCGGTGTCAATGCATGCACCGGATCGAAACGCACGTACGTGACGGGATCGCACCTGCACATGCACAGACAGCAAATGTCAAGAGATCATTTCACCAGCTGGCTCTCATGGCGACTAAAAGGTGCACGGATGAATGGTGATAACATCGACCAGTCAGTAGCATGGCATGCATGTATATCGCGTACATGGAGAAGGATAACTATCGAGCCTCCTCCACTGGTGGAGTTGATGGGATGTGACGTTGATCGACAAGAGGACGGACCAATTATATGAATTTGATAACCGTACGGCTCTCTAAACAAATCTGGAGCTGTTCCTTTGTTTTGCTTGTGTTCGTGTGATGGTGTTTGCTATTAAGTTCGAAAGGGAAGGATGATGCGTTGATGCTACGGATGTGAGGGGGTAAAGTTAGGGTTTTACTGATAGATTTAGAAAGGGCTACAGGATTGATGTGATTAATAGTGGGTCGTGGATCGCATCATGAATGCTTCTCGATCAGTTTAATCGTGGACAGTTTTTTTTTTTAAAAAAAAAAATCTGATTTGTTTTTAGTAACTCATAGATATAAAGTAGGCGTGTACCCAACTTATACATTGAACTGTTGAAGATTCTTGATAAACAATATGTCATCATCAAGTGTTCTTGAGTTGACGAATGCGCTGAACTTTTCTATCTTTTTCCTTGGAGACTTCAAATCTAACAACAGCATGATAATTACTGATGATCACAGTAGTAGGAAGCTGTAGGTTGTCGATAATCTCGATTGATATGCAAGACCTACGTTTCTATAAGAGTGTTGTTTGTTGGAAGAAAATTAAAGGAGATTTATCTATACCCAATTCAACCTGGTGTTGATGTCCGATGTAGGAATCATCAGCCGTCGTTCAGGTGAGCCGAGTGGATAAAACCCATCACTGTAACAGTTGAATAACAAACTGGTCGAAGAAAAACTCTACATAGTACTTTTTGTTTCTAATCATAGGGAGGGTTCCCCTCCTTTCTACTGGCTGAAAAATAGTGGGTGAAGGACTGGTCAATGTTCAGATGATTTTTTAGATTCTCTTCTTTAGATTTTAAAGTAAATTGATTATATACTATCGAATAACCCTCATCTTTATAGTATGTCATGAAATAGTTGTTCTTCACAATATGTCATCGGGTTTCAATTTTTATTCACAGTATACCATCGCATAAGGACTCCATCACAACCCCTTATGCGACACTATCACAACCCCTCTATTAAACCCTGAAAAAGGACATTTTGCCCCAAAAACACCTGAGCACCGGCCAAGCCCTACATGCCATTCTCTCATCTTTCTTTGTCTATGCTCCTGGGGTTCACAAATCACAGGTCATAAATACCCTCTTCCTCCCCATTTCTTTCTTCCCCATCCTCTCCTCATTTATTTTTCATCCCATACATAGATCCGACCAAATCCATTGTATATAAAGCGCCACATGTGATGTTTTGTCTTATGCCGTTGAATATTTGATCATTTATTTCAAGTGGTCAGTTGCACATACTCAGACTTTACTGGGGTTATAAATTGTTAAATATCCAGATTTCTTCGTCTGCTTTGTTGATAGCTATGTGTTTGGATTGTTGTTCTAGTCTTTCTCTCAATCTACTGGTGGTTTGCTCAATTTTGCTTCACAAGAAGTGATTGGATCGACTGTTCTAATCTTTCATATTCGCACTGTCCTTTGAACTTTCAGTGCTTAATTACTCTTCGAGGTTTTCTAGAGACAATATCATTATGGATTTTATCTTTTGCACTACAAGTGTTTGGATTGACTATTCCAATCTTCCTCGTCCATTAGTTTTTTGGACTTTTAATGCACTTGTATTCATTGTGCTTTATTACCATTTAGGGTTTTTCCTGAGACAATTTCATTATTGATTTTGAGTTAAGAGATGTTTGTTGGAGATAACTCAAATATCTTTAACTACCGTATCTTTTGGTTTTATACGTAGTTTATTAGGAGTAATATCTTCTACAACTAGGACTCTTTTGCTCCATTGTTTCCCATGTTTTTTTCCTCGTAGGGGTTTTTTCACGTTAAATCTTATTTCTAATTTTCGTGTGGTGTGCTAACCCTAACAGTTACTCTGTCGTTTCAAATCAAACGAATGCGTGAGCCATGGGCGTCTCTTTCCAAGTCCCAACTACACAGTTTGTTTAGTCAAGTTCCAAGTTCCAACTACACAGTTCAGTGCTAAGTTGAAGCTGGATACAGATGAGCAGGAAGCCAGGAACACTAAGCGATCGAGAAGGCACAAAACAGCTTACGCACAGAGGGAAACTGGGCAAGGGGGACAAGACAACGGCAGTGTGGCATTCATGTGCAAAAAGATTCCGCAATGCAGGCTTGTTTTCTCGATCATTTGCCTAAAGCGATGAGGTAAAGAACCATTGGAGCTTTATTAAACAACATCATGCCACGGCAGAATGTTGTCATTGAATAATCAAGAGAGCATGACAATGCACCTAATCTCTATACGTTAGTGGCCAGGAGCCTCCGGTCGTAGCTAAAAAGTGCTAACCACTGCACTAAAATGTTTTGTCTTGCAAGCTACAAGTTGGTTATTGTCACAGAATAGTGTGAGCATGAAGAAGATTCCTGCAAATTTCTTAGAAGTGTGTATTTGGATATAGGATAATATCTGCATAGCTCGCATGACAGGAGCACAGGCCTTACATCTCTGGTAAGAAAGACTTTGACTTGCAGGAAAAATAAAAGGAGGGTAAGATGCCACCAATTTTTTTTTTTTTCAGAGCTAGCCTGATGCACTTTATGTCACAACTCAAAATCTGAAAGCTACGATCGTAAGCAAAACTAGTGATCATGGACAGGACTTTATCGTCCACCGTCCAGTTATCTAGTTTCCTAGTTATGCCGTCCAAGGCCGCCCTTACTGCAAAAATCCTTTTCTGTTACTATCATCACATAACAGTGTACATTTGATAATTGAGAAGTGTGATCATAGAACTATCAGTACCCTCTTTGAAAGTTGAAACCCCACTTTCCCAGCAAAGGAAATGCAGGGAAATTCCTATTTAATGGTTACCGAGTAAAAGAAACCTAGAAATTAAGTCCTAATCATCTCGGCTTATCTAATGAAGTCGTTGCGACAGATTATAGCACTATCAAACTGTCATATTGCCGCACTTTTTCAATTGCTGTACCTGATGCAAACTTGGTGGGTTTTATATTCTTTCTCTCACCAACTTCAAAATGCAGAGTTCTTTTTTGTTCCAGACACGATCGTTGATCGGAACTCTCTAGAAAGTGCAGTTTTATTTCGATGTAATACGGAGTATCACCGCGCTCTATCTAGTGAAGATACAGAACAGAGAAGGTTTGCAACAGTCAAACGAAATACTAAACCTTTTTCTCAAGTTGCATGGATGAACTTTTAACCTCAGAATTACGAGAGAGGTATTTTTTTTCTTTCATCACTTCAGGGGTGCTTGGATTAGGGGTATTTCATTGGAATGTTTTAGGATTTAGTTCAAATTTGAACTAAATCCCAAAACCTCCCAAGAAATTACCACTCATCCAAGCAGAGCCTTCATCTTCGGATACCTCAAAAACGAAAGGGGAAAACGTTGACAGCACATGGTACTGTTCATTAACCCAATCCTATAACACTTGTGATGGAACTCTTCAGCAATGACTATCGATTTGCCAACCTAATAAATTTCCAAAATTTTCTGAAAACAAGACTTTAAGTTTCATAAAACAAGTAAAGTATTGCTTAAAAGACGTCGAGAGATCTGAATTAGTACTTCACTTGGTTGCATCAGAAACATTAACAAGGACAGAACATAGAACACTCCCAGGCTTCCAGCCATATAAATGCACCACTAAAAAGATATGTAAGCATAAAATCAGATAAAATATTCTCTAAGGTCTTAGTATATCTCATTGCCGTGTTGTATTCCACATGATTCCTATCTAAAAGTTCATAATAGTTTGTGGTAACCATATTCATCCTCACCGTCCAGAATAATATAATCCACAATTGAAGCTGACCATGAAGTTGTTAGAACGATGCCGTGTATATAGAAGGGGCCTAAGCTCAAGGGACTTCTCGCATCAGTGTAAGCGATTAGCTCTCTTTTAAGTGTAGAAACCTTTCCAAATTTTTCAGGGTACTACAAGAGAGTGCAGGCAAAATGGTGAAGCTCTCCTTCGGAAGCTGCGGTGATTCCTTCAGCGCCGCGTCCATCAAGGCCTATGTGGCCGAGTTCATTGCCACTCTCCTCTTTGTGTTCGCCGGCGTCGGGTCCGCCATTGCTTACGGTGAGTTCCAGCAACTTTGAGCTATGAACTCTGATACAGTTCATCAATGATCAGTCTGAGACAGTTCGGTGCTAAGCAACAATTTGGCTTGTACAGGGCAATTGACCAATGGTGGCGCCCTCGACCCGGCTGGCCTAGCGGCCATCGCGATCGCCCACGCATTGGCCCTCTTTGTCGGCGTTTCGGTTGCCGCCAACATCTCCGGTGGCCACCTTAACCCCGCTGTCACATTCGGCCTCGCCGTCGGCGGCCACATCACCATCCTCACTGGAATCTTCTACTGGGTCGCCCAGCTGCTCGGTGCGTCCGTCGCCTGCCTGCTCCTCAAATTCGTTACCCACGGAAAGGTTGGTACTTGCTGCACGATCACCACCCATTCAATCTACTGTACAGTTGACGGCACAAGCAACGGCTTAGCCATTGAATTCTAAACGCAGGCCATCCCGACACACGGTGTCGCCGGCATCAGCGAGCTCGAGGGCGTCGTGATGGAGATCGTCATCACCTTCGCGCTGGTGTACACGGTGTACGCCACCGCGGCGGACCCGAAGAAGGGATCCCTCGGCACCATCGCGCCTATCGCGATCGGTTTCATCGTCGGGGCCAACATCCTTGCCGCCGGCCCCTTCAGCGGCGGCTCCATGAACCCCGCCCGCTCCTTCGGGCCGGCTGTCGCCGCCGGCAACTTCTCTGGCAACTGGGTCTACTGGGTCGGCCCTCTGATCGGAGGCGGCCTCGCTGGGCTCGTGTACGGCGACGTGTTCATAGCCTCCTACCACTACCAGCCGGTTGCCGACCAGGAGTACGCACCCTTATAAGCACCTGCATTGGAGATGGCCTAGACGCGGATGGGCTCGGTTTCAATCTGCATCGTTGCTTGCTCTTCGTCGTGTGGTATGATCACAGATGTATGTAAATGATCGATGTATCACTGTCACGACCCTTGTATTTCCTTTTCCTTTTTTATTCAAAATCCATGTAAAAGGTTTCGTCACTACTATATAGTGGTACAATAATATCGTTTTATCAGTGTTAATTCCTAACTTTTCAAGAAAAAACCGATTATGATGTGTACTATAATTTGTGTTTTCGAAAATAAACAAACAGGATCATCACAATCGGTTCCATCACAATTGGTTCTGACAGTGGTAGCCACGGCCTTGATCACCACGGCCTCTTGTTCCTTGGTCGCTGCCTTGATTTCCTCTGCCCTGATTGCACCCAGTGAAGTTGGTTGAGGAACTTGAACCACTAAATTGTAGTTTAACATTATTTTGTTCTCGTCAAAGTTCAAAGCTTAGAAGATGAGCGTAAACTTCGCTAAGAGTTAGCACATCTGACTTTGTCATGAGCGACGTCATCATTAATGGATCATAATCTTGTAATGTAAGAGACAATTTCATCTCTATGAAGGGGCATTCCAACAGCAAAGAGAGTGTCATATAGAGCCTTCATCAGCTTGAAGTAGTCATATGTTGTATGATCTTTCTTCTTGAGATTGGCAAGCTGCATGCATATCAAAACTACACATGCTCAGGATCTTGACGCAAACATGTTCTCCAGTGCCTTCCAAGCTTCATGCGTTGTGGTCATAAACATGACATGCACAAAAACATCTTCTAACAACGAGGAAAAGATCCCTTTAAGCACTAACTGATTCTGCTGGTACCAAGTGTGATAGACGGGGTTGATGATTTGCATCGAGGCTCCTAACTTCGGCTTGTGTGTGACCATCATCTCTGGGCAAGGGAACATACCATCTACGTAGGAAGATGAGATGTTGGACGAGATGAGGGAATGCAAACTTGATAACGAAGATGAAGATAGGGTCGATATTATGTCTTTTGGATCTTATACCATGTAAAAATAACTTACCGCGATAGCTCAATTGGCCACCTCGGTTCTCTACTTATATTTCCACATCGCAAACAATCCCATAAAAACACGGGAGTAACAATGTTGACATTCAAGTTAAGAGATACACCAATTAGAAGATGAATCTGATAGCTATTCGACTGAATACAAACTAATTAGACATAACTTTGACATATACAATTTTCTTTTGATTTCGTTTGTATCTGGAAATTTGGAACGCACTTGCCTTTTTTAGCCACTGCAGCCCCGAGGAGCAACCTATACGTATTGTGACGGAACGGAACTGGTCATAACCGCTGGTAACTACCTGCAGAAACTTCAAGTGCACTGTTGCGCTTCTTCCCTCCAAAACTCAAATCCTTTCCCCATTTAAATGCTGCTGAGAAACTCATCAATTTCTCTTACATTCTCCAATTGCTGAAGAAGAATGAAAAGGTGAAGTGTTTTGCAATGGCATCCAACTTCAGGGCGTACTTGCAGCCGTTCTTCTCGGTGCCGGCGTTCCGGTCGTACCTCACCGAGTTCATCTCCACCTTCCTCTTTGTGTGCGCCACCGTCGGCTCTGCCGTCTCTTCCCGTTCATCTAATCCCCATCTTTCCCGCGCAGTCTTGCTCCATTTCATGTTGTACAATTTACAACACGCTTCTTTTGATGATGCAGGGACGCTGACGCCGGATGTCACATCGGACGCGTCATCCCTAGTGGCCACCGCCGCCGCCCAGGCCTTCGCGCTGCCTCGGTGTTCACCGCGGTCGATGTCTCCAGCGGCGCCACGTCAACCCCGCCGTCACGTTCGCCTTCGCTATCGATGGCCACATTGCCATCCCGACCGCCATCCTCTACTGGGCCTCCCAGTTGCTGGGTTCCACCGTCGCCTGCCTCCTCGTTGAAAGATCGGAATGGCGATCAGAGGGGGGTGAATGATCCCAAAATAAAACTTTCCCACCTACTGGACAAATAGCATCCAACTAAAAAACCTCTCTTACAAGGAATAAAGAACCTGAAGCAAAAATTCTCTCCTGGAGCAAAAGAGCAAATATGTGATCTAGACTTGCTCGTGGGATTTTGAAGATCAATATAAACTTGGATACCTTCCCACGAGTCACAGCAAGCTAGAGGTCACAAAGAAACCCATCAAAACACGATCAAACAAGGATTCATCAATGGAAACATAAGAGATCGGTTTCTCGCAAAACTCGGAACAAGGAATGCCTAGAGGATTGGGATATGATCTAAGTGAAGACTCATCCAATCAATCTCTCATCCTTGGCACTAAGAACCAGAAGCAAGTAGAAGGAGGGGAGACAAATCCAACTTGCGGAATTTAAATTGCGAGAATGTAAAGACTGAATTTAAATTACATAATGTAAAGACTGAATTTAAATTGCGTAATGTAAAGACATAATGTAAATGCAGAATTTAAATTCAGAGTGGAGAGAATGTTTTTGTATTTCTTTTCTTTGGAAGTTTCTACAAAGCCTCACTTCATGTGGGCAAAGCTCAAAGGAGCACACACAAACTTCAGGGAAGAAGGGCACCCCTTCCCCTCTATTTATAGTGTTCTAGGATCAATTTCCACCCTTGGATGTCTTGCTTCAACCCTAAGCTAACTTCCAAGGGTCAAGATCTGATCCCACACTTTCTCTCCCATGGGTTGCACTGCTTCACTTTTACACATGCTTTCTCAAAGCATCTTTAAGTGATCAGTCCAACAACCCTCTCACAGAAACTAACTTGACCACTACTTTAGCTCTAAAGACCAACAACCCCTTGATCTACTAGACCTAAAAAGCCTCAAGCTTAGCAGACACTTTGTCTCCTTACCTCCTTGGACTGCACTGGCTCCATCTCCGGCCATCTTCCGGCGACCTCCGACCATCTTGAACCTCCTGCAACGCTTGCCTAGTTCCGACCTCCCTTCGCCTCACCATGACCACCAAACAGAGCCCTGCATCCATCATAGACAAGGAAAACACATCACATAGCATTGCTCAAGAATAATATTAAATTTTCGTCAAAGCTCAAACAGAGCACAAAGCATCTACGACAGACCATCATTTTTGGTCCTTTGCGAATGCACTTATCTTCCCGATTTTTTTATGATTTTTTCTGTTGCTCAAATGAAAAACTTGTCAACATGAAAAAGATGCGCCTTGAAATTATCTACAACTTTCATGTAGACCAAATATTTTTTTGAGCACGGGAAGACCTCCAAAATCGTGAATTACAGAACGGTCTGTCGTGAATGCGATTTTCGGGTCCGTCGCAAATGCACTTGCCTTCCCGATTTTCTGTGATTTTTTATGTTGCTCAAATGAAAAACTTGTCAACATGAAAAAGATGCTCCTTGAAATTATCTACAACTTTCATGTAGACCAAATAATTTTTCGAGCACGGGAAGACCTCCAAAATCGCGAATTACAGACCGGTCTGTCGCGAATGGTTTTTTGTAAAACCACTTGGTCCGACGTACACATGATTTTTCACCCTTTGGTCCGACGCAAATGTGAAACTCTCTGTTTGCAAACCTTTTTGGTCCGTTGTAAACATGAAACTCTCTGTTTCTTGACCCGATGCAAAAGAGATGGTCTGGGACAAGTGTAAAGTCATTCCTAACTGAGTCCGACGCAAACATAGGTCATTTATAAACTTGGTCCGGCGCAAATGGAAAACTCTCTGTTACTTGGTTCCTTGGTCCGGCGCAAAACAAAATACTTTCAATTTGAAATCCATGTCAAATCCAAATCAAATCAAACTCAAACCTGAGCAACCCAAGCTCAAAACAAGTCAAATACTCATCACAAACAAGGATGAACCTCCACATGGTCCTTCACTCGTCCACATCATCTTCGTCGGCCAAGTAACTACATACTTGTCCTAACTCCTGTAAATACTACACTTTTCTAATCTTCGCACGTTTGCATGATATATATGGCAACAATGTGAATGCATCTGCAATTAGTCCCGATGACGAGGATTTACGACGGACATGACCCGGTTCGGCGCGGCGATCCTGGAGGCGGTGACCACGTTCATGCCAGTGTACACGGTTCACGCACCGAGCGACCCCCGGATGGTTGGCAAGAAGGGCATCGCGACAGCGGCGATGAGGTCTGTCTAGTGATTGGGCTCGTGACGGGCGCCGTGCGTGCTTGCCACGAGCTCGCTCACTGGCGCATCCATGAACCACTCCCGGTCGTTCGGGCCAGCCGTCGTCAGCGAAGACTTCAAGAACCAGCCGTGTACTCGGCCGGTCCGATGGTTGGCGCTGCCGCCGCGGCGCTCGTGCACCAGAGTTTGATGTTCCCATCGGCGCCGGCCTTGCTACTGCATGGGAGCGTGAGGACGGTGGCAGTGTGACTGAACGATGGATTGGGCGGAGATTGTTTTTTTAAGGGTACAAAGGCTCACATAACAAACACCACACACTACACACAACCAGATTTCACTTATCCTTTTGATGAAAATTGTGCAAAAATTAATTTTCAAAATGGGCAAAATCGAGCCAAAAATCGTCAAAAATAAAAAATCAACAATTTTCTTGGAAAATCGACATACTAATTGAACTTTTTTGACGATTGATTTTGAAGCGATTTTTGTCGATTTTTAACGAAAATCGAGCGATTTTCATCTATTTTCAACTAGTTTATGTCACGTAATTCTTTTTCAACTGAACCAATTTATCGAGCGGTTTTAGAAGCCATATCGCGTCGATACGAACAAAAATTGTCGTCGATTTTTTAAACCATGCACACAACTCTACACGCGCGCGCACACACACACGTCTGCGTCCTACATACGCAGGGAATTTTGTAGAGACCCCTAGGCTTCTAACTAGCTATCTTACTGAACGCATATGTGTATATACTCATGTTAATTTTCTTTTTTGAGTAAGACCCATGAGTCGGGTCCAAACTCGCGACTGGCTGGAAGCTCTCTAGCTGCCAAACCAACTGGGCTACTGCCCATCCTCGATTGGGCGGAGATTGTTCGCAAAGAAGGCTAGTTTATTACGGTCCAGTGTTAATTAGGAAGATAAGCGCGGCGCACGCCGCGCGCGTGAACGAAAACGAATTTGCGTATTTTTTGGAGAAAAAATGGACTGAGATGTATTTTCAAAATTTTTGGAGGGTTTTTCAGAGTTTTTTTTTGGGAAAAATGGAATAAGATGTTTTTTTAAAATTTTCGTAGAATCTTCTCACCTTTTTTTTTTTGAAAAATGGACCAATACGGAAAAATAGACAAAGACGTAGTTTCCAAATCTTCGAAGGATTTTTTTGCGGTGGCACTTGGACACTCTGTGAGGTCATCAAACCTCTCAACTTTAATACATAGTATACATTTTCTCGGAAAAAACAAAGAAAGGATCTTCTTTTATCGAGTTTAACACTCCATAGGTTCACCGATCAATAATACATGCTTCAAAAAATACTATAGAGCGAGTTGGGAAAAAAACCCTATAGAGATACAGTTGTACACATATTTCTCATTCCGGAAAATATTAGAAATCGAGCTACAAAAAAAATAGAGAGGCAGAGTTGTACCAATATTTCTTTTGACGATATTTCTTTTGGCGAATTTGGCTAATACTCTATTATTACCCGGTCAACATTCTTTTGTCAATTTTAACACTCTATGCGTTCACCAAGTAATACTACATGTTTAGAAAAATATTAGACATCGAGTTGGGAAAAAAGTCTATAGATTAGAGATCGAGTTGGGAAAAAAGTCTAGAGATAGAGCTGCACACATATTTCTGTTGATGAAAATATTTTTTTCGGGAAAAATAGAGAAAAATTATTAGAGATGCCACCCTTCTTTTGTCGAGTTGAACACTCTATGTGTTTACCAAGTAATAATACATGCTTAGAAAAAATATTGGAGATAGAGTTGGAAAACTAAGTAGGGAAAAAATTTACAAAAAAAACAGAGAAAAATTATTAGAGATGCCAACCTTCTTTTGTCGAGTTTAATACTCTATGCATTCACCGAGTAATAATACATGTTTCAAACGATATTGGAGATCGAGTTGGAAAATCGAGTTGGGAAAAAAGTCTAGAGATAGAGCTGCACACATATTTCTGGTGGCGAAAACATTTTTTCCGGGAAAAATGGAGAAATGACCTAGACGTAAGAAGTGAGGACCTATTTGTTACGTTTTTGGGCCTGACCGCTATCCTGAAAAATTAGAAAAGGGTTTGTTCGCGATTTGAATTTAACAGGAGCTTTTTTTTCCGTAAAACAACGAATGAGGGACCCAAATGCAATTCCGAAAAAGTTTTCTTCCCCTCAGAAAAAATCACGAAGGACCTGTTTGTAACCCGCAATGACCTATTTGTAATTAAAAAAATGGAGGGGTTTTTTGCGAATGGGCGTGAGGGGATACGTGGCAGGGCGGTTGGGCTCCAATTCCTTTCCTTACAAGGGAGTTAATATGTATTCTAGCTTTTGAATGTTGATTCATGTACATATGTTTGTATTAACTAGCAGATTTACCGATGCGATTGGGTGGCTAGATATTATGATCAATTGCCTTTGATATACAGCTCTAATTTCTATAATTGAAATGTAATTGTATTTATTATATAACTCTAATATCTATATAAAATTAATCTACACTGTTATAATTTATTTCCACTAAAATAAGTGATAGAGATCTTTCTCCTTTTCTTTTGATTAATATAAATATTTCTAAAAAAATTTATATTATTATGGTATTTTCTTACTCTTAAAATAAGTTAGGTACCTTGAATATTACCAGTTATTTTTATTTCTATAAATTATGATGTCTATTTTTAAGGTAACCGGATCAATCTCAAATTACAGACGCACCATATATCAAAGCATCGATTCCTCTCTCTGACTTGCTTCCCATAACTGGCTTTACTAAAACTTACGAAATGATAATTTTACCCAAATTTCCTATTAACATTTTCTTTGCTAGCTCACTGGAAACTCTTCAGGAGGAATGCTTGCTTGAGTACCTTACTTGAAAACAAACATAAAGAAGCATATCGTTTTGTATTACTACTCAGGATAATATGGTATGGAGAATTTAATGCTCATTTCATGTTGTCCGAGAGGATGAGTTTTGAGTTGACTTTTCTTGGTGACTTACATGTGGGGTCAACCTAATAATTAAATCATCCGACCAAGGGGGAATGTATTCCCCATGTACTTCTCTTTCCTTTTTCACGTGGGGCCTAATTAACATGTTGGTTCACTGTCATTCCCTCCTTCATTCTTCATTCTTAGGGCATATTTGTTTCAGCTGAGGATTGTAGAAAATAGCTTTTAAAATCTGGATTGTAAAAACTGGATTGTTAGAAGCTAGATTGTTAGAAGCTAGTGGTTGAAAAGCTAATGGTTGTTTGACAATCCAGATTATAGTATATTTGGATTACTGTTTCTACAATAGAGGAGGTGCAATGGTGGGTAATATTGACTGAAGTTCGATGGGCAATGTGGTCTTTTGCAAAATAAAAAAGCTAAGGAAAGCTCCTTTAAAATGGATTGTGGGATTGCTACAATCTGACCTTCAGATTGTTACAATCCAGATTAAAATTTACCTATTTATTGATCTTTTAGATTTTAAAAATTACTTTTCACAATCCTAGCTAAAAGAAACAGCCCCTTACTCTTCCTTCCCCCCTCCCCTCCCCCACTGTTTTCTCGGTAGAATATAGCAGCAAGCACCGCTTTCCTTGATTGGTTCTCATTTGGCTGCCGCAATCCATTGGGCCACACAAGCAACACAGCAGCACTTCACAGCCATTAAATGCAAACTAGTGGCACAGCCACAGCGAGGAAATCCTGCGCAGCTCCACGCGCGCTGTGAAGCTGAGCCGCCGCAACTCTGACCATTCGGTCAAGCCGCATTTCTTCAGCAGACCTGGGAGTTGGGCCGGCCCGGCACGGCCCCGACGGGCTTCGGGCCATCGCGAGCCGGCCCGGTCCGGCACGGAAAGGCGAACGGGTCGGGCCGGGCCGGCCCGGGAGACGTTTTACAGAGCTTGACCCGGTCCGAAAGCACGGCGGGTCGGCCCGGGCCCGGCCCTGAACCAACTATAAGCGCTCGTAATCATTTTTGTGCTATCTTTTGTACTTGTGCTTCATTTTTTGTTTCTTTTAATGTTTGGAATGGCAAGATATTTGATATAGTGATATTAAGTAACTATTTCTTTCATTTTGCATGTGTGCTCATATAAAATGGTCGGCTCACATCACGGCCAGGTCTCTGGGCGCCACGGGCCTTCGGGCGGGCAGGCGGCGCCTGACGGCCTCATTTCTAGGCCGGCCGAACCTGTCGGCCGTGCCAGACTTAGGCCGTCTTGGGGCCGGGCCTTGGGCCGCCCAGGAAAAGCCCAGCCCATGTCCCAGCTCTATTCTTCGGCCACGACATTGCCTCTCTTCGGTCAGCCCTGCCACAACATTCGGTGTCTATTAATTGAGCTACCACGGCAACATTCTTCGTGATTCTTCACGCCATGCCAGCCATTCGAACTCCACCCCATTCAGACTACTGTGCCGACCGCCGCTTTTTGCTGCTGTTTTAGACTCTGTAGCCACCGACTCCCCGGTCTTCCGGCCAACCACCGTTTTCGCTACCGCCTTACTACGCTGCGCGCCTAGCTCCATTCCTCGCCGACCTACGCGAAGCCCACCACTGGGTGCGCTTCAGTGCGCTAGTGCTCCCCATGCGCTCGCCCGAGCCAAACCATCGCCGGAGCACGGTCGCCGGCCAGCCCTAGCCGCCGCCTCTGCTTTTCTTTCAAGTGATTTGTGGGGTCCCCTCGTCAGTTAGCGCAGATCACAGGAGCTCTTTCAATTGCCAGAGTACGCTTTCAATTGTAGAAAGAGTAGTTTTGGATTTAAAGGTATTTTCTAGACCGATCACTATTCAAACTATTATATCTTTTGCATTATAGATCCAAATCAAATTAAACAAGTTCCTAAATTCATGTTAAATCATCTAGTTTCAGAATATGCAAAAATATTAAAAGTTTTATTTGTAGTTTAAATCAAAATTTCAAATTCAAGTATATATTTGAAACTAGCTCCATATAAGATGTGTACAAATGAAGTCCAAATTGAATGCAATCAGTTTCATTAGAATCCTTATATCATAAGCTTTCTAAATATGCAAATAAATCCAAATTTGGATTTAGTTTTTATCATTTCCAAATTAGGGTTGAACTCAAGGTGATAAAGATTCAAATAATCATAACTAGATCAAATAATGTCCAAATGAAGTCAAACAAATTTTCTTGTGTTAGTTAGACCGTATAGAACATGATTTTAAAATAATACTTGGGGTGTACCATTGAACTTATATATGTTACTTTATATGTTGCTTTATATCCTATTATATCCAAAACCCTAATACAGTTACAGTAAATCATAGCTCCTTAATTCATGGAATAAATTTTAAAATGTTTCTAAGGTCATAAATATTCTAAATATGTAAGAACATTTAAAAGTTGAACCTTGTTTGAATTAAATTTATAAATAGATCATTATTCAATGCATAGAAGTTCAAATAGTTATAGCTTAAACATTTAAATTCAAATTTTGATAGAATTAATTCCAAAACTCTTTTATAACCATGACGTACCTAGTTATGCAAGAATAATTTATATATAAATTAGTTTCTGCTAAACTTATAGAAATACTTTAAGTGCTAGATGCATGTGATTAGTCGTAACCTTATAGCACAAGTGCTAATGTAAAAGAAATCAGTTTTTAGACATACGATAGATATAGATCAAACAATCTTGTGAATATATTTAGTGTTTAGCTTAGTTTGAACTAAATTAGTAAATAATCATAATTTCATAACACAGGTACTTAGAATATAATCACAATGCACATATGAGTAGTAATACATATAGAACTTGTTTTGTACGATCCGTAGTACAAAACTGTTCAATACCACAAGAATGATTAGACTTGACACTAGTCTATATTAGTTTTCATGCGTAAATTAAACTTTAGATATAGTGTACACTTAGCCCTTAATTAACATATGCTTTCATTTGATAAATAAAACATTAACAAATAAGCACTGCTACCTGTAGGATCATCCTTAGAATACTCTCTAAGGCACGACTGACTTATTATATATAAGCATTTCTATTATGATATGCTTTGCATCTGAATCCTATCAAAAACATAACTCTATGTATTATAAACCCTAAGAGTCCATAATACAAATGCATGCACTTAAGTGAAAAGAAACTAGTAATTGGATTGTTAGTGTCTAGTATTCACTTAAGTTTAACCATGCAACTTATACTTGCTTTCACCCCTGTTGTTTTATGTACTAATTTATATTAATATAAACAATCTTAGCTTCTTGAATTCGTAAAATAAAATAGAATAAAAAAATAGGTGTCGTGTGCGATGCAGCCCTCAAACTATTAATCAATAATAAAGGATGCAACGTAAAAGTAATACGCTCGCATATACGATCACCGAATCCCAACCAAACCTGCTTGCTTTATGCGTTGCTTTTATTTGATTTTACATTTGACTTCTTTTTGCCACTATTGAAAATGTTATTTGCTATTTGCTATCTTTTCCGTTATTCGACGTATAAAATACGACGTCCTGGACTCCATAGTCGACAACTTGAAGTTACATCTTCGACTTCGTCGCTGAAGACAACAAATAGCAAGGCAAGCATTCATGTAGATCCCAATTATCTTTAACAAGAAGAATTAATTAAAACTTGCATGCATACGCTATATTTTGTATACATTGTTGTATTGTGGAAAAATGGTAGTTATAACATTCATTGATTGTTGTCCTTAATCATTAGTGATAGATGAAAACCCTAGCACTTGGACACAAAAAATGGGTATATTCGATTATTACATGCATACGCTTAGCCCTGCTTTAGACTGGGAATACGAACAGATGGTTATACTGTTTATGATAAATTAAAATTGTGGACATGATGAACTTTATTCTTAAACCTGTTGGAGTATTGTGATTATTGATATTTCCTTTTTCTGAAAATAAAACTATGATTCTGACGCGAGCGATTATTGGCAATAGCCGGTTTTACAAGTTTTAACTTGTACGTTGATAGGGGAGATTATCGCCCAAGTCAATTAAGGACTGAACTAAGTGTTGCATGATCAAAGAAATAACCGTACATCCACAAGTGCTGGTATAGGATAGCCTTAATCTATTAAATTATTTGGAACTAGCTTTGCATATTAGTAGGCTGGAGTAGCAAAAGCAGTAAATCCTATCGAGTATGCTTGTGAGGGGCTGCCACAAGAGACTTGTGGGTAAATGCATATTCGGTGCAACGGTATTGTGAAATCATGTGCTGAAAAATTGGCTTAGAATTGAATTTGCAAAATGTGTTTGTGCTTGTGTCTGACAATTTGACAGCAAACAGTGAAGTCATCTTTTGTGCCGGACCAAACTCTCAAACCAGTAAGTTTTGCATGTACGTCGGACCAATTTCTTTGGTCGATCGTGAACGGCTTTTGAGGATTGATTTTCATGTACGACGGACTGATTTCTTTTAGTCTGTCGTGAACGTGTTTTCGCCGGAATGATTTCTTCTTGAAACCGATACTTTCACTTGTACACCGGACCGATTTTGTTGGTCCGTCGTGAATGGCTTCTTGAGTGACTTTTTCATGTGTACGCTGGACCATTTTTCCTTGTCCGTCGTGAATGCGTTTTTGCTCGATTAGGGTTTTGAGCAAAATTGGAATTGTGTTTGATTCATTTTTGGGATTATGAAATTTGTGAGAATTTCATGATGCTTCTTCTAATGTGGACTTTATGCAATGCTCGTGTGAGTATTTGCAAGGATTGATGTGAGTCAAGTCGTGGACTTGTGCTCGGATTCGTTTTGAGGTTTGTTCATGTGCAGGTATTGCTCGAGGGCGAACGTGGTCGATGACGGGATCGGAACTAGGTTCATGGAGGAACTGAGGTTCGGGACTAGGTTCAGGGAGGAACTGAGGTCTTGGTGGTCAAGGGTGTCATGCGGGATGTTCGGGCTAAGAGAATGGTGCACATGAAGAATGGTTAGTCACGTGAGAATGGCAGGAGGTCATTCGCGTGCAAAGTGTTAGTCACGTGAGTATGGCAGGTGGCCATACGCGTGCAAAGTGTTAGTCACGTGAGTATGGTAGGGTTGCCATACGCGTGCAAGAGTTGTACTCGGCCAGGTTGGGCCAAGTAGAGTTGTGTTGGATCTGATTCCTTCTAGGAATAGGAATCGTATTCAGAACTCCTTGTGGGTTGGTGCTTTAAATAGGAGGGGTTGTCTCCTGTTGAAGAGCATCGAATTGAGGAGAGCTAGGCGCATAGAGCCTTGGGCTCAAAGTTTAGGGTTTGTACTCTTTTGATGGGAGTACTTTAGACAAAAGAAATAAAGATCAATTCTTCTAGTTCCCGCATTGCTTCAACGTTCTCTTTTTGGTTCTTGTTTGCATGCTTGTTCTAGTTCTAGATTGGTTTTTGTTCTTTAAGTTTTATCTTGATTTGATCCATCAAAAACCTCTCTAGGGTATTGATCTAGTGTTTCTCAAAGTCTAGTTGATCAATCTTTATCGTTCTTGTTTAATCTTGAAGTTTTGATTAGATTGATTCTCGTCAAGTTCTGGATCAGCAAGCTTGCGAAGGTCATAACTTTTGATCCGTAAGTCCGATCGAGCTGATTCTTTTTGGGTTTGATTCGTATTGGAATCTAGTTTCTTGTGTCCAAATTTCAGATCGTTCCAACGGTTGGATCTCCGGGAATTCACGTTTTACCGAACCTCTATCATTCTGTTTTTGTCGAAAACGAGGCAATTATTTGGTTCTGTTTTGGGGTGAACTTTTAATAGATCAAGAATTTGGTTTTAGCTTCCGCACAATCATTCACCCCCCCTCTGATTGCTATATTCGTATACTTCGATCCTACAGGTATATGCCTTGCTATGGGGAGAAATGGTTGTTGTTTTATTTGAGCCGAGGGCTCCTGATTACTATTGTTTCACGAGATTGTTTATTTTTACCATAGTAAGGGTTTAACGTCACCGGGCTGGTGCAAAACTATGTTTGGATAATTGAATAGTTCCGATATGAACTCCATGCAGGCACACCAAAGGAAGTGTGTCAAATACGCGTTGCACAAGGGGAGAACATATCTTGTGGGTAAAGTTGTACAACTCTACAGAGTATTAAAAACTAATCGGTTAGTCGCGCTCTCGGTCATGAGCACTTGGCGAACTGACACTAAGTTAGATGTTTTAATATTTTTATTGGTAAGCTTATCCTACAGATGATTCAATCCTTGACATGTCTTGACAAGATTGAATTCAGCTGTTGTGCCATGTGTTGGTAAAAGCTTATTTTCATATATTATTCCATTTATCGGGAATGAACGTCTTAACACTCACGAAAGGCTGTGAGTAATTTGTTACATTTCACTCACGAAGGATTGTGAGTCTTTTCTTACATTTATGTTATTCTCACTTATTACTTTTATGTTTACATACTTGATATTTATATACTCGTCAAATTGCTTTTACTTTATTTTCGCTTTCACTCTACTATTCAGTATTACAATTTAATTTGGCTCTAAGCAAAGATTAACCGTAGAAGCCTTACTTTAGTATCAGCCTGCATTTCATACTCTCAACTCAAGTCTTGCTGAGTATGAAATGTACTCACCCTTGCTATATTTGTTGTTTTTAGGTGAAAAGTCAGATACCCTCGCAGACGTTTACTTTCACACAAGATACGGACTTGTTATCGATGGATCTTTTTAAGGTTTTACCTTGTCAGTTGCCTGAGGGTTATGTTGCAAACTACAAGACATTTTATTCTTATGTTGTATTCTAATCGACCTCACCAGTCATATTGTATCTAAAATTCTACTATAATAAAATTTTACAACTTTTGTATGGCTGTGATTTCAAATTGTGCTTGTGCATGCTAGCTATTGATCATAGGACTAGCACAGCATGCACTTTAGAACATTTCTGTTATGTTACACTGTAGCATAAAGTGAGGGTCTCACGTACCTATCTAGGAAGTAGCCTCTCGTAGTCTAGCCTAGGCCTCGCTAGACTAGAGATGGCAACGGGGACCCGAAACCCGAAACCCGATGGGTATTTACTCCATTAAGGGCTGGGTATGAACCATTTTTCATACCCACGGGTCTATTAACGGGCAAAAGTTACTACCCAGCGGGTAGAGCAGGTACGGGTCCGTTCTGCTATTACCCATACCTGTTCCCCGGGTTTTGGTCCACTAACGATCTGGCCCAACTGTGCAGCCCATTCGGTCAGCCCATCAAAATCTCTAAACCCTAACTGCCTTCTACTCTCTACCCCCCACTCCCTGCCCCCAGCTAGCCGCCACCTGCGTGACCCGCCCGCCCGCCGAGCAACAGCAAAACCGCTACTTGGAGGATGAATTGGTCCCATTAGCAATGAAGAACTTTAATATTTTAGATTGGTGGAAGGTGGCTGGAACACGTTATCCTACTTTGAGGAGGATAGCAAGGGACATTTTTGCAATTCCTGTTACTACAGTTGCTTTAGAATCCGCTTTCAGCACTTGTGGGAGAGTTCTTAGTGAGCATTGCAGCAGCTCACTTCTTTGATGTTGGAGGCTTTAATGTGCTCACAGGATTGGATTCGAAACAAGTACAAAGGTATATGTGTTGTGCAATTCATAGTTTCTTTATTATAGCTAAAAATTAATTATTATTTATATGTTGTAGTTTATGATAAAGAAAAGCAAACTTCTAGCTTCTCATCTTGTCTCCAAGATATTCAAGATAGCTTTTAGGTGATTGTTCATATTCAATGATATTCATTTGTTTTTTTGCTCTTTGCCTTAGTTAGATAATTAACAGTGTGAGTGCTATGTAGGAACTTGCACTTTGAGATTTCTACTCCAGATTCAAGAATTTATGTATCTTCTTTTGGATGGGAAGTTGTAATGAACATGTAGTGTGCACTATTGCCTAGTGGCTACTGTTACTGTCCGAGTCTCCATCTAGTTTTATTTTATTTTTATTTCTAAAATGAACTTGTAATATATTTATTCTATGTTTTAGGTCACTCTAAATATTCCTAGTGAAGTTATGCTGCTGTAGGGGCACTCTAGTATAATATTTGATGTTTAATATGGTTATCTATTGCATTTTTTATTGAATTGCCTTCTAAGATATGCTGTTGTAGCCTGCAGGGGCATCGTCCATAATGCGGGTGCGGGATACCCGTCAGGTCCCCGTTACCCGCACGGGTACGAGTACATGTAAATTTTGTACCCGCGTGCTGGTATAGGTATTGTAGCAGGTGAATTTTACTAACACTGGTGTGGGTATGGTTGGTGATACCCGCCAGGTACAAACCCGTTGCCATGTCTACACTAGACCCTTGATGTCGGGGCAGCATACACTACCATCCATTTAGGTGGCGTTTGGTTGGTTGGATAAGGGTAAATAGGATATGATCATCTATGGATTTGAAGTCATCCAATTGTTTGAATGAGTGGATGGATGGGACATGGTTATCCAGCTTTTTAGAATATTCCTTCGAGATACAGAATAGAGCCATCCCAATAAAAGACCAGACGAACTCATCCAGTTTGTTGCATGAAGAGGTGTACTCGGTCAAATTCAAATTTGTCCAAAGTATACTTGGTCAAATTTTGTCTATCAAAAAAAAAATTCAAAATTTGATCAAAAATTCAACTGTTGACCAAATTTTGTCTGAAATTCAAATTTCAATTAAATTTTGTCCAAAAATTTCAAACTGGAATTTGAAACCTTGATTACAACTAGCTTATCCATACTCATCCATCCAACTAGACAAAAAATTGACCCATTCTTATCCACCCAACCAAACAACCACCTAGATCATGGATGCTTCATCCCATAACAATCCAACCTACGCACCGCTAATCAATTTTACAGGAATTTCAAGTGAATCTCACATAAAATAGCTAAATTTTATGTTAAAAAAAAAGATCCCGACAGAAAACAGTGCATGAGCACTGTCACTGCTCAGTACGACTACGCCATGCCAACTGCAGGTTTGCAACTATTCTTTGCGACATGATTTACTCGGTATCACTGTTAAGAGACATGTGGCAAGTGCCAACGGTGTTTACCCTCCGCCCCATGCACGTTCTGACTCGTGTCCGTTTGCTCCGACAAACTTGGCGTCAGATTCACCGGCTACTAGCCTACTAGCCAGCTCACACACAAGCACGAATAAATTACTCCCTCGACAAGGAGTCCGAGGTGCCCTTGGTTCCCCTCCACTTTTTATACGTACATACACGACGCAAAACAAAACCCCGCGCCCCTGTCTCCTACACGCCCTCCCATGTCGCCAGTGCGACGTACGCGGACGGCAATGGCCACGCTGCAAGCAACACTGTTACGTGTCGCTCCACGCTGCAGCGCAACAGGGGCGGCAGCTCCGTCAGAAACGGAGGTCTTGGTGTCTCCTGCCGCCCGCACAGCCTCTTTCCCGTGCTTCGTGTGGCCTTCGCGCGCTCAGCCCCCATAAAGTAGACGTCGAGGTGTCACCGGAAGACCACACACTGCAAAGAACACTGCAATATAGCAAACCAACGGTTAGAGGAGTGTGGATGGAAGGATACTTGCCGGGGAGGATGACGAGGAGGGACCACCTGCTGCTCATGGACAGCGCCGGGGCTCCGACGGCGGTGCAGATGCCGCAGACGCCGATGGAGCCCATGGAGTTCCGGTCGCGGTCGTGGAGCGTGTCCACGTCGGAGATATCCAAGGTGCTGGCCGGCGGCGTCGGCTGGAGGCGGAGCTCCAACTTCGTGGTCGACGGCCTTTCCGGGATACACATGCCGGAGACGCTGGCGCTCGCCGCCGCCTCCGGCACCAACGTGAGCCCCCGCAAGCGCGTAAGATTAGACTGCAAGCAAATAGTACGAATTGTTGCAGTCACGTATACAATTTGAACCTTCTGTATACTGATCTGTAGCACAATCTGTACGTGCAGACTTTCGGGAGCAGGAGCGCGATCTCCGCGCACCACCACACGATCGGGAAGTGGTTCCATCACAGGGAGGGGAGCAGCAGGGTCGACAAGGCCCGCGCCGAGAGGGCGCGCGTCCACGCCGCGGTCTCCGTGGCCAGCGTGGCGGCCGCGGTCGCTGCCGTTGCAGCGGGCGCCGCGAACCCGGTGGACCTCGAGGACGCCAAGATGGACGCCGCGCTGGCGTCAGCCACGCAGCTTCTGGCTTCGCGCTGCATCGAGATCGCCGAGCTCTCTGGGGCCGACCACGGCCAGGTGACCTCCGCCGTGGAGGCCGCGGTCGACGTGCGGAGCCCCGGCGATCTAATGACCCTCACGGCCGCCGCAGCCACAGGTGAGCCAGGGCGCACGCCGTCGCTGCTGCTATATGACATTGTTTGTTATGCGGGCCGAACTGTGATTTTGCTAAATGCGGCAGCCCTCAGAGGTGCCACGGCGCTGAGGCTCAGAGCGCAGCGGGAGGCGACGAGGAGCAAAGCGGCCGTGGCGCCCTTCGAGAAGGCCGGCAGCTGCCGCGCGGACATATGGTGCAAGGAAGGCACGCTCCTCAAACGCAACCGGAAAGGCGCTCTGCACTGGAAGCGAATTTTCGTGTACGTCAACAAGAAATCGCAGGTGATCGTGAAGCTCAAGAGCAAGCACGTCGGCGGCGCCTTCTCCAAGAAGAAGAAGAGCGTTGTGTACGGCGTGTACGACGACGTGCCGGCGTGGCCGGCGCACGAGTCGGAGACGGGGGTGGAAGGGGAGAAGCGCCGCTTTGGGCTGAGGACGGCACAGGGCCTACTCGAGTTCCAGTGCGAGGGCAGGATGCAGAAGCAGGACTGGGTGGAGTCGGTGAAGAATCTGCTCCGGCAGGTGGCCGGCGGGACAGCTCAGCTCGAGCACTCCTTCGAGCCGCTCGGGCTTTGAAAGTCAAAACTCAAAAGTTTGTCTCTTGCTCGGTGTAAATTTGCCCGCCGCGATTTCCTCCGCTGCCCGTTCGTTTCAGCATTGGGAGCAGCCGAGGTGCTGGCACACGAGAATAAAATGTGCATACTTGTTTTAGTAACCTGTAACAATCGGTAGATAAATGTTGATGTTAAGACGGGTTTCACTTTTCGTTAAAAAAAAAATTGTTCGGTTTACTGTTTAAATTTAAATTTAAATTAAAAAATTCAAAATTTTAAAAAAATTTATCCAAAAGATCTCTAAAATTAGTATTAATTGCTTTATGACCTCCGGTATGAATATTTTTTGAAAAAACAAGGTTTGAAATTTTACAACATTTGTTGCAATTTTTCCTATTTTTCAAGCTGGCACTGATTTTCGTCGAAAACTGCTCGACATTCGCCAATTTTTGAGCTGTTTGCGACCTTTTCGTTTGATTTTTGCTCTGGGTTTGGCTAAATTTTAAATTTATTTGACTTTCAAAATCATTCAGTTTTTCGTGAATTTCAATACCGTCGACTCGTCAAAATTGGAGGTTGAAATGATACTGTTAATCCTAGCTGCGTCCTGGCTTTACGTATATTTGCTGAACCTCCCAAGCATGGAATCACAACACACGAATGATCGCAAGTGGCAAACTGAGCATGTCTAGCCATTGATCTTTTCTTGCTCCTGTACTTACAGCTGGGTAGGGACGCGCGCAGCGCAGAGAAAAAATGTCCGGAAATGAGGTACGAAGCACTGCTTAATTGGACGTAAACCATACTTTACAAGTACAAACTATACATTATAATTTGCAACAAGAAAGAACATAGAAAGACATGATTCAAACAAACGTGTATGAGTCATGGGATGAATGAGAACCGCCTTAAATATCAGGTATTCAACCAAATATTTGGCATAAAGAGATAATTAGCTAGGTACATGTGAGATCATCCCTTTTATGATATTGTGTATCATAACAAAAAGGTTATAATGTGCTTTTTTGTTAGTCTCGTAATCAGTAGCTAGCATACATATACACAAATTAAGATCACAACCATACAAAATATTATCATTATTACTATGGAAGCTATTTGTAGAACAGTATTACAATTCAGAGTAATATTGCAGCGGAAAGCAACGAAGGTCTTATAGTGTGCCCAGCCAATCCTCAAGCAATTGATAAGATATAATCCCTATAAAGTCATATCATCAAAATTCCCGTATCCTGGGAGAAACATTTATCTTCGAGGCCTCATTTCTTTTCCATCTAAAACAACAAAATAAGTAAGGTTGAGTACTTTCGTACTCAGCAAGACTTGAGTGTTTGAAATGCAGATTGATTTTAGAGTAAGGTTTCTATGGTTATTTTGTGTAGAGCCAAATTAAATTATAAATAGTGAATAATAGAATAAAAACAAAATTTGTAAAAAGCAATTTGACGAATATATATATAATAACAAGTAAAAAATATCTTAAATGTAAAAACTCACAGTGAGTAAAAAATAGGTTGTCTTTGTGAAGTAAAGATTGTAAAAGTAGAAGAACGAGGATTGCTTCTTTATTAGCTAAGTAGTTTAACAAAGTACAAACTTGTGGATTATCTACAAAACACGAATGCTATGCTACGAATGCTATGCTACGTTGCTTTTATCTCTTTTCCGATCACATGTCTCTTGAAATGTGCAGGCTTCTCTATTTAAAGAGAGCGAAGGGATGGAAGTTATCATCTTCCGACCAAAAGGTGTCTTTTCGTCGGGAGGTGGGTTTTGGTCAAGAGGCATCTCTTCGTAGAGAGAAACTTCCAATCGGTTATTTATACTTGTCAAAAGGAATCTTTCGCACACTAGTCATGTGCGGGAGCAACTGCTTTTCGACCAGTTATCTAGTCGGAACGAGAATAATAGATTACACCCAACCAGTTAGTTGGTCGAGACAACTTAAGTACCGGTCGAGCCCAACCAATGTAATTATAACTGGTCGGGACAACCAAAATACTGATTATCCCCGACCAGTGTGGGTTAGTATACATGTCAATATACTGGTCAAGGATATAACCACATGACTAAATATAACTCTGGTTGAAGTTGTAACCAGTTAATGGGCGTGGGCTTTATCCTTTATTTATGAGCTCCTTTCTTTTATAGGGGCATAGGCCCAAAAATAGGACATTATTAATTAATCGTCGTCAGAACGCACATAGGTAATCAGAACAAGAAGAAGAACCAACTGCGAACCTATTGGTGATGTGACCTTGAGGCAATCATGGAGATGACTGTGTCACATCTTATGTTTATGAAACAATATAATTATTTGTCCTTTGAATAAATATCGATTGGATTGATTAACAAGTATGTGACTTGTTGGTGCAACTCTTTCCATATATTAATGTTATTTAAGTTATCCTTGATCGGTTATCATAATATAGGACGATTATGTTTCATAGACCAGCACATATATTGATTGATGTCGATGTTCCACGGGTCATAGAGATATGGAGTTATCAAATCAATAATGGACACATGTTGGAGAACATGTGTTGGATAGACCTATATAAGACATTGTGAGAATTGTTATAAATTCTTATGTGTCATCAGTTGGTCTCATACATATTGTATGTATGATCCTTAGACTTGAGATCATCATTAATTTTCTAGATGTGTAATGGTTTACTTAGGGGATATTAAATGCTATTTTTTAACGAGGTAGTTATAACGGTAGCTTTCGGGTTTACCACGAAACATGCATGCTGAGGTACATGAATGATCAAGATGGAATTTGCTCCTCATATATAATGGAGAGATATCTCTGGACCCCTCAATGTAGATGAATTAAGGAAGTGCATGGCAATGCCGAATGTTATTGAGAGTCAATCTAGATAGATTAATCCACTACAGTATGGATGAAGGGATTGAGCTGTCATAGGATGACACGACTCTCGCCTTGAGTTCGATTTGATATCATGTGGCAAAGGGGACATGGCATTATCACACTATAATAGGTTCGTCCAACGCTTTATGAATATTTGAAAACTGATATGTACTGCTAGGAACCGCTATTGATATCGATAAAAAAAGGTGTTTCCAAGTCGTGTCCAAATATACATGAATCTATAGGGTCACACACTTGAGGGGATTGGAACAGTTACAATCGGTTACCAGAGTTCGGATTGGATTCATTTCTAATGGGCCGAATTGAATATGGACTCAGATTAGGCCCCAAGGTTGGGCACCACTGAGGGCTATAAATAGGGGACATAGGCTTAGGGTTTCAGGTAGAAGTTGTATGCAAGAGTTGCACCACCACCGAAACCCAGCCGTCCTCCACTATCTCTATTGTGCGTATGGTGCTAGCACTCCGGCGCTCGGCTTTCCAACCCAGGACATGTGGATATAGATAGAGATACTGCTCTAGTGCGGTTCTGCTCGAGTACGATTGTTTGGACCGATCAAGGAGTTGATTAGACCGATCCAGAAGTCGAAGGATCAACTTGCTGCTCGGCTACTGCTCAGACCGATCGCACTGTTCGATGACCGTACTAGGACGCGCGGCGTCGATCTGCTTTGACATCTTCTTCCACTGCACTGCGCGTCTAGTGGTAACGATATGTAATCTATGATCATTTAATTGCATAGCTTCTCGAGATCGGTAGAATTTTTAATTTCCGCTAGTGTAGCCTACCGTTACCCTTCAAAACCAACATCCAAAATCAAAGTAATGGACACATAGAAAGAAAGAGGAATAAACGGCGACCTCCAATTATAACAAAGTGAAGTCTTGTGTCAAAATGAAGTATGAAAGTGGAGCGAGGAAGGCAAGGGGGTGCACCAAATAAACATCCATTGCCTCTCCGCCACCGATGGGCCCAAGCGCACCGGCGATGACGCACCGATCACAGAGCAGCTGTACCATCATCCACTCGACATCCGAAAGCATTGACACCATGTCTCCATGGACCAAACCCACCACCCACCAATAGCAAACGAGCGGGGCCATGGCATGCCCCCCGAACGCTGAATCTAGGATGCAACAAGAAGTATCGCACGGACGAACGAAGCAAACAAATGGTAGCCAAGACAGCCTCAGAGCAGCAAACCCACGGGCATCGCAAGGGCTGCTGCCTGTGGGCCATTGCTTTGCGGGGTGTTACTGGCGGAGGGGAGGATCGACTGCGAGGCAGTGAGGAATTCCTTCCGAATGTTAATAAATATATCTTATAATATAACATTTGGTGGGACAATCTGTGGACGCTTGCAAATGTGCGACACATGTCATTTGGATAGGGATGTCAATCGGGCGGGTACCTCCCGGTACGACTATAGCCCACCCGAACCTGAAACCCGAAATCATGGTACCCACCTGAACCCGAAACCCAAAACGGGCACAGCTGCGTACCCATACCTGAACCCGATGGGTATCCGAAATTCGAACCCAAACCCCAATATCTAGAAATCGGTGCATCATGTGTCTCCTGATGGGTACCCGAAACCGAACCCGAGTAAGGGGATTGGAGAAGTAATATTTTATTTTTTTAATGCATATTTTAAGTAGGGCTCACATATCATAGGATACCTATGTGTACAAATTCATACCCATACCTATCCTATAACCTTATCGGATACCCAAACCCAAAAATCCGTGGATCTAAAGTGCTACACGTGCCCACTCTTATCGGATTGAGTATTCACGGGTATCCAAATCCATAGATAAAGCTGCCATCCCTACATTTGGAGACGTTTTCTTTTGTTTTCCATCCAAAATAATGGAGACGTTTTTGTTATTCGTCAGGGACGAAGCTCATTGGGCTGGCTCATGTACGGGCCGTGCAACCAGGCTAGGCTTAAGAATCAACCCTGACTCCAACTCGTTGAACAAGAGGTGTACCACAATCCAATGCGGTACTCTCTCCAGAAAGCCCAGTAACCTGGCACAACTTAAAACCACTGCCAGATTGTACTGCTCAGGCTTGCTAATAATATTATTGGATACGATCTTCTCCCTGTACCATGCATACGTCTGTTTGCAAAGTTTCGTGCCACGAAGGTCGCTGCCATACTTTCAGGTTGAACTTGCGTCTTGCTAGAAATTACTAGGCAGGTAATGATGTATGTGTAGTTTGATGCTGGTGTTGGAAATGTGTGCAATATTTTAATTCTAGATTTTAACAGGAGACAAATATCATAGATAAATAGTGATGCACACAATAGATATAACAGCAGGCTACACATTGTAATTCCAAACATATATACTTCAAGAAATATAGTTGAACGATCACTAACAACTTACAGTTAGGCTTGATGAAGAACAGAACGATGCGCTAAAGAGGTTGTGGAAGAAATCGAAGTCGAGGAACTAACGCAGGAGCGGTCGCGCAGATGCGCTGCCCAGAAACCTTATTGCCGCCCCGTGCAGGTGAACTCTGCGGCAACGGCTCGGAGATACCGCTCACCCTCCTTCACGGTGCACGCCGAGTAGGAAGGCTGGCGTGGTCCAACTGCTCAACACCTCAGTACAGCTCTCGCAGGATGAAGAAGAAAGTGTGGAATTGGAAAAATCAGTGTCTTGGCCTGGACGTCTCCAGGTCTTACATAGCCTCTCACCAGTAACTGTCTCCATTACTCATCGTAATCGACAGCGGCGTTAAGCACGTAATCGATCAATTAAATAGACTTAATGCACTGGTAACTGCCAATTCAAACACAAATAATTGTAATTATGCAGTCTCCTGACCAGTACATAAAGCTAAATAGTTGCATGATTCAGCAAAATATAAGGTGCAATTTGACTGCCTGGAGACGAGCTAGGCGCATCGCGGTCGCAAGTCACAAGTCACGTGATTATCCACGCGAAAATACGCGAGTGCGCGTGCGTGCGTGCGCGCGCGTGTGTTTCTTCAAAGTCCTTCTCATACCATCCCTATGTCATGCCTCTCATAACTCGAGTGGCAAGGACTCCACCTTATAAATTGCCTTCCTTCCACTTGCCTAAGCAATATGGTATTAACCATGCAATCTTTGGAATTAAAGGAAGTGGGCTATACTCATGGGCCAATTCCAACAGCTGGTAGGCAGTAGGAGAAGGTGAATCAATTTCTATCTTTTTAGTGCCTTAGTCATAATTTTATTATTGCTAGTTCCGAGTCGTAATTTTATTATTATTACTTGTTAATGGAAGTGAGGGCATGAGATGGCACATTGTGTGCTAATTTATTTTCTATTCTGAATAAGCTAGGGAGTATATAGTAATAAACTTTTGTTGGCTTATTGGGATGGATTGTTTCTTAAACCTGCTATTCCATTTGGTTTTTTGGTGAGGTTATTATTACTTATGAGTTCGCCCTTGTAGAATTAAAATATTTTGGTGTAGGAATCACAACAAGGGACTTTTTCTTTTGATAAGACGGAAGATATATTTTCAGGAGCCAGCTTTCAAAATTCTGACCATGAGGTGGTGATTAAAAATCGGTTCACTTCCATCTCGTGTTCTTTGGTCCAACTTCGTCCAACTGCTATTTTTTGGAGCATGGCTAGGATAGTTGTCCTGACTGAGAAAACTCCCATCTAATCAATAAGTGTTTGTACGTGTTCTCCTTTTCTGTAAGTCTTCTGGACGTTCTTAAGCTTAACAAAAACAAGCTAGATAGTTCAATCATATATATACTTAAGTGCTGCTGCATTTTCTTATTCGTGAAAAAAAAAACCCAATTTTAGTTCTGTAATTGACGGATGATATAAATGTACCTAGAAGCAAATGCAGCAGCACTTCTTCCTACCCTTTAATCTTTAAATAAGCCTCGGCTTCTTTTCAAAAAAAAGATATAAATGTATCTGGAAGAACATAACAATCGCACTCGAGAATTAGGTTTTAAAAAAAGCCAATCACGATCCCTTGCATGCTTAGCGTATCTAAGCTTGATGTCGAGACCTTCTCTTTAGATCCAACAGCAAACTCGTCACGTCGTACCATTATTGTGTCCATTCGTCACGTCAAATCACGGTTTATCCTGCATGCGATCGAGATTAGCCATCGGAGGTTCTACGCTTCGTCGTGCTGGTCGGCCGTACGCAAGCTCTCGCTTCTCCCGGCGGCGGCCGTAATAAGCCCCCCTTGCTTTGCCGTCTGCTTCCGGATTACCCACGCCCAACCCATCCGTGAATACTGTATATATCTAGCCCTTTATACAATTGATGAACAGTGACTTCAATGGTGATGAACGGTGCAATGAACAGTGAAGGCGGGGATATTCGGCGCTGACTACGGAAACGGCCTAATTAACACAGTAAATACTTCCCCATCTGTTCGTTCGTTCATGTACAGGTGCGTTTTATTGCTTGTACCAAATGATATATGTATGAGATAATTTAAGAAAAAAAGTTATCCATATGTTTGGTTACTTGAATAGAATCATCTTATCCTATATTAAGTTATACAAATTTAAAAAATATTCTCTTTATATAGGCCTTTTTTTTACTGTTTGTCGAAGAAAAATGTTTCACTACGTAGAAAAAAGTTTCATGCGTAAAAAAAATGTTTCAAAGAAAAACAGACGTCTGATCCCTAGCATTACCGTTTTATATATTACTAGTTACATGCCCGTGCGTTGCTACGAAAAACAAAATTGATAACGAAAAATAAAGATTAAAAAATAAAAAAATTATTTCACAAGATCAAACATCTATCTTTAACGTTTCGTTTCTTGCGAAAGCTAGCTAATTAAAGCAACGCTTCTTTTCTTGCGTAGGGCAATTAAGAAGGACAATTAAGTAGAGCAATTAAGCGGCAATTAATGACGTAGGAAGAACAGACCACTGCCATCAAATGGTGCTTTAGAATAGTAGAGAAACCAACCCATTCACTTAAAATAATAAAATCAAATGATCCGATTCTATCCCATCCAACCTCGTCCCAACCAACCACACGCCTCGTACCGTCGGCCCGTCGCTGTCTGCTGGATACCCGCGCACGCTTCGTTATCCCATATATCGGGTCGCGTTACGATTTCGACGCGCGGTGCGTGATGACGTGAAGACAGCGATTACGCTCGTGGACGTGGCTCAGTTTGCATGCGCCGTTTTGAATCTGTCACGGCCCGATCGCGGCTACCGGGCAAGGACCCTACTCCCGCGAGGATCAAACCGTGCGTTAGTTTGCTTCGCTTGGTGTGTAAGAAAAAATTGTGGAAGTTATAAGTTCATAGTATAATTTTAATTTAATTGAAAATTAATTTTTATATGTGTACAAGAGCAAATCATTTTTTATATGTGTAAAAACACAAACTCACCTTAAGATCTATTAGCAATACCTTGTGTACCGAGTTTTTTTTTTTCTATCATCTCTTTCTCCTTCATCTTTGATGTGTGTACTATTCTTTTCAGTGTTTTTCTTACTAAGCTTTAGATGTACAGGAGATTCTTTATATAACCAAGGAGAGAAGCTCTAGCCAAAGAGAGAAGCCAGAGCAATGTCAATTTTTCATGCATTAAAGCAATGAGTTTCCTTGCAATAATTATATCATTTTTCATGCACTAAATACGCCAGTTTTCGCACTTAGAACTTGACTGTAATTCAGTACTAACTCAATGAAACTGACAACTGTAATTCAACGCTTTAATATATGCATATAGCCAGTAATTCATCACTTATTCATATTGCAGCAATACATGCATGGAAACTGATGGTTAGAATTCCTCCCGTAACATGCATTATGCTTAATAACATTAATTATACCCCGTTTGGTATGGTTCCAGATTCTAGTAGAAACAGAAACTGTTCTAGATTTTTGGTAGAAACGTTTCAGGTAGAATCAGAATCACTTTCTGCAAACCGTTTGGTACGGTTCCAAATTCTAGTAGAAACGGGGTTGAGGGTGATTCAGCCACGGCGTGAAAAAAGAAGAAACGTTCCAAGTTTTAGCCCGTTTGGCTGGGTTTCTCCTAGATTCTAGTAGAAACAGCTTGGTTCTAAGTTATCAAACGGGGCCTTAGTACACAACTAAATATTTGAAATGGAGAAAGGAGGGATTTTAATAACATACATTATGCTTAATAACATTAATTAGTACACAGCTCAATATCGTAGAGTTTGGAAGTTCTCATCACCTAGAGTTGCTAGTTACCGACATCTACGTAGTGAAACCTATAATTACTGTTATTGAAAATTTGCTAGTTACCAACACCCTAGAATTGCTAGTTAGAAGCACTAGCTTGAAGCTGTTAGCTGTCATCACATAGATATTGAAGCATATAATTACTATCAGGGAATTGCGAGCTGCTAAGACCTACTCCCTCTGTCCCACAAAGAGTGCATTTCTAGGATTTTTAAGACAGATTAGTGTGCAAGGTACTCCCTCTGTCCCACAAAGAGTGCATTTCTAGTGTTCAAAATTTGTCCCACAAAGATTGTATCTTTAGTCTGTAGGGCCCAGCTGTAAGTGTATGCATGCTCATTTAAGTGCCTGTGGAAACCGAAGCATCAGCATGCTTGTGTATGGAGTAATGAGGGTCACATTGGTCATTTACCTTGCACACTAATCTGTCTTAAAAAACCTAGAAATGCACTCTTTGTGGGACAGAGGGAGTAAATGACTAATGTGACCCTCATTACTCCATACACAAGCATGATGGTGCTTCGGTTTCCACAAGCACTTAAATGAGCATGCATACACTTACAGCTGGGCCCTACGGACTAAAGATGCACTCTTTGTGGGACAAAATTTGAACACTAGAAATGCACTCTTTGTGGGACAGAGGGAGTAGAGTTGCTAGTAGCATACCTCTAGAGTTACTAGTTGAAAAATAGACATGTTCGATATATATTTAGTTTTGTAAACTCATGTATAGATCAAAACGGTTCATGTAAACAGTAAATCAGACACTCGGTTGAAGAGGCACGATGATTTTAAAGAACAAACGAGGAACCAATACTAGAGGGACTTTGTTTGATTTCGGGTAGACCATATACGTACTCCAATTCCAAATGCATGCACCAAAGGCTAAATAAAAAAAGAAAGTAGAAGTACGGTTAGGGTGGAGAAACCGTGCGGAACAGAAAGGGAAAGAAGAATTCCTAGGGCGAAAGCGATAGGTTTATTAAGTCCAAAAGAAGCAATATAAACTATCTACCATGAATAAGTGAGAAAAAAAGTCTTAGTTTTTGTATACGTGCATATTTGTAGTTTGTAACATCACTCAACAGACATTTCAATTCAAAACCGAGAGCCATTTTTTTTTTCTAAAGTATAACAATTGTAATTGTGAAAAGAGAACAAAAATTTTGAGGCTAAAACCATAAATACCTCAAACAATTATCCATCGCAACCTAATATACTCCCTCCGTTTATTTTTATAAGGCGTATTTTGACTTTGTACAAGGATTAAGGTTGTGTTGAAATTGAGAAATGTATAAGAGAAAATGACTTAGATGTCCTCACTTAATTGTAAGATGAAAGATACACCTTGTGTAGTTGGTAATGAATAAATGCATATGGTTGAGAGAGAATAAATAGGGGTATAGAAAGAAAGACCTCATTAAATCTACGTGTAAAATCTTATATTTGTGAATAAGATTTTAAAAAATAAAGCTTATAAAAATAAACGAAAGAAGTACTAATATATAAATTTAGTTTTATAGTACTCCCTCCGTTTTTTTTAAAAGGCGTATTAGGTTTCGTTAGGACAAGACTTTGACCAACGATTACTTCATTAATATACCGCTTATGCAATACAAAATCATAATTATATATAAATACTTTTGAATACAAATCTGCTAATATCAATTTTGTGTCATAAAAATTATATGCTAATAGAGTAATTGTTAGTCAAAGCTTTGTCCTAATGAAACCTAATACGTCTTATAAAAAAAAAACAGAGGGAGTAGTATATAACATGTGAGTAGGAAAACAAATCAACCAATGAGCATGCTCGATAGCGCAAGAAACCAAACAAGGCGCTACAAGGTTGGGTGACTGCCAAGCAATACTCCACCCTCTCCAGATGTCTGGATATGAAAGCGCTACAGAGTTTGCAACTAACTTCTTAGCCAAGCCATTCATTTTTATCGCATCACACGGCGAAGCACTCAGGAACACAGGGAGGAGATTGGATAGCGTAGGCGAGGCGGCGTCGGCGATGAGGAACCCACCCGGCCGGCACCTCCCCCGCGTCGCCAGCCGCGCCGTCCGCTCCTCGTCGGCGCTCGGCGGCGGCGGGGCATCCACCTCTGCCGCGTCCTCCGGCGGCCGCCCACGCACCCGTGCCGGCGGCCGGCTCCTGCGCGCCACGTCGCCGCCCCCTCCCTCCGCCATCGCCGCCGCCGCGTGCTGGGAGTCTCGCACGCTGCGCCGGGACGACGAGGAGGAGGACTGGGAAGAGGTCGTCGCCGGGAGCGAGGAGGCGGCCCCTGGCGCTGGCAAGGCGGAGGAGGACGAGTACAGGGTGGTGTTCTGGTCGCCGCCCACCGGAGACGAGGTCCGCGCCGCCTTCTCCAGCATCCAGGAGTAAGATTCGTTTGCTCGCTCGCTTAGACTGGATTTGTCTGCGCGTTTGATGATGCTCCCTTCGGAGTGATGGGCAATTGGGCATGATGCTGTGAGTTTAACGGTTTAACCTTGCTCGCATGGATTGGATTAGATTGGAAACGTCTTGGTATTCAATTTGATTTATTTTAGTTAATAGAATATTACTAGCTACATGCCCGTGCGTTGCTACGAAAAACAAAATTGATAACGAAAAATAAAGATTAAAAAATAAAAAAAATTATTTTACAAGATCAAACATCTATCTTTAACGCTTCGTTTCTTGTGAAAGCTGGCTAATTAAAGCAACGTTTCGTTTCTTGAGTAGGGCAATTAAGCAGGGCAATTAAGTAGAGCAATTAAACAGGGCAATTAATGACGTGTAGAATAGACCACTGCCACCAAGTGGTGCTTTAGAATAGTAGAGATATTTCCATACCTCTGGATCCTAAGATGCAAACAACCAATCATTTATTACACTGTTATAGCCAAAAGGCCGTCAAAAATAAAGATCCCTTAATAAATTTTTAACAAGCAAGAAAAGCAAACAGAGAGGTGCTTTTATGCTTTTCTTTTTTAAAATTGTATAAATATTAAAATATGAATAAAATGTAGATGGTGATTATTTACCTCTTCGTTTGCTTTAAGATTCATACAACTTGTATTAGGACGAAAAACATAGAAACATAGAAACTTATGAAACAGAAAGTCTCAATCCAAGACTATTATTAAATAGTCGTCCAGCGATCTGCATGTTAAAAACACTTCTTCCTGGGCCTTCTGGCGCTGCAGCATAAACAAAAATCGCAACAAGTTGGTGTAGATATAATTAACCTGTAATGAATTAGATATTGTTTTCCTATTAAAAATGGCATCATTTCAACATAGCTAGATTGATCAACACAAAACAGTAGCCTCAACCAAGAAATGAGCCCTTAATTCTTTTTTCAATTCTAATAACTAATTCCCAAACATATTGGCCAGTTTGACGTGAGAAGTTAGTCTGTGTGTTTGGATTAGATGGAGGGAGCTTTTCATGCTTCAAGTCTTTGATTGTGAGCGTTTTCTTAAGTGGAAGTTGGCATCCTTTGTCGTTATTAGTGGTCAAATCGGTGCTCCAGCTGCGTGGGTTGTGATTGTGTTTGTCGTCTGCTGTTTATGATAGATTGATTTCTTTGCCATGATTGGATGGAGCCCAGGGGGAGTATCGTGTACTGCGGGATTTGCACGGATAGACGCCCACTTACAATATTTGTCATTCAAAATTCATGAACAATCACGAGTTGGTCATGATGTTTCTTGAATTGTTGGATTTTTTCCGTGGCATGCGCTGTATGGTAATCTCTACATGGAATACTATAGAATTCTTGGATCCATCTATTGAGCGTATCAACTTTCAGTCAGGGTTAGCTGAAGCTGTATACGGAATCAAAACTGGAATACCAATAGCTATTCAATGTTTGCTTGCAGCATTTTCCAACCCTATAGGCTGAATTCCTTGTACGCTTTGGTTTCTTCCTGTCTTCCTAAACGATTCCAAAAAAAACAGCTTCCTTGTGCTAGCAAATTGTAGCTGTAGCTTTAAAGAAGATCAAGTTTGATATCTTTTGTGGATTTCTCCCCTTGTGTTTTTGTTTTCTCGCAGCATTCATCACATCGGGCAACCTTTGCATCCTCATTTCTATAGCTTAAAAAAGAGCATTTTTTAGATGGACGTGCTGCAAACCTTTATGTAGTAACTATTTATAGTAAAAGGGGGATCATTTATATGTACTTTCTGTTCTTTTGCTCCGACTAATCGATTTACCATTTGCGTTCAGGGTGATTGACAATCCTTTTGGTGAGGATTCAGATGAAACTGAGAAACAAATAGCATTGTTGTCCACCTCAGGACACTCTTCCTCTGACAATTCATCAGGATCAGATGACTGGATTGAACCTTCTGCATATGTTCTCAACTCAACTGCTCTTCTAACAAGGGAACATAGGAATGTTTTGGATGCCTTCCGTCTATTGCAAAAAGATCCTAATCTTCAGGTAAATGAGGCCTAACCTATTTTCAGGTGCTCCAAATATTATTGTTAGGTTGTGACGTTATCAATTGCAACATGTTATTTTACATCTTCCTTTCAACTTTTGATGCACTGTTAAGTTTCTGAACAGTTTTTGTCTACCTTGGTGTGTTAAACTTGTCCTCGATGCAGAAAATGGTTATGTCCTTGTCATGTGATAAGGCTGTATGGGATGCTATAATGCATAATGAGGCAGTGCAAGAATTCAGGAGATCTTTCCAGGATGGTATGTTACACTAAAATGTACGACATGTTTATATTTGTTTGGCATAAGTAACACTGTCCCCTGTTAATCCGACATCATCATAATTTCGTGTCTTACTGCAATTTACTTCATCTTTCAGCCAAAGAAACAGATAGAAAGGGAAACCCTGTTTGCCCTGTTGGAGTGCTTAAGTGGATCCTGGGAAACACCCGGGCAAAAATAATGGGATTCATCGATAACGTAATGAAGATTGTCAACATGCTCGTCCACCCTCACAGCGATGAAGAGAAGCCCGATCTGTACAGCGATGCAGTGAAGGTGTCCTTCATGCTCTCGGTGTTCGTCTTCATCGTGGTGGCCATTGCTCGTATCAAGTGAGCACAACAATACGTCGACTTTACATTTCCGTGTTTCGTGGTCTCTTAGTTATTGTGCAGAGGCGCCCCTAGTCAGCTTAATTTAGTCGCCAGCATTCAGAATTTACATTGCCGGTCTGGGATTATGATATATCGTAGTAAATCTCAATATTTAAGCTTGCCTGCAGTGTGCTTACATCTTATTCATTTCCTGGTGCTTTTGGATACAGTTATGAGCCGTGGGATTTCAAAGTATGGTGATGCAAGATTCTGCAAGCCAGTGTGAAAATGTTTTGTAGGAGGACATCTGAGGCTTTATAATTTACGTTCACACGAAATTAATTATACATTGATCACTGGGCTGTATCGTTTGCCCCTGACAGACTGTTGTAAGGGATTGTTTGTTTTGTGCCCGCAGCAGCACCAAACTGCTTACTTTTGAATTGACACAGCTCTTCGTCCGAATAAATTTGCACCAAATTTGTTACATCTAACTCATGAATCTTTCACAAACATTCCTTAGTAAGATTCAAAATCCCATTTATCGCACTCACAAAAGGGTGCAAAACCATCCCGTGTTTACAACCAGCGTCACATGGAAAAATCACAAAAACAATGAACAAGCCGTCCTTATCGAAGCCCAGAATCTGAGCTAATAACATTGCCGGGCAAAACTTTCAGCCGGTGATCATAGTGCGGGCGACCTCATCGGTGAGGATCTCCAGCAGCAGCAGTGCAGGACGCGGCCGTCGATGATGCCCGCGGATCGCGGTGCGCACGCCCTGCGGCAGCGCGCGCACGCAGCACTCCACCTTGGGTATCATCCCGCCGCCCACCTTCCCCTCGGCTACCATCCGCCGCACCCCGGCGATGTCGATCTCCTTTTTTTTTTATCAAAAGGACATCAAACATTTGATGCCCCAATTCTATTGATGAAACTGAGTAGAGTTTAACAGTTCTGAAACAACAGCAAATAACCAAGGACCACTCAGCAAGGGCCACTACTACAAAACATCAAGAAAACTTACCCTAAAACCAATGGCCCCTTCACCAGTTCTGAGCCAACAGCAAAAAAACCAGATTACAGTTTTCAAACATCCATTAATTCTCAAACAAACATAAAGAGGCATTCAGAATAAGACTGCCGAAGAATTCCATCAACCGGCTACATCCTTGCTATCCATCAGATTGCTGAAGTAAGCAAAAAACGAGATCAACGCATCCGAAATCGTCTCATCTGTGCAATCTTTGTCCACCATGAACTCATTCTTGATCAAGTTTCTCCCGAAACCAACAACAGTGGAGCTCGGATCTTCAATTCTAGTCCCTCGCAAAAAAAAATTAGTTGGCCCACCATGTCCTACTCCGGTCTCATTCACCAAGCTCCCGGGGTCATCGCGGTCCACTAGTATGCTGGACTCGTCGGTGAGGAGGAGGAGCTTCTCCGCGCCGACCGCGGCAGCGATCTCGCCGGCCGCTGTGTCAGCGCTGATGTTGTAGGCCTGCCCGGTCTCGTCGGCGGCCATGGTGGCGATACGGGGATGTGGCCCGAGGCGATGATGGGTTGAAGGACGGCGGGGTCGATGCGCGTTACCTCGCCGACGAAGCCGAGGGCGGCGGCATCGGGGGACGGGCGCGCGGTGAGGAGGCGCGCGTCCTTGCCACAGAGGCCGACGGCGGTGGCGCCGGCGAGGCTGATGAGAGAGACGAGCTGCTTGTTGACCTTGCTGACGAGGACCATCTCCATGACCTCCATGGTGAGCGCGTCGGTGACGCGGAGGCCGTTGCGGAATTGCGGCTCAACGCCGACGCGCTCCAGCAAGGAGTTACTCCCTCTGCCGCCGCCGTGCAAGAGCACAGGGTGGAGGCCGACGCAGGAGAGGACTATATATATATATTTTTAAATTACTGTGGTTCACTGGTTCTCAACTTTATTTAGAGTTCGTTAAGCTCTAAATTTTTTCTAGCTCCACCACTATTTGGGAGGGATTTGGAGGGGATGAGGAGGAAGGGGCGGGGCTTGCTGAGGAGCATCGGAGCCTGCGATGGGATCGTGGTGTTCAACAAAATGCCCCGCGTCGCCGCGGCTCCTGGTGACGTGCGGTTGAGGCGCAGTGGGAGAGAAGGTGGGTACATCCGTACATGTAGATGGGGCGGCGGAGGAGTAGGTGGTGACCAATATTCAAATTTTGATCGAGATTTCGGATTTCGAACCCTTTCGAGTTTCAAAAAAAAAAATTCAAAATGCTACAATGTATATACAAATTTCGGCAAGATCTTGTCGATTTCGGCCGAAATCTCGGTGATTTCGACCGGCATTTCAATATTTTTTTACCGGATTTTTAATTCTTTTGGCCGGATATGATTGGATTTAGGTTGAAGACCACCCACAACAAATTTCAGATTTTTTTTGATGCTTTTTGACTATTTTTTGGTCGGTTCAAAACCGGCCGAAATCTCGGTGATTTCGGTCGAAATTTCGAATTTTCCGGTAGGAAAAAAAAAGAATCTGAAATTTAAATTTTAGATTTCGTCTGGATTTGATTTGAATTTCCGAAATCTCGCCGAGATTTCGGTTTTCAAGTAGTTCCGAAATTTATTCCAAAACAAGATTTGTACCCTTCTAGGTGACTCCGGAGCTGGTGTGAACGGCTGCGGTTGACACCAGCACGTGTTTCTTCCATCCTTCGGAGACTTGCAAAAATATCATCCTTTTTTCATGCTCTCTCAAGTCCTTAGACCAATTTTCAAGTTAGTGTTTGCACCAAAATTCGGCATGTATTAAAATCGGTTTGAAACGGAAACGGAAAGGTATTCGTATGGAAAGAAATCGGTAAACAAATCGGAAAAGGAATCTGTTTCTAAAAAGGAAAGGAAATCAGATTAGAGGCCGATACGGACTGTATCCATGTACAACTCGGATCGGCCAGGTGTGTTATAAAAGGGGCAGACGTTAAGCGAAAATCAATCAATCCAACAACACACACATCTACTTTTTACAAGCTTTTCTTTTACATTGTTTTAGCTTCATAGATCTCTCTGCAAGTCGACGGAATCAACATAGTTGCGCATCGCCGATTGTTGATTTTTGCCGATTTCACCCAGGTTTGATCTGCTTCGTTTTGTTGCGCATCGCCTTCCCGAAGCCGATTTTTACCTTGTATCCGGATCAATTGTAACTGGTTGATCTAGTTATCTCCTAATCGGTTCTTGCCGACTAGCGAAAAGCCGATAGATCCTTGTTTATCGGCTTTGATCAAATTACAAACTCTACCTTGTCAATTTCAGGTCAAATTGACTGGCACGCTCTGCAAACCCGGCGTTTGTCTTGTGTGTTCGAGGCCGAAAACCCTCCTTCACGTTTTTAGCGCGAACATATTTTGGCACGCCCGGTGGGACCAAGAAAATCAAAGATGTCATCAACCGACAAGCCTGCGGTCACCGCCGATATCAACACAGATGCTATAATCGCGCCTCAGATGGCCGATTTAACCCCTGAACAGCGAAAAGAAATCGAAGACCGAAAGGCGGCTTTGGAAGAGATGATGCTACGGTGCTTCCAGAAAACACGCCGAGGCGTTACTCAAAAGACTGCACTCCCAAGCATCAATCCTATCGGGGATTCATCATCCGAATCGGTAAGCCAATACGCACCAGCTCAAGCCGATTTATCAAATATGATTGAGCAATCTATTCATCACGCATTAATTAACCAGTCATCGGCTCTAGTATCCACATTAAAGCCGATGATAGAAAATAGTGTGAAAACAATTGCTCAGGAATTGGCTGTATCTGGAAGCCTGCTAGATCCACCACAAACCATCCCTACTTACCCAGTATATTCCATAACACCCAACACCAATACAGTAAACATGTCGGCTCAAACACCCGTCATAATGCCAACTCAACCTATTGTTTTGAAACCAAGCATACAGAAAGGTGGGTTTACACACTACCACGGGCACACGGATGGGGCTAAGGTAAACACACCAAACCCGGCAAACGGACCCTCCAGTAGCAATGGTCTATCGGCTTATCAGCCGATTGAAACCAACCAGGCTCCACAATCACGGGGAACCACAACTATGAGGCAAGCGCCAGACATAGTAACGCCGTACGCTGAACCCCTTACACCCATACCCAATACGTTGGCTTTCAATCGCGATTATGACCAAGTACCAATACCTCCTGCGGCGCGATTTGGACAAAGATCCGAGTTTGCACTCGGGGGGTAGGACGCAAACAACGAGAATTGGCAATGTCCGGTTGCACCACAAGCCGACAATGTCAACTGGGCAGAGCAAATTGCCAACGTTTTGAGAGAACAGTTCGGCTTACAGCCCAGAGGAAGGATAATCGGCTACAGAAAGCCGTATCCCGATTACATAGACCGAATGCCATACCCCCACAACTTTAGGATACCGGACTTTGCCAAATTCTCAGGTGATGATTCTGTTACCACGATTGAGCATATCGGACGGTTTATGGCTCAGTGTGGAGAGGCTGCACAGTCCGATGGACTAAAAATTAGACTGTTTCCTTTATCATTGTCTGGTGCTGCATTCACTTGGTTCACTAATCTACCCCCAAATTCAGTACATGTGTGGAACGATTTAGAAAGCCGATTCCATGAATACTTCTTTTCGGGGACTATGGAGCTTAGGATTTCTGATCTTAGTTCAGTCCGACAGAAGTACGGCGAATCGGTTTCCGATTATATCAAGAGATTTAGGGGCGTACGGAATAGATGCTTCAGTGTAACATTACCCGATGATCAATTGGCCGATTTAGCGTTCCAAGGGTTAATCCCGCCATTAAAAGAGAAACTATCGGGCCAGGAGTTCCCCGACTTAGGCCACCTACTCCATCGCGTATCGGCACATGAAAGCCGATATGCAGAGAGCAAAGGGTTTAAAGATAGATTTAAGCCAAACGACAATGAAAAGGCCAAAGTGAACATGGTAGATTACAATTCAAGCGACACCTCTGAGGACGAAGCAGAGGTGAACATAGCCGAGTGGACCAAGGGTTCTAAAAAGCCACTCGTATGCTCTCTGCTCAAGCCGGTGAAAAATAGGGCGGAAATCAAGTATTCATATGATGTTTTAAAATGTGACAAAATATTTGATTTATTGTTACAAGAAAAACTCATAAGGTTACCAGAAGGACACGTCATCCCATCAGCCGAAGAAATCAAAAAGCGAAGGTACTGCAAATGGCACCATTCATTTTCACATAACACTAATGATTGCAATATTTTTCGACAACAGATTCAATCGGCCATCGCCGATGGCAGGTTAAAGTTTGCGGAAGAATCGGCTATGCAAATAGATATGAATCCTTTCCAGGTCAACATGGTGCAGTGCTCACAGAAAGGAAAGGGGCCTATGAAAGATGTTAAGCCGACTAAAAGATTTGAAACACGATCAAAAGATGAAAGCAGTGCAGATTACTATCGGCTTCATACAAATAGAAGCCGATAAAAATGGACAGAACTCAAGGACGGTAAAACCAAGAGGAGACCTGGAAATCGGAAAATGGTATCGGGCTGAGAGGGCTCCAAGAAAAGTCGATTTCAAACCAAAGCCGACTTTCTCACAGCTCCTGGGGAAGTATGAGAGGATAAGTCGAAGATGTAACACTCAACAACACCAGAGTTTTCATCGACCAGGGCAAAAGAGGGACGAACGTTGGCGGCCAGATATGCCATGTCGGCCAACTACTGAAGAAGAGAAACATCGGCAATGTCCCTTTTGGCAGTTTTGCTGGGAGAGAGGGATGACCTTACCAACAGTTGTATCTTGTCCTATGCAACACTCGTCTGCATATCGGCCAAACCGATCTGTAAAAGATAGGTTGTCTAGACCGATATACAATCATCCAGATGTGAGAAGCAGGAGGCCGATCTATGAAAGGTTGTCAACATCAGAGCAAGGCGAGTCCTCCCGAAATCAGAAACTATCGGCTAACACAAGTAGAATGGAATCTGACAGCGAGATGAGCAATTTAGCTGGAAAAATAAGAAAGCCGATAGAACCTAAGCCTAGGTGGTGCCCCTCGGGTCTCAACAAATCACAACGCAGGAGGCTTCAGCGATTGAAGACACAAGAAGAAAGGGAAGCTGAAAAGGAAAGCGAGAGGGATCGGATGTTTAATAAGTTAAGACCAGTACCGGTTTTGAAAAAGGAGTGGAGAAAGAAGGAACAGATCGATAGTGATTCAAATCAATCGGTCGAATCCGGTTCTCCGATGATCCGAGATGATACGCCACCAATGGATATAAACATGGTATTCACTCTACCTACCGAGTTCAAAACCGAAGAATCGGCTGAAGAAGTGTTCGCCCAATTGTGCCTCGGAGCACCAGACGCTGTGTTCGAAAAGCCACAAGACATGCATCGGCATCTAAAACCATTATATCTAAAAGGGTATATTAATGGCCGACCGATATCTCGTATGTTGGTCGATGGCGAAGCGACGATTAATCGATGCCGTTAAGTACTTTCGTAAAATTGGGTAAAGCCGATGAAGACTTGATCAAGACCAATATGGTGCTAAATGACTTCACGGAGACCCAAGCGAGGCTAAAGGCGTAATGGTGTCGAATCGACGATCGATAATAAAACTTTGCCGATTGCATTTTTGTGATTGAAGCCAAAGGCAATTACAACGTGCTCCTTGGGCGGGACTGGATCCATGCCAATTGCTGTATACCATCAACTATGCACCAAAAATTGGTGCAGTGGAACGATGATACAGTAGAAGTCGAACCGGCCGACACATTGGCTCATATCGCCATGGCTAGCCCTGACACCAATTGGCCACACGAAGAAGCCGAATGTATATCAGGAAAAGCCTTGGACAATTGCGATTTTATCTGCGTTGAGAGTCAGGATTCAAGCCGATCAGCGTTAAACCCAACACGTTTGATCGGACAGACGAAGTAGTAAGAAGATGGAGCACAAGACACTAGCAAAGCTGCAGGAAAAGGCAAGAAGCTATCGGCAAGAAGAATATGAAGAAGCTGTTGAGGATTTTGAAGAAGAAAGAAAAGGGTTAGGATTTACTTCTGCCGATTTGCTCGAAGAAATCGATATTGGGGAAGGTGATAGCAAAAGACCAACGTTTGTAAGTGCTAAATTAGAACCCAGTTATAAAGCAAAGTTGGTCGAAATACTCAAAAGATATAGAGATTGCTTCGCATGGGAGTATTACGAGATGCCAGGCTTAAGCCGACAGCTAGTTGAACATCGGCTACCAATAAAACACAGGTATCGGCCATTCAAAGCGAGTACCTAGGCGATTTAATCCTACATTGTATGACGCTATAAAAGAAGAAGTAGGACGATTGCTAGAGGCAAAGTTTATCCGGCCCTGCCGATACGCTGAATGGGTCTCAAACATCGTCACTGTAAAAAAGAAAAATGGCAAACTTAGGGTATGTGTCGATTTTAGAGATTTGAATAAAGCCACACCAAAAGATGAATACCCGATGCCTATAGCCGATATGCTTATCGATGCTACTTCCGGAAATAAAATCATAAGTTTTTTGGACGGAAGCGCCGGATACAATCAGATATTCATGGCCGAAGCCGATATACCCAAAACAGCTTTAAGATGTCCGGGGGTTTTAGGGCTGTATGAGTGGAAAGTTATGACCTTCGGTTTAAAAAATGCCGGTGCTACTTATCAGCGTGCTATGAACCATATTTTCCATAATTTAATCGGCAATACCGTGGAAATATACATTGACGATGTGGTGGTAAAATCCAAAGAAGACTGGCAACATTTAGCCGACCTGGAAAAGATGTTCAAAAGCACAAGGTTACATGGGTTAAAGATGAACCCTCTCAAATGTGCTTTCGGAGTATCGGCTGGACAATTTCTTGGGTTTACAGTGCATGAAGGAGGAATTGAAGTAAACCAAGCCAAAGTAAAAGCTATAGCCGATACTAGACCGCCGACAAGCAAAAAGGAGTTGCAAGTATTGATTGGGAAAATCAACTACTTGCGACGTTTCATCTCGAACTTGTCAGGGCGTATTCGGGCCTTCACACCGCTGCTGAAAATTAAAGACAACCAAGAATTCAAATGGGGAGCCGACCAACAAAAGGCCTTTGACGACATAAAGGGTTATCTGATAAGTCCACCAGTATTGACCGCATCAAAATATGTTATGCCTTTTAGACTATATATATCGGCTGAAGGTGATTCAATTGGGGCAGTTTTAACACAGGAAGCCGATAGGAAGGAACGAGCAATATTTTATTTAAGCCGGCGTCTTTTAGATGCAGAAACCAGGTATCCCCTAGTAGAAAAATTATGCTTATCATTGTATTTTGCTTGCACCAAACTAAGACATTATATGCTGGCGTCCAAATGCATTATAATATGCAAAACCGATGTAGTCAAGTACATATTATCGGCGCCAATTCTGCGGGGTCGGCTTGGTAAATGGGCATACGCCTTAACAGAGTTCGAGTTAACCTATGAGTCGGCTAAATCTGTGAAAGGACAAGTGTGGCCGATTTTATCACAGGAAGTGAAACATTAATAGGAACGGTGATGTAACTCCTTGGCGTTTGTATTTTGATGGATCCGTTTGCCAGGAAGGCGAAGGCATCGGCGTGATATTAATTTCACCTAGAAAACAGGAGTATGACTTCATGTATCGGCTAAATAGCCGATGTTCAAATAACCAAGCAGAATACGAAGCATTACTAAGGGGTCTACAATTGTTAGATAGCATCGGGGTGAAAGACGTCGAAGCTTTTGGAGACTCGATGTTAATCGTACAACAAGTCAAAGGAGAATACCGATGCAACGACGGTGCGCTAACTCAGTACTTACATCAATGCCTCCAGATCATCGAGATGTTCACTACATTTTCTATAAAACATATCCCCAGAGAAGCTAATGATAAATCAAATCGATTGGCACAATGTGCATCAGGGTACAAGATTGAAAGCCGACAGGGACCAATCGGGCTAGCGTTTGGCCGATTTTATGTGTTCACCCTGTCGACTGGAGAACAGAGATAAATGATTATTTGTCAGATCCATCCAAGCCGACCGAGCAGAAGGTCAGGCGCAAAGCACTCAAATATGTTCTACTAGAAGATGTATTATATTTTCGGACTATGAAAGGTTTATTATTAAGATGCCTGGGAACCGAGGAAGCCAAAGTAGCAATGGGTGAGGTCCATGAAGGCATCTGTGGATCACATCAATCGGCCCATAAGATGAAGTGGATACTGAGGCGAACAGGATATTTTTGGCCGACGATGTTAGAAGACTGCTTCAAATATTATAAAGGATGTCAAACGTGCCAAAAGTTTGGTAACATACAATCGACACCAAGATCGGCTTTGCATCCGATCATCAAGCCATGGCCATTTAGAGGATGGGGTATAGACATAATCGGCCAAATATTTCCGTCATCCAAAGAAAGGACATAAATTCATCCTTGCAGCCACAGATTATTTCTCAAAATGGGTTGAGGCTGTACCACTTAAGAAGGTTACTAGCAAAGAGCTGATCGACTTTGTAAATGAACACATCGTCCATCGGTTTGGAATTCCACAGACAATTACTACTGATCAAGGGACTGTGTTCATGTCCAACGAGTTCAAAAGTTTTGCGGAAAGTCTTGGGATAAAATTACTCAACTCTTCCCCTTACTACGCTCAGGCCAATGGACAGGCCGAGTCATCAAACAAGACATTGATAAAGCTGATAAAAATAAAAATTGAGGAAGAGCCGAGGAAATGGTATTCAACGCTATCGGAGGCTTTATGGGCTTATCGGCTATCTCATCACGGATCAACTAAATTGTCACCTTTTCAGTTGGTATACGGACAAGAAGCCGTCTTGCCCGTGGAAATCAACATCGGCTCAGTAAGGCTATGTGAGCAAGATAAGGTATCAGCCGATGAATACAAACAGGCGATGCTCGACAATCTGGATGATTTGGCTGAATTAAGGCTGATCACGCTAGATCGGCTTAAAAGGAATAAAGAGAGGGTTGCCAGGTCGTATAATAAAAAGGTGATTTTAAAATCGTTCAATCAAGCCGATTTGGTATGGAAAACCGTGTTGCCGATCGGATCTAAGGATAATCGATTTGGCAAATGGTCTCTAACATGGGAAGGGCCTTATAAGATCAATCGGCCGATTGACGGGAATTCGTATATACTGGAGTCCTTAGACGGGTTCGCCTTACCTAAAGCGATCAATGGAAAATATCTAAAGGCATATCACCCAAGCATATGGGTCGGGTCCTAACTACCGGGAGAAAAACATCAGGATCGATTACAAAGACATGCATATAAAATCGGTCATACAGCCGACCGAGTCAGTTAAACAAACAACCATCACGGATTAAACATTGTTTACAAAAATCGGCTACACAGCCAGTACTGCAAATCAGTTCAGAAAAAGAAGTCGATGCTCTGTTCTCAGATCAGTGAAGCCCGGAACCAGGCAGGTGGGCTCCCAAAGCCGATAATGCCGCTGCCGCCCTACCGATGGTAGCTTGAACACTGTCTATCAGTTGTTGATCGGCTCCTGCATCACCCGGGACTGGAACTATCTTGGCCGATTGGTTCTTAACTTGAGCAAAAACTTCGCCAATTTGCCGCCTCTGGACGGCCAGTGAAGACGTCGAGTCGGTCATGCCGAGCTGGCATTCTGCAAGTTCTTTTGTAACTAAAGCCAGCTGTTCTTCAAGTTTGATCTTGGTCGACTCCAGCTCTTGAGCCCTGTTCTTAGCCGTTTTAAGTATAACAGCACCCTGGTCAAATGCACTCTTTCGAGATTTGGCATCAGCTATGAGCTTGTCCAAGATCTCTTGGTCGGTTTGTTGGGCCTTCCTCTGTTCAACTCTGAGCTTAGCTGACTCTACGTCCAGCCGACGAGCGTCTAAGTGGCATACCTCTAGCAGTGCGTTCATAGCGGCAGGGGGAAGATCGGCTTGCACGGCTGCCATAGCATCCCTCAGAGGTTGCGTATTGGCCAGTAGAGCCGCCTCCGGCTGCATCACTTCGTCCAAAAGATGGTTGAGTCGCTCTTGCATGCCCGGCTCGGCGATAACGGCGGTGATCTTTGGCGCAGCCGCTATTATGCGTTGAATATCGGCTGGATAGTCATCAGTGGCCATAACCTCCGGGTCATCAAGCTCGTCCAAAGTGAAGCCCAGCAGATCGGCCAGATCAGTTGATGGTGCTTTGGGGTCAGGATCGGAAATGTCAATCGTCGGGGGCGGTACGGCCGGTGGCAGTGGAGAGAGCGATGGAGGGATAGCCAATGTAGCACCTTGGGGATCGGCTATAACCCCCGCTATCTGTACTGATGGAGATTGCTAGAGAACAAAAAGCAAGTCAGCAACACAAGACAAACGTAAAGCAATATGACTACACAAAGAAACTCACATCAGTAGCTGAATGCTCCGGAGAACCACCAGATGGATGCCTTACAGGTCTTGGCGAACGTCTGGCAGATTTCTTCCTCCTCTCTGTAGTAGACTCGGTTAAACCTTGATAACGCGAATAACATAATAGTCGACACAAAAAGTGACTTACTTGGAGCGCGTTGGCTAGCTAAGTCCGATAGGGATGGACCTTGGATACCCAAAGTACCTGAGGTATATCCCGTAGTGCCGACAGATTGACCCGGACGTCTCTCGCTTACCGCCATCGCGTAAACATGGGGATCGGCTGTTCGTTCGCCAGCATCCGTGCCACCCTGGAAAGATCAAAAACATACTTAACGAAAGCCGATAGCCAACATGGAAACAGATAAAAAAAAAGACTGGTACCTCTACAGCTACTGAGGAGTCAGTATAACCGGAACTCTCGCTGGGGCCAGAAGCCACCGTCGGCTCACGGAAGTCAGGCAAAAAGGTAAGAATTATAGCCGACGGAGTTCTATCCATCAATAAGGCCTCCGATATTCTGGCCCACCATTGCGAGAATGCAGCTGACCGACGGGAATTATGGACAAAATGCGGTGTCGATAGAACTTGCAACCCATCGGCTACTTCAAGGATAATCTCCGCGGCGACGCTGTTAGATACTCGAGCGCGAGGTTCGACACAACATAGTAGAGGAAAGGAGGGGATGGTTTGCCCAAAACCCAATTGACGGGCGTAGATCGAAGGATGATAAAATTCATAGGATGGCTGGAATGTCCGATTGCGTGTATTTAAGCCAGCATGAATAATACAAGGAGAGAGGAAGATTTTGTACAAGTCTAAAGTAGACTGGGGCATCAAAGAGCTGTCGGCATCTAAGTGGAGGAATGATGGGTATGGACAATAGGCTACATCGGTGTATCGGCAGAAGTCTTGTTGACCAAAAGAAGTCCTGTCTAGGGTAAGAAAAAAGTTGAGGTATTTGTGCAAGCCGACAGGATCTATTTTTAGTTCACCAGCTGAAGACATGATGAATCTCTCACCATAAGATCGGCTAACTCTATACTGGGGGACTACGTGTTCTAGATAATCTTCCCGAGGGAAAGTTGAACTACCCGAAGGCTCAGATAAGATGGATCGGCTAAACATGCAATGGAGCCACGTCTGGATGAACGACAAAGGGCCTCCTATGTTGCCAACGACATGTTTTGCAAAGCCAGAAAAAAGCCGACTACGAATTACATACATCATTTGATATACCGTCCCGAGGAACATCTTGCCGAGAGAAAGCCGACGCCCCTCCACCAAACGTTCCGCCACTAACTGAAAAGATTGGGTGGGACCAAGGGAGGCACCACAGAACAAGTATCGGTCTAGCCAAAGATTAAGAAAAGCGACATGCTCTTCGGCCGATACCGGACCATTGACCTTATTGTTATTCTGGATATATTTGTGCCAGCCCTCGCCTTTCTTGCGAATTAATTTGAAAGAAGGTTTTCCGCTGAAAGCCGATAGCTGGTCCCCATCTGGCCTAAGGCGGCAATTGGGCCACGTCAAGCAAAGTAGGGCCGATTGGGCCAGACGGGAATAAAAGGCATTCAAAGAATCCGACCAAAAATAACATGCCGCAGACTACCAGGGTTCATTGGCTTGAGTCGGCTAGACTCAAAGATAGAGACTTCGGCTATACCCATCCTCTCCCATTCTACCCTCTTCCGAGCCGATACCCTAATAAACCAAGATCTCCATCCCTTCAGTCAGTGGGCGTGCCCTAAAACTTTTCCCCCACTCAGAGATATTATACCCAGCGGCCGACAAGGGGAGTCTAGGGATCTCGGTATTGATAACTGTGTCTACCGACATGCTACCTATCGGTCCTAAGTAGAATTGATTTGAACTTTGGGGAATCGGAATGAATACCTGCGAAGGGTCCATTTCAGCCGATTTTGAAAAAGCAAGAGAAAGATGACGAGAGCCGATGGTGCGTGATCCGAGAGCTTGAAAGCGTGAAAATGACCGTGGGGGGACCCCCATATTTATACCGCGATGAAAGAAGGCGAGCAGGCGGGAGCGGTTGAGCATTAAAAACGCACCGAGATTTTTACGGCGCGGTTACTGGGTGGTTCCCAAAAAAGATTCTTCTGTAAAGCCGATACGAATGAAAAAGCCGATATATTCTTTTTGAAAGATAACAAATTATCTTCCAAAAACAGGGGGGCATATGTTTGCACCAAAATTCGGCATGTATTAAAATCGGTTTGAAACGAAAACGGAAAGGTATTCGTATGGAAAGAAATCGGTAAACAAATCGGAAAAGGAATCTGTTTCTAAAAAGGAAAGGAAATCAGATTAGAGGCCGATACGGACTGTATCCATGTACAACTCGGATCGGCCAGGTGTGTTATAAAGGGGGCAGACGTCAAGCGAAAATCAATCCAACAACAACACACACATCTACTTTTTACAAGCTTTTCTTTTACATTGTTTTAGCTTCATAGATCTCTCTGCAAGTCGACGGAATCAACATAGTTGCGTATCGCCGATTGTTGATTTTTGCCGATTTCACCCAGGTTTGATCTGCTTCGTTTTGTTGCGCATCGTCTTCCCGAAGCCGATTTTTACCTTGTATCCGGATCAATTGTAACTGGTTGATCTAGTTATCTCCTAATCGGTTCTTGCCGACTAGCGAAAAGCCGATAGATCCTTGTTTATCGGCTTTGATCAAATTACAAACTCTACCTTGTCAATTTCAGGTCAAATTAACTGGCACGCTCTGCAAACCCGGCGTTTGTCTTGTGTGTTCGAGGCCGAAAACCCTCCTTCACGTTTTTAGCGCGAACAGTTAGCAATCTCAATTTTAACACAGTTCTTTTAAAGCCCTTTGAAGAGGAGATATCAAGCGCAAATCAACTAGTACGCATCATTATGAAAACCTTATTGGTTTGGAAACCAAATCAAAATATAAAATGTGTTCCTCACCTCCAAGTTTTGATTCGCCTCAAACTATGTAGCCTCTCGTCGGGATTTTTCATGACGCGTAGGTACAACAATATTGAAGGCAGATGCACAACATGTAGGTGCAACGGCATCGATGACGGTTCGAAGCAGCGGGCGTCAGCGATGAGGTGACAGTGCACTCCATTGAAATCGGGGAATCTGAGGACATATGAGCATTGCGCCATGTTGGAGAATTCGACATTGGCATTAGCTCAGCCGGAGTTGACCTGTGGTGACCAGGGTTCACGTTATCGATATCGCGATTTTCGTACGAACAGTAAAATTTGATAATCGCAAAAATCAAGCCGAAAATCGCATAAATTCAAATATCAGATTTTTTTTGGAAAAAAAAAAATCAAAAATCGTGGAAAATCGACAATTATCGTGGAAAATCGACAGCCATGTTGAACTTTTTTGTGCGGTCGACTTTTGTAGCGATTTTTGACGATATTTGGCGATAATCGCTCGATATGTCTCGATAATCGCGATATCTGCGTCATATAATTTTTTTTTTTTGAATTTTCTCGGTTTACCGATCGGTAAACCATTTCGCCCCGCATCGATAAGGGCGATTTTCGCGCGATTACCGTCGATAATGTAAACCCTGGTGGTGACCCGACGATGGTGACTCGCCATGATGCCGTGGAGGTGGAGGAGAAAGAGGTATTGCACTTGTCACTACTAAACAAAGGTCATTACATACGATTCAAAAATATCATCACAGACGGTCTGTAATCATGTGTCAGTAATCACAGACGGTTCTTATATCTGTGATGTGACGTTATTATCACTGACATAAAACTGATCAAGCGAGGTGCTCAGGTAATTTTGTTATGCCGACGTGAACATGAACCGGATGTCTAGATCTTCAAAGCAATTTAGCCTTATAGTTATATTTTCATGTGTCAGTAATCTATCTCTGGTTCTCCACCGTGTCTCCATTCTAGGGGTGGGCATTTGGCTTTTTTAGTTTAATCGGTTCGTTTTTTTATTTTAAAATAATTCGGTTTTTAGAAACTGGCAACCGAATTTATCGAATCAATATGAAAAACCGAACCGAATTAACCGAAATATTTCGGTTTGGTTAATTCGGTTTTTCGGTTAACTGAAATATATATAAACACTAGGTGCATTAGATTTGATTTTCTTATGTCGCAATACAAAGTAGAGATAAACCCACACAATATTCGTAGATCATTACAGTATAAGCATAGTATAACATATGAACATATCACACATATGCATAAAGATGTTAGAACATGAGAATTCTTTGTTAGCTCCATAAATAACATTATAAAAATAGTATTGTATATGGACTATTCGTTTATTCGGTTATTTTGGTTTTTGGAAACAAAACACCGAACCGAATACCAAAAACCGAATTATACCAAAATAAAAACTGAAACAAAAACCAAAATAATCAATTAATTCGATTCAATTCAATTTGGTAATTCGCTTTCGATTTAAAAATACCCATCCCTACTCCGTACCCCAGCCCCGTTCGCTTCTCGCGCAATGCCACCGCTGTTATTCGGAATAATTGCTAATTTGCCCCGAAGTTGATATGCAATTGATCATTTTACCCATAATATCTCATTAATATATGGGTCTTAGGGCCACATATTAGTAAGACACACGGGGCAAATAATCAATTGCACATCAACTTCTGGGAAAATGATTAAATGCCCCTGTTTTTCCCTCCCTCTCTTCCCTCCACCGTCTCTTCCTCCGCTGGTCGCTTCTCCGCGCACGCGCGCTACGCGCGCACCAAAACCACCGCTGATTCTCACCCCCCCCGCCTCCCCGGTTCGATCCGACCTCCCCAAATCCCAATCGAGCCATACAGATGCAATCCCCCCCTGCCTCCGGCGCCCAATTCCCCCCGTTCCGCGAGTTTTTCCTCGCAATTTTGCTTGTGATCGATCCGTGTGGTGGGGTTCGGGAGCTGGGGTTTGGGCGTCTGCTTGTGGCGTTGGGTTGGTTTGGTGCACTGCGTTGGCCTGGTCGGAGGGATTAGCCTGGGTGCTTTGGAGGTTGCTCTCCTCCGCATGCGGGGGATTGGAGGCGGCCGGAGGGGTGATTAAGGTTAGTCTTATGGGGAGCACTGGTGAGCCGACCCGAACTGGCGGATCTCCAGCTCCTTCACGCCGGGCGCCGCCGCGGTGGCACCCGCCAAGCGCCCGGCGCTTCCGCCGTGCTCCGACGACAAGAAGGTGTACGCCTCATTTGAAGTAGCTTTGTAGTTCTCTCCCTTGCTTAATCACTAGTGGTTGTACAAGTAGTCTGGTGTCTGAAGGCTTGTTACTTGAATTTTGTCTCGATTGTGTATCACTATCAGGTAGCTCGGGTCAACGACTTTACTTGGATAGGAGTAGTTTATGAATCGATGGAAGCTTCTCAATAACTGCCATTTTACCTCACCGCAAAGTTCCGCACATTCCTGTTGCCAATTTGTTCTTAGTGAATTTGTTCATGAGATGCTGTGCGTTCGATAGGAAAATTTATCGGCATAGTAGGCTGTGTTTGTGCCTGCTAGGAAAACAAATATAATATGGATTCTCAGGATAATGTGTTTGTGCCTGCCATTTTTTCGTTGTAATGGGACAAAAATGTTAAATCAAGCGTGATCTGTCGCGTCACAACTCACAGCTGTGCTGCTAATAAGCTGACCAAAAATTATTGATGATTAATGAAAGCTAATTGCATACTTGTTCCATTTTTTAAGAGAGAATAGGCTGGAAGGCGGGTGAGGATGTTATTGTGAGATGCCATTTTGCCATTATTTGAGGTTCTCTTACAATGTGGATCCCCGTTTGTTTGTGATTTAGTGAGCTAATTATGGGATGCAAAATATGCTGTACTTTTGCAACATTGTTGGTTTTCGAATCGCCATTCTACACTTTCTACAATCCCATTGGATTTAAATTGCTGCCTGCATTTTAAATGGAAATCTATTTGGTATACGTTATGCGAGATGATGCTCAGAATTCCGTAAATAGATGTATAGATGAACACAGTGGTCATTAATGTGTTCTTTGTCATACTGCTATTCCCTGTATGCAAAATAGTAATGTTTCCTGTTCTTTCATTTACTGCTCATCATTCAGGCAGTATTGCCAATCTGTGTTCATGTGTTGGATTCCTTTTTCCTTTTTTTAAACAAAGAAATCCATGCGGCTTTACGGCTCTCATCTCGAATGTTTCTTTCTGTGCCTTTCCTACCATATTGAAATTGTCATTAGTTCTTTATTTACTGCAGTGTTGACTTATAGCAGTAACACTGTATTCTTTTGTTGGCAGCTTGATTTTGCTGTACTCAAATACATGAATCAAAAGCTTTCAGAACAACTGGAAGTCCATAAGTTTGAGTACCGTGCCCTCAAGGGTAAATTTGATGATCTAAAGCAGAGGCAGAAGGATCACAACGAGACCCTAGATCTGGTTAACAAGTCTTGGAAGCATGTAAGCTATATTGAGCCTTGTTCTTTCTACTGCAAAAAGCCACAAGTCTTCTAACATTTCCCCATAAGTGTTTTATTTGAACAGCTTGTGAGAGATTTGGAGGTTACTTCTGTTTGCAAAAGCGGATCTCAAAATTCTGCCTGCAGTACATGTCATAGCAATGTGTCTACGGGTATGGCTTTGTGCTTACCTACTACCTAGTTACCTTACCTGAGCTATTTATATGGTCAGCTAATAATTCTATCCATTTTTTTTCACTTGTATATGAGTTTGCCATGGAAGTAGTGTATGTATTTTAGTATTTTACTCATTTGTTCTTGATAAAATGATTTTATAAGATTTTTTGCGACCTTTGAGGCTAGCAGTTCATTGTATTTGATTTATGCTGGATGCTAGTGATAAATTCTGATCGTAGTTTATGCTTGAAAACTTACAAGCCTTAGTTTCTAGCTTCCTATTCAGATGTTGCATGCATCTCACATGACAAGGACTTCCTTAGCAGACTCCTTGAGACAGGTGCTACAGAAAGTTCAGGTTGCCTTTTGGAAAAACAAGTACCCCCGGTACAGTCTTCAACTGCTGATGTGCTGCAGAATGTCTTGTTATCATCAAATGGTTCATGGCATGCGATTAAGAACTCTTTGGCTCTCTTTTCTGCATTACCCGAAAACAGTTTGTTCTGAGTTTACATTTCCTTGTTATTAATTTATGAAAATTGCTTACAGCTCGAGGACTGCCTATTTTCATACCTCTTTGGTAACATCCCCCCCCCCCCCCCCTCATTTTTCTTCTTCACTACAGTGTAGCAGGCAACTGCAAATTGCTGCTAATGAGCTATCACTGGAGCTTAATGATGCAATACAAGCACTAAGTGATCTCCACTTGAAGCACAGGCAGTTGACAGAGAGCTACCACAATCAGAGAGATTCAAATGCTCGAAGCAAAGCTGAACAGAAACGCCTGAAAGGTATCTTGCTTAAACACTAGATGCGGTCTGTGGGCTGTCCAATGATTATGTGTGTTTTTTACATTTTGTTGAGAAATATGCAAAGTGCTGTTACTCTACGTCTCTACCATGATTTTGCAAGTAATTCAATAAATATTAGCGGCCTGGTAAGTTTACTTTGGAACATATTGTGTCTACAATAGGATAGAATGACTGTGTGGTAGATACACTCTCGCAACACTTAGGGTTCGTTTGGCATTGTGATGGATTATGATAATCTCGTTAGGTGGAGCTGCTTTTGAATGTTTTGGTGTTTGGCTAAATGATTTTTTTTTTCTTTCTAAACCATGTTGCAAACGGGGATAGCGTGTGTTCCAAATAACAGAATATGATAAGATATTGGAGTGGTTAGCTAAGAAAAAGTTGATATGGGAAGAAATACATGGACTGACCAATAATTGGATAACAAATTTGTTAAAACTATAATCTAATTTGCGAAACAAGGTAATACTAGATTTTTTTACAACTGGCTACTGTTTTTCCGCATTAGCGTTAGATTACAAACACAACACAGCACAACTGCACAACAACTGCAAAACTGATATCCATATCCATATCACAATATGTATCCAATGCGGATATGACCCTGACACGTATCCAATATTAACCTTTTTAAAAAGAAAAAAAAATCCTGATACTCCTCCGGTACTTACCGATACTCCCCATATGGCACCGCACCACTTAAATGACATTGCATGCATGTTACCACGCACTCTCCCCAAATCCATCAAACCTAGCCACCTTGTCTCCCCCAAATCTATTCTCACTGCTGCTGTCTTCTCCATCTGTCCTGCCACCACATCTTCTGCTGCTTCCGCCGCGTCCTCCCTCCGGTCAGATCGACTGTGGAGGGCACTGCAGTGGTGCGAGTTGATAGATGAGATGGCAGCAAGCCAACGACACAGAAACTGAGAGTGGATGAAGAATGGAGACGAGAGAGAGAGAGGGTCAGTGCTGGACTGGGACAATAGACACAACTGGGAGAGAGGCCGAGAGAAAAGACGAGGCGGTGGCAGGGGAGCCCTCAGGCAGCACACTGCATGCTGGATTGGGCCGGAATGGCCTATAATGGGCCATGTAGGAAGGTTTTCTTCTCTTCCACTCCTTTTTTTTAGGGAGACTAGGGAACGATATATCGTTCCAACGGTATAGTCGTGAAATTTATGAAACTTATTAGTTTCAGTGCTGGTTTCATGAGTTTCAGTGTTTAGTTTCATCAGTTTCATATTTCATCAGTTTTTAATGCTAAGTTTCATGAGTTTCAGTGTAAAAATTCACAAGTTTCATACCGTTCCTACGGTATACCGTAGATTAGTTTTTCTGTTTTTTTTTATCCTTTTTCCTTTCTTCTCTGTCTCTAGACAGTACTAGTTTTATTATTTAATATGTGTATCACTGTACTGATGTATGCTTGTTTTTGTGAAATATCTTAACTGCATACCCGTATTGCGTATTGGAGCAATCTAGCCGCAAACTGGGACTTAATAGACCTGAAGAGTTATTCAGACAATGTCTGCGTACTGTATATGTGGCGGTGTGCAATTAATATTAAGTATGAAATTGACTGACATGTTTATTAACTTTTTAAGAGGAGTTGACAAGTATTGTTGCTGAGTTGGAAGAAAGCAATTACAAATTGGCAGTCCAGTCCTCAAAGCACAAAGAGACGCTACACATGGAACTCAGATCCTCTTTCCAACTTTAGGAAACAAGAGTACGACTGGCCATCCTGGGGATGATGTCAGAGGTAAACAAATGGAATTACAGGATCTAGAGGCCAGTCACAAGGAGTTTACGGTAAATTTTAAATAATTGGTTTCTTAACTTCCACAGTATTGCCTATGTTTTCTGTGAACTTGATGTTGATGCTTATTCTGTTGTTTCGACCATGATCTGATTATAAAATGTTTGGCGGAAATTAAGAGATTTCATGAAGAGAGAATTGAAATTTTGAACAAGTTAGCTACTTTTCAGGTGTGTGCCCTTCTTGTTTAATCAAATATATTCAAAAGTTTTCATACCAAGTAAAGTACCAACCATTGTTCTATAGTTACTGAGTGTTCCCCCTGCGTTGATATCTGATACTGTTTCACACAAAAATCTTGAATGCCTTTACCTTTGCAATCATGAATAGAACACTTTTATGGATTCCAAGAGCATTTATTCTTCAATAGCTTTTCAAGTTCTCAATGATCAACTCCAAAAGTCATAAGCAGAGTTGGACCACTGCCAGACACTATTAGAAATATTACAAGTGGTTACTGGTCAGTAGATATGTACACATCATGTATCGAAGGAGCCTCAGCAATGTATGTTATGTCTGGCTGAGCTTTTATTTGCCATTTTTCAGGTTAATAAGGATAAATTGATTTGGCTAGAAAGGAAATTAATGTAAAAGTTGATCTAGCTGAAATTCCTTGTAGGGTTTCTGCGAATTGTGAGTCAAGCATTGCAGATTTAGAGCAGAATCTGCGGAAAGTAGCTGATGAAAAGAATATGTTGGTGCTAAAAGTTGAAGAATCTTTGAGAGAACCGGGTGTGATGATTACTATTTGATTTTATTAAGTTGGGTTGTTTTCTTCTGGCCATGTTAAAATATAAACAAGTAAAAGCTTTCAATTTTCAGGCCGGAACCGAATCATATCAGAATTTGAAGTGCTGGTGTCATCGCTACCAAGAGAAATGTGTGCAATATAAAGCGAACAGTCCAAGTACAACGATGAAGCTTCAGAATTGCATTCTTTGAGAGCTGAAATTCACTCCCTTACTGATATTCTGACAAGAAAGGTAAATTTCATGATACAAGCTGGTTAATGAAATTAGTAAGTGTTGTGCTATTGATTTGATAAAGGTGTTAAGTTTTTTTCCCCTTTTTTGGTGCTTTACAGAAGCATGCGATCAATGAATCATTACGTAGATCTGCATGTGCTGGATCTTGTTATGAATATCACTTGTATTTAACATGAGACCAATGGACCAGTATATATACATGTACATGAGGGTATAGAAGAAAAGCCTTTATAAGGCAATATCTATACAAGACTAACAATATCTATATAAGGCATTAGCAATCTCATATTAGGTAACTAGGATATTGTCTAACACACCCCTCAAACTCATGTTAGATCTACAACATTGAGTTTGGGGAGATAAAAGTTATGATGAGCTCTAGTTTGTGTCTTCGTGAAGAAATTTACCAACTGAAGCTCTGAAGTCACATACTGAAGAGCCATAACTTGATCCTGAACCTGTGACCGCATATAAGAAACATCATCACCAATATGCTTGGTGAGCTTATGCTCTGATATCATGTTATGAATAGCACTTGTATTCAACATGAGGTCAATGGGCCAGTATATATACATGTACATGAGAGTATAGAAGGAAAGCCTATATAAGGCAATATCTATACAAGGCATTAACAATTTCTTATATTAGGTAACTATGATATTGTCTAACACCTCCCCTTAAACTCATGTTGGATCTACAACACTGGGTTTGGAGTGATAAAAGTTATGATGAGCTCTAGTTTATGTCTTCGTGAAGAAATCTGCTAACTAAATCTCTAAAGGCACATACTGAAGAGCCACAACCTGATCCTGTATCTGTGACCGCATATAAGAAGCATCAACACCAATATGCTTGGTAAGCTCATGCTTCATTGGATCTCGAGCAATGCTAATAGCACCTGTACTGTCAGATAAAAGAGGAATCGGTGTAGAAACAGAAACACTAAAATCCTGAAGTAACCATCGTAGCCAAGTAACCTCTGCTGTCAAAAGAACCATAACCCGCAACTCAACCTCAGCACTCGAACGAGAAACTGCTGCTTGCTTCTTAGTCTTTCAAGCAATAAGAGAACCACCAAGAAAAACACAGTAAGCAGAAAGAAACCAGCGATCAGTGTGATCACTGTAAAAGCTGGAGCGTGGAAAGAAAAGACAGCGAGATATAGTTCCACTCGAACGAGACACTAAGGTAAACAAGACTCCCAACAAGATTGCGATAGCGAGTAGGATCCTCAAAAGGTTCACCATCAGTAGATCGAAGGTAAACATTGAGCTCCATGGGAGTCTCAGTTGTACGCTGATCAGTGAGAGAAGCACGATCAAGAAGATCCTGGATATGCTTCTCTTGGGAGAGGAAGAAGCTATCAGATGTAAAAGAAACCTTAATCACAAGAAAGTATCGAAGAGGACCTAGATCGGACATAAGAAACTGCTCACTGAGACGAGCCTTTACAAAAGCAATATACTGAGAATCATCTCCAGTAATGATCATGATCAACATATAGAAGGAGAAGAGTCCGACCACTAGACGAAGTGTGAATACCTCGATGGTGGATGCATATAGACCTCCCCGTGCAGCTCACCATTAAGAAAGGTATTCTTGACATCAAGCTGAGAGATGGACCACTTACGAACAAAGGCTACAACAAGTAGAGTGTGAACAGTGGTCATGTGAGCCACAGGTGCAAAAGTCTCATTATAATTATGACCATGCTCCTGCTGAAAACCACGCGTCACAAGACGAGCCTTGTAGCGCTCAAGAGAACCATTAGAACGAGTCTTAATCTTATAGACCCACTTGCATATAATGGGACGGATACGTGGAGGAAGAGGTACAAGATCTCACGTGCCAGTGTGCTCAAGGGTTGCAAGCTCTTCTGCCATCGCATGCTGCTATTCCTGATAAATAACAGCATCACGGTAAGAAGTCGGTTCGGCAAGAACTGCACCAACAAAACCAAGGTGCTCAGGAGGTAGAATAGGTTGGCGATCGCGAAGAGCATAGTGAGGAGACACGGAGGAAGATGGCTCAGTAGGAGAATCCTCAACTCACGGGCGACGAGTGTAGTATAGAGGATAAGAGGGAACTATATCATAAGAAACCTCGTGAGGAGGCACTGGTGTTGAAGAAGACACCAAAGGAGAGATCGGCGATAAAGGAGACACCAACCTTGGAAAGGGAAAAGTGGCAATAGGAGTTTCTGGAAAGGTCAGAAAAGAAAGTGGCTCGATAAGAGACGCTGGAGTGAATGAAAGACAAGGGTAGAAGAGATGAAACTCATCAAAAGTAACATCCCGAGATATCCGCATCCGTCGACCATCAGGATCCCAACAACGATATCCCTTATGCTTAGCATATATCCCAGAAAAATGCACTCAACAGACTAAGGGGTCAGCTTGGTGCGTTCATGAGGTGCAAGAAGAACATAACGCGCACACACCCAAAGAGGCGAAGACTAGAATAATCAGGAGGCATGCCACACATACACTCAACTGGAATCCCACCCTGAAGAGCAGAAAAAGGCTGAATGTTAATCAAGTAAGTGGTAGTGGAAACAGCTTCAGCCCAGAAGTGAGATGGAACAGTGGAAGCAAGTAAAAGAGCACGAGCTGTCTTAAGAAGATGACGATGCTTGCGTTCAGCCACATCATTCTGAGAAAGAGTGACCTGCGTAGCAAGAAAAGCACGAAGAGCTCCTGACAGATACTCTCCCGCTGAGTCAGCAAGAAGAACACGAATGGGAGAATCAAACTGAGTACGGATCGTGGTGGCAAAATTCTTATAGATGGATAAGACCTTACTACGAGAAGACAATATATCCATATGTGGCGAGAAAAATCATCTATAAAAATAATATAATATCTATGACCCCCTTTTAAAACAAAAGGAGCTGGATCCCAAACATCAGAATGAACAAGATCAAAGGGACGCTGGGATACAAACTCACTGGAAGGATAGGGAAGTTGTAGCTGTTTACCAAGCTTACAACCCGACAACTCGTACAGTCTAAAGAGGTATCACTAGACACAGATTCTAAAAGACCACGACGAACTAGAGAAGACAATCTTGAACCACAAAGATGTCGTCCTAGACGGTGATGCCACTAAACAAATGACCCGGTAGAAGATGCAACGGAGGCGAAAGCGGTGGAGGAGATTGAGAGACTGGCAGAGACATCAAAAGGAAGATGAAGCCAGTGGCCTAATTTGTAACTTGACTTACCTAACTTCTTCAAGAGGACCCATAGCGTGGCCTCATTTGTTGGGCTATGTGAATCTGCAGGCACACTGCCGGTTGCATATGTGATGCCAATGTTGCTTCCTGTTCCTTTGTGAAGTGTGGCATTTTCTTGTTGAAACAGCTAGTAATCTTAGCTTATGCTTATCCATTATATTGTTTGACAGATCCAATAGTCAAGGAAGGTGGGGTTAGTGATTCGAAAACATACCATACATTGTATAATATTTAGTTTGTAGCTCCTTTGGGTGTAGCTGACAGTAAGTATGTAGGTCTTAGGTTGGTGTTTCAGCTTGTACTCTGTATATTTTGTCATGTTTTTGCTGATAGTGAAATCAGTCAAATGCAGTTTGTTCGTGTCAAAATATGAACTTACTGGCTTGCTTAGGCGACTTGCGTCGGTTGATATGCTTGCCATTTATTTAGGATTGTTGGCTCAGGCGTACGTCTTGGGTTGGTGTTTCAGCTTGTACTCTGTACATTTTGTCATATTTTTGCTGATAGTGAAATCAGTCAAATACAGTTCATTTGTTCGTGTCAGAATATGAACTTACTGGCTAGCTCGGGCGACTTGCGTCGGTTGATATGCTTGTCATTTATGTAGGATTGCTGGCACAGGCTTGAACCTGCATGTTATGATTGCAAGTAGCGTCACTAAAGCTCTGTGGTTAGTGGGTGTGTGGTGTTTTGGCTGGACCCTCTGTTGTATAACTTGTGAGCTTTTTACAAGTTCTACTTCCTGACAATAGGACATTGATGGCTTTATTTGTGCCTCTGTGGAGACAGGTTGGTAGAGATTGCAGGAACATCAACCTTTCTCCCTGCCTCTCTTTTGTTATACTGGTACACTGCTGGGTTATGCCGATGATGCCCACATTGATTGCCGGATTGAAGGCTCGATATGCTCTACGTCTCTCCGGGATGGGCCTTTATTGCAAGCTTCGTGTGTTGTTTCGTGTGGTGCGTGGCGTAGTTGGTTTCGACGGCCACAAAAGGGTCGTGTCGTGAAAGGCTACGATGCGCTTCGAACTGTACTAGTACCATTCATGTTTTCACCCGGAGCTATGCGTAATGCATTGCAGCTAGAGGTCTCCGCTCCGTCGCTGTCGCTTCCCGACCAATCTATTCGCGCTCGTGCTTCTGCTGTACGCCGTCTCATTTTTTTTATGCTAACTGAGATGTCACGTCGACTGTATGACAGGACAAAAATCCACTGTTCACTAGCATCCTCCATCTCTAGTGTTCCAACTCGTGGCATGATCTAACCAATGTACATCACTTCACTCTTCACAGGGAAATACCTAGCTAGGCGTAGAATGATATAACCAGGAAGTTACTTAACAGCGGGATTGAGCTAGCGTTTGTTGCAACGTCGATCGCCTAGTCCTTGAACCTTGAAGCACGCGGAGCAGTTGACTCGACGTGTTGTCCTCCTCCCGGCGCAAGGCGACGCTGTTGCGGTATTGACCAATGGGCACAGCCCACAGGCCCAGAGTACTCCATTTCTGCTCCGGACTAGACTGTGTTTGTTTAAGCTGGTCTTTGGAGGAGAAAGCTATTTGGAGGCTGGAAGAAAATTAGCCTCTTTGGGTGGAAGAAACTTGATGAAAGGGATGGCAATTTTTTGTAAATAAGATCAAGTTGCAAGGGTACCAGGGAAGTGGGATTTTCAGAAGCTCCAGCCAGCCCGAGATGCATCGTTTTCCTTGCTTCTCTCGTGTAGTGCAAATTGGGCTGGAGCTTCTCCTCTCTACCTTTGAAAAATTATCGCTTGTTTTGGCCATGACTTGCAAGGCCTGAAGTCAAATAAGCTGTGAGGTTCTAAACAAACACAGCCTAAGCACTTCAGCTACCACACGCCACCGTACGCCGTGGCATTTAAAGGCCGTTTCCCCCAATGATATTAACGCACCTTACTTAAGGTCACCACAGGCGGCACTGCTCCCTTACTCCTCCCCGGAACAGCCGCCGGGTCGTCGGCAGCCGCATCCCCCGGCCGGTCGGGGCAGCCCCGCCCGTCGCGCCTCCTACCAATTGTGACAATTTATTAAGATGACAGCGTCGGAACGCTACTACCATTACGCACGTGTGTGAACCCATCGCAATCCGCTGCACTTGGTACTATAGACGAGCAGTGGCCAAAAGGCGCCTTGATCGGTCACAATTATGCATGCAGCTGTGTCCTTGGTTATTAGCACAAATTTTTTTAAATAATTATTTTTTAAACGTGTATTACAAAAATATGCCGTGAATTTTTTTTTAAAAAATAATCCTCTGTCGCGCCACATGGCAGTAACTGATTGGACAATCGCGCTAGCCTGACACGACTGATCCCAATCGCGCCATGCTGGCTTAAGAGAGTAGAAACATACAATAACTATATACACTCTTGATTTCCTCGAATGGACAAACGCTGTTAAACAAACACATCCTAAGAAACTACTTGCGAAACAGGGGGAGTACTTAATACGACTTTCATATGATAAATGTTAATTCTTTTGTGTACATCCTAAAACTATATATATATATATATATACATACATATATATACATATGAAAATGGTTCCATACCCCCTGAGAGTATGTACTCCCACTCTCAATATACCGATGAAATGATGTTTTTATACCTCTTTATCCTTTTAAGTATACTCTAATACTGATTATAAGATACTTCAAAGTGAGTTCTACGAAAAATTTCATCAAAGTCTACCCATTATAGCATAATTTGTTTATATACTCTTTTACATATGGAAAAGGGTACATAGCAAAAAAAAAAGGGCTCCGATGAACTTTTTTTCAACAACATCGCATTGTAGCATCTTAGAATTATTATTGGAGTATACTGAAAGTGATAAAGAAGTATAACATATTCGTTTAAGCGGCATACTGATGGTGGGAGTACGTACTCCTAGGAGTATGAAAAAGGCTTCCACACACACACACACACACACACACACATATATATATATATATAGAGAGAGAGGTGTGTGTGTGTGGGGTGGGGGGGGGGGGCGAGCGAGCGAGATGGCTAGCTAGCACTCATCTCTGCACTATCTATGGCATAGCATGTTGTACAGTGGTGGTATCTCGACCTACCCCGCTGCAGTGTAGGAAGTTAATGCTAGCTCTCTCTCGCTATATAACTTCGTCGCACTCGCATCGCATGGCAGTGGCTGTGAGCGACTGATGGCGCCACAGAAAGATTGTCCAATCAATCACCGCCATGTGACGCGACAGAAGATTATTTTTGAAAGAAAAAATTTACGGCATACTTTTGTAGTACACGTTTAAAATATATTTTTTTTTAAAAAAAATCGTTATTACTTATTAGCACATCCATCCATCCATGGACTGAGCCTTCACGGTCTTCACTCTTCACATCACGGTAGGTACACTGTGCAAATCGTGACTAACTCGTTTCACTTACCCCTCTCGATCCCTTTCTTTCCCCCTCCCATGTAGGCGACGAAGATGTGTATAGATAGCTCCCTATCAAGAATATTGTGTGGGCACACGTATGGCGGGCCTGCTAGCCTGAACGGGTGAACGAAACTTCTTCGGTTGTGGGAGAGAGCCGGTACGTAGCCGGCCGCTCTCATCGCGCTATTGCCGTCCTGACAAATGCGCCTCGTTTGGCCACAATTATTCGCTGCGTAGGTCATAGGGTGCTGAAACCATCTCCACCCACTGTCGATCGATCTCACCTACATGTAAGTATTCTGGACTCTTTGATTCAGTGGCGATCGAACACACGACAAGAATCAAGTGACATGGATGACTAGCAACATGGCCAAATGGGAGGTGGAGGTGGGAATATGAGTTTCCGAATTCCAAGTGATTTTAGTAGTTTTGATTGGGTGTCATGTACGATTAATCCTCTTCGGCTCTAGCAAGCATAGGGGATCTAAGGCCATCTATAGTGCAAGAGGTGCTAGATTCGCTAACCTCACTATCACATCACACAGATGTTTGATCTATTTTTTCCCCCTTCAGTATTTAGCATCTCCTCTTCTCTACTCGGAGGAACCCACCATGTAATAAACTAAATTGAACCGCCTCTCTCTCCACCTCCAGTCCCCTTAGGGCTGCAAGAAAAACTCGAGGCTTGCAAACTATTCGAGCTCGGCTCGTCAGAGACTCGGCTCGAGCTATATTCGAGCTCGAATCGAGCCTGATCTCAAGCTCGCGAGCCCAGTCGAGCCGAGCTCGAGCCTACTCGAGCTTTTTCACTAAATTGTTGCATGGGTTATGTGCTTTTTAAGTTATGCAAATGCTCTCTCTTGATGAAAATTGTTGCATGCAAATGCTCTCTCTTGATGAAAATTGTTGCATGCAAATGCTCACTAAATTGGTGCATTGCATGTCTGCTACCGGATGATTTGATTTGTTGCTTTTGTTTGTGCTTATCTGCTGCTGTTGTATATAAACAAACATTATCGAGCTTTTCCGAGCCGAGCTCGAGCCTACTCGAGCTTTGTTCGAGCTCGAACCGAGCCTGCCTGTAATCTCGAACCTAATTTGAGGCTCGGCTCGAGCTCGGCTCGTTTGCAGCCCTAGTCCCCCTCTCTCGCCCCATCTCACCCCTCACTAGCTCCGCCGTTGTCGCTCACTCCCACCACCTCCACGGTCGCTCAATCCTACCACCATTGCCACCGCTACCACTCGCTAACTGCCATCGAGAGGTTTTCATTGGCGACGCTAATGCAGATCTACGTTGTGACATCCTTGATCCACGGTCGGATCTAGTGACCGATTCATGGCGCGGTGGCGGCACATCTCGATCTGGGCATGGTGATAACAACCTCAAGCGATGGAGATGGCTTCCTCGAGCCAATCGCCAACGACGGTGGGTACATTGATAGGTTGGCTGGAGCATTTATTTTCATTTCACTGGCATCGGTTGAGCTCACTTACAGTCTTGTAGGTCTAGTAGGTGTTGGGCCCCCTGGGTAGACATGGTCTGTGTTTGCTCCTAGGCTGAAGTTTGAGAGCTAGTGTTCCTTTGTAAGTCATATGGGGAAGATGAGAGTGAGTTTAAGCTGTAGTATCTCTACCATCTTTTCTATGCTCTTAGATCACCCAATTGTCAGTTTCGTGTTTCCCTCTTCTCATTTTACGTCTTTCTGGTCTCAGTTGAGTTCCTCTTTATTTCTTGGAATCAAAATTGCTAATAACTCAACTTGAACTAGATTTGTGCTTAAAATTGGCTCACATGTTGAGGGGGAGTTCTTGAAACTGATTTTCTTGCATTGATATAGACTTGTTTTCATTTTTTGAGCTTTGTCTTTTATGCAATTGATAAATTTAAGATATGTTGCACCTTGCTATTTTCATGAAGATCCGTGCTAGTCTAGGTTATATCTAATCTGGTGTATCATGTTTAAACTAGCCAACAATTAAAATTGATCATTCTTACAAAAATTGATGAAACTTAGTTTTTACTTTGCTATATATCTTCACTAGATGATTATGCCATGTTTAGTGAAATAATGGGTTTCTACTAGAGTCTCTAGAGCAACTTGGGTTAGCTATATTGTTTCATTTTATAATCCTCAGCATGCTCATGAATCTAAGTGCTATAATGATAAAAAAAAAATTGACTTGTTTATGCTAAAATTGAACTCAACACTTTACATTCTCGAGACTGCTTCCCATTGCACTTGGGATGAACTTGAAATGAATTGTGTATGAACAAAACCACTCTTTTAAGCTTCTTGATTGGGATGGTTGAATATGGCTTGAGTCAATAAAATTAAAAAAAATGCAAAATAGACTAAAGGACAAGAGTGACGCCTAGAAGACCTATGTCGATGGCTCCTAGTTGAGGTTGTGTTTCTCTAGGATAAACTCTCTAAGCCTCAAAGGTTTGCAGAGGAGAGTGAAGCTTAGGAGGCTTTTATCGATGGCTCCTAGTTGAGGATATGCTTCATTAGGCCTAACTCTCTAGACCATTTTTTATGCGTTAATTTCACAAATTTGCATTTTAAAGAGATGTTTGAGCATGAGGGTTCTGTAATGGTCTTATAGCTTCTCAAAGTGTTGACTAAGTTGAACTCTAGTATATTTATTTGCTCTTTAGGTTAGCTTTGCTTCCAGTCTTGAAATTATGCTAAGTGTTACTATTGTTGAAATCATACTAAATTAACATGACTTCTTTTGAGCTAGTTAGCAGAAATTGATATATGCCGTTGGATATGACTTAGGATGACATAATCTGAACTTAAGTAGCTTGGTGTCATACTTTGTCTAAGTGATCACTTGCATAATCTCCAAAGTTCTTCTAGCTTACTATCCAACAATTGCTCTCTTGATGCCTATATTGCCAAAAAAGAGGGGGGGGGGGGACATAGGAAAAAGCATCTCAGAGACAAGTAAAAAAAAATGTTTTCTCATGATCATGGTGAAAAATTGTTCTTGCATTTGGATTATGATCAAAATTGTCTTTCTGAAGCTTTTGAGAGATTTCCTGGATCTTAGAGTTTTTGTTGAAAACTTGTTTTATTTCTTGATGAACTCTAAAAATCTCTTCATCTACTTGGTTATGAGCTTGCTGTCTCTTTCAATTGGACCAAGTATGATTTTGTAATCAAATTGCTTCTTTCTTTTACTTTTAAACTCAAATTTATGCCTTTTGGTGTGTTTTGTCAATATACTCATCACGGGGGAGATTGAAGGACCACGCGAAGGTCCATCCATGTTTGTGATGAATATTTGACTTTATTTGAGCTAGGTTTGCTCAAATTTGAGTTTGGATTTGAAATGGATTTTAAATTGGAAGCATTTTGATTTATGTTGGAATGATTGGCTGCGGCGGACCTTAAGGCTCCGTTTGGTAACTTGGAACCGAGCCGTTTCTACTAGAATCTGGGAGAAACCCAACCAAACGGGTTAAAGCTCGGAACGTTTCTTCTTTTTCCACGCCGTGGCTGAATCACCCTCAACCCCGTTCCACGCCGATTCACAGAATCCAGACAGCTTGCCAAACGGTTTCCAGACAGTGATTCTGATTCTACCTGAAACGTTTCTACTAAGAATCTGGAACCGTTCGTTTCTACGAGAATATGGAACCGTACCAAACAGGGCCTAAGTCTGGTGTGAAGTGTTTTCGTCGGACCAAGGGAGTTTTGAAACATAGAGTTTCACATTTGTGCCGAACCTAGGATAATTAGTTTTGTATTAGCGCCAGACCATGGGATGTTGAAAACAGAGGATGTCACGTTTGTGTCGGACCAAAGGGTGAAAGAATTGCATTTGCGGCAAACCTTTCACGTTTGCGCCGGACCAAGAAATAGAGTTTCACGTTTGTGACTGACCTATCAGAGGTTTTCACGTTTGCAATGGACCAACGAATAGTGCTTTCACGTTTGCGACGGACCAAGGAACAGTGCTTTCAAGTTTGCGACGGACCTACTTTGACAGCATGTAGTAATTCGCGTTTTTGGAGGTCTTCTCGTGCTCGATAAATTATGTGTTCTACATGAAAGTTGTAGAGAATTTTGAGATGCATCTTTTTGTGTTGATAATTTTTTCATTTGAGCAACAGAAAAAATCATAGAAAAATCAGGAAGGTTTCTTCTATATTGGAAATATGGTGTTTGCACTCGGTTGATTTGCTTTGGTCCATTCCGGGCCGTTCTAACCTCGATTCGTGATCGAATTGATGCGTTGGGTTTGTGGTGGAACCAAGAAGAGTTTTCTTGTCTTTGTGGAAGCAAGGCTTCGTTTTGGTGGTCGTGGTGAGGTGAAGGATGGCTGGAACTAGGCACGTGATGACTGAAGGTTCAAGTTGGCCGGATGTTCATCGGAGGATGGCCGAAGATGAAGCGGGTGTAGTCCATGGAGGCAAGGAACCTTGTGGATGCTAACTTGGAGCTACAGGGTCTAGAAAACCATTGGGTTGTTGGTTTTTAGAGTTGGAGTAGTGGTCAAGTTAGCTAATTGGTAAAAACCCGGTTATTAGCGGGTTTCGGGTTAGCCCAATGAGTGAAAGTATGGGTTAAAATTCTGGCTCTTGGAAGTTAGTTTAGGATTGAAGCAACACATACAAGGGTGGGAATTGATTCTAGATCACTATAAATAGAGGGGTAGGGGTAGCCTCCCCTCATAGAAGTTCTAGAGAAGTTTTGGTTGCTCTCATGAGCTCTGCCCACATGTTGTGAGGCTTTGTAAAACTTTCATCTAGAAAATACAAAAATTGTGAGACCCCGTATCGGCTATCCGAAATCTCCTGTGTATTTCTGTACTAGTCCCAGATCAGTTCTAGTACACACAGTTAACAGTGATACATCATTGCCGAACAAAACGAAATTGTAACATAACTATAAAGTATTAGCCACATGGCTACTTATTACAACACTCGGTCACACGACCAGAGTTCACGACAGCGGAAACAAAACGACAAACAGCGAAACCCAAAGAACGCCACAGGCGACGACAAGACACGCGACTAGTTCTCCTGGCGATCATCCTCGAACTCCTCGGCATAGAACTCACCGTCTTCCGCGGCGTCCTAATAATTCTCTGATGACAACAGTTTATGTAGCACGTGAGTACAAAAGTACTTAGCAAGTCGGGGGAAATTATGCACATGTGGGGCTTCCCAAGGAATGCTTAATATGGTTCTTTTGCATAAAGCCAAGTTTCATCAAACCATACTTGTTAATAAGTTTCATAAAGCATATTTTAGCAATTCTTTTTAACAATTGAATTACGTAAAATTTCAGTGAGGGTTCTATCCACCATCACTAGTATAAGGGCTCTATCCGCCACAATTTAAAAGATCAAGATTATCTACACATGACTCAAACCGTCGTGACATCAAAAACAGGTTTCATCTACTTGGTTGGCTCAATCCGCCAATTAAACATCCGAGAGTTCTAACCACTCCCAAATCCCAAAACATCATTTATTTTCAAAACCAAAACCAAAGTCTACCAGTATAACAGCATTCTTTGCTTTGCCCTTGACCGTAGGCACGGCTATTCGAATAGTTTTAACTCTGTAGAGGTGTACAGCTTTACCCACAAGACATGATCATCTTTTTAATGCTATGCAATTAACACACTTCCTTTGGTGTGTCGGAAGAGAGATCATGACAAAGCCTTTACAATGTATACGCATAACCCGACTCACCCGCTGAGGTTTCACCGCTGTTAGGGTTCTATCTACCCAGTACAGAAGCCCCCTCTTGCGCCGTGTGGGGAGTACAACTTGCCTCTATCCGGCACCCACATTCCACCAACTAGCGAGTCTAAGTTAGGTTTCTACAAATTATTTAGCCAGGTCGTACCATGTTAGACATGTGGTAGTACGGTTATGCTTAGAATGGACAGTCATAAGCGTTGGTCCTTAATTGACTTGAGACGGTACTTACACAATGAAAACTAGTGCTCAATCCGCACTCACCCGACATTCCAATCCGCCCAAGTCCAAATCCGTTTTCCTTTTTCATTTAATTTTGGAAAAACAGTACCAAATACTTTGGAATAATTCCCAAATCACAATTTAAATCACAACTTGTGTATAATCCCACCCATGGATCATTTTCGTCAATTCGGGTACTAAGCATATCTACCGTTCTAACCAACAAAAGTCACAATGTAACATATACATGACATAGCAAAGGTCCTAGGTTACAATTAAGCATGGATAACAATAATCAAGGAGGTAATCGCAATTGGGATTAACTAATCATTTATATTTGACATATGATGATAAAGAAAGCGATGCGTGTTTATAAAGCATTGTAAACACATTTGCAAACATGAGATCAAAATGCGTCAAGAGACTTGCCTTCAGTCGCAGCGAGGTTGTCGAACTCGTGAAGTCCGGCGGCGGGGTCGGCGGACTTGGCGGGATCCTCGGCTACGCGCAAAACGGTACAATAAATAAATTCCAAAAATTATAAAAGTAGTACTGCAGGTAGAGGGTGATTTTAGATTAATTTAGAAACTTGAACGGGGTCAAACGGAGTTCAGACGGAAAAGATATGAGCATCTGAAGTTTGGAAAATCTGGAACAATGAGATACCGAGGAATATTCTCGGAATCTTTATTTTGGCTAGCATTTATTTATAAAACATTAAAAAAAAATCCTTGATATATACATCAAACAAATATTGTGAATTGGAGGCAATACCTTCTACTTTGAAGCGGGCTAAATAAATTAGTCAACCCCTTCACTTTTGTGATTGGCTTAGTTTCACAGAAAGCAATGTAGCGACGACCAGCTGTGGAAGTCTTTGTTTTTTCCTCAACACATTTGATTTTGCAAATTTGGCTTCCATACAAACAAATTTGCAAAGCTAGCCTTACCCCAATCGTGGAAGTACCGAAAGCGACACGTGTCACCTGACACACTCATACCACATCAAGGTGCTGGAAGTGTGGTAGTGGCCTCCACCTCGGCGGGTCTGGCCTATCGCACCGTGGGATTACGATAGGTTCCTACCGAGCTCCCCTTAATATTTGCCAATCAAATCAATTAATTAATCACTAATTAATTGATTAATCACTAAATTAATTGATTCACATAATATTTGTGCACCTGCCAAGGAGCCATTTCTCTGCAGGGTCCTAACGAGCCAACCAACCACGACACCTGCTGTCAAGCTCACCGTGCGCAACAGCTCTTCTACTGTGGTGGGCCCATGCATCTTGCTACAATGGACTGCGGTGCTACGGCGCTGGAGAGATGACGCAGTATGCAAGGCCGGTCCTGAGGGGGGGTAGGGTGGGCGGCCGCCCCGGGCCCCCAAAGTCAAGGGGCCCCCAGGTGTACAAACCTAAGCATACAAAAAAACAAGTATATATAATGTATAAAGAAAAACTTGCATGCAATTAGCAAATAGCAATTTGGGCTCGAAGTGCCGGCCCATATATGCGCATGTGCAGCCTTGCAGGACGTGAGCGAGTTAGCGACTAGTAGATGATTAGAGGAAAGAGGGTTTCCACCAAAGAAAACTGCGTTGCTTTCTGGCGGCTAGGGCCTTCATCCAGGAAAAAACAGGAGGGGCGGCCAAATTCCGATCGCCTGGACGTGGCGCGGTGGCTAATCGCCGATCATCGTGATAGTCCCTAATCCGAGGTATAGAATATTAATCTTCCCTAATCTTTTTTCCCTATTAGTCTTACACTATTTAATCTTTGATACATTTATTATTATTTTCAGCGCCATGCGTTATCAACTTATCATGTCATATAGAAGGTATCCTTCCGGTAGCGAAAAAAGAAAAAGAAAAAGAAAAAACGTGCGGATGACTTCATAGAAATGCAGAGAGGAGCTATGGACAAATTTTTAAAAAGTAATACAAGTGCTTCACCGAACCCAAATGATGAGTTGGCGATAGTTGCCGTGGAGGAAGAGGAACCAGCTATGATTACAATTTACATTTGTCATTTCATAAACTTTGAAGTGTTCTATAGAAGTAATTTTTGTACCTCGGATATTAGTTTCTTCAATGATGTGTGCTTATAAGACTATATGTATATGTGTATGTATATGTATATGTATATACACATATATATATACATACATATACATACACATATACATACACACATATATATACATACATATATATATACATATATATATGAGGAGGTGGATGGGGCCTCCATATAAGTTTTCGTCCTGGGCCTTCAAAATGCCAGGACCGGCCCTGCAGTATGGAAGGATAGCCGGTGATATGTGTCGTTTGCCGTTGTTTTCCTGGTCGAGGACGAAATTAATTTTATAAATTCGTTCGTAATAGAGTCATATTTGGGGGGGAAAAAAGCAGAGGGAAAAAAAAGCTATGATTTCCCGGCTCGGGTGTGAAAGCGTGTCAGCCGAGGTCCAGGGAGCTGTAAAAAGTTTTGGCACGCACGTACCACAGCAATGAATGTTCAATAAAATCGCTGGCACTACCCTTCGTGAGCATTTCATGGTCTGAGACTGCGAGGAAGGACCAGAGATTTCGCCGTATATGCACTCTGGGGATTGTTCTGAGATGCCAGTGTGGCCGTACAGGTCAATTTATGTTCCCAGTAAGTCTCTCCCACTGTTTGCACATCATTAATGTTGACCCCAACATACTGTGCTACTACTACTATAGGCTCTCAGGAGAGAGAGAGAGAGAGAGAGAGAGAGAGAGAGAGAGAGAGAGAGAGAGAGAGAGAGAGAGGAAACAGCCCTGTGTGCACTCCTGGCTGACTTTGCCGGGGATGGGTCACCACCATGGCACCATCACGAGACGATCGAATGGGATTCCTCCTCCACTGCGAGCGACGCGCGCGCGGTGAGGATTCCGTTCGTTCTGAGTGTGATTTGGAGCTACTCTGCGCGTGCGCTCGCGGCCAAGAGATCACGCAACGGCGAAAGAACACCACGGGACACCGGGTGACGCAGATCGCCCGGGGGCTTTCGGCGTGATACACACAAACACAACTACACAAGACACTGCGAAATTTACGAAAAAGGGTAGCGAGCCGCGGCCGGCTCGTGCCCAGCTACCGCAATCGCGACGTGTTTCTAGTGTTCGGTGTGAGCTTTCTAGTACGTGAGCCATTTCCACTTGTGTAATAGTATCATCCATTCGTCGGCAATGTATATAAGGCGCTACTAGTTGGCAAGCAAGAGTTGATCTTTGCCTTTGAGCATAGGAGTTGGAAACTAGGAACATAGTAAGTACGTACTACAATACCTCGCGAGGATGCGACTGCAGCATTGTTCTTTTCTTTCGGCCCCCTTCTTCTTCTTCTTTTTTCGGTTTTTCCCAGGGTTCCGGTTCCTGCTATGGCTGGCTTTTAGCTAGCCCGTCGTAAGGAATTCAGGAACATTTCTTTGGGCTCTACCCTATAGGGTCCACATGTATTTTTTTTTTTGGGCGTATATCTCCTTTTCTGCTTTTGCTGATATATTAGGATGATATCTACACATAAAACAAAAGTTGCTCACCGCTGTGGTGTGGAAGTGTAGCATACTAGCATAGCATCTTCGTCTCAGCCAATTGATTGTCTAGCTCCACGATGAGAGAGAGAGGAGATATGGACCCATGCATATATAGTTGGTTAGATTTTCTTGCCCCTGTTCTTATTACCACCAGTGACTCAGTGAGTGCAACAAGTAAAGTAATATGGTTAAAGGAGTGGATGCAGCGTTGAAGTAGCAGTACGTGGATTTGCTACCACTCAAGTACGTGCCGAACTATCTATCCAGATCACGTCGATCGATCCCTTCTTTTGTGCTCCCCGGAAGTTTCAACCCTCTCTTCGATCTTTTGCCTGTTTTTTTTTTTTTTTTTTCCTTTCGGGGTCCTAGCTTAGCCCCAACCATCGCCTGCACAATCATAAGGAATCTAATCTTGGAACGCCTTTGATCCACGTCATTATGCATGATCCTTTATTCACCTTGTCTCTACGTGTATTTATAAAGTTGCTGCTCCCATCGAAATACTGGAGTTCAATTGTGGTTGGTGGGTAGGGCATTGTTTTCTTACGGTACAGAGAAGCTTATCCTCCTCCAAAGCGTGCTAGCTAGTCACGTCAGTTAGATTTCGAGGCGATGGTGTGCAAAGGAAAAGGGCATTTTGCCCGCGTGCATCATCAAAGGACCGTTTACCGCTTGGTTAATTAGGCTTGTCCCTCTATGTGACAGGCCGGCCGGGCATAGTGTGTGTTCTTTTTTGATTTTAGCTTTTGGGATTTTACCCCTCCACGACTAGGAATACAGAGTAAATATACTGAGAGGTGCTTCTATGCTCTTCCTTTTAAAAGTTGCACAACTATTAAAGCATGAATGGAGAGTAGATGGTGATTACTTACCCCTTCGCTTGCTTCAAGATTTGTGCAACTTGTACTAGAAGGAAGAGCATAGAAGCACTGCTCATATACTTACTATATACTGGAGTGTATTAAACTTGTGAATTCCACTCGAGCATTTGGATTGTGGAATGTATGCGCACCTGAAATAGTAAAATCCATGATTCAATGTCTGCAGGATATTACCGGATTTGGGAGGGTTAAATGTCAATTCCATGTTACCCCTGCACTCCCCACAGACCGCTATCGATTGGTGCGCTGTGTACATATACGTATAATACGGTACTTCGCTGACACAGCTACGTACCGAGTAGCAGTACTGTAGACAGCGAACGATGGCAATGGTCGTGTCCCCTCGTGTTGGACGCGCGTGATGGTGTGCTGGACGACACGTCTGGGTGTCTCGACTGCGATTGCCGCCGCGGACGTATGCGCCGTCGCATTGGAGACCACTAGCTAGCGAATTGAACGTCTTGCGCGCGTACCGGCCGGCCACTGGACGCTTGCCCTGCTGATCGTATCATCCCATGATTACCTATTAGTCTACCTGTTGCTGTTTGGGTCCAACTTAGCAGGGATCTGACTCATCCTTCTTGCTGGTTTGTGCGGTAGTGACGGCAAGCTAACTAGGCGCGAACATTTCATTTGAGGAGAAATGGAAGCTTGGCATGTACGTGGAAGTCTACGTGCTATCCTATCCATTCAAAGTATTCTGGATCCGTAAAGTATATTGCAATACTAAGTATACTAAACTCTACGGACTTGTGGCCTCCTCGTCGCGCCACGTCGCCTCTGTGCGTCCAAGCCATCCGATCGCAATTGCACGGTCCAAATCGCCTCATTGAAATGCTAGCCTCATATAATTGTTCCGCATCATATTACATAGCCTGATCGTAGCTCAGCGGGCAGAGCATGTGCGTCACAAGCGTCAGGTCAACCAGTTCAAATCACAGCAAAAACAATTTTTTGGGCGGTTAATTGACATTTCAAATAATTTTTAATTTTTTTTTGCCAATTTAATTCAGATATCAAATGATGTTGACAATTTTTGAAACTTGTTTATAAGGGTCCTGCCTAAGCTACCATAAAAATTTCAGATCATAATCAAATTTGTGCAATTTTTAAAAATTCTGACAATACTACTAATGCATTAAAGCAATTTCACTGATTTAATTGAGCTACTAAATCATATTGGAAATTTTTGAAACTTTTTGATAAGGATCCTGACAACATGTCAAAGCTACCCGAAAATTTTCAGATCATGATCAAACATATTCTATTTTTAAAAATTACGAGTGCATTTATATTTCGCTGTTTTTGGTTTTACAGAGCCATCAAATGAATTTGATTTTTTAAATTTTTTTGAAAGGGTCCTGAGAGCATGCCTAAGCTACCATTCAAACTTCGGATTATGAACAAACTTGTGCAATTTTTAAAAATTCTGACAATGGAACTATTTCATTTAAAGAAACTTATTGATTTAATTGAGATACTAAATCATGTTGAAAATTTTTGAAATTTTTTTGAGAAAGGTCTTTAGAGCATGCCTAAGCTACCATAAAGATTTCAAAGTACCATCAAACTTGTGCAATTTTTAAAAGTTCTGATAATACTACTGATGCATTTAAGTTTCACTGCTTTTCCAAAAACTCACTCTCACGCGGCGTTGCGGTGCAAGTGCACGATGTGGCGCCACGTGTAGTTATTAGAAGATAGGAAATTGATTTGAATTTTAGAAGTTTACATAAATCTCAGAGCACATCTAATTAATATTGATGATCGTACATAAACGCCCACCTCTTCATTTGAGTCATGAAATGCTCGCCTCACGGGTCACGGCATCAGAACGGCTTGAAAGAACGCACACGCATGTCTATTTATTTGATCTGACTATGGGAACTGTGTAAACTAGCGTCGGAAAAAGATCAAACCTGCAGGGAGAAAGAGAGACCCCCTTGCAACTTGCAGTACTGAATCTGCATGGCTACCGCCTTGATCACGTCGCTGAGACCATTTGCACCAAAATAAGTCGACGGTTTAAATCGTTTTCGTGCATGGCCGGTTGCTCTTGCCGCCGTACGACGAGACGACGACCCGTACATGTATCGTTTATTTTGGGGTGGTTCGCAACTGTGTATCAAGTGGCGATCGCTCGTACGAGCACCACCTACGTGGCTAGGTGGGAGGCAAAGGAGTTATTAAGGTGATAGCGAACATGACATGGACATAGCAACAACACAGGGGAACCGGCCATTATTGTTGTAATACGTAGTTATTTACCTATAATCAATTAACGATACATCAATAGAATCATAAGAATAGATAAGGAGTGTACACAAAGTAGAAGGACAAAGCTCTCTCTCTTTATTAGATTAGATTGATTCGTCTATCAAAAAATAGAGTCATTCTATACTTGTACTGGGATTCTATCTATATCATAACACTCTCCCTTAGGTGATTACCACGTAATGCATATATCTCATTAAAAACTCCTACCAAAAACTCATGGAAAAAAGGACGGAGAAAAAAGTACATTATACTCGCACTCCGTGTTACACTAGCTAGTTGTCTCATTAAAAACTTTTATGTAAGAAACTTCAGGAAAACTAAGGAAAAAATATCATAACTTAAAATGTTTAGGATATAAAGTATGATCTTCAGGATTATGCAAAAAAATGTCATGGTTCAGGGATTTACTCCCCCCTAAACTATGCAAATCTCTAAATCACCTCATTCTAATGATCTTAACACAACTTTGAAAAATAGATTTTGGTAAGAATTTAGTGAACAAATCTGTTGGATTTTCACATGACTTAATTTGTAATATCTTTAACTCATCATTCCTCTGGAGTTCATGATGATAGAAAAATTTAGGGGCAATATGCTTGGTGATATTGCTCTTTACATAACCCATTTGCATTTATATATTCATAGATAATAATAGGGGCTCGACAGTATTAAGACGATATGACTTCTGGATATAGTTAATCACACGTCTTAGCCAAACACACTCACTTAAGGCTTTATATAAAGTTGTAATCTCTGAGTGGTTGGTAGAAGTAGCTACCAAGGTTTGCTAAAAAGACCACAAAAAAAATGGCTAAACCACCTCAGAAAAACACAAAACTAATTTTAAATTTGGCACTGTGGGGATCATACAGATAGCCAACTTCCATATATCCTACCATGGTTAAGTCTTGATTCTTCTGAAAAAATAATCTAAGATCTTGAATACCTTAGAGTTATATGAGTAAAGTCTTGACACTAGCCTAATGTCTTCTAGTTGGGACTACACTATGTCTTGATAGCAAATTTACTACGAATGCAATATCAAATCTTATGCAATTTGCAAGATACATAAGTATGTAACTTTAGGTCTTAAGATTTTCTCATTTTCTATTCTTGGTTTGAAAGGGTCTTTATCCACTTCAAGTGATCTCACAATCATGGAAGTCTTTAAATGATGAAATTTATCCATATTAAAACTTTCCAATACCTTCTTAGTATAGATAGATGGGTGTACAAAAATTCCTTCTGAGAAATGCTTTAGTTGCAGTTTTAAGCAATATTTTGTTTTACTCAAATCTTTCATCTCAAACTCTATTGTAAGGTAAGCACTTGCTTCCTTTATTTCCTTTGTGGTTCCGATGATATTCAGATCATCGACATATACTGAGATGACACATAATTCATTCTGGAATTTTTATATGAACACACAGGGATAATATCCCTTTTTTAGGAGGAATTCATTAAGTTGGTTGTACCACATTAATTCATTAAGTTGCCCGTACCACATTCTTTCTGACTGTTTTAATTTGTATAGTGATGTCTTCAGTTTGAAGCTATATATGTTGCAACTGTTAGTATTCGAAATTTTAACACATTCAAATATTCTCATATAAATATCCATATCCAGTAACCCATATAAGTATGTGGTCACTACGGGTGAATGGGCCTGTACTTATCGGGGGTAAACTCGGTGGCATTGGCGGGTAAATTTCTCCTAACTTTTTACTGCAATTAATGGCCTATATTGTGCATTTGCACGATTTGCGGGGGGAGATTGCCGCAAATGGCACAAAAAATGGTGGAAGTTGAAGAGATAGATCTCGGTGGAGTCAGTTGGTATCCCATGCTTAAGCTGATACTGTTGACTTTTGAAAGGTTCACACAATCTCTCAAAAATAGGGAGCATATGTTGACACCAAAATCTGATGTGTTGCCGATTTCGTAAAAACTGTTATTGGTATGATTGTTTGATCAAGGGCAGTGTCGGATCTAAGGAAAACATTATTTTAGAAAATTACGGCCAATGCAAGTTATAACGAGCAAGATTGGAATAAGGCCAATCGAAATATAACTGATATCAATTTTAAAGAAAACATCAGGAAATATTGGAATCAGTATGGAGTGTTCTACGAGTTCGAGAGGGACACGATCGGCCTAGACGCTGTAAAAGGGTCGAGGGGCAAGACAATGGGGACACATCTAATCAAACAATCAACTCGCATTACATTTTACTTTTTCGTCGACTAGGTGTAGCACTTTAGATTTATAATCTTTCCTCTGTAATTTGCTTGATCAATAAAGTTGCATATCGCCGATTATTAATTTCGTCGACTTGCGTTATCCAGGTGTCCTTTTTCTCCGATCTTGTTACGCATCGCTTTTTTTTTTTGGAAGAATCTACCATTATCTTTATCTAAGCAGCTAAATCAAGTTGATTAGATCTATCGGTAACTTTTATCTAATCGGATTGAATAGCTGCTTAGATTGGATCGCTATCAAAAAAATAACGGCTTAAAGGCCGATTGTATTAAATCTTCTCTCTTGCCGATTGTATGATCAAATCGGCTGGCATGTTCACAATCAGGATTGAACCCGGTGTTTGCGTGTGTTGATTGCCGATTAATCCATCACGTTTTTTTAGCATCAACAAGACCATATAAATCTTGATATTAACAGATTGGAATATTACAACTAATGTCCTTGCTCTCACAAAATACTCCTGCACGAAACGGAAGCCAACGCAAACGTACCGAAACAGAACCATGAAACAATCCAGTGTATGCTGTATGGGAAATTCGCGCCAGGGAAGCAGCTAGGGCTAGGCCGGAGGAGGCAACAAACCATCAGAGATAACGCGACCGGTGCCTCCCCTCCGCGGCTCTCTCCAGTGCGCCGAAACGAGCGCGATGGCGCTGCGCAGACGGGCCTAGCCGCTCCTGCGCGCGGCGCGCGGCCGCGTTTCTTGAACCCAATCGCCCATGCGCAACCGCGTTGCATCGCAGCCTTGCAGTGCTTGCACATGCTGCCGCGCTGCGCTGTGTGCGGCAAAAGATGTGCACTGCGAAGCCAGCCAGCCCTTGCTAGCCGCACACCTGGTCTGCCATCCCACGGCATCGGTTGCCTTTTCGCCTCGGGGTTCAGGGTTTCTCACTTCACACTGTTAGACAACCTCGCTATCGAATAGTCCGGGGTTGCCTAATAGATCTAAACTGGAGAACAGAAAGAGAGGGCGAGAGACACAATATGAGGAGGAACGGATCTGCTTTATTATTTTGTATGCTTGTGTACAATGGGGTGACCCCCTGCCTCCTATATATAGCGGTTCTGCTTAGAGATAAGGAAGAGTCCATATCGGATACGAATCCGGTTTCCTAACACTCCCCCTTGGACTCTTCACTGCGAGATGCATATGCCTCATTAAAACTCCATAAAAACCCAAAGGAAAAATAATTGGAGAAAGAGTACATAGCACACGCTTGCTGTGTTGCACGGATTGCCTCATCAAAAACCTTATGTAAGAAAACTTCAATGAAAAACTTACTTAAAGAAAAGAGTACAATCCACCCAAACTTCAATGTTAATCTTCAAGATTCATGTTGGGTACTCAAACTTCATGTTTGAGATTTATGTAGGAGTATGTGAAAATTCTCCCCCTGAAATCTGCACTTCTCTAAGCCTCATCATCCCGATTCCTCTAACATATCTTTCAAAGGAAGATGCCGGGAGTGACTTAGTGAATAAATCTGCGAGATTTTCACACGACTTAGTATGCAGTATCTTTATCTCGTTCATCTTATGCAATTCATGGGCATAAAAGAACTTGGGGTTGATATGCTTTGTGAGGTTACTCTTCACATATCCCATTTGTACTTGAGCAACACAAGCTGCATTATCTTCATAGATAATAGTGGGGGTTTGTTCCATGTTCAGACCACATGACTTTTGGATGTGGTGAACCATTCTTCGAAGCCATGCACATTCCCGAGAGGCTTCATACAATGCAATGATTTCTGAGTGGTTAGTCGACGTCGAGACAAGAGTCTGCTTAGATGACTTCCACGAAATTGCTGTTCCACCGCAAAGGAAAACATACCCAGTTTGTGACTTGCCAGTATGCGGGTCCGATAGGTACCCAGCATCGGCGTAGCCAACTAAATTCAATTCATTGTTTCTTCAGAAACAAGCCGAGGTCTTTGCTTCCTTGAAGGTAACGGAAGATGTCCTTCACCCTTTCCAATGCCTTTTGGTGGGTTCTCAGACCGCATCGCCGCTAGCAAATTCACTGCGAACGCAATGTCCGGCCTAGTGCTATTCGCAAGGTACATGAGCGCTCCAATTGCACTCAAGTATGGGAATTCCGCCCCGTGACTTCCTCCCCCTCTTCTTTAGGCCTGTACGGGTCTAGGTCTGCTTGGAGTGACCTTCCGACCATTGGGGTCTTTGCGGGGTATGCCTTTTCAAAGCCAAATCTCTCCAACACTTTCTCCGGTAGAGCTTCGTGCTGATAACGTGTTAGACAACCTCGCTATCGAATAGTCCGGGGTTGCCTAATAGATCTAAACTGGAGAACAGAAAGAGAGGGCGAGAGACACAATATGAGGAGGAACGGATCTGCTTTATTATTCTGTATGCTTGTGTACAATGGGGTGACCCCCTGCCTCCTATATATATCGGTTCTGCTTAGAAATAAGAAAGAGTCCATATCGGATACGAATCCGGTTTCCTAACACACACAAGCCTGCCCCATCGATCGGCAGGACCATTTCGAAATTTAGGCCATGCGGCCGCGCATAATTACACGCAAACGTGCACTGCCGTACAGCCGGATCGCATTAGGCTAGATTGTCCGTAATATATGTCCTGTCTTATTTATAGATCGTCTTTGGTAATTTTTTTTTTTTTACATTTTTAACATCTACTTTTTATAATTTTATTTTTGAAGTAGACCTACATGTTAATTTTACTTTTAACTTCATCCTCTCAACTTCACTCCTTTCTAGCATGTCTCTCTAACCACTCTAACTATCTTCGATGCCACCTCTTCCTCTTTTTCTCTTCCTCTCCGTCGCTCACTCTCTCTCTCCCGTCGCCCTCTCTCCCCTAAAGCCTTTGGTCGCCGCCCTCTCCCTCTCCATAGTACCGACTCTTCTTTTTTCAACTGTTCTCTCCTGCACCGTTATCGATCACATATAGTTCACCGATATCTAGATCCAATCGGATCTGACTAGATCTAGACTCCAGCGGCCCAAATCCAACAATCTACCGGTGGTCCTCCCGTTTATCACCGTCGCAGAACCGATCGATGTCACGTACACCGATCTCCGCCGTCATCGACTGGTGTCCATAAGTCCATTGCGCCATCGAGTGGCCCTATAAACCACATGGAGAGCAGACGGCTGATCGGCTCCAACAAGCCGCGCGGGCGGTCGTCGCATCGCATCACTTCACGAAACAGGTAAACGACCTAACGTGCTCTCAACCCTCGATCTCGTTCCTCTGCTTAGGATTTCACCAATACGACTTGGCTCAGAAAACAGCTGAGATGTTACTGTTTCGCGTCCTGCCCTGTGCCGGTGTGCATCTATAGTCAAATTCACCTACCCCGACTCATCATAAATGGCACGCTACGACCGGCCATATGATCGATGAGCACTTTTGGTCATTTCCTGGGGGGTGCGTGTGTGTCCAAGCAGCCCTACGCCTGCATCACTTTACCTAGTCTCCTAGCAGCAGTAGTACTGTTGGCCTCTCGTGAAAGAAATGGAAGCGACTCGTCGTGACTCCACGCAGCTCTCCTCTCGTCTATTAGAGGCACGGAGGCTGCCAGCTAACAGTAAGTAAACACTGGAGGTCCTAGCAGTGAAGAGACACCATGGCCCCAGCGTACGACCTATAAAAATGGAGTTTATGCAGAATTGCCTCTGCATGTGTGCTTATCTTTGTAGCTCATGGGGCGTACGATTGTTCGACGGCCCCATGCGGCCCACACGGTAGGTGGAGCTACGTAGAACAAGCGTCATGTTTCGGGGACACATTGGAGGACTGGTTTGTGTTTGCTAGCGGCGTTATTTTCTTGAGAGAATTCACCCGGACGTCTTTTTTTTTGTTTTTCTCAGACGCCGTGCAAATTTTTTTTTAATGTATGAAACATTTTTTTACTGTTTATTGAAGAAAAATATTTCACTACGTAGAAAAAAATGTTTCACGCGAGAAAAAAAATGTTGCGAAGAAATCTGCCGTCCAATCCCTAGCAATACCCTATTTTCTTTTACTAATTTTTTTGTAACGTCGTACTAAAAAACCTTGATAAGGTTGATTAGACGGATTTGTAAACAGCCCCTTATATCTGATCTCTCAATAATCTACGCGCCTAAGGTGCACTCTGTACTTTTCATTCTGACGGAATCAGCCTACTTCATTATCTTGTTAGACTAATTAAGCCTACTTGATTAGCATCATCATCTCGTAATTTCCGGCGCAACTGGAGAAGAGGTTAGCCACCGGAATACAGTATGTAAAAGAGAGAGAGAGAGAGAGATCTGAATGAACTTAATATACTACCTCCAGTGGTAAAAGGAGTTCATCCTAAGGGTGCAGTAAAAGAGTATCAATTTTGATCAGAGATGCTATCTAAGGTACGAAAATGATACGAGTAATTAAACTTGTCACAAAAAAATACTTTCTAATGTTATTGTTTTTTTTTTTGTAATTTTTAAAAAATACGATGATAAAAATTCAGCCGTCAGTCTATTAATTGTTGACTTTACAAAGTAAAAAAAAAAAATAGTTTATCATGTGACGGAGGGAGTAGGTGTCAAAAAGGATCAGATCTGGCAAATGACAAGAAGGCTTGAAGCGCCGGTCGGTCAAACAGAAAAGCATGCATGCACCACGCCATGCCGAAGCTTTCAATCGATGGTCTGGTACATTTTTGTATAAGCCAGAAGCGAAGCAATTTAGCAATACTGTGCTGGACAAGCACATCTCGTGTGACTGTGTCGACGTCCAAGCTTTTACTCAAAAGATGGGGCGTAGTCAATGCCGAACAGTGTGTTTTGATGCACAACAGCCAAAGTGCAAGTGTACGTGTATGCATGGGACGATGGAGAATGAGTTAACTTCAGGGCAAATTGTACTCCGGCCACCCCCCCCCCCCCCCCCGCAGGTACACAGGTGTCTCGTCCATCTACAGGTGGTTCTTGCTGAGGAAACATATGCAAGCCGTCCCAAGTTTATCACCTTGAAAAGGGGCGCCTTTTCCTTCTCTGAATCGTTTGTCCTGGTAATGGGGATCAGACAGCTGCTTAAATTTGTTAGTTGTAACAGCGACCCAATTAATTAACCTTTGAAAAACGACATCCTTATGTGTACCCTTTTTTTATATTTGAAACAGCAATCTTATTCTTATGTGTACTCCTGTCATCCGGTAAGACATTAGAGGTCAGAGATGAGAGGTTTAGCTTGTGCTCCCGTGTCCTCCCACCCCGCTAACACGGATGACCAACAATCTTTGGTCCACTGAAATATCAATGAATTGTCTGTTTTTTCTCATTAGTTTAAGTTTTTGGATTATTTGGTTTGTGCATATAACTCAATATGGTATCAGAGTCAAAAATCTTGAGTATGAGAGCCTACATATAAAGAGAGAGTGTTGAAGTATATGTAATTTACCATTTTTTTTCTCATTGGCTTAAGCTTTTGAAGTGATATGACTGGTGTATACAATTCAATAGAATCTTCTCCATGCCTCCACCATCCTTGGCTAACAATCACGATTATTTGCATTATTTTTCGAACAGAGAAAGTACGGGAAGCACCGTAAGGCCGGAAGCGGAGGAAATGTTCTCTATGTCCCACGACGCCTCTACTTTAAAAATATAGTTTTGTAATTTCAAATTTTTAGGATATGTTCGGAACGCAGAAATTTTACAGATTCTCGCAGAAAATGAGAAAATTCCTGTGTTCGGCTACTTTCTACTACTGCTACTACTTCTTGAAACCTGGCGTTTGATTCTGTGCCAAATTAAAACTAGTCTAGCTCAAGGACGTGGTTGTGGCGGGCTCAAGAAGTTCTAAGCTGGAGGTGCTCGACCTACTCCAAACGTGATGCAGTTCATGTGCTTAGGAGGTCTGCAGATTAGTCATGAAGGTTCTTGTTGTTGTTGTTCTCTTTTCCTGGACTTCGATGTAAATCTTGGGACTTTGCATTGTCATACTCTTAATATAAAAGCAGGGGTACGTATTTCCTTAAAAAAAAACTACTCTGTCTTTGATTTTGTCTCACTTAAATTAACTAATGGCATCAAAACATATATAGTCCGTACGAATATGACAAGTAGTATAAGCCACTACAACTTCGCAAATGGAAGAATGACGGTGCGCCATTGTTTTACTTCCTAGCAGGAAACATACATTATTAGGCTGTTTGGTTGGCTGCATCTAAAGAGATTTGTATCTGCATATGCAAAAAATGGGTGTTTGGTTGTCTTATCATCCAACTCAGCCTGGCTCTACATATGCAAAACAACCCCTTCAGCCTGGCTCTGGCTTCAGGGAAACGAGAAAAATCCACGAACCGATCAACGAACCGATTTCACCTATGTGTTACTGATATTTTTTCGAACAAAACTAGACCATACTTGCTATATAAATTTCAAAAGATTAAAATTTTATTTTTTCAATTTATTGATTTTCTAGAATATATTTTAAAACTTTTTATTTTCGTTTGTGAAATTATTGATTTTCTAGTATTTCTAAAATTTGTTTCATCCCTCTCTTGAATTTGCTCGTCGCACTTCCATTCCAGTGCAGTCAACCAAACAACATCTCTGTGCAGTCTGTACACTACTACAAAATGATACATCACTATCGCTTCATCCGTGTCGGTTCCAAACTTTTGACTAAAAAACCGATTGTGATACGTGTATGTCATTCGTAAATTTTGGTAATAGGTTATCACAATCGGTTCTGAGAAAGAACCGATTGTGATAAGAATTATCATCACAATCGGTTCTTTCTAAGAACCGATTGTGATAACCCGTTTCCTCATCACAATCGGTTCTGAAAAAGAACCGATTGTAATGAGGGGTCTCATTACAATCGGTTCTTTTTCAAAACCGATTGTGATGATATACCACTTATCACAATCGGTTCTCATCATCACAATCGGTTCTTTCTCAGAAACGATTGTGATAACCCGTTTCCTCATCACAATCGGTTCTTTCTAGGAACCGATTGTTCTGAAAAAGAACCGATTGTGATGAGACTCGCAAGGTTTATATCCTCTCGGGATGAACTCTCCTCTGTTGTTGGTGTTCTAGAGCAAAAAATAACCGTCGCCACCCCGAAAAATAGAACATACTCTTGTTGAAACTTAGACTTGTGGGAGAAAAATCTGAAATCCTTAAGGATGTGTGTTAAGAGGGTAAGTTGAAGCCCCAGCTTGAGAAGATTTCCCCACTATTTTCTCTCAGTTGAGGTTTTTAGCATATTTATAAGCAAGCACTTAGTGGTGACGACGACACACATGGAACAAATTACATGCGTGTAGATCATTAAAAAGGGTTGTATTGTAAATAAAGTTGTAAGATTGCCATGTCTAATTGAGACAAGCTAATGCCATTTCAAGGGTAAAGTACCAGCAAAGTAAAAGTACAAACTTGCCAACTTGTTAACTTGCTGTTGAACCTATTTTAGTTAAAATATACAGGACAATACTTTCATAAGGAAGAAAAGGGAAGAATTTTTCCACTCAACGCATAATTATTAGTAATTACTTCCACATTCTTTCCACTCCACCCAAGAACAACACATAATTCCAAACAATTATTAAAACAATACCAAGAATAATACCGGCACTACTAGTCCTTTCATATTGCAGTCGGTTTCAATTAAAACTGACACTACTAATCAAACCTATTGCCTTTTGTGAAGGCAATGAAAGGAATGCATTTCAATAGCATATATACAGAAAGTTTAGCAAAGTGGAGACCAACTCGGCTTGAACTTAAATTAGATGGAAAATATAATTAAAGGTGTGGTGGACACCTCATCACAATCGGTTCTAACCGATTGTGATGAGGGGTGTGATCACAATCGGTTCTATCTCAGAACCGATTATGATGACACCCTCATCACAATCGGTTCTAGCTGAGAACCGATTGTGATGAGGGGTGTGATCACAATCGGTTCTATCTCAGAACCGATTGTGATGACACCCTCATCACAATTAGAACCGATTGTGATCACACCCCTCATCACAATCGGTTCTAGCTCAGAACCGATTGTGATGAGGGTGCCGATTGTGATAACGGTGTCATTACAATCGGTTCTTGTTCAGAACCGATTGTGATGTGCTCGTGACCGCCAAAGTGAAAATTGGGCGCCAAAGTGAAAATTGGGCGTCATAGTAAAATTGGACACTTAGTTAAATTTTGTAGCACCCAAGTCAGAGTAAATTCGAAGTATAAGAATACTAACATTAGTGTTCGGGTGCTTTGTGGGGTTAAGGGGAGGGAGACGCGTTATATTTTCAAATGCTATCATACCAACACTACGGTACTAAATTGGACACTTAGTTAAATTTTGTAGCACCCAAGTCAGAGTAAATTCGAAGTATAAGAATACAAGCACTTAGTGTTCGGGTGCTTTGTGGGGTTAAGGGGAGGGAGACGCGTTATATTTTCAAATGCTATCATACCAACACTACGGTACTAAATTGGACACTTAGTTAAATTTTGGAGCACCCAAGTCAGAGTAAATTCGAAGTATAAGAATACAAGCACTTAGTGTTCGGGTGCTTTGTGGGGTTAAGGGGAGGGAGACGCGTTATATTTTCAAATGCTATCATACCAACACTACGGTACTAAATTGGACACTTAGTTAAATTTTGGAGCACCCAAGTCAGAGTAAATTCGAAGTATAAGAATACTAACATTAGTGTTCGGGTGCTTTGTGGGGTTAAGGGAGGGAGACGCGTTATATTTCAAATGCAATCATAACAACACTACGGTACTAGATCATATAAGAACTCTGAAATTAAGCGTGCTTGGGTGAGAGTAGTACTAGGATGGGTGAGGGTGATCTCCTGGGGAAATCTCTTCGTTTTGTGTTAAAACCGTCATAACAATGTTTAATAGTGAAAATGGTTCATCACAATCGGTTCTTTCTCATAACCGATTGTGATAAGCCCCTCATCACAATCGGTTCTTCGTAAAAACCGATTGTGATGATTGTTTATCACAATCGGGGAGAAAACCGACTGTGATAGCTATTCCTCATTACAATCATTGGACTTTCTATCGCCACCAAAACCGATTGTGATGACGAAAAAGAACCGATTCTAATGTGTATTCTTGTAGTAGTGGTATGTCCTCATACGACGAACCAAACAATATCTCTTTCAGATCTACTCACCGACTCCCACCAAATTTCCTGAGCTCATGCAATACCGAAATTTGGTATGAACCAAACAAATTTATATACATATACAGCGTGCATGGGTGAATTGAAGAACACACATGCATGATCTAGAAGCCTCATTCTTGAGGGTGAACAGAGAACACACAACACGCAGAGCGGAGGTTAACCCCTAAAACAAGGATCTCTCTCCGTCCCGCTAACACGGATGACCAACAAACAAGCAACCTAGCTTGAGTCTTCCCCGGACCGACGTATCAAAAAGAAGAGAGGTCGCTTGCACGGAAAACAACAGCGGCTAGCTGGTGGTACCGGTCGTACGCCACACCCATCGATCACCCATCTGCACATCGCCTCCGCGGCACCGCTCTCACGCGGCCACCTGGCGAATGTGCAGGCAACGTACCACGACGACCCTCTTTCCCTGCCACCGCTTTCACCCCCGCGCATGCAGCACGTACTGTCCTCCACGAAGGGGTCGCAGTAGTGCTGCTATAGTAATAACTCACACGGCGACGGAGGAGAGGCACTGGCTCGGGATCTCGCCATATCCTCGCGGTACGACGTACGTCCCCGGCGAAAAATCCGAAAAGAGACGGAGAGAAAGCGGTGCCATTTACACGCGCGCAACCACTCCGCTGTCCTCGCGCGCGGCGGTGGCGCCATGCGTGGTCGCCGGCCGCGTCAATGCCAATCGATCGGCTCCCGACTTACATAAGCCGCCGCTTTTTGCACGGTCGCCGTCGCTCGCGCTCTCCCGGCCGGCCTGCTGGTCTCTCACGGGCTAAGCTGGATCACTCGCGGCCTTCGCGTACGTACACATGCTCACAGACAGATTGAGAGGACAAACGAGCACGACGCGACAGCTTAGCGGTTAAGATTTACGACCGTTTGCTGTTGCGGGAGAGGTCACGTGTCGATTCAATTAAGTTCTTATCGGGACGTACGTGTTGAGTGGAAGAATTTTGAATTTTTTTTACGGAGAACTGGGATGTTTTCGTTAAAGGATAGCCTGTAACTCCGGTTGTATATTAGGGGACGAATTTAGGGTAAAAAAAAAAAACAAATGGACATGATTACCGCGGGCGCTTTGTGCCGAAGTGGAGTAGGACAGAGGATGAATTGGTCGAATCTTACAGTAATTTAAAAGTGCATCTTTAGATCATTTCGTTTCGCATTAGTCCAAATCCCGGTGTATCACCTTTAGCACTAGCGCTAGATAAAACGCCGGGAAAAAGGAGATGCGCTGTTAATTGCACACATATTCTTGCCCCACAATCCAAGCAAAGCAAATGCGATAAAGAAACAAGGCTAATTTTATGCATGGCCTGCTTCCTGAATTTGGCATGGCGAAGCAAACGCAGCGCTGATTTTGGTTCCACTTTTGGCTCACCATTGGTTTCTACATGATCTCTGGACTCTGGTCCAATATGGAAATTACGAGCCATACATGAGGCGGCGGCGCGGTTTGACAGTGGCTTTAATACTCCCACAGCAGCGGCTCCTCGAGGCGGAACACGCCGCCGCCGGCGGCGGCTGCGAAGGCCGCGTCGTCGTCCCACGACGACGCGCACGAGAGTTGGCAAGATGGAGAGCCGTATCTGATGTCGAGGAGAAGGTCCGGTAGGTCGAACAGCGCGTCGTCGGCGGTGTCCGGCGGCGGCGAAGGGGAGGCAGCGCTGGCGTCGGGGCCGTCGGAGTTCTTAGCCCCGGCATTGGCGGAGGCCGGGAAGTCGGCGGCGGCTGCGAGCGCCGCGGCCGCCTGGACGTCCTTGGGCGCGGCGGTGGCGGGGCGTGGGAGCTCGTGGGCGAGGTCCGGGAAGTTGAGGTGCGCGGCGCGGCCCTTGATGGCGAGTGCAGCGACGTCGTGCGCGCGCGCCGCCATCTCGGCGGTGGCGAAGGTGCCAAGCCAGATGCGCGACTTCTTGCGGGGCTCCCGGATCTCCGACACCCACTTGCCCCAGCTCCGCATGCGCACCCCGCGATACGTCGGGTGGTGCCCGTCCTTGCGCGGGCGCTTCTTCTTGGCAACGTCGGAGGACGACGAGGTGGTGGCGGTCGGGGACGGCGGCGAGGCCGGCACCTCCGCCGAGGAGGAGGTAGTGGGCTCGGAGCCGGAGGAGCAGTCGTCCATGGCGCCCATGCCTGCCGCTGCTGCTACTGTGGTGGTGGATGTGGTTGGGAGGGGAGTGAGGAGCGTGACTGCGAGGGATGAGGTGTGCGGTGCGGTCAGGTGAGGTGGGGGAATCGTGGCATGGGAGGGAGGGAGTGGGAGTGGGAGTGGGGGGTTTTATGATGAGCATACCAGGGGGCGACGCGCAAAGAGTTCAATATAATTATTTATTTAAAATTTATATAAATATTAAAACAAAAATAAATAGTAAATAACAATTATTTATATTATTTTACATGCGATGAATGAATAGAAGCACTACTGAAACAAAAGGGAGAATAGTATAGGAAGAATGATGACTTGGGTGCCTACGGTGGTCACTGGGACAGAGGTTTGGGGACCTAACTACCTGAGCGTTGTTTTTATGTAATTAATCTTAGATTTTCTGCAGTCTAAAAGCGTTGGTTTTATGCGATTAATCATAGATTTACTACAGTCTAATGACACTACATAGTATAAACTGTGCGTTTATGTGTGCACACCAATTTTTTTTTTCACAACACAGCGTTGCGTTGTCAACAGGGTATGAGACGGTGTTACTTTTGTATGAAAGTCTCGTTCTATTAACTTTTTTATCATCTTTTTGAAACACATGATTTTCTGCATCACAAATAGTATAATTTCTACTAAGAACTACATGAAAAAATATGGTCCGATAAATGTCTAAAGTGTATATAAAAAATTTAGTAAAAGGTGCCACGTACCAGTAGTATACTTCGTATACTAAACTCCTAAGCTTTCCGCTGCGCTGCGTCTACATCACTCAAACTGATTCCACTGTCACTACACCTCATGTGTATTAATGCATTTCTATAATGCTAAGCGCACATAGCGCAGTGGTAGCTTCACTCGCCTCAAGCCCATCGATCACAGCTTCGAGCCCCGCTCGCGGCGGTGTGTTGGCATGATTTTTGCCCAGCTGGCACGTGGTGCGAGCGCGAGGCACCGACATGTGGTACGCGTTCCTTTATCAGAAGACGCCTGAAATTTTATAAAAATTACATACTAGTTTGATTTTTTGTGGAAAGATACCCAAAAGGTCTGTAAATTGTTTTTGCCACAAGTTTTTTTTGCGAAAAGGTTCATGAAACTTCCTGAAATTTTATATTATTCTTTTTTTTGTCTAGTCCATTTTCTTGGTCAAGCCCCCTCATTTTTTCGCAAAAAGACGTCCAAAATTTCACAAAATTACATATTAGACTCTCTTTTTTATCAAGCCCACGTGTTTTTTTTGCGAAAAAACGTCCAAATTTTTTTAAAATTACATATTAGTCCTTTTGTGGACCCCCCACTCAAATTTCTTTGAACCGTGTTAGTCCATTTTTTGGTAGCCCCCAAAAACTGCATGTGATTTTTTTTTCCACTGAGCAAGTCGCGGCGTGTGCTGTATCCACGGATCTTATTAGTATTAAACATCAACATGAACGTGTTATACTGTTGATGTCAAGTATGGCAAATTTGTTATGCACTATGGTCTAAACTACGAGGGTTTTTTTTAATATTTTTCCCCATAGTTCGGTGGACGTTGGACGGTATAGTGCGAACTTTCACACGGTGAGTTTGTGACAAACGTGGATGGTAGCTAGCTGTTACACGTCCACTTGCAGATGAATCGGATAGCTCAAAGCATAGTACATGGTGACGGAGTTATTAATTTATTGGAGCATTTTCTGTCCAAGCCAATGCACGGATTTATTCATTGGTGGACAGGCAAGTACTTACTGATATGTACTTCTCCTAAATATTCTATCTATATATATATGTTCTTTTTGGTTTTTGCTTTTGCAGGGATGAAATCAGTAGTTGAAGGCGAGTTACCGTCCTGTGAGGCTGTGACTCGTCAGGAAGTAATCACCCCAGTACTGGGATAACATTAAGGTTTCAAATTTTATTTTCGGTTTATGTCTTATTGCCGTTTAAAATCCAAAATTGATATTTCAGATAAAATCCTAATGAAACTCTAAAAGTAAAATTTAAATTCATAATTTTTTAGACTGGAATTTCAGCCAAAAATCCGAAATTTCGTTCGACAATTAATTTCAACTGAATGAAAAATTGTTCAAACGATGTTAAAAATTTTGAAATTTTTTCAATGGTTGTAACACATCACTAATATTACCATAAGAATTTCATATGATGATCAATTCTGAGGCAATTTTAAAAATTCGGACAGTGCTACTGTTATGATAAAAGGCCGATCGGTAAATTTCAACCGAAGAAAAAATGGTGCAAACCATGTTAGCAACTTTTAAAAAAAATTTATGGATGGTCCTGACACATCTATAATATTTTTATAAATTTTTAGATGATGATCAAACTGAAGGTTGACTAGCAAATTTCAACCGAACAAAAAACGGTTCAAACCATCTTAGAAAAAAAAAATGGATGGTCTTCATGCATCACTAATGTTCCTATAAAAGTTTTAGATGATGATAAAGCTTGAGGAATTTTTTAAAAAATTATGGCAGTATAAAATACTGTAAAATGGTCTCCTGCGGCTAGAAAAAATAGGAAATTTTCTTAAAAAAAATCATGATAGAATAGCTTGATAGCATAAGTTATAGAATTCGCATTTTTTAATTGAAACACATCATGCACCTACTCTTTATTGACAAAAGATGTATCACATCACATCATATGCAAAAAATTTACATGTATTCCCCATAAATAGTATTTTGATTCTCTACAAAAATTTGTCACAAATTCAGCATAGAAACATAAAAATTCGGCCAAAAACACAAAATCTCGTTGAGATTTCAAGTAATGTGGTAATTTGAATTTTTTTATTTTACCGGGATTATGAATCTCGAAGAGGGCCAAAATCCAAGATTTCACCGAAATCTCGCCGAGATTTTAAACCTTAGATAAAATACTCTTCTTCTTCTTCTTCTTCTTCTTCTTCTACTACTACTACTACTACTACTACTACATTATTTCAATCCTAATTTCAGAAACACAATTAAGGGAAAACTTTAGGAGGCTACCTGGAAAGCTGGAATTTTTGTAAAATCCATGAATTTCACATCAAACAATGCAATTTCTATGTAAATTATATGAAATTCCAGCATTTTAAACAACAGCATGGAAAATTGCTAACGGCAAGCCTATTTTTGTGAGAAATTACAAAATACTAAAAAGGAACTTTTGGCTCGTCAAAGTCAACAATATATCATTTTGACCACTAAATTTTAAAAAATTCTCTAAAATTGTAACAATTAACATTATGTTAATATTTTTCATGACAAACTTACACACATCGTTTTCACCACTACTACAGAAATGGCTTCCAGAAGTGGTTCAAAACCACTTCCAGAAACGGTTTTACAACCGTTTCTAAGCAACCGCGAGTGATACCCCGAAGGGTATCACAAGCGGTTGCTAGAACCGCTTGTGGTGGTGCGACACCAAGCGATAAAAGACGGTATAATAATATCGTGGGAATGGGATTCGAACCCACGATCAGCACTCCATCCTCGTGACCTTTAGAAGGGGTTCGTGTCACGAACCGCTTCTAAAGGTGGGGCTTTAGAAGAGGTTCGTGCCACGAACCGCTTCTAGAGATCCCCTCCGGCCTATTGCCACGAACCGCTTCTGGTGTGAGCATTACAATCGGTTCGTATCAAACCGTTTCTAATAGGCCGCTTGTGATGCCCGATTTTGTAGTAGTGCACGTATCCAAGCTAATTATTATAGATAAAAAAATATAATTTGAACCAACTTAATATGATTTAATTGCAAAGTACTATATCAATTTTTTAGTGGAGTTAGTAGTTGCCATGCATGGACATCGATCAATGACGGGAGAACAACTCGTAGAGTCGTAGTCACTCTCTTGACATGCAAATCCAACTTTGCCCCCAAATGAAGTAGCAATAAAATGCTTGTCTGGTGTTCTTCCGTTGAAGGCAACACGCAACACGTACAGAAAGATACTCCGTGGTTCACTGCTTTCTTCTTGGCATATAGATCACACCTCACGTACTCACGTACGTCCAAAGTATTCTGGCTGGAAGCATACTGTCCACAGAAGGATACTAATGTACGAAGGATTCCACGAACGTTGGCTCACGAGTGAGTACACCGGGCTAATGCCCAATGAAGGTGCACGCGAAGTACGCTGCTGGTGAGCTAGGTGAAATAGCCCCCAAAGTTTGAAAACGAATTTATTTGATTTATTTGGAAAAAATTTAGATTTTATTTTATTTTTTTAGATTTTAATTTATTTTGGGCCTCCACTTTGATCTTGGGCTGTCTCTGGCCCAAGATTTTTGACCTTTCAGCCTAGCCGGCCCGACCCACCCTCGCCCGACATGACGCCCCGCCCGTTGCCTCAGGCTCCGGCGCGCCGCCGCACCCACTGCCGCCCCACGCCGCTGCCGTCGCCACCCGAGCTCCCTCCTCCCTCGCACGGTATAAATCCCCCCACTCCCTCCGTTGCTCCTTGCCCCTCCCCGGTCTCTTCCTCACCTTCGGCTCTGCGCTGCTAAGCTTGCCGTCGCCGCGCTGCCCCGCCCCGTCGCCGTCGTCGTCGTGCCCCAAACCCTAGCCCCTTTCGCGCTTGCCCCCCCCACCCATCGTTGCTTGGCGTCCCGAGCCCGCCTATCAGCCTCGCACCTCCGCGTGTGTGGGCCGGCCCACTCGCCCGCGCTAGGCCGCACCCCTTGGGCCGTTTGGACCATTCTGCCGAAGTACTGTGCGGCCCACGCCGTTTTCCCTTTTCCTTTTTATTTTCTTTTCTTTTTCAGATTTAAATAATCCAAAAAATTCCTAAAAATCTAGAAAATTCTAAAAAATCCCGACAAGCCTCAAAAATCCTAAAATACATATTCTTGATCATTTCGAGCCATTGAGTCCAAAAATGGCCTCCGCTTCGCCAATTGAAGCCTCCAAAATTTCCAAAACAACCGATTTGCCCTTCGATTCTCCTCCAGCCTGTTTCGTTTTCCGCTTTCGTTCGTTGTTTCCGTTCCGTTTATCGTTTATTTACCATCTTTTCATCCTTTCGTGTTAGATTCGACCGTCGAGCAGTTCCTAGAGCAGGAGCAGGAGTCAGACCAGACAGGAACAGAGTACTACTATGGCCACTATGCCTTAGACGAACCATCAGCGCAGCAAGGCAAGCCGCACGCCCTTGAACATGTTGAACCCAACTATTCATAATATAATAGTATTTTATTTTCTAATGCATTATTTTACACGTATTTTAATTATTGAAAGTGGATAATTTAGAATGACATGATGCTTAGTTATAACCAATTTGCTCTTAGCCTCCTTGATATTAATAAGACTTAATTAATCCCTTGATTAGCCTTAGTCAATAATTATGCACCCCGTAGTTAATTAATAATTTTATTAGCTTCACTTAATGTTTTTAAAAGAAAGAAAATTTGGTGAGTAGTTGGCTCAGTGTCTTTAAAAATGTTGCTACAGTCAAGGGGACAGTATTGGACTAGCCACGAGGTGGATCTGAGTCCGATCCCCGACTGATGATCAAAGCCATGGTTGGATTGGTGGCTGGTGCAAGCAAGTACCAATTTGGGTTTGTGGTTGGTTCAATGGCTTGATCTTTGGCAATATAAGGTTAAACCCTGAAAGGACCGGGATGTCGGCCTAGAGGGGGGGGGGTGAATAGGCGATTACAAAATTATACCCAATTAAAATTAAACAAACAGAGATAATGCGGAAGCGAAGGGTATAATTAAGTTTTGCAACTTAAACAATTTAGCCCGAGACAATTAACTCGGAGACTCCGGATATTTAGTCCGGATACTCAAGTTATCCGGATACTCGGATCAATGTCTGGATACTCGGATGATCCGGATAGTTCGGATAAAATACCGGATACTCCGGGTTGAGTGTCTCGGCCAAGAATTCAAGATCTGAGCAATCTAGAAGCAATCCACTTGAACAAGAAGTAAGTAAATACTACCAAGAACCTATATCAAGTGGAGAACGGGAGCCAAGCACAAAAACAAGATAGATCGGGGCTCCTAAATAAATCAACCCTATACAATCAACTCAATCACACATATAGGAATGAATTCAAGCAAGTAATGAAAGAGATGAAACCGAAATGAAGATGGAGACACGAAGATTTTATCCCGAAGTTCGGATCCTTGAGGGATCCTACGTCTCGTTGAGGCGGCTCGGTCACACTTGAGCCGGGGTCTCTTTCAACCCTCTTCCTCCCGGTGTTGCACAATGCACTCGCCGGTCTTCACTTCTTTGATTCCTTTCCTTGCGGAGGCGGAATCGGCCTTCACAAACTTCCGGTGGCCTTCCACACAAAGCTTGGAAGCTCACCGGCAACTCCTAGCCGTCTAGGAGACCTCAACCTCCAAGAGCAACAAATACTCTCGAAGAACTCACTTAGAGTCCACCTCAAGTGCTCAACAACTCAAATCGATCCTCAATCCAAACACTTCTCTCCTCTACCCAACCCTTCACTCAAAAGGGGATCACTAAGATCTAAGGAGTAGGGAGGAGTATTGGGGGCTCGAGAACTCACTTAGAACACCTCTAAACCCAGCAAAAACATCCCCCCAACGGCTACTTTGAAGTGGGCAAGAAGGGGGCTTTAAATAGAGGAACCCCAAAAACTAGCCGTTTGGACCGAACTGGTCAACCCGGAGACTCCGGATATTTAACCCGGACACTCCGGATCATCCGGATACTCCGGATAGTCCGGATACTCCGGATCATCCGGAGTCTCCGGACATTTAACCCGGAGTCTCCGGATCTCCCAGCGACGCAGCCGGACGAAAACGGGCATAACTTTTGACTCCGGACTCCGATTTCGACGAATTCGAACTTTTCGGAAAGCTAAGAACGAGGGCTACACAACTAACAAGGTCTCACTACCCAAATCCCAAAGGGTCAAATCAGATTTCACAAAGAATCCAAGAGAGACCTACAACCCTCACTTTCCGGTACCACCAACACTTCTATCCCTCACACCAACCCACCTACACCTAGGTGAACACGGTGTGACTTGGGTTTCTCAACCTTAGACAAGGATAGACCACTTTTGAGCACTTGAGACTTATCTAAGTGATTTCAACGATTGCATCCCTCTTAATAGTACGGCAATCCTTAGACTCAAATTTAACACAAAATCTAAGTCTTACAATAAGCTTACATGCCGACTTCTTGGATGCACGGTGCATGATGACGCTTCCACAAAAATTGATGACGCCCTTCGTCTTGTCAACCTCGACGCGATTCACCTCATGAGACTCTCGTCTTCTCCGACCTTGACCTCGATCATCACCAAGACGATCCTCACGCCAAGTCGTTCTTGACTTAGTCCTCAGCTCTTGGTGACACCGTCGTCTTATTTGACTTTGACTCGCTTGTCATCCTTCAAACCATCTTGGTCATCATACACACAGCTTTGGGACCTAACTCTTATCAAAGCACTCAGCAAACATATTAGTCCCACAAGCTTAAAAGATATATTGAATAGATTGATAATAACAAGTGTTTCATATCAAGAAGCACAATATGAATGGAAACACTTGACAATAGAAATATTCTCTGCTAAATGCATTATGATGAATATATGATTGATCTAACTGCACTAGAGAGATAATTGCCAATATGAAGAATCACTTAAATCATGGCAAGGACCACAGACTTTGCTTAAATGAAGCACATGATAGAATATACACGAATTACTCATGTGCAAACAATATTTGGAATGAGAGTAAATAATGTGATCCAATTCTAGATTAAACTTCACTAAGAGAGGTGCATTAGAAGATATACAACTAAGACATGTATGCACCAAGTCAATATGAAGCAATGAAGTTTAACTCTAGTTAACACAAGCATATTAAAAACAAAGCACATAATGAACTCAAATGAATATATATATGCACAAGCAATTATGACAAGAATCAATGTGCACATATGAAATCAACAAGTTACTTAGAGTTCAATATGCATTTGCTAAAGAGGAATGCAATGACAAATATGGAAGGAATACCGAGATTGCATACCTCATTTTTGCTTAACCATCCCAATTGATTTTCCTCTAAAATAGATGAGACTAATATTCAACTAGGCAATAAACATGTTAGTCTCATAACAATATAAACATATTAGAGGTTTGTCATTTGTTAAGCACTAAGTTAAGCATTTGTACAATTACATTGATTAACATTACATGCGTTTGTCATTAATCGTTTATCATTAATCACCAAAACAACATAAGTGCCTAGATGCACTTTCAATCTCCCTCTTTTTGGTGATTTATGACAAACGATTTAACAAATGCACTAAAGGACAATATAAAGATATTTAGCATTGAAATGAACACGGAGAATGAGTATGAGATCATACTTACAAATATTCTCCCTCTTTTTCATTGTCCCTTTTTGTCGATCGATTATTGGGCATTTGATAAGTCCATAAATTCTCCCCAAATATCCCCAAATATTCGCCCTCTTTTTGTCAATCGATTAGGGGGCAATTGATAAATCCATAAATTCTCCCCCTTTGTCATTAATCCAAAAAAGAATAACCTTTTCTCCCTCTAGATTGAACACTCAATAAAAAGATTAGGAAGAACAAAGTAAAACAAAGGAGCTAGTAATAAGACAATGATATTAAGCTCCCCCAAAATCTAGGCAAGATATGAAAGCTATAATATCCTAGATTTAGGTTTATGGATAAGCTAATCATCATAAATTGATACTAAATGACTATGATGCCTTAAAACATATGTAAATGACAAGCACGACAAGGCATCACAAAGATAATGATCATGAGTCAAAAGATATAAGGAGGTACATACTCATGATTGAATAAAGTATCAACTGAGAGAAATAGATAATGTACAAGGCATACCTTAATGAAGTATCATCCAAAAGACGTGATTGCCATATGCAAGGAACTAAAAGTAGCTCACAAATGCATGTTAGATGACATTTGGATGCACATAAGCAATAAACACATTTAAGGAATACCACTTGTAGACAATTAAGAACAAATATCCAATAAGAGCAAAAATGAATACCAAATGAATGAGGAAGAGCTAAAAGAATATTCTAATACACAAAAGCTCCCCCTAAAACTAAGCAACATGGTACCGATTGAGTAATTCTGGATAAGCAATAAATGAACTCAATGATACTAATTTAAATGAAGTCATGATTCACAAGAATGTAAGAAATGCTTAAATCATGACAAAGATCATATAGCAAATATGTGTAACAGAGCATAATAATTAATATCATATAGCCACTGTATGGAATTGAATTACATACTTATGATCAATTTAAAGAGCAATGTATACCTCTTACTAATGTGATCTTCAACTTACATTTTCTCCTCCTTTAGCATGATGTCATCCATATCAATCAACCTTATATCGTAAAATGTTAGATGGCACTTACGTAGAGAGAAAATGCAATTATCAATGAGAGGATACCAATTGATAAATATAGCATCAATTAGAAAGCGATACCAATTAACAAGCAATTGAAACACGATGTCGAGCAATCTAATTACCAATTGAAATACATAAAGATTGAAAGAATTGATACCAATTGGAATACTTATCATGATAATCATTACACCATTTAAGGTTTAAGGCAATTAGCTTAATGGTGTACAAAGACCTTATTAAATATGGTCAGAAAGAAATACGTCCCTTCATCGGTTCTTATGCATTTGTATGTTCGAATCAGTCATGGTCAAGTCGCACGGCATCGGATCCATCGGACTCTGGAGCTACACTCCTTTCCTTCATCTCACCGTCGAAGTTGACTCACTTTTCCAAAACCTTGAACACCAACAGATAAGCACACGATTTCCAGGAACAAGTATATTTCAACTTGACCCAAGTCAGTCTCACAAGGTCTAAGTGAAATATGCATGAGGTAAAAGGTTGACATGATACTACTACTCCAATGCATGCTAAAATACTGATTGAATTCAATGCACAAAGAAGGATTTGAGACGCAGATTTAATTCTTGAAGTTCAAACAGAGGTAATGAATAAACCATAAACGAGCTCACTCTTGAACTTACAAGAAAAGGTTCCACTCTCTAAGAGATAAACTTCAAAGAGAAGAGAGAGGAAGCAAATTGCGGCTAGGACACAATCAATTTCAATAAAAGAACACTAGCCCCACAAAGCACTTTCAATCAGAGAAGACTTGAAAATTTGAAAGGCTTGCCAAGAACATAGGTTGATTTGAGGAAGCCCCACAAAGCACTTTCCGGTTAATGAAGCTAAGTTTGATTTTGGGTGACACCCGTAACCTCGCTCAAGTAGTCCTTGGATGTTTAAAGAATCTGGTTAATTGTGTTAACTTTGTAAGAACCCCCCTCCCCCAGTTACTACTACTTATGGTTTATGTTTCAATTGTAAAATGGTCTTATAAATTAAATTGCATCCACAATACTTAATTATTATGCCAATATCTTGTAATTCCTTGTATGTAGTATTCAGTATCTTTCCGTGCGACTTGTTGAGTACGGTTGTGTACTCATTCTTGCTTTCCCAACCGAGCAGAGTTCCAAGAAGCAGGAGCGTACCAGGAGTTCGTAGATGACGATTTGGTTTGGTTTTAAGGTCTTACCCTTTTGCTCAGGTCTAACTCTGCGGTGTTTTTGTAATGTAATATATTTGAGACTCGTTGCGCCTCTTTTTTGTAAAAAACTTGTCGCTATGCCTTATATTATATAAAACAGAAAAACTAAAAAACGGTATACCGTTGCAACGGTATACCTCTGAAACTCATGAAACTTATGATTTTTTGCACTGAAACTCATGAAACTTAGCACTAAAAACTGATAAAATATGAAACTGATGAAACTAAACACTGAAACTCATGAAACCAGCACTGAAACTGATAAGTTTCATAAGTTTTATGGCTATACCGTTGCAACGGTATACCGTTCCCTAGTCACTCTCTATATAAAAAGAGTTGATATTCGTCTTTTGTCTGGCACTATGTGCTTGGTTTCCGATAGCTAATCTTCTTGAGTAGCTATTGTGGTATTTAAACGTACCACCTAAAAAACGATCCGTTACCCTAGGCTCTGACGTCTTTAAGCTAAAATAAAACTAGACGGTAATAATTAAGGGCCTGTTTGGGAGAGCTCCACTCCAAAAAAATCAGCTCCACTCCACCAACTTCACCATAGAGTAGCTTCATCATAAAGTTGAAGTAGGGAAGGGAGGTGTTTGGCTTGCAAATTAGATCGAGCTTCAAGAATAGATGGGTTTGATGTGGATACCCATTTGTGCCCTTAGATGTTGAATGGAGGTGGGTAATTACCTCATATGTGTAACTAGTGGCAAAGGTGGGTAATTACTTATGAACTTCACGAGTGGGTATGAAACAGTGTTTCTTGGAGTACCCCTTGAGGAGCTCCACAAAAACCATGAAGCAGCCCGCTAGATTCGCATTTTTTCTGAAACCAGAGTTCTGTGTAGCTGAGGTGTTTGGCTACACGAATTTGGAGTGGAGCTGAAAATTGAGGAGCAGAGCTCTCCCAAACACCCCCTAAGTCCCGCAAAAATTTACACGACATCGAGCTACCACCTGAAGCGGCCAGCGGATTGGATTCACCTCCCCAACTGAGTAACCACCCCTGGAACCAATGTTTTTTTACAACTTAAGCACTTGCTTCACTAAATCCGACACTAGCCAGCAGGTAAGAGTAAACAATTCTTTCCTCCCTATTTGCTGAAACGACCAGATAGTAAGATATTGATCTCCTAGCATACCGATATTCAATAGTACCTCTGTTGGCAGAAGAGCCAAACTAGTAGCACATATATATTGGGGTTGTAGCAATCGATGGTTGCCTAGCTAGTAATAGCCTGAATCTTTATAGAAGATATTGCCGCTGTAACCACCACCCTAACACAACAATTAATCATAGCGCTTTTTATCTCCGGACGTTCCAATGCCTCCAAGCATATGACTGCGTTGCTTGTGACGAGGCCGGCCAGTAGGTTTAGTACTAACAACACAAGAACCCGTGCCAATAATAGCATCATCATTACTGTTCTGCTTAGGTGGCCGATGGTGAGGAGAGGAGGCTTACAAAAAAATCTCTCAATATACATGAGTTTTATGACACTCGATCGGGGTTGCTTGCATGAGGAGGATTTGTTTAGGAATTTCTGGGAGGATTAGAATAACAAATCCACCTCAATGGCACTATAGACCAAGCAAGATGCAGACATTTCTGGATAACATTTATGAAAATTTGATCCACCCTGTGAGTGCGGGTTTACGAGTCAAGCTATGCTGCTTCTTTCTTGCAAGAATCCTATACTCGAGCCCCAGTGTACTACTATACCTATAGCTACCTAAAAGAGCTTGCTTTGGACATCATGATTAGTTGAGTAGCATTTCTTGAGAAGAGGAATTGTTAGGTACTAAGAGAATAGTAGGGACTTACGGATCAATCACCTAATAATTTGGGTCACCCACAAGACGAAGCAATTGGATGGGTGGGATTAAAAATGGAAATTTTTACTATTCTAGTCCGATTCATTTTTTTTTTCGTAAATAGCTGCTGATCCGATAAAATCACACAAATAGCCCTTAAACAGTATAGCCCAACGCATCCGGAGGGCATTTTTTTATTTTTTGGGTTCTTTAAAAAATAAAAAATCAAGCAGTCCAGATCCGCTTGAATTTTTTTAAAAAATAAAAAAAAATTCAAGCGCTCCGGATCCACTAGATTGTATTGTTTAAGGGCTATTTGTATGATTTTATCGGATCAGAAGCTATTTACAAAAAAAAAAAAAAAAAAAAACCGGACTAGAATAGTAAAATGGTCTTAAAAATGTAGAACTGCATGCCGTCAGGCATAGCTTAATCCGTCTTATTAATGTGGCGTGCTCTTTTCTCTACAACATGGCAATTGGGCAAGTATTATGTGATTAAGGGTTTATCTGATTCATATATAAGGTTGTTATGTTTTGCTATAATTTTTTTTGTCAAACTTACGTAAGCTTATGTTATTAAAATTAAATCTATACTTTGGCTAGTAAAAGAAATTTTGCTACACTTTTTGACACACTGACACATGGGACCTGGATGGTAGAAAAGAATATTGCCACATGTGTAGCAATGAATCAAACAGACGTCTAACTCAATCAAACTTGTCTAACCGTATGACAAAGTATGATAAAATTTGGCTACGAACCAATCACACCCTAAATACGTAACGGGTTTCATTTAGAAGCAAAGGAATCTTTCTTTATAGAATGCGCGGAGATACTGTCGTCGAGTATCAAATTAACAAATACCCACGCGACACGTGTAGTTCGTTCTGGAACAAATCCCTGCTGTATTCTGCAGGTCGCCCTGTTTTCCGATACTCTACACTACTGTGTTGTGCCATGATTAGACCACAAGCTTTTCTAGTCTAGCTCCGATTCTTGCATGCAACTCTTGACCAGGGATAGTTTAGGGCACAGTTTAGGGCACAATGCGCCGCATTGCTAGCCGGTGATATGTACGTGAGATCTAGACCCCCTAATCTTTAACGAATACTCCTATATAATTAAGAATTGAATTTGCTTTAGCATCACTTGGTTTACTTAAATAGAGCTAGCCAGCACCGGCTGACGCCTCCCAAGCACTACAATACAGCTCATTGTTCTCATGAATGCATGATTAATTGAAGCCAAAGGGGGGAACCAAAGTACTCGCGCTCGAGTCCCAAAAATGAAGTCCGTATGCTAGCCTGCTATGCAAGCCGGTACAGAACGGCATATCAGACAAGCCAGATACGAATATATGCGTGATGACTAAACAAATGTCACTTTGCTTTCAAAAAATAAATAAACAAATGTTACTAGACCACAAGATAACGGCATAATGCTCACGCACATGCGTTGAAAAAGATTTTTTTTTTTGTAGATTAATTAGAGCCTCCACATGAGCCCCAGGCTGTTGTGCAGCAGCAGGAGCTAGGCTGCCCCCTTGCCGAGTGGAGTAGTATTTAATTTGCCGCAAGAATGCCATGCTGCTCTCGAAGACTCGAATCGACTTAACCAATTAACCAACCGTGCATGCTGGATTCAACACACGAATTTCGATGCAGCCTCTCCGGATCGAGTTGCATCAATCTTGAAAACGGTGGACATATCGATTTACAAAAAGAAGTGGGGGCGCCAAGCGTGGATCGGAAATCCACCGGCGGAATCAGGGAATAGAATACTCTCTGGAACCCACACGCGCGGTCGTCGTTTGCCGCGGCTGGCACTCCACGTGGAATCGCCACCGAACTGCGCCTCCTGCCGCAGTGCCACCACGCCTTACCCTCCTCCATGCATAATCTCATCTCTAATTCTCTATGGGTAGTTTTCATTTCAGCGCATAATCTGGCTCTAGGCAAATATAATAATATCGTTTCAGGGGATGCTGCTACATCAAATGTGGCAGTGGCCAGGAGCTATTGGCCTAGAAAGGGAGCTGGAGATAAAGGTCAGCATGGCCATAGAACGGTAGTTGGCTCGTTCTAAAATGCTTGTGTACGCACGCTTTTATAGTTGGGTTTTATGCAAGGCATGACATGATTGCATCACTGGGATACGGCTCTACGTTTCTTGTAGCGCGAACGTGGGGGGACCGATGCGGAATGTATACGACACGTAGTAGACTGGACACTTGAGTAGCGTCTTGCTCCGGCCACTATATTTCCCTTTCCCTCGTGGGCTCCTGATTTGGAGAGTATGCAAGAGATGTAGCTGCATATATTTGCACAGAAATGAGAGCTAATCACAATTCACAAGTGACAGTATGTAACAACAACAACAACATCATCATTTGTGCTAGTAATTAAGAAAAAACAGAATACGAAAAGCTATAACAATTAACTAAAAAAGAGCTTATGTACGTACTGCTTCCACCCTCCATTGTTGACATTAATTCGTCTTTAACATCAGCAACGATCCGATTGAGGCCCTTGTGTTGATCATTGAAAGTTAATCGATCGTGGCATCACTCTTGCCAGATTATCCAGTCCAGCGAGCATTACAATTGAATCAACTCTTTTGCGCCGAAGCTTTCACTCTCCGGCAAAATTGCCCTCCACCGATCCCCTAGATAGGGAAAAATTCGTATTTGATACAAGTTGCAACCCATAATTTCAAAATGATACAACATTTCGGTGTATTTGCCAAAAAACCAGTCATGACCGGTTTCTGGGAAACCATACATGCATGGCCGGTTTCTGGAGTTCCATAGAAGGCCATGGCCGGTTCCCCGTGTCCCATACAAGCTTTGGCCGGTTCCCCGTGTACCATACATGCCCATGGCCGGTTCCCCATTTCCCATACATGCCATGGCCGGTTCCCCATTTCCCATACATGCAATAAAAAAAGGAAAAATAATGTTTGATCGTTTTTTTTTCTGAAATTTGAAACCGAGGGAATTGGGAAAAAATCGTATTTCATACAAGTTTGAGCCCCTAATTTCAAAACGATACAACTTTTGCGCGTATTTACCAAAAGGAAATTTTTTTATTGTTTTTTTTGTGAAATTTGAAACCGAGGTGATTCGAAATGGCAAAAAAATGTATTTGATACAAGTTTGAACTCGTAATTAAAAGATGATGCAAAAGTTTTGCGCACTGCAATCGTATTTTTTTGTTTTTGCTTTCCATTATTTGCTGTTTAATTTTTTAAACTCGATCGGATTATAAGTTTCGATGTACAACTTGAAATTAAAGGAAAAAAATCGTATTTGAGGGCACTGAGTTTGCAGGTTTTGCATATCTACAATATGATATAATAGTTCTCGGTTACTATTTTTTTATGTTTTCGGTTTGAGAAAAATGATATAATAGTTTCACGTTGTAAAAAAAAAAAGCAGTGATGAATTATCTGGAAAATCGCTTCTCAAGAAACCAAACTTTGGAAATTTTTGGTATTTGAAACCTGAATTTTCGGGTTACCCTATACCTGTATGGCATACCCAAAACCCCAAAACATCGGTTAAGGATTTTTTTTTTCATTTTTTGATGTTTTTTTCCTGATTTTTCAACCGGAGCTGATTCAAATGGAAATGACCGATTTAGTTATATTTTCTCTGTAAAATTTAGAAATCGTTTGCTGATTCAAATGCAAATAACCGCTCGATATCGCATGATTGAAATGCATATAACCGGAGCAGCTCCTTGGCCAGTTCCCCGTGTCCCATACAAGCCTTGGCCGGTTCCCCGTGTACCATACATGCCCATGGCCGGTTCCCCATTTCCCATACATGCCCATGGCTGGTTCCCCATTTCCCATACATGCCATGGCCGGTTCCCCATTTCCCATACATGTATGGTACACGGGGAACCGGCCAAGACTTGTATGGGACACAGGGAAACGATTTCAATTATGCGATATCGAGCGGTTATTTGCATTTGAATCAGCAAACGATTTCTAAATTTTACAGAGAAAATATAACTAAATCGGTCATTTCCATTTGAATCAGCTCCGGTTGAAAAATCAGGAAAAAAACATCAAAAAATGAAAAAAAAAAAAATCCTTAACCGATGTTTTGGGGTTTTGGGTATGCCATACAGGTATAGGGTAACCCGAAAATCCAGGTTTCGAATACCAAAAATTTCCAAAGTTTGGTTTCTTGAGAAGCGATTTTCCAGATAATTCATCACTGCTTTTTTTTTACAACGTGAAACTATTATATCATTTTTCTCAAACCGAAAACATAAAAAAATAGTAACCGAGAACTGTTATATCATATTGTAAATATGCAAAACCTGCAAACTCAGTGCCCTCAAATACGATTTTTTCCTTTAATTTCAAGTTGTACATCGAAACTTATAATCCGATCGAGTTTAAAAAATTAAACAGCAAATAATGGAAAGCAAAAACAAAAAAATACGATTGCAGTGCGCAAAACTTTTGCATCATCTTTTAATTACGAGTTCAAACTTGTATCAAATACATTTTTTTTTGCCATTTCGAATCACCTCGGTTTCAAATTTCACAAAAAAAAACAATAAAAAATTTCCCTTTTGGTAAATACGCGCAAAAGTTGTATCGTTTTGAAATTAGGGGTTCAAACTTGTATGAAATACGATTTTTTCCCAATTCTCTCGGTTTCAAATTTCAGAAAAAAACGATCAAACATTATTTTTCCTTTTTTTATTGCATGTATGGAAAATGGGGAACCGGTCATGGCATGTATGGGAAATGGGGAACCGGCCATGGGCATGTATGGTACACGGGGAACCGGCCAAGGCTTGTATGGGACACGGGGAACCAGCCATGGCCTTCTATGGAACTCCAGAAACCGGCCATGCATGTATGGTTTCCCAGAAACCGGTCATGACTGGTTTTTTGGCAAATACGCCGAAATGTTGTATCATTTTGAAATTATGGATTGCAACTTGTATCAAATACAAATTTTTCCCCTAGATAGTAATATATATGTCTTTCCGACCAGGAGAACCGCAAGCAAGTGGCGGCGGACCTTAGACCACCCAGACTATAGCCCGAGACTTGGTATGGCCTAAGAACACTAAAATCTCTTTTAAAAAATTATAAACTAGCTCGGAACATTTGGCCTAATCCGAGACTTTGGGCTGGGCTGGCTCCGCCCATGACCACAAGTACGTCTTACCTATCAATCATAGAATACAAAAATCAAATTTTCCAAAAGAAAGTTCTCTTTAACTAACGAGTACGGTTGGGGTGAATCTTTCCATTTTGCCAGTTGGTGAGATATGCATCTTGCTCATAATTCATTTGTCTTAATTTAAACTAGGAAATTGAGCGCGGCGGCACGCTGCGCACGTGAACGAAAAAAAAATATTTTTAATACAAAAAAAGCTGAAAAAACGTTTTCGTAGAAAAAACGGACCACGAGAACACTTTAAAACATTTTTCCATGCTCCGAAGGAAAAACGGACCACAAAAACATTTTTTCGGGTAAAACGGAGAAACGAAAACATTTTTTTCATGCTCCGAAGGAAAAACGAACCACCAAAATACTTTTCGGTTTTTTTTAGGGTAAATGGAGAAACGAAAACATTTTTTCCATGCTCCGGAGGAAAAATGGACCACAAAAACATTTTTTCCTGGTAAAATGGAGAAACGAAAACATTTTTTCCATGCTCCGAAGGAAAACGGACCGCCAAAACATTTTTCGTTTTTTTAGGAAAAACGGAGAAACGAAAATATTTTTTCCATGCTCCGGAGGAAAAACGGATCACAAAAACATTTTTTCCGGGTAAAACGAATAAACGAAAACATTTTTTCCATGCTCTGGAGGAAGAACGGACCACAAAAACATTTTTTCGGTTTTTTATAGGAAAAACGGCCAACGAAAACATTTTTTCTATGCTCTGGAGGGAAAACGGACCACGAAAACATTTTTTCCGGGCAAAACGGAGAAACGAAAACATTTTTTCAATGCTCCGGAGGGAAAAACGGACTACAAATTTTTTTTTTTCGGGCAAAATGGAGAAAGGACCTGAACGAAAAGCGCACGGACCTATTTGTTATGATTTTGGACATGTTCGCTATTTTGAAAAACTATAAAAGGGCTCGTTTACGATTCGTATTTAACGGGAGGTTCTTTATGTAAAACGGCGAACGAGGGACCTAAACGCGAACCGGGAAAAAAATTTCCCTCACACAAAAAATTGCAAAGGACCTATCCGTAATTTCAAGAACCGGAGGGGCTTTTTCACAAAAAGAGGAGAGAGAATGGGTAAAACAGAGAAACGAAAACATTTTTTCCATGCTCCGAAGGAAAACGGACCACCGAAACATTTTTCGTTTTTTTTAGGAAAAACGGAGAAACGAAAATATTTTTTCCATGCTCCGGAGGAAAAACGGACCACAAAAACATTTTTTCCGGGTAAAACGAAGAAACGAAAACATTTTTTCCATGCTCTGGAGGAAAAACGGACGACAAAAACATTTTTTCGGTTTTTTATAGGAAAAACGGCCAACGAAAACATTTTTTCTATGCTCTAGAGGGAAAACGGATCACAAAAACATTTTTTCCGGGCAAAACGGAGAAACGAAAACATTTTTTCAATGCTCCGGAGGGAAAAACAGACCACAAATTTTTTTTTTTCGGGCAAAATGGAGAAAGGACCTGAACGAAAAGCGCACGGACCTATTTGTTATGATTTTGGACCTGTTCGCTATTTTGAAAAACTATAAAAGGGCTCGTTTACGATTCGTATTTAACGGGAGATTCTTTATGTAAAATGGCGAACGAGGGACCTAAACGCGAACCGGGAAAAAAATTTCCCTCTCACAAAAAATTGCGAAGGACCTATCCGTAATTTCAAGAATCGGAGGGGCTTTTTCGCAAAAAGATGAGAGAGAAGGGGTGGGACGCGTGGCTGAGCTCTCTGGCGAGCTTTCCTCCGGAGTTTAATATACGAAGTATTTGCAGCGCGTAGAAGATTTCGTAGGGTAGGAAACAGGAGTTCCCAGGCAGTTTCTGAATTAGCTAATCAAGGCATTAATTGTTGGCTTACTGCATATGTGTTCGCGCCAAAAACGTGAAGGGGGTTTTAGGCCTCGAACACACAAGACAAACACCGGGTTTGCAGAGCGTGCCAGTCGATTTGACCTGAAATCGACAAGGTAGAATTTGTAATTTGATCGAAGCCGATAAACAAAGATCTATCGGCTTTTCGCTAGTCGGCAAGAACCGATTAGGAGATAACTAGATCAACTGGTTACAGTTGATCCGGATACAAGGTAAAAATCGGCTTCGGGAAGGCGATGCGCAACAAAACGAAGCAAATCAAACCTGGGTGAAATCGGCTAAAATCAACAATCGGCGATGCGCAACTATGTTGATTCCGTCGACTTGCAGAGAGATCTATGAGGCTAAAACAATGTAAAAGAAAAGCTTGTAAAAGTAGATGTGTGTGTGTTGGATTGATTCTTTACTTGACGCCCTCCTTTTATAACACGCCTGACCGATCCGAGTTGTGCATGGATACGGTACTTTATCCGTATCGGCCTCTTATCCGATTTTCTTCTCTTTTAGAAACGGTCTCTTTCTCCAATTCGTTTCCCGATTTCTTTTCCATATCTCCTCCGTTTTAGACCGATTCCAATACATAACGAATTTTGGTGCAAACATATGCCCCCCATTTTTGAAAGGTAACTTGTTATCTGTCAAAAATCCCTTCGTCTTTTCCGTGGTCGGCTTGTTGTTTAGGATTTACCTCGGTAACTTCCCCATTAATGGCGCCGCAATGCCCTCGGTGCGTTTTTAATGCAACAACTGCTCCCGCCTTCTCGCCTTCTTTCATCGCGGTATAAATATGGGGTCCCCCCACGGTCATTTTCACGCTTTCAAGCTCTCGGATCAGGCACCATCGGCTCTTGTCATCCTCTCTCTTTGTTCTTTCAAAATCGGCTGATATGGACCCCTCACAGGTATTCATTCCGATTCCTCAAAGCTCAAATCAATTCTACTTGGGACCGATAGGTAGTATGTCGGCAGACACAGTTATCAATACCGAGATCCCTAGACTCCCCTTATCGGCCGCTGGATATAATATTTCTGAATGGGGAAAAAGTTTTAGGGCATGGCCCACTAGCCTGAAAGGATGGAGATCTTGGTTCATTAGGGTATCGGCTCAAAAGAGGGTAGAATGGGAGAGGATGGGTATAGCCGAGTCTCTATCTTTGAGTCTATCCGACCCTGAAGCCAATGAACCCTTGGTAGCTGCGGCATGTTATTTTTGGTCGGATTCTTTCAACGCCTTTTTATTCCCGTCCGGCCCAATCGGCCCTACTCTGCTAGATGTAGCCCAACTGTGCTGCCTTAGGCCAGACGGGGACCAGTTATCGGCTTTCAGCGGAAAACCTTCCTTCAAATTAATCCGCAAAAAAGGCGAAGGGTGGCATAAATACATCCAAAATAACAATAGGGTTCTTGGTCCGATGCTACGGCTGAAGAGCATGTCGCTTTTCTCAATCTTTGGTTAGACCGATATCTTTTCTGTGGTGCTTCCCTCGGCCCTACCCAAACCTTTCAGCTAGTGGCGGAACGTCTGCTGGAGGGTCATCGGCTTTCCCTTGGCAAGATGTTCCTAGGGGCGGTATTTCAAATGATGTATGTGATTCGTAGCCGACTCTTTTCCGGTTTTGCCAAACACGTCGTTGGCAATATAGGAGGTCCTCTGTGGTTTGTTCAAACATGGCTCCATTGCATGTTCAGCCGATCTATTTTGTCCGAACCCTCTGGGAGCTCAACTTTCCCTCGGGAGGACTACCCAGAGCATGTTGTTCCACAGTATAGAGCTAGCCGATCCTATGGCGAGAGGTTTATCATGTCTTCGGCTGGAGAGTTAAAAATGGACTCGATCGGCTTGCACAAATACCTCAGTTTCTTCGTTTCCCTAGATAGGACTTCCTTCGGCCAACAAGACTTTTTTCGATATACCGATGTAGCCGATTGTCCATACCCAACATTCCTTCACCTTGATTCTGATAGTTCCTCGATGCCCCCATCTACTTTAGATTTGTACAAAATCATCCTTACCCCTTGCATCTTTCATGTCGGCTTGAATACCCGCAATCGGACATTTCAGCCATCTTACGAGTTCTACCACCCTTCGGTTTACGCTCGTCAATTAGGCTTTGGGCAAACCATTCCATCTTTCCCTTTGCTATCTTGCGTTGAGCCCCGAGCTCGGGTAACCAACAGCGTTGCCGCTGAGGTTATTCTCGAAGTAGCCGATGGATTGCAAATCCTATCAACACCACATTTTGTTCTCAATTCCCGTCGGTCAGCTGCTTTCGCGATGGTGGACCGTAATATCGGCTGTACTCATGGACAGACTCCGTCGGCTATAATCCACTTATTTCTTCCCGACTTTCATGAGCCGACGGTAGTATCTGGTTCCAGCACAAGTTCGGGTTATAGCGATTCTTCAGTAGCCGTAGAGGTACCACTGTCTTGTATTCGTCTGTTTTTACATTAGTTATCGACTTTTACTAAAATGCCTCTGGCCTCTTCAGGTTGGTACGGGCGCTGGTGAGCAAACAACCGATCCCCATGCTTCTGCGAGCAGTGGCCGACAGCGACGTCCAGGTCAATCTGTCGGCACTACGGGGTATACTTCAGGGAATTTAGACATTCAGGCTCCATCTTTAACGGACTTAGCTCGCCAGCGTGCCCCCAGTAAGTTTCTTTTGTGTCGACTATTATGTTATTGACGTTGTCAAGGTTTTAACTTGAGTCGACTTCAGAGAGGAGGAAGAAATCTGCCAGGCGTTCACCAAGGCATGCAAGGCATCCACCCGGTGGTTCTCCGGAGCATTCTGCTACTGATGTGAGTCTTGTGTAGTTATATTGTTTTACATTTGTCTCATGTAGCTGACTTGCTTTTTGTTTTCTAGCAATCTCCATCAGTACAGATAGCGGGGGTTATAGCCGATCCCCAAGGTGCTACATCAGCTATTCTTCCATCGCTTTCCCCACCTCCAGCCGTACCACAACAGACGATCGAGGTTTCCGATCCTGACCTCAAAGCGCCAACTGATCTAGCCGATCTGCTCGGCTTTACTTTGGACGAGCTGGACGACCCGGAGGTCATGGCTACTGACGATTATCCAGCCGATATCCAACGCATCATAGCTGCTTCCGCGCCAGCATCGGCCGTCGTTCACGCTTCACCGGGTATGCAAGAACGACTTAACCGTCTTCTGGATGAAGTGATGCAACCAGAGGCAGCCCTTCTGGCTAATACGCAACCACTGAGGGATGCTATGGCGGCCATGCAAGCCGATCTTCCTTCTGCCGCCATGGATGCACTGCTAGAGGTCTGCCACTTGGACGCTCGTCGGCTGGATGTGGAATCAGCCAAGCTAAGAGCCGAACAGAGGAAGGCCCAACAAGCTGATCAATAGATTTTGGATAAACTTATAGCTGATGCCAAATCTCGAAAGAGCACATTTGACCAAGGTGCAGCTATACTTAAAACGACTAAGAGCAGAGCCCATGAGCTGGAATCGACCAAGGCCAAACTTGAAGAACAGCTGGCCCTTGTTACAAAAGAACTTGCGGAATGTCAGCTCAGCATCACTGACTCAACGTCTTCACCGCCGCCCGTAGGCGGCAAATTGGCGAAGTTTTCGCCCAAGTCAAGAACCAATCGGCCAAGATAGTCCCAGTCCCGGGTGATGCAGTAGCCGATCAACAATTGATAGACGGCGTTCAAGCCACCATCGGTAGGGCGGCAGCAGCACTATCGGCTTTGGGAGCCCACTTGCCCGGGTCGGGACTACACTAGTCTTTGATTTACTGATCAGTTGTGGCCAATCTCTGTAATATTGCTTTAAACTTGAGATGACGTCTTTTGAACTCTTGCTTGATCGGCTGTGCATCCGATTTTGTAAACTTTTAATGTGGATGGATGTTTTAAACTGACTCGGTCGACTGTATGACCGATTTTATATGCATGTGCTTGTCATTGATCCTGATGCCTTCATCTCTGTAGTTAGGACCCGACCCATATGCTTGGGTGATATGCCTTCAGATACTTTCCATTGATCGCTTTAGGTAGGACGAACCCTTCTAAAGATTCCAGTATATATGAATTCCCGTCAACCGGCCGATTGATCTTATAAGGCCCTTCCCATGTTGGAGACCATTTGCCGAATCGGTTATCCTTAGACCCAATCGACAACACGGTTTTCCATACTAAATCGGCTTGATTGAATGATTTAAAAATCACCTTTTTATTGTACGACTTGGCAACCATCTCTTTGTTCCTTTTAAGCCGATCTAGCGTGATCAGCCTTAGTTCAGCCAAATCATCTAGATTGTCCAGCATCGCCTGTTTGTATTCATCGGCTGATACCTTATCTTGCTCGTGTAGCCTTATTGAGCCGATGTTGATTTCAACGGGCAAAACAGCTTCTTGTCCGTATACCAACTGAAAGGGTGACAATTTAGTTGATCCGTGATGAGATAGCCGATAAGCCCATAAAGCCTCCGATAGCGTTGAATGCCATCTCCTTGGTTCCTCCTCAATTTTTCTTTTTATCAGCTTTATCAATGTCTTGTTTGACGACTCGGCCTGACCATTGGCCTGAGCGTAGTAAGGGGACGAGTTGAGTAATTTTATCCCAAGACTTTCCGCAAAACCTTTGAAATCGTTGGACATGAACACAAGACTCGATCGGTAGTGATTGTTTGTGGAATCCCAAACCGATGGACGATGTGTTCATTTACAAAGTCGATCGATTCTTTACTAGTAACCTTCTTGAGTGGCACAGCCTCAACCCATTTTGAGAAATAATCCGTGGTCGCAAGGATGAATTTATGTCCTTTGTTGGATGACGGAAATATCGGCCGATTATGTCTATACCCCATCCTCTAAATGGCCATGGCTTGATGATCGGATGTAAAGCCGATCTTTGGTCTTGATTGTATGTTACCAAACTTTTGACACGTTTGGCATCCTTTATAATATTTGAAGCAGTCTTCTAACATCGTCGGCCAAAAATATCCTGTTCGTCTCAGTATCCATTTCATCTTATGAGCCGATTGATGTGACCCACAAATGCCTTCATGAACTTCACCCATCGCCACCTTGGCTTCCTCGGTTCCCAGACATCTTAATAACAAACCCTCCATAGTCCTAAAGTACAATACGCCTTCTAGTATAACATATTTGAGCGCTTTGCGCTGACCTTTTGCTCGGTCGGCTTGGTTGGATCCGACAAATAATCCCTTATCTCTGTTCTCCAGTCGACAGGGTGAACACATAAAACCGGCCAAACGTTTAGCTCGATTGGTCCCTGTCGGTTTTCAATCTTGTACCCTGATGCACATTGTGCCAATCGGTTTGCTTTATCATTAGCTTCTCTGGGGATATGTTCTATGGAAAATGTAGTGAACATCTCGATGATCTGGAGGCATTGATGCAAGTCTCGGGTTAGTGCATCATCATTGCATCGGTATTCTCCTCGACTTCTTTGTACAATTAACATCGAATCTCCAAAAGCTTCGACGTCTCTCACTCCGATACTATCTAACAGCTTGTAGACCCTTAGTAATGCTTCGTATTCTGCTTGATTATTTGAACATCGGCTATTTAGCCGATACATGAAGTCATACTCCTGCTTTCTAGGTGAAACTAATATCACACCGATGCCTTCGCCTTCTTGGCAAACAGACCCATCAAAATACAGTTGCCAAGGAGTTACACTAGTCGTTCCTACTAATGTTTCACTCCCTGTGATAAAATCGGCCACAGCTTGTCCTTTCACAGATTTAGCCGATTCATAGGATAACTCAAACTCTGTTAGGGCGTATGCCCATTTACCAAGCCGACCACGCAGGATGGGCGCCGATAATATGTATTTAACTACATCGGTTTTGCATATTATAACGCATTTGGACGCCAGCATATAATGTCTTAACTTGGTGCAAGCAAAGTACAATGACAAGCATAATTTTTCTACTAAGGGATACCTGGTTTCTGCATCTAGAAGACGTCGGCTTAAGTAATATATTGCTCGTTCCTTCCTATCGGCTTCTTGTGTTAAAACTGCTCCAATCGAATCACCTTCAGCCGATATATATAGTCTAAAAGGTATACCGTGTTTGGTCGCGGTCAATCTTGGTGGACTCATCGAGATAACCTTTTATGTCGCCGAAAGCCTTTTGTCGATCGGCTTCCCACTTAAACTCTTGGTTATCTTTAATTTTCAGCAGCGGTGTGAAGGCCGAATACGTCTGACAAGTTTGAGATAAAACGTCGCAAGTAATTGATTTTCCCAATCAACACCGCAACTCCTTTTACTTGCTCGGTGGTTTAGTATCGGCTATGGCTTTCACTTTGGTTGGGTTTACTTCAATCCCTCCTTCATGCACCGTAAACCCAAGAAATTGTCCAGTAGATACTCGAAAGCACATTTGAGAGGGTTCATTTTTAACCCATGTAACCTTGTGCTTTCAAACATTTTTCTCAGATCGGCTAAATGTTGCCGCCTTCTTTGGATTTCACCACTACGTCGTCGATGTATATTTCCACAAGATTGCCGATCAAATCATGGAAAATATGGTTCATAAGCGCGTTGATAAGTAGCACCGCATTCTTTAAACCGAAGGTCATAACTTTCCATTCATATAGCCCTAAAGCCCCGGACATCCGGAAAGCCGTTTTGGGTATATCGGCCGCCATGAATATCTGATTGTATCCGGCGTTCCGTCCAAAAAGCTTATGATTTTATTCCCGGATGCAAGCATCGATAAGCATATCGGCTATGGGCATCGGGTACTCGTCTTTTGGCGTAGCTTTGTTCAAATCTCTAAAATCGACACATACCCTAAGTTTGCCGTTCTTCTTCTTCACAGGGACGATGTTTGAGACCCACTCAGCGTATCGGCAAGGCCGGATAAATTTCGCCTCTAGCAATCGTCCTACTTCTTCCTTTATAGCGTCATACAACGTAGGGTTAAACCGCCTAGGGTACTGTTTGAACGGCCGATATCCAGGTTTTATAGGTAGCCGATGTTCAACTAGCTGTCGGCTTAAACCTGGCATTTCATAATACTCCCACGCAAAGCAATCCTTATATTCCTTGAGTATTTCGACCAACTTTGTTTTGTAATTGGGTTCTAATTTAGCACTTACAAACGTTGGTCTTTTGCTATCCCCTTCCCCAATATCGATTTCTTCAAGGAAATCGCGTATGAATCCTAACCCCTTTCTTTCTTCTTCAAAATCTTCAACAGCTTCTTCGTATTCTTCCTGCCGATAGCTCCTTGCCTTTTCCTGCAGTTTTGCTAGTATCTCGCGCTCCATCTTCTTATTACTTCGTCTGTCCGATCAAACGTATTGGGTTTAACGCTGATCGGCTTGAATCCTGATTTCTCAACACAGATAAAATCGCAATTGTCCAAGGCTTTTCCTGATATGCATTCAGCCTCTTCGTGTGGCCAATTGGTGTCAGGGCTAGCCATGGCGATATGAGCCGATGTGTCGGCTGGTACGACTTCTACTGTATCATCGTTCCACTGCACCAGCTTCTGGTGCATAGTTGATGGTATACAACAGTTAGCATGGATCCAGTCCCGCCCAAGGAGTACGCTGTAATTGCCTTTAGCTTCAATTACAAAAAACGCAGTCGGCAAAGTTTTATTACCGACTGTCAGTTCTGACACCATCACGCCTTTAGCCTCAGTTGGGTCTCCGGTGAAGTCATTTAGCACCATGTTGGTCTTGATTAAGTCTCCATCGGCTTTTCCTAATTTTCTGAAAGTACTTAATGGCATCAGATTGACCGTCGCCCCGCCATCGACCAACATACGGGATATTGGTCGGCCATTAATGTATCCTTTTAGATACAATGGTTTCAAATGCCGATGCATGTCTTGAGGTTTTTCAAACACAGCGTCTGGTGCTCCGAGGCATAATTGGGCGAACACTTCTTCAGCCGATTCTTCGGTTCTGAACTCGGCAGGTAAAGTGAATACCATATTTATATCTATTGGTGGCGTATCATCTCGGATCATCGGAGAACTGGATTGAACCGATTGATCTGAATCACTATCGATCTGTTCCTTCTTTCTCCACTCCTTTTTCAAAATCGGTACCGGTCTTAACTTATTAAACGTCCGATCCCTCTCACTCTCCTTTTCGGCTTCCCTTTCTTCTTGTGTTTTTAATCGCTGAAGCCTCCTGCGTTGCGACTTGCTGAGACCTGAAGGGCACCATCTAGGTTTGGGCTCTATCGGCTTTCTTATCTTTCCAGCTAAATTGCCCATTTCATTTGTCGATTCCATCCTTCTTGCGTTAGCCGATAATTCCTGATTTTGGGAGGATTCGCCTTGTTCTGATGTTGACAACCTTTTATAGATCGGCCTTCTGCTCCTTATTTCTGGACGATCGTGTATCGGTCTGGACAACCTGTCTTTTACAGATTGGTTTGGCCGACATGTAGATGAGTGTTGCATAGGACAAGATACAACTGTTGGTAAGGTCATCCCTCTCTCCCAAAGAAAGCGCCAAAAGGACATTGCCGATGTTTCTCTTCTTCTGTAATCGGCCGATGTGGCATATCTGGCCGCCGACGTTCGTCCCTCCTTTGCCCTGATCGATGAAAACCCTGGTGTTGTTGAGGGTTATACCTTCGACTTATCCTTTCATATTTCCCCAGGAGTTGTGAGAAGGTCGGCTTTGGTTTGAAATCGGCTCTTCTTGGAGCCCTCTCAGCTCGATACCATTTACCGACCTCTAAGTCCCCTCTTGGTTTCACCGTTCTTGAGTTTTGTCCATTTTTATCGGCTTCTATTTGTATAGAACCGATGATCTACCTTTGTCTCGCCTCGTGATACAATTCCCTTAGTCGGCTTATCCTCTTCCGCAGGCCTCTTTTCTTTTCGTGAACATTGAACCATGTTGACCTGAAAAGGGCCCATATCTATCTGCATAGCCGATTCTTCTGCAAATTTTAACCTGCCATCGGCGATGGCCGATTGGATCTGTTGTCGAAAAATATTGCAATCGTTAGTGTTATGAGAGAACGAATGATGCCATTTGCAATACCTTCGCTTTTTAATTTCTTCGCCGATGGTATGGCGTGCCCTTCCTGGTAACCTTATGAGTTTTTCTTGTAGTAATAAATCAAATATTTTGTCACACTTTGACACATCATACGAGTACTTGACTTACGCTTTATTCTTTGTCGGCCTAAGCAGTAGAGCATACGAAAGTGGTTTTTGGAACCTTTGGCCCACTCGGCTATGTTCACTTCGCCGTCGTCGAGGTGTCGCCGAATCGTAATCTACCATGTTTACTTTGGCCTTTTCATTGCCGTTTGTCCTAAACCTATCTTTAAACCCTTTGCTCTCTGCATATCGGCTTTCATGTGCCGATACGCGATGGAGTAGGTGGCCTAAGTCGGGAACTCCTGGCCCGACAACTTTTCTTTTAATGGAGGGATTAACCCTTGGAACGCTAGGTCGGCCAATTGATCGTCGGGTAATGTTACATCAGAGCACCTATTCCAGACGCCCAAATCTCTTGATATAATCGAGACCGATTCGCCGTATACATCGGACTGAACTAAGATCAGAAATCCTGAGCTCCATAGTTCCCGAAAAGAAGTACTCATGGAATCGGCTTTCTAAATCATTCCATATATGAACTGAATTAGGTGGTAGATTTGTGAACCAAGTGAATGCAGTGCCAGATAATGATAAAGGAAACAACCTAATTTTTAACCCATCGGATCGTCGCCTCCCCACATTGAGCCATGAACCGTCCGTTATGCTCAATTGTGGTAATAGAATCATCCCCTGAGAATTTAGCAAAATCTGGTATCCTAAAGTTGTGGGGGTACGGCATTCGGTCTATGTAATCGAGTGCGGCTTCCTGGCCGATCACTCTCCCTCTGGGTTGTAAACCGAACTGTTCTCTCAAAACATTGGCAATTTGTTCTGCCCAATTAACATTGTCGGCTTGTGGTGCAGCCGGACATGGCCAATTCTCATTGTTTGCGCCCTGCCCCCCGAGTGCAAACTCGGGTCTTTGTCCAACTCGCACCTCAGGAGGTCTTGGTGCTGCGTCATAATTGTGATTAAAACCTAATGCGTCGGGTATGGGCGCGAAAGGTTCGACGTATGGCACCACCCTATATGGTGCTTGTTTCATGGTTGTGGCCCCTCGTGACTGTGGAACCTGTCCAATTTCAATCGGCTGATAAGCCGATAACCCGATGTTATTGGAGGGCGCACTTGATTGATTTGATGCGCCTATCTTGGCTCCATCCGTGTGCCCATGGTAGTGTGTGAACCCATCTTTACGTATGCTTGGTTTCAAAAGCAGTAGGTTGAGCCGGCATCATGATAGGTGCTTGAGCCGACACGTTCTTGTGTTGGTGTTGGGTGCTATGGAATATACCGGAGTGCGTAGGGATGGTTTGTGGTGGATCTAGCAGGCTTCCAGGCGCGGCTAATTCTTGAGCAATTGTTTTCACACTATTTTCTATCATCGGCTTTAAAGTAGATACTAGAGCCGATGATTGGTTAATCAATGCGTGATGGATGATTGCTCGATCATACTTGATAAATCAGCTTGAGCGGAGTGCGTATCGGCTAACCGATTCAGATGTTGAATCTCCGATAGGAATGATGCTTGGGAGTGCGATCTTTTGAGTAACGCCACGGCGTGTTTTCTCGGAAGCATCGTAGCATCATTTCCTCGAGCTGCCTTCGATCTTCGAGTTCTTTCCGTTGCTCGGGGTTAAATCGGCCATCCGGGGCGCGATTATGGCATCGATGTTGATATCGGCGGTATTTGGGTTTGTCGGTTGACGACATTCTTTTAGTCCCACCGGCGTGCCAAAAATATGTTCGCGCCAAAAGCGTGAAGGGGTTTTAGGCCTCGAACACACAAGACAAACACCGGGTTTGCAGAGCGTGCCAGTCGATTTGACCTGAAATCGACAAGGTAGAATTTGTAATTTGATCGAAGCCGATAAACAAAGATCTATCGGCTTTTCGCTAGTCGGCAAGAACCGATTAGGAGATAACTAGATCAATCGGTTCTGATTGATCCGGATACAAGGTAAAAATCGGCTTCGGGAAGGCGATGCGCAACAAAACGAAGCAAATCAAACCTGGGTGAAATCGGCTAAAATCAACAATCGGCGATGCGCAACTATGTTGATTCCGTCGACTTGCAGAGAGATCTATGAGGCTAAAACAATGTAAAAGAAAAGCTTGTAAAAGTAGATGTGTGTGTGTTGGATTGATTCTTTACTTGACGCCGAAACCGGATCTAAAATAGAAACTTCACCCTGAGCTTGCTCGTAGGGTTCTGTATCAAGATAGTCTTGAATGACCTCCGACAAGTCACAGCAAGTAAGAACACTAAAGAACAACTCTTCAAATAGACAAGAACACAATCTACAAGGATTTTTCTTCTTCCAAGCACAAAAGATCGGTTTCTTGTAAGAATTGAAAAGAAAATATTGTAGATTATCTAGATGACTGGGATATGATCTAATAGAAGATTCATCTAGCAATCTTTCATCCTTAGCACAAAATCCAAAAACACTTAGAAAGAGTGGAGGCAAATCCAAAGCGCAAAGAGTAAAGATACAAGAACTGAAATGAGTTTCAGAACATAACAAATAAATTTTGCAACACTTGGAGAAGGAAGATTTCAAAGCCACACAACCATGTGGGCAAAGCTTTTATCAAGCAACCAAAGAATCCTCTCTTACAAGGTTGAAGTGGTGGCATACCCTACCCTTCTATTTATAGCACAATGGGAGCAATCTCCACCCTCAGATGACCTTCTTGACCATCAAGAAACATCATCAAAGGTTTAGATTCACCCCCTCACACAAAAATGGGCTAAGCCGCAACCCAACAACGTAACGGGTTTTATCCACACATCCACATATTAAATTAACCACTACTCCACCCGCGAACCCTTGATCCAACGAACATACTTCGCTTGTCAAGTTAGCATCTCATCCATCCACTGATCGTCCTAATTCGTAGCCACTATCTGGCCTCAGTCATCTTCCGGCGACACTCTTGTAAAAACCAACCTGTTTTTACCTATAATAAATTGGAACGTTAGTGTCGTCTATCAATTTTCCTTTAATAGACCAATATGACTAACTCAAAATCGACGATGCTCGAGCTCAAGGGTACCAAAGTTCAAACAATAGAATCGATCCTTTAATAAAAAAACACGATAAACTGCAACGTTAAGACCGATTGTACTCAACTTAAAAATAGAGTTCATGGACATTTAGATTAGCACGAACCATTAAATTTTATTAGAGGTGCATAATATTGTAATTACTTTTGTCGTTTCACCAAATTGCCAAATAAATAAAATATTATCTAATTTCAATGTCTTTGTGTAATTGATAATCTAGAAGAATAATTAAACCAATATAAATTTTATTATAAGACCCAACATAATGGAATAACTCAAATCACACCAGCATACAGGAAGAAATTTTGGTTGCAAAGAAATAGATCGACGCTGTTCACGAAATAAAGCAATGCATTCAAAAGTAATCTAAAAGAAGGTCGCCTCTTGATATAAAATAAGTTAGCCCATGTCATTAATTACATCCTTAATAATTTTTTTAAAAAATATAGATATATACATATATATACACACAATCTCAGCAATGTATATATATCCAATACAACCAAAATACAATCTCAGCAGTGCATCATTTGAATGGTTTCCTTTTTATTTTCCTTCTTGCATTTACACATACACCCCTAAGTAACTTTATTTAACATAAATAAATAAAATTATCAATTAATTATAATTAAGATATTGTTAAATAAGAAAAGTCACACAACACGAATGACCAGTGTGTTGCATCACATTTTAGGAGCATGCAAGTCCATGATATTGCATCATGCCTAGGATATGAATAAGAAATGTTTTAGGACTTAAATTCGAATTATTGCAAGCAACCGATTTCAAGAGCTGTCTAGGACACGTAGGAACAGTTTTCAACGCTGGCAAGCTGCCACTCAGGCAAGTCTCCCTTCGACCATGTCTTATGAACCGAGTTTGTGGGTTGTGGATTGTTTTCAAATCTTTGCATGCAAACAAAAAAGTTGATTTGTAAATAAATTAAAATATGTCAAGTGGATCAAGTAGATCCAATGAGTAATTTTGATGAGATTGGACTAGAAAGGTCTAGTGGTAAAACCATAACCCAGGTAGGGTTGTGGAGATATTTGGTGGGTAGAGGAGTTCAAGGTGTGAACAACCCAGGTAGGGTTGTTGTGTGAGTCAGGACACTTCTACATAGGCTATTAGTTAAGGACATAACCAAACTGGCGTTTACTTCAAAAGCGGCGCAAACCATACTAACCATAGACCTGGAATGGGACGTGCTGAACTAAGTAGCCAATAAGTAGTTGACTCTACCACGGGTGAGAAGGTGACTGCTGCTAGGGGTGAGCAGTCACCCTAAGGTGAGACGTCAAGGGAGGAGTCTCAACCTGTGAGCCTTTGGTGAGGCAAGGTGGAATTAGGCAGAGATCAGAGTACGGTTGGCCAAAGGTTCTATTTCGTTGACTTAGTCGTGCGCCAAAGGTAGTGCATACTTTGGCCAGACATTATAAGCTAAGTGATGCTATGGGCAAAGTAGTACATCTCTGATCAGAGTTAAGATGTGATATCACTCCCAGCTTTCGGGTTTGGAAATGCATCATGTGGGTTTTCCTCTAACACGGGTTATAAGATCCCATGTTGCTCTGCCGTCAGTAGATTTCTAAATTAAAACTTTCCATTTTTCAACAAATAGGTAAAGGATGGTTATTTTGGATAAAGAATTGCTTTGGAGTTATGGCTTGGTGGCCGAAGGTATATAAGTACATGGCTCAGTGGCCAAGAAGATATATATGAGTATATAAATTCATGCATCATATTTCTACGGCTTGCTGAGTACCAAAGTACTTAGCCTTGCTTTGTTGTTGTTTTTCTGACAAGGCATCAATGCTAATTATAATGGAGTAGAGGCTGATATTCATTGTTAAGTGAATGCTGTTGATGTTTCTGATGATGGGCTACAACCACGGGAAAATTGGAGACCATGACTTGTGGAGTCTAAGACCATCAGGAAGGAGTCACTAGAGTTCTATATTTGGATAAGCGAGCGGTGTAGTCTACACTGTAGCCCAACCTAAGGAAGCACTATATATGCTCTATGAATAAGGTACTGTCTACTAAACGGTGAAAGATTATACCGGTGCACGCCGCTGTTTTCCTTAGCTGATCCTAGTGCGCTCTGTTCTGCGACGATCTCTACCGTGTTGGACCTGGTCGGGCAAAGCGGGGGTGTCACAACCTTGACCATCTGGACCTCAACTCTCCTAGCCTAGTACCGGTCTCCTTTGCCTCACCATGACTTAGCTCCGAAGTTCTGCAACCATCACAGATAAGGGAAACACATCACATAGCATTGATTAAAATGATAAACAGTAATCAACTAAGCAATCACACAACTAAGGATCTCACCTTAGCTTATAACCACTTAAGGATGTCCCAACCTCTTAAGAGCCGACCTGGCAAGGTCCTGACCAGTGAAGCCCCGACTATTTAAAAAATCCAATCAGCCAATATCCCCGACCTCTGATCCTAGACTACCCACAGAAACTCAAATTGTTCATTCCAAAACAAACTTAAACTTGAGCACTAAAAGCTTAAAATATAATCAATTACTTATTACACACAAAGATAAATCTCTATATGGTCTTTCAAATCCGAACATTATTGAGCTGTAACAAGATGTATGAATCCACAATCTATCTACAGCTAGCTATTACTCCATGTTTTAGTTGCACGCCTTGTGTTAGCGCCACGAAGGGACAGACTGATTAGATAAGTGCGGTAACACGAGCACGCAGGTCATCAAAAACTCCACTAGAAACTGGCATGCATGCCGCGTGTTGCCCCTTTTTCGTCACTCGATTGTCAATGCTCCCAAAGCAGCAACGGCGCCGGCTCGAATCGGGAGTCGTCGGCCGCGACGTCGTACCAGGACAAATCGTACGTCGACGGTGGTAACGCAAAACTGAACTCGATCAGAACGTCCGGCAAGTCGAAGAGCGCGAGATCTACGCCATAATCATTCGGCATCGCATGCGCTGGTGCCGGCGCCGGCACCTCGGCGTTGCCGGTGTCCTGGGCAGCCGCGGCCGGTGCGCGGTCCATGGCCGCGGCTAGCGCGGCCGCGGCACGCACGTCATCGGGCGCGGCCGTGGCCGGGCGAGGCAGCTCGTGGGAGATCTCCGGGAAGTTGATGTGCGCGGCGGGGCCCTTGATGGCGAGCGCGGCAACGTCGTGCGCGCGCGCGGCCATCTCGGGGGTGTCGAAGGTGCCGAGCCAGATGCGCGACTTCTTGCGGGGCTCCCGGATCTCTGACACCCACTTGCCCCAGCTCCGCATGCGCACGCCGCGGTACGTCGGGTGCTTCAGCTCCCGGCGCGGCCGCTTCCTACCACCGCCGCCGCCTGACTCATTGGAGGACGGCGTCGCGATGGGGGAGCCGGAGCCGGAGCCAGAGCTGCTGCTGCAAGTGGTGCTGGAGTCATTAGACACCGGAGACAGTGCTAGCTCTTCTCCCATGGATGGTGGTCACTGGGCACAGCTCACAGTCTCAAGCTGTCAACACTCAAACTAGTACACATTTGCAACTTGTTACGAGCGAGCGAGCTATATACTCGCAGGGACGACGCAGTGTGAGATGTGCGACGGACTAATATATAATTCCGTGAGTCAAAGTGGAGAGTACAACGGGTATACTTGTTTTGCTTTCCCGAAGAAATGTGATTGTTATGCATGTATGATTAGTCGAAAAATGCAACCTAGAGAGTACATCAATTACGCGCTTTGTGGGATCGATGGTCATGCGTAGACTTACTGTGGCGGCGAGATCCGACAGCCTTACATGGCATGCGTAAACTTACTGTGCGCGCGGCTACCTTCACAGAGCAGAGCTAACAACTAACAGGGTCTAGTATCAATTAACTCGGCTAGCTTGGAAACAACAGATGGACGTCATTGCTCTTCCATAAACCATTCGCCCAGCGAACGAAGGAGATTGACATTAATTCTCATATATAGCCGCGCGCAGGACGTGCTGTTTTACAACCTTGGTGAGACACCCATAACGCTCCAAGACCCGTCGAACGGTCGTCCTCACCAACGCTTGGGCCTTTTCTTGCTCGACCAAAAGGTTGGCATGCATGTGTTCAGCATGTCTCAGCCTGGAATTGTCAGCCATACGTACAGTACAGATTTCTTACCACACCGTTGGGTCTCACAAGTCACAAGTCACAATACCCTAGCGTTTTCATGGTATTCGATATGAGGAGGTCTTGATTAGAAGAGTTAATTAACCACCTCTACCAGCCAATTATGTAGTAAGAAAACTTCGTTGTAACTTCACACACAGAGACAATCCAGTGCTGCATGCCTCACCTTTTGCCACCAGGCATGCAAATAGCAGCATAACCGAGACAAGGAAATGTTCTGATCCCCAGGTAAAAGACAGCACTGATCAGGAAATCAGTGTTCTACATAACAAATCCAATCCCAACGCTTCTTCAGAGTTCAGAGACCCATCGATCGGTTGTAACTAATGCAAGAGGAAACATACTGACAGCATTAACAAGCTAGCTAGCGGCTGTGTATCGTTTCTGCAAGCAAATCGGTTTGCAACTAATGAAGCAACAAGAACCTCTCTGTTGAACTACAACCCACTAAATTCGGCTCGTCCAAGGATTAAAAATGCGCCGAATCTTCCATCCAGAGATCCTGAAGATTTGGATCTTGCTTGCAACAGGTGGGGTTGCAATAGTGCGGCGGAAGCAATACTAAATACGTCCACCTCACACTCTGTAGAGGGTTAGCGTTTCAGGTACTCTCTGAAAGAAAAAAAAAAAAAAACTTGGTTCAATGAGTGCGGGATGGGATCATGGGAGGGCTGAAACAAACGGTGCAATTAAAAGAAAGTAAGCAACATGCAATGTACGTACTAGTTTATCAATTTCCGTGAACTGTAAGTCAGCAGTTTTGGTACTAGCAAATGTAGTACAAGAAGCAGGATCACAGAAACAGACACTGCAGGATTCCCTCACTAATGGCGTACGTGTTTTGAGATACTGTGAAACTGCGGGCGTATCGTAGTTAAGTAGTTAACCAAGCGCTCTTAACACTAGCTGCGCGTCTCTTGCTACATGCATGTAGCCCAGTTCATCGATCAGCGAGCTAGTTGGGGGGAGACGAAAGAAATTAAGTCTAGATCTGCATGCATATGGTGCGCGCGCCTCGTGATTTGCCTGTGAAATACCTCGTCATCCCACCACCGCGTTGTTTAATCCCACCAAACCAAAGAAAAATCGCATCGTTAGACAGACCATAAGCAAGCGCTTTTGCTAAGGCTAGTTGGCGCTGGCTTAATTTACATGAACGCACGCAGAACCAGGATTTGACCTCTAATAATTCTTCTAGGATACGAGTGCTCCCGTCATGTGTTTTGCTTTAACTAAACTAAGACCACCGATTAAGAGTTACTCCATCCGTTCATTTTTAGGGTGTGTGCAATAAGATCAACTCAGTCAGCTCTTAGTTTGTACAGCAGTTTTGATCTATGTAGAAGAATGAGAAAAGGTGAGAGAGAAGAGAGCTGGCTCTTATTTAGTAGTCAGCTTTGCATAGGAGCATAGGTAGATCATTTATGTATAAGAGAGAAGAGATGGTTATTGCATAACATCTAAAGACAATTTTTACAGAAAGTTAGTGTACAAACTGGCTTTTAGCTTACTATTAGCCTGTAGTGGGCTTTACTATTGTACTTGCTCTTATAGGGCATATTTTGACTTTACATAATAATTAATGTTGCGTTGAATTGAGAAAGATATAAGAGAAAATGACTTAAATACCCTCACTTAATTATCTTGAAAGATAAAATATATATTCTTTGAGGATGTGTTGACACCTAAATTTGGCACGTAGCCGATTTAGTAAAAACTAATTCGGTACAATTTGTTTGTCAATGAATGTGTCGGATTGAAGAGTTATGAGCCGATACGATTTTATCTGATTATAACCGATGTTGATCTTAGATGGAAAGTATCAGAGGAAGTTGAAGCCAATACGGGTAAGTTTTAATAGGAAACCATGAAGGATACGATCGGGCCTGATGCTATAAAAGAAGATGGTGGACAACGTCGGCAAACAACAACAGCAAAAACACAATCAACAAAACTCGTTCTATTTTTACTTTACTTTTCATCGATTAGGAGTAATTTTAGCATTGTAATCTCTGTAATTCGTCTTAATCAATAAAGTTGCGCATCGCTGATTATTGATTATGTCGACTTACGCCAATTCATGTTCGCTTTCTCCGATTTTATTGCGTATCGTCTTCTTCGGGAAAAACGACCTTTATCCTCATCTGATGATTTATCGGTTACTAATTATCTAAGTCCGCTTGAACGAGTCGGTCATGCTTAATTCATTGAAGTCCTGTATCGGCTTACTAGCCGATTGATTTATATTTTATTATCTTTCCAATTGCGAGATCAAATCAGCTGGCACGCTTACATCCAAGAATTAAACCTGGTGTTTACGTGTCTTGGTTATGATCAACTCGTCTTCAAGTTTTTGACACCAACAAGGTGGTAAGAAATAAATGCATATGGTTGATAGAGAATAAATATAAGTATAGAACGAAAAGCCTCATTAAGTCTGTATACAAACCTTATATTTGTAAATAATACCATTTAAAAAACAAATCTTATAAAAGTGAACGGTGGGAGTACTAATCAACCGGAAGAACGGAAAGCGTTTCGAAATATATAGTACTCACGGAACCGTCCAAAAAGTAACTACAGTGTGACAGCCATGGCTTAATTACGAGCTGGCCAGTAACAGGGTGGTTAGTACGTCCATGAGTGCCGCGCCACACCACTAGCCCATTTCGCATCCGAGCGTCGAAAGCTACGTTGCCACGGCTGGGCGTACGCGCGCGCGGGCCTATTTAACGATCGAGCGAACGCCAGTGTATACGACACTAGCTACTGATGCAAACGCGACGGTTTTTAATGGAAATCAAAAGAAGCATGCGCTGATGCACGTACGTACGAGCTAGACCAATATATAGACCGATCGGCCGTACCAGAAGCATCCGTTGGGTCGCAATCCATGGTCCTGCGTGCTGGTAGTTGCGGTGCATCATCCTTCAATTCTGGCCTACAACATGTAGGGTTTCGGATCGAAACAAAAGTGACGTGACCGCTTACGTGTCAGCCAGCATCCTTACATGTACAGCCCGCTTTACATCCTGTGCGAGCCGTGCCTTTTACATATGTATGGCCTAGAGGCGTAAAAGCAGATTAAATAAGACTTTACAATTCATGGGCCAAATCATCTTAATTAATTAACTGGCCGGGGCCGGTTACTGTAGCGATTTAAAGGATTTGATAATTGTATCCATGCCGGGGCAACACACGTACCCGGCCGGAAAAAAGAGACACATGCATTGAATATGTGGAGCTCAGCTCAGATCAGACGCATGGCTGCACGCAGCGTCGACATTCCTATGTAGAGCCAGAGCTAGACTGCAAGGTATAGCGGTGGCCAATTAGATTTACTAGGAAAGTCAGCGCGGCTTACGTCGCGCACGCAACCGATTAACAACCGATTAACCGAGGCGGAAAAATAGAATTTTTTTTAGATTTATGGAGGTTTTTTTTTTTTTTTGCGTTTTTCCGAGTATTCTGAACGGCGTTACCGCTGCACTAGGCGGTCCGTTTGGGCGAAGTAACGGCGTGCGATGTCGTTTTATGGTTTCGTTCGGTGTGAGGTGACGTGGCGCGATCTCGGTCGTCGGACGGTCCAGAAACGCGCGTGACATGGCTGCTCCCGTAGCTCTCCAAACCTCCGGAATGTAATAAAGTTATAATTTAGGTGGCCTCACGCGTTGGAAATAATTGGATGGTACAGCAGAGCCAGTGACAAGCCCAAGCAATTTGCGGATTGCAGCGGCTCTAACACGATGGGGGTAATTGATTGCGAGAAATTTTATGATACATTTGCACTAGAAAATATACGATAAACAGGTTTGAAAAACCAGATTTAGATATTAAAAGAGCTATTAATTAAACATGGATACAGCAGCTTATTTTCTGAGATGGGCAAAATCAGACGGGGCCCAGCGATCCCCGGTCGGCATTGGATCGGATGGATCCTCTTCCTACTCCTGCCTTAGGACATTTTCACACGATTTTTAATTGTCTCTGTGCGCTGGCGCGCGGGAAACTGACCAGTGGGCTCCACTCCCCCCGGTTGCCATCCTTCACAGTTCGACCAATCCTTCTTGCGCCATGTGTACGGTCAAACAACATCATATGTACAGAACTCACTAAAATACTTGTGATAGATATTATTGTTCGAGACTCGAGAGTGTATATATCAAATCAGGCCAGTTGAGATACGTCAGCGTAGGTGAAAAGTTCTTGTGATAGATAGGTATGACTTCTTGCTGGCAAGAGCAAGGAGTAGTAGAGCGTACAGGACTACGCTACTGCGGGCAGCCTTTTTGCCTGGGCCCTGTTACTTATCAGGTCATTAATTTGTGACTGAGATGATTAGTTAGTGAAAACCAGGTAACTAACGTCGGGGGTAAGCAGTAGATCACTAGCTTTCTATAACCAGCCTGCCTACACACTTCAGCATAGAATATAATCTGGCTACGTTCTTCGCCTAGTCTAATCTGTTAGAGCATCTCCAGCAAGGGCCCCTAAAATAAGGTCCCTATTTTGGATTTAAGGACTCACTATTTTTGAGGCCTGTTTTGAGCAGAAGTCAAAGAATGATTCCTAAATCTCAGCCCCTATTTTACTTTTTCTCCTATTTTAACATATCCGCTATGTATAATCTTCATTTGACACCACTAAAATTCAATAAAAAATATTTGTAATACATAAAACATAAGCATATTAACATTTATAATTTAAAAACATGATATTTCAAATTTAAATTTAAAAATTTTAAAACATGATAAAATTTTCGAAGCCTCTCATGTATTTCCCTATCTTCAATAATAGGGGTTGTACTCGTGTCCCTGGGAATTGGGGCTGAAGAGGCAAATTTAGGGGCCTCCTAATTTTAGGGGCTTGAGTTGGGGCCCCCTGGGAATTGGGGCTGAAGAGGCAAATTTAGGGGCCCTTAATTTTAGGGGCTTGAGTTGGGGCTTTACTGGATCTGTTTTTTTACTACACTCCCTATTTTAAGGTTTAGGGGCTGGTTTAGGGGCTCTGCTGGAGATGCTCTTACTCCATACGGTACTTAGTACATGCATCTTCACTCAAGACTCCTGCCCATTTCCTTTTGTAACACAGGATGATGGCGATGACGACGACTTGATGAGGAGCGCTGCAAAAGCAAACGGAAAAGCAATTAATCAAAGGATCTCAGTTTCTCGTACGATCAAAACACACATCCGTACGATTAACCCACCTCGAATTCAAGGGGGGTGCATTGATCTGAAAGCAAATTCAATAGCCCAGAATTTAGATGATGGTTGCTAAAGAAAATATCCGGATGAAACTTATCAAAAACCCGTCTCTTAAATAGACACAAAAGAACATAAACGTGTAAACCGTTTTGGATTGCGAGACGAGACCGAAAGCTTATCGATTATATATGTATTGCACACACTTGTGAAAACTTACAGTACACACTACCGTGAAAAGAAAACAAGCACACGACTCGAGCATATATATACCGTCCCTCCCAAAATCTTCGCCAAATCAAACCTACCAATTAATATATCATTAACGAACCGATTAAATGTCTAGCTAGCTAGCTAGTTCTTGAAGCTAATCCACTGGTCCACCTCTCCCTAAAACGACTTGCCATCCGGAGATCACATCGATCGGTCACCACAAAGCGGGCGTGGCCGTGCCCTGCAATGTGTTCGCTCCTCTGCACGCGAAGCAAAGCACAAAGCGGACAAGAAGTGCATGCCCCATGGTGATCGGCCGTCTGTTGCGGCCGACCAATGGCCGGTGACTGACGGCTAGTCCGGCTGCACTGGCGCGGAAGCGTCAGTCCAGCACTCCTCGGCCCATAGGAGCGGCTCGTGCAGCGCGACCGCGTCGCCAACGTCGTACTCGTCGGCCGCAGCCGCCGTCGTCCAGATAGGTGAGCACCAGAGCCCGTCCCTCAGGTCCAGCAGAAGGTCGGGCAGGTCGAACAGCGCGTTCTCCTGCTCGCCGCTCCCCGCACTGGCACCCGACGTCGACGTCTCCATCGTCTTGGCGACAGAGGAGGAAGACTCGCATTGGTCGGCACCGGCGGCGGCGGCCATGGTGGCCGCCGCCTGGATGTCGGCGGGGGTGGCGGAGGCCGGGCGGGGCAGCGCGTGGGCGAGGTGCGGGAAGTTGAGGAGCGCGGCCCGGCCCTTGATGGCGAGCGCGGCCACGTCGTGGGCGCGCGCGGCCATCTCGGCGGTGGGGAACGTGCCGAGCCAGATGCGCGACTTCTTGCGCGGCTCCCGGATCTCCGACACCCACTTGCCCCAGCTCCGCCGCCGCACGCCGCGGTAGGACGGGTGCCTGCCGGCAGTCTCCATCTTCCGGCTCGCCGTACGCTCGTCGACGGCAGTGCAGCTGCTGCTCTCCTCGCCCAGGGCGCCGTCGGTGGCCTCCGCCGGTGCTTGCTGGCTGCTGGGAGCAGGAGAGGTGGTGGTCCTCTTGCGCTTCAGGTGCTTGGGCTTCGAGTTCTTGGACAGCTCTTGTGCTACATTGATGACGCACGAGCCGGAGTCGTCGTCGTCGGAGGAGGACGTGGTGGGTGCATGGATCGCGTCAGCTTCCATGGCTCTCTGCACGGAATATCGGTGGAGGTGCTCGAAGCAGGAGTGCCTCCCGGTATAGATATAGTGGGGAGCTGATGGAAATGAGATGCTCGTAACGTCAGAGGAACCATGCCCGAGCTGATGTGTTGCTACTTGCTAGACGCTACCACTAGCAGTCAGGTCAGGTGGACCAAAAAAAAAAGATGATGCCCTAGTTAGCAGCTCCTGAACTAACAAATATGTGAGAAATCCTGCGAATACTTAGATATTTGCAAGTTGGTGTCACCCCTAACAAATGGATGCCATGTATTGGCTAGGTTTATAATCAAATGGTAATCGTCCGGAACTCCTAATTCTCTACTCCAGCTGTATGAGAGACCATTGGTCGGACTGCGGCCAAATCACTCTTTCTTTTCTTTTGTAATTGTGGCCGAACGAGTATGAAAAGGGTAATTGTCCATAGAAAAGTTACACCTCAACAACCAGCCGTTAAGTTGATGTCACAAGACAAAGACTACTTCAATTCGACCGCTTTATTCAAGCCTCCTGCAGGCGTTTATCTATTTATTTATTTTTTCTGATCTGCGACAATTGTTTCTTTTTTTCTGATGGCGTTTATTGTTTCGTGCGCCCACTTGTGCTTGTGCAAGTGCGTAAGGATCCGGGAGCGTGGACGCATCGGTTCAGAAGATCCAGAAGGTACAGCCTATAACAGTGGAGCGTCTGGCAACTGTATCCATTTCAACGGTCGTAAAATTCTTACGCGAACCTCCGCAGCAAGATGCCACAACATGTTCCCGTGTCATACTCATGCCCCTGACGGCTTGGCACTCTGAAATCTGACCTACTTGGCGATCCGGAGTTCCTGAGCAGCTACTGGCTGTCACACCATCAAAGACAAGATATACGTAACACAAATACCCGATTCAGCCGACTAGTCTCAGTATCACCTCAAACTATTTTCAGGAATTACAGGGGGGATGGTCACTATGGATTCCTATAGTACTATTCAGGGTGTTGATTGGTTAATTCCTGTGATGTCTACTTGCCGGGCTACCCACCTAAACCTCGTAAGAAGGTAAGAAGATAACACGAGAAATAGTTGAGGATCCAACTCTATCTCAAGAGAAAAAGGCAGTACAGCACAGCACAGCTGGCTGTAAAAATCTAAAAGGCCAAGAAAGCCGTCGAATCATCATGACTAACGTCGCGGTAAATCTTGGACAACATAAAAAAAAAAAATAGCACACAATGCATCAGCTATTTTAGACGGGTACAGCAAAAAAAAAAAAAAAAAAAGAACAATCCAATTAAGTCAACTACTGCAGACTGGACGTGGCACCAGACGCGCTTAATGAATCGTGTAATCTGAATGGCCGACCTGTTCTTACTGCTGGGCACATTGTACCCTTGGTGCAGCATCCTCCTCATCGTCTTCGTCATACGCTTGCTGCCGCCTTTGCTGCTGCCTGCGCCTCATCTCCTCTTCTATGTTGACATCGTGCATGGTGGTCTCCTCACACTGATCCAGCTCTATGTCCAACAATTGGCTCCCCGGTCTTGGTGGCAGAACCTTCTCCAGTGATCGGCATTGGCCAGAGGTGAGCACACCAGGCTCAGGAAACTCGACATTGAATTCAACAAACAGACGGCCTTTCATGAAAGGGCGGCCATGCTGAGGCATGCCCTCATCATTAATGGCCTTGTGTTGACCTATTAAAAAAAACATTGTATCAATATGTTCAGAACAGAGATCAATTGAATCGATAGGATGGTAGAACTGAAGGCAAATAGCAATGAGGAAAGGGGGGAGGAAAGAAAAACATATCCATATCCACAAGAGGAAATCGTACCAGGTTTTATAACCTCCCCAGGATTAGATTTGATTAGAAGCTGCCGACCATCGAGATGGGTAAGAACAAATTGGAAGCAACACAAAGCCTCAGTTAGAGAGATTGTATGCTCAATAAACAGGTCATCGAACTTCCTCCTAAATTTTGGGTGGTCCTTGAGTTGCAAGACAAAAACTATGTCTCCTGTCACTGTATCAGGCTGCAAAGGCATGGATTGGCATGTTAGATGGATTTCATGCTAGATGGATACTTCCAGATATTATGTGTGCACACGCATGCAAGCGTGGAGTGCTTATGCAAATGCAGACATGTGTGCGCTTGATGCTTGTGGTAAAGAGAGACTCACAGCTTCATCAGCTTCACCCTGAAAGACAATCTTTTGGCCATGTTGCATTCCTTTCTCTACATGGACCTCCAAGACCTTCTTCTCCTGGACTACTTTGTTACCTCTACAGCTTGGGCATCTATCCTTGTCACTTATCATCTCACCTGAACAAATGCAAATCATAAGGTAAACTCAACGGAAAGATACTTTTGTAGGAAGATACAACAGCTGCATACCTGATCCTCTGCATTCAGGGCAAACAGTGTTCATCTGTTGGATCATGCCAAGTCCTATCTGTCTTGTTATTCTCCTCATTCCTGCACCACGACAACCAGGGCAAGTACCTGTTGCCCCACTCTTGGATCCTTTTCTGAATGTGTAAAAACAAACAGGAAACAGTGAAATCCCTACAACTAAAACAGAAAAGAAGTGCAGAAAATTGGATCCTGTTACTGAGCAGCAGCTACAAGTACATCAGTCAAAATTGCAATTTTCATTGGCGCAGAGCATCCAAAACAAATGGAATATGCATCGATTGCACGGGGCAAACTCCAACCTTGTACCTCATGCAAAGATGAAACGCAGCAGTAGGACCATTACATATAATGAGGATGAAACAAAACATAAATAACATGGCCAAAAGTACTTCCAGGCATTAACTGTTCGACATGGGCAAACAACAAGTTTTCAGTGCCTGTGTTAGATCATCTCCAAGAAAGAGCCCTAAAAATGAGTCTTAAACTTTAATTTAGGACCCCAACTAATTAGATTTAGGGCTCCAACGAAATATTCACTCCAGCAATTAGGCCCTAAAACCCAACAAAGATAGGGCTCAATCACAGAGTTGCTAAATATAGCTACTCTCCTAGGGGCCCTAAAACAATTTGCTAAATTTTAACAATTTAGGGTCCTTGCTGGAGTTAATCTTTTCCCCAAAAGCCCTATAATTCAAGTTAGGACCATATTTAGGGCCCCTCTTGGAGATGCTCTTAGTTGCAATATTAGATTATAAAGTTTAGGATCAGACTGCTCAAATGTTGTTGATATCCTCAAAAGATGGTATGAACGATCTATACCTCTGAGTATATAAACTAGGGTACAGTAGTAGATAGGTAGCTCAGGTAGTAATCATCTAGTTTTATTCATGACAGACTAGCTACCTCTGCTCTTCTGTCACAATTGAGCTCTTCTATATACTCCCTCTGTTTCATTACATTACCAAGTCCAATTTTTTGGGAATAGTCATTCCAAAATATATAACCATGCATAAAATCAAGGATCAATTGCAATTTTCCTACCCCCTACTTCTACTTTTAAGAGGGAACACAATTGAGTAGTGAGAGCATTTCATATACTAAGGGTAGATACGTGGAGCACTTCTTAGTCATTACTCTTTTTTATTTATAATTGCTTGGTCTATGTACATAAGATGGTTTGACTAACATTGTGAAAACGGAGAGAATAGCTGATTACCTACCCTTCTTGAGTGTAAAGCATGCAGGACCAAATCAAGGAACAGGGAAGCAACTGACAGGCTCTAAGGTCGAAGAGGAATTGGTTGAAAGACTTACACTAAGTCCACCTAATCCTATGAGTCAGAACCAACAAGGCAACTTCTATCAGCAACCACAGCTCATCAAAAGCAGGTGTGCAGTAACACATAAGCACATAACATCTTTTTAGCAAAACAAACCTGTTTCGGTCTTGATGTAACACAAAGCCATATGTTGCAACACATAAAACACAGCATGCATGCTAATGTACCTATTGCACAACCACTTTTTCTGAAAACTGGTATCCATAGTGCCTCAATATTTGATAAAAACAAACTGTTTTAAAGGAAGAGGATCCAGCATGGCTGTTTGATACTCAAAAGAGATTAAAAAGATGTGCATACAAACTTTATGTTTGTAGCTAAAGAAATTAACACCAAATAACTCTGTACAGTTGGTTATCACAGTCATTCTTATACAAGCGCTGCTACAAAATATATTCCAAATTTGAACGTAATAACAATTCTTTAAGAAGGAAAGACAATGTACCAATTGAGACCATGCAAAAGCTTACCCCTTGCACTTTGCACAAAGAGCATTACGTGATAAAGAGAGTTTTTTGGTGGAACCATTGTACAGGTCTTCTAAAGAAACCTTCATAGTATGAACCACGTCTTCACCACGCTTTTGTCTGTGTCCTCTTGAGCTACCCGCTTTTAAACATAAAACCATATGTAAGTACATCAGTCTTCCATTCTCAAAAAGAAGGGTAAAAGAACAAAGCGCGAACAACTTCATATCATAATTCCATTACCTTCAAAGCCGCTGCATCCCCCAAAAAGTTGCTCAAATATATCAAACGGACTGTGGAAATCACTGCTGCTGCCTCCGTTCATTCCTTCTTTGAGTGCATCTTCCCCATATTGGTCATAGATTTCCCTCTTTTCAGGGTCGTTAAGAACCTCGTAAGCTTGCGCCAATTCTTTAAACTGTTCAATTAAAAAAAAAGAAATTATCAATGAAAACCATCTATCAATTGCAAAACTAGCCATATACAGAACAGTTTGACACCACACCTTCTCAGGGTCTCCACCCTTATCGGGGTGGTTTTTTATGGCGGCTTTCCGGTATGCTTTCTTCAGCTCATCCTGGGTTGCAGTCTTGGATACACCAAGCACCTCGTAGTACTTGGTGTTATTGCTCTTCCTTGGCATGCGTCCAAACATGGCTGATAAAAATCATCAAGTGATAAGGTACTAGTAAACATCCCTATCCCTAGAACTAAGAAAACGTAATAACTTTCAGAACTCGAACGATAAAAGAAACATATTATATTCCACAAACTAAAAGGTGCCCAATCCATTATTAACAAAATCGTAAAAATATACACTTCCAGTCTTAACCAGACTGTTCTTCGAAAAAGAAAATGAGCCGTAAATTTCACAGGCGCCATTTTAAATTCAAACAAGTAAAATAGCCACAGTTTTCCCGGCCATCAAGATTGTAAGATATGTCAAAAGAAAAAGAAAAATTGCAAGAATTGATTTTTGCATTTTTAGGTGTCAAAATAAACAAAACCCATCCTAATGGATCTGTGTGGTAAGGAAAACGGGCTATCTTTTTCGCTAAACAACCACGAATCTAACACCCTCGCCAGTCGCCACTCCTCGAATCCACGGGAACAAGCACATCGAACAACCAGCCAACGAACAGATCAACCAAAAAGCAGTATTTTTCTTCGGAGAAAACACATCCACGATCTCAGAGGACACTCGGAAGGGATTAAGTGCGAAAAAGGCTTGGAGGTTTCACGGTGGATCCATACCTGATCGGCGGCGCCTAGGGTTTGGAGGACTCGACGGGGAAGAAGGTGAACGAGAGGAAAACGCGCTGGGGAGAGGGGAAACTCACGACTCCGGGCGTTTCGCTTTATATGATTCGCTGGTGATTCCTGCAGGAATCTTGGTCTGGTCAACAGATTGTGTGCTATACTGCTACGGAGAGCACGGAGTCGGGTGGTTCGGCGGCTTCGGCTCTCTCCCAGAGCACGTATGATATAGAACGGTTTGTTGCCTATAATATATTTTCATGTTATCTATAGAAAATTTAAAAAATAATTTATACAATAAGTTATCTATAATAATCTCTCATACAACTAATAGATTGTCTATACAATAGTGCAAACAGTCTAAAACCATCAATAAAATTGTCTATTCACAAAAGGATGATAACTCTCTCTCTCTCCTCTTTCTCTCTTCTACCTCATCAAAAATCTTATGTGATCTTTTATAGAATTGTACATGCTCTTAGCGTGCTCTAGTCCACATGTCAGCTATCTATTGGTTCCCAAATTTCCAACGGGTCGTGCATTTTCTCGGTGAAAAAGAGGCGCTACAGCCCCATGATTCCCCTTCGGAGTTAACCAAAAGCAACAGGGTGCGGAGATATAATCGAATTTAATATCTTGGTCGATCATGTTATAATATAGATAAAATTTCAGTTTAAGATTCGAATAGTTCTATCTATTGGTGAGCGAATTCGAATCTATTTCTTGTTGATTTTGCTATATATTGGATATCCGCTTGTACATAGAGAATTGAATCTAATAAAGAGAGAACTTTGCCCTTTACTTTTGTGTGTGATTCCTGTTATTATTCGGGTGATTTTATTGGCATGCCATTGATTGGTGTGGATGAATGACTACGTTTTACAACACGTTATCAGCACAAAACTCTACAAGGCTGAAGCCCTATATCAATCTACATGCAACGTATTTTGTTCTATATTCTTCGCAAGTAGATCAATCTTGTTTTCTTCATACTAATCACAAATTGATCTATCGTTGAATTGCATGCTGGTTATATGAGAGATCGATCTCAATAACACAAAGCACGACATTGCAACAAACACACGATGTTCTACCGAGGTCGATCGTGGTCGTTTGCCTGCATCAATCTACACGGCATCGAACCCATGCAACTACACGTGAATAAATATGCTACAAGCCCTACGTAATTTTGAGCTACATACAGCAACCACATCTGGATAATTATTTTTAATCCAGCAGATTGATTCTCCTAATGGCTAATGTTCATCGAATAATTATTGTTCAAAAGCAAATGTGAAAAAAAAAGATTAAAAAAATCGTCAGGTGCCTCACGCCTGTCGGTGCACCACCGCGACCGACCGTGCCCGCCCATTGCCGCACAATCGGTGTGACCTACGCCCGAACCGCCCTCCGCGCTACTACCGACGGAACCCTGTCAGCCCGCCGCGTAGCGCTCTCGGTCGAGCCGCCGCCCTCGCATTGCCCTCGGCCGGGTCACTCTCGCCGTCCTCGGTCGCGTCGCCGCTTATGCGATGCCCTTGGCCGCTCCGCACACCCTCACCGGCGCGACGGCACGCCGCACAATGCGCCCACTCGCACAGCACCCACACCAGCCGCATCGTCTTCCACATCGTTGGAAGTTGTGCCCGTCGTCGCGCCGCCCGCACCAGCCGATGAACGTGCGCGGCGGTCACTCTTTCGGATTCCAGTTTCCACGCTCACCGGTGAACGCGCACGGTGGTGGTTGCACTCCGCCTTGCTGTTTTGCGCGCTCGTCGAAAGCCGCGCTTGAGTCGCTTCGACTTCCACGCATCGGTAGCCACAGCTGAGCTCCACTCCTTCGGTCTCCACGCGAGACAATGGCAATTTGCCAATGGCCCTCGCGGTGTTGATAGTGCCTACGACGGTGACTATTTTCCTGTGGAGGAAGCAAATGGCGGCTAGGGTTTGGAAACCCTAACCGTCGCGCTTTAGGCAGCCATATGGGCCTTGTGGTCCCAAATGGACCGTGCGACTTATTGGGTTGAGTAGACCAGTGACCTTTCTTTTCTAAATAAAATCGTAAATTTAATTTAACAGTGAATTTACATTTTTACCCTTAGATTTTCTAGTATTTAGAAAAAATATTAATAAATTCCAAAAAATATTGTTAAATACTAGAAATTAGATTTCTCGATATATGGACTTCCTTAAAATTTGGTAAATTTGGTATTTAGCACATACTAAAAGTTTCATACCCTGGGTTTATATTTATAGCATTATGCCATGTTTAATATGCACTGAAATTTAATTTTCTGTCATCAAGTAATTCTGAAAATTACTTGGTAAAAAACCAAAATTACATAAACTGCTAGAAAATTTTTAGAAAATTCTACTCCCTCCGTCCAGCAAAGATGGACATGTTACGGTTTTCATTTTTTCCAGTATTGATTGACGCATAAGGAAGCATTCCCTCGTTTCTCTCGCTGCATTAAAAAAGTTTGCGGCTGTATTGAATGGAATACGCGCGGCGCGGCCGTCTCTTCGTATACATGCATGCATGCAACCGGCTAGTTTCTCTAGCTCATGCAGCACATTCTTATACTCCCTCCACCATTCTTAGCGAGTGCCTCTCTGCATGCAGCGCAGTCTTATACTCCCTCCACCATTCTTCCCAGCCGACGGCGAGATCGAGCAAGCACGATCACTGATGGCCGACGGGCTCATCCGCTTCTTGAACTGGGCACCGGACTCCGGCGACGAAGCAGTTGACGATGAAGCTAACAGCGAGATCGATCAAGCAGGCGGCAAAGAAGCTGACGGTGAGCAAGCGGACGTCGATCAAGTGGACGACGATGAAGTGCTCGCCGTGTCCGACAGTGAGCTAGGGGGCGGCGAAGAAGATATGCTGGACTCGAACGATGTCCAGTACGTACTCGACACCTCCGTCGGTGAGACAGAAGTAGAGGATTCCTTGGCTGGCGAGACTGATGTTGTAGCTGTTGCGGATGAAGCGATCGACATCGTGCAATCGCTTGTGCGCCTAGCCTCTACCGAGGAGTGCACGTATGAGTCTGACAAGCAAGTAGCAGAGGTCACCAAGTACATGTTGCCTGTGCTTGTTCCTCGGTTGTATGGAGACCACGATGGTGATGTTCGTGATGCTGCCGTGACACTACTTGCAATCACATGGATAATTGATTGCAAAATTTGGTAAAGTTTGTTTTCATTAGTGCAAACTTTGTTTTCTCGATGTAGTGAAAATATGTAGCACTGGTTTCATGCATTATTTGCAATAGCAAAATATCCTCAAATATTCTAAAGTTCATGACAAACAGATGGTAACCTAACCGACAAATTGCAATGCTTCATTGTAAAGCTCTATAGGACACTGCAAACTAGTTGGAAGATCACCCTGCATCTCCAATGTTTGCTTCTTCATGTGTGGGATGTTGTAGTGCTGCCCTCCATTATGTTTCATGATCTCCAGCATGCACGCCTGTTGCGTTAGAAAGATACGGTTGGCCCTTTCAACCGGGTACTGCTCAAAAGCTTGAGTAACCTTTGCCACAATTTCATCGATATTTGTTGGAGTTCCCTTCTCAAACAATGCTTGGATTGCAGCAAAAAAACCAAGATCCAACACATTTAGATCAGGTGAGTTTGGGGGTTGGCATGTTAGTTGTATGTCCCAACCATCTGCTTGGGCAGCTTGGATAAAATATGGGTCATCAACGGCAATGTGTGTCCTGGCGTTGTCCTGCTGGATGAAGATGGGCATCCCTCTTTCTTGGGCTGGCCACTTCGCCTTGATAGCGGGCAAGACTTTGCCCATAAGGAATTGTCGGCTAGTTTCCTTGGTAACCGATGTCATTGCCTTAGTTATCCAGGTACCTATATGCAAACAAGATTAGTGTATGTGCCATAATTCAATTAATTAAAAAATGTAAATTCTTTTTATGCATATCGTACCTCTATCCCTATTTGCGCTCCTTCTCTTGGCTGGCTCAACATATGTGAAGGGAAATATGCCAATTTTACCATCAAAAATACAGATATGATGCTCGTCAAATCTGGGTCGAGTAACCACAGCAAGGAACATCACCTTTTCTATAAAATTTTTGCTTTTAACCTCCCTTTCTGGTCTTGGTTCCTCGAGGTGCAAATAATATTTTTGGTTTCGCCTTGTTCTATAGAACCACTTTTCATCAATGTATACAATGTTATATATTGATTTGAAAGTAGGAGCATTCGGTATAGTATGTGGTTCTAGCATCGACAGGCAGTACCGCACACGACCGATCTTATTTTCATCGGTCAAGCTAAATTTCAAGTCATTGGTGTGCCGACGAAATTTACCTTCCTTTAAACGGTTATGAAGTGTGCTCTTCTTCACACTTAGTGCTTCAGCAAGATCTCGGAGGGTTGTGCGCTCCCTCAAAGGCACATTTTTTATTGCTTCCAAGTTTATTTCTACTCTTTTGCGACCAACGCTGTTAATCAACTTGTTAACAACACCATCTATCCCTCCCTTTTCTTGCCCATTTTGCCACACCCGCTGCACAAGCCTTTGAGGCACATCATATTTCAGTGCAACATGTTTAGAAACTCCTCGGCGGAGCACAGGTGGATCTGTTCTCGCCAGCAGCTCCATATATATGGCGATCTTTAGTTCATCATAGTAGTACCTCCGCTTTCTGACGTTAGAACCTTTAAAAGACAAAGCAAGATGCAAGGATAAATCACATACCAGTAATTACTGTACTAAAACAGGAAACAAACAGATGCAATGACAGTAAAATCGCTAGAAAAATTTACATATATAAGGAGATCAAGGAGTACCTAAGTTCAGATGAGTTCCATGGCCAGCATCATGCATTTGATCCTCCAATCCTTCCTCCACCTGCTCATCACCAGCGCTCACTTCTGCCTCCACACCACCGTCACCTTCATCTCCGGCTGTAGCACCAGTGCTAACTTCGTCGCCATCATCCCACAGCATGTGGTAATCAAGCTCATGAGCAGTACCTTCCCAATCATCAATATCATTCCAATCAATAGCCTCGTTTAAGTCCCAATTGGGTGGCTCAAGATTGAGGTCCAAATCAAAGGCAGCCATGGATAGGTAGAGAGAGGCGGGGACAAGCTATACAGGTTCAGGGTGATATATAGTGCCATGGCACTGCCGCTCAAGTTCTAATTTTGGGCAAGGTTGGCGCAATAGTTTGATGAATTTGGAGATCATTTTGGCGCAATAGTTTTGGCAAGGTTGTCAGCTTGTTTGGCGCGATAGAATTTGCTTCTTCAATTTGCATGCATGCAGTTTCACACAGGCGTGGTTGCTATTAGCAACAACCTGCATGCATGCAGTACTCAGCGGCGAGAATTTTGCTTCTTCAATCTACATGCATGCAATTTGATAGCGCGGCAAACAAACCAGGATCACGGATTGGGTCGTCGCATGCCACGCAAGCGCTCATGCAAATCAACTCAATTAGCGGTGAGCGCGCGACGCGGTGATGGCGGCCGAAAACGAGGCGACGCTACGGTCAACTCGACGCAGATTAAATGGTTTACGCTAGTATTTACTTCCTGCCTTGGTCTTGATGCTAAGCCAAATGCGTCGATCTTTTCTGGACGGAGGGAGTAGTTAGCATGTTGGAAGCCTTGTGTCTTTGGATTTATTTTCTTAGCATTATTTCATGTTTAAATTATCTAGGGATTTATATTTTATGTTATTCAGTAATTCTTAAAATTACTTGATAATTAACAGAAAATTATGACAAATGCTAAGAAAATTCTGAAAGAATTTAGATAATTATATGCTGAATAGATATAGACTAAGCTTTATTGATTGAAGAGTGAGCATGAAATATAATAATTTTACTTGTAGTAAAGTCATTTTGCATAAATAGAAATAGGATATGTTGGACATCGCATTGAGGGAATATGTCGTGCTTGCCCTGAATGACAGCAATTATCTTACCTAGGTAATAAATAATAAGATTAATATGATAGCTCAACTTTTTAGAGCTACTTCTTCCCAGCCTGAAGCTGGTACCCCTACTCTTCCCGAAGTTGCCATATGTATGGTCTTACATTTCCTGAGACACCATTTTCATACGGACCTAAAGGTTGCATATTTTATGGAAGAAAACCAGTTAGTACTTTTGAATTCACTGAAAGAAAATATATAACTAGCAAATATCCGTCCTGTTGCAAGAAGCACAACACGAATGGACCCTCCCACAGTTTCAGGATTGTAAAGGATGTGGCATCATACAACTTTGACATGCACATGCTTGTCACTGAATTAACATTCTGTAGCTAGAAAGTTACTAGTGCTAAAATGATCGACAAGATATTATGCACCTTCCACCCTAATATAAGGATATTGTTGTAATAGTATCATCATGCTAAGTATCAGAAGTACTCCGAACTTACATGTACTTTGCTAGAAGCAGAAAAACGTAATGAACTGCTGGTGAAGAATCATCACACTTCCTAATGGGAGTAATCCAATGCCCGAAGCACATGCAAATGCTCAGTAGGATAGCAATAACCATGGCCGTAGAAAGGGCCAAAATGAGTAAAGGGGATGAATGGAAAAATGGCATATTAGATAAGGGAAGAGACAATCCATAGTGAAAAAGTAAAGGTAAAGGGCTAGGGGGCTTCCAGAAGCAAAACTCAGCTAACAAAGCTGTAAACCCCTGCATAACCCTGTTTTAGGTATGGATACACTAACCATTGGTTGTGCAACTATCGCATCTCGGAGTATCTGGTAGACATTTACATGAAATCCACTGAAAAATCGATAAGACCTAGGGAAACAATATTGAGCCATACTTTACTGTTCAACTTGTTGTTGACATGGACGCTGAGAAGTGTGATGATATGGTTATTGAAATTATTGAGTTCGAGGAGCCCTAAGAGGACACATACAACTTATATGGAGATCTGGATTAGTCTTCTAAGTATTCCTTCAATTTGCTAGTCGGTGTAATATATTCCTTATAAGACTTCTCATCAGTTTAGCCCTAATTCCTGAATGAATACTTGGTCTATACTTCTGTTGAACAATTATCATTTAAAATTGAATAAATACATATTTCCTAGATATTTGATTAATTGTGCTATGTTTGTTCTATATTCTATAATTTGTTCCTGATACAACAATTGTCTGGTTATTAAATCCTACTTCTAATATAAAACAAAGTATAATCAAATGACAGAGGAAAAAATCTGTCTAGCAGACAGTTATACCACGCGAAGTGAATTAAAAATATTATGACTATCACCAGAAGCAATGCTTCATAGTTGGCACTGGAAGAATGTCATATTATACCCTGAGTCCAGTCGTACTCTTTTAAATTTTAAAGACATTGGTCTGAATGGTTTCTATATGCATACAGAGAAAGATGATGATACAGAATACCTACTCATGACTAAGTTTAATGGGTGTAATAAATGTGTGGTTGAAAAACTTCCTCCGGGTTATACTCTGCACATATAAAACCTAAACTTTATATTGCGATGAAAATCCAGAAATATTTAAGATCTAGCAGATTGACTGGGTTATCCTAAGTTGAATATTATGAGAAGAATAATTAATAATTCTACTGGACATAGCATAAATACTTTCCTAGACTTGAAGATTTCTTATGCCCTGTTCGTGCTGTGGGAAGGCTCATAGTTACATCTTCTTACCTAAAGGTTAGGGAAGAACAACTGAATTTCTTGGAGAAAATTCAAGGTGGTATCAGTGGACCCATTTAACCCCTGTCGGCCCTTTTAGATATTTTATAGTATTGATAAATGCTTCTATTAAAAATTCAAGGTGGTCTTGACCAAGAAACAGCCGCCTTTGCTTGGTGGGTTGGGAATAATTTTTTCTTTTCAACATAAAATTTTTCGATCCGATAAAAATAAAATTAGTACTATATGAGTCAAATCTATTGTAAACATTAGATGAAATAATGGTTTAACCAAACTTTAACAAATAAATAATACAATATATTTTGAAATCCGTTTGTGAGAAAGCGTGAAAAGAGCCGAGAGACTTAAATTTTGGGATTCAACAATCGTAATTGTATGAATTGTACTGTAACATCCTCGTTTTGGCTTTCTGGAGAAAAACCTAATTAAAATAAAGTAAATTCAAAAGTTGGAGTTTCTTTGGTGTTTATATTAACCTGGCATCCATTCCCCTTCGAAATCGGGAATTAATTCCCTCCCGGGCGAAAAATCGGATTTTCCAGTACCGCCGGTACCCGAAAATTCACCCGAGTCCAAAAGCGCTCCAAAAATCTCCAAACCACTTCTAAAATGTTCCAAATATTCCGAAATGATTTTAGGAATCATTTCCCGGATTTTTGGACAACCGTTCCTATTTTATCTCGCGCGGCTTTTGTTTAATGCCTGCGATCCGCGCCCGTATATTCAATTCCACAAAAATCATCCAAATTCAACCAAACCACTTCCATTGAGTTCCAAATATTCTAAAATGGCTCTAGGAATTTTTCCGGAATTTTTAGGCCATTTTTCCTTATTTTTCCCTAGGGTGGAACATTTGCGTAAAGGAGGACCAATGAGGAGGTGCCACGTGTCATGCACTATTCATCATCCTCAACCTCTAGCCATGGCATGAACTTTGGAGCTTCAAAGTCAACGAAAATGGAGATGCTCTCTTTAATCACTCATAACTCCCTCCACGCAACTCCAAATCAATCACCGCCGGATCCGTTGGGATCACAACGGACTCCTCTTCCTATCCATGGAGTTGTTGCACCCGAAATCGCGTTGGTTTTTGAGCGGTTGCTAGAAACCCGAAATCCACTCTTTTGGAGATTGCGCGGCCGTTCCTAGTCCGTTCCGCGTGATTCCACCTCTCATCTCTCCGTATAAGAGTCCTCTTTCCGTTAGTATAACCCTTCTTTAGTCTCTCAAACCCAATCGGCCGCAAGATCAAGAAAACCGACGAGCTCTCGTGTTCTTCGCGTTCTTCGTGTTCTTGCTCATATCTTCCACTCCGGTGGATCTTTCTTCCTCCCGTTCGTTTCCATGTGTTAGTATGGATGTCTAGTCTCTAATCCATCCATCAATTTCAGGGTTCATCAAGTTTCCTCGACGAATTTCGCGTTTTGCTCGTTTCGGCCGAACCCGTGTTTTTCGTCGAATTCATCCGTTCCGTTGAGTTTCAATCCAATTCCTTCCTCCTAGATGTTGCTAAGGAGGTCCTCTAGAGGTTCTAGCTTTTTGTTTGGATCGAATCCATGCAAAATTGGGAGAAAAATCAAGTTTTGGAAAAACTTGTGTTCTTTTTTTTGTTTTTTTGGCTTGCTCTGTTCTTGGAGTGGAGCTCCTGTGCAGTGGGCCATGCTTGCCATGCCCTTCCTTGCCCGTCTGTGGCAGCGTCATGCCAGCCGCCTGCCTCGCTGGCCGTGGCCTTATGCCGGCGACCGCCATGCCCGCCGCCCCACTCCGTGGCCACGGCCACCCTCCCTTCCCTCTCTCTCTCCCTCAAGCTCTCTCTCTCCTCCATGGATGGCCTAAGCAAGCTTCGAGAGGAAGCCATCTCCTCTTCCTCTCTCTCTATGACGTGTGGGTCCCACTGTCATACACCCATTGATCAAAGTCAAAGTCAGCCGGTCAAACTTTGACCCAGTCAAACCCGAGAGGAATATTCCCGGAATATTCCCGGTTTTCGATTTATTCGATATTCAAACTTCGGAAGCTCATAACTTTCTCATCCGAACTCCGTTTGACCTCATTCAAATTTCTAAATTCATCATAAATCAAGACCTTCCTGCCAGTACTAATTTTATAATTTTTGGATTTTATTTATTTTCTGTTATTTATTTGTTGCCTCGTTTTGCGTGTAGTCGACGATCCCGCCGACTTAGCCGTCGAGCCTTCCGAGTTAGACACCGCCGCCAAGAATCAAGGCAAGTCTCCTTGATGCACTTTGCTCCTACGTTTGCGAAATAATTTAAAACTGTTTATAAAGTTGCATGGCTATGTTTAATGAAATATGTCAAATATAAGAGCTAGTTATTCCGAACTTGTTAATTCCTCCATGACATTGTTAACCATATCCATTGTAACCCTAGAACATTGTTTATACCATGCCTATGTTTATATGGTATCCGTTGCTATGTAGTACGGTAGAATTGCTTAGGACCTTTTCCGATAAAACAACCCATGGGTGGGATTATTCAAAAAGAATGTTATTAAACGTGATTTGAAAGTTATTAATATGGTTTTGGGTCCTGTTTTCTAAAATAAAAGAAAAGGAAAATGATTTTGACTTGGGCGGCCTGGAATGTCGGGTGGAAGCGGATCAAGCCTTGATCCTTTTGTGCAAAGTACCGCCCCAAGTCATATAAGGACCGACGCTTATGATTGCCATTTTTAGCATAACCGTACTACCACATGTCTATAATGGTACTACCTGGCTCACTAATTTGTAGAAGCCTAGTTTAGACTCGCCACTCGGTTGTTGTGTGAGAGCCGGACGGAGGCATTGTTGTGGATGTTGTTTTGCTCACACGGCGCAAGAGGGGGCTTCTGTACTGGGTGGAGGGAACCCTAACAATGGTGAAACCTCGGTGGTGGGTCTAGCTAGGTAGATACATTGTAACGGCCTTGTCAAGATATCTCTGTAAGACACCTAAGGAAGTGTGTTAATTGCATGGCAACAAGGGTATATCTTGTCTTGTGGGTAAAGTTGTACACCTCTGCAGAGTATAAACTATTCGAATAGCCGTGCCTACGGTCAAAGGCAAAGCAAGAAATGCTTTCATATTGGTAGGCTTTGATTTTGTTTTTAAAACCGAACAGTGTTTTGTTTTGGGGTTCGGGAGTGGTTAGAACTCTCGAATGTTGTTTGGCGGAAAGAGCCAACCAGGTGGATAGAACCTGTTTACCTTTGACGGATGGAGTCACATGATTAACCTTGTTTCTTTAAAATGTTGGCGGATAGAGCCTTTATGTTAGTGATGGTGGATGGAACCTCATTACAATAATAAATAATTCAATTATTAAAAAGAGTTGTAAAATATGCTTTGTGAAATTTATTACTTAAGTATGATTTAATCAAATGTGGCTTTATGCAAATAAACCCCTTTTTAAGCTTCCTTTGGAAAGCCCCTCATGATCATAATTCCCGACTTGCTGAGTACTTTTGTACTCACGTGCTACACCAACATTGTAATCATCAGAAATTTATCAAGATGCCGAAGAGGAGGAGGAGTTCTTCGAGGAGGATTGCCAGGAGGACTAGTTGCGTTCCTAGTAAATGCTTTGTGGCGTTGTGGCGTTCGCTCGTTGCTTTCTTTTTGCTTCCGCTGTTTTGAGTGTCCGGTCGTTGGACCGAGTATTGTAATAAGTGGCCATGTGGCCCATACTTGAATATTTACATTACAAGTTTCGTTATGTTCGGCAATGATGTATCACTGTGACTGTGTGTACTAGCTACTGATCTGGGACTAGTACGGAAATACACAGGAGATTCTGGATAGCTGATCCGGGGTCTCACAGCGGTGGTATCAGAGCCTGGACGACTGTAGGACGTGACCTAGTTAGCATGGCAAAGCCTTAAGGACTTATATTTCATAAAAATGTAATTGCAAAAGTTTAAGTTTCTTTGCTTCTATCTCTTCTATCTTAGTATCTTGTGCTCATCCTCTCTTTTATTTAAAATTTTGGTTACTAATTCTGTCTCCTTTCAAAAATTTGTAGATGTCGGTTTTCACCACCTTTGCCGGCGAGGCTGGAGGCTTTTGCGAGGAACTGTCACTGATGCTCCAGGAGCTGGGCTTTCCCCATCGCCCGGAGTATCGCTACCAGTCAATGCCTGGTCTTGTCCAGGACATGTGGCAGGTCCGCTTGCTAGTCTTCGCGAGGAGCCGCCAGCGTTGAGGACCGGCCGTTCTACTTCACGGCCGAGACCGATTCGCGCGTCTGCGCTCAGGACGCGGCCGTAAAGGCTATCCTCATGTTGGGGCAGAGCTACCGCGACATCTTTGGAGAACTCTCGTGCTGGTGTTTCCGCTTCGGGTTGGGCGGGTGTACGGCCGATTTAGGAGTTTGGCCCAGAGAGGGACCCGACCGTGGTGCACTTGGGGTCACTCGTCCAGCGCAGGATGAGGCCTATGTCCGATGTCGATGAGCTGCTGGTTTGGCGTCGGGACTTGGCAGCCGAGAGAGAGGATCTCGGTTTGAGGAGGAGAGGAGGAGCCTCCCATCGCCTCCACCGCGCTTTGTCAGGAGGCACACGGCCGTGGTGCCGCCGCCACCAGCCCCGGTTCGGGAGGAACCGCCGGCCCGCGACATCCCAGAGGACGCGCCGCCAGCCAAGCGTCATCAAGGCCTGAGGCTTCGGACTACTGCGCGCAAGTCCGTTCGTCTCCCTTCGCCGCCAGGGTTTTCTCTGATTGCTTTGGCTGCGGCCCGAAGGAAGCGAGATCTTCGGCAGCCGCTTCACCTTCCCGCAGCAGGAGCGAGGAGGAGGAGGAAGAGGAGGACCCGTCCCCGCGCGTCTTCGCCAGTGACGCTAGTTCTTAGATAGTTTCAGTCTAGTCTGCAGGATCTTAAATTTGTCGCGTTAGAGCGTTGAATAAGTGATTGCTGGATTGTATCGTGCCTTTAGGCATTTGTGATACAGCCACCTCCAAAACTATTTGATTTTAATTGAAGTTTAGTTGGTTTTTCCCTTCGGTTGTGTGCTCTTGTGGTTGTGCTCTTGTTTTGAGGATGTGGTTTAGTTCCCCGTTGCTTACCTATGCTTCTCCCTCTTTCCTTGTGCTTGACCGCCTTGTGCAGATGGAGAACGTTGGTCGTGGTCGTGGTCGTGGAAGGCCCGCAGCCGTGGTAGAGGCCGTGGACGAGCCCGTGGACCTGCACTTTCAAGAGGAAGCAGAGTATGTGGAGCCACCGCAGCCGCAAGGACAAGAGCAAGTGCAACACCTGCCGCTCGGCATGATCCGCCCGCCCCACCCGGCTCGGCCGCCAAACATGGAGCAAATGATGGCGATGCAGCTTCAGATTCTTCAGCGTTAGCTCGAGCGCCCTGAACCAACCTCAAGCGCGCGGCTTCCGCTCAAGCTCAACCGCCCCAATCTAAGTTCGGGGAGTTCATGAGGACTCGACCCCCGACTTTTGCTGGATCCGCAGATCCGCTGGATGCGGATGACTGGCTCAAGGAAGTTGAGCGTAAACTGCACTTGGCTCAGTGCGATGACATAGAGAGTGTGCAGTACGCATCTCACCAGCTCAAAGGAACTGCAGCCAACTGGTGGGAAAACTACTGCGCCGCCCATGCGGACCCGCAGAACATTCCATGGAATGAGTTTGTGGAAGCCTTCAGGGCTACTCATATCCCAAGGGGGATTATGGAAATGAAGCGTCGTGAGTTTCACAAGCTTCAGCAAGGAAACTTGTCTGTCTCGGAGTACCTTAACCGCTTCACTCAGCTGTCCCGGTACGCGACCGCAGATGTCGCGACTGACGAGGCCAAGATTTGGCGATTCATGGAGGGCCTTGACCCCAACTTGAAGGTACAGCTGGTTTCAAGCGACTACCCGTCGTTCCAAAGACATGATCAACAAGGCGCTGATTCAAGAGGATGCTCGGCGTCGGCCTTTGAGTCGCGCAAGAGAAAAATGATGTTTCGGACTCGGTAGCGGTGCCGCAGCCAGGCCCGCACTTTTCAAAGAAGAAGCAGCCTAGCAGATGCAGAGCTGGCCCCAGGACCCCAATGTCTACCCCGCGCCCATCGACAAGCCTCGCCGGCAATGCAGGAGCTCAGGTTCAGAAGAGTGGGACCGCTTTGGCAGGAGTGCAATGCTTTAACTGCAGGGAGATGGGGCACTACGCCAACAACTGCCCCAAGAAGCGTCAGCCCGTCACCCCGGTGAGGTTCAACCTAGGATTGACGCCAGCCCGCGCCCCTGCGCCGGCTCAAGGAATAGGAACCCCTCAGACTCCGCGCACGCCAAGGACTGCAGGAAGAGGGCGTGTGAACCACATCACCGCGGAAGAGGCTCAGGATGCGCCAGACGTGGTCTACGGTACGTTCGTTGTGAACTCGCACTGCTTGATTCTGTTTGATTCTGGTGCAACTCATTCATTTATTTCGGAGTACTTGGTTAAAAAGCATAACTGGAACACCATACAGTTAAGAAACCCTTTGCTAGTGCAATCCCCTGGAAAAGAATTAAGAACAACTACTGTTTGTCCAAAAATGGATATAGTAATAAAAGGGGTAAAGTTCCTAGCGAACTTAATACTGTTGGATACTAAGGGTATAGAAGTAATCCTTGGAATGGATCAAGCTAACCAAGTATAAGGGTCGATAGACTGTGCTAGTAGAGCTATCTCTCTTACCACCCTGAGGGATTAGAGTGAAGTTCTTATCTAATCTTGCCTCTAAGGGGTAGCACCCTAAACCGTTTGAAAGGTACTTCGTTGGAGAAGGTACCGATCGTCAATGAGTACCTGGATGTGTTCCCGGATGAGTTGCCTGGTATGCCACCAGATCGAGATGTGGAATTTGTAATTGAGCTGGTACCGGGTACCGCTCCAATCTCGAAGAGACCGCATCTGACGCCTTCTAACGAAGTTGGTCGAGATGAAGAAGCGATTGAAGAAGCGCAAGAAAAAGGATTCATCGGACCCGATTCGTCACCTTGGGGATCGCTTTGTGATCTTTGTGTCCAAGAAGGATGGTAGTCTCGAGAATGTGCATCGACTACAGTCGTTGAATGAGGTTACGATCAAGAACAAGTATCCGCTGCCTCGGATAGATGATCTGTTTGACCAGTTGAAGGGAGCTCAAGTCTTCTCCAAAATAGATTTGAGATCGGGATATCATCACCAAGATAAGAAAAGAGGATATTCAAACAAATTTTCACCACCCGATATGGATCAGTATGAGTTCCACAGTCATGTCTTTTGGGTTAACCAATGCTCCTTCTTATTTCATGAATCGATGAATAAGGTGTTTATGGAATATTTAGACAAGTTCGTCGTAGTATTCATCGGCGACATTCTTGTCTATTCCAAGAGCGTAAAGAGCATGAAGACCATCTGCGGATAGTCTTGGAAACGCTAAGAGAGCATCACCGTATGCTAAGTTTAGCAAATGTGACTTAATTTGAAGGAAGTGTCTTTCCTGGTCATGTCATTTCTGCCGCAGAGTAGCGATAGATCCAAATAAAGTGAGAGATGTTTTGGATTGGACACAACCCAAGTCGATCCCGAGATCCGAAGTTTTCTTGGATTAGTCGGTTATTATCGGAGATTCATTGAAGATTTCTCGAAGATAGCCAGACCTCTTACTCAGCTTCTGAAAAAGGAAAAGAAGTTTGAATGGACTAAAGCCTGTGAGCAAAGTTTTCAGGAGTTGAAAAAGAGATTAACCTCGGCCCCAGTGCTTATTTTACCGCACATCCATAAGGGCTTTGAAGTGTATTGTGATGCTTCGAAGCAAGGACTTGGATGTGTTATGATGCAAGAAGGAAAGGTAATAGCCTATGCTTCTAGACAATTGCGACCTCATGAAGAAAACTATCCTGTTCATGACTTGGAGTTAGCCGCAGTTGTGCACGCGCTCAAGATATGGAGACATTACTTGATCGGCAATAGATGTGAAATCTATACGGATCATAAAAGTCCAAGTATATCTTCACTCGGCTGATCTTAACCTCGAGGCGAGAAGATGGTTGGAGTTGGTGAAAGATTATAATCTGGGAATTCATTATCACCCTGAAAAGCGAACGTTGTTATGCGGATGCTTTGAGCAGAAAGCTCACCGCAACAATACGAGAGTGCAACAAAGCCAACCGCGGCTTCAGGAAGAATTTCGGTGCCTTAACCTGGAATTAGTAAATGAAGGGTGCATTTATTCTTTGGAGGTCAAATCAAACTTGGAAAATCAAATCAGGGAGGCTCAGAAGGACGATAAAGGTATTGCGGATCTGAAAGAGGGTCTGAAGAAAGGAAAACACCGGATTTTCTAAGATGACCAGTGGAACTGCTTTGGTTCGGGAAAAGAATAGTGGTCCCTAACCAAGAAGAAATCAAGAATGTGATTTTGAAAGAGGCTCACGATTCGATTTACTCCATTCACCCGGGAGGCACCAAGATGTATGCAGATTTGAAAGACAAGTATTGGTGGTCCAATATGAAGAAAGAAGTTGCAGACTTCAGAGTACCTGTGATGTGTGTCACCGGTAAAAGCGGAGCATCGAGAGACCCACGGTCTATTGCAGCCGTTGCAAGTGCCTGTATGGAAATGGGAAGAAATTGGAATGGACTTTATAACCGGACTACCCAAAACTAAATCCGGATACGATTCCATCTGGGTTATTGTGGATCGATTAACCAAAGTGGCCCACTTTATCCCGGTAAAGACGACTTATTCTGGAGATAAGCTTGCCGAGTTGTATATGGCTAAGATTGTGTGTTTACACGGTGTGCCAAAGAAGATTGTGTCTGATCGAGGTTCCCAGTTCACCTCGAGATTCTGGCAGCAATTGCATGAGGTATTGGGCACGAATCTGAATTTCAGTACTGCTTACCATCCCCAGACGGATGGCCAGACCGAAAGGGTCAATCAAATCTTAGAGGATATGTTGAGAGCTTGTGCTCTAACATATAAAGGCTCGTGGGATCAGAATTTGCCCTATGCAGAGTTTTCCTACAACAACAGCTATCAAGCCAGTTTGAAGATGGCACCTTTTGAAGCTTTGTATGGAAGAAAGTGCCGAACACCATTATATTGGAAAGAAACCGAAGGAGGACAAATCATCGGACCCGATGTTCTGAAAGAAGCCGAAGAGCAAGTCAGACAGATCCGGGCAAATCTGAAGACAGCTCAGTCCAGACAAAAGAGTTATGCGGACAATCGTCGAAGGGAATTAAGCTTTGTACCTGGAGACCATGTGTATTTGAAGGTATCTCCGATGAAAGGAATGAAACGATTCCGCGTCAGTGGAAAATTAGCACCCCGCTATATCGGACCATTCAAGGTGATTGCCCGAAAAGGCGAAGTTGCTTATAAATTGGAATTGCCGCCACAGCTGTCAGGGGTACATGATGTCTTTCATGTGTCTCAGTTAAAGAAGTGTCTCCGAGTGCCGGAACAGCAGTTGCCGTTGGAAGACATGGAACTCAAAGAAGACTTGTCTTACCCGGAGTATCCCATCAAAGTTTTGGATGAAGCCGAGCGTCGGACCCGAAGCCGAGTAATCAAGTTCTGCAAGGTTCAGTGGAGCAACCATTCGGAAAAGGAAGCTACTTGGGAGCGTGAAGAAGATCTTCGAGCAGAGTTCCCAGACCTCTTTCTTTCTCCGTCCGAATCTCGGGGACGAGATTCTCTCTAAGGGGGGTAGGTTTGTAACATCCTCGTTTTGGCTTTCTGGAGAAAAACCTAATTAAAATAAAGTAAATTCAAAAGTTGGAGTTTCTTTGGTGTTTATATTAACCTGGCATCCATTCCCCTTCGAAATCGGGAATTAATTCCCTCCCGGGCGAAAAATCGGATTTTCCAAGATCACGGCATTCTAAAATTCACCCGAGTCCAAAAGCGCTCCAAAAATCTCCAAACCACTTCTAAAATGTTCCAAATATTCCGAAATGATTTTAGGAATCATTTCCGGATTTTTGGACAACCGTTCCTATTTTATCTCGCGGCTTTTGTTTAATGCCCGCGATCATCCGCTACGTATATTCAATTCCACAAAAATCATCCAAATTCAACCAAACCACTTCCATTGAGTTCCAAATATTCTAAAATGGCTCTAGGAATTTTTCCGGAATTTTTAGGCCATTTTTCCTTATTTTTCCCTAGGGTGGAACATTTGCGTAAAGGAGGACCAATGAGGAGGTGCCACGTGTCATGCACTATTCATCATCCTCAACCTCTAGCCATGGCATGAACTTTGGAGCTTCAAAGTCAACGAAAATGGAGATGCTCTCTTTAATCACTCATAACTCCCTCCACGCAACTCCAAATCAATCACCGCCGGATCCGTTGGGATCACAACGGACTCCTCTTCCTATCCATGGAGTTGTTGCACCCGAAATCGCGTTGATTTTTGAACGGTTGCTAGAAACCCGAAATCCACTCTTTTGGAGATTGCGCGGCCGTTCCTAGTCCGTTCCGCGTGATTCCACCTCTCATCTCTCCGTATAAGAGTCCTCTTTCCGTTAGTATAACCCTTCTTTAGTCTCTCAAACCCAATCGGCCGCAAGATCAAGAAAACCGACGAGCTCTCGTGTTCTTCGCGTTCTTCGTGTTCTTGCTCATATCTTCCACTCCGGTGGATCTTTCTTCCTCCCGTTCGTTTCCATGTGTTAGTATGGATGTCTAGTCTCTAATCCATCCATCAATTTCAGGGTTCATCAAGTTTCCTCGACGAATTTCGCGTTTTGCTCGTTTCGGCCGAACCCGTGTTTTTCGTCGAATTCATCCGTTCCGGTGAGTTTCAATCCAATTCCTTCCTCCTAGATGTTGCTAAGGAGGTCCTCTAGAGGTTCTAGCTTTTTGTTTGGATCGAATCCATGCAAAATTGGGAGAAAAATCAAGTTTTGGAAAAACTTGTGTTCTTTTTCTTTTGGCTTGCTCTGTTCTTGGAGTGGAGCTCCTGTGCGAGTGGGCCAGCGCCCGCCACGGCCGACGGCCGGCCCGCCATGCCAGCCTTGCGCCGCATGCCGCCGCCCTTGCCGTCTGTGGCAGCGTCTTGTCATGTGCCATACTGCCTCGCCGGCCCGTGGCCATCACAGCCGGCGACCCGCCCGCCGCGCCGCCGCCCCCTCCGTGGCCACCCCTCCCCCTTCCCTCTCTCTCTCTCCTCAACCTCTCTCTCCTCCATGGATGGCCTAAGCAAGCTTCCAGAGGAAGCCATCTCCTCTTCCTCTCTCTCTATGACGTGTGGGTCCCACCGTCATACACCCAACCAGTCAAAGTCAAAGTCAGCCGGTCAAACTTTGACCCAGTCAAACCCGAGAGGAATATTCCCGGTTTTCGATTTATTCGATATTCAAACTTCGGAAGCTCATAACTTTCTCATCCGAACTCCGTTTGACCTCATTCAAATTTCTAAATTCATCATAAATCAAGACCTTCCTGCCAGTACTAATTTTATAATTTTTGGATTTTATTTATTTTCTGTTATTTATTTGTTGCCTCGTTTTGCGTGTAGTCGACGATCCCGCCGCGACCGCCGATTTCGCCGTCGAGCCTTCCGAGTTCGACACCGCCACAAGAATCGAAGGCAAGTCTCCTTGATGCACTTTGCTCCTACGTTTGCGAAATAATTTAAAAATGTTTATAAAGTTGCATGGCTATGTTTAATGAAATATGTCAAATATAAGAGCTAGTTATTCCGAACTTGTTAATTCCTCCATGACATTGTTAACCATATCCATTGTAACCCTAGAACATTGTTTATACCATGCCTATGTTTATATGGTATCCGTTGCTATGTAGTACGGTAGAATTGCTTAGGACCTTTTCCGATAAAACAACCCATGGGTGGGATTATTCAAAAAGAATGTTATTAAACGTGATTTGAAAGTTATTAATATGGTTTTGGGTCCTGTTTTCTAAAATAAAAGAAAAGGAAAATGATTTTGACTTGGGCGGCCTGGAATGTCGGGTGGAAGCGGATCAAGCCTTGATCCTTTTGTGCAAAGTACCGCCCCAAGTCATATAAGGACCGACGCTTATGATTGCCATTTTTAGCATAACCGTACTACCACATGTCTATAATGGTACTACCTGGCTCACTAATTTGTAGAAGCCTAGTTTAGACTCGCCACTCGGTTGTTGTGTGAGAGCCGGACGGAGGCATTGTTGTGGATGTTGTTTTGCTCACACTACAAGAGGGGCTTCAGATCGGTGGAGGGAACCCTAACGGTGAAACCTCGTGGTGGGTCTAGCTAGGTAGATACATTGTAACGGCCTTGTCAAGATATCCCCGCCAAGACACCTACGGAAGTGTGTTAATTGCATGGCAACAAGGGTATATCTTGTCTTGTGGGTAAAGTTGTACACCTCTGCAGAGTATAAACTATTCGAAGAGCCGTGCCTACGGTCAAAGGCAAAGCAAGAAATGCTTTCATATTGGTAGGCTTTGATTTTGTTTTTAAAACCGAATAAAGTGTTTTGTTTTGGGGTTCTGGAGTGGTTAGAACTCTCGAATGTTGTTTGGCGGAAAGAGCCAACCAGGTGGATAGAACTGCTTACCTTTGTGGATGGAGTCACATGATTAACCTTGTTTCTTTAAAATGTTGGCGGATAGAGCCTTTATGTTAGTGATGGTGGATGGAACCTCATTACAATAATAAATAATTCAATTATTAAAAAGAGTTGTAAAATATGCTTTGTGAAATTTATTACTTAAGTATGATTTAATCAAATGTGGCTTTATGCAAATAAACCCCTTTTTAAGCTTCCTTTGGAAAGCCCCTCATGATCATAATTCCCGACTTGCTGAGTACTTTTGTACTCACGTGCTACACCAACATTGTAATCATCAGAAATTTATCAAGATGCCGAAGAGGAGGAGGAGTTCTTCGAGGAGGATTGCCAGGAGGACTAGTTGCGTTCCTAGTCGTCGCCTGTGGCGTTGTGGCGTTCGCTCGTTGCTTTCTTTTGCTTCCGCTGTTTTGAGTGTCCGGTCGTTGGACCGAGTATTGTAATAAGTGGCCATGTGGCCCATACTTGAATATTTACATTACAAGTTTCGTTATGTTCGGCAATGATGTATCACTGTGACTGTGTGTACTAGCTACTGATCTGGGACTAGTACGGAAATACACAGGAGATTCTGGATAGCTGATCCGGGGTCTCACATGTACATACGAATTCGAACCAAACGAACCAAAGGAAGAATCGATCGGAGCAAGAGAGCGGAACCAGGGTTCAACTTATTGCAGAAAATCGTGAGAAAATCACGATTATCGGCCTTATCAGTGGGGTAAGATATCAAAAATCGTTAGGAAAACCAGTTAATTCAAAAAATTCAAAACAAATTTTGCGATGTAAATATCATGATAAACGGTGAGAATTGAGAAAAATTGGTGAAAATCGAGAGAAAATCGGTCAAAAAAATCATCTTTGAGAAACATTCAATTACCCTGTCAAAACCAAAAGAAAATCGAGAGAAAATCTCTCAATTATTTTTGAATTTTTTTCCCAAAACTTTGGATTCAAAACCGTACGGATGATTATGTCGCGAGGTCGGGCTTGATCGACTTGCTAACGCAGCGGAGGCTGCACATGGGCCGGGGGAAAATTTCAAAAATCCACTATATTCCATGTAATGCAGCGATGCAGGAGAAGTTGACTTTGCAGCCAAAAGAAGAGCAGAGACAAAATAAACAAGAATGTCGAGTGAAAGAAAGGTACCACACATCAAGGTTTTAAATTTTATTTTCGGTTTATATCACATCACCTTTTGAAATCCGATATTTTGGCAAAATCTCGTTATTTCAAATGAAATCTGGACAAAATACAGAATGCAAAATTCAAATATGAAATTTTTTAATCGAGATTTTTGAGATTTCGGTCAAAAACCGAAATCTCGTCCGAAATTGTCGAAATCTCAACAAATTTTAACCGAATGAAAAATAGTTCGAATGATGTAAAAAAAATTTGAAATTTTTTTTGGATGACCCTGATACATCACTAATATTCCCATAAAAATTTTAGATTATGATCAAGCCTGAGGAATTTTTAACCGAATGGAAAATGGTGCAAGCCATGTTAGAAACTTTTGAAAAAAAATTGGATGGTCAAGCTTGAGGAATTTTTATATCCATAATATTTTCATAAAATTTTCATTTGATGATCAAGCTTGAGGAATTTTCAAACATTCGAACAATGTTACCGAAGGCTGATCGGCAATTTCAACCAAATGAAAAATGATTTAAACCACGTTAGAAAATTTTAAAAAATTTATGGATGATCCTGATGCGTCAGTAATATTCCCTTAAATTGTTTAGATAATGATCAAGCAGGAGAAATTTTAAAAAATTATAACAATGCTACTATATGCATACTCAACTCACAACTATATGCATGCATTCATGCTTGCTACTCAAATGATCATACTCATACATCAAGTGCTCGTAGCCTCATAACCAAACTGTGCAAATTGTTTTGGCTCTGTTACCTATTCTTGTCAAATTTCAAGTATTTCATTTTTGTAAGTAAATAACATATATCCAATAGATGTTGAAATCTAATCCATAATAAGTGAGATTGGATCCACGCTCATATTCACTAAGGGTGTGTTTAGTTGATAGTAGGGTTGAAAACGGAACGAAAAGTTTCCGACCATTCCGAAGAAAAACAAAAACGGAAGCTCTTTTTCGGAAACGGAAACAAATTTTTTTGTCGAAAATGGAAACGAGAGAGCCAATTCCGACGGAAACGAAAATTCTGTATAAGTGAAATGGGTTTGGACCAAAAAGGAGAAAGAAGAGTCTACATTTATTTTCAAATTAAAATAATTTTATAAATACAAATAGTTTTATATAAAATATCAAATAGAGTTCAAAAATTCCAAAAAAAAAATTCAAAAATACTTTGAAACATTTTGAACCTAGAACAATTATTTTCAACATAATTTTATTTTTATTTTTGATGAATAAATTAATTTTATAAATCTAAAAATAGCAAAATGATATTTATAAACCCCAGAAAATCTAGGATAAATCTCGAAAAATCATAAATGAACATCGAACAATAATATAAAAATTTTAGGGTGTTACATCTTTGTAGTTGGTGGACCAAGAGGATGTCGATGATAATGATATGGAGGAGGACATGATGGTTTGATATGGGGATAAATAACGAGACTTTAGTTGATCTACTTGAAAAAAAAAACTTTCTAGTGATACCGGTGAACATAACAATATTCTTTGTCCACTTTGGAGGTGTAATGAGTTACATTGTTCTTGTGGTAATGTATATTGTGATTCTGTACTACGTTCTTGTGAAATTTTTCGCTTTCGTTTCCGTATTCGTTCTGTTCCGCTTTCGTTTCCGACATTATCCATTTTCGTATCCGTTTTTGGGGTTTCCGATTTCGTTTTCGTTACCGATAAAAAAATATGGAAACGAAAACAGAACAACCATTTATCGACCGTTTTCGTACCGTTTTCATCCCTAGTTAAATGGATGAGGTTGAATGGGATGAGATGATCCTGTACCATTTGGTTCTATTATTTTGGGGTGAATGGAATGGTTCAGCATCTAGAGGAAATATTCCTTAAATTTGTATCACTTGGTCTAGGATGGGATGGTTTCTTTCAAGCAACCAAACACATGAATAACTTTTTTCTTGAACCATCTATACATGTATCACTTGGTACAGGCAACCAAACGCACCTTAATTGTCAGTGAATTACCTCCATTGGATCCAAGTTCGTATTAAAAAGGATATAAATGAATGTTTGTATGACCATTAGGTTGCTAATCAGAGCAAGGTGAGTATGCTCCCTGAGTTCAGGCTTCAAAAAAAAATCCCACCGATTGTGCTTTGATATTTGGTTCATGTCCAGAGTTGTTAGAATCTCGATCTTAAGATTCTACTGGTAGTTTTTCATCGGTTCCAGTTAGCCAAGTTGCCCCTATTGAATATTCAGCATGTACCTAGAAGCGTCTTCTACTAAACAAACGGCGGGGAGATTTACAGGGATTGAAGCATACAACTAAAATGATGGGATTGAATTTAGAATTCATTATTGCGAAGGATAAAATAGACTCCTAAAAAAGACACAAGGTCCTACAAAAAAGCATCCTTAAATCAAGTAGCAGCTTGTATACATAACTAAAAAAGATATCTAATCAACAGTCGATCTCCAAATTTTGGTGAAGATGTACATAACTCCTCTTCAACCTGAAATTGCTTGAACTTGAACAATGGACCGCAAATGATTTTTTTTCTTGCACTAAACAGACAACTCGGCAATTTTTGAATTCTCAGTGTAGCTTTACTCCAGTTCTATTGAAACCTTCTCTAGCTTATACGTACCTGGCCATAAATTTTTTACGTTGCCTCAGCTCACGGCATGAATCGTATACATTTGCTTGTGTCACTGGTGCTTGCAGCTGCAGGTGTTGCACTTGTTCTGCACTGTACCTTTTGTCCTTTTCCATTCCCTTCAAGTCTTTGAGCAACAACATCTGCATAGATTACCAGGAATCATGCACAAGATTTGATTGGATTTAACTCAAAATTCCCACTGTACATTCATTGAATTCTAATCAGCTATGATCACAATGAACAAAAACCATCACTGTAAGTTCATGAGATAACCATGAGCAATGTATTCTGCATTCTACTGCACAAGTTGTTTTGTCTCATTTTACTAGAAAGAAGAGCTACAAGTGCTGGAGATGGAGCAACATATGGAAGGGGACAACAAGTGAGCAGTTTGCTCTGGCTCCAGAGAGGGAGAGAGGCAGGCAGGCAGCCATGGAAAAAGAAGCTGAACATCTATGAATCTGTTTCTCTCCGGTCTTGCATCCCTTCAAGCTTCTGCTGCTACTTTCCGTTGATGTGAGAGATGGTCAAATCCAGTCAAATCCTGTTGAAATGAGTTCAAATCCGGTAAAAAAACAGAAATTTCAGCGAAATTTGCCGAAATCTCACCAAAATTCTGTAGCAATTTGAATTTTTTTCAATTTTTTATTCCGCTGGTATTATGAATCTCGGAGGAGGCCGAAATCCGAGATTTCACCAAAATTTCGTTGGGATTTTGATCCTTGCCAGACACCCACCATTAGTTGCGGAGCTAGACTTTAGGCCGGTGGGGCAATGGCCTAACTAGTAGTGGTGTAGTGCAGCCCGAGGCTTATCTTAACTAGTAGTGGTCCAGTGCGGCCTGAGAGGATGGCCCGAGGCATGGTGGCCCAACCGGAGGCTAGCAACTCCTTCCTCGCCTCATGCCCTAGCTTTTCACACTCACGCCCTAGACACTCCTCATGCTCATGCCGCTCACCATCGCCGCCCCCTGCGCCTCCAACTCCAAGCAGGGTAGCCGACTGCCCGGCCTGCACCCTGCGTCGTCGCCTCCAACTCCAAGTGGGGCCACTTGCACCTCCAACCTAAGCCACCGAGGGGGCCCTGCGCTGGTGGCTGCCCCTTGCCCCCTCTGGCCCGCGCTATTGCTGTGCTGCCGCTCGCCCCCTGGCCCCTCTGGCCCTAAGTTGCTCCTCTGCCTCTTTGGTGGCCGCCAAATCTAATTGATTTTCTCTAAGCCTTTTCCTGCGTCGTATTGTGGTATTTCGAATAAGGTTTAATTGATTGGACTCAATTTGATGTAATATAAATACATGATGAAGAGGTAGAAGATATTGGCATCTTATTTTCCGTCACAGTCCAACCAATCCCTTTCGGAAACAACTGGAACCGGAGATAGTAATACTCAACAAAACAATCCTTGTGTTGTGCTTTGCTCTGGAAGACATTGTTGCCTATCCTAGGCTTTGGAAACCAACTAAGAACTTCGATGTGGACATTAGGAATGCTATTAGAAAGGAGTATTTGCTAATGGGATCATGCTAACCAAAAGGACATAAATTTCCACAAAAATCTATAGAAAATCAAACTTTAATGAAGAGTAGTTCGAAAGGTACGATTGGTTGAAATATAGTGTTGCTAAAGGTGCTGCCTTTCACTTTTATTGTTTTATATTTAAGCAATGGAAACATGAAAACTTTAGTACGGATGCCTAATTTGCGTGTGCAATTACATCTTTTGCATGTTCAGGTTCATGTACTATTGTTGATGAAGATATGATAGACTCAGATGCACCAAACCTTCGTTAATTAGGTGTTCCGTCCGCCTAAGTTTATAAGACGTATTTTTTCTAATGGTCTTGTCCACAAATATAAGGCGTATTTCATATTCCAATACAAAATTAGTGTAATGTCTCCTCTATACCCCTAATAAATATCTGTCTTTGCTTTATACTCTCTACATGCATTCATCGAATATAGTGCTTAGTGATAGCAATTAAAGGTAATCTAGTTATTTTTAATATCTTCTTAATCTATGTGCCAAGAAGAAATACGGCTTATAAACTTGGACATGAGGAGTATTAACTTTTGTACCACTCCACTACGCTATATTGTTTTGACTTATTTTATCTATTTTGTTGAAATGTTAAGCATGTAGTTCAAATTTATTTTTAATTGCATTTTTTTGATGTACTTGTATTATATCTCAATATCCACGGTCTTTGATATTAGTAATAGTAGCTTAGTTTTTTGTCCGAGGTTTTCGAAATTCTGGCAAAAAAAAAAAAAAAAAACAGCAGAGAGATGCCACTGTTTGGAGTTAACCACCGAGAAATCTTAAAGCAAAAAATCGATGCTATTTGCCATCCACGATCGAGAATGATCGATGCTAAAAAAAAGGCATCACAGCCTTAGCATCATTCCTGTTTGTTACGCTATTGACATTCTAATCCTGAGTTTTGACATACATTTGCCAGACTTGAGCCACTCACCCGAACCTATCGTAGCAGAAAAGCCCAGCAGGTGCAAATTCGTTTTCCACGAGTACCTGGCATTGACATTCATATAAGCATCTCCACATCCTTGACCCATAAATGACTTTAGCCCGGCTATCCAGGACGACGACCGACACTCATCCGTATTACATAAGACGCCATAGGACCTCGAAAAGAAAGGAGGATGCGCAGTCCAATAAGGTAAATACTTTTCTTTGCAGGCTAAAGAAAGTATTTTTATGCATAAGGTAAGAAAGTGCTTATAAACTATTGGGCAGGAATCACTAGCAAATAAAAACAAGATGCAAGGGATTTCACACGTTTATGGAACAGATTAAGTATCAACTTGCACCATGCATTATTGCAAGACAATAAATACCTCGGTTCCAAAAGTTGCAAAAGGCATTAGGTGCCATACGCCCACACTGTATATTTTTTTTAAAAAAACAAACAAACATGAATTATTGTAAAAAGTACACAGCGTGCACTGCGATGACAAGCAATAATATAAGCGTCCAGATTCCAGACAAGGCAAGTCATCCAAAGAAGCTAATATATGCAAGCAAGCTTGTAAAGAGCAACACAAATCAAAGCAGTCCGGTGAGGTAAAGCCACATAAATTTAGAAACCTAGCAGAAATGCTGGTAGCTGTATTGGGGATCTGGCTCATTCCAACGACGCTCATCTTCGCACCATGAGCCTTGGCCCTAAGCACATTTTTTCTCTCCATATTTAGCACCTATTCAAAGGAAATTGTAAATCTAGCATTCTCTCGACCGCGGAAAGATCGGAATGAGATAGCTGTCACCTACCATGATTTGCAATTTCGTTCAAATGGAGGGCCAAACTTGCAAAAAGACAAATTAGGCTAAGGGGCTAAAAAAGCCAAAGCTTATGCAGGCGTCTAGTTCTCCTAGTTGCCAAGCTCCAGCAACTGGAAGCGAGCATCATGCGCACAGGGTCATAATCTCCAGCGATATGGAATCATCTGGCAAGGATACAAACGATAATGATCACATTGTGGGAAGCTTGGAAGTAACTCCTGCTGGAGATGCAAAACAACTGTTTCATGAGTAGGGTGAGTAGGGTGATGCAAAACAACAGTTTCATGGGAAGCTTGGAAGTAACTCCTGCTAGAGTTGTTTTCCTTGCCTGGTGTAGGGTGAGTAATAACCAAGTCCCCTTATTCATGAGTAGTCAACCAAATGTGTCTTCCCTCGATGCATGCAAGATGGAGATTAAAAAAAAAAGAAGAAACACTTGGCTCCTGTACATTTATACTCGTCCTAGTTTCCCAAGCAAATAAATTATCTGCAGGTCAGATTTAAAGTGCAAAATGATCGATTTCCATTGATGGAAATCCTGAGTGCGCTCCTTTTAGCCCTTGCAATATACTTTTTGCAGTCTCCTTTTCCTGCAAATATCGAACACACAAGAAAGTAGTAGTGATTTAGAAATTAGAATCATCATAAAAAGACAGAAAACAGAGAGTGATTACTTATGAAAGAAAATCAAGATTTACTATCTTTCATTCGTAAACCCCTCGGTCATAAATGTGTAAACCCCTCGGTCATAAATGTGAGTTGGGCAAGCATACATCGCTTAACAAAACAAATTAAAGTGAGTGCTAAATAATTAGGTTGAAGTTGGATTGAACTGCACATTAATAAAAACATGATTATTCATTAACTCATTGGCTAATGTTAGTGTCTTAGATTTCACCTTCTGTGTCATTTCATTTTTCATTCTTTCAATAAGACTACAAAATACTTGGTATAAAGAACTTACTGGACCAGTGTAATCCAAGAGCCTTGTGCAATAGTGTTCTGCTTCCTCAAACCTGCCTATGCTCTTGGAATGCTTAGCAAGGAAAAGCAACGCTTCAACAAAATTCTGGCCCTGCCTTTCCTCAACTTCCATTCTCTCTAAATCCTTCTTGTAGTAAAATGCAGCCTCCTCAGATTGCCCAAGCATGCTGTGTAACTTTGCTAGTTGGTGAAGTGCTATTCCTTCGGTGTCATTACTATTTGCAGCCCTCTCATAACACTTGATGGCTTCTTCAATCATTTGAAGTGGATCACTTGCATAGCACTGAGCCATAGCAATCCACAGCCGGGCATCATTAGGTTGCAGGTATGATGATTTCCGGAAATAATAAAGTGCATAAAATGGCATACTCATCATTTCATAGATCTGACCAAGACCATACCAAGCACGGTAATCTCTAGGATTTATATCAACAGCTCTCCTGTAGGCATCAATTGCAGCAGGAGTATTTTTTAGCTCAACAAACTCATGTCCCATGAGAGTCCAAGCTGAGAGGTACTTTCGGTTAAGCTTCAGTGCCCTTTGAAAGTATAGAACCGATTTCTCATGCTGCCCCTTCAAACTGTAGTAGTTTGCAATTATACAGCAAGATTCTGGACGATACTTATCCGTCAAAAATACTCTGTGAGCAAGGAAACTCAAAGCAGTCAAGCTTTCTTTTGCATATAGTAAATTTGAGTAAATATCCATAGATTCCACACGAAAAGGATCTGTCCTGAGGAGTTCTTCAAAAATCATGTCAGCTTCATCCAGATCCCTCATACTATACTGCACGGTTGCTATTTGAGCCTGAATGTAGTCACTACAACAGAACACCCCCATCAAGCGCTCATATCTTTTTAAAGCTTCTTCATGCATCTTTAATTCCAGATATGCACTAGCAAGGAAGAAATCTTTCATCCAGTGATTCTTGATATTTAAGTTGCTCAGAATGTCACTGCTAGTGCACAGAGATTGTAACTCTAACCAAGCGCTCCAGTTCCAAGGGTAGCTGTTGACAGATTCTACCAGAACTGTTCTAGCGAGACCTTCACAGCCTTTATCACGTAGAACAATACCATACAAATACAAACCAAATGAATCAATAGCACCAGTTTTCCGATGTGTTGAGAGCTCTCTCTCCAATGAAACTAGTTCCTGATTAACAGAATTGCTCTTGCCCAAAGATCCTTCAAGCTCTATCGCCTCTTCCTCTTTCCTCTTCTCTCCAGCCTAAATTACAGAGGAAATAACTGTGCTCATCAGGCCTGTCGAATTACTAATTAAACTATGGAGCAAGTAGGAGATAGTTTGTAGTATTTGGAATATAAGATAGACCGTAGAGGAAAAAGAAAAAAAAACACTAATGTAATTGCACATTGTCACCCTTCAATAGGTTAAACTATGGAATGTAACCAATCAATCTTACTAAATGCTGACACACTGGAAAGACACTCAAACACATTTTCCCTTCTAATTTGAAATCGCATGCATATTCAGCGAAAACAAATCTGTTATCTAACAAAAGTACATATAATGAATATTACCTGGGGGGCAGCTCTTTGCATTCAAATACATACTCCACCAAGAGTGCATGGGGCCTTTGCCAGCCCCATTTATGCAAATCCATAAATAGTAACTCACGATTAAGTTACACACATTTGCAAAAGATTGGTACAAATCATACATATTAACAGTGCAACTTAAATAAAAAAGCAGCTAACAAACATATTAAAATGGAAAATCACCATGGTTCTGGATTGAACATTAAGCACTTGTAGAACACTCCATTTTTAAGCACTCACAAGCAATGTAGCCACAATTATATACAGTAGCAACTTAAATATAAAAGCAGCTAATAAAAGGACATGTTAAAACGGAAAATCACCATGGTTCTAGATTGAATATTAAGCACTAATAGAACACCCCATTTTTAGCAACCACACGCAATGTAACCACAATTATATACAGTGGCAACCATAGTTGTCACGGCGGTCCGACTAGGCGAGGCGAGCTCGTACCGCCTAGACGCCTAGGCGGTGATTAGACGATGAAAAATAATAATAAATAATATATTATATGACATGAAATTAATTAAATACACCCCATATAAAAGAAAATAATATCTCATGTTACAAGAAATTAACTCTTCGGCCCACTTAACCAGCCCATTTGGTTTTTTTCTTTTCCTAACCCTGTCACCGTCTCTCTCTCTCTCTCCCCATTGGCATCAGGCGCCTATTTATAAAAATAATAAATAATATCACATATGATATGGAATTAACTAAATATACCTTATATGGAAGGAAATTAGAGATGACAAGCAAGCAAATAAGTAGTTCCAAATAGGATAACGAAAGATACAACTAGTAGCAGTAAAGAGATCTGAAATTGGGATTTTACTTCTACCACTTCTACCACTACTGTACTACTATTAAGTATTGTACTACTAAGTACTACTACAACTACCTGTACTATACTACTACTACTTCTGTAGTACTACTACTTTTGCAATAGTACTACATGTACTGCTGCTGCTGCAATCCTAAGCTCCCCCGAGTTCCCCCCTCGAGCCCGACGCCCCCGCTCCCCGATGCCTCCGGCTTCGCCCAAACCCGACGCTACCCCCGACGCCGACAGCTCCGCCCAAGCCTGACGCCTCCGCCCCGGACACCGACGGCTCCCCTGAGCCCGACGCCTCCGCCCCGGATGCCGACGACTCCGCTCGAGCCTGACTGGGGTTCTTCTTCCCCGATCCCGACGCCTTCGCCCGAGCTCCCCCTCCTCCATCGCCTCCCCTCAATCGAGCTCCCCCCCTGGCGCAGAGGAGCGGCGTCGGCAACGGAGCAGAGCAAAGGAGCGGCGGCGAACTGCCTCAGCGCGCCTCTGCGACCGCCTCAAGTCTGCCTCCAATCGAGGTGACCGGTCCTGGTGTCCGGCAGGACGCCTAGGCGACGCCATGACAACTATGGTGGCAACGCCTATTTGTGTGCGCAGATTTCAAATTTTAATTGAGAAGTAGAAAAGACCAACCATTTATGGGACCTTGGTCTGCAGCCTTCCTCATTACAAGCAATTGTGTTACTATTAACTGTATAACACCTTATATTTAGCCCTCTCATCTCGACACTGGAATACAACAATATCCAACTTCATTACAAAAGAACCATGCATTACTACAAACACATTTCTGCATGTAACATATCCATCTAATCTAATGTTAGCATCACAACAACTCCCATTTACTACTATGTAAGGAGTTAGTGGATTTATCTTCCTAACACCTAAAGACAAAACCACTGATAGACAAATACTGAAGCAGTAGACATGTAAAATGAAGGACTCAACATATTTTACATGTCCAGCCATTTAAACTTCTCTTTAAACTTTCACCAAAAATAAAAATCCAGAGGGTCCATAATGTAGTACTACATAACTATATCATGACAATGGGAACAACAGAGCCACCTACTCCTAGCATCTCACCTCCAATGAAGCATTTCATTGTGCGCAAGATTAATGATCAGACCATGAACAAAGGAGGCCAAAGCATCAAAAAAATCCATCAATTACAACAATTCTAAAGTATTCCAGTTCTAGCCTTCACTAAAATCCCAGTAAATATACTGTTACTCCATTTGCACATCAAGATACACCAATCAGACACCTGCCAGTAAAGCATAGCCAACATCCCAAAAACCCCCTACAAAATACCACTTCCTCCATTGGCAAATCACAGCACTAACCAAATGTGACTTCTTCTTCACCAGCTCCAGTGAGACATTTCATCAAACACCACTCGCGTTACAAAAAATATGCAAACTGGCACAGGCACGCACGGGCAAACAAACAAAAGCACTGAAAAATAGAACACAAAGCGTGTACCGATCTCACCATGTAGAGCGCGTAGCACCGAAGGAACACGGCCTTGCGCCCGACCTGGCCGCGCAGCACGTGCGCGGCGCGCCGGTACTCGCGGCAGTCGAAGTAGGTCTTGGCGAGCAGGTACTTGTCGGCCCCCACATCGAACGCGTCGTCGTCGGGGATGGGCGTGCTCACATAAGACAAGCCGCCAAGCGGGGTCCCGGCCTCGGAGCCGCCGCCCGGTCGGAGGCGGCGGCGGAAGCTGGACCCGCCGCTGCGGTGCAGGTGCAGCAGCCGCCCGCCTCCTGACGAGGAAGGGGTGTCCATCGCCGCCGACGGGGCCGGCGTCCCGTCAGACTCGATGCCAACGAGCAGCTCGGCGGCCCTACCGAGAGGAGGGTGCTGTTAGGGTTAGGGTTTTGAGCGGAACCTGTGGACTTTTGGGGGGCGTACCATCTGGCGGCGGAGTAGAGGCAGCGCTCGCCGAGCTGGCGGGCGGCGGCTCGGAGCTCGACGCGGTAAGCTTCCTTGGTGGAGGCCATCGGTTTTGCCCGGGGAGGTGGGGGATGGCCACCTTGAAGCGGAGCGAATCGGTACAGTGAGAAGAGAGCGCTGGCTTTTTTGAATTTGTGCGAGGGGACGGAGGTACGGTCCGGCTCGTTTAACGGGTCGTACCGTGCAGGGGCGTCGGCCCAAACACGGCTCGGTGGCCAAACGGGCTATGCCGTGTCGGTTTATTGCTACGCGGGGCAACGGACCGAGTCAATCCGTTAGCGTCAAAATTTGAAATTTTGAAAAGAAATCTAAAAAATTTTAAAAAAAACTAGAAAATAAAAAAGGAATGAAAAAATACAGAAAAAATTAATTCGGGCCTAAAAAACGGCTAAAACGGTTATAAAACGGGCTATATTTCAAATAAACAGATCGTACCGTGTCTAATCGTGTCGTGCCTAAACAGGCCGGACTGTGCCGTGCCGTGCCGACCTGCAGTGCCGGCCCATGTACGGTCGAGTCGTGCCTACAGTAGTGGGCCACGGGCCGACCCATTTGGCCATCTGTAGAGATGAGTTTGGACTTTGGAGGGAGAACTTGATTGGGCTGGGATGGGCTGGAAAAATTCCCGGACCAGCCGCTGGCCTACAATATATCCGCTAAAAAAATATATATTTTTGACTTTTTCTAAAAAAACAAAGAAGTACATTTTAGCCAATGAAAATACCACTGTTGTGAAAAACAACCGACTCAACCAGTTAGTCAGGCGATTAATCAGTGACGGTGACTAAATCGTCATGAATAATTATGCAAAGTGCAATTAATGTAGTTGAATGGTTAATTGACCGCATAACCCGATTAATTGGCTGTTTTTCGATCAATCGTCTATTTTTTCCATTTAATCACGATGACTAAACCGTCACGAATAATTAAGCGAAGTGCAATTAATGCAGTTGAACGGTTAAATTGATCGCATAATCTGATTAATTGGCTGTTTTCCGATTAATCGTCTGTTTTTCCATTTAATCACGAAAATAGCTTATTTTATTCACTAGATACGATAAATTAGTTTATAATATTGTGTCTGGCGTTCATAGTATGTATCTTTTGGATAAAGTATAAACAATGAAATGTAAAACATTTATTATAGATTGATAATTTACAATAACTATAGATAACTAAAATATTTATAATTAATTATAAATATAAATAAATATGTTAATAAGAACGCATAATCGTCTGTTAAATTATGATTAATTGATCATATTGCGATTAATTGCTTAGCAGTACCTCGTTTGTCCGTCAAGCATATACCGTTTTTCACAACACTAGTAAATACCATTGTTCTAAATAGCTAGCCAATGTTCCACTATATTAGCTACAAGCGCTATAGCTAACAATAGATTCACTATTTTACGTAGTTTGTAGCTAGCGCTAGCTCTGTTATCCTGTATAAGTACCCATAGGCCAAAAATATTAGGCCTACTCCCTCCGTCCCACAAAGAGTGCATTTTTAGTTTTTTTAGACAGATTAGTGTGCAAGGTAAATGATAATGTAACCCTCGTTACTCCATGCACAGACGTGCTGATGCTTTGGTTTCCACCGGCACTTAAATGAGCATGCATACATTTACAGCTGGGCCCTATGGATTAAAGATGCACTCTTTGTGGGATAAATTTTAAACACTAGAAATACACTCTTTGTGGGACGGAGTGAGTATTTTGAAATCCAACTTTACTGAATGATCCAAATACATCCTTTATAAGTTTAAATTACGAGAGAACCTAACAACAAATCTTGTCTCGTATTTTTTTTCAATAATCCAACATTGGTGGCTGCTGTCTGCTGGCGTCCAACGAGATGTAAAAGTTCGGTAGTAGAATAAAAAGAGAGTCTAACCAATGTAAAATCTGGTCAAAGCTGTCACCGTGCCAGGGCACGAATCTTGACACACAGATTCGAAGCATAATGGTCAGTAATTTTATTTTAAACGAGGGGATTTTTATTACTACGAAAATTGTATTGTCTCCTGTAAAATTACAGTGTTCTAAATGAGGTTTAGTATTGTAAGTCTGTAACGTGGGTCAAACACTACACAAAAACAAAGGCTGCACCTTACAAAGCGAATCAAATTATCAAAGGGTGCATATCTTGTGCACAGATTTGCAATTTCCACCCCGATGAAGTCACCGTTGATGGGATCTGGATGGCTCGGATTTAATTATTGTATATGTGCACAGAATAGATATGTGCATAAGATATGTAGCCATTATGAAGCGAACCCCGTGCTTTGAGCAGTCAACTTTCCGGCCGCCCTCACCCTCCGGTTTCCATCAATAGTCAGAAACGACGAGCCAGAGAAAGCAACCAAGATGGCGTCACACCCAGACCCAATCGCACGCGCACAAATCCAACCGAAAAAGGAAGCATTTTCCCCACCCCTTCCCCACCGAAAGAACAGGCAGCGGCAACAGAAATAGAAAACGCGGTACGGTTCGAGCTAAGCCTCGGATAGCAGGGCCATGCAAGGCGACGGCGAGGTGCTGTTCCTGGGCGGCGTCGGAGAGGTCGCCGTCGCCGTCGGCCACGATGGCCTCTCCTTCCAGCCCCTCCACCCGGTACGCCCCCGTGCTGCCCTTCTCCCCGCCTGCGCTGGCCGAATGCTAACCTTAGATCCTACATAATTAGGATCGTTTTCTGGACACTCAATCGGAAGAAATTTGCGCCTTGTTTGTCGAATCGTATGGTGGCCTGGTGGGCTCGGAGATTTCTAGCTTCCTGGGTTGAGTCGAAGAGTTGGATGTTAGATATGGACAGGATGAGTAGTGCTACAAATTTACAACCGTGCTGCTCCTCTTTGAACATAAGGTTACTTGATTTTTCTATCTAGTAGTACCCATTAGGCGCTATGGAGTTATAAAAAAAGCTTGGTTACAAGCTGTGCGAGATTGTGCATAGGATCACCATCTCGGACAACATTAAGGTTTCTGTTTGGAACAGACATAGCCTTTGTGGATGATGAAGTAGGAGTATGTGACCAGCTGAGAGATATATTTTGAAGAGGGGGTAAGTATCCAAACTAGAAGCTGAGAATCCTCTTGTGTGCTTGTGATGCTATCTTTTCACAAATCACAACCGCAACCTCAGTTGTCCACTTCAAGAAAGCGTTACAGGGTTCCAGCCAGTGTGCGAAGATAAAATGAGAATATGACATTTTACACGCTTTCAATGTTATAAATAAATGCTGTTAATACCTGTAAACGGCTGTTAAATTGGTAAAGGTCCCTTGCCCATTATGTTTATGGACATTTCAAGGTTTGTCTGTTTTATCGGGCTATTTATTCGGTTTAACTGTTAAATCTTTAACATGTCCTTTTTATCGAGCCGTTTATTCGGTTTAACGGCCGTTAACGTTTAACAGGTCTGTTTTATCGGGCTGTTTATTTGGGTTAAGTTGCAAGATTGCCACATGATATGGAACATTATGACATACATGAGATGATTGCTAGCTTTGCTTTTAATTGTCACTTGGGTTGTTCATTCATTCCATTATGATTCTATAATTACATTTACATCATGTCATCTTTTTGTTTCATGTCACCATTGTGGATAATTGTTGATAGCCTAGTAGTTTTATTCGGTATGCATGAAAGAAGATGAATGAGATGCTTGTTTTGTTACTGCAAATACATGTATATATTTCTTTGAATTTTAAATAGTAAAACCATTGACAAAGCCGTTTGCAAGGCCGCTTACCATATAAACACTAAAAGGTGGGGTGACCATTTGTTAACGTTTACTGTTATTTAGAACTTTGCACGCATTTAAATATGTCAACAAGGATAGTTATTGCAATTTTGCCTGTGCCTTGAGTTACATTCTTCAGTTGCAAAATGTCAAGTACTATATCGTCTTGCTTTTGCCATGTGCCTGTGTGGTTTTTGCTCACCATGCTACATTTTTGCAGGAATTGAGTTCTTCATGTTGGTCATCTATCAGACTGCAACAAAAATTAGAGAACAAAATCAAATTTTCAAATGTTTATGCTGTAGAGCTTCTTGATGAGGGTCCTGTGCGTGGACCTTGGAATACAAGAACTGTCGTTCAAGGCAAGAGAAATACTGAGGTTATAGCATTCATTCTAGTTATGTTTAATACTTCATTAATTTGTGTCAAAGGTTTCTGCCAATTTTAGATAATGCATTATGTAAGTTATTCCACATGTCACATTTTGTGATTAAATATTTTGTCTTTAACAAAAACTGTTGCTCATGCAGATGCACCGATTTGTTGTCCATGTGATCGCCAGATCAAGAATACGCACTTCTTCATGGGTACCTTGTGAATATCTTTTTGGACACAAAGAGCTGAAGACCTGCAAAAGTTGGGTTGAGCATCTCGACGCATGCATAAATAATGAACAAGATAGGCCCAAGAATCTGATGGTAGATCTAATGCATTTCTCTATTCTTGTCGGACATAGCACTTCAACAGATATATCACTCATCATTAGTCTCATATTTCCATGCATTTTTGCTGATTAACTTTTCCACATATTATAGGTATTTGTCCATCCACTGTGTGGAAAAGGTAGAGGGCTCAAAAATTGGGAAACAGTAGCTCCGTTATTTGTTCGAGCTAAAGTAAATACAAAGGTAAACATGTTTGCTGATGGAAGCACAAAAAAGCTATAAGAGATTAACACTAATGTGTATGCCTGAATTTATTTTTACTGATGATTTTGTAACATCAGAATTATTAGTGCATTTATGAACAACCCTCAACACTCCCAACTTATGTTCACACTATATGTAAATTGCCTCAGGTGATAGTCACAGAGAGAGGAGGACATGCATATGACACCTTGGCATCATTATCAGATAAAGAGCTCAAGAAATTTGGCGGTGTCGTTGCAGTGGTATGTCAATTTGTTTTCAACGATACTTGAATGACTTTTCTGTTTTTATATTTTTTTTCCGCAATTTATGGGGAAGTGTTGTAATGACTACGCTTAGTTACGAGTTTGTCAATTTATTTTCGGTGATCCTTGCCTGACTTAATTGTTCTCATGTTTTTCTGTAATTTATGGGGATGTGTTAGAAAGATCATGCTTAGTCATGAGCAGTTTAGTTTACAAAATATAAGGCTGATAAGAAATATGGACACAATGGGTATTCTACTAGCTAGCATCAGTGTGACCACATTGTACCTCTTGGTTAAGATTTCATGGAGATCACTTCCCACGTGTCCTAAAGGTTTTTCATATGACTATAGAAACCTTTCATTATTTAGAGCTCTATAGCACCAACACATTGGTTTGGTGCCATATCGGTGTCTGACACGGATACGACACCGATACGCTGCGCTACACATATCAGTCATGTATTGGACAATTAAATAGTTAAAATAAATAACTTTAATGTTCGACACTTCATCAACATGTATCCGACACATATGGTAACACAATCTGGCCTTCCCTAACCATCCGAGGAGCAAAACACCAACATCAAAGCTCCATTGTGGAACCATGTTAATGTTCTAGATAAGGGTGGTCCGTCTAGAAGATGTGTGAATGGAGATGCAAGTAGCAAATATGTTGGCACTAGTAGCTACTCTAGAGTTAAATTACACTTGTTCAAAATTACTAATGGTGATGGAAAGATATGTCCTAAGGTGACGGTATCTATTCTTGCTCAGCTTAGAAGTGAAGTTGCAAAGCCTGTGGTACATATTCCTAGCTTGCACATTACATTATTTCAGTTTGACGAAACACGTAGAAAAATGGAAAATAATACATATGTATATTATTATTATTTAAATTATATATAGCCGTGTCAGCATTTTTGGAAAAATGGCGAATGCCGTATCGTGGTGTGTCGAGTCGACGTATCCGTGTTCGTGCATCATAGATTTAGAGAAAAGAAAAATAGAACCCCATTCTTTACTTTGAGGGGGGGGGGGATCCATTCCCTATCTGCTTTTGAATTTTTTTAAGAGAAAATATGTTTTTGATTTGTTCTCAAGCTTACTGAAGTTCTTCCTTATTTTACTGCCCTGCTCTCCAAACTTTATATTTTTAGGGTGGTGATGGTTTATTTAATGAAATTCTGAATGGGCTACTAAGTTCAAGGCATAAGACTTCTTACCCCCCAACTCCAGAGGGCTTCGGATATTTTGAAAGCAATGAGAAATGGCAAGGATATAGAAAGAATGGTCTAAACAACGGTATGCCCACATCAGATGCTGTAAATGTCATGTTCCCTGGGAATTCGAACAAATCTGATGACCATGAACCTCTTCTTTCATCTGTGCAATCTACAGGATTAGGCATCTCACCATTAAGTATGTCCCTTTTGGTTTGACATGTACATCATATTATATATATAATTTTCACTTGTAAGTGTTTTGCTTGTTTCTTACTGTAGATCCTAATGAGGAACCATGCAATGGAGGTCAGATTGTAATCCTAACTCGGTTATTCTGTCTATCTTAAAAAATGCTAAAATTTTAGGGTCACTGCCTCACTGGCATGATAGATATAGTTTTTGTTTCACGTTCAACTTGATGCTGCTGCAGATCAGACGCCTATAGTCTCCTTCCCAAATGATTGGTTTAGGTTTGGCATAATTCCTTCTGGCTCAACTGATGCTATTGTTCTCAGGTACTTATGGAGACACCTAGGTACAAAGAGATACTTTTCAGTAAATTTTGTTTCGTTTATTTTGACTGATATTGTACCTATTCTTACTGAGTTTGTATGTTTAGGAGTAGACTGTTCGTAGATTGATATTGGACAGTTCCACCATTACCAATATTTTTAGGAGCAGACTGTTATAGTCCTTTATGCTATTGTATAGCTCCACTATTACCATCTCGGTATTGCATCAGTTTGCAAACATCTGGCTATTGGCAAACCTACCGAACTAGCATCACCTTGATCTTTCGAAACAGTTATGCATCTTGGATAATTTCTTATGTTCAGCTTAATATCCATTTAACTCTAGCAGCACATGCATATTATTATCATTTACTGGCTTGTAATAGCTAACAGCGAGCTCACTGTTATTGCATACAAATTATACACCTATAAATTCCAGTTCTTTGCTGGTTGTAAACATCCTATTGGTCTGTGCAGCACAACTGGGGAGCGAGATCCTGTGACTTCTGCTTTGCTTATTATCCTTGGCAGAAGGATGTCTCTTGATATAGCTCAAGTAGTCAGATGGAAAAGTAGCCCATCAGCTGAGGTCTTACCTACTGTACGCTATGCTGCTTCATTTGCAGGGTACGTCACTGCCTCTAGGACATGATGCAGTTAGCCAGTATTTATATGAATAGAGACGGAGAAAACCATGAATTTGACTGGTGATCATCTAGTTCTTAAATATGGTACTGTGCACTGCCAGGATTCCAAAACCATGAATTTGACTGCTGATCATCTAGTTCTTAATATGGTACTGTGCACTGCCAGCATTGGAATCCTGCAACTTTGACATAAGCCTGTAAAGGACCTCAACATTCTGGAGAAAGTTACAGAGTTGGCTTGTAAATACACCTAGTAGTTGTTAATATACTTCCGTAGGGGTCCACCCTCTGGTTATTCTAAGAAAAGTTGAAGTTAGCTAGATTTATCCTCATTTTCAGTCTTTTATGTAAGTAGGTTCTTCCCTTTGATGCTTCTTGTTCATCGCTGACAGTTATGGATTTGCATTTGACTTATATATTGATCTTAAATTCTTACAACATATACCCAGTCAGTTTGTGTGCATCACTACATAAACCTTATGTGGATTTTCTCTTTTGCATATTTGTTCATGCTCTGTGGTTAAAATCTGCTTCTAGATATGGATTCTATGGAGAAGTTATAAGGGAGAGTGAAAACTACCGATGGATGGGTCCCGCACGTTATGACTTTTCTGGAACGATGGTCTTTTTGAAGCACAGGTGGTTAATAGTGACCATTGTATGGTATCTGTCTTTCCAGTTTGATCGCAGATTAACAGTCTCCAGTTGTTTTTCAGATCATACGAGGCAAAAGTGGCTTTTCTTGAGACTGGGGACACTCACTCACTTACAGCATCGGCAGAGAATGTTGTAAATGGAATACAACCACTACAATCTCGTCAAAAAAGACCTCGCAAAACCATCTGCCGAACAAATTGTTCTATATGCAAAGAAACTTCAACATCTGGACAAAATTCAGAAGATGAGCTTGCACATAGCTCCAGAACAATCTGTCAGAACCCGAAATGGGTCTGGTCCAAGGGGCGTTTTCTCAGTGTTGGTGCAGCTGTCATTTCATGTCGTAATGAAAGAGCCCCTGATGGCCTAGTGGCTGAGGCTCACCTCTCAGATGGTTTTCTTCATCTTCTGCTCATTAGAGATTGCCCTCTTCCCTTATACTTATGGTGAGGAAACTGTTGCCCCGTCCAGCTTCTTGCATAGTACTCTTCATTGGAAAAATGCTTTTCAGCAAAAGATAAATGTGATTACATGACTGTTCCTGACAAATTGTTTAATTGCGCTCAAGTTGGAGCTTGAAACCTTTTCAGTTGATGTCTGTTTACTTGAGTGAGCATAGCTGCATAGGCATCCGAACTAAGCATACAAATAAAAAATTGTTCTAATATGTTTTCACTTTTTATGTTACTTTTCACTAACTAAAGGACGTATTAAAAGTCATTGATGAATTAGTCACTGGATTTTTTTTTTCACCATAGAGTATGTTTTTGACGAGGACGTGTTATCTGCAGGCATCTAACACAATTTACCAAGAAGGGCTCAGACCCTCTGAGCTTCAAGTTCGTTGAACATCATAAGGTTTTTTCCTTTACTCTCTCTGTTTTACCTTCATGTTATTGAATTTAATTTAATCCTGCCTACAATTTCTGCAGACACCAACATTTACCTTTATCTCATCCCATGACGAAAGTGTCTGGAACTTGGATGGAGAGCTTTTCCAGGCCTGTGAGGTGTCTGCCCAAGCTTGTCGGGGCCTTGTGAACCTCTTCGCGTCAGGACCAGAGGTGTAGGCGTGTAGCAACGGTCCATAAGTTATTCCCTTTTTTTTCCGCATGGGAGGACCGCGAAAAGTCCATGTTGTATGTTAGGAGCAGCCTCCGATATAAAAATTAGTGTAATGTTCCTTCTATAACCAAATAAATATTCATCATTTATATTCTTTGTATGTTTGCATTGAATAAAATACTTAGTGATAATAATTAGGGGTGATCTTATTTTTTTTAATGTCTTTTTAGTCTATATATCAAGAAGAAATACGTCTTATAAACTTGGACGGAGGGAGAAACTCTTTAGGCCATGTTTAGAACGCCCAGAATTTTTCCCGAATCCTACAAACTTGAACTGGTTTTTGTAAAGTTCTTGTGAAATTCTATGGCTCCAAATTGACCCTTATTTATGTAGATATGAAACTTACCCCCTCAATTTTGCCACCGAAAAGAGTTCACCCACGCGCGGGGCGCTCGACTGAACAATTGTCGAAGCACAGGGGCCCGACTCGCGTGCAGAAACAGCACCATATTTCGTGCAACGTATGTCTTGGCAATCGACCTGCATTTCTACATAAATTTATCATGCAGACATTCTGAGCGTGAGATGTGGAGTGACAGAGAAGGATGCGGCCGAGGGATTTGCCGGTGCGGCCGTGTGCGAGGAGAATGATCACTGGTTGTGGTGGTCTGGATGTCGGCGCGGAGCAAGACAAAGCGACCGGCGTGGCGGTCAGACACTCAGACTGAGGGTGTCGGTGCCTTAATTGGTGGCCAGGTGTGTTTCTGTGCCCGACGAATCGGCAAGCCAGGCGGCGTCTTTCTCTTCGCTTCCCTCGAGACGCCCTCGCTGTCTTTGCACGGCAGCTACTAGCTAGAGAACTTAACGCAAAAATACTCGTCCTCACATGTTAAAATGCACTACAGATTTATCGTTCGGTTCTATCCGGCTACCGTGCCGTGTGGGTGTCATTATGCCAAAGCGATCACGCGGGCGAGCAGCCTTTTCAAACCGCGGTGTCATCGTCTTCCCCGACCTCCATTGTTATTACCTTGTAGCTAGGCAAGTCTTTAGCCGCGCGCGTGCAGCGCCTGTGCTCTTCTCCTCGCGGCAGAGCAAGGAATCCGAAGTTACAACACAACCAACGCGATCCCAAAACCACCCAAGAACCGGACGCACAAACCGCTCCGCATTTGCGCGCAATGGCCGGCGCAACCCGAGATCCCATGCAAACCAGCCATGTCTGATGCCTCCACGAGAACGAGGCCAATTCCCTCCGCCCTCATGCTCGTGGCCGTGCTGCTCGTCGTCGCCGTCGCCGCCCTCTCTTTGCTACCTTCACTGGCCCAGGCCGCCAGGCGGTGTGGGAGCATCCCCAGCTCTTTCTCCTCGGCCTTGTCATCTCCTACGGCGTCTTCACCCAGAAGAACGCCGAAGCCGGCGACGGCAATGAGGAACGGCAACCGAGCGTGGAACTCTTGGTACCACCCCGAAGACCCCCTCGTCATGGTTGCCGACCTGGCGGAGACTGACGGCGAGGACGACGCAAGCGAGAGGCCGCTTTCCTTACCGGTACGGAGGTTGAAGCTGGTGGCAGAAGAATCTGAAACCGGCGACGCCAGCGACGACGGCATTGGTGAAGAGATGGATAGCTCTGCATCCACGATGGGGTTCTAGGCCGGTGCGCGTGCCGTTCCTTCGCCTCCATCTGTTCTTGACGCTGTAAGGTCCCGGAAATTCAACGCGGCAACGCCGTCCACCATGCCGAAGAACTTCCTGGGTTACAATTCTAGGGTGCCTCGCTACCAGTCGTTTATAGCGACGACGGCGAGGTCACCGACTGGGATGAGGAGGTTGATGGGTCGGATGAGATGACTGTGTCAGAAAGGTCATTCCGCAGCAACTTCATTGCCTGTGGCAATGATGGCAACGACGGCGACATCAATGTGGACGAAGAGCTTTGCGAGCTGGCGACGGAGGCTAGGCCAGAGGGGAAGGACGAGGTGGACATGAAGGCAGATGAGTTCATTGCCAAGTTCATGGAGCAGATCAGGCGGTAGAGGATGGAGCTGGCCATGGCAAAGGCATGCATGCTATGGCACCGAGTGCCATAATTGCCATTACGAATGGAGAGGGTGACGTACTTGTGAACTTCTGATTTGTTCATATGTAACATCATCTTTTCTGTACCATTTTCTTCTTTTTTTGGAGCGTTGATGTCGGTAGGAGTCTAGGAGCTGGAAAGAAGCTGTAGATGAATGGAAAACAGTGCTCTTCAATGCATTTGCTAGCCTTCCGTACTATTTCTGCCAGAAAGTTTGATCTTGTAGTTTAGACAAACCGTACTTGCTCTAGGAAATACCCTTGTCTCATGAACAGACTCATAATGCACTCTGGACATGGACGGAATGAATGTTTGGAAGAAATTCATGCAACAACATTACCGGAGGTGAGTTCGCGAGAGGAGAATTGTCGAAGGTTAGGAAATCGACAATAAACTTATATACTTGGGACCTTCGAATACGCAGAGTCAAACAGTCGAGTTACCAATGTGAGAAATAGATAGACCTACTCCATTTGTGAGTTGTGACTTGGATCTGATCTCCACCTTTATACCGATCACGAACAGTGAGTCTGTCTAGATCATTTGTCAGATGATCAGTAGCCCCTATTCTGGCATACCAATTTGTATCAACTTGGTAGTTGCCTGAAGAAGCTGCTGCAGCCAAGCGTTATTCCTCTAACGATTGATAAAAGTGATCAAAACGGTGATAGCACGAAGAGCATCGTGTCCATACTTGCCACACGCCTAGCAAGTTGGTCTTGATGAGTTGTTGCTAGATCCATTGTGTCCAGCTCGGTTACCACCTCCTCCATTATAGCGACCACGGCCACATCCTCGACTGCAACCACTAATGCTATGAATGTTACTGTGCACATCATTTGTAACAACATTATTAGCTGATGAAGAGATCTGTACCTCTGTGGTGCGATGCTCCTTGCGTAGCTCATAACTGAGAAGATGTGCATACAAGTCTGTCATGGTGATTGGTTCTGTATGAGTTGTCATGGAGGGGACAAAGGCATCATAGCAAACATGCGCTCTAACGCTGCCCATACTTCGGCCGATGTGGTTAGAAATAGCACGTGGCCAATAATCTCTTCTGTAAGAGAGGAGAGAATAGCACTGAGAACAAGTTGACCATTCTAAAACCAAATGATATATGCAAGATTTGCAACTTGGCGTGCTGCAGATTCTGTTCCTTCGACAATGAACATCGGTGGCTTCTTGATTGTGCCATCAACATAGCCTGCCTAGTAGATGCTGGCTACGAAGGTAGGGCACAAGTTGGGCTTCCCAAAATAAGAAATTCTCTCTGATCAACTTGATTGTTACAAACTGGCTGAAGCTTGGTGTTGCCATAACTCGTGCAGGGCTGAAGTCAGAGAAGAGGTGGCAGAAGCAGAACCGAGAATGAACTAGATGAAGGATTCATGGTAAAGGCTTTGATACCATGTTAAGAGTTTGGATATATTTTGCCGCACTGAACTCAGATGAGTTCGTCATATATTTATACTCTGAAACTATACATATTGTTACAATCAGTCGGTAACAAACTAACAGCAAGATACATATTGTTACACAACTGTTTTTCAGATATGCTACAACAATACAACATAGAATTGACAACAGATTGCAGCGGCAAATCCCAACAACACAGACTGAATTGATCAACTGACTGAATCTTGCTTAGCTATGATTCTAAAGCTTGATGGTATGTGATTGTTAATAGTTGTTTAACAACAAGGAACATTTGGCACCAGTCTCCCGTCACCCTTCGATGCTCCGACCTGGTCATCCCTGCTCTCTGTCAACACCAGCTCCTCAACATTGCTAGATCAAGCAAGCTCTGGCTACAACGACGTTTGTCTGCTAGCACGTATGAATCATGGGTTTCTTGCTAAAAGTAAGATTTTGAAGGGAGGGTTTTCTATTGGGCACATTAAAATGTCATGCCTATCATTCCCTAGTTGTTGTACTCGCCTCCAGTGAGCCCTAGCACATCATGCCAACTTCATACCGTGTCAGTCTAGATCCGGTCTATTTTGACTATTGCAAAGGAGAAGAAAGGAGTCAGAGACGAGCAAGGACACCTACTAACGTGGTCGCGAGGATGGATTGCAGCTAAATCGAAGGGGAGAAGGTGCTAGTATCGAGGAAGAAGCATGCATGGTGGCCGAGGATGGTGGTGACACCGTGCGAGAATGCCGGATTTGGCGACGGAGGAGTGAGGAGATGGCGACTGCGTCAGATAGGGTCATGAGAGGAGGCAAAGGGGAGAAATAATATTTGATGATAGATTGGGTCGCTAGGGTAAAGTAGTTAATGATGAACTGAACTATAAATAGGATGTTTTTTACGAAATAGTCATTTTTTGTGCTAGATTGGCTCAGACACAATCCAGTCGATCATGCTGTGTCATCTATCGTACCGAGTTTTTAGACCCAACACGACCCATTATTCGTGTCAAGGACCAGCTAACAAAGACAGATCCATTGCCTATGTCTGATCCAAACACAAAGCAACGACACACCAAAAAAAAAAACACGGTGCCGGCAGTACTAGTAATACAGTATACCAGTGCAAATCTACCGCACTTTCCATTTATCCACGGCGTCAGCAACTGAGCAGAGCACGGCAAAGCTCCTTCCTTTTGCTTTGCCTCAAACCGGAACACTATCGCCGTTGCTTTCACTTTCCATTTATCCCAAGAACCCGACGCGCGGTGCAGGCACGCACGCGCACCGCGTACATGGCGCCGCCGACGCCACCGGGAGACGAGCCGGTGCGCAAGGGGAGGAGCAACTCCATCCTGCTCCCCATTCTTGGCCTCCTCCTCGCCTACCTGCTCTACCGCTACCTCCGCCCGCGCCTGCGCGGGCTCCGCCTGGACCGCCTCCCCGTCCGCCTGCCGGCCTGCCTCCGCCGCCGCACGGCAAGCACCGTGCTGCCGTACTTCGCGCCGATCACCGACCGGCTCGGCGCGCTGCAGCCGTACCTCGGACCGATCGCGGAGCGGTTCGGGGTGGGCGCGCAGGGCGGTGTCGGTGGGTACGGCGGGGCGGATGCGCTCGTGAAGTTCCCCGGCGGGGAAGCGCTGTCGATGGCCGCCATCCTCGAGGCGCCAGGGGAGGTGGTGGCCAAGTCGTCGCACAGCACGCTGTACCGCGCCGCGATGCGCTCAGGGGAGCTGGCCGTGCTGCTCCGGTTCGTGCGGCCCGCGTGCGCCGTGGGGTCCGAGGAGGCGTCCGCCGCCGCGCGGCGGATCGGCGCGGTGAGCCACCCCAACCTAGTGCCGCTCCGCGCGGTGTACGTTGGGCCGAGGGGGGAGAAGCTGCTCGTGCACCCTTTCTACGCCGCCGGCTCGCTCCGCCGGTTCTTGCAAGGTTGGTGTACATCTCCTCTCACCCCGTGCGCATCCACCTGTATTAGTAGTTGCTTTGGCCTTTGGGTGTTCCATAGCAAGAAATGTAGTGTCTTTTCATGTTTCTCTCGTTTTCATTTAGCAATTTTGGCAGGCTTTTGGTATTTATTCTCAATTGGCACTTGAGTTTCAGAGTTGAAACATATATTTTGTTTTTCGATTAAGAAGGCAATACCATAGTTGAAACATAATCATTTTTTACAGTGTAGTTGAAACATAATTACAACGCTAAGACCGCATAGTTATGTTACAGCCCCTATCTTCGCTGGTGCATTTCTTGTTAGGGAGTGTATAGGCATCATCCGGATGTTTTTGTCCTAAAAATCATTCAAACTTTAGACCGTAGGAATGTAGGATCAAAACACACATCCGTAGGATCAACCCACCTCGAATTCAGGGGTGTGTGCATCGATCTTAAAGCAAATCCAATGGCCCAGAATTTGAATAATAGTTGCTAAAGAAAACATCCGGATGAAACTTATCAAAACCCTTCTTGTTATTGCTGTTGACTGCAGCAGGATACATTTCATCAACATTTTTGTGAAGGCCTTTTCTGCTTGGTAGTTAGCTTGAAACTTCCACATGACATTGTCCTGGTGCCATGGTCCTGATCCTGATGTTTGTTAAGGTCATTAGTTCACCCTTGGCAATCATAATTATTAGGATACAATCAGTTCTGTGTGTTTTTCAGTTAATCAGTTAGCCAGTGCCATATAGTCATCTATCAGTTGGACTTTTTGAGAGAGAGGAGAGAGAGAGAGAGGATGTGTGTATGTGTAGTCTTTTCAAGCCAAACCCCAGCATTTGTATTAGCGTTAGATTGCTTTCGAACCGTTTACATTTCACGCATCATTCTCATCTGCATTGGGGAGTCGTTGAATCGCAATCTTCAATTGAATAACTTTAGTACGTTGGTGTAGTGGTGCACAGATCGGGATTATGGATTAAGACTTGCAAAATTAATTCAATATAAATGATCAGTTAAGTTGTTGTTAAGCATCTTTACGGCATTTGTTGTGATGCTAGCTAACCATACGCCACTTTGTCTGTTGCTACCACGTACAGAGGGGATCGTTGAGTCGCAGAGATGGGATATAATTTGCAAGCTCTCTCTTGGCATTCTCAAGGGACTGGATCACCTCCATACAGGGTTGGAGAAGCCGATCGTTCATGGTAACCTCAAGACAAACAACATTCTGCTCGACGCTAATTACGAGTGCAAGATATCGGACTATGGCCTCCACCTCTTGCTGAATACCGCTGGTGCCCAGGAGATGCTTGAAACATCCGCAGCACAGGGGTACAAGGCGCCTGAGCTGATCAAGCTGAGGGACGCCACTAGGGAGAGCGATATCTACAGCCTGGGAGTAGTTCTGCTCGAGATGCTTGCGCAAAAGGAGCCGGCGAACGATGGCACACCAAATCCTCGCGACATCCTTCTGCCCGTATCGTTCAAAAATCTGGTTCTTGAGAGGAAGATATCTGAGGCATTCAGCTCCGATCTCGTCAGGCAAAGCAAGAAGTCAGGGAAGGAGAAGAATCTGAATGCGTTCTTCGAGTTGGCAACAGCTTGCTGTAGCCCTTCTCCGTCACTGAGACCCAACACAAGGCATATGCTCGAAAGGCTTGAAGAGATAGCAAGATAGATGAATGTGGGTAGGTTTACCGACTTGCTACTTAATCAGCACTGCATTATAGGCTTATAGCAGCATACAACGTTGATAGAGCGAAGCATTCAGACGTACACGAGCTAAGGCTGAAAGAACAACTGCATTTGTGCTGGGCGCTTGAAGAGTGGATGTTCGCTTTAAGGTGAGGAGAGGGAGGGGGGGTTGCTTTCAATGGTTTCACTTGATTGCGATTTTCCTTGTGCTTTACCTGAGAGTTGAAAGTGAAACACACGAATATGGTCTCAAGAATAAAAAAAGATAAATCTTGTACTAAAATAGCGATGTTGAAGCAACCACGATGACAAAAAAGATTTAACGGATTTGATATCAAATTTTTTAACCACAATCTAAAACAAGTACAGTGGATTGTAGCTCAATCACAATCCTCTCGAACCTTTTACGACTCTCTGAACCTAGCTCTATACAAAAATCTATTGCTCAACCACAATCTATTGCTAAAGAATAGTCTAGACTCTAATTCTCTTGTGCATCTCTACTTTGAATGAGGTTCTCTTGCTTTCTTCTTGGTTGCTTGGGGTTTTTTTTATGACTATCCCATAGGTTTATATGGCTCTCTTAGTTTTCCTCCAAAGAAAAGTAGAAATCTTAATCCTATTAGGATTTATCTAGAACTCCTTATAGCACGCATTTTTATATCCTAAAAGACTATATATGAGTCACTATACTCAACAATCTTCACCTTGATTCGTATTCGTTGAAGTTACCGTGCTCTTCCAAAAACTCACGCCAAATCAGCTTTATGTTTTTGTTTTTTCTCTCGTCTTTGGGAGTACCCTCACCATAAGGGTTCATACATAATATTGTAATGTGCATGTTGGTGTTCGAGTTTGCCGCCTGAACCCTTCACCTGAGAGCTTTTTATCTGTGTAGTTTAGTTAACCACACATTCTCTTCCTATGGCACTCCATGCTATAGGTTTTACTGCCTCCGAGTTCCACTTGCTCGTTGGTACCACGTGGTTAGTCCCGCCACGTCTTCCTTCTTGTAACAACTCGCATATTCATTTTTGCATTTGCTAGATTTTGTAACTATCTTTGTAATTATGTACATAATTACAGTTGAGATCTGAGTACCTGCTGTTGACGACATGGTTTCCTTCTTTTGATCAGGATTTTTATCAAACCTCCCATTGGATGCCCTTTGGTTTACCCATTAATCGGTATCCTTTATTGCTTCATATGCTTTTTATGATCACCTATCCTTTGCAAGTAACTCATATGACTCCATCTCGAAGTGATACCTCACAACCTTCAAGTTCAAGTGACCTCATAGATATAAGATTCTTGTTTAAGCCAGAAGCATACCAAACTCCTATCAATGTGCGATCTTCTCCATCATACATCTTCAATGTAAATGTTTCGACCTTAGTAATTGCATACTCCTTGCAATCCACTAAGTGAGCAATGAAATGGGACACGAAGAGATCAACACGGATGGACGATGCAGTGTAGTGGTTAGCTGGCCGTGCGGGCGGGCGAGCCATGTGAGAGCGGCAAGTAAGCCGTGCGCATGTATGTGCATATATTGGGTTTTGTATGTATGTATTGAAATGGGTCTACTTGTACCAGGTGTGTGATGTATGTAATTGTGTAATTGATTAGGGTTAAGAGGAGTATAAAAGAAATCGGGAGCGAACCTCCTTGGGGCGATGCATAAATCAAGAAGTGATGCCTTATGTAGCCCCTTAGCCTCCTTTTTTTTTGTAAATTTAGCCTCCACACTTATGAATTTGCAAATCTAGCCTCCTCCCACGCTCTTCCACCACAGCAATCTCTCTCGCGCGTCCCCATCATGGCACCCCCTTCCCCGCCCCCTCACCGAAGCAGGGACCTGCAGCCCCCTCCCCCTCACCATGGTGGCGCGTCGGCATACCACGGTGCGGGGGTGCGGGAGGCGCAGCTACAGAAAGGGCTAGATCAATAAATCCACTCGAAATGAGGTTATATTTGTAAAAGATAGATGAAAGAAGCTAAGAAGATATCATTTCAGAACCCAAAAGAGCAAGGCGGCCTAGCGCAAGAAAATAGAGCGTGCAGCAGAGGATCGGGCTCCATCACGTACAGCAGCGAGATGCCAACGGCAGTAGCGAAGCCAATCTCCGTGACGTGAGCGACGTGCAGTAGCATGTCGGACCCCGGAATAACACCTCCAGAATCCTCTATGTATTCTGTACTAGTCCAGGAAATGCTAGTACACACAGTAGAAATGAAACCATAGCATATCCATCGCTTCTTTATTAATAATAAATATTCAAAATTACAAATGAAAATGGCGCGCAGGCCAACGAATAAATGAAAAACAGCGGAATTGAAGATTAACAAATAGAGCCCAATTAATTTGCCACACGCAATCGACTGAGGGCACGGCCTAGTCCAACTGGTCCTCACCATCGTGATACTCTTTCTCTGAAGTGGTAAATTAAGCAAGGATGAGTACTAGTGTACTCAGCAAATCACACCGGAGATGCAATATAAATGTACAGGTAACAAAGGATGGCTATATGGTTTGTTTAAGCGTAAAGCAACAGTTTAATAACATTTTCAATAATTTTAAAAGGCATACTTTATTTCGAAAATCAAATCTATACATTTTTAACTCAGGAATCTCTCCTGAAATTGGCTAAGTTTTACCCATGATGGACTCCCTCCATCCCATCATCATTTTCTGGAAAACAAATTTTAATTTACTAAAGTCTAATCTGAGAATGACTTGATCGGCATGCCATAACCGCGGGCGCGGCTAATCGATTAGTTTGACACTCTGCAGATGTTGTACAACTTTACTCACAAGACATAATATTTTCCCTTATGTGAACACACTTCCTTTGGTGAGTGACAGAGAAAATTATGACAAGGCCCCTATATTAATTCATACATGTAGTCATGCCCGCTAAGGTTTCACCGCTGAAAGACTCACTCTATTCAGAAGCCCACTCTTGCGCCAAAGTGGCAGCATCACGTTTTCACCACACCACTACCCCCATATGGCATGATTGTCCATGAGATGATTTAATATGGCTAGCCAGGTCCATTCCATTCCAGACTCGTGGTAGTACGGTTAGGCTTTACATTTAGCGAAACTCAGACCGGTCCTTAATTGACTAGGCGAGACTTTCTACAAACCCAATGTGATAACCACACCACTTTCCAATCCTTTCTCGCCCGGTCTGAGTTATTTTTATTTTAACCATGCTATCTCCACATTATTACTAACATTGATCATCATAAGTTTCCATTTGAACATGTCATCATTTTGGCATAAAATTTCCCAAAACTTCCTAAGTTCAATTCTAAGCATATCTAAGCAATGTCTAAATATTACCATAGTCATAAAACATATTTTTCCTAAGGTTACAAGGATATCGGAATTTAAATGTCAAAGATGGCACATCAATCATGGTCATATCTATCTTTTAAAACTAGGTCGGAAATTAATGTCTATAACAAATAAGCATGCAATAATTATAAATACAACATACAAGTTCACAAACTGGGAGCAACATGATCAAGGTGGTGTGACTTGCCTGGTTCGACGAGTTGTTGCTCGAAATCGTCGTTCGGGAACTCCTCGGACTCTCCGTAATCTACGCGTAAAAAGCACCCAAATTCAAATAAAATCCAAATAAATTCAAATAAATACAAATTGAATTTCAAACTAGCACTAAACTAAAATTTAAGATTTTTAATGAATTTAGGAAGAAGAACGGAGCCAAACGGAGTTCGAACAGGCGAAACCGGGCTCCCGGAAGTTTAAAACGATTAAAACGGGATTTTCTGGAATTATTTTTATAAAGAAAAATCGAATTACTGCGCATTGCTGACGTCAGTGCACAAAATCCGATTTTTGAATTATTTTAAAACAAAAACCGCTTTATGACGTCAGCATGACGTCATAAAGATTTTTGAAAAACTTTTTTTTCTTTAAATCGGCTGACGGGTGGGGTCACTGGGCCCGCGGACCCAGTCCACGCGTGGCCGTGGACCACGCCAAGACGCGCCAGCGTGAAGCGCGCCGCCGGGCGAGGCAGCGGCGCGCGTGGCAGCGGCGGCAAAGAAGCGGCGAGCGTGAGCCGGAGGAGCAGCGAGCGGCCAGCGGCCAGTGCGGCAGTCTGGCTGGGCCGGAGAAGGCGGCGGCGGCTCTGGGGAGGAGAGGGGGGCACGGGAGAGGGAGGAGAGGGGCACGAGGATGAGGGGCATCCTCGGGTGGGGTTTATAGGGGGCGGGAGGCGGCGTGGCTGGCGCGAAAAATGCGGCGGCGGTTGCTCGGCAGCGGCCGTTGGCGCTGCGGCGCGCGCGGGAGGAGGAAGGAGCCGGGCGTTACATAGCGGCAGTGGTAGTGGCAAGCTCAAGTCAATGTAGAAGGGCGGCCGGAGCCGGACACCTCTAGCTCTAGCGGTAGTGCAGCAGCGAGAAAAACCGACACGACAGTGTGCAGCGCCATAACAGAAGAGAGAAGAAAATTAAAGGAATGGAACATTGAGAGATTATACGAGACTTGTGTTTTTATCTAAAACAATCTTGAGAATTGGTAAGTGGCACTCGAGTGTTTTTTGTTGTTGTGAGCATTTAATTTTTTTACCTATAAAGTACTCAAAATATGAGGAGAGATAGCAAATTGATTTCATTAATTAAATCTAGATCTAAAGGCTCAAAATTTGAGTGCTATTTAACAAAAAAAAACACTCGGGTGCTCCCTAGACACCCCAAAAAATCTTTATGTGTTTTGTATTTCTAATTTGAGGAATAAATCGGTGAGTATGTATTTCGATCTACTAATTCTTGTTCTTCAAGTTTTCGTATGATTGATTTATAGTGTGCTTATTTTAAGGGACTGTTTGGCAACTTGGAACTGAGCTGTTTCTGCTAGAATCTGGAAGAAACCCAGCCAAACGGGCTAAAACTCGGAACGATTCTCCTCGGAACGTTTCTTCTTTTTCCACGCCGTGGCCGAATCACCCTCAACCCCATTTCACTAGTTTCTACTAGAATCTGGAACCTACCAAACGGTTTACACAAAGTGATTCTGATTCTACCTGAAACGTTTCTACAAAGAATCTGGAACCGTACCAAACGGGGTCTAAGGCCCCGTTTGGTAACTTGGAACCGAGCTGTTTCTACTAGAATCTGAGAGAAACCCAGCCAAACAGGCTAAAACTCGGAACGATTCTCCTCGGAACGTTTCTTTTTTTTTTTCCACGCCGTGGCTGAATCACCCTCAACCCCGTTTCTACTAGTTTCTACTAGAATCTGGAACCGTACCAAACGGTTTGCAGAAAGTGATTCTAATTCTACCTAGAACGTTTCTACCAAGAATCTAGAACCGTTTCTATTTCTACTAGAATCTGGAACCGTACCAAACGGGACCTTAATCTAGTTTTCTCTCATGGTCTTTAGATCTATTATTTCTAGATTGATTTTTTCAGTTTGATTATTATTTTATTAATGTTTAGAATTAATAAAAATAAAAAAATAGATTTAAGTATTAGTTAGCAACTAATCACCAATTCACTTCTATTGGTGCGCTACGATCCTTCGTAAGCAATGAAGATTCGGCACTTTCTTGTCAACCTCCACTTCTAGCGAGATGCACACCGGTTTCCTCAAATCAATGATCCTTTCTACGGCCGACAAAAAAGAAAGTAGCATCCGTAATACACTTGATCAGGATTAATAAAAACCGTTTTCGAATTAAAAATCGAGGTCTCAGCAGTATCGGTTTTTCGCGAAAACCAAACGAAAATCGTCAAAAATCGAAGAGTTTTGAAACCGAGCATTTGAATAAAAAAAATTCAAACAGCTTCCAAAAAAGCGAAAACCGCTTGATTTTCTCAAAAACCGGTCAGTTCTCTCGAAAAATTGGTTGGTTTTCTCGAAAAACCGATCAGCGAGTTAAACCTTTTGGTCGGTCGATTTTTGGAGCGGTTTTCGTCTATTTTTGTCGAAAACCACTCGGTTTTCACTGGTTTTCGACCGGTTTACATCGCATAAATTTTTTTAGTTTTTTTGAATTGGACCGGTTTACCGGTCGGTTTAGGATTTCAAATCGGTTCGACACGATCGAAAACTATAGTTTTCGAGCGATTTTCGTCGATTTTGTGAACCCTGCACTTGATACGCTGAATCGTTTTCCCTACCTCGGCATTTCCTTGTGAAATAATCTAGGCATCCAGTTTCTGAATCCGAACATAATCCTTCCAACTTCGATCTACCGACGCGTGCAACCCGCGGTACGACGTCTGCATTATTCATCCACAGGTCTCGATTCGTGATAGCAAGCCTCATGCGTCGAGCAACTAGCACTCGTTTGGATGTTTGATCAACATCAAGCGATAAAAGCGGCCACGGCTCACGGGAAAAAAATTCTAAGCAACTGTGCTGTATACCGCGGACCGTACAGCACCATGTGGATTGGCGCCACGTGTCCCGTTACGTCAATCTCTATACAAAAAATAATTAAGTAATAAGGATTAAAGTGCATCAAAGTGCTTAGAGATTGATGAATTTGCATAAAGATTAACACAGCGGACACGTGACGTCAATCCTCACGGTGCTGCATAGGCGACGGTATGCAACACCGTCACGTAAAATTTGTTTCCCGGCTCACGGCCTTTTTACGTTCATCAGGTGGGTGAACCCGGGTGCGAGTTTTCACCGGGTCGCCGCGGCATCTCATTCGGAGCCCGGGAGGGACCAGACGCACCAGCCACGGAGCCACCATCCATCTGGGGTGGGCACAAGAGCCGCAGCACGTGACGGAGACCTGTCCCAACGCTTGCAGTGGCACCAAGCTTTAAACTAGCTTCCGAACAGGGGCCGCATCGTCCTCCGCCTCCCTAATCCTGGACCTTGTCAGCACGTACGTACCCGGCCCGGCTCGGTCCACGTACACGCCGCGCTGTGACAGTTGCCAATAAATCCTTTTTTGGTAATATGAAGGAAATAAAAGGAGGAGGAATTATTTACTATTTTTTTTACTAATACATAAATAAGAGTCGGTGACGGCCCTCCGTTTTCTCCCTCCACTCTAACAAAAAGAAAATTAATCTATTAATTGTATGTAGTATTGTATAGATAATTTATTAATTATACGACAGATAACTCTATAAATAATTTATTATATAAATTATCTTTCAGCAGTGTTTATATGTTTTTCCTTCTAATACAAATTGCATGAATCTTGAAGCAAATAAAAAGGTAAGTACTCACCATCAATAGCGGAGTCAGAAAAAGTTTATAACCTGGGCGAGCTCTCACTAAGCTTGCCGTCGCAGCGTCACTTGCTCCTGGCCGGGCCACCGCTCATCGTCACCTGCTCCCCGCTGCCGCCTGAGCCCGGGCAACGGCCCAGGCACACCGGGCCCTAGCTCCGTCAGTGCTTACTATCTACCTTTTATTTATATTTTAATACTTATATAATTTAAAAAAAAGCATAGAAGGAACTTTCATTATCTTTAGTCATGTATGTACTCCACGAAGGTGCGTTACAGACATTCGCATCTCTGCAGTCTATATGGCCTTATGATCGATATATACTACCGGTACAGATCATCTCCGAACTCCGAAGTAATTCTTCGAGGTTGTATCATCTCCGAAGTTACTAACTAAGCAGCAGTTTCAACTGCTTCGATCTCGCGTCCTGTGCCGTGGTCCTGTATTGATCATCCATGTACGTACGTATGCATAGTTGTACATATATATATACACCGTCGTGTAGCGTCGAGGGAATATGGCTTGCGATAAAGCAGGCTGGACGGGGGGGTCACGTCGCGCTTGCGACGACCGCCACCTACGTAGCGACGCGATGTGATGAATTAATTAACCACCGTGTAGAAACAGCGAGTTAGGCTTGGTTGGTATGGTTGTAGTTTTTTTAGAAGCAGTTTTTAATTGGATTGAGAGAATGTATAATTGAAGGGTTAAGATGGAGATGTTTGATATTTAGTAGTCTGTGTGAGGGGTGTGGATGGGGAATAGGGATGAGAGTGGTGGGGTTTGAGAGTTTATACTTTTGTATGAACTCTAACCCACCGAAGCTATGAAAAGTTATCTCAAATCAGCTTCAACTTTCAGCTTCTCCTAGTACAAATGAGATACTGGCTTTTGGCCTTCGGTTGCGGAGAAGCTAACCATTTAGGATAACTTTCGGCTAATAGAATGGAGAAGTCGAAGTCGAAGTCGTCCCAAATAGGGCCTCAACGCACGAAGCTCTCATGGAACACACGCGTTTCAGCTGGGCCTGAGCAGAAGCTTGCCTGTCGGGAGAAGAATTACCGATAGTTAACGAAGGATCTAGAAAATTTTTAATAGAGATGTATATTTCACACGTATAACTCTATAGCTTTGTACAAATAGTTCTAATATTTTACAAATTCAAAATATCAAAATCGGGATAAATTTAATTAACAAATTTGACCTATTTAAAGTGATAATCCTCTGACATTTTTTTAGATTTTTAAGGGTGCCGATGCGTACCCGGTACCCCACCTAGATATGTTCATGCTGATAGTAGTAGTATCGGTGTGTGTTTACACGGAAATCATCATTTTTTAGTCCCTTAATCATTTTTTTTGCAAATCTAGCTCTTTTCCGAATTTAATTGTAAAAAATAATTTCATCCCCGCCAAAGCTTTTTAGATCAAAGATATGGTTATTTTTATAATTATATTAGGAAGACAGACAGATTTATTTAACGAAATACATAGCGGTCTAGAAAAGTAATGACTTCGTACGTTTGTGCGTGTGTGTGTGTGACAGCACATTAATGGGCTATCAGGGTACCACACAGATTAGGCGAATGGAAGGGCCGGCGTGCAGGTGCGGCCACCGGTTGCGGTCAATGATGCGTCGGCCATGTGAGGTCTCATGTGGTAGGAACTAGGAATGGCTTATAGTGGGATTAGTTGGTTACTACATCTCACGATTCGCTGCGCTGTCTATTCATCATTAGCACTGCCGCCTTGCCATCGAGTGGCTACTTGCTCGTACTAGTACGTAGTAGCCTGGTAGTACTGCCGTACTGGAGTTAAATCGAGTGACACACCAACCACCGGAGTTAATTTAGTTGTAGTACTAGAGGACGAGTACTGCATCAATGATCACCGTCTCGTGCCGGCTTGGTTTCCTCGTCGGGGTCGGCGGGTGGCCGGAAGATGGGCCGCGCGGTCGAAGCCGTCGGGGCACAGAGCTATGCAGTTTTTTGCCACGGCGGCGGTGGTCGGGAGGAGTGAAGTGTAGTCAGGGTGGGTACCTAGGCAGGAGTGATAATAAGCCGAAGCTCAGTATAAGTTTGATCTAAGGTTCCGTTTGGCAATCTAGAATCGAGCTGTTTCTAATATAATCTAGGAGAAACCCAGCCAAACGGATTAAAGCTCAGAACGATTCTTCTCGGAACGTTTCTTCTTTTTCCACGCCGGGGCTGAATCGCCTTCAACCCCGTTCCACCCTGATTCACAGAATCCAGTCAGCTAGCCAAACGGTTTCCAGATAGTGATTTTGATTCTACTTGAAATATTTCTATCAGGAATCTGGAATCATACCAAACATGACCTAAATATAAAGTTTTTTTTTTATCTAGTCTAGTCAAGCAGAAAACTAATAAGTCCATGTTCAATTCAAATCCAAATAAAGGCTTACACCTTGATCCAAACTATTTACATGTACAATATTCATGTACATGTAACTAAAATTAACATAATACATGCAATACTGCAATTTAGTAGAAAATGTTTGGTCCAAGCCTGATCTAATTTGATCTAGATCTAATCCAAATAGCTATGAATCTAAAATAAATCTAATCTATTTATAATTTCGAACCGACCTAATCCAAAAGGTTAGACAAGTCCAAACTCATTATCACCACTATGCCTAGACGGCTGCCACGAAAGGGACAAGGATTGTCCGGTTCGACGTTCCGCTCGATCTGTTTGCTTAGTCTAAATTTGTTTTTATAGCTTAAAACTATTTTTTTCTTAAGTAACTTAAAAGTAATCTATTTTCATACATAGTAGAAGTAAATAATGTTACCTTAACTTTAATGGTATTGATTTAAAATAACTCTCACTAAACTAAAAAAAATAACTCATTTGTTTAGTTTTTAGCTTTTTTATGAAAAAAAAAACCATCCAAACAAACAGGCCTAGGTGCGGACAAGAGACAGAGTAGGCCCAGCCATTGGCGGGCTGTTGGCCCAACGCTCTCGACGTAAGATTGTAAGATACGCTCCATACACACAGCATCGCTAACGCCCAACGAACGAACGTCTCCAAACAGAGGCCGAGGAAAAAATAGTACCATGAGAACGTGAGTCCCTCACCCAACAAAAATGGTACTGGTAACATCAGTAAACGACAACAAGTCGCTGCTAAGGTTTTCCCTTCTCACTTTCTGAATATATTGGGAAAATATGTTTGCCTTTTGGCACCGTAATGGTATATTACAACTTTACAAGGCTGAGAGTTACATTGTGCACAGTAGGGAACTCTATGTAATATATGCACCGTGCAGGGCCGGGAGCAAGAATTTCAAGGGGGGAAATTAAGGCCCCAGCGTCCCTGGTGATCCTATCATACATGATTTTTCGGATGAACTTGGAGGACTTGGAATAGCTCACGGAGCTTCAGAAGGAACCCCGTGGTAAACAACAGCGGAGTGGTCTGAACTGGCAGGAACTGCGTTGTACTGACCATAGCCGGCATAGAACCCCACAGCGACTAGACTAAGGATGACAAATCTGTACCACGCTTCTTCATGTAGCTGCCAGCCAGAGTTCAATTACACCATCAGTCATGAGGGTTAGTCAGTAAGAAGAGGCTATGAACGTACCACCACAGAGCACAAAATTTTCACAATGAAATCTGTAACCAAGAAATATGGTAAATACAGCTAAGTAGTAGAATCCTGCAAACCTGAGCAAACAAGAACATGTTGAAGAAAACAGAGACCACCGGAACGATAGGAACTCCAGGACAAGAAAAGCCAGGCGGATCCACATAGACCTGGAAAATGGAAATGCATATCACAGAAGGTTTTCAAGTAAAAGCTGTATTAACAGCTGGAAACTGACATCCATGCATGTAAAGCTTGGTTACACAACATCTGTATGCATGTCTGCAAACTGCATAGCATGAGAGCGTGATTAATGTAATTGCTCTAACAAAGATGCAAATGATAGTGAAACCATGAAGGAGACGATACAAGGTAAGCAAATGTAACGAACGCTTATCTGATAAGTAGGATAAATTCATAGAAAAGGTACTTGCCTGTCGGAACTGGAGAGCAAAACTGGCAATGATAGCAATCAGAAAAACCACTATCATGAAGGCAATAGCATAGCTGAACCGATAGCACAGTCCTGCTACAAAACCGCAAAGAGCAACTACGATGAGACATAGAACACCCTCCTGCCAGATCGACATACTTCCAAGGAAGCGACGACTAGTTGCTTTGTCATTCCATCGAAGTGTGATCACACAAGCTGAAACAACTGAATAACCCGTCTGCTCCCACAAAGTAAAAAGGTAAACAAACAGTTAAATGGGATCGCTGAATGATAAGATCTTGTGCTACAATTGCAAATGTTACTGAAGCTTCCATACCAGAGTGCCAACTGAAAGAATATGAGAGAGCATATGCACATTAAAGAGACCAGCCAAGACTGCCGCAACACAACCAACCCAGATCTGAGAGTGTAGAGGAGTGTGCCGTGTTGGGTGTACTTCAGCAAATATTGAAGGTAGCAGACCATCCCTTCCAAGCCCAAGATACAAACGAGACTGTATGATTCAAAAGGAGGTGATGTTAGAAAAGTATATCAATTTGATTGAGAAGAGAATATCATTCTGATCAATCATAGATAATCAAGTTAGAAGGATACCTGAACATATAAACCAACAAGAAGTGTTGTAGTAAGACCAGCAACAGCTGCGATGCTGATCAACACAGTAACAAATTTCAACCCCTTAGCAGCAAAAGCCTCAGCCAAAGGAGCATCTTCACCAAGTAATGTATATGGCACCATTCCAGTAATCACCAAGCATACAGCAACATATAATATGACACATACTAGAAGGCTCCCTAGGATACCAATGGGCAAGTCCCTCTGAACCATTTTTATTTGCATGAATGGATAAAAGTTAGAATGGATATTCAAGAAAATTGAATTATGATGACAAAAAGGCAAAAGGAATAAATATGTTTAGTTATTGAAATTACCTGTGGTTTTTTAGCTTCCTCAGCAGAATTAGCAACTGCATCAAATCCAACATATGCGAAAAAGACTACTGTAGCTCCAGTTACGACAGCTTTGAAACCATTGGGCATAAACGGTGACCAATTTGATACATCCACCTCAAACACACCAGCAAATACAACAACTATGACAATGACTATCTGCATCATGTAATTGGCTGCATCATTACATCCGGTCCAACACAGTAAACTCAAACATCCATACATCAAAGGTGAAAGGTCATTTGAGCAAATCATAAAATATTGCTCAATAAAACTCATACTGTGTGCAGGGAAATTCTAAATCATGTTGCCTTGAGCATGCAAATTACACTATAATAGAACACCCAATAATGATGTCATAAGAAAATTCACTTGGTCACTATAACATTGTATATGTTACTGGTTATAATACAAGAAAAAAACCATCTTAGCATATAAGCAGTCTCACACTCTCACCTTCAATGTAGTCATAAAGGTGTTCACTGCTGATGATTCTTTGACACCATAGCAGAGAATTGCAGTCAAGATGATGAGAAGAATTGGAGCCAATATGTTAATCGACACAACACCACCAAAAAACTCTTCTCCATGACCAATCCAACTTGGAATATGGCCCTTCAAGAACGGAATCAGCTCCAAGAATTGGATAAAATAGCTTGCTAAGCTTCGAGCAATGCTTGCCGCCCCAATATGGTAATCAAGCATCAACTGTGTGAAAACCAAGAAGGCTGTGATCTCGTTAAATGCAGCATATGTGTACAAGTATGCTCCCCCGACCACAGCAGGGAAACGAGATGCGAGTTCAGCATAACACAAGGCATTGAGCACACATGCGGCTCCAGCGAGAACAAAACTGATTGTAACGCCTGTTTCAAACAACCGTGTTATTTTCAGCAGAAACGAAAATGGGGCGGACTTTACAGAAGCAATTGATTTCAAGTGGTCATCAACTACCAAGCAATACTAAGCAACTGCAATCTACTCACGGATATAATAGCTACGTATTTAGTACTGTTTGCTATCGGGCAGCATAAATCAGACTGCTTGCGGTCAAGCAATTCCCTAATGCCTCACTACTCTCGTGAATTATCCCGCTAAATCGTCCATGCCATTGGCATTTCTAGCTTTCTACTACACCGTGGAACCAACAAGCTGCTGCCCCTACAGCGAACTATAGCACGACAAATCTCTCCTTGGACCGAGTGGTAGCGCGGTACCTGATATCGATTAGAGTGAGATATAGAGGAGTAGGGGTGGGGCGACTAACCCGGGCCGGCGTCGCGGGCGACGGTGCCGGTGATGACGAAGATGCCGGCTCCGATGGACGCGCCGATCCCGAGGAGCACGAGCTCGAATACGCCGAGCTGCCGCACGAGCCCCTCGCCGGAGGCAGCGGTAGAGGCGTGGGCGGAGAGCGGCTTGCGGCGGAGCGCAGCAGCGCAGAACCCGGAGAGGAAGGGGCGGCCGGAGTTGGAGGAGGAGGAGGGCCTGTGGTTGGCTTCTTCTTCCATGGCGGCTGCGTTGGTGTCGTGGAGGAGCGGGTGGCGTCAGGTCTTAGGCCTCGCGTCGGCGTCCGCGCCCAGACCGGGCGAGTGACGTCGGCGCTTGCGTTGCGTCATGCGGAGGCGTGTGGCCCGGCGGCGGATGTTGTTTGTCCGGTTCGGATCGGGTGGTGGGGAGAGGAGACTATGATGACTATCCCAGTTGGGCTGGCCCGCCTTGTTCACTCGTTCTTGGGCTCTGGATCATTCGTTCGGCCTCCGTTTGAAATTCACTTCTGCTTCATTTTACACGGCAGGTCTAACTGTGGTTTTCTGGGCTCAATTGGGCCGAAGAACTCGTGCTCGGTGGGTGCTCGATCAGGAGATTCTACAGAATACAAAATAGAAAAAATAGCACAGCAGAGCAGAGCGTAAGGAGACGCGACAGGGTTCCAAATTTCGACAATTTCGTTCAAATTTTAAAAATTTCGCTCTTATTGCTCCCCAGCAAAAGGGAAAATTTAAATTAAAAAAATAAAAAAATTTATCCAAAGTTTCTCTATAATTAGTATTAATAGACTTATGACCTCTAGTGTGAATATCTTTTGAAAAAAATAAAGTTTAGATACATTTTTAAGGCACTCAAAATGTACGAAATAGAAAAGGCAAAAAAAGAAGAATTATTTTTAGTAGCAATATTTGTTGAAGTATGTCAAGTAGCAATATTTATTGAAGTATATTTAATAGAAATATTTGTTCAATTATATTTAGTAGCAATATTTGTTGAAGTATATTTAACACCAATATTTGTTTAATTATATTTAGTAATAATATTTGTTGAATTATATTTAGTAGCAATAGACGACACCCGAAAATGATACTATTTGTTCAAGTATCGATGTTTGTATGCACAAAAATTATCTTTCTATGTTATATTTTAATATGTTAATGTTATCCAATATTGAAAAGCTGACTTGTATTGATATGTGATAATTTTCAATTATAAAAAATATAGCAAAGATATGGTATATTTTAATATGTTGATATTATCCAATATTAAAAAGCTTACTTGTATTGCTATGGTATAATTAATATGTTAGTGTTATCTTGATATGGTATATTTTAATATTTTAATTATGTAAATGCCTATTTTTGCATTTGTATTGATACGTGACAACTTGTAATTATCTTGAATATATCAAAGGTCATGCCAAAAATTTTCCATATTTACGAAAGATCATGCCAGATATTTTTTTGTGTATATCCATATTTTTTTATATATTTCTAACATGTTTCCTATTTTGTAGGACTTTAATGGCTTTTTATAAATTTTACAATATTTTTTGTGTTTCTTCCTTTTTTATATTTTCCCCAATTTTTTAACCTACCGTTGATTTTCGAGAAAAGCAATCATCTTTTTCGAGCGAATTTCAATGCTTTTGAAGCAAAATTCTCTCTTTTTGTTAAAAAATCACTCATCTATTTGACCTGTTTTCAAATTCATTTGACTTTCGAAATCCTTGGATTTTTCTCAAATTTTGAGCAAAAATTCGTGAATTTTGCTACCGCCAGCTAAGCGAAAAATGGGGTCGAAACGGAATGGTTAATCTGGACGCGACATAGCCGAGGGTATGGATTCCGATAATATCAACTCGATGTCCTATGAAAATATGATTTTTTTTTTTAATTAGTACCAAATCACCGGCATTTAACTAACCACTATCTCCTTTTTCTTTACTATTTTAAAAGAAGTAGTGATGGTGTTTATCTACCTCTCTTCTCCTCTCACCTCGCATAAAAATTACATGCTGAGACATAAGTCTTTCTATAAAATCTCTGACAAAAACACAAAAAAATAATTTATCAACAAACAAATACAATCTTTTTAAACACTACTACAGAACCGTGCTTCACAAGTGGTTGAAAACCACCTCCAGAAGTGGTGGTGCGACACCAAGCGGTAAAATACGGTAATAATATTGTGGGAATGGGATTCGAACCCACGACCAGCACTCCATCCTCGTGACCCGCCTCATCCATCTAGCCAACCCACCCACGCGTGCTCTCTGATAGAATAGGGCACACATTCCTTTTATTATTTTTAAAACTGAGTTTCTACAAGCGATTCGTGACACGAACCCCTTCTGAATGGGGTTTTTAGAAGGGGTTCGTGACACGAACCCCTTTTAAAGCCCCAGCTTTAGAAGCGGTTGGAGACACGAACCGCTTGTAAAGATCTTTAGAAGGGGTTCGTGTCACGAACCGCTTCTAAAGGTGGGGCTTTAGAAAGGGTTCGTGCCACGAACTGCTTCTAGAGATCCCCTCCAGCCTATTGCCACGAACCGTGCGAGCATTACAACCGGTTCGCACCAAACCGTTTCTAATAGACCGGTTGTGATGCCCGATTTTATAGTAGTGAAAAATTCTCTAACAACAAAAAAAAGAAGAAAAAGAAGAACAATGAAGTATCTATGGGCTCACGGCGGAGCCGAGGCCTGAGCGTACGGAAGCGCGACGTGGTCGAGAGTTTCGATTATGTCGATTTGATATTCTACGATGATATAATTTTTTTATCGGTACTAAAACACGGTAATTTAGCTAGTCTAAAAGAAAGAAAAAAAGTCGTCCAATCTTTCGCAAGTTTCAAAATCATGCAACGAGCCAATGACTAGTCAGCGTTTTATGGTTCGTTCTAACTAACGAAACGACGCAGCGATGCAGTTATATACTCCCTCCATCCTGAAAAAGAAGTCGTTTTAGAGTTGTCCTAAGTTAAAGTTTTAGAACTTTATCTACAAATAACTTTTAAACCATTTGGATTGAACACATAAAAGTTATATAATAGATTTGTCATGAAAAGAGCTTTCAAATATTATAATTTCAATGCATTTTATAAATAAAATGCAATAATTTTTAATGGTCAAAGTTGTATTTTGGAGACCGTGTCAATGTCCAAAACGACTTCTTTTTCAGGATGGAGGGAGTACTACGATGTTGTATTCCCGACATGTACACGTAGTCAGACCAACGCAAGTTTTCTGTGGGAGATGTAAATTCTCAGGTCGCCGCCCTCGGAAGGCCTCCCTCAAAGCCAGAGACTGATCAGTAGGGATAAAAATAGATCAAATATTCTCCATCCGATTCGGCCTCATATTCGGTTGGGATCGAATTCGAGATCAGATTTGACTATCCGGTCAGATCTGGAAGGGGATATCCGGATACTTAAATCCGGATTCGGATCGGATACGAAGCACATAGGCCCTGTTTGGCAGAACTAGGGATGGCAACGGGTACATACCCGCCGGGGTATTGGCCACCCATACCCGTCCCCGTCAGATGAAAAATTACCCGTTAATTTACCCGTACCCGACCGCGGGTAGAACTTCTTCCCCATACCCATCCCCGTTCGTCCGGTCACCCAGTCACCCATACCCGCTACCTGGACTCTAGACTCTCTAGTCTCTACGAATTGGAGATTTGGAGTCTAGTTGGAGGGTCTTGAGGGTCGAGGCGAATTGTGAAATTGTGATTTGGTTGGTCTTTGGTCGTCACTCGTCGGTGGGCACAGGCTTGGGTCGCTCAGCTTATTTGCTCGGCTTGGTTGCTCCACTTACACGGGTAAATGGGTAGCGAATGCACGGTGCAACTACCCCGCACTGCATTCGTCATACCCGATGGGTGAAGGTTTTCTCCCATTAAGGTACCCACGGGTATGATTATTGGACCAGATTTGCACCCTAATAGAGTAAATACCCATCGGGTATCGGGTTTCGGGTACCCATTGCCATCCCTAGGCAGAACTCCAGATCCTAACTCCACCCAAGAGCTAAAACTTGTAGGCTAAAATAAAGTGAATTAAGTTTATATTTTATTCTAAAATGTAAACAAGATGATCCACCTAAACACTCTTAATATACCCACGGCTGCAGCTCCACAGATTTGGTAGAGCTAGAAATACCGAGCTGAAGCTCTGACAAACACCCCTATAATATATGGTAAATACAGGACGGGATCCGGATATTTGAATTTTTTTTGTATTTCGATATCCGGATTTTTTCTATTCGGATATTCGGATCGGATATCCGGATTTCTTAGTCAGATATCAGCAAGGTCTAGCCCATTTCATACCTTTTTTTTCATAAAGAGCCCATTTATATTGATAATTAGTTGGCTCTATTGATTCTAAAGTAGCATATTCTTTCTATGATATCTATTGGATTTGATTGATACATAACTTGCTACTATGGTTATATACTCGTACAGTTTAATTCAAAATATATTACTCTATATATGTGTGCATTATCTGTATATCTTTATCCGTTTCCAATCCGAATCTGTCATATATTCGTCTCGTATCCGTATCCTGAATAATCCACATTCGTATATGTATCCGGCTAGCCCGTATCCGGTTTCGAATCCGGAAAAAAAAAATATGAGTTAGAATACATAAAAAGTAATATCCATCCATATCTAATCTGTTTTCACCCCCTACACTTGACACTTCGACAGTCAGCCAGCCAGATATGGGGCATATGTCTGAAACAAGGAGTATTATTACATGTGATATGCTGGTATCAACATTATTGTTGCTGTACCACAAGTTCGCAGCTGCAGCAGCAAACAAAACAATACAGCAACCACTTTGAATGGGCCTGGCATCCGAAGGTTGGTGGTGCTGTTATGCTGCCTACCAATAATCACATTTCACAATGGTTAGTTGCATTGGCCACGAACCGGCCACACCAACATGCATGCCGGACTTTACCTCCCAAAACGGGGGAAAAAACCCCGGAATTTCATGTCAAAATTAGCCCCCGCATGATATAATAGTAATGTCAAAACCGGAATTATGAACAATGTTTCGTTGATGGGATCATGGGATGAGATGGTTATGTACCATTTGGTTCCATTATTTTGAGTGAATGGAATGGTTCAGCATCTAGAGGGAATATTCCTTAAATTTGTATCACTTGATTTAGGATAGGATAATTCTGCAAATGGGGGAGCAGAAGCTTTGGGTAGTTTTTGGGTTTAGGTCTGTTTGGTTTATAGTCAATATTGTTATACTTAATCACGCATCAAATTAAATAAGTTTGATTGATTTAGCGTCCGTTTGATTAATAGCTATACGTGTGGTAATATTCTTTTCTACCATTCAGGTTTCACGTGACTCAAAAAAGTGTACCAAATTTTTTTTTACTAAGCCAAAGTGTGGGTTCAGTTTTGATGACCAATCTTATGTACTAGAAAAACTATATATGATAAAATATGACAATCGCAATATATATGAACCAACCATGCTCTTAATCTCCTCCACTAGTACTGGGCAATGATTGCCTGGCCACAAGCCGACAGGCAGCTGGACCTGCCTTGCAGTTGACGTGGAAGGATAAGCAATAAACCAAACCCTAGCTTCAAGAATCAAAACTACTTAAGTAATGTTAATTTGAGCAATGTAACCACGCGACAGATAGACCCAATCAATGCGGGCATCATTTTTATCCTTCCTTTTTCCTACACAATACGGTGTCCATGCCAGCCATAACCTATTGATTTGATAGATGGACGTCCTAATTAATCCGTCCAAGGACCAATTTAATTAGCAGCCTCGAGTTTGTTTGCTGCCTCTATCGCATTAAGATGGCCTCTGTGCGTTTCCTCCAGCACTTGAAAAGGAATTATATCTGAATGTGCATGGGAAATTCCCCAGAAACAGCTCGACTATGATACCTTCTTGAAACGGTCATTCGCGACTCTGCGTTACGCGGTCACGAAATGATACCTTCTTTCTTAATTTCTTTCTTTCTTTCTCTGTGTTTTTTTTAAGAATCGCGAGCTTCTAGTTACGAAACATCCAGCTTTGATATTATATTTCTGGCACAACTATGATTCCAAAACGCTGACATAAACAAGGGTAGCGCTTGCTCTCGCGCGCGAGAACACGGAAAGCAAAAGACAACCGCAGAATCGGGGTATCCGTATATGATTGAGATGTGTTTCAGCCCATAAAATACTGGGTTTTTTCCCCCATTTACCGATCTAGTCTTATAGAAAAAACCCATGTATCAATGCTTGGCTTCTACGACCCAAATACCGCCTAATAAGAGGTCATCATTTCTCATTGCTAATATGCTTGGAGGCGTCTCTCATTCTGTCCTTTATCTTTTGATGTTAACGTGTAATTGGTCACTACAAGCTAGGCGAAAAAACAGAACTTGGGAAACGTGCATCTACGCACCAGATGGGTCAGGCAATAGGTCCATCCGTGCCACCAATTTCTTTCTGCCGTAGCTTGATGACACACACATGTGTTCATGTTTTATTAGACATTTCCACTATAAATTTAACTTAGTATGAACATAATTATAAAAATAATATCCTTTCTTACTATGAAACGCTCGCAGTGGTGTGACCGTGCATTGTGGTATAGACGTAGAGTCACGGTTAGCTTGATACTAAACACTACAGACACAACAACAAATGTAGGGGTGGAACTGGTACGGATATTTTCCGACCGACCGACCGAATTGATTTGGATAGTTTCACAGATATCCAGTTGATTTCTCGGATAAGGATATGGATACAGATAATTTACATGGATACGGATACGGATATGGAATATCCGAGTTTTTGTTCGGATAATATCCGAATATGACATACGGATATTATCCGAATAACACGTTTCAGAATAACACATTAACAATTTAACATGTTTCACTGTTTCAGAGACTGGGGTCTGCATTGGATGACAAGATATAATGTGTTCATGTGTGCTAGATGCTAATTTGGAGATATTTGGGTAAAGGTGTGTCGGTGTTTCGTGCACCGGCAATACGAATTTATGGTCGGATGGGGTCGCGCGCTCCCTCTCCCCGAATGGTCGACTCAAGGAGTCAAAAGATGTATACTGGTTCGGGCCGAATGTCCCTACTCCAGTTCGTGCGGTGTGGATGTATTGATCTTTGGGAGATGGACAAGGGGTGTACAAGCGAGGCGGACGGTCGGCTGTCCGATTCCCTTGATGTTTTTGCTAGGGAGTTGAGGCTACCTAGAAGACTGTTTTTCTCCGCCCCCCCTCTCGGGCCCTGCCCCTCCTTATATAGACGGAGGGGCGGTGTTACACGGAGTTGGGAAAACTACGAGAAAAGGGCACCTGCACGTCCCGATGTCTGGTTCTGTCTTGTCGGCAAGCCCCTGCCCGTCCGGCGAGGTTGGTGGTTCTGTGATGGGCGATCTTGCGTAGTCTTTGTCTGCAGGTGGCGTGTCGCGTGGTGCTCTTGTCGGCCTCGGTGGCTTTAATGGCGCTTGACTTTGCCTTGGCCTCGGAGTGGCGTACTCCTGCGGTGTGCGAGCGGCGGGGCGAGGCTTGACTTCTTCGGTGGCCCTTCCGGCGGCCTCTAAGGAGCCGCCTACCCGGTCTGGATGCCAGGGGCCAGCTGCGCACAAGGCGACCACGACATCGGGCGTGGGCCACTGCTAGCCCGTGTGCAGTGGAGCTTGAGCTTCAATATTAGGCGGCCGCATGCCGACCGCCGAATCGAGTCCGCCGACCGTCAGAGTCGGCCCGCCTGGTCGGGGCTCGTTCCTCGCGCCCAAGTACCTTCGGTGGTGTTGGGCCTTCGCCGTGATAGGTCGGCCGTTCGTGCTTCCGGGTGATGGGGTACCCATGGCATGGGTACTCGTTAGTAGCTCCCAGAGCCGGAGCGGGTCGGAGAGCCGCTCGGGGTTTAACTCAGCGGTGGTAGCCGTCGGCGGAGGTCGGTGATGCTAGGTCGTCGTGGTCGCCTGGGAGCCGTGCCGACCTAGAAAGAGCCCGGCAAGGTGGCGCACCGATGGGTGTAGCTCCCGAGCCCCGCTGGTCGGAGAGCCGGCGAGGGTTTAGCCCTGGCCATGGTAGTCGCCGACCGGGTCGATGGCGTCTAGGTTTGCCACGATCGCTGGGGAGCCGCGCCACCTAGAAAGAGCCCGGTGCAAGGCGCGCATCCGCTGGTGTAGCTCCCGAGCCCCGAGCGCCGGAGAGCCTGGCCGGGGTTTAGCCTGGCCGAAAAGTAGCCGCGACTGAGGTCGGCGACGCTTTGGTCGGGCCGCTTGTCGGTCATGCCCGCCAAAGAGCCCGGGCAAGACGAGCGCACCCGGTGGAGTGTAGCCCCGAGCCCCGAGCGGTCGAGGAGCCGGCCGGGGTTTACCTGGCCGAAAAGTGGCCGCGGACCACGAGGTCGGCGACGCCCGATCAGCGATCGCCGGGTAGTTGCGCTGAAGAGGACCGGTGCGTGGCGCACCGGTGGGTGTAGCCCCGAGCCCCGGCGGGTCGGAGAGCGGTCGGGGTTTACCGGTCGGACTCTGGCAGGCCACGGTGTGCGTGGGTCCTCGTGAGTCGTGGCGAACGCCGCGTTTACCTTCGTCGGTTTGAACGCCGTGCTCGTGCGAGCTACTATCGGGTAATCCGAGTGGAACCTTGGCGATCCCCTTGAGGGGTTCGTTTCCAAGCCAGGCGTAGCTCCGGCGTGGCGTCCGACCAGCGGGGCGTTCCATAAAAACCTTTCCTTACTCGATCCGTGTCGGATCGCCGGTCGTCCGCCGACCGAGCGCGGTGGCCGCTACTCATCGATGAGTTCCACGGGAGAGTGTGAGGTATGGTCTCGACGCGAAGTCACGTTGATTGGGTCGTCCGCCGACCCATCTGGAGGCCCTCAGGGGCTCACCGCGACTCGCCCTCGCTCTTTTACGTCTTTGGGCGGCTTTCGTTCGGTGCCGATTCGGCCTTCGTAACCCACGGCACGGTGCCAGGCCTCGGTGCGAGCCTATAGGCGGCTTGTCCTCCGAGGCGGCCCGATGGGCCGTTGCATACCTTTCGGCATGGCGCCCGCCCATCGCAATCCGGCGAGCCGCGATCTTTGTCTGGCCTTGGCGAGGCGGCCGTCTGTCGGGCGATTAATGCGCGATGGGATTTAAATGGATTGCGGCACGTTCACGGGGTGACGGCGGCGGCAGCGGACGATGCGACCGCGTTGATTTGCGTGAGGAGGCGTCGATTTCGGCGCGGAGGCGCGTCCGGTCCCGCCTGGCGCTTATAAAGGAAGGAGTGGGTGGCGTGGTAGGCGCCAAGCCCCCTGTTCGCGTGCTTCTGCAAAAAGGAAAAGGGAAGAAAGAACACGAGGGAAGAAGAGGAGCTTCTGCCGCGCGTCGTTCCTCGCTTTCCTTCGCGCATTTGGAGATGTCGCCGACCGCACTCGGCCTCGGCTGTCGCTTATCTCGCCTGGAGAGGAAGGAGTTCCTTCCTCCGCGCCGAGTCCGGCCAAGCGAAGTTCACGGCCGGGGACCGAGGTCCCGAACTTGAGGACGGCGAGATAGTCTCGCCAAGGCGTCCTTCTCTGACGGGGCTTGGACTTTCACTCCACCCGCTCGTCAGGGGTTCTTTGCACTATTACGGGGAGAAGTTCATCACCTGAACCCGAATGGAGTCCTCCATATTGGCGGTCTTCATGACGCTGTGTGAGGCCTTTCGGGATTGAACCCCATTGGGGGCTCTGGCGCCACTTCTTCTTCGCGAGGTCGCCACCGACACCACCGCCTCCTCGAGCTCGATGATCCAATCAAGCAACCATCGCCAAGCCGTTCTACGCCGATTTGAAGGCTGCCGACGTCTAACCGGGGTGGCATAGCGAGTGGTTCTACGTCCGAACCTCGACAAAGCCCCTCCTTCGTGGGAATTTACCAACGCCGCATCCTTGTTGGGGCTGGGGTCCTGGCGAAGGACCGGAAGAAGGTGGACGCGATCCTTGAAAAGCTCGCGGACTGGCGGCGGGCCTGGCGAGGCAAGGTGGTCCTCGACGCGTTTATGGAGAGGCGCATCAACCCCTCAAGGATCGATTCGCCCCATGTTTGAGTACATTGGGCCGACCGACCTGCAAGGTCGCTTCTGAGCGAGAGCTCCCTCCGTCGGAGATCCCAGCTGCGTGTCTGCGATCTCCATTGCGGGAGATACCAACCACGGGCGAGGCGCTCAAGGCTGTTTTGCCAAGAGAACCCTCCTGGACTTGGTACGTCCGGTGGCTCTTGTTTGCTTTTGTTTTGTTCGCTTCCTCGTCCCTCATCCGAGCGTGTTCTCGCAGGGCTTGGTGGACTGATCTCCCGCCCCTTGCTGCCGGGGGAGAAGGAGTTGAGGGCGGCCGCGCGCCTCGAAAAGGAGAAGCAGGACGCCGCCCTGCTAGCGAAAAAGGTGGCCGCCAAGACGCGGAAGAGGAAAGAGCGCGCGGACCAGGCCACGCGTGGCGAGGAGGTCTCGGAGGAGACCTCGAGTGAGGGTGACGAGGAGTCGCTGCCGAGCGAGGGAGAAGAAGTTGCCGAGGCGGTCGCGGCCGCGACGCTGGTCCTGATCAGCGGGGCCGGCGAGCGGCTCCTCCTCAAGAAACCGCGGCGCGAGGTTTATCCTGCGGAAGCGCAGATCCCTGTCGCCTCCTCGCGGGGTCCGGCAAAGAGACACGTCAGTGCGGTTGTTCGCTCCTCCCGTAAGTGACTTACGCAATTCCTCGGTCTTTGTCTTCTTACGTAATTCTGACCGATCAGGCGCGAGGGGCCATACCAGCTGGAGGCGCCGAGTCCTACTTCGGCGGTGAGGAATCGCCCTTCCGGCCCCTGTCGCGGGGCGTCGCGGTGGTCGTCGGGAGCGGGATCGTCGACGATCGCTCGCAGTAGGGCCCGTCGGTGAGAAGACGCCGGAGGGGACGATCTGGCCGCCGGATGCGACGTCGCGGCGTAAGCTCCGTCGGGCATGCTTCCGCCGTGCCTTCGACCCGATGAGACCGGCGGAAATCCTGCCGGCCCTGCCTTCCCCGTGTTGCCGATCGTGGAGGTCGCGAGCCGTCGCCGGGGAAAGCATCGTTTCTTGGCGTTAACGCCGGCGGGACGAGATCCGCCGCCCGCCACGCCCGCCGCCCGATTTCAGCGGTCCGAGTGTCGCCGAAGGGCGCGCAGCCGGCCGCCACAGGCGTTCCGGCGGGCGGGGAAATCAAGTCGTAAGCGATCGCCGATCGCTGGCCCGACTTCGCCACGACGGCCGGGGTCCTGCGTTCGATTTACGGGCGGCAGGCGTAACGCCGCGATTGGGACGTTCTGGAGGAGGAGATGGGAAGGATCCACGCCGACCTTACTCTCGTTGTTGACGCCAAGGCGTCAAGGCGAGGAAGTCCATTGCTCAGGAGTCCCGCTCGGCCAGATCGGTAAGTCTGACGGGGATTTGTCTTTTGTGCATCTCTCGACCGGGAAATGGAGACTGACCGGGCGGGTATTCGCAGCGCTTGACATCCCGAGCGGTGGACAAGTCGATGTTCCTCCGGCACTTGCACAGCCGGGGGAGTGCCGTAGGGAAAGAGCTGCTCGACGCTCGGAGGGCGCTTGCCGCCGAGCAAGGAAGGGCTGCCTCGGCGGGTCAGCGGCTGGGGGAGGTCACCGAAGCCTTGCGGGAGGCTCAGCGACTTGCGGAGTCGTTGGCCACCGAGGGAGAGAGGGCCAGGTCGTCCCTAGCGGATGCTGAAGCGGCCAAGGCCTCTGCGGTCCTTGCAGAAGGATCCGCCGGCGAGGCCGCCTCTATCGAGGAATGCGAGTCGGCCAGCAGGAGGCCGACCAGCCAAGGCTGAGCGGGATCTCGCCGGGGAGCTCGTGACGGTGAAGGAGCTTGCCGACCGTGCTACGGCCGACCGGGAGGCGCGTGCCAAGGTCGAGGAGGAACTTCGCGCCAAGGAGGCTTCCGTGGCCGGTGAGTAGTTCGTTCTTCCGGGAGTCACCACGGCGAGCGTCCCCTGACGTCGTTTTCGTCCCTGCAGATCTGCGAAAAAGCCTTAGCGACGTGCTGGAGTCGCGAAGGGTGGCGGTGGAGGAACGAGACGCGGCGGTCGAGTCACGCGACTCGGCCCTTTTGGACAAGCGGCTGGCGGAGAGGGATGCGGCCGATACGACGGCCCAGCTGACGGTCCTCCATGTGGGCGTCCAGGCCGCCTGTGACCGGCTGTTCGGGCTTACTCCGGGCCCCGGCGCCATCCCCGCCATGCTTGGATGGATCCCTGAGCGCGTGGAGGCGTCGGTGCGGGAAGCGGCGGTGCTTGGCGCTTCCTCGGCCCTGGTCAACACCGTCTCTTATTATGACGGCGTCGACCTTGAGGCGGTCGGGAGTGGCGTTGCTGCTGACCGAAGCGACGAAGAGGTCGACGCGTTCATGGCCCGGGTCGATCCGTGCGCCCAAGAGATTGCCGGCCGAATCTTGCCGCGCGAAATCCTCCGTCGGAAGGGGGAGGAAGATTAGTTTTCCTTCTCTTTTTTTTTGCTTTTTTGGCAGTGTATTTAATGAACACGATTACCCTGACTGAGTTCGAAGTGTCGGGTTGCTTTAAGTTATTTTGCTCGTCTATCCCGTGCTTCTTCTATGAGTTTGGGCAATTTTTCAACCGTAGCTACGGGGGCCCACAGGGGTGCCCTGAGAGCGTGGGTGTTGCACCAGGTCCATGCGAAGAGGACACGGGGCAGGGCGAGCTGCCTCGAGCGATTGCTTGGTGAAGGAGAGGTGTCGGGGTCGGACCACCTCCTTCGCGAAGCTTGGCGGGTTGAAATGCTGACCTAAGTGGGGGTGCTCCGACCGCTCATAGTGTTTCTTGCTCGGAGGGCTTGTTTCCCTCCGCAGAGTGCCACTGGCCGTGAGTCAGCGGGGCGTGGCCGTAGCACTTTGAGCCGAGGAAGTAGCCACGAGGTAGATAGCTCGGTCGGTCGGTCGCGGCTTAGGTTAGCGACCCGCGCACTTTTAAGTGACGGTCGGGTTGGGCCGCTGGGGCGTAAGTTGTAGCATTTGCTTCGAGGGAACCGCCACGATGGAGGTTGTTTGATCGGTCGGCTCGCCGATCTATATCGAAAACTCCGTCCGACCGCCGCTTCTTCGCTCGTAGCCTCCTTTTTGCGCAAAGTGCTACTTCGAAACCGTAGCCGCAGGGGCGTGGGCCGTAGCATTTTGGTTTTGAGGAGGTTACTTATGAGGGGAGCTCGGTCGGAGTGGTAACCGGTTATCGATTTAGGTCGCCGACCCCTGAGGTCATGCAGCCCCCGAGTGGTGCGTGGGGACCGAGTGCGATGCGCCACGCGCCGCTTGAGCTCGTGGCGGGTGTGCGATTTTTTGAAAGGAACTTTATGCTTTCGAGGATAAGGGTGGATTAACTCGCCTTGAGGACCGCGCCGCCGAATCGTGTGTCGGGCGCTTCGTCTTCCGCTCTGTTATGCGACTCTACGGTGCTTCGTCTTCCGCGCCTCCCACACTGCTTGCCTATAAAAGGAGAGGCGCCGGTGCGCCCATTCCCTATGTGCCATGGCGGACCACAACGCTCAGCTTCACGAGGAGGTAGCCGCCCATCAGGCCTGGTTGCGGGAGGTGGCGGATGCTGAGGTTGCGGCTGTTCGTGAGGACGTGCGGCGAGTCGGCGTCCTCGTCGTCGGCGTTCCTCGGCTTCGAGAAGCGAGGGCGCCACTATTGCGGGCGGTGGTAGAGGCACGCCGCGTGGAGCTCGGCTGGCAGGGCGCGCACCAAGATCGCAACGGGCGGTTCGCTCTTGGTCAGCGATGTTCCTCCATAGATAAATAAAGTCTTTGCCGCTTCCCGTTTCTTCTTTCTTCTTTGAGGACTTTTTTGCGCTTATGATTCGCCCATATCCGTAATCTTTTGGGATCGCAACGGATCCAGCGTAGGTTGGAGGCGGAATTTCTTGCGTGTTTGCCGCCGAAATGACCCGTCCAACCGTAGGTCGGTTGTTCTTGTGTCGGGGTCTTTGCAATCGCGCAGAGTATCGCCGACCTTCGCTGGGCGAGGTCGCAGTACTTGTGGTAGGCAAAAAGATAGAAAAAAAAAGAGGGAAAGCACTTGGTTGGTGGTCCGAGAATTACGGCTTCCCTTTGCTCAAGTTTTTTTCGAGTGGTGACAAAGAGGGGGGAGAGATTGACTAATAATAGAACTTTCTCAGCTTCTCTATGTTCCACGCGTTTGTCACGAGATTTCCTTCGGTGTCCTTGAGGCGGAAGGTGCCGGTCGGAGGACTTCGCGATGGAGAAAGGGCCCTCCCAAGGCGGGAGAGCTTGTGCCTGTCCTTCGCAGATTGGACTTGTCGCAGCACTAAGTCGCCGACTTGAGCAGCGACGCGGACCGTCGGTGTGGTAGCGACAACGGCGTCTGGCGATATTTTGTCGATCAGAAGATCGCGACGCCTCGAGCTTCGTCGAGCCTGGCCGAGGTCATCTTCTTTGTTCCTCGATTGCCGTCTTGTTGTTGTAGTTCTGCACCCTTGGTGCGCCGTACTCAAGGTCGGTCGGGAGGACAGCCTCCGCCCCGAACACCAAGAAAAAAGGAGTGAACCCGGTCGACCGGGTCGGCGTGGTTCGCAGACTCCAAAGCACGGGTGGTAGCTCGGCGGCCCACCGTCCCGCGAATTTCTTCAGTCGGCTGAAGATTCGCGGCTTGAGTCCTTGGAGGATCATGCCGTTGGCTCGCTCGGCCTGTCCGTTGGCTCGGGGGTGTGCCCACGCCCGGATCGACTCGGATATTGAAGTTGTCGCAGAACTCGAGGAACTCCTTTCCCGTGAACTGCGTCCCGTTGTCGGTGATGATGGAGTTGGGCACCCCGAACCGGTAGACAATATCGCGGAAGAAACTCGCTGCCTGCGCCGATGTGATCTTTGCCAATGGCTTTGCTTCGATCCACTTTGTGAACTTGTCTACGGCGACAAGCAAGTGAGTGAAGCCCCCGGGCGCCTTTTTGAAGGGTCCGACCAGGTCGAGCCCCCAAACCGCGAAGGGCCATGTGATGGGGATCGTCTGCAGGGCTTGCGCAGGAAGATGCGTCTGCCTGGCGAAGAATTGACATCCTTCGCAGGTGCGGACGATTTGGGTCGCATCTGCTACGGCGGTCGGCCAGTAGAAACCTTGTCGGAAGGCCTTTCCTACCAGTGGATCAGCGGCGCGCATGGTGCCCGCACACCCCGTCGTGGATGTCCAGCAGAAGGTGCTTCCTTGGTCGGTCGGAACGCGCACGAAGGATTCCTGACGGGCTCCTCTTGTATAGGCGCCCTCGATCGGGGCGAAAGACTTAGCTCGCCGAGCGAGGCGCCGAGCCTCGGTGGTATCGGTGGGGAAGCGACCGTTCGTCAACCGATCGACAATCGGTTGCCTCTCGGTTTCGACGCCAGACGCCTAAGTCCGACTCCAGCGGGTGGGCATCCGCCGCAGATCGGTGGGGCCGCCCGCTTTGAAGTCGGCGGCGCCCTCGGCCACGGGTCCAACCGGATTGAAGGGTCACGAGGTCGGAGACGAAGATTCGAGGGAACCGGCCCCTTCCGGAGGCGAGGTTGGCGAGGAGTCGGCTTCAACCTTGTAGCGTCGGTAGCTATGATGGAGCTCAAACCCTTGAACTTCTCCTCGAGCTTGCGGACCTCCAGGCGATGGCGACCATCCGAGCGTCCACGGGCTCGGTGGCTTTCATTACTTGGTCGACGACCGCCTTGGAGTCGCCGTGAACGTTGAGCCGTCGTGGCGCCAGTGTCGGCGGCGATCCGAAGGCCATTGACGAGGGCTTCGTACTCGGCGATATTGTTGGTGGCGTCGAAGAGTAGTCGTATGGCATACCGGAGCTTGTTGCCGAGTGGGGAGATGATGACGACCCCCGCGTCGGCCCCGTTCTTGGTGTAAGACCCATCGAAGTACATCGTCTAGTACTCCGGGTCCTCGACCGCCGCAGGGACTTGCGCCTCGGTCCACTCGGCGACAAAATCCGCCAAGACCTGGGACTTGATCGCCGTCCTGGGGACGTACGATATGTCGAGGCCGTTGAGCTCGAGAGCCCATTTGGCGATCCTTCCGGTAGCGTCGCGGTTGTGGATGACTTCTCCGAGCGGTGAGGAGGTTACCACGGAGATGGGGTGTCGATCGAAGTAATGGGCAAGCTTCCTCTTGGTGATGAGCACCGAGTACAAGAACTTCAGATTCGAGGATATCGGACCTTTGTTTCGAGAGCACCTCGGCCGACGTAGACCGCCTCTGCACCTTGAGAACGCGGCCTTCCTCCGCTCGCTCCACAACAAGTGCCGCTACCGACGACCGAGTCGTGGCGGCGATGTAGAGGAGCAAAGGCTCCTGTGGCTCGGCGACCAGGACCGGAGGTGAGGTCGAAAGGCCTTTAGTCGACTAAAGGCTTCCCGAGCTTCGTTGGTCCAGAAAATGGTCGGACTTCTTCATCGGCTTGTAGAGTGGCATCCCGCGTTCACGAGGCGGATACGGCGACTTAGTGCCGCGAGGCATCCCATCGACCTTTGAACTCCTTTCGGATCGTTGATTGGCCCCATCCTTGCGATAGCGGAGATCTTATCTCGGTTGGCTTCGATGTCGCCGCCGAGACGATGAATCCCAAGAACTTGCCCTTGGGGACCCCAAGACGCATTTCTGGTTGAGCTTTATGCGAAACCGTCGGAGGTTCGCAAAGTCTCTTCTAGGTCGGTGATGAGGTCATCGACCTTCCTGGTTTGACAACGATGTAAATCGACGTAGGCCTCGATGTTACGGCCAATTTGGTCTGAAAAACATGCCTGCATACACCGTACGCGTGGCGCTGCGTTTTCGGACCAAAAGGCATCGTGGACGTAACGATCTGGCCGTGCGGGGTGATGAAGGAGGTCGCGAGCTGATCGGACTCCTTCATCGCAATCTGTGATAGCCCGAGTAGGCATCCAAAAGAAAGGGACTCGCGCACCCGGTGGAGTCCTCGACCGTCGATGCGAGGTAATGGGAATGGATCTTTCTGACAGCCTTGTTGAGGCTCGTGTAGTCAACACACATTCTCCATTGCCCGACTTTTTCTTTACAAGGACGAGATTGGCGAGCCACTCGGGTGACGCACCTCCCTTACAAAACCGGCCAAAAGTTTGGCGATCTCTTCCCCAATGGCCCGTCGCTTCTCTTCGTCGAAGCAGCGCGGCGCTGGCGATCGGTCTCGATCCCGGTCGAATGTTCAGGAGTGCTCGGCGACCTCCTTCGACTCTGGCATGTCCGAGGGTCTCCAAGCGAAGACGTCTCGGTTTGCTTGGAGGAAGTCGACGAGCGCGCCTTCCTATTTGGTGGTGAGGCGGGCCCGATCCGCACGGTCTTGGCGGGATCTTCGGATCAACAAATGACCTCCCTCGTGTCCTCCGCGGACTTGAAAGAGCTAGGCCCGACTTGCCGGAGTCGGGGCGGATCCGAGACTTTCTCCTGGAGCGGGCGAGCTTCGGCGACGCATCGCCGAGGCCGGGCCGCATGGCTTTCGCTCGCAGTTGTAGGCGAGTTGGAAAGATGTGGCCACGGTGATGACACCTTGCGGTCCTGGCATCTTCAGCTTGAGGTAGGTGTAATTGGGGATGGCCATGAACTTCGCGTAGCATGGTCGTCCCAGAATGGCATGGTAGGAGCCGGGGAAGTCCACAACCTCGAAAGTGAGGCTCTCGGTCTGGAAGTTGTCCTGCTCCCAAAGGTGACGGCGGCAGCCGACCTGCCCAAGGGGTGGGCTGTTGGCCTGGTACGACGCCGTGGAAGGGCGCCTTGCTCGGCCGGAGGCGGGCGAGGACCCAGGGCATCCAGGGTCTCAACATACATGATGTTGAGGCTATTTGCCGCCGTCCATGAGCACCTTGGTTGGCGCCGTCCCTACGATGGGGTCGACGACGAAGCGGGTAGCGTCCGGGTGCGGGATGTGGTCGGGTGGTCGGTCCTGGTCGAAGGTGATCGGGCATTCCACCACCTCAAGTAGGTGGGCACGGCGGGGGTAGCCGTGTGGACCTCTCGGTGGGTGAGCTTCAACCGTCGCTTGTCGGCGTAGCACTCCTCCCCTCCGAAGATCATGAGGCAACCGTCGAGCTGCGGGAACTCGTCGGCCGGCTCATCGTCCTTTGCCCCGGCGTCGGGCGCTGGTCGCGCTTCTTCCCTTTCCCCGTGACGTCGTGGGGTTCCTGAGAGGAAACGCTTCAGGACTTCGCAGTCCCGATACTTGTGTTTGACAGGATAGTCGTGGTTCGGGCACGGACTGTCCATCAATTTCTCGAATCGGTCGGGCGTCTGCCGAACCTGCTGCTTGGCGGGTCGGTCCGCAGCGGCGACCATACGGCCTTCGCGGCCCTGCTTCCCCTTCCGCTTCCTTTTGTCAGGTCGGTCGGAGGGGGTACTGGCCCCGAGGCCGGCTGTCTTGTGGGCCGTCTTTCTTTCGAAGATGGCTCCCACGGCCTCCTCGCCGGAGGCATGGTTGGTGGCGATGTCGAGGAGCTCCTTGGTGGTCCGGGCCAGCGGCCCAACTTGTGGACCAGGGCCTCGCGACGTGGTGCCGTAGATGAACGCCGACGACGTCGGCGTCGCGGATGTCGGGGAGCTCGTTGCATTCTTTGGAGAAGCGGCGGATGTAGTCCCTGAGGGTCTCCCACCGCCGCTGCAGCTCTTCAGATCTCAGAGTTGCCAGGGCGTTTGTACGTGCCCTCGAAGTTTCCGACTAAAAGGTTCGTCAGTCGGCCCGACTTCCGATGGTATCTGCGGGCAGTACTCGAGCCATGCTCGGGCCGAGTCCGCAAGATAGATGGGGAGGTCTTGGATAACGAAGGAGTCGTCCGTTGCTCCCCACCGACAAAGCGAGCCGATAGTCTTCTAACCGTGACATCGGGTTGGTAGCCCCCGTGTACTTGGCTATGTTGGTCGGGCCGGAATCGGCCGAAGTCGGCGTTGCGGATGCGGGTGAACGCGCGACCCAGACCGTCGAATCCTGGGTCGGGTGGTTGCGTCGCCCGCTATCGGCGACTTGCGAGGGTCTTCTTGCGTCGGTAGCTCTCCTTCGCGCCTCGAGGGTGGTGCGGAGATCATACTTGTCCCCAGCGATGGCGCACCGGGTGTATGATGCCTGGGGAGTTCGTGGGCGGGGCCGTCTTGGCTGGCTCCGTCGACCCTGTGAGGAGTGGCCCAGTGGCCCGGCGGCGCCTGTCACGGAGCTGGAACCTTGGGCGTCTTTGAACGACAAAGACGCTCTACCGATCCGGAGGTTCGATAGGTGTCCTTGGCTTCAGGCTCATTTGGCTCAGCGACCCTCGGAGCAAAGATTGCCGCTGCGGCAATGTTCTGGTTGGCGTGAGGGAAGAACGGAAGGTCGTTCGCTTCCTCAGCCAATTGCTGATGCACCTGACGCGCGCGGGCGCGCGCGCCGGAGACGGGTGGTGGGTTAGGCTGACGGCGCTCCAGTTCGGCCTGGAGCCTGTCGAGCTCGGCCTTTCGAGCTTCTAACTCCTCGTCATTTGGAGGTCGGGCGTTATGTAGGTGCTGTGCGTCGTCTTCCCGCCGGGATTCCTCCCGCCGCGCCTCGTCGCGCGGGAGGAGGGTCCCGAGGGTAACGGGGGTGGAGGATGGCTCCGCCGCACCCGTCATGTTGCACTCACGGGGGTACGCCCTGCGAGGGGGGTACTCCTTATCGGAGCTGGAGCCGTGGCTGGAGGAATCCGCTAGCAGGTCGTGGAGGGAAGCCGTGCCAGAATCGGCCATGGCCACGAGTTGAGAGCTCGTGGAGGGTGGAGTCGCCGCTCGCCGCAGTCCGTAGGCAATGTTGCCGGGTAGTGCCGTGAGCGGCGAACCCGCTGCGGCTCGTCTTGAGGGCCTCGAGGCCGAGGTTGCCGAGGACGCCGCAATCGCATCCAGCTTGCAGAGGGCGCCCGGCCCGACGGCAGCGGACGAGGACAAGCTCTCGCCAGAGTGACGATGAAATCGAGGGCGCCAAGCGGATCCACTTCGACATCGGCGAATCGTAGTGGGAGGAAACCATCAGGGAGGAGAATGGGAACCCGAAGATGTGGATGTCGGTGAAGACGCGCGAGAGCCCCTACCTGGCGCGCCAACTGTCGGTGTTTCGTGCACCGGCAATACGAATTTATGGTCGGATGGGGTCGCGCTCCCTCTCCTCGAATGGTCGACTCAAGGAGTCGAAGATGTATCTTGGTTCGGGCCGAATGTCCCTACTCGATTCAGGCGGTGTGGATGTATTGATCTTTGGGAGATGGACAAGGGGTGTACAAGCGAGGCGGACGGTCGGCTGTCCGATCCCCTTGATGTTTTTGCTAGGGAGTTGAGGCTACCTAGAAAATCGCTTTTTCTCGCCCCCTCTCGGGCCTGCCCCTCCTTATATAGACGAGGGGGCAGGTTACACGGAGTTGGGAAAACTACGAGAAAAGGGGCCTGCACGCCCCGATGTCCTGGTTCCTGCCTTGTTCGACCCGCCCGCCCCGAGGCGAGGTTGGTGGTTCTGATGGGCGATCTTGCGTAGTCTTTATGCAGGTGGCGTGTCGCGTGGTGCTCTTGTCGGCCTCGGTGGCTTTAATGGCGCTTGACTTTGCCTTGGCCTCGGAGTGGGCGTACTCCTGCGGTGTGCCGAGCGACGGGGCGGGCTTGACTTCTTCGCGGGCCCTTCCGATACGCCTCGAAGGAGCCGCTACCCCAGACGGGATGTTGGGGACGCCAGCGCAAGACAAGGCGCCCACTGACATCGGGCGTGGCCCCGCTAGCCCGCGGTGCAGCGGAGCTTGAGCTTCAATATTAGGCGGCCGATGCCGACCGCCTCGAATCGAGTCCGCCGACCGTCGGTCGGCCCCGCACAAAGCTCGGTTGCTCCTCGCGCCAAGTACCTTTCGGTGGTGTTGGGCCTTCGCCGTGATAGGTCAGCCCGTTCGTGCTTCCGAGCTGATGGGGGTACCCATGGCATGGGTACTCGTCAAGGTGGTACAGAAATTGGCAAGTGGCGTTTCAGGAGGGCTACTTAGGATTCAGCAGCATATGCCAGCTGCAAATCATTTGGTTCAATTATTGCAATGGGGTACATTGTTACTCACAGAGTCACATATATGACAAGCTAGGGATAAAAAGACAAAAAAAAGACACAAATATATTTCTTTTGGAATTTTGAATTTAAATTTGGACCGATTTTGGAAAAAAACTGAAATTGGATTTTAAAATATCCGACTAATATTATTCGTATCCATGTTGATTCCGATCCGTATTCGATCTATATTCGTAACCGATATTATCCTGTATAATTCGTATTCGATTATGTATTCGATACTATTCGTATTCGATTCTGTATTCGATAAAAAATACGAATACGAATAGGACGATATTCGACCGTATCCGATCCGATCACATCCCTAAACAAATGTACCGTGGCAAGATGACAATTTAGACATGACACTGTCTTGTGTAATACTTATGTCGCTTGCTGATGCTTCTGCAATATAAGAGCACATGACAGCTAGATTTGAAAAAAAAAAAACGAGGTCACCAGAAAAGCATTGGTTCCCGCGAGAAAGGAGAGCCCACCCAACGAAAGTACGAAACTCCGCGACCCTTTCCCCGAGCGCCCCCCTCCCGACAGTTCCCCTTTCGCGCAAGGGCGGCGTGTGAGTGTGTACGGCCGTGCCGGAGCCTGGGCAAATGGGTGACCTGGGAGGTGGAGACTGGCGGGAGGAGGCGGCGCCGGCCGGAGGAGGGGCCGAACACCTGGTGGTCATGGTCCACGGGATCGTCGGGAGGTACGGGCTACTAAGCTTGCGGGGCTCGCGGTGCGATCTAACTAGTTTTATTTTTTATCTCGTAATTTTGGCTGCCTAATTGCTTCGAGTCGGTTCTGAATTACTCAGTGAAAATCCAAGCACTAATAATACGCACAATTTTTTGTGGGGAGACCTTTCTGTTGTTTCGACAACTCTGGGGATTTCTGATTGGTTCGATCGTTATCTGAATTTAGTATTTAATTTTCAAATTATGTTTAGGGAAAGGATGGGGGAACAGTAATACAGCATCGGGCTATCGGAGATGAGCAGAAGCTGACTGGAAATCTATATTATTTTTTAAAATAAAAAATGAAATAATTTGATGATTTAAGTTATCCCCATGTCAAACTGAATCGAGATGGAGTATCTCCCTTACACGCTACGTGATTCATACAGATTGGGCAGGTTTGGCATTCCCAACTAAGCACGCAAAACTACATCCATGCCGATGGATTCAGATTTCAGAGTACCTAACTAGCTGTGTGCGCTCCGAAGGCTCTATATGTAGAGCATGGGAAAAAAATTCCTTAGCGTGTATATGGGATGCGCACGCATGTGTGTGCATGTGGGGGCGTGAGTGTGGTGTGTATGAGTTGTGTGCATCCTTAGCACTGCATTCACATAGATACGTTGAGGCTACGTGTTAGGGAGCTGTTGCTATTTTGGTGATTTTTGAGCTAGCATTTGGATTGTTTCTTCTTTCTTCTTTCAGCTCCAAATTTCAACGTTGAGGATACGTTGAGGCTACGTGCTAGCATTTGGATTGTTTCATCTCTCTCTCTCTCTCTTTATTTGTACAGCTCGGCAGATTGGCAGTTTGGAGCTGAGCAATTTCATAAATTGTTCCCAGACAAAGTCATGGTTCATTGTAAGCTCTACTCAGTCGCTTGTGTGTTCATCGCTTATGTTAATGGTTGTTTATTGGGCTATTGTATTAGCATGCTTCTTGTAATACCCTGGCCCATTAATGTGAAGCCCACGTAGAGTGGTGTTGGGATTAGTCTCATATTGTTTGTCTAAAGTGATTTGTAGTACCATAAAATGCATGTTGGGTAGTCTCACGTTGGTTTTCTAAAATGAGTTGTGGTAGCATATAATGCTTGTTGGGTCCAAACGCAGCACCTTCGGATTAACCTTTTTACACGAACCGAACAAAAGTGTAAGCGGGGCTAGGACATTAAGCGAAATTTGGGCCAGGGTGTTACACTTCCAGTTACTATACATTTACTAAGATTAATATGCCATCTTGGCATATCACAAATACCAATCCTTGTTGCCTAATGTTGATGTATTTGGATGGTTAGTGTGCCAACCTTTACCATTGAGATGCTGGGTTCAAGCCCTACTATTAAAAAAAAACCAATTCTTTTTGCTGCCATCACCTTTTCTTTTGTAATTTTAATAATCGTGTGCTGTTGATACAGATGATTAGTTTGTTCTAGCCGGTCGTGCACAAAACAAAAAAAGGAAAAGAAAGAAAGAAATGAACTTTACCTCATCTTCCATGTGTTGGAAAATTGCAATCTTCTTTCCATGTAGAAATACTTCCATAGACATTGGCAATTGTTATGAACTTATGATGCAAAAGGGAGCATTATTGCAGATGATTGTGCTGCTGTCCATATGTACAGCACAACTCGAAATAAAAAAATTCTATCATTCAGAATTTCAGATAAATATGCTTTTGTTTCTCTTTGTATTTCCATTATTACATTAAAATCATACGGAATATCATGTTTTGCATAACATGGAAGACAATCTTTCTAGGTTATAACCATTTCCTTTTGGTTACTTCAATGATATTATAATTCTGTAGGTAGTAACCGCAACATGCACAAGCTAACGTTAGATGGCATTGATGTGATGGGTGAACGGTTGGCACAAGAGGTTAGTTTTTCTCTGTGCATCTTGCTTATTTGCTATGCCTTTTTCTGTGGTTTATGTCTTCATTCCCCAAATCGATGACAAAATCTGGCAATGTAGGTTATTGAAGAAATCAACAGAAGACCACAGATCAAAAAGATATCTTTTGTTGCACACTCTGTTGGAGGATTGGTTGCAAGATATGCTATTGGAAGACTTTATAAACCACCATTACCACCTAGACGAACATTGCAAAGTGATCCTCAAAGTTTGAGTGACAACGTCAGAGGTACTATACATGGGCTTGAGGCAGTGAACTTCATAACTGTTGCGTCGCCACATCTTGGTTCCAGAGGAAACAAGCAGGTACTTAGTTACTTAAATTTTATCATATGTCATTGCATTCAGAAATGGAGAAATCAAATAATATCATTATAGATTGAAGATATGTGTGCTTGATTCCCTCAAATAAGAACTAACTTGCTTAAGTGATTTTGATAATATAATCGTTTGGCCTGAATGTTTAGTGGAAGCATTTCTGTACTTGTGTTAACATGAATGCTTCAGGCACTTGTACATTTCTTTCAAACAACCAAGTATGGACTAGTCAGTACTCGGTAGTTTTGCTAAGTTTTGTTTCCTTGGTTGTTCTTAAGACAAGGTGATTACACTGTTTGCTTTGTTGTTCTGATGCCAAGATCAGCTACTGCTATCAGCATGGAAAACTTTTCTCTAGAAACTTAAGGCTTATGTTAATTCATGTTCAGTTGGCTAATTGGCTGGGAACTTCTTTGTTTGATCTGAAATTTGATTTTTGTTTAAACCAACATGCAGGTTCCTTTCCTCTTTGGAGTTACTGTGATAGAAAATTTTGCCTGCTACATCATTCACTTAATATTTGGAAAAACTGGCAAGCACCTATTTCTTACTGACAATGATGATGGAAAGCCTCCATTGTTGCAGCGCATGGTGGATGATTGGGAGGACCTACAGTTCATGTATACTTTTCTTCACCAACTGCCTTTATGTGCTTGGATTGTGAAGTCTTCTTGTACTTTTCATGCTTACTGATTCCTTGCTGTAGGTCTGCTTTGCAAGCATTTAAGCGAAGAGTTGCATACTCCAATGTTGGTCATGATCGTATCCTTACTTTACTCCTAAAATATGCATGTAATAATATTTTTTTAAGTTTTTTTTCCATAACTGAATGTTGATTAAGATATCGTCGGGTGGAGGACATCATCCATCAGGCGGAGCACTGAACTACCCAAGGTAACTCTCTGTCCTTTTATATGTAAATTTTTTTGGTTTGGCCTATAGTTACAAGAAATGTTGTTTGTCCGAGTCACGGTACGGGATTCGGATTCGCAGTTTGCTACTTTTTCTACTAAGTTCCACTGCGAACACGAACCCTGTACTCTAAACTGGTTCGGGTTCAACGAATCTGGTTCGCGGTTTGTGGTGGTTTACAGCGAATCCGATAACTATGGTTTGGCCTGTATTTCTAAACTTGTAGCATAATCTTTTCACTTATTTTACCATTTGTAATCTGCTTTTGATTGTATTCTTGCAGTGGGTTGATTCAACAAGCAAGATTTACCCACATGTTGTATATGAGGAACTATCCAAAGCAGAAACTCTTAATCAATGTGCTGATGTTGCCGATGTGGACAACTGCACGCTCGAAGGTTTGTATTATAGTTTTGAGTAAATGTTTGATCCTTTCTAAAATTAAAGAGTAAACTATCAATCGTTTGTGTTTGTTTATCACTATTTTGTGACTCTATTTTATCGACAAAATATTTAATGCCAATATATTATGGGAAGCTTGTCATATTTTGGCAAATAAGCAGGGCTAAAATTTCCAATATAACATGGGGAGCATGGACACCAGCATTCTACTGTCCTAAGGTTTCTCCCTATTGTATGTATCATTGTATCCTCACTATAACTTTTAAAAAAAAAATTGGCCAGGAGCGCTGGCATTTCATTAAAGAAGAAGAGAACAACAGCCGGACTACAAACGCACACACACCCCCCACCACACACGCGCGCCTGCCTCCGGCTCCAAGTGAGCACGCGGGTCGAGCGGGGCTCGAACCCGGGTGGGCGGGGCGCACAACCACACCCCCAACCAACTGAGCTAAGCTCAGTTCTTTATTGACAGAGATGCTGAAATGTGGGATAGGCATCCTGCTTACTATAGAAAATATGGTCTAGATTTTCCTACTAATGTAATTTAAAGTATTATTTTGCGTATGTATAATAGAAGGGAGTTTGTGGGGATGCTCTTTTTTATGCATGCTGTTTTTTCATATGGGAAGGGAAAAGTCCATATAACACCCTAAACTTTGCTCGAAAGTCTTTCCGGCATCCCGAACTATAAAACCGGATATTTGACCCCTCGAACTTTGAAATTTGGATCAAATAACACCCTGACCCAGTTTTGTATCGTGGTATTACCTGCGCGGCGTGATGAGTGATTGGTTTTGCCACGTAGGATAATACGCTAGGCAAGTTTAGATGAATGACAAGTGAAGTCCATAAGGGCTTCTCCCCTGAATTGAAATAAAGAGAGAGGGAATTACAGGGGCGACAGCCATGGAAGCATGGCCGGGAGCTCGGCGGGAGAGAAGCCCCTATGGGTCCCACTTGCCATTGACCTAACTAGCCGAACGTGTCATCCTACGTGGCAAAACCGCTCATTCATTGCGCCACGTGGACAATACTACTATACAAAATTGGGTTAGGGTGTTATTTGAACCAGATTGCAGAGTTCGGGGGGAGGGGGGTCAGGTTTCATAGTTCGGGGTGCCAGACAGATTTTTGAGCAAAGTTCGGATGTTATATGAATTTTTTCCTATAGGGAATAAACTTCCTAGTTCATGTTGGATTCAAGAGAAGAAATGTCCACATGTATATCTGTTACGCGCACGGTCCGCGCACGCAACGAGGATGAGATAGGGCCCTTGACGCGGACGAAACGAGCTGTTGTCGAAGCTAGCGCCTTGGTCAGCATTTGAGCCACCTGGCCAGCTTATCGATGGCGCTACCGATCTACTAGAAACTTGGTTTACTCATTGCTTCCTCCATAAAGTGATACATGTCATCCCTTTTATAGGATGTCTAACTTGGAGTCTAAGAAAACAATATTCTAATCTATGGTAACTAATCTTATCTATAGTAACTAATATGACTTAATCCTTGATTTCTTATTCTCCAAGCAACCTTGATCAGTGCGCTTACAGTACCCGCAGATCGTTTCACGCGCTACTGATGCAGTAATCTTGTTCGCTCATAGGCTCTGTCGACCGTAACATTATCCCCCCCTTGCAAATCAACCTTGTCCTCAAGGTTGAAGTTTGGAAGATTCGCACGAGGTGAAGCGTTGGACCTTCGCTAACGGGTAGATGAAGCGTTGGACCTTCGATCCAAGAGGCGCGGAGGGTGGAGATGCGATCTTCGGTGGTCACCGTGGTAGGAGGATCGTCAGACTCGATACCAATTGTTACGCAGCGCCGCGGTCCGCGCATAACGAGGATGAGATAGGGCCCTTGACGCCGACGAAACGAGCCGTTGTCGGCTAGCGCCTTGGTCGTACGAGCCACCGGCCAGTTATCGATGGCAGCGCCTGATCTACTAGAAACTTGGTTTACTCATTGCTTCCTCCATAAAGTGATACATGTCATCCCTTTTATAGGATGTCTAACTTGGAGCCTAAGAAAACAATATTCTAATCTATGGTAACTAATCTTATCTATAGTAACTAATCTGACTTAATCCTTGATTTCTTATTCTCCAAGCAACCTTGACTGCAGCGCTACAAGACTACCTGCATCGCTCACGCCACTTCTGATCGCGTGGTACACAAGCTCTCTCCCAGATACTTCGGCCCGTACCAGGTGGTGGCTCGAATCGGCGAGGTTGCCTACCGCTTGGCTCTACCAGAGGCAGCCCGAATTCACGACGTTTTTCATGTTTCCATGCTGAAACCATTCCGGGGCACCCCGCCGGTTCACATTCCACCCTTGCCGGAAGACAACTCTTCACCTTCCCCGGTGACCGGTGTCGCGACCCCTCTCAAGGTGCTGGCCCAACGGTTCATTCGGGGGTGTCGACAGTTCTTGGTTCATCAAGCTGAACCTCCGGAAGCGGCAACTTGGCACGACGCCATCACCTTCAGACAATCTTTTCCCGACTTTCAGCTTGAGGACAAGCTGATTGTGGAGGGGGGGAGTATTGTTAGAGATACCGCAGATCGGGTGTACTACAGGCGCCGGAACAATGTGGGCCAAGGCAGCGGTAGCAATCCTGGCGCATAGGAGGGGGCCAAGGGCAGATATGCTGAGATGCTGCTAGTTATTCCCTTCCTATTATTCTGCAAAATATTCCTTTCCTATTTATTAGGCTGCATATCTTGCTTTCCTATTCCTTAGGCAATTAGTTGATATTTCCTTCCTATTGTTGATTTATATCTTGCCTTCCAAATAATAGCCGGATTGAGGGCATTTGTAGTCCTCCTGGTGCATGAATAAAAGGGGAAGAAGGAGAAGAGAAAAGGCACGTTTAGTTGCCACCAATTCCACTCTCAGGCGCTGCCATCGATAACTGGCATTTACCGTCCGTACTCTCTCTCATCCTCCTCTCACGGCGCCCCTTCCTCATAGCTGCGGCCAACGGCCGGGGACGAGGGCATATTCGCGGGAACACTCATATCAATATCCAATCCCATCCTAAATAGACCCCGAGATGATTCGTTTTTACCTTTTCTTTTTTTCTATTGAGAAAATTGAAATAAACTATTGCTTCTTAGTTTGGCAAAACTCATTGGAATAGCCAGGACATGGTAGCGTGGCCTCAATTATCATGTTGTAGTTGTTTAACGTGCCATGCCATGTTGCATGGGGTCCCTGATTACACAGCATGTTGCCTGGGATGCTTGTGGCCCTACAATGTTTAGGTGTAACATAAAGTCCGTAGGTATCGTTACAAACGAGACCATGTTCAGGGACAGTTTTCTGACTAATCCAGATCAATCATTACCTGTCAGTTCACTGACGTGGGTTATGGTGTTCCAACATTTTGATTCTTGTGGTTGGACTGTCATCATTTTCTAGGATTCTTCCATCAAGAGTTCCCATAAATTGTCTACTGGCAAGCTGTATTATAATTTGATAAACTCTTAGTTCCGATTGGCTAACTTCTACTGAAATTTACAGAACGGCTTTTAAGAGGACTTAAGCGTGTGTCATGGGAAAAGGTGGATGTTAGCTTCCACAACAGCAAAATAAGATCTGCAGCGCATAGTGTAATTCAGGTATACCTTTGGCTCTCAAGTCCCATGCACTGATATCCAGTGGTAAAAATACAGCTCTGTGTCATAAGCTCATATTTATCATGACAACAATTTAGTAACCTGTTAATGTTTTGTCAACATATTGCTGAGGCTGAAATGTTCATATGAATGAAATTTGGACAGGTAAAAGATCCCGTCATGCATAGCGAAGGTGCCGATGTCATAAAGCATATGATCGACCATTTCATTACCTAGTAAACAATCCTGATCTATGGAAACAAGCTTGTTCCAGCACACGTCAGTTGCTAACCGCCGAGTCGCCGAGCCTGGTGAGCACGTTTATGGCAATCCCAGGTATAAGTGTTTGATAGATGGCATTTGAAAAAGAAAGTCTCATAGCTCAAGTAGATATATAGAGGAGACAAAACATACTTGCCGCATGACCTGTCTTTTCTTAAATTTTTGTGAGTATGTTGTAAGGTGCAACTGTAATATCAACCTTGTCATCGTAAATGTTCATCATTGATTTGTTTAAAAAATGTTGATGCGGTAGTGCACGGGCACGGATATGTACAGATGTGAAAATTATTGGCAGGGATGCAAATGGTACGGTTGAAATTTGACAAAACATGAGCATGTTTGGAATTTTTTTAAATAATATTTTTAATCAAAGATTAAAAAAATAATATGTCGATTAAAAAAATAACACAAATACGTCTCTGTAGCCAATTGAAATGGCGACAAAACCAACAGGATTTGTCACCATTTCAAACGGCCACAAAGAGTCTGGTGCCATTTGAAATGGCAGCAGAGATTCTGCCATTGTTCAGAATCTCTATCGACAGAAGAAAAAAAGAGAGGGGAAAGAGGAAGGGAAAGAAAGTGGGGGAGTGTATGTGAATTCTTTTAAAATAAAAAAAAATGAAAAATCAGGAAATAAGTATGTTGAAAACAGGGCAACGCGGCTTAGTTTTAAAAAAAAATACAGAAATAATATATGCGTTAACAAAATTTAACAGAAATTCGAAAGGAAGATTTTTAAGTAGAAAATAACAAGGCAGAGAGAAATTAATAAGAAAAAATTCGTAGAAGTGATATTTAATGTTGTTAGAAGCGGAATGAAGGTAGTGAGTACATGGCTCGTACAACACAAAATGGCATAGCATGATGTAGAAAATAATGACAAATTGTGCATAAATATATAAGGATACAAAGCATGCTATAGGAATAATAGGGTACATAGCATGGCATTGTGGACATAACATAACATAGAAAATGTGAAAAGAGACATAGCGCGACGATATGGACGAACCATGAACGAAAACTACAGATAAAGTGCATTCTACTGGTTGTCGTAGACCCTATTCGAAAGGCTCGAATGAGTAACTATACGGCACCTACATGGAGTGTTGATCATCAGGACGGTATAGACGGAGCCGTTGGTCACGGTAGTGACAAGCACAACTACAACTCGAATTACCACAGTAGTAATAAAGTATGATAATCACTGCTAAGGTGGACGACCTTTTATCTCTCTCAGCCTTTGAGATAAAGCATTGGAAATGTCGGCATGTATAAGGGCATCTCCAATGGTGCCAAATCAGCTGGCTATAAGGAGTCCATCTCATCTTTTTGCTTATATGGAGGAGAGAAGTAGATGAGAGAGACAAGAGCTGGTTCTTAACTAAAAGTTAGGCTATATTGTTTTCCAAGAAAAATAAAAGACAATTACATGTGGACCCATAGGCGGACCCAGAGCCCGGCCAGCCCGGGCACGGGCCCGGGCTCAGACCCATGTAATAAAAGTCTACATCATGAAAAATACAGTGTCCTTCCGTGAATTCAACAACGGACCGAGCTAATAACATTTGGTTTTAACAAAAGCCCAGGTACTACTTGATAGAAACTTTCTTCAGTGATTTGGTCCCTTGTTATTAGCTCAGTAAATAGTTTGTGAACTTGTTGTCCTTCTTTAAGTGTGCCCGGGCTCTAGAAAGTTCCTGGGTCTGCCACTGTGTGGACCCACATTTAATGTTGGAGAATATGTTATAGCAAACTCATTAGAGAGCTTGAAGTTAGCTATAAGTGACATAAAACTTTCTTATAACTAGTAGTTGGTTTTACCATTGGAGATGCTCTAATAGGACACTCCTTACTCCCTCCAGTTTGGTAATATTTGTCGTTTTGGACATAGTGATGGTCAAATTTTTGAAATTTGGACTATCGATATATTTTTAAATATTTAAATTGGATACATGAAAATTATATGTGTAGACCTGTCTCGAGAAGAACTTTCATAATATTATAATTTTATTGGGTTTTATAAATATATTATAATAAAAATTAGCGGTCAAAGTTGTGTTTTGAAGACCGTGTCGATGTCCAAAACGACAGATATTACCAAACCGGAGGGAGTAATAAATTAAGGTGTGAAGGCAACGTTGTTGATTTACAAACAAGAACTAATAAACCTGACTCTACGTACAAAAATAGAAGAGAATTTATGAAATCGTATAGCCAGACTGCATTGGATAGGCACTACCTCAACGGTAGGCGGGGAAATCTTGACAACCATAACACGAAACAAAGACCTTGGAAAACTTCGCCAACTTACACCTGGATAAGAAAGACTTCAAGACATTGCTAGTTTCAAAATTCCAATGTGAACCATAACACGAGACAGACTAACTTGGGAAACTTAGACCTGGTCACCTGGAAAAGAAAAGACTTCACGACATTGCCAGTTTTAAAATTCCAATTTGAACCATAACACGAGAAAGGGACTAACTTGGGAAACTTTGCCAAATTAGACCTGGAAAAGAAAGACTTGAAGACATTGCTAGTTTCAAAATTCCAATATGAACCATGACACGTGATAGGGACTAACTTGGGAAACTTGCCAAATTAGACCTGCAAAGGGAAGACTTTTAAGACATTTCTAGTTTCAAATTTCCAATATGAATATAGGTAGGTAAGTACTACTTGGCTTTGCAATACACTCCAACTTGGTGCCACGAGCGTCTATAGCAGGAATGCAGCATTGGGCTTGGACCAGAAGAGATGAGTTCAACACTTCAGCAGCTTGAATGCTGGAATCAAACATTCAATACCCTCTTGACATCACAGGAACTAAAGTGGCATAACAAAATCAATCAGCCATTTACATGAACACGGTTTCTATGATAGCAAGTTACAAAATGTATTTTCACTGCCGGGCTCAGGCAAAGCATCGCGCAAGGCAACGGTTTTACACGATGAGTGCTAATAAAATTTAGGACCCAAATTACAATGCCTATTCCTGCTCGCTAAATGGAATACGGACTAACATCATGCCACTGCTAGCAGGGATCGCGACAATTTTTCCAGGACGATACAACAGGGTTACTGTATGAACTGTTAAACAGCGAGTAACTAGAGACTCGTCTTTTGTAGAAGATGGCAAATTCCTATGTGTATACCTACCAGGACAGAAAAACTCTGTGAAAAGAGCTCGGCAGTGCCAATGGCAAGCTCAACAGTGCTGCCCTGTCAAGCAACCTAGAGAAGCACTTCAGCGCCCCCACCTCCGGTGGTAGTATAATACAGCAAGGTGCGCAAAAACATAGAACATGTCAATGAAGATCTTTGGCTAGTTTTGGTGGCACATCTACAGGATGCATGTCAGTGGATGGTGCTGGCAACAGGTGCTTGTCCTCATCATTCTCATCGCTGCCCCCAATTATAGATGAAGATATTGAATCCAAATCGTCATCTGGATCATATTTTAAGAGGAACCAATTAAGTGCAACTGAAGGTTAACATCACTAAAAGCTAACAAATAGTATAAGACTACATAATATTTACACATCCCTTCTTTGTTTATGGACCTTAAAAACTGTTGTTACTTAAAAGGCTAACTTAAATGAGTAATCGAGTAAGTATTCTACTGCAATTGGATATAGAAAGACAAACCAGTGAAGGAGCTCTAAATTCATGTAATATTATAGTTTTGCAGTATGCATAAAATTTTCCTATAACCTTAATTCTGTGAAAGTTACCAGTTGTGTACAACATTTTTGAGATCGAGATCAATAATTATTAAAACTGAAAGAAGGATACACAAACAAAGTTGTGAAGAATTTTAACTAAGATGTAGGATAGAGTAAAATTTCCAACCTCCAAGGAATGACAAGGAAAAAGACAACATCATAGTTTACTAAAATGGTGAAAGCCCACCATATTTACAGCTAAAATGGTCAGGGATGCATTTTTTTGCAAAGGGATGCAATTTGACAAGAAAGTCACCCAAACATAAAGAAACAACAGAGAAGGGTTTTTTTAAGGGCCAGAGAAGAAAACTTTAGGATGATACTGACCAGAAATTGGGCGAAGAGTTGGGACACGTCCAACAGGAGAAACCTGGACACTTTCTGGTAGAAGACAGTCAAAAAATGAGCCTAGAGTTTTGAGAGAGAGAAAATGCAATCAGTTACCTCTGATTTCACCAATTCAGGGATCAAAAACATATGTCAGTGATACCTACCTACTCTGGCTAGCCGATTCACCCAGCCAGGGATGTGTTTTCCAGTCAAATTCTCACAGACATCATCTGTGAAATGATTGCAGTTCTTTGAAATCAAATGGTATGAGTTGCCATGATACTTCCCCGCAAGTTTTTCAATGAACGAGCGGAACTCTTCCCGAGACATGTCAGTTGTGCCTAGCCACACTGACCTTCTAGGCAACTTTTTGATTCCACCTCAAACACACCACTGGATGGGAAGTCGTGGGCTCCAAATCCATATTCCATGCCATGAACTGCTCATTTGAGAGAGAAATTGCTAAAGAACTTGAATTCAAGATTTTGAAGATTAGCTAGATACTAAAATAGATACCATGAAATTCAGATTGAGAAAAGGCAAATATGATTAATAGCAAACATAAATGAAAATTTCAACACAACAGTGCTTGATTCAGCCAGATGGCAGCAATGCATACAATCGAATAAAACTGCAGACCAGTCTAAGGTTCTTGAATTGCAGTGTTCGGCAAATCACACATATGGTAGTTTTTATTTTTTGGATTTCCAAATAACCAAAACTACAGGTTTTAACTACTATTTCAGAAAACTATAGATTTTAGGAGAACTTATGTAACAAAACAATATATTTTAGAATTCACCGTTTCTTGTAAAAGGTCTGGCAATGTGGGCTCATATGGCAGAGCCTCATACACCCCTATTGCCCATTTCACTCGCGCGTGAGACTGCCATATGTGCCCATACTATTAGATTTGTTACAAGAAACGATCAATTCCAAAACACGTAGTTTGGTGATACAAGTTCTCGTGAAATCTGTAGATTTATGAAATACAAGCTAAAACATTTTGTTTTCTTATAGTGTGTAAAGAAACCTATAGTTTTACGAAATTTACTCTTTTCTTTTTGCAAAATAGAATACACCAAGATGAACGTCATGCACAATTCTCCTTGAAATTCTTGCCAAGACAAAACATTGTTCCTAAAACAGCAACAATGGTAAAAATAAAATTGTTAAAAAAACGAAAATCCGGCATCATGCAACCAATTTTAATTGGAAAACGAAACAACTCTCATCTCTATTCAATCCATCATTTTAGCCGTATCAACAGGATCTGTATACCACAGGCATGGAAAGCTCTGCGAGAGAAAGAGGGAAGGGAAAGGAACGAATCGAGACCTTCGATTCCGGAGTGGAAGACGCCAAAGCCGAGCCAGTAGAGGTAATCGTTGACGGGCGTGAGGTCGTACACGTTGAGCAACACCGGCGTCACCACTCCGTCGTTCTGGGAGTCCATCTCCTTCCGCCGGCGAAGCCCACGAGCCTCCCTACAGATCTCGCAGCCCGCCCACCATCGATGGGCGGGGCTAGGGCTTGGTCGGAGCGTGGATCTGTGGGGCGGACGAGACGTCGAGACGATGTGGTAATGGAAATCTTTTTTCGATTTGATTTTCTGATTAATTAATTAAGGAATAAGGAATAGCCGTCTTTTTTAGGACTGCAGTTTAAGCAGTCTCGTACTCGTAGATTGTTGGATGTACTGTATGGATGGCTTAGATTGGTGAAAATTTTGATGAACAGTATTTTTGCTATAGTAGTATAAAAAGTGTTTTTATGTAGTAAAAAATATGCACCGTATTTTTGGCCGATCTGAATCGTCAATTTTGAATCAGATGGTCCCGTGGGACTGTATAAGTTGTAGTCTCCGTCCTCTTTTTACCATGTGATGCTATCTTTGCGCGTTATTGGTTAACAACTGGTGTTGGGTAAACCACTGTCACGCACAATCCATAGAACACGTCCCTTGTCCAGCTCCTGTACGTTTTTTTTTTTTGCAAATATAATCTTCATATACATGTATTTGCAAATTTAGTCTCTGTCATGAAAGATGCGGTAGGGGACACATCTTTCACCTGAGGAGCATGGAACCTAGCCTGCACCACGGCAAGACGGACGAGCGCGGGCGGATAGGTGCGGGCCGCGTGGGCTTGCATGTAGGGATGAAATCAGATCGGATAGTTTTCGATCGATCCGGATATTTTTTTAATACAAATTCTATCGGATCGGATATTTGTCAGATAGTATCGGATCGGATACAGATACGAATACGAAATTTTTTTATCGAATACAGATTCGGTAGCTCACTATCTGTTGGATACGGATACAGATTTAGATAATTCAGATATTGATGGATCGGATATACGGATATGCATGTGGGCTGGGCTAAGCTACTCTTTTGGCCTACAAAGGTTTCTAAATTTTAAAATCGTTTTCTAATTTAATTAATCTATAAATCAAGTTTTAATTATTAAAATTGTCAAACTAGCTCCAAAAATTACGAAATTTTGTGAAAAAAAATTCCTGACATAGTATATCATTTCAAAAAATATTTTTAATATTTTATCATATTTTATTTTTTTTAAAAAAAAATAAATTGATGTCCTTAATAGAAAAAATTAAATAAATAGCTAAAAATGCATAAAAACTCATAAATACATAATTTAACAAAGAATACAAATCTTGGGTTGTTACATGTAAGTGTTATTGTAGGATCGAAGTATAAGAATATAGCAATCAGAGGGGGGGTGAATGATTGTGCGGAAGCTAAAACCAAATTCTTGATCTACTAAAAGTTCACCACAAAACAGAACCAAATAATTGCCTCGTTTTCGACAAAAACAGAATGACAGAGGTTCGATAAAACGAGAATTCCCAGAGATCCAACCGTTAGATTGATCTGAAATTTGGACACGAGAAACTAGATTCCAATACGAATCGAACCCAAAAAGAATCAGCTCGATCGGACTTACGGATCAAAAGTTATGAGCTTCGCAAGCTTGCTGATCCAGAACTTGACGAGAATCAATCTAATCAAAACTTCAAGATTAAACAAGAACGACAAAAGATTGATCAACTAGACTTTGAGAAACACTAGATCAATACCCTAGAGAGGTTTTTGATGGATCAAATCAAGATAAAACTTAAAGAACAAAAACCAATCTAGAACTAGAACAAGCATGCAAACAAGAACCAAAAAGAGAACGTTGAAGCAATGCGGGAACTAGAAGAATTGATCTTTATTTCTTTTGTCTAAAGTACTCCCATCAAAAGAGTACAAACCCTAAACTTTGAGCCCAAGGCTCTATGCGCCTAGCTCTCCTCAATTCGATGCTCTTCAACAGGAGACAACCCTCCTATTTAAAGCACCAACCCACAAGGAGTTCTGAATACGATTCCTATTCCCTAGAAGGAATCAGATCCAACACAACTCTACTTGGCCCAACCTCGCCGAGTACAACTCTTGCACGCCGTATGGCAACCCTACCATACTCACGTGACTAACACTTTTGCACGCGTATGGCCACCGCCATACTCACGTGACTAACACTTTGCACGCGAATGACCTCCTGCCATTCTCACGTGACTAATCATTCTTCATGTGCACCATTCTCTTAGCCCGAACGTCCCGCATGACATCCTTGACCACCAAGACCTCGGTTCCTCCTGAACCTAGTCCCGAACCTCGGTTCCTCCATGAACCTAGTTCCGGTCCCGTCATCGACCACGCTCGCCTTCGAGCAATACCGCACATGAACAAACCACAAAACAATTCCGAGCACAAGTCCACGACTTGACTCACATCAATCCATGCAAATACTCACATGAGCATTGCATAAAGTCCATTTCAAGCATCATGAAATTCTCACAAATTTCATAATCTCAAAAACAAATCAAACACAATTCCAAGTTTGCTCAAAACCCTTAACTGCACAAAACATCCAAAGATGGACCAAAAACCACCCAAATAAGCACAAAAGAAAAACTTACTGTTTTTAAGAACTTGGTCCCGCGCAAAAACCTCAAAATCACGTTTATGACGGACCAAAAATTTGGTCCGTTATACATGGGAAAATCGAGGTCGCCAAAATCATGTGTATGACAGACCAAAAAATTTGGTCCGTCATACATGGGAAAAACGAGTTCGCCAAAAGCATGTGTATGACGGACCAAAAAAAATTTGGTCCGTCATACATGGGAAAAACGAGTTCGCCAAAAGCATGTGTATGACAGACCAAAAAATTTGGTCCGTCATACATGGGAAAAACGAGTTCGCCAAAATCATGTGTATGACAGACCAAAAAATTTGGTCCGTCATACATGGGAAAAACGCGATTTCTTGAACAAGAGTAAAAGCATCAAAATCACGTTTATGACAGACCAAAACGTTTGGTCCGTCATACATGCGAGACTCACTGTTTTTAGATGTTTGGTCTGGCGCAAATGCAAAGTTTCTGTTTTTGGATGTTTGAATGTTTGGTCCTTCATGCAAGCAATTTTGCAAGATTAAACCTAACCAATTTTTCAGCACAAGATCAAGCCAATTTTTCATCACATGATTCACAGTTATATATTTTTTCTAGAGATATGGTATCTAAATATTATCAAACTTTTAAAGTGTTTTGTGTTTGCTTCTATTTGTATCTTTGAGCAAGGATCACCTTTATGTTTTGATCTACATGTATGATTAACTAATCGTATGTGTGTGATAAATTAAGTCTCACATAATTTTATTTGCGACATGGTATCTAACTATTGTCTAAGTGAATGAAAATACTTATATTTGTTTAATTTTTAATAATATTTTGATCAAATCAACTAGTCATGTGTTTTTATCGATTTTTTTATGTACAATCTAAGGGGTTATCATGTTTCGATAATATTTCATAATTGTATCCGATTCAATTCGTATTCGATCCGTATCTATATTCGATATTATCCTTATTCATATTCGTATCCAGACTATTCGTATCCATATCCGCATCTGAGAAAAAAAAATGAAAATAAATATGGTAGAATCATTATCCGTCTATATCTGATCCATTTTCACCCCTACTTGCATGGGGCTTATGGGGGCAGGTGCGACGTGGGCTAGCAAGTATGCAGGTGTGTGCATGAGCAGGAGGAACGCTGCCATGCTCGGTAGCTAACCGTTGACTGCTCGCGATCAACATGTCTAAGTCAAGTAAATTAGGCTTCAGATTTTGTTTGAGAGAATTAAGTTTGAAGTAATAACAACTTAGGTTCTGTCTCAAGCACATAAAATCAATGGAAATTTTCGAGGAAATTTTCTTTATCTGTAAATTTAAGTAAGAATTACAAATATACCGCACTATTCTACTTGTGTTTTCATTCTTTACCCAAAACTCCCTACAGAATAACAGAAATGCATATCCTTTGTTACAGCGAGTAGGAACACCGAACATATTGAGGGTCTATTTGGGGCGATCATAAATTTTTTGAAAAGCTATTCTTTAGTTTTTTAAGTTAAAAAGTAGCTATAATTTTTTTTATAAGAGACTACTTGATAAATAGCTAATTTTCGTCAGTAATAAGCTGTAAAAGCAAATCCAACCTAGCTTTTGGCTTTCAGCTTTTATATATGGCTTTTAGATTATGCCAAAAACCGCTTAAAATTGAGTTGTTTTGAAGGGTTTACTAACTTTTTGAAAGCTGAAGTTGGCTTAAAACCCCCCTAAAAAGGACCTGAATGAATATCTGACACCGTCGGTAGTGAGTAATCATACTCCCTCCAATGTTCTTTTATAAGGCCTAGTTGGTCTGTATTTTTGTTGAAAAGTATAAAGTAAGTATAGATCTATAATTTTACCCATATTTATTTCCTTCTCTTTCTCAAGTATTATTCATGACTTACCATACAAACTACTTTGCCCTTAATGAAAGGGTATTTTAGTCACTTACTTTGATGTCTTTCTCAATTTTTGAGCTTTTTAATCTATATACCTAATCAAAATAGGCCTATAAAAATCAAAAGGAGTACAAGGCATGTGTGCTTTATCAGAATGATTTCTTAGTAATCAGTAAAGCCCGAACCATCGATTCTCTTGGAAAAATCCCCAAACTTCTTTGGTTTTTAATCCTTGGTGATCCCATCTTTCTAACTATCTGACCAAGCACCCTTTTCTCCCCGACCAAGCATTAGCCGAATCCCATGGCCAAGTTTGGGAGGAGCACGATGTCCATGGCGAGGATGAAGGAGCTCGAAGGACTGGGGCTGCTGGACCCGACGACATGGCGATTGCTGGGTGGGGAGACCAAGCCGCAGCCTTGGGAAGACGAGCTCGTCAGCACCGAGCAATACATGCTCTTCGGCTTGCGTACGCCGAAAAGTGATTTCATGGCATTGGTCCTCGGACAATGCGAGATCGAGCTCATCAATCTGGTGCCAAACTCCGTCCTTCCACTTTCCATCTTTTCTCATCTATGCGAGGGGTTCCTAGGAATCATTCTTACCCCCTCTCTCTCTTTTCGTTACTTCTCCTTGTTTCGTACCGGGAAGGACCCCGTGGTTGGGTGCCTTTATTTCTGGTTGCGGACGGGGCTCCCTTGGTCTTTCCCCCAGCTCCAAGCTCGGGACTCTCTCGGTCCATGGACCGAGAGGTGGTTTTATCTGAAGAGAGGCGAGGACGGCGCGCTCACGTACGATGGAGCCCCCATCGTCGGCAAGCGCCAGACCCCTGAAACAGATGACCTGGTGGCCGACCAAGAAGCCATCGCCGCCATCCATATATGCGCAACGCGTGGCCTCACCGACCAAGCCATCGCCAATGACTTCTTGCGGAACCCGGTGTACCCTTTGCAAAAGAGGCTGCACCCGTTCTTCAAGATCGAGGGATGAGACGACCTCACCCGCGAGGGCCCGAACGGTAAGACTTTTCGAACTAAAAAAAATGCTCGAGCTCAAGCTAGGCCTTGTCTAACAGTCATGTCTTTCCCAGCAGCGCCAAAGGAGGCCTGTTTAGCAGCCAGGATGGCCGAGATGTTTGGGAAGGCGGCGTTCGATTACTCCACGGATGACCCTGTTCCCAAGAGCGTGTTAAATCGAAGCGCTGAGGTAACGCATCTGGAGCCAGGGCCTGGCTCGGGAGTGTTCGGGCCTGTACTGATCTTTGCTTATACCCGCAGGAGGGCCAAGAGCTACACGGAACAGCACGACGGATGCTGCCGCTACCCGGAGCGAGCAAGGGCAAGAAAACGGGCAAGAGACCGCCCCCAGACGCCCCGAGAGGCAGTGCCCCGAAGAAGCAGCACATCGAGTGGGGCGACCACTCAATGGTAAGTTGACCCCTAGTCGGGTCTGGATCTGTTCGAGCTCGAGTTTCTATCCTTTCGCCTTTCCTGATTCCTTCTTCCCTTCTCGCAGCAGCAAAGGACAGCGGCCGCCGCAAGGACCTCGAGCCCTCAAGTAGCTCTGGGACCCCGATCGCAGGGCACTGGCTCCACTGGCACGGGGGACCCAAAGTCTCCACGAGCTCCAAGGTCTTCAACGCAAGACGTCCGGGGAAGGGGCGTCGAGACCCCCAACATCCCTCCTCGAGGTGGATGTTTGTGGCTCAGGTGCATGCGATTTCTTTTTTGGATCATAGAATCTCCCTCGCCTTGGTTTAGTAACTTTCCTTGCTGCAGACCTCGGGAGCTCGAGCTTACTCCCGACAACCCTTGACAATAGCTGTTGTCCAGGGCGAGTCCGAGTTATAGGAGGAGACCTTCTTCTAACAGGTCCCCCGCCCACGCCCGAGGCAGAATCATACCTCCGCATGCCTCCACTGATGGGTTCCGGCTAGAGGGTCCGAGCGGGGACCCACCGACACGGGTGTTGATGCGGCCCGAGCCGCCGCTAAAGAGAGGAAATCGGTGACACCATGGCCGCCAAAGCCGTAGTCTCCCCGGTCGAAGCTACTACAGGGGGCGAGACTCAAGGTGCCCTGGCCGTCGAGGTCAGGGCCACTGCGACGCCTAAGCGGGACATTTGTAGAAAGGCTCCCAGACATGTTGTTGTTCGAATAGGTGCTGTTGTAGTTCTGCTGATGCCGAACATTGCCCTGGGTCGCGCTCAGGGGTCGGCGACGTGGAGGTGTTTAGGATGAATCCCGGGCTCGCTGGTGCGAAGGCGATTGGTGAGAGCGCTGGCACCTGCGCGAGGAGTTGTCATCACTCGTAAGGGAGCGGGATCCAGAGTGCCGACTTCGGTCCCGCTGCGAAGGTACGACTTTGTCAGCAGCTTTGTCGAGTTCAACGGCGAGAGCTCGGCCAAAAAGATCTGACTTCACCCGAGTAGGATCGGTCATAACCCGAGCGATAGCACGCAGGCGTTCACCCGAGCGGGGAAGCTTGGACCGTCCGGATGAAGTGCCAATCTCCCCACGTACTTCCCACTGGAGAGTGGTTATGGCCTGGTTGATAGCGACCTGAGCCATCCGCAAGCATCCTCGGGAGTTTTCGGGTCGCGGTCCTCGGCCTTCGCTCTTTGATGAGTACACATACCATGGGTATCTCCAGCAGCCCGGAACGACGAACGGGCTGCCTTTGAGGCCCAGCTCCGACCGAAGGCCCCGCGGGCCACGGAGGGGACCTGTTCCCGACCAAGGCTAGCTCGGGGTCGCTCCAACCCTTGGGCCGGGCGGCCGGGCGAGCTCCGACCCCTTCTTGGTCGGAGTGCTCGACGGCCCCGACCCAGCTGGGGGCATCTCCGCCAGCGGTCGCAACGCTGACGCACACTGGCAGTTGGCCGCCTGCCCCACGGGCATGACATCTTGAAACATCCGCGCCGGGGTAGGTGGCTCCTTCCCGAGGTGTCAGGGGGGCGCACAAAGTCAAGCACCGGTCCCATCATCCTGACACATAATCAAAGAGCACGTCCCCTCCCGAGGCAACGCCAGGGTCAAACACCGTGGCGTCAGCACCTGACAGGCAAACAAAGCAGTGCGTCACTTCCCCAACCGAGCCAAGGACCGACTCCCTCAACGGGTCTACCGACCCGACGCAGGGCAGACTGTGGCCGGTCGGACGACAAGACGGAAGGCCAGACTCCAAGGCATAGGACATCCCACCTTTTTTCTTTCCAAACTCCCATGTAACCTGCCACTTCCGTCGATATAAGGAAAGGCAGGACCCCAGGAAAGAAAAAACCCGAAGAAAACGAATCGATAGAAACCAAGGAACAAGCTCTTGTAAAACGCTAAGGACTTGTCCTCAAAGGCAATATACACTCACCACGCGAACTGGAGTAGGGACATTCGACCCGAACCAGTATACATCTTGGGCTCACTGAGTCAACCATTCAAGGAGAGGGAGCGCGCGACCCCCTAGACTGAAAAATCATATTGTCGGTGCACGAAACACCGACACTCTTACGTCACGGTTGCCGGCCATGAAGACAAACTGTTCGCGCAGTGGCGGTGAAGGCGAAAATAGGGATGTGGAGCCGTCACGGTCAGGAACCACATCCGAGCCTGAATTTGCCGAACATCCCCGAGCGATGTGCGCCATATGTTTTTTGGAGTCAGTGATGTCGGTGTCGTTGAAGCAGTGATGTTCCTCCGAATGAGCGAAGCTTTCGGGCCCCACGGTGGGCGCCAGCTGTCGACGATCGGGATCCCCTGACCGCAGAAATGTTAGGGGGTTGATGTGAATGCGGAACCCGGTACTGACTTTGCTCAAAGAGGCAGGGGGTTCACTGCTTCGATGGTCGAAGGAGTGAGAAAGAGAGGGACACCGAGAGTTATACTGGTTCAAGCCCCCGGTTTGAGTAATAGCTCTACTCTAGTCTTGCCCGGAGGCGAAGAAATCTACTATATTTTAGCACAACTGGTGCTCTCTAGCTCGAGCCCCTGTTATCTGTCTTGTGAGTATGTATGTCTAGTCCTGTCTGCCTCTTTTTTTCTGCTGTGTTTGTCTCAGGGAGGTTTTATGCCTCTCCCAACCGTTACTAGAAACGACCGGGAGAGATTCCTGGGGGAGTGGCTTCATGCGCACTAAAGTCGGGTCGTAACTATCCTAGGATTACCGTCCATGTCTGGCTTAACTCCATCATTTAAGGATCTTGGTAACTGACAGCGTAAATGTCCGCCCGAGACGCCCGAGCTTGACCCCTCGGGCGGGAGCTTGCTACTTGCTCTCTAGCTTGAGCTCGAGCTAAGAGCCCCTGATCACGTCGTTGACCGCATGGCTCCCGCTTGACCTCGAGCTAGGGGTTTGTTGACTGTATTATTGACTGGGTAGAGGTTTTCAGTCCTCGACAGGTTTGTTTAGTATAAATAGGTGGGGATATCTCATGTTTTTTTGGGAGCTGTAGAAAAGAGAAGAGGCGCAGGGAAGAAAAGAAAAGAACGTCTCGCGCGTTAGGCGGCTCGGTCGGCGACACAGACGACGGAAAATCTCGTAGCTACAGTACATGCAGTGCTGCAGTGTTTTCTCAAAGCTACAGTACCACGCTATAGTATCTGCAGTGATTCGGTAAAGTGGTTTCTGTTTTTCTCTCTTTGTTTGCACGTTTTATTTGGTTCTAGATTTTCATTTTTCATCATGATAATTTGATTTGATCTATTCCAAACCTTTATGGCTTTATAGGGCATTAAGTTATTGATCTAAAAAGTTTGATTGGTTAATTCCTCATAGATTTTGTTTAATCATGAAATTAGGGTTTAATTAATTTTTATCATTATTGATATAGTCAACTTGCGAAGCTTATAACTTTTGATTCGTAGATTCGATTAAGTTGATTCTTTTTGATTTAGTTTCAAAATTGAATCTAGTTTCTGTAGTTAAAATTTCATATCAATTCGACGGTTGGATCTTCGGGAATACATGTTTTAGTGAACGTCTGTCAATTTATTTTTGCTTGAACCGAAGCAATTTTTATAATTTTTTTAGAGGTGTTTTGATAATTACTAAAAATTTATTTTAGCTTCCACGCAATCATCCACCCTCCTGATTACTATATTAGTATATATCGATCCTACAGCATGTCATTCTTGCAGCGATGGAAGATCCTGGTGCCCTAGAGGCGCGCTCTGGTGGTGGACGATATGTTGGGCCGTCCTCGATCAACTCTTTCTGATCTGGTGGAGGAAGGAAGTGCTGGGAGATCTGGAGTTGGTTGGTTTTTGCTACCGTTTGTCCCATAAGAACACTTTTGTTCTAGCTAGCTTTCCGATAGAGGTGGGTTTTACCTTTGTTTTTTTTATAAAAAAAAGCTGCATTGCATAATCTTCAGAGCTGGGACCATACGTTCTCTGGATAAACTAAGGGGAAAAAGTGGAGAGAGGAGCAGCCGATCGATCCCTCAAGCAGCGTCGGCGTCGCAGTTAACGTCCTCAGCTGGCTCGGCCACGTTGTAGTACAGCGTAGACGCCCCGCCGTCGAACTTTGATACCACACGGTGCGCCGTCAGCCCGCAGTAGTGCTTCCTGAGACGCTCCATGCAGATGTCGGTGATCTTCTTCAACATGTGGTCGTCCTGGATGAACGGCTGCTCGATGAACTCCGCAAGCGGCATCCACTGCAAACACGAGACATGCGTAGAAGATCATGGTTATAGCACCGTACATCGACACAAATGGCACACGAGCAGTGCTTCTATGCTTTTCCTTATAGTACAAATTGCATAAATCTTGAAGCAAGCGAAGGGGTAAATAATCATCATCTACCCTCCTCTTATGCTTTAATAGTTGTGCAACTTTTAAAAGGAAGAGCATAGAAGCACTCCTCATGGCAGACAGCTCGGTGAACCTTTAGCCTGATACTGAGTGAACGTTGTTTGATGTGTGGCACCTTTGCTGCTTGAATTTCCCTTTCATCGATCTTGATATCATTTGATAGAGGCCTCAGCGTGCAGATGAAGAAAAGGTCGGACTTCTGGAACGCCACGTTGTGCGCATGCCTACGAGGGATTTATTACACCAAAAGTTCAGGCTAAAATTTCGGAACGCCTGTATGGTTAAGCTAAAATTTCAGAAAGCTAGCTACATATTGTCCTAGTAGTGGGTGCTCCTCCAAGCAGCAATTATGCAACTTATGCATGGGGAAGTACTAGTTACATGCCCGTGCGTTGCTACGAAAAACAAAATTGATAACGAAAAATAAAGATTAAAAAATAAAAAAATTATTTCACAAGATCAAACATCTATCTTTAACGCTTCGTTTCTTACGAAAGCTGGCTAATTAAAGCAACGCTTCGTTTCTTGCGTAGGGTAATTAAGCAGGGCAATTAAGTAGGGCAATTAAACAGGGCAATTAAGCGGCAATTAATGATGCGGGAAGAACAGACCACTGCCACCAAGTGCTGCTTTAGAATAGTAGAGATATGCATGGTCGATCGAACCACTCAGCTCCCAACATTTCTGGATAGAGCTTGAAACACGTATCCTAGTTCTACCATGTTATCTGAAATAGTTCAGACCAGCAATCATCAAAGAAGAAACTCTGCAAATTTGGATGGTTGCTTCTGAAATGTGCTACCTAGAGCAGTGCAAGTGCACTAACAAATGCGCAAGTTTCAGCAAAGGCTAGGAAATTTTACTCCCTAAATTGGAATAAGTCCATTTTACACCCCTTAACTTTTCAAAAAAATCCATTTAACACCCCAACTATAAAACCAAGTATTTAGCACTCCAAACTTAATAAACCGGGTCAATTTACATCTTAAGGTAGTTTTGAAGAGCAATTTTGCTGATAAGGATCCATCTTAGGGTGGCTTTTGTAGTTTTTGATACATTGGCAGCTATGTCATCGATTTTTGCTGATATAGATCCAAATAAGATAAAGAAGGTAGTTTTGAAGAGCAATTTTGCTGATAAGGATCCATCTTAGGGTGACTTTTGTAGTTTTTGATACATTGGCAGCTATGTCATCGATTTTTGCTGATATAGATCCAAATAAGATAAAGAATGATGACAAGAAAAAGAAAGAGAATGTATATAGAGAGAAAATGAGTGAGAAAGAGTTCGACGATATTAATGTCAATACCCTTGAATTGGATCCTCATTAGCAAAACTTGATATCGTAATTGCGAATATGGCGAAAACCATCTTGAGTGGGATCCAAATAATCCAAATCACACTCCAAAACCGCTTTAGGATGTAAATTGACCCGGTTTTATAATTGAGGGTGTTGAATGGACTTTTTGGAAAGATGAGAGGTGTAAAATGGACTTATTCCTTCTAAATTTAACAGAAAACCAAACCAATGAAGCATGAGCAAAACCATTACCTAAAAGCAATTAGTTCCACAAATTCAGTGTCAATCTGCATAATGCGTAACAGGCATGATACTCAAGATTGATCCAAAAAAGGTCAATACAAAAAAAAAAAAAATGAACACATATATCAGAATTCTGATCTATTTCTTACTCCAGTCTCCTCCTTGACCTCCCTGACAGCGCCTGTAAAAATCTCCTCCGACTGCCAGGAAGCAACGGAACATTCTTCAGTAACAGATATACACCACACATTTTCTAGTTCATTGCCGCTCCGTTCCTTTTTTGCTTTAGCTCACCCTATACTTTTGTTCTGTCTGTAATAATTCTAGTACATTGTGCGCTCTGAACTTTGGTTATTTGTTTTGTGCTAAAAGCAAAGGCCGGAGATTGTAAGGTTTAGGGCCTGTTTGGTTTGATGTCTAAGGTTGCCACGCTTAATCTTAGTTATGCCACAGTTTCTCAGGTAATTGTTTGGTTCATTGCCATCATTGTGGCTTGCCATGATTTGTTGGCCCTATAGACTATATGTCATAGACTCAAATTCTTGCTTAACTTTGTCAAACTTGTGGCTAGCAGTTTGTTAGCCACACCTTGTCTAAGTTTAGTTATGGCAAAATTAGCTATGAACCAAACAGATCCTTAATCTCCATAATCCAAAAAAAATATTCTAGCTCATAGCATACTAGGTTCATGTTCGGGCCCTTACCGCAAGAACGAATCCCGTCGGGAGTTTCCAGGCACCATGTAACGTTGAATCAGAATACTTCTCTTGCAACACAAGAACCTTCTTAATTGTTTCCGCATAATGCCGATATGTCATCAGAAATTCAGAACCAGATTTACAAACTTTATCTTGTCACGGGCACGCATCCAATGACAAGAAATGCAGTAGCACATGAGGGACGTACCTCCATCTGATCGTTGACCACAAACCCCCCAACTCCAACCTGGTGAGAGGCATTTGCCGGGAGCATACACGGCTCATCTGGGATCCAGTATGTCAGCATCGCATACGACTCCTCTGCGTGGTGGTACTTGAAGCCTTCCTGCGCAGAGCCAGGTAGCAGCATATATATATCGCAGAGCTTTTGGCTACTCATTGTGGAATTGCGTCATTGGTCAAACAATTTCAGGAGGATGAATCATTGATGTTTGGTGTAGTAAATATTTATTATTTGAGCATTGATTTAGTCGGTATTAAGGTCCAGTTTGATACGGTTCCAGATTCTAGTAAAAACGGAAACGGTTCCAGATTTTTGGTAGAAACGTTTCAGGTAGAATCAGAATCACTGTCTGGAAACCGTTTGGCTAGCTGTCTGGATTCTGTGAATCGGCGTGGAACGGGGTTGAGGGTGATTCGGCTCCGGCGTGAAAAAAGAAGAAACGTTCTGAGGAGAATCGTTCCAAACTTTAGCCCGTTTGGTTGGGTTTCTCTTAGATTCTAGTAGAAACGGTCTAATTCTAAATTACCAAACGGGGCCTAAGTACGGCGATACTTGCCGTAATCCGTACCTTCACTGCTAATGGAACATACTCGGATCGATCCAGCGGTAACTTCAGCCACACTCCCTTTTTCCCCTGTGACACAACAAGGGCAAGCAAGCAAGCAGGCTGAAGCAGCCATGAGCGATTCAACTTGCATTACATAACAGCATAAATTTGCTTGCGGTTCGAATAGGTACGTACCGCTGACTTCCAGTAGGAGAGCGACAGCGCCAGGGACAGAGAGAACATGGCCATGTCGGACGGCAGCCGGTCGGCGTCGACCACCATCCCGCCGTACTCGTCCTCTCGGGCTTCCAGGACGAAGCTGCTCTCCAGTGTCGTCCACCGGTGGCCATTGCCGCCGCCGCACCCGTTTATGCCGGCGAATTGCGGCTGGCTGCCGAAGAGGTTCTTGCGCACCACCGACCTTACCCCCCTCAGTATCCTACTAGTGGAGGGGTAGGAAGCCCGGGCCCTCTTCACGGGATCATCTGAATATATAACGAGAGGGCGAGCTTATCAACACGACGAAGCGATAGAAAATTAGAAATGCATGGTTTTCTTGAGACCAATCAATGGCCGATGACGAATGAGCAGACCAAGAATCCGGCCGTACCTCTGGAAGAGCAATAGCAGGTCAAGAACCTCCCGCCGTTCCGGCCTGCACGGCGGCGCGTCGCGGTCGTCCTGGCGCACAGGCTCGCCGCGGCCGAATCGACCAAGCTGCTTCCCATGCCTCGACCTCAGCTTCGAACAGTTGGTGGCCTGGTAGCAGGGGCGGATCTCGAAAAATAAGCTGATGGAGTCGATCTCACACTAACTTTGAGTTTATAGAATAATCTCTTATATACACATTGTGCTAATATGGATCGTGCATTAAGAGGTCATATGACCTCGGCTAATACACTTGGATCCGCCCCCGTCTCGTAGTAATACGATGGGGAGGTGTCTCGCGACCACAGAACGCTCGCGCGTACGAACGGCCAAAACAATCTCATGTTTAATCCACGTCATTCCCTCGCAAGTCACCAATCACAAGAAGGCTACGCGCCAGCGGCGTGGGAATCTTCGCGTTTCGGAGCAACCGAGGGTCCCAGTATCCAACCAGCATCACAAACTGGCACAGGCAATTACAGCAGGGCTAACGGCTCAAGTTCTGAGAACTTGCAATCCAAGTTACTACTCAATAAACGTCAGCTCAAGTGGTCAGTAGCGCGAAAGATTTCTTGGTAGTGTCAGTGTGTGCGAACAAGGGCAGTCTTATCCGGAATACCGCACGAAGACGGTGAACATTTTGCATTAAACGGGTAACAAAGCTTCTATGCTTTTCCTTTTAATACAAGTTGCACAAATCTTGAAGCAAGCGAAGGGGTAAGTAATCACCATCTACTTTTCATTCATGATTTAATAATTATGGAATTTTTAAAAGGAAGAGCATAGAAGCACGGGTAATAAAAAATCAAAATTAGCAATTGATTTATTAAGAGTACTAGTTACATGCCCGTGCGTTGTTACGAAAAACAAAATTGATAACGAAAAATAAAGATTAAAAAATAAAAAAATTATTTCACAAGATCAAACATCTATCTTTAACGCTTCGTTTCTTGCGAAAGCTGGCTAATTAAAGCAACGCTTCGTTTCTTGCGTAGGGTAATTAAGCAGGGCAATTAAGCGGCAATTAATGACGTGGGAAGAACGGACCACTGCCACCAAGTGCTGCTTTAGAATAGTAGAGATTACTAATTCTCTACTATTGAAGAAAGTAAAAATAAATAGTAGCTAATTTGATCTATCTATCTATTATAATATTAAAATAGAGACAAAAGAAGCCACCATGTTAATCGGAGGGAAAAATAAAAAAAGATCTACATCGTTTATGGTGGGTCTAGATTATAACGGTGTAGATTAAAAGAAAGAGTTTGTGTTATGTACAATACAAAAAAATTATAATTCAGAATAAAAATAAATTAGAAATTTGATTTCCATACCATTAAAAGAAACAGTCCATATAAAATACAATAAAAACAAAAAAGCATAATAAAAATAAAAGATAATTAGTAATTTGATTTTAATGGGGAATCTAGCGGTCGGAGGAGTGTGTTGAACAGTAAAAGAATTATTAAAAAAATAAAATTCCCGTGGAATCTGAAAAAAAAACGAAAAAAAAATCGAGCGGACGATTCCGCTCGAAAGCAAAAAAATCAAAAAATAAATAAAATTATTCCGTGAACACAATATGCTTAAATAAAAAAAATATACAGTGATCAGGGACCAGGGAGTCAGGGACCGCTTGAAAGAAAAAAAAAATTTAAACGGTTAAAGATTAGAAGTAAAAAAAATTAAGTAATCGAGGACCGCTGGAAATAAAAAAAAAAAAAAATCAGTACAATGAATTCGCTGAATTGCACTTGTTAGAGACTATTCTTATAGTTTTATCGGATCCGAACAATAAAAAAAATCGTGAACGATAATGCGATAGGCAAGGACGACCGGACTTAACAAGGACAGCGCTCGCTCAGGTCAGGTCAGATCAGATGAGCACTAGCGTGGCAGTGTGGCACTGGCGAATGCGCACCGCCAGTGTACATGAACTGCAGCTTTATTTCTTCTGTGGCTCGATTAGATCGCCAATGTGATAACAGCTCGTATCAGTCACGGTTTTGTTGTGCATCTTTCAGCATGAGAAGTTTGTTGAGGGGGGAATCGATCCAATAATTGGAAAGCTCTGGTAATCGTTGTTCTAGGCTGCGCTTGTGATTATGTAATGGATGATGAAATGGCACCACCAAAATCACTTGTTATTTACTTTGAGACAAGTCACCATTCCTTTCTCCCATCTTGGAAAACCAAAGGGTAACAGCGAAGTCTGAAAGAAAAGGGGGAGAAAAAGAAGAGCCCAGCCCACTATCCCATAGGCCCTCTGGCCCAAATAACGGATGCAGCACTTGTGGGCCCACGGGCCTCAGTTTCGTAGCGCTTACGAAATTATGGACGCTCAAAGCAGGGCGCAGTGGCTGCACGGCAAGGGAAAGCCGGAGTCTCCATTCTAGACGACGCCGGCCCTAACCCCTAAGCCGCCATTTGCATCCCCAGTCTCCACCGCTTGCCTAGTTGCGTCCAATGATGGCGGCGCTTGCCTTATCGGTGGCGGATGCGGCGGCGGTGGCGGCGCTGCTGGCCCCAGTCCCAGGGCACGCAGGAACGTTCCGCCGCCGCGGTAAGGTCGCCCCTCGCAGCCGCCCCGCCCTGAAATGCCACAGCGCTCGGCCCCTCACCGCGGTGGCGGCCGCCTCGGGAAACTCGCCGTCTTCCGCCTTGTTCCACGGGGAGTGCTTCGTCGTGGGGGATAACATCGACACCGACCAGATCATCCCGGCCGAGCACCTGACCCTGGTGCCCTCCAAGCCCGACGAGTACCGCAAGCTTGGTTCCTTCGCCTTCGTCGGCCTCCCGACGGCGGCGTACCCGACGCCGTTCGTCGCCCCCGGGGAGGAGTCGTCCCGCTACGCCGTCGTCGTCGGCGGGGCCAACTTCGGCTGCGGCTCCTCCCGCGAGCACGCGCCAGTCGCGCTGGGAGCCGCCGGCGCGCGCGCCGTCGTGGCCGAGAGCTACGCGCGCATCTTTTTCCGCAACTCCGTGGCCACCGGGGAGGTGTACCCTCTGGAGCTCGCGGATGCCGGAGCCTGGAAGGAGTGCAAAACCGGGGATGTGGTCACCGTGGACCTTGAGAAGTGCGTCATGATTAATCACACCTCCGGTAAGCAGTACAAGCTGAAGCCTATTGGCGATGCTGGGCCGGTCATTGAGGCCGGCGGGATCTTTGCATATGCTCGGAAGACAGGAATGATTGCGTCGAAATCTGCATGAGGGAAAGGTGAGACATTTGAGCCTGATGTTTTGTTCGGCCACCTATTATTAAGTCACAAAAATTTCAGCTTTGCTGATAATTATTGGTAGTGTGTTTGGTGTGGCTGTCATATGAACTTTAGATTGTTAGAGATAAAAGGAGTAACTCATGGAGGACCAAAAAATTATGTTTACGATGATCCTGTTGTTTTCCACTTCGATTAGGCGCACCTTTAGCTTAAAATGTGCTTCATTCAATTGCTTCATGTAAGCGGGTAATAGACACCTGCCTTTGGTAATTTTGTCTATGTTTCCAACTAGTACAGTCGTACACTCGAGCCATGATGAAATCCTTGCCACTGCTTCTTGATATGGAACCTGTCTTAGAGTACACTAGTTGTGCGGCTTATGAAGTATCGCTGCTGGCTGCAACGTTGCTTCCCTGTATTATTTGGTATCAAATATAAACCAAGCAGGGTCAATGACTGTAATGATTAATGTAGGAAATTACTGAACATATAATTGTGGTAAAACATATCATTTTGTTGTATGTTATTCTTGGAATAGTTTGTTGATGTCCACCTATTGACTGTTGAACCAGTTGATTTGAGACTACACTCGTGATTGTTAGGCGATTGTCAGATGAACCGATTTTCCCATTCCTTGATTTGGAAAAATATGTTTTGTTGAAATTGTATACTTGAAAAAAGAAACTTGAAGGTTAGTAATCTGAGGAGTTCAGGGTTCAATGTCACGGAAACCTGTGGATTCCCAGAGGTTGTCAAATGTAAACAGTTAGGGACTAGATTTTTCCATACTATCATATAACGTAATAGTTTTGAATTTGGATATACCTTTCTTATACTTTTTCCCCAAAGCATATACTAAATAACCCAGCCAGTGATCAATTATGTGGAAGTGATATCTGCCTTGGGCCCTGTTTGGGACGGCTTTAGTTCTCCTCTGTGGAAGCTGGAAGCTGTCTCAAACGGCAGGCTTATCTACAGTCCGTTTGTACTAAGAGAAGCTAAAAGCTGAAAGCTGGTCTGGGGTAGCTTCCCATGGTTTCGGTGGGGTTGACACTCTAACTTTGCTACTAGAGTGAAAAAGTAACTCTCTTCTATCAGGTATAAAAACTTAAACCCCACCCCTCTTATCCTCATTCCCGACCCACACCCCGCTGCCAAACACCAAATATCTTCCATCTAGCCATCCAGCTCTTCAACCATGCACCCAGCCGAAAGCTACTTTTTAGAAAATCTATAGCCATACCAAATAAGGTCTCGGTCAAGGTGACCCTACAGCCAGAACCATAGTTACCAGAAACGTGGTTCGTCCGAGTTGCAATACAGGATTCAAGTTGACGGTTCGCCACCTTTTGTTTCAATTTCTGTTGCGACGAACCCCGTACCCTAAACCGGTTCGATTTCGACAAATCTGGTTCGAGATTCGTGGTGATTTATAGTGAATTTAGTAACTATTGCTAGAATTTCTGGGATTTGCCTCTCCTCTTGAATCTGCGACCCTCCTGAACTCTTAGGTTGGCATGTCCCTCAAACTCGATAAGCAAAGCTGCAAAGGACTCTGGAGGCCTCCATTGCCAGTGGCACCGACACTTTTCTTTTTGGAGTCTCCCTTTTGTTTCCCCTCCACTGTTGCCCAAAATCTTCTTCCTGTACCACACAATCACAAACTGATTATTTCAATTCATTCCAGAACATGCTTAATTTGCTCGTCCTCTCATCCCCTTAATCAACATGGCCTCCTCCTTGTTCACATTTTGGAATAGTCGTTGCTTGCTCGTTTCCCCTCTTTTATGCCTCAGTGTGCCTCCTCATTTGTTGTTAGCAACTGCTGATTACTGCATGCTGCCACTGTTTAGTGCCTTGTCCCTCCCATGTCCGAGCATGGGTTGCATACTTGCATAATTGCTTTTGACTCCATTTTCGTTTGCCATGTCCCATTGGTGGTAGGGGTACCAGTAGCACACAATGAGGTTCTATAGGTGCCATAGAAATAAGCTATCTGTGTTTAAAGTAATATTTCTAAGCAATTTCTTGTTCCGTTCTAACTTAGACGCTTCTCTGACATTTTCATCGAAATAACTAATGCAAAGTTGGAATCAAAACATGGATTCAGCAATAATTCTGACAAAATCATAGATGAAATTGCAGGGGTTTGATATCCCACCTGCAGCTGCAATTTCCCCGTACCTGCTGTAACTGGGCAGTTGTTGTCTTTTTTAGTTTTCCTGAACACTACCAAGGACTCTATTGACTTACCGGTTGGCCTTGATATTTGGTTATTCATTTGAACTATCAAGTATTTCCTGATGGTTGAATAAAGTTAGGTGTAAATTAGTTACATTGTATTAAAATATCACTTAATTTTCATTGTATTATAGGAACTATGTTTTTTTTCTCCGGTGGGATGATAATTATAAGATGTTATACACATCATCAACAACTAATGATAATAGCACAAGATTCTGAATCTTAATCGTTTAATTATGGTCAAGATTTCACAATCGTAATGGCATATATTGTATGTGTGTGATTCTAACAATGTGACATTGAATTTTCAGGTAAGTTTTATCTGCTATCGGATTAGCTGAGGCCACTGCAGGTAGCAAGTAAACTGGTTTAGGAATAAGAGTTATTGCACTTATTAGACCTCTATTTGCGAATGTTCGGCATTTGTGCTGCTATTTTTGGATAGTTTGTACCGTCAATTGTGTGCAAAAAGTAAGTTACACCGTACTAAACTTTGTTGTATTATTAAATGTTGCACCTATGTAATAGTACTGTTTGCTTTGTACCTGCTTATGTGTTCCAACGAGGTTCACCTTATCGAAATCGGCTCGGAAATTGCTACTGCCCAGAAATGATTTTCGTCAAAAATCGAAGAGTTTCGAATTCAAACTTTTTAAACAAAAAATCGAAAAAAAACGATAATCGCGATATTTCCTCGATGATCACTCGCTACGGTTTGATAATCGCGATATTTGGCTCGATAATCATGATATTTACCTTAAATATCAAACGAACTTTCTCGTCGATCAATTTTTGAGCGATTTTCGCTCGATACACCTCGATAGTCGTATATTTTTTTTTGAATTTTTGAATTTTTAATTTTTTTTGAATTTAACAGGTTTGTCGACCAGTATATAATATCGTACCGGCTCAATAAAATCGATAATCGTAATTTTTGGCCATTTTCAACGTTATTTTGAATACAGTTTCAATAACATCTCTGATGCCAACTTGTGTTCACAACTCCAGATTCTCTTTATTAGTTAATCTGTGTGTGTGTGTGTGTGTGTGGGGGGGGAGAAATTTACTTAACGCTTGTAAACAGTGAAAAACTGTAAGTAATTTTTTTTCTCTCTCTAAGAAAAGAACAGATTTAGGAAGGAATGTTTTACTGAATCACATAAGGATATTTTTCTTTGAGTTAAAAAAAAAACCAGAGGGGGGGGGGGCGGGGGGGGGGTGTCTGCGAAACATGCAAGAAATTGATTTAGGCTCAATGTTATGATGTATTCTAGTGTTAAACACCAAGCTCATATACAGTTGGAACCAAGGTACAAAATCTAGGCGAACTTTTGTCCAAGTTTTCGTATTTCGATCATGGATAAGATCCTAAATCTTGGCCAAATAAAAAAAATCAAATTGCTACATAAATTTAGGAAATTTTGGCGAAATTTCACCAAAATCTAGGGTTTTTTATAACCCTTAAGAAAGTCATCTTCCATGAAAATAAAAAATTTATTGAAAAACTGATTTTTTTTTACATATTTTTTATAATTTTAACAGAAATACTGTCAGATTTTTATAAAATTTTACAAGCTTGATAATGCTCTGAAAAATTTATGATGTTATCTTTAGCAGTGTAGGATCATACAAAAAAATTAAAAAGAATTGAACTCATTTGTTATTTTTTTAAAAAAAAATCAAAAACAGAATGAACAAAACCGAGATAGTAACCTTGTCAGAATTTTATAAATTTTCTCAAGTGAGATTATGATCCAAAAATTTTTATGAAAGATTAAGAATTGCCTTAGTACCATTCTCTAAATTTTCAAAAAAATTAAACTTTTTTATTTGCTCAATCAAATCTATGGAAGCATTGAACTTCATTTGTTATATTTCAAAAATCAAAAACAAAAAGAACATAAATGGTATAGTGCTCTTGTAAGAATTTTATAAATTCATTAAAGTGTGATCATGATCCAAAATCTTTATGAGTTTAAGCATTTTCCTTAGCACCCTTCTATAAAAGTTTCAAAAATTATAAACCTTTTTTGGTTGCTCAAGCAAATCTATGTATTGATTATTAGGTTTTTATCAAGACATAGTACTGTTAGAATTTTTGAAACTTCTTGAAGCTTGATCATCGTATAAAAATTTTATGAAAGCATTTATGATTCATCAAGACCATACAAATTTTTTTTCAAAATTTCTAGCGTTATTTGAACCATTTTTCATTCGTTTGAAATTTGCCGGTCATCATTTGTTAGCATTGTCTGAATTTTTTAAAATTCCTCAAGCTTAATCATCACACAAAAATTTTCTAACGTGTTTTGCACCATTTTTCATTGGGTTGAAATTTACCGGTCAACCTTTTAACAGGACAGTATCACTGTCAGAATTTTTTAAAATTTCTAAAGCTTGATCATTATTTGAAATTTTTATAGGAACATTAGTGATGTGTCAAGATCATCCATAAAAAAATTCAAAAATTTTGATGCGTTTTGAATGAATTTTTGTTTGGTTAAATCACCGAAATCTCGGCAAATCGGTGAAAGATTGGTTAAAAAACCGGATTTTAATTTTACTTTTTGGATTTCGTCCGAAATAACAAGATTCCAATGAAATTTCAGATTTCGAAGGGTGACGAAATTTGGAACTTGGTTAGAACCGGAAGAGGACGACTTTGCGATCCAAATTTGGGCCAGCAGAAACAATAGGATGACAAAGACACAAAATCCTGCACAGATGCCAAAATCCTCCGTTCAGAAAAGAAAAACATACTGAGTTGTATATATTTTCTGGCAGATGATGCTGGTCAGTGGACACGACAATTCCGTATATCATCACCTGTAGAAATCACTGAGACAATTGGGCAAAGGCACAAGTGAATTGTGCTTGCCGGTGTGACCGTGTAAGAGCACCCATGTTTTAGCAGCGACTGTTCCTGGTGATGTCTGAAACGAACGGTTTGGACGGTCTCTCGTTGAAATGTGGATATAGCTGCGGATTTCCAGCCCCCAAATTTCAGCGCGCCGTGAACCGGCAGCGCGAGCATATACGACGCCATCGTCGTCCCATCGACGCCGCCGACGGCTTACGTACGTACGTTTACGCGCCCATCGATCGTTCTGTTGCGTCTCGTCTCCGCAAACCGCTCCAGCCGAGCGGTTTTTCCATATATCGCTTTACGCGCGGACCTTTCGCCCCGCGTCACGCGCGCCAACGGCTTTTTATCTACCTGCATTTGACGAGCGGCCGCGCGATCGCCCACGCCCATCTGCTCGCTCGCTCGCTCTCCATGATATGATTGCGTCGGGAATTCGCGTCCCGGCACAGCGGAAAACGACCGCCCCCCGCGCGCGGCACCGGCCGGCTATGATCTGCACCGCCCAAGTCCGCAGCGCGCGCGGCACCGGCTATGATCTGCACCGCCCAAGTCCGCAGCGCGCGCGGCGTGTGATGTGGTTATTAATTAAGAGCCGAAAGCGCAGGCGAAGCTGGCCGGGAGAGTGTGTGTACGGTGTTGACCGCAAATCTGCGGCCATTAATGGGCTCGCAAGGTGCTGCAGCCCCATGGTGTGTCGCGAAGAACAGTATGTGCTCCACGAATGGCCGAATGGGTAAGGTACCGCTGAGCGATTAATCACGGTACCTACGATCGATTAACCGAAATTTAATAGACAAATATACGTTCATACTGGTATATTTCTTTACATCTAGAATTAATTAGAAATATTCTAGTTACCCAAATTTATTGTGAGTTATTATTCTACAAAAACATGTTTTACATTTCATTGTTTATACTTTGCCTAAAAGGTACGTACTATATACACTACGACACGATATTATAAACGAATTTATTGTACTTAATGTATACAAATGAACTATTTTCGTGATTAAATGGGGAAAACATATGATTAATCAGTGAGTAATGCTTCTAGGCTTTTGCTCCTAATACAAATTGCACAAATCTTAAAGCAAACGAAGCGGTAAGTAATCAACCATCTACCCTTCATTCATGCTTTAATAGTTGTGCAACTTTTAAAACGAAGTGCATAGAAGCACCTCTCTCAGTCGGTAAATGGCTGATTAATCAGATTATACGGTTAATTAATCGTTCGACTGCCTTAATTGCATTTTGATTAAACCATTCACGATGGTCACCGTTATCAATTAATCGACTGATTAATCAGTCGAGTCGGCCGTTTTTCACATCAGTGATGCAGCTCATGTCGTGCTCCGATCCATCCGCATCGCGAATTGATGTCAGTCACTATTCATAGGTAGCGTTTCGATTACTGCTCTCATCCCAGCTCCACCTAGCTGAAGAGGATCGACTTTGAAGCTGCCAAGGCAGCTGACTTTCGTGGTAAAATTGATGGCCTGTGCATCGCTTCGCTCTGTATGTCGACGTTGTTGTTGGGATGCTGATCGCCGTGTCCGCTCCATGATTGGTTTGAAGAGCTTAATTCGATCGTCGGAATTATCCTTCACTTATATCTGGGAGAATCCCTCAAAGCTCACGGTGCCACCTCACCCCCCACCCACTCTCTCTCCCTTTTTTGCAAAGAAGTCCTCCGGTTCTTTGGAATTGCGGATAGGTCCTTTCTATTTACGAATAAGTCCTTTGTAATTTCCTGTGAGCGTAATTTTTTTTTTCCCGATTCGCGTTTAGGTCCTTCGTTCGCCGTTTTACACAAAGAGCTTCACATTAAATACAAATTGCGAACGAGCCCTTTCTTACTTATTCGAAATAGCGAACAAGTCCAAAATTATAACAAATAGGTCCCTGCGCTTTTCATTCAGGTCCTTTCTCCGTTTTTCCCGAAAAAAATATTTTCGTGATCCGTTTGCTCTCCGGAGCATAGGAAAAATGTTTTCGTTGTCTGTTTTTTCTCCGAAAAAAAAACAAAAAATATTTTTCGTTCATGCGCGCGGCGTTTTTCCCGACAAAAATATTTTCGTAGTCCGTTTGCTCTCCGGAGCATAGGAAAAAATATTTTCGTGGTCCGTTTGCTCTCCGGAGCATAGGAAAAATGTTTTCGTGGTCTGTTTTTTCTCAAAAAAAAAAACAAAAAATATTTTTCGTTCGCGCGCGCGGCGTGCGCCGCGCTTGCGTTTCAGTATTTTCTGCTGCTGGGAGCTTCCGGCCAGACAAGATCGTGCGCGTGTACATTAATTACTAGTGGTGAGAAAATTTCTGGAATCCACAGGAACGATATTGGCAGTTGGCACGACGTCAACCCAAGCATTTCTACAGGTTCGCGCGTAACTTCAGGTGAATTCGTAGAAACATATATATTTACCAGCTCTCGTGTCACATAGCTTTTAGACTGGCCGTTATTATCTGGCGTAATGTTACAGATACGTAGATGCATGCACACAGGCGTACGTAGTCTGCAGCAGGAGGAAGCTGCAAATCACCCGAACAGCTGGTTTTTCCACGGCGAGAGTCAAAGTCAACTCGTTTGCCGGGCACTATGTACGAGCAGAGGTCGCCGGCCGTTTATGGATCGATTTGACAGCGTCCAATGACAGTTCGCGATCGGCTGATCCATTCAAAAGTCAGCCCTTGAACCATTCGTAGGAATGCAGTTAATTGCGCGAGACAGAGGATCGAATTAAGACAAACCCAAGGTAAAATCTGGGTTTTTCTTGGATACATCTGTACAGCCCCATTCTGCCAGCCGCTGGTTCGTTGCACGTACTGCGTCATCAGCTTTTGGTTCCAGCCTCGATCTGCCAACGGCAAACAGATTCCCCAACCAGATTTCTGACTTTTTTTTTCCAGTTTGCACACAGAAAGAGGGAGCTTATGGGATAAGGAAACTGGAATGCAGACGTACGTATTAATTGCCGGCTAGCCCTCCGATCCTTATCACTTTGACCTTGATGATGTAACCTGTATGTAACTAGTAGTACGTAGTACTATATAGGGTTCGCTTTCCTCGGTCCTCGCAGCTTTGGCTGCTGCTTTGCTTGCCTCTCATTGACGTCCAACTGAAACGAAGAAAGATGGTGCCGAATCGAAATGAATTCCATGCATGGGATTATTGTACCTCGTTGCACTGTTCATTATGTACGCCAAGTACAGTGAAGGCTGACTTTCGCTTTGAGGAAATCATATTAGTGAGAGCATTGAAACATCGAGGCCGGTGTCAATCTTAAGCAGCGTTTTAAATGCGCTGGTTGGGCTCGCCAGAAAGAACCCAGTCAACGGTAAACCTGGTAGGTCGAGTACGAATTTTCTGAACGGGCAGGGCAAAATTCTGTGGATTGAACCGTGATTCATTGACCGTAGCATTCAGTTTTGCTTCGAATCCACCTATGATTGGCTATGAGCATGCAAATACTCTTCCGAAGTTTAATTTTCAGCTCTCCATCTCAAAGTCCATTGCTGCAAAGATGAAAGTAATTAACGACCTGTCAAAAAGGCCGTATGAAATAGCATTGCTACCCTCGCAATTAGCAGTGTGCCTGAACTGAACATGTCAAAGCTCCCCTGTGGCGCTTTAACTAACTGCCTACGAATACAGCTACATGCATGGCCAGCCTGCTTGTTGCTGCTGCTTCCCTCCGGAGTTGGACCGATCTCGCCGCACATTGCACGCCGCCCCAGTAGCGGCTTGACTCGCGACCGGTTTGATGATCTCGATCGCTCGGGACGTCAGGTTTCTTCACCCGTTGACGCCACTTGCGTTTTGTTAATCTTGGTAAGTTTTTGCGGCTTTTATATATGTCAGATTTTGCTACCATGCCTTCTGCTGAGGGAGTAGGGCGTATCTTACTTTGGACGTAGAGCGATTTCTTTTTGTCTTAAAAAATACAAGTAAGTGCATGATTTAGCCTTGTGCAGCTTTCGTTTAGCCGAATGGAATTGAATCTTCTTTTCTCAAGAACAGCTTTCTCGGCTGTGCTCCATGATAATTACTCAGAGCCAACTTGCCATTTTATAATTAGCAAATTAGATGTATGATTCAACAGTCTCTCTCTCTCTCGCTCTCGCTCTCGCTCTCTAGCATTGACGAGTAGTGTGGTGGTGATGTAAGTACACAGGACAATAATTGATATAATTAGCGTTGACGAGTAGTCTCTCTCTTGCTCTCTAGTATGCTATCGATAGCAATGATCCTCCGTGCTATAGCGCTGTGTTTGCAAAATTCGAAAACGAAACTGTTGATCCAAACCGTGCATCCTGTTCATCTCATTGAAATCTCACTACCCACCAAATTTTATATTTTTTGAAAATTTTCTCCTATTTATTTTGTATTTTTCAAAATCCACGATCTAATTAGTTGTGGGGCGTCCAATGAAGCTGGTTTTTAAAAATACAAAATAAATAGGAGAAAAGTTCAAAAAATATAAAATTTGGTGGGTAGTAAGATTTCAATGAGATAAACAAAATGCACGGTTTGGATCAATAGTTTCGTCTTCGAATTTTGCAAACACAACGCTATAGCACGAAGGATCTGTGCTATCGATAGCACTCTAGCCATCCTCTATATATATATATATATATACACACACACCAAGGCGATATTATTGTTTGTCAGTAGACTGCTCAACACATCGACGGACGACGGCCCGATCGACGGAGGCTTTCAATATTTCTTTACCTACGTATATACAGTATACACTCATCGGGATCGCTGAGAGCTACAAACAAAAAGTTTCTCTCTACTTTGATTTCTTCAACACCGACTGTCGAAATCAAACTTATTTTATGTTAATTAGAGTGACCCAAATAAGCCACGCAGCAGTTTCTCAAAAAATAGCCGAAGTATATACTTGTGCAGTCGGTCACTCGGTCGCGCGGTAGTTTCGACCCGTTCTGTGATCTGCGTTAGAGGCGGTGATGATTGATGAGATCACGGAAGCAAAGTTCATTGCTTAGACTCATTTAAGTAAATTAATCTTGTTACGGGATTGCTAATTCTTATTGCCTGGAACTGGAAGAAATCTAACTCGATTTATCTCGCCTTTGAATCGTGCATGGAGATTCGTGCCCATGGTCGTCGTCTTCTTTTCAGGCTGTCGGAGGCGGTTAGTTACGGTTAGGGCTTCTCCAATGGTGCCACTTTAGCTAGCTATAAGGGTGCCAACTCAGTATTTTGCTTAGGTGGATGAGAGAAAAGGAAGAGTGAGATATAGACTGACTACTAACTTATAGCCAGGCTATATCTGATTTCAAAGTATTTATCACCTCTTACATATGTGCCTATATTTAATTTTGTAGACAATGATATATATAGCTAGGCCATTGGAGAGGTTGTCAATTAGCTATCTATAGATGATATGTACACTTCTTATAGCTAGTAGTTGACTACACCATCGGATCGTCTGGGCTCTTGCCGCAAGAATGAATCCTCAGGAGGGGTCTGCCTCAAGGTTCACCGATTTGGAGAGACTACCTGTATATATACGTACAGTGGCAGTGTCAGAGCTACCGGAACACCATATCTAGGTCATGTGAATACAGACATAAAATTCATTTCTATAGTACTTGTACGTTGTACTGGTAATATTTATATCGAAAGGAATACGAAGGCCTTGTTTTTACGAAATGACTCCCGTCAATTCTGAAATCGCATGCAGATTAGACCGAACCAGTGGGAATCGGCCGAGTGAAACGTCTCGTGCCTTTTTAAAATTATTCCCGGATCCTACACACTTGTACCCGTCCGATCTGGAGCTTTGAAACTCGGAAGCCCTTGGCTTTGAAACGTGTGCAGTACGTACAGCAAAACGCTACTCATGCGTGATGCACGTCAAAAACGCGAGTTTAGGCAGTCTGACTGATCCCGAATTCGAAGCTAGCTAGCCATTGTCTACGTCCGGTCCGGACATATCTAGAATTAAGCGATCTGAAGAGACAGCTTTAAACGATTGCCGTGAACATATCTATTATAGGTTAAAAACTCACGAGAGTCGCTAAGAAAGGAAAAAATAGTAATACACTAAAAATTCTCATAAAAAGTAAAATAACTAGCCTTTAATTTGATGAATCCTAATTATAATCATAATCGGATCTTTTGTTAAAAGTAAAAATGTGCTAGAAATTTTCACAAAAAAGCAAAACATCTAGCCCTTCATTGGTGAACCGTAACAAACTTGAATAATAGTAGCCATCGGATCGGATGTTATTATTTAAAAGAGAATATCTAACCGTCTATCTAGCGAACCTGAGTTATAACGGCTTAGACTAAAAGAAAGAGTCCATACTAAATGCATAATTCTTAATCGGCCCTTAATCTGGTAGACCCTAACAAACTTATCTCGTCAAGAACAATCTACGATAATTCTGTTGAGAGACATGTACATGTACGATACTTGTGCATAAGAGAGCTTATAACAAATCAACCGCACGACGCTAACCCATCACACACATACAGGGCAACCGATTAATGCATCGTCGCCATCCTGCTACATGTTTGATGAATTTTTTGCACACAAAATATATCAAATAATAAAGGGAAAAAAAAGGCTTGGTGCATAATTCTAAAAAAGAAAAAAATCCTAAAAATTCTCACATTAATCGAAAGAAAAAGTGAAGGATATCGACCACTTATTTTGGTGGGTCAGATTATAATGGTGCATATTAATCATATATAGATATTAGAGTTATATAACAAATACATAATTATAGAAAATTGTCGGGGACTGGTTAATTCCCCCAATTACCATAATGCCACGACGGCCGAGCTCGTCCCGACCTCGAGCACCTCGGAGGTCATTCCCGAGGATGGCCCAAGGATGGTCGAGCACCGCTGCCTGGCTTGCCCGTTCGGTGCCAGCTCCTTGCCCGTTCGGTGAGCTCGTCCCGACCTCGGGCACCTCGGAGGTCGTTCCCGAGGATGACCCAAGGATGGTCGAGCACCGCTGCCTGGCTTGCCCGTTCGGTGCCAGCTCCTTGCCCGTTCGGTGCGAGCTCGTCGCTCGGTTAATGTTCGAGCACGTTGCTCGGACGAACTTGCTCGGATCGGAGTCAAATGAGCTCGGCCCAAGCTCGAGCTCTGGCTGCGTGGTCGGGGGTAGCAACTAACGGTTACGCGATAATCGTGCCACCCCGAAGGACTGTTGCGCTCATGACTCGAACGTGGCGTAAATGTAGGATTCGGTTACGACCACGTCGGGCACGGTCAGACGTGCATGACGGGGGCCGTAACCGACGTGATACCCTTGTAAACTATAAATACCTCCCAGACATTGGGGGAGAGGGGGAGCCCGGGCGTAAGATCCATGTACTTGAATCCATCATTCCAATACAAAAAAGGCCATTAGGCGACTGGACGTAGGGCTATTATCTCGATCATGAGAGGTCTGAACCAGGAGAAAATCCTTGTGTTTCTGTGTCTTCTAATGGACCATCTCCCACGCCTTCGATGTTACAACCTGTGGCAGAAAGGGGCTTTGTTTGATCCCTCATTCAACAAGTAAGTTCGGCGTGGGCCTGCTCCCCAATCGTCGACAGTTGGCGCCGTCCGTGGGGATCGACGGGTTCTTTGCCAAAGGAATCCCGAAGGCGTCATCTTCCACACCCGATGACCGATACTACACAGTTTATAATGAGTTCTTCGCTCGGGCGCAAGTTCCATCCCGTTGCCCGAGCGGGCATTCTGCTCGGATCTGTGCCGAGTAACTTTTTAGCTCGAACGCATGTTTCTTCACCCCGAGCATGCACTTCGCTCGGGCGCTAGCCTCTTCCCCCGAGCACGTCTTTCACTCGGAGACTGTTCATGTTCCGCGCCGAGCATGTACTTCGCTCGGGCGCGAGAATGTTTCATGTTCCGCCCCGAGCACGCACTTCGCTCGGGTGCAAGCCTCTTCCCCCGAGCACGCCTTTTGCTCGAGGATTGTTCCAGTTCCGCGCCGAGCACGCACTACGCTCGGGTGCGAGCCTCTTCCCCCGAGTACGTCTTTCGCTCGGGGACTGTTCATGTTCCGCGCCGAGCATGTACTTCGCTCGGGCGCGAGGATGTTTCATGTTCCGCCCCGAGCACGCACTTCGCTCGGGTGCGAGTCTCTTCCCCCGAGTACGCCTTTTGCTCGAGGATTGTTCCAGTTTCGCGCTGAGCACGCACTACGCTCGGGCGCTAGCCTCTTCCCCCGAGCATGTCTTTCGCTCGGGGACTGTTCATGTTCCGCGCCGAGCATGTACTTCGCTCGGGCGCGAGGATGTTTCATGTTCCGCCCTGAGCACGCACTTCGCTCGGGCGCTAGCCTCTTCCCCCGAGCACGTCTTTCGCTCGGGGGCTGTTCATGTTCCGCGCCGAGCATGTACTTCCCTCGGGCGCGAGGATGCTTCATGTTCCGCCCCGAGCACGCACTTCGCTCGGGTGCGAGCCTCTTCCCCCGAGCACGTCTTTCGCTCGGGGGCTGTTCATGTTCCGCGCCGAGTATGTACTTCGCTCGACCGTGAATCTCTTCCTCCGAGCACGCCTTTCGCTCGGGGACGGTTGGTGTTCCACGCCGAGCACGCTCTGCGTTTGAGAACAGGTCCTCCCAGTTTATTTCCCTGGACGCCTGGTCCATGTCCAGGATGCGGCAATTCGAGCCTGGCTCGTCTGTCGGTTCCTCGAGCATTAGACCTATGCTTGAGATGTGGCAATGTGAGTCCGCTCGCAATGCGCTAGTAGTCTAGGCGTCTGATCCATGCCTAGTTTCCCTGTGCATCTGATCCATGCATGGGATGCAGCAGCATGTGTTTGTTCACAGTCTGCTAGTTACCTTTATGCTAGGCATCTGATCCATGCCTAGTTTCCCTGGGCATTTGATCGATGCTCGGGACGAGATTGTACGCGTTCACTCGCGACTTTCTAATCCTTTTTCCATTCTTTTTCATGTTTTATGGCATGTTTAATTCTTTTTATTTCCAGTTTTGGTTACGTTTTATTTTCCCGTTCGGTGCAGCTTGTGCCGACCTTTTCCCCGAGCATGGTTCGCTCGGGATGTGATTGTATGATCCTGCCTCATCTATCAATTCCTTTTCCTGGTCATTTCATGCCCAGATGTTGAGATAAGAGCTTCACCGTCAAGAATTCAATCCCTCCTTGAACTTCTCAGTCTCAAGGAGATGACCCATCTCACTTGAGCCTCGGGGACTAGCTGTCGGGGACTGGTTAATTCCCCCAATTACCATAATGCCACGACGGCCGAGCTCGTCCCGACCTCGAGCACCTCGGAGGTCGTTCCCGAGGATGGCCCAAGGATGGTCGAGCACCGCTGCCTGGCTTGCCCGTTCGGTGCCAGCTCCTTGCCCGTTCGGTGAGCTCGTCCCGACCTCGGGCACCTCGGAGGTCGTTCCCGAGGATGACCCAAGGATGGTCGAGCACCGCTGCCTGGCTTGCCCGTTCGGTGCCAGCTCCTTGCCCGTTCGGTGCGAGCTCGTCGCTCGGTTAATGTTCGAGCACGTTGCTCGGACGAACTTGCTCGAATCGGAGTCAAATGAGCTCGGCCCAAGCTCGAGCTCTGGCTGCGTGGTCGGGGGTAGCAACTAACGGTTACGCGATAATCGTGCCACCCCGAAGGACTGTTGCGCTCATGACTCGAACGTGGCGTAAATGTAGGATTCAGTTACGACCACGTCGGGCACGGTCAGACGTGTATGACGGGGGCCGTAACTGACGCGATACCCTTGTAAACTATAAATACCTCCCAGACATTGGGGGAGAGGGGGAGCCCGGGCGTAAGATCCATGTACTTGAATCCATCATTCCAATACAAAAAAGGCCACTAGGCGACTGGACGTAGGGCTATTATCTCGATCATGAGAGGTCTGAACCAGGAGAAAATCCTTGTGTTTCTATGTCTTCTAATGGACCATCTCCCACGCCTTCGATGTTACAACCTGTGGCAGAAAGGGGCTTTGTTTGATCCATCATTCAACAAGTAAGCTCGGCGTGTGGCTGCTCCCCAATCGTCGACAAAAATATAGTTATATTTGTATCAAAATATCTAGCCGTATAATTGCGCGAGTAAATTTGCTAAATAATAAAGTACTCCAATAACAACTCGTGAAAAAAACATAGGCTAAAAGATCTACCTTCAAGTATATATCAATGGCACGATAGAGGCCATCATCGACGCTATTGCAAACGCAAATAGTCCTAATCAAATTTATGGCACCAAAAGGCAAACATAACTACATAGACGTACATGGATCGATCTGATGCAAAAACACATAAACAAGCACACAAAAACCCTTCTATCTTCACTTAATTTACAACATTATCACATCAAATTAATTCACACCCCCTAGCATACTAGTATCATTTCTGATTATTATTAATTATCCTCCAAATACATGTAGTATATATCTCAACATCTATGTCGATACGATACGTTCACTAGTCACATGCATGCGCTAATACTCTATCATCTTCTTCATTTCATTCTGTACAGTACACAAGTCCAAGCCAGGCTTCCAAGATCGAGTCCAAAGCAAAGGCCGTCGAGAGCTAGCTAGAAGACACCAATTATGAGCCGCTTTACACCTAATTAATCATGCTTAATTAGCCGACTGGATAACCGTTTAGTTCACGGTGACCTCCGGGAAGCCCAGCTGCGGGTGTGGCGAGAGAGGCGACAGGCTGCCGAACACCCCCTCCCATTGCTCCCACGTCCAGCTCAACGGCGTCAGTGGGAACGTCTCGCTGCCTCCGTCCTCCAATGAGGATGAGGAGGAGGTGGACGTCACCGTCGAGGCCGTAGTTGAAGCCAGCGACGACGTTGGCGGTGTGGACACCTCTGTCTTGACGGACTTTGTGATCTCCCGGATCACCTCGACGTCGAGCTCGGCCGCCTCGTGACGCCTCCGTTTGTCGTGGGATGTCGGCGCCGCGCGTGCGGTTTCCGAAGGCGGTGGTGGGGGCGGCGGGGCGAGGAAGTCGGCGCCGCGGGAGCCGACCTCGTTGGGAAAGTTGAGGATGGCCTTGGAGCCGCGCATGCGGAAGGCGGCGCGGTCGTAAGCGCGCGCGGCCTCGATGGCCGTGTCGTACGTGCCGAGCCACACGCGGGACCTGCGCTTCTTCGGGTCGCGGATCTCCGCCGCGAACTTGCCCCACGGCCGCTGCCGCACGCCGCGGTACTTAGGGTAGTCGTTCGCGTCCGCGGCGGCCGCGGCCTGTGCCGGCAGCGGCGCAAACGCCGCCGAGGCCCAGGCGTGCGATGTCGGCGGCAGCGAAATCGTCAGCGACGGCCTCCGGGGGTCCGACACCGGGGACGGCTCGCCCCCGAACAGTATCATGACCGGCTCCGCCTGGAAGGCCACCTCACCGGCCGCCGAGGCAGCGGCATCCGCATACTCGTTTTTCAAGTCCACGTACATCCCAGCCGGCTGCTGCTGCGGCGGCACGAACGCCGTGGGCTGGAAACACGGCTGCGCGGCGAAGGCGGGGACGGCCGGGAGGCACGCCTCGCCGCCGAGCAGCTGCTCGCGGATGAGCTGGAGGGAGAATTCGTCGATGTCGCCGCTGAAGTCCATGGCCTGGTACGTCTGCGGCTTGTGCTCGAGAGTTTGCAGAGTTAAGCAGAGGTCGGCCTCGAGTCTCGAGAGTTTGGAGGTGTGCGCAAGGGCAGCTGTGAGCCTGTGAGAAGAAAGATAAGCTGGCCTCGTCTACTTATAGGGCCTGGGTGGAGAGAGAGAAGAAAATTAATTCCTTTTATGTACATTTTGTTATTTGATTTGCACATGATATCACACAATATTTTTTTGAATATATATATATATATATATATATATATATATATATATATATATATATATATATTGGGGACACTCCTAACAAGCAAATTTGCATGATATTTTTTGGTGAGTGGCAGAGAGAGGAAAAAAAATAAAAAATCTTGATATGTCATTCTTTCTAATCTAAATAAATTGTTTATTCGACAACTGTCCGTCTATCCGACAATTTTTTTTATTGTTCTAGATTACGAATTTTTTATTGTTCTAGTCCCGTTGAATTTTTTTTTACGTAATTGTCCGTCTATCCGACAAAATTGTAAAAATAGCTCCTGAACAATGCAATTCTGCGGTCTAGGTTCGCTCAATTTTTTTTTATTTTTTAATTCATTTTCAGCGTTCCGACAGCGCAATTTTTTTTATTTTTTAATCAATTCAATCCATTGAGTTTAAAAATGACATCCACTCCACCAAACCAATCTCTACAATCTTAAGATGTCACAGATCTACTGAGACATACGATCGTCAATGGAGGTGGTGCAGGACAGTGCCGGGGCAAGCGAAAAGGGTAATTGTGTTGGCGGAACCAGCATTGGAATAGTCGCTAGAATTTATCGTATGTCAACACTCGGTATGAAATCGAGTCGTAGAATAGAGTCGAGACGAATCAAAATCGTTGAGATAAGGGTGCTGAACACTCCTGGTACGAATCCTTGTATGTACATAGCAAAGAACATGCAAATGATTCATTGTGTATACGCCAAGCAAAATTTCAGTGGATTTTTTGGTACACTTGCCTGGTACACTTAGCTGCAGAAAGGCAATTACACTCTTAAGTATCAGCTGTCTTTAAGAGTATAGCACATCGGATTTTTGATGATGTGGAGGAGAGAGGGGGGAAGAAAGAGAAATATGCTGTCTACTATTTAGCAGACGGCCTTACAGGCAGTTTTATACTATGTATATCATTGTACAGACAATCTATTAATCATATGAGATATCATTACAAATAACTATATAGATAATTTATTGTATAAGTTGTCTTTAGTACTATCTGTAAATGATATAGAGGTGTGTTATAGATAGCTACCATTTATACTACTATACATATCCTTATACGGTTCGTCGTGTCCCGAAGCACCTATCAATAGATCAAAATTTGATGCTAGCTTCTCGGGTTCGTTGTCCTGCTGGCCGACTGGTTCGACTCGGACAGCTCGACGGTTGTTTCTAATTCCATGCCAGATTCGTCGAGATGACGTTAATACATAGCTAATGCTACGGAGCCACGGAGGTGCCAACTCCGGCTCCTCCCAGGAAGGCAGGAACAGTAAAGATCTATAATATAAAGCTATAATACCACTCATTGTAAAACAAAGACACGAGGATACACGAATTTTTTTATAAAAACTGCTACGAAAAAAATACGGATATACAAGGGCAAAATCATTATTGGAGGAGAGATTGCAAACATACAAAACTTCGCCGCATCTACATCGTACAATTACACATGCACATATATAGGTTAGAGAATAAAATCATAAATAAATAAGAAAACCAAATTAGAGTCGAATATGTATACCGTTGTCACGTGCTCCAGCGTGCACCTCTCAGTGCCATATCTAATATAGGGCCTGTTTGGATCCATGCAGGATGCAGTTAATAGTTAGCTGCTAAAAATTAGCTGGAGTGGATCTAAACACCCTCAGCTAATAGATCAGCTAATTATTAGCTGGGCACCGAGCTAATGGTTATCTCATTAGCTAGCCAAACCCAGCTAATAGCAACTAAGAGCATCTCTAGCAGAGCCCCTAAACCTTAAAATAGGGAGTGTAGTAAAAAAACAGATCCAACAGGGCCCCAACTCAAGCCCCTAAAATTAGGAGGCCCCTAAATTTGCCTCCTCGGCCCCAATTCCCAGGGAGCCCCAACCAGGGTTCACAAAACCGGCGAAAACCGCTCGAAAACCGCGATTTTCGAGCGTACCGCTCCGGTTCGAGATGCAAAACCGCTCGGTAAACCGGTCTAATTAAAAAAAATAAAAAAAATAAAAAAAATTGAAAAAATTTGTATGTTCGGTTTTTCGCGTAAAACCGCTGAAAACCGTTTTCGAAGAGGTCGGGTTAGTTTTTCGTGAAACCCTAACGGTTTTTCGTAAAAACCGAGCGGTTTACCGTGAAAAACCGAACGGATTTCAAATTTTTTCCATTTTTTGGATTTTCCAATTCTTCGGTTTTTTAGCGGTTTTTCGCTCGGTTTTTGCGAAAACCGAACCAATTTTCGCGATACGATTTTGTGAACCCTGGCCCCAACTCAAGCCCCTAAAATTATGATGCCTCTAAAATTGCCTCCTTAGCCCCAATTCCCAGGGACACGCGTACATCCCTTATTATTGAAGACAGAGAAATACATAAGAGGCTTCGAGATGATCTTATTGAGCATTTGTGGGCAATTCACAACGCTTCGTAATTTGATTCATTGTTCGGAGTTTCTATTTATCTATTTATCATGTTTTGAAAATTTTAAATTTAAATTTGAAATATCATGTTTTAAAATTGTAAATGTTAATATGCTTATGTTTTATGTATTACAAATATTTTTGATTGAATTTTAGTGGTGTCAAATGAAGATTATACATAGCGAATATGTCAAAATAGGAGAAAAAGTAAAATAGAAATTTGAGATTTAGGGTCACATTCTTTGAACTTGTGCTCTGAAAACAGGGCCTCAAAGAATAGGGAGAGCCCCTAAATCCAAAATAGGGACCCTGTTTTAGGGGCCCTTGCTGGAGATGCTCTAATAGGTGATATTTAACCAAAATATCCTTCGCGTCTACCACCAATAGCATTTAATAGCATGGGTATTCTGGACAATAGCATCTATTAGCCACATATTACCTGGTGGATCCAAACACCCTCCAACTAATAGTTAGCTAGATAATAGTTAGTTAGCTAATATTAGCTTGAAACTATTAACTAGCTAACTATTAGCTGCTAATGGATCCAAACAGGCCCATAGTATCCGATATAAGCATGGTGAAGAATTTGATCACACTTTAACACTCAAATTACCGTGACTTGAGAACTGAGCTTAGCTCAGTTGGTTGGAGGCGCAGATGTGCGCCTCGTCCACTCGGATTCGAGCCCCACTCGACACGCGTGCTCGCAAGGGGTTGAAGGTAGGCGCGTGTGTACGTGTGGTGTGTGTATGCGTGTGCGTTTGTTGTCCGATTGTTGTTTTCTTCTTCTTTAATAAAATGCCAGTGCTCCTAGCCAAATTTTCAAAAAAAAATTTACCGTGATTTGGTAGGTCCCTCGTCACGGTGCAAGGCTAGTTGGTCCGGTGAAATTCAAGGGGTTGTCACGCGCGAAGAGGACAAACATGGGTGAGCGGTACATGTACGCGCCCGTGCTGCCCCACACCTACAACTCTCGCACCTGGCAGCAGCGGAGGCTGGGAGCATGGGACCCTTATGCCGACGGGTAACTTCCTCGGGCCGGGCCGTCGCCTTTGGATCGATGCAGATTGGAGAACCCGGACGCCCCGCGTCGAGACGTTGTGTCCATCCCCTTTTATGCTCGTGCTCCGCGGGGACGACCAAGGGAGTCATGTGTCCGTACCTATGGGCATCGGGCCGGATTTTTTAGAACTGGTCCGTGTGGTATGGCAGGTATAGTATCGTTCAAGATAAGGCACGATTGTTCAGGCCGTATTGGTATGATGATCGGGCACAATAGGTAGTACGGCACATCATATCTAGAAGGGATGCGCTTAGACTGGCACGGTACGGTATAGGGCTGAGAGGCACAACGTAGGAGTTGTACGGCTTTGATACGAGTTTTTTTTACAATTTTTTGTAAATTTTATGAAAAATTTAGCAACAGAAGTGAAGCAAAAAGAACCACTTCAACAATGCAACAAGCACGAGGCGATTTGAGCGCTTCAAGCGTGTGAACAAAAGCTAAAAGGCACAACACATAGTTCATTTTCTAAAGCGTTGAACAGTTCACAGTGGAATCTATGAGAAGAGATCAACCACTGTATTGACACATCTTTTTTCTCTCCTCACAATAGTGCAAATGGATCAGACCTACGCCGACACGATACAAAGATGATATGGCGTGTCAATAGATCGTGTCTGGACTCACCAGAGACGAGTCAGACCAGTACGATATGGCACGGTGAGTTAACTAAACTGAGATGGTATGGCACAGTCTAGACCTACATCCATTGTGTCCGGTACGTATGATGCCCATGTGACGGACCACCTTTTTAGGGGCACGTTGAAACATCACAACAACTACCTAGGAAGATTAGCTGTTGGAAAACCAAGTGTATATTGCCAGGCAAAAGGCGAGTCAACTCATTTTATTGAATATAAGGCATAACGGCCGAGTTTTATACAAAATAGGCGTCGCAAGGCTCAGATAGATTACAATACCAAAACACTGTACAAGCAGGCCTGAGCAAAAGACAAAGACCTAAAACCACACCAGATCGCCATCTACGATCTCTTGGTATTCTCCAACGTCTTCGAACTCTGAAAGGGGGTTGGGTTTGCAAGGGTGAGTACGACAGTCCTCAACAAGTCACACGAGGAGCTCTGAATATTACATGTATGGGAATAACAATTGATTGAAGTAGGCTTCAGTATTGTGGATACAGTTTTATTCACAAGATCATTTTACATTTGAAACACAAACCATAAATAATAGTAATGGGGGGTTCCACAAGCTTAACATAATTAACCAAATTCTCAAATTCCAAAGCATACTTGAGCTAGGTTACGGGTGTCACCCCAGTTCAAACATAGCTTCATTAACCGGAAGCGCGGCGTAATCGATTACCATTTAATTTAACTCTGCAGAGGTGCTCAGCTTTAACCACAAGATATCTACGACTGTTAATGCCAAGTGCTAACTTACATGCAACTTAAATGCATACGGCCAGGCCGATATTATCACAGCCTTTTGTTGAACATTCCTGGATTCAGTTCTTAACCGATAGGTCTGAACACTTCACTTAGAACCCACTGTTCTAAGCGAGCACCTACCGTTGTGAGAATCGGCGAATGGCGCGACACGGCCCATTTCCATTCCACCCCTTCAGTTACTTCCTTGCTAGGAAGGCTGATCCCCACTCTCCTTCCAATAATGGTACCACCAATTTAATCAATTTTTTAGGAAGTGATCAATGTACTAAGCTATGTCGAGAACGGTTCCACTGACCAGTCCGACTTGTGGTTGAGCGGAAAACTTAAGTTATTTATTTTGCTCAAGGGGGTTTCTAACCTTATATTGCCAAAGACAAGCCTTACAATTATCTACAAACCCATCTGGTACCTGTACGTACCAGCCACCAAACCAACCAAGGCATTAATCATCAGTCGGGGATCGAACTTACATCCACCTTGTGGTTAGTCCAATACTGTCCCCATGACTGTAGAACATTCACAAAACTCTGAGCCAGCGGCTCGCCACCATTTTCTTTCTTTTTTAAAAACATTTGAAAGAAATTAACAGGATTAATAATTACTATGGTTGCATAATTAATATGTAGAGCTAATCAAGGTTTTAACGAGGTTCAATAATGTCATGGAGGCTTAAGAACAATTCGGCATTAACTAAGCATCATGTCATTCTAATATATCGACTTTTAATATTTCAACATACAGTTAAAATAATATGGTAGAAATTAAATAATATAATATCAGGAATAATTGGGTTCAATATGATCAATGGCGTGCGGCTTGCCTTGCTCGACGGCGGGGTCGTCTAAATCGTAGTGAAAGTAGTCGTACTCAACTTCTGACTGGTCCAGCTCCTGCTCCGGGTGCTGCTCCTGCTCCTGAGATGGATCGACAGTCGAATCTAGCGCAAAGAGGCGAAAACAATAAGTAAATGAAAAATAAGGAACGAAAACGAAAACTGAAACGGAAACCGAAAACAGGCCGGGAGAGAATTGGAGGGCAAAACAGGCATTTTGGGAATTTTAGGAACTTCGGATGGCGGAGCGGAGGTTGGTTTTGGTCTTAGTGGCGCGAAATGGTTAAGGTGGTGTATTTTTGAGAATTTTGGGGTTTCCGGGAATTTAAAACGGATTTTCGAATTAAATAAATCCGAAAAGAAAAGAAAAAGGAATGAGCATTGTTAAGCCGTTTGGGCGCCAATTCGGCCCACAGCCGGGTTACTGTGCGCGCGGCCGAGCGGGCTAGCCCATGAGCAGGGGGGTGACAGGCGGGACCCTCGGCCAGGTCACCGCAGTGGGGTGAGCAAAGGCCAAGAAGCAAGGGGCCGTGGTGGCAGTGAGGGCGCGGGGAGAGGTTAGAACCTTTGGCAGGCGGCGGCCAGCGTGGTTCGACCTGGCCGGCCGGCCGGAAGAGGAGGCGAAGTGCGGGGAGGAGAAGAGCTCACCACCGAGCGGGGAACGGGGCGAGGAAAGCTCGGGGCGGTGCACAACTTTTATAGCCGGAGGAGAGAGAGAGCAGCAGGCAACGACGAGCTCGCGGCGAGTGGCGCGGTCGGCGACCACGATGCAGCCGGGTGGCTGGCAGGCGTGGCGGCGCTGGAGCCAGAGGGGGGGGAGACGGGCGCGGTCGAGTGGCTGGGCCGACTGGGCCGGGAGGTCATGTGGGCTGGCTGGGCCGAGGAAGGAGATGGGCCGGAAGGCCCAAGAGCAAGGAAAACACCCCAAGATGAGAATCAAACCAATTCAAACAGAAAACCAAATTCAAACCACTTTTGAAATTTTAGGGATATTTCAGCCTAGGTCTTGCCCATTTAACGAATCGAGTAACTTGTTCACGGTGTTTCAGTTCGCTGGAGAGAACGGGTGCTAGCTAGTAGTAACATGCATCTCCGGACAACGGAGATCAATCCATTCGGTTTGATGTGTAACGTCGCTCGGTTGCGCCGTCCTGCCGGTGCGGACTGACACAGGTCGCCGGTACGTACGTGCGGGCAGTTACAGGCTTACAGCTAGACCGGAAGTCACGCTTCGCGATTTAACGCATCATTGGTTTGCACATGCAGACAGTTATGGTTTGACATGATAGGAGGAAAACGAGCACAAAGGTCATGCGATCGATGCGTGCTTGGTTCCGGTGGGGTTCGACGTTAGAGGCTTTGTCTGGGTCTAAATTATAATGACGCCGAAGCACTGAAGAACCGTTTGGTTGTAAGTTGTAACTAAGCCTCTTGGATGAATTGCCAATGGTTGTACTTTGTTTTTCTCTCTCTTCCTTTTCTCCTTTTTACTTGTCTTCTTAACCTTGGATCGCCAGAGAAGGAAGGCAAGTAAAAAGAAAGAGAACCAAGGTTTTACTGTGAGTTGTGATAACTATGAGCACCTAGTTACTGTTACGTGTTCTATGTGCCCACGGATCCCTAGCGGTGGCGAATCCACCACTCCGGTAGTCATCGCAGCTGCTCAGGCTTGACCGGAGTACGCCTCTATAGGTTTCATGGTGTATCCTGGAACCGGAGATGACATAGGTATATATTGTCCTGCATTCGCCACTGATCCTAGGATTCTTGTTATGTTATTTTGTAAAAAAATTGGACTAATATATTAAATACCATATTCCTGGAAGCTTTCCTGAAAGCTCAGCCTCCCACGTAGGGGTGAAAACGGATCGGATACGGTCGGATATTGCTGTTCCCGTATCCTAACCCATATTTTTTTTTCGGATTCGGAATCGGATACGGTAAGACCGAATACGGATACGAATATGGATATTTCGGAGTTTCGGATATGGTAATGTTGGAGCGGATACATACCGGATTCGGTTCGGAAACGGATAATACAAACGGATACATACTTGTTGAAACATTTGACAAGCAATAAATTCATATATATTACATAAATTTGACAACTCACACAACACAAGTATAACAAGGTATCAAATTCATACATAACTTGAAAAACTAAGTCCCGCTCGCCAACAGCCAACACATCAATTCATGCGGCGGCGGCGCAAGCACTAGGGTTAGTTTTCGGGTTGGGGAATCGAATAGGAGGCAAAGATCGAGGCTTGCGGGAATCGAATGAAACCCGACTCTTGAGTCTTGACTTGAGTCTGAGTACCCTTGTTTTGTTGATTCGGATATCCGGTCGGATAATATCCGCTACCATATACCGCAGCCTATTCGGTCCGGATATCTCGTTTCATCAGATCTCACAGTATCCCGATAGCAAGTATCCGTCTGATCAGTATCCGAATCCGTGGGATCTGATTTTTTTCCCGGATACGGTTTTTAACGGATTCGGTACCGGATCGGTCGGGATTAACCCGTACCATTTTCACCCCTACTCCCACGTCACCCCACCCTCTCTCTCCCATTCTTGCAAAAAAAACCTCCGGTTCTTTGAAATTACGGATAGGTCCTTTATAATTTTCTGTGAGTGTAAAATATTTTTCCCGTTCGCGTTTAGGTCCTCCGTTCGCCGTTTTACACAAAAAACCTCCCATTAATACGAATTGCGAACTAGCCCTTTCCTACTTATTCGAAATAGCGAACAAGTCCAAAATTATAACAAATTGGTCCCTTGACTTTTCGTTCAGGTCCTTTCTCTGTTTTCCCCGAAAAAAATGTTTTCGTGCTCCGTTTGCTCTCCGAAGCATGGGAAAAATGTTTCCGTGGTCTGTTTTTTCTCCGAAAAAAAAAAAACAAAAAATATTTTCCATTCACGCGCGGCGTGCGCCGCGCTTGCGTTTCTAGTATATATATAGCAACAACACGTAGGAACGCCGCAGATAATCTTTCAGTGACCGATCGACCTTCTCTCCGTGTGCTGCAGAAATGGTGTACAGGATATTAATTGTTGGATCGCTAGGTAGTAGCTGGTATATGTACCTGGTTAGCAGAGCCGTCGGATAGGCCGGAGTCGGCGCGCCACGTGACGCGCTGGCCCGGGGGAAGCTTGCCGGAGCGCTGCGCCTCGAAGAAGAGGATCGCCTTGTCGAGGGCGTCGGCGTAGTTGAACGCCGCGGCACCGCGAGCGCTGAGGCAGAGGACGGCGACGGCGAGGACGAGCAAGTAAGAGCTCATCGAGGCCATACAAGCCTGCTTGGAGGGGCTCATTGGTTAACTAACTATTGCTCGCTAGCTAGCTAGTATTTACTATAGAAGAAAGAGTAAAGACTGAACTACAAACACACACTAACACACGCAGTCTACAAATATGCCACATGCACGCGCTACGCCCAACCCTCGAAACGCAGACAAACAGGGAGGCGCTCCGATGTCATGTCCCCACCAATTGAGCAGGCTCAGTTCGCCAAATCCGTATATTATGGTCTAATATATTGGAGATGCTCTTACTAGCCTGGCATTTAACTTGCCGTACCATGGTACAAATTTACGGTGGTAAAAAAAAAACTTTATTCAGCCTACCGTAAAACTAGGGAGAAAAATCATGGATAAACTATAATTAGCATTTTTAAAATAAACTCCACTTTTTTAAAAAAGAAAGATAATACGAACAGAAATAAATGAAACTTTCACAACAGCTGTAACAGCAGTGGCAGGAATTAACAAATCATTAACTGGAAGCTGCAAAAAGGGCGATGCAACTCACAGGCAGCAGCTGAAACATATCCCTACCTCAATGCTCCAATTTCCTGATCAAATTGTATGATAAAGGGGAAACAGAGACTTCAGAATGCTATATGAATGTACAAATGGTAAAACATGGGCTATAAATCATAACATGTCCTATAAAGAACTTGTTGCTTAGGAATTCTCCTGCTCTAGCACCTCCTCTGTTTTTCAGCCCAATTAAGGAATGGCAGAGGGGAGACTCTTATCTGGTTTTTGTTTTTGATAACTGGGTCGCTATTACAGACAAATCAACAAATGGTACTGGTATGTTGCCGAGGATGATTGGTGCTCGTGAACGGAAGAAGGCGGTGATGCTTGGTTTTCTTGGGGAACGGATGTCTACTGAACTGCAAGGAAGGTGCCGCTTGTCGGGGCCGAACTCGTCACTGCCGCAGCTGTCGCTGGTGCAGGTGAGCTGCTGCTTCCGCTCTGTTTAGGCTTCTGGAACTCTATCTTGTACTGCATTCTGTCATCCTCGTTGCCGTCGTCGTCGCCGTCATCTGTGTAGTTGTCTTCCATGTCGTCACTATCCGCCTCGTCCGGCGCCGTGAACTCCTGCTGCTGGGACTGCACGCCTGGCTCCGTCGTCGCAATGTCTTCTGCCTTCTGTGCAACGACAGTTCTGATTAGCTCGCGTGCAATCGACTTCCAAGTACGAAAACCTTTGCATGGAGAGCTCAAATTTCAGTTATTTACCTTGTTTGTAACGCTGTCGTCAAGCACGGTCGTGTCCGGTGACGTCTCGCCGGTGCCGGGTGAGGCCTGCACGTTTTCCCATTCACCGCTGTTCCTCTTGTCGAAGTCGTTGCTGCTCTTCCCCTCGAGTTCGCGCTGGGGATGGTCTTGCTCGGGGGCGGTGATCGCGGCCGTACTGGCCCCGGAGGCAGCGCTGGATCCGCCGCCGCTGCCGGCGAAGTGCTTCTTGCGGTAGATGGCGTCGAGCTGGTGGAAGTAAGGGCATGTCTTGGAGTCCTCGGGGCGCCTCTTGTTGCTCTCCTTCACCTTCTTGAAGTACTTGTTGATGTTCTCCCACTTCTCCTTGCACCGTTTCGCGCTCCGGTTGTACCCGATCCTCCGCATGCCGGCGGAGATGTCCTCCCACAGAGGCCCCTTGGACCCCATGTCCTGGTACTGTTCGTCCTTCTCCAGCCGCCGCTGGATCAGCGCCTGGACCTCCTCCTTGGGCCACCGCGATGTCGCCCCGCTGCTCTCACCTCCTGCCCAGCCCCCCTCCACCTTGGGCTGCACTGGCACTAGCTGTAGTGAGGTGGCTGCCGCGTCGTGGTGAGGCGGCGGAGGGGCGTGGACTGGCATTGGCGTGGGCACGGCCGCGGCGACGGTGCCGGAGGGAGGGAGCTGTACGGACTGCCCGCCGACGCGCTGGAGGAACGCGATCAGCGCGGCGTCGCGGGAGGCCGCGGCGGTGCGCTCCTTGGCGAGCTCCTCCCGCTCGCGGTTTATGCGCGCGACCTCTTTCCGCCGCCATGTCTCCTCGCGCGCGGTGCGCTCCGCCTCCCACTTGTCAAGCGTCTCCAGGAACAGCCGCTGCATCGCGTGTTGCTTCTCCGTGACCTGCTTCATCATCCCCTCAAAGAGCGCCATCATCCCCCTGTCGCTCCCGCCGTCGCCGCTCGTGAGCTTACCCAGGCCCTCCTCTTCCTCGTCGTCAGACTCATCGTCTGACTCCGACTCCGAATTCGACGAGAAGCTGAGGTCTGGCAGGATGGCGCCGGGATGGGCTAGCACCGCAGGCGCCATCCGAGCCATTGCCAACGGGTGAGGATCCTGCACCGTCGCGGTGTAGGCGCCGGTCGCCATGGCAGCGGCCTGGTGCTGCAGCGGGGCCGCGGCGTGAAGCGCTTCGAGCTGCGAGAAGAAGCGGTAGCTCTTGCCGTCCTGCCGCCCGGCGCGGCCTTCCTTGGTGCGCTTGTAGTACTTGTCCACGTTCTCGAACTTCTCCTTGCACTTCTTGGCGCTCCTATGGTAGCCCAGCTCCGCAAGCTTCCTGCAAAATGTCCAGCGACACGGCCACGCTTGTCAGCTGTTTCTTGCTTTCACGTCTCAACCAAAGGCACAAGCACAACAACGAAGACATGAAGTTTGCAGTCGCATTATTCACAGAAGTATCTTTCATCTAACATTAGCGCCATAGCCGAGTCAAAACTTGACAGTATTTTTCTTCTTTCCCCGAAAGAGACTGGAGATGGGAGGAATCAGGGGAGACGCGGTAATGCCAAGCTGATGGCATTGTAGGTGGAGAAAAGGAAATGAAATAAATCAAGGTGCGTTCCGCGGCATCGGGATGGGAGCAAAAGGCTTCCATTCTCCTATTCCCCCAAAAACTACTAGAGTGCATCAAAGTTTAGAAAAGAAAAAGAAAAATAGGAATAACAGTGCAGCCTGCTGCTGCTGCTGCCGCCGCCGCCGTCGTGTCTCTGTGGCCTGCTCTGCTCCTGGGCTCAACACCCCCAATCTCTCTCTCTCTCACACCCCCAATCTCTCTCTCTCTCTCTCTCACACCCCCAATCTCACAGGAATCGAGGAGCATTACGCCAAAAACAACCGAGAAATACAGACGGAGTAATTCGCCATCATTTCACGTGGGACTGATGGTGAATTCCGTGAAACTGTTAGCCGCATTCCGCAGGGAATGGAAGATTACTGCTCGCTTCTTTGACGCCTTACCTGGAGACCTCCTCCCAGACGGGCGCCTTGAGGCCGGCGTTCCGGAAGGCGGCGTCCATCTCCGACCGGATCCTGATGAGCGCCAGCGTCTCCTCTCGCGGCCACCTGTTGCCGGGCCCTCCCGCCTCGCTTACGCTTCCGCCGCAGCCGACGTCGGCCAGCATGTCGTCGTCGTGGAAGCTGACGGCGGCAGCGCCGGAGCCGGCGGCTGGCAATTCCTCGAAACTCGGCCCAGACGCCGACAGCGGCTGCATCGGAGGAGGGATGCTGCTGACAGACACGGGCCAGGACGCCGGCAGCGGCGAGAACTAGACCGTGTCGGTCGTCGGCGCCCTGTACGGTTACCCCGCGCCGCTGTGCTGATGCTGCATGGCCGCCACCACGGCACCACTTTCCCTTCCAGCCCAAAACACAAAATTCTGTTGATCTATCTCACAAGACCGGGGCTAGGTAATAGAAAATTGCAGCACCACTCTACCAGTAGTGCCACTAGTTGTTTCTCTTGTCTCCTACAAGTACTTGCTACCAACTAGTAGTCCAAGAGAGAAATTTGGGGACAATTCTTGCTTCTGCACCCATCTCTCTCACTCTAAGCTTCTCTCCCGTCTCTCTCTCTCTCCCACACACACCGAGAAAGTGAGTGTGGCAAGAAAGAATAGGACTTCCGAGCACTTCTGATGGCGGAAGGGAAATTGGAAACAAGGGACTGTGTAACTATGGGAGGAAGAAGAGAGACGATGGTGAAAAAGATGGGGTCATGGACAACTGGAAAGGGGCAAAAGAGGGTGTGGGAGGCACAGCAGAGAAAGCCAAGAGGCCCTACAAAGGGCAGGGCATCTGGAACATGTGTAAACTACACCAACGCTCCAAGACATATTTTATATATATATATAGGATTCTTTAGTGTCTTATCGATAGTCTGAGATCCTAAAATCTTATAAGCCATTTGTGTTTGCAAAATTTGAAGACGAAATTGTTGATCCAAACCGTGCATTATGTTCATCTCATTGAAATCTCACTACCCACCAAATTTTATATTTTTTGAATTTTTTCTCTTATTTATTTTGTATTTTTCAAAATTAGTTTCATTGGACGCCCCACAACTAATTAGATTGTGGATTTTGAAAAATACAAAATAAATAAGAGAAAAAATTCAAAAAATATAAAATTTGGTGGGTAGTGAGATTTCAATGAGATGAACATAATGCACGGCTTGATCAACAATTTCTTTCTTGCAAACACAAATTGGCTGACGATTGGGGAGCAGGCCCCCAGCTTACTTGTTGAATGGGGATCAACCAAACCCCTTTCTACCGAAGGTGTAGCATCGAAGAGCGTGGGAGGCGGTCAATTAGAAACGACGAAACACAAGGATTTTATCCTGGTTCGAACTCTCATGATCGAGATAATGACCCTACTCCAGCGTAGTGTGTATTGTATATGTATTAATTTCGTCTCCTCTCCTCCAATATTTGGGGTATTTATAGTTTACAAAGGGTATCGGTTGGGATTCTGACCCACGCCATGCACGTTTGGCCAGTGCAGGCATGGTCGTAGCAAGATCCTACATTTACGCCACGTCCGAGTCATGGCGCAGCGGTCCTTCGTGGTGGCGCGATTATCGCCGTGGCCGTTAGTCGCAACCCTCCGACCACGCAGCGGAGCTCGAGCTTGGGCCGAGCTCATTTGACCCCGACCGAGCAAGTTCACCGAAACAGCGTGCTTGGGCATTAACCGAGCAAGGAGCTCGCCGACGGGCATGAAGCTCGCATCGAGCGGGAAGGAGCTCGTCTGCGAGGCAAGGAGCTCGCAGGGAATCAGGCGAGCAAAGCGGCGGTGCTCGACCATCCTTGGGTCATCCTCGGGAACAACCTCCGAGGTGCCCGAGGTCGGGACGAGCTCGACCGTCGTGGCATTATGGTAATTAGGGGAATTATCCAATCCCCGACAGCTAGTCCCCGAGGCTCAAGTGAGATGGGTCATCTTCTTGAGACTGTGAAGTTCAAGGAGGGATTGAATTCTTGATGGCGAAGCACTTACCTCAGCATCTGGTCATGAAACGACCAGGAAAAGGAACTGATAGATGAGGCAGGCTCATACTATCACGCGTCCGGCGAACCATGCTCGGGGAAAAGGGTCGACCGCACTGCCGGCGGGGAAAATAAAACGCGATCGAAACTTCGTCCCGAGCATGGATCGGAGGCCCAGGGGCGCTAGGCATGGATCGGCGCCTAGCAAAAACGTAACTAGCGCGGCGGTGAACAAACATATCTTTGCGCATCCCATGCCGCGGATCAGTGAGGGAACTAGACATGGATCGGATGTCACAGGCAACTAGCGGTGCGACGGACTCACATCACGCATCCCAAGCATGGATCAAATGCCTAGGGAAAGATAACTAGCGGTGTGAACAAGCAGATGTCGCGCATCCCATGCACGGATCAGTGCCGCAGGGAACTAGACATGGATCGGATGTCAGGCAACTAGCGAATAGCGAGCGGACTCACACCGCCGCATCCCAAGCATTGGTCGGATGCTCGAGGAATCGAGGACGAGACCACCGAGCCGCATCCTGACATGGACCGGATGTCTAGGGAAAGAAATCGTAGACTCTGTGCTCAACGCAGAGCACTCTTGGCCCGAGAACAAGAAAAGTCCCCAAACGCGATGCTCATTTGGAGGAATTTAAGGAAGAGACTCGCGCCCGGCGAAGTGCGTGCTTCTGCCGAGCAGATCGATTCGGCGAAGTGCGTGTGCTCGGCGCGAACAGATTAGTCCCCGGCGAAGTGCGTGCTCGGAGGAAGAGATCGGTCCCCGGCGAAGTCGTGCTCGGAGGAAGAGACTCGCGCCCGGCGAAGTGCGTGCTCGAGCGAACAGGATCGATCCGGCGAAATGCGTGCTTTCGGAGGAAGAGACTCGCGCCGGCCCGAAGTCGCGTGCTCAGCGCGAGCAGGATCGATCCCCGGCGAAGTCGCGTGCTTTCGGAGGAAGAGACTTCGCGCCCGGCGAAAGTGCGTGCTCGGCCTTGAGCAAGATCGATCCGGCGAAGTCGTGCTTTCGGAGGAAGAGAGGATCGGTCCCCGGCGAAGTGCGTGCTTTCGGAGGAAGAGACTCGCGCCCGGCGAAGTGCGTGCTTTCAGCGCGAGCAGGATCGGTCCCCGGCGAAGTGCGTGCTCGGAGGAAGAGACTCGCGCCGGCGAAGTGCGTGCTTTCAGCGCTTGAGCAGGATCGATCCCGGCGAAGTGCGTGCTTTCGGAGGAAGAGACTCGCGCGGCGAAGTGCGTGCTGGGCCGCAGGATCGGATCGGCGAAGTGCGTGCTTTCGGAGGAAGAGGAACAACCCTTCTAAGCCGCAGTTTGATTGAGGTAAAGAACTCTTACATACCTTTCCTCATCATAATTTGTGTAGTATTGGTCGTCGGATGTGGAAGATGGCGCCGGATTCCTTTGGCAAAGAATCGTCGATCCCCCACCAGACGGCGCCCGGTATCGGCGATTGGGGAAGCGAGGCCCGCCGAGCTTACTTGTTGAATGGGGATCAACCAAAACCCTTTCTACCGAAGGTGTAGCATCGAAGACGTGGGAGGCGGTCAATTAGAGCAGACGAAACACAAGGATTTTATCCTGGTTCAGGCCTCTCATGATCGAGATAATGACCCTACTCCATTAGTGTGTATTGTATATGTATTAATTTCGTCTCTCTCCTCCAATATTTGGGGTATTTATAGTTTACAAAGGGTATCGTGTCGATTCTACGGCCCACGCCATGCACGTTTGACCGTGCCCGACATGGTAAATCAATCCTACATTTACGCCACGTCAGGAGTCATGGCGCAACGGTCCTTCGTGGTGGCGCGATTATCGCCGTGGCCGATTGAGTCGCAACCCTCCGACCAGCCTGACGGAGCTCGAGCTTGGGCCGAGCTCATTTGACCCCGACCGAGCAAGTTCACCCGAGCAACGTGCTTGGGCATTAACCGAGCAAGGAGCTCGCCGAAACGGGCATGAAGCTCGCATCGAGCGGGAAGGAGCTCGTCTCAGAGCAGACGGCAAGGAGCTCGCCGAGCAGGCGAGCCCGACGGCGGTGCTCGACCATCCTTGGGTCATCCTCGGGAACAACCTCCGAGGTGCCCGAGGTCGGGACGAGCTCGACCGTCGTGGCATTATGGTAATTAGGGGAATTATCCAATCCCCGACAACAGCGCTATAGCACGGAGGATCTGTATTATCGATAGTACACTAGCAATCCTCTCTATATATATATATCTACTATTATAAAACAGCAGTTGGTGGCAGTGGTGAGTTCTACCCACGTCATTAATTGCCCTGCTTAATTGCCCTACGCAAAAAACGAAGCGTTGCTTTAATTAGCGACTTTACTGCAAGAAACAAAGCGTTAAAGATAGATGTTTGATCTTGTGAAATAATTTTTTTATTTTTTAATCTTTATTTTTCATTATCAATTTTGTTTTTCGTAGCAATGCACGGGCATGTAACTATATATATATATATATATAAAGCAGTGCTTATATGTTTTTCCTTCTAATACAAGTTGCATAAATCTTGAAGCAAACGAAGGGGTAAGTAATCACCATCTACCATTCATTCATGCTCTAACAGTTGTGCAACTTTTAAAAGGAAGAACATATATATATTTTCATATATATATATATATATATATATTTTCATATATATATATATATATATAATAACTAAAAGAAGATATGTATGTTTATAAAGAAAAGATATCTATGTTTTAGTCCGTCAGATTGATTTCATTTAATTGATGTTAGAGATAGGGAATACGTACGCTGTATCGATCTCCCAGCAGAAACATATTCATATACAGAAAGAAAAAATATTGATGTTTTGGTCCATATGATTCGTTTCATAAATGTTAGAGATAGAGCATGTGCTATATCTTTCTACCGACGAAAGCATAGTGACACATCTAGATATCTCCCGACGAAAACATAGTGACGCATCTAGATGATTCGTTTCATGAATGCTAGAGATAGGAATTGTGTTATATCTATCGGCCAACAAAAGGAAGCTAGATTGAATTTCCAAAGTGAAAATATGTCTATGTTCTAGTCCCTCGGATCCGTTTCAAATCTTTGCAATAGCTTTGATGACATCAACAGACGTGTTCAATTTTTCGAGGAGAGAAGATCCATCAATAGATACAAGAGCTTTGATGAAATCAACAAAGCGTGGTCGATGATGCCAGGGGGGAAGATAGGGTAAGAGTGAAATAGCCCAAAAATTTCAAAAGGAATTTAAATTTGGTTTTGCGTTTTAATTTTCGGTTTGAATTTGAATTCGTTTTCGTTCTTGGGCCAATTTTCCTTTGAGCCTTTGGGCCCATTTCCCCACGGCCGGCCATGGTGACCGTCTCCCCTCAGTGGCAGCTCGCTTCATTGCTCTGACAAGATCGCCGGCCAGCGTCATGGCCAGCCTACGCCTTGCCCGTCGTGCCGTGCCAGCTCTCTCTCTCTCTCTCTCTCTCTCTCTCTCCGCCGAGCCCTATAAAACCGCCCCCTGAAGCTCTCCTTGCCCAGCTCACTTGCCCAGTAGGTGAGCCCTCCCTCTCTCCCCGGCAGTGCTCACCCAGCCTGCCCTAGGAACCCTAGGGTTCCCTCGCCTCTCCCCGCTTGGCCGTCTCGGTGGCGAGCCAGCCAAGCTTTCAAGACCCACTTGCCCTTTTTGGCCGTGCGACGACATTGGCCCACGGCCATTTTTTTCTTTTTTGGATTATTTAATTCCTTTAGATCCGAAAAATCTGTTTTTAATTCTAGAAAAGTCCCGGAAAAATTCTGAAAACCCAGAAACCCCACAAATACATTTTCCGAACTGTTTCGATCCACTGAGTCCAAAAATGACCTCCGTTCTACAATCTGGAGTCTCCAAAATTCCAAATTGACCAAATTGCCCTTCGTTCTCTCTCTCTCTCGGCTCGGTTCCGGTTTCTGTTTTCGGTTTTTGTTTCCGTTTCTTTTCATTTTTCCGTTTATTTATTAGCGTTCGTCCTTTTCGTGCTAGATCCGATCGTTGGACAATTCCAGGAGCAGGCGCAGTAACCGGAGCAGGAGCGGGACCCGACAGGAGCCCAGGACGGCCACGTCAACTACAGTTCAGCCGATCCGATCGCCGAGCAAGGCAAGCCGTACCCCTTTGATCATGTTGATCCAATCATGCCATGCTATAATTATTAATTATTTTCTACCGCATTACTTTACTGTATGTTGAATTATTAAAAACCGTTATTTTAGAATGACATGATACCTAGATAATGCCAAATTGCTCATGGAACTTCCTTGAAAATATTGAACCTTGTTAAATCCTTTGTAACCCTAGATGTTTACTTATGCCTTGATAGGTTAAGTTACTATTATTCCTGTTAGCTAGTTAAATGCTTTTAAAAATGGAAATAAAATGCTGCCGAGTCGCTGACTCGGGTGTTTGTAAAAGTGCTACAGTCTGAGGGACAGTATTGGATTAATCCCCTGGGTGGATGAGAATCCGATCCTCGGCTGATGATTATGCCTTGGTTTGTCTGGTGGCCAATACTGTGAGTACCGGAATGGGTTTGTGGATGGAAAGGCTTGGTCTTTGACAATATAAGGTTAATAACCCCTGGAGCAAAGTAAATAACTTAAGTTTCCGCTCAACCACAGGTCAGACTGGTCAGTATCCAACATAGCTCAGCAAATTAGTCATTCCTGATTTTAAAAATCGGACTTAATCTTGGTGGTTACTATCCTCTTGGAGGATAGGGATCGGCCTTCCCGGTAGGGAAGTATACCGAAGGGGTGGAACAGGAATGGTCCGCAATGTCATACCCTGGTTCTCACAACGGTAGGTGCTATTTGGAACTCTGGGTTCAAGGTAGCGTCAGGCCTATCGGTTAACAACTAAACAACATGAATGATTAACGAAATGCTGTGATGGTCTCGACCCGGCCGCATGCATTTAAGTTGCATGTTAACTCTAGATGGCATTAATGGTCGTAGATATCTTGTGGGTAAAGCTGAGCATCTCTGCAGAGTTAATCATGATGGTATTCGAATACGCCGTACTTCCAGTTAATGAAGTTAAGTTTGAATTGGGGTGATACCCGTAACCTAGCTCAAGTAATGATTTTTGGATTTGAGGAATTTGGTTAAGTGGTGTTAAACTTGTGAGAAACCCCCCTTACTACTATTTATGGTCTGTGCTTCAAATGTAAAATGATGTTACCAATAAAACTGCATCCAGATACTTAAAACCCTATTGCCTTCCTTTGTTATCCCTTGCATATAGTATTCAGTAAAATCCCTGTACGACTTGTTGAGTACTCTCGTACTCACCCTTGTAAACCCCCGACCCTTTCAGAGTATGAAAAAGCAGGAGCGTATCAGGAATACGTAGATGGCGATCTTGTTTGATTTTAAGGTCTTAGTCTTTTGCTCAGGCCTTGCCTGTGCGGTGTTTTGGTTTTATTATATTCAGGCCATGCTGCGCTCTCTTTTGTAAAAACCTTGGCTGCTAGGCCTTATATTGAATAAAAGAGTTGAATTCGCTTTTGTCTGGCAAAATACTCGTCTTTTTCAATAGCTAGTCTTCCTGGGTAGCTGTTGTGATGTCCTGACTTACCTCTAAAAAGGCGGGTCGTCACAAAGAGTTGAAAGTGGCTTGATAATGTCAAAAAGGACTAATGAGTGGATTATAAGAGCATCTCTAATCTTCCTTGACTGTAATAAAAACACTAGCAGTGTTTTTATAGTGTTTTTATGCTTTTTCTCTAAATATAAGTTGTACAAATCTTAAAGCAAACGAAGGGTTAAGTAATCATCATCTACAATCCATTTATGCTTTAATATTTATACAATTTTAAAAAGAAAAAGTATAGAAGCATCTCCCCACACATATTAGGATTGTACAATGACGGTTAATCTTCTGAGCTTGAAGATATGGTGATAGATACAAGTTCACGGTATCTTCAGCCATTCCATCTCCCCTTATTTTAAGAGGTGGGCGTCGTCTTGCGGCCGGCACTGGGCCATCGTGTGGCCGAAAGCCGTCAGTGCCACACGACCCATCGTGCTCGTGTCTTGGCCGTCTTAGAAACGACTTCGCCTTTGGCGAGCCAGGCCCGACCCATTTGCGTGCTGCCTCGTCTTGTCTTTGGCCCAAACCCGACTCATTTTCACCTATGTAATTAAAATAGGTAGTTTAGTAGTAGTGATGTGTCAACAAAATATCAAACATAAATGCAATGCTTGAAGATGTCTTGAATCAACAATATCTGCCAACTTTTAGGTCTTAATCCGTGATTTCGTGCCTGTTCGTGCCGTGTCGACACGGGCCCGGCTCGAACGATCGTGCCGCTCATCGTGCTGGTTCGGGCCGACACGTAGGTACTCTGATTGCGTCTTGGCGGGCTTTGCCGACCATCCCGTCACCTGGCTTGGTCCAAAAGAGCCCGGCCCAAGTGCCAACCTCGAGTAACTAAAAATTCATTTTCCTATGGGACTTGCCTGAGGTGTACTAACATTCACATCATCTCCACCTCTCCACCTTTCCACGTGGGAAGGGACTGTGCACTTGATAGTCGATCTAGGGTGGGAAAATAGGAAATGGATGCAAGAGGTTTGATGACATCAACAAAGGCCACCATATGAAACTCAAGAATCCAGCCACACGACGAACATAAAAAATTCCTATCAACGCCACACGACTTACTGATGCATCCTCTCTCTCTCTCTTCTCTCGTTTCTAGACCCAACTGTTGTACATGTCAACGATGTGCTGCCAGTGTTTGTTCTTCACATGGTACTCGTCCGAGACAAGATACTAACTACTGACAAACTGGTTATCAAAGGATGGTCTCCTATTTGCGGATCGGAATCGGAGTCAGCTGCGCACCTTGTGCTACTCTGCCTGTTCACAAAGCAAATATAGAAGAGGGTGCTCGCTACTCTTCATGTTCCTCACCAGGCACCACAGCCCGGGAGGTCCACAAAGTACTAGTGACTTTCCGTTCGCCATAGCGTTCGACATAGCATCGCAAGAAAGAAGCGGACGGGGTCCTTAACTATGCTTTTTGGAGCTTATGGAACGAGAGAAATAATAGAATTTTCAGTAATCTATATAACACGGTGCAGTATATATGTTACTGATCGCATTTCTGAGGACGTTGCAAATTAACCGATGCTTGGCCTTATCAGGACTCTACCTGCTGCATCTAGGGGCGATAATAGCTCTATCTAGAGTATCGCTTCACGCATGGCAGTATGACCAAAAGGGTGGACGACCTTTTTCCTGCCTCGTGCTATTTGTTTCGGTGTGTGCTTGTTTTGTTGTTGTGATAATCTGCCTTGTCGCGCCTTTTTTGTTTTAGGTTCCTTAACTTTTAGTTCGTTAGCCTCCAGTCATTCAACCTTTTGCCATCAAAATGCGGTGGCATGTTGTAATGATATTTTTGGTTTTTCTCTTCCAGTTAAATAAAAGACAAAGCTCCTACCAATCTTTCGAAAAAAAACAACAAAAAAGAAATTAGACCATGCATGTAAGCACCTTTCTCTCTCTTATCCACACATGGATCCTCATGGAAATTCCACGTCCCATCTCTACCCTTTCTCTCATGCATGGGGCATGCATTGCTTAGCAGCGCTTGCTAGCACTTCTACGAGTCATGGCCTCATGGGATCAGCTGGGTGCTTCTTCTTCTTTTCTTTTTTTCTTTTTTTTTTGAGAGAGAGAGAGAGAGAGTGGAAGCAAGGTGCAAAGTGCAAACTAATAGTCATTTTCTTAGGAAGCAACTGATGAAGCAAGTAACTGATGAAGCAAGTTTGAAGCACTACAAAACAAATAGACATCACATCCTGCATGCTGTCAAGGTGCGTTTTTTTTTCAGAGAAAAAATGGATCGAGGTGTATCTTCTAAATTTTTGGAGGGTCTTTCGGAGCGGTTTTTGTGAATAAAATTTGTTTTTGGGGGAAAATGGAACAAGACGTATTTTTTAAAAAATTTCGTAGGATCTTTTCAATTTTTTTTGAGGGGGGAAATATACCGGGACGAAAAAAATGGACAGAGACATAGTTTCTAAATCTTCGGAGGATTTTTTTTCGTGGTGGCACTTGGACACTCTCTAAGGTGCTAAAACCTCCCAACTTTAATACATAGTATATATTTTCTCGAAAAAAAATAGAGAAATGATCTTCTTTTGCCGAGTTTAACACTCTATACGTTCACCGGTCAATAATACATGCTTGGAAAATAATATAGATCGATGCGCAAAAAAAAACTATAGAGATACAACTGTACACATATATCTTATTCCGAAAAATATTAGAAATCGAGTTTTTTTTAAAAAAGAGATAGAGCTGTACACATATTTCTTTTGATGATATTTCTTTTGACAAATTTGGTTAACACTCTATTATTACCCGGTCAACTTTCTTTTGCTGAGATTAACACTATATGCGTTTACCAAGTAATAATACAAGTTTAGAAAAATATTAGAGATCAAGTTGGGGAAAAAGCCTAGAGATTAGAGATCGAGTTGTGGGAAATAGTCTAGAGATAGAGCTGTACACAAATATCTGTTGACGGAAATATTTTTTTCGGGGAAAACGGAGATAGGACCATGTGCCGAAAATTATTAGAGATGTGAATCTTCTTTTGTCGAGTTTAACACTTTATGCGTTCACCAAGTAATAATACATATTTCGGAAAATATTAGAGATCGAGTTGGGAAAAAAAGTCTAAAGATTAGAGATCGAGTATTTCTGCGGACGAAAATATTTTTTCGGAAAAAAACAGAGAATTGACCATGTTCCAAAAATTATGAGAGATGCAAACCTTCTTTTGTCGAGTTTAACACTCTACACGTTCACCGAGTAATAATACATGTTTCAGGAAATATCAGAGATCGAGTTGGGGGGAAAAAGTCTAAAGATTAGAGATCGAGTTGCGAAAAAAGCCTAGATATAGAGCTGTACACATATTTGTGTTGACGAAAATATTTTTTTTGAGGAAAATGGAGAAAGGACCTGGACGTAAAGCACAAGGACCTGTTTGTTATATTTTTGGACCTAGTCGCTATTTCGAAAAATTAGAAAATATTTTTTTACCTTCACAAAAAATCGCAAAGGACCTCTCTGTAATTTACAGGGACCTATTTGTAATTTGTAGAACAGGAATGGGCTTTTTTTGAAGTCGTGTGGGTGACGTGGAGGCCTTCCCTGACCTCCAATCTTAGACCCTGTTTGGTACGGTTCCAGATTCTAGTAGAAACAGAAATAATTCCAAATTCTTGGTAGAAACGTTTCAGATAGAATCAGAATCACTGTCTGGAAACCGTTTGGTTAGCTGTCTGGATTTTGTGAATCGGGGTGGAACAGAGTTGAGAGCGATTCGGCTCTAGCGTGGAGAAAGAAGAAACGTTCCGAGGAGAATCGTTCCGAGCCTTAGCCCGTTTAGCTAGGTTTCTTTCAGATTTTAGTAGAAACAGCTTGGTTCTAAATTGCCAAACAGGACCTTAGACTTTATAGGTGGGATTAATATTGGTGGGACCACAATGTTTAGTATCTATTGTTGGGCTCACACCCAAAAAAAGAAAAAGAAAAGGAAAACCTCCCTCTTCTCTCTCACCCTAGTCTCCTCTCCTATCTAGAGTTTGAAATATCAACAAAAATCACTCAAAAATCATGTTCCGGCTTAAGAAACGGAACACCGATTGATAAACAAGTCTAATTCAAATTCAAATTCAAAAAAATTAAAAAATTTAGAAAAAAAAAATTTAAAGCGATTTCCGAGCTCGATTGTTAATTTTTCCTGCTCCTCTCGTTCTCCCATAGATGGTGCCGACAATGGTGGCTTCCAGCGGCTACGGTGAGTACTCGGCAATCTCCGGGCCCGGCGATGACCACGACATGCTGTGCTGGCGACGGCAACTCTTCCTCGACCTTTTCCCAGTGGCGACGTGGCTTGCTTCGACTAGATCCGCCTGCGGCGGTAGCAGCTGGTGATAGAAAATGCTGGATCTGGAGGCGGCGTCCCTCGTTGGGTACGGTCCTAGTATCTACGGCGGCGTCGACCATGATAGCGACGACAGCGGCGGCTCCCATGGCACGGCAACGACAACAGTGGCTCCAAGCATCCGCGACGCCCATGGCAACGACGGGGCGGATCGATCCAAGCATCGGCGGTAGATAAAAAAGATTACTTAACACCCCTTCAATCTACACATTGTGGCTGCTCTAAGGTAGCTGCCGAAGCGCGATGGGGCCACTCGGAGACGACGACGGCGCTGGTCGGCTCGCTCCGGCCTGCGGCCCGGTGCGCGCGCGCGTGTTGGCGTCGAAGGCGTTGCGCGGTATTGGTACGAGGGGAAGGGAATCCGAGAGCGCGCGGCGAATGCATGGATCGATCGATGGCGTGCCGCTGCCGCCACCTGCCAAGGTCGCGTGATCCGAGGAAACGGCCCCCCTACAGCTGCAGTCGTCAGTACGAGCAGGCAGGGGACACAGCCGCGCAGGAGTTGCCGGCCCGTCCGTCGTCGGTAGCGGCAGCGTGGGCCCGGGACAAAGCACCAGTGAGGCGAGGGGCGCGCGGCAGGGATGCAGTGAATGGGCACAAGTACGTACCGGCCGACGCGCTGCTGCTGCTACCTGCTCGCGGCCCTCGAGCTCGCGAAAACTCAAGTTAGGATCCGTGCTTGGTTCCAGGTTTAAATTTGATTTCACTCAAACTTGAGTATACTACTCGGTAATAATAAATAATTTAATATACGCTATTTTCTATCAATTTAAAATGTTTATACTCGAACCCCGGCATAAGTAAATTCGATACGATTTAATATATAATAATATTTAACAAGTAATTCGTAAGTTTATTAGACTAACCGCGTCACGCGGACCATCGCCAGGGCCGCTGCTCTGTCTCTCTTCACCTGCCGTGGCCATCCTCGTCGTGCATTTCGAAAGAGATTTTTAAGTCACGGCAGGCTTGAGTTGCGGTCGACACACGTCGTCCACTGTGTCTCCAGTTCGACGCAATGGAGAGGATATTTGCCGCTTACTTCGCAGGATAGACAGTGCGCTGCCATGTGTACCGATGGGACCAGATGGTGCGGGGTTTGGCCTGGAAATTATGGGCTGCGTAAGGTGACAACGAAAGAGCATGGGGGCCGTGCCATGGCAGTGGTGCAACGTCTGTGGATAATTGGATCGGTCGCCCCATCTATGGGACCACCTCGTTTTTTTTTTTTTTTTTTTTGCCTCACGCTACTGCTGATCCAAGTCTATAATTTTATTTTCGTTTCTTTATGCAAAGCTGGGTTGCATCAAGCGATCCAGAATTCCACGCTCCAAATCTGCAGGACAGGAACAATACGGTCAGTGGGCACGCCGATAGAAATGAAGGGAGTGCAGGTGCGAGGCTATTTATTAGAACGAACGTGGCAGAAATATATTTAAATGCTGTTTGCGATCAAATTAATATATAAATGGATGAATAATAGAGTTAAAATAGCGGATAATTAACACAAGGTATGGTGCATTCCAAAAGCTAAAAATAGATGGTGGAGCTGGGTATTTTTAGCTTTGCCAGATTCGTGGAGCTGAAGCTGTAGGTATATTAAGAGTGTTTAGGTGGGTTATCTTATTTATATTTTAGAATAAAATTATAAACTTAAAGTCATTTTATTTTAGTCTACAACTTTCAGCTCTGAGGTGGAGCTGGGATCTGAAGCTCTGCCAAACAGGGTTTTATTGTATAAATTACCATAAAACTGCATATTTTATGAGAGCTTGTATCATAAAACTACATGTTTTAGAATTGACTGTTTGTTGTAACGGGTCTGATAGTGTGAACACATGATAACCTCATGCACGAGTAAAACGAGAAATAGAGGACGTGTAAAGATTACTATACGGGCTAACACTATCCAACCCCTACGTCATCTTAATGTATTTTTTTGAACTGTCCGTCGTCGGAGTTGGCTGTGTGACTTTCGGTGTAACTACCCTAGTACAGTAGTACGTATTCTCTACTTATTTATGCCAATTTTAAAAGAATAAAATGTAAAAAAAATCGCAAACAAGACGAGAAGGAAGCAAAACCCACACAAATGTATCGAACTATCAACACAAACCCGTAAGTGCAATTTTGGAACAGTACAACTCAGTTCTGCGAATTGGCGCATGCACGCGTAACCAAAATTAACAAGGTTGGACTGCGAGTACACTCTCCTTAATTAGCCCTTGCTCTTCTAATGCATGGGCCTATCCGCTACAGCTGACTTGTGTTCGGATAGTCCGATCCCTTGTGGGAGCACATGAGCCTGTTTCTACCACCAACTGCAGCTTGTAGACAAATGCTTCTCCATAAGACCGTAACGGATGCCCTCTGTCGGTTATATATAGGTTAGCGAGGGCAGCACTTATGCAAGTTTTTTTTTAGCTTTTTTACGGTACGCTAGATTAAATATGAGTCGTTCATTCTTTTCAATCCAATAGATCAGATTCGCAAGAATTTATTTATACTTCCTCTTTGACAGTAGAGCGGTAGAAATATCCTTAATAAATCAACGGTTAGATCTGACGTCTTTACTACCAGTATAGTACACCATAAAATTTATTTTTTCACCCTTGTTTGCTAGGTCGTCGTCTATCAAATACACCGTGACTAATCGTACTATTTTTTTTAACCCAAATAACCGTACTACTTTTAAGATTTGTGCAATTCTGTTCTCTCTCTCTCTCTCTCAAGAATGGAAACATTTCCCCTGGTCTCTAGCCGTGCACAGCACATGGAATACTCGTACGGATAATGGGCAGCTACAGGCCGGCCTTCGTCTACAGCCAGCAACGCTACGGCAAAGCATCAAATGACCACAGGAGTGCCGGCCAAACAATTCATGCATTACCTTCTTTCCTTCCCGGCCGGCATTAGATCGATACTCCATGTACCCTGCAGATTATTGGCAAGCTCTGATCGATCACGTTCGATCGATCGATCTTTAGGGTCGACGTCCCAAACCCAATCATTCATTCCAGACAGCGAGTTAATTCGTGACATAAATTGGAGCACACACGTAGGGCGTGATCCGATAGTAAAACGGGGGCCGAGTATAACCTCGCCCGCTGCGCGTCATCGCTCGGGCCGGTGTTGGTCCCCTGCAGATGCACACGTGTACCTGTGCCTTCAGGATCGATCCTTGCGAAGTTACGGTGCCATGAAAAAAATGCAGAGATTTTTTTTTTCTTTTACAGTTTTCACTACTACGTGATAGTACAACACTATTGTTTCAATTTGATCCAGTGAAATTTAGTGTCGCAAAGCGCGTTTTCAGAGACTCATGTATTCCGAACACATCAAAATAGGTTTCGCGTCTCTCTTGCCATAATCTAGTATTCTCACCATCGAATTTGGGGAATTCCATTTTAGGTGTGGGATTGTGTCCATATCGGCTAATTGGAATCCCTGGGTTCCTGTTCTCTGGGCGCCTTTCATCGAATGCTTGCAAGGCTTGGTTCATCACCGTGGGAGCCCCCGCACTTGGGGTGCGTAAGGGAGCCCGGAGAATTCCCTTGTAAGACCAGTCCTCTCGGCGACCATCAAGCCCGGCCAGGAAGGGGTCGCTTGCTGCTGAAGGGATCATCCCTATGGTCGCCGATGTCAAGCCTGTGTTAGGAAGAGGTTGGCCTAACGCCATGGGAGGGCCTTTGCGGCCTTCGTCTCCAACGCCTCCATGCGATCCTGGAAGCGCCGCTGGTCTTCCTAGATCTCTCCAAGCGAGTCCTGCAGGCCTTTGAACTGGTCGCAAAGCTCTTTGAGCATTGCAGCGTTTGCATCGCCCTAAGCCTCCATGGTTGCCATCGCTATCGCCATCTTCTCCTCGAACGGATTCGACTTCTTCCTCGACACCAGCGCGGCCGAGGGTGGCTCTGATACCAATTGTAATGATCCTTAGAGATCGGAGCTCAAGGAGAAGGGAATTGGGGAAGGGTTTGAGATGGCATAGAGAACATAAGGACAAAGAAGAATTAGGGATCAAGAAATGAGTTCAACCTTTCCATGCCTCTGTTCTCGGATGCACTTAGCTTTATATTGCTAAGTTCCAACTCTTCATTGCGTTTAAACGCTTACATGGGCTCAGCCCTGTTAGAAATAAGGCCCAAGTGGCCCATTTATCTCTAATGCCAAAGCTACAAAGATTAGTACCATATTGCTAGTTGAGAGAGGAGAATACCAATTTAAAAGGGAGAGCTCCCACCATGCCTTGTAATAAGGCAGATGGAGGGTGAGGAGCATGGCTAAAGTCACACGCACGCTATCAGATTTCGCGAATTACCGTATTTTTCCCGCGTGACTTGTGACTTGCGACGTCATGGTCGCCGTCGCGGTGGATTAAATCCTGGCACGTTTAAACCCTTTTAAAATTTCGGTTTACGAGAATTGAAACACCATGATAATGGCGTCGCTTCTAATAGAAACATGAATTTGATGACATCGATTACTAGTGTATAATGGTCAGAACGGTCAATTTATTGACCGTTATCGATGCGAGGCTATAAAACTGGAGACGCCCGCATCGAATGTGAGTTTTTCTCTAGCACTCGCGTTCATCCACCGTGATCTCGTGGTTGCGTCTTCGTGTCGCTTATTCTTCGCCGACCTTCCTCTCGGCGTGCACCGCGAGGCAAGGAGAGCGGGATCTCCGAGCCGCTGTCGCAGCCGAGAACCTGGCACGGGCGGCAATAAGGTTTCTCGACAAGAATCGCGCTGACCGCCGAGATTTCTCTGCGCCGACTACTTCCTCTACGGCCGGTCACTCTTGTCTGCTTCCATTTCGCCATCAAGCCCATCGTAAGAATTCTTCCCTCTGTTCATCACTTTCCGGAAAATATGTGGTATTTTCTAGATCTACTTTTAGAAATATGTGGTATCTTCTGCCTAGCTTGGTTGTGTTTGATTATTTTGGAATTACGTTTCATATTCAAATCTGAAATCAAAATAATACCTAGATGTTTAACAATCCGTAAAACCTTATTGGTATTATTTGTGTGATTGTGATTCAAAGAATGGTCGGTGCAAGTGATGCCATGAAACCTGAGAGGTTCAATGGTCGAACTTCCGTAGGTGGCGCATCAGAGCCAAGTTTTGGCTCATGTCTCTGGGTATGTGGTGGGTGATTTTCCCTCAATACCCGCTAACGGATGAGGAGAATGCGCAGTTTGAGAATGCGAATAACACCGCATTGGGCTGCATTCTGACCATCTTGGCAGATCAGTTATACGATGTGTATATGAATTACACATCCGCCTTTGAGTTGTGGTTGGCTCTTGAACAAAAATATGCGTAGAAGGTGGTCGCTGGTTGTATACATGCGAGCAACTATTCGATTTTACCATGGATGAGTCTAAATCGATTGTTGCTCAAGCGCATGACTTTCACTACTAGTGGGCGAGATTGCACATTTGGGATGTGCTTTACCTGCAAAATTCGTGGTCATGGCATTGTGGCTAAACTTCCCTCATCTTGGAGGTATTTTGCCACTGGTCTAAAACACAAGAGGGAAGAGATTTCAATTGAAGATCTCATTGCAGCCCTCGACGTGGAAGAAAAAGCCAGAGCCAAAGATGCACCAAAAACTTCTTCTCAGGAAACAAACAACGCAAATGTGATTGAGAAGAAGGGTGGCAGCAGCAACAACAAAGGCTTGAAACCAAACAAGAATACTAGCTTCAAGAAGAAGTTTGAGTAAAAAAAATATGAAGAACATTACCTGTTATGTGTGCGGAAAAGATGGTCACATGGCTAAAGACTGTCGTTTCCGCAAGAACAGGCCAAATGAGCAAGGCAAGAAAATTGCCAACGTGACCATAAGTGAGGGAACTACTTCAGGAGGGTATGATAATTCTCCTGTTGTTTTTTCAGCATGTCAATCCACTGATTGGTGGGTTGATACTGGTGCAAATGTTCACGTATGTTCTGATATATCTCTATTTTCTTCTTACCCAGCAAATAGGGCTTCCTCCGTCCTAATGGGGAACGGGTCGCATGCTTTTGTGCGTGGTGTTGGCACGGTAGAATGAAGCTCACTTCAGGGAAGACTGTCCGCTTGAGAAACGTGGCAAGATGTGCCAACAATAACTAAGACTCTTGTTAGCGGTTCCCTATTATGTCGAGATGGCTATAAGCTAGTATTTGAGTCTAATAAAGTTGTAATGTCCAAGTTTGGAAACTTTATTGGAAAAGGTTATGAAAGCGGAGGTCCTGCTCCGCTTAAGTGTACTGGAGTCTTGTTTAAATTTAAATGTTGCTACTCAAGTTAATAATTGTGAATCCAATGTTTGGCATTCTCGTTTATGTCATATTGGTTATGATACCATTGCTCGAATGTTCAGATTTGAAATAATTCCAAAATGTGATATTGTCAAAGAATCAAAGTGCCAATCTTGCGTGCAAGCAAAACAACCTCTAAACCATTTAAGGGGTTAGAGGAAGAAAAGAATTTGGCACCATTAGATCTCATCCATTCTCGATTTGTGTGAGATGAATGGATTGTTGACAAAAGGAGGCAAAAGATATTTTCTAACTTTTATAGACGATGCAACACGTTATTGTTATGTGTATTTGCTGAAAACAAAGGATGAAGTTTTAAACTACTTCAAAATCTATAAGGTCGAGGTTGAGAACCAACTAGAAAAGAAAATTAAAAGGTTAAGGTCTGACCGTGGAGGAGAGTATCTCTCTCAGAATTCTCCCAATATTGTCTTGAGCATGGTATAATCCATGAAGTGACACCACCATACTCGCCTCAATCTAATGGGGTGGTGAGAGGAAAACCTGACACTAACAGACTTGGTGAATGCCATGTTAGAGAGTCTTTGGTATGCCTAAGTCATGGTGGGGAAGCTATCTTAACAGCAACCTTTGTCCTCAACAGAGTAATTACTAAAAGAAGTGAGATTACTCCGTATGAGGGATGGAAGGAGAAAACCAAATATCAATTTTCTCGAACGTGAAATGCTGTTTGGCTAAGGTCAATATACCATTGCAGAAAAAGAGAAAGCTTGGACCTAAAACAGTCGATTGTATTTTTCTGGGATATGCACATAACAGTACGGCCTATAGATTTTTAGTAGTTAAATCAGATTCCACTGAGATTATTGCTAACACAATAATGAAATCAAGAGATGCTTCTTTCTTTGAGAATATTTATCCAATGAGAGCATCAGTCTTTAATGAAAATTCTAAAACTTCTGATCTTCCATCTACTTCTGAGTTACCAAATATTGTTGAACCAAATTTGTGATATCCCTGAGGAGGATAACAATATTGTCACAAATGAGGCTCCTCGTAGGAGCAAAAGACAAAGGGTTGAGAAAACCTTTGGTGATGACTTTATTGTATATCTTGTGGATGATGTGCCAAAAACTCTTTCAGAGGCTTATGCATCACCTGATGCAGAGTATTGGAAAGAGGCTGTCCGCAGCGAGATGGATTCCATCATGGGTAATGGAACATGGGAGATCGCTGAACTTCCTACTGGATGTAAACCAATGGATGTAAGTGGATCTTTAAAAAGAAAATGAGGCCTGATGGTACTGTTGATAAGTATAAGGCAAGGCTTGTAGCCAAGGGTTATACCTGTAGAAGGAGAGGATTATTTTGATACTTATTCTCCTGTTGCGGATTAACTACCATTAGAATGCTCATTGCATTAGCAGCTTCTTATGGTCTACACATCCATCAAATGGATGTAAAGACAAATTTTCCTTAATGGAGAGTTGGAGGAAGAAATCTATATGGAGCAACCAGATGGTTATGCGACATCGGACAGAAAATAAAGTGTGCAAATTATTAAAATCCTTGTATGGCTTAAAGCAAGCACCTAAACAATGGCACGGAAAGTTTGATAAAACTTTGACATCTCATGGTTTTGTTGTGAATGAGGCGGATAAATGTGTTTATTATCGCTATGGTGGGGTCAAGGAGTAATCTTGTGTTTGTATGTTGATGACATACTTATATTTGGGACCAACACTACTATCATTGATTTGAGGTCAAGTCTTTCTTATCTAGTTGTTTTGATATGAAAGACATGGGTGAGGCAGATGTAATTCTAAATATTAAATTGATCGAATCGAGAATGGGATTACTTTGAGTCACCCCATTATGCGTAAAAATTATTGAGCCGCTTCGGTTTTGAGAATTGCAAAGTAGCCCCAACTCCTTATGATGCAAGTGTAAAACTTCGCAAAAATAATGGATTAGGAAAGATCAATTAAAATATTCACAAATAATAGGGTCCCTTATGTATTTATCTGGTGCAACGAGACTGACATCTCATTTGTCGTGAGCAAATTAAGCCGGCTTACATCGAATCCGGAGATGATCATTGGGAGGCTCTTGAGAGAGTGTTGCGCTATCTAAGAGGTACTACCTCTTATGGAATTCACTATACTGGATACCCTCCTGTATTAGAAGGGTATAGTGATTCAAATTGGATCTCTGATGCAGATGAGATCAAAGCTACAAGTGGCTATGTGTTTACACTAGCGGGTGCTGCAGTTTCATGGAGGTCATGTAAACAGACTATATTGACGCGGTTAACCATGGAAGCTGAGCTTGTAGCATTAGACACACCGCTTTTGAGGTCGAATGGCTAAGAGAGCTTCGTTGGACTTGCCATTGGTTGAGAAACCAATCCCGGCGATCCTAATGTACTGCGATAACCAAACAAAGGTTGATCAAGGTTATGAGTACTAAGGATAATATGAAGTCCTCCAGACATGTGAAACGCAGCTTAAATCACGTAAAATTAAAATGCTCCTGAGTTATAGTCACAATTATATACGCACTAAGAAAAATCGCGCACCCTTTTACAAAAGGGTTAACAAGAAATGCGATTTCTATTAAGGCGTCGAAGGACATGGGAATGAGGCCCATATGAGTTACTTCACAATTGTAACCCATCCTTTTGATCGGAGATCCCGTGAATTAGGTAATGGGAAAAACAAGTTGTGGTTGTTACAAGAGAGTACACTAAATCTACCCATGTTCTAAGTACTCTAATCAGATGGAAGGTCGATTTAAAATCTTAATGTATTCTAGTGTCCTAATGAGAGGAAAAGGTATCGGCCTACAGGATACCTAAAATGAATACACCTACTTGAGCCAAATCATGAGGTCGCAGCTCACGAGAAAGGGGGCATTCTCTAGAAAGCTCATGAGAAGATTAGGGAGCATGACCACTTAACGCTCCGTTGAGGTGAAGTTCTTTGGCAGCCTAGTATCAGTTAAGATTTCGGGTGAAATCTAACCACACAAAGCTGTGAATTCAAGGCTGAGTCCATTCATTAGTTGTGGAAGGATAGATCACGTTATTCTAGGTGAAAGTTCAACCCGTATGGGACTTGCACCGAAACACTGATATATTAAACGAAAATTCAACACAGTGATCAAACTTTTGAGTCTTTGTCTGCTTCGGCATTGGTGGGGGATTGTTAGAAATAAGGCCCAAGTGGCCCATTTATCTCTAATGCCAAAGCTACAAAGATTAGTACCATATTGCTAGTTGAGAGAGGAGAATACCAATTTAAAAGGGAGAGCTCCCACCATGCCTTGTAATAAGGCAGATGGAGGGTGAGGAGCATGGCTAAAGTCACACGCACGCACGCGCGCGCGTATTTCGCCAATTACCGCGTATTTTCGCGTATTTTTCCCGCGTGACTTGTGACTTGCGACGTCGCGGGTCGCCGTGCGGTGGATTAAATCCTGGCACGTTTAAACCCTTTTTAAATTTCGGTTTCTGAGAATTGAAACAGCCATGATAATGGCGTCAGTTTCTAATAGAAACAGTAATTTGATGACATCAGTTACTAGTGTATAATGGTGCTGTAACGGTCAATTTATTGACCGTTACTGATGCGAGGCTATAAAATCTGGAGACGTCCAGACTGAATGTGAGTTTTTTCTCTAGCACTCGCGTTCATCCACTGTGATCTGTGTTGCGTCTTCGTGCTGCTCGTTCTTCGCCGACCTTCCTCTCGGCGTGCACCGCGAGGCAAGGAGAGTGGGATCTCCGAGCCGTTGCCGCAGCGAGAACCTGCACGGGGGCGGCAATAAGGTTTCTGGACAAGAATCGCGCGACCGCCGAGATTTCTCTCGCCGACTACTTCCTCTACTACGGTCACTACCTTGTCGCTTCCATTTCGTCATCAAGCCCATCGTAAGAATTCTTCCCTCTGTTCATCACTTTCCAGAAAATATGTGGTATTTTCTAGATCTACTTTTTAGAAATATGTGGTATCTTCTGTCTAGCTTGCTGTGTTTGATTATTTTGGAATTACGTTTCATATTCAAATCTGAAATCAAAATAATACCTAGATGTTTAACAAGCCCTCCCCTTCCCATCTCCAGTGTCCCCCCCATTTCCCCTTCCTTTCCTCCCTCTCTCCGGTGGTCTTCTTCGACCTCTCCTTCGGGCCTTCCATCTTCTCCTCTCTAGCTCCGATTTCCCTCTCCTCTCACCATCGCCGCCGCCCAGATTAGCCAGATCTGGTGGCAGTCGTCGCCACTGGGGTCCGTCAGCCCTCGAACGAGCGCCGCCCTACATCACCTCCAGTTCCAGGGCACCATCTAGATCCGACAATCCCCCCTCTGCTCGGTGCCCCTGTGCAAGGTGAGCTCCCCTTTCTCTTCTTCCTTTTCTACCTCCCTCTCTCTTTCTTAACTTCTTCATTGAACCCTTTTCTCTGATTGCACCATACCAGCGGTGGAGACCTGAACCGATGAAGCTCTAAGCACGAGTGCACGGCGGCCGCCTGCCAGCCACCACCCTTGGCCATGGCTTCACCTAAAAGCTAAGTACCCGAACTCTCTTCTTTTTATTTGGTTACTGTCTGATTTCATAAATAGTTTTTTGATTAGTTGGTGAGGTTTCAAATTAGCTTACTGCTTGTGATAGCGCTTGTGTTGTTTGGTGTAGAGTACTATTCTGGATTTCATAAGTGCATGCTGTCTCATGGGGAAATTCCTTGGGATGACTTTTTAGTCCTTTACTTTGATCTAGCTGTATTATAGTGCTGCTTAGTCCAAGATTGATGATTGAATAAGTTTTATCTGTGAACTGCGATGAATGTTCTTGGTCATGCCTTATTACTTTAATTTCTGATACTTTGAATTTCAATTTAAAATGGGATTTGAATCCTAGTATTATTATTTCTGAAGTTTATTATGCAGAGTCACCCATCACCATTTTAATGTGGCATCCAAGTAACATTACTTCAGTACAGTCTCACCATAATAAATTGGGTACAATCATGACCAAATCTAATGCAAAAAGACTTTAGACATGCAATTACTCTAGCAACCTTGTCCTTTTTCTTATCAGAACAATGGTGATGACCACTAGGGTTTAGCTGATTCACTGAGGTTAATTGTTGGAACTTTGATGTTTCTACCTAATGTGATTGAGATGTGAATGATTGACTAGGGTTGAACTTTGTGCTATGTTATTTAATAGAGGCATACACGATGTATGCAAGTGGATATCGATGTTAGGCATTTTAGAAGAGTTCTTAGATCATCTATTGCCTTGTGATTAGCTAGAGTTTGATAGTGGCCTTTATTTACATGGCATAAACTTATGTTCATATCCCAGGCATAGATTAAATGCTTGCATAAATAAAATCAGAGAGCATCCCAGCAAGGGCATAATTTGACTATCCAATCCTTATTATCAAATGTGTGCACCACTAGAATCAATGGAATATCACATCCCAATCTCTAAATTGTGGGGTGCTGAATTAGTGCATGACCTGACAAGCACACATAAGCAAGTTTTTAAAATTATAATTAGTGTATGACCTGACAAGCACACATAAGAAAGTTTTTAAAGTTATAATTATTGATCAACCTACCCTCCAATCCTTTGAGTCCACTAGAGTCCAAGACTTGGAGTGTGAGTGTTAAGCATTATTGACAACATGCTATTTAGATTACTTTACTGTGCAAGCAATGATATTTAGATTGTGACCTATTACTCTTGAATCACTGCATGGCTAAAGTTAAACAGCTCTATCCACCAGCTGATTTGATTCCATAGTAACTAATATACATATATTGTTACCATACATTCCTCTAAATCTAACCGAAGGAGTTAACACTAATGGCTGGTACCTTATTTTCGCAGGGCAAGAAGAGGAAGTGGTGAAAGGGAAAAGAGGTGGGACAAGTGACTAACACCTGCTTCTCCTCCCTTCTGGACTTACTTCCTCTTCCAGTAGAGAAGGACAGTGGGCAGGCAGTAAGGACAGGGAAGAGGACATTTGTGGATTGTGGTGAAAGGGTAAGGAGTAAATGCTTAAAGTGGTTTTATAAGGGGGTCAAAACCGACATGGCTTTGTTGAAAACAAGGTCTCTGAGGTTCCAAACTGTGGGCTGCGAATCAGATGGAGGCCAAGCAGCTATCTGACTCTTCCACTTGGCCACGCAGAATGGGCAGAGATAGGGTAGGTAGTTGGTTAGTGGTTTGCTGAGCTGGGGGAGGTGCAGTCCAAAGTTGGTTTGGCAGAGTTACAGAGTTTTCCCCTTTTTGTTACTTTCAGTAGACTCTTGTACTTGTTTGTGTGTAATATGAGCCAAAGCCGAGCTTGGTTGTAACAAGTAGTTTCTTTATACACTTAAGATGAACTCAGGATTTGTAACTTAAGAGTAACTCTTAACACATATAAATATGGTTTGGTTCTGATTTGGCTAACTTGATGATTTGAACTGATGTGGAAGAAAAATAGTATTCTAGTGTATTGGCTGATATGATATATGCCTTAAATGGAGATAGCAGTGTGTTTAGGCATGCACGCGTAAGTATTGCGGCCCAGCCTCAAGTCATACTTGCTGAAGAGGTACATTGGGATAGGGTGCAGGGTTTAGGGAGTTGGAGTATTGGGTGGGTTTTCACACTTGAGGACCTTGCATGTGGGGATACAATTGTTCTGTGAGGATTTGGGCTATGATAAACTATTTGTGACAACATCAATTAGCTTCTTATACTTGGTTAGATCAATTGCTTATCTACTGCTAATTGGTGCCATGTACATGTGTTAATTTGATTACTGATCAATTGCAATTGATGTTGTCCTATTACTTCTTGTTGTCAGCTGTTACTGTTCATTCATTATATACATGTATACATTGTTCAATATGATCAATTGATTAGGTTCTTAAACTGGCAAGTATTGAAATTGTTAATTTTCAGTAAGGTTGTCACAAATAAGTCTATGTCTTGTCACTAGTGGCGAGGATGCCTTTTTAAGGTAGCCCGACATCTGAGAACACTAAAAATCAACAATGAGCCTACATGCTCTGATATTGTGAAATATCTTGTTTCAATATTTTTGCTTATGCTTTATTAACCATGAAATATCTTGTTTTAATATTTTATGATATGCTGTTGACATATATCTTTGGATTATGTAAATTTTATTATATTATTATTGGGAATTAGCATTTTAAGCTTGCTCTTATTATCGTACTTTCTACAATGGTTTTTTACTTTACATGTTATTATTGTTGTTATAATTAATATGATCAATGCTATAGTTTAGGTTACGTAACCTATGTGTCTCACGTTCGAGGGTTCTTGTTTATAAATATGCTGAAATAACATATTTATAAATAAGCAGTATCGAATTATTCATGTTTTTTGGACAATTCGAGGATATGTGGTTCGGACATGTTCTTGAGCTGTTGTACAACTCTAGAAAGTTTCGGCAGCATCTCCCTGGTGTTCTCCAGATACGCATCCTCTTGACCTGTTGTCGAGAAGTATATTTGGAGAACAGCGGGGAGATGCCGCCGAAATTTTCTCTGAAATTGCACAATAGCTTATGAACTTGCCTAAACCACATATCCTCGAATGGAATTAGGACTTAGCCTAATTAGAGATTAGGAGACATTGTTGGTACATATTTAGTTGGTCAACAAATAGACATTTCCCTAAGATCATCCATTAATATGTTAGCTACTACAATTATGTGGTATGAATTATTCATTAATCTGTTAATTTACTACAATATGTTTTCGCTCATGTGAAATATATCACCATGACAAATATATGAATTACTTTCTTTCATAAAGTTTTGGTTTGATTTATATTCGAAATGTCACAAAGAGAGCACCGGCTTAACACCAGAGAGAGAAGAAGGTGCTACCGAGGCGCTACCGAGTAAGGTGAGTAAGGGCTGAGGACCGAATAAAGGGGGCCATAGGGAGAACCACTCAGGTTCTCTACTTTGATGCCATGGGGGTTTCCATGGGTCCTGGCAAGCATAAGGGGCGCTACTCCTTTTTTCTCGGCCAATTAGTGAGGGAGAGGTGCCGATCACAGTTAAGGACTGGAGGAAGGAAGTCAGCGTTGAGCAAAAGAACTGGCTGTGGGACCAAGTTAAGGGGAAATTGATTATACCAAAGTAAGATGAAATCAATGTGAGACGATATGCCTTGCATAGAATGGGTGTGTCTTTGAGGCATTTCAGGGTTCTCATGCGTGGCGAGTATGTGCTAAAAGGTCGTACTCCCTTTCAGAGGTATTTGTTTGTGACTCCGTAGGTTTGGAAGGAGTTCACAAGGATGAAGAGTACACCCGAGGTGGAGGGAGGAGCTAAGAGAGAAGAACATTGTTGTCTAGAGGCAGAACATATACGCGCACCACCTTGGTTTTGGCGGCTATGTAGGGAAGAAGGCAGAGTGGGCGCGACTAACCGAGCAGTGTGTGAACTCTGGGACGGCGATGCCTTACTCTCACATATGTGAGAAGCGGGCACGCGACTCGGTATTAGCAAGGATGAAGAAAACCTCCGATGGTCGGTTTGTAGTTCCAAACCCCACGACCGCACATATCATCGCCATTATGGTAAGACATCTAACATAGTACATTGCAGCTAACCCTTCCAGTTGTATTTTAGCACTAACTTATATTCGCTTCCTGCAGGAGGGGGTAAACCAGTAGAAAGAGCAAAGGACGTTTCAAAGTGAAGGGTTGAGGGACATCCTGTCTTTGGCAATCGAGAAATCTGACTATAAGGGTTAGGTGCTTGCTGCAGGTGCGAGGCACACAAATAGGCCCTTCTTCCAAGACGAGAGCGCTTCCAGTGCTAGATCAAGATTATGGGAAGCACGTGAGGTGCGTCTGAGAGCCGAGCTTAGGGAGGAGATGATGGCATGTGAGGAGCACTTGAGGGCCGAGAGGATGGCAATGATCTCCCAGAGTCATATAATCTCGCCTCTCGTAGAACCGCCCGTGATACGCCCTAGCAGCTGCGCTTCTAGAAATGATCAGCCCGATCCCCAACTCAACGTAATAGTTATTTCTGACTTAAAGGTATGGGAATAAGCTAAACAATAATTATGATCAAGTTACGCACTTCTTGCAGGCGCCTGCCAAGTGCCATCTAGTCCTGATCGAAGACGGATTTACCGTTGAGGCTAGACACGGGGTTGCATTTTCATGCAAGGAGGATGGCACGATGCGTGCTAGACCTTTGAGGAAGGGATACATGAGGGTGCAGGTGGATTATGTCCACGATGAATTCCTATCTCATATGTTGGAGTTCCCCTCGAACGAAGATATCACCACTCTTGGGCAAGCACGGATGTCGTTCATCAAGTGGCTCAGACGGGTGTCGTACCGCTTAAGGTATAAATCCCCGTGTCTTCTCAATCATTCCAATACTGCAAAACATCATGTTAAATATGCATGTGCTTTGCAGGTTCCTACAAGCTCTGCACCTACACCTTCTCTTGCTCCTACTCCTACACCTTCTCCCGCTCCTACTCCTGCACTTGCTCCTCCTCTTACTCCTACACCTGCTTCTGCTCCTACGTAAAGTGCATAGCTAGTGCGCAAAAGGACTAGCACAGTGATGACCAAAGATCCATAGAAGACCTCGAAGAATCCTTCTATCAAGAAGGCAAAGTTGTCAAATGCCACAGGATCCCCTCCAATACAAGGAAAGCCCCTTGTCCAGACCTCAGAGGCTCCTTCTATCCAGAAAATAAAGATAACATATGCCATAGAGTCCCCTCAAGATTTTAAGCAGTACATACATGGAAAGCCCCTTGTTGATTCCCACATATTAATGCTTTGGGCAAGTGCACTTGCTTGTTGCATGGATGGTACATTAATAAGGCAAATGCGATCGAGCATCGCGTAGATTTCAATGAGAGGTTTCGAGGGGGACATTTCCACAATGAGTAGCATGGGGCATTCCCAGTGAGTTTTGAGGATCTATTACATTTGTACAGACTAAAAGTTATCGATACTTCTACTGTATGATCCCGGACACTGTGAGTATCGCACCAAATAGCATGAGCCTATAGCTGTTATAGGATTTTGTATTATGTTTTTTAACAATTGACACGAGTTGCAAGATAATAAGGCAGTGAGCCGTGATAGATCTACACCCAGTTGGGTTCGTTGACCCCGAGATGGTGTCTGCAACCAAGTTAGGCTTGGATCGGAGTTCATTGCCAACTACATCAAACGGGCATTTCGCGCTGAAGTGAAAAAGGACTTCATTCTCTTACAATACCACGAGGAGTAAGTACTACTTCAATGATTTTACCTTTCAATTACTTGTACGCACTAAACCGTATATGAACTTATTTTTTTGCACTGCATACCATTTTAAAAGCAACCATACTCGTAGTCGCTCCGAATGAAAACAAAGTCTACACTTTTAACTCGCTCGAGAAGAGATCAATGACCTACGCGATCAAGCTTGTTTTGCAGAAGTAAGTACACTTTTAACATTTTCTGCAAGTAACTATGTTCATTTTTTGTCCTCAATGACATCTCTCCAATGTATGTAGGGCTTTCTCGTCATACGTTGCTGAAGGAGGGTAACACGATGATAAACGAGGCAACCAGTTGGAGTGGAAGTGCCAAGCATAGGATTTTTTTCTGACATCTATTATTTGTTTCCTAATTTGGTTTTCTTTTTCACAGTGTCATCAACAGGGGGTGCGATGACCTGTGCGGCTTCTACGTCATGCATCACATGCATGTACTGGTCAACCGCTCATACTTTTTCCCTAAGGTATATGTACTTGCATAATATGCTAAGCCTTTTATGTACTAATTTTAAAACTTAAATTAGTACACTACTTTCTATTTTGCATAAACTCAATGTCCCCCTCAAGAGCCTAGACAACAAAGATCTCAATAATCTACGAGACCACTTATACATGTGGTACATAACAGAAGTTATAGCAGAGGGTGGTAGGTACAGAGAAGCGACAGTACCAATATGTGTACTGTGAATGTGATATAGTTGTGTTGTCAATATTATGTGCTATGTATAAGTATTGTGCATGTTCTATGATATTGTGAATGTATTTATACTGTGAATTGTATTGTGATTGCATATACTGTGAAATTGATGCTGTTTGAGATGGTGTACAGCAATAATATGATAACCACACTCATCACAATCGGTTCAATCTCAAAACCGATTGTGATGAGTGTGGTTATCACAATCAGTTCTGAGTTGGAACTGATTGTGATGAGGGGTATCATCACAATCAATTATGAGATCAGAACCAATTGTGATGAGTATTCATTACTACTAGGCGGAAACTAACTATGATAGTGCCTCCTCATCACTGTCGTGAGACTTTCTATCGCCACCAAAATTGATTATGATGATGAAAAAGAACTAGTTTTGATGTACATTCCTGTAGTAGTGTTCTATGATGTACCAAAATATATTTTGAATTATTAACAAAATTTACTGAAAACTAGTACCTTCATGTTTTAAATTTTAATGCTTCGTAAGGATGATAAAAAGTCTCGAACAAGAGATTATAACTATGGGGGCATGAGGCCTACCCTGCTGTGCCGGCGAGCCACTTTGTTGGTCGCAGCTAACGCCACTTTCCATTGCGCACATGCGACCAATAACTTTTCACTCCGTCATCATTCTGCTTAGTTTTCTTGAGAATTCTGCCCATTACTTTTGCTATTCGTCTACGGATGGAGCAAAACTTGCTGTGAAGCATTTTCAAATGAGTTGACAAGTGTTTGTCAGGAGTTCATCAAGATCCTATTTTCTCCATCGATGGACGACCAACCAAGTTGGCTGCATGTCGTGTGACTCCAAAAAAACAAAAGAAAGAAGAAGGAGCGCAAGTGCCTCTCATTTGACACATCCTTGTAGGGGGGCCGTTGCGTGAGAAGAACGAACATTTTTCATAGGGTTGGCAAAAAAAACATTAAAACTGAAATATCGAACCAAACCGAATTAATCAATTATTTTAGTTTTTCCAATTTTTGGGTTTTGGTTCGGTTTTTATACTTTTGGTTTTTGAGTTTCAGTTTGATTGTCAAGTCCTGTTCACCGAATAGTCGAACAAACCAATTTGTTCTCACACTCACGCATGGAGATGGCATCGCGTGACCCGCGTCTCGTAATGCAATCGAAAGGCCCAACCCTCCCTTTGAGTCTCAACCAGACAACCACCTCGCCTCCGTTTCGGCATCTCCCTTCGCCTCCATCTCCACCCCCACCACCCTCCCTCTCCGTGACTCCCTTCACCGCCGCTCCACCGACGACTCCCTCTCCTTTTCCCACTCCCAACCCTTCATGAAACCCCTATCTCTAGCCCCCATCACAATCCCCAATTCCCCCAATGGCTGCCACCTGCTGCCGCAGCACCTTCACGGTCGCCGGCTCGACCCCCCTGGGACGCTCGCACACCTCCGGCCTCTCCCCTCTACCACCTTCTTCTGGGGTTTTGGGGGAGGATTTGGGGTTCGATGGAGGTAGTTCGATGGAGGAGCAGCGACAGCGGGCTAGCAACTTAAGGGGGTCTTGGTGCCTGGTGGGCTATGTGGTCGGTGACTACGATGGTGCGGCCTCCTCTGACCGCCTCGCCCCGGTGGCCTGGCCCTCGCGGAGCTACTTTGCCACGGCTCTCCCCCAGTCACTGCCTCCTTGAGCTGCTGCTGCCCGCCGGTGAGCCCCTCCACCTGTGCAAGCCCACATGGCTCTCCCCCGTCGTTGCCCTGCGTTCACAGCAGCCGCCCACCCGGTAAGCTTCTCCATCTCCTCCTCTTCGATGCCTATGTGATGCGAGGGTGATTCGGCTAATCGAAAAACCGATTTAACAGAGCCGGATTTTTTTGGTTAAATCGATACGAATTTTTATTTTTGTCTAAGAATTTCGGTAACCAGTTTTCAAAAATCGAATTATTTTTTAACTGAATAAACCAAACCGAAAAAACCGAATGCCCAACCCTAGTTTCGCATATGCGCTAGTGCCATGTGCCATGTCCAGTAATTTTGGGAGTAAAGACGGAACCAAGATTCTCACGACCAACATGATTCGGTTTCAGATGCAGGTTGCTACTATCTTTTGGATTAGATAAGATGGGCCCAATCGACTCATAACTAGAAATGACATGGTGAATTCAACTTTAAAATACTGAGAGAATATTAAAAGAGAAATGCCACAAATCTCTAGAGCGTTCGCTAGCCATCCATTAAGATAGTGATTCACTATAGGATTGGTCCTCTAGTGGGATCTCATCTATAGACAACCACCACAAACCATTGAAGTCTCGAACCAACTCATCCCTAATTCAAATGGTTTCCTTCCACTCCTCTCTCTCTCTCTCCAATACTCTTGATCCCCTTTCTCATCATCTCCCTAAACCAGATCCCCCCTCTTTGTCTCTCTCCACATCGAGCATCGCCGGCTGATTTTCTCTCTTGACTGCCTGTAGGTCTTGTCCTGGAAGAGCAGCACAACGCCAACGTCGTCCATCGCCCACACAAGCGTCTCTGTCTAGTCATGCGTGCACGCCGCGTCGGCCTCCACGCATGCATTGAGGAGCTCCCCTTAGGCGGTCACCTTGTTCCACAGACGTCACTTGAGTGCCTCGACCTCCACGAGCTGGACTAGGCACCGCACCACGGCCGGCTGGGGCAACGATGATGACAAAATATTTGTTGAAACATGATGAAACTTTGTGAGACTCATTTTGATTTTTTATTTAACCTGATGAAACTTGCGAAACGTGCTCTAATTAAAACTTGTAACTCTGTCTTGAAATTATTCTAAAAGTCATCTTTAATCAAGTTTCAGATTTAAAATTGGATAAAACTTATAGTTTCATCTTTAAAATCCATTGAAATTTATTTAAACACGTTTAGATCTTTTTTTGAAATATGATGAAATGTGGATGAAACCAAGTGAACTGCTATACCGTTAGAATACATTATACATTCCAACGATATAGGCCATGTTTGGATCCCTGGACTAATTATTAGCTGACTAAAAATTAGCTCTAGTCTATCCAAACAGGAAGACTAATAGGTGGGCTAATTTTTAGCAACCCCTTAGCTAACAATTAGTCCATTAGTTGGTGGGGAGGAGCTAATTTGGGCTAATAGCATGTAACACACTGGGAAAAGTCTGAAATACCCTCGCGCTGGCCTTATCCTCATTTCCTCACCTATTATGAGGGGGCAGACATGATTTTTCTAAGAAATTAGCCTAACCATTAGTCATGTATCCAAACAGCCTTAGGCTAATTTTAGATGGACTAATTATTAGCTGGCTAACAATTAGCTCTAGCCATTAGCCAGCTAATAATTAGCTATAGCCCATCCAAACATGGCCATAGTGTGGGCTAGCGGCACTTATAGGTCCTGTTTTTTCGACTTTCTTGTTTGGAAGGATATCATGAGGAAATTTGTAGAATTAGAAGGCAATTTTTCTGTGAGCCTTAGGATTGGGTTTGGGTTATAGGATCCTACGGAGAACTTCACTTTCCTCCGTTCTCTCTGATTCTATATACATGAGTTCTAACTTTAATCACATGTACCGGCCAATCCTGTCGGTACGGTGCCTGTATCTTGCGGTTAATGGCCACTGTTTTAGTCCCACCAACTATACATTAGTTGGGTTTATTTGTGAATTTTTAAATAATTACACCCGTTCGGAGAAAAAAAAAATCTCTAACCCCACATGTTTAAATTCCTCTGAGATGATAAGGCAACATCATTATTCCTCTCTGCCGTGTCTAGAACAATTTCTGTGCTTTCGATATTTATTGGGATTGTTCTAGTTTAATTTTGTTTTTATACACGTTCCAACAATCGACACTTCCAACACCTTAGAACAACGAAAGTTTTATATTCTTTTTTTTCAGAGGAAGTTTCCCCCCCCCCCTTCTGAAACAGCGATAGCGAACGTCGCACTGCCATTTGCAATATTTATGGATCAAATGCAGCAGGGAAGGTGAGTCACCAAAGGAGGATTAGCTTCGGGTTAATATTGGACCTAAATTTTTTTTTTGGAACGGTGATATATTTTTAGGCCGTTGGGCCTAAATATGGGCCGAATCTACAAAAAGGCCTTTCGGGCGTTTTTATTAACTGAAAGCATTTCGGATGTTAGATATCAGCATACTGCTTTACTTTTAATGCCACACTGGTTACGTAGATAGGATTCATACGTGCTGATAAGCTGCTCGCGGAACCTGTTTGGCACCACGTGATAAGCGTGATTAGCAATCTCAAACCCACTAACAATTTTATATCGCTATCATAGTGGACCGACCATAGTTGTACCACTTGTAGAAAAAGGAGATTTGAATCAAAGGGTAGAGAGATCGAGTCTAGTCAAGAAACAGAAAGGAGAAGACCACCACTGTACCCAGGGGCGGAGCCAGTCCATGGCCGAATCTTAGGCCGGACCGGTAGCATGAAGGTCCAATGTAGATTGCCTCCCCTACAACTGCGCCCAGAGATATTAGTCGGCTCATTGTGTTTTTGCCTGCCGCCCGTGCTATTTCCGACCCGTGTGCGTTCCACATGGGCCAGGTGCGCTCCACAGGCTCTCAGTGTGCACTCTACAGGAGCCGAGCTATTCCTAACCTATGGACCACGGTTCTCAGGCCTCGGGCCAGACTCCGGTGACCTGAGGTTTGGATTCGCCCCTGACTATACCACTGGCATTGAAGCACGAACTCAAGAAAGTAAAGCCAGTCCACTCTGAATTGAGTTTTTTTGCAAGTTTGATTAGTATCCGAACAAATTGCAAATCTAATACTTTTCTCAACCATAAAAATATGAAAAGACGACATGTTTTACCAAGGTATGATGTTACGGTATATGACCTGCCACAATATGAAGCTATGGCATGTGATCTATCACAATATAGAAGTGCGGCAAATGAACCTGCCACGCTACGAAACCCGGTACGTGATTGCGTCCAAACCTATCCTTTGATATCGAAAGGAACGTATCCCCTCCCCGCAGTTAGGGCTGTAAATGGGTCAAGCTCGAGCGGGCTTAAGGCTTCCAGGCTCAAGCCGAGCTCGAGTTGGGGTCTGAGCATTGATCCAGATTCGAGCTCGGCTCGATCCAAACTCGAGTAGGCTTGGTAAGCATGATAAACTCGAATAAGTTCGGTATACTCGCGTAAGTTCGGTAAACATGGTAAGCTTGATAATAAGATCGAGTAAACTCGGTAAAAAGTTAAGTAGGCTCGGTTTACGGAATCTTGATCCAAACTTGAGTAGGTTTGTGAGCTATTCGAGCTCGACGACGTGAAGCTCGCGAATTTGGGATGAAACTTGAATTCGACTCGGTTGGAGATTCAATTAAATTCTAACCGAGTCTGGCCGAACCGAGCCGGGGCCCGGGACGCCGGTTCATGTACGATACGCCACTCCCTCTACCACCTCGCCAAAACCACCTCAAAAACCACCAAATCTCCCGTTCCTCTCCACCTCCTCCGCCTCCCGTGCCACGGCCACCTCGACCCCGCGCACGAGAATCCTCGGGGGCGCCAGGGAGTGGGACCGGCCGGGCCGCGGAGAGGCCCCGCCCCGGCTCCAAATATGGGGCGGGTTTCACCGTTCGGTCTGCGTCGCGGCGGCTCCGTCCGCCCGGTTCGGCCCGATCGCCCCGTGCGGCCGCTCCGGGCGAGTTGAATTCTGCGCGGTGCGTCGGTGATCTTCCAGTCCGATCCACCGCTCGACGCTGCTGTGTTTGGTGACGTTGGTATGGTTGATGTTGCTTTTGGTTGCGCGGTTTGCTTTTGTTTGGCCTGTTCCCAGGGATTGGCTCGGTGGTGATTAGCGCGATGTTAGCTCGTGATGTTGGGCGTTTTCGACTTGAGCAATCGTGTAATTTGGCGAGATGATTACTTCGTAGTCCATACCAGTTTATATTGCCGTGCTGTGTCATTTCCGATTCGATATGTCATTATCCAACCATGTAGGTGGCAAGACGGGCTAATCTCTGATTTGGTATATTTGAAGCACACAGATTGTATGATATGTGTTGGGTGCTATGGGGGCTTCTAACCCCCAATATTTAGCTCGTGTCCTGCACTTATAAACAGCTGCGGAGCCAAAAATTAGAGATAACAGGGAGGGGCCAAATATTACTGGTACTACCAAATTTTGTTGAAATCTAAAGAACTAAAATCCCCTCCCTTTGCCATTGATTTTAGCTCTTTAGAGTTAAAAAAAATGATAGTGCTAGTATTATTCGGCCCCTCTTATATAAACGTTGTTACTTATTTTGTCCCTGTTATCTCTAATTCATGGCATCGCCACTGGCTAAAATACCAACTTTGAGATCATGAGGGGGGCCATGTGTCACATCCCCTGGCCGCCAAGCTTGCTGGGGCATGAGATCGCGTGGATCAGGAGGTAAACAAGATTCACGGATAGAAAGGAAGAAGATGATCGAGAAGTGATTTCATTTCATTTTTCTATATCCCTCTGTTCTGCTCAGTTCCAGAGTATTTATATACATCCCTTAACATCTAACCAACTCCTCAAGTTACCCATAACAAACCTTTTACCCTTTTACAATTCACCATCAATAAAGAACACTAGTCACAGCCTTTCTATTGTCGGTAATTACTGTTCACCTTCACAGCCGCTGGATTCCCTCTTGCTTCCATCGCCAGACTGATCTGCACCGTTCATTACATCAAACCCCCCTTGAGTTTATTGCTTGTCCCCAAGCAATTGCCGATGGAAATCTCTCCTGCAACACATGTAAATCTTCCCAGGTCGCTACCTCTACAGGTATCCCGGACCATTTGATGAGACCCTGAATCACCACCGAGTTCCCCCTCTTGACCAGCCTCCTTTCCAATACTTCCTCTGGTTTAGTTGAGCTGATATCCAAATCTTTTACCTTCGGTAACTCAGCAAACATTGGTGAGAAATCTGGATTGAAGGCTTTGAGCTGAGAGACGTGGAATGCCGGGTGAATTAGACTTTCCGTTGGCAAATCCAGACGGTATGCAGCTTGACCGATCTTCTCCTTTACTGTATATGGCCCGTAGAATTTGAATGCCAGCTTCGGGTAAGGTTTGTTCACAAGAGAGGTCTGAGCATAGGGTTGTAACTTCAGTAGCACTTCCTCTCTGACCTGGAACTGTTGTTCTAGCCGATGACGGTCTGCCTGCAGCTTCATTCGGTTCTAGGCTCTTGCCAGTTGCTGCTTGATCATCTCATTTTTTTTTTGTCTTGGAGAATTTCAGACACCTCCTCTGAGTAACTGGCAACAGACGCCGGTATGGTTCCATAGTTGGGTTCAGTACCATATAAGCCTTTGAATGGAAAACATCCTAGCGACATATGAAAACTGGTGTTGTACCAAAATTCAGCAAGTGCCAGCCAATTTTTCCATTTTTCCATTCATCTCCAACTGTATTACCAGACAAATGAAGCAAGTCAAAATCTTTGAGGCAGAAGTGTGCTGATGCTGAAAATAAAGATCCCCATATGGCAAAATGCCATGAGCAGAAGACCGATGTAGTGAATGAATGGTCCAACTTCCTAGGATATGAGTTTTATGTTGGAAAGCTGATTCTTGATAAGAAAAAATAAAAGTCCGTTACATGATCGTCAGCCTGTGAATGAGAAAGGCGATATTGTTGATGCAAGAATCGCAAGCAAAGCCTTGATACGGGTTTCTTCCATACTTCAGCTTGATGAAGTTGTATCTGTACGTATCAGATAATATGCAACTTTTCTGTTGTTATGTTGCTCATTTTACCATGCATGTGTACTTATCCCCGATTATATGTCATCTGCTTGTATTGGCAGGTATCTTATAATCTCCGTATCCCAAATTTTACTGTACATGCATACCCTACCAAGAAGTCCTCCTTTCGAAAGACAGAGAGTTCAGAAGGACTTCCAGTTTGCATCCTCTACTTTAGAGGAAACCATTATGTGAATAACATGCTTTGCTGATCAGCATATCTACATTAATACGTTATCTAATCCTGCAATATCGAGTTTTATACCGCAAGCTATCTATTAGCAAGGATTTATTTGATCATCCAGCTATCAAATGTAAATCTCCACCAAGAATACTTGTTATATTGAATCCTCGATGTGGGCATGGTCGATCAAGTAAAGTTTTCCATGAGAAAGCAGAACCAATATCTAAGATATTTTTTTATATGTTTTCATCGTATAAGCTATTAGGTCCCGTGTGGAACATGGGAAATTTTCCCGATTCTTGTGGGAATTAAACTGTTTCCTGTGAAAAACAGAGCCTTAAACTTCTAATTTATTTTAAAATTGCACTATGTTACAATTGACTTAATTAATTCTTTCTATCTATTTTTGCAAAATCACTTAAAGTTCCATTGTGGCCTTTCTCTGTTCAGTTTTGTGGACTTTGGAATAGATAATTATATTTCAGCTCCTTTTGATGTAATGCGCTTGAATTCAGCCTTGAAATTTTTTAGTCCAACAAAGATAATTTTTACTTTATATCTTTCAATAATGCCCCAAGGGGCTGTTTTACTTTTCCCTCTGAAGTTGCATACCTTGTTTGTGCCTTGCAAGCAGCCTGGATGCATTTGATTGCCATCCTCCACACGCTTGCCTCCTCACCTTAAAATTGTCTCATGCAGAGCACACAATTTAGTTGCTTTGAGGGAGGGTAGTTTGTTTGCCTCCATGATGCATGATTAATATCCTGAATGTCAAATAAGTTATTGCCCAAAATTGGGACACCTACTGAGGTTAATAGCAGTATAGCACTGGCATATTTGGTGTCATCACTTCTGAAACATTGTTGTACTGTCATGTTAATGACATAATGTAATTGTTTTTACCTGGATTCCAAATAGTGTAACAATTCCCTAGAGCTAATTAATTTTAAGATGCTCTAACTCTTAAATGTGGCTAAATTTGTTTTTTTAGTGTGATGCTGGCCATCTAGCTAACTTGTCTTTGCTCTCTACCTTTTTTAGTGCATTTCAGATATGCCAATATTTGTTCTTTTTTTATCAGTTTGCTACAAGAAGATGGATCATTTTGGCATTACTATCTGTTTATTCTTTAATAATGATCTCAATTGTCCTGATTTATGAGTTTTCCCCCCTCTTTTAACATAGAGCAGGGCTAGCCAACGGTATATCGTTGGAACGGTATACCTGAGTTTCATTAGTTTCAGTGATTGATTTCATGAGATCCAGTGTTTAGTTTCATAAGTTCAGGTTTTATCAGTTTTTAGTGCTAAGTTTAATGAGTTTCAGTGTAAAATTTCACGAGTTTCATGAGTTTTAGGGGTATACCGTTGGAACGGTATACCGTAGAATAGTATTTTTGTTTAACATATTGCTATCTGGTATAGCTTGCGGGTTTCAGACGGAAGTAGTTAAAACTACTCACGCAGGTCATGCAAAATCTCCTGTAGTCTTGTGTCTTGTGTTGATTGCAGAACATGCCTGGATGGTATGATACACGGCTAAGTAATTTAACCACATTCCATCTCGTCTTACTGATATAAAGTGTCTTGTAGGGATTGTATGTGTTGGTGGTGATAGAATTGTAAATGAAGTTTGTCCTTTTCTTAACGTTCATATTTGGTTGACCAGTTGTCCCTCCATTCCATTATAAGAGTTTTCTAGCCTTCAATTCTTGTTTCTTGATCCTACATATAAGTCTCTCTACTTTTTCAAGGAGACTTGCTCACTCGCTCACATTCTTTCCCCTTGTACTCTTCCCTTTATTACTAGTCCTATCAATAGTTTATATACCATACCCTTAATAAATAGGGATTTGGATAAACAAATAGGGTTATGGGGATCATTTCAACTCATGCCCTAATCCTTGTGCCCAAGCCTAGATAGACATATATTTGGGACCAGATGGAGTACTTGGTAAGTTTATGTGCCAATTTAGAAACTCTATTACTGCTGGTGCTGAGTGGTCTTCTTAGTAGAAGTAATCAAATGGAAGCTGTATCAGTTCCAATTGTGATAATCCCTGCAGGATCTGATAATTCACTTGTCTGGACTGTTCTTGGTGTCAGGGATCCCAAATCTGCATCTTTGTCAATTGTCACGGTATTCACACATGTAATGCATATTTACCATGTTTTTCTCAATAATCTTATCACTATTATTCAATACAAAAGTTCTGTCATAACTTTGTATGAAAATAAAAGTTTGGCATAATTCGTGTATGGGCTATCAAATCACTTGATATGTTCAATTGTTTTTTTCTCTCACTCTTCCTATCTGTTCCTTAAGTCATGTCCAAGCAGCGCAACATATGTGATTACAAACAAGGTTTAAAAAATTCCATTCTAGATCTGGGCTATTGGAGAGCATCTGGTGATGATAACAACACCCCCACTAAAGTTGAACTTGGCTGGAACTTGTCCTGTAATCAGCTGGAGTTTGGTGTAACCATCCAAACAATTTTTTTAATTTCTTTTAGGCTTTCGGATCTTGTGATGAAGTAATGTTTCCCCCCCTGAAAAAGGACTTCAAAGTTGCCAGTATCAGCAACAATTATTCAGAGATTCTTTCTATTTTACAGAACATGAGACTGTAGTTCTTTGGTGATATTAACTATTAATAATGATATTGAGGATTTAATTTTGAATCTGTGTATCTCCAGTTTGGATTGAATATGTAGAACTAAAACTGTCTTTTTCTTCTGACCAGTTTATGCTGAGTAATTAACCATGTTTTGCTGTTATCTAATTTACACTTCCAATTCACATTAAAATTTAATATGCTAAACTTACGTCTTCAGAACATGTCATCCATATTATCGAATGCTGGGCTAGACATAGTGGACGATTGTAATGCAGAGAAGGCAAAAAGAGTGGCATATACAGTTCCCGCAAGCATATTTTAACTTCATAGATACATCCCTGGATGGAGACTACCTAAGGCAAGAAAAGCAAAATCGGTTTTGAAGCAATTCACACACTTTATTTTGGGTATACTTGCCTCTGTAGCTTTGCCAAACATTGGTAGTTTAGTTAGCAAAATACCAATATGTATCTCTTTGATATGTATGCAAAGTTTAATGTCCTGGTGTACAAAATATGATTAAATTGTTTTCACACAACATTGCTTTCGATATACTCTCGTGTGATGTTGTATAGGACATTGTCATTCTGAGCTTTTCCCTACGAGGACTGTCTGTTGGTCGCAGGGGGGCTCTACTGCTCTAGACGTATTTGCTGTGGAGTGGATCCAGTCTGGACTAATACATTTTGGCACTACTGTTTCATACTATGGTTTTCTCAGTGATGGTAAGTTCATATTTTGAGTAAGAATCAATGATTCAATATATTTGCTTCATTCAACTTTTTTTTCGTTTTTGACTGATCATTCTGAAGCAGGCATGAACTAATATTGGTGTTATATATGCTGATCAAGAAAAACTAGCATAAATTTGTGCTAATATATTTGTGATTGATTGATTTTGTTGGTCATAATACAATGGATGTGCTAATATTTGAAGTAATATGCTTAATTCATCATTCGGATTGGAGCAAAAACCTGTTAGGTGATATATATTTAGCAATATATGGCAACTGATGAAATAATTCATATCTAGTCCAATGCTAATTTCACACTAAACAATAAATCTGCATGCCATGCCCACTTGTTTCAGAGTTCAGACCTTATGTCTGAAATGGATTTTTACCACTGTACTTTTCAGCCAGGTCATTTTTTTTCCTGACTGCTTCACTTAATTACCCATGTGCCCTGTACCTAGAATCCCATCCTGCTGATGCTAAAAAGATTTAGCATGGCAGCAGCAAATGAACTACATTGTTTGCATAAATTTTTAATAGAGAAATTTTACGGTGCATTATACTAATAGTATATAATGTGTAATAGAAATCATATCTAACCGTTGATTTATTAAGAATGTTTCTACTACTCTGCTACCAGATGAAGTATAAGTAAACTTTATTTACTCTGATCCATTGGATCGAAAAGAATGAACGGATCATATTCAATTTAGTGTCATGTAAAAGAGCTCTTTCAATATGTTGTTACGGAGTATAGTCACTGTATCGTATTATTTGCATGTGCAATTTAATGTAATATTGGAAACCTTATCTTATTTCTACGCTGTAACAAAACTTTGTTGCTTTATTGCAGTTTTGGAACTTCCCGATAAATATCAGAAGAGATTCGGTCCTCTTCGGTACTTTGTGGATGGAGTTTTGAAATTGTTGTGTTTACCCAGCTATTTCTATGAGCTGGAGTACCTTCCTATGTCATTAGAGATGGTTGGGCAGAAAAGGAACAAAGAGCAGGACAAAATTGATTTGACAGGCCTCTGTACCGACATAATGCGCAGATAAAGAGAAGGAATTCCCAGAGCTTCCATTTTATCAAGCATTGACTCTATTATGACTCCAAGTAGGATGTCAGTGGGAGAAGTTGACACATCGAGCAGCACCGTGGCAAGCACCAAGGCATCAGAGTATGTTTGTGGACTTGACAAGAAAGAAAAACATCTATCCCTGGGCAGAAGCAACATAGTTTCAGAACCAGAAGAAGTATTGCACCCTCAACCCCATCATCCAGCAAATACAAACAGACCAAGGACCAGGTCTAAAACAAGAGACGAGGGAAGTTCAATTGGTTTGGCTGCTACTAATGACACTCACTTGTCTTGGGTAGCCCTATCAATGCATGATAAGGAAGATATTTCTTCGATGATATCAGATACAGGGTTTGTTTGGGACTCTGAACCAAGACACGGAACCAATCTGGGATCCTGAACATCCCTTCGAACTTCCTGTGCCACTGGAACAAACAGAAAGTGAACTTGTTCCGAATTTAGATGAGAAGTGGATTGTAAGGAAAAAGGCACTTTCTTGGTGTTCTAGTATGCAACCGCTCATGCAAAACAGTGCAGTCTGAGTTCTCATGTTATTGCACCTAAAGCTGAGCATGACGATAACTGTTTAGACTTGCTTGTGGTTGGTGGAAAGGGCACTCGTGCAGTTTGGTTGTCATCTTTCTCTACCATACGTGGAATATGTAAAGGTAAGATGCGGTTTCCTTTGCTGGAGTTATTTAATTTTTCTCTTCTTAGTCCTTTACAAAGACCTTTTAATTGGAGTCATGGGCAACCTAATGTTGTGGATGTTCCTTTGTTGCTGCAGCTATTTCCTTTACTGTCATCTGCCTTTTATGCTTCCTTAAGGACTTTCGACTACATTCATGGCAAATCTATTATCCATGTGTGTTTGTGTAGGGTGTAGACATGTCTCGAGCTAAATTTGTGTCAAGAAATCATAGCAAATCTTATTTGGTTGTTCCTAATTTTGCATATAATCTTGGAAAACGGTAGATGCGCCTTCAACTCTTTGTTGTTTCTGATTCGAGACTGCTGTTCACTTGTTCTTTCAAGTGGATGAGGTGCATGCATATTCCCATTGTCAGTTATTGGTTGCCAGCACCTATAGCACACAGCAATTTAGGTCTGGCTTCTGTGCAGTTGTATAATAGTGTAGCAAGGCTGGCTTTACTCCTTACTCCATTTAGCATAAAAATGTAACAAATCTGCAATAGCTCGGTCTTAAATTTGAAACCAGTGTTCTGCCATGACACAGGTGAAATCAGTAAAGCTCAGACCTGTCACAAACACTCACAATGGTTGCGGTATAGATGGCAAGCTTTGTCGTGTCAAGGGGCAGGTACTATGCTCTTTGCTACCAGAACAGTGCAGGCTTATTGGTGCTCTTTGCTACCAGAACAGTGCAGGCTTATTCGCGGACAGTGCACAGAACCTTTGTAAAAGTTGTAAATCTTTCAGACTTAACAAGTTTTGAAAGGGTGTATCTCCGTTGACTCTTCTGTTTGACTGATTTCAAGATTTCTATATATAAACCTATATCTCTGCTAGCGAGGGTGAATGTGAGGTATTGTTTGTGGATTCAGAACATACATTTAGTTTGGAGTTTGGACTGGACCGCCAACAATGTTGTGAGGTTTTCTGTATATTTGAGCTTTTATAAGAGTATATTTGAATACTTTTTGTTGGTATAATCTTTGGTTTTCCCTGCTCTGTATCTGTTATGTAATTACAAATTTATGACAAACTTAATAGTTTGCAATCTATGCAGCAGGCGTGGTAGAGGGGTTCAATAATCCACCATGCATGCAACTCTTGGAGCGAAGTCCCTTCAATTTTCATTGCATTTTTGTGATTGGATCTGGTTTAGTTACCTTAACAGAGGGTGTCCGTTTCTTGTATTGCGCAACTTCGTTTACTCTTGCCACAGATTTATGTGACTGCGTATTTCTGTATTACTATTTGTAACCGCCATTATGGCGAATGCCATTTTTTGTTCCAGCAGTGATGGAAATAATCGCCTGACGTAAGGTAATAATGAAACCGCCGCCACGGTCATGTTATCAGCTGTTTGTAATTTGGATTTGATTTCTATTTGGTCCTAGACAATGCTTCAAAAATAGCATCATGTTGGGTAATTCTAAATGAGCTCGTAATTTCGGTTTTTTTGCATGGGTGTGCTTGGAAGGTGGATCACCATCCCTGTCGGTGATAGACAAAGGTAACCAAAGGTCACTGTTCGTCTGTTCCAGTTTCTGGATATGTCATTCGCGTTTGCCTGCCAAACAGTTATATTGTGACTTGTTTACTGCTTTTGATATAACCCGTGTTAATCCGATGCCGTTTCTTTTTTAAAAAATATGTATAGCAAGGTGAAAGGCTTGCTTCATCAATCGAAATCCCAAGCTAGTATTTTTTGCTCTGGTTTATCGAGTGTTGACATCCCGGTTAATTTACTACAGAGGTGTTTCTGGGAGATGCATATCGTTTTGGCACCTCATTCCTGGTAAGCATGTCACCAGTAAGTAAATTACCCTGTGCGCTTTGCCTTCTTGTAGAAAACACTTGTATGCTTAGCACGTAACTGTCTTCGTAGCTGCCATGGTAACTGTTGAAAAATTTCCCCCTTTTTTCTGGAACTGTTGAAAAATTCCCCCCTTTTTTTCTGGAACTGTTGAAGAACACTTGTAGGCTGTAGCCTGTAGGTGCAGAAGCCAACTCGGTAACTTGCACGGTGGGAGGGAAAAAAGTACTCCAACTGGTAAAAAGGTTAAAAAGTTTCATTCTCTCGTGCAGGCAGTCAGCATTTGCCCCCCTCCGTCAGTATTTCTTGGCATCAGTTCCGTTCAACATCTGACAGCGTTGACAGCTGCGTGTTCCACACTTCCACCGCCCCCTCTTGCTGCTACCTTTTGAACTGCTCTCAAACTAGCTGTTTTTTTTTTTTTTTCCTTTTCCTTTTTGCAACTGGCACAAGCCAAAGATTTATATGTTTTTGTTAATGTATTCTTTTCATGCAACAGCAAGAGCAGAGAAAGGCTCTTTGGTTAGTGGATAGGCATACGTTGCCATGGAAGTGGTTTGTTTGGCTAACTTGCTTGCTCGAAGCAAGGGCTGCCAAGCCAATGGGAATTGGACAGTGGTTGTACGGATAACCATTCTCTAGTTTGATGGCGTCGATTATGGACGTCGTTTCCAGGAGTCGGTCATGCCCATTAGCCCATATAGTACATCGGGATATACTTGCTACTGGATGAGTAGATCATCAATGGCACTGTGTCATTGTTAAATGTAAGTGCTAGCTTAGTGTACAATAGAGCTAATGAAAACTTTGTGATCTTGCCAAAGTCTATGACGCAATGCGTAGTATTTGACTCCAGTTATCAAGTATATGTTGATATAGAGTGCTCCTTGCGTTGATTTTTTATAGGTTGTATATTGACTAGGCACGTAGATTAAGAAAGTTTTAAGATTACGAAAGACACCAAAGAGAAGTGATAAGTCATACAAATACTTAGGAACGAGAAGGAAATACTTGGGAGACAAAAGGTGAAAAATAGTATTAAATATCAATATACGTTTTATAATGTTTTTAAAAAATACAAACAAAATAGATCTTATAAAAATCAACGGACCAGCAGTAAGCAACAACCAGCGTCAAACTCGTACGCAGTGCATGTACATACCTCCTAACTTGAATAGTTTTGACCCTAGCTTCGAGAGATGACCGTACACACAGTACTGCCGCGCTGGTCGTACAGACAGAGAGACTCGAGGCGACCAGAATTAACTCTGTCTCAAATACATACTCTAACTTTCAAAAAATTTATCGTTCCACAATTTCGATATAACTTTTAATTATTTTTTATTCTATCCCCATCTCACTTTGTTATTTTCAATATTATGTACTACTATAGACTACACTAAAATAAGACATTGAGAGGTGAAGAACATAGATAGATGAAGTAGAGAGCAGAGTTTCCATGCCTTTTCTGTCCACACAAATTACATAAATCTTGAAACAAGCGAAATGAAAAGTAATCATTATATACTCTTTATTTATACTTTACTATTTATATAATTTAAAAAAAAAACATAAAAGCACCATCTAAAATAAATAGGTTCACTTCAGCCAGTGGGCCTGGGTTCACTATTTTAAGGCCCGCACAACCGTAGAAAACAGTTGGGGCGACGCGACGTTTACGTGCTGCCGCTTTGTCCGGCCATCCCCCGTTGACGAAGGAAGACGGTGGAGCCCCCCCACCGCCCCGATGGCGACCGCTGCTATGCTACGGTACCGTCGCCCCGGGCCCGGAACCCCCTTCCCTCCCGTGCCGTGCCCGTGCCCGTGCGTACGCTTGCCTCGCAAGAATCGCGTGTTTTGCCCGTGAAACGCGCGAGAAACTGGTGGCAAACGCCACACCCGCCCGCGGGCCGGTGGGGACGGGAGGCGGAGCGGAGGCCCCCCCGTGCCGGCGCTGCGCGGGACAAACCTGACCCCGTCATGTCTTCTCCATTTGTTCGTCTCCAACACGAAGCCCTACGCCCCGCACAGCGCGCCAGCGAGGTCAGGACGGGGGAATCGACAAGACCCGTGCAGCTGGCTGCCCCTGCGACCGATGCTGAACCTACCACCTCACGCACGCATCTCTGGCCGGCCTCTTCAAGTCTTGATCGTTAAAAAAGCTTCCCGGCCGCAATAGCTTGATCCGAGGGTGCGAAGCATTGTTTTAAAAGTTAATCTCAATCTAACGAATTTAGAGATATTTTCTTAATATATTGTATGTTATTTTTTTTTTCCATCCACCTCCCTCTTACTTTTTTCCCCTGCTCACTCCTTTCGCCCACTTTTTCCCTCTAACACAAAGGAAAATAAAATTAGAACATTTAAACTTTTAAAATTTTAAATAAAAACTTTCAACTCAAAATTAAAAACTTAAAAAAAAAATAAATCGGAAATTTCAAGTCAGAAAATTTCAACTCGAAAATTTTCAAATAAAAAAGGTTTCAACTCAGAAAGTTTCAACACGGAAAAGTTTAGATAGAAAAATATCAAATCAGAAATTCTTAATTCGGAAAGTTACGAATCGAAAGTTTCAACTCAGAAAACTTTCGATTCGAAAAGTTTCAATCCAAACACTTTTGGTTCGAAAAGTTTTGATTCGAAATTCAAGTCGAAAAATTTTCAACCAAAAAATTTCAAATCGAAAAATTTCAACTAAAAAATATTTCAACTCGAAAAATTTTAAATCGAAAAAAATAGAATTTCGTACCCATATGTTACCCGCCCTGTAGCTAGTGTAATTACCATTAACGTGCGTACGTACATACGTACGTCCTCATGTCGGTCGCCCGCTGATCACGTTGAATCGGTGCAAGCATGCCCTGACCTGCCACGTGGAGCGAAGCGCACAAAAGACCGGGGAGGGCGACCACAAAATAGGTTTTGTGTCACTAGCCAGTTCACGTTGCCGTTCTTAAATATTTCGTGCCTTCACGGTACTGGCAGTGTACGCGCCACTTGATCGACCCCAGCGCAAGACCATCTTGCCCATTTATACAGGCAGGCCAGGACAAGGTAGGTACTACGGACTCCGTCGATCTCACCGCATGACATTGGATCGGCTAGACCAAAGCAGAAAAGGCAACCAAAAATAAAAAAGCAAGCTTTGCCCTGTTTGGCCCTGGCACCTTTCCTTTTCATTTCTAGCTTACTCACAAATAAAACAGTAAATCTTGTCCTCTTTTTATCACGCAAGCACGATAAACCATACATGTTACTTACCACGACAGACGAGCTACTCCGGTGCCTGATCTCGGTAGGATAAGGTACCACGATGCTTGAGCTGAGCAAGTAACCGTTGTGGTACTTGAGTTCGGTAGGTACTTATCGTAGTAAGAAGTGCGGTAGGTGACAAGTGTCGCCTACTAGTACTTCCGTGATCGAGTAAGATGCTAAATTTGCAAGTTCGTTAAAAAAAAAGACCAAAAGTAAAAAAAAAAAAAAATGAATAAGAATACTCCATCCATTGATAAATATAAGGTATATAGTTTGAATGGTCTTGTTTAGAAATATAAAACTTGCATATAGGTTTAATAAGTCTTTTCGACTATAGTACTTATTTATTCTCTCTCAATTATATGCATTTATTCATTATCACTCACATAAAGTATTCATTACCACCAATCAAGACAATTAAAAGGGGGTATGTAAGTTATTTTTTGTCACGTCTTTCTCAATTCTATCTTAACTTTAAATTTGATGTAGTCTCAAAATATATATTATACTGTGTTTATCTACAAGGAAGTACCAAATATACGGAGGTTTCAATAAAAGCTACTCCTAGCATTCGTCAAAACGAAGCGTATGTGTACGTACACCACTAACTGTTGGTTGGAAAATGTAGTAGTAGTGACCAAAGTTTTCAAGGGGCGTCACTCTTATCTTAGCGTGGAGAATATGCCCTCATTGAATGGCGATAAAGGCTAACAGGCTATGGGCCGGTTGCTGTTCATTTCTTCTTTACTTTAGTACAAGTCAGAGCTCTTAGCATACTTTCAAAAAAAAAATGCTGCTGCTGTAATAAAGGCACATGCAGATTTTTTTTTCTCCTTTTCTGAAAAATAAAACGTAGATGCCGTCCCATTAATTTCCAGTATGGTTATCTAGCTAACGTTCTTTCATTGGTGCTATTACCTCAGTAGGCAGTACAATACTGGAGTATTATACTACAATTATGCTCCTAAATGAATTGCAGTAATACACCGTTGTTGAGCTAGCTAAGTGCGTGCTGTTGATAATCCAGTACTAAGGTCCTGTTTGGTACGGTTCCAAATTCTAATAGAAACGGAAATGGTTCCAGATTCTTGAAACATTTCAGGCAGAATCAGAATCATTTTCTGCAAACCGTTTGGTACGGTTCCAGATTCTAGTAGAAAAGGAGTTGAGAGTGATTCAGCCACGGCATGAAAAAAGAAGAAACGTTCCGAGGAGAATCGTTCCGAGTTTTAGCCCATTTAACTGAGTTTCTTCCAGATTCTAGTAGAAACACCTCGGTTCCAAGATACCAAACGGGGCCTAGTATTTATATGACTGTGTTGCAGCCAGATTCCGAAAATAGATGAAAATCGCTCAAGGTTATCGGTCGGTAAACCGGTTTAATTTAAAATCAAATTCAAAAAATATAAAAAATTATAGAAAAGTGTTACATTTTCTTTTGAAAATATTTGTGTGAGGTTCAGATGCAATGATAATGATGTTGTAAAATTTTCAAATGATAATAAGACCTGTGTATTTTTTTTAAAAAAAATTATGACAGTGCTACTACTATCTTTGTATATGCTTTTCTGTTTTTGATTTTGTTGGGGGACTAAATGAAATGTAATATTTCTAAAAAAAATGTGAGAGGTCTTGAGGCAATGCTAATGATTATGTAAATTTTTTAGATGATGATTAGACCTGTGTATTTTTTTAAAATTATGATAGTGCTGCTGTCTTCGTATATGTTCTTCGGTTTTTGATTTTCTTGTGGCAATAAATGAAGTCTAATATTTCTAAACATTTTACCGCATTATACTTGGGCACTCTTTATGGTACCAATAAAATTCATAGCATGATAAAACTTGTAAATTTTTTTATAAAAATCTGACAGTGTCTTTATTCCTTTTCATTAATTGCTATTTTTTATTTCACAGAAGCATTAAATGAATTCAAAATTGTTGAAATTTTTCTAGGGTGTTTTATAGATTAATTGGATTTTATTCAGATTTTTTGCATTTTTTCTATTTTTCCTTGAGTGTACCAAAAATCGAATAAAACCAATGAAAAATCGATGACAATGATTGAAAACTGGTGAGGAAAGTGACGTCGCTTAGTTTGCCGATTTTTGGGAAAAAAAGGGTAAAAAAATTAGTGAAAATTGCTCAAAATCAACAAAATCGGTTGATTTTTAGATTTTCCCTATTTTTTACCACCGAGTTCAAAGAGTTTAACCTTGAAATGGTTCAGTTTCTATCGATTTTTGATGAAAATCAATGCCGAACGGTGAACAATTTTTTAGCTCGAAATGGTATTGTAATCACTGGTTGTAGCAGCCTATTTGGTCACATCGAATTGACGCAGATAATCCAGACTTGACGCCAAGTCCTAGTCTAGGCCCTGTTTGGGGGGCTGTGGCTAAGCTGAAAAGTTGCTTTTGGCTTACTAGGCTGTAAGGTAATTGTAGATAGCGTATGTGACCTTTCTTGAGAGGCCATTTAGCAAACTGGCTTTTTGTTGGATGTGGCTTTTATTGAGAGGAGATGAGAAGGCGGCAACCGAACGAGAAGGAGACGTGGAGGTAGCAATCGATCAGTGAGGAGACTGAGACAGCGATCGGACGGAGGAAGAGGCATCGAGGTGGCTGAGTGAGGAGGAGATGCTGAGCCAACCGAGAGGCAGGCTAGCGGCCGAGCGGAGGCGACGGGAGGAGACGGTTGAGCGGGGAGGAGTCGATCAGGTGGAGGAGGAGATGCCGAGGCGGGCTGGCGACGATGCAATGGTTGGAGGGGGTTAGATAGAGAGGAGGCGACTGGGCGACGGGGCGAGACCGGAAGGAGGGGCGCCACCAGGCGATGGGGCGAGATCAGGAGGAGGGTGAGACCGAGTGAAGGGGGCAAGATTGGGAGGATACCTCGGATCGAGAGGAAGAAGCGCCGAAGCACATCCGAGGGTGATGCGGCTTTGAGGCAGTTTTTAGGGGGCGTTTCTTCAAAGTGGCTTTGAAGCCGCCCTGTTTGGGGGGCTTTCGGCCGGCAGCTGAAGCCATGCTGAAGCCCAGCCCCCTCCCCCCCAAACATGCCCTAGGTCGTTGTCGCTTTAGATCAGATATTAGCTAAGATAGTGTTCTACATCACATGTTTCCATTGTTCTTCTCTTATTCAATGTTTCCATGCCGTCAATTCAAAGTTTTGAAACATTGTACTTTTCAACATAGGAAATTTTGATATGCTTCTCTTATTCTTAATCAGAAGAAGATAACTAACATCAAGTTGATATGGTACTGAATCGATTAAATTTCCAACCTAAAGTTGCTAATCCAATTGAAAATTTATACTACTCAAATAAAAGAACCAAATACAATTTAACTGGAGATAGCTATGACAATAGTACTTTTTAGGTAAACATTGTTCTTCCACCTTACTCTTGGTGGGATAGTGGAGGTGGTCAAAAGAGTATGTATATGTAATCTATTATGTGGGAAGGAATTGGAGGCCTCTCCGCGACTCCGTACGGGTTTTGGTTCTCCGCCGTTGATTTCGTCCGTCTCGGTGCGATGGCTCGCTTTGGTTCTCCGCCGTTGATTCAGCTAGTGTCGGTGCGATTTCTTTGTTTGATACAGCCAGTCATTGTCGTTCTCTCTGCCCCTCTGGAGCCACCCCTCGGTGGTACGGCCATCGGCTTGTTGGTGCGGCTTGCTCCAAGCCTCTAGCTCCGGCTGTACATAACTACGCATTGTTATTTGTTATGCTTTTTCTTGCCTGATATGGTTCCTTCCGATTGCTCCGCCCGTCGTAGGCCTCTTTCTTGTAGATTATACAAATGGTAAGTTTTATACCATTGTCATAAGAAAAACTAATTTTCTATTTTGTGTGTAATTAAAGAAATAATACAAACCAGTAATTTTAATTATCGACATGGTCTTCGAAACACAACTTTGATCACTAATTTTTATTATAATATATTTATAAAACTCAATAAAATTATAATATTATGAAAGTACTTCTCGAGACAAGTCTACATATATAATTGTTATGTATCCAGTTTAAATATTTTAAAAAAAATCAATAGTCAAAATTTTAAAAGTTTGACCATCACTATGTCCAAAACGACAACTATTTCAGACCGAGGGAGTATACTTTTTCTCTCTGATTTAGCTGTAACTTTTTATTGGTAGCTTCTATTGACGAACGGTTTTCACCAGTAACTTACTGATGATGAGAAGAACATAATGGTATAAATATCACAAATAATACCCAATGAATAAAATTTTACTATCAAATACACTATAATTTACTAGATTTTACCGCCAAATGAATAGGACTTTTATTGTGTAGTCTGTGTTGCACGCATGAGTTTAAGTGGTGTACTAGAATTTTTGTCTCTATGATTTACCCATAACTTTTTATTGGTATCTTAACTCTTTATTGGTATCTCATATTTACAAATGGTTTTTACCAGTAATTTATTAACGACAAGAGGAACATAACGATATAAGTCTCGCAAATAAATACCAGATGAATAAGATTTTACTATCAAATACACTACAACTTACTAGTTGGGCTATATGATTTTACTGCCAAATGAATGACTTTTATTGAGTTGTCTGTGATCCATGCTTGAGTTGAAGTGTTCGACTAGAATTTATCTCTCTCTGTCTCTCTGATTTAGCGATAACTTTTTATTGGTAGCTCATAACCACGAATGATTTTTACCAGTAACTTATTGATGACGAGATGAATGTAACGATATAATTCTTGCAAATAAATACCAGATGAATAATATTTTACTATCAAATACACTACAATTTACAAGTTGTGCTATTTGATTTTTACTGCCAGAATGAATAGGACTTTTATTGAGTAGTATGTGCTGTGCGCGTGAGTTTAAGTGCTTACTGAATTTTTCTCTCTGATTTAGCCGTAACATTTTATTGGTAGCTTCTATTCATGAACAGTTTTCACCAGTAATTTACTGACGATGAGAGAAACAAATGATATAAGTATCACAAATAAATACCTGATGAACTAGATTTTACTATCAAATACACTATAATTTACTAGTTGTGTCTGTTACATTTTACTACCGAATAAAAGAGATTTTATTGAGTACTTTGTTCAATACGCATGAGTTTAAGTGATGTGCTAGAATTTTTTTCTCTGATATAGTCGTATTTTTTTGTTGGTAGCTCCTATTCACGAACGATTTTCACTAATAAGTTATTGACAGCATGAGCAACATAATGATATAAGTCTTGCTGATAAATGCAGTATGAATGAGATTTTACTATCAATTTACTAAATGTGTCGTAATATTTTACTACCGTACAGGTTGCTAAACCCTCTAGCATGATAGTAAAATCTGTGTATATGAATAGTAAAATATATGTATACGAATAGTAAAATCTCGTTGATGAGATGTTTTTTTGCGAGACTTATATCATTATATTGCTCTCGTCGTCAGTAAGCTACCGATTCGTGAATCAAATTTGAAAAACATAAGGACATCACCCTTTTAGTGGATCAAATTTGTTGATTGAATTGGTTTCGTTTTTAGTGGTATGTGATTTGTAAAACATAAGAACTATTTGCATTATACTTTTAGCAAATTTCAAATACATATGTTGGATTTATGATATTGCAAAATTATTATACAAGACTATAGAGTTATTTGTGTGAAATATGCACAAGCATTGAAAATTTTCAAATCCCACCACTGCCAACCCGAATCAAACAGCTGGGTGAGTCCAATAGAATGCAATAATCCTGGGTAGGCTGGGCCTGGTATTCTTAGACCTAGCCGAATTCTATTTCTCAGTATACCTGTTTACATAGATAGTGTTCCCATAACATATTTTCCTGGTTTTGATCTTTTGCCCCTCCCAAATCCCAACTCTGAGTCTCTGACCCCCAAAATGCAATGATTTCACCTATGATAACCCCATCTCTCTCTCCACCCACCTCTTTATAGATACCAACAGACCGTCGTCCTCTCTAGCTCTGGAGCCTCCCCCTTGAAACAAGCCGAGTCTCGTGGGCGTGACGAGCAGAAGAAGAAGAAGAAGAGAATCACAGCAAATGGGGAAAGAAATAAAGGGAGGAGAGAGAGAGAGAGAGAGAGAGAGAGAGAGAGAGAGAGAGAGAGAGAGAGAGAGAGAGAGGAAGCTTTTACTTTGAGGGGAATGTTGTCTGGCTCGAGGTGCAGAAACCTTGAGATTTGATCTGTAGATTGATCTCGGACCAGGCTTCATTCCCCTCAAGTAAAGCTTCCATGCCGTGTCTCCTTGGTTCTTGGATCGCACGGGCAAGATTCGGTGAGTTCTCTTGGACGTCTAGCAACTCGATCCCCCTCTGTCGATTTCTTGGTTTGGTTCCGATGGTTCGGTTAAGGTCACTGTGTGCAAGAATCATTAGGATATGATTATCTCCGCGGATTTGCCCCCCTCTTGTGTTGGTTTCCGTGTGGTCTAGCATGCAGATTGGTATAATCATGAGCCTTTTGACTCAGATGCATGCATGCTTTCTCCTCCTCTTTCTTTAAAAGTATGGGCATCTCCCTTGCGGTTGTGGTCTTTTTCCCTGTTCGCCTTTTCTGCTATCTAAATCTGACAGGGGAAAAGTTTCTGTATCATCACTGCCTTTTACATAGGAGGATCTTCTAATCTTGTTTTGATCCCTACTCTTCAATCCTCATCTCTCTTTTCATCCTGAGAATGATTTCGTTGGCCAAACTACTCATCTACGATTAATCATGCTAGCCTTCGTTCATTGGTATATGTAGTATCCTTGATATCAAAAGTTCGATCCTTAACTCTCGTAACTTAATTAATATAACAAACGTTTCTTGTTCCCTAAGTATACATCTGCGAAGCGCAAGGGACAACAACATCTAAGGTATTAACTCCTGATCTCAGTGTAGATTCCGATGTGTTTTCGAGTGTAGAAGAAATTCATATAGAACATGTACAGCTTTTGGCCCTTACGTTTCTTTGATGTACACAAGTGCTGTATATTATCTCTAGCGGTCTAGCAGATTTGTTCTTTCAGAAGGCAACAAATTATATATAAACATAACAGGTATTCTCGATCTGTATTGTTCATCCGTTTGTTCATTCGTTTGAGCGGCTAGTTGTCCTCTTTCTTTTGTTTCTTCGTCCATTAATACAGGACACATGCAACTGATCATCCTGTCGAGGGACTAGACAGCTGTAACTTCGCAGTTCTATCTCCATGCATGTGCTGTTCCAACTAAGTTCTGAAACATTCTATGAATGTATACCGGTACCTAGAAGCTGAAAGGGGCCGATCGAATGCTAATGTTACTTTCCGGAGTATTGATACATGTAACACCACCACTTGAAGTAGTTAATATTCTCTAGCTATTAGTAGGAGCCTAGGATCTGGCATACGAGATCATATGCATTTGGACAAGGGGAGGTGTTTCTATCCTTTTCTTTTCTTTTAAAGTTACACAAACATTAAAGCATTAATGAAGGATAGATGATGATTACTTACCTTTTCGCTTGTTTTAAGATTCGTGCAGTTTGTATTAGGAGAAAAAGAATAGAAACGCCGCTCTTGGATGAGATTTCATGCATAATTATTTGCTGAGAAGTGCATTTGATAATAATTGACAGATGAGCATGCAATTGATACACAACTCTCTCAGTGTCACACTGCTACATGGCCACAAGCAATTCTTGGTGACTAATGAACGCCGTTGTGCAGTTGTGCTCAACAATGTTGAGATAGAAGCTGGTGTAGCTTAATTAATACACCAAGGTGGAATTATAGGATACTGCGGGTGTATAATCTCGTATATATCTTTGTGTGTTACGTGCAGCAGGCTGGCGCAGCTAGCTGGGAAATGAGTATTTTTCTTTAACACAGGTCATGAGTTTGTTTTGGGGTTGGAGTTGAGCCAGCTGTTCATGCATGTGCAATATTACAAGTAATAGTGTCTTTTTGAAGAAGAGACAGATAATGGTGTAGACCTATATGCATCGATCACAAATGTCACAAGTTTACTGTTCAAGGTCATGTCTGTACATGTAAGAAGTACAAGATCAGTGCATGTAAGATTTGTCTCCTCATGACCGATTTAGCTGTCTTTTAACTTCAAGACGTAGAAGGCACGTGTATGCATGTCAGCATGTACTACCCATTGTTATATATATGCTGTTGGTTTTAGCATATATAGTTAGTCAATTATATTTGTGTGGTCAAATAAAAAGTGTGCAGATGATCACAATGTCAGAAAATCAAAACTCTGCATAGGCATGGTATAACACATCTTATATATACAGTTCTTTTCTTATGGAGCCTATTTGTAGCCTGACTAAACAATTAAACATCATCTGAACCCTGTGATATTGCTTGTTTGTCTGGAACATCAAACTTAATGGCAACTCTCTCTCGAAATGGCAAATGCTCTATTTCTGGTGCATTGTATATATAATTCAGGCAACAACTAAAAGGTTTGGCAAGTTGAAAGTTCCTTGTGGCAGGAACCAGAACCAACAGCACTTGGAGATGAGGCAGTTTAGCCCGACACACATCTGCATGCGATGGGAATGATCCTTTTTAAATGTATGCATAAAGTACCATTGTCTTGTGGGAGGTGACCTGGGGCAAGAGATAACTAGGTGTACCAAAACCTAATGAGCTAAGCGCGCATAGCAATGTTTTAGGTTGTCCTCCATATGTGAAGTACTTGATGGAAAGAAAGTCGCAGGCCTCATTCAATTGATTGTCTTCCCCCATTTATGCCAATTTATGGCTATGCACTGGGATTGGAAGGATCCAAGGAACATATAGAGCAACACTCTGCAAGTGGCTAGCTAGATTCAGAACTACGGTAGCTTTAACTTGTAGAGTTGTAGTGCTAGTATTAGGAGTATGCCAGCACATTTAGACCCTTTGGTACGGTTTCAGATTTTAGTAGAAACGGAAACGGTTTCGATTCTTGATAGAAATGTTTCAGTTAGAATCAGAATCACTGTCTGGAAACCGTTTGACTTGCTGTCTGGATTTTGTGAATCGGGGTGGAACGGGGTTGAGGGCGATTCAGCCCCGGCGTGAAAAAAGAAGAAACGTTTCGAGGAAAATTATTCCGAGTTTTAGCCCGTTTGGCTGGATTTCTCCTAAATTCTAATAGAAATTAACGGCCCGGTTTCAAGTTACCAAACGGGCCTTAGATATATAATAAATCTCTCTCTCTCTCTCTCTCTCTCTCTCTCTCTCTCTCTCTCTCTCACAGAGGTGGGGCGGTTGATGGTATCAACATTATGTGATGACTACTCTGAAAGAAAAAGACGCAGCATGATGTGATGACATGACACTGGCATCTCGCAGAATATACAATGCCCAATCTTATCTGCAATAAAGAAGCTGGGAGTTTCTTTTTGTGCGTACGAACACGAGCGTTTTGATGTATATACTACAATACGAAGCAACCTTGTTTTTTTACGACGCAGCTAGCGGCACTTATCATGTTGACAACTCAAGCAGCTGGAAGCCTGGAATCGCGGTTCCTACACGCGCATAGCAGCCCTAATTGTGTACACTCCACTACCCCAGCATGTCTGCGACGTTTCGGTTTTGCAGAACAGCTCGTGCCTGATTAGCATCTAGCTACCTAACCTCCTTGACTTGAGCCAAACTAAAGGAAAGCAGTGCCTTGGGCGTTGCTTCTACTGCCAGTGTACTACCCTTCTCACCTCCCATTTCAAAGATGGGTTACCTACCCAAAAGCATACCAGATCCACACCAAAAATTCTAGGGACTGGCCACTGCTCCCTCCTGCTACAGGCCTTCAAAATTTCTCGAGCGTCCCTTTCAGGCTCTCACCTCACCAGTACGACTAACACTAGTAGCTAGCCTCCCCATCATCTGTTCATGCAGTTCGGAGAGAGGCCAGGAATGGCGAATAGCTTGTTGTGCAGCTTAATTCTGTGCATGTCTGCATGCCTTGTGCTTATCTGCTGCTCCTACTTTGGCTTCCCTTGCGCCGGTGGGAGATTCAGGTCCACTACTTCGCCGTGCCGTACGTGTGATGACGATGGCTACTGCCAAAAGCCAAGCTGATGACAGTTCGGCGATCTTAACGTCAGCTCCATGTTGACGTTGGCCGCACCCTGATGAGTAGTATCCATTCCTGGTCGATTAGAAGCCTGCAGAAGCCATGGCCACGTCTGCTCGGGAAATTAACAGCCATTTGCTACGCTTTCATGCTGCAGTTGTGAGCTGTCTCTCTTTGATTTTTTATAGCTGTAAGCCTGTAACTGTAGTACTTGGAGCTGTGTATAATTGGTGAAGTTCTCTTTAAAAGAAAAATTAGTTGATTGGTAAAGTTCTTGTTCACTTCACCTAGTCTCTGTTGTTGGAACTAATCTTGTAATAAGAAAGTTTTAGTTTGGAAAGTTCGTATTAAGAAAGTTTAGGATGAAGAGTCTAAGTAGGACAAGGAACTGGAATCCAATAACCGTTCTTAGGGCTGTAATTTGGGTATAAATATAGGGGTAGTCCTGAGTTTTGTAAGACAAGCAAATAAGCAAGAAGCAAGCCAATAGGCGAGAAATAAAGAAGAGAAAATTGTCCCTACGATTTACGGGTGTCCTGTTCCAACAATTGGTATCGAGGCAAGATTTTAGTTAATCCGTCGCCCGGGAGAAGCAGACTCGAGGGTGGCATCCAAGGAAGCAGAGGAGCTCCGTGCAGCGGCACATGAGTCCTAGGCGGCGCAGAAAAGGCGAGGAAGCCGTTCGTGGTGCACTTGTTCAGGAATCGATCGCGGAGATCGTGCGGCACATCGGCCTGGCGCAAGGAAAGCAGCGGTTTGATGGCTTGGCAGCAATGATCGTGCATGAAGCCCGAAGGAAAAAGGCAGGAGATCGAGCACTCAAGTTCCTCGTTGCCAAGCGAAGTGGCGCATGGGCTCTGTGGCGTACGGCTGTAGTAAAGGATGATGCTCTGTGTGTAGCAGTAAGAAGAAAAGCACTACAGGGAGCTGCATGCTACAGGGAGTCTAAGAGTGCATGCGATTCCCTCCTGCGGTAGTGTAGCGCAAGAGAAGAGAGACACACCAAGCGCAAGGAGGCCGAGAAAACAGGAGTAAGCGATGCACAAGGCAGAGAGAGGAAGTGTGGCCGGTTGTGACAAAAAAAAGAGAAAACTAAGCGTGTGTCATCAATAATCAGCGTGACAAGATGGTATTGGTGGTCATCTGCGTGTCTCGTCGAAGGTTATTGAAGAGTTGGCGTCGTTGTTCTTGCTGTGTCTGGTGAGTTCTAATGCGAGTCTGCGTTTCACCGTCAAGTTGGGTTATCGGTGAAAAGACAATTGGAGCTGGGCTCTAATGCGTGTCTGCGTATCACCGTCAACTTGTGTTACTGGTGAAAAGACAATTAGAGCGGAGGCAAAAGGTTATGATCGTCGGCGAGGTGCGTCACCGGTGGTATGGCTAGCAAGAAGAAGGCGGAGCTCCTTGGAGAAGTGTTCGTCGTCGTGTGTCGAATAAAAGTTGGGCAAATCGTAGTTGTGACCGATTGCCTCAAGAAGTTAGAAATTAGGCGTTACAAGATTAGAGGGGTGTGTTGGAACTAATCTTGTAATAAGAAAGTTTTAGTTTGGAAAGTTCGTATTAAGAAAGTTTAGGATGAAGAGTCTAAGTAGGACAAGGAACTGGAATCCAATAACCGTTCTTAGGGCTGTAATTTGGGTATAAATATAGGGGTAGTCCTGAGTTTTGTAAGACAAGCAAATAAGCAAGAAGCAAGCCAATAGGCGAGAAATAAAGAAGAGAAAATTGTCCTACGATTTCTGGGTGTCCTGTTCCAACATCTGTGACTCTGTCATAGCTGAAAGGTATATGCAGTGCGTACGTACGTGCGGAATCGCTGGTGTTGAATCAAACGTAAAAAATTGTTAACAGAGAGAACGTTGACAAATTAAGAACGCTAGAATTGTCATATAAGTTCTGAACTTGTGATCGTAGCTACTTAAATGGCGATTCTTCAGAGAAGAAGAAACAACCAACAAGGATAGCTGGGGGCCCAAATAAAAAATAAACTATCAGGCTCAAGTGTACCATGCGATGTTCGCTGATGGTTAGGCCCATCCTATATAAAAACAACAGCTCCGGCCTTACGAGAACATTTAGGGTCGCAGGATGGATGGATAGTTCTATCCATCTTTATCCCTTCAACTAAATAAAAACTTAGCTCGTTCCATCCAACTTTCGTCCCATCAATCAAATTTGAATTCTCACATCATCTACCATTCAACTCTCATCCTATCCAGCTTTATCCCTCCAACTAAACAAAAAATTGGCTCAACCCATCTGTTGAAATAGTCCCACATTGGTTGGGGGAGGACTTGAGCATGGTTTATAAGGGTGAGGGAGCACTCCCTCATTGAGCTAGCTTTTTGGGGGGAGATGGCCCAAGAGACCTTGGCCCGCTGCTCGGGTTGGGTCTGACCTGGAATTCGGATGCGCTAGGTGTGGCGGTCCGGCTAACAAGTGATATCAGAGTCCAGGTGTGGCCTAGGGGGAGCCCAGGGGGCCCAGGTGTGGCCCAGAGGGGGCCCAGGTGTGGCCCAGGTGGCCCCAGGTGTGGCCCAGGGGGCTCCAGGGGGCCCAGGTGTGGCCTAGGAGGAGCCCAGGGGGCCCAGGTGTGGCCCAGGTGGTTCCTAGATAATCTCGGTCCAATGTGTGAGGGCGAGATTGTTGGAATAGTTCCACATTGGTTGTGGGGAGGGTGTTTGTTTAGGTCTTTGGAGGAGAAAGTCTTTGGAGGCTGGAAGAAGCTAGGCGGCTCTTTGGAGTGGAAGAGACTTGATGAAGGGATGGCAATTTTTGTAAATAAGATCAAATTGCAAGGGTACCAGGAAGTGGGATTTTCGAAGCTCCAGCCCGGCCAGAAGCATCGTTTTCCTTGCTTCTCTCGTGTAGTGCAAATTGGGCTGGAGCTTCTCCTCTCCAGCTAGCTGAAAAATTACTGTTTGTTTTGGCTTGTGACTTATGAAGATCTAGAAGCCAAATAAGCCTAAGCAGAAGCCTAAACAAACACAGCCTTATAAGGGTGAGGGAGCACCCCCTCATTGAGCTAGCTTGAGCTAGCTTTCTGGGGGGAGATGGCCCAACAGACCTTGGCCCGCTGCTCGGGTTGGGCCTGACCTGGGATTCGGACACGCTATGGTAGCGGTCTGGCTAACAAATGGTATCAGAGCCCAGGTGTGGCCCAGGGGGAGCCCAGGGCCAAAGGTGGCCCAGGTGTGGCAGGAGTGGCCAGTGTGGCCCAGTGGCCCAGTGTGGCCGGCTCCAGTGTGGCCCAGGGAGCCCAGCGTGGCTAGAGGAGCCCGGGGCCGTGTCCTGCCTGCAGAGGGGCCTGTGTGTGGCCCAGGTGGCCCCAGGTGTGGCCCAGGGGGCTCCAGGGGGAGCCTAGGTGTGGCCCAGGGGGAGCCCAGGTGTGAGCCCAGGTGTGGCCCAGGGGGCCCAGGTGTGGCCTAGGAGGAGCCCAGGGGGCCCAGGTGTGGCCCAGGTGGTTCCTAGATAATCTCGGCCCAATGTGTAAGGGGGAGATTGTTGGAATAGTCCCACATTGATTGTGGGGAGGGCTTGAGCATGGTTTATAAGGGTGAGGGAGCACCCCCTCATTAAGCTAGCTTTTTGGGGGGAGATGGCCCAAGAGACCTTGGCCCGCTGCTCAGGTTGGGCCTGACCTGGGATCCGGACATGCTAGGGTAGCGGTCCGGCTAACAAGTGGTATCAGAGCCCAGGTGTGGCCCAGGGGGAGCCCAGGGGCCTAGGTGGTTCTTAGATAATCTCGGCCCAATGTGTGAGGGGGAGATTGTTGGAATAGTCCCACATTGGTTGTGGGGAGGGCTTGAGCATGGTTTATAAGGGTGAGGGAGCACCCCCTCATTGAGCTAGCTTGAGCTAGCTTTTTGGGGGGAGATGGCCCAAGAGACCTTGGCCCGCTGCTCGGGTTGGGCCTGACCTGGAATTCGGATGCGCTAGGTGTGGCGGTCCGGCTAACACCATCCACCTCTTATCCCTCCAACCAAACACCAGCTTGGATGACTTTATTCCATCCTATCCAATCCCATCCACTCCACGCCCATGAATCAAACGCACTACATAGTAGTGAACCCAGCGAACCGTATGTTTTCCACTAGTTTTTTTCCATCTCACAAAAAAGTTAATTATTTTCGTGGCACGGAGGTATATTTTTGGAACCGTTCAATTGTTACTGTGACTATTGTTAGGAAATTGCGCATTTTTATGATTATTCTAATTCCTAAAACAGACATCATTGTAATCATGATGTATATATACTAGGCATATTGGAAGGAATAAATAGAAGCATGATCATGAACAACAATATACCTATCTTATACATAGGTCCTACCAGATTGATTACAAACTTATGAATACTTTTAGCAGATGTAAGAGGTATTGCTACTACAAGGTATTCTAGAAGATTTCACCGTGACTCGCATTAGATTACTGCTACGAAGGTTGATGTAGAGTCTGGTGAAGTCCGCGGTACGTAGCAGATCGGTCGTGGAAGACGTGAATAGTCGCGTGAATGCTTCCCAAAAACCTGATTCGCCCCAACCCGTACATGATCTTGAGGATGAGGGTTCCGGAGACACTGCTCTCCCTGCGTTGGTGCACACCGACGAAGGATGGAGAAGCCTGACTGCGCAAGTCAAGGATAGGGATGGCAATTGGACCCGCGGGTTTTGCACCCGATCGGGCCGGGGTTGGGTTTTAATTTTTACCCGCGGGTTCTTTGGGTCGAGTACCCGAAATGGGTTTGGGTCGGGTTCGGGTTTTAATTTTCACCCGCGGGTACCCATCGGGTACCCAAAATGCCGCACATACTCATTGGGTAATCGTTAGGTTTCGGGTATTCGCCAGATTTGGGGTCAGGTTTCGGGTACCAGCCGGGTTTAGCTCGCGTTTTTGGGTTCAGGTTTCTTGTCGGGTCGGGTTTTGCAAAACCCACACCCGACCCAACATATTACCACCCATACAACACAAACCCGTGGGGTACCTGTCGGATTTCGGGTACCCGCCGAGTTCGGGTTCGGGTATAGTTTTTTATCCGATATGGTATTCGGGTTCGGGTCGGGTTTTTCAATTCGGGTTTTGGATCGGGTCGGGTTTTATAAAACTCGCACCCGACCCGACCTGTTGCCATCTCTAGTCAAGGAACAGGGCCAACTTGCTCATTTTCTCTCTCTGTCTCTTCACGTTCTAAAACTCATCTCTTAAAGACATTAGACATCTCCTTAATCGATTTATATTAGGACAAGATTCGCATTATTTCCAGGGAACCGTTCTGGAGATAAGAACATGACACATTCAAACTGCATTATCTCTATAAAACCGTCCTGGATTTTCTCAACGTGCGCCAACAAACTAACCGCGTGCGAACATACATCTCTCATTAGCAACACATGGCAGTGATGACGTGCCAATATTAACACACATGGCAAAAAGGGAAATACTGAAAAGAGGTGACAATTTGCCTAGAGGGGGGGTGAATAGGCTAATTAAAAATTTAGACAATTTAAAGCAGCGGAAAAAGGAACGGAACTTCCGATCTAGTATCGGAACTTCCGATATCTTCGGAACTTCCGAGATCAATTCGGAATATCCGATACACTCTGATCAAGCAGACTCAAGATTAGGACAAGCAATTTGAACTACTTGTTCTCAGCAAATGAAATAAGAAACAAAGTAAATTCACGTGACTAAAAAGACGAAAAGAGACAAGTTGGGACACAATAATTTGTTTCCCGGAGTTCGGATCCTTGAGGGGATCGTACGTCTCCGTTGAGGAGGCTCCAAGGAGCCGGGTCTCTTCCAACCCTTTCCTCCCAAACCTCGGTCGCACTTGAGGCTTGGTTCCACTATTTGGTTCCTTCCCTTTCGGAGGCGGAGCCGGCCTTCACAAACTTCTCACGGCGTCCCACAATCGTTGGGGGCTCGTGAGCGACGCCTAGCCGTCTAGGAGTCCTTCAACCTCCAAGAGAAATAAATGCACTTGAATCTCGATCTTGGAGAGGTTCTCTACTTTCCAAAGATGAATAACAACTTAGCCCTAGACTTTCAATCACACTTGACAAACTCTCACTCACTAAATGATCCCTAAGATCAAGGAGGAGAGAAAGCTCAAAGAATGCTCTAGAGAATACTCAAGAAGCTCAAGTAAATAGCCCAAGCAAGTGTGTGTCCAGCAAAAGGAGTGGGAGAGGAGTATTTATAGTTTTGGTTCAAAACTAGCTGTTACCCTCGCACTCAGCCACTCTTCGGAATGTCCGAAGCATACTTCGGAACATCCGAAGAGTGCAAATTACCAGAACTTGGAAAGCTCCCAACGGTCGAAAAACTACAGACATCGGAATGTCCGACAGCAACTTCGAAACATCCGATGTCACCCAGAGAGGGAACCAAGCTAAACAACACTAAGTCCTCATCGAAATGTCCGAAAAATAGACATCGGAACATCCGAGCAAAACAGAGAGTTCCCAAACAGGAAAACAACCACTTCGGACAGTCCGAACCAAACAGAGAGTTCCCAAACAAAGGAACAACAGGCATCGGAACATCCGATGTACCACATCGGAATGTCCGACCCTAGAAGAGCACAACGGACTAAAGCACAACTACACTTCGGAACTTCTGAAACATCGGAATGTCTGATACGACATCGGAACATCCGACTTGAACTTTAACACAAACTTCATTCCGAAGCGAGAGAGGACACTACTAACTCTTGAGAGACTCGACTAAATTCATCTTGAGTGAGGAGACCATCTCTAAGTCAATTTCAATGCATCCCTCTTAATAGTACGGCAATCCTATGACTTTAAAAAATCAAAAATTACAAGCTCAAATACCGTTTTTCTTACTCAACGTCACTAGGGGATACTTCACGTACATAGACGATCTCTTCTTGAAGCATTTACCTGTTCATAAACTAGTTGAACACATTAGTTTCTTTAATCGTTTGTTATTAATCACCCAAAACACATTTAGGGGGCCTAGATGCACTTTCAAATATGTATGGCACGCCACGTCGCGGTCGCGCGTTGTCGCAATTCACAAGTCACTCGAATAAACGCGTACACGTGCACGTGCGCGCGCGTATGCATTGCATTTCACCTTCATGTCATGCTTCAACTAAGTAAAACCAACATTTCTTATATGGTACAAAACTTCCCACCTTCCACCATGCATGAATAGGTCTTTGAGATTTATAGAAATATTTATTTGGGTAAAGCCCAAATACTCTAACAGCTACGAGGCCAAACAGCGAGAACAGGCAGCCGTCGGATCCTGTTCCGCTGGCAGACACGACCATTGGATCTGGTTCGGTCCACTGAACCACGCCCATGGTTGAGCCGGCTGTGCACCTCACGGGGTAGGTAGAGGGTGACATGTGGACACCGGTATGTGCAAAAAGACCATGCTGCCCATGGTTCTGTAGCGCTCTAGGAGGACATCCTTGTAATCAACCATTCCATTGGGCAGTGGGCACTATTAATAAGCTACCCTGGGATTGGAATACTTGTACTCTACAGTGGTATCAATAAGAGCTAGCATTTATGGTTTGTTTGGTTGTATGTACAAGTGGTACATGTATGAGATTGTTTAAGAAAAAAATCATCAATGCGTTTGATTGTTTGAATGGAACAATTCCATCATGAATCAACTGATACAAATTTAAGAAATACTATCTCTAGATACTGAACCATTTTATTCTCCCAAAATAATAGGACCAAATAGTATAGGACCATCCCATCCTATTTAACCTCGTCCCATAAACGAAACACACCCTTACTAGTTGCCATACCGCTAGGCTTCGGTGAGCCCTCCAGGGTTCTCCAACATAATGAGTCCTCCGTGGCTCGCGCCTAGGCTGAGAAGGCAGACGATTGGGGTCACTCCTGCAACAGCCTTTGTGCTACACAGTGGACATAACAAGTTCCCCTTAACCGACCCAACTGTCAATGCATGAGCACTATATATGTACTTCTGTGAAGAAACATTCAGTTTGATGTTGTACAAAATATTTGTGTTTCTATCGTATGCACACACACACTACTCTTGAAAGCCATCTGGGGCAGACTGCAAAATCATGACAAAACCATGTATACTAAGATTTTCATCGTATCTTAAGAAACAAAAATGTGCATCATAAGCATAGTTGTTAATACCATACCGGTACCGGTTTGTATGGTCAGTATGTATCATTTCAGCATCTAAACTAGTACAAAGTAGCCATATGTACCGTATCGGCCTCGATATCGATCAACATTGGTCATACCGATGAAATTGATAATATCGTCTATTGAACTATATGATATACTTATAGTACTACTATGTATTTGGAGTAATATTATGAGTGAAATTTGGTGTAAATATAATTAAACATGTGTATACTTATAAATATATATTATTATATTAAATTCAAAATGGTATGCCGGTATAGACTGGTACCGAAATATACCATTTCAAGAGTTAAATCGGTGTAGTATTCGATACGGTATTGACAATTATGATCATGAGACGTTGCAGACTTGGCCATACGAGCAAGCATATGATAGTTGTCTCGGCTAGGAGAGCCAATTTCCTTGTTTTTAGGCCCTTGCCCTACATGCTACAGGGAATGTCCCATAGGGGCGGTGTCAAGTCCCCAAAATTCAAAAAGTGCTGGGACATCCGGAGTATCCGGATACACATCCGGAGTGTCCGGATCCAACCCGGAATGTCCGGACAAAATGTCCGGAGTATCCGGATTGGGCTGACAAGCGCCCAACCCGAGTGTCCGGACTGGATGTCCGGAGTGTCCGTTGATCAGATCAAGACCCAACCCGGAGTCTCCGGGTTGAACGTCCGGAGAGTCCGGTATTTGCGGGGGGTTTTTTGTATAAAAGTCCCATTTCGTGGGTTCACTCCCTCTTTTCTTCTCCTCTTGTCCCCCACCCATCCCGTGCGTCTCCTTCACCCCAACCTTGTCTCCGGTGAGCTCTCCACTCCGGCGACCTCCCGTGGCTCCTCCCTGGCTCCTCCACCTCGTGGAACTCCTCCTCAAGCCGGCATCCTCCTTTCTCCACCCGGCATTATTCTCCTCCAACATCCTTGGAGGTAGGTCTTTCTCTTGGGGGTTGAGTTGTGGGTTTTCTTGGGTTCTAAGGCCATCCATGGTGGGTTTAGGGCTTAGGTTTGGGTTTGGGAGGTTTGTAGTTGAACTTGGAGCTCTAGGGTTTTGGGTGTGGTGGTTCTTGGGGTTGGTTTTAGACAATGTGGATGCTAGGGTTAGAGATCGGGGGTAGATAAGGTCATCCCTAGCTTTGGATTTGGGTTTTAGTTAGAGATGTTAAGAGTGAGCCTCCATCGTTGTGGTTCGAGCTAGCTCGGAGCTTCTCCATGGTTTGCATGGTGTAGAGAGTTTTAGATCGGGCTCTAGCGGTGTCGTAGGACTTGGCGGCACCTCGATCCGTCGAGTTTTTGGGTAAGACTCGCCAGGTCCGGAGTGTCCGGACTAAAAGCCCGGAGTATCCGCCCTGGGCCGGAGTATCCGGACACCCGGTCCGGAGTATCCGGGTTATCCGTCTTGTCGGATCAAATAACCTGACTGTCGGGTTAGGCTATTATGTCCGGTTTCGTTAACTGTCGGCCGCGTTGTTTCGTCGGGATTTTTCCTTTTGTGTTCATTTCATTTGCATGGCATGCATCTCATTATGCATTGTACTCGTGTAGGAACGATCCAGCGAGAGGCCCGGCCTTGCGGTGACCGAGGGTGCGGCCAGGAGAGCCGATTCTTGCCGACCAACAAGCAGAAGATCAAGGCAAGCACCTATGCATCTTGAACCTGTATTAAATTGTAGTTTTGTAAATAACTTGCTTAATTGGTGAATTAAGTTTGCATTAGGAGTTGAATTGGGATAGGACTAGATCCCACTTGCTGCACATCCATCCGTTGAAATTGTGCATACTTCCGTTGGAACTAGCTTAGGGGTAATACTATGAGTCCGTGCTTAGTCTTGCTTAGAGGTCGGGGTTCGGGCCAAGTGACGGAGGGTTCTGTCACTTGCGGTTGTTATTATTACACACATACTGCATTATGTTGGACTTGGAATTGGGAAAGGTTTTGGAAAGAAATGAATTGTGGACCGGGCGGGGAGTTGGTTCATTTGGGTATGGAGACTCAAATGTGTAGCCCCGTCTGTATCAGTTAAGGACCGATCCGTAAGTGGAATAAGATTGAGCACACCCCGGTTGGTCGCATGCCCGATTATGGTACGGTAAGCCACTCTTTCTCTCATACGGAATCGATGGACCGTAACTTCCTGTGGTTGGACGCGGTTGAGGGCGAGGCTTAGGCCGACTCTCGAGCGCCAAGCCGGGCTTGGGGCTGCTCGAGGGGGTGCTAGGTTTTCGGGCCATAGGAGGACGCTTCAGCGATTGGGTATGATTGGGAGGGGGTTGACACTAGGCCCTTGTGGTAAGTATCGTGCGATCAATGCTTCCCTGCAGGGTTAATTAAGCGATTCGAATTGCCGCGCTCTCGGATATGAGCAAGCTTGATCCGAACTTCTTCTGCGTAGTAAATAACTTGAACTTGTGGTTCGCCGTTGGGCTTGAGCTAAATTTTGATATGAGATGACTTGCTTTACATTCTGTTAATTACAATATCCGGTTAGAAGTAGGTGCTGTTACAACTGCTAGCTATATTGAGAAAAACTTGAGTAGATGACAAAAATTGAAACAAAGTTAAGCATTTCCGCACTTTTAACCTAAGCACATTTACCTTGCTACCGCCAAATGCATCTCCTTTGGAGTCGGTCATATATGGACCACGGGTAAGACTTGCAGTACCTTCCGTACTCGGGCTTACGCTTTGTGGTTTTGCGGTGAGGATCCAAATGGGTGTGAGTTTTGCCCCTCGCCTATCGGTGGCCAAGCGGGGCACCGAGTAGAGGCTATCGACGTTATGCGCCCGGAGTGTTCAGGGCATGACACTTCCGAGGTGTTTTACTTTTGTGTTGTAGGATAGTCGGTAATACTTTTGTTGTAAATTTACGCTTTTAATTTACGTATGAAACTAAATGCCTTTTAAGCAGTCGTTTTGTTGGTTGTCTTTGTTGGGCCTTTTTGTGCCGTGTGGTGTGTTTGTTGGCTTCCGCGTTCTTGCGTTTCTGGTAGCGAGCTTGGGGGCTCGATGCCCCTTTGTGCGAATTGAATGTTGATATGGCATTGGGAACCGGTATGTGGGATCCTGGGCGAGTTTCGGATCGCATACCGGGGGAATACCGGGGTTGTTGTCGAATCGTTGGATGTTCGTGAAGCTGTCTCGCTTGGGCTTGGGTTTTAGCATCTGGATCACCTCCGGTGGTTTGTTGCTAGGATCCAAATCCGACGGGAGCAACTGTTTATCCAACAATTCGAGAACGATCTGGGCGGCTCCTCTCAGGCGGGGTGATCTCCCCATTGGGGGAACCAGAATCAAGTATTAAATCACGATTTTCGCGGCAATGTCCTAACTCCTAAAAAAGCTATTGTAACTATCGCGGAAACTATTCTTCATCACGTTTCTAGTATTAAAAAAGTAGAAAAATTAATATATGTATGTAATATAAGTGACATCCAAACAAATCATAAAAACATGGTACTTTAGAAGGTACTAATATTTTTATAATAAGAATATAAGTCAATTTTGGAATCAATAAATATATTAATACATGTTCAAGACTATAAATGATAACTATATCCTAATGTTCTCAACAACAAGTGTTTAATCATTGAGATATATGAATGTTGGATTATTGAAAAAATGCGAGATGGCGTTTTTTACTAGGTTTTTTTTCCATAGTTTAGGCTTATAAGAAATGCATTTGAGCATTCTAGTAATGTTAGATTTCAAAATAGGGCATATATTTTGGCCTGTGGGTACATATGTAGGATAACAGAGCTTTCACTAGCTATAGCGTTTGTAGCTAATATAGCAAAATATTGACCTGTAGCTTCTCATTTTGGGTCCAAAAAAGCTATAGCTAGCTATTTAGAACACTGACAAGAATGGTCCCCACTACACTAGTAGAGCGGCAACTGGGTCGTCCTCCCCAACGGAGTCCCACAGGGACCCGATGGAAAACTTTTCATAATAGATTATAGTTTTTTTTAACATAGAAGATTATACTCTTTTCTTTTATATTTGGACTTAAACTTGTCAGAATATATATTTTTAAAAATGTATACTAAGTATTTATAAATTAATAAACACAGTTATATTATTGTTTTAAGAAATTCCTTAGCCTATTCTTAATAAAAAATTGTTAATTTGAGGGCGTTCTCACCAAAAAAAATCTTTGAGTACGTCATCTCGTTGTGACTTGTGGCGGTACCTCTTTTTCCCCCCAATTTTCTTCCCCTCAAAGGTTCTCTCATCGTGCGGTCGAGCCGTAGCTCGATTGGATGAGGTGAGTGACGCTCACCCAGCCTGCCAACGTTCGAGTGCAGCTCGACTCGGGCGCACGAAGGGGCAAGTGCATGCGAGTGTGTGCATGTGGGGTGTGTGTGCATATGTATCTCATCTATTGTTCTTTCTTCTGTAATGAATACTAGAGCTCCTAGCCAAATTTTTTTTTTAAAAAAAAGCTCTCATCGTTGCTTGGCGCATGCCCTTCATCCCACTTTCCCTATTCCCTTGTCCTCAAACTCAAAAAATATTTTTTAAAATTTCCCCTGACTTTTTGAATAAGAAGTATTTTTTAACTATTTTTGAAAATTTTTCTAAGCTACATTTTTTGAACCAAAAGTTTCTTGAATCGAAACTTTTTAAGCCGAAAGTTTCTTAAGTCGAAAGTTTCGAACAGAAATTTGTTTGAGTCTACCAATTTTTTTAATTGAAAATTGTTGAACAATTTTTTTTTGAATTGAAAATCTTCAAAATTTCTCATTCTGAAATTTCCCCACTTGAACTTTTTTTTATTTGAAATTTCCCGAGTTAAAAGTTCCTAAATTGAAATTTTCCTCATTTAAAACTTTTTAAGTTGAAAATTTCTGATTTTAAATTTCTAGAATTACAATTTTGCCTTATTTTTTTAGAATTGAAATTTCCCTAGTTGATTTTTTATTTGAATTTTTTTAGTTGAATTTTCTATAAGAAACTTCTTGTTTGAAATTTTTGAAAGTTGAAATTTCCTGATTTGAAAATTTTGTGTTAGAGACAAAGGAAGAGAGGGTAGGAGAAGTGAGTAAGGAAGAGGCAAGGACAAATGGAGAGATAGACGAAGAAGATAACACATAACATCCTATGAAAGTGTCTTTAAAAATTTTTTATCTTAAAGGTAACCTTAAATTATTAGTAACAATTTTCAATCTCTAGCATAGATCCCGTAGAGGTCGGACTTGCGGACCCATCTCTCCCGATAGGCTTACTGGGGCCAGGAAAGCACAGGGTCTCTTGACTCGCATTGATTGAATGTTGCTTATACTACTACTACTACTCAATATTTTTAATAAATTAAAGATTAAATTTAATTTTTACTGCAAATTATATGCTATCAGGATAATATCCTGAAACTTCGCTACTAAGTGACTTCTCCACAAAAGGATGGAGCGGAACAAACCTTTTGTCGGCGCGGCGCGCCGGACCGCGAGGGCTCCCGGCCGCCGTCCCCACGGCTCACGCCGTCGAGCGACCGCACCGTTCCCCCTCAAGGACCGCGCGCGCGACATTGACCCCACCTCTGCGCCAGCCGCGTTCCGCCACGTACGCGCCCCAATGCGTCGACGTCTCCGCGGGCCCGGACTCGCGCGCGGCGGGAGCTTCTCCCTCCTGGGTACTGGGCTAAGCTAAGCATCGCCATTAACTACTGGTTTATTCCCGACAGGTCATCCTTAATGGCGTGATTAGCGCAGTTCCTGACCTCGGAGAGCCAATGACGTGTCGGCGTCGCCGCAGGCTTGGTCGCACAAGCTACCGTACAAGGAATGCTTATACAAGAGGATTGTGTTTGCCTGCTTATTAGTACTAGATGCTTATCAGTACAGACAACAGAGTTAAGATACTAGTATAAATTGGACCGGTTTGGGTTGAGATTGTGGCTGCAATTTCACCTCCTGGAATCTGTGGCTCTACAAGGGCAAAGTAGCTCTCAGAAGGTACTTACGTGGGCGATGACTCAACATAGAACTGACCTCAGCCGAGAGCCGACCCATGCGTGCAAGAGCTCGCCGAGACAACAGAGGAATAACCGACATGTGTACCATTATATTGATATTGTTAGCCAATCCGTCACACCTAGCGCGTTCGGATCCTAGATCGTTAGGCTGGAGCATACTCGCAAGCTCAATCAGAACAACAGCCCAAGATCTCTTGAGACATCTCCTTCAAAAAGATAGCTCAACGATGAGTGCTCCCTCACCCTTATAAACCATTCTCAAACCCCAACTTTTGATGTGGGACTATTCCCAACAATCCCCCTCACACATCGACCGAGATTATCTATGAACCACCTAGGTCACATGGGCTATAATACCAATTGTTAGCCGAACCGTCACACCTAGCGCGTCCGGATCCCCGGTCGTTGGGATACAGTACACTTGCAGACCCAACCAAAGCAGCGAACCAAGGTCTCTTGGGCCATCTTCCAAAAAAAACTAACTCAATAAAAGGGTACTCCCTCACCCTTAGAGCATCTCCAGCAGAGCCCCTAAACCAACCCCTAAACCTTAAAATAGGGAGTGTAGTAAAAAAAACAGATACAGCAGGCCCCAACTCAAGCCCCTAAAATTAGGAGGCCCCTAAATTTGCCTCCTCAGCCCCAATTCCCAGGGAGGCCCAACTCAAGCCCCTAAAATTAGGAGCTCCCTAAATTTGCCTCTTCAGCCCCAATTCCCAGGGACACAAGTACAACCCCTGTTATTAAAGATAGGGAAATACAGGAGAGGCTTCGAAAATTTTATCAAGTTTTGAAAATTTTAATTTTAAATTTGAAATATCATGTTTTTAAATTGTAAATGTTAATATGCTTATGTTTTATGTATTACAAATATTTTTGATTGAATTTTAGTGGTGTCAAATGAAGATTATACATAGCGGATATGTCAAAATAGGAGAAAAAGTAAAGCAGTTGAGATTTAGGAACATTCTTTGGATGTGCTCAAAGCAGGACCCCAAAAAATAAAGGGGGTCCCTAAATCCAAAATAGAAACTTTGTTTTAGGAGCTCTTGCAAGGGCCCCTAAAACAGGGTCTCTATTTTGGATTTAGGGGCTCCCCCTATTTTTTGAGGCCCTGTTTTCAGAACACAAGTCCAGCAACAGCCCCTAAATCTCAACCCCTATTTTACTTTTTCTCCTATTTTGACATATCCGCTATGTATAATCTTCATTTGACACCACTAAAATTCAATCAAAAATATTTGTAATACATAAAGCATAAGCATATTAACATTTACAATTTAAAAACATGATATTTCAAATTTAAATTTAAAATTTTCAAAACATGATAAAATTTTCGAAACCTCTCATGTATTTCCCTATCTTCAATAATAGGGGTTGTACTGTGTCCCCTGAAATTAAATGAGGAGGCAAATTTAGGGCCTTCTAATTTTAGGGGCTTGAGTTGGCACAAATTTGAAGAGGCAAATTTAGGGGCCCCCTAATTTTAGGGGCTTGAGTTGGGACCCTGCTGGACCTGTTTTTTTTACTACACTCCCTATTTTAAGGTTTAGGGGCTCTGCTGGAGATGCTCTTATAAACCCCCCGCTCAAACTCTACAAGGGTAAAGAACTGAGATCGAGCCTCACGAACCCGACAGCGTCGACAGGAACGACTGGTTCACGCTGAGCCCATGCATCGGCGGTCCGACCATCTATCTGTGCGACGCGGAGCAGCTCGGGCCGGAGATAAGCTCACCTGACTTGAACGATCCTAGGATCGATGGAGAGGGTCGAGGTAGCAGATGGTTTTATTCTATCGACCGGGGACGCGGGTACGTACAGCCCAGGCGGCGACGCCTCACCCAGATGCCGGGAACCTAGCCAGAAGCCTTCCACGCCAGCCGGGGACCCCTAATCAACGCGACAAGCCACCAGCCACCTCGGCATCTCTTTCGGGAGAAGCCGTTCACCCCAAGGAGCCATCGACGTGGACGCTGTCCACCTAGCCAAGCCACCTGCAGGCTGCAGAGCCCTCTCCACCCACGCTGCTGCTTCCGATCCATTGGCCTCTCTAGAGCCTAGGCACCCACCCAACCCTCTGCCGCGAGAGCGGGCTCAAATTAATCTCGAGACGGATCGCAATTCCGCGCGCGGCGAGCGACGCGATGCGCGACGCCTGGCGCGGGGCGGAAAGCGATCGGGGCCCCGCATGTTCTGATCACAAAAGTGTGGCGCGCCACGTGTGAGCATCGCGCCGGCTCGACCCGTGCGCCGCGCGCCGGTATAATACTGGGCGCGCGCCGTGTCCCGGCCCGAACACTGCTACTGTCAAGTACCCAGCAGTTCAGCACTGGCTGCTTAAGTAGAAGTGTAGAACTTTGACGGCGTGGTGCCACGCCGAGGTCGAGATGGAGAGCGACTGCCGGTTCTTGGCGGTGCCGTCGCAGCTACACCAGCCGTACGCCGAGGCGGTGGACGACGGCCGGTTCTTGCAGGAGCTGAGCGGCGGGATCGACGGGGCGGCGGCGGCGGCAAGGGGCGCCGGTGGCGGGGAGCGGAAGCGGCGGTTCACGGAGGAGCAGGTGCGGTCGCTGGAGACCACGTTCCACGCGCGGCGCGCCAAGATGGAGCCGCGGGAGAAGGCGGAGCTGGCGCGGGAGCTGGGGCTGCAGCCGCGGCAGGTGGCCATCTGGTTCCAGAACAAGCGCGCCCGGTGGCGCTCCAAGCAGCTCGAGAAAGACTACGCCGCGCTCCGCGCCCAGCACGACACCCTCCACGCCCGCGTCGAGTCGCTCCAGCAGGAGAAGCTCACCCTCGCCGCGCAGGTACGTACACGAGCGACCATGCATGCCACGGCCCCATCATTAACATCTGGGATTCTGGCAGGTTATTTAAGGCTGCATGCTGATACTGTTTTGCTTAATCTGCAGCTGGAAGAGCTGAGGGAGAAGCTGAACGAGCGGCAAGACCAGAGCAGCAGCTGCGACGGCACCGACGACAAGAGGAATAAAGCCAGCAGCTGCCTCGTGGAGGACGACGTCGACGGCGCGGCGCCGGCGGCGGACGTCTCGGATGACTCGGCGGCGGGGGTTTACGACCACCTCGCGTACGTGGGGGCAGGCCTGCACGAGCCGTTCTGCGCCACTCCGGAGCTGTGGGAGACATGGCCGCTGGTGGAGTGGAACGCAATAGCATGAATCGCAATCAACGTATGTAGCGTATATATGTTAGTACTCGATCTGTACTTCCATGTTGCTAGCTCGTCTAGCCGGTTGATCCGGAGAGATCGACTGGAGCTGCAAGAGAGCGTATATATATATATATATGTGGATAGATCGATGGGTTCTTGGTAGAACTGATCAGCTAGCTAGGGGTGCAGCCGGCGCAATCAATGATCAAATCTACATCCATTGTACAGCAGAAACCCATCGGATCGATCGGTCGGCTCCGTTGACGACCATGCACCTTGGGATATTCAGGTTCGTGAAATGGCTTCAGGGCCCGTTTGTGCACAACAGTCTGGGTATTTGTTCATGCTGCGTTTCGCGGGCGCTAGCTAGCTCCGTGGTCTAGAGAGTAGAGACTATAATCTAGACGTGCGCGCGCGCGCGTCGCCGTAGGCCGGCGATCCAGCACGCACGGCGACTGCGCCGGCGAGGTGGAGCCCGAGAGATATCGCTCGCTGTCGTTCGGCGGCAAGGTCGCCGTCTCACCACAGGAGATGATTCGTGTCTTCTCTCGCCCGCCCGTTTGGAAGTACGTACGGCTGCAGACGATCGGCGAGTCGATGGCTTCGTTTGTTCGTCTCGGCACTGCTGCGCAGAGGCGCAAACGCCGCTTCCAGGGCCGGATCTACGGTGTGGGCTAGTGACACTGATATCGTCCAATTTTGTACATATATAATCATTTTACGAGCTTGTATTGACCCGGCGACGCCAACAAGGACAGGAAAGCTCTGGATGCGTGTCCCGGCGGTGCCCAAATGGGTGGTGGAAACGACCCACCGGACACGAAAGCGACGCGAAACCAAACGACAAGCGTGCAAAAATATTTATTCCACGGGGTTCTGCCTGGGAATTGCGTGAATCGTGTAGATCAAGACGCTTAGCTCCAGTAGATCTGGAAATACGGGTTCGTGTGTACATGCTAGAATGGATCTTCTCGGTTTAATTCCATCTTGTACTTTGTTTCCAGTGAAGCAGGAGCGAGAGTAGATTCAGTTCGGGACTAGAGAGAGACTGGATCCGGTGCTTGAGGACATCTGATTTTGAGTGCCCATGACGGGTCGGAAGACTTTCCTTTCCATTATTTTTTTCTTTTCATTTGGAAAACTCTAATCTAAGAGCATATACAGTAAAGTCATTATTATCGTATACACATCAGCTTTGTTCGAAAAGTGATAAAATAGCATAAAAAAAAAAGAACCGACTCTTATTTAATCTAAGACTATCTCCAGCAGCTTCCCTTACCCTCCAAATCCCTTCGCGAACAGATCCCAAATGCTCCAGCGGTTTCCCTTCACGATTCCCTTCGGAAGGGATTCAAACAGTAAATCCCTTTAGAAAGTGATTCTCTCTCCAATCCCTTCACAAATCCTTTGAGGGGATGCTGCTGGAGATGGTAGGAAATAAAGAGAATGAATATGGGGAAGGGAATAGAGAAGGAAATGGAATGAAGGGAAATTGCTGGAGATAGTCTAAGAGCTTAGAGCAGCTCCAGCAGAGCCCCTAAACCAGCCCCTAAACCTTAAAATAGGGGGTGTAGTAAAAAAACAGATCCAGCAGGGCCCCAACTCAAGCCCCTAAAATTAGGAGGCCTCTAAATTTGCCTCCTCAGCCCCAATTTCCAGGGACACGAGTACAACCCCTATTATTAAAGATAGGAAAATACATGAGAGGCTTCGAAAATTTTATCATGTTTTGAAAATTTTAAATTTGAAATATCATGTTTTTAAATTGTAAATGTTAATATGCTTATGTTTTATGTATTACAAATATTTTTGATTGAATTTTAGTGGTGTCAAATGAATATTATACATAGCAGATATGTCAAGATATGAGAAAAAGTAAAATGGGGGCTGAGATTTAGGGACTGTTGCTGGACTTGTGCTCTGAAAACAGGCCCCCCAAAAATAGAAGAGTCCCTAAATCCAAAATAGGGACCCTGTTTTAGGGGCCCTTGCTGGAGACAGCGCTTCTGTCGAGATTCCCGTATTGTCGGTATCATATGAAACTCCCGTACAACAAATTCAGAAACGACAAATCACACCTATTGATGTGATGTCGTTAGGACGGAGGGAGGGGGCGCAACTTTTTTACCATTCAGTCATCTGCTCAATTCAGCTAAATTCATTTCGCGCTTCATTGAGACATCTTTCAGGAGGTGACTTGTAACACCCTAGTTTTCGCTTTCCGGAGAAAATCTAGTTTAAATTATTTAAATTCAAAAATTTGGAGTTTCATTGGTGTTTATAATAACCTGGCATCCTTTCCCATCCAAAATCGGGATTTAATTCCCTCCCGGGCGAAAAATCGGATTTTCCAGTCCCGCCGGTACCCGAAAATTTCACCCGAGTCCAAAAATGCTCCAAAAATCCCCAAACCACTTCTAAAGTGATCCAAATATTCCGAAATGATTTTAGGAATCATTCCCCGGATTTTTGGATATCCGTTCCTATTTTATCTCGCGCGGCTTTTGTTTAATGCCTGCGATCCGCGCCAGAATATTCAAATCCACAAATTTCATCCAAATTCAGCGGAACCAATTTTATTGGGTCCCAAATATTCCAAAATGGTTCTAGGAATTTTTCCGGAATTTTTAGACCATTTTTCCTTATTTTTCTCTAGGGCGTCACTTTCGCGTATAAGCCGGCCAACCGGAGCCCGCCACGTGGCCTTGCTACAGTGCTCGTCTTCAAGCTCTGGACATGCACGAGTGGGAGAGCCAGAGACATGGAGTTCTTCTCTCCATCCTCACCTCTACCCATTCAAACCTCCATAACTTCCTCATTAATCACCCAAATTGCGAACGGCCAGATCCGTTGAATCCGTAACGGCGCGACCCTTCCATTCCCGGTGGTTGTTAAGCCCAAATCTCGCCGGAATACGCGCAGTTCACAAAAAACCGAAATGCATTCATCTTGCCATTACTTTGCCGTTTCAACTCCAAAGCGCACGGTTCCACTTCTCAAACCTTAGTGGTGGAATCCTCCTTCCCGCACTTACCCATACATTGCCTAACCACTCCATTTGTTAGGAGATCGAGAAACCGCGAGGAAGTCACGTTTTCAATGTTCTTCGTGTTCATCCTCGTAGTTTTCATTCCGGTGAGCCAAATCCTAATTCGATTGTTTCCGCGGGTTCGTATGGGAGTCTAGTCTCTAACCCATCAATCGATTTCAGGTTTCAGCAACCGTGGACGACGAATTTTGAGTTTTTGCCACTTCGGCCGAAACCCCGTTCTTCGTCGATTTCATCTTTTCCGGTGAGTTTTGATCCAATTCCTTTCACTCTTAGGTTCTTCTAGATGTGTTTTAGCTACTCCATTAATTAGTTTGGTGGGTTATACTCCATTGTTTGGGGAAAATTCGGATTTTTGGGGCAATTGCGGGCTCTCTGTTCGTGCCTATGGCCATGCGCTTCGCCGGCGACCGCCATTGCCGTCGCCGCCGTTCACGGCGGCGATGACCCCGCCGCCACCCGGTCCGCCACGCCGCGTCATTGCCGCCGCCGTCATCCCTCACGCGCGCTCCGCCGCCCGCCGGTCCGCAGGCGCATGCAGCGCCATCGCCTCGGCCACCCCGGCCTCGGCGACCTCGCCGCCGCCTCCGACCACGCTGTCTCGTCGCGCTCGCCTTGGCTCCCGCCCGAGCCGCCGCAACCATGTCGCCGCCGTCGCCGCCGCTGCCGCTGGCCGTCGCCTCGCGCCTCACTATGCTCCGGTGAGCCACGCGCATTCCATGCAGCCGCGACTCCCCATCGCCTCGCCGGTCCCGCCATGCGCCGCCCAGCGCCGTCCTCCCCATCGCCGCCGCGCGCCCATGCCTCTCTGGCGGCCCGGCGCCGCCCGTTCGGCTGCCACCGCCGGACCCACTTGCCACTATGACGGCCGTCCCTCACGGCGCCTCAAGCCCATCCTCCTCCTCTGTTCTTTTGGCCATGGAGTCCATTGGGGAAGAAGACCCCATTAGTATGACAGGGAGGGCCCATGCGCCATAGGGTCAAAGAAAATCAGAAAATAAGAAATGGAATATTCCAGAGAATATTCCCTCGTTTTTCATTTTCCAGGATTTTCAAACTTCGGACGCTCATAACTTTCTCATTCGAACTTCGTTTGACTCCATTCAAGTTCCTAAATTCATATAAAATCAAGATCTACCTGACAGTACTATTTTTGTAATTTTTTGATTTTATTTATTTTCTTTTATTTATTTGTTGCCTCGTTTTGCGCGTAGTCGACGCTTCCGCCGAGTCCGCCGACCCTGCCGCCGGACTTCCAAGAGTGCAACCTTCTCGCTGTGACCGAGGCAAGTCTCCTTGATGCACGTTGATCCCATGTTTTATCAATGTTTTACCATGTTTTACAAATTGCATTGCTAATTACATAAAATGATGATGTTAAACGTTAAGTTGTTAGTTATACCTGTTGTGTATACCTCCTTGAGATTTGCTATCCATGACCCTTTGTCGACCTAGAACAGGGATCCACCATAATAAATATTCTTTAATAAAATACATTTTGATGGGGAAAATGACTATTTAGCAGGTAGTTTGAATAGAGTAAATCGGGGGCAATGTAACTTGGAGACGGATGAATATTAGTGATAATGGGAGGATTGTTATTATGAAATTGATTTATGGTGGTGATCATTTAACTGTTGAGAAGTGGGATTGTGATAGTAGTTCACAACATAATGAGTATGGATTGGGGTGAAATGCAAATTGGAGCTAGATGAATATTAGAGTTTATGTGGGACTTATAATCATAAAGTTGACCTACGAATGGTAGTCCATATATTTCGGTGGATGGGGAGAATGTTGGAAGAGGTATGATGTCGGTGAAAGTAAATAAATGTTATTGAGAGTCATATTTATAGATCAATTAGAATAAGTGGTGAATTATATTTCAGTGGATTTTAACAAGAATACTATGCGATAATCATTCAGGGAGATTGTGAATAGTCCAAAATGTTTGGTGGTTTAGTGAATGATATTATCGCGTATTTTTGGTGGATTAAAATAGATAATTTAGAGGTGATCATGTGAAGGACTAAATATATGATGCTATGAAGTATTATAGGTGGATTGTATCCTAGATGATTAGAGCTGATATTATGAAGTATTCTGGTGGTTTAACAGATGACTTTGTGAAATATTCTTAGTGGATGATAAGATTGATCGCCCTATGAGTGACGAATAAATCAATAATACTAGTCATAATTCAAGGGAAATAGACACACTTGATTGGGGTTTAATATGATTTTGAGAGTTAGGATATTTCCATGATATGCTCAATACTTGATGGATACGATATTGAATCGGATTATTCATATGATTATACCACTAGGGCAATTTAATGATTATTGGAGATTACGTAATTAATTATAAGGATTGTCATCAACCCCTGAGCTTTGTATTTTATAAAATAAACTATTGGTGGAATAGAATAGTACGGTAGAAATGCTTAGACTCGCAAACGGTCAATATGCACCAATGGGTGGGACTTTCAATTATCTCTTGACAACTGGTGTTGGAAATTATTAGGCAAAAAGGTATTGCCGTTGGTTTGCAAAATAAAAATAAAATGAAAAATGATTTCGACTTGGCGGCATGAAATGTCGGGTGGAAGCGAACCAAGCCTTGGTTCTTTTGTGCAAGTACCGCCCCAAGTCATATAAGGACCGACGCTTATGATTGCCATTTTAAGCATAACCGTACTACCACATGTCTATAATGGTACGACTGGCTCACTAATTTGTAGAAGCCTAGTTTAGACTCACCACTCGGTTGTTGTGTGAGAGCCTAAGGAGGCATTGTTGTTGTGGTTGTTGTTTTGCTCACACGCGCAAGAGGGGCTTCAGATCGGGTGGAGAGAACCCTAACAATGTGAAACCTCGTGAGGTGGGTCTAGCTAGGTAGATACATCGTAACGGCCTTGTCACGATCTCTCTGTAGGCACACCAAAGGAAGTGTGCTAATAGCTTGGCATTAGGAGATGATCGTGTCTTGTGGGTAAAGTTGTACACCTCTGCAGAGTTAAAACTATTCGAATAGCCGTGCCTACGGTCAAAGGCAAAGCGAAGAATGCTTTCATACTGGTAGACTTTGGTTTTTGGTTTCAAACTACAAATTGGTTTGTTTTGGGATCCGGGAGCGGTTAGAACTCTCGGGTGTGCTTCTGGCGGCTAAAGCCAGGTAGGTGGAAGGAACCTGATTTGTGTGAACCCTGGCGGACAGAGCCATGTGATTGGATGGAACCCTGATTTTGTTGAGATGTGGCGGATAGAGCCTGTATATTAGTGAGTGGTGGTTAGAACCTTCACTACAATATTACATAATTCAATTATTAAAAAGAATTGCTCAATGATGCTTTGTGAAAATTATTATCAAGTATGATTTACTGAAACTTGGCTTTATGCAAAAGAACCATATCAAGCCATCTTTGGATAGCCTACATTGTGCATATTTTTTTCCAGACTTGCTGAGTACTTTATGTACTCACGTGCTACATTCTAATCCTCTCTCAGAAGTGAAAGAAGCTGTTCAAGATTTCCAACGACTAGGGTGCGTTCTCCACTCGATTGCTTGCGGGCAATTGGATGGGTCGCATTGGCGTTTTCGTCTTCATTGCGATTGTTCTAGTTGTTCAGCCTGTTCAGGCCGTAATGGTAAACCTTGACCATAAGGTCTTTGCTTTCATTTGGTATTATTCTTATTTAGTTATTTGTATTCGTGATATGGTTGTTGATTCATCACTTTTGACTGTGTGTACTAGCTACTGATCTGGGACTAGTACAGAAATACACAGAGGACTCCGGATAGCCGATCCGGGGGCCTACATGACTGAAGTTATTGCTCGAATCTTCGACTTGAGACCCGGTCGCTTCTGTGCATTTTAGTACTCCATAAGACAGACGAGTGTGGGAGTGAGGCTGAGGCCCGCTTGGCTGAAAAGAGGCCTACTGTCTTGTCCTTTTCAATGGGATTAGTTCTAAGAAAAAACTAGGAAAATACGCGCGGCACGGGGACGAAAACGAATTTGTGTTTTTTTTCGTAAAAAAAATGGACCATGGAAACATTTTTTCCAGGGAAAACGAGAAAAAACGGGATCCGAAAACATTTTTTCTGAGTAGAACGAAAAGGTTTTTTTCAGAGAAAAAACGGACTACGAAAACGCGGCGCACGACGCGTGCGTGAACGAAAACTGAACACGACGCGCGCGTGAACGAAAAATGACTGTGCGTTTTTTTCGGGTGAAAAAAATAGGCTTAGACGTATCTTTAAAATTTTTGGAGGCTCGAGAAACCGTAGAGACCGAGACGTGTACGTGAACGAAAAACGAATTTGTGTTTTTTTAGGGAAAAATGTGCCACGAATTTTTTTTTCTGTGCTATGTTTTTTTTCTGTGCTATGGAGAAAAAACGGATCATGAAAAAAAAATTTCCGGCAAAAACAGAGAAAGGACGAATGAAAAACGGGCTTGAGTTTTTTTAAGAAAAAATGGACCACGAAAACACAAAAGCGATGCACACCAGGACCACGGAAACATTTTCCCCGGGATCCGAAGAAAAAACAGACTATGAAAACATTTTCCCCAGGATCCGAAGAAAAAACGGACTACGAAAACATTTTTTCGGCAAAAACGAACGAAAAACACTTTCCCATGCTCTGGAGAAAAAAAGGATAATGAAAACATTTTTTCCAACAAAAACAGAGAAACGACGAACGAAAAAACAAATTTTCATTTCTTTTAGGAAAAACAGTCAACGAAAACATTTTTTATTTTTCCCATGCTCCGAAGAAAAAACGGACCACGGAAATATTTTTTCCGGGTGAAATGGAGAAATGACCTAAACATAAAGTGCGGGGACCTATTTGTTATAATTTTGGACCTATTCGCTATTTTGAAAAATTAGAAAAGAGCTCGTTCACGATTCGTATTTAACGGGAGTCTCTTTTTGTAAAACGCCGAATGAGGGACCTAAATGCGAACCGGGAAAAAAAATTCCTCTCATAGAAAATTTCAAAGGACCTATTCATAAATTTGCAGGGTCCTAATTGTAATTCGGAAGACCAGGAGGATTTTTTCACAGAGTTGCCAAGGGACACGTGGGGGTACTCTCTGCGTGCGCTTTCTCCGAACTTTAATATAGGTATGATATGAGCATGTATGAGAGAAATGCGCTTTCTCCGAACTTTAATATAGGTATGATATGAGCATGTATGAGAGAAATGTTAGAGTTGCTTGTATGCATTATTTTTTAAAAATTATATAAATATTAAAGTATAAATAAACACTGCTCTACAGTTTGATCCAGCAAATCTTGCCAATAGGCAACAAATGACTAAGATTGAACTGTGAGTAAAAAGGTTAGCCAGCAATGGAACAACCAAATACGCCCAAAAATTTTAAGTGTCAGCCTGCGCCAGGCAAAGTAGGCAAAGCTAAGAAAATTTGTAAGTATTAATGGAAGAATAGAGAATATATATTACAATTACTTGGGACACCATGGTGTCCGGGCGTCATGATCTAAAACGGTATTTTTTTTAATATTTATTTACGTTCAATTTTTTTTTAAATTTTTAGGATGTTAAATTTAACTAGTTTACTAGCTAGTTTAAACAAGTTTGAATTGAAATGCGAGCTAGAGTTTCTTTTTGTATGATAGTTTGATTGTAGGTATGTGCAGATTATATGTATAAATCAGGAAAGCATGTGATCTAAATTCATTCAAATCTTTAAATTCGAGTATATTTTTCAAAGGTATATGTTTCATTTGAATTGTTGTATGTAGGTATATACCCTAAAACTAAAATTTTAAAAAAAATATACCCGAATTTGACTTGAATGCGTGCATTTAAAATCATAGTACATGAGCACCATGGTGCCCCATTACGACATCATATATATATATAATTGTTAGAGGTGCGTATTCGATCGGGCTTTTTCGAGCCAACACATGGCATGGTGGGCACAAATTGGCCCAAAGCATGGTCCATCATGCTTTCAAATGGGCCGTGCTGGCACGACACAGTTGGTTAAGCCGTGCTGGGCCTACCAACCTGGCTTTAATGGTCCGTGCTCGGGGCTGGCATGGCATGCTACAGTGGTGAGTGTGCCGTCACGGGGCACACTTGGCACATGTACGGCATGGCCCATGCGGCAGGCGCCATGGCCGCAACACAGTGGCATGCTCACTCGCGGCCACGGCAGGGGATCAAGGAGACTGGAGATAGGCGTACGTGTACCTGGTGATCAACGCCCTTGGTGCTCGAGCTCACTCGCCAGGTCGCCATCGAGCTCACTGTTAGTGTTATGCCCTTAAGGCAATCATATGGATGATTGAAACATGACTATGTTTATGAATAATAATATGATTATTGGTCTAATGAATATATATCATTGTTTTGATCAACAAGTGTGTGACTTGTTTATGAAGCTCTTTACTTATTGATATAATTCGATAAATTTCTCTGATCGGATATCATCATATAGGACAACGATGAATAGATCAGCACATGTACTGATCGATGATCATGTTTCATAGATCATGGGATATGGAGATATCATCAATACATTGTGAACACATGTTGAAGAACATGGGTTAGGTAGACCCAAAATGAGACACTGCGAGAATGTTACATTCTTATGTGTCATCAGTGTATCTCATACATAGTAGATGTATGATCCTTAGACCTGAGATTGTCATATTTCCTACATGTGTAATAGTTTACCTTGGGGTTACCAAACACTATTTCCTAACCGGATAGTTATAAAGGTAGCTTTCATGTTCACTGTGAAACATGCAGAGGGAAGTGAGCGATCAAGATGGGATTTGCCACTCCGGTGTAACGGAGATATATGTCTAGGCCACTCGTGTGATATTATTAAGGAAGTGCATGGCCATGCCGTGATTGAGGAGTCAATCACAACTTATTAATATATCACGGATACGAGAGATGGATTGAATTGTCAAAGGATGACATTCTTCTCGCCTTGAGTTCGATCTTCATATAGTTTGGCAAAGGGATTATTACATCAGTACTTTAGTCATATGCGTTTGGGAGTTGGCATGCTCTGCAAGGAGCCGCTACCAACTATTGGATTAGAAAAGGGTCTTCCAAATCCATGTCCAAATGCGCATGAACCTACAGGGTCACACACTTAACGGGCTGGGACGCATTAATTCGGATTGGATCCGTAATTAATGGACCTCATGGGCTTAGCACGTAGATGGGCCCTAACTGCCTAGGGTTTCACCTCGTGGCTATATAAGGATGGGAGGAGGCTGGACGCAGCACACACTTTCCTGTGCGTTTTAGAGGTGTTTCACCAGAAACCCTAGCCACCTCCTCTCGCTGCCCCTGCCGAGCGATCCGGTGCTTGCACACCGACGCACGGCGTTCCATCCCTGGACATGTGGACTCATCGTGGTGACGCTGCTGCGATCAAGGCGTCGCGAGGACGATCCGCGGCCAGACGAGGCGAGGACGATCCACGGCGAGGCGAGGACGATCCACGACTGCAGCGGGAACGATCCACTACATCGACGCGCGAAGGATTCCGCAACTGCGCGTCTAGTGGTAATTGATCTATGATCCTATTCTTGCGAGTAGCTTTCTGGTTGCGCGGTAGAAAATTTTTTTTAATTTGTGCTAGAGTAGCATACCGCGTTCCTCAACACTCACCACCGCTGCGATGCCCGCAGAGGGGTGGCTATGGAAGAGAGGGAGACCGTGGAAGAGGGGGAGGCGAGTCATTGTGGGAGGCGGAGGCTTGAGGGGGAGGCGGCCGAAGGTGGAGGGGACGAGGTGACGTGGGGGTGAGAATGGCTGGTGAAGGGAGCGAGGTGGGGCAGCGGGGGGAGGAGGTGGCCATGGCCAAGACGGAGGGGCGAGGAGGGGGATGGGGAGGCAAGGGGGAGGGGGAGTGGAAAAGAATAGGGAAAATAAAGGGAAGCAAGGAAAGAAGAAGAAAAAGAAAGAAAGTAGAGAAAGAAAAGAAGGAAAGGAAAGGAAAGAAAGAAGAAAAGAGAAGAGAAAAAGAGATAGAGCCAGATTTTCGGCTGCAAACCGATTTTTGTTCGCATACGATCAAGGAGTTTCCCATAGTGAATTTATGTGTTCTCAACGCTCCAGGTTGAGAGAATGAGAGAGATTAAGAGAGACATGCGAAAGCAAGAGCTGAGAGAGAGAGAGAGAGAGAGAGGCAGCAGCAACATGCAAACGACGAGAGAGACAACAAGAGCGATCATAGGCAAATGACTCATGTTCATAACAAGTCAATAATGAGACAGTAACTTTGTACATATTGAAAAATGAATAAATTTTAGTTTATTTTCTTCTAGATTTGTATCCATTGTCTTAGCCCCGTACGTATCCAGCTCCTTTCCTTTCGTCGCAATAGTGCAAATAGACCGTGTTTGGACTCCAAATATGAGTCAGGCTGACATGACACGGTAGGCATGACAAGCTATCACGGCACGATCAAGGCAAGCGGTCTGTCGTGCCGGCATGACGCCCACGTAGTCTTCGCGGTGCACTGTAGCACATTCCAGCAGCAGAACATGCCTAGCGAACGAAAACCATCTATGTACATGCAATGCAAGGACAAATGGGGTACTGATGTCTGGAACACACTGCTGCTCGTAGGAGATGTTATTCTTGGTACTTGAGCTCGTTTCATCTCAAACATTTTCTAGAAACTCCATTTCAATTGGGTCAGTCCAAGGACACCCAAATTGTGCTTCATCACCTGCTTCCCATCCAACGACCAAGATGACCGCCCTGTGGTGTTACTACCAGTAGGCAGTTCGGATTTGCCGAAGACAATAAAAAGGATAACTCGCTTTGGTCGTTTGAGTACTAGTGCGCACCAAACAAAATCAGCATACTACGTGTATTATATCCCGTGGACTTTCAGCTTAGCTCGCATGCCATGTCTATTTCGACCGACGTGCTCGCTCTCGAAAGAGCCACGTCGTCCGAATTTGCTTCGGTTTAATACGGTTCAAATAAATTATCCTCTCACTGGGGCACGACAGTGCACGCGGCACGATGGGAGCATCGCTCGCCACAATGTCACAGATGCATGTTCGAACCTTTTGGCGGATTACAGCGCGCGAACAAGATTTAGAACCAAATGAGGTTCCCCTTCTCTTGGACGTCCTCCCTTTTCTTTTATAAGGAAGAAAAGGAGGGACAACTCACAACTTATGCAATAGCGGGGATTTTTTCGACCGGCTCTGACATGGGTTGGCAGGTCTTTGTACAATCATCTTACAAGCACCTGTGTACACCTGTCCCTTGACCAGGGGCTAGATGGTCTTTACATGGTGTTTTTATATTCCCTTTACATTTCTATCCTTTCGTTCAATTCTCTTTTCGAAGGCTCTAACGGAATTTCACGTGCCTGAACGCTCTAGATCGACCCGACACAACTTGGCGTCCTCCTGTGAGCTTCAGTTGGATGGCAAGCTTGGCTGGACCTCTTGTCAGCCGCGCCCAAGTGTGCGGCGAGGGGGACTTCCTCCGCGGCATCCCCTCGCCGCTTCAACCTGTTTCTTCAGTTGTCATCTCAGCTTCGGTGAACCTGACAAGAGGCTCATTCTTTTCCTTCGTTCGCTCACTTGCCGGGTTTTACCCATATTTTGCATGGTTGTTTTTGCCTACTGGACCTTGAACCAGGGGAAAAAGACATGAAGTCAGTGGGGCTGAGGGCCCTGCTCCGTCTGCCGAAGGAATCAGATGGATTTATTCTGCGACACAGCCAAGCCTTCCATCCAACCGAAGGTACCACTGCGAGTACCATGGAGAAAACAGCATGCATGACACTGTCCATTGCAAAGTGATTGAAGGATATCGGCTCTTTGAGGCAAAGCAAAGGGAAGCCGAAACGCACCCGTTACCACCGGGGCTGCCTCCCGCCGAGCGTCAGCGCCCCCAACCTCAGGGGGGAGTAAATCGCCTTCACCGTGTTATCAGCGTCATTACCGGAGGGTCTTCATCACTGTTAGGGAGCCGCCCAGATCGTCCTCGAGTTGTTGGATGAACAGTCACTCCCATCGGATTTGGATCCTAGCAACGAATCACCGAAGGTGATCTCAGTGCTAACACCCAAGCCCAATCGAGACAACTCCAAGAAACATCCTAACAATTCGACAACCATCCCGGTATTCCCCCGGTATGCGACCCGAACTTGCCCAGGATCGCCCCGCATACCGGTTCCAACACGATATCAACTCAATTTGCATAAAGGGGGCAACGAACTCGAAACTTTCGAACCAACACGCAAGCGGAAAACAACGGCACAAAGACAAACCCGACAACCACCAAACCAAGATCAAAAACAACGCCAAGACTCTAAACTAGGTAAGAACGGGGAAAAAGACCAAGACTCCGAAATCAGAAAATTTCGGCATGACCTTCTAGATTCTACGGACATCCACTGAGCAGACAAGGAAAACAGCAGTTCATATATAAATATCCAAAAGTAATGCAACAACCACAACAGCCATACAACCACAAGTAGAGAAAACAACTCACGGGACGACGATAGAGACTTGAACAACGACGAAACACAAATTAAAAGACTAACTATACAACAAAAGTGAATCAGATCGCAACACATAGCAAAATAAAACTACTCCGGAAGTGTTCTGCTCCTGAACACTTCCGGGCGTGTGCGATGTCGCGCTAAGCCTCTACTCGGTGCCCCGCCCGGTCACCGAGAGGCAGTAAGGGCAGAACTCGCATCCGCCCACCTGATCCTCACCTGAAAAACCACAAAGCAGAAGCATGAGTATGGAAGGTACTCGCAAGACTTACCCGTGGGTCCATATATGACCGACTCCAAGGTTTATGCATTTGGATGTAGCAAGGAACCAGGCTGAAGGTAGAAGTGCAGAAAGCTTAACATTTGTTATATTAATTACCTAACTACTCAATTCACAAGTTAAGCAGTTGTAACAGCGCCTACTTCTAAAATGAAATTGCAATCATTAATTCACAACGATTAAACTCATCACCAATTTATTTGGGCTCAAGCTCGACGGCGAATCTCGGTTCAAGTTCTTACTTCGTGACTGTGCGATGAAAGAGCTTGCTCATATCCGAGAGCGCGGCAATTCGAATCGCTTAATTAATCCTGCAGGGAAGCATTGATCGCACGACACTTACCACAAAGGCCTAGTGTCAACCCCCTCCCAATCATACCCAATCGCTGAAGCGTCCTCCTGTGGCCCGAAAACCTAGCACCCCCTTGAGCAGCCCCAAGCCCGGCTTGGTGCTCGAGAGTCGGCCTAAGCCTCGCCCTCAACCACGTCCAACCACAGGAAGTTACGGTCCATCGATTCCGTATGAGAGAAAGAGTGGCTTACCGTACCATAATCGGGCATGCGACCAACCGGGGTGTGCTCAATCAAAGGGCAACCATCGAATCGGTCCTTAATCGACTCAGACGGGAACTACCACATCGGGTCTCCTTACCCAATGTCCCAACCTTCCCGCCCGGTCTCCAATTCATCTTTTCTTTTCCAACCACCCATCCATGCCCACTCTTTTCATCATGGGTAAGGTAACGACCTCAAGCGACGGAACCTTCCGTTACTTGGCCCAAATCCCGACCTCTAAGCATTTCTAAGCAGTGACTCATTTAATACCCATACTAGATCCAACGGAAGTATTTACAAATCCAAGGGATGCACAAATAGGATCTAACCCTAACCCAATTCAATTCCTAATGCAGACCTATTTCACCAATTAAGCAGTTTATTCACAAAAATACAATTAATACGGGTTCAAGATGCATAGGTGCTTGCCTTGTTTTTCTGCCTGTGGGTCGGCAACAGTCGGCTCTCCGGTAACACCCTCGGTCACCGCGGCGTCAGTCTCCGCGGGATCGTTCCCTACACGAGTACAATGCATAATGAGATGCATGCCATGCGAATGAAATGAACACAAAAGGAAAACCCCGACGAGACAACGCGACCGAACAACTCGCCCCAATACGGACAGATCAGGTGAACCCGGACGATCGGGTATTTATCCGGACAACCGGCCAACCCGGACATTCCGGACCTTTGTCCGGACACTTCGCCTAGGGCGGACACTCGGATCGTCGTCCTACACTCGGACTGGCGAGTTTTACCCAATAACTCGACGGATCGAGGTGCCACCAAGTCCTATGGCATCACGGGGACCCGATCCACGACTTTCCTACACATGGCCGAGCTAGAGAAGCTCCAAGCTAAGCCTAACCCACGACGAACGGGCTCATTCTTAACATCTCTAACCAACCCCAAAACCCTAACACTTCCAAAGTGTACCCCCAACCCCAAATCTACAACCCTAGCCCCAAAACCAACTCCTAAGGAATACCCTAGAACTCGAGGACCCACTAGCGGATTCCAAGAAAAGGTCTCACCTTCAATGGGGATGAAGGAGAGGGAAGGGAAGCCGGGTTGAGCTAAGAGGACGCCGGCTTGGGGAGGAGCTTGAGGCCACCGGAATGGGGAAGCCACCGGGGAGGAGCCACGGAGGTTCACCGGCCGGTGGGGCTCGCCGGAGTGGAGCTCGGGGTGGAGGAGACGCACGGGAGAGGTGGGAAAGAGACCAAGTGAGGTGGGGTGAGTGGAGGGCCACGAAATGGGACTTTTATATTAAACCCCCGCAAATACCGGACACTCCGGACTCTAACCCGGAGACTCCGGGTTGGGGTCTTCGGTAGCATTAACCCGGACACTCCGGGCATTTAGTCCGGACACTCCGGGTTGTATCCGGATACTCCGGATGTTTAATCCGGACTCTCCGGACGTCCCAGAACTTTTGGAACTTGGGGCCTTGACAATCACACCTCTCCTCGAAAAAGGTAGAGGAAAGCTTACGCAAGGCAAATCAATCATGTCGGGGTCAACCCACCTTCTGCCCCACAGTAGGAATTCGAGCCAATCACATCCACGCAGGATGATGTGGCGGGGGTGCATTTCTCACACCAAGACTCGCTAGTCGTGATCCCTATCATCGCTAATTGCGAGGTGCGCCGCGTGCAAGTGGACGGGGGGAGCGCGGCGGACATACTATCCGCGGAGGCGTTTAGGCATATGATGATCCCCCAAGATAAGTTGTGGAAGAAAAGTTTGTGAAAAGTTTCAACTCATAAAACTTTTGATTCAAATTTTTTTTTCGAAAAGTTTCGATTTAAAACTCAAGTAAAAAAAAATTCAACCAAAAAATTCCAAATCAAAAAGTTTCAACTTAAAAAATTAAAAAATTTCGAATTTGAAAGTTTCCTTGAAAAAATTCAAATAAAAAAAGTTTTGACCCTAAAACATTTAAATTCAAAAACTTTCAGATTTGATTAAACATTACAAAAAATTTCGCGTGCGGTCGCATGCATCTTGGCGGTGTCAGGGTTCACTAAATCGCTGGGTGCGATTTTCGCATGAACAGTGATTTTCGATAATCGCAAAAATCGAGTCGAAAATCGGCCGAAAATCGTTAAAAATCGGATGAATTCAAAAACCAAATTTTTTTCAAAAAAAATTCAAAAATCGTCGATTTTCGTGGAAAATCGACGATTTCGTGTGGAAAATCGACGATTTCGTGTGGAAAATCGACGATTTCGTGTGGAAAATCGACGACCTTGTTGAACTTTTTTGTGCGATCGATTTTTGTAGCGATTTTCGACGATTTTTGGCGAAAATCGACCGATTTCCACCGATTTTCGACCGGTTTTTGACACGTAAATTTTTTCGAATTTTTGAATTTTTTTCAATTATTTTTTGAATTGGATCGGTTTGCCGACCGGTTTTTGATATCGGGCCGCGGCGATATGGCCGAAAATCGCGAAAATCGAGCGATTTTCGTCGATTTTTTGAACCCTGGGCGGTGTTCGATGCGTAAAATCATGGTTACAGTGCGCGTTTTGGTGTTTGGGCGGGAGGATGGATGCGTGCATGTATGGGATCCTAGGCAGATTTTGGCTGATATTTACGCCTACTCGTTCTTCGTTTCATACGATAGAATTGTAACCGTATCTATATACACACGTCACATTGGAGGGCGGAACGCACGAACGCCTCGGTGAGAGCCATGGCAAACTAACATTTCTGGTAGGCTCTCTCGAATCTAAGACGTAAAATAGAAATGAGTTGATATTATATTGAGTAGTATGCACCAGCCAGTTCTTTTCAATTTTAAGGTCAGGATTCACATCAAAAGCAAAAACAAATAGACCTAGTTGATAAGAAAAGATGGACAATTAACTTATATTTCAACACCAACGTTGATGAATTTAGACTTCTAAATTTGCACGACGTTGGCGAACATTCAGGGCCTGTTTGGCAACAAGGTTTTACAAAACCATGGTTTTGTAAAACTATGGTTTAGGAATTGTCATGACATAAAAACCATGGTTTTACCAAACCCCATTGAAACCATGATTTTTCTTGGATCTTTCAACTGTTTGGCTACAAAGTTTTTGGTTGACAAAGTCTTAGAACAAGAGTTGTTCTGGCACTAGCACTCAGAAAAATTTGCCCAAGACCAAAGTTTTCAAAACAGAGAAAAAACCATGTGGTTTTTGTGGAAACCATGGTTTTTAAAACAGAGTTTTTTGAATGGCTACCAAACACCTCTTGGTTTCTAAAACAGAGTTTTTCTCTAAAACCATGGTTTTGTCTCGAAACTATGAAAAAACCTTGTTGCCAAACAGGCCCTCAAATGTTTCTCCAGCTTCCATTTCAACTGTAAGACCGAAAGGCCATGAATTAGTAGCAATGCAATATTCCTACTTCACAGTTTAACAACTTCAACTAAACCTTCAGTTATAGTCCTATATGACATGATGGCGTAATCTTAAACCAAGTAATTAGATAGCTGTGTTCCTAATGCGCTGGCATAGAAGTAGTTTCACCTGTATGCACAATAAGGGTATGGAAACATTCTTGATGGAATCTGAGCTACCTGAGTTGGAGTAATAATCATCCGCTGATTTGAAACCAAATGAAACCGCACACAGATGAAGTGTCCTTTAAGTGTGGGGTGTCAATAGCAAAAAATTAAATTTTTTGTCTGGTATCAGTTCAGCTTGAGGTCAATGCAAACCTTGGGTTAGCCCTTCATCAAAATCTATTAACAGTTCTTGCATTGGCTGCCTTTGGTATATTATATTCACCTTCCAGTCCTTCAAAAAGGAGTGCATACATGGGCGGATACAGGCCCCGGGCTGGGGCCTAGTACCGAAAATCCATTAATTTTTTTTAAAATGCTATTAAAAATGATTATAAACAGAGATTTAATTTAAGATCAGTTAGCCCAGTCCGGGGCTTAGGCCTGGGCTGCATACCTAAAATTTGATGAAATCCCTAAAAATCAGCTGAGAGAATTCGTATTAGGAGTGTGAATATCATTTAGATTTGGGGAAAGGTGAACAAAAAGTCAACTTAAATCAGAGCCCTAGCAAGTGCTCTATCATAGACGTTGTTGAACGCTTTGTGGAAATCTTCATCTGCAATCACCAAATTAAATAGATTGCACAAGGACACTGCTCCAGAAAGAGGGCATTTATCAGTTTCCCAGAAAGAAACAAAGAAATATAGAGCTAAGTTAACTGAGAGAGGAACAGAGCTTTGGATCATTTATATAGGGATAGAAGCTGGGAGCCAGTGCAAATGTTAACCACTTTGATTTACAAATCACTTGTTGTACTAAAAGAAAAGATGCTTATGTAGGTTAACTAATCATCATTGGCCAAAAAAGGGCATACCTGAAGCATATAACTTCAAATTGAACTAGATCCTAATGAATATGACAGAAGACAAAAATTATTCCGTCCTTGTGTAGAATTGTAGACTCCCTTGATCATTGAGTACAGGACTCACCTCGCCAAGGTAGCGCACAAGAATATTTGCTCCAAGAAACCAGCCAACAGCATAGACATTAGATTGAGGGTGTTGGCCTAAAACATGATCGACCACTTGGCGGAGATCTCCTGTAAATGAAGCGGAGTAGAACTGTGCACTGGCAGAAGATAAGAGTCAATATGTTTAGAAAGTAAGATATTCTTGTCGAGTTCTGCTTTAATTATTATATTTGTCTCAGTTTTTTTAACACTGATTTGTCTCCTCAGTCATACCATAAATTCTGTTGTTCCCTAGGTTTCATCCACCAAATTCATCCACTGATTGCCAAGGCCTCTGTGATCACAATGAATGGTGTCAATGCACAACATGCCAATATGTCTTTACTACAGGTTAGGTCAGCTGAAAGATGCTGATAAGTTTAAGGGCATTTTTTTCAGGGTAATAAGGGGAAGAGAAAATTTCTACAACATAATGCAAACCTAAATTATTTTTCCCGGGTCAATGTCTGAGTACCAAGCACTACAGCATGGAAGTATGAGCGTCATGCACTAGCCATTGCTTCTCCCTGAAATTCTGTTCGCGCTAAAAACGTGAAGCAGGTTCCTAGCTTCGAACATACGAGACAAACGCCGGGTTTGCAGAGCAAATTTTGGTGCAAACAAATTCATACGGTGTTATGGACCTTATGGGACTGAAGTTGGTGGTCCATGCCATACTTCTAAGCTCAAACAATCTTCAGATAAAGAATGCCCAGTATGTACTGAACTGCAAGCTACATTTACCACACCAGATGCAAACGCGAATAACATAGGATCTCTTTACATATGAAATTGGTGTACTACGGCACTACCAAAAGAGAATAAGTATGGATCTACAGAGCTGTTGAAACACTCGTATTGACTGGGAGAGTAAAGTTAATCGAAATTTTCCGTTACCTCCCACACATCAAAAATACAGAAAGAAAAATAAATCCAAAATATAATTTGCCTTCTATTAGCATCTGTTAAAATGATTTTTCAGGAGCTATAACTAAGTTTGCCACATCGGTAGACAAAACATTTCAAGTACCTTGGACTGTCTGCACATCCATGGCTATTGAGTATTGAATACCACAACACGCCACCCTTTGCTTCTAGCTCTCATAAGCTGATAAGCATATGCCTTACATATGTATCATCACATCCCCTGTAAGACACTTAGACTGGGTTGCCAATATTATGTTTTCCACCATCAAGCATTAACCGTAAGCTAGTTAAAAACTATGCATGCATGAAACTACAAGTAATTAGTAAACACTACGCACGCAAGAGGTAAAGAAAACTAAATATCGACATCAAATAGTACACATCTCTGCTGGAAACAAGGGTTGAATTTAACACTACAGATCTAAAGCATCAAAAGTGTTTCTGTGATATGTTACAAATTGTATTGCAAATCGCCTCTGCTCTGGCAGCGGCATTTAGTAGTTAAATGCTTAGTTTTTTGATATATTTTGCTGAACATTCTGTCGAGTTTTTCCGGCTGCCGCCGGTAGCCGAAAACCAGCCAGCGGCCGAGAAAATTTTCAAACGAAGAAGTTTCAAACCGAGAAGTTTCTCCCTGATCATGATATGTCGTGTGGGGCTTGACATATGGCCGGCGCAACAAGCGTGGCACAGCAGCTGCGCCATCTGTGGGGGCAGTCGCACCAGCTAGCATTAGTTAAGTTGTTAAGTTTGTTAGATGAAGTTGTTAGCTAGATCTTCATTATAACAAGATCAGCAGTTTGAGATGGCATCATACCTCTCCCTTCGCACCATACCTCCCCTGTGCATTCTTCATCCTTCAACCTCCTGTTCAGCCACTGCAAGCACGGCTCCCGCAAGGAAGCCGGCGATCCAGCCCTCCTAAGCACACAATTATTGGTTACGATCCTCGGATCATGACAACTTGGTATTACCATATCAGAGCGTTGTACGGCCCCCTACAATGGGCAGCAGCAAAAGGTTCGATGCCATTGCCGACCAGTTAGCGGCCATCATGTAAAAGCTTGAGCACATGGACACCAAGATCGACGACCTCGACAATCAGTAGGAAGCAGACCATCTGGCCATTGGCCGGCTGGAAAATTGCAAGAACAGTGCGCCAAGTGGCAGCAGGGTCCTCGGCGATGGCATCCTTCATTGACCATCATATCAGTCAGAACATGAATATTCATCTCCAGACGGACGTGCTTCTCGCTATCATAAACTGGCAGTTTATGATGGGAAGACAGACACACTGCCTTGGCTCAACCGCTGAGTAATTTTTTCGCGAACAGCAAACCCTCGAGGAGGAGAAAGTGCGGTTAGCAGCATTCCACATGACCTAAGCAGCACAACAATGGTACACACGATTGGAGTGGAAATATGGCACTCCGCCATGGAGACGTAGGGGTGCAATTGTATTGAATAATTTTCGACCGACCGACTGACCGGATATCTTCGGATCGGAATCGGATGTTTTTTTGGATATTTTTCGGATTCGGATTCAGTTTCGGATATTTTATTTTGGATTCAGATCTCTATCCATCGGATCGCTATATTCTGAGAATATTTTTGTATATATCCAAACTAATTAATTCAGATATCTGAAATCTTAGTAAACAAACCCTAGCTCGAAACTCGAGTCTATCTTGGTCTCCCATCCAGGCTTCCAAGCTCCCGCTGTCCTCTACTCCTTCAGACATCCACACCTCTCCCAGTCTCCCGTGCCCTCACATACCGCTACGCCCTCATCCCTCCCGTGCCCCGCCCTCCGTCTCTCCCGCCGCTGGCCCTACTCGCTTCACCGCCCCTCTCGCTGTCCTCCACTCCTCCGACCGCCCCTACCTCTGCCCCTCCCGTCGCCGCCCTCTGCCCCTACATCCACCCCTCCCGGCGGTGTTCCACCGCTTCACGAAAAATCTGAGTACAATTTTTTTCCCCTTCTTTGATTGCCTTGAATGATAATGCTTTATTTTTCTCAAAAAAACAAACTTAATTGCTCTCGTGGTGGTATCTTCAATCTCTGCAGCTGATGAATAGATGGATGCGAGGCCATCTCCATTCACTTCGTCTCCGCTGTGATGGGGCTCAACTGGCACATGTCAGCAATATCTTCTTGGGAACTGGGGTTAAGCTTGATGTGAGATTTGGGTTGGTCATGGCATAGAAGTGTGATCTTCGAGAGGGCTGGGAATCATTTGAAAAACTACACTTTGGGGAATCTTGAAGAAATTTGTTTTGTAGGTGGAAGGAATGGAGAAAGTGTTGTGTATTTAGCATGAGAAGTGACCAAAATTAGGTCTGTAGTAGAGATTGGTATGTTCATTATAGCAGAAAGTAATGCTCTTGAATATGGGTATTTATCTTGGCAAGTGCTTAAAATGGAATCATGTGGTTTGATCACTGCTATAGGTTCTTGTTACTGTGGATTTGTTTCACTGAATTTTGTGTGAAAAATGTTTTTCTTGAGTTAGCCTCTCCATGCTGTCTAATTCGGTTTCTATCATGTTTTGGTAGACTATTGGTCATAGGTAGATCTTGATAGCTTGTTTAATTGTTGTGTACTCCTTGTATTCTGTGAGGTTGTAAAGTTTTTCCTTTTCAACCTTGGAGTAAATATTAAGTTTTATAGTGTTTCTTGTACAGACTGTATTTGAATGACATCTGGATTACCTACTCAACTGATGCTAGCAAGACATTTGGCTACTTATATATATAGTGAACTCATTCTACTAGTATACCTTAAACACGATTGTCTTTTCTTCTCAAACATTCCTAGTGGTCTTAAACAGACTTCGGGGTCACATAATTGTTGTGAAGTGAACCATACATGATCTTCATTTATGATAATCAAGATGACTTTATTTTTCTCAAACCAGTGGATGCTCATTATCTAGCCATAATATTCAAACATCTGCTAACTGCATGTGTCGAAAAGATCTTTGGAGTTTGGACAGCTCAGAGATAATTTAAAAAAGAAATATTACCTCTTCTTAGTGTCTGCATTCAGGTATACCTTCGTTTGGTTATCGAGTCTAATAACTTTATTTGTGTATGCTGCTCTTTTGCTATTGAATTATTTACATTACTCCTAAGTCGTAATGATTGTGTCTTTTTGTGTTCAACCCAGTTGCTACTTTGTGAATTGTGATGGAGTATGGCAGTGTTAGGACAAATGTGTGCACACTACTGGAGTGTCACCTGCTACCACACTTGGTACAAATCTGTCTGCACAGAGTGATCAAGCATTAGTAGTTCGAGCAGCTTATACATCTAAAGCAGAAGGACCTTAAGCTGAACCTGAATGTGATATCATTGGAGAAAATGAGTCTCCTAACAAGAGGCAAAAGAAGTCCATCTCCAAGGTATGGGAGCATTACACTAAGGATACTATGACAAAAATAGATTCAAAAGAAGTTGTATGATCATTTCAAATCTCTTTCACGCCACTTTTCTGCAACCATGGATATGTGGACATCAAATCAAAATAAAGGTTATATGTGTGTCACCCAGGGTTCAAATTCCCGCCGAAATCCCGCGAAATTTCGCTGAAATTTCGGATTTCGGACCCCCCCGAGTTCCATAATCCCGGCGAAATTTAAAAAAACCTAAAAAATTTAAAAGAGCTACAGTACCCTATTTTTTCGGCGAAATTTCGGCTAAATGGACCGAAATCTCGATTTTTTGACCGAAATTTGACCAAAAAATGTCCGGATTGGATTCTTCAAGTCGTTTTTCATGTCTGACCAAAATTTCAAAAAAAAATTAACGAATTTTGCACACTTTTTAGATCATTTTAATTTGGCCGAAATCTCGGTTAAATGGACCGAAATCTCGGCTAAATGGACCAAAATCTCGGTTTTTTAACTGAAATCTCGGTAATTTCGGTTAAAAAAACCGGATTCAAATTTTGCTTTTTGAATTTCGTTCAGATTTCGTCCGAAATAACGAGATCTCGGCGAAAAATTGGATTTCGGACGTTGACGAGATTTGCCCTAAAATGAAATTTTTAACCCTGGTGTCACCGTGCATTGGATAGATGACAATTGGCGGATTCGGAAAAGAATTGCTAAATTCATGCATGTTAAAGGCAGCCACACTGGAACTAATCTAGCCATAGAGTTTGTGAAAAGTGTGATGCATTGAAACCTTGAAAAGAAGTTATTTGTTCTTACTATAGACAATGCATCAGCTAATGATAAGTGTGTTGTAGAAGTTGTTATGAAACTAAACAAGAAAGCTCCCTTACTATGTGATGGTGCTTTTTTTTATGTGAGATGCTTATGTCACATTTTAAACCTTATTGCTCAAGATGGCTTGAAAGCAGTTGCATCTTCAATGCAGAATAATAGAGCTTCTGTTATAATTGTAAAGAATCCACCATTGCAATGGGAAAATTTTCAGAAGTGTGCATCGAAGTGTGACTTGGATATCAATGAGGGTCTTCTGTTGGATGTTTCAGCCAGGTGAAACTCCACTTTTTCATGTTAATGCAAGCTGTTTACTATAGGAAAGCTTTTGAAAGACTACTTGAGTTGAATAAGAATAAGTACAAGAAGTGTACTCCATCAGATGAGGAATGAGATAATGTAATAGCATTATGTAGGTGTTTGAGGAGACTTTATGAGACTACCTTACTTTTCTCTGGTACTACATATCCCACAACAAATCTGTTTTGGTGGAAATTTTGTGAGATTAAGTTAGCTATTGCAGAGTGGTGTCACAGTTCTGATATAACTATTCATGCCTTAGCAATAGCAATGCAAGCTAAATATGAAAAGTATTAGGAGAAGTCCAACATAGCATTTGCTGTGGTGTGTTTTCTTGATCCAAGGTACAAGAAAAGGTTAGTAGAGTATTTTATGAAAAAGATATATGGTGAGGAGAGAGCCGTTCTTGAACCTCATACATTCATGATTGTTGTGAACCAATTGTTCCAAGCATACATGTCTAGCACACCTCAAGTTGCAAAACCTACAATTGCGGGATCTAGTGTGGCTTCCCACCCACTTGGTGATGACTTGGGTGTTCTTGAAATTGAAGAGTTCTTGTATGAAACTGCTGTGAGTGTGACACGACACAATGAGAGATTTGAATTGAATATAGACATGAAAGAACCAAATTTTCGATGGATTGAAAATGAAGATGGGCCATTTGATATATTGTCTTGCTGGAAGACTAAACAAGGGGTTTTTCCCACTCTTTCACAACTAACTCGTGATGTGTTAGCCATTCAAGTGTCAACCATTGCTTCGGAGTTGGCATTCAATGCGGGTGGCCGTGTTGTTGATCCTTTTCGTAGTCGATTAGATCCTGAGGTGCTCGAAGCCTTAATTTGTACCAAGGATTGGACAACATCATCTAGAAAAGGTAAAAATATGTCATCCATTTCATATGTCATACAATTTTCATTTTTTTTTTCTTTACTAATAGCAATTGTCACTACAAAATTTCAAGTTCTAAAGAAAAGATTGCAACGCTGATTGACGAGTTGGACATGGAGTATAAGGCCAAAGCATGTGATTCACCTATAGGCATGAATTCAGAGGATGGTTCATTCTCCTATGGAATTGCTATTATGCTTAGTGTGCTAACTGCTACAATAGTTTTGTTACACCAAGTTATTAGTACTCTTACTGAAGCTTTGTTGTTCACACACATGTATAACTTTTACCAGCTTTCTTCTATCTCTTGGCCTAGTTAAATTACTTGATGAATGTTAGTGCTTGTGTGTTCGATCTTGCAATGTCAAATTTCTGTAGCCAAATTTCGTAAAATTCTTAGGACAGAGTAGGTGGTTAATTTAGTGGAATTAATTAGGAGCCCCATACAAACGAATGCACATGGAGTTGTGAAGTAATTGAGGGGGTAGTGACCAAACATTTTAGTCTCTGTTTTAAGATGGAAAAGTAAGGGAGCATGATAGGTAATCATGAACTAACTTCTATTTAAAATATCTAATCTTTGTTGTATATATATTTGCTTCTAGTTACATAAATCATGAATGTGCGCGTGTAATACTGCGGGTCTTTCTCCAAATCTTGAAATTTCCTAATCCGGGTGTTCGACGGACACGCCTGCTTTTTGAAGAGTTATTTTCAGGTGTGTGGGAGGGAAGGGAAACATCTGGTGTGGGAGAGAAAAGTTTATTCAACCACCTACTCTCCTTCCTCCACCTAACCCCCTTTTTTCCCCTTTTGCCCTCCCTCCAAACCAGCCTATCTCTCTCTCCTTGCGTTTTGGGCAGCAAAGTGGGGAGCCATTCTTGGTTTCTCCTCCTCCTAGCTTGCAGCAAGGAGCAGCTGCTGCCATGGCGTCCAGCTCCTCCCTCTCTTCAACCCAGCAGCAAGCTCCAGCTCCTCCCTACAGGCGCCATCCCCCCCAAAACCGAACTGCTCTCCATCCTCTCTTCCTCCATGGGGGTAAGCAAAGGGGAACCTTGAGCTTGTTCTTGCTATGTTCTTGGGGTTTTCCTGGGTGTTGGAGTGCTTTAGGGTTGCTAGATGTGAAAGTTTTGGAGGGAACTAGCAGATTTGGAGGGAAACCTAGAATCCATTTTCGAGCAGATTTACAGTCTGTGTTGCAGCTCGATTTTGGGGTTCTTAGGTTGGTCAAATGCTCGGTCGTCTGTAGAGTTTGTTGTAGATATTCCTCTTAGCTTTAATTGAAGCACAAGAACTCGAAAATCCATAAAGCCAATTAAAAGTTATGCTATTTTTAGTGTTTGCTGTCGCGATTTGGTTGTTCTGTGAGCTGAGATGTTCAACTGAATGGTACACCCAGTTGCAGGCCGATTCAGCCTTTCCACTTGCCTAGAGAAATGTAGAAAATTTCCTGTAGTTTCAGAAAATGTACTTGTTTTCTTTATTTGGAGTTAGGAATCAAAAGTTATGTCCATTTGAATGTGATGTACAGAATGCTGTATTTTTCTGAAGGTTCAGACTTTGGTCTGAAGTTTAGAGTTCAGTATGAAGGCTTTAATTTCAGTTATTGAACAAATGGTTTTGGGGAAATTGTAGTTCATCCTCTTGTGCTCATTTAGAGTCCAAGAACTTGAATTTTGGTTGAACCATTAGAAAGTTATGCAAGTTTTACCTCTTAGCTGTCCAAATTGCGACTATTAGTAGATTCAATTTTGAGTTGTGATTTAGAGTAAGTTGGAGGCCGATTTGGAATTTCCATTTGCCTAGAGATAGGTAGAAATTTTTATGTAGATCATGAAAATGTCTTTGTTTGCTCAATTTGAAGTTGTATAGCAATTTGTATACTATGGCAAAGTAGGCTACCCAAACCAGTTTTGCATGAAAATTCAGATTTGGGGCAAATTTGATTTAGGGAGTAATTATGCGGTTTGTTGACTCTAGAACTTGTGAATTGAGTATGTAATTATGTTTCCAGATGGAGTAGCTTCGGGAGTGACTCCTTCTCGCCACTCCATTCCTCTCGGTAGAAGGCAAGTGCATCATGTCGTTTAAATGCTAAATGATTGTGGCATGCTTTGTTTTGTAATGTTTACTATGTTGATAATAAGGACTTAATTATGATGATGCAAATGCTAAGTTCCTGGGTATATGAGTATGTCATATGTGTGTGATTCGATTAGTTGAATATGATTGTCAAGTATTGAATATGAGTGGTGTTGGTGACCATGTGTTTAAATTTGGCTATGAGAAATGCTAGAAATGAATGTAGTTTGCAATTTAATTGTGTTAATTGCATTTGTGCATTCATAATGGAAGAGGCGACCCATTCTGATGCGGGCCTCTGTGTTCACACGTAGTGAACACGAAAGTCCTACCTCGTAGTCCTATTCATCGAGGTGAATGGGAGCGAGACAGTAAGAGTAGGCACCTTCCACGGGATGGAAGGGACGTGAGGGTGCACGCCGACGGGTGTGCACTCGGCAGTACCGGTACGTGCATCGAAAAGAGCATTCATATCGCATTGCATCATAACGATGACTTTGAGTTGCTTCGCTAATGTTTAATCATGCTAATGGAAATGTGAGGTGTTGGGATCGAGTCGTGGACTCCTCCCAAGAGTTGAATGAGGTATGTGTGTGAAGTAAGAAACGAGGTAAAAGAGGTAAAAGGTATTGATATCATTGATTTCTTGTATTTGTTGATTTGGATAAGAATTATGCTCATATTGTTGATTTAATTGTGTAACATGGCTTCATGATGAACTTTGCTGAGTCTTCGACTCACGCTTGTTGTTTTAATGTTTTAGGTACTTGAAGGTCAACTCACGGGGCTGGGACTTAGTTCACCTTCACTCACTTCAGGACACAGCTTTAAATTCATGGCTTGGAAGAATGTCACTTGGTGATAATTAGAGTTGGATCTTTGGAATAGTATGCTTATGGTTAAACTATTCTTGTATGGTTATGTATGTGCTTGTGTACTTAGTTTTCTCATGTTGCATAGTAATTGCCTTTGATACGTGTCATTGAAATTGATTATGTTACATGTCATGATGGTTGATTGATTCCATGACATGTTGATATTATTACTATTATTGATGTTTGTGATCTCTTTGCCTGCTGAGTGGATGTCCATTTAGCAGGAGAGGTCATGCCAAAATTTTTATGGAAATATTTAGATAGGTTTTGGTAGCACTTCGGGCACGTGAGGTGCCGGGGTGTTACAGTGCGCCTAGCATTGTCCAATATCAATCAGGCCTGAAGGTTTTAGGTTCCACTATTTTTTTGGTAAATAAAGAACAGCTCAACCGTATGCTTTCCTATTGCGCGCTATTATCTTAATCATCTGACTTTATATATTTTCCCCTAAGACTTCGAATGGAGAATAGCAACTTTATATGTAGGTAATGCTAACTGTTATGATTTTATCTTGGCTATGCATGGAGCAACACCCACATACAACATCAATAGCAAAAGAAATTATGCACTCAAACCATGCACCAATAGTGACCTTCGGGAGGCCTAGGTTTGGAGAATAGCAGATTATGGCCAAATGGAGTATACATATGGAACTGAAATAGTTTGCCTCATAACTGAAATAGTTTGCTTCATAGTAGAATAAAATAGCAAAACAACATTTTTTATTAATGTTAAACATGTCATGCACTCTTGTTCTTACCTTCTATTTTGTAGGATGAGACTATAGTTGAGGTTGATAATGACTGAGTGCTTGTTGAGGACAAGTAGCCATGGTCAAGCACTCATTATCTCCTTGAGATGTTGCCAGCTTGCCTTAGTCACTTCGGTCGTCAAACTCTAATATAAGATTGTGTCCTTGTTGAGTCTTCTATCTGTATGATGTAATCCAAATATTATCGATTTGTCTTATTGTATCTTTCATAAAGCCATGGTCATATTATTGTGATATTATTTATGTATCATTTTATGTTCCGTAACTTTTTGTATGTGTACCGTTGAAGTTGAATGTACTTATGTAACTTTGTTGGACTACTCGATAAAAAGACTTATTAGACTGCGATAATCTTGTTACATGTTGAATTCATATGGTTGGTTAATAATTGTTATATGTTTGCTATATGCGGTATCTATTATCGTGTGATATCCGACAAAAAATATCCGATACCATATCGATTCCGCTCCGTATTCGCTTGAATCCATAATCGATATTATCCGCGTTGTGTTCGTATCCGGCATTATCAATATCCGAATTGATAAAAAATGGCTTATGATATGGAAAGAGCGATATCCAACCGAATCCTAGCCAATTGCACCCCTATGGAGATGCTTCTCAGAAATGGTCAATCTGCGTTTCGGGCCACCCATGCGACACAACCCACTTGGCGAGCTCGTCTTACTCCGAGTCTCTGATGCACAGGCTCCATTGCAGATTACCAAGAGCAATTCCTCGCACTACTTAGCCACGTGGGCATGCTTTCGGAGGAACAACAAATCCAACTGTTTACCGTGGGGTTGCAGAGCACCCTACACATCGATGTCGAGCTTCAAACACCGACCACTTTGGACGTCACCATGAGTCTGGCATGGGCCTATGAGCTTCGTGCGCAAATGCAAGAAGCCAACAAGGGGACGCCACCACGTCAACTGCAATGGTGTCCAACAACTACTCTATTCGACTCGATGGCCACGCCGGCCGTCCCGGCGGCCATCCAGGCCACTTCAACAGGCATGGCGCATGCTAATAGGGCAGCGCCACGATGTATTCCACGTAGAGTGTTGACGCCCGACGACGAGATGTGAACAAGATGAGAGGCAAGACTTTGCTACAACTGTGAAGAAAAATTTACACCAAACCATCAGCGTAAACGCTTGCTTGAGTTATGGTCACCTGGAGAAGAGGAGGATGACGACAATGACGATCCGGAAATATCCCTCTACACACTCGCTGGCGTACGCCTGCGCAAGAGTGAGACCATGCGGCTCAAAGTCTCGGTTGGGGGCAAAGAATTCATTGCACTCCTTGACACAAGGCCTACTCATAATTTCATATTAGAAGAAGCAGTTGCCCATGTGGGAATTGCCCTTCACCCACGTACGGGATTGAAGGTGATGGTGGCCAATGGTGATCGCCTCATCTGCAGCAAGGTTTGCGGTGGTCTGAAGATTGATATCAATCAAGAGGTATTTCAATTTGACTACTTCGCCATTCCAGTGGAAAGTTTTGACATTGTACTCGGCGTCAAGTGGCTGCGCACGCTTGGACCCATATCGTGGGACTTTGCATGCCTCAAGATGTCCTTTTCACACTAAGGGTGACAAGCAATTTGGCAAGGCATGACCGCACCAAGCCAAAGCTGCCGCGTACTGGTCTTCATAGGGTTGGATATCATGGCTGATCTCCTATATAAATTCAAGGGAGCATTCGCCGAGCCTTGAGGCCTTCCACCCTCGCGGCACTGACACCACCACATCCACCTTCTGCCGGGCTCAACTCCAGTAACAGTGCACCCTTACCATTATGCCCAAAACCAGAAGGATGAGCTCAAGTGTCAATGCAACTACAGGCTGGCCCAAGGCGTTATTCGCAGGAGCTCCTCCGCATTCTCAGCACCAGTATTGCTTGTCAAGAAGAAATACAACCCATGGCACTTCTACGTCTATTATCATGCCCTGAATATGAGTTGGAGTGCCAACTCATCATTCAATCCTTCAATGAAGCGCTCCTGCTTCGCCTCATCGGTGGCCACGTCTTCTGGAACATATCTGGCCAGGTGATTAAACCTGTACATATATTTCATCACAGTGCATCCTCCTGGACGCAAGGAATGGAACTCCTTCTTGAGTGCAATGACGCCGGTTGGAATGTGAGCTCGGCGAAAGGCTTGCATAAAATCATCCCAAGTAATAGCTTGAGCATCCCGGTGGGTAACTCGAAAGTTGTCCCACCACTCTGCAGCGGGTCCACTCAGCTGATGAGAACCGAACAAAAGTCTCTCTCGGACACTGCACTGGATGATGTCCAGCTTCTTCTCAATAGTCCTGAGCCAGTCATCTACATCGAGGGGCTCTGCACTACTGGAGAAAACTGGAGGCTAGGTTCTCATAAATTCTGGCAACTTTTTCTGCGGGTGATGCTGAGGAGCGGCGGCTTGAGCATTCTGATTGTTGTTGATACTTTGAGCTAGCAATTGGATAAGCTGATTCTAATTTTCCATCATCTGTTGCCAGATGGGTCCATCCGTGGGAGGAGGTGGCAATCCTAGTGGAGGGGGATTGTCGAAGCTGCGACAAGTGTTCACCATCTGACGGTTGACGACAAGATTAGGAAAGACAAGAAAAGAGATCTACCCAAAACCCCACACACAAGCAATAAACTCCAATAAACACTGAATTATTCTTTTATTAATATAATTTATTTATTGTGGCTGCCACAAAAGAATAAAAGACAGCTCACAAATTCTTAAAGAATGGATGGTTTACTCTAAAAGCTTCTAAGGTTTGGTTCTAATTCCTTAGCGTCTACGGGGAACAAAGTGAGGTTTCGCTCCTCGAGGTCGAATGCCGAAGAGTTGGCAGAACTGCTGCACTTCTTTACGGGCAGCTGCTTCCTTCGCGTCATAGCTTGTGGGGCTATGTCCTCTGAAAGTGTAGTGAAGTGTCCCCAATCGTGCTGGCATGGTGATGAGTAAGTTGGTGTAGTGGCCAATGGTCTCTCCTTCGTATTGTTATTCTCCCAAGTAGTAGGCTAGTTGCCGTCTGATCCCTAGGTAACGTAGTTGGTACTGAAGAACAAGCGTCCATCCGTGGCTTGCGGTGAAGTTGACACTAGCCATCTAAAATTTTGAAAGGAAAGAAATATTAGTGAATTTCTTTTAGGTAATGAATTAAGGTGAGAATAAGATAGCATAGGCTGAGAGTAGAAATTTCGAAATTAAGTTTATTAAATACATCCTTAAAGTCTTTAGGAAAGGTGAGGTGTAACTGTAATAGTAAAAATAAGCCAAGACTCAAATATAAATGAACGAATAAATCAAATCTTTATTAATCCTCATGCAAAAGATGGCGGCTGTTCACAAGAGATAACGACAGCTCACACATAGAAAGAATCATCGTCTAAAAATCTAAAGAGTAAACTAATCCTACTGGGGTCCACGGAACTGGCTTAGCTAAGTCTTCTTATCACTGGTCTTTCGCTTCCTTGGGGTGTGGACCGGCTCTGAGTATTCTGAAGTCTCTCCCTGGACGGAAGAGCCCTCACTGCCGGCCTTGTATATGTCCAGCTCCTCCTGCACCTCGCGGAGCCTCTGCTGGGTCGTCAACAGCTCGTCAAGTGTGTACTGATAGCTCATATCCATAGCCTCTGTAAGTGCCGTCTGTCGACGCAAAACTGTGGAGCTACTCGTCGTGGCGCGACGAAAGGCACTATAAGAGTTGCACTGATACTTGATGGGATAGTAGCGAAACTCAGAGGGTCTGAGTTGCACCTCATAAAGTCTTCCCATCATCCGTACCGCCTTGCGGGCTGTGTCTTGGATGCCCGTGGTGAAGGTGTCTCGTAACATCGGGGCCTCATAAATGTGGGAGACAGACCTGCCCTGGTCGTGAGCGTAGATATGAACCTCGACCCTCCACTACTCATGTGCAAATGCCCGTGTCTGGAAGCCGTGATAGACAGGCCTCTGTGTGAATCCGAGAAACCGTATCATCTCCAACAAGATCCTAGTCCAGCTCTCCATGTACAATCTGTATGGAACCGCAGTCGAGATCTTGGTCATCTACAATTTTGAGAGAGACACGACTTAGAAATAAATTTTATAAATAGAAGGGGATGAGTGAAGAGAAAGTAAGGAGTAAAAGTTTTCGAAATTATTTATCTTTTCAAAGTATAGTCCCTAAGTTTAAACCATGGCTATGACCTACAGTCGATATGGCGCTGATACCATTTCTGCCGAACCCCGGAAAAACAACTCCGAAATCCTCTGTGTATTCTATACTAGTCCAGGAAATGCTAGTACACATAGTAGAAATAAAATCATAGCATCTCCATCATTCTTTATTAATAATAAATATTCAGAGTTACAAATGAAATGGCACGCATGCCAACAAATAAATAAACGACTAAATAAAAGCAGCGAAACTGAAGAACAGTAAATAGAGCCCAATTTATTTGCCATAGGCAATCGACTGGAGGCACGGCCTAGTCCAACTGGTGCTCACCATCGTGATACTCCTCCTCTGAAATAGTAGATTAAGCAAGGGTGAGTACTAGCGTACTCAGCAAATCACACCGTAAATGCAATATAAATGTACGTGCAACAAAGGAAGGTTTTATGGTTCATTTAAGCATAAAGCAACAGTTTACTAAATATTCTAAATAATTTTAAATGGCACAATTTATAAGGAACTCAAATCTATACAATTTTCTTTTAACTCAGGAATCACTCCTGAAACTTTATAAGTTTTTACCCTTGATGGACTCCCTCCACCCCAACATCATTTCTGTAAACCCAATTTTAAACTACCAAAATCTAATATGAGGATGGCTTGCTATGCATGCTCATAACCGCGAGTGCGGCTAACCGATTAGTTTGACACTTTGCAGAGGTTGTACAACTTTACCCACAAGATATGATATTCTCCTTGTGTCAGCACACTTCCTTTGGTGAGTGACAGAAAATCTAGACAAGGCCCCTCTAAAAACTCATCCATGTAGTTATGCGCGCTAAGGTTTCACCACTGAAAGAATCCCTCTATTCAGAAGCCCCCTCTTGCGCCAAAGTGGCAGCATCACATTTTCACCACACCACTACCTCCATATGGCATGACTGTCCATGGTATGTGTTAATATGGCTAGCAAGATCTGTCCTATTCCAGACTCATGGTAGTACGGTTAGGCTTTACATTCAGCGAAACTCAGACCAATCCTTAATTGACTAGGTGAGACTTTCCACAAATCCAGAACCATAACCTCACAAGTTTTCAACCATTTCTCGCCGTGTCTAAGTCATTTTCACTTTAACCATACTATTTCCACATTAATGCTAACATCAAAATTTCCATTTTTACCGAACATTATTTTGGCATAAATCCCCCAAAACTTTCTAAGCTCAGTTCTAAGCATGTCTAAGCAATGTCTAATTATTATCATAACATAGTTCATATTTTTCTTAAGGTTACAAAGGTATCAGAACTCAAATGTGAAAGGTGGCATATCAATATTGGTTATAACTATCATTTAAAACTAGGTCAGAAATTAACGTTTATAACAAATAAGCATGTAATAATTTAAAATTCAATATACAAGTTTACAAACTGGGAGCAACATGATCAATGTGGTGACTTGCCTGGTCCGACGAGTTGCTGCTCGAAATCGTCGCCCGGGTACTCCTCGGACTCTCCGTAATCTACGAGTGAAAAGCAACTAAATTCAAATAAAATCCAAATAAATTCAAATTAAATACTAAACTAGCACTAAACTGAAATTTGAGATTTTAGATGAATTTAGGAATAAAAACGGAGCCAAACGGAGTTCGAACGGGCGAAAACGAGCTCCCGAAAGTTTAAAAACAAATAAAAATGATTTTTCTGTATTTTTGTAAAGAAAATATGAATTATTGCGCCTATTGACGTTAGCAGCCTTTTTTCGGATTTATTTTTAAAAGAAAATCGAATTTATTGTGTCATACTGACGTCAGCACAGATTTTTTTATTTTTGAATTAATTTTTTTTAAATGCGCTGATAGGTGGGTTAGCCCGGGCCATGGACCGGGTCCACGCACAGCTGTGCACCAGCGCCACTGGCGTGCCTAAGCGAGCATGGCGAGGCCGGGGCGGCGGCAGCGCTAGGCGCGGCCGGGCGAGGAAGCGGGGTGGCGGCGTGGGACAAATGGCCGGAGGAGGCGGGGCGGGCGGCTCGGGCGGCGACGCCGGAGCGAAGGAAGGAGGCGGCGGCGCGGCGTGCTTAGGAGAGAGGGGCGGTGGGGAAGAGAGAGGAGAGGTGCGGGAGAGGGGGGCTGGGAGCAATTTATAGGGGAGGGCGGGCGGCGCGTGGATCGCACGGAGACAACGGCGGCGGTTGCAAGCTGTGGCGGTGCGCGGGAAGGGCGGGGACGACCGTTGACGGCGCTGGCGCAGGGTGGAGGGGAATTCAGTCGTTACAAATATCAGAGTCCCACGGATATAATGATCATCCTTATCTAATGCTCCTTATATGTTGAATTGAGATTGTTAGAATATCAAAGCTATAACTACGTTATCTTCAATCTGGTTGTAATAACCAGCGAAGGAAATGCCACACTTCAGTTGCGATAGGATAAGCCCTACATTGATTTGGACACTTTCATCCTTCTAGCTTTATCACTTCCTAAGGTTCACGTCATATCACCTACCCGTGTTCTTCTTCAGAAATCTTCTATTGTGCACATGTTGTCTTTTGTAAATTTGGTCTGAAATGTTTCCCCTTCAGCTTTTTTAGCCTTCGCTTAAGATAAGCCTTAGGACCTGTTTGGATCCATACAACTAATAGTTAGCTGCTAAAAATTAGCTGGAGTAGATCCAAATATAGCCAGCTAATAGATCAGCTAACTATTAGCTGTGCACCCAGCTAATGGTTATCTCATTAGGTAGCCAAACCCATCTAATAGCAGCTAATAGGTGATATTTAACCAAAATACCCTTCGCGTCTACCACCAATAGCAGTTAATAGCAGAGATATTCTGAACAATTGATCAATCTAAACATCTATTAGCCACATATTAGCTGGTGAATCCAAATACCCTCCAGATAATAATTAGCAAGCTAATATTAGTTAGGAACGATTAACCAGCTAACTATTAGCTGCTAATGGATCCAAACAAGCCTTTAGTTGAACTCAATACTAGTTGTCATCAAACAATAGGCCTGACACAACCAGTACAAAAGTCTCCAGTAACTTACGGTTACATGTTTACAACAGCTTACAAGTTGGATAATCTAATCAATATACAGGTAGGATCAAGGATACAAATCTCGTTTTGAACTAAATCTCGAAAATGCCCGAAATCCGAAATCTTGGCGAGATTTCGGAAATTCAAATAAAATCCGGTCGAAATATAAAATTCAAATTTTAAACCCTTTTTTTCTACTGGGAAATCTGAAATTTCGGCCGAAATCACCAAGAGCTTCAGTACATTTTGAACCGACCAAAAAATGGTCAAAACACGTCAAAAAAATCTGAATTTTTTTGTGGATGGTCTTCAACCTAAATCCAATCATATCCGTCCAAAAAAATAAAAATCCGGCAAAAAATTTGAAATTTCGGCCGAAATCGGCGAGATTTCAATTTACGCTGTAGCATTTTGAATTTTTCAAAAAAATTTACCCAGTCGAGATTTTGAATCTGGGGGGGGGGGTCCAAAATCCGAAATCTCGTCGAGATTTCGCCGGTTTTCGGCGAGATTTGTATCCCTAGGTAGGATTTATCACAATGATATATACATTCCCGGCCCTAGGGCAGGGCCAGCGAGGCGGCCGCCTTGGGCCCCAAGTTTTCGGGGCCCCTCTGTTAACTATATTTGTTTGTTTTGCAGTTTGGTCAATTAATCAGTTTCGTTTTGCTCCTAAAGTCTTAAAGTCAGTTGAATATTATCTTTTCAATTGATACATGGTAGTATAATTTTTTTTTGATGTTTACGTTATAGGGGTCTCCGTTTATAATTTCGTCCTGGCCCCCAAAACTCTGGACCGGCCCTGGATATACAACATCAACACAGCAGCCAACGTGGTTTAGGCTAGGCCAACAAGTCTAAACTAAATCCATCGTTTTTGTTTGTTGTGGAAGGCATGCTCCCGAATTCGATGGTCGTTCATCGCTTCTGTGGTCATGGGCAACTCGCTGCGCTGCACCATCCGAGCCGCCGGATATCTGGAGTGCCCCACCTTCTGACAAACACATCCTACTCTGACTGACAGCGAGTAACTCACCCTCTCCACGGCTCCGGGATAAGCCCCGCCAACCCTCGGTGAAGTGATAAACACACACGGACCAACTGACAGCGGGCCATGCGGTGCGGTTGTTCACATGGACCCACGTATCACTGATGGGATTGGGCAACCAATCGGTGAGTGTGGGTTATTGCACTAGGTCGCCTTAACAGCCCGGCGTGACGGCGAGAGGCGTAGCTGACGGCCACCCCTTCCCTCTCTCCCGTCCCGTCTCGTCTCGTCTCGGCCTCTGCCTTCCCCTGTTCCTCATCTCTCCTCTGCTCACCTCACCCCGACCGCTTCCCACCTAGTCCTCCACACGCGCAGCGGGAGAGCGCCTCGAGCTCTCTGGTGCTCTCTTATCCTCCCGGTCGCGGGTCTAGGGTTCGGGGCTCCCCTCCCCTCCTATGGCCTCCGCCGCCGCCGAAACCCTCGCGTCGCTTCCCATCGCGTCCCCCTCCCGGTCACTCATCCGCCCCCTCCCCAGGCGAGCCGCGGCCGGAGGCCGCGCGGCGTCCATCCGTATCTCCGCCGTGCCGCCGCGGGGCCTGGGGTTCGCTGTCATCCACCGCCGCTTGCGCTGCCCGCCGGCGGCGCGCGCCAACGTCGAGCGCGACGGCGACTGTGCGGACACCTCCGGGCCCGGCGAGGCCTCCTCCGCCGGAGATGGAGACCGCGACGCGGCGGCGGAGCCAGGGGGTGATAGCACCAGCACGAGCACCACGAGCGCGGCTGCGACCCCGCCGCCGCCGCCGTCTTCGTCGAAGAGGGGGGAGAATAAGTGGCGGCGGCGGCTACTTAAGGGTCGGGGCGTTGGGTGGTGGCTCTGGGAGCCCATAGTGCAGGGGCGGGAGATGGGGTTCCTTCTGCTCCAGCTCGGCTTCGCCGTATTCGCACTCCGCATGCTGCGGCCGGAGATCGCGCTACCTGGCTCGGAGCCCCGGCCGCAGACGACTTACGTTAGCGTCCCGTACAGCAACTTCCTGGCGAGCATAGACAAGGATCAGGTGAAGAAGGTCGAGGTGGATGGGGTGCACATCATGTTCCGGCTCCGTCCGGAGGTTGAGGCGCGTGTGGTGGAGCAGCCACAAACGCAGCGTGGAACAGATGCTGTGGCTGATAACGCTGGAATTTCGAGGAGAATGGTCTTCACGACGACACGACCAGTGGACATAAAGACACCATATGAGAAGATGGTGGACAATAGTGTTGAGTTTGGGTCACCAGACAAGAGGTCTGGCGGCATGCTCAATTCGGCCTTGGTAAGGCACTTCAGCTGAAAAATATTTGTGTTGCACATTTGATCTTTGTAGATTGGAAATTTGTATGGGAGCAGCATTTGTCACATGAAATAGGGAATAGGATAAGTGTGGTTTAGCATGCAGAATGATGGAGATTGTAGAACTGGAGATGGTTGAAATGGATAGATGAATTAGTGATTGTGATTTCTGAGAAGTGAGTCCCAGCTTAGTCTGGTTTGTTTCAGTGATTAGATGTATGAAAAACTTGTCATATTGCAAGTTGAAACATTAGATATGACATACCGGCCATGAAGGAGAAGAAAATGTTGAATGCTAGGGATATTTTTGCAAGACTATAGAGTCCAAGTGATTTTTATCTGTATAGAACATATGCATATTGATTACACAATTCAGTTCTGTTAGTATATAACTCTGAAATCACATATTTTCTGATCCTATGGTTGTTATAAATGCTTTAGGAATATAATATGATTTTGTGCTTTGGTTATTTCTAAAGTTCTAGACTGATGATTTGTAAGAACATAGAGTTGTTTCCTTGTGCATCTAATACATTCTACTTGCATCTTCTATCTATTATATTATTTAAACAAGAGAAAATGAAGCCACTATGTTCGCTCTCAAGGGCTAGAAATTCCCATGTTAATCGGTGGAAAAAGAGAAAGATCTACACCGTCGATTTTTGGTGGGCCTAGATTATAATGGTTGAGATTAATTTATATATATATATATATATATATATATATATATATATATATATATATATATATAGTACAATTACCTGGGACACCAAAGTGCCTGGGCACCATGATCCAAAACGGGTATTTTCCATAAGTATTTGTATGCGAAATTTTTTGAAATTTTTAGGATGTTGAGTTCAACTAGTTTACTAACTAGTTCAAACAAGTTTGAATTGAAATTCAAATTAAAGTTTCCTTTTTTGATGATAGTTTGATTGTAGGTATGTGTTGATCATACATATAAATCAGCAAAGTATGTAATCTAAATTCATTCAAATCTTCAAATTTAAGTATATTTTTTTAAAGGTATGTGTTTCATTTGAATTCTTATTGATGGGTATATACCATAAAACTGAAAGTTATGAAAAATATATCCGAATTTGACTTGAATTAACGCATTTAAAATCATGGTGCCCAGGCACCATGGTGTCCCATTCCGTTATCCTATATATATATATGTATATATAAGAGTTGTTAAAGTTGTGCAGTTGTGCAAGGAATACAACTATATTCCTATCATAAGCATCAGAGTTGTCTAACAAAGGTAAAAGAAGCCACCATATTCACTCTCAAGGGCTAGAAATCACCACGTTAATTGGCGGAAAAAGAAAAAATTTACGCCGTCAATTGTAGTGAGTCTAGATTATAATGTTGTAGATTAATCAAATACAAATATTAGAGCTGTGACAATTGCATATGGAGTACCATTATATTTCCATCATAAGCATAATAGTTGTATAACAAGTGTTTCTCCTTTTCTTATCCATTTCCACTTGTGCTATCCTAATTGTGCACTCCTATGATGCACGGACACGGATACGTTAACACGACACCGACATGGGGTTCGCCATTTTTTCAAAAATGCCAACACAGCGACACGGCTATATATAATAATAATAATAATAATAATAATAATAATAATAATAATAATAATAATAATAATAATAAGAGCAGTGCTTCTATGCTTTTCCTTCTAGTACAAGTTGCACAAATCTTGAAGCAAACGAAGGGGTAAGTAATCCCCATCCACCCTTCATTCATGCTTTAATAGTTGTGCAATTTTTAAAAGAAAGAGCATAAAAGCACTTCTCTAATAATAATAACAACAACAACTATATGCATATGCGTTATTTTCTATCTTTCTACATGCTTGTTAAATTGAAATAATGTACAGTGTAAACTAGGAATATGTACCTTAGTCTTTGCAACTTCACTTTTAAGCTGAGCAAGGATAGGTACCGTCACCTTAAGACATATCTTATAATCGCCATTATTAATTTTCAGCAAGTGCACTTTGACTTTAGAGTAGCTACTAGTGCTGACATATTTGCAATTCTTGCATCTCCATTTCACATTTCCTTTAGGGTCAACATGGTTTCACAATAGAGTCTCAATGTTGGTGTTTTACTCATTTCGGGTGGTTAGGGTTACCCTTTAGGTGGCTGAGGTGGGTCGGGTTGTGTTAGCATATGTGTCGGATACTTGTCGAACATTAAAATTATTTATTTTGGTTCTCTAATTATCCAATACGTGACCGATACGTGTTGAGCGGCGTGTCAATGTTGTATTCGTGTCGGACACCGATACGGCACCAAACCAACGTGTTGGTGCTACATAGGTGAACTCATCTTTACTATTGCTGAGTCAGCACACTTGCATGCCAAGATATGTATTGTGTTCAGTAATCGTGTGTCATACTTTAGCATAGCGAAAGTCCACAGAATTACACATGGATGGCAGTGTTAATAACCCCATGAATGAAAAGGCAAGATGAAACATGTGGTGGATTGGTTATCCTGCAAAGGCGACAAATCGAATTCCAGTCTGATATTGGAACCACAAGTCAACAAATGCATGAGGTTTCCCTTGACCTAATATGGGAACCACAAATTGGAATTTGTCATAATAGAAAGTAGGTAATGAAGCATGTCGGCTATACCGAGACATAGCTTAGTTTTGTTGTGTATATATTTGCTAATTTCTGTTTTAGAAAATTTTAGAATGGTGCATCATGCATCTCACAATTTTTCACAAATGGGGATGTTGTGCCTATAGGGTGTGTGTGTGTGTAATGTTTATATTGTCCATGTTCACGTGTATAACTCTTCAAACTATGCTTTTGGCCCTAACTATGCCCTTATATTTTTCAGGTGGCTCTTATTTATGTTGTATTAATCGCTGTAGTTCTGCAGCGACTGCCAATAAACTTTTCTCAGGTATTGATGCATGCACTTCTCTACTTTGATCAATTGGTGAACGTACTCTGGTGTTAAGTTGGATTTTGTTTATAGACATATTTTCTTGTGTATAATCAGCACTCAGCAGGCCAGCTGAGGAATCAGAAGAATTCAAACTCTGGTGGAGCAAAAGTTTCAGAAAGTACCGATGTAGTTACATTTGCTGATGTAGCTGGTGTAGATGAGGCTAAAGAAGAGTTGGAAGAGATTGTGGTATGGGTTTTATGATGAATGTTACTGGTATATGCAGTGATGTTCTGGTCCATCTATTGAACTGAGGCAAATAAGCTGGTTCTATCTTATCTTTATGTTCAGGAGTTCCTAAGGAACCCAGAAAGATATATTCGTCTGGGTGCTCGTCCTCCTCGAGGTGTCTTGTTGGTTAGTTCTGCAGTCAATTAAGTAGTGGTGAATGTTGCTTGACTACTGCGTTTGTTACTGTAATGTAATTCTTTATGTACAGGTGGGCCTTCCAGGAACCGGAAAGACACTTCTTGCAAAAGCTGTAGCAGGGGAAGCTGAAGTTCCATTCATAAGTTGTTCTGCAAGTGAATTTGTGGAGCTATATGTAGGTATGGGAGCAGCTCGAGTACGTGACCTTTTTGCTAGGGCCAAAAAGGAGTCACCGTCAATTATTTTTATTGATGAGGTAACGTACCATTTGAGGATATAATCTAGTTTTCTGTACCTAAGTGCATGCTAACCCTTTCTATTTGGCTGCTTTTTGTAGATTGATGCTGTAGCAAAAAGCCGTGATGGCCGATACCGCGTTGTCAGTAACGATGAGCGGGAGCAGACACTAAATCAATTGCTCACGGTAGGACAATGATGATACTAGTTTCTTACTCTTGAATCTGGTCTATGCTTTAGTTGCACCCAAGTTGAGGTCCAATTGAAGCATCTTCTTATACCTTTCTTTGGTTAGCTATTGTTAATTTCTCTGAGTTTTCCTAGGAAATGGATGGGTTTGACACCAACTCAGCTGTCATTGTCCTTGGAGCAACAAACCGCGCAGATGTTTTGGATCCCGCCCTTCAGCGCCCTGGGAGATTCGACCGTGTAGTTATGGTTAGTTTCCCTTTTCAACTCAAAAAGTTATTCTGGCATCTCTGTTGTCAGAGGTCACATATTTCCATGTGACAGGTTGAAGCTCCAGATAGGTTTGGAAGAGAATCTATTCTCAAAGTTCATGTGACTAGAAAAGAGCTTCCACTTGGTAAAGATGTAGATCTCAGCGATATTGCTGCTATGACAACTGGCTTTACAGGGTAAAAATTTATCTTTCCAGCTCATTTTTCTGAACTATGTAACGCTTTCAATTTTACTTGTTGGCCTTTTATACCCTATACAGGGCAGACCTTGCAAATTTAGTAAACGAAGCTGCTTTGCTAGCTGGGAGATCAAATAAAGAAATAGTGGAAAAGATCGACTTCATCCATGCGGTTGAACGCTCTATAGCTGTATGTTGTTCTGTTACCTCGAATGTTGTTCGATTTTTTTTTCTTTATTTAAAGCTGACTGTATATCTTAGTCTTTGTAACTACGCAACACACAGAGGGTTACAAGATAAAAGTGTAATTGTCCAACTTATACAAAATAGATATCTAGATGCTGCCATCTGTAAAATCGTCATTTACTGTCTCTTTTGAGTTCTTTTTTGCTGCAAAGGGAACTTAATGATAACATGTATCAAAAATTCAAAATTGTGATTAGAAATTATTTTTTTATATATACTGCCCTCTTTATTGTATGTGTAATCAAGCTGGCAGTGCATTTTATCTGCTAAATGCTTCCATATGATGAATTTATATGTATTCTCATCCATGCTAGTATCATGATAAAAGCTTTAAGGTTTTTGGAGCATGGCTTTACTTGTGATTTTTCTGGTGATAGATTATAGGATATCTTTTATTTGGTAATGGGTTAAATAACATTTCGGTGCACCAGTGTATATAAGGTCTTAGTTGTGAGTACTATGCTGCCATCTACATCTTTTTTCTAGGAGTGGTCTATTGCTTAAGCCCTCAGGGTGTGATGCTTTCGTTGATCACCCTATTTTATTATTGTTGTGAAAGATGTGTGTTCCAGTTGTTAGTCATTATAAATTATCCACGCTGTCATCCTGGAAACTAACTGTGAATTTTGTTTTCTTAGGGCATAGAGAAAAAACATGCAAAACTGAAGGGTAGTGAAAAGGCTGTTGTTGCACGGCATGAAGTTGGTCATGCAGTTGTGGGAACTGCTGTAGCAAACCTGTTGCCAGGGCAGCCACGTGTGGAGGTTTGGACTGAAGCAACTACTGATAGAACAGTCTAAGAAAAGTTTTAAATAAGACTTGCTTTTTATTGCTGTATTTTTTTTCCAGAAATTGAGTATATTGCCGAGGTCAGGAGGTGCATTAGGCTTTACATACACCCCTCCCACAGCAGAAGATAGGTATCTGCTCTTTGTTGATGAACTGCGTGGACGTCTAGTAACCCTTCTGGGTGGGCGGGCTGCAGAGGAAGTAGTTCTAGCAGGACGGGTTTCTACTGGGGCGCTTGATGACATAAGGCGTGCAACTGACATGGCTTACAAAGCTGTAGCAGAGTACGGTCTTAATCAACGCATCGGTCCAATATCGCTAGCTACATTGTCAAGCGGTGGGCTAGATGACTCCGGAGGTTCTCCATGGGGAAGGGATCAGGTAGGTGTCAAAATTTCAATACACCTGCGGATCAAACTATTAAGCTACCATCTGCAAAGTATTGAGTTTAAACTGAAAAACTAATTACAGGGCCATCTAGTTGATCTAGTCCAGCGGGAGGTAAAAGCACTTCTACAATCAGCGCTGGAGGTAGCTCTTTCTGTTGTTCGTGCTAATCCTGCAGTTTTGGAAGGCCTTGGAGCATATTTAGAAGGTAATTTGCCAGATTACCAGGTTCCCTCTGTTATTATGTTCTTGTTTTCATGGGCTTTGCTTCACAAAGGTAAACTTGGAAATTGTTTGACGTGTGGTATGTATAGCTGCTGATTTTCATGGCCCCTTTCAGAGAATGAAAAGGTTGAGGGTGAGGAGCTTCAAGAGTGGCTGAAGTCTGTTGTTGCCCCGAAAGAATTGGCATCTTTTGTTATAGGAAAGCAAGAGCTTGTTCTTCAGCTGGAAGTAGGCTCCTAGCATCAGGAGGATACATTGGACTCTTAGAATTAATTAATTTAACAAACCAAGCTTCAACCGCTCAAACTCTGTAAATCCTAAGGGATGCGATGAAAAATCTACAAGGCCCAAGTGATGCTGTATATATCTACTGTCACTGCTCCGGACCCTTGATTACAAGAATTCCAGAAACATCCATATCGAGTTGTAACCTCCGGAATATTGTAAACTCTTCTTCAGTTTGTTCCTTCGCCCTACAATGTTGTTTATAGATTAGGTGGGTGGTGCACATGTAAAAGAATACTCTTTTTTTCGACGTTCTTTCACTTCCTATCCACCCTATTGAAAGTTTTTTTACATTATCATCCTAGCAAATGTTAACAGAAATAGTTAACTCATATACGAACGATGGTTCTTGCGTTGAGTCTCCTTTTAATATACTTTTCCATCTGCTATTGAGTTTGAGTATGATATGAATTAGTTTTCTACTCTATCTTAAATTTACTTCTACGTAGAGTTTGATATGTACCAATATAAATGCCCCTGTAGCCTAGGACAAGCAATAATTTTATTATAAGCATCTCTTCATATTTGATATAGCTATTGTGCATTTATGGTTTTTCTTAAAATGGTCTTTTCACGTAAAATCTGTCTTTTGTTCTTTTGATACTATATTTTTGTTGTGTGTTTTATAATATAGTATTAGAGTTTAGGGTTTCAGATCCGAACCGCTGTTCTGAGAAGGAGACTCTCGGACGGCCATGGCACAGCTTCATCCAGCGGTGTACAGGCAGCGACATCGGCGCCCACAGCGTTCGCTTCGAGCGGGGGCAGCAGTGAGAAAAAACGTGGGGGCTGCACCAGCCACCAGCAGTTGAAGGCTCGGTGGCGTGCGGCTGCAGGCTGCAGTAGCAGGAGGCGACGTGCGGGCTATAGTAGCGGAGCAGAAGCGCGTATACCAGGCGCGAGTGGAGAAGCGCGAGCAGAAGAACATGCTGCGCAAGGGCAATTGGGCAAAAATCTACAGCGAGCCATGCAACCCCAGCTTAAGGCAAATCCGGAAGGGCGCCAAGTCCAAGACACGCAAAAAAAAAAGAGAGGAGTAGCAACGTCACAGCAGAGCAAAAAAGTGTTTTTCTCCGGAAGGCTAAGTGCTACGGTGGATTTCCTTTAGCCTCTAAATTCCTTCGCAAACATATTCTAAGTGTTCCAGCGGATTCCCTTCAGCCTTCCCTTCAGAAGGGATTCGGAGAGAAAATCCCTTTAGATACAGATTCTCTCTCCAATCCCAGAGAGAAATCCCTTCGAGGGGATACTGTTAGAGATAGTAGAAAATAAAAGGAATGAATATAGAGAAGGGAATAGAGAAATGAATGAAATGGAGGGAAATTGCTGGAGATAGGTAGCAGAAGAAATTTGCTGCAGATCGATTTTACTCGTGATGACTTCATCCAAGCGTGTCTTGCTCGTACGACATCTCAAGTCTCGTCATCCTCGACGTCAAGTTTGCTGTCGTTACGAGGACTGAAGAAGCCAAACCCGGATTTGCAGTCCGTACCCTATAGTTTGCGGGATCAATGCGATAGCAGCACAAGCCAATTTCCTGCCATGCGGTGCACAAGATAATTAGATGATTTGTTTCGGAAAGATTCGTGTTATATTTTGGCTATATAAAAGACATTCATCTCAAAGTAAAGATTATTGAATTTGAGTATGATACGCACAAGATATTTAGATGATTTGTTTCGGAAAGATTCGTGTTATATTTTGGCTATATAAAAGACATTCATCTCAAAGTAAAGATTATTGAATTTGAGTATGATACGAATTGGTTTTGTACTCTATCTGTACCATTATAATTATGTTCCTATAACGTAAGAGAAAGAGTTTTATTGTAAATATCTTATATTTGATATAGCCATTGTGCATCTATTATTTTTTCGTAAGGATTTTTCACGTAAAATAAATGTCTCCCGTTTCTTTACCCTATATTTTTGCTGCGTGTTTTGTAACAACTAAGCTGATATTGATTTTTTTTTTAAAAAAAAAATTCTTCTCACCGCCCGCGACACGGCTTGTCCCAGCCGGACGTCTTCTTGAAGGAGAGGAAACCGGGCCATTGCATTTCAATCCGATCTCAAAGTTGGATTTAATTCGGTTTTCAGCTCCAGCTCAAGCTTCCAGCCTTTGGCTCGGCTTCTCTACATTGGCTCCAGCTTCTCCCGATCGAAATTGCTACATGCATCCCACGCACCAGAGCATACCAAAAATTGCTATGCACACCCGAAGCATATTAGGAAGTTTTTTTCTCAGATTTAATCAACCATATTCTTTTATCTATAATTTTTCTCTACCACATCATCTACTAAATTTGATATCGAGAAGTTCGATGGAAATATCTGTTTCTCCATGTGGCAGATTCAGATAAAAAGTTGTTCTCATAGGTAAGCGTAAGGAAAACATTGCTAGCTAAATCGGCGACCATGATATTTTTAGAAGCCTTAACTTGGGCGATTTCGACCCACCTCAACTCCATTCTATAATTTAACTTCATATTGAGTGTTGACATGTGCTCAACCCCGGTGACTATTACAGCGCAAAGTTCGTCAACACTATTGCTCGTGCCATTCGACACCATGCCAAGGCGTTGTAATATCCTGAGTATTTCTATACTCAAGCCACTGTACATTTGTACTCAAACGCTGTTCAATAATACACTGTGCTTGTGTATTTCCGTATCTTGAGTGAACATACTTGCTTGGGATCAGAAAGAACCCTTCAACTTAAGTAATTTCGCTCATAAGTAAATTCGAATTAGGTTGGGCAAGTGTCACTCCTATTAACTTCCAAAATACTTTGGGACAATTAGTAATCAACCCTGGAAGCTTTAGCCGCCAAGGCCCAAGTTCAAAAGTTCGGATGTCCGAGTATCCGGATCCACACTCGAGTATCCTGATCCAACTCCTAATGTCCGACAAAGTCCGAGTATCCGATTGGGCCTGGCAGGCTCCAACCTCGAGTGTCCGGACTAATGTCCGGAGTGTCCGGGTTAGTGTTACCGGGAAAGACTCCAACCCGTGAGTCTCCGGGTTGAGTCCTGAGAGTCCGTATTGGCGTAGCTTTTGTATAAAGTCCCATTTCGTGGCTCCCTTCCATTCTTTCTTCTTCTACTTTGGTTTCCCCACTTCCTTGGTGTTCTCTCCACTCACCCCGAGCTCTTCTCTCGCGAGCCACCTGGCCAGACTCCTCCCTGACTCCTCCATCTCGGGTGCTCCTCCCTGCTGCCGTCATTCCCATCCTCCACCCTAGCCTGCTCCTCCTCCATCTTCCTTGGAGGTAAGCTTTTCTCTTAGGGTTTGATTCATGGATTCTTGGGTTCTAGAGTCGCTCATGGTGGGATTAGGACTTAGGTTTGGATTTGGGAGGCTAGGCTGAACTTGGATTCTAGGGTTTTGGGTGTAGTGGTTCTAGGTTGAAAATGGGATTGGGATTAGTGAGCGTGGGTATGCTAGGAGTGGTAGATCGGGTAGTAGTAATGTCGATTTAAGGAGTTGTTAGTGTGAGTTAGAGATTTGGCGGGTTAGCGACGTTTTCTCGTGAGAATCGTTAGCTCGAGCTCCTTCCTGGTTCGCTTAGTGTACTGAAGTCGATCGGGTCGCAGGAAGTTGTAGAGGAGCTGGTAAGGTCTCCGCCTCCTCGCCGAAAGTTGGACCAAATGTCTCAGGACCGAGTATCCGGCATATGGTCCGAGTGTCCGGATTGTCCGAGTATCCGGACGAAACGGTCCGGAGTGTCCGCCTATCCGATCGTCCCGGATGCAAAGCCCGACTATCCGGTTAGGGTCATCTGGCCCGGCCGTGTTGTGTTGTCCGAGCGCTGGTTTCTTCAGGGTTTCTTGGTTGTACTTCATTCTTAGGTATTGCATGCACTTCATGGTGCATTTAAAACTTTCTTTTGCTAAGTTGTATTTCTTTCCGCTGCTTTTGTTGCTTTGACCGATTAGAGGTTAGCGAGTCAAGCCGCCTCGAACAACCCGAGCATCATCCCTGACATCACCGGCGCAACAACAAGGCAAGCACCTCCTTTGACCATCTTGAAACCTATATTTCACGACATGTCTACTTTGATTTCTCAAACTATATGCATTGTTTATATTCAAGAAATTGCTAGTTTGTGGGAATGGTAGATATACCCCGATTTGGTGGTTTCTCAATTTAATTCCTCGAGATCATTGATAACCTTAGTAGGGTTAGACAATTTAATAAAATGTCACTTGGGTATAAACGATTTAGTAATTGCATACGCTTAGACACTGCAATAGAGGTGAGTAAAAGTCAGTCCTACCAAATGCTCAAAATTATGATAAATGTAATTGGTTTTGGAAAAGTTTTGGAAATGTGAATCGTAAGGTATATTGGTAAAAATGTGAAGTGTCTAGTTGGTAATTAGGCTTGGCGGAGGTATAATATGTGCTAGTTAAACATGGTATGATTGGTTGGCGAGTTAAGTGAGTTCCCGCTGAGTCACTAGGCAAAAATATAAGGACCTAACTTGTGACGGTTTTTGAATTGAACACTGCGCAAATCACAAGAATGCTCGGGATGGGGCAGCCTATTCTAGTACTTGAAGTGTGAGGGGATAGCCATGCCTGCGTTGGTAGGTCAAGAGTGGACCTTTTCCTCGTGTTGAGCAGTCAAGCCGTGTGTGTGTCCTCACGACCGCCGTATGCGCCGTGTGGGCGCTTGTACTTTTGCAGCAGGAATCGCCCACTCATGTTTGTTGATACAACGGTGTACGCCTTGCTATGGGGTAATGCCGCTGCCAACACCCGCCGCCGTCACGATGAGTATTCCGTGGTCGCCGAGTGGTGGTTGGCCTCTTATCGCCATAGTAGTGGATTTGTCGCCACCGGCCGGTGTGGCTATAACCTCAACGATGGGAAAGAATAGATCATTCTTGTATATCGGATACCTCGTGTATCGCGTGTACCCTGGATGACAGGGATGCAAGTCCGAGTTGTGTTTGGGTAAAGCGCGCAAACTCGCAGAGTATCAAATAATTCTAATCGATTAGCCGTGCTCACTATGAGCAATCTTCTAATCATATCAAGTATAGAGATTTGGTTTGGTTTTGAAAACGTAAAATCTATTTTAGTCGTGATAAAGTATGTGGTGGAATGGTACTTGATGGAATTGTGGATATGTGTATATGATTCTCGATGGGATTATGTATGGATGTCGATTCGATCCCGGGCTTATGTACCATGGATGGTGGCAAATGGAGCTCAGCTTGTTACATACATCAGAAATATGTTTTATTCAAACCTGGTCTTTCAAATTATGTATTACTTTTCGATGAATCTGCTTTTAAATCCAGCTTTCGCAACTAACCCAAAGGTAAAAGCTTTACCCGTTGAATCAGCCTCGCATTTAATTATATTCGTGATACACTAAAGTCTTAAGTAGTACATACGCACTCACCGCTGTCGCTTAACCCTTTTCCACAGGAAGGTAATGATGATGTCCTGATGATGGCGAGCCCCTTTTCGCGAGTGTTAAGCCAGAGTCCCTCCCTCCAAATAAGAGCCTGTGGGGTGGGTCAGCCACCGCGCTGGTTGTCTTTCTTTGTTTCCCCGCTGCCGCTTTTACTTCTTTTGGTTCTCGTAATACTTTGTTCAAGGTTTACACCCGCCATATGTAATTACCTTAGTTTATCTTTTCGTGCATTGATACTCGGGTTGTGGGTACGCGATATCGGGCTACCGATCCAGGGATCCAAAGATCGATGCACAGCACCGGTCCGGTTAAGGGTTCGATCCCGCCGATCAATTTTTAGGTTCGATCTTCTGTCGAGGCTTCGTTGTTATATCGTGCCATACGCTACAAGAGACTGCACAAGACGGTGATAGGAAGAGGGGTCTCACAGCTGGTATCGAGCCATTGACCTGCAGGAGGACTTAGTTAGCCTGGACGTTAGACTTAGGGGACAGATTTTTCTTCTCAAAATTTATTTTAAGTACAAAACTCTATTTTCAAAGTGTAGAATGTTATTCTTGTCCATTCTATAGCTTTTCGCTTATCTACTCTTCAAACTGAATCTGATCTTAATCCAAATTTCAAAATTTGTTTCCTTCTTCTATCTTGTTCAAAAGGATTAAGAGGAATGCGGTTTTAGCTAAGAATGGGTTAAGGATAGATGTTTGTGGTTGTAATTAGGATTATTTGTCGCTTTCCGAGTTGGTTTTTTGAATTGGTTCTTATGCTTCTTTGAATGAATGCTTGTGGTGTGTTTGTGTTCATGAGTGCATCCTTTGGGATCAATCATTCAAGACTTGATTTGCAGCTTAGTTGACTCAACTGCGGCATTTCTGTGATGCCTCCCTGGAAGGAGAATAGCTCGTACGCTCTAAAGAACCATGATGATGCCGTGAGCCGTGGCAAAGGCAGTTGGGAGCGGGGCCCAACAAATCGCGGTCCTCATCAGGTGGTTCACCGCTCGGGCCTCGCCTACATGCCCAGAGTGAGGAGCCCTCTCCACCTCCTCCCCGCTCCCGACATGGCTGCACTCATGTTATGCGGCACTCACCATGGAGTCGATGGTCCAGTGCCGCCCAGTGGGCAAAGAACAAAGTAAGAAGAGAAAGAAGCCTTCGCTGCTCCGAGTTCCAAATCCTCAGCCGAGCTTTTCTTCTACAGATCCGATGGAGGCGAGGATTGGCTTAGCGACATGGAGGGTTGGAGTTAGCTGGTTGCACTGATGCGGAGAAGGTTCAAGACACCGCCTACTACCTCCAGGGACCAAGAGCCTTCGTGGTGGAGCAGCTTCAAGACTCGCTCGCCCGCAGATCGTGTCACCACATGGGCGTAGTTCAAGTCCGGCTTTTCGCTTCCTTCCATGTTCCAGCAGGCTTGATCGAGATCAAGAAGCGGAGTTCTACGACCTTCGCCAGGGGTCTATGATAAAGGATGGACTACCTCCACCGCTTCAACCATTTGTCACGCTTATGTTGTCGATGAGGTGACCACCGAGGCTAGGAGAGTGACATTGTTCAAGGAGCACCTCACCGAGGAGATCCGCTTCACCACGGCCATGACATTCCTAGCCTCAGTGTCTGGTGGCAAGGCCATTAGTATTGAGGATGGCGCCAAGGCGCTTATGGAGAGCCGCAAGCGCAAGTGGGCAACTCGGCCAAGGCCAAGGGCGCGTTCTTCAGACTGCGACTACTTCACTGGCCTGCCTCCAGCCTTCGCCACCAGAGGTCCAGTGGCTTACTTCCTCGCCCCCGCTGCAGTTCGCGCACCAAGCCGCCCAAGCAGCGGCTTGGGGTCCCGTGAACCCGCTTGACCATATCACTTGCTTCGCTCGCGCCGGCGAGGCTACTGCCAGTTGCTCGTCCGAAAGCGTGCAGCAGCAGCGACACCTGTAGGCACCACCGCCCCCGGGTGGTCGCCTGTGGATCGTGGGAGCGGCAACAGACGCCTGCCTCGAGCAGCTTTCAGCCGTGCCATGGTCGCCCGAATGTGGCCACCGCAGAGGAGGCAGCGCAGCCTCCAGATGTGGTGTTGCATGCTTGTCCTGCTCATTCAGACTCCGCCTTTGGTATTATTTGACTCGAGCGCCGATTCTTTATTTCTTCGCCAGCTTGTTGTTCAAAGATGAGGTCTCGTTTCTTCGCATTCGAGAAGTACTTGTTGATCCGCTCACCGATCTGCTTTTGACCGCCGAGCTCGTGAGTCCAGGTGGGTTAGAATTGAGATCAACGGGTAAATTTTCGGGTGATCTTATCAACATTGAGACATCAGTCTTGATGTGATTCTCGGTATGGATCGTTGTCCAAGCATCAAGGGCATATTGATTGTGCCAGGAGATCCATTTCATTAGTCAACTCGATGGCATTGCTTTCGCCACCTTTTCTTCGTTTCCAAAAAGGCGCCAGCCTTGCTCGGCTCTTTCTTCGTTCGGGATCGGCCAGTACGGTGATATGTGAGTACCCGATGTGTTCCTCGATGAGTTGCCAGTGTTTGCCACTAAGACGTGATTTGGAGTTCATCATCGATCTCTTACCTGGCACTTCTCCAATTTCTAAGCGCCCGTATAGATGCCTGCCGATGAGCCGATTGAGTTGAAGACTCCAACTCAAGGAGCAATAGAGAAGGGGTTCATTCTGGCCCCGGCTTCTTCTCCCGCAGTCCAATGCTTGTGAAGAAGAAAGACAAGACTCTTCGCGATGTGCGTTGATTACCTGGCCGTTGAATGAGGTCACAAGAACAAGTATCCCCTCCCCTGATCGACATTTGTTTGACCAATTAGGCGAGCTGAGTTTTCTCCAAAATAGACTTGAGATCCGGCTATTTTCACTCAAGATCCGTCCGGAGGATATCGTGAAGACCGCATTCACCACTGCCTACGGCCGCATTTGCAGTACACGCTGTTTCATTCGGTCTCACTAACGCACTGTACCCACCTTCATGAATCTGATGAACAAAGTCTTCATGGAGTTCCTTGATAGATTTGTGGTCGTGTTCATTGACTCACATCCTCATATACTCTAAGGATGATGATGAGCACGCACTTCACTTACATATGGTGCTTAGCAAGCTTCTCGCGAGCATCGCTTGTATGCCAAATTCGCAAGTGTGAGTTCGCTTAAGCAAGTGGAGTTTTTGGGACATGTCCTGGTCGAAGGTGGGGTAGCAAAGCTGATCCACGCAAGGTACGTGATGTACTGCTGGGAGCAGCCCCAATGTCCCCGAGATTCGGAGTTTTCTTGGTTTAGCCTGATATTATCGCCAGGTTATCGAGAATTTCTCCAAGATTGCTAAGCCACCCATGTGAGCTACTCAAGAAAGACAAGAAGTATGAGTGGTCGCTGCTTGTAGATCCGGCTGGGTCAAGAAGTTACTCACAATCGCTTCCAGTCTTGATCTGCGACATTCACAAGGCCTTTGACATTTATTATGCATCTCGCCAAGGTCTTGGTGTGTTGATGCAAGAAGGCAAGGTAGTGGCATATGCTTCTCTCGTCATTGAAGCCCCATGAAGCCAACTACCCGACCCATGATTTGGAGTTGGCAAGAAGATTGTTCATGCACTCAAGCCATGGCGCATTATCTCATAGGCAACAGATGTGAGATCTATACCGACCACAAGAGCTGGAAGTACTTCTCCCAACCAGATCTAAATTTGAGACAAATACGATGGCTAGAGCTGATCAAAGACTATGATCTCGGGTATTCATTACCATCCCGCAAAGCAAATGTGGTTGCAGATGCCTCTCACAAGCTGCACACAAGTGAATGCCTTGGTGTCATTGGCCGCCTCACTGGGTTGAAGAGTTTCTGCTCAATCTAGAAGTGGTTGAGTATGGTTACGCCGCTTAGCCGCACAACCCACTCTAGAGTCTCGCATTCAGTGCAGCTCAACTACAAGATGATGCTGATTGAGATTAGACGCCAATGACCTAAAATGGCGACTCAAAGTGTTTTTCTCGTGAAGTCCAATGGGTCGATCTTGCATGGGCAGTGGTATGTCCTCGATAATGTTGAGATCAAGGGGTTGATCCGCCGTTTCATGATACTCTCTTCTCGCCCATCCCTGCAAAGACTAAGATGTACCAGACCTTCGCAGTACCTCGTGGCCGTATGAAGAAGGGGATTGCAACTTCATGTGGCGACAGATGTAAAAGTGCTGTCAAGGCGAACATCAAAGGCCACCGGATTACTTACCATTGCAGATCCTCGAGTGGAAGTGGGAAGAGATTGGGATGGATTTTATTAATGGCCTACCGAGGTCCTCCACCTGGTCACGACTCTATTTGGGTGATCATTGACCGTCTGACCAAGGTAGCTCATTTCATCCGGGCTCATACCACCTATTCTAGAGCCAAGCTAGCTTGAACTTTATTTGCGAATATTGTTCGCTTCCATGGAGTTCCAAAAGTCATAGTCTCTCGACCGTGGTTCGCAGCTCACCTCCAGATTTTGGGAGAGTTTGCGCTCCATTCTTGGCACTAAGCTATCCTTCAAGATCGCTTTACCATCCCCAAAACCTGACGAGACTGAAAAGGGCAAACCAAATCCTTGAAGACATGCTAAGGTCTTGTGTGTCAGGTTACAAAGAAGTCGCGGGGAGAAATGCTTGCCATTTGCTGAGTTCTCCTACAACAACGCTTATCAAGTCACTTTTCGATGTCGCCGAGGCTCTTTATGGCAAGAAGTGCGCAGAACACCAACCGCTTTGGTCCGAGGTTGGTGAGAGGCAATTCTTCTGCCAGCCATGATTGAAGAGGCTGCAAAGGCAAGTTAGCTTGATTCGAGACCTACCGAGAGAAGCTCGGCCTCGCTCGTGAAGAGCTATGCTGACGCTGTCGCGAGTTGAGCTTTGAGGTGGGTGACTTTGTCTACCTCAAGGTCTCACCACTCCGCCGGTACTCGCAGATTGGCAAACGCGAAGCTAGCCTCGCTGATACATCGGTCCGCTCCGATTCTTGAAAAGGTTGGTGTTGTGGCTTATCGGCTTGAGCTACCGCCACATCTTTCTGAGACATTCACGATGTGTTCCACGTGTCCCAATTCGAGGAAGAGTCTTCGGTTCCATCGGTTACCCAATTGGACCATCTTGATTTGGTACCGATCTTTCGATCGAGTATCCAAATTCTCGAGACAAACCGAGCCGCCACACTCATGCCAGTTATCAAGATGCTCAAGGTCCAGTGGAGCAACCATTCGTAAGATGAAGCCACGTGGAGCGTGAAGACCATATTCAGCGTAATACCCCGACTTTCTTCGAGAGGATTAGCAACTTATGACTAGATTTTTGTAAGGGGTGGATCAATTATCTCTGAGTATTTCTATACTCAAGCCACCTGTAGACATTTGTACTCAAACGCTGTTCAATAATACACTGCGCTTGTGTATTTTCGTATCTTGAGTGAACATACTTGCTTGGGATCGTAAAGAACCCTTCAACTTAAGTAATTTCGCCATAAGTAAATTCGAATTAGGTTGGGCAAGTGCCTCAGTGACTCCTATTAACTTCCAAAATACTTTGGGACAATTAGTAATCAACCCCCTGAAGCTTTAGCCACAAGGCCCAAGTTCAAAAGTTCGATGTCCTGAGTATCCGGATTCACACTGAGTATCCGGATTCCAACTTAATGTCCGACAAAGTCCTGAGTATCCGGATTGGGCTGGCCGAAGCGCCCACCGAGTGTCCGACCAATGTCCGGAGTGTCCGGTTAGTGTTACCAAGACCCCAACCCGAGTCTCCGGTTGAGTCCGAGAGTCCGGTATTGGCGTGGGTTTTGTATAAAAGTCCCATTTCGTGGCTCCCTTCCATTCTTTCTTCTTCTACTTTGGTTTCCCCACTTCCTTGGTGTTCTCTCCACCACCCCGAGCTCTTCTCCGCGAGCCACCGGCCGGTGACCCTCCCTGACTCCTCCATCTCGGTGTGCTCCTCCCTGCCGCTATTCCCATCCTCCACCCGGCGCTGTTCCTCCTCCATCTTCCCTTGGAGGTAAGCTTTTCTCTTAGGGTTTGATTCATGGATTCTTGGGTTCTAGAGTCGTTCATGGTGGGATTAGGACTTAGGTTTGGATTTGGGAGGCTAGGCTGAACTTGGATTCTAGGGTTTTGGGTGTAGTGGTTCTAGGGTTGAAAATGGGATTGGGATTAGTGAGTGTGGTATGCTAGAGTGGATCGGGTAGTAGTAATGTCGATTTAAGGAGTTGTTAGTGTGAGTTAGAGATTTGGCGGGTTAGCGACGTCAGAGAATCGGGCTAGCTCGAGCTCCTTCCGTTCGCTAGGTGTACGGAAGTCGTAGATCGGGTCGCGTGAAGTTGTAGGGAGTGGTAAGGTCTCCGCCTCTCGCTGAAGTTGGACCAAATGCCCTAGGACCGGAAAGTATCCGGGCATATGGTCCGGAGTGTCCGGATTGTCCGAGTATCCGGACGAACGGTCCGAGTGTCCGGCCTCCGACCGCCTGGATGCAGCCCGACTATCCGGGTTAGGCCGTTTCGTCTGGCCGTGTTGTGTTGTCCGAGCGCGTTGTTTCTTCAGGGTTTCTTGGTTGTACTTCATTCTTGTGTATTGCATGCACTTCATGGTGCATTTAAAAACTTTCTGCTAAGTTGTATTTTTTCTCGCTGCTTTTGTTGCTTTGACCGATTAGAGGTTAGCGAAGCCAAGCCACGAACAACCCGAGCATCATCCCTGACATCACCGTGCAACAACAAGGCAAGCACCTCCTTTGACCATCTTGAAACCTATATTTCACGATGTCTACTTTTGATTTCTCAAACTATATGCATTGTTTATATTCAGAATTGCTAGTTTGTGGGAATGGTAGATATACCGATTTGGTGGTTTTCAATTTAATTCCCCGAGATCATTGATAACCTTAGTAGGGTTAGACAATTTAATAAAATGTCACTTGGGTATAAATCTATTTAGTAATTGCATACGCTTAGACATCGCAATAGAGGTGAGCAAAGTCAGTCCTACCAAATGCTCAAAATTATGATAAATGTAATTGGTTTTGGGAAAAGTTTTGGAAATGTGAATCGTAAAGGTATATTGGTAAAAATGTGAAGTGTCTAGTTGGTAATTAGGCTTGGCGAGGTATAATATGTGCTAGTTAAACATGGTATGGCGATTGGTTGGCGAAGTTAAGTGGAGTTCCCCGCTTGAGTCACTAGGCAAAAATATAAGGACCGAACTTGTGACGGTTTTTGAATTGAACACCGCGGCAACCGCCACAATGCCGACGGGGCAGCCTATTCTAGTACTTGAAGTGTGAGGGGATAGCCATGCCTCGTTGGTAGGTCAAGAGTGGACCTTTTCCTCGTTGAGTACCAAGCGCTGTGTGTGTGTCCTCACGACCCCGTATGCGCCTCGGCGGCGCTTGTACTTTTGGCAAATAGGAATCGCTTCCAGCTCATGTTTGTTGATACAACGGTGTACGCCTTGCTATGGGGTAATGCCGCTGCCAACAATTTTGCCGTCACGATGAGTATTCCGTGGGTCGCCGAGTGGTGGTTGGCCTCTTATCGCCATAGTAGTGGATTTGTCGCCACCGGTCCGGGTGTGGCTATAACCTCAACGATGGGAAAGAATAGATCATTCTTGTATATCGGATACCTCGTATCGCAGTGTACCCTGATGACAGGATGCAAGTCCGAAAGTTGTTTGGGTAAAGTGCAAACTCTCGCAGAGTATCAAATAATTAATCGATTAGCCGTGCTCACTGCTATGAGCAATCTTCTCTAATCATATCAAGTATAGAGATTTGGTTTGGTTTTGAAAACGAAATCTATTTCGAGTCGGTATAAAGTATGTGGTGGAATGGTACTTGATGGAATTCAGGATATGTGTATATGATTCTCGATGGATTATGTATGATGATTCGTATCTCCCGCGAAGTAATTGGATGGTGGCACGTGGAGCTCAGTTGTTACATACACCAAATATGTTTTATTCAAATCATCTTTCAAATTATGTATTACTGATGAACTGCTTTTAAATCCAAATTTCAGAACTAACCCAAAGGTAAAAGCTTTACCCGTTGAATCAGCCTGCATTTAATTATATTCGTGATATTACTAAAGTCTTATGAGTACATATGTGTACTCACCGCTGTTTAACTCCTTTTCCACAGAGGAAGGTAATGATGATGTCCTCGGATGATGGCGCAGCCCCTTTTCTGCGAAAGTGTTGCGGCTTCAGAGTCCCTCCCTCCACAAGAGCCTGGGGTGGTCAAAGCACCGCGGCTGTCTTTCTTTGTTTCCTACTGCCGCTTTACTTCTTTTGGTTTCAGAATACTCTTGTTCAAGGTTTACACCCAGCTATGTAATTACCTTTAGTTTATCTTTTCGTGCATTGATACTTGTTGTGGTACGCTGACATCAGGGCTACCGATCCAGGGATCCAGATCAGATGCCGCATGTGCACCGGTCCGGTTAAGGGTCTCGATCCCGCCGATCGAATTTTAGGTTCAGATCTTCGTGTCGAGGCTTCCTATTGTTATATACCTGCGCTATACGCCATGCGACGGCGACAAGACGGTATAGGAAGAGGGGGTCCTCACAGGCGTCATCCTAAGCCATCTCCGCCGACAATCTTTTGCTACAGTCGATCGTCATATTGCTTCTGATGGAGGTGAATTTCATGGTTTGTGCCTACTATTGACGATATTCATGCGGGATTAACATTGGCGATTTCTTCGACGATCTGTCATCTACTACGGGTTAATATGGTGAGATCCGCACATATAGAGTTTAGGATGGAGTTGCAAGCTTTCAACAAAATGAGTCAATTTTGGCTATGTTTGATTGAAGAGATTTTTTTTATAAAAAAAAATCAATGTAAGTTAAGGAGACAATTAAATTTGGTGTTCAATCACCGTTTAGATATATTGCAATTTTGGATTGCTTGTACGACCATTATGAAGGCTTTGGCAACAATAATTCTTAGGAATTTGATGACATCCTGATGGTAGCTAGCATTATACTCTTCAGAGCTTTACTATTTAGAAGTGAAGGTTTTTGATCCAATATCAGTTTGAAATGAAGTTTGAAGTGCAAAAAAGTTTGCTTTTGCATGGATACTACAACATGATCTAGTTGTCATAGCTCGATACGAGGGACCTACTGCAATTTATACTCTATTGACAACACAAGAGTTTCTTTCTTGATAGTTTTGCAGCAACAGTTTCAACCATATCATGTAATTTAATCGTCTTTGAAGTCGATACTTTAAAGTACGAGACAGTTACATGTGCAAGCTGCTCTCTAATTGGCATTGTTTGCCGAATTTTTGTGTTTCAGGTAGAGCATTCCAATCTATATATTATGCGTCACAAGTGATGTTTTGGTTTATGCCGTTAAATGATTGAGCATTGGATCAGAAGGCCCAGTTTGCACAAACTCAGATTTTGCTGGGATTACGAATTATTAAAGACCCAAATTCATTCATCTATTTTGTTGGTAGCTATATGTTTGAATCTACGGATGGTTTGCTCAATTTAGCTTCATGAGAAACGTTTGGATAAGACTGTTCCAGACTTTCGCACTCGATAAGTCCTTTGGAGTTTCGGTGCTTAATTACCCTTTGAAGTTTTCCAAAGACAATATCATTATGGATTTTTTGTTAGAGATAAACATAGTGCTCAATATCCAAATATCCAAATCTTCAACAAACTCGAACTCTATTAGCTATATATATATATATATATATATATATATATATATATATATATATATATATATATATATATATATATATATAGCTACCTCTATATACATGTAAATTGAACAGAAATAATAGATCATCTGCTATGATTTTTCTTCCTTCGTAAAGTTCTTCCACGTTAAATTTGTGTTCCGTTTTTTCATCTCTAAGTTTAGCATCTGTGTTACTTGGTTGAATTGTCTGCTGAGGATGTTTTTTGGCTAAGCATACTTTCACCTTTCAGCATTTGCAGAATGTTTCGTTGTGAAATAATCTTCCCAGAGGTGATTTCTGAACTCTAAAGCGCTTTGTTTCCGAATTCTTAATTAAGCAAGAGGGGCCGACTGAGTTTTTTTTGGGTAGGAAGTTCCCATGTTTCGTTTATACTAATATTCCTATTCTTATGCCGAAAAAAATTGCCGTGAGTGACCTGAACCCTCCACGTCAGCTTCTTTACGAAAAAAACCCTCCCAAGAACCAAAATTATGAATAGATCTTTTCACTTTTTTTTAAAAAAAATAACCCTGTAGTTCTGCATATTCGCGAACGGATTTTTCACCGATTTTTTTTCACTTTTTTTTTACAAAAATAGGTCCTTCCACTATTTTTTTTTTTTGCAAAAAGGACTGTGGTCCCGCAAATTCGCCAAAGAGTTCTCCACTGGTTTTTTTTTTTTGCATAAAAGACCCCGTGGTAACACAAATTCACCGGTGACTCTTAGCCAGTCTATTTAAAAAAAAAACACCACAAGAAAACTAAAATTATTATTTTTTTGACAAAAAAAGTATCGGACCAGATTTCGTACAACGCAGTATTGCGCGCAACTCTACCTAGTATTTTTACGACTGTCCATGCTGAATTGCCGAAGGAACAATCAGATATGCACAACCACCGTACCGAGAGAAAATCTTCGCAGGTAAAAACATTAGGCGCTTTACCTAGTCAAGAGTACAAACCACCCAAAACCCCTTAAATTGTAACGTAGGTTCATAGTTCATGCCCTAAATAACGCTTAGAATAATAATAATAATTCTTATTATCACGAAATCCACCAACACTTAGCAGTATACACCGTCTCCTCCCGTATAGGAAATCGCAGCGGTTGAGGTGAAACGCCCGTCCCATCGACAGCCACTACAACGTTCAGATACTTCCAAGAGGCTTCAGCATCTGCCTTCTACCCCGTTTTGGTTTTGGCGAAGCTCTGAAGCGCGAAGGCCAGCGGGAGCAGCAGCACGGGCACGGCGAGCCGCAGCACGGCGAGCCAGGCGCCCGGGCCCTTGCCTCGCGTGAGGGCCGATTCGCTGGGGATGGCGTAGGCGAGCTTGGCCGGGATGGTGGAGGCGTCGACCTCGCCGATGCAGTACTGCGGCATCAGCTCCTTGGCGGAGTCCGTGTGGCCGATGTCGTCGAAATCGGCGGTCGCGTCCTTGCCTGTGTCGTACGGGGCAGCGGCGGCAACACGCCGATTACTTACTCCCGCGCGGAAGAAACCGATTTGTGGCAAGCGTGTGGAAGATTAAAAAGGTCGAAGGGGGCTCTCACCGACGCAAGCCAGCAGGACCTCGTCGCCGCCGGGGTGCTCCTCCATGAACGGCGTGACGTCGTACACCTGAAGCAACAGCGGTAAGCTTGCGAGAAAACACGGTCAAATTAACCACGGAGCATGCTGTGTTTGTCATCGGAGCACCCTTCCAGTAGTTACGGATGCTGTCAGGGTACCTTGCCGGAGATGATGAGCCAGCAATCCTTGCGATCGCTGTGCTTCCGCACCTCCTCAAACGAGTACACCTTCCCTCCCGCCATCACAACCAACCTTTCTTCCTTGGAAGATTCAGGCGAACACCTGACGAAACTGTTGGGACCTATTAATGCGAACCGAATCAAGGAACTAGAGTAGTGTTCTTTTTTAGAACCTCTTAGATAGGCTGAGGACACTTACAGTATATATGCCGCGTGTCTTGCTGCACGGGCGATAGCTTTCTGCCTGAGCTATCCCACCGTTTTGCTCGTCTCGTGGGCCGCCCTGCGTTGCATCTGCCGCGGCTGACTTAATATAGACGAGCGATGCATTGCAGTCTTGTCACGTGTGGGCGTTCTGCGATTCGGTGTTGACCTCGCACCATGAGGTCTCACTTTCTAATGCGAGACTCACGTGTTAAGACATTTAGCTAGGCGGCACCAGTAGCTGCGGGTCAGGCTTTCAAATCTCGCCGAGATTTTGGTTTCAGCCCAAGTCAAGATTTTAAATTTCTTTTGGATCAAGATGGTCATAAATTCGACTGATTTTATTGTTTTTGGACCGAATTTAGCACCGATTTTTTTTTAAAGAATCGTGATGTCTTTTCTGAGGAATACATGTGAAATTTTTTCAGCCTCGGGAGACCATTTTACAGTGTGGTTGAAAAGGGCCAAAATTTCGGTTTCACTGGCCTAAAAAAGATGGATTTGAATTTTAACTTTTGAATTTCGGAAGAAATTTCAAAATCTCGTTGAAATTTTGTATTCCGGTTGCCCCCCGAGATGTAGTCCGAAAACGAAATTTAAAACCTCGCTCTAGACAGACGAGGCCGGTGATTGAAACCAACGGAAGGTCATCAGAACTTGGATGGAAAAAACACTCGGATCGAACTCTGCTATTTTTGATCCGTTGCGCGCTGTTGTGCACTTGTGCCCGTAACTAGAACGAAATTGCCAGTGGCCTTCGTTGCAAGGACAGATCAATCTCGGCTCGAAAAGGCAAAAAAGAAGAAGGTCTTCATCCGGCGAAAGGTGTTTCCACTGGCAACCAAAACAGTCGATGGCAGAGGGCAGGGCAGCGAATGAGGTGTTAGAGCATCTCCACAAGGGACCTTCAATATGGTTTTAATTTGAATTATAGGATTTTTGGAGAAAAGATTAACTCTAGCAAAAACCATAAATTGTTAAAATTTAGCAAATTGTTTTAGGGCCCTTAGGAGATTAGCTATATTTAGCAACTCTTTGATTGAGCCCTATCTTCAATGGGTTTTAGGGCATAATTGCTGGAGTGAATATTTCGTTGGAACCCTAAATCTAATTAGTTGGGATCCTAAATTAAAATTTAAAACTTATTTTTAAAGCTCTCTTTTGGAGATGTTCTTGTACCGTCCGACGCGATGTGAGCAAAGGCAGTGTTTACTCGTAATAAACGTGCCACGAGGATCGGCCTTTGTTTGACTCGCTTGGAGGCTGTCACGGACTCACGGTCTTCCCTCCAGTAAGTCGTTAAAGAGCAGGTTGGTACCAGGCATGTGCCCAGGAAATGCACAAGAGATTTAAGCCCTTTTGCTCTGTTTCAGGTGCGCAAACCAGGGGCGACAAGGCGGTTGCACGAACCGGGGGCGGGACTTGGGCTGCGACCAGTGCTCGAGCTGTTAGGAGAAATTGATATTGTCAACATAAAATTATTTTACTTATTATTTACTTATTTATTTTAAATAGCTATATTTTTACTTATTATTTAAGAAGAAGTCTCACTTTTCTAGCCCCCTCAAATTCGAATTCTTTAGTGTGTGGATCTAAGGACTGAATACTAGTGACATTCTAATATATTTCTCGATATTCTTTAGTTTGATACTTTTTCCTCTAGTGCTAGGAAATTGTCCTCGTTAAAAATACAATCAGCGTACCGAGTCGTATACAGATCCCTTATCATAGGCTCTATGTATTTAATAATTAACGAGGATTCATAACCTACATATAGATCTCTAACTTCCGGTGAGGGCCAATAGTTATGCACTGTCTAGTGAGATTAGCACGTATACAACGCATCCAAATTTTTGCAGATGAGAAATACTTGGTTCTTTTCCACACATTATATGTAAAGGGAAAATTTCATGATATGCAATTGGTTTGAGTTGAATTAATATAGCAGCGTGCATCACTGTATGGCTCCAATAGCTAATGGGTAGTCTACAATTATGCAAAAGTTGCCTAGCAATAAGTTTTGCTCTTTTAGTTAATGACTTTGCAAGGCTATTTTGTATGTGGACATTAGGTACTGAATGCTATACATTAATGCCTAGAGCCATACAATAATCATTAAATGCCTTTGAGATGAACTCGCTAGCATGGTTCATTCGAATAGATTTGACCATTTCTTCTAGAATGGATGCTCTTAATTTAATAATTTGGCAATTAATTTAACAAAAATATAGTTCCAAGTAAATAAGAAACATATATGTGACTATCTAGCAGAAGCATCTATTAATACTATAAAGTATCTAAAGGGACCCGACAAAGGCTACATATATCCATAAATATCACCTTAATTTCTCTCCAGGAAATTCAGAGATTATTCTCTAACTTTTAGATAAGATGGTCTAATTATGAGCTTCCCTTTAGTACAAGGAGGGCATAAGAAATCTTCAGTTCTAGGGAATTTTTGTAGTTTTTATGCTATCAAGCAATTTTGATAATTACCAAAAATAACAAAAAATAAAAACAACATATATAAACGTGAAATTATGCTAGAAAAATATAAACCCAAATATATAGAGCTTCCAATATATGCTATGTCTAAGGTACAATAATTTACAGAAGCCCATATACCTAGAAGATCAAATCATAGGATTTAATATAAATTTTCATAATTACAAAAAACTTTAGGGTCCTTAAATCAATATTGGCCGTAAATTACTAGAACTTTAGGGGTTAAAACAAAAAATTACCATTTTATTGTTCTTTTGTCTTTACGCCTAGAAATCAATCAAGCAGATGCGGCCTATGGGTCACAAGACGCAGATCGCCACAGACCACGTGCCGCTCGGCCTATAGCGATCAAGATACGGGCAGCTAGGGTTAAAAACCCTAGTCATTAGGGCCATTCACATTTGTCGGGGATTGGCTATTTGGCAAAAGACCACGGTATCCCCGAGAAATGCCAAGCCCACCAACCAGGCAATGCTGAAAGAAGATGCTCGGGAGCATGAGACGAGCATCCCCCCTTCTTTTCCTCCGAGCATACATGTCCACGCCTTTACTCGCGACCATTCCGAACCCTCTCCACGAGCAAGCATGCTCGTGGAGACCACGACCTACTCAGATATTTGGTCGGTGGACCCAGCGACTGCTATGAGGAAGGAAGGTGGCAACCAATCAGCCGAAGATCAAGGGAAATCTTACCTGAAATTCAAATAGCGCGCGGATCAAGGACGACAGATCGCGGGTATGAATATGTGGCGTAATCCCAAGGGGTAGTTGCCCTCTTTGTATCTCTAGTTGTAGTATTTAAACCCTCCTGAAGATCTGTAACAGAGGGACCCCCGAAAAATAGAACACAATACACTGGAGTAGGGCTATTATCTCGGCAGTGAGAGGCCCGAACTAGGATAAACACCGCGTCCCTCTTCTCCCGACCTGGCGTTGCTCGGACGACTCCCTCGGACCGTACGACGGGCTCTGTTGATCCCCCATTCAACAAGTAAGCTCGGCGGGAGCCCGTTCTCCAATCATCGACAACATTGCTTCGGCATCGTGGCACGAAGGGTGTGCAACCAAGGATACAAATTTCGTTTTGAGCTAAATCTCGGACATGCCCGAAATCCGAAATCTCGGCGAGATTTCGGAAATTCAAATAAAATCCGTTCGAAATATAAAATTCAAATTTCAAATCCGGTTCAAATTCTACCGAAATCCGAGATTTTCGGCCGAAATTCGAGATTTCGGCCGAAATATCCGAGATTTCGGTAAAATTTCAACTGACCAAAAAATGGTCAAAACACGTCAAAAAACTCTGAAATTTGTTGTAGATGATCTTCAACCTAACTCCAAGCATATCCGCCCAAAACGAATAAAAATCCGCAAAAATTTGAAATTTCGGCCAAATCACGAGATTTCGTACAAAGCAGATTTGAGATTTCATTTACACTGTAGCATTTCGATTTTTTTTCAAATTTTTTTACCGGACCGGATTTTGAATTTGGAGGTCGAAATCGAAATCTCGGCCGAGATTTCGTATTTCGGACCGAAATTTGGAACCCTGTGTGCAACATGGCATCGGGCCGTCGACGACGACGTCTGTAGGGCGGTTGTAGGCTATTGGTGCTTCGGGTGTAGCCGGCGCGACGTGGTACGACCAAAGCATCGGCTGGCGCGCGCGTGTGGGGTGCGCAAGCACAGCATCGGGCCAGCACAGGTGCACGTGGCACACAACACGAGCGTCAGGCTGGTGCTAGTCCATCGGCTCAGGCTGAGCATGGCCGGTGGTTGGGCGACGGCGCTACTAGCGCAGCCGGCCAGATTAGAGTTATAAATATGGGTACATATCTAGTGGAATTCACCTTTATCATGGTAAACTTTGTGAAAATCCTATGTAAACGTTTTCAACAAATTTAACCGCAAGTGAAGGATATAAAATTGACAAGCAACAAAATAAATAGTATTAAATAGTGAAGCTTCACTATTTATGCTGAATTTGTGTTTTCGTACCTTTCAAAAAACGATTGATTTTGATCCTCAAATTTTACAAGCTCACCTCCTCATATATGGTAATCTTTTGAAAATTTTACAGATGTATAGAAGCTTATTTATAGTAAATTTTTTGTTAAAGATATTTTCAAATTCGTCTCTAATAAAATAGAGTTTCAACGTGTTGGAACAATCCAGACTAACGATCCAACTATACCTAGACATACACCTCGACATATATACCTCAACAATAAGAAAGGCCCGCGGGGCATCGGCCCGTCGAGCGCGCCGCTCTCTCTGGCTGGGCCGAGCACCCGTGCGTACCCGGGGTGACACACGGCGCAGTGGGGCACGCGGAGTCCAGTAAAAACAGCAACTCAGCGAGAAGCAAACCGCATGGGGGAAGAGAAGGGCAGACTAGACACATCGCGAGCGCAAATTTGCAATTGCAACCACAGCAATGCAGTAGTTTGTGCTATATTGTTTCGAAGTATTTTATCTATTTTATTGGAATGTTAAGCATGAAACTCAAATTTACTTTTAATTGTGCTATATCTTTATTATACCTTAGTATCCGTAGTCTTTCATATTAGTAATAGTCGTTTTTTTTTTTCCGCTCGAGGTTTACCAAAATTCTGGCTCCGTCGCTGACAAGAAAGGCCATGTGCGAGTTCTGAGTGAAAACTGAAAATTAAGGATCAACCCACAGTATGTAAGAGGGCGTTGCATGATGGTAGTACTATTGTTGCACGCACAGTTAATTAGCAATTACTGAGTCTCTGATCTTGTCTACGGAATGAAAACTTGACCAATCTCACGTAGACACAAACACCCTCTAGAAACTACCGAGACCCAAGAGGTCGTTTTTTAGACAAAAACCCGACAGGATGTTGGTAATACTGTATTACTCTCTATACCACAACAGGCATATTCATGTATCCTTGAAAAAAATTACAGGCTACATTTCGTCTCTCCTCTGGAAACACAGAGACATAACTCGAGTTTCATACACGTACAGATCACGAGATCACCTCAGAAAAGCTCGACTTCTACAGAACGAATGCACACAGTAACAAAAAACTTGTAAAATTATTTGAAGAGAGGTGTTTCTATGTCTTTTATTTTTAAAAGTTGTACAAATATTAAAACATGAATGAAGAGTAGATGATGATGATGAGTACTTACCCATTCGCTAGCTTCAAAATCTACGCAACTTATATTAGAAGGAAAAGCATAGAAACACTGTTCGCGCTGTGTGTCCAACTCGCCATCCGTGAAACGCCCAATTCTCTAGCTTCCGGGTATGAACTTCATGCAGATTGGCGGCTTAACCTTAGCAAGAGAAAGCAAGGAAGAAGGGAACGTCCATATACCATCTCCACAGATAAAACCGGATGCAACTGCAGGCACCAGCAGTGTAGCCTCCTTGCTGTTGATCTTGTGCCAGGCAAAGACTATCAGGCTTCCCACACACATATCAATAGCAAAGTTTGCACCAACAAGGAATGGCACAGCCATTGCCATCGGCAGGGGCACATAATTTCTGCACTTATGCGGCAAGGAGTCCTTCGTAAGGTTGATGAGCACCGAAAACGCGAAGAAACTAGCAGAAAGCTCAAGGCAATGCTTTGGTAGTGCTGAGAAGCCCTCGACGCCAAGAATAGCCATGTTTCTGAATATTAATGCGTACGGAGCCTTCCAGTATCCATCGGGGTTCCCAATATCGAATGCTTTGTAGAAGAGCAAGAACGTGAGAGGTGCGATGATGCAGCCCATGGCTGTACCAACGATCTGCCCGACAAGCATGGATCTCGGTGATGTTAGTGTCAGATGAGCCGTCTTAAAGTCGTGCATCAGATCAGCAGAGACTTGTACAAGCTGCTTCACTATTCCACAACCAACAAGACCGGCAATGACACCGTTGTCCTTTCCTCCCCAGGCAGCAAATATGAAGAGAGCAATCTTGCCGTAATTGTAGCTCATGTTTATGTCGGTGAGCCCAGCTCCATAGGCATTGGAGAACCCCAGCACCGGAGCAAGCACATAGGCTACGACAACATAGTACCACTTCACCTGTCGGAACATCATTGGAATGGCAATTATCGCAATGATGCTTAATAAGGCATATCCGGTATATGCTAGCCAGTTTGGAATGTAGTCCCTACTAAAGACCTCGTTACTCTGCATATCATCAATTGCAACTGCATCCTCATTTGTCGCTGCAATTCACTCAGTATCAGCCAAGTTTTGGTATTAAAAGGTGGAGGAATCGTGGAATGAGTCGATTTTGCTACCTCTATTAACATGGTTACGGTTGGATTGTTCGTGCATACTCTTAGCAGTGATACATGCGACTTTGATGAAGTGGTAGAGGCCATCCCCCATGATCAGAGCCACACACATGAAAGACTGCACAAGAAGCAGATTAAAGGTACTATGTCAATAATGGAATGTTGCGTAGACTAGTTTGAAAGAAATGTTACTTTCAAAAGGAAGTTTGAAAGAAATGGGAATATTAGCAAGCCGACCTTGTAACCAAACAAGCTTGTCATGCTGCTTTCTGGTACATCTGCAGGGTACCAGTTACCCTTTTGTTTGCTGATGAGTGGCCACAATATTCCCCAAGAAAGTATTGCACCAAAGAGGGTGGACAGGTTTACAAGGTGTGAGCAGATCATCCCCGCACCAACATATGTGAGGCTAAAATCAAAGAAAAACCTGGCAGCCAAATAAATCGAGAGTTAGGAGGATTTGGCATGCCTAACAAATAAGCATGAAGTAGCACTACAACAAATGGACAATCCATGGGGGATACGTTTGTTTCCAAGCCTTTAGACCAAAAGTTGGGAACTGAAGAAACCCGCAACTTTCGCCACCTGTGTAGAACCACTGGAAGAAGCTCCATAGGAGGCTGATCCCGAAGAACTTCAGAAATCCTTGGACTTGCTTCCTGACATCAAAGGTGAAATTGATAATTCAGGTCGTGAATCCATCATGTATCTCAGCTGGATTAAGATGATTTGATTATCATATGTGAATGCATGTTCATACTTTGCATTCTTTTCTCCTTGAGGGGTATGGAATCCATTTATAAGAACAGCAGTTGCAGTCCCACTTGGATAAGTTAATTTATAATCTATGACCAAAGCCTGAAAGTCATGCAAATCATCAGGTGGGATAGACAAAGGAAAGAAAATGGGTTTCTATATGTATGTGTTCAAACTTGTAATAACATATCTTGTTTGGCTAGAAGAAGAGTAACTTGCATAAGACTATTCATGTGTAAGGCTGTCTCATTTTAGCCTACCAGCTTTTATTTTCTCCAAATTTACTTCATTTTGTTGCTTTAGTCAATTTGTTGGCTAAGTATAACAGAAATGTGACATGTCATAGTATATTAGCAGAGAGTTTTTACCATCCTTACCTCCCCATCAAATTACCCTTAAACTTTTGGTACTTTTTAGTACCTCCACCCCTTAAACTATTGGTACCTCTTGGTGTTAGCTCAACGGATGGCTTGGTACCTCTGAAGGATGGTAAAAAATCTCATATTAGTATGTAGAACCCCCAATTGACATCGAATGTGCCAAGCCAGGGTTCCATGCCACACACAAATAGTGTGCCATGTCAAATTAGACACATGCTCATTAATTCTAACTGGTAATTTTGGCTAAAAGTTACAACAGAAAGCAAATCCAGAAACCTACCTAAGTAAACAGATGGTGATGAACACAACAAAATAGTGACAAATTTAGGGACCTTCAGTAAGCAGTTTACTCTTGAATAAACATAAAGCCTAACAAGCTTGTCAAGCAGATTAAATTAAAAATGACTTGGTCTAGTGCAGGCATGAAATCTTGCATTCTCGTTTCTGTGAGCATTTTATGATGTTGTGGTATAATAGAGCATTATTTATCAAGTACAGACACACTTCCAGACATGCTATATCCTGGTTATCCAACAAATTAGCAAGTGGAACACGTTCAAATGAAAATGGGGGCAATATCCACAATTTAACAGTGCTCCATATCAGCACAAAAGTAGCTATCCAAAATCAGAAACAAAACTGAGAATATACTAAGAAACTCGCAGCCAACAACTGAACTTTCTTCATAAAAGATCAGAAAGAATTTAAGCTAAAACTCACAAAACTCCAACTCCAAACTAAATAGTACTCTGACTCAGCGACTCCAAAAGTTTCATAATGTGCAACTATAGCAAGAGCACGAGAAAATCCTGAAAGTGCAGGGATTGAGTTAATCCGTTGAACGATCAATGCTGCAACAACAAATTTGCGGGCAAAGAAGACACCTTTCTGAGCGGAAGCAAGTTGAGGAGCCCCACGAAGCTAATCGCGAGGAGGAATCCGGTCATCCACCCGATGCTGGGCTCCTTGTAGCTCCCCGGCGCGTTACCCGGCGTGCTCACACCGGCCAGCTCGTACGTCTTCTTGTTCAGAGCCAGCAACGACGACCCGAACCCACCTGCGCGCACAATATCCCCTATTTTATATGCCGCAAGCAACCCGTGAACTAATTAAGAAAGACTCAGCCGGGATGATAAAAGGAGAAGAAGAAGACGGGGGGAGACGCTCGTGGGCACTCACCGCCGAATCCCATGGTATAGCAGGCGACGGCGCAGGTCTGGACGACGGTGTTCTCCTGGCGGGTGAAGGGGCGGGGCGGGGAGACGGTGCCGAGGCGGCCGAGCGCGCGCGTCCAGCCGCGGAGCGCGAGGAAGGCGAGCAGCGCAGCGGAGACGTTGAGCGTGGGGATGATACCGGTGGTGAGCGCCAGCTTGAGGACGATGACGGTGTAGACGAAGCCAATGAGCAGCGCTGCCACCAGGCCCCGCGCCGTCACCTGCTCACGCCACGGGGGCACGCGCTCGTCCTGCTGCCCGCGCGCAGCCGCGGCCACCCGCGGCGTCGTCTCCACGTCGCCGGCGTCGCACTTCTCTATCTCGGGCGCCGCGCCCCGCACGGGAGCGACTTCCATGGACGTGAGCAGTCGGCGGCACCCGCGTAAAGCCTGGCTATGGCTTCTCTCCTCTCTCTCTCTCTCTCTCTCTCTCTGGTGAAACGTGGAGGTTGGGTTTGTGCAGACCAAGAAGGCTCGTCGATTCAGGAGCCAGACACGCCAGCAGCATGACGGGCCAAGCATACCAGCGAGGAAGCGACATGCCAGGCCATTGCCACCACGGAAATCTACTTTTGCTCTGAACTCCGAGGAAAACGACTCCACTGGGTTAGTGCTCCAAACCACGCGTCCATGGAAGAATTTGCCCCCGGATTAGTCTTGCGGTCTCGTGGATTGAGCCTGCGACATCACACATCTAATCAGAGATGCTGCATGATTGGCGGTACAATCAATTTGGTAGCGACAATGTGCACGTAGCCTGCGAAAATTAGTACTATACTGGTTATCAGGTCTCACTTTCTTTCGAATCCAGATTTCAACCATACGAGATATCAAAATTCGCAAAAACCCATTTAAAATTTGCTCAAAATAGAATGGTTTAAAAGTCAAATGAAGTTGACATCTGGTCAAATCGCAGAGCGATTTTCATGGTTTTTGGAAGAAAATGACAGTCGGAAAAATAAGGAAAAAAGTAAAAAAAAAAAAAGGGAAAAATTGAAAAATAAAATATTGTAAAATTTGTAAAAGCCCTTAAATGCTATATCATCTACAATGTTGTCACAAAGCATCCAAGTTACCAAAATCACAATCTTTAGCGTTAGTTTGTTTTCTAGGCAACAACATTAATTGATTTTTTGTCTCCGGATCATACTGTAATATGCTAAGCTTGTTATACTTTGTGAATTATAGGTTGTTTTGTATTCTGTTCGAACAAGAGCTCTTTAATGTTAAATTAGCATTATCATCTAAAGATTGATCATCCATAAGAAAATCAATCAATATAATTGGATCATTTACTAATATAGTCATATCAGATTATTAATAGACACATCAAATAATAATAGATGTGTAAAGATAAAATTTAATGTAAATGTAAAATGTAAGAAAATAGTAATGAAACAAAAAGTTTTAGTGGTTCATGCATGCATACAACGAGAAGTAAGCTTTTTCAATGTTGAACAACATTAACATATTAAAATATACCATAGCAAAATATTTTTTGTGCACACACATATCGCTACTTGAATAAATAGTATCATTTTCGGGTGTCATCCATTAATACTAAATATACTTCAATAAATATTGCTACTAAATATAATTGAACAAATATTAGTACTAAATATACTTCAACAAATATTGGTACTAAATATTCTAAATATACTTCAATAAATATTGCTACTAAATATGCTTCAACAAATATTGCTACTAAATATAATTGAACAAATATTGTTACTAAAATATGTTGAAACAAATATTGTTATTTGACATACTTGAACAAATATTGTTACTAGTGAAAGATCAAGATAGCGATCAGAGGGGATGAATGATCCCAATTTCAAAAATTTTACCTCTTGGGCAAGATTGATGCTTTCTCCAACAACAAGCCATAAGAACCAAGTTAAATAATCAAATCAAGCAATAAACTATCAAGAATTAAGAGCAACTATCTTAAAGACAGCATCACATCCCACTAATAAAATTATCATGAATAAAAAATCGTGGCTCATATGGTCATGGGGTTTTTTTCTCTGGTACAACTAGTTGTTTAAAGTCCACCAAAAAAGAAATCAATTCAAAATCATCTTTAGAAAAAGAGAGATAAATAAGATAAGATCTGCTACTTCTCAAAAGCAAAAGTAAATTTTCAGAACAAAATAAACTCAATCAAAAGGTGATCTCTCCAAATATGTGGCTCATTTGAATTTTTTTTTATCTGATGAGATAATGGAGTCACGAAGCTACCCACCAAAAATCAGATCCAGATCAAGCATGGTAAAATTATAATGAAAATAACAAACTCTACCACACAAAGAACTCAGATAGAATATTTAGGGCTCGGTAAAAACCTCATAGCTCCAAAACTATAATTCGTATGAACTTTCCACTTAGAGAGACGATAGGTATGATAGTCACGCAACTTTTTCAACAAGAATCACCCTAATATTAGATCATATGAATTTTTTATAAAATAAACAAGGATTGCTGCCCAGAGAGAACAGACTTGAGCAGGAAATCAAGAAAGAACCTTTAAGATTTCTCAAAGATTGAACATAGAAGAAGTGAAGCCTAAATGATTGAGATATGATCTAGGAATATTTATACATCAATCATTCATCATTGGCTCAAGAACCATAAACATTTAGAAGGAGGGGAGGCAAATGTGCGGAATTTAAATTCTTGAAAGTAAATACTGAATTAAAATTGCGTAAAGTAAAGACATAATATAAATGCAGAATTTGAATTCACAAGTAAAATAAAGAAATTCTTTGTATTAGGTTTATAAAGCCTCACAACAAGTGGGTAAAGCTCAAAGGAGCACACAAAACCTTCAAATAGGGAGCCTACTTCTACCCCTATATTTATAGTGTCCATAGGTCATCCTTCACCCTTGGATGAGTTGCTTCTATCCTAAGCTACCCTCCTTGGGTATTGTCGCAATCAAGGAAGACGAAATGAAACTTGTTGGAAATTGCAATATAAGATTATAAGTGGGCCTTTAAAATTTTTTATTCTATTGGGCCTCATTTTGTGAAAAAAAACATTTCTTGTATCAGACCTCATCAGTCAATAGTAGGTTTTTTTTTTCTTTTTTCTCCTTTTATTCTAGGAATAGGTTCATTTTAAACACTCAATTATTGTCATAGTCCAAAAGAAGAAAAGATACAATTTATAATCTTGAGCTCGTTGGTTATGTTTTGTTCCTTAATTTCTTAGACCGTTCGAATCGGGACGTCGACCTAACAAAATCTTTCACTCTGCTCCCTTGAAATCAAAACTATGGTTGTTTTTATTGTTAGACGACCTCGCTATCGAATAGTCCGGGGTCGTCTAATAGATCTAGAGTGGAGAACAGAGATAGAGAGAGAGCGAGACACAAATATGTGGAGGAATGGATCTGCTATTCTTTATTGCTTGTTTCTGTATACAATGGGGTGACCCCCTGCCTCCTATTTATAACCTACAGCTAGGGTTTTGGTAAGAGTCCGCATGGGCCACGATGGGCCGAGTTTCCTAATACTTCCCCTTGGACTCTTTACCGCGAGATGCATATGCCTCATCAAAACTCTAGAAAACCCAGTGGAAAAAATAGTTGGAGAAAGAGTACATAACATACGCTTACTGTGTTTAGTGTTCAAAAAAGCGAACTTCCGCGGCGCCTAGGCGCCGCCTAGGCGGTCGGCGGCGAGCCTTCGCCTCGCCTAGGCACGTAATCGTGCTCTAGGCGGAGCCGGTGACTAGGCGGCGCTCGGCGGACGCCTAGGCGGGCGGAGGCGACTCTAGGTGGCCGCTAGGCGGCTGCTAGGCGGAGGAAGTGACGCCTAGGCGGTCGGTGAGAGGAGAAAAGGGGGAAAAGCGGAAGAGAGGGTGAGGCTAGGGTTACTTGAGAGGGGGAAGCGGGAAAAGCCACCGCCCGCCTGCATGTCCCCGTGTCACCCGAGCTCCTCTGGCCTCCCCATCGCCGAAGCTGCTGGCCGCTCTCCTCCCCGCGTTGCGCTCCTTCCCACCGCGCTCCTCCTAGTGTCGCGCTCCTCCCCGCCGTCGAAGCTGCCGCCTCCCGCCCGAGCTCCTCACTCTAGTCGCCATTCTCCTCTTCGAGCTCCTCCCTCTGGTCGTCGTTCTCCTCTCCGAAGCTCCGCCCTCTAGTCGCAACTCGTCGCTCTCCTCTCCTCTCTTTGTGGCCGATCGACTCACTCGGGTGAATTGAATATGTGAATGTGAATGTGATAGTGTGATACACTCATACACAGTGGTAGTAGTACAGAAACAATAGTTGATTGATCTCAATTATTTCTGTAGAAGTGTATAGTGTTGAATCTATTGAACATTGAACATCAATGTATGTGATAAACTACACAAAACACTGTTTTACATTTCCTTTACTAGTTGATTGATCATTGATCATTGAATCTATTCTTTATGTAGAAGTGTAGAGTGTTCGATCTATTGATTATTGAACATCAATTATAGAACATTGCTATGTGTGGAACTTAAGTTTGTGACTATGTTATGTGTGAGTGTGAGACTTAGTTTTGTAACTATATTATATGTAGGACTATGTTTTGCGATTTCCGCCTAGGCGGGCTAGGCGCTAGGCAGTGGGTCTTCGCCCGCCTAGCGCCTAGCGCTTTTTTGAACATTGGCTGTGTTGCACGGATTGCATCATCAAAACCTTATCTAAGAAAACTTCAATGAAAAACTTACTAAGGAAAAAGAGTACAATCCACCCAAACTTTAATATTAATCTTCTAGATTCACGTTGGGTACTCAAACTTCATGTTCGATATTTTATATAAGAGTATGTGAAAATTCTCCCACTGAAATCTGCACTTCTCTAAGTCTCATCATCCCGATTCCTCTAGCACACCTTTCAAAAGAAGATTCCGGGAGTGACTTAGTGAATAAGTTTGCGAGATTTTCACCCGACTTAGTATGCAGTATCTTGACTTCGTTCATCTTATGCATTTCATGAGCATAAAAGAACTTGGGGTTGATATGCTTCGTGAGGTTACTTTTCACATATCCCATTTGCACTTGAGCAACACAAGCTGCATTATCTTCATAGATGATAGTGAGGGTTTCTTTTATGTTCAAGCCACATGACTTTTGGATGTGGTGAACCATTCTTCGAAGCCATGCACATTCTCGAGAGGCTTCATACAAGGCAATGATTTTCGAGTTATTTTCCGACGTTGAGACAAGTGTCTGCTTAGACGACTTCCAAGAAATTGATGTTCCACCACAAAGGAAAATATACACGGTTTGTGACTTGCCAGTATGCGGGTCCGATAGGTACCCAGCATCGGCATAGCCGACCAAATTCAATTCATTGTTTCTTCTATAGAACAAGCCGAGATCTTTGCTTCCTTGGAGGTAACGGAAGGTGTCCTTGACCCCTTTCCAATGCCTTTTGGTGGGTTCTGCACTGTACCGTGCTAGCAAATTCACGGCGAACGCAATGTCCAGCCTAGTGCTGTTTGCAAGGTACATGAGTGCTCTAACTGCACTCAAATACGGGAATTCCGCTCCCAGGACTTCCTCCCCCTCTTATCTAGGCCTGTATGGATCTAGGTCTGCTTGGAGTGACCTTCCGACCATTGGGGTCTTTGCAGGATATGCCTTTTCAAAATCAAATCTCTCTAACACTTTCTGCGTGTAGGATGATTGGTGCACCAAGATTCCACATTGGACGTGTTCAAGCTGCAAGCCTAAACAGAACTTGGTTTTACCCAAGTCTTTCATTTCAAACTCAGACTTCAAGTATGAGCATGCTCCTTCAATTTCTTCATCCGTCCCAATGATGTTCAAGTCATCTACATAGACAGAGATTATACAAAATCAATTCGGGGATCGTTGTATAAACAGACATGGACAATCTTCATTGTTCATGTAGCCTTTCTTGCAGAGAAAGTTACTTAAGCGATTGTACCACATTATTCCTGACTACTTCAGTCTATACAGTGATTTCTCCAATTTCACACTGTATAGGTTTCTGTTTGCTCTGTCTTGGTTCGGGATAGGAATACCTTCCGGTACTTTCATGTATATCTCCGAATCCAAGTTTCCATACAAATATGCTGTGAAAACATCCATTAGCTTCATTCTCAACTTCAAGTTGACTGCCATTGAGATCAAGTATCTAAAGGTAATTCCTCCCATGACCAGAGAATAGGTTTCATCATAATCAACCCTAGGACGTTGAGTGAAACCATGAGCGACAAGCCTTGCCTTGTACATTGCAACTTCGTTGTTTTCATTCCTATTCCGAACAAAAACCCACTTGTGACCTACGGGGTTTATGTGGGGAGGCGTGCGGCACACAAGCCCAAACACCTCTCTTTTGTTTAGAGAGACTAGCTCTGCAGTGATTGCCTTTTTCCATTCTTCCCAATTGAGCATTTTCTTGCACTCTACGAAAGATGCAGGCTCGGGTTCATGATCAATGATCGTAGCAATCTTCTTTGCAAAGTATGCATCGACATTGGCTGTTGCTCTATTCATGGATTCTCCCGTTATTACAAAGTTTATGGTCATTTCGTCATGGGGTGCTTCATGCACTTCTACTTGCTCTTCGCTGTTATTTTCCATTGTAGGAGCAAGTTCTTTTAGTTTTTCATCGCCAATGTATACGCACACATTATTTTCGGCGGCTTCTTCCAATGGAATATTCAGATCTGGAATTGCCTTTTCCACATGCTTCTTTCGAATGCCAGGTTTCAACTGGCTCCCCTTCTTGCTTTGCGGCATTTTTGTGATTGGCTGTGGTAAGTCCTCTTGCCCAGTTTTCTCCATACGTCTCCGGGTACTTTGGGTTTGAGAAGTCAGATTTCCTGTTCTTTTTCTTTAAGGCCTCTGAACAGGATGAGGGATACCTTCTACTTTTTTTGGTATTTCCACCCTCTCTGGTGCATTTCTTGCAGGTACATGCGACTTAACCACGCTCTTCAGATCAAAAAAATGATCAGGCAGTTCATTTGCTAAATTCTGTAAATCAATTATCTTCTGGACATCTTGATTTGCTTCATTAGTGCGAGGGTCATACGCGGGGATCCCAGTGGAATGCCATATTATTTCTCGGTATTTTTCATCCAATGGTTGATTCTTTCCCCCTAATGACAGGAAACGGTCCTCGTCAAAGATGCAATCAGCGAATCAGGCTGTATGCAAGTCTCTAGTCATGGGTTCGAAATACCTGATTATGGATGCACTCTCATAACCAACGTATATCCTAGACTTGAGGAGAGGGCCCATTGCAGTCTGCTGTGGGGATGGTATAGGTACATATACCATACAACCAAATTTTTTAAGATGAGAAATCTTCGGGATGACCACTTGCACTAATTGCATAGGTGAATGGATGTTGTAGGCCGATGGTTTATAATTGATGAGTGCTGTTACGTGCAGGTCTGCGTGCCCCCAACAAGTGTTGGGCAAGTTACAACTCTGCAAGAGCGGTCGGGCTTTGAACTTAATCCTCTTTATTAGTGCTTCAGTTGGTCCATTTTGCGTATGAATGTGTGGTACAGAGTGCTCAATTGCTATTTGAGTTGCTGTGCAGTAATCATTAAATGCCTTGGAAGTAAATTCGCCGGTATTGCCTATTCGAATGGACTTCACACGATGATCAGGAAAAGCATTCTTAATTCTGATAATCTGCGAGATCAGCTTTGCGAATGCATGATTCCTTGTTGACAGCAAACATACATGCGACCATTTTGAGAAAGCCCCAAAGAGCATCATGAAGTACCAAAACAGCCCTGACAAGGGCTGAATCGGGCCACAAATATCCCCCTGAATGCGTTCCAAAAAGGTAGGGATTTCATTTTGTACTTTCATAACAGAGGGTCTAGTTATTAATTTCCCAGTGGCACATGCATGGCACACAAAATCTTTATGATTCGATTTTTTTTTAACATTAATGCCATGACCTTGTGAGTTGTTAACTATATTTCTCATCATTCTAAGACCAGGATGACATAATCTACAATGCCATAAAGAAAATAATTCAGAGCTTCTAAAGACAGTCTTAAGAGAAGTATACACTGCGGGTGCATTGATTCTCATGTAGTACAACCCAGATTCATAAGAGGGATATTTTTCTAATACCATTTTTCCATATTCCGTGTGCTTCAAAATACACAAATGCTCTTTGCCATTTTCTTCATTGGTTTCTACGTGAAACCCATTAGCGCGGATGTTTTTGAAACTTAAGAGAGAGTGTGTTGATTCAGGGTACAAGAGTGCTTCTTCAATTATCAAAGTTGTACCCATTGGTAATATAATTGTGGCTCTTTTGGAGCCTATTATATGTGTATCGCTGCCTGCGATTGTCGTAATCCTTCCAGCGTTCTTCGTGATCGTCTGAAGTATTTCAACTCTCTTAAGATGGTATTTGTTATGCCACTATTAACAATGCATATCTCCTCCATTTGGGTGCTACACAGTTTCTATATGTAAGAAATATAATTTTAATCAGACAGTGGCAAAATAATTCAAACATTACTTGCAAATATAGAATACTAGAATAAAAAATAAATTACATATTCATTTATGAGAAAAAAATGCTCTTCTAGAGCTTGCAATTCATTATGCAATATGATGTCTATGTGAGATAGTTCTGACCATTCGGGACCAGTTCTTCAAACTCACGTTTGACAATGCCAGACCTTTGCACATTCACAAGGTTCTTCTATTAGATTACTGCGTGCAATCTAATAGAAAGTAGCTGCTAAATTCAATAAAATGCATAATTAAATTCTCGTGAATTTTCAGCAAACTAAAAGAAATCAATAATTGCAAGATTCATAAATACAAGATTCATAAATGCAACAAGTACCAGGTTCATAAAATGCAAGATTCATAAGTACGGGATTCATAAATACAAGATTCATAAATGCAAGATTCATAAGTATTCATAAATACAGCTTCGTGCATGTATGTGATTGACTTCATGCATGCGATCGGATTCATGCGCAGGATCGACTTCGTGCATGCGATAGGATTCATGCGCATGATCAACTTCGTGCGATCGGTTTCATGTGCGCGATCGGCTTCGTGCATGCGATCGGCTTCATGCGCATGATCGACTTCGTGCGATCGGTTTCATGTGCGCGATCGGCTTCGTGCATGCGATCGCGGTCAGTTCCATGCGCGGCGGCCACTTCGTGAGGCGTGCTTCATGTGTATATTAGAAAAATCATGAAGCAATAATTGCAAAATCATGGAAATAATCATAAATTATTCATAAATGCATAAATGAATGCTAAGAAAATTAAAAACCAGATCCAATTAATTTTCTGCAATTTTCTAGCATTTTTCATATTTTTCTGGCAATTTTCAGAATTTTCTGAAATTTTCTAATCAATTTTCTGAATTCTTAATCAATTTTCGAAAAAGAAAAGGAAATAAAGGAAAAGGAAAATCGGGGAGGGGCAAACTGGTAATTTCACATTCCATCCACTTCTTTATCTGGATTCCAACTAGAATTCAATCGATCTTTCCTGTTAGACTTCAAGTTCATAATGTTGGGGAGAGCAAAGGGTGGAGCGGCCGGATACGACGGAGCGGCGGCGGCGGGATACCAACAGGTGGTCGGCGAGGTAGCCTTCAAGGCCAGTTGCCGCTGGCGCGGCAAAGCCGGCCGAGATGCCGACGGCTGGGCATCGATCGCTCGGCGGGGAGTAGCAGAGCCGGCCGGCGATGACTTCAAGCGCGCGTGCGCGCAGCCGGCGACGGTGCAACGGCGGTTGGGCGCTAGCGGCCGGGTCACGGTGAGCTTCCTACGGCGCGGCGTTCGGCCGAGCTGCGCGGAGCGGGGACGGCCTGCAGTGCTGACGATGGCCTGTGGGGTCGAGGCTGGGCGATGCTGCTGGTCTTCGGGCGTGTCATCGGGCCGCACACGCCGGGCGGCGCGCCGACGCAGGAACCGGCGATGGGAGGAGCAGTGGGGCCGGGCGGGGCTTCGTCCACGCGGGCCGGCGGTGCTTCCGACCGAGCTGGCGCTTCAAGCGCAGGCGGCGAGGTGCCGGTCTCGACGTGCGGCTGGCGAATGGCTTCGAGCGCATCGGTGGCGGGGAGAGCGGCCGGCGGCCGAGGAGTTGGCGGCGGTGGCATTGCGGGCCGAGCCGGTGGTCATAGGGGGGGCGCTACATGCGCAAAAAACCGATTCGGCGACGATCGATGCTAGCGCTTTGGGCCGATCCGACCACGTGTTGTATTGTATCAACAATGGCTTCGTGCCAATGTAGCTTCGTATACTGCAATTTCTTGTACATTAGCTTCATACTACGATCCGTAAGCAATCACTGCGAACTCGTAGTTTTGTGCCACGTTTGCGAGACATCGGCTTTGTACCGTACGGCAATAGCAGCGACGGCTTCAAGCCACTTCTTTGTATTGTAGCTTCATGCTACATCCGTAAACATTGTCGCTTATCACGTAGCTTCGTGCCACGTAACGTAGAATAGATGCATGCAAAATACAGACGAGCGATTAGCTTTTCAATCCCTCGTGTCTTACCGCTTCTCACCTTTTCAATCTATTTTCCGGTAGACTATCACGTAGGACTTTTCTTTCGGCAATCCAAGTGGATGCCAGCTTGATGGCGAGTTGATTGCAAATCAGATCGGGCGATCAATCGCCGATAGTAGACGTTCATTGTAGTCGACGATCCTCCTCTTCTTGTGATAGAGACTTGTGTTGATAATGTGTTAGACAATCTCGCTATCGAATAGTCTGGGGTTGCCTAATAGATCTAGAGTGAAGAATATAGAGAGAGCGCAAGACACAAATACGAGGAGGAACGGATCTGCTATTCTTTATTGCTTGTTTCTGAATATAATGGGGTGACCTCCTGCCTCCTATTTATAACCTATAGCTACGGTTTTGGTAAGAGTCCACATAGGCCACGATGAACCGAGTTTCCTAACATTTATTAGGTGAATGCCATGTGTATGCCATATTTTATTGACGTGGATTACACTTATATATCACGTCATATTTTAAAGTACAATCATCTCTCTCTTGCTCCCGACCGACAACGGCAAGGTTGGGTCCAACAGCGGTGAGCGACGTACGGCACCAACGACCAGACAAAAGGAAGAAGACTAGATCCACTGCCTCAACGGCCGGCCACTAGATTCGGTGGTGGCCACCTCCTCCTCCACGGCTGGCGGGCCCAAATTTGGGCACAACGGGCCTGGGTTTGGCCGCGCCAGTGACGAGGAAGACGACCGGAGCTGGCGGCCCCCTCTCCTCCACTGACGGCGCCCTTCCCTGGCCTCCTCCATCACTGGCAGGTCTACATCTGGGCATAGCATGCCCGGATCAGGCCGCGCCGATGACGAGGAAGACAGACGCCGCAGTCCGCCACTTCAACTTGTTGCTGGCAAAATCAGCCCGACGAGGTCGAGCTGTAGCGCGTTAGAGAGACAGCGAGCGACGGGAACCGGTGAGGATGGTGACCCAATGGGCGGAGGAGGTGGCCCGGCGACCGATGCTCCCGGATCCAGAGCCAGCGGATAGAGAAGGGGACCGACGACCTCGGCCTATCCACTTGCGATCTCATCTTCGTTGCTGGCGGAGGGATCAGATGCCATCATCGTCGACGATTGCAACTCTGACCATGGCGGATTACATGATGAGTCATCTCTGCAACACCGCTAAGCATGTTGCGCCAGTGAATGCTGTGGGCGAGAACCCAGCCGTGCAATCTTGACAGTCGACGTGGACGGGCGGGAGTCTGGAGTCGGGACGAAGACGATGCGTCGTGTCGAGTCGATGCCCTCCATGTTCCGTGCGGCTGGGCAATTGATGTCTTGATGGTTGATGACTTGATGTGCTAAGGGCCTAAGTGCTAACTGCATTGGCCATTGGGCCTCAAGTGTGGGGGTATAAGAGGCCCGGTGGGCCGCGGGTGGGGCTTCAGCCCGCCTGCGCTCCACTGGCAGTTCCGCCTCTGGTCGTGCGGCCGGCTGCGGCAGCGGTCAGGATGTGGGAGGGAAGTGCAAGGCGCCAGCGACATGGCACAGAATATTGGCTCGTAGCGTCGTGTTTGGGGTAAAAAAAAAACTATACCATAGCTATTTAGAACACTGCTTACGCCAGTACTTGGTCCTGAAGGGAATCACGTCTCAGGACTACGGAGGACTTCAAGAAAATGCTGACATCCCTGTGGGTTTGTATGGAAGAGGTGAGTGCTCTGGTAGCGCTTTTGCCTTTGAGCATGTGTTTGTGTGAGAGATCATGGGGCGGAGTCGAGGTGAAAATGAGGTCACAGGCTTCCACAACTGGATTCAGGCGAGTTCTAGTAATGTTTCAGCAGCAAGGAAAGCATAGTTCCTTGTCTGAAAGAAAGTTTATGGTGAGTCTATGATCTGAACATACATGGCATACACTCACTTATATATATCATGACTCATATGGAGCTAAAATTTTCATATGCTGATCTGCAGCCAGACTCTAAGACGCAGCTGCACACCATTCAGTTTTGGTGGCATAGCTTGCTGAAATCTGTGTCCAGCACATTGATCGGTGTCAGCTCCAAGTTTGATATTGCACTCTACACGCTCTGCTTCTTTTTGCTGGACAGGAAGCTAACCATATCGATGTTGACCCATATTTAGTGAACATCAAGTGCTACAGGTTGGGGTTAACAGGATTGGATCAGCTTTCCCGATCGCAGAACATTAATAATTTTGTCGGCCATATTCTGAAGGTCAGCAGTTCTTCTGTTTCTCGATTCCTGATCAACGTGTTGAGCTACTGATTTATATTCAAATTCGTTTTTATTACCTAAAAATAAATTGTACTGTTCAATAATTTGCTGCCATTGTGTTGCAATGTGCACTATAGGATGTTACTCTGGATCAAGACGTAACTACATAATGCTAATTTAGAATATTTGTTGTGTTTTGTTATACTTAGTACTTGTTCCTTTCTTCTTTTAATGGACAGAATAAAGCCTATAGCAGATACTATTTCTAACTAGGAAATATCCTTTCACGCGTCAAAAAGAACATACTTTATCGTAGGAATTTTAAAATGGCATCACATGAATACTTACTTTGTACTATTGATCACCTATTAATGGCACATTCATAACCTTAATTTACATATCAAAAGAGGAGAAAAGGAAATTTCGTATGTTGTCGAATAAGGGGAAAAAAGAGATCAGTTATAAGTCGTAACTTTACAAGCTGAAATTAACCAGTCAAGAATATAGCTTAAAATTACATTTCATACTTAGATGCCATCTGCAAAGTGCCATTTACCAATAGCCGTCCTCAAACATATGGTTAGCAACAGCAGAATTGTTAATCAACGGCAAAAGGTGGAATTGAATTGAGTACCCAAAAGGACCAAGAAGCCACCATTTTCAAAGTCTACCTCTGGAAGGAGCGTAACGCGAGGATCTTCAACAACAAACTTTGCTCTGTGCTGCAAGTAGTGCATGCTACCCTAGAGAATTATAGGAGTCTTTGTCTGGTTTTGTCGGTGCCGAGTCCTTTCCCCTTCCTTTAGGTTTCGGTGTACCCCCTTAGTCCTTCTACTATCCCCTCCCGAGTCTCTGTTGAGTCTTTTGCCTCCTGATTTCTAGGATGCCTTATATTCCTGGATATTTTTCCTCCCCGTTTTGAATGAGCCTTATTTCAAAAAAAAAAAGTCTACCTTTGCAAGGTCGGAATCTGCAGTAAAAAATAGTAGGCAGAACTACATTTCATACCTACAATGGTACTACAAAGAACCCTTTACAATAGCGATTCTCGAGTCTTAAGCGTTTGGCTCAACCTATTAGTCTGTCTACTTTCCAAAGGATATACATGATGAGGGGGGAAAACATCATTAATGGATCTAGCTTTGTAAACACATCAGATGATCAGAATGTACACAGTCAAGAACATCATTAATGGATCTAGCTTTGTAAACACATCAGATGATCAGAATGTACACACAGTCAAGAACATCAGCTCTCCCGGAAGATCACGTGGGGGTTGGAGCAGCGGCGGCCCTCATGAACATGAATCTCCTCTTCGCAATGCCGTTCGCATTTTCACCAAGGGCGGCGAGGTGAAGCATCCGCCGCCTTGCAGAAACCACGGCAACATCGTCCGCTGTTGCCTCTGCAGGCACGTCCTCACGAGACGGCGAGCTCCCCCCTGACGCCCCGGTTTTGCCGTCCAGCTCCTTGCGCTGCATCACTCGCTTCAGGCTCTCAACCACCTCTCCCATCGTTGGACGATCCTTCGCATGCTTCGCAAGGCAGCTGCTGGCCAACTTGGCAATTTCTCTCGTGCCCTGCTTAGAGTAGCGGCCTTCCAGCCTTGTATCGATGATCACGCTGAACCGCTTGCTTTCCACAGGGTACTGCCTCACCCATTCCAGGAGTTTCTGCTCGTTCTTGGGACGGTTCCGTTCCATGGAACGCCGCCCAGTGAGGATCTCGTACAGGACTACTCCAAAGCTCCAAACATCACTCTTGCTCGTGAGGTGGCCTGTCTCAACATAGTCTGGAGCTGCGTAACCGTAGGTCCCCATGACCTGGTTACAATAGAACAGATTGTTCTCAGCGAGATATCGAATCAGAGTTCCCGAGGAAAAATTCCAGGATGCATGAGTACAGCATGAGGAGATACTATTTTCTTGATTTGAAATGCAATTTACACGTACCGCTGTAGACACGTGAGTATGACCTTCGGATGGTCCTTCCCTTGCTAATCCAAAGTCTGAAAGTTTCGGTCTAAACTCCTCATCCAGCAGTACATTCGAAGCTTTGAAATCACGATATATTACCTACAAAAAATACAAATAAAAAATAAAAAAATACATGACTTCCACTGATCAAACACAAGAGCTTTCTGTGTTCCTTCCGCAGACAAAATCAAAATCATAGAGGTAGGAGAAACTGCATACCGTCAAAATCAAAATCAAGATCAAACAGGAAAGAATATTCATGACACTCGCTTTCTTTTAAAAAAGTTTGGTTCAATTAATGTGATCACTCAAGAACATACCGTCATCCAAAAACAAGATCAAAAACAAAACCCAAGGCATTAGAGTAGCTCATAACACAAACGTTTCAAGTTGCAAGAGTAGTTAGAGCAACAAGGACCGAGTAATGTATCCATCCAAGTTATAATCAGATCGATGACAGATCTGCTGTAAATACAATGAATTAACTATCTAGGAATCTTGATAACTTCAGTAATTCTGAATTACAAAAAGAAAAATCAACATTTTTTTTATAGGATGTGATCCTACAAAAAAAAGTGTGTGCATCTTCGTTCCATGTGATTTGCAAATCAGGTATGAGTTAACATTAGCAAAAGAGTTGCAAGTAAAATAGTTGTACCCCATTCTTGTTCGATATAATGCAGTATTCTAATACAGAGAAGCTTATTCTTTACGGAGAGTTGCCAGGCTGATACCTGAACTTCCAATCCCTCATGGAGATACAGCAACCCCTCAGCAGCACCGAATGCTATTTCCAACCTGACGTCCCATGGTAGAACAGGGTATGCTCGATTGAATAGATGATCGTCCAGGGTTTTGTTTGATATGAACTCATAGACCAGCAATCTCTGAGGGCCTCGTTCACTACGAGCGGCGCAGTACCCAATGAGTTTGACAAGGTTCGGGTGCTCGACAACCCCAAGAAAATGAACTTCCGCCAGCCATTGCTTATGACCCTGATCAAGGTTGGAGTGGTAACCAAAAGGATTAAGTCGAATACTGAAAATGCCCTAGGCCGCTAGCAAAGTAGAAACTCAATCCATTGACACTACAATTTAGTTACACTGAAAGCATGCAACTAAGTTTATCATGATAAACTACAGAAGAATAAAAGCAATGCTAGAGAAGACGAAACTCCTGATAGGAATACTGATGTGTGTCTACCACAATGTTATTACCGTATAGCATGTTGCATATTATCAAGCGATTTGATAAACATCATCCGGATGTTTTTATTGCTGAAATCACCCAAATCTAGGACCATAAGATCATTGTTGAGATTCGAGAGTATCGATTACATCCGATCCTATGATTTAATCTAACGGCCCAGTGATATCCGGGTGAGGTATCCAACGGTCCAAAATGTGGATATTAGCTAAAACAAAAACATCCGGATGATACCTATACAGGCTTCCAGTCCTTCCATTGTCACACAAATCAAAGATCGAATATTAAGACTAACACAATTATGCAACTTGTGTTCAATTGTTCTTTCAGGGGAACTGTGTTCAATTTAGGAAGACAATATGACAGCGCAGAGGGTCGCATATGCTTATGTAAATATAAATGGCGATTGACAAGTAAAATACTGACTTGTTACTACAATGAATAAACATGAAGCATGAGTGATGAGCCCAGAGAAGATCGCTCAATGATATGGGCCAAGTAACCACCGAAGGATACCTGTTGGCCGTTGGGATTGAGCCTTTTGATGGCGACCATCGTGCCGCCGGCTGGCCCGCCGGGCAGCCGCACGACGCCCTTGTAGACGCTCCCGAAGCCGCCCTCGCCGACCTTGAGCAGCCGGCTGAAGTCGCTGGTCGCGGCGTGGAGCTCCCGGAGCCCGAACTCCCGCAGGGTGCTCGCCCCCCTCTCCTCGTACAGCTCCGGGATGCTCCGCGCCGACGAGACCGAGCCCAGCGACTTGCTTCCCGCTGGCCTCACGGTCGCGCACGAGTCCTCGGACTGGCTCGTGGCGACTGCCGACGACCCCGTCGAGCAGGCGGCGGTAGACAGGTTGGAGCAGGCGACCGTGGAGACGGTGGAAGGGAACGAGGCGGCCGGCGGCGATGGTGGCGCTGGCCCCTCGTGGGGCCTCTTGCCCTTGCCCTTCTTGATCTTGTTCCTGAAGCTGAAGCGGCCGAAGCAACTCATTTCTTAGGAGCAACTGAGCAAGAAGCTGGCGGGATTCTCAGCTCGCGGTGTCTTCTTGCCTTGCTTTCTCCATAGCCTCCACCTCAGCAGCTCAAATTACGAGGAGAAAGGAGCAGCTTTTGGCGATACAAACTCCTCTCTGGCTTCGAGAACTTGTCTTGCTTAGTTCCTTCCTGGACAGGGATCCACTGCAGTCCCAGAGGCTGTATGTGGTAACAAATGGATCAAAAAGAACAAAATCTCTCGAGAGACTAACCTTTTGATGGAGGTAAGGTGCCCTACGGCACTACGCAGACAAAACAAAATTGGTCAATAGACTGAAGCAGAATTGTTTGACACAAGAGAACGAAACATGTACGACACCAACAAATACTAGTACAAGGAGCTTCGCTAGGTAGCAAGGAAGCAGAGGAAGAGGTGGGTGAACCATAGATTACGGAAGCATGTGTGTACGTGGCTATGTTGGTGGGGGGATCATCTTTGGCCATTGAAATTGTAAATCTAAATCTCTCTTGACCGTAGCACTAATCACCTACTAGTTTCCCTACAATTGTAGGTGATTAGCATCGTAGATGCTCTTTTGCCAAGCTCAGATACCCACCTTACCGTGGAGGGTACTTGCCGAGCTCAACAATAAAGGGTGCTACCGAGCATGAGCAGTACGGCAATCTCGTTGAGCTCGACGTGCTCGGTAGGTCGATTACCATAATCTTAACTACTAGTCGAGTTAGAGGAGCATGACAGGCAATACTTGCCACTATATTTATGTTTGAAAAGCTTATTTATATAATTACATTTAGACCGAAATATTTTTTTTAAAAAAAATACGACAAGGCCATGTGCACCTAGATTTCTGAACAAAATTATTAGAAAACTGGGTACGAGTCAACCGAAATGGGCTCTGAGAGCGACAGGAGAGGAGATAGGTCGGGCTGCATTTGCAAATTGAAATAACTTTATTCCCACTTGCTTCCTTTTGATTTCTTTTCTATTAGCGCATCAAACTAGTCATCTTATCTGATCAATTCCAACCTAGCTACATAATTTCTTTAAGGGTAGCAATTTTTTTTTTTGTTCATTTGCAGTGTTCAAACACATGATCACTCTGCCTGCCCCCAGCTCCCCGCACCAACATTTTTTTTCAGGCATACAGACGGAAGCTTTTAATATACTCCCTCCGTTGATAAATATAAGATCTATAATTTAATGAGTTTTTCCTACTTTACTCCTATTTTTCTCTATCAACTATATGCATTTATTCATTAACACACACAAAGTATTATCTCTCATCTTTCAAGACAATTAAAAGGGGTATGTAAGTCATTTTCTCTCATGTCTTTCTCGATTTCACTGCGGTCTTAATTATTGTGAAAAGTCAAAATACTTTTTACATTTATAAACGAAGGGGATACTTTTTTGGTAATTCTGAAAGTCGATCAATTTACATGAGATGACTGTAGTGGCCCCTTCCGCATTTTCTATTGCTAAAAATAGCCTCCCGCAACAAATTTTGCAAACTGGCTGGGTTATCCGCGGTGAGGAATAGGGTTATTTTTGCAAATTTTGTTATGGATGGACTATTTTTGAAAAAAAAAACACAGAGAGGGCTACTAAGGTAAAAAAAAAAAACTTCAATTTACGTGGTGCTGTAGGTGCTAGATGCTAGGTGACCATTGTTTCCATTACCAAGCTGTAGGAGCCGGGAAGTTTACATTCATGGTGGTACATTTTTGAGATATTTATAAGTTTACTTTCATAAGCGTGAACCACTTGGATGTGTGTAGAGGTGGGCGTCGTGCCGTGCCGTGTCGGCCCGGGCCCATTGTGCTTCGGGTCGGAACCGTGCCGTGCAACGATGGCCCATCGTGTCCACCGTGCCGGGCCGTGCCGGTCCGACTCGCCTTTGGCGAGCCCAAACCCGGCCCATTTGCGCTTCGTGTCTGCTTCGTGCCGTGCTGGCCCAGGCTCGACCCATTTTCACTATTGTGACGAGTAAAAAAATAAAACATATCACTGCTAAATTACCTATTTTAATTACATAAGAGACTAATCACATCAACAAAATATCAAACATAAATGCAATGCTTGAAGATGCCCTGAATCAACAATATCTGCCAACTTTTAGGCCTTAATTCGTGATTTCGCGTTCGCTCGTGCGGCCCAAATTTAAACGGCCGAGCCGCCGTCGTGCCGGTTCCGGACCCGCACGGCCCGAAAGCATAGCTATGCGTCGGCCCGACCCGCACGGAATCAGTCTTGATCGTGCTTCGCACCGGGCCATCCCATCGTGCTTCGGGCCGGCCCAAAAGAGCCCGGCCCAAATGCCCACCTCTAGATGTGTGTAGCAAAAGTTACAGCCATTTTGGTGCTAGCTGTTCGGGTTATCAAAGGCAACGCTAATATTTGGGAAACCTGACAAAGTCCTCACGCCTGGCTATGAGCATTGAGTAGCCAGGAGCTGGCCATCTTCCCGACCTTTTTTACCTTCCCAATAGGTGCTGGCCTTTTATGTTTACACTGTGAAAGTGTATGCCACACCGAACTAGAATGGTTGTTTATTGTATAAATACCATTCTACTTGTCCAAGAGCTTTGAGCAACAAAAAGGCACGAAATTTTTCCAAAAATAAATAAATAAAGAGATAGTATATGCACTACTATAGTTCTATTGCGTCATCCTTTAAAATTTTCAATTTAAACTCCTGCAAATCTATTGCTAGTGTCATGGTTACTAGTACATTTGGCTAGCAACCTACACGCATTGACCGATAAAAGAAGAAGAAGAAGAAGAAGAAGAAGAAGAAGAAGAAGAAGAAGAAGAAGAAGAAGAAGAAGAAGAAGAAGAAGAAGAAGAAGAAGAAGAAGAAGAAGAAGAAGAAGCGGCAATTCGTTCTAGGTTGATACGTCGACTCACATCTTACGACGACGTCAAAAATATTATGGCGAGAAGTATCACATCAGGAGCCTATAAGGAAGAGAGGGAAAAAAAATTTGCACCTGCTCCTACTCCGCAGAATCTGTGCTCTGCCAATCGCTCTCGCTGCAGAAAATCGACCATGCTGCCGTCTTCCTTCCCTAAATCCCTAGCGAAGGCTTGCCTTGGGAGCAATGGAGCTTCAGGCTTTCCGGCCAACCAGGCGCTGCTTGGTCATCACTGCGAAAACTGAAACTCGTTGGAAACTTGGAATAAAATGCTGGGGATGTTCATTGCGTCGAGGAATTGTTCGTGCCCAATTCATAATTTATTTTTTTTAATAAGACTAAAATTTACCTTTTGCATCTAACCTGCACCTTGAACTCTAAAACGATCCAAAAAAAAAACTTCCTAAAACTATGTAAAACTATCTAAGACCCCGTTTGGTAACTTGGAACCGAGGTGTTTCTACTAGAATCTGGGAGAAACCCAGCCAAACAGGCTAAAACTCGGAACGATTCTCCTCGGAACGTTTCTCCTTTTTCCACACCGTGGTTGAATCACCTCCAACCCCATTTCACTAGTTTCTACTAGAATCTGGAACCGTACCAAACGGTTTGCAGAAAGTGATTCTGATTCTACCTGAAACGTTTCTACCAAGAATCTGGAACCGTTTCCGTTTCTACTAGAATCTGGATCCGTACCAAACGGGGCCTAAATAACCCTTTCAAATGTGGTTTTACCACTATGACATGTTATGTGATCGATAGCACGACGATGACTTAGCATAGGCCGGGCAATGAGCAAGCAAATCTGATATATAAATTTTTTTAAACCATGGGGTCTAAATGTCAAATCAAGTAGCCCTTCTTCTTCCTCCTTTCCTCTCCCCTCCACTTCTATCTAGGGGTGACAACGGGTCAGATATCTCCCACCTGATCCGGGACCGGGTTTGAATATCCGGTCGGATTTGGGACCGGATCCAGATACTTGAATCCGGATTCGGGATCGAATCCGGAGCATCCAAGATCCGGTAAATACGGGACATGATCCGGATATTCGGATATCAGCAGGTCCCGCCCATTTTCATCATATTTTTCGATGGCAACCCATTTATATTAACAATTAATTGGTTATATTAATCCTCAAGTAATATATTCTTTCTACGACATCTATTGAGTTTGATTGTTATAAAATTTGTTACTAACATATATTACTCTATACATGCGTGCATTATCCGTATATCTTTATATGTTTTCGATCCGAATCCGTCACACATTCGTATCCCAAATAACATGGATCCGTATTTGTATCCGGCTAGCTCGTATCTGGTTCCTAATCTGGGGAAAAAATATTAGTTAGGATACGGAAAAAACAATATCCGCCCGTATTCAACCCGTTTTCATCCCTACTTCTATCTCTTTATCTCTGTACATTCATCCAGCTAGGACTTACTATCGAACTTAACGAGCTATTTTCGAGATTCTTTCGAAATTGATATAATTCAATATAAAATTATTTTATTTATCATTTAACTGGTTATTTCAAATTTGAACTAATATTTTTTATTTAAAATAGCCTCATTTTAATTTTAAACTCATTAACTATGGTAGTGAAAGTAACTTTTCATTGAAGCCCCGCCAGTCATACATCCTGCAGCTCGGCGTGTCAGAGGATGAGGCGCACCCCCCACCCACCCCCCAAAAGCCCCCCAGCACGGAAGAGGGGGAACTCTCAGGATTTACAAGAGCAATCAACGGAGTTAACCCGCCGATACAGTTTTTTCCCCTTTTATTTTCTGAAAAAATAAACAAGTATGGAAATTCTTAATCCATCCAATAATATATATATATATATAACAGCATCATTTAAACGATATATATATATATATTATATGGACATTTTTGCATGCTCTTTTGCTTAAAACTTTGGCTCGTGAATCGCAGCTTATGGTTGCGGATCAGGTTTTTCTCCCTCTTGCAAGAAATGCTGCGGTGGAGGAAATGTTGACTAAGCCTGGGCAAGCTGACCCAGATTAGTCGCTTTCGACATGCCTCGTGACCAAACCGAAGTCTGACTTCACTTCATCGCCATCTTGACCTGTATGTCCGTCCGACTACTTTGTCCTGTCGACTTACGGTGGACCAATTGATGTCCCAACTCGATATATTCTCAACATAGAATGCAATACAATCCCAATTACATGGCTGTTCACATGGAAAATTTAGTCTTTTTTTAACTAAAATTTTCAGTAAGAACTTGTTTGGGAGACACATTTCTAGCAATATTCACGTGGATGGACTAAAAATTTAAACTAAAATTCCGGTATATCCGCATGGATGGGCTGAAATTATGGTCCAGCCAATCAAGACCTAAAAGTGTAAAGTAGCAACTTGCAGTTATGTGGATTATTATATATATGTATACTCCCACTCCCACTTTTAGTATACCGTTTAAATGGGTCGTTATATCTCTTTATCCTTTTGAGTATACTCTAATACTGATTATAAGATACTCTAAAGTAAGTTTCACGAAAAATTTCATCAAAATCCACTCTTTATAGTATAATTTGTTTATATTTTTTACATATAAAAGGGTATATGGCAAAAAATAAAAGGTTTAGCTGAAGTTTTTTCAACCATGCTGCATTGAAGTATTTTAGAATTATTATTAGAGCATACCGAAAGTGATAAAGGAGTATAACATATTTGTTTAAGTGGTATATTAGAAGTGAGAGTATGTACTCCTAAGAGTACGAAAAAGGCTCTCTCTCTCTCTCTCTCTCTCTCTCTCTCCACACACACACTCACATATTGTTGTTGTTGTTAGGTGGAACGATATACAAATTTATAATGTTTATGAGTTCCGGTGTATAATTGTATTGATATATATGTAGGTGCTTAATTTGTTGCCAAAAATTAGAAACATTTTAGACCATCAGTTTGCCTTGAGATTTGTACCGATACAAAACCCTAACCTAACCTAACCTAATATCCTCCATATTCTCTATGGCCACCGCCGCAAGCTATCCCCTTCCTATGTGCTCCTAGTATCGCCTTATCGGTGTGCCATCGGTAGGGATGAAAACGGTACGGAAACGGTCGGTAAATGACTGTTCCGTTTCCGTTTCCACATTTTTTACCGGTAACGGAAACGAAATCGGAAACCTCGGAAACGGATACGGACACGGATAGTGACTAAACGAAATCGAATCTTAACTAACGATATCTGAAACGAAGCTAAAAATTCCACAAGAACATAGTAGATAATTACAATATACATCACCACAAGAACAATATAGCCCATTCCACCTCTAAGGTGGACACAAGAATAGTGCTATGTTCACTGATATCACTAGAAAATTTTTCTTAAGTTTGTCAGCTAATGGCACATTATTTGTCACCCATATCAGATCATCATGTCCTCATCCATATAATTATCATTGATATCCTATTGCTCCACCAACTACAAAGGTTTAGCACCCTAAAATTTGTATATTATTATTCGATGTTCATTTATGATTTTTTGAGATTTATCTTGGATTTTCCGGAGTTTATAAATACTATTTTGCATTTTTTAGATTTATAAAATTAATTTATTTATAAAAAAATTATGCTGAAAATAATTTTTCTAGGTTCAAAATATTCCAAAGTATTTTTGAGAATTTTTGTGGAATTTTTTTAACTCTATTTAGTATTTTATATAAAACCATTTGTATTTATGAAATTATTTTAATTTGAAAATAAATATTAACTCTCTTCTCATTTTTGGGCCAAGCCCATTTCCCTTTCCGACCCGTTTCCGTTTTTAGTTTCCGGTTTCACTAATACGGAATTTCCGTTTCCGTTTCCGTTTCCGCCGGAATTGGCTCTCCCGTTTCCGTTTCCGTTTCCGACAAAAAATTTCCATTTCCGTTTCCGTACCGATATTTTCCGTTTCCGTTTCCCAAAAAGAGCTTCCGTTTCCGTTTTTCTTCGGAACGGTCGGGAACTTTCCGTTCCGTTTTCACCCCTAGCCATCGGTGCGGCCACCTCCCACAGCGGTCATCCTTCTCTATTATCTCCTTTGTGAAATCATGTGCTGAAAAATTGGCTTTGAACTGAAAAATTAACTTAGATTTGAATTTGCAAAATGTGTTTGTTCATGTGTTTTGACAATTTGACAAGAAACAGTAAGTTACGCATTAGCGCCGGACAAAGTTCTCAAGAAACAAGAAGTTTCCATCTGCGACAGACGGTGTTTTTGGGTCTCTGTGAACATGTTTTTGAGCCCATGACCGAAGTCATTTTCACATGTACAACGGACAGTTTTTCTTGGTCCGTTGTGAACAAGCTTTTTCGGTTTGGATAATTTCTTGGAACCAAGATTTTCACATGTACAACGGACTAATTCTTTTTGTCCGTCGTGAATGGACTTTTTCTAGGGTTTTACTTTTGTGAAACCGAAGCGTGGCACGCTTGCCTGACAAGCTTCGGGGTCCGTTGTGAACTTGTTTTGAGCTCATGACCGGGCCATTTTGCATGTACAACGGACCAACTTTGTTTGTCCGCTAGAACGTGTTTTTCCGCGTTTGGTTGGCTTCTTGGAACAGAAACTTTTCTTATACAACGGACCAACTTTGTTTGTCCGTCGTGAATCGTTTTCGCTCAATTAGGGTTTTGAGCGATTTGGATTTGAATTTTGAATGTGAATTTGAAATTTGTAATGATTTCATGATGCTTCTTTTGAAGTGGACTTTATGCAATACTCATGTGAGTAGTTGCATGGATTGACATTGAGTCAAGTCGTGGACTTGTGCTCGGATTTGTTTTGTGGTTTGTTCATGTGCGTGTATTGCTCGAAGACGAATGTGGTCGATGACGGGACCGGAACTAGGTTCATGGAGGAACTGAGGTTCGGGACTAGGTTCTGGAGGAACCGAGGTCTTGGTGGTCAAGGATGTCATGCGGACGCTCGCTAAGAGAATGGTGCACATGAAGAATGGTTAGTCACGTGAGAATGGCAGGAGGTCATTCGGCGTGCAAAGTGTTAGTCACGTGAGTATGGCAGGTGGCCATACGCGTGCACAGTGTTAGTCACGTGAGTATGGTAGGGTTGCCATACGCGTGCAAGAGTTGTACTCGGCCTGGTTGGGCCAAGTAGAGTTGAGTTGGATACAGATTCCTTCTAGGAATAGGAATCGTATTCAGAACTCCTTGTGGGTTGGTGCTTTAAATAGGTGGGGGGTCTCCTGTTGAAAGGCACCAAGTAGAGCTGAGCGCATCAAGCTTTGAGCTTGGTTTTAGGGTTTGTACTCTTTTGATGAGAGTATTTTAGACAAGAAATAAAGATCAATTCTTCCAAGATTTTTGCGTGCTACAAGAACCACGTCGCTCAAGATTTTCTGTTTTGGTTCTTGTTTGCATGCTTGTTCTAGTTCTAGATTGGTTTTTGTTCTTCAAGTTTTATCTTGATTTGATCCATCAAAAACCTCTCTAGGGTTTTGATCTAGTGCTTCTCAAAGTCTAGTTGATCAATCTTTTGTCGTTCTTGTTTAATCTTGAAGTTTTGATTAGATTGATTCTCGTCAAGTTCTGGATCAGCAAGATTGCGAAGCTCATAACTTTTGATCCGTAAGTCCGATCGAGCTGATTCTTTTTGGGTTCGATTCGTATTGGAATCTAGTTTCTTGTGTCCAAATTTCAGATCGTTTCGACGGTTGGATCTCCGGGAATTCTTATTTTACCAAACCTCTGTCATTCTGTTTTTGTCGAAAACGAGGCAATTATTTGGTTCTGTTTTGGGGTGAACTTTTAATAGGTCAAGAATTTGGTTTTAGCTTCCGCACAATCATTCACCCCTCTGATTGCTATATTCGTATACTTCGATCCTACAAGTGAGTATCGAGCAAGGTTTTCTAATCTATCTTAATCGGTGATTAGATCAATGGATCATTATTCGACAAAACCTTGTGTGTTCAATGGTGTTGATTTTCAGTTTTGGAAGGCCAAGATGGAGGCGTTCATCCAAGCTCAGTGGATTCGCAATTTGGGAGAAGGTCTACAAGCCATATGAAGTCCCTCGCAAACGACAACGCCAACGACACCAATCGCACACAAGTTGAAGCAAACAAAGAAGGCGCCGCAACTTGATCATCCAAGGCTTGGGACGCAGCTGACTTTGATCGTGTGGTTCATCTTCGATCCGCATATGAGGTATGGAAATCTCTTTGTGATTACCATGAGGGTTCTAACACCGCCAAAGAGGTTCGCCAAGATATTTACAAAAAAGAATACATGCGTTTTGAGATGAAACCTAGTGAATCAGATGATTTCTTTGCACGTTTCAATAAAATTCTTAGCAATCTACGTCTTTGTTGGAGTTAGCTACACCGATGCTGAAAATGCTCGACAATTGCTTAGTGCTTTGGACATGTCGCTGGGAGATGAAAGTAACATCTATACAAGAATCTACTACCATGAGCACACTCACCTTAGATGTTCTTTATTCCAAGTTGAAAACTCATGAATTAGATATTCTTGCTAGAAAGAATGATCATAAATCAATTGCTTTGACATCTCAATCTAGCATATCTCATAATGGTGCCGCTTCAAGCTTTGCTCTATCTTTCTTGTCTTCACTAACCGATGAACAGATTGAGCAATTCCTAAGAAGACTTGTCACTACTCTCTTCTCGCTTTAACAAAGCTTTACAAAATGTGAGAATGAGAAAGAGAGGTGGTGGTGGCCCTCCAAGATGCTATGAGTGTGGTGATCTCGACCATATTCGTCCCAAACTGTCCTAAACTTGCGTGTAAAGCATCAAGGGAGGAGAAGGACAACGGCAGAAGAAAAGAGAAGAAGTTATCTTCAAGTAATAGAAAGAAGAAGAGCTTCATCAATGACAAAGTTGTCCACCGAGTTCTTTCCGCTCTTGAACAAGTCAATTTGAGCGATGTGGACTCCTGAGAGCAGCGAAGAGGATGCAACTCCAAGCAAGCATGATTTGATAGGATTATGTCTCATGGCAAGCAGCAAGGATAGCTTCACTGAGGGACGACCACGACAAATGACTTCAATGAGGTAGATCCCTCTTATGATGAATTAGCTATTGTCGTTGCTCGTCTTGGAAAATTGCTTGACAAACGTGATAAGAAAATTAAGAAACATGATTTCATTATTGAATCATTGAATGCTGAAATTGCTAGACTTAAGACTTTGATTCCTAGTGATGATACTTGCAAATCATGTGACTTAATTTACAATGAGCTCACCTTGCTTAGGAAAGAACATGCTCTTTTGTTGCATCTAAATGAGAAAAATGAGAAACATGTTGTACATGCTAGCTGTTCCACTGATGATTTTCATGGTTTAACTTCTTGTTCTAAATGCTCAACTCTTGAATTAAAATTAAAAGATGCATATGCTTGGGTTTCTCAATTGATCGATGATCTGCTTACACATGAGGTTCTTTCATGCTCAACTTGTCGTAAGCAAAAAGGAAAAGTGAATGTTCCTTGCAATAATTGTTTAACTCTTTCTAAAAGTTGATTACTTGGAAAAATCATTAGAACGTTTCACTAAAGGAAAGAAGAACCTAAACATGATTTTGGATCAATCAAAAGTCAGCACTCATAACAAAGGTTTAGGTTTTGATTCTTATGCTCATCATAAATCACATGCTCCCACCGTTGTTAAAACACTTGACGGAGGAAAATTTGAAATTGTCAATGAGCCTAAGAAAAGCTGTCTTTAAGTCTCATTGGAGTGTTATCTTCTACTATGATGAATGCAAATGTTGCTTCTACTTCTAAAGCCAAACATCCTGTTAAGTACACTTGCACTCATTGTGGTAGAGATGGACATTTAGTAGATTTTTGCTTTAGACTAGCCAAACAACAAAAGAAAGAAAGAGCTAAGGCTAGGTCTAATTTCGTAAAGGCACGCTTTGCTTCTCACTACGTGCCTAGGGTGATGCAAGCACCTTTTGTTGCTAGAAACACTGAACAGGCAAATTTGATTTTGTGCATAAGATCGCTTGTGTTGTGCCTACTGTTGTCCGTCGTGTGTCTCAAGATCGATTCCTAAACATCTTATTTCTAACCCCAAGATCGAGACCTCGACACTTTCTGCTTCTATGTAGGCTTCTCACGCGAGGAGGAGAACATGTGGCTAGTGAATTTCGGATGCTCACTTCATATGTTCAAAGGATAAGATTTGGTTCTCCTTCACTCGTGCATCTCATGCCGAAAGTGTTGCCTTTGGAGATGCTTCTTCCACTTCTGCTTTCGCAAAAGGCACTAGTTCAAATGATGCAGTACAAGTGCATATGTTCAGGGGAGAGTGTCTTTGTTCATAAAGATGATGATAATCTTTGTTGAGGACGAGATAATTAGAGGTTTACATGAGAGACTCTTCCCACGTGCTTGTGTGTGCTTGTTTTCAAGCTTCCCACGTCGTCACATCGACAAGCTATCAAAAGGATTTTCGTGTATCTTCATAGAACTCAAGATTTTGGCATTTGGCTTTCTGCTTCCTCATGGATTAGTTTAAGAGCTTTTTCTGATGTTGACTTTGGAGGATGTTGATTTGATTTGGTTCGTGCCACCTCTTGAGTAATCCCTTTTCTTGAGCATATTGATATTGGATTTCACTTTCTTAAAGATCATGTTGAAAAAGAAAATATTGTGCTTCATCATGTGGATACTGAACATCAATTGGCAGACATTTTTCACAAAACCTTTGTCTTCTTCTCGTTTTGCTTTTATTCGGGGAGAACTTGGGATTGTTCATCCAATGGGTTTGTTTTGAGGGGGAGATTCTTTGACAAGTTTTTTCACTTAATGAGCTCACTTTATCATATTTCTTTATATATTATGTAATTGTGCTAATATATGATAATCTAAATTGTTCCACTTGAACTAAAAATGATATTGCGGAATTCCTTGGTTTGATTGCCTATAGCTAAATACTCTGTGATATCTTACTCTTCTAGGCTTGATATTGAATCTTCTTGACAAATTTGGGCTATGAAGCAAGTGTGTTTTAGCTTTACTCTTTCATAAGACCTTTTAATCACTTTTGCATGTTTATAATCAAAGAAAAATGAAAAGAAAAGGGAATCAATAAAAAAGGGTTGTTAAAAGCAAAAGCCTCAAGTTATGAGCTTCAGGATGCTTTCCCTAAAAGATAAGATGTATGCTTCAAGCATGCCATTCCCTCAAAAGACAAGATGTATGCTTCAAGCATGCCACTCCAAGGAAATAAAAGAAGTATGCTTCAAGCATGCCACATGCAGCATCGTTTAAAGATTAAATTGGTCCACTAGATTGGAGTTGAAACTACTTGCTCGCCTCGATTTGTTATTTGCTTCAACTTTGAGCCTTTGTTTTTCTACTAAAGGTTTTGCTTAGTACTTGGCTATAGTTGATCGAATTGAGGTTGAGATGCATGTCAGTCCCTAACTTGTTAAAATTACATCAAGATCATGTCTTTTGCATATTATGTGATATATAAGGTTATATGATCGAATGAGCTCATCTTTTCCTATCTTGGCACTCCCTTGTTTCTCTTGGTGAAATCATTGTTTCAGAAAATTTTGAACCTGTTCTCTCTTTTACTCTTGATGAATCCATTGTCAAAGGGGGAGAAATTTGGAAATCTTTCTTTGAAAAGTTTAAAGGAAAAGGGAGAGTTGTATTTGGAAATTTGAGAATTTTTTGGGAGAAGTTTGGAGAATTTTGAAATTTTTGGGCGCATTGCACATTCACACACATTTTCATTCTCAGGGGGAGATTTTGTTTTGCATTTTGGTCAAAGAGGGATTTCTGTGTTTTCTTACTTTGGTCTTTGATCCTTTGGATTTCAAAATCTTTTGTAAAGTGAATGCCAAATGATTCAATTCTAAGTAGTGTTGCCAATGTTTTCATCAAGGGAGATTGTGAAATCATGTCTGCTGAAAAATTGGCTTTGAACTGAAAAATTAACTTAGATTTGAATTTGCAAAATGTGTTTGTTCATGTGTTTTGACAATTTGACAAGAAACAGTAAGTTACGATTAGCGCGGACAAAGTTCTCAAGAAACAAGAAGTTTCCCATCTGCGACGGACGGTGTTTTTGGGTCTCATAGAACATGTTTTTGAGCCCATGACCGAAGTCATTTTCACATGTACAACGGATGCTTTTTCTTGGTCCGCTGTGAACAAGCTTTTTCGGTTTGGATAATTTCTTGGAACCAAGATTTTCACATGTACAACGGACTAATTCTTTTTGTCCGTCGTGAATGGACTTTTTCTAGGGTTTTACTTTTGTGAAACCGAAGGCGTGGCACGCTTATGCGCCTGACAAGCTTCGGGGTCCGTTGTGAACTTGTTTTGAGCTCATGACCGAAGCCATTTTTAGATGTACAACGGACCAACTTTGTTTGTCCGTTGTGAACGTGTTTTTCCGCGTTTGGTTGGCTTCTTGGAACAGAAACTTTTCTTATACAACGGACCAACTTTGTTTGTCCGTCGTGAATGCGTTTTATTCAATTAGGGTTTTGAGCGATTTGGATTTGAATTTTGAATGTGAATTTGAAATTTGTAATGATTTCATGATGCTTCTTTTGAAGTGGACTTTATGCAATACTCATGTGAGTAGTTGCATGGATTGACATTGAGTCAAGTCGTGGACTTGTGCTCGGATTTGTTTTAGGTTTGTTCATGTGCGGGTATTGCTCAAGACGAATGTGGTCGATGACGGGACCGGAACTAGGTTCATGGAGGAACTGAGGTTCGGGACTAGGTTCAGGAGGAACCGAGGTCTTGGTGGTCAAGGATGTCATGCGCGGACGCTCGGGCTAAGAGAATGGTGCACATGAAGAATGGTTAGTCACGTGAGAATGGCGGAGGTCATTCGCGTGCAAAGTGTTAGTCACGTGAGTATGGCGGTGGCCATACGCTGCAAAGTGTTAGTCACGTGAGTATGGTAGGGTTGCCATACGCGTGCAAGAGTTGTACTCGGCCTGGTTGGGCCAAGTAGAGTTGAGTTGGATACGGATTCCTTCTAGGAATAGGAATCGTATTCGTAACTCCTTGTGGGTTGGTGCTTTAAATAGGTGGGGGGTCTCCTGTTGAAAGGCACCAAGTAGAGCTGAGCGCATCAAGCTTTGAGCTTGGTTTTAGGGTTTGTACTCTTTTGATGAGAGTATTTTAGACAAGAAATAAAGATCAATTCTTCCAAGATTTTTGCGTGCTACAGTAACCACGTCGCTACAGTATTTTCTGTTTTGGTTCTTGTTTGCATGCTTGTTCTAGTTCTAGATTGGTTTTTGTTCTTCAAGTTTTATCTTGATTTGATCCATCAAAAACCTCTCTAGGGTTTTGATCTAGTGCTTCTCAAAGTCTAGTTGATCAATCTTTTGTCGTTCTTGTTTAATCTTGAAGTTTTGATTAGATTGATTCTCGTCAAGTTCTGGATCAGCAAGATTGCGAAGCTCATAACTTTTGATCCGTAAGTCCGATCGAGCTGATTCTTTTTGGGTTCGATTCGTATTGGAATCTAGTTTCTTGTGTCCAAATTTCAGATCGTTTCGACGGTTGGATCTCCGGGAATTCTTATTTTACCAAACCTCTGTCATTCTGTTTTTGTCGAAAACGAGGCAATTATTTGGTTCTGTTTTGGGGTGAACTTTTAATAGGTCAAGAATTTGGTTTTAGCTTCCGCACAATCATTCACCCCCCCTCTGATTGCTATATTCGTATACTTCGATCCTACATCCTTTCGCTTCTTCCCCGTCTCTGGCAGCACACCGCCAAATCAATCCCCTCTCCCCCCTTCCTATCTACACAGATCAAATCCTAAATCGACTCCATTTGGGGTTCTCGTCCTGCTACGAGTCATGGCTAACACCACTGTTGCTGCCTCCCATCACCGCTTGGTGAAATCTATGGTTGGGGTTTCGACGGACCCCCAACGACCTAACCACAAGGGCAACCACTTATTCGAAGCGCATAAATCAGGTGCCCATAGCTCGATAAATTCGCATCATATTTGTTAGTCGTAGATCAAAATATTTGCACGCACAGAAAGCATCTTGAATTGAAACTATATGCGCGACAAAAAAAAATTCCATTGCATTTGGTGGCGCTATATACCATTGGAGACGGGAGCTTGTAGGTGTGCTTATTTACGGGGGTTCCCATGTGAACAGCACACATTGCGTTCGATCACCGGAGGGGGAATGACTTGTGGATGTAGTATTGCTTTACTACTTGGAGATGCTCATAGCCTGGCCCTTTTTTCTTTCTTCCTTCTTTTGTGAGACACGTTCTTACTCGTTGTTTGGCAAGTAATACCCGTAGCAGCCAGTAGAACCTCCAAACCAATGGATGAACGAAAAGTTAAGACCAAGAAAAGAAAATGGTGAAGGCACCAGGTCCACACGGAATACGTTGGTGGTTGGACGTTAAAACTCTCCTCTTTTTTAGTCGACACTGCTTCCCTTCTTTTTCACACGTCGTTCTGCGTGTGATACCATCTTTCACCATTTTTTAATTGTATATTATTAAAAAGTTTTTAAAATATAATCATATAAAAAAATACGATAAATCCAATGATACCATTTCCACGTGACAAATATAAATACTTTTATGGATATTAGCGGTCGAAGTTTTAAAAAGTTGATTGTACGCGTTCAAAAATGGTATCTAAAAAGAAACGAAGAGAGTACATGTAAACTTAAGATTGCTTTAGATTTTGAACTGTGCATTCCCTTGTACGAACCCATGCATGCATGGTCCCAGAAACCCCACCTGGAGAGTAGCACGGTTGCAGAAATATGCTAAGTCATGGCGATGTAGAGGTGCCGGTCTCTTGAGACTCTGGGTCTTTTGCCTGTCCATCTTCATGCAACTATGCAAGCCCCGAATGGCCTGCACTGTTAGTCTGTTAGTGCTTCATCACCCTTCTTCTTCGCACCATTCTTTTGCGCGTTGCTGTAAGCTCGTATTGCTGGTCCTAAATGAACTGCGTCCGCATTCCTCCGTCCATCAAATTTCAAAACAAAGGCTCTTCGATATGATCCGCATCACCATACGAAAATTTGCCACTGCATCTTTTTTTTCTTTTTTCTTTTTAAATAAATCTACCTTTATAATGTTCATGTATCTAATATTAAAATATACCGTATCGGAGGGAATAGTTTCCTTCTCGCCTGCTGCTCCATGTAAATAATGAGTGGTAGCTTGGTCTTCATTACGGTGGTCATTTCAGCAGGATCTTTTTTTGGGGATGTGCCGAGCAGTGCGCATAGGCTGGCTTCGGCCAACAAATAGGCATGCAGAGTAGCAGCAGCCAGACTGCAGGTAGTAGGAGGAGTAAAGGCCCAGTAGAGTAGCCACAAGTGTCACCAATCCACCGTGCCTTTGCACACTGACCACTGGGCCCAACAAGTCGAACGAGCCATCCGGGCCCACGGCTCACGACGGGCTCGGTCGCTACACGGACGTCGTTTCCTTCACCAACACCACCGGGCACCGGAGGTTGAAAAGAGACAGTTACTCGACTCCACCGCCCCGCTCTGTTTAGACGCCAATGACAGGTGGTCCCGAACGCGCAGACCCCACCGCCCACGAGGCCACGAGCCCCTCTTGCCCTTTCTGGCATATCAAAAAAATGCTACCTATTCTACGCGCCCCTAGCGAGAGCCGAGAGAGGCAAAAACCCACCCTAAAACCCCCGTCGACTCTTCGTCTCCCACCGCCGCGATGCGCACGCCGCAGCCTGTCGCCGAGGTCCCCCACCCCGGGAAGCGCGTGCTCATCATCCTCGACGACGGCGGCGACCCGCGGGAGGAAGGCTGCATGATCGCTGCGGGCGGCGAGGGCGGGAGGCGCGTTAAGCAGGAGCGCTCGGACGATCTGGTGGGCGGCGATCCGGAGGGTTCGCGGGCAGGTGGTCGCGCGGTGGTGGCAATCGCGCCACCGCCACGAAACCCGCTCTCTCCGTCCTGGCGGGTGCCCGTCGCCGTGGTCCGCACCCCCGGGCAGCCCGAGATCATCGTGTTAGACGACGACGAAGACGAAGACGACGCCCTCGGCGTAAGCGGAGACCAGCTCCAGGAAGTCTCGTTGATCGCCGGGAGCCGCGAGGGTGGGCGGCGCGTCAAGGCGGAGCCTTTCGACGATTCCGGATGCAATTCGGAGGAATTACGGCCGGGAGGTCGTGCGATGGTGGGTGTCTCTAAGCCGAGGAGGATACGGGGAAGAGAATTCCCACGCAGAGCCAACGTGTGTTGGGCCGGCGGTTGCCACACGGGTCCCGAAAGCTCCAGCGAGACGAGGAATTGCAGGGGAGGTGGGGCTAATCCGTTGTCCTCTGCTTTCTTGTCCAGCGAGGAGTCCAGCGGTGCTCCCGGCAAAGTGAGGAGTGGAGGGCGTATGGGAAGAGTCCAGAAGAGGGTGCGCACGGGTTGGGATGGTGCTGCGCTGGAGAAGCAGTCCGGCGCCGTGGCTGCGTCGAGGACTCGGTCACGGGCCGGTGAGCAGGCGAGAGTAAAGTATGCAAAGTATTTTGTACAGGAGGCTTCCGACGACGGAGAGGAGGAAGAGGAAGAAGTGGATGTGGAGGACAAGGACGTTGAGGAGGAGGAGGAGGAGGAAGAAGAAGTGCAGATGGAGGTGGACGAGCACAGTTCAGATAACAATGGAGGAGGCCAGGTGGAGATGGAGGTGGACGAGGACAGCTCAGATAACAATGGAGGAGGCCAGCATAGCGAGCAGGAGGACGATGTCATGGGGGAGAACAAGGAGGATAGCAATGGCGATAGCGAGGACAAATGCAGAGAAGGCAGAGGTACAGAGCATGATGTTGAGGGGGAGGAGGCAGCGGCAGGGGAGAGGGAATCGGTGGAGGGCGAAGACGACGGCGTTCGCGACAACAGCGACGACACTTCCGACGGAGTGGGGAGCGAGGAGGAGGGATCCGACGAGCCAGGGGAGGAACCGCATTGCGCGCCCGGCAATGCCATGGCCGGTGGGAATGTCAGGTCAGGCACGCGGATCTTCGGGAGGAGGATGTTCGAGGGGTTGTGTTTGCCCGAGCAGGTGGACACCGCTGCTGGCACGGGTCTCAGGGGGCGGACACGGTCGAATTTTAAGCAGCGGAAATGCCTGGACAAGAAGCTGCTCAAGCGCGGCACTTACAGCAAGCCCTACTGCATCGATGCGTCGGAGTCAGAGGAGGATATACCGCCGCCGGCGCAACCGCAAAAGCCGCCAACATCCGGTGGGGAGCATGATGAGGACGATATCAGCACCGACGGCATTGAGGAGCGCAGAACAGCGACGAAGCGGAGATGGCGCCGAGAACAATATGCACCCAGTGATGATGACTCTGAGGTGGACGGAGCATTTGCGTGGAATGCCAGGAAGGGATCAAGTTCAAGGAGTGCAAGGAAAGGAGCACCCTACCGGCAGACCGTCAAGGAGGATTGCAACGATTACGATGGTTCTAATCCACAGTGCGTCAAGAACAATGGTGCAAATGCAGGGAGTCCCACGGACAGAGGAGATGCACAGGATGACATCACCTTCAAAAAAAATGCTCAGATTGCTCAGGGGAAGAAACGTGAACGGGTATCGGCAGACCAAAGCATTTATGATAATTTAATCAATTCTGTATTTGATAACATAGATAACCATCAAAACGCTCCTATTCCTTCACTAGACCAAAGTGGAAATAGGTTGCCCATATTATTCTCATTCGGCGATGAGGATAAAGCAGACAACTTTCAGGACGAACTGTGGACAGAATTGGATTTTATCTTAAAATCCATCGACATTTCTTCACACAGCTGCGAGGAGGTACTTAACGTTCTTCTATGCATGTAAATATTCCATTGATATGATCATTTTCTTTTAAACATTGTAGTAGGTTGTCAAAACTAGTTGAATCTGATGTATGTCTTTCTTGTGATAAAACATTCATAAACTAGAGTAGTCTATCCATCTTTTTAAGCATTGTTCTGCAAATTTTGTTATTAAGAAATTAGAGATTGGAATGGTTGAAGATATTGAGTTTTACAAAAGTTATTCTACCACCTATGGATAAAAAACCTGTTCACATCGATATAGTTTCTCAACATGCTACGAAAAAACAGAAATAGTCTTTAACCTTCAACAACTGCCTTAAGTAGAGATAATGGCACACCAATATATCCAACAAAAAAACTCACTGAGTTGACATCCTAGAATAACTGAATGTCCTACAAAGTTTATTTTTTAAACCTGCAGATACAGGACCTGAAAACTTAGGACTACGCTTCTCGTTTCTGTTATTTGTCAATAACGCTACAGTTACTGTTTTTTTTCCCGCAATTCTTGGTTTGGCTCAAGTTGGCCACTATCTTTGTTGAACTGGTTATAATAAACTACTATGTAAAAAAGAATGGAAATTGGAGGTTCGTTGACTTCGTTCCCTATTTTGAACAAAAAAAACGTCCTCCGTTGTGGCCTGCGCATTGTTCTCAGTTGACAGCCTTCCCGGTCGACAATTTGTAATACTTTGTGTCTGTTCTCTTTGCTTCTCACAAAAATTCGGTCAGCCAATTCAGGCCGTCCCGGCTAAAAAAATAGTTTGACCAACAAAAGCTTTCTGCAAGGCTAAGTTGCTCTTGGTTTCGTTCAGAAATAAAATGCAAACATGCCATTTGACATTTCACAAATTTAACTTCTGTAACCTTGTACATTTTGCATGTTTGTTTATCTCCATTTAATAATTCAAATACAAAAATAATTCTTATATTGCTGTTTTCAGGACGAAAAGAGCAATGAGAAAGAAATTCCTGCAGACAAAGCAACTTCATGCAATCAAGGGAAGCATCATCTTATTATTGATGAGCAAATAGGAGTTAGGTGCAAGTACTGCGACTTCATTGACCTTGAAATTAGACATGTACTGCCCTCTATGGTAAGCAATTATTCACTCCAACATGGTTCGCAAAGACCTGCTTGGACTTCGCCAGATTGCATCAGAACCTCTCTTCTTTTAATTATATCATTCTTCCTCTCTGATTCAATAGGAGAAATTCTCTATGGAAACGAAATCTAAAATAAACCCCAGGTTGGACTTGCTGTTTGACGATATCCTAACATCAGTGGGAAATGAATGGGCATCTAGCTTTGGTGGTCGTATAACCGGCACGGTTTGGGATCTCATTCCTGGGGTCCGGGAAGACATGTTCCCACACCAGCAAGAAGCATTTGAGTTCATGTGGACAAAATTGGCAGGAGATATTTCCATTGAACAGCTGAAGCACACTGTCAACACTGATGTTGCAGGTGGCTGTGTGATTTCTCATGCCCCAGGGACAGGGAAGACCCGACTTGCAATCACATTTGTTCAATCTTACCTTGAGCTTTTCCCACTGTGCAGTCCTATGATAATTGCTCCCAGGGGGATGCTGGCTACATGGGAACAGGAGTTCAGAAAATGGAATGTAAAGCTCCCTTTTCACGTATTGAATTCTAGCGAGATCCACTGGAATAAAGATAAGACCATCCAGGGACTAGTTGCAAAGGATGAAAAATTGGGACAGAAGTTGTTCAAAAACAAAATGGACCAGAAATCTAGGAGAGCGCTGAAGTTGAAATCCTGGCATGAGGGGAGCAGCATAATCGGTGTGAGCTATTCCCTTTTCAGGGAGCTAGCAAAAGATGAAGGCATGGATGGGCAGAAGGCGAGACAGGTGCTTCTTGAGAGGCCCGACTTGCTGGTCCTTGATGAGGGGCACACACCAAGGAACAAGAAAAGTCTTATTTGGAAGGTTCTTGCAGAAGTCCGCACTGAAAAGCGAATAATTCTATCAGGGACTCCATTCCAAAACAACTTCCTAGAGCTTTATAATATCCTGTGCCTGGTTAGGCCAAAGTTTGCCAGAGAATTTGCTTCGAAAAGTTTCAACAAAAAAGACTTCGCTTATAAGAGAACCAGTCAATCAAGAGCAATGCCTCATTTTTATCGCAAGCAAAATATGCCTCTGGGGAAGGATGAAGGCAAGGATTTCTGGACTTCTTTAACCCTGAACAACATCACGGACGAAAATATCGACGAAATCCGGAAAATATTGGATCCTTTTGTGCACATCCATAATGGCGACATTCTTCAGAAGTCCCTTCCTGGATTGAGAGAATCTGTTGTTATTCTGAATCCTCTTCCTCATCAGAAGGAAATCATCACAAAGATGGAGAATCTTCAAAAGAGAAACACAAGAACGGAGAACACTGTAATAATGGGTACTCTTGATGCAGAATACAAGATCTCCCTTGCATCTGTACACCCGTACCTCATCACATGCACAAAATTGTCGGACAAAGAAGCATCTATCGTGAACAAGCCTTTACTGAAGAGTTTACGGTTGAATCCATTGGAAGGAGTTAAGACGAGGTTTGTTTTGGAGATTGTCCGTCTGTGTGAAGCACTAAAAGAGCGAGTGCTTGTGTTCAGTCAGTATCTTGAACCACTGTCCCTGATCATGGACCAGCTGACTAGAGCGTTCAAGTGGACTGAAGGCAAAGAGATACTGCTGATGTGTGGAAATGTCCTAGTGAAAAATCGCCAAGCCTTGATGGAGGCCTTCAATGACATGAATAGCGAGGCCAGGGTAATGCTTGCATCAACCAAGGCCTGCTGTGAAGGCATAACACTTGTTGGGGCATCACGTGTAGTTCTCCTTGATGTCGTGTGGAACCCTTCAGTTGGGAGGCAGGCAATTGGCCGAGCCTATAGAATTGGCCAGGAGAAGATTGTATATACATACAATCTAATTGCAGAAGGAACAAAGGAGCAGCACAAATTCGACAGACAAGCCAAGAAGGATCACATGTCCAAGAAGCTGTTTTCAAATGAACCACAGACTGCAGTGTGCAACTTGTCGCCAGAATTGATATTCAATGACAGGATTTTGGAAGCAATGACTGCACATGAAGATCTCAAAGATATGTTTGTGCAGATTCTCCGTTCGCATTGACAAGCCAAATTTATAGCTCCATCTGGTAAGTGGAAGCTTCTGAGATTAGAATGTTGGTAGTTATTTTTTGGTGCAGCAGATGCTGATTTTTTTTTTTTATGTTGTGTGTGGACAAGTAGGCGTGATAGGCTCTACGTTCCACCAATATCTGAACATTTGGATTCTCCAAAACAAAATTGAAATTTGAAAGGTAGTAAACTACAGATGTAGATGTGGATTAGTTATTCATTGTCATGCTAAGTGGACTTACATTGTAATATTGCTTTCTCGGTGTTCCAGTTCTTTTGCACGTCTGTGCGTGCATGTGAGGGGTTAAGCATATGAATGTGTGCCTATGCTTGTTCCCACTTACACTGCATGTGTTTTGCTGACAGCACGGTTTTATATTGCTAGAAAACAGTGAAGGCCACATCAAATGAATGCTTTAGTTTAGATGTTGATACTGGGATAAATTGCTACCTGTCTTATGATGGCTCTGTAGAGAACTGTAGGGAGGGAAGTGTGAAGTTTGCCTTGTTTCATGTCTAAATGTTTTCTCAGTTGCTGCTATATTTTTTTTTCGTTGAAGCTTGTGATTTTAGAGGGAGACTGCTTATCCTTTGATAGACACAATGATCTATGCACTTCCACTGCTAGTTGATCGGCATATCTGTTCTTTAACTTAATGTTTAAGGCATCAGTTACAGTGGTAATGTTTTCTTTTCTAGGGAATGTGGGAGAGCTGTGTGTTCTGGAGAAGAAAAATACATGTCAGCACATCCAATGGGAGAACGATAGAGCACCCCTCACATTGTTGCTGCCTTGGAATTTGGTTAACTAGATGATCAGAGGATTGACCCTGAGATTATACAGCACTATGAGATGATCTGTTCCTAACTAAACCTGCAGAATGGATTATTGGGTCTGCTTAACTGCTTGTGCCCCAAGTTGTAAGGTAGATGCCTGACGGGATTACCCTGAAGATTATTTTGTATACTGCAGTATGAGATGTTATGTTTCTTATACCTGCACAATGGATGATGTTGTTTGTATTGCTCTTATAATGCCCAATTGGAGATTTGATTTCAATTTCACATGCTGGTACAACAATGGGTATGATTTGCACAAAACATAGTATTTAATAGCTGGTGTATGTTGAGCTGCAGGAGTTGTTTGCATGTTTACCACTGTCCAGTTAGGTGCTGTTGCTGTGTTGCCGGTTTTTTTTGCAGTGAGCTTATGGAGTATTGCAGGCTCATAATAGTGCAGCCATGGGAGGCTTCCGCGCTCCTGTGCAACTGACCTAACATTTTCGTGTCTCCTGTGTTGCTAATGATTAGCATTGTTTAGATGTTCGCGCAAAAAACGTGAAGGAGGGTTTTCGGCCTCGAACACACAAGACAAACGCCGGGTTTGCAGAGCGTGCCAGTCAATTTGACCTGAAATTGACAAGGTGGAGTTTGTAATTTGATCAAAGCCGATAAACAAGGATCTATCGGCTTTTCGCTAGTCGGCAAGAACCGATTAGGGAATAACTAGATCAACCGGTTACAATTGATTCGGATACAAGGTAAAATCGGCTTCGAGAAGGCGATGCGCAACAAAGCGAAGCAAATCGAACCTAGGCGAAGTCGGCAAAATCAACAATCGGCGATGCGCAACTATGTTGATTCCGTCGACTTGCAGAGAGATCTATGAGGCTAAAAACAATGTAAAAGAAAAAGCTTGTAAAAAGTAGATGTGTGTATTGTTGGATTGGTTGATTCCTTTTCGCTTGACGTCTGCCCCCTTTTATAACACACCTGGCCGATCCGAGTTGTACATGGATACGGTGCGTTTATCCGTATCGGCCTCTAATCTGATTTCCTTTCCTTTTTAGAAACGGATTCTTTTTCCGATTCGTTTACCGATTTCTTTCCATACGTACACTTTCTTTCCGTTTCAGACCGATTTCAATACATGCCGAATTTTGGTGCAAACATATGCCCCCCATTTTTGAAAGGTAGCTTGCTATCTTTCAAAAATCCCTTCGCCTTTTTCCGTGATCGGCTTGTCGTTTAGGATTCACCTTGGTAACTTCCCCATTAATGGCGCCGCAATACCCTCGGTGCGTTTTTAATGCAAAGAATCGCTCCCGCCTTTTCACCTTTTTCACCGAGGTATAAATAGAGGGTCCCCCATGGTCATTTTCACGTCTTCGGGCTCTCGTATCGCAAGCGATCGGCTTTTCTCCTTTCTCTCGTCAAGTCCCTTTCATCTCCGATCGGCTATTATGGACCCAACTCAGGTATTTATACCAATTCCTCAGAGTTCCGATCAGTTCTTCTTAGGACCGATAGGAACCGTAACGTCCGATTCTGTGATCAACGAAGAAATCCCTAGGCTTCCCTTGTCGGCCGCTGGCTACAACATAAAAGAATGGGACAAAAGCTTCCGAGCTTGGCCCACGGCTCTCAAGGGGTGGCGGTCATGGTATATCAGAGTCTCGGCCCAGAAACGAGCGGAGTGGGAGAGGTTGGGTATAGCCGAGTGTCTTCCCCTGAGTTTGGCCAACCCTGAAGCTAATGAGCCTTTGGTAGCATCGGCTTCTTATTTCTGGTCCGATTCTTTCAACGCTTTCCTTTTTAGGATCGGTCCGATCGGCCCAACTCTCCTTGACGTCGCCCAGCTATGCTGCCTCAGACCAGACGGAGCCCAGTTGTCGGCTTTTAGCGGCAAGCCCCAATATAAGCTAACCCATAAGAAAGGGGAAGGCTGGCGCAGATATATTCAAAATAACAACAAAGTTAATGGGCTTGTATCGGATGAAGAACACGTAACCTTCCTTAACCTCTGGTTGGATCGGTTCCTTTTCTGTGGTGTTTCCCTCGGCCCGACCTGCACTTATCGGCTAGTGGCGTAACAAGCGGTAGAGGGTCGCCACCTTGCATTAGGAAAGCTATTTCTAGGTGCCGTATCCCAAACGATGCATTTTATCCGAAGCCGATTGTTTTCTGGCTTTGCCGATTTTGTTGTTGGCAACATAGGGGGCCCCTTGTGGTTCATCCAAACTTGGTTGTACTGTATGTTCGGCCGATCTTTTCTTTCTCAGCCTATGGATCAATCGGCTTTTCCTCGTGAAGATTACCCGGAAGATACAATCCCCACTTATACAAAACCAAATTGATCCTATGGGGAGAACTTCATTATGTGTTCTGCTGACGATCAAAAAATTACTCCTGCAGCTATGCACAAATACCTCTTTTTCTTCCTGACCTTAGATCGGTCGTCTTTTGGTCAACATGACTTTTTTAGTTATCTTGACGCAGCCGATTATCCTTGGCCTTCTTTTCTTCATTTGGCCGCTGATAGTAGCCAGATGCCCCAGTCGACTTTGGATTTATACAAAATCTTTGTTTCCCCTTGTATCTTCCATGTCGATTTGAATTCCAGGAATCGAACTTTCCAACCATCATATGAATTCTACCACCCTTCTATTTATGCTCGCCAGTTGGGCTTTGGTCAAGCTATTCCCAGCTTCTCTCTCCTTGAGCGTATCGAACCCCGCACCAGAGTGACCAATCTAGTAGCGGCCGAAGTTGTTCTTGAACTTGCCGATGAATTCCAAATCGTCCATATGCCCCATTTTATCCTAAATAACCGTCGGTCAAGCGCATTTTCTAACTGGTGGTCTTCGATATCTGATGACCTTTTGATGGATAGGACACCATCGACAATCCTTTCCCAATTTTTACCTAACTTTCATAGACCGACGGTAGCAACCACCAGCAGCTCAAGTGAAAGTTCGGGTTATACCAATTCATCGGTAGCCGAGGTACCGGAGTTTTATCCTTTTTTCGTTCGTTTTCCGATTGGCTTCTACTAATCTCGTTCTTTTGCAGGAACGGACTGTTACGGACGTTGGTGCAATCAGAATGATCCGATCGCACTACGAAAGTAGTCGACAGAGGCGACCGGGGCAGTCGGTGGGTACCACCGGGTATGCTTCGGGTAACTTAGGCATCCGTGGTCCGCCCTTGTCGGACTTAGCTGGCCAGCGTCGCCCGAGTAATTTGTTTCTCCATATCGGCTCCCGTTTCCTTTTTCTTTACTGGCGCAATGTTAACTCTTGGTATTTTTAGAGAGGAGGAGGGGGTCTAATAGGCCATCCCCTAGATCCGCGAGACGCTCGGCCGATCACTCTCCGGAGCAATCGGCTACTGATGTAATTCTGATCCCGTTCCTTTTTAAATAGTGTTCTTATGACAAGTAGTCTGAACAAAATTCATTTCATTTTTCAGCAATCGCCTTCGGTGCAAGTAGCAGGGGTCATAGCCGATCTTCAAGGCACATCTTCGGCCCTTCCTTCTGTCCCGGTGCTTCTCGTGCCATCACCTACAGTTGTTGTGCCGATCTCCCCTGACTCTACCGACCCTGCTAACCTTCTCGGGTTTACTTTGGATGACCTGAGCGACCCTGAGGTGATAGCTACAGACGATTACCCGGCCGACGTTAGGCGAATCCTTGATGCTTCCATTACTGCGTCGGCCGCCGTTACTTCCGAGCCAGGCATGCAGGAAAGACTTAACCGTCTTCTTCATGAGGTTATGCAACCCGAGGCGAGACTTTTGGAAAACACCCAATCGCTCAGGAATGCAATGGCAGTCGTCCAAGCCGATCTCCCTCAAGAAGCAATGAATGCTCTCCTGGACGTCTGTCACCTGGATAGTAGAAGGGAAGCAGTGGAAGCGGCCAGATCCAGAATCGCCCGGAGGGAAGCACAAAAGGCCGATCAGAAGGTCTTGGATGATCTGGTGGTTAACGCGAAGCTTCTGAAAAAGGACTATGACCAAGGCACCGCCGTCTTAAAGCTGGGCAAAGGCAGAGCTCAAGAGTTGGAGACGGCCAAGGCCAAGTTGGAGGAGCAACTAGCCCTAGTGACCAAGGATCTAGCCAATTGCCAATCCAAGAATACTGAATCGGCTTCTTCTTTGGTAGCCAAGAAAAAACAGATTGGCGAAGTCTTTGCTCAGGTAAAGATTCAATCGGCCAAAGTGGTCCCGATTCCGGGTGACGCGAAGGCTGATGACAAGCTTGTTGACAGTATCCAGACTACCATTGGGAAGGCGGCGGCGGCTTTGTCGGGTCTAGGAGCCCATTTGCCCGGATCAGGGCTGTAATGTTTTTAACTTGCATGCTGGAACTGCCAATCATGTCGGCTTATGTGGCCGATTTTTTGTGAACAATGTTTTAATTCGTGATGGTCTGAATCTATTTTGATCGGTCGTATAACCGATTTTATATGCACGTGCTTTAGTATTTTCCGTTGATTGCTTTAGGTAGTACGAATCCGTCTAAGGACTCCAGTATATATGAATTTCCACCAATCGGCCGATTTATCTTGTAAGGACCTTCCCACGTTGGGGACCACTTGCCGAATCGATTATCCTTAGACCCGATTGGCAACACGGTTTTCCATACCAAATCGGCTTGATTGAATGATTTTAAAATCACCTTTTTATTATATGACTTGGCAACCCTCTCTTTATTCCTTTTAAGCCGATCTAGCGTGATCAGCCTTAGTTCAGCCAAATCATCTAGATTGTCAAGCATCGCCTGTTTGTATTCATCGGCTGACATCTTATCTTGCTCACATAGCCTTACTGAGCCGATGTTGATTTCTACGGGCAAAATGGCTTCTTGTTCGTATACCAACTGAAAAGGTGACAATTTAGTTGATCCGTGATGAGATAGCCGATAAGCCCATAAAGCCTCCGATAGAGTTGAATGCCATTTCTTCGGCTCTTCCTCAATTTTTCTTTTTATCAGCTTTATCAATGTCTTGTTTGATGACTCGGCCTGTCCATTAGCCTGAGCGTAGTAAGGGGAAGAGTTGAGTAATTTTATCCCAAGACTTTCCGCAAAACCTTTGAACTCGTTGGACATGAACACAGTCCCTTGATCAGTAGTAATTGTCTGTGGAATTCCAAACCGATGGACGATGTGTTCATTTACAAAGTCGATCAGCTCTTTGCTAGTAATCTTCTTGAGTGGTACAGCCTCAACCCATTTTGAGAAATAATCTGTGGCTGCAAGGATGAATTTATGTCCTTTGCTGGATGACGGAAATATTTGGCCGATTATGTCTATACCCCATCCTCTAAATGGCCATGGCTTGATGATCGGATGCAAAGCCGATGTCAGTGTCGATCGTATGTTACCAAACTTTTGGCACGTTTGGCATCCTTTATAATATTTGAAGCGGTCTTCTAACATCGTCGGCCAAAAATATCCTGTTCGTCTCAAGATCCACTTCATCTTATGGGCCGATTGATGTGATCCACGTGATGCCTTCATGGACTTCACCCATCGCTACTTTGGCTTCCTCGGTTCCAGGCATCTTAACAACAAACCTTCCATAGTCCGAAAGTATAATACATCTTCTAGTAGAACATATTTGAGTGCTTTGCGCTGACCTTCTGCTTCGGTCGGCTTGGATGGATCTCGACAAATAATCCCTTATCTCTGCTTCTCCATCGAGAGGGTGAACACATAAAATCGCCAAACGCTTAGCCCGATTGGTCCCTCGTCGCTTTCAATCTTGTACCCTGATGCACATTGTGCCAATTGGTTTGCTTTATCATTAGCTTCTCTGGGGATATGTTTTATAGAAAATGTAGTGAACATCTCGATGATCCGAGGCATTGATGTAAGTCTTGAGTTAGCGCGCCGTCGTTGCATCGGTATTCTCCTTTGACTTGTCGTACAATTAACATCGAAGTCTCCAAAAGCTTCGACGTCTTTCACCCCGATGCTATCTAGCAATTGTAGACCTCTTAGCAATGCTTCGTATTCTGCTTGATTATTTGAACATCGGCTATTTAGCCGATACATGAAGTCATACTCCTGTTTTCTAGGTGAAATCAATACCACGCCGATGCCTTCGCCCTCTTGGCAAACGGATCCATCAAAATACAGCTGCCAAGGAGTTACATCAGCTGTTCCTGTTAATGTTTCACTTCCTGTGATAAAATCGGCCACAGCTTGTCATTTCACAGATTTAGCCGACTCATAGGTTAACTCGAACTCTATTAAGGCGTATGCCCATTTACCAAGCCGACCCCGCAGAATTGGCGCCGATAATATGTACTTGACTACATCGGTTTTGCATATTATAACGCATTTGGAAGCCAGCATATAATGTCTTAATTTGGTGCAAGCAAAATACAATGATAAGCATAATTTTTCTACTAGGGGATACCTGGTTTCTGCATCTAAAAGACGTCGGCTTAAATAAAATATTGCTCGTTCCTTCCTATCGGCTTCCTGTGTTAAAACTGCCCCAATTGAATCACCTTCAGCCGATATATATAGTCTAAAAGGTATACCATGTTTTGGTGCGGTCAATACTGGTGGACTCATTAGATAACCCTTTATGTCGTCAAAGGCCTTTTGTTGATCGGCTCCCCATTTGAACTCTTGGTTGTCTTTAATTTTCAGCAGCGGTGTGAAGGCCCGAATACGTCCTGACAAGTTCGAAATGAAACGTCGCGAGTAGTTGATTTTCCCAATCAATACTTGCAACTCCTTTTTGCTTGTCGGCGGTCTAGTATCGGCTATAGCTTTTACTTTGGCTTGGTTTACTTCAATCCCTCCTTCATGTACTGTAAACCCAAGAAATTGTCCTGCCGATACTCCAAAAGCACACTTCAGAGGGTTCAGTTTTAACCCATGTAACCTTGTGCTTTCGAACATCTTCTCCAGATCGGCTAAATGTTGCCAGTTTTCTTTGGATTTTACCACCACATCGTCAATGTATATCTCCACAGTGTTGCCGATCAAGTCATGGAAAATATGGTTCATAGCACGCTGATAAGTGGCGCCGGCATTCTTCAATCCGAAGGTCATAACTTTCCACTCATATAGCCCTAAAGCTCCTGGGCATCTGAAAGCCGTTTTGGGTATATCGGTTTCGGCCATGAATATCTGATTGTATCCGGCGTTTCCATCCAAAAAACTTATGATTTTATTTCCGGATGCAGCATCGATAAGCATATCGGCTATGGGCATCGGGTACTCATCTTTTGGCGTGGCTTTGTTTAAATCTCTAAAATCGACACATACCCTAAGTTTGCCATTTTTCTTTTTTACAGGGACGATATTTGAGACCCACTCAGCGTATCGGCAAGGCCGGATAAACTTTGCCTCTAGCAATCGTCCTACTTCTTCCTTTATAGCGTCATACAACGTAGGATTAAACCGCCTAGGGTACTGTTTGAATGGCCGATACCCAGGTTTTATGGGTAGCCGATGTTCAACTAGCTGTCGGCTTAAACCTGGCATCTCATAATACTCCCACGCAAAGCAATCTTTATATTTTTTGAGTATTTCGACCAACTTTGCTTTATAACTGGGTTCTAATTTAGCACTTACAAACGTTGGTCTTTTGCTATCACCTCCAATATCGATCTCTTCGAGCAAATCGGCAGACGTAAACCCTAACCCTTTTCTTTCTTCTTCAAAATCCTCAACAGCTTCTTCGTATTCTTCTTGCCGATAGCTTCTTGCCTTTTCTTGTAGCTTTGCTAGTGCCTTGGACTCCATCTTCTTACTATTTCGTCTGTCCGATCAAACGTATTGGGTTTGACGCTGATCGGCTTGAATCCTGACTTCTCGACGCAGATGAAATCGCAATCGTCCAAGACTTTTCCCGATATACATTCGGCTTCTTCGTATGGCCAATTGGTATCAGGGCTGGCCATGGCGATATGAGCCGATGTGTCGGCTGGTACAACTTCTACTGTATCATCGTTTCATTGCACCAACTTCTGATGCATAGTTGATGGTATGCAGCAATTGGCATGGATCCAATCCCGCCCAAGAAGCACACTGTAATTGCCTTTGGCTTCTATCACGAAAAATGCAGTCGGTAAAGTTTTATTGCCGACTGTCAGTTCTGACACCATTACGCCCTTAGCCTCAGTTGGGTCTCCTGTGAAGTCATTTAGCACCATATTGGTCTTGATCAAGTCTTCATCGGCTTTACCCAATTTTCTGAAAGTACTTAATGGCATCAGATTAACTGTCGCCCCACCATCGACTAACATACGAGATATCGGTCGGCCATTAATATACCCTTTTAGGTATAACAGTTTTAGATGCCGATGCATGTCTTGTGGCTTTTCGAACACAGCGTCACTATACGACGGTTCACTTACAGCGACCTACGGTTGGTTGCTAAAAGCGGCTTCAGCGACCTACGGTTAGTCGCTAAAAACCATTAGCGACCCATAAGGATGGTCGCTGTAAGTGCCGTCGCTAAAGGCTTTAGCGACCGACATCTTTTTAGCGACCGAGCGTAGGTCGCTGAAGTTGTATATTTAGCGACCAACTGTGGGTTGTTGTACTATAGATTTAGCGACCAACCGTGAGTCGTTATACTATACATTAGCAACCAACAGAAAGTCGCCCTCTTTACAGTTGTTATTAATAATAATATACAGTTAATTATATATACAAAAGCACCACAAATCACAGATTTTTATACACATAATCACATAGACATACAAAGTATAATACCACAATCATAGATCCATCACATAAACACAAAAGCACCACAATTAGATATTCACAAAAGCACCACAGCTTATATTACTCACAACTAGATCATTCACGAGATAGCTAGCTAGATCATTCACAAAAGCTCCAGAGCTGATCACCACAAAAGCACCACAGCTACATCACTCCAGCTTCAAGCGGTTCAAAAGCCCACAACTACATCAAGAACTTTGCCTCGTTAGTCTTGTTTAGTCTTTAGGAAATGTTTAGAGCTTTATGCCTCTGATTTACGCAAATTCTTTGTAGAGATGCAGAGAACGAATTCTTAGTTGTTTGGAGACTATCATTTAAAGTACATCTATATGGCGCATAGCTTAGAGCATAAGAAGATAGTAGCAATATTGAAAGGAAGAGCAATGAAAAGCGATGTAAGCGAGTAAAGTAGAGGAAAACGTAAACAAACATATGTAAGAAATAGGCGCTGTAGGTATTAGAAATAAATCTACTGATCACAAAAAGAAATAGCCAAATTATGCATGGAGGAAGAATTACTTTATCTGGAAGCTCCTCTTTGATTGGCTTCAACTTGTCACGATCCAACCTTTGAAAGGGAGAAGGATTTGTGAGGCTACTCAAGTGGTTGTCTTACCTCCTCACAAAACATATTCCAATCCATCTCACATCCATATCGAGGCAGAATCAAGTATGTATGAAATAACCGTTTGCTCTTTTATTTGCGCCGCTCATGGAAATGGTAGAATACACTATCATGTCAAGCTATGAACTTCATAAAAGGTCGAGGAAATATTAAAATGAAAACAACAACTCACGCAATTTTCTTGAATGAGAGCTCCATTTTCTCGCCACAATTCCCATTGAAGTATATTGTGCATCACCCAAGCACCTAGAAATATTATTGTGTATGTGTTTTAACAAAGCTATATCTTCTACAAATGATAGATTTCTACAAATTGATAGATTATCTACTTTGGAAGGTTCAATCTTTTGACAATTGTGTGATACTTTGATGAAAATGCCATCAGTAACACGAGATGAAGTGCTGAAAACAAGAGGTCACATGTTATTCTAGTACAAGAGGGAAATTATGATCACACATAGCATTTTTTATTGGATGCATAGCAGAAATTCAGCAAATGCATGTCAGCGTGCTCATCATCATTACTTATCAAAGCGATACCTGGTTAACACTATCGATATTAGCCGCCTAGCTCCAAAGAGGGAGGCCTCATCGTTGCAAAGTTTCTTAGTGTCTTATCACTACAGTAGCATATCTGAACTAATGGGATCGAGACATTCGATTCAATTATTGTTGCAATAGCTAAACAACCTAGAGCCCAAAACTTATTGTTGTCATTAGAAAAATGAGGGTCTCGCCACTAAAATGGGGTGCACTCGAGGATTTGCCACTACATTGTCTCATTGACATGTAGGCCAGACCCACTTGTCGTTGATGTATCGCAAATATTTGCAATGGCAAATCCTTGGTTTCGCACTTAGCATTTAATTCACTGGTCTGCTCATCCCGATGTTCAAGAGCATTTGGTAGAGTTTCAATTTATCTTGAAAGAACTTTAATTGAGACACAGGAACGACACTACAAAAATATCAAGAATTAAGTATAAAAATAAGAAAAACAATATGCAGTGGAGATGGGGTACAAGGCCACATCAAGTTATTTAATAAATAAGTCCTATGAGAACCTTACCTCGAGAAAATCTTTCAGATTCTAATGTGCTCAAAGGATTTAGGCCCCCTTCTTTATGTCGTGAACTGCCATGCTCCTCTTGATCAGTCATCTAAGCAATTCAGCTGTAAAACCAGTCGTGTTTCATCCATGTTATTAGTGGTTGAGATAAATTGGGTACCTATTGGACTAACATTGAATATAGACAAACAGGGTTTGTGACAGTGGTTGGTTTAAGCATTTGTACAGAGGTTACTAAGTCGATAAAATAGGAAAGTGCAAGTGAAAAAGAACCTGTAGAATCACTAACATAAAACAGAGAAAGAAACACACTTGAAGGTGATGTTAGGTACCTACAAAATATTGACAATATAACTACAGAAAACCCAGCTGGCAGTACTAAACAGAACATTTAGAGAAGTTTGAGATTTATCAACAATGATTGCCATTTCAATTCCAGTTTTGCCATCTCTTTCCTTATAGTATCAAGAAAGCCGTCTTTTGCTCGAGTTAATATCGGCTAAAGCGGCAAGCTTTTACCCTATGGATGAGGATGTACATACCATTAAATGGTACCTAAACAAAGCATGTATCAACCAATTAGCCATTTCAAGATATAAAATTGATCAAGGAATGGAGGACCCAATAGCCAAGAAAGCATAAACAAAACCAATTCTTGTACTCAAAACTAAATAAGACTATGATAATGATATAAATAAGGCCATTTCTCCCTAAGAACCAATGCATAAATAAGATCACCTCCGACAAAGAAGATCTAATTTTGTCGCATGAATCCCATTATTGTACTAAAAATTAACAAAGAAAATTAACTCTTGCATACAATCCTAGTTCGTTTTATTTTAAAAAGAAATTCCAAAGAATGATTTCAAGCGGCTAGAAATAATAGATGTGAATGGTTTAATGATTAAGAAACTGCGCTTGTCAACAAAGGGAGAGATTCAGGAAACAATAAGAATGAGCAATGGAAAGCACATCTGAGTATCCGACCACAACTGCATCACCAACTACCTACTGCTCCAACATGATTGGCAAAGCGAACAAGCACAAGATATCGAATCTTAATCTAAAGCCACGACTGCGAGTACTCCGTAGTTCGTTTTATTTAAAAAAGAAATTCCAAAGAATGATTTCAAGCGGTTAGAAATAATAGATGTGAAACGTTTAATGATTAAGAAACTACGTTTGTCAACAAAGGGAGAGATTCAGGAAACAATAAGAATGAGTAATGGAAAGCACATCTGAGTATCCGACCACAACTGCATCAACTCAACTATCTACTCTGCTCCAACATGATTGGCAAAGCGAACAAGCACAAGATATCGAATGTTAATCTAAAGCCACCTGACCTGCGAGTACTTAATTCACCTGCGAAGTAGACCAAAAAGCTGTTATGTTAACATGAGAAAAAAGCTTGAGATGCCAATCGTAATTAGAGGGGGGAAATGGAAGAAAATAGGTAAGCGGCCGGAGCGCAAAGGCGAGCTCGCGCTTCATGGCCTGAGGCACTGGAAATGAGCCGCCGCCGTCGCCGGCAGAGGAGCCGGGCATGGGAGAGGCCCCCCCTGCGATGTAGCCCTCCGCCTCTTGGTGCCGCTTGTTCCTGAGGGGACGGAGGAGGAGATGGGCCGGAGCGGGTGCGTCCGGGGAAGGCGGCGATCTCGGAGAGCGACTGGAACGCGAAGGCGAGCCCGCGCTTCACGGCCCGTGGCGCCGGAGATGAGCCGCCGCCGCCGCCTCTTGGCGTCGCTTGCTCTTGTGGGGACGGAGGAGGAGATGGGCCGGAGCGGGTGCGGCCGGGGGAGGCGGGGATCTCGGAGATCGAGATCGAGGGGAGGCAGGAGGCTGCGCGATTCGACATAGGGTTTGGAGACGACGGGGACGGGAACGGAGGCCGGTGGACGCGGCGACTGGGACGGGGACACGGCGACGGGCGACGGGACGGGTGGCGGCTAGGGTTGGGGAGGGACTGGGGGCACGGGACGGGAGCGGCTAGGGTTGGGGAGGGATCGGGGCACGGACGAGCGGCGCCCTTGTGACGCTGACGGCTGGGTGGGTCCACCGGTCCAGGGCTCCAAGTAGTGACCCCTTCTCTATAGCGACCCACCGTTGGTCCCTAACGACATCTATAGCGACCAACCATAAATTGTTAAATTTCTAGACTTTTAGCGACCGACTAACCGTCGCTAAAAACTCATTTAGCGACCAACCGTCGGTCCATAAGTTTTAGCGACCAACCATCGGTCCCTAATAAGGGTCGCTAAAGATCAACCGTCGTATAGTGCGTCTGGTGCTCCGAGGCACAATTGGGCGAACACTCCTTCAGCCGATTCTTCGGTTTTGAACTCGGCAGGTAGAGTGAATACCATGTTTATGTCCATTGGTGGTGTATCACCTCGGATCATCGGAGAACCAGATTCGACCGATTGATCTGAATCACTATCGGTCTGTTCCTTCTTTTTCCACTCTTTTTTCAGAACCGGCATTGGCCTTAATTTATTGAACATCCGATCCCTCTCGCTCTCTTTTTCGGCTTCCCTTTCTTCTTGTGTCTTTAATCGCTGAAGCCGCCTGCGTTGTGACTTGCTGAGACCTGAGGGGCACCACCTAGGTTTAGGCTCTATCGGCTTTCTTATCTTTCCAGCTAAATTGCTCATTTCGCTGTCAGATTCTATTCTACTTGTGTTATGTGAAGCCGATATTTCCTGATTTCGGGGTGACTCTCCTTGCTCTGTCGACAACCTTTCACGGATCGGCCTCCTGCTTCTTACTTCTAGACGATCGTGTATCGGTCTAGACAACCTGTCCTTTACAGATTGGTTTGGCCGATATGCAGACGAGTGTTGCATAGGACAAGATACAACTGTTGGTAAGGTCATCCCTCTCTCCCAGCAAAACTGCCAAAAGGGACATTGCCGATGTTTCTCTTCTTCAGTAGTTGGCCGACATGGCATATCTGGCCGCCAACGTTCGTCCCTCTTTTGCTCTGATCGATGAAATCCTTGGGTTTGTCTGGCATTGTATCTCTGGCCTATTCTTTCATATTTTCCAAGAAGTTGTGAGAAGGTCGGCTTTGGCTTGAAATTAACATTTCTCGGAATCCTCTCGGCCCGATACCATTTGCCGACCTCCAAGTCCCCTCTTGGTTTTACCGTTCTTGAGTTTTGTCCATTCCTATCGGCTTCTATCTGTATAGAGCCGATAGTAATCTGCACTGTTTCGTCTCGTGATACAATTCCTTTAGTCGGCTTATCTTCTTCTGCAGGCCTCTTTCCTTTTCGTGAGCATTGAACCATGTTGACTTGAAAAGGGCTCATATCTATCTGCATAGCCGACTCTTCCGCAAATTTTAGCCTGCCATCAGTGATGGCTGATTGAATCTGTTGTCGAAAAATATTGCAGTCGTTAGTATTATGTGAAAACGAATAGTGCCATTTACAATATCTTCGCTTTTTAATTTCCTCGGCCGATGGTATGACGTGTCCTTCTGGCAACCTTATGAGTTTTTCTTGCAGTAATAAATCAAATATCTTGTCACACTTTGACACGTCATATGAATACTTGATTTCTGCCCTATTTTTCATCGGTTTGAGCAGAGAGCATACGAGTGGCTTTTTAGAACCCTTGGTCCACTCGGCTATGTTTACCTCTGCTTCGTCCTCGGAGGTGTCGCTTGAATTGTAATCTACCATGTTTACTTTGGCCTTTTCATTACAGTTCGGCTTAAATCTATCTTTAAACCCTTTGCTCTCTGCATATCGGCTTTCATGTGCCGATACGCGGTGGAGTAAGTGGCCTAAATCTGGAAACTCTTGGCCCGATAGCTTCTCTTTTAATGGCGGGATTAGCCCTTGGAATGCTAAATCGGCCAATTGATCATCGGGTAATGTTACACTAAAGCATCTATTCCGTACGCCTCTAAACCTTCTGATATAATCGGAAACCGATTCGCCGTATACGTCGGACTGAACTAAGATCAGAAATCCTAAGCTCCATAGTTCCCGAAAAGAAGTATTCATGGAATCGGCTTTCTAAATCGTTCCACACGTGAACTGAATTTGGGGGTAGATTAGTGAACCAAGTGAATGCAGCACCAGATAATGATAAAGGAAACAGTCTAATTTTTAGTCCATCGGATTGTGCAGCCTCTCCACACTGAGCCATAAACCGTCCGATATGCTCAATTGTGGTGACGGAATCATCACCTGAGAATTTGGCAAAGTCTGGTATTCGAAAGTTGTGCGGGTATGGCATTCGATCTATGTAATCAGGATACGGCTTCCTGTAGCCGATCACTCTTCCTCTGGGCTGTAAACCGAACTGTTCTCTTAAAACGTTAGCAATTTATTCCGCCCAATTGACATTGTCGGCTTGTGGTGCAACCGGACATTGCCAATTTTCATTGTTCACGCCCTGCCCCCCGAGTGCAAACTCGGGTCTTTGCCCGAATCGTGCCGCAGGAGGTCTTGGCACTTGGTCATAATCGTGATTAAAAACCAATGCATCAGGTATAGGTGCGAGAGGTTCAACGTATGGCACTACCCTGTACGGCGCTTGTTTCACGGTCGTGGCCCCCCGTGATTGCGGAACCTGATCCGTTTCGATCGGCTGATAAGCCAATAAACCGATGTTATTGGAGGGTCCGTTCGACGGATTTGATGCGCTTATCTTAGCTCCATCCGTGTGCCCATGGTAGTGCGTAAACCCATCTCTCTGTATGCTTGGTTTAAGAATAGTAGGCTGAGTCGGCATCATGACAGGTGTTTGAGCCGACATTTTTACCGTACTGGTGTTAGGGGTTATGGAATATACTGGGTAGGTAGGGATGGTTTGTGGCGGATCTAGTAGGTTTCCAGACACAGCCAATTCCTGAGCGATTGTTTTCACACTATTCTCTATCATCGGCTTTAAAGTAGATACTAGAGCCGATGATTGGTTAATCAGCGCGTGATGAACAGATTGCTCAAACATATTTGATAAATCGGCTTGAGCGGGTGCGTATCGGCTTACCGTTTCGGATGATGGATCTCCGATAGGATCGACACTTGGGAGTGCAGTTCTTTGGGTAACGCCACGGCGTGTTTTCTGGAAACACCGCAGCATTATTTCTTCCAAAGCTGCTTTTCGATCTTCGATTTCTTTTATTTGCTCAGGTTAAATCGGCCATCTGAGGCGCGATTATAGCATCGGTGTTGATATCGGCGGTGACCGCAGGCTTATCAGTTGACGACATGATTGATTTTCTTCGTGGTCCCACCGGGCGTGCCAAAATATGTTCGCGCAAAAAACGTGAAGGAGGGTTTTCGGCCTCGAACACACAAGACAAACGCCGGGTTTGCAGAGCGTGCCAGTCAATTTGACCTGAAATTGACAAGGTGGAGTTTGTAATTTGATCAAAGCCGATAAACAAGGATCTATCGGCTTTTCGCTAGTCGGCAAGAACCGATTAGGGAATAACTAGATCAACCGGTTACAATTGATTCGGATACAAGGTAAAATCGGCTTCGAGAAGGCGATGCGCAACAAAGCGAAGCAAATCGAACCTAGGCGAAGTCGGCAAAATCAACAATCGGCGATGCGCAACTATGTTGATTCCGTCGACTTGCAGAGAGATCTATGAGGCTAAAAACAATGTAAAAGAAAAAGCTTGTAAAAAGTAGATGTGTGTATTGTTGGATTGGTTGATTCCTTTTCGCTTGACGTCTGCCCCTTTTATAACACACCTGGCCGATCCGAGTTGTACATGGATACGGTGCGTTTATCCGTATCGGCCTCTAATCTGATTTCCTTTCCTTTTTAGAAACGGATTCTTTTTCCGATTCGTTTACCGATTTCTTTCCATACGTACACTTTCTTTCCGTTTCAGACCGATTTCAATACATGCCGAATTTTGGTGCAAACAAGTTCATTGAATAGGAGTAGACAAGTCACTAGAGTGACACTTGGTGTGATACTCCAAGATCAAGTGGCTTCTTGCTTATTTGGTCGGTTTGTGTACTGGTGGTGGCTGGTGAGACCAATCTGTGCAAGTCTGTTGTTTTATGTGAATGACATGTGAAGAAACTTCTCTGTCAGTATGGCATGTAGCAATCTGTTGTAACTTGACAGCTACAGCAGCGTCAATAGAGTATGTTGGTTGCAAGTGCATTTCACATTTGATCAACCTAAGACAGAGCACCAAAAGATTCGTTCGCTCTCCACATTTAATACAGCACCAGAACATTGGTGAAATGAATATCCATGTTTCAATTCACCTTCTGTTGCCTCAAGCTTCAACATTCTTACATGCAGAATCAGTAAGATTATTTCCCAACCATCAATGTTTTCACAAAAGAAATTAACTGATTCATCATCTCACAAACTTATTCCACATATTTATTCTCAAACAATTCGCTGATTCATTCCACGGTGACGGGTCCAGAATTATATTCACAAATTGCTTACAACACATACACACACTGAAATTTCACATGCTCACGGGGTTACAAGAAGACTCACAGCACCCAACTGAAGCACACACGATGAGGGATTCATGCTCCACGTAGACGGATACCTCGCGACGGGCGGCCTCGGGCCATGCGGCCGGCGGGTTTTGACCCTACCTGGCGATGGGAAGAAAGGGGCAGCGTCCGGGTGGCCGCGGGCCACCATCTCCATTCGCCACGCCCTAACCCTAGGAGGGCGGGACTGGGGGAGGGAGGAGAGACTGTGCTCGAGCGAGGGAGAGTGGGACTAAATTGGCGGTGGCGACTTGCTTCTCTGGCGTGGATGGAGGCGACGGAGGTCCGGAGGGGGAGAGGATGGAGATCATCTCTTTCTGTCCGCTTACCATTTTTTTTATTTTATCAAATCCGACCTTTTCTAATATAATTATAAAACTAGTTATATCTCTAAACGCAGAAACATTGATAACGACACGTATCGCTTATCACGCTTCCGCACCCCAGAAGGAACTGCCGAGCTTTCATAGCTCGGCAAGCCACCGTATCTATTAAGGTCTCATAGCTCCGCAGCTCCTTCCGAGGTGTGGGAGTGCCGCAGGTGACACGTGTTGTCACTAGTGTTTTCGTGGTCAGGGATGTGATGGGATTATTTTTGTAATTACTATTGGAAGAGGGCCATATTTGCAAAAGAAAAATGGTTTGTCACAGGTTAGAAAAAAAAGTGATGACTTCGGAGGCGTGTTAGGGCGCGTGCGGCATCAGGTGGAGACAGTGCAGGAGGATGAAGGGGCGTACAAAGTGGGAGGAAGAACCGAAGTGGTGAAGAGGAGGGGACCTTTTCACAATATTGTTGGACCTTGTGAGGGATTCGAAGAAGTGAATAAGTGGGAGGTGGGGTCCATCGGATCGCTTATTTGCATATTAACACTCAATTTAGTATCTGCAGTGGATGTGAAAAGAGGGAACTAACAATATTCTCTACCTTTTGTTGTCATTTGATAATATAGGACAAAGTTTCTGGTAATTGATTATTTGCCAATCTTTTGGACAATTTTTCTCTTATCATCTTCCTCTTCTTTTATTTTCTTCTTCATGCTCCAACCATGACCGACCTGGTGCCAAATCAACGCCTGAATCCTCCTCTTTAGGTCGTAGGTGAAGGTGAGCCACACCACTAACGACAAGGAGACAACGGCGCAATGGTCACCCCCTCTCCTCTCTTCGGTAAGCTAAGCAGCAGAGGGTGGACGGCAACATAGCCAAACACAGCCATGGGCGATGAGGATGGCTACCTGACGAGACATCGGATGGCGAGCCAGCGTCTAGCATGAATGAAGGCGACGTGGTCAGTGACCAGACGGAGTAGCAGACAGAGGCACTCCAGAGTCAAGGGTAGTGCGGACGGATTTGCGGTGGAGGCGGCTCACCGGAGGCGTGTGTGGACAGTTGCGGAGGAGGTGGCTCACAGACAACAGCGGCGACAGAGTGATAGCCGGAGTCTCGCCGGAGAGTTGATAGAAGGGAGAAAGGAGGGAGAGATGAAGAAGAAGGGCAAGATGGGCATTTATTCGACAAAAGGGCAAATGATCGAGGGGTCCACGAAAGATAGGGCAAATAATAAATTACCAAGAACTTAGTATCAAGTGGCAACAAAAGATGCAAATGTCTGTAAATTCCCTCGATATGAAAATGTCTTAAATGTTGTAAACTCAGTGAAGATTTTTTGAAAATGATCTTGACTATGTTAAGAGATAGAGTTGCATTAGTTAGCTATTTAGAGCTTATCTCATAATTTGTTAGTTGTTTAGTTACATGTACACGTCATGTTTGTTAGTCTACATGTAGAGTTGCATTAGCAAGTAAGCAAGTTTGTTAATTAGTTGGAGTCTTGGACCCATGTCATCTTGTATTATTTAAGCACATGTAGGGTTGAATAAAAAGGAAGGGAGATGCGTTGGAAATGTCGGTAAAAAAATTGTTTGTGTTTGTCTCCCTCTTGCGTGAGTACATTGGTGTCTAGATAGTTGTTAACGTTGAAAAAGAGCCAATTAGCTTCAACACATGAGAACACTAGGTTCAAGAAGGTTCAAGGTGTGCCAGCCAATTTTATCCTGCAATCGGCAAAAAAAATTCTAAGTAGCTATTATAGGTGATTAGATGATTGATGAAGATTTGATAATCTAAACAGTCTGTTAGTGCCGATTAGATGATCGATAAAGGTAGATTTTTTCTTCAAAAAGGCGATGCGCTACAAGATCGGTAAAAAACAAACCTGAGATATTTGGTGTAAGTCGATGATGATTAAAATGGTAATACACAACTTTATTGATCAAAAAATGAGTTACAGAGGAAAGATTCTAAGTCTAAACGACTACTCCTAGTCAGCGGAAGCTAAATAAAAGTAGATTCGAGTTGATTGGCTGATGGTTTCTCCTTGCCTCTTGACCCTCTTTAATATCATCTAGGCCAATCATGTCCTTCTCTGACTCTACAAAATCCACAATGCTTTTCGGCCTCAACTTCCAGAAGACAAATTTAACTTGGAGCCGATATAGACCAAGTGTCTATCCATACTTGAACGTATCTTCCTAAATCGACAATCCCTGCCAAATTCTGGTGTCAACATATGCTCCTGTTTTTGGAAGATGATATGAATCTACCAAACATTATCATCATCAACTTCACCGTGAATTTCCTTTTCCACACTCTTTTCATCGATATTTTCACTATCTTCTCCATTTCTCACGTAGCAAAATTCGAGAACGTGCAATTTCTCGCCCTAAGTGAAAAAGGGCTCACCATCATGTCGAAATAGTGATGGCCGGCTATTCATCGGTTGCTCTGGGAGTGCAGTCCCCCTCATTTTGACTTGGAGAAGCAACAAACAAGCAAGTCCACCTCCATCGACTAACCTTCAGATTTTGCTTTACTTTTCTTGTATTCTAAACATTTTGAGCCGATTTCTCTACAGAGAAGAAACATGGACACCCTGGGAAGAGGGTCATTCATAGAGGCCTCCCTCAAGAAGCATCGGCTGAGAGCTCACCACAAGCTTTGACCGTGGGTCAGGTAAAATACTCTCCTAGCCAATTTACGACCTTGATTGAAGATGATCGATTTTCTAACAAGTATTTCTTTAACACATTGTAGCCCGCACTCTCCACGCCTTCCTTCACGCCTGACATCTTAGCTGACCTACCCAATGATGTGGGAGCTGATTTCCCTCCTCCACCATCAGAGCCGACGCTGCAAGCTCAGATTGCCCTAGGCGCAGAGACTTCTATTGTCGTTCCACCTGTCGGCAAGCCGTCCTCCTCCCTCACTCATCTACTGGGGTTTGATTTATTGGACCTTGAAGATGAGAAGAAGACTTTGGAGAGGCTTCCCACCATGATCTAAGAGATAATCTCGGTCTCCAAGGGGGCGTCAGCTCAAGTGACAAAGGCTCCAGGGATGAAGGAGAGCATCAATCACTTCTTCGACTCGCTCCATACTTCATCGACTTCACTAATTGAGAATGCTCAGCCGATCTAAGATGCTATGGATGAAGTAAAAGCCAACCTCCCTGAAAAAGCTAATGTCACACTTCTTGACGTTTGCTTCATCGATGAAAAGAAAGAGTCAGTACGTGTGGCAAAGGCAAGGATGAAACATCAGGCAGTGCAGTGCCAAGACCAAGAGCATTTGAATCAGATGGTAGCCGATGCAAAGGCCCAGAAGGCCAGATATGAAGAAACTATCAAGAAGCACAAGGCCACTAGGCTAACTTGCTCGGACTTGGAGTCGAAGAAGAAGAGCTTGGAAGAAGAATTGGCCAAAAAAAAGCTCTAGTTGTTTGATTCTCAACAATCCTTGGCCCAGTCTTTATCAGCTTAGAAGATCCAAAAGGCCACTCTAGCTTTATGTCTTGAGCAAGTCAAAGTGCAATCGGCCAAGATCACTCCAGTACCTAGGACTGGGGAGGAAGACAACGAAATCCTCAATGATGGAGGGAGGATCATCGCCAGAGCTGTGGTTGTGCTATTTTGTCTCCAACAATGAAGTTGGTCTTGTAATGACGTCGGCTTTACTGTCTTGTGAAACAATGTTTGTTGTAAGAATCTTTAATCGGCTATAAAGCCAATTTATGTTAAGTTATTTTATGCTAAGGGCGATGAATTTCATCGATCGTAATTTCATTTGTGTCCATACCTCCGCAGCCAAAATTAACTGCACTGAGTTAATTTAACTATTTCAAATCCTTAATCGATCGACCCACATACTCATAGCTAATAGCCGATTAAGATCCAACCCAGATACTCGGGTGATAATTTCTTAAGTGTTTGCCATTGGTTGCTTTGGGGGATACTATCCCTTCCAATGTTTCTAGAATATAGGAGTTACTTTGTACAAGACGATGCACTTTATACAGTCCTTCCCACGTCAGAGACCATTTTTCATATCGGCTATGTCTCGATCTGACGGTAGTATGGTTTTCCAAACTATATCAACTTTGACGAATGATTTAGGTGACAACTTTTTATTGTATGCCCTTGTGACTCTAGCCTTATTTTTCTAAATTCGATCCAATTTGCGCAACCATATTTCTATCAACTCATCTAGATTATCGATCATTGAATCCTTGTAATCTTGAATCGATAATCCACTTTGCCTAGTGATCCTAATTGAGCCGATATTGCTCGATATTGCTTTCCAACGGCAACACAGTCTCTTGTCCATAAACCAGCTGGTATGATGATAGCCATGTTGCTCCATGGCAAGCAATTCGATAAGCCCACAAGGACTTCGATAATGTCACATGCTAGTTCCTTGGCTTCTCATTAAATTTTGTCTTAATTAGTTTGATCAATGTTTTATTTGACAATTAAACTTGACCATTATCTTGTGCGTATTAAGATGATGAATTTAGTAACTTGATCCCCAGGCCTCGGGCAAAACTTTGGGATTCGTCGGACATAAACACTATGTCTTGATCGGTCATAATAGTTTGAAGGATTCCAAACCGATGAACAATATGCTCCTTGATGAATTCGATTACCTCAATGCAAGTTTTTTTTTCAAAGGTATCGCTTCAACCCACTTAGAGAAATAATCGATCACAGCCAAAATATATTTATGCTCTTGAGACGACACATGGTGTATCTGACTAATTACATCTATTCTCCTTCCTCTGAATAGCCAAGGCTTGACAATTGGGTGCAGAACTGATACTAGTGCCAACTTCAAATTACCAAATTTATGATAAGTTTGGCATTCCTTGTAATACTTGAAGCAATCTGCCAGCATCATCGGCTAGAAATGCCCGGTGCGTCTTAGTAGTCACTTCATTTTATGAGCTGATCGATGAGTTACACAAATCCCTTCATGTACTCTTCCCATTACTACCTTGGACTTTTCAGTTCCAAGACAACTTAACAGCAACCCCTCCAAAGTTTGATAATAGGGTGCATCATAGAGCAGAACGTACTTTAAGGTCTGTCTCTTAATTTTCCTATCCGTGGGTTTGGATGGATCGAACAGATAATTGGCTATCTTTGTCCTCCAATCACTTGTATCGACGCACATGACTTCAACACATAGGATCATCTTATCCGTCGACCCATACTCCTCTAAGTGGCTAAAAATTTCATAACACGATGCTTGTTGCGCTAACAAGTTGGCCTTACTATTCATCTCATGAGGGACGTGGTGAATTGAGAAATAACTAAATGAGCCAATTATGTTATGGTACTCCAAATATTTAATCAAGACCTCATCATAGCAGTTATACTCTCTTTTTACTTGTTGAACTACTAATAAGGTATCACCATAGATGTACTACCCTAGAAAAATCAATTAAGCAGATAATAGCATTAGCAAGTAATTAGAGTATTTGCTCATTTCCAAAATAAAATAACGAATAGAGTAGAATGAGGATTGCCATCAGACGCACAAGCGAGGTATTGATCACCGAAATACCAGACCCGTTGGGGCCAAGTCGGCACCTCTCGCTAGATCAGGCTCATCACTCGGCAATCCGTAGCTTACCTGTTTGGATTGCGGGTATCCATAGCAGCGTTTTACCTGTTGGACAACCAGTAGCATTACATTACCTTATAGACAACCATGGAGTCAGTGTTTTAACCGGAGGGCAACTCAATGCACTTGACCATTCAAGCCAGCCAGCTCACAGCCAACACAGATTCATCTCCCCCAGCAGCACAACAACCGAGGCAGCCAGGGGAGCCTTATCCCATTCCTTCCTTTCTCTCCAACCAAGAGAGCAACTAGAGCACACGAAGAACCAGAAGGAGGAGAAGGGATCCCCAAGCGCAAGAAGAACTGGAGCAAGGAGATCCCCAAGAGCCGGCAGAGCAGGAGGAACCACAAGCCGGAGAAGGAGGTCCACAAGACAAAACCGAACACGGAGGATCCCCAAGATCCATTGAATCGAACAAGGAGCACCCCAAGAACCGAACCAGCACCATCATCCCCAAGAACCGAACCATCGATCCCTCAGGTGCACAACCATTCCCAGTAGCAATAACAGTAGCAAGACTACTCTAGTGCACAATGAGTAGATCGGTAGTTCGTGGTCTCAGTAGAGCTCTAGGGTTGCTTAAGACAGTGCCTAGCCGTCCCTCTAGAGCTTGCATCATTGACCAAGAATTTGCGACCAAAGTTAGAGTAAACGGTACTATAGAAAACGCAAGAAATCGAGTAGTATCCATTCTTATCTTAGAAATAGAGGGAAGGGAGTAGAGGAGTAGAGAAAAGAGAGGAGAGTAGTGGTGGCACCCATGGCAGAGGAGCAGCCGGGCTAGGGTTCAGTCAGGGGGAGGAGGGAGAGAAGAGAGGGAGAAGTAGGGAGAGGACGTGGCCAGGGAAGGCCGGCCATGGCGCAGGAGGCGGCCAGCTTAGGGGCAACCAGAGAGGGAGAGTAGAGGGAGAGAGAAAGGAGGAGGGGGAAGAGAGATGGAGAAGTAGAGAGGGCTTAGCCGCAGAGGAGAGGAGTTGCGGCGGCGGAGCTAGCACCAGCGCTGACCGGCGACGGTCGGCCGGAGGGATAGTGGCGGCGGGCAACCGAGGGGGGGAGCTCGGTCCCAGGGTGCACAGGAGGAGAAACTGAGGGGAGGCCAAGCCAGCCGCTCGGCCAAAGGAAAGGAAGGAGGAGGGGAAAAAGAAAAGAAAAAAAAAAGAAAAAGAAGAGAAGAAAAGAAAAGAGGAGAAAAAGAAAGAAAATGAGAGCAGGAAAAAAATTAGGAAAGTTCCGTGCATCCGCGTTCCGCGTAGATTATATCATAGTATTCTAATCATAGGAAAAACTTTTATCTAATTTCTAAAAAGTGCGATTAAATAGATATCAGTGTGTAAAATAGTTAAAAGTGTAAAATTTGTGCTGGATTGGAATTGTCGTATTGATTGTGGGTTAAATATTAAGTTAGGGCTGATTAGGGTATTTAGTGAAGGGAATAATATCCTTTTGGCTACCGGTAGTCTCCGTAGACAATTTGACTATCGTAGGTTCGGCTATAGATTAGTCGCTGTAGTAATGCCTTGTTAATTGTCAGGTCTCGAGTCGAACCTGCCAAACCATCCCCCCAGCAATTCGAGCGAGGACGCGTTTTTCAATTCTACTTCAGGCAAGCTTTCCTTTGAGCAAATTTCATTAAATGCCTTCAAATTAATTTCAGTATCATTATAAGTACCATTCATGCTTTACAAACTTTATATGTAAATTGAAAATACCAAATTGAATACGGATGGGAATGTGGTTTGATGAGAATGGAAGTACTGCTGATGATGATGTGTAGTGGGTGTGTTGGAAAGTCCAGCTGATGGAGCAGCTGGCTTGTGCTATTTACTATTACTATGGTGTTGTGTTAATATGGTGGGTAGAGGGCACCAAGGAAATGAGTATGTTGACCGGTGGGCCCCTCTATATAGGCTATGATGTAAAGATAAACAACTACACTCAGGCAATGAGCCGTATTCTCAGTATCAACCATAGTGTGTGGAATCGACTAGAAAATGTTGTCCTAGGAAGGTATTATGATCTCCACATTGGGTAAGATTAGATAAATACGCGTGTGAAGCTGGGTATGCCGGAAGGCCCAGTGAGGGACACAGAAAATCAGCTGCGGTTGATTCTTTCAGGCTATATATGAATAAAGCCTTGGTTAAGTATCAGTGGTGCTGCTGCGGTAGTCGGATACAACTGTTAGCCGTGAGTCGGCGGGATTGCCTAGTGAAGGAGTCCACGACTCGGGTAACAGGGTTAGAGATCTAATACTGGACTAGTGAAAAACATTATGGGGCCTCTCGTGTTAGGGGTCACTTGGGTAAAGTGGTACAAACCTGCGCAGGGTCAAATCATGAATTCATGCATGTCTTCTGGATTGGAGGCTACGGAAGCTAAGTCTGCCTCATATACGGGTGCTAGTACCAATTTCAGGAATTAAAATTGAAACCCATGTTTTCCTAATAAAACCTATTTTTTGGAAGAAAAAAAATGAATTTGAGAAGTTGGTATTGTGGTGAAGTGCTGAGAAAAATTCATATTATGCATTTTGCTATTAGTGCTTGCTGAGTACTTTTGTACTCACTCTTGCTAACTCTCCCCCTGCTAGATAATTGTTCTGATGGTCAAGCTTCTGGGTGAGATGTGGATCCCAATTGGTCCGACCACGAGACTTGGGTTGAGGGTCACCCGCAGAATCAGAACTATGAGGAGGACTACCAGGAAGGATAGAGTGCTGAGTAGCTGTGATACAAGCCCGTCGATCTTTTGTGTATTTAGTAGTCTGGTCTTATACTTTTGTTGTACTTGGATCATATGTATAATTATGTAATGAACCTGTAGCCCTACGTAGCTTGATTTGTAATATATTTACATTCAGTCTCTAATTATGTTCTGTTGCAACACTCTGAACACGGTGTACTAATTGACAAAATATCTGGTGCGCTCGATGTTTTGATTAGTTAGTATACCGAGATTCGTGTAATTAACTCAGTGTAATGACAGTGGAGCTATTAATTACCTAGGCTAATTACCCGGGTCGCCACAATAGACCTCAACAGAGTCAACACCAATATTGTCAAAAACTGTAGGCCTTTTAGTAATGCTTCATATTCGGCTTGTTTATGTGAGCACTTGCAGTTTAGCCTTGCAAACTCAAAACTAAATCCCTTTGGGATATTAGTACTATGCCAATACCATCCCCTTCTCTGTACATCGATCCATCAAAAAACAAGTGCCAGGGTACCACCAATACTTGGTTGTTACCAGTGCAACTCTATGTTATGTTATAAAATTGGCAACCACTTATCCTTTGATAACCTTAGCCAATTCATAGATTATGTCGAACTCAATAAACCTGTAGACCCATTTCCCAAGTCAACCTCTCAGAATTGGAGCCAAGAGCATATATTTATTACATTGGTTTTGCAAATAACTTTACATATCAATGCAAATATGTAATGTCTCAACTTGGTGCAAGGAAAATACAAAGATAAGCAAAGTTTTTCTATGGAAGGGTACCTAGTATCTGCATCAATTAGGCATCGGCATATATAGAAAATAATTCACTCTTTTCCATTGACTTCTTGCACCAAAACTGCTCCAATTGTTGCGTCTTCAACAGATATGTAAAGTTTAAACGGTACTCCCTTATTTGGTGCAGCCAACAATGGAGGCTTAGATAAGTATTCCTTTATATTCTCAAAGGCTTTCTATTGATCGGCTCCCCACATAAATTATTGACGTTCTTTCAACCTTAATAGTGTGGTAAACACATCGATTGAACCAGACAAATTAAAAATAAATCACATCAAATAATTTATTTTGCTAATCAATCTTTGAAGATTCTTTTTGCACTTAGGTGGTCTTGTATTGGCTATAGTTTTGACCCTTTGTTGGTTGACTTCAATTCATCTCTTATTAACCATAAATCCTAAGAACTGGCCAACCAATACTATAAAAGCACACTTGTACAGATTCATCTTTAAACCATGTGCCCTTGTTTACTTAAATAAGTTCTCCAGATCAGCTAGATGCCGGTAATCTTTCTTAGACTTTACAATGATGTCATCAATGTAAATTTTCACAATATGGCCAATTAATTCATGAAAAATCATATTCATAGTAAACTGATACGCAGCACCAGCGCTTACCAAGCCGAACATCATAACCACCCATTCAAACAATCCTAAGGCACTTGGGTACACTGATACGCAGCACCAGCGCTTACCAAGCCGAACATCATAACCACCATCGCTCATTTTCTTCTTTTATTTTATCATACATGGATGGATTAAATCATCTACGAGACTATTTAAATGGCATATATCCCGATTTTATTGGTAGATTATGTCCGACCAATTGTCGGCTTAAATCGGGAATCTTTATAATCTTTTAAAAGCTTGACCAACTTTTCTTTATATTCTACTACTAACTTTGAACTAATAAAAGTTGGCATTTTCCTATCGCCATCACATATATCAACTTCTTCCAATAGGTATGAAGATGTGAAACCTTGACCAAACTTTTCAATTTCACCAAAGTCTTCGATAGCTTCGCATTTTGTCTTCTAAAGTTTTCACTACCGATTTTGACTATATCGGCATAGTATTTCATTTGTTCGATCAAACATGCTTAGCATTACATTAATTAGGACAAACACTATCCTACTAATGCAGATAAAATCACAATCCTCAAGCATTTTGCCCGATATGCACTTTGCTCCATCGTGTTGCCAATTTGCTTTTGAATTGGCCACAGCAATATGAGTCGATGTGTCAGCTTGAACCACCTCCACCTCATCTCCATTCCACTTAATTATCTTTTGATACATGGTCAATGGAATACAGCAATTCGCGTGGATCCAATCTTGTCCTAACAACATACTGTAACTTCTCTTGATGTCCACTATGAAGAAAGCTATCGGCAATGTTTTGCTGCCGATTGTAAGCTCTGTCACCTTTACCGCTTTTTCAGTGGTATCTATGGTGAAATCATTCAAAATCATATTGGTTTCGATGAGATCTTCATCAAACTTGCCCAACTTTTTGCATATCTATAAAGCATCAAGTTGGCAGTAACTCCTCCATCCATCAGTATCCTTGATATCAATTTGCCATTTATATGTCCCTTCAAATATAATGGCTTGAGATGCCGATGATTATCTTGGGGCTTCTCAAAGACTACTCCAGCGAACCCAAACATAATTGAGCAAAAGTTTATTTGATCGGTGCAGTGCTCCCCTTGAACTCAGTTGTCAAGGCGAACACCATGCTGATGTCTACTGGAGGGGAGAATCATCGCAGATAATGGGGGAGTTTAAATCATCAGTTGAGTCAAACTCATCCTCAACAGGTTCTTTCTTCCTCCATTCCTTTTTAATAGACCTAATCGGACGAAGCTCATTAAAGGTTCCATCCCCCTCCTTTTCCTGCTCTGCCTCTCTTGACTATTAGGTCCGTAGCCGTTGAAGTCTTCGCTGCTGATATTTGCTTAATTCTAGAGGACACCATCTGGGCTTCGGCTTGATCGACTTTTGTATCTTGCCAGCCATATCCATACTAGCCGATGAATGGAACTTTTCGCTGTGTTCAACTTGTTTTTGCCCCAAGATCAGCTTAGAGATCCTATCTTTAATTGATCTTCGTGGCCCATTGTATTGGTGTTTGTATCGATGATGTTGCATTGGACATGAGAACACCAAAGATAATGCTAATACTCTCCTCTCTCTCGCTCTCTCTCTCTCTCTCTCTCTCTCTCTGCATAATTGCCAGAAAGAGCACTACTGGTGAACTCTTTCAGATCCACTTGGTCGATATGTATTGACCGGCCATTGTCATTGCCAGAAAGAGCACTACTAGTGATCTCTTTCAGATCCACTTGGCTGATATGTATTGACCGGCCATTGTGGAGGACTTCGTTGTGATCTGCTAGGCCTTCTTTCATATTTCACTAACAATTGGAAAACGCATGTTTTGACTTTTGTATTGGCTTGCGTAGAGGCAATGCTCTCTCAGCCTTATACCACTTACCGACCTACAAACCTCCTTTTGGATTTACTGTCCTTGAATTCCTTCCTTCAAGGTTAGTTTATATCTAAATAGAGTCGACTGTGATCCTGAGGATTTCGTTGCCATCAGAACCCTCCTTTACGTTGACTTATCACGCCACTTCTATTGATGATGATAGTTGCCCTCATCTACTGGATTTCACGGTGTGTATCGGCTCTTTCCCTTTCACAGAACATTTAACCATGTTTATAGGGAAACAATTAGCGTCCAACTGCATCATCGGCTCTGCTACAAATTTTAATCGACCATCCTCTATAGCCAATTGTATCTATTGACGAAAAATACTGCAATCATTAGTATTATAGTAAAAGTAATGATGCCATTTGAAATACCTTCACTTCTTAATTTCTTCAGCCGACGGATGCACATGACCCTCAGGCAGGCGTATTATTTTTTCTTGCAGTAGTAGGTCAAAAATGCGATCGCACTGTCACATCCAAGGCATATTTTACTTTTGACTTATTCTTAGTTGGCTTAAGCCATGAACAGATTAAGGCCTTCTTGCTTCTTTAAACCCACTTGGTTGTGTTTATTTCAGTCTCATCGTCATCGCATGAATCGTTCGACTCATATTCGATGAGATTGACTTTGGATTTCTCCTTGTCTTTATTATTCTTGAACATATCTTTGAAGACTTTATTATCGAAGAAATGGCCTCCTTGATCCAATACCCAATGTAGGAGGTGATGTAAATAGGTGAACTCATGCCCACCGAATTTCTCTTTCAATGGGGGTATCAACCCCTAGAAATCTAAACCGGCTAACTCATTATCAGGTAGGGTAACACTATAATAATGACTCCTAACCCCCTTGAACCTTTTAATATATTCGGTTATTGATTCTCTGAACTTTTGTCGGATATAACTTAAATATGAGGTTCTAAGTTCTAGACTCCCACAAAAAAAGTATACGTGGAATCGGCTTTCCAAATCAATCTAAGAATTGAACAAAATTGGAGGTAACATAGTAAACCATGTAAAGACTGCCCCTGACAAAGATAATAGGAACAATTTCACTCTTAAACCATCAGACTAAGCTGCTTCTCCGTATTGCGCGATAAAACACCTAATATGTTCCAGGGTAGTGGTGGAATCATCTCCCAAAAACTTCGCAGAATTATGGATTATAAAGTTATTAGGATATAGAATCCGATCAATATAATCAAGATATAGCATTCGATAGCCAATAACCTTTCCTTTTGGTTGTATGCCAAATTAGTCCCACAACTAGGGGTGAAAACGGAACGAAAAGTTCTCGATCGTTCCGAAGAAAAATGGAAATAGAAGCCCTTTTTCAGAAACAGAAAAGGAAAATACCGGTACGGAAACGAAAACGGAAATTTTTTGTCGGAAACAGAAACAGGAGAACCAATTCCAACGAAAACGAAAATGGAAACGAAAATTCCGTATAAGTGGAATCGGAAACTAAAAACGGAAACAGGCAGAAAAGGAAAATGGGCTTGGCCCAAAACTGAGAAGAGAGTTTATATTTATTTTCGAATTAAAATAATTTCATAAATACAAATGGTTTTATATAAAATATTAAATAGAGTTCAAAAATTCTAAAAAAAATCTCAAAAATACTTAAGAATATTTTGAACCTAGAAAAATTATTTTCAGCATAATTTTATTTTTATTTTTTATAAATAAATTAATTTTATAAATTTAAAAATAGCAAAAAGTATTTATAAACTCCAGAAAATCCAAGATAAATCTCAGAAAATCATGAATGAACATCGAGTAATAATATAAAAATTTTAGGGTGTCAAACCTTTGTAGTTGGTGAAGCAATATGATATCAATGATAATTATATGGATGAGGACATGATGATCTGATATGGGAATAAATAATGTACCTTTAGCTGACAAACTCGAGAAAAATTTTCTAGTGATATCAGCGAACATAGCACTATTCTTGTGTCCACCTTGGAGGTGGAATGAGCTACATTGTTATTGTGGTCATGTATATTGTAATTATCTACTATGTTCTTGGAATTTTCTACTTTCGTTTCCGTATCCGCTCCGTTTCGTTCCGCATTCGTTTCCATCACTATCCGTTTCCATATCCGTTTTCGGGGTTTCCGATTTTGTTTCTGTTATTGGTAAAAAATATGGAAACGAAAACGGAACAATCATTTACCGACCGTTTCTGTACCGTTTTCATCCCTACCCACAAGACTGCGGTTATCGGATCGGCCCAAGCGGTTGTATTAGGCCCTACAAAACAGTTACACAACTAAGCCACAGCTGAAGCACCCTTAAAAGCCACAGCTGGTATAGAGGTGCTTTTCAGCTGTGGCTTTGCTCAACCGCCTCCCTCCTCGCCCCGTCGTATCCCCCCCTAGTCACCTCCTCGACTCCCTCTGGCTCGGGCGCCACCTCCTTGACTCCCTCCTCACCCAGGCCCACTCGGTTGGCCTCCAAAAGCTACAGCTGCACGTTGGTTCCATGTCCATTGCAAGTCACAGGGGTGCGGCCGACGCGTGGAGGCAAATGGCGGTGAAATGCAACGTCGGCGACGGAACAAGTTTGGAGTTTAGAGATCCTACAAGTGGATCATGGCCTCCCTGGCTCCCTACGCCGAGCCGAGACGGCAAGACGTCTCTCTCTCTCTCTCTCTCTCTCTCTCTCTCCGCCCACCGCGCTCCTTTCTCCTATTCAGACCTCGAGGCAGGGAGGCGTAATTGGTGCCGTGGCGGATCAGGAGAGCATGGAACAGAGCATCACGGCTTGGCGGGAAGCAGCCAAGTACTCAAGTGTAGGATTAGGGATGGAACTGGTACGGATATTTTCCGACCGACCGACCGAATTGATTTGGATGATGATTTGGATAGTTTCACAGATATCCAGTTGATTTCTCGGATAAGGATATAGATACAGATAATTTACATCGATACGGATACGGATATGGAACACTGATTATCCGATGGATATGGAATATCCGAGTTTTAGTTCGGATAATATCCGAATATGACATACGGATATTATCCGAATAACACGTTTCAGAATAACACATTAACAATTTAACATGTTTCACTGTTTCAAAGACTGAGGTCTACATTGGATGACAAGATATAATGTGTTCATGTGTGCTAGATGCTAATTTGGAGATATTTGGGTAAAGGTGGTACAGAAATTATCAAGTGACGTTTCAGGAGGGCTACTTAGGATTCAGCAGCATATGCCAGCTGCAAATCATTTGGTTCAATTATTGCAATGGGATACATTGTTACTCACAGAGTCACATGTATGACAAGCTAGGGATAAAAAGGCAAAAAAAAAAAGACATACAAATATATTTCTTTTGGAATTTTGAATTTAAATTTGGACCGATTTTGGAAAAAAAAACTGAAATTGGATTTTAAAATATCCGACTAATATTATTTGTATCCATGTTGATTCCGATCCGTATTCGATCTGTATTCGTAACCGATATTATCTTGTATAATTTGTATTCGATTCTGTATTCGAAACTATTCGTATTCGATAAAAAATACGGATACGGATATGAATAGAACGATATTCGACCGTATCCGATCCGATCACATCCCTATATAGGATGGAGGAAAGAAGACGACAGAGGAGGCATGGACGACGACGCGGTGAGGAAAACATGACGGTGCCATCGCGTTGGGCCTCACGACTCCTGGGGCGTCGTATGGTCGCTTCCTGGGCGGCCGGTCGCAAGGAGCAACGGCGCGTGCGGGTGCCCAAAACCAGATCATGACTAGGGATGTAAGTGGGCTTGTTCGCGGTGACCCGCATCACCCGCTTCAAGAAGACCAGGAAGTCCACTGCGCTGCTCGAGGAGGGGAATGAGAAGAAGAATATGATAATCAGCATGGCCCGCTCATGATGCTCCGGTTCTGCGAGTTCCTGATGGTTGTCACCTCCTCCCCAGATGCCGCATGGGAGATCATGAGCAGTGTTGTGGACTTCCTGGTATTCCTAAAGCGGGTGATGCGAGCCACCGCGAACAAGCCCACTTACATCCCTAATCATGACGCGCTACGCGCGGGGCGTTTGGCGTCAGGTTGCGCGGCGGCGGCGGCGCGCGAGCACGTGGCATGTTTCCATTCCCCAAACCCACCCCATTGCAAGAACGGCACCCCGGCCGGGCACGCGGCGAGGGCGTCCCCGCTGCAGCCGCCTGCCAGTGCCGGGCCCATACGGTACGAGCTAAGCTGAGCTAACAGACCGGCCGGTCATTGGGCAATATACGCCGACACGTGTACGGACGTGCTCGAGACGGGATCGCGAGGAGCGCTCGCCGCCCGGCGAAGACGTGCACGCGTTCTCTGCTGAAGCATACCAAGTGGGATAGATAGAGCTCCTTCAAGATTTGAGCTTCAACGTATGGTAGACTTGAGATCAGTGTGCGACAACAAACACCAGACCAAGGATAGGATGCAGACGCTCACAAGAAGGTTCGAAGAGCTCCGCGCCGGCCCTCCACCCTTCTCTGCCCAGCAATCAGCATACCCCAAACCGGCCACAACAGTGCTCCTTTGATCAAACTGCCGCGTTACTCTTCAGATAAGAAACATGTAGCACTTGGCGTGGCCAACTAAATTAATCAACGCCTGCAATTACGGCGAACAGCCTTATTGGATATTAGGATGTCAACTGCCCTGACGAGTACTGTTGCCCGTGGCTGATCGTCCTGTCGGTAGCTAGACGCCCTGCATGAGTTTCCTGTAGCCGACAGCACCGTCGTACCGCGCATCCTGGCCAGAGTTCACCACGGTCCAAGCAGTCATAGACTCATAGGCGTCTGTTGGAATTCGTCTCTTTTTTTTCACGATGGGGCCAGATGACACCTTTATTATAACCGGCTGTCGTTGATGCGAAATATAAATTTTTTATCAAGCCAACTGCACAATGTAAACGCACCCAACCAGCTCATAACTTGATTGAAGCAGATATCATATATATTTGGTGACGCGTGTGCACCAGATATACCTCTTTTTTCCCACCAAGCTCTGGGCTTCAAATATCAGACTACCTTGTTGGATATTTTAAAGAAGCTAAAGCAGATATGGCCAGTTTCTTGCAAAATCGAACTGTCGTTGTAGCTTTCTGAACCAAGATCCGGGGCACACGTCAGATATCCGGACAAATAATTCGCAAATGGCGTGATCCTAGCTCAAAACCTCTATAGGTCGAACCTTCAATGACACAAACTTGACGGAAACCGAGGTGAGCCCAACTTTCACCGTCGAGTCCAGCACTTCGGGGGAAAAGAATTTACATGAAAGCGTCCAAGACCCGAGCACCTAAACAAGCACTCTACCAGGAGTACGTTTATCAGAGATGCTCCGTGGGTCTATGCAGAATAGAAAGCATGTTTCGGCTTTCGCCCATCAAGCATATGCACAATCAATAATGCCTATGCAGCTCAGAAAATGCCGAAGCGATTATTGTAGATCTCCAAACAAATTCAGGTTAACAAAAAAAACCTTGGTGCGTATAAACATTCAGTAAAAGACCCAACCGTTTTCCACCGATGCCATTCTGCACCATTAAAGCACCATCACACAAAAAGTTACGTAAAGGGCTAGAGGATCGCAATATACTTGGGACCAGCGTAAATTTTGTTTCAACATGAACCTGGAGTGAACCAAAAACAAACTGAAGGTGCCAGTAGACCGGGGTTAGCAAAACCGACAAAAACCTGTTGATTTTAGTGAAAATCGACCGTATCGAGCCGGTTCGAAACCCTAAACCGATTAGTAAATCGGTTTAATTAAAAAAAATTATGTAACGTAAACCAGTCAAAAATCAGTGAAAATCTCTCGATTTTCAACAAAAATCGCTCAAAAAATCAACCGCCCAAAAGGTTCAACTCACCGGTCAGTTTTTCGAGAAAACCGATCGATTTTCGTTTTTTTTTTTTCAAACGCTCGGCTTCAAACCTCTTCGGTTTTCGCTTAATTTTCGCGGTAAACCGGTATTGCCGGGACCTCGATTTTCAATTCGAAAACGGTTTGGTTAACTATGCAGTAGACTCGTGCTCATGCAATATCTCCTAGCCACGAGCCAGCTCACTCAGAGTATATAATTATTCTTCCTTGTTTTAAAATATGAAAAGTTGGAAAATATCAGCTGGTAGCGAGAATTTTGAACTCTAATTAAAACTTGCAAAATCCAAGATAAGCATAGCTCCAGTCTGAGATTGACAAATTGTCACAAACCTTTTCCAAGCCAAATGTCAGACCCAAGCTATGTCCAAACCAAGCCTGAGTCAAACACTCGTTAAAAAACAAGGCCAGTGTAACTCACCAGTGCAAACAAATTGAGCATGCTCAGTTTGTTTCCAGTTCCAGGGATATTCACGTTATAACGTATTTTTTTTCATGGTGGCAAAAAACAAATGCAAATTGAACCTAAAGTGCCATGGCGAACAGATCGTGGTCAACTTGCAGAAGAAATACTGAAATCCTAAATGCACGCAAAATTATACCTGCGAAGCCTATCTCCACGCCATACAGCCATGACCAGTCATATCGACAGAATGCTCACCGTACGTCACCATCAAATGTGGTGTCCCGGTCTTCATGCAAGCCACCGCACCCACCTTATCCTCAGTTGACTCCCCCAAGTTAGAGATTTCTGCATCCTACCTGCTAGTACTGAGTAGTCTGGAAAATTAGTACGGATTTTAAAGGAAGAGATTTGAAACAATTGAAAAAACAACTCCCAGTTAAATTAAATCGACTGTCGAAGAACTCTTTTTATATACAACAGTTACCTTTCACATCATCGAACAGAATGCGAGTTAGCATATTTCATTTTTTGCAGAACATTTCCATTTTTTTGTAGCTCTTACACATCGAAATGAACAAATACAGAATTGAGCATTTCATTCTCGGTATAGTCTCAGTAACCACATCTTCTGTGGCATCGGGTAAAGAAAGGGTGTCGAAGAGCGTCACGTGCCTTAAGGCGCTGATCAGGATCATACCGAAGAAGCCCTTGAAGAAGATCTATTAGATCTCCAGCAGAATGATCAACATGTTGCATTACCAGATTCTGCACGAATTACATGAGTAGAATTATAATTGTTCAAAAGAAATACCAGCTATCTGCTGTCACTTAGGCACAGAAAAAAGAAGAGCTAGGAGCAACAGATCAACCACATCAATAGGCAAATTACCTGCAGACGAGGCAATTTCCACACTGCCTTCATACTTTCTCGTGACGCTGCCCCCTCTGGCCAGTCCAACCTTAATCCACGCCTGAAGTACTTTTCAGCACGTCGACTGCAAAATAGCATTAATCAATTAATGTCAGTAATCATTTAATCCAAAAATAGCTTCAGATGAAACTCAGTAGCAGCCTAGGCCAGATTGGAGATTGCACAGCATCTGAGAATATAATAACAGATCGTGAAATAATAACAAAGATCCTGAATACGTACTCAGCTCTGACAATCATGTGTTTTGGAAGGGGACCTAGAACCCTCTCCATCATAGCCAAATGCTCCAAATTTTCATGTGTTTGAAACAGAGCTTCACCCTAGTATTTCCATGCAGAACAAAAAGGGCCAAAGCAGCATATCAAGAGAGGCACCATGATTTGTAATAGCCTGCACTGGCTATGGATTAAGATTAAACAACTCAGGTGCAAGCTGGCAGCTATTGTGAACTAACCGAGCAGAGCTCAACTAAAATGCATCCCACACTCCAAAGATCACATGGATAATTCCACCCAAGACCTATAAAATAAAATAGCAGAGAACATAATAATTAAGTAATGTTGCCATAAAACATAATAAATTAAAACGAATGACATATTGTCCATTTTAGAACAAAAAAATAGACAAAGAATGTGCTGTTTATACCAAGGATAACTTCAGGGGCACGGTAATGTCTTGTTGACACCACATAATTGTGGTCTTGGTGCTCAAATGTTGTACTTCCAAAATCAATAAGCTTGATAGCACTAGATTTCGGAAGGTTCTTGAAAAAGGAACCATCCTTGGGTGGCCGTATAGTAACCTTTATGGGGGACAAGAAACAGAGTTTGGACAAAAGAAATTTATTAATGAAGTAAAGAACATTAAGAAATCGACAAGTCTCCTCCACAGAAGAACAATAACATACACAGGTACAAATTCAGGAAAAATCAAATAAAAGCAGGACTTCAAATTCAGAAGTTCAGCAACCACCTTATAATCGGGCACCCTGATGGATTCCGATGAAACAAGGAGAATGTTCTCTGGCTTAAGATCTGTGTGAATAAGTCGCAGATCATGCATAACTGCAGGGGTGAAACAAAAATCAGAATTATTTTGCATATGTACAAAAGGGGGAAAAAGGATAAGTGCATTAGAACTGGCATATGCAGCTTACGAAAATCATGTCATTCAGGGAACTTAACAATTAACACAGTAGGGGCAATCATGTCATACTGGCATATAGAGAACAATAATTTTTCTTATCGAACAAACTACAAAAAATAACTGACTACCCACATGCAACAGACTCTAATATTTGTCTGGCAAACTCCCGAACAAGATCGATTGGAAATGGACAGTAGCTATTCTTTCGGAGGAAGTCATATAAGCTTGGTCCAAGCTTCTCAAATACCTGAAAAGGTAATTAATTTAAGATTATACTCTGACCATCAAAAAACAGGAAAAGGACAACCTTCTTGATGCATATGTACTTACTATACATATATGATTACGATAGTCAAACCAATTCCGTATTTGCACACAACTGCAGGCATAGAACCATTCATGCAAATCCATCAACTCAAAAAAGAGTCAAGAAACTAAAAGAGGATGTTAAATTACTTACCGGCTGCCAGTAAAATCATGCTTCCCAAGTCTCTGGAGCACATCAATTTCAATCATAGCAGCCTCTCGATATTTCTGAAGGGAACGCACAATCTTAATAGCCACTGCTTCTTGGTTTTCCAAGTCCCAGCATTCCAAAACTTGCCCAAACGTCCCTGCAACACAAATACAAAAGGCAGCTATTGGATAACATATAAATAATGGCTCGACTTTAAGAGTGTGAGAGACCATATCTCTATATGCTGTACTGTTCACTGTAAAACTAAGAATCCCCCAAACATACAGAGAACAAAATAAACTATAGTAGATTAGGAGAAGCACACCAACCTTCACCCATCTTGCTAAGTATCCTATCTGCATAGACCATAAAGGGAGACAATGTCAGAGCATAGAATTATCACAAGTTGTCTGCTGATAAGGGATTCAAACAGAACAAAAACACAAGTAAAGCTACAAGTCATGTGGGTATGGAGCAGTTGACAACACAATCATCAACAAACATCTAAAGACATGACCATGACACATGGGAAATTTGTTTGCAGCCAAGAACAGACACTTACAGAAACATTTTGCGATGGTTTAATTGAATGCATTAATGATGATTCATTGATGAACTGTGAAACATTTACGCAAAGCCAAAATAACAAAAATGGAAGCTCCATGTCCGGTATTGCAATATTTAATACTACATGCACTTCTACGGTTCTACCATCACCCAAAGCAGCTAAAGGAAGGTCAAAGATGTAAAACAAAACAAGTAACCCAGTGCAAGCACAATAAATAAAATAAGATTGAGCTGTGGAAAAATACATCTTGGCGTAAGGTTCTCCCCAACTGCGAAAACATAATGTCCATCCTTGTCATCCGGCCTCCAAGGAGGTGAAAGATTCCGCGGTGGCCCAGTGTAATAAATTGGTGGTGGCGGCAGAAAAGCAGTCGCAAAATTACCATTGATTAGTTCCTGCCCACAATATAGCATCGGAATTGCCTACAAAAATAACCAGCAATATAAATTTTTTTTATTAATGACAAACGACTAAATCGACAACAAGGTACAAAACTTTATCCAACACAAACAACTGAATATCCGTCCCGTGTTTTGTAGCACAATGATCACACAACACCTGGCATTCTCCATATTCGCTATCAGTTTGTTTAATAGAGCAATTCATTGGTAAATGCTTACGTATCTTCAAAAAAATAGAACCTCTTATCAATCGACAGTTATACGATAATAATTAAACTTCAAGGTTTGGCTCACAAACTCCATAAATTGATCAACACGTAGGCACATAGAGGTCACGAAATTTCCCCCTTTTCTCCAAAATTGCTCTTTCCGTCAGCAGCTTGTTCCCACCTTATTCCACTAATTCCCAAAATCTCACCGATGATCCGCAACAACCGCACCGCAGATCCGCTACTCTCAAGCTCCACGTCCGGATCTAGCCTTCCCGCCCAAAATCTACCCAAACCACGACTAGATCTAGCCCGAAACAACCGCCTAATCACACGCCTAGGAGCGGATTCGAGGCGGCAAGCAGCTCGAGCACGATACCTTGGGAGGCGGGAAGAGCTGGGGCGCGACATCCCAGGCGAGGCGGGGCCGCTTCCGCGGCCGCTTGTCGGCGCCCTGGTGCGGGTACTCGGCGAGCCACTGCGCCTCCATTGCCCGCGTTACTCGGGAACCCTAATCACGCCATGGGCGAGGCCGATCCGGCGGGCAATTTGGGAGCGCCGATGCGCGCGGTTCGAGGGGAACCGCGGTGCGAATTGGGGAATTTTGGGAGGAGACGAGGGGAGATTGGTGAAGGGAGGGGAGGAAGCTCGAGGAGGATGGAGTTGTGGGAGGAAGGTGCCGTTCGCGTCCGCGCGACCCCGGTTTGGTCTCTGTCCCCTGCGGGAAAGGTGAGGCTAACTAACCACGGTTAGTGCATTCTTAGGCTTCGTTGCGCGGCAGGCCCTTGCTTTCTCCAATATGCGGTTTCGGTCCCTGTTCTTCGTCTAAGTACTTAGGTTAACGCCTATCCTGTGGGTGCGCCGGAAATATTTTACCTTGTTTGAAGCCTCATGCAAAATGCTCTTGTGAGTTCCTTCGGCTCCTCGCGTCAAATTTTGAACCCGAGCTGGCGTCCTAACCGCGCTTTGCCAGTTTGGTAAGAAACGGTTTAAACTTCCAATAGTAACTCTCTAAGCTCCACAAGGTTTATCAATGGCAAGAGGTAAGTGTTATCGTACATGTCGGTTATTCATAGCTTAAAATGACCATTATTCATGCGCGATGATTACCAGGGGCGGGACTAGAGAAAAAATCATCGGAGTTCATCACTTCATCATATATGTGATAACAACTTATTATTCTTACCATTTGCTTGTTATTTGCCTCCCGGGGGTTCACATATACTATATATATAGACTAATGTACACTACTTTTTTTATATATATAGACTAATTTACACTATTTTTTTTTGACCCGGTGTCCTGTGACACCGGGTAACAACATGTACTTCCGCCCCTGATGATGACGATGGGGGGCACATAACATTGTGTCACATGGATCACCAGAGTTATGAAGTAATGGTGCGTCCATCCACCCATTTAGAACGATTGAAGAAAAAAAAAAGTAATCCATGCGAAGCATGTAGACCCTTAATTTTATTTAGTTTTGGTAATTAATAACAATCAATAATTAAGGACTAACAATTTGCTTTGAGTGTGCAAAAAGTGGTTTGTCATCATCAAAGAAATGTGGAAAACAATGTCATGAGCCACAATTTGATGTAAAGCTCAAAATGAAGGTATAAAGGAATTAAGAGCCTTTTATAGCATTTTGCCGATCTCGGTGTTTGAAGAAAGATCGGGTTGCTATATTAGGTGTCGCATTATTAAAGGGGACTTGATTAGTAGCTTGAAAATGAATAGATCTAAATGGCTCGATTAATATGATAACTCTACTTATACATTTGCATCAAAATCTTTCTCAAAGTCGTGCTCTCCTGTAAAAAAGCGACACTACCGCCCCCTAAGAGCGGTACTGCCGGAGGAGCGGCAGTACCGCCCACTAGGTGGCAGTAATCATTTAACAGAAAGTAAGATTTTATTGTTTCTCTGATGCCAGCACTACCGCGCGTTAGTAGCGATACTACCGGGGTGAGCGACAGTACTGCCCCTAATATGACGATAGTCATTTTACAAAACAAGCGACTCTGCTGCGTTTCACCGAGCAGCACCACCGACGCTAAGGAGAGGTACTGCCGGGTGAGCAGCAGTACCATCCCAGTAACTCTGGCAGCTTTTTAATAGAGACACTATTTTGTGACTGGGAACCTAGTGGCACTACCGGCGCTAAGGAGCGGTACTGCTGGGTGAGCGGTATCACCGCTCCATTAACTTCGATAGTTATTTTCTAGAGAGCCCAACTTTATCCCATTTCAAAATGCGGCACTACCGGCCCAAATGAACGGTAATGCCGGACTTTTGCATGCAAGTGGGCTAACAGTCAGTACCTAGTGCATTTAATGCACTAGGTCTGCCGTTGGAGCCATGGTCGGTACTACTGGGTCTCGGAGGACGGTAGTGCCGGACTCGGTTGATTTTTCTGAAAATTGGCCCCCAACGGTTAGTTCTTGATGGGGGGTTATAAATACCCCTACCAGCATTAAGGGCATGGTTGATGACTATATTGAACACATCTTGAGCCATTGCAACTGTTTCTTCACTTTTGTGCATTCAATTTTCAAAATTGTGAATTGTTGAGAGCAAATTGAGTGCATAGCATTAATTGAGCCATTAGAAGCACTTAAAATTTTCTAAGTAAGCATCAAGTCTATTCCCTTAAAATTTGCTGCCTCCTAGACGGCTTGGAGGAATATAGAACCGGTGATTTCCTCAAGGAAGCTTGTGAGAAGGCCCGGTGGTTTGTGAATGCCGGAGCTCGCCTACCTGGAATGGGGAAGAACTATCATTAGTGATCGAGGGAGTCCCAAGGCTGGTCCTGAGTTTTTAGGGGCTCGGGGCGAAATTATAAATAGAGGTCCCTCATAACATAAGCATCGAAACATTTTTATATTACCATGTATCAACTGAAAAGACAATATTAAATGTATTATAGAAATTGTTACCAATAAATAAATAGAAGTACAAAAGTGAGATTAGTTACCTCAAACATTTTGCAGATATCATCTTAGGAAATATCTTCTAACATTTATAAATGCAAAATCATCAATTATAGCCTCAACATTAATGTCATCCAATAATTTCTTATCAATACATAAAGTTGCCAGACCATTTAACCTTTCTTGAGACATTGTAGACCTTAAATAGTTTTTCAATAATTTCAATTTTGAAAAGCTTCTTTCAGCTGATGCTATAGTTACCGGCATAGTAAATAAGATCTGATAAGCAACAATTCCACAGTAGCTGCACAGTTTTTCAGTTTTTAGATAGACATTGCGTGTTGTGTTCGGTCTCTGTCTCAGATGTGCTACAATACCCGCGATGAAAAATAGAAGCTCAGTCTAGTTTTGTTTCGATTTCTGCTTTGATGTGAAGCAGCCCAACTCTTGTAATTGAGTATATATATTGCAATGAAATCAGAAAAAACGTGAGCAGTTTCCACATCTCAAAAACAAGTCTGTTCTGTAGTTTTAGTTCAATTGTTATTTTTTCTCTGAAAACAGCATTCAAGTCTGAAGCTTTTGCTAGTTAGTTTTAGCCAAGAGTTGCACACGAACGTTTCGGCCGAAGCGTGTCCGACCGGAGCGTTTTCAGACAAGGAACAGAAAACTTGTCACTAGCATCTAGTTCTTGGATTGATTACTAACAGCGATTGCTCTCGGCTCTCATGTAGGTGCGTAGTCTTCACATTAGGACGGAGTCACTGAGAGGCCCCGGTAATTTGGGGGCCCGGGGGCGACCGCCCTGCTCGCCCCACCCCAGGGCCGGCCCATTTATGCAAGGAGCCAGCTTGAGTTGGTCAAGCTATCTCAACGTGGATTAGGGGAGACCAACAAGTCTCCGAGACCACTGGATAAAATTCGTGTCCATCTCTTGTACTTTTTCAGCAAATTTACTTTTATAGCTTATTTATCTTTACTTTTGTAATTATAATTGTCGAAACTCTCATTTCTAGTATTACTTGCTTTATTATTGCAATCAGAACCGAGAATTTTAAAAATCTCCTATTCGCCTCCTCTAATCGATTATCCTTGATCCTACACCCTGTAAAAAAAAATACCTATGTAAATTTCATACGTTCCAAACAAAGCTTAAGATTTGAAAGTGCTTTTCACCAACAATAGTCCACCGTCAATGGATCGTGATCGTCTCATCACTCTTGCCAGCGGCTGGTCTCTCGGCAGAGTAGCTTCCGATGTTGGGCTGCTTGGTTATGGCCCCGCAACTCTGCCACTGGAGGCTTGGGACCAGGGTTCACCTTACAATTATATACACGAAATTCGCTACTGCGTCGGAACCGAAAATCATCGATTTTCGAGCGAAAATCACATAAATTCAAAATTCAACTTTTTTTGAAAAATAAATAAATCAAAAATCGATTTTTTTCTCGTGGAAAATCGATAGGCTTGTTGAACTTTTTTGCGGTCGATTTTCGTCGATCTTTGACGAAAATCGAGCGATTTCCACCGATTTTTAACCGGTTTGTGACACGTAATTTTTTTCGAATTTTTTTAAATTGGATCAGTTTATCAACCAGTTTTTGAAACCGGACCGGGTCAATATGGGCGATAATCGCAAAAATCACGCGATTTTCGTCGATTTTGGGAACCCTGCTTGGGACTCAGCATTATCCGCTATGCTGCGGGTAGTGGATCTGTCCTACGATAACATCAATGTGGTAATATTACCGTGGATGTTCAAACCTGCAATTGTCCTACAGTAAGTAGCATGTTGTTCCATAAAATGGCAAATTAGACCTGCAAGCAAAGCAACAGGACAGCTCAGGCTCTAACCGCCACCTGCTGGCTATTCCTATTTCCCTAACTCTTCAATCCTCTTGGTTCAAAGACACACAAGAGGAGATGTGAAAACAACAGAGAAACCTCGTTATTTACAACTGAATAACCACCTCTTTCATGATTTGCCATCGAATAACTGCATGTTCATACCATGCCATCGCTTTTGAAAATTTATTCACTCCATGCCATCACGGTCAACTATGTCTTCAATTACTTACCGTTAACGTAAAGACCATTTCATACTCGTGAACATGTGAGTAGCAGGCAAGCCCCACGTGTTATTCTCTTCTCTTGACTATCTTTGCTTGTGGGACCCACAAGTCAGCCATCTTCTACCTTGGTGCTGCACTGCTTCATGACCATCTCTCTCTCTTACACACACCTTCGTCATTCTACGACCGGCAATGCGTCAAGATGACGGTGGGATGAGGGGATCACTAATCTTGTTACTAGCATTTGTTATTTTACTTATTTGTCAAATTTCTTTACAAATTATGCTTTAAATTTAAAGCTCAGAAATTATGTTCAATTCAGTTTTACACAAATAATTATACAAACTTTCTTGTATCAGCTTGCATATATTTAGGATTTACAAAAACCTTAAGTCTTGCTGAGTACACAATGTACTTAATCTTGTTATATTCGTTATTTTAGGTGAAGGAAATAGAATATTTTGAGGATACCTTTGTTGACGCAGATTACGAGGATAACAACCATGTTTCTATCTAGAGTTTTACCTTGTCAGTTGCCTCTGAAGAAATGGGTAGTTGGGCAAACTGGTAAAATTATCTTTTGGTTTGTAATAAATATTTGTAAAAAATGTTTTCGCTATAATTGTAAAAAAATGTGATGTATGATTGTGATCACAATTTGTGTATATATGTGCTAGCGACTAGTTCTGGGACTAGCACAGAAAGTATATTTAGATCTCAATCTCTACTATATAAAGTGAGAGTTTCTTCCCACGTCACATTAATTGCTCTGCTTAATTGCCCTACTTAATTGCCCTGCTTAATTACCCTACGCAAGAAACGAAGCGTTGCTTTAATTAGTCAGCTTTTGCAAGAAACGAAGCGTTAAAGATAGATGTTTGATCTTATGAAATAGTATTTTTTTATTTTTAATCTTTATTTTTCATTATCAATTTTGTTTTTCGTAGCAACGCACGGACATATAACTAGTATCATAAAAAGAAGAGTTCATATACCACCACCTCGTCACGCCAAATGCTGCACCCTACGCTTGTCTATGACGAGCTACTACCACCCTAGGGGCTAAAACATTGCCAAAACAACACCATTGCCTACTGCCACCGCCTTCTGAAGGTGCACACAGTTGTTTCTGCTGTCAACCCCACATGCATTTTGACCATTCCGAGGAAAATGACCTGGCCAACGAATAGGCTTAGGCTCCATTTGTTGCAGTTTTTTTGCGTACTTAAAAGGAAAAAGTCAAAATCAAAACAAACATCGACTTTTCAGCCGAATTTTTAAAAAGCCTAAAACCTTCATTAAACTAGCTAAGATGTGTCTTTTTAGCTTTTTGTTTGCCATGAACTTCAAAGAAATTACTCACACGTATCAAGTATAAAAATCTCACGACTCTGTTTCTATCCCCTCCCCCAACTCAACTCGGCGATTAGGGTACCGGTCGCCGCGATCTCGGCTGGCCACCCTCCTCGCCCACACCGCATACGCCACTATCTAATGTAAGTAACATCACGCTCTCCCCTCCTACACTCTGAGTCGATTTGCTCTGGACGGCATAACGTGTAGAAACTTCGAAATGGCATGGGATGAAAACTTAGTTATTCGGTGACATACTGTAACACTAAGAATTATCTAGTGGCAAATAATGAATTCCCCAACAATAAATGTAGCCGAAGGCATCGCCTTTGTATTCCACTGTTGCAACCACAAGAATGCAACCTACAGAGCTCGGCAATTTCGTAATTTAGGTATAGAAAAACACTATTTCAGTCTGCAGCCTGACAAATATCGTACACCTTCTTGCCTACTTTACATACTACACGACTGAACTTGCATCGCAGATTACATCTTTGAGATGAGCTCAGGCTGGTCTGGTATTTCTCTGTTTCCTTAATTGCCTGCTTCAGTTTGGAGCTAACATCACCCAATGCCCACACCAATGATATGTGTGGCCGAGGATTCTGCCAAATGACCAAATGCCAGTTAAAACAATTTTGTCCAAATTTGGTGACAAAAAACATAAGTGTCTTCTGACAAGTTCTAATCATAATAACCTGACATTAATTACTGATTACTTCATGTTCCATACTAAACTACTATATTGCCACACATAAAAAGGCACCCACTAATCCTAGTGTAACTGTGTAAGGGTCAGATAACAACACGCCAACTGAATGAATTGCCAACTGAAATTCCTCTCATTTGTTTTCAAGCAAGGCGTTAAAATTTATCTGTTCTAGCCAGAAGGTTGCAATTATGTTACCCATGGCATGTTGTGACATCAACCATAAGCTATAAGTGCCATACCATATAGAAAATCATCCTGGAATAACCATGGAAAACATAACTTAACTATATGTTACCTGGTAGAACTCAGGAAGACCATGCAATCGATACACTTCATCAACCACATGTATTTGTTTACTTATCTGAAAATTTTTGAAGATTACTAGTAAGTAACAAAGTACACTTCATTAAAGATGTCTGTCGTCATATAAGGATACTTGAACTAAAATGTGTGACTTTCATCATGAAACTTCATACGAGATTTTTTAAAAAAAAAAAGGAGAGTTAGCCATAGAACTAACAACTGTATAATAAGTGCAAACAAATACTATCAAATACCTCTGGCAACCCAGTTCTTGTAACTTCTAATGAAAGAAATGATCGTGTAGAGTTGTCATTGACAAAATGCTCCCATTTGTTAAAGTCCACCCAATATCTGCTTTTAACACATATAAAAACATCCACATCAGTGGAAATCATGACACAAACAAGTACATAAAAAACTGGTCAATACAATCCAGTGCAGAAATTCACATTTGACCACCAGAGGGGGCAAAAATACTAAGTGCTCGGCAATAAAATTATTAGAGATATCTAACCGTTGTTGTGAGTGAAACTTCTGACGAAGCATTGCAACGAGGGAATCAATTTGATGCACCTGAATTGCGACAGTTCTTCCTAAGCTTACATGAAACTCCCTGCTCAGAAGCACTTTCTCAAGCTTCTGCTCATCTCTACACAACTCAGAAAGAGCAAAATCCGCATCAACAGCATAGAGATCCGGCACAAGTGATGCAACTCTTCTCATAACAAGGCCGAGATGTTTCCTTGCATCAGAAGGTATGATAACTGCATATAGCCATATATAAGTCAAAAAAGCAAAGTAGCTTCTGGATGTAAAATTTTGCGTGTTCGATAATGAAAAGGTGAATATTCAAGTACACAACGATAGCCTTTGACAAACAAAACAGTTACTATTAACAAGTTTGCTTCATACTAGTATTATTACAACAGAGAAGAAAGGATGAGCATTCAAAGCACAATTATAACATTAGAAATAGACTTCCTCGTTATGATTGTATTTTAGAAATGCCAATTACAAAACTTTGGCGTTCCTTCCTTTTAAACTGAACTTCATGGATAGTTTCTGGATAGTTTCTCGACAAATATTTGTTTACTTGGCCTCAAAGTACACCTTATCTTCTTACAGGAAACTAGGAAAGCAAGCAACCAGTAGGTAGGGCTAGGCAATAAAACTTACACATCTATGATCTATCTATTCTTGATGTTTACACACGCACTCACATGGAAGAGCAATGTTGGTGTAGTGTATAACAACGCTGCATCGCATTACCTTATAATCACAAACCAAACAACTATTACTCAGCCACCGATGCATAATCATATGTAGAAAGATCAGTGACCAAAAGAAACTGACCAGGGATGTAGACATGCAGCGCATAGTAGCCTTCTGCATGGGGGAAGCTCCGGATGCGACTCCCCTGCGCCATCGTCGAGTAATCTGAAGCATGTATTGTTCCAAAACCGTGAGCAATCAGAGAGAGCGAAAGAACCTGGGATAGATTCGAGGAGAATAGAAGAATCGTGCCCACGAAGTTTGGGGGCTGGAGGAGGTCGAGTGGAGGGGGAGGCGGCAGCGCGGAAGCTTCCGGAGACTCCGGACCGTCGCCAGCGATGGCCGCCGCCGGCTCGTCGCCGTCGGAGTCGGATGCGTAGTTCGCCATGAGCGCATCCATCGGCGGCGCCTGGATCGATGGTTGGAAACGCAATTTCTGTTCGCAATTTAGATCCAGTCGACAGAAATGTTAAAACCACCCATCCGTCAACCATTCAAACTGGAAGAATTTCTTTTCCGACGCCTCTGTGTACTTCTAGCGGCCGCGGCGGAACCAGGGTAGTTTCAGAGTGGAGGCCACTGGCGCCCAGGGTTACCGAATTAGCAAAACCGGCTCGGTTTCGCGGTACGGTTTTCGCAAAAACCGCATGAAAAATCGCCAAAAAAAGTCAAAAACCGAATAGTTGAAAAATTGAAAAAATTTGAATCCGTTCGGTTTTTCACGGTAAACCGCTCGGTTTTTACGAAAAACTAACCCGATCTCTTTGAAAGCGGTTTTCAGCGGTTTTACGCGAAAAACCGTGGTTTTTCTTCACAAAAAACCGGACATACAAAATTTTTTAATTTGATTTTTAATTAGACTGGTTTACCGAGCGGTTTTGCATCTCGAACCGGAGCGGTACGCTCAAAAACCGCGGTTTTCGAGCGGTTTTGTGAACCCTGCTGGCGCCTATACGAGGAATCTAGAAGGGGTTATTTTCGGCAATATGGACTGATTTGTTCTTATTTATTTGTGTAATTGATTATTTATTTTATAATATCTCACTGATGCGTGATTTTTAGAGTCATATATCAGTAACATATATGGACCAAATGATTAATTTCATCTACTAAAATAGAGCAAATGATCAATTCTCCAAGAGGCGACGCGTCCCTTACGAGTCCATAGCTGGACCGACGGGCAACATCGATTGGGCCAACAGGGAGCTGGCCGTCGGTGAGGAGTCACATCGGATTGGGTGCAGGCGGTAGCAACGTAGCGCAAAATCCTACCTGGTAGATTTTAGGGCAACAACCGTCTGAGATCAATTGGATCGTGTGGCAGGAGAGGTGAGGATATATACAGATTTTGAGGCGAGTGAAGAGATAAATAATCACCATATACTCTTCATTCATATTTTAATATTTATACAATTTTTAAAAAGAAAAACATAGAAGACAAGCTATCAGGGGATGCGTAGGTGTGATCTAATGATACAGGAACAAATTCTAGTACGAGAGCGAAATAACCAGGCATATTTTCATGCATTTCCAACAGCGAGAACATACCAACCGTCCCACACACACACACAGGGGCTCGAAAATGCTGTTAGGAAACCGGATTCGTATCCGATATGGACTCTTCCTTATCTCTAAGCAGAACCGCTATATATAGGAGGCAGGGGGTCACCGCATTACACACAAGCATACAGAATAATAAAGCAGACCCGGTTCCTCCTCATATTGTGTCTCTCTTTCTCCCTGTCTGTTCTCCACATTCAATCTATTAGGCAACCCCGGACTATTCGATAGCGAGGTTGTCTAACACGTTATCAGCACGAAGCTCTACCGGAGAATTGATTGAAAGGTGAGAAAGGTGAGCAACGGGAGATTGATCTAATCGCTCGTTTTGAATCTAATTGGTATTCAATCTACACAGCATTGTTCGAATGAAATCACGTAGCATGAAGCTACGGTACTAGAAAATAGTACAACAAGCAATATCGGCACGAAGCCGTAACATGAAGCTACAGTACATCTTCCCCGGCCGATCGGCACGTAGCCATCGCCACAGTACATCCTCGACACGCAGTCAACGCTGCCCTCGAGCCTCATGCACGCAGCACTGGCTCACCGGCCTAGCAGAGGCACGAAGCCTTGCTCGACGCTCAGATATGGCCACCCGGCGTACTGTGTGCCCGAGCCAACCGGTCCTATGCACTCCATCCGGTGAACAAGAAGTCCAATACATCAAGGAACTAGAATCTGCACATGAAGTCCAAATAGCTATTGGACATAAAGTCCAACACTTCATGGACTTATGCTTACAGACGTAACATGGACATGAAGTCCAACACGTCTTGGAAAAATCAGACATGAGCCGGTTGGAAAATCAGATTGTTCCAGCCATGGCGCATGGGGGGAGGATGTCGCGCTCGCAGCGCGTCTCCGAAGTCGTGGCTGCCGCCGCCTGCACGCCGGTCCATGAGGCTCGTAGTCGCCCATTGGATTGGCGCCGTTGTCCTTGCCCGCTCATTTGCATCGGCTCGCTGCTGGCGTCGCGGCTGCGGCGTCGCGACATCCGCCGAATCAGGTGCGCCTGGCGCACTGCCGGACGCCGCGCGCTGCGCCACGCCTCTGCGCGCGCGCGCTTCTGTGCGCGTAGCCACCACGTCGACCCACCAGCGCTGAAGCGCACGCCTCGCAGAGTTGCCGCCGTCCCGACAGTGGTACCGACTCCGCCAGACCTCTGCCGCCGGAAGCGGCCACTACGGGCCGCTTGCCGTGCCAAGCCTCTGCCTGGAGTCGCCGCCGCCCGGATCGCTACCGCCACACCAGTGTCATAGGCCGAGGCTACTGCGCTTGTCGGGCGACGGCTCGGCCGTCGGCCACTGGCCGCCGCGCCTCGGCCGCCATTGCCGCTGCCGGTAGCGCTGCCGCTCGGTCGACCTCGCCGTGACCACCACCACGCGCACCGGCGTTGCGTCTTTGTCTTCGCCACGGTCTGAACGCCGCTTCCACGCTGACGCGACGAAGCATCGCTGCCAGAGCGCCACCGGTCATCACGCCGCAGCGTGCCTACCGCCACGGCCACCGCCATTGCCGCCGGCCACGCAGCCGCTTCCTGGCCGCTGCCGACCGCCCAGCGCCGCCGCCATGACGCTGGCCGTTGCTCGCCGCCACGGCGTCAGCTGCCGCCTTTGCGCGACGGGCGCTGAATCACAGCGACCAGCCGTCGTGTACGCAGCCGGCCGTTCCTCCGCACGCCGCCGGATGGCCCCCACCGAACGTAGCACTCGAAGCGCTGCTTCCCGCATGGCATGAAGCCGCCAGCCAGCGCCGCCCTGCGACTTGAAGTCGCCGTCGGACCGCATCCGACCACGACGACCCGCAGTCGTCGCCCTATGTCCGACCACCTACCGTGCGAGTCGGACGCCTGTCGCGCGAGCTGGTCGCCTGCCGTTGCCGACGCTGCCATCGAGCTCCACCGCCATGCGCCGACACGCCGCCGCGAAAGGTCGATCGTCTTGCGCCGACGCGGTGGACCTCGCCCGCTGCCGCCGGACCGCCCCGCGCACCCGTCGCTTGAAGCCTCATCCGAAGTGCCTTTTGGACATGAAGTCCATTGCGGACATGAAGTCCAATGCTTGAAGCCGATCGAACTTGGAGACATTGGAGCCGGATTCCAATTCGGTTAGTAACCAGTTGGTGCACGAAAGAAGGAAAATTACCGGTTTGCCCTTCTCATTTTCTTTTCCTTTATTTCCTTTCTGGAAATTGATTAATAAATTGAAATTTTGATTAGAAAATTGCAGAAATTATAAAAAATTGCCAGAAAAATAGCTGGAAAATTCCAGGAAAATCTTGGATCTGGTTTTAATTTTTCTAGCATTATCTTGCAGCATTTATGAATAATTTATGAATTTTTGCATGAATTTTTGCAATAATTGCCCTGTTTAGAATATCGGAAATTCCTGGGAATTTATTTTCCACATTTATGAATTTATGAATTATGCAATTATTGTTTACTCTGAATTCATGTATTGTGCAACTATTCTGTTCCATGCATTGTATTTAATGCTTTAATATAGTTTATTGGAAATTCAAAGCATGCCGCACGAAGCGGCCACCGTCGAGCCAAGAAGGCCGACGTGCATGGAACTGAATGCGCCGCGCGCATGAAGCTGCGCTAAATCAGATCGCACGAAGTCGATCATGCATATGAAGCCGATCGCTTGCACGAAGCCGATCACATATATGCACGAAGCTGTATTTATGAATTCTTATGAATATTTATGAATTCTGCCTTTATAAATCTCGCACTTATGAATTTTGCATTTATCTTGTATTTATGAATTTCGTACTTATGAATCATGCATTTATGAATCCTGTATTTATGAATCCTGCAATTATTGCTTTCTTTTAGTTTACTGTAAATTCATGATAATTTAATTATGCATCTGACAGCCACTTCCTATTAGATTGCACGAAGTAATCTAATGGAAGAACCTTTTAAATATGAAAAGGTCTGGCATTGTCAAACGTGAGTTTTTGAAGAACTGACCTGAATTGTCAGAATTATCTCACATAGACATCAGATTGCATAATGAATAGTAAGCTCTCGAAGAGCATACATTTTCTCATGAATAGAATTGTAATTTATTCTTTATTTCAGTATTCTTTATTTACAAGCAATGTTTGAATTACTTTGCCACTGCATGAATAGAATTATATTTCTTGTCATCTAGAAATTGTGTAGCGTCCAATGGAGGTGATATGTATTGTTGATAGTGGCACAACAAATACCATCTTAAGAGAGTCGAAATACTTCCAGACGATCACGAAGAACGCTGGAAGGATTATGAAAATCGCAGGAAGCGATACGCATATAATAGGCTCAGGAAGAGCCACAATTATATTACCAATGGGTACAACTTTGGTAATTGATGAAGCCTCCTTGTACCCTGAATCAACACGCACTCTCTTAAGTTTTAACAGATATCCGCGCTAATGGGTTTCACGTAGAAACCAATGAAGAAAATGGCAAAAAGCATTTGTGCATTATGAAGCACGCGGAGTATGAAAAATGGTATTAGAAAAATATTCCTCGTATGAATCTGGGTTGTACTACACGAGAATCAATGCACACGCAGTGTATACCTCTTTAGAAGCTCTGAATTATATTTGCTATGGCATTGTATATTTAGGTCATCCTGGTCTTAGATTGATAAGAAATATAGTTAACAACTCACAAGGTCATGGCATTAATGTTAAAAATTTCCTGAATCATGAAGATTTTGTGTGCCATGTATGTGCCACCGGGAAATTAATAACAAAAATCTCTGTTATGAAAGTGCAACATGAAATCTCTGCATTCCTGGAACGCATTCAAGAGGATATTTGCGACCCGATTCAGCCCTTGACAGGGCCGTTTTCGATCATTTATGGTGCTCATTGATGCTTCCTGGAAATGGTCGCATACATGTTTGCTGTCAACAAGGAATCATGCATTCGCAAAAGCTGATCCCGCAGATCACCAGAATTAAGAATGTTTTTCCTGATCATCGCGTGAAGTCCATTCGAATGGACAATGCCGTAATTTACTTCCAAGGCATTTGATGATTATTGCACAAAGAATCGGAATAACTATTGAGCACTCTGTACCGCATGTCCATACGCAAAATGGACTAGCTAAAGCACTAATAAAGAGGATTAAGTTCATTGCCAGACCGCTCTTGCAGAGTTGTAACTTGCCCAACAATTGTTGGGGACACGCAGTCCTGCACGCAGCAGCACTCATCAATTATAGACCATCGGCCTACAACATCCATTCAACCATGCAAACTAGTGCATTGGGTCATCCTGAAGAATTGAATGTATGGTATATGTACCTATACCACCCCCACAAAGAACCGAAAGGGCCCTCTCCGCAAGTCCGATATACGTTGGTTATGAGAATGCATCCATAATCGGTATTTGGAACCCATGATCGGGATTTGAATACTGACCGATTCGGTGCATCTTTGACGAGGATCGTTTTCCCGTCATTAGGGGGAGGAAATGAACCATTGGATGAAAAATGCCGGGAAATCATAAGGCATCCCATTGGGATCCCGTGCGTGACCCTCGCACTAATGAAGCAAATCGAGAAGTCACGAAGACAATTGATTTGCAGAATTTAGCAAATGAACTGTCTGATCATTTTTGTGATCTGAAGAGCGTGGTTAAGTCGCATATACCAGCAAGAAATGCACCAGAGAGGGTGGAAATACCAAAGAAAGCAGAAGGTATCCCTCGTCCTGTTCAGAGGCCTCATAGAAAAAGAACAGGAAATCTGGCTTCTCAAACCCAAAGTACCCGGAGACGTCTGGGGAAAACTGGGCAAGAGGACTTACCACAGCCAATCACAAAAGTGCCCCAAAGCAAGAAGGGGAGCCAGTTGAGACCTGGCACTGGAAAGAAGCCTGTGGAAAAGGCAATTCCAGATTATAATCTTCCATTGGAAGAAGCCGTCGGAAATAATGTGTGCGCACACATTGGCGGAGAAAAACTAAAGGAACTTGCTTCTAGAATGGGAAATAGCAATGAAGAGCAAGTAGAAGTGCATGAAGCACCCCATGATGAAATGGCCATAAATTTTGTAACAATAGGAGAATCTATGAATAGAGCAACAACCATTGCAAGGCTTGTTGTTCAAGGTTTCACTCAACGTCCTAGGGTTGATTATGAAGAAACCTATTCTCCGGTCATGGGAGGAATTACCTTTAGACATTTGATCTCAATGGCAGTCAACTTGAAGTTGAGAATGAAACTAATGGATGTTGTCACAGCATATTTGTATGGAATCTTGGATTCGGAGATTTATATGAAAGTACCGGAAGGTATCCCTATCCCGAACCAAGACAGAGCAAACAGAAACCTATACAGTGTGAAATTGGAGAAATCACTGTATGGGCTAAAACAGTCAGGAAGAATGTGGTACAATCGTTTGAGTGACTTTCTCTGCAAGAAAGGCTACACGCAATGAAGATTGTCCATGTGTATTTATACAACGATCCACGAATGGATTTTGTATAATCTCCGTCTATGTAGATGACTTGAACATCATTGGGACGGATGAGGAAATTGAAGAAGCATGCACATACTTGAAATCTGAGTTTGAAATGAAAGACTTGGGTAAAACCAAGTTCTGTTTAGGCTTGCAGCTTGAACATGTCCAAGGCGGAATCTTGGTACACCAAGCATCCTACACGCAGAAAGTGTTGGAGAGATTTGGCTTTGAAAAGGCATACCCCGCAAAGACCCCAATGGCTCGGAAGGTCACTCCAAGCGCACCTAGACCCGCATGTGCCTAAAGAAGAGGGAGGAAGTCCTGGGAGCGGAATTCCCATACTTGAGTGCAATTGGAGCGCTCATGTACCTTCTTGAATAGCACTAGGCCTGACATTGCGTTCGCCAGTGAATTTGCTAGCGCGATGCAGTCTGAGAACCCACCAAAAGGCATTGGAAAGGGTGAAGGACATCTTCCGTTACCTTCAAGGAAGCAAAGACCTCGGCTTGTTTTACGTAAGAAACAATGAATTGAATTTAGTTGGCTACGCCGATCTTTGAGTACCTATCGGACCGCATACTAGCAAGTCACAACCGGGTATGTTTTCCTTTGCGGTGGAACGGCAATTTTTGGAAGTCGTCTAAGCGGACTCTTGTCTCGACGTCGACTAACCACTCGTAAATCATTGCATTGTATGAAGCCTCTCGAATGTGCATGGCTTGAAGAATGGTTCACCACATCCAAGTCATGTGGTCCGAACATGGAACAAACCCCACTATTATTTATGAAGATAATGCGACTTGTGTTGCACAAGTACAAATGGGATATGTGAAGAGTAACCTTACAAAGCATATCAACCCCAAGTTCTTTTATGCTCATGAAATGCATAAGATGAACGAGATAAAGATCTTGCATACTAAGTCGTGTGAAAATCTCGCAGATTTATTCACTAAGTCACTCCCAGATCTTCCTTTGAAAGATGTATTAGAGGAATCGGGATGATGAGGCTTAGAGAAGTGCAGATTTCAGGGGAGATTTTTCACATACTCCTACATAAATCTCAAACATGAAGTTTGAGTACCCAACGTAAATCTTGAAGATTAACATTGAAGTTTGGGTGGATTGTACTCTTTTCCTTAAGTAAGTTTTTCATTGAAGTTTTCTTACATAAGGTTTTTGATGAGGCAATCCGTGCAACACAGCAAGCGTGTGCTATGTACTCTTTCTCCAATTATTTTTCCCACTAGGTTTTTATGGAGTTTTAATGAGGCATATGCATCTCGCAGTGAAGAGTCCAAGGGGGAGTGTTAGGAAACCGGATTCGTATCCGATATGGACTCTTCCTTATCTCTAAGCAGAACCGCTATATATAGGAGGCAGGGGGTCACCGCATTACACACAAGCATACAGAATAATAAAGCAGACCCGGTTCCTCCTCATATTGTGTCTCTCTTTCTCCCTGTCTGTTCTCCACATTCAATCTATTAGGCAACCCCGGACTATTCGATAGCGAGGTTGTCTAACAAATGCCACGACCGATTCATTGACGAGATTGAAGTGTTAGTATTGGCCTATTGGGTACCATATACGTACTATACACAGACACACAATTTATTTGCTTTGACAACATACACCTCTGCATCTTTCAGTTTATGCGATTTGATCCGTACAGGGGATGAGTAGCGATACGGTGTTACATATTCCTTTAGTTGACTCAGATTCACTAATATCCGAGGTGGTGCGTGACCTATTCATAAGTTCGGAACCCCTGACATTCCTGCCAATGCTATTATCTACGAACACCTTACTTGGCGGCACAAGAATTCCTGAAGAAATGTCTTTAATCAAATGGATCAATTCGAGGATCATGCTCACTTGCCATTGCCATCCCCGTGCAAAGGCATGTTGGGCACATCACCTGCAAACATTTTGTTACAAGTTATCCTTCGTTTAAGTCCCAAAATAGCGTATAGGGTTGCGTGTAACCTCCACAAAAGAGCCAACGTTAATTGGGAAATGGAATTTGCATTGATTCTGGAACAAGATAATGGATTCATCGTGTAAGTGTTTACCTTTCCTGCACCTGAGCAATTTGGGCATCTCTCTGTTTTTGGTGCTGATGAAGGATGATCACCGTCACTGAACGTTGAAACAGGCTCAGTAACAACAAGAGCTCCTGTGCTTGAACAGCGAGCACAAGCCAGGTATCCTACAAGTTGAAATCATGGAAGTGGAACCCTCAATGTAAAAGCAAACTGTGGTTTTCAGTAATGGATGTGCCAACAACTTAATAAGTAGGCTCTGCCAAATTTCTGATCAATTATACAGAACTTCAGCCATCAGCCCTTTAAGTTCATCCGAGATTTTGAGCCTTTTTTTTTTTACACTGAGATATAATTGAGTAAGTAATGAAAAAAGAAAATCCATTCCAGATTTGAATATGGAACTCAGGTGGTGTAAGATATATTTTACACTAATTTTTCAATGTGAGAATTTAGTGTCATGTGCAATCTTCCCTAAATGATATCTGTATGCTCCATGGATATGAAAAGAGTTTCTCAGAAAAAAGGAAATACCAGTTCCTAAACAATATTTGCACCGTTTATGCTCCTGCTGCTTGACATTGTTTATCTCAACAACCATTAGGGCAGCGATAACTCCAACTGCTCCACCTGAGAAGGATGCCACAATAGGATCTACCTGACTACACTACCAGATAGACAAATCAAATCAAGAAACAGTACATAACCATGCCATGTCAGTCTTAATTTCCCAGGCTACAAGGTGCTTCATAAACTAATAGACCATGGAACAGTAGTGGTACCTTAATTGCATAGGCAAATGAACACTGCGGATAAAATCCGCATAAGATGTGCCTCCTAGACCAAGTTTAAGTTCCAGCTGCAAGGAGAGCACATCAAGTTGTCAAACATCCACCCCATTTACACAACAAAATCAATGAGGATAGCAACAACGACAATTCAAGAATCGAGAATGTAACTTACAATTGGTGCCAGAAATCCACCAAAGATCATTATTCCAGCAATGAGAGTGAAACATGTAGCGTGGTAGACCTTTAGATTAGCTGCACTCTGTTTACAGAAAGTAAACCTTTCGTAAACAACTGCTTTCAACTTTCAACTTCAAGTCTTCAATACATTGTACCATGGCATGCAAAGTATTACTGAGTAATGCCCATGCTTAATACTTTCATAGCTTTGGATTTAGAAAAGGAACAGATCCTTACCAGGGGAGGCAAAAATGGAATGAACGATGGAAAATCTGGAAGTTCTGTTTCAGGCTCGTCAACTGAGATTCCAAGTTCATCATTTTTTATTCTTTGCTGTATTCTCAACCTGCGAATCTATGTACAATAAAAAGAAAAATAAGGATAAAATACAAAAGAAGGCATATGACACCAGCTTTAGTGTAATAACCTAGAAAATTAACTAAGCAAATAACAGTAGTAATGAGTAATTAGAGCAGTAGTTAGCGTATTTGTTTGCGAAAAGTTTCAAAATGCGAGTAGAACGAGTAAAGATAGAAGGGGATTGCCGTCAGTCCCGCAGGCGAGGTATTGATCACCGAGATACCAGACCCGTTGGGGCCGAGTTGGCACCTCTCGCTAGATCGGGTATCGTCATCCGGCAACCACGACTTACCTGTTCGGACTGCGAGTGTCCGCAGTATTTAGAAACCCAAATAATAGCCATCCCCTGCAGTAACTCAGTAAAGAGCCAGAAGAGGTAACAGGGTAACCTGGACCATTCCATGCCTTCAAGCCAGCTAGCAGCCAGCTCACAACCAGCGCCCAAATGCATTCCCCACTAGCAGCCAGCTCACAGCAGCAGCACCGCCCTTCTCAGCCAATCAGCACCCGAAGCAGCACTCGTGGCAGCAAGGGAGGGGGGCACGGCTGCCACCCGTCCCTTTCCTCCTTCATAAACAAGCAAGCAAAGCATTCGTTCCTTCCCTCAGTTCCCAGTCGAACCAGAGCGCACCAACACTTTCCACTCCCAGTTCAGAGAGAGAGTTCCAGAGATCACGAAGCAAGGAGCCCGAAGCCGGAGATCCCCAAGCCAAGCAAGAAGCCGGAGGAGGAGGTCCACAAGACGAGCAGAGCAAGGAGGTCCCCAAGAAGAACCGAACCAAGCAAGAACCAGGAGATCCACAAGGAGCACCGAATCGAGCAGGAGCCAGAAGGAGTACCGCAAGAACCGAATCAACACCATCTTCCCCAGACCGAACCTAATCTCTCAGGTGCACAACCATTCTCATTAGGTAATAGCAATAGCAAACCACTCTAGTGCACTGAGTAGATCGGGCGTTCATCGTCTCAGTAGAGTTCTAGGGTTGCTAGACCGTAGTCTGCCGTCCCTCTAGAACCCCTTGCATCATTGACTCGTTCAAGCAATCAAAACCGAAACCAACAAGTAAGAATGCGAAAACCAGAGAGATCAGGTAGCCTCTGTTCTTATCATTCACCATAGATGCAAACCAAAAGGTAGAAGCAACCGGTAAAAGTAGACAAAACGAAAACGAAATCAAAGAGTAGATCGGTAGCATCTGTTCTCATATTCTTTAAAGCAGAGAGGGGAGTAGAGGAGAAGTAGATGAGAGATTAGAGGGGTACTCAGAGCAGAGAAGAGGGAGAATAGCAGAAGAGAGGGGAGTGGAGAGGGGACTTATCTGTGGTAGAAGGGGAAACCGGCGGCGAGGGGGAGTCGCGTGGCAAGGCGCTAGCCACGGCCAGCAGAAGCAGAGGGATGTAGTCAGAAAACCGAGGAGTTCGGCCAGGGGTGAACCTGAGGAAGAGTAGAGGAGTGAGAACGAGAGAGGAAGGTAGGGAGGAGAGGAGCCGTGGTGGTAGAGGCGTGGTCGCTAGGAGGAGGCGCGCCGAGGAGGCGAAGAAGAGGAGGCGATGAGGACCAGAAGGGCCAATCCAGGGCGTCATGCAGAGGAGTAAATAGGGGAGAGTAAATAGAATATGAGATAAGAACCAAAGAAGAGAAGAAAAATAAAGAGAGAGGAGAAAAGAAAAGAGAAGAGAAGAAAAAGAAAAGAAGAGAAAAGAAAAGAAAAAGAAAGAAGGGGAAGAAAAGGAAAATCTAGGAATCGCTATTTCCGCACGATACTCGTAGATTAAATCACGGTAATTTGAATCGTAGGAAAAAGCTTCTGTTTTAATTTCTAAAAGCCGCGGTTAATCAGATAGAAAAATTGATTAAATTGTAATAATTGTTCTTGTTGTAATTGCTAGTTGGATTCTTTGTAAATAAATTGAAATGTGGGTAGTTAATGGGTTCTAGTTAGTTTGACGTCACAAGAGAAGAATTGGTTTCGTAGCGTGTTGGGTTGATGCCGTAGTAATACTTTATAATTGTCGGTCTCGAGTCGAACCGTCAAACCATCCCCAAGCCGATCGGCGAGGTCGAACACTTGATTCTACTCCAGTGCAAGAGCTTTTGATTCATGTTTGTTTAAAATCTTTTCAATTGATTTACGTATACTATGTGTATCACTCTTGCATGGAAAACGTTATATTCAAATTAAAAACCTTAAATCGGATGCGGTTGAAAGCGTATTTGAGAAAATGGAATGGGTTTGGTGTCATGTGACACGGAGAGAAATGGATTTGGTCTGCATTCACTAATGATCCGTGGTCGTATTATTATTATGGTGGGTAGAGGGCGCCATGAGAAGGATTGTCATGCCGTGGGGCCTCTACAGAGGATAGAATATAAGGAATTACAAACTACACTTGGGTATTGAGCCGTAATTGCAGATCAACCATAGTGTGTGGAAACGGTCGTAAAAGGTTGTCCTATGAAGGATTTAGATCTCCACATTGGGTAAGTGTTATATGGCGTACCACAGGATATGGGAGGCCCGTGGGGTACAGTCCACGGAAATGGCGGTATATTTGAAGCCACGGGTAGAGTTACTGGCGACGATCGATCGTTTGAGTACAATCAGTAGCCGCGAGTCGTTGAGACTGCCTAGGGAAGGAGTTCACGACTCGGGTAACAGGGTTGGAGATCTATTTCTGGATTAGTGATAAACGTTCTGGGGCCTCTCTGAGGAGGGTCACTATGGGTAAAGTGGTACAAACCTGCGCAGGGATAAAAATCATGAATTCATGCCTGTCTCCTGGATTGGAGGCTACGGAAGATCAGTCTGTCTCATATACAAGTGCTAGTAGTCAAGTTTAAAATAAAATTGGCCAACTTTTAAAGAAAACCTAATTTAAATAAAAACCTAAGTTTGAAGGAAGGAAAGATCTGTGGAAAAAAGAGAGTAAAAATTCATGTCATTATGTTGCTATTAGTGCTTGTTGAGTACGTTGTACTCACTCTTGTATAATCCTCCCCTTGCTTAGAAGGCGAGCTTGATGGATCCACCGTTGAGGCGTGGACTGAAGGCGATGAGCAGGATCAGGAGCTTCAGGAAGATGCTTATTACTACTACAATCAAGAGAACTAGATGATTGAGTAGAAAGGATTACTTTTGGGACGGTCGTCATGGGATGAGACCGTTGTAATATAAATTTTGTTGTACTTGGAACCAATGTCTAATTATGTAATGGACATGTAAGCCCTGCGTGGCTGAATGTAATATATTTCGATTCGATCTCTAATTATTGTTCTCTTTGCAATATTACGATCACGGTATGGTACCCGATGTAGTAATCGACTACCCACTTTGCTAGCTACTATATCGAGATTCGAGTGATTAACATAGGGTAATGCCCAGGTGGAGGCTAATTACTCTAGGTTAATTACCCGGGTCGCTACAGGTGGTATCAGAGCAATGGTTACGAGAACCACGCATTAAATAATAGAGACTGTTAAGAAATTGAATAAAAAGAGATCTCTAGCTATATGGCATTAGTATAGTAACCTTTCCTTTATCAACTGCTAAGTGTTAAGTTTGGTTTAGCTATTTTCTTAAATTGATCACCAGTTTTAACTAGACCCTCTTTTAAGGGGGATAGGGAAGCAAGTTAGTTCCTTGTGGTAGTTGTGGTAGAAGTTCTTTTGTGTAATCAGCCATCTGCATTTGTATCTTAGCATTGCATATCCTCATGTCTGATATCATTGCAGCATGGCATATCATGTTAACTTATTGCTTGCATAAATAACTAGTATGACAGGTTACTTTCATTGCATTAGCTCATATGTAAGTATTTTAATTCTTACTAGTATGTTTAGGAGGCACTGCATGAGCATGTTAACTTTCTGTCTTGCATTGCCGACCGTAGAAAACCAGATATGCATTTGTGGTGTGCTTATATCTACCTAAGTATTTAAATAGCTGAATACAACAGATAGAATTAGGAGCTAAGGACTAGGAGACGGACCAGGACCGTAGTCCGTGGCGATTTGGGCACGGGTTCCATAACACGACTCGAGGCGTGTAGACCTCGAGGAGTTCTCGCGCTGCACACCGAGGGTTGTTTATCGCTTTTCTTCAATAGATAGGTGCGACTCGGCCGCGTAGACTTCGAGGAGTTCCTAGTGCCTCGGACACTAGGGTTTTTATCGTTTTCTTATTTGCATCTTGATGGTGTTTATGTTCTTCAAGAGCTATAGGTGCGACTTGAGGCGCGTCCTCAAGGAGTTCTTGGTACTTTCGGACACCAAGTTTTTGTCGTTTTCTTAAATTGCGATTTATGGTTCTTATTCGAGAGGGTAGATAGATGGTAGTTGTAATTACGAAGTGGAGTAGCGATTGAGAGCGAGCTTCTCAACTTCTTATCTCATTTCTTAAAAACTTGACCCTAATATCTACTAACTACAATGATACTCCCGATCTCAACAAAATTGAATGCTTGTAAAAGTTAAGTTACCCTTGCACACTTCTTCCCTTTGAAAATAATTGTTGCTCTTCAGATATCCCTTCCTTCCTTAGTTATATCCTTAGTTAAATATAGGAATGACCTTCTAAAGACCAATTGTTGTGTCGAAGATAAGTGATTAATTGATTGCGCTTTGGGTTGGTCTCTTTCGCGAGATGTCGGATCGTGAGGTGCTTGAGCGTAACCTAATCCTTCGCTTAGGAGCCATCCAAGACCCACCGTAAGAAGTAGAACCACCCCAAGCACCATTCCAAGACCTAAATCACCATTCCCACCACCATTCAGACACCAACACCCCAAGGAGACTTAGTCGATGTAGCTAGGGCCCCGAACCCCAGATCAACTAGGAAGAATCCTCAGACACTTCCAAGAGAGCCAAAACCACCTGGTGGAAACTCTATTAACCAACCTAGTCCCTGGAGGTCATCCTCATCACCCTAGGGGTAGAGTAACCTTAGGTGAATTCCTCGCAAACCCGCCCACCTACCTTCTCCCAAGCCACCGAACCACTTGCAAAGAAATGATTGGCTCAGAAATTCGAAGAAGTTGAATACAATAAATTGCACCGATCAGAGAGAGTGCAAAGATGCAAAGACATCGCTTAGTGGGACTCGCTGCAGCCTGGTGGGAAAATTATTGTGAGGCACGTGTAGAAGAACCACCTGGTTACATGGGCAGAGTTCACGGCTCGATTTCGAGTGCCCACATCCCCACAGAGCATTGGATGTTAAGAGGAGAGAATTTTGGGATTTAACTCGTGGGAACAAAAGATCACCGAATATTTGCAGAAATTCAATGAATTATCACGATATGCCCTCGATGAAGTGGATACAGATGCTAAAAAGATATACCGCTTTTAAGAAGGGAATGAATCCATATATCGAATGTTGTTGTCCACCCAGAGATTACCGAGTTCCAAAACTAGCAAACCGTGCCATAATTCTAGAAGATGAGCATTCCTGCATGAGTGAAGAGAGGAGGAAGAAGGCTAGGTTTGATGTCCGCCCAAGCTTTCCTAGTCACCCTAGATCATTCAGGCCTCCTCCACCAAACAAAAACATAACTCCAAGATCAAGTGCGGCTCCACCAGCTTTCACACCCAGGTGCCCCTCCACCTAGACCGCCTCTCAAGTGTTTCTGTGGAGGACCGCACTACCTCACCAATTGCACCCAACCACCCCTCAATTGTTTCAATTGTGGAAGAGAAGGACACAAAAGAACCAATGCCCTACCTAGCCACCCAAGCAGACAGAGCAAAGACAGGAGACCTCGTAGTCGCCCACCCATGGCGGGGCGTGTTCCAGTGGAGTGCCACCGCTACAAAGATCGCAAGGATCCGTTCGTGGAGCATCCAAAGGTGGGTTCAGCCCGCTTGAACAACATCTCGATGAGAGCAAGCGGAGGGAGCCACAGATGTGGTCACTTTGGTAAGATACCCATACCCCATCTGCTGGTACTATTCTATTTGACCCTGGTGCAACGCATTCTTTTATTTCTAAAGGATTTGTGGATAGGAATAAGTTAGAATGCGCACTTAATGTCACCGCTGGGAGTCAATACACCTGCAGGTTAATTACAAGAACCTCAATTAGAAGAAACCAGATGATCGTGATACTAGACACCCCATTCCTTGCAAATCTGCATGTTATCACCTAGAGGCGCTAGATGTAATCCTGGGAATGGATTGGCTAGCTACAAATGGGGTTAACATAGATCATGAGCTTAAGACTGCGTCTATAAGAACCTTTGATGGGAGTCGATTATATATCGAGGAGAAAGGGCCAAACAACCCCAAAATGCCCCAAGCTCACTCTGTTGTCCTCAAAAGAGTTGTCCCTTATCCCTATAGTTCAGAGTTCCTGATGTATTTCTGAAGAAGCGCCGAGGCATGCCTTGCTCGACAGAAGGAGTGGAATTTTCCATTGATCTTGTTCCTGAACCACTCCCATCTCAGAAAAGACCCTATCGTATGAACCCACAAGAATTGGCGAATTGAAGAAACAATTGGAGGAATTGGAAAGCAAAGGGTTCATTAGGAAAGTGTATCACCTTGGGGAGCCCCGATTCTCTTTGTGAATAAGAAAGATGGTGGACTAAGGTTATGTCTTGATTACTGAGGACCTTAACCGAGTCACCATAAAGAACAAGTACCCTCTCCCAAGAATAGATGATCTGTTTGACCAACTAAGAGGTGCTTGTGTTTTCTCCAAAATTGACTTAAGGTCCGGTTACCATCAAATAAAAGTGAGGCCAGAAGATATGGAGAAAACTGCTTTTGTATCTAGATATGGACACTATGAATACACAGTTGTTCCCTTTGGATTAACCAATGCACTGCCATATTCATGAACTCGATGAACAAGGTATACATGAAGTGCTTGGACAAATTCATTGTGGTATTCATAGATGACATACTTGTATACTCTAAAAGCAAAGAAGAGCATGCAGACCACCTTAGAACAAACTCTCCAAACCCTCAGAGAAAACTAGTTGTATGCCAAATTCAGCAAGTGTGAATTTTGGCTAAATCAAGTGCCCTTTTAGGACACATAATATCCGGAAAAGGAATAGAGGTAGATCCTGATAAAATTGAAGCCATTAAGTCCTCGAAGCAAACCCTCCAATCAAAAAAGAAGTCAAGTTTCCTTGGATTAGCTGGATACTACCGCAGATTCATCAAAGGCTTCTCTCAAATATCATCTCCCATTACCAAGCTCTTAAGAAAGGACAAATGATTTAATTGGACCGAGAAGTGTGAAGAGAGTTTCCAAAAACTCAAGCAGTTGTTAACCTCTGCTCCAAGATTAACCCTACCCGAGGATGGCATTGAATATGTGGTATATTGTGATGCCTCAAAATCAGTTTAGGATGTGTCTTGATGCAAAATGAGAAAGTAATTGCTTATGCTTCTAGGCAATTACGCCCGCATGAGGTTAATTATCCCACTCATGACCTAGAGTTGGGAGTCAGAGTGTTTGCATTAAAAACTGGAGACATTACCTCGTATGGGGCAAAATGTACACTCTATAGTGACCACAAGAGTTTAAAGTATATCTTCACTCGTAAAGAATGAATATGAGACAAAGGAGATGGTTAGAGCTCATTAAAGATTATGATATCACAATTAATTACCACCCAGGGAAAGCCAATGTGGAAACACGATGCATTGAGCAGAAAGCTCAATGTAACCAAATGGCTATTCAGAATGTCAAGCCTGAATTGATTCAAGAGTTAGCCAAGATGAGGATTAACTTCCATTTGTCTTCATCCAAGACTCGCTAGCAACCATGACAATTCAATCCAACCTCTTAGAACAAATCAAGGAAAAACAAGTCACCGATCCCTTTATTCGGAAGAGAGCAACAGGATTAAGTCAGGCCAACCTTCGTAGTTTAAGTTGGATAAGGAAGGAACCCTCGAGACTTCATGACAGAATATGTGTACCCAATGACTCGGCTATCAAGTCACTAATCCCGAAAGAAGCCCATGACACTTTGTACACCATCCATCCTGGTTGTACTAAGATGTATAGAGACTTGAGAGAGACATTTTGGTGGAATGGTATGAAAAAGGAGATAGCGAGAATATATTAGTAAGTGTGACACTGTCAAAGAGTTAAAGCGAGAACACCAACGCGTCCTGAAGCTTACTTCAACCTCTCCAAATCCTCGAGTGGAAATGGGAGGATGTCTCGTATGGATTTCATAACAGGCTTGCCTAGGACTGTGACCAAAAGGATGCCATATGGGTGATAGTGGGACGGACTCACTAAATCAGCCCACTTCATTGCTACCAATCGTAAATACTCGCTCACAGACTAGCCGAAATATACATTGAGAAGATAGTCACACTTCACGAGTTCCCAAAACAATTACATCCGATAGAGGCACAAGTGTTCACATCTAATTTACGGGGAAGTTTACAGATCGCTCTGGGAACTAAGCTAAACTTCAAGATTGCATACCACCCTCAAACGGATGGACAAACCGAAAGAACAAATCAAATTCTTGAAGATATGTTGAGAGCATGCGTGCTGAATTTTAAAGAAAGTTGGGACAAATATCGCATCTCGGCGAGTTTGCTTACAATAATAGCTATCAAAGAGCATACAGATGGCACCATTTGAAGCCTTATATGGTAGAAAGTGTAGATCCCGATTTGTTGGTATGAAATTGGTGAAAAATCACCGCTAGGTCCTGACTTGATTCGCCAAAATGATGAGAAGATCAAGGCGATTCAAGAAAGGTTGAAAACCGCTTTCGAGTAGACAAGAGCTATCTTTGATAAGCGTAGGAGAGAATTGAAGTTCCAAACAGAGGACTATGTGTATTTGAAAGTGTCACCAATGAAAGGAGTGCACAGGTTTGGAGTCAAAGGAAAATTGAGCCCTCGCTATGTGGGGCCATTCAAGATCTTATCTCGGAAAGGAGTTGCGACCTACCAACTAGAATTGCCTCCTCAACTTTCCCGAATCCATAATGTCTTCCACATATCTCAACTTAGAGCCGCCTTAGAGAACCTTCGCAGCCTAGTGCAAAACCTTGATGTCCCTCTTCAACTCGACCTAACCTATGAAGAGCGTCCACTAAAAATCTTAGCCACGTAAGAAAGCGGTTCGTAAGAGCCACCGTTAGGTTTTGTAAGGTCCAGTGGAAGCACCACACCGATAAAGAAGCGACGTGGGAGAAGGAAGACGATCTTCGCGAGTCCTACCCGTACCTCTTTGGGTAAGCCGGATTTCGGGGACGAAATCCCTTTTAAGGGGGATAGGATGTAATAACCTAGAAAATTAACTAAGCAAATAACAGTAGTAATGAGTAATTAGAGCAGTAGTTAGCGTATTTGTTTGCGAAAAGTTTCAAAATGCGAGTAGAACGAGTAAAGATAGAAGGGGATTGCCGTCAGTCCCGCAGGCGAGGTATTGATCACCGAGATACCAGACCCGTTGGGGCCGAGTTGGCACCTCTCGCTAGATCGGGTATCGTCATCCGGCAACCACGACTTACCTGTTCGGACTGCGAGTGTCCGCAGTATTTAGAAACCCAAATAATAGCCATCCCCTGCAGTAACTCAGTAAAGAGCCAGAAGAGGTAACAGGGTAACCTGGACCATTCCATGCCTTCAAGCCAGCTAGCAGCCAGCTCACAACCAGCGCCCAAATGCATTCCCCACTAGCACCACTCACAAGAAGAAGACCGCCCTTCTCACCCAATCAAAGACCAAGCAACACTCGTGGCGGCAAAGAAGGAGTGGGCACGGCCACACCCGTCCCTTTCCTCCTTCATAAACAAGCAAGCAAAGCATTCGTTCCTTCCCTCGGTTCCCGGTCGAACGAGGCGCACCAACACTTTCCACTCCCGGCCAGAGAGAGTTCCAGAGATCACGAAGCAAGGAGCCCGGCCAGGAGATCCCTGCCAAGCAAGAAGCCGGAGGAGGAGGTCCACAAGACGAGCAGAGCAAGGAGGTCCCCAAGAAGAACCGAACCAAGCAAGAACCAGGAGATCCACAAGGAGCACCGAATCGAGCAGGAGCCAGAAGGAGTACCGCAAGAACCGAATCAACACCATCTTCCCCAGACCGAACCTAATCTCTCAGGTGCACAACCATTCTCATTAGGTAATAGCAATAGCAAACCACTCTAGTGCACTGAGTAGATCGGGCGTTCATCGTCTCAGTAGAGTTCTAGGGTTGCTAGACCGTAGTCTGCCGTCCCTCTAGAACCCCTTGCATCATTGACTCGTTCAAGCAATCAAAACCGAAACCAACAAGTAAGAATGCGAAAACCAGAGAGATCAGGTAGCCTCTGTTCTTATCATTCACCATAGATGCAAACCAAAAGGTAGAAGCAACCGGTAAAAGTAGACAAAACGAAAACGAAATCAAAGAATAGATCGGTAGCATCTGTTCTCATATTCTTTAAAGCAGAGAGGGGAGTAGAGGAGAAGTAGATGAGAGATTAGAGGGGTACTCAGAGCAGAGAAGAGGGAGAATAGCAGAAGAGAGGGGAGTGGAGAGGGGACTTATCTGTGGTAGAAGGGGAAACCGGCGACGAGGGGGAGTCGCGTGGCGGCGGCGCTCGCGCCAGCCGGCGCAGCAGCAGAGGGATGTAGTCAGGAAAACCGAGGGGAGTTCGGCCAGGGGGTGAACCGGAGGAAGAGTAGAGGGAGTGAGAACGAGAGAGGAAGGTAGGGGAGGAGAGGAGCCGGCAGTGGTAGGGGAGGCGTGGTCGCTAGGAGGGAGGCGCGCTGGAGGAGGCGAAGAAGAGGGGAGGCGATGAGACCGAAGGGCCAAGCCAGGGCGTCAGGCAGAGGAGGAAAAAGGGGAGAGGAAAAAGAAAATGAGAGAAGAAACAAAGAAGAGAAGAAAAATAAAAAGAGAGAGGAGAAAAGAAAAGAGAAGAGAAGAAAAAAGAAAAGAAGAGAAAAGAAAAGAGAAAAAGAAAGAAGGGGGAAGAAAAGGGAAAATCTAGGAATCTGGCTATTTCCGTACGATACTCGTAGATTAAATCACGGTAATTTGAATCGTAGGAAAAAGCTTCTGTTTTAATTTCTAAAAGCCGCGGTTAATCAGATAGAAAAATTGATTAAATTGTAATAATTGTTCTTGTTGTAATTGCTAGTTGGATTGCTGTAAATAAATTGAAATGTGGGTAGTTAATGGGTTCTAGTTAGTTTGACGCTGTCAGTAGAAGAATTGGTTTCCGTAGCGTGTTGGGTTGATGCCGTAGTAATACTTTATAATTGTCAGGTCTCGAGTCGAACCCGTCAAACCATCCCCCCAGCAGTCCGAGCGAGGTCGAACACTTCAGTTCTACTCCAGGCAAGAGCTTTTTGATTCATGTTTGTTTAAAATCTTTTCAATTGATTTCTGTATACTATGTGTATCACTCTTGCATGGAAAACGTTATATTCAAATTAAAAACCTTAAATCGGATGCGGTTGAAACTGTATTTGAGAAAATGGAATGGGTTTGGTGTCATGTGACACGGAGAGAAATGGATTTGAGTCTGCATTCACGGAATGATCCGTGGTCGTATTATTATTATGGTGGGTAGAGGCGCCAGGTAGAAGGATTGTCATGCAGGTGGGGCCTCTACAGAGGATAGAATATAAGGAATTACAAACTACACTTGGGTATTGAGCCGTAATTGCAGTATCAACCATAGTGTGTGGAAACGGTCAGAAAAGGTTGTCCTATGAAGGATTTAGATCTCCACATTGGGTAAGTGTTATATGGCGTACCCTGGGATATGCCGGGAGGCCCGTGGGGTACAGGTCCACGGAAATGGCGGTATATTTGAAGCCACGGGTAGAGTTACTGCCGACGATCGATCGTTTGAGTACAATCAGTAGCCGCGAGTCGTTGAGACTGCCTAGGAAGGAGTTCACGACTCGGGTATGAGGTTGGAGATCTATTTCTGGATTAGTGATAAACGCTCGGGGCCTCTCTCGAGGAGGGTCACTATGGGTAAAGTGGTACAAACTCGCGAGGATAAAAATCATGAATTCATGCCTGTCTCCTGGATTGGAGGCTACGGAAGATCAGTCTGTCTCATATACAAGTGCTAGTAGTCAAGTTTAAAATAAAATTGGCCAACTTTTAAAGAAAACCTAATTTAAATAAAAACCAGAGTTTGAAGGAAGGAAAGATCTGTGGAAAAAAGAGAGTAAAAATTCATGTCATTATGTTGCTATTAGTGCTTGTTGAGTACGTTGTACTCACTCTTGTATAATCCTCCCCTTGCTTAGAAGGCGAGCTTGATGGATCCACCGTTGAGGCGTGGACTGAAGGCGATGAGCAGGATCAGGAGCTTCAGGAAGATGCTTATTACTACTACAATCAAGAGAACTAGATGATTGAGTAGAAAGGATTACTTTTGGGACGGTCGTCATGGGATGAGACCGTTGTAATATAAATTTTGTTGTACTTGGAACCAATGTCTAATTATGTAATGGACATGTAAGCCAAGGTGGTCGAATGTAATATATTTCGATTCGATCTCTAATTATTGTTCTGCTGCAATATTCTGATCACGGTATGGTACCTGACAGAGTACTGGACTACCCGGTACTTTGCTAGCTACTATATCGAGATTCGAGTGATTAACATAGGGTAATGCCCAGGTGGAGGCTAATTACTCTAGGTTAATTACCCGGATCGCTACATTTAGCTTTCCCTCTTTTATGAAATCATGACCCATACAAACCCTACCAATGAAATTCTTAGCCCAAGTTTTGGCCAAACTTTGGCAACAAAATGAACTAAAGAGGCAATGTAGTAAAATGAATCTTACCAAAGTTTGGTAACCAATTGATAACAAATCAAATGGGTATCAAATTGGTCAAAGTCAAAGTTACCAATATAACTCAGTCTGAACTACAAACTGAACGAAGCTGCACCAGAAGGGGCAAAAAACTAATCCTAAAAGATCAACGGATGTTCTAAGTACGCTGCTGATGTGCGCATGTACTCATCTGCCATCTCCGATAACCTAAAAGCCCAGCAAAGAAGAAGAAGAACCGACAGCACAAGTTACAGTGCTACACCATCCTTGGGTAAGTAGTTCAACGGAACTATGTTCCACCTCAGGGAAGAGCATTTCCACCTTAATTGCATGGATTACCATACTGAAACTACATCTTGTTCTACAGTACTTCACCTTTTTTACAAGCAATTTGCTTTTTTAAGCCAGAATTGACAGCAATTTGTATATGCCAAGCTTACACACTACCATTTAACCAAGCAAGTAGTAATATTGACAAAAAAAAAACAAAATCAACAAACCTCCTCCATATGCAAAAATATCTTGTTCCGGCGGCTCCTAGTGTTATCCTGAATCTTCTGCAAGTCCAGTTTAGCAAAATCTTGGACTGTCTCAGGCCCTTCAATGATGCAAAACCTGTAAGCCAAAGCCAAGCAGGGCTCAACATAAGCTGCATGCAACAAAAACATACCTAAATGGCTAAATGTATTCATCAAGTGTTCAAGACCAACATTTTATCAACCAGATCCATCATATTCCCGTATGCTCGATCGACAGATAAGCTGCGTATAGCCTACAGCTGCTACTCCATATCCTACTCCTAACTCTGCTTGACATAGCCATACACACCGAACGAGCAATCACAAGAAAAATCGACTATAGCTCAGACGGGCACGAGTATATCGCGAGCACACCCACGCAAACAGCAAAATTTTTCTTGAAGAGTAAATTTTTGCCGCAGAATGCAAGCAGCATGATTCACCGACAGCAAACACCCCGAAGCTACCGATTCCCCACACGGAGATCACTACCCTGAGGAGGAGGAGGGCGTGGCCTGGTCATCCCCGGAGCCGAACGACGGCGACGGCGACGGCCGGTTGGGGGAGCCACCGGAAGCCGCGGCTGGAGTGGCGACCCTCCACCTGCGAGCGGGGGCCGGCGGGCGCAGCCGGTCAGCGTAGGCGCGCGGCGGCCGGAGCCTCCCGGGGCCGAGGCCGCTGCAGGCGAGCATGCGACCGTAGGAGAGCATCGCCGGCGACGCCCTCAACTCCAAATCGGAGGTGCTTATCCGTGGATGGTGGGGATTGATGGCGACGGATTCGAAGTGGCTTTAGATATATCGGGGAAGAACGAATTGGAGCGACGAGGCACCGAAGCAAATGGTTTGGTGGCTCTGAGTTCTGATCGGTGCAGTCGGGAGGAGGAGCGTGGCTGTACCGCTGTACTGCGCATTAGGAAGTGGTCTAGTGGAGCACTGGAGCCGATGTTTTCTATACCTTTCTTCCTTTGTGGTTGGAAGAAAATGGTGGGTGGAAATGGAGTTAGAAGTAGAACTATACTAGTTACATGCCCGTGCGTTGCTACGAAAAACAAAATTGATAACAAAAAATAAAGATTAAAAAATAAAAAAAAATATTTCACAAGATCAAACATCTATCTTTAACGTTTCTTTCGCGAAAAGTCAAGCTAATTAAAGCAACGCTTCGTTTTTTGCGTAGGGCAATTAATGACGTGGGTAGAACTCACCACTGCCACCAACTGCTGCTTTATAATAGTAGAGAGGAGGGAATTGATAGTTGCATAGGTCTGATACCACCCGGCAGGTATTGGGCGTCTTCCACTCGTAAGAGTACGTACAATGGTAGTTAATATTACATAGGATTTCAGTGATGTAGAAGGGAGAGAGGAGAGAGAAAAATGTTGTCTGTTATTTAACATACGGTTTTATAGACTATTTGTATTATTATATAGACAATTTATTAGTTATATGAGAGGTTATTACAGACAAGTCATTGTATGAGTTGTTTTTTAAATCTTTTATAGATGATATAGAAGTGTATTATAGACCGCAATTATCTATACACTGTACATGCGGTAATTGTCTATAATATATCTCCATATCATCTACAGACATCATTGAAAATAACTCATATAATGGATCATCTATATAGTTATTTGTAACGATCTTTTATTCAATTAACATGTTGTCCATACAATGGTATACAAAATATAAAACTATTTATAAGACTGTCTATTAAATAGTAGACAATAGCTTTCTCTTTCTTTCTTCTCTCTCTTTCACATCACGTAAAATTCTACGTGACATCTCTTATAGACAGCTTACTGTGGACCATTGTACATGCCCTAAGAGCATATACAGTGATATAAACTGTGGTTGTCTGTATTACACATCTACATCATCTATAGAGACAACTCACACAATAAACTATTTATATAGCTGTCTTTAATGATCTTTTATACAATTAATATATTGTTTGTACAATGATATATACAATATAAAATTGTCTATAAATCTATCATTAAACAGTATACATTGACTTTCTCTCTTCTTCTTCTCTCTCATCCATATCATCTAAAATCTTACATGGCATACTCTTAAAACAACTGAAATGCACGATTGTACATATGCTAAGCTAACGAGATAGGTATTGAGCGTCTGATACCATGAGACAGGTATTGGATGGCGACAGTTAACAAGTTGAAAATTAAAATAGGTTTATTTTAAACAAAAAATGTTAGTTAGTTTGAATTTAAAATAACTAATTAAATGATGGATAAAATAATTTGAAATAGACTTATTTAAATTTTTAATCTATTAAATATTATAATCAAAGAAATTTTGATTGGAATCCTAAATACCAGCTCTGTGATGTCGTCAACTCTGGGGGCCTGACTCCTGAGGAGGCTAATGGTGTTGCCAAGGCAGAGTTAACTATTTTTGAATTGAAAATTGAGATCCCGGCAGTACCGATTTACCATGAAAATCAACCGAAAATCGTTAAAAACAGAAGAGTTTTGAAACCGAGTGTTTGGAAAAAAATTCAAAACAAAAATTAAAAAAAATGAAAACGAGATGAATCTTTTGGGCGGATGATTTTTTGTGCGATTTTAGTCGATTTTTTTGTAAAAAAAGTTTGATTTTCACCGAAAATCGGTTTACATCGCATAAATTTTTCTATTTTTTTAAATTAAATGGATTTACCACAGTACCACTAATTTAGGATTTCGAATCCGTCGACCGGTTTCGGTGGGTTTTGCTAACTCCGGCCTGGTCTTCAGGTCGGCGACTCGGGCCCCGCCTCCGACCAAACAACGCTTCGGTCATGCTACCTAGGTCAGCTGACGTATGCAACCAAATACTAGCTAGTTTGTCCATGGGCCAGACAGTTCCTATCCAAACTCATCACAATCACAGCCCAGAGGCCCCAGAGCCCAACAAGCCACCACGGCCGAGGTATCCGCTCCACGGCTCCACGCGGCCACGCCGCGGCACGAACCCTAACCCTAACCAGCAATCCCTCCCCTATATAAGCAACCCTCCACAGAAATACTCTCATCGCCGTCAAAAGGAAGAAAGCTGTAGGCTGTAGCTATCCTCGCCTCCTCGTTGTCTTCCCACGCCCAGATCTGTTTTTTCGTAGTTGCTTGCATCTTTCGTTTTGTTCCGATTTCTTCCCGATCTGTTTCTTTTCTTGAGGCGATGGCAGTGACGACTCGGTAATATTCAAGCTCAACAGACCAAATCACAGATCTTTCTCCTGAGATTGATCTGTATGCCGACTTTCCCGCTGAACCGAGCCATCTGATTCCGTTCGTCTCCGTTTTTAGTTGTCCTTTTGTTTGAGTCTGTTCTCTTCATGCTTGTTTCTTGTTTAGTTTTTTTTGGTTCTGTATTGGAGGATGTTGTTGCCATGAGGATAAACAAGCTCCCTCTTCTGAAAGCATTGAGGAGACTCGCTGGCAGAATCGAACCAATTAACTTTATTTGCCACCACTGAGTAACTATGGACCCTCCAGTCTCTTGCTTTTGTAATTTTTCTTTTGCTTTTGTTGCGTATCCCCCTTCTAAGATCTGTTTGGATTATGAGGAGGTAATTGATGCATAATCCAACACTTGATCCGAGGGCGGCTTCAGTCGTCCACATGATGTATACTCATCTTTGCATCTGAATCCATCGCAGAGCAGCCTTCTCTTTTTCTTGATGATTTGGTTTTATGCTATTTTTGTTGCAGTATCATGGGATGAAACCTTGAAATAATCTTAGGACACCTTCTGACACAGTGCTATTACCCTGCGCTGTGAATGAGAAGGCATTTCTTTTCTGATGATACTATACATGCACATAAGTTTCTCGTTGCATCTTATGTTTTGGTCTTATGTTGAGGTTTTGTACAATAAATTTAGGCAGGATTTTCTGCATCTTCCTGGTAATTTCTTCAACCTTTAATTCTTGCGCCACCTGACATCTGTGCAATGCGAATATTAAGCCTGTGATGATTAGCTATACATGTTGGAATTACCGTCAGATTTTTTAAGTGACGAAACTAGTCTGGCTTTCTGAGGCTTGTTCCAAGCATAGTGTTATGCATCTAATATTATACTTATCTAGCTGTCTATCATGTTGGTTAATTCTATTTCTGGTTGTCTAGATTAAGTTTCTGCTATCATCTGGTCCCATTGAGGAGCTCAAGACCTACCGATAGGAAGTGCCGTTTGACACTGTAAGCAGCAGCTGCTTCTCTCCGCTGCAAGTGTCCATCTTTGGATCATAACCTTGGTGGTTTGGTCTGTGGTGGAATACCCATTTGCATTTGTTTGATTCAGCTGTGTGCATGATTTTAAATGGGTCTCTGAGGGATACTGTGAAACTGCTCTTAATTTCCTTGGTAGTACTTAAATCTTCGTCTATGGATATAATTTAGTTCAGGCCTAATGCCACGTCTCTGGTAGCTTTGAGCATTGACCTGGGATGCTATTATTAGGCCGAAATATAGTTGATTTTTGACGTTTCACATGTTGATAGGAATCTGAGACCGCTTTTCAATAGGTCTACAGAGCCGATTTCTGTGATGATATTCCTGTTCAAATATCTAACCAATAGTTGTAGGAATTTGATAAACATTGTCAGGATGTTTTTGTTTGCTAAAATCACTCAAATTTGGGAGCATTTGATCATTGTTGAGATTAGGGAGCATCGATTACATCCGATCCTATGATTTGATCTAAGAGTTGAATTTTTAATCTTACAGTAAAAAATTTAGATGTTATTTAAGACGTACATACAGGAGATGCTTATACACTCCTTTTTATGATTTATTTGATGTTGAGAAGTTAAATACTGTTAAGGCGATGATGATTCATTTAAGGCTTGTTTCTCAGAACATTCGCAGTTGCCGCCTAAGAGCTTTCGCCCTGCCAGGCTTGAGAGCTGATGCTGCTAATCCTTCCTTGGATGTCTGAGCCTTGTTATTTTTCCCCTAAGTACCATTTGTTGTTTTTAATACTTTGATCTGAGGTTTTTGTTTGCTGTTGTGCATTGCAAATGATGATAAAATCAAGGCTTGTTTCTCAGAACATTCGCAGTTGCCGCCTAAGAGCTTTCGCCCTGCCAGGCTTGAGAGCTAATGCTGCTAACTCCTTCCTTGGATGTCTGATGCAATGCAATACTTTCATATTTTGTTTGTCTCAGGTGTTGTCACCCAATTTTGTTGCATGTTGGCTCTGGCTGGTAGCAGTAATGTATGCCTGATGATGATAAGATCAAGGCTTGTTTCTCAGAACATTCGCAGTTGCCGCCTAAGAGCTTTCGCCCTGCCAGGCTTGAGAGCTAATGCTGCTAAATCCTTCCTTGGATGTCTGAGGGCATACTTAGCTGACATTATGTAGTTCAAAAATTGTTTTTGGTTATTGTTGTTAGCAGACTATCAGTTTTCATCATTTGTGCTAATGCTGTCAAATCGTCGTTCTTTCGAAGTTGATATAATTTTAGTCAGCCAAAATTAATTTCATTCAAAATTATCATTCAGTGATTAATCAAAAAACAAGTGTAATTGGAGCAATTTTCAGCCTTATACGTATGATGGCAAGGAGGGTCGGATGACAATGGCGTGACAGCTTGTACAACCAGGGTGATTTCATCATCGACTAACGATGAGCTGTTGCATCCATAGAAGTATGCAGTATGCTTGGAAAATGTTGTTATGAAAATTGTAATCGAGGCTATGCGACTGTTTGAATGCTGTCTGGGCGTATGATCAACTTCTAAATCAATCAACTATTCATTCTACAGCTCAATAATTAACACATTCCAGTATTGTCCAGTTTAATATTTCCAATGCATAAATGATACATATAAATATAATGAAATCAATTTGAAGATATTTTCAATTTACTCATTTTGCTCCAATATAACCCTTGAACCATGCCTTTGGGCCTTCTGTGTTTAATTTGAGACGATGCCATTAGCGGGAATTCACTTTCAACTTCATTCCGTAGAAAATATAACTATTTTCTTAAAAATTTCTGTGGTCGAAGCGCACGCACTTGATGCTGTAACCTATTAGGATACCATTCGCGGGAAATCAGATAGGGTTTACATGCAGTTTTAAGTCTAATTCAAGCAGTTGGATCAAAAAGTGAGGTTTAGATTGATCTAAAGGTACTATTTGGATCAAAAAGTGAGGTTTAAATTGATCTAAATGTACTGTAGCAAATGAATTTGGAGTTTCCATGGTGCTTCATTTGTTCCCCATCCCATGAAATCACATCAGATAATAATATGTATATATGTATCAGTACCCTCTAATATAATTATGTTCGAAGTTCTTGCCTTCGGGAACCGCACCGTTTAATGATTTTGCGAATGAATGTATACGAGGCACTGCCGACGTACTCGCAGACTAATGCTCTGTATAAGCGCGTACACGAGATTCAGTGAGGAGCTGGATGATCTTTGTTAAGATATATTAGCATGTGCTAATTGTGGGCAAATTATGGTAGTTATGAGATGGTATCTTTTGTAACAAGTGCCTTTTAGTAGCACCTTTTCATGTGTATATAAAGGGGTAATACCTATGTAATGAAAACAATTTGAGTGAATAGAAACTCTCTTGGGTTAATCATCTCTTTACTAATAGTCCTACAATACGTTATCAGCACGCTCTGGGTAAGGATTACTCTCTTAATGGCTGGACATGGCAATCATTTCTGTTGTTCTTGGGAGAGATCCTGTCCTTTTCGTCTGTATACTGCATCATGGTGGATCTACTCGACGGTTCCAACTCGAGCACCACAAGGGCATCATCAACAGAGAGGGCATAGAGCAGGGGTGAGACATCACCGTGCAGTGTCCCGACGGATGGAGGCCTGGCGGCGGGAGGCGCCAAGATCTGGCCAACCGGCGCAGCAGCGGTGCGTGGCACATGGGCGCACGGTGCGACACCCCGGCGCGCTGCTGGCACGGCGTCATGTCGAGGCACCGGCCTGGTGACCCGGCCATGGTCCGGCGTCATGGCGAGGAGGTGACACGTAGGGGTGAAAACGGATCGGATACGGACGGATAATGGCTCTACCATATTTGTTTTCATATTTTTTCTCGGATTCGGATACGAATACGGATAGTCCGGATACGAATACGAATACGGATAATGTCGAATACAGATACGGATCGAATACAAATCGAATCCGATACGGTTACGAATATTTATCGGAACATGATAATCCCTTAGACTGTACATAAAAAATCAATGAAAACACATAACTAATTGATTTGATTAAAACATTTTTGAAAATTGAATAAATATAAGCATTTTCATTCACTTAGACAATAGTTAGATACCATGTTGCAAACAAAATTATGTAAGGCTTAGTTCATCACGTACATACGATTAATCCATTATACATGTAGATCTAAACACAAAATAAAGGTGATCCTTGCTCAGAGATACAAATGGAAACAAATATAGAATACACAAAAAGTTTGATAATACTTAATTACCATATCTCTAGAAAACATGTATAACACTTACATTTAATGACCCCAAGATTTGTATTATTTGTTAAATTATGTTTAAAATAATAAATTATGTATTTTATGAGTTTTTATGCATTTTAGCTACTTATTTAAAATATTTTCCTATTAAAGACAACATTTTTTAAATTTTTAGAAAATTTAAAATATGATAAAATTTTAAAAATAATTTTTGTACAAATTATAGACAATGTTAGGAATTTTATCAAAAAATTTCATAATTTTTGGAGCTAGTTTGCTAATTTTAATAATTGAAACATGATTTATGGATTAATTAAATTAGAAAACAAGTTAAAATTTAGTAACCTTTTTGGGCCAAAAGAGTAGCTTGGCCCAGCCCACATGTATATTCGGATATCCGATCCATCACTATCCGGATTATCCGAATCCGTATCCGTATCCGACGGATAGTGGGCTACCGAATCCGTATCCGTATCCGACAAAAAATATCCGTATCCGTATCCGATCCGATACTATCCGACAAATATCCGATTCGACAGAATTCGTATCCGAAAATTATCCGGATCGGTCGGAAACTATCCGATCCGTTTTCATCCCTAGTGACACGGCGCTTCCAACTAGCTCGCTCCCTCGGCTCGACGACGGAGGAGCTCGGACCGATGCAGCTTGGTGTGGCCGCACTGCGCCCCGGCGAGGCGGCGTCTTCTCTCCGTCCAGCGCCGCATGGCGTGGAGGCGTAGCCACTCGCTCGAGCAGGCATGTGCGCTGCTTGTCATGGTGCGCCGCCGTATTACGTTCATGCCGTCAATGTGGTGGCGTTGCCCCCCGGAGCAGTGCGGCTTGGCGCAGCGGTGCCTGGTGTGGTGGCGTCCGGCCTTGCAGCATGCGAGGTGGCGCATGGTGGCGTTGCCCGGACCCGGCTGACCAGCGCGCCGTCGCACGCGGCAGAGCACGATCTGTGGCGCAAGATGCGCGACCCACCGCGCCTGGCGTGGCGGCGAGCCGCAGGCGCCCGGCGGCGTAAGGCGCGATGGTGCGAGCGGCCAGTGGCGCCAGAGCCATGAGGAGGCGACGGCTGTGGGGGCTAGGGTTGGAAACCCTAGCCTCCCATGGATTGGGAGGAGTTTAAATGGGTTGTGGCCCAAATGACTGGAGGGGGCTTTAAGAAAAACAGATTTTTTTTGCTAATTAGCCCTTGAGCAATCTACAAATTGCATAATGATCCAGTCAGTCAAGGGCTTGTTCTTTACAGATCATTTCTGTTTTAGCCCAATAAGTACTACATATTATATATATATATATATATATATATATAGGAAGCCTTTTCTGTACTCTTGGGAGTATGTACTCTCACATCCAGTATACCACTTAAACGAATGTGTTATACTCTTTTATCACTTTCAGTATACTTCAATAATAATTCTAAGATACTACAATGCGACATTGTTGACAAAAATTCATCAGAGCCATTTATTTCTTGCTATATACCGTTTTTCATGTATAAAAAGAGTATATAAACAAATTATGCTATAAAGTGTGGGTTTTGATGAATTTTTTTGTGAAACTCACTTTGGAGTATCTTATAATTAGTATTAGAGTATACTCAAGGATAAAGAAGTATAATAATATCATTTATGCAGTATATTGAGAGTGGGAGTACATACTCCCAAGAGTATGCAACCATTTTCCTATATATATCTATATTAGAGGAGGATTGCTAGTGTACTATCGATAGTACAGATCCTCCGTGCTATAGCGCTGTGTTTGCAAAATTCGAAGACGAAGTTATTGATTCAAACCGTGCATTATGTTCATCTCATTGAAATCTCACTACCCACTAAATTTTATATTTTTTGAATTTTTTCTCCTATTTATTTTGTATTTTTCAAAATCCACGATATAATTAGTTGTGGGGCGTCTAATGAAGCTGGTTTTGAAAAATACAAAATAAATAGGAGAAAAAATTCAAAAAATATATATGTAAATATATGCATGTGTAAGTAATTAGAACTTATGCACTTTGCTAAGTTATCATTCATGTACTGTTTAATTGCAATTTTACCCATGTAAATATTAGTATCGCAATTAAATATGATGTTCTAAGCTTTTGTATTATTTACATGCATTTAATTTTCTAGCATTTATATTTGATGTTGTGTAGTTGACGATTACCTTAAGTGCTAAAATTAGCACAAGGCATGGGTCCTATGGCATAAATTTTATGTCCATAGTGAGAGTATCTCGCTCATTGCTAAAAGGTCTACGTCACTTTATTGTGTTAATATTCATGCATATATTTACTTTCCTAACTAATTAATTCAGAAATTGCATGTTTATTATATAGATATGGCTGATATCTCCAAAAAGGAGTTTGCTGAACTTGATGTGGATGGCAGTAATTATTTAACTTGGGCCATGGATGTAAAAATCACTTTGGCATCAAGAAGTTTATCTGCTTGCATCAATGATCCTGTGCAGGGTGTAGCCCCTGTAACCTGAAAATTACAAGTATGCAACTCTGCATTTTATCAGGCACCACCTCCATTCAGACTTGAAAACTGAATATTTATTGGAGGAGGATCCACTAAGTTTGTGGAAGTCCTTAAAGGACAGATATGACCAACATAGGGCGGTCATGTTGCCTGAAGCTCAAAGGGAATGGTCTATGCTACGCTTTCAAGACTTTAAGTCTGTTATTGAATACAATTCTCGCGTACACAAGATCAATTCCAAATTGAGATTCTGTGACAAGGCTGTTACAGATGAGGACATGATTGAAATGACGCTTTGCACTTTTCATCCTTCTATGATGATATTGCAGCAACAATATCGTCAACAAAAATACACGAAGTACTCTGATTTAATTTATACTCTGCTTCAGGCAGAAAAGCATGATGAACTTCTTATGAAGAATCATCATACGCGCCCGACAGGGGCAATGGCAGTGCCGGAAGCAGATGCCAATATTCCGAGTACTAGTGCATACCATGATCAAAAGAAGGATAAAAATAACAAAAGGAATAATGCAAACTGGAAGTCCAAAATGCAGAAGAGCAAATCAAAAGTTTATGGCAAAGGAAAATTAAAAAATAATTCTCCTAAACATCTAAATGTGGACTTTGCCATAAATGTGGATGTAAGGGTCATTGGGCAAGAGAATGCCGTACACCTAAACATCTGGTTGAGTTATACCTCAAATCAGTTGGCAAAGGCAACAATCAGAAGGGCAAGGTTGAAGTTCATTTTGCTGAAAATCTAGAAATGAGTCTGGATAAAGGACAGAATGATCCTGTCAAGACTGTTGATGACCATGGGATGGTTCAACAGAAGGAAGATGAACTTAAAGACATCGATGATATGATGGTGGAATATGCCACCCAAGATCTGTATGGAGATACTATTTAGTTTCTCATTATCCCTTATGATTGTAATCAACATGTAATTATCTTCATAAAATGTTGTATATTTCATAGTTTGTGTATAGGTCTTATTTGTTGCTCATAAAGAGCATATACATGTTTGTTAGTGTCAAACATGTCCATATGGCTCGTAAAGAGCATATGTATCTTGTATAACATGATATATAATATATGTGTGTATTATTTCTATATTGGAGTTAATTTTATTTTCTCCGTTTATAGATCTTGGTGACAATCCGATGGAGGAAGAATTATGTCTTGTTGACAGTTGTGCCACTAATACTATATTAAGGGAGATAAAGTATTTCTAAACTCTAACTAAGAGGAGAGGAAATATTATGACCATCACTGGTAATGATGCTCAAATTGTTGGTTCGGGACGAGCCATCATTATACTCCCTATGGGTACAAACATCGTGATAGAGGATGCTTTGTTGTATCCTGAATCTACACGTACCCTACTAAGCTTTAAAGATATTCGCATCAATGGTTTCCATGTGGAGACTAGTAAAGAGAGCAATGTTGAGTATTTGCTCTTAACTAAAACTACTAGATGCGAAAAACAAGTGGTTGAAAAGCTTCCTTCTTTTTCATCAGGATTGTACTACACATATATTAAACCCGAACCACATGTTGCGTTAAAGACAATTTTCTCTCATCTTGATAAGTTCAAGATTTGGCATGACCGGTTAGGTCATCCAGGTTTGGGTATGATGCATAAAATTGTCAAAGGTTCTGTTGGCCATAATATTAAAAATTCAGATTTCCCAAAATATGATGAATTCATGTGCACTGCATGTGCAAAAGGGAAATTAATTTTGAAGCCTTCATACCTTAAAATTAAAAATGAGCCATTAAATTTCCTTGAAAGGATTCAAGGAGATATTTGTGGACCTATCCAGCCTTGGTCTGGGCCATTTAGGTATTTTATGGTGTTAATTGATGCATCTACAAGATGGTCCCATGTATGTTTACTCTCTACAAGGAACCATGCTTTTGCCAGATTAATTGCCCAAATAATAAAATTAAGAGCCAATCATCCTGATGACGGGATAAAGTCCATTCGGTTGGACAATGCTGCTGCATTTTCTTCAAAGGCATTTAATGATTATTGTTTGGCTTTGGGCATTAATGTAGAGCATTCTGTACCATATGTACATACACAAAATGGCTTAGCGGAGTCTTTGATAAAGAGGATAAAGTTTATAGCTAGACTTCTGTTGCAAAATTGTCAATTACAAACAAGTTGTTGGGGACATGCGGTTTTACATGCCGCAGCTTTAATCCAAATTAGACCAACTGCATACCATACGGTCTCCCCATTGCAGTTAGTACGTGGAGATGTACCAAGCATTTCCCATCTGCGAAAAATTGGTTCTGAAGATAATGCATCTGATTTCACCACCGCAGCGTACACAGATGGGTCCTCAAAGAAAGTTGGGGATCTATGTGGGGTATAATTCTCCGTCAATTATAAAATACCTTCAGCCATTGACAGGGGATTTGTTTACGGCTCGGTACGCTGACTGTATATTTGATGAGGATAATTTCTCGGCATTAGGGGGAGATATGTACCACAATGAATGCCAGAAAATTGATTGGAATGCCACAGGCATTCAGTCCTTAGATCCACGTACAAAAGAGTCTGAACAAGAGGTTCAGAAGATTATAAGTTTGCAATACATTGCAAACAATCTGCCAGATGCATTTACTGATTATAAGGGGGTTATGAAATCTCATATACCTGTTGTTAATGCTCCGGAAAGAGTAGAGGTACCAAAGAAAACTACTCTTGCCCCTAATGTGAATAAGAGGGAGAGAATTCCGGTTGCACGGGACTTAGTTTCACGGAGACGTCCGCAGAAACAAAGAAAGACCGATAAAGGTAAATTACCTATGTCAGTAAATGAAAAAGAGGTTGGAAGTCCTCTGGTGATTGGTAAACCCAACATAAATGTGCGCACAAACTTCAATGTTGAGACATCGGAACCCTTAGACTCAATCGTATTGGGAAATCATGATGAGTCACAAGGCAAAAATAAAGAATTATTGGATGAAGAAATTTCCACTAGTTATACTGATTCGAGAGAATCATGCAATAGAAAGACTACAATTGTCGACATTTATTTTGCCTCTAAGATTGCTAAAACTTTTCAATTGGATCCAGAACCAAAGTTTATGGCAGAGTGCATGAAGCGCTCAGATTGGGTCAAATGGAAGGAAGCAATTGAGGCTGAATTGAGCTCGCTTAAGAAAAGAGAGGTATTTGGTCCAGTTATGACCACACCTCCTAAAATATTTCCAATTGGAAATAAATGGGTTTTCGTTCGAAAGAAGAATGAAAATAATCAGGTGGTGAGATACAAAGCGAGACTTGTAGCACAAGGGTTCACGCAGAGACCCGGCATTGATTACAATGAAACATATTCACAGGTAATGAGTGGAATAATGTTCCAATATTTACTATCATTGGCAGCAAACAAGAATTTATCCATGCAGTTGATGGATGTTGTGACTGCATATTTATATGGGTTACTTGATTCGGATATTTACATGAAAGTCCCAGAGGGGATATCTATTCCGAATCCAAATACAAATCGCAACATGTATAGTGTCAAATTGAAAACGGCACTAGATGGATTAAAGCAGTCGGGCAGAATGTGGTACAACCGACTAAGTGAGTTCCTTATTAAGAAAGGTTACTCAAATAATGATGATTGTCCTTCTGTGTTTATAAAGAAATTCCAAAATGGATTTTGTATAATCTCCGTTTATGTTGATGATTTGAATATCATCGGAACCCCAAGGGATATAAAGGAAGCTAGCTATCATCTAGTGACGGAATTTGAAATGAAAGATTTGGGTCAAACCAAATTTTGCTTAGGTTTACAACTTGAGCATCTCCCTGAAGGGATATTTGTGCATCAGTCCGCATATACTCAAAAGATTTTGAGTAAATTTAATATGGATAAATCATATCCATCAAAGACCCCTATGGTTGTTAGATCTTTAGATAAGGATAAAGATCCATTTAAACCTAAGGGTGAAGATGAAGATATTTTTGGACAAGAGGTTCCATATCTTAGTGCCATTGGGGCACTGATGTATCTAGCAAACTGCACCAGGCTTGATATTTCATTTGCAGTTAAATTTGTTGGCTAGATATAGCGCAGCACCAACAAAGAGACATTGGGTTGGCGTTAAGAATATTTTCAGGTATCTCCAAGGTACAAAAGATCTTGGTCTATTATATAAGAAAAACCAAGATATGAGCATAGTGGGTTATACAGATGCTGGCTATTTGTCTGATCCCCACAATGCCAGATCACAGACTGGGTTTGTATTTTTATATGGTGGAACAGCTTTTTCATGGAAGTCTAGTAAACAGACTTTAGTGGCCACTTCCACTAATCATTCTGAAATAATTGCACTTTATGAAGCATCACGTGAGTGTGTATGGCTTCGCAGAATGATTAATCACATACAAAAAGCATGTGTTATAAATACACACTACAATAAACAGGGAAAAATTCGTGGGCCAAAAACCCACGAATTTAGGCCGAAACCCATGTATTTAAGTTAAATTCGTGGGCAAACCGTCGAATTTAGTTCACGAATTTAACTCGACGAAATTAATCAACTAAATTCGTGGGTACCCATGAATTTAAATTAAATTCGTGGGTTACTGAAAAAACCCACGAATTTAACTGTTAAATTCGTGGGTTGAAGAAACCCACGAATTTAATGATTAAATAAATGGTAGAAGAAACACACGAATTTAAGCGCTAAATTCGTGAAATTTGAATAAACCCACGAATTTAACTTAAATTCGTGGGTACCCACGAATTTAACTGTTAAATTCGTGGGTTTTAAATGGCTCACGAATTTATCAGACATTTATACAAAAAAAATATATAGCATAACATTAAGGTAATGAAAAATAGCATACTACAAGCCAAGATAGTCAAAAACTTGACAGAACAATATACACTAAATTTATGTTCAGAAAACAATAAGAAATCATCTTACTAGTTTATTCCAAAAGGATGTGCACGCCATTCAAGCAATATTGTAGGGTAACCACATTTAGGGTGTCCTTTTCAAGTTCTTTGAATTATATCCGTACCTCAAATACTATATGCAATTAACATACTTCACAAAAGAAATCAGTAAAAGAAAAAGAAACAGTTGTATTCCATACCTGGCCTCGTTCAGAACAGTTAGGATCCTTTTTTGAAGTGCCAGCACCTCTCCTGCTACTTTTTTCCCTGCCTCAACACCTGTACAGAGCATAATGTATGTACATTACATGAACAAATTTAACCAACAAATCTTGAGAACATTAATATATTGTGAGAAGCAAACCAGGCTGATGATAGGCATTAATGTTGACTAAATAAGCATATAATCCAACAGCACGTTCATAGAGTGCAACAAGTGCTCCAACAGCTCTAGGATTTACTTCTTGGACAGTGACCGTAATAGATTCACGGTCATTCGCATAAAGAGCTATTGGAGCTTAATGTTATGCTATATATTTTTTTGTATAAATGTCTACCTAACATAACAACAGAATTAGAAAAGAATAAAATGCAAAGATAATGAAAAAAGTAGATTTTTTGTTTACTGGTGACATGAAGATGTGATAACAAACTAAATATTGTCACAAAATGTGAATGCTCTAAAACAAAAGATGATATATAGAAAGGTTGATTAGGTCACTCAAATAACAACCCTCATTCTCTCAGACCAAGGAATGCTTTTAAAAGGATATGTGTTCTTATGACAAACATGAAACATGCTGGAGAAATTTTAAACAACACAAGAACAGGATATAATGTACCACAATATTTTTTTTATCAACAAGTTTCTAGGAGAGACTAGTTAGTGAGTAGAGGTATACTGCATCCTTGACAAAGACAAGTCCTGGCATAAACCCTGCTACAAGTGGAATAATAGTAGTGGCCAAAGACCATGCCAAAACACCAATCTCAAGCACTCTCCTACAATTAGCAGATGACATACAAAATATTTAATGCTTACAATATGGCAATAGATAAATGGATACTATGCATCATAGGAATAGAATAAGGTGATGAGAAAGAACAAAGGGTCAAATTATAGAAAAAGCCACTGAGCTATGCAAGAGTGGCCGAATCAAGAATTAAACAGAAATTATAGTTAGAATGGTAATATAGACAATTTAAGACCCGGAAGGGGTAAAATTAAAACAAATAAAGATATGTACAGCCCACACATCGCACTATAGCACTTAGCATTTCATCGCTCATTTGCGATTTGCCTACCCACTAGACATAATGGATCGGTCTTTCCATGAGAGGTAAGGAAATTTCTAGTTAGATATCCCAACAAGCTGGATCACAGAGGAAGAAATAGCTAGCATCATCATCACATATATAATTGGGAACATGGCAACATGCCCATCTCAAAGAAGAAGAAAAAAAAGAATCATAGCTATAAGATGTGAAAATATCTGTGCATACTGTATATGCAAAACCATACATAACTTGTGCATTTGTATATGTACAGGAGGCTTTTGTTACCCCAAACAAACCTACCGCCAAACAATTTTGCCAGCCATCCCACTGGTAGTTGACTCAAAGCATAACCCCAAAAGAATGATGACTGAACTAAGCCAGCGGTCAATGAGTTCCAACCATATTGATGTGACATAGGAATGATTGCAACACTCAAGTTAACCTGCAAAACTAGAGTAATTACAATTACAAGAAATTCCTGGGGAAAGTAAAAATGAGTGATTTTGTTCAGTCGTTAAAAATATATACTAATTCAACAAAGCAGATTACAATTTGCATATTCTAGATCGATGAAAGTCCAATATATTTAGGAATAATTCAACAAAGCAGATGACAAAGCAGTGGACAAACCTGGGGTGGTCGGCGGCCTGGGGGCGCGGGGCCAGGGTGGTCGGCGATGGGGGTGGCGGCCTGTGGGCGTGGCGCCGGGGTGGTCGGCGATGGGGGCGCGGCGCCGGGGTGGTCGGCGATGGCGGCGGGTGGTCGGCGCGCGGCGGCCGGCGGTGACGAGGCAGGCGGCGGCGGCTGAAGCGCGAGGCGAGTGGTCGGCGATAGGGTGGCGGCTTTGTGGGCGTGGCGCCGGGGTGGTCGGCGATAGGCGCGCGGGGTGGTCGGCGATAGGGCGGCTGAAGCGCAGCGGCAGCGAGACGAGGGCAGCGGCGGCGGCGGCGTGGGAACGCCCGGGTGGGTGAGAGGTGAGCGAAGAGAGAGAGAGAGAGAGAGAGAGAGGGAGACACGGGCTAGGGTTAAAACACAACCTTAAATTCGTGGGCTAGACAGCCGACGAATTTAATTAAATTCGTGTGTTAGTTTAAAAACCGACGAATTTAAAATATAAATTCGTGGGTTTTTTTTGGACCCACGAATTTAATTAAATACGTGAGTTTTTTTTAAACCGACGAATTTAAATATATAAATTCGTGGGTTTTTTTTTGCCTACGAATTTAAAAAACCCACGAATTTTTCCCTGTTTCTTGTAGTGACAATTGAATCCCCTACCATTATCTATGAAGATAATGCAGCGTGTATTACTCAAATGCAAACATGTTATATAAAGAGCAACATTACGAAACATATTGCTCCTAAATTATTCTATCCTCATGAGATCCAAAAGAGCGGTGAGATAGAAATTTTGCAAACAAAGTCTTGTGAAAATTTAGCTGATTTATTTACCAAGTCCTTACCAAAATCCACATTTCAGAAATATGTTAATGGAATTGGTATGAGGAGACTTTGTATATTGCAAGGATCAGGGGGAGAGTCCTCTGAACTTTAAACCTGTTTTTAAAAGGATATATTGTACTCTTTTCCTTTATGAGTTTTTACATGGTATTTTCCCATAAAGGTTTTTAATGAGGCAATATAATACAAGCTAAATATGTTATGTACTCTTTTCTCTGTCCATTTTCCCCACTGGGTTTTTGGGAGAGTTTTTAATGAGGCATATACATATATTCCTATTTTCTTCATCCGTTTTTCCCACAGGGTTTTTGGAAGGAGTTTTTAAAGGAACACGAAGATGAACATAATTTGTCCAAGGGGGAGTGTTAAGATATATTAGCATGTGCTAATTGTGGGCAAATTATGGTAGTTATGAGATGGCACCCTTTTGTAACAAGTGCCTTTTAGTAGCACCTTTTCATGTGTATATAAAGGGGGTAATACCCATGTAATGAAAACAATTTGAGTGAATAGAAACTCTCTCTTGTATTAATAATCTCTTTACTAATAGTCCTACAATAATCTTGACGCAATGTGTAACTGGGAATATTTTTCTCTGGTTGATGCCAATATCCCAATATAATCGATGTGTGGCAGTACAAGTTAGTACGTTACCCCTGTGCTCTTCACGACGAAATTCAGTCTTGGTTGCGTTTCAGGCTTTTTCAGCTCCTGAAAAAAAAAGTTATCACTTGCATGGCAGATTCTAAAGTAAATCCTAGAGGTAAGGTAACTGAAGTTACCTTTTCCCAGTGAACATACAGCAACATATTTCTCTCCTACAGTCCTAGAGGTGGGTACTTGGGCCGGCCCGAAGCACGATGTTATGACCCGCTGCAAAGCACGGCACGATTCTGTGCTCGGTTGGGCCGGCACGCAACTGTAACTTGGGCCGTGCTGGGCCTAGGAACCAGACACGACAGGCGGCACGGCAAGAATGGGCACGAAATCACGGATTAAGACCTAAAAGTTGGCAGATATTATTGATTCAGGGCATCTTCAAGCATTGCATTTATGTTTGACATTTTGTTGATGTGATTAGTCTCTTATGTAATTAAAATAGGTAGTTTAGTAGTAGTGATGTGTTTTATTCTTTGCTCATCACAATAGTGAAAATGGGTCGGGCTTGGGCCGACATGGCACGAAGCGCAAATGGGCCGGGCCTGGGCTCGCCAAAGGCGAGTTGGGTTAGGCCGGCATGGTGGGCATGGTGGACCGTCGTGGCACGGCACGGTTCTGGCCCGAAGCACGATAGGCCCGGGCCGGCACGACACGATTCTAGCCCGAAGCACGATAGGCCCGTGCCGGCACGGCACGGCACGACGCCCACCTCTAAGTCTTACTCGTGCATGGTTGCTATGGGCTGTCGATTGCTCATGTCAATATGAAGCAGAATCAACATGAAACAGGGCAATATAATAAAACTTGGGTTATGTTTGTTTGTCTTGAAAACCAACACACCTTTCATTTGATTTTAAGACCTGTGACGTCGTAACACCGTAGGGCGCAAAATTCGGTTAACACCTAGCCCCTGCGTGGGATGGAACAAGGGCTTTCAAAACCATAACTGCCCTAAAATTGAAAACGTTACAGTTTTCGATTGGTTCCTGGGCAAAAGAGCGACCTGTTTTTTCGTTGCAATTTGAATTCGATTCTACCCCAAATTATCTAATTGATGTTTCCATAGAAGTTGTGATCAAACAGAGGGTTTAAGGGTAGAGAACCAACACTTTTTTCAAAATAAAAAGGTGTGGTGACCTGCATAATTAGTCTAAGGTAACGACAGTAACTACTGCCATTACACTAAGGTAATTACACGAATCTCAGCATACTAGCTAATTAAATATATCATATTTAAAGTGTTGCAATATAATAATAATTAGATATTTAAGTGGAACTTTATTAAATTCTATGCCACACAGAGCTACATGTCCATTACAATAATTAAACATAGGATTCAAAGTACAGCAAAAATATAATGCAAAGAGTACTAACTATTTCATAGACTATCAAAGCTAATGTAGAATCTAACCAACAAACTAATCATCCTAACAGCCTCCAATCTCATAACCCAAATCTTGCCGGTCCTCTTCACCCCATGCCTTGTAGTCGATCCCATTGGGATCCATATCCCCATCAGGCACTTGACCACCATGATAATTATCTAGCAAGGAGGGATTTAGCAAGAGTAAGTACAAAAAGTACTTAGCAAGCACTAATAGCAAAATACATATAATGAGTTTTTCCAATACACCATATATTCATCTATCTCTCAAAACTATTTTCAGAAAAATAGATTTTTATTAAGAAGACGTATGTTTCAAATTTTAATTCTTAAAATTGCTACTAGCACTCGTATATGAGGCAGACTTAGCTCTCGTAGCCTTCAATCCAGGAGGCAGGCATGAATTCATGATTTAACCATGTGCAGATTTGTATTACTTTATCCATAGTGAACCCCACACGAGAGGCCCCAAAATATTTATCACTAGTCCAGTATTATATCTCCAAACCTGTTACTCGAGTGGGGGACGCCTATCCCAGGTTGACCCACCAGACTCGCAGCTAACAGTTGTATCAGGCTATGCAGCAACACTGATACTCAACATAAGGCTTTATACATACATAGTCTGAAAGAATCAATTGCAGTTGATTTTCTGTGCCCCTCATGGGCCTTCCGGCATACTCAATTTCACACGCGTATTTATCTACTCTTACCCAATATAGATATCACAATACCTTATTAGAACAACATTGTTTGGTCGATTCCACACACTATAGTTGATACTGAAAATACAGCTCATTACCGGAGTGTAGTTGTTTATCCTTATATCATAGCTTATGTAGAGGACCCCGCCTGCCTATAACCTTCTCATCGGTATTCTCTACCCACCATAATAATTCTACGCCACAACCAACTACCAATTCCCAAACTTTTTCAAATTATCAATTCCATAACTTTTTCAAATTCCCAAAACCATCCAGTCATCAACTTTTAAATCAATCAACTATTCATTCTACAGTTCAATAATTAACACATATTCCAGCAGTGTCCACTTTAATATTTTCAATTTACTCATATATTTTCCAATGCACGAATGATACATATAAATATAATGAAATCAATTTGAAGATATTTAATGAAAATTGATCAAAGGAAAGCTTGCCTGAAATAAGATTATAATACACAGCCTCACACGGAGTCTGAAGGTGGTCTCTTTGAGGGATTCAATTCAAACCCTGACAATTATAAACTATTAACTTTACCAGAATTAATTTATAACAACCTTACGATGTCCAACCTCTACGGGTGACTAAGGGCAATAAAAACTTAAAAAGAGTGTTGCCCCCTTAAACTAAAACCCGCTAATTTGACCCCACATTTCATTATTTTAACAGCCATAATAACGGCAATTTAATTAACACACTATTTGCAATTTGTCCCCTTACTATCTATTTAATTGCGGCTTTTAGAAGTTTATTTTAAAATTTTCCTACGGTCAAGAAACGGTAATTTAACCTACGTGGTTCACGTGGGAGATAAAATTTCCTAACGTTTCCCCTTCTTTTTTTTCTCCTATTTTCTTTTGTTTTCTTCTCTTCTCTTCTTTTCTTTTCTTCCCTTTCCCTTTTCTTCCTTTTCTCCTTTTCTCTTCTTTTCTTCTTCTCCCCCTTCTCCTTCTTTCCTTTTTGGCCGACGCCTTTGCCTCTCCCTCTCCATCGGTTCCTTCTCCCCTTTACTGCTCCAGCCACACTACTCCTCCTCTCTTCGATTAACCCCATCTCCGTTCTCCACCGGCTAGCTGCACCCTACCCCTCTACTGTCGGCTTCACTCCGGTCACTCCCCTCTCCTCTCTACCCGACTAGCCCTAGTGATGTCAGTTGCTTCTTCCCCTATTCCGGCCGCTCTCATCCACGGCTGACTCTACTTCGGCCGCCGCTTCCTCTAGCTCCAGCGACTCCCTTCCCCACCACTGTCGGCCTCTACACCGGTCGCCATCTTGGCCTAGTGCCACCGCACCTCTACTGCTGGCCTCAGGCCCGGCCGTCGCCTCTTTCTATAGCCGGTTGCACCTTTGGTCGCCTAATCCTCTCCCCCTACTCTAATCTTTCCTCCCTCTCCGGCCTCTATGCTCTTGGCCAAACTCTCTCCCCCTCTTCTACCTCTCTGCCTGCCCCAGTCGAGCTCCTCTACTCCCTCCTCTCTCTACCTTTCTCTCTCTACTTCCCCTCTACTGCCGAGCTACTCTAAAGAAGTCTCTTGGTTGATTTGCAAGATTTACTTTTAGTTCACACTTTTGATTATTTTTTTGCAAGAATTTAGCCGATGATGATATGGAGTTCTAGGTTGGACGGCAAGCGATGATACCCACGGTTCCTATTGCTGGGAAGCAATAGATGTCTCAGGGACGAGCTAAGCAACCATCTAGGGCTCCACCTACTGAGGCTAAGACTATCGGATCGACTGCTAATCCTTGATCTACCCAACAAACAACCTATGTGGTAGTACTTCTACTGTTAAGGTGCACCCGAGGTTTGCTTGTTCGGGGAAAGACGGTCGGTGTGGCTCGATTGAAGTAGAGGAAGAAGACGAGGTGGCTGGTTCGGTTCTAGGCTCCTCCTAGTCTTCTTGCTCCTTGCTTGATTTGGGTCCTCCTCCTGATTCGGCTTGGAGACTCCTCCTTGCGTCAGTTCTTGAGGACTTCTTGCTCCGGTTCTTGAGGACTCCTTGGTTTGCCTTTGGTTGTGGTGGCTGGCTCTCTGTCGTGTTCTTGGTTGGCTTGAGAAATGGGAGTGTTGTGCTTGTGAACTGAGGAATGGGAGGGACTCTTGGCTGCTTCTCTTGGCTGGGAATGGGAGTGGCTTGGTCTCTCAGTCGGAGAAAAAGGGAGTAGAGTGGCTGCCTTGAATGCTTGGATGAAAAGAGGCATGGCCTCATGCCTTGTTTCGGCTGGTGTGCTGCTCAAGGGGGCTGCACCTTTGGTGGCTTGGCTGGACGGTTGCATGACTTGGTCAAAGTTACTAACTACTGCTGCCTTTTACCGAGTTACCAAGCTACTTCTCTTTTCCTTTTACTGAATTACTAAATGGAGGCTTGGTAACTGGATTCTATTCACTACAGATACTGCAATCCGAACAGGTAAGTTAGGATTGACAAGTGATGAACCCAAACTAGCGAGAGATGCTGACCTGGCCCCAATGGGTCTGGTATCTCGGTGATCAATACCTCGCCTGCAGGTCTGATGGTAATCCTTTTCTAACTCTATTTGTTCTAATCACAAAATTTAAATTTGGAAAGCAAAGTACGCTAATTACTATACTAATTACTAACTAATAGTCCTATTCATTTAATTAGTAATCTAGGTTGTTTCAAAGGGACCAGCGGTTTTTTTGGATTTTGCGGGTTTCTAGAACCTTGGGCATGCCTAAGCACATGAAATAGCTTGTTTAGGCTTTTAACCTGGAGTTAGTATATTTTGGTCAGCAAGCATCATATGCTAGTACAACTCAATTTAAATTTTCAATGTGGGACACCAAATCTACACTACACACATGGGCCATATGGACCACATCTAAATTAGGCTTGGGTGTTACAAATGTGCTCAACGAAAAATGGTTAGATGTTGGTTGTATTAAATAGTTTGCTGGGTGTAGACATCTTTCTAAGTGTGCCATGTTGCTGCAATAATGTGGTAAATATAAACTGAAATATAGCGCGATAGCACATCAATGAAACACAAATATTCATAAAGGATAAATTATCTGTCTGCATTTTTAGGGCATCTACCACTTATCCCAATATTTATGTGCAATAACTTAAATATTGACAATTTAAAAATTATAGAAAAGTTAGGAGGGCAAAGAATGAGAAAAAACAACCTAAAAAAGGAGGTTTTATCATGCCTAGAGAAATCATACACAGCTAAATCTAATGGCATGTGCAATGCAAGATGCTTATATATGAGTGCTTAAAGAGAGAACATAGCCACATCATCAAGTACCCATGTAAAACTTACTTCCTCCAATGAAAGCATCTCTTTTGTGAGTGCTTAGATGTTATATTATCTATTAATCATATATACTTATACACATAAGCATCTGCTAAGCATCAGCGTTTAATTAAGCATCAATGCTTCAAAATAAGCACCTTATCTATCCTATGAGGCAAAAAAAAAAAAACAGTTTTTCATTGCTAAGCACCTCTCTAAACACTTGCATTGTACATGCTCTAATACAACCAGCCAGTGCACTCAATAGATCCACAGAAGCATTGCTTCTTCTTGATGTTACCATCAGAGTCATAAACCTCATCTATCGTATAATTGTAATCGTACGATAGCTCTTGAAGGGGAGGAATATTCTCAACAGCAAAGAGCATGATGTGAGGCATAGTCTTATTGTCATGATCATACAGGACATTTTGTGCAAAGAGGTTGGGGGTACAGCTATGGTTGATGAACCTTGCAAGGTTGCCCCAGTTCAAAGCATCAACAGCAAAGCCAATTTCCTCATCTTCACGAGGACCATTCTGAAGAGAGGGAATATTCTTTGATAAGCCCTCCCAACGGGATACATCGTAATAGTTGTTTCCAATCGCAAATAGGTATTCATCATTTTTCCTTTCCTGTGCCTCTTCATCCTCCAACAGCTCTCCTATATATTCACATACAAAGCTTCCTGAAGGTATAAAGTCAAGACTTCTTACCCCCCACCCCATTGATTTCGTTTTGAAGACTTGAAGACGAAGCCTGATTCCATGCTGACTAACTCTATTGTGACAAGTAGGAGGGCACTTGCATGAAGGTCCACATTCGTAAACAAGAGGCTTTTCATCGATAATAGCACCATTATCATTGAACGGTAACTCCCTTCCATTTTTCACGGCACATGCACAGTTTTGAGAGTCTAAACATCCATCAACACAATCACAACCTGATGGAGGATCTGGCTGGCACATTGGGGGATATTGTATTTGTGTAATGTAGCAAAATGGCATTGGGTACTCGTTTGATATGGAGTTAATAACAGATATGGGGATCTTCTCAAGACCCTCTGATATGTCTGCCATGAAAGTGCCATCAAATGGTTCTGGCTTTCTTTTTTTCACAATTTCCTGAATGTCGATGTGAGGTTGTCCTGCCATTCTTCTGAGATGAAAAGTATGAATATACTGGTCTTCCCTCACTTTGTCCCTGCAGAATTTCTCAACTAAATATAAACCACCATATACATAATTAGTAAGCTCTTTGGGTTGACAGTTTTCACCTAGACCAGTCGCGAACCCGTGAATAACACGGATGGGTGTATTAGTATCCATACTCTGCTTCAGTGCCAGGTCGGTGTCTTCTATTTTCTGATCACTCGTGGCAGCCATTGATCCGACATGCAACAAGACATCCAAATTATTATTTAAGGCAGAAGGTTGTGAGTACAACACAATGCTAACAGCTAGACATGTCCCATCCTTCTTCTTGATGTAATCAACAGACAACAGTGGTTGGTGGTGGAGACCAACAATGCACATCTCCATTCCAGAATTGAATACATCACCTAACTGAACTCCAGGAACGCTCCCCACATAGCTCCTGTCATCGTATTCGACAGAGAGCCTCTCCCTGAAGATTCTGAGAGCTGCAAGATCAGGTCTGAGGCCATGTCCTCTTTCCTTCCACTTGGTTTCTTCTTCCTCTAGGAGCTTCCTGTAGATTATACGAAACTCCCGCAAAGACGCCATGACACTTTCTCTAGTGACGGCAACTCTGTTATTCGGCATTACTTTATGATGATCATCCCTGTCAGTTTTCCTCTTCTTCGGTACATAATCGGTTTCTTTATGGGCTTTCACTGAGGAATGGTTACTAGTAGTTGAAACTCTGACATGAGAATGATTTCGTCCTGTTAGCGGAGCGCATTGCCTTGAACCATCTCTGAACCTCCATGGTGCCACTGCCTTGCGCCCCTTGCGGCAACCCATTATAGTGCCAACAACGGTTCTGAAACCTTCCGAATAGCAAACTTTTGCTGCAGAATTGCTCTCCTCGGCAGCGCTGTTGGACTGAAAACCCTGCAGATTGCTAAGTTTCGCCACCCCAGTTGGCTCTGTGATGACTCGGTTGCTGTCGAGACTGCTCTCCAAGTTGCAATCTTTGGGGAAAATGTTGCTCTCTTTGGCAGCTGCGTCGCCGTTGAGACGCTCCGAGTTGCAATCTCTTCGTGCACCGCGGTCGCCGCTGCTCTTGGAAATGTCGCCGCTACCGTCGCTTGCGGTTGCGCACCTCTCCAATTCGCTATCTCCACTGCCTCCGTCGCTCTCCGAGACCGAAATTACGATTCCCGACGTCGTCTCGTCGCTGCTTTCCGGCGTCCCTGAGCCACGGCACTTCGCATCAAAACGGCCACCCTCCATGACCTGCCGCCGCACGAAGTCGCGCTGGAAGCGCCACGGCGCTAGCGCCTTGTGCCGGCGCCAGCGCCTTGTGCCGGCGCCATCCGCATGCCGTCGGCGCCACCAGCACGCTCCTGCCCTCCATCCAGAGGTCACCTCGGTCTCGTCCCATGCGCGCAGGCGCTGTCAGATCAAACCATAGTCGCGGGAGACCTACACGCGTTAAACGTCAGACAAAATTGAGGGGGAGCAAACTACGGAGGCAGGGAGAGATGGACGGAGTCCGGCCTGCGGCCGTGACGTACCTGGCGGCGGCAGCGGCGGCGGAGAATGCGAGATCGGAGCCTCGGGGTTAGTGGCATGGTGGTGTGCGGCTGGGGACTTCGGAATTTGGAGAGTTCGGAATGGGCGCCACGGTGGTGGCGAATTTTTCCCCTTTTCCGATTTTTCTTCTTCTAAAACTAGCATCCATACTAAATTGTACGGCGTATCACCCACTACGGTTTGACAGTATGAAAGGACACGTGTATGTATCATCAAGGTTCCTCGTTCGAGGAGCACGACAGCAAGATTTTCACATACAAGTAAGCAACCTTCAGCACACGAGGGTGTGACAGTAGCACTCGCGACTGCACCACGCCCGCAAGCTTGCGCCCAACCACGCGTGCGCCCCGCGTGGCCCGCCCTACCGCACACCCCATATTGCCCTTCGCAGCTGCACTCGTGCGGGGAGAGCATCACATGTCTATCCATGCGTCCCATGCTGCTGCGCTATCAGATTGCGACAGGTAATATATATCATCTGTCGAATTTTTTATGGTACAAAGAACTATTTTTTGAATTTTTTTTATATAAAGACTAGTTTTAAAAGAAAAAAAATGTCCGAAGGCTAGGACAGTAAACACTTAACACTACGGTGTGGCAATTTCGCGACTCGTAATACGTGGGGCGATGCCTAGTGAGATCTGCGCCGCAAGTTCGGAGATGGACGCCGATCGCGCGGCAGGTTTGTTGCCGTGCGAAACTGTGAAATAGTAATTCCTTTTTGTTATTCTGCCGTTCCCTTTTTATCCGTGTATGTGATTGAAACAGTCACCTGAATCCGATATTATGGAAAGGAAGTGATAAAAAGGAACTTGCTAGTTGAGGAAAATAGTAGCATCAGATTATTCCACACAATCTAGTTTATTCATCGATTAATTCTAATATATGCTTTCCCTTTTATCTCATTAATCTACCGTGTTCATTTGGAACACAATTTAATTCCCACGTAATTAAGAACAAAATTCTATACTCTAAACTGGCACTCAATAATATAAGGCGCAACTACCATCAGGACGTCCGATTTTTTTTGTTTTTTTCGGACGCCCACGAAACATTTTTTTTAACGTATGAAACAATTATTTTTTAATATTATCGAAAAAAATGTTTCACACGTAGAAAAAAAAAATTTCACGTGTGGAAAAAAATGTTGCGAAAAAATCTGCTGTCCGATCCCTAGCAATACCGATAATATAATAACATAGGATTTTTAGATTAGATAACAACGCCAGTACGTGACCCTCCATTATTCAGCGTCAAATTCATACACTCAAGCCTTAGGTGTGGACATATATAAGACGAAATTGAAAAATCAAATTGAATTAACTGATTTTTTCGATTTTTAGTTTAGTTTTTATTTTAATCTATTTGGTTTACGAGTTTCGGTTCAGTTTTCAACTTCCATTGACCAAAAAAACCAAGCACCGACCACCGAGCGACCAACTCTAGTCCAACTCCACCCCCTCCATTCGCCTCGCGCCCTCGCTGCTTGGCCTCCACCGCGGTGAGCACCCTCCCCTCCCCTCCCCTTCCTCCCTTGCGGCTCACTCCCTCGCCTCCCTCCCGACGACCCAGCCTTCCGCACCCCTCACCTCCCTTCGTCACCCCTACCGCTCGCCTCCCCCCTTCCCCCTCTGGCTCAGGTGCGGCACGCCCCCTCCCCTTCCCCCTTCGGCATGGGCGCCGAAGCGGGCACGGCGACGGTGGGCGCGGGTGATGGTGACGGCGAGCGTGCATGCGGGAGGCCGTGGCCGAGGCGGGGTCCACGTGGGTGAGCGGGCACTAGGCAGCTTGGAGAGATGAGCAACAACTTGAGCTTGTTATTGTTTTTCAGTTCAGCAAAAACCAAAATAACTGAACCAAATTATTTCGGTTAATTCGATTCGGTTTTCATTTTTTATCCAAGAATTTCGTCTGTCAATTTTCAAAAATAGATTTTTTTTTGAACTGAAAAAACTGAACCAATTTAACCGAACTAACCGAATGCTTACCCCTACTTAGGCCAACTCTGCACAACACTTTTATAGGTCAAGCGCTGCATATACTGCTTGAGAAGGATCCACGCCAAGCAACACGACGACAGTTCTGTATGTAGGATTCCAATAATCTATTATTTATTAAATAAAAGTTTGTAGTATGCCTTTTAAAGTTGCTTAGAAAAAGGATAAATAGACTAAAAATTCTCATAAAAAGTAAAACATCAATCCTTTAATATGGTGAAACATAACTAAGTTAAGAGAGGTGTTTCTATGCTCTTCTTTCTAGTACAAGTTGCACAAATCTTGAAGCAAGCGAAGGGGTAAGTAATCACCATCTACCCTTCATTCGTGCTTTAATAGTTGTGTAACTTTTAAAAGGAAGAGCATAGAAGCACCTCTCCTAAGTTAAACTATAGTAGCGATCGGATGTTATTATTTTAAAAAAAATCTAACCATCTATCAAGCGGATCCGAGTTATAACGTCTTAAATTAGAAGAAAGAGTCCATACCAAGTACAATAAAAAATAACAGAGATTCGAACTAAAAAATAATAGAAATTCGCAATAAAAAGAAATTAGCCAGTTGATTTTCATACGAACTCCAAATTAAAACCCGTACATAGATAAAAGTTATAATAAAAATTATAAGTTTGATTTGTATATGAATTCTAACCTAAAATTAATATTCAAAATTAATTAAATAAATAAATTAACCTCTTAGATTAGAAGAAAGAGCCTGTACAAAATACAAGAGAAAATAATATAAATTAGAATATAAAAATAGAAGGAACTTTCTGTTGAGGAACGCGGTATGCTACTCTAGCACAAATTAAAAATTTTCTACCGCATAACCAGAAAGCTACTCGCGAGAAGGGGATCATAGATCGATTACCACTAGACGCGCAGTTGCGGAATCCTTCGCACGTCGATGCAGTGGATCGTCCCCGCCGTAGTCGTGGATCGTCCTCGCCTCGTCCGGCTGCGGATCGTCCTCGCACCGCAGTGGATCGTCCTTGCCTCGCCGTGGATCGTCCTCGCCTTGTCCGGCTGCGGATCGTCCTCGCACACCGCAGTCGCAGCAACGTCACCACAACAGTCCACACATCCAGGGATGGGACGCCGTGCGTCAGTGTGAAAGCACCGGATCGCTCGGCAGGGGCAGCAAGAGGAGGTGGCTAGGGTTTCTGGCGAAACACCTCTAAAATGCATGAAAAAATGTGTTCTGCGCCCAGCCTCCTCCCCTCCTTATATAGCCACGAGGTGAAACCCTAGGCAGTCAAGGCCCATCTACGCGCTAAGCCCACGAGATCCATTAATTACTGATCCAATCCGAATTAATACGTCCCAGCCCGTTAAGTGTGTGACTCTGTAGGTTCATGCGCATTTGGACATGGATTCGGAAAACCCTTTTCTAATCCAATCGTCGGTAGCGGCTCCTTGCAGAGCATGCCAACTCCCAAACGCATATGAGTAAAGTACTGATGTAATAATCCCTTTGCCAAACTATATGAAGATCGAATTCAAGGCGAGAAGCATGTCATCCTTTGACAGTTCAATCCATCTCTCGTATCCGTGATATATTAATAAGTTGTGATTGACTTCTCAATCACAGCATGGCCATGCACTTCCTTAATCATATCACACGAGTGGCCTAGACATATATCTCCGTTACACTGGAGTGGTAAATTCCATCTTGACTGCTCACTTCCCTCTACATATTTCATAGTAAACATGAAAGCTACCTTTATAACTATCCGGTAAGGAAATAGTGTTTGGTAACCCCAAGGTAAACTATTACATATGTAGGGAATGTGACAATCTCAGGTCTAAGGATCATACATCTACTATGTATGAGATACACTGATGACATATAAGAATGCAACATTCTCGCAGTGTCCCATTGCGGGTCCATCTAACACATGTTCTCCAACATGCGTTCACAATGTATTGATGATATCTCCATATCCCATGATCTATGAAACATGATCATCGATCAGTACATGTGCTGATCTATTCATCGTTGTCCACTACGATGATATCCGATCAAAAATACTTACAGAATTATATCAATGAGTAGAGAGTTTCATAAGTAAGTCACATACTTACTGATCAATATAATGATATACATTCATTGGACCAATAATTATATTATTATTCATAAACATAGTCATGTTACAATCATCTATATGACTGCCTCAAGAGCATAACACTAACACTTTCATACGAACTCCATACCAATACAATAAAAATAATAGAAATTTGGAAGAAAAAATAAAATGAAATCAACTATTTAATTTTCGTATGAATTTCATATTAAAACATGTACATAGCTGAAATTTGTAATAAAAATTAGCCATTAAATTTGGATGGGAAATTTATCCTAAAACTGACATGTCAAATTAAATAAAAATAAATAAAAAAAAACATAAATTTGGAATACAAAATAAAATAAAATTAGCCATTTGATTTTCATACGAACTCTAATTAAAATATGTACATATCTGAAATTCAAAATAAAAATTATACTAAAAATTAGCAATTCTATTTGTATACAAATTCTAAGATAAAATTTAAATTTCAAATTAAATAAAAAAACAACAAAAATAATAGAAGAATAAAAATAAAAGGAAATTAGGGATTGCTTTTTAATTTCCATACTGAGTGAAAATGTAAATTTTGGTTTTATTCTGAATTAAAATTCCAAAAATATGCTAATTTAAGAAGAAGAAAATATAAGGTAAGGAATTTGATTTGTATATATATAAATTATATATGCATTAAAAAGAGAGACATGCATCGCAATAATGAAATTAAGAGATGATGATATATATAAATGTAAAATGTTATGTTATGCTACGTTTACTTCTTTGCTATGTAATTATTTTGTGAAGAAAGTTTCGATCATATGTAACAAGTATTAGCAAATGGGGTGAGTATATTCTCTCCTATAATATATAATATTAAAATATCATAAATAGAGTTCTACAACATCTATTTTTCAAAAACCAAAATCACATATGCATTACCAAGTCATTTAAATATATATTAAGAGTAATGCACGCGTATAGTGCTTGGGCCACCTTACTAGTTATGTTCTAAAGTTTAGACATGATCCAAGCATCGGCCAAAATGACGTGTATATCTGAGAAGGTAGCATCCTTAAAACCTGAAGTATGATAAGATGAAATGACTCCCAAGGTTCGTCAGCAGAAACGAGAGCTGCTGGGAGGAGCAATAAGCTCCGATGAGCAAACATGCTAACTACTATGATCAAAGCCAAACTAACAAACAATTTTCAGAGAGATCAACAAATATTTCGTCTTGCGAAGGGCTCGCCGGTTTGGCCCATCGGAACATCCATTGGAGCCATGGTAACTCAATTGTCTGGTCGGTCCTTGAAAGATCCTCAACCGACGCTGCCGGCTGTAGATCACTGGTGCAGTCATGATATATCATAATATCAACCCTTGCTTGATGCCTTGATCTTGTACTCAGGCTTGAAATCACGCACACACAGCATACTGTGCACATGCATGGACAGTGATCTCTCGGACCTATATTTGGATGAATGAATACCTGACCAAAATATTTCATATTCTTCGCCCACTTCTCACATCCACCGAAAATGCCGCTCGTGATCATGCTCATAAATCGTAAGATCCTTTCTTTCACCCTGTACCAGAGATTTCCGTGCTTGTAATTATTGTGATAGGATCTTGGTGTGAGCCCTAGTGCCCCCGTAGCTTAATAGTACGGGGCTGTTTGGTTCATAACCAAACATTGCTACAATTTATCACACATTGAGTTAGGCATCCGATTGGTTTATAGCCACGCTTGTGGCAAGATTCTTTCTTGACATCCAGATCCCACACATCATTGACTCAGAAAAATGTGGCAAACTTCATTTTACTAGCCAAAGTGTGGATCCAATTTTGATGATCTAAATTTAAGCAAGTTTGACAAAAAAAAAAAACCACGACAAAACATGACAACCTTTTATATGAACCAAACATGCCCTGCATCTCTCACCTTTCTTTCTGTAGTGGCTGGCGCATCTACTGTATCCAATGAGGCACACAATGTACGTACTAGAATTCAGGAGTCACCAACAGGTTCCAAGGCTGTACAATTTACTCATCTCACAAGAGGAGAAAGCTACTAGCTAGTACAATTAACGACGCTAATGTTTCATTGACCTACAGCACCGCACCAAACAAAAATTAAGGAAGAGTGCACAGCAAGAATGCGTTGTTGCACGCATCATGCGGGAGAGGAGAGGAGGACGGCGGCCACCACGTAGCGTTCTAGACTAAAGCAGCTGCCTGCCACTAACTACACACACAGGCAGCACCGACATGTACGCATCATGCACCCACGTAATGCTAGCTCGCTTCCACGCGACCGATCGATCATGGCCTCCCAAGTCATGCAGCGAGCTGCTGCTGCGAGCTGCCGCAGCCGGCGCCGGCGTCGTCCTCGGACAGGCAGCAGTGCAGCCTGGGCGGCGCGGGGGGAGCCTCCGCCTCCGCGCACAGCATCTCGGACTGGAGCACGGCGCAGTAGTCGCCGAACGTCTCCGGCGTCACGTTCAGGTCGAACCCGACGCCGAACAGGAAGTCCACCTCCAGGTAGTTCATCTCCATCAGGCTGATGCCCCCCACCTTGGCGAAGTATGCGTTGTTGTAGCATCTGCGTACAGAGATCACATCAGCTATCCAAGTTTGCGTTGTTGTAGCATCTGCGTACAGAGATCACATCAGCTATCAAAGTATGCGTTGTTCACAGAGAAACAACAGTATCACTGCACTTTCATATTATTTATTCCTTCGATTCTTTCATCTGGCTTATGATTGAGTTTGCGCTCCAATGATTGACGGCACAACCGCAGTTACAGTGAAGGATCAAGCAGCCAAACGAAGCACTGCTCCAACCAGAATTACCAAGTAGGCACCAAACCAATTCCCTTCTTTTAAGAATGCCAAGTTGGGCCAATTAATTATTTATCACTATTAGCAAAGACTAACCGGAAAGAGATGCTGCTGAGTCCCGACATGGGGAAATTGAGCAGCAAACATCAGCAGGTGGCAAGTTGTTAGTCCCAATCCCCACAACTGGCACCGAATTAAATTACAAACAGAAAAAAGGCGAGGGGGGGCAGGGAGGATCTCTAGTTTATGTTTCTTGGGTCCGCGGTGGATGTGTGTGGTTGGATGGAAAGAACAGTGGAACCACCGCATTTTTCTGCTCTGCAGCTCTGCTCGACAAGCATAATTTTGTCCATGTCCTGCATGGATTGCAAGGACAAATCACTTGGTGTACCCAGTGCAAAGCCTAGCTTGACAGCACAGTTGAGGTAGAAACCTACTTACTCACATGGCCTACCTTTGGTACTACATGATTAGCAAAGTAGCGCATATGCTCCAATGATTACTGCCAATACTTCTTGAATTGAGGTGTGCTCGTACACTGTCCGAAGAAAAACCATGTAGTATGGACTACGTGGAGATACTAAAGCACCGACAGTAACTACTACATCAGAATGCATCCGAAGCAAATTTCTTTGGAGTCTTGTGAGAAGTATCCTCACAAGCCAAAAGGGATTTACAAAACTGGCACAATTCTGAGGATGGGAGTAAAATGATGCTGGAGTTACTTCGAAGACACTCCCAAGTTATTCCTGGCTGGCAGAGTTTGAAACATGGGAAGAAGCTTGGGAAGAGGGGAAAACGGCAAACGAAGCCTATGTCGAGTAGGAATAAAGAAGTTCGTCACAGCTCACTGCTCTTTGCACAAGAAGCCAAAGTGCTTGGAGTTGGATCCTCCAAGTTAAATCGGAAGCGCAGAAGAACAAAATTCCGGTTGTCCAGTTAATTTCCCATCAGCAATTCACCATCGAGATGTTTAAATTCAGGTGCTATATTCAATACTTGACAAATTAATATGCTTAGCTAACAACAACAAGGCGAATGCTAAGAACAGAGTGGCAATCAAATACACACTAAGTTAATTTGCATGTTTCCAGTAGACTACCAAGAATTAATCAAGAAGATGATCACGTACATGTACTACATATTAGCTAGTAGAACAGTTCTGTTACTTGATCAGAGACCATACTCATGCAGAGAAACTCACATGTCATCCATGAACTTGACGGCGGCGAGCACGGCAGTGATGAGGAGGCGGTGCACGCTGTAGGAGTCGACGGCGATGGCGAAGCGGCGGCCGCGGCGCAGAAGGCGGTCGAGGTAGATGTAGGCGACGACATAGCACGCTGGGCTGCACCCGGCGAACCGCGCGATGCGCGCCACGTACGCGCGCACCGAGATGCCAGGCTTGGTCGTCGCCCGGAACGCCGACGCCGGCGCCGCGGCCAGCTCCTCGGGAGTGGCCGCCGCGTCGTTGCACTCCGCGACGCGCTCCAGGATGCCGGCCAGGGAGGCCACCACGCGCGGCATGTCCTGGGCGCTCTCCACCAGCTCCTGGCCCTCGGCCATGGCTTCTTAGCCTCTGGTGTACGGCTGAGTCCTTGAGCTGGCGGAGAGAAGTGGGGAGAAATGCAGAGTCCATTATATAGAAGGAAAAATTGGTGATGTATCGCGTCATATCTTAATGATATATGGAATACGAGATAAATCATCAATTACACTCACTAAATATGGACGAATTATCAAATCTTCCGGTTAAAGATGGAGTATGCTTATTTAGGCACAACAAAGTTAGAACTTCGGGGATTTCAGTCTATTATTGAAAGTGTATTTCTATTCGTTACAAAACTCTAATATTTATATATGGATAGTCTGTACTGTTATAATATAACTTTATCAAAATTAGTGTTGTATATCTTTCTCTTTTTCCTCCGATTAATGATAGTTTTTTAGAATTTACTTTCCTAGGATTATTGTGGGTTTTTCTTGTCCTCGAAGCAAAGATGACGCCTCTCACCGGGTGTTTGTATTTTTGTGGATGTGATACGGGTAATGTATTTTTATGTTTGTTTCAGTCTATTATTGAAAGTGTATTTCTATTCGTTACAAAACTCTAATATTTATATATGGATAGTCTGTACTGTTATAATATAACTTTGTCAAAATTAGTGTTGTATATCTTTCTCTTTTTCCCCCGATTAATGATAGTTTTTTAGAATTTACTTTCCTAGGATTATTGTGGGTTTTTCTTGTCCTCGAAGCAAAGATGATGCCTCTCACCGGGTGTTTGTATTTTTGTGGATGTGATACGGGTAATGTATTTTTATGTTTGTTTGTTCCCTCTAGTCACAAATACATATTATTTTGTTGGTCTCACAAAATACAAAATTGATCGCTAATTTATATTGTAATATATTTATAAAATCTAATAAAACTATAATGTTAGGTAAGTGTTTTCCAAGACAAATGCATATGATTTTTATGTACCAAATCTAAATATTTAAAAAGATATCAATAGTAAAAGTTTGGTCGGTTTGATTGCACGCATCTTAGAACAACGTATATCTATGACTAGAGGGAGTAGTATATATCCATTTCAAATAGAGGGTTTTAATATCAATTTTGGAGGAACTATATTGATTACCATGTTGCAAACAGAGCCTCACAATAATGTTGAGAGAGAGAGAGGGGGAGAGAGGAGTTTTCTCATTACTTCTTTTGTAAATTCCAAGGATGTTACTTATGGTTCAACAAGTCGGCAAAACCAGCATGGTTTTTTTTTTTGCCCATTCACATAAGGCCCTGTTTGGCAGAGCTCCAGATCCCAACTCCACCTCAGAGCTGAAACTTGTAGACTGAAATAAAGTGACTTAAGTTTATAATTTTATTCTAAAATATAAACAAGATGACTTACCTGAACATTCTTAATATACCCACAGCTCCAGCTCCACGAATTTGGTGGAGCTAGGAATACCTAGCTCCACCAACTCCAAGAATTTGGTGGAGCTGGAGCTCTCCCAAACACCCCCAAACATTTATATTTGTGCCAATCCCCTACTTTCTCTCATAAGATTATTTAAAAAAAATCAAATTTGAATTGAACCAAACAAACAATCACAATTTCGCCCAAAATTTGGCGAAAATCAAAACTTGCCTAGTTCCGATTTAAGATTTTATTGGCCTTATGCCACTATTAAACCAAATTTCCAGTGATTTCATATGAATTCTGGACAGGCCTCTAGATTGGTTTTTTCTTCTTCTGAGATTTACCCTAGCCTGTGATCAAAATCAAACAATATCAAATACTCGTACCAGATGAGCTGTGCAACGCACTGTCCTTCCGGTCCTTCCAATGTACCAGAGGCAGAGTCATCTCCATCGCTACAGCTAAGCTAAATTAATCACACCACCAAACAGGGGCGGAAGTAGATTAGAATACCCGGTGTCGCATGACACCGGGTCAAATTTTCTTTTTTACATTGGATCAAAAAAAAATTAGTGTATATTAGGCTATATATAGTATATGTGAACCCCTTTAATCTAAATCTTGTGACACCGAAAGGCAAATAACAAGCAAATAGTAAGAACAATAAGTTGTTATCATTTATATGATAAAGTGGTGAACCCCGATGATTTTATCTCTAGTTCCGCCCCTGCCACCAAACGTTGCCTCAGTGAACTACCCATATACGACTAGCATCATTTTTGTAACGCCCTAAATGTGCACGTCCGTCCGTATTAGCGCTGTTCACCACCACGGTTCTCACTGCACCAGAACAGTAAGCAATCCAAGTTGCTTCTCGTGTAGCATGCAATCTTGTCTGGTTTTTTATATGCATCCTCCAACAACTGACGTTTACAGCAAAATTGGAAGGGGAGACCTCCCTTTCGAAGCAAAATTGGACGCATCGCGCGAAAGAAGAAAGGAAGGGAGTGGCCTTTAACTTTCTCTCGCCTGTTGTCTGTCAGGCGGGCCACCACCTCTCTGTTCCCTGGGATCAATCGTCTGCGTAGTACGAGCCGCTTTGGCCGGTGAGCGATTGTTGTCATCAGTTTCAAGTGCCGCTTAATCGATCCAAATTATGTAAACCAGCTTGCGAGAAGGGTTTGAGGCCACCACAACCACCCTCGGCAGTCTCTCTGACGAATGTGCCCCCCCACATGCTTTAATTTGCGTTATGGCATGATCGGTACGCGAACAAAGCAGAGCAGCTGCTTTCTAAGAGAGAGAGAGAGAGAGAGAGAGGGGGTGGCGCCTTCCGTTGGAGGGGACGTGCAACAAATGGATTTTTTTAAAAAATAATAATATTTTAATCAAAATTTACAGAAATAATATGCCGAAAAAGAAAATAGCAAAACTACCCCTTGTGTCCATTTGAATTGGCGACAGGGCTCCTATGTCCATTTCAAATGGCGGCGAGGGCATCCATTCTTTTGTGTGGTGCTCCTATTCGATTTTACCTGCATCGCCATTTGAAATGGCGACAGGAGCTCCTGTCGTCAATTCAAATGGCGACAGGACCCTGTCGCCAATTCAAATGGACACAGGGGGGTAGTTTTGCTATTTTATTTTTCGGCATATTATTTCTGTAAATTTTGATTAAAATATTATTATTTTTAAAAAAAATTCTGCAACAAATCGCCAGACGGTTCGGGCGTTCGGCTGCCGTCCTCAGGAGCGGAATGTCACGGCGCACACCCGATCAAATCATATATCCCGGTTCCAGCCCAGGCCTTGAGGGGGCTTATTCGCCGTTGGTTTTGTTCCGAGGTTGCGCGAATCAGAGACAAAAAGGTTCAGCTGCGGATTGAGTTTTGATATCGTGTCGAAGAGAACTCAAATATCTAAATATCTTACCTATAAGGGTCCAAATCATTTATAATTTGGATTCTTAAGGCATTCCATATACATGTAATATCGAATCGTTACAGTAGATTGTTTCCCGCAATGATTTTTCCACGTTAAAATCGTGTGTTCTATTTTGTGCGTTTTACGTCTAACTTAATAACTGGCATCAGAGTTTTACCCCTAAAAAGTGGTATCAGAGATAACTCAAATATCCAAATGTCCTATCTATAGGAGTTCAAATCATATACAACTTGGACTCTTTTGGCTATATAAACCACCTTCTTACATGTAATCTTGAACTATTACAGTGGATTGTTTCTCTTTTTCTCGCAAGGGTTTATTCACATTAAATCTTTTCTCATATTTTTTTATCATGCTAATCCTAACAAGTGGTATCAGGTCTTAGAGGTTTCAGATCAAACTGCTGCCCATGAGAGAAGAGAAGGCGGCTCCCAGGGATGACATGACACCGACACGGCAACACCATCAGCGCTGCGTTGTACCTGGCCACGGGCGCCGCAGCTGGCCCAGGCCCACATCTCGCGTCGTGCATCTTGGTTACGATCCTCCTCTGCTTGGGTTTCTTGTGGCTTGACGATGCTGGTGGTTACTAACTTACTATCAATCTAGCTCTATTTTCCGATCACCTTGCCTCGTGGGCTTTTAGTTAGCAGCTGTTCTTGAGCTTCTTTTTGCTAGTGCTTTCAGCGGAATGCCTATCATTTAGCTGCGTTCTCTTCTGTGATCAGGATTATTTTGTTCCTTTTTCCCAGGCCCCGCTTTTTCCTGGGCTTGTTGGGATTCCAATGCGAGTTATCAGCTTGTTCAGCTGCTATTGTTTATTGCTTCTACTGAATTCTATGCTACTTCGTTCTTGGGTCTTCTGATCCGAAAAGCAGATTTTTTGGGATTTAGACGATCGAGCTTGGACTGTATTGGTTTTGGCCGTGGTCTTATTTAATTTCCTATCGGTTATAAACTTGCCCTTTGGTGAGGTGGATGTGATCACCCATGGGGTTTGACTTTGTTATAAAAAAATAATGTCAGCCGAGGAGATAACTGAATTTAGTATTTAATTACCATTTTAATATATTGCAATTTTGGATCACTTGTGCAACCATTGTGGAGATTTTGGCAACGTTTATTCTCAGGAATTTGATGATACCTTGCTGGTAGCATTATACTCTTCAGAGTTTTATTAGTGAAGGTTTTGCTTTAATATCAGTTTGAGATAAAGTATGAAAGTGCAATGAGTTTGTTTCTGTATAGATACTACAACGTTGTCTTGTTGACATAGCTCGATATGAGGGGTTTACTATAATTTATACTCTATTGACAACATGTTAGTTCTTTTTATCTTGATAGTTTTGCAGGAGCAATTTCAACCATGTCGTGGGCTTTAATTCATCAGTTAGTCGTACGTGGTGACTACACGCACCAGTTGCTTTTTCAATGAGTTTTTTTTTTTTTGCTAATTTTGTGTTTCAGGTGGAGCATGTCAAATATATATGATCTGAATTCTTCGCTATTTATCAAGCACCACATGTGATGTTTTGGCTTATACCGTTTGATGATTGAGTATTTGTTTAAGAGGTCAATTGCACAGATTCAGACTCTACTGGGATTAAGAATTGTTGAAGACCCATATTTCTTCGTTGATAGTTGTGTGTTTAGATTGACTGTTTCAGTCTTTCTCACTACCTACTGTTGGTTTGTTCAATTTTGCTTCATAAAAAGTGTTTGGATAAGACTATTCCAGTCTTTGCCTTCTGCACTACATGTGTCTGGATTGACTGTTCCAGTATTTCTTGTTCAGTAGTCACTTGGACTTTTGACACACTTAGTATTTATAATGCTTAATTACTCTTTGAGGTTTTCTGATGACAATTTTATTGGGAAAATTTGTTAGAGATAGCTCAAATATCCAAATATCATATCTATATGAGTCCAAATCATATACAACTTAAACTCTTTCGGCTATATAAACCACCTCGGCCCTGGACATGTAATCTTGAATCGAAATAGTGAATTTTGTTTCCCGTGATTTTTTCATGTAAGGATTTTTTTCACATTAAAATCATGTGCCCCTGCTGTGTGCTTTCATCTAACTAACAGATTGTGCTTTGCATCTAACCTTACAGATTGTGCATGCTTACAGATTGTGCATGGAAGGACTGTGAAAATGGGATAGGGATATTTGATGACCTCGCAATGTTACCGTGTGTGTCCTCCATTCGAATGCTAATACGCCACTGGAGAGGAAAGCTGGATTCACTCATGGTTTTGGCAAATTGGCTCCGAGCCCGGTCTAGTGTGCTTTCAAGGTGTGGATCCAGCGGCGAACCTACCGGGTCGACATATCTAAAACATGGGGTTGGACCGATGGCCGCTTCGGCGTGGGCAGGGCACCGCGCGTGGGGGCCTGCCTGGCCGCCTGCGGACGAATGGCCCGTGCCGGCGGCGCGTCAGCTGAGAATCCCCGGCGCCCGCATGTACGTACGCTTCCGTCCGTCTCCAAGGCTATAAAAGTCCAACGCGCGGCGCAGGTGAGTGGGCGGGAAACAAATTATATGCAACGGTGTTGTATATCGCGGTTTGTATAGCACTGTGCGGATTGGCGTCACGTATCTCGCTGTGTCAATCTTTATGTAAATCTATCAATCTCCAAGCACTTTAATGCACTTTAATCCTTATCACTTAATTATTTTTTTGCATAGAGATTGGCACACAATGAACACATGGCGTAATCCGTCAAGATGCGATGCTTACCAGATGCAAAGACCGTTGCATAGAATTTTTTTCCAGTGGGTGAGGTTGCCGCCTGCGCCCTGGGGCACATTGCATGCCGCCCGCGTGGCAACGAAAGCGGCGCTGCTGCGTGGGCCGTGGGCCTCAGCTTCCCGGAAATAAAGACCGCGTGCCTTTTTTTGTGTGTGTTTCGAAACTTAGAGAAATTATATCCTGCATCGTATTAGTAAGGCTGGTCATTGATTTATTAGAACATTTTTACTACTTTATTACTAAAGGAAGTATAAATAAATAATAGATAATCTGATCCATTAAATAAAAAAATGAATGATAGTATTAAATTTAGTGTGACATAAAAGAGTTTTTTTTTTAGAGTGACTAGGGAACGGTATACCGTTGCAACGGTATAGCCGTGAAACTTATGAAACTTATCAGTTTCAGTGCTAGTTTCATGAGTTTCAGTGTTTAGTTTCATTAGTTTCATGTTTTATCAGTTTTTAGTGCTAAGTTTCATGAGTTTCAGTGCAAAAAATTATAAGTTTCATGAGTTTCAGAGGTATACCGTTGCAACGGTATACCGTTTTTTAGTTTTCCTGTTTTTTTTTTTTACCTGGCTATCGGTTTTTACTATGTTTGAACCATTATGCATATCCTTACGACGAATCCTCGAAATAAGACCTAATCGGCTTAGTGGTGATCATAATTATTGTAGGTCATGGGCGTATGCTAATAAGACCCTGCGACATGCATGCTCGAGGATCTCACGATGACTTAGGAATTTACCTCGTCTGAGATCCCTATCGATCATCAGGTTGCGTGACCGCCGCTATATATGGCTTACGGTGTATCTCAGAAAGCCCGAGGAAACAACACGTACGCGAACTAACGGCGGTTTGTTTGGAAGCCCGTGTTTGTTTCGGTGCAACAGGTGGCCTGTTGCGCAGTCATCAGCATGCTTAATGTCCACGTAGGTAAAAGGAGCGCCGCCTTTTTTTTCGTGTGTGTTCTGTCAGTGTCAGGTTAGCGTGGTGTATACGTACGATCAAATCGACGAATATACGGTCAACCAGATCGCCTGGCTAGTGGGCACTGACCTGGCCTCCTCCTGTTGCTGCCATGCATGCATGCATGCTAATATAGACAGGCTATATAGCTATCTATCCCTTAACCGAGACAGTACGTTGATTAGTTACGGCGTGCACGCAAGCACACAAAAGCAGCTTTATTGCCCTACTACAGATGCACATACATCGATGGATCGATCATCCGTCTTGCAGCAGCGGTGCTAGCTAGCTAGTTTTCGCGCAGTCGCGTGCAGCACATTGTACATGCGTGGCTCGTACGTACGTCCTCTCATCCATCGAAAACGAAGGGCTTCATGACCAAAACTAACCACCATGGATCGATGCGCTCTTGCTGTGTCACTCTAGCATCGCTTGCTAATTCAGGATTAACCTAAGCGTACGTGAAGTACGTGCGAGCCGACGGAGAGTGATCAGAAGGAGCTGAAGCAGTTGGTGTGCTCGCCGGAGGTGGTGTCGTCGCAGGGGGAGTGCGTGTGGCGGCCCTCGTACGTGGTGATCACCATGCGGCAGTCCGTCGACAGCCGCTCCACCCGCTTCTTCACGCGGCAGTTGATGTGGGTGCACCTGAAATAGCTCCTGCACGCAACGCATGCATGCGATCGAGCGTTTGCCAGCCAATACGTACGTACCGAGCCGAGAAATTAGTATCGAGCGATTTAATTGCTCCCCAAAATAGTAAAAAAAACAAACAAGTCAGTATACGGTCTCTAAAATACAATTTTGATCATACATTTCTATTGCAATGTAGCTATGAAGCCTAATTAAATTGCAATATTAGAAAAGTACTTTTCGAGAAAAATCTATACGTATAATTTTCGTACGTCTAATCTAAATATATATTCAAAGTGATATTGACGGCTAAAGTTTATAATGTTTGATTGCATGTAACTCAAAACAAATTGTTCTATGACAGGAGGAAGTAATTAGCATAGAGAAGCTTTTACCTGCACAGGTTTGTCATAATGCTACATATATTTTTTTGGCGAGAATAATGCTACATATATATATGTCCTGCTAGTACTTTAATTAAATTTACAAGAGCCAAATTCGCTACAAATTACTCCCTTTGTTCTTTTTAAGTGACGTTTTTTACTTTTCACGGCCTCCAATATGTGACTTTGACTGTCACTTTTTTAATTTTATAGTATTATATATTTATAAAATTATAACATTATGAAAATATTTTAAATGGAAAATCTAATGATATATTTTCCATGTGAAAAATCTAAATAGTTTTGAATGTATTAGTGGTCAAACTTTAGAAGGTTTGACGGGACGGATTCTAGGACGCCACTTAAAAAACTAGAGGTAGGAATCAATTATCCAATTTTTCAATTTTGCGCCGAGTACTTTAATTCCAATGTACTTAATTTAATTTATATTGCTTTGAATGTTCTTGATTCAAAATCTACTTAGCTTATTTTGTGGAAAAAATGTTTATCGTGATTAGAAGATCCCGTATTAAGTATTAGATGATGATGATAATGATCTGTATCAAGAGAAGAGATTTGGTAATGAGCAATCTTCGGATCAAGAAGAAAACTTAAGTTGGAGCTTAAATATAGCCTTATATATCATCAAAAGTTTGCTCATTTTTTATACGTCACTCATTATCTTACTGGTATGTATGCTCGGACTCACCTTATTAATAAAGGCGCATTTGGTTCAAGGGCCAAGGGTAGATGGGATCAATGGCCCCATGTATCTTTTTCCATCCATCCCATTATTTGCTTGGATGGATGGGTGGATGAGATTATCCAACTCTCATCCCATTCAATTTTTATCCCACCCACTATCTAACTTTCATCCTATCCATCAAACATGAGTTTAGATGATTTCATCACTGGATGGTTTTATCCCATCCACTCTTTGCCTTTGAACCAAACGGACTCTAAAACAACGAAGAATTTTACAATTAATCGTTGCATACAAGGAATTAATCCGTGATATAAGCCTACTAGCTACTCAATCTGTAAGAGAAACCATTAATAATAAATGAGTGTGAATTGCTGCATAAATGCACAAATCTATCACAAATAAAAAAAAATATTGAATCTATTCTCCATTCTCCGACAGAGAAGACAAATCATCAGCTAGCAGTTTGCTGAAAACCAAGCCTCCTAGTCCTATATAATCCTATAGATGGCTCTCTGAGCTAGCTGTGTGTTTGTGTGTGTCTGAACTCTGGAGAAACACTATGATCTTAAAGTGCCTGTTCCATGTTGTCTCGCGTATATATGAATGATATATGGCTGTATGCATATGCACGAGGGCATGCATGCGTACTGTCCTACTTTCCACAGATCATGAATCATGATGTTTTCCCTTTTGCTACGGTGCTATACCGGCCGTCCTAGAGGATAACGTTTGTGCAGTAGAATTTAGACCAACTAAGCTGAAGAATACTAGTGCTAATTGATGTGGGCAGGTTCACCGACACTTTGGAAACGAATGATTTTTAAATTGATACTACTTAATATACGCGTATTTTTCTGCACATATGTCGGCAATAATGCATGATGAGTCCCACAGGGACATTTTTCAGTTGACATTTCTTCAAACATCATGAGTTAACCTGCAATTACCGCTACCTATCTTTACATAAAGAAAAAGATAGAATATGGAAGGACCTCATATATATTGCGTGTATGCATACACCAATTAGCAAGTTAACCGCCAAACCTTATGCATCTAATAAAAACATTCGGATAATATTTATCAAATCCCTTCTATATATATCACTGTTGGTGGCTATCCGTACAGCTTTATCACATGCAGCTAGCTAGCTAGCATTGCTCGTGTTCAATATGACATCTTTTGCCAATTCTTCTCTGTCCTAATGCCAGTACCCTTTTCCAGTTAATTTCCACCACTCCTTAATTTTCTTCTCTTATGAGTTATGCACCTTGTGATAATAGAACTCCTTTGTCAATCGGTTTCCTCACTCGGTTAACAATCTGATACAAATTGGTTACAGGCCAGGGCGACAGGAATAACTGAAATGTATGTACGTATGAGTTAATTATATATTAAGCTTGTTTACCTAAGCGCGTTTGTGTTTGTCAAAATCACAAATTAAGAAAATGAAGTCGCCCATCAAATTCAGTTTAGTTCACTTGGCTCTCAAGTTTCCTAAAATAAAAAAAGAGCGAGAAAAGATTGAATTCTCGTGTAGTTCTATTTAATATGGGTAGTGTTTCATTTACCGTATTTGAGAAAAAAAGTGTTTCATATGCCATTGGTGGAAAATTTCATATTTGATACAAATTTTGACCTGTATTTACAAAACAATAGACCACTTTCGCGTATTTACAAAAAAACTAATCATACCTGGTTTTCCAAAAACCGGTTATTGCGTATTCGGATTTTCAGAAACCGGATTTGACGTATTTTTGAATTTAAAATTCAATACCCAGTTTTTGAAAAACCAGGTATAGCATACTCGGTTTACCAGGTACCCGATAAGCCATACCCGGTTTTCCAAAAACTGGGTATGCGCCCTTTTTTTTTTGCTTCCCCCCTATTTTTCAACCCGAGCTGATTCAAATGCAAATAACTTTTGCTAGACAGCTCTAAATTCAATGAGACAACTTCCTAATTTTGTGTAAAATCATGTAGATTATGAATATGTAAAAATATTTTAGTTTTGATTATTGTGCAGCAAACCATATGAAATAAACATATTTTTGCATATTTGGAAATTTGGAAATATGAGGATGTACCATAGCAAGTTTGGAAATATGAGAATTTTAAATTTGAAATACGCCAAATTCGGTTTTTGAAATTCCGAATACGCAATAATCGGTTTTTGGAAAACTAGGTATTCAAAACCAGATTTTGATTGTTTTTTTTTGTAAATACGTGAAAGTGTTGTATCGTTTTGTAAATACATGTCAAAACTTGTATCAAATACGAAATTTTCTGCCATTGGTGCTCAAAGGACATTACATATTCGTCTTCATGATGACATTAAGCATATTGTCCTGAAATGGAAACCAATCGCAAAATCAGCTAACATAGGCTGCAGCACAAATTGGCTAGTCCAAAATCAGGTTCCCTCTTAATTCAATTCTGTCATAGATCAATATATAGTCTCCTCAAGCCAAAACAACGCATGGCTTAGTTCTCTAGCTACCACATAAAATTGATCTTGAATTGGTTGAACCTAACTCTATTTCTAACAGAGGCATGGACTTGCAGGAAAGGTAAGAAATATGTTAGAGAGTTTTGGTTGCTTATACAAGTACGTACCTAGGATGGAGGCTGTTCTTGACAACCTTCTGCCCGTACTTCCTCCACTTGTAGCCGTCATCCAGCACATCCACGTCGCTTCTGGTCTGGAAGCAGAACCTCGGCTCCCTCATCTTCCTCCTCACCTTCATCTTCCCCTTCTCCCCCGCCACCGCCATCGCCGAGCCCCTCCACCTGCAACAAGCTCACACGCACACCACGCGCGCGCATATCAAACCCTAAACACAGCCCGATTCCCATAAGCATAACAACAAGCTAGGGCACAGGCATATATATATCCATCTCGTATTCTCAGTTCCTCACTGCACATACCATGTACTAGAGCCATTAGAAGTAGTACTCTCATTGCCAACTTTTGTTACCGAGGTGCACACCTAAGGAAGAAACGGAATTCCATATAATGAGCAAGGAGCATTGATGTGTAACAGCAGCCTCTCTATATATATACGGTCACAAAGCTTGCAAGGTTTTACCTCCTCAGAGCCAGTATTGGGAATGATCGAGAAACCGGCCGTAGGCTTCTCGCAGACGAGGGCTGCGGCGGCGCCGGAGTGGCCGAATGGAAGCGCCGGCAGTGGGTACAGCCCACAATGGTCAAAAGAGAGCATCACGCCATGGCTTCCGGCTTCTTCCTGGTCAAATGGCATCTGGAGAAGCTTAGGCTGGCACGGTAGTTGAAGTGGAGGAGGAAGTGGGATAGTGTAGTGATCTGGCACATAGAAGTTAGGAAGACAAGTCCCCAATTGGCTTCCTTCCATATATGCATAAAGATCGTGGCGTATGTGTGTTAGTGATCGGTCGATTGATCAAAGTGGTTCTTAAGCTTGGGGCACTGAATTCTTAAGATCTCTCTCTCTCTCTCTCTGTCTCTCTCTCTCTCTCTCCGTCCTTTTGGTGTCAATTTGCGATAGGGTTGATGCTTTTAGGTTTAAGTGGTGGGCTATGGTTCTCTGGACACTTGAGTCTAGGCTGCCCTTTAAAGGGCCTTTTGCTCGAATTGTGTCGTGGGTACAGTGCTTGCTTCAGCGGCTGTTGGCCTCCTTGCTAGTGCTTGCTAATCCATCAGCTCTTAGCTAGCTGGATGTCAGATCTGCTAATTAATCATGTTTTCTATGGGAACCATCGATCGGTTAAATCTTCTGTTGCTTGAATTGGTCCATTAACTGTCACGTGCCTCCCGTTTCAGCCATTGCTCATGCTTGTATCACAGCTTTCCTAATTGCAACTTTATTGTTGTTTCAACCAGAAACTTTTGGCCACTTTGAATCTCTTTGATGAGTAGAGCTTATTCAGGTGGGGCATATATTATTGCAGCGATTGTTCCGCGTACAGGATAGCACTGATTGTACCTTTTGTTCCCTTCAATTGCGAGAGAGAGAGAGAGAGAGAGATGAAAATGGCTCTATACCTTTGGGAGTATGCACCCACACTCTCAATATATGGCTCCATACCGTTGGGAGTATACACTCACACTCTAAATATATTGTATAAATGATGTTATTATACTTCTTTATCTTTTTTAGTATACTCTAATACTGACTATAAGATACTTCAAAGTGAGTTTCATGAAAAATTACATCAAAGTCCACTCTTTATTGCATAATTTGTTTATATACTCTTTTTACACATGAATAGTGTATATAGCAATAAATAAAGGGCTTCGATAAAATTTTTTTCAACAATATCGTATCATAGTATCTTAGAATTATTACTTGAGTATATTAAAAGTGATAAAAGAGTATAACACATTCGTTTAAGTGGTATACTGGAGGTGGGAGTACGTACTCCCAAGAGTACGGAAAAGATTTCACATACATACATACATACATACATATATATATATATATGAAATCCATTTTGTACTCCGGTTGTATGTACTCCCTACCATAGGCTAATAGTAAGTTAAAAACCAACGGGTACAATTAACTGTCCTAAAAAGTTGTTTCTAGATGTTGTGTAATAACTATCTTTTCTATTTTGTATATAAATAGGCTACCTATGCTTCTGTATAAAGATGACTACTAAATAAGAACCAACTCTTTTCTCTTTATTTTTTTCTCACTTTTTTTATACAGACCAAAGTTGATATGTATAAACCAAGTCCCAACAAAAATGGCGTTATTGTAGTACCCATACGCAAGACCACTCGTTTTCAGAGTTTTCTGTAACTCGCACATGTGTGCGTCCAGTCTTTTCTTGAATCATCACCATCTTTCTTTCTTGGGTATATATCTAACGTACGTGTTCTGAATGGGATAGGTCAGGGCGGTTTTCTTTTTCATTTTTTTGGGTATCTCCACCTACACTCCAAAAATTTTTGACCGACCATCTCGCCTTAACGAATGGCGGGGAAAAATATCTAGCCATCCATCCTATTGCAAAAATATGTGCGTTAATCAACTATAGCTAAGTACAAAATACTATTATATATATATAAACCATAGCATATTCTATTACGCTCCTCCAAGTGCTGGGATAAAAAGGAAAAGAAAAGGGGGGGAGGTGAAGCATTTCTCGATCACAGGTCAGTGTTTGCGCTGTCATGCAAGATATAGACATGGATTGAGAACTAGAATACGATCTTATTAATGCGGAAGTGGGGCTGCAAAGATATTGGCAAACCGAACACATTGCAGCTAGCATGCAGCTGCTGCAGGGCACTCACATTGATGTTTTCAGATTGAGCCACGGCTTGCGGCAGCGAGCAGGGGGGGAATTCCTACCATTGCAGCCGCTGAAAAAGCCTCTTCTTCAGGCCTTTTCTCCCTGGGCCACTACTTAGTACTCCCTCGGTGCGCCCATGCCATCATACACATGATCTCCAATTCAAACCTTCCTAGCTAATGCCAGCTGCATCATACGCTTCATCAGCTGAATGCTAGCTGCATGCATGTACAAATGCAATCGAATGAAGCAGCAGTACGCATGTATATATATATGTACGTCCAAATAATTGGTCCATGAGGCAGGCAGAGGCAGCATGCATGTTAGCGCCACCACTACTGCTGTACTGGCACAGAATCCTCAAGAACTCGCATGGTGTGCCCTAGAAAGGGTGAGGCACAAAGAGTTGGGAAGGATGAACAGGCTCAGGTCGTAGCCTACTGCTGCCTAAGCAGCATCAGCGGCAAGAAAAGAATAGAAACCCTAAAGTGGCGGTGGTGTGGTAGCAAATTAAGCACTGTGCATGCCGAGAAGGCGATCGAGATATATAGTAGTATATACATACATGATACATGGAGAAGGAGCAAACGCTAGGGGACAATTGCAAGGAGAGGAAAAGCCAGATGAGGTGCACGAATGATAGCGCCCGTACGACTGTTGCCTCTGTGTGTGTGCACTACCACTGATCCTTCTTTCTTTCTCTCGCTTTTTTGCGTCCTCGTAGTTGTTGCCTTCACTGTCATTTGCATTTTGCAAAACCCTTCTTGATGGGAGAAAAATGGCTATTGCGTAGCTGGTAGATAGATAGGTAGGCGTGCATACTGTTGCGCAATGTTTGCTTGATCTTGAGGGGGCTGCAACAAAGCAGGGTAGGGCTTCGCCCATGTGTTTCATGGCCTCATGGGTATAGCTAGTGCCCTTTCTCATCACCTGATTTTAATTCTTTGCTTCTTTTGTGCGTTTCCAGGGAAAACATTGGACATACTTGGACCTTCACTTGTCCTTGAGCTCTAAGGATGACCATAGGATCGATGCCATGGAAACAAAAAATATCTCAGCTGGTACCGGAAATCTCGGTGATCGATCGACCCTCCGTCAGCCGGTTTGGGGAGGAGGACATTTGAGTTTCAAGTTTACAAATACACTTAGGCCTTGTTTGGTACGGTTTCAGATTCTAGTAGAAACGAAAACGGTTTCAGATTCTTGGTAGAGACGTTCTAGGTAAAATCAGAATCACTGGCTGCAAACCATTTGGCTAGCTGTCTAGATTCTGTGAATCGGGGTGGAACAGGGTTGAGAGCGATTCGACCCAGGCATAGAAAAAGAAGAAACGTTCCGAGGAGAATCGTTCCAAGGTTTAGCCCGTTTGATTGGGTTTCTCCCAGATTCTAGTAGAAACGGCCCGGTTCCAAGTTGCCAAACGGGGCATAAATATCTTTCTTCTATATTTTCATATCAGTTTCATGTATCACTACTACAGATGTGGCCATCAGTACCGGTTTTTGAACCGGTATAGGCTATCCGGGACTGATGCCCATTGGGCATAAGTACCGGTTCCACTAACCGGTACTAATAGGACTATCAGTACCGATTGGAGGCTCCAACCGGTACTAATAGGCTACACGAAGATTTCTATTTTCTATTTCCCAGTCCTATCAGTACCGGTTGGAGGCTCCAACCGGTACTGATAAGCTACACGAAGATTTCTATTTCCCAGAAGGTCACTCATCCTACCACTCCCGCCCAAGCACGTACCAACCGGTACTGATGAGAACTTCGTACTTCCCAAGTGGTCACCCATCATAGTACTATTCTCGCCTAAGCACGCTTAACTTCAGAGTTTTTATTTGATCTACGACTGTAGTGTTGGTATGAATGTATTTGATTTATAACGCGTCCCCCTTCCCTTAACCTCACAGAGCACCCGAATACTGATTTAGTATTCTCCTACTTCGAAGTAAGTCATCAAATTTCATGCGTCGCTGGTCATGGTAAATTTGATGACTTAGTTAATTTTCATACATCCAAGTCATGGTAAATTTGATGACATACATGCAAGTCATGGTAAATTTAGAGATTCAAATAAGGCTGCTTAGTACCGGTTGGTGTAACCGGTACTAAGCAGCTGCTGGTCGAGGGTAGAGCATCAGTACCGGTTGGTGTCACGAACCAGTACTAATGTGAGGGCGTCAGTACCGGTTCGTGTTACGAACCGGTACTGAAAGCCCACTACGGCCATGTAGCGAATGAACCGAGACTGATGTAACTGTCAGTCCCGGTTCATGCGTAACCGGTACTAATACGCCGGTATGGAAGGCTAGTTTTCTAGTAGTGTATATTTCAGTATTTAGTTCATATCCATTGCATTTCATAACTTTTTCATAGATATTCAAAAATTTTCTAAAAAAATTCATATTTTAATTTTGAAATTTTTGGCTAGGGTAACCAGAAATCTCAAGGGGGGGGGTACCATGCACTAGTTTGAGGGTAACCTCAAACTAGAATATTTAAGGACACCCTATCACGATATCATGTGTCATCTTATCCATCCACTTTCACTATTCCTTTTTCCCTACTCACTTCTCTCACCTCCCTTCCTTCTACTCTAACACAAAATTTTCAAATTATAAATTTTAAATATAAAGTTTCAACTCAAAAAAATTTAAGCCTAAAAATTCTAAATAAGAAATTTTCAACTCGAAAAGTTTTAACTAAAAAAAATTAAATTAGAAAGTTTTAACTCAAAAAATTTTAAATAAAAAATTCTCAAATTTCAAATCAAAAAACTTCAACCGAAAAAGTTTTAAACCAGAAAGTTTTAGTTGAAAAAAATTTAAGTCTAAAAATTTTAAACAAAAAAGTTTCAATTAGAAAAGTTTTAACTAAAAAATTTTTAGATAAAAAATTCTCAAATTAGAAAGTTTCAACTAAATTTTTTTTAAATTAGTGTGAGGACCCCCTCTTCCTATACCGTACTGTACGCCGTCTACTGTAGCGTATAGCACCGTATAGCAACAGGAAGCCTCGACACCGAAGATCTGAACCTAAAAATTCGATCGACGGGATCGAACCCTTAGCTTCGGACCGGTGCTCAGACGCATCACGATCATCGATCCCTGGATCAAGAGCCCGATATCGCGTACCAACAACACGCAGTACCAAGGCACGGAAGGATAAACTACGATAATTTACATAAGCGGGTGTAAATCTTACACGAGTACATTACGTAATCCAAAAGAAGTAAAGCGGCAAGAAACAAAAGAAAGACAACCCGGCCCGACCACCCCACAAAGCTCTTGTTGGAGGGAGGGACTACTGCCGCAACACTCGCGAGAAAAGGGGCTCGCCATCATCAGGACATCATCATTACCTTCCTCTGTGGAAAAAAGGGGTTAGCGAACGGTGAGTACACGTATGTACTCGCAAGACTTTAGTGTATGGAAATATAAATAAATGCAGGCTGATTCAACAGGATAAAGCTTCTACATCGGGTTAATTGCGTAAATTTGGATTTAAAATAGTTCGTCGAAAAGTAATACTTAATTTGAAAGACAGCAGTTTGAATAAAACATATTTACTGATAATCGTAACAATTGAGCTCCACTGCCACCATCCATGGTCGCAAATTTGATACGAATAGAAATAAATACATAATCATAATCCCATCGAGAATCATATACACATATCCACAATTCCATCAAGTACCATTACACCACATACTTTATACCGACTCAGAAATAGATTTTCATTTTCAAAACCAAACCAAATATATATACTTGATATTATTAGAGAATATTGCTCATAAACGTGATCAATGCTTATCTATTAGAATTATTTGATACTCTGCAGAGTTTGCGCACTTTACCCAAACACAACTCGGACTTGCATCCTGTCATCCAGGTACCGCAGCGATACACGAGGTATCCGATATACAAGAATGATATATTCTTTCCCATCGTTGAGGTTATAGCCACACCCCAGCACCGGTGACGACAAATCCACTACTATGGCGATAAGAGGCCAACCACCACTCAGGCGTCCTCGGAATACTCATCGTGACGACGGCGAATTGTTGGCCGCGACATTACCCCATAGCAAGGCGTACACCGTTGTATCAACAAACATGAATCTGGAGCGATTCCCTGCTGCAAAAGTACAAGCGCACACGAAGGCGCATACGGCGGGTCGTGAGGACACACACACCGCGCTTGATCGCTCAACACAGGGAAAAGGTCCACTCTTCGGCCTACCAACAGGCATGGCTATCCTCACACTTCAAGTACTAGAATAGGCTGCCCCATCCCAGATTGCGCGTTGCACGGTGTTCAATTCAAAAACCGTCACAAGTTCGGTCCTTATATTTTTGCCTAGTGACTCAAGCGGGAACTCCACTTAACTCGCCAACCAATCACCACCATGTTTAACTAGCACATATTATACCTCCCGCCAAGTCTAATTACCAACTAGACACTTCACATTTTTACCAATATACCTTTACGATTCACATTTCCAAAACTTTTCCAAAACCAATTACATTTATCATAATTTTGAGCATTTGGTAAGGATCGACTTTGCTCACCTCTATTGCAGTGTCTAAGCGTATGCAATTACTAAATCGTTTATACCCAAGTGACATTTTATTAAATTGTCTAACCCTACTAAGGTTATCAATGATCTCGAGGAATTAAATTGAGGAAACCACCAAATCAGGGTATATCTACCATTCCCACAAACTAGCAATTTCTTGAATATAAACAATGCATATGGTTTGAGAAATCAAAGTAGACATCGTGAAATATAGGGTTCAAGATGGTCAATGGAGGTGCTTGCCTTGTTGTTGCACTTCGGTGATGGCGGGGCTGGTGCTCGGGTGGTTCGAGGCGACGCCGGACTCGCTAGCCTCTAATCGGTCAAAGCAACAAAAGCAGCGAAAGAAATACAACTTAGCAAAAGAAAGTTTTAAATGCACCATGAAGTGCATGCAATACACAAGAATGAAGTACAACCAAGAAACCCTGAAGAAAGCGACGCCTTTCGGACAACACAACACGATCGGACCAAACGGCCTAACCCGGACGGTCAGGGTTTTATCCGGACGGTCCGGATAGGCCGGACACTCCGGACCGTTTCGTCCGGATACTCCGGACAATCCGGACACTCCGGACCATATGCCCGGATACTCCGGTCCTAGGGCATTTGGTCCAACTCGCCGAGGAGACGGAGACCTTCCCCCTTCCTACAACTTCACCGCGACCCGATCTCGACTTTTCGTACACCTAGCGAGCGAACCTGGAAGGAGCTCCGAGCTAGCCGATTCTACGAGAAAACGTCGCTAACCCGCCAAATCTCTAACTCACACTAACAACTCCTTAAATCGACATTACTACTACCCGATCTACCACTCTAGCATACCACATTCACTAATCCCAATCCTATTTTCAACCCTAAAACCACTACACCCAAAACCCTAGAATCCAAGTTCAACCCTAGCCTCCCAAATCCAAACCTAAGTCCTAATCCCACCATGAACGACTCTAGAACCCAAGAATCCCGCGAATCAAACCCTAAGAGAAAAGCTTACCTCCAAGGAAGATGGAGGAGGAGCAACGCCGGGTGGAGGATGGGGAATGACGGCTTGGGGAGGAGCACACCGAGATGGAGGAGTCACCGGCCGGTGGCTCGCTGGAGAGGAGCTCGGGGTGGTGGAGAGAACACCAAGGAAGTGGGGAAACCAAAGTAGAAGAAGAAAGAATGGAAGGGAGCCACGAAATGGGACTTTTATACAAAACCCCACGCCAATACCGGACTCTCCGGACTCAACCCGGAGACTCCGGGTTGGGGTCTTCGGTAACACTAACCCGGACACTCCGGACATTGGTCCGGACACTCCGGGTTGGACCGCTCGGCCAGCCCAATCCGGACACTCCGGACTTTGTCCGGACATTCCGGGTTGGATCCGGATACTCCGGACATCCCAGAACTTTTGAACTTGGGCCTTGACGGCTAACGCTTCCAGGGTTGATTACTAATTGTCCCAAAGTATTTTGGAAGTTAATAGGGTCACAGCACTTGCCCAACCTAATTCGAATTTACTTATGAGCGAAATTACTTAAGTTGAAGGGTTCTTTCTGATCCCAAGCAAGTATGTTCACTCAAGACACGAAAATACACAAGCACAGTGTATTATTGAACAGCGTTTGAGTACAAATGTACAGTGGCTTGAGTATAGAAATACTCGGGATATTACAGTCTACCCCCCTTACAAAAATCTCGTCCTCGAGATTGCTAATTCTCTCGAAGAAATTCGGGGTATTCTGCCTGAATATGGTCTTCACGCTCCCACGTGGCTTCATCTTCTGAATGGTTGCTCCACTGGACCTTGAGCATCTTGATAACCTGACTGCGAGTGTGACGCCTGTCTCGAGAATACGGATGGATACTCGTCGATACGAAAGATCAGCCGCAAATCAAGATGGTCCAATTGGGTAACTTCCGATGGAACCCGAAGACTCTTCTTCAATTGGGACACGTGGAACACATCGTGAATGTCCGAAAGATGTGGCGATAGCTCAAGCCGATAAGCCACAACACCAACCTTCTCAAAAATCCGGAACGGACCGATGTATCGCGGGGCTAGCTTCCCGCGGACTTGAAATCTGCGAGTACCGCGGAGTGGTGAGACCTTGAGGTAGACAAAGTCACCCACCTCAAAGCTCAACTTCGCGGCGACGCGGCGACAAGATAGCTCTTCGACGAGGCGAGCTTCTCTCTCGGTAGGTCTCGAATCAAGCTAACTTGCCTTTCAGCCTCTTCAATCATGGTGGCCCGAAGAATTGCCTCTCACCAACCTCGGACCAAAAGCGGTGGTGTTACGCACTTCTTGCCATAAAGAGCCTCGAAGGCTTACATCTCAAGACCGACTTGATAAGCGTTGTTGTAGGAGAACTCGACAAATGGCAAGCATTTCTCCCACGACTTCTTTGTAGCACAGCACACAAGCCCTTAGCATGTCTTCAAGGATTTGGTTTGCCCTTTCCGTCTCGTCGGTTTGGGGATGGTAAGCGATCTTGAAGGATAGCTTAGTGCCAAGAATGGACTGCAAACTCTCCCAAAATCTGGAGGTGAATCTGCGAACCACGGTCGAGAGACTATGACTTTTGGAACTCCATGGAGCCGAACAATGTTCAAATAGAGTTCCGCTAGTTTGGCTCGAGAATAGGTGGTATGAATCGGGATGAAATGAGCTACCTTGGTCGACGGTCAATGATCACCCAAATAGAGTCGTGACCGGTGGAGGACCTCGGTAGACCGGTAATAAAATCCATCCCAATCTCTTCCCACTTCCACTCGGGGATCTGCAATGGCTGAAGTAATCCGGCTGGCCTTTGATGTTCGGCCTTGACACGCCGGCACACATCACAATGTCGCCACATGAGCCGCAATCTCCTTCTTCATACCTGGCCACCGAGGTACTGCGAAGGTCTGGTACATCTTGGTGCTGCCAGGATGGGACAGAGAGAGGAGTATCATGAGCTTACGACAGGATCAACCCCTTGATCTCAACATTATCGAGGACATACACTGCTGCCCATGCAAGATCAGCCCATTGGACTTCACGAGAAAAACACGGAGATGCGCCATTTTCAGTCAAGCGTCTAATCTCAATCACATCATCTTGTAGTTGAGCTGCACGAATCTGAGACTCTAGAGTGGGTTGTACGGCTAAAGCGAAACGTAACCATACTCAACCACTTCTAGATTGAGCTTACGAAACTCTTCAACCGGTGAGATCGCCAATGACACCCAAGGCATTCACGGTGTGCGACTTGCGTGAGGGCATCTGCAACCACATTCGCCTTGCCAGGATGGTAATGAATACCCAAATCATAGTCTTTGATCAGCTCTAGCCATCGACGTGTCTCAAATTCAGATCCGGCTGCGAAAGAAGTACTTTAAGCTTTTGTGGTCGGTGTAGATCTCACATCTGTTTCCTCTGAGATAATGTCGCCACAACTTGAGAGCATGAACAACGGTGCAAGCTCCAAATCATGCGTCGGGTAATTGGCTTCATGAGGCTTTAGTCGCCGAGAAGCATAAGCAACCACTTTGCCCTCCTGCATCAACACACAACCAAGTCCAAGGCGGGATGCATCACAATAGACATCGAAGTTCTTGTGAATGTCGGGAAGGACCAACAACTGTGCGATGGTGAGTCTATTCTTGACTCTTGAAATCGGACTCACAATCAGGCGACCACTCATATCTCTTCTCCTTCTTGAGTAGCCATTTGTCATTGGTTTAGCAATTTTGGAGAAATTCTCGATAAACCGGCGATAGTATCCGGCAAGACCGAGAAAACTCCGAATCTCAGGGACATTGCGGGGCTGCTCCCAATTGAGTACGTCTTGTACCTTGCGTGGATCAACTGCTACCCCACCTTCTGACAGGACATGCCCCAGAAACTCCACTTGCTTGAGCCAGAACTCGCACTTACTGAACTTGGCATACAACTGATGCTCGCGAAGCTTGCTAAGCACCATGTAAGTGAAGTGCGTGCTCACCATCATCCTTAGAGTATATGAGGATGTCATCAATGAACACCACCACAAATCTATCAAGGAACTCCATGAAGACTTTGTTCATCAGATTCATGAAGGTGGCTGGTGCATTGGTGAGGCCGAATGAAACAACTGTGTACTCGTCTGCAGGCCAGTAGCGAGTAGTGAATGCGGTCTTCACGATATCCTCCTGACGGATCTTGAGCTGAAAATAGCCGGATCTCAAGTCTATTTTGGAGAAAACTCGAGCTCGCCTAATTGGTCAAACAAATCATCGATCCGAGGAGAGGATACTTGTTCTTGGCCAGTGACCTCATTCAACGGCCATTAATCAACGCACATGCGAAGAGTGCCGTCTTTCTTCTTCACAAAGCAATCGGGCTGCCCAGGAGAAGAAGCTGGGGCGAATGAACCCCTTCTCTAAGCTGCTCCTTGAGCTGAATCTTCAACTCGATCAGCTCATCGGCAGCATCTGTGACGGACGCTTAGAAATTGGAGAAGTGCCAGGTAAGAGATCGATGATGAACTCCAAATCACGATCGGTGGCAAACCTGGCAGCTCATCAGGGAACACATCAGGGTACTCACACACCACCGATCGTCCCCGGAGCGAAGAGCACCGAGCAAAGGCTGCCTTCTTTGGAGCAGAAGAAAAGGTAACAATGCCATCGTGGTTGACTAATGAAACGGATCTCCTGGCACAATCAATATGCCCTGATGCTTGGGCGGCCGATCCATACCGAATCACATCAAGACCTGGCGTCTCAATGTTAATAAGATCACCCGAAATTCTACCCCATTGATCTCAATTCTAACCCCTGGACTCACAAGCTCGGCGATCAAAAGCGGATCGGCGAGCGGATCAACAAGTACTTCTCGAGGTACAAAGAACAGACCTCATCTTTGAACAACAAGCGTGAAGAAATAAAGGAATGCGACGCTCAGAGTCAAATAATACTAAGGCGGTGCGGAATGAGCAGACAACGTACCCAACACCACATCTGGAGCTGCTGCTGCCTCCTCTGCGGTGGCCACATTCGGCGGCCATGGCCGGAGCTGGCTGCTCGAGGAACAGGCGTCTGTTGCCCACTCCCACGCCACAGGCCCGACCACAGGGGCCAGTGCACCTGGTCATTCGCTTTGCACTGCTTTCGGACGAGCCTTGGCAGTAGCCCTTCGCCGCAGGAGAAGCAAGTGATATGGCCAAATGGATTAGGACCCCAAGCTAACTGTCTTGGCGGCTAGGTAGTGCCAGAACTCTGGCGAGGCGAGGAGGTAAGCCACAGGACCTCTGAGGCGGCGAAGGCCGGAAGCAGGCCCGAGTGAAGGTGCGGGTCTGGAAGGTCCGCCGGCCGAGCTGCCCACTTGCGCTATGCGGCTCTCCATAAGCGCCTTGGCGCCATCCTCAATGCTAATGGCCTTGCCCACCAAGACCTGCCAGGCTAGGAATGTCATGGCCGTGGTGAAAGCGGATCTCCTCGGTGAGGTGCTCCTTGAACAATGTCACTCTCCTAGCCTCGGTGGTCACCTCATCGACAACATAGCGTGACAAATGGTTGAAGCGGTGGAGGTAGTCCATCAACGCCATAGACCCCTGGCGAAGGTCGTAGAACTCCCGCTTCTTGATCTCGATCAAGCCTGGAACATGGAAGGAGCGAAGGCGGGTCTTGAACTCTGCCCATGTGGTTACTCTGCCGAGGCGAAACAGCCCTGGCCGCTCCACCACGGTGCCGGTCCACTGGAGGTAGTAGGCGGTGTCTTGAACCTTCTCCGCATCAGTGCAACCGACTAACTCCAACTTCCTCCATGTCGCTAAGCCAATCCTCCGCCTCCATCGGATCAGTAGCTGAAGAAAAGCTCGGCGGTCGAGTTCGCTGGAACTCCAAGGCTAACTGCTTCTTGCCGTTATTCTTGCCCTGGACAGCCTGGACCATCGACTCCATGAGTTGAGTCTGCCGCAACATGAGTGCAGCCATATCGGGAGCGAGGAGGAGGTGGAGGAGCTCCTCACTCTGGGTATGTAGCCGAGGCGAGCCCAGTGACCCACCAGTAGGGACCCGCGGTTGGGCCCCTGCTCCCAGCCACGCTCTCGGCATCATCACCGAAGCGCACGAATCTATTCTCCTTGAGGGAGGCATCTGAAATGCACAGTTGAGTCAACTAAGCTGTGCAAATCAAGTGAGAATGATTGATCCCAAAGGATGCACTCACAAACACAAACACACTACAAGCATTCATTCAAAGAAGCATAAGAACCAATTCAAAAACCAACTCAGGAAGCGACAAATAACCCCTAATTAGAACCACAAACATCTATCCTTAACCCATTCTTAGCTAAAACCGCATTCCTCTTAATCCTTTTGAACAAGATAGAAGAAGGAAACAAATTTTTGAAATTTGGATTAAGATCAGATTCATTTTGAAGAGTAGATAAGCGAAAGCTATAGAATGGACAAGAATAGCATTCTACACTTTGAAAATAGAGTTTTGTACTTCAAAATAAATTTTGAGAAGAAAAATCTGTCCCTAAGTCTAACGTCCGGGCTAACTAAGTCCTCCTGCGGTCAATGGCTCGATACCAGTACGTGAGGACCCCTCTTCCTATCTGTCTTGTCAGACGCGTCATCAGTAGCGTATAGCACCGTATAGCAACAGAAGCCTCGACACCAAGATCTGAACCTAAAAATTCGATCGGCGGGATCGAACCCTTAACCGGACCCGGTGCTGACGATCGATCGATCCCTGGATCAGTAGCCCAGTATCGCGTACCAACAACACGAGTACCAAGGCACGGAAGGATAAACTACGATAATTTACATAACTGGGTGTAAATCTTACACGAGTACATTACAGAATCCAAAAGAAGTAAAGCGGCAGAAACAAAAGAAAGACAACCAGTAGCGGTGGCCCGACCACCCACAAGGCTCTTGGCGGAGGGAGGGACTACGAGCCGCAACACTCGCGAGAAAGGGGCTCGCCATCATCAGGACATCATCATTACCTTCCTCTGTGGAAAAGGGTTAGCGACAGCGGTGAGTACACGTATGTACTCGCAAGACTTTAGTGTATGGAAATATAAATAAATGCAGGCTGATTCAACAGATAAAGCTTCTACACTCGGGTTAATTGCGGAAAATTTGGATTTAAAATAGTTAGTCGAAAAGTAATACTTAATTTGAAAGACAAGCAGTTTGAATAAAACATATTTACGATATCGTAACAATCGAGCTCCACAATTGCCACCATCCATGGTCGCAATCGGGATACGAATCGACATCCATACATACTCATAATCCCATCGAGAATCATATACACATATCCACAATTCCATCAAGTACCATTCCACCACATACTTTATACCGACTCGAAATAGATTTTCATTTTCAAAACCAAACCAAATCTCTATACTTGATATGATTAGAGAAGATTGCTCATAACCGTGAGCACGGCTAATCGATTAGAATTATTTGATACTCTGCGAGTTTGCGCACTTTACCCAAACACAACTCGGACTTGCATCCCTGTCATCCAGGGTACACGCGCGATACGAGGTATCCGATATACAAGAATGATCTATTCTTTCCCATCGTTGAGGTTATAGCCACACCCCGACCGGTGACGACAAATCCACTACTATGGCGATAAGAGGCCAACCACCACTCGGCGACCACGGAATACTCATCGGGCGAATTGTTGGCCGCGGCATTACCCCATAGCAAGGCGTACACCGTTGTATCAACAAACATGAATCGAGCGATTCCTGCTGCAAAAGTACAAGCGCACACGAAGGCGCATACGGCGGGTCGTGAGGACACACACACCGCGCTTTGCTCAACACAGGAAAAGGTCCACTCTTGACCTACCAACAGGCATGGCTATCCCTCACACTTCAAGTACTAGAATAGGCTGCCCCATCCCAGCATTGCGCGGTTGCACGGTGTTCAATTCAAAAACCGTCACAAGTTCGGTCCTTATATTTTTGCCTAGTGACTCAAGCGGGGAACTCCACTTAACTCGCCAACCAATCACCACCATGTTTAACTAGCACATATTATACCTCCCGCCAAGTCTAATTACCAACTAGACACTTCACATTTTTACCAATATACCTTTACGATTCACATTTCCAAAACTTTTCCAAAACCAATTACATTTATCATAATTTTGAGCATTTGGTAAGGATGACTTTGCTCACCTCTATTGCAGTGTCTAAGCGTATGCAATTACTAAATCGTTTATACCCAAGTGACATTTTATTAAATTGTCTAACCCTACTAAGGTTATCAATGATCTCGTGGAATTAAATTGAGGGAAACCACCAAATCAGGGTATATCTACCATTCCCACAAACTAGCAATTTCTTGAATATAAACAATGCATATGGTTTGAGAAATCAAAGTAGACATCGTGAAATATAGGTTTCAAGATGGTCAAAGGAGGTGCTTGCCTTGTTGTTGCACTTCGGTGATGTCCGGATGATGCTCGGGTTGTTCGAGGCGAAGCCCGACTCGCTAGCCTCTAATCGGTCAAAGCAACAAAAGCAGCGAAAGAAATACAACTTAGCAAAAGAAAGTTTTAAATGCACCATGAAGTGCATGCAATACACAAGAATGAAGTACAACCAAGAAACCCTGAAGAAAGCAGCGACTCGACAACACAACACGGCCAGGACGAACGACCTAACCCGGACAGTCCGGGTTTTGCATCCGGACAGTCCGGATAGGCCGGACACTCCGGACCGTTTCGTCCGGATACTCCGGACAATCCGGACACTCCGGACCATATGCCCGGATACTCCGGTCCTAGGGCATTTGGTCCAACTCGGCGAGGAGACGGAGACCTTACCACTTCCTACAACTTCACCGCGACCCGATCTACGACTTTCGTACACCTAGCGAACCGGAAGGAGCTCCGAGCTAGCCGATTCTACGAGAAAACGTCGCTAACCCGCCAAATCTCTAACTCACACTAACAACTCCTTAAATCGACATTACTACTACCCGATCTACCACTCTAGCATACCACATTCACTAATCCCAATCCTATTTTCAACCCTAAAACCACTACACCCAAAACCCTATAATCCAATTTCAACCCTAGCCTCCAAAATCCAAACATAAGTCCTAAGCCCACCATGAACGACTCTAGAATCCAAGAATCCCAAGAATCAAACCCTAAGAGAAAAGCGTACCTCCAAGGAAGATGGAGGAGGAGCAACGCCGGGTGGAGGATGGGGAATGACGGCTTGGGGAGGAGCACACCGAGATGGAGGAGTCACCGTAGGTGGCTCATTGGAGAGGAGCTCGGGGTGGTGGAGAGAACACCAAGGAAGTGGGGAAACCAAAGTAGAAGAAGAAAGAATGGAAGGGAGCCACGAAATGGGACTTTTATACAAAACCCCACGCCAATACCGGACTCTCGGACTCAACCGGAGACTCGGGTTGGGGTCTTCTTAACACTAACTCGGACACTCCGGACATTGGTCCGGACACTCGGTTGGACCGCTCGGCCAGCCCAATCCGGACACTCAGGACTTTGTCCGACATTCCGAGTTGGATCCGGATACTCGGACATCCCGAACTTTTGAACTTGGGCCTTGCGGCTAACGCTTCAGGTTGATTACTAATTGTCCCAAAGTATTTTGGAAGTTAATAGGGTCACAGCACTTGCCCAACCTAATTCGAATTTACTTATGAGCGAAATTACTTAAGTTGAAGGGTTCTTTTCGATCCCAAGCAAGTATGTTCACTCAAGACACGAAAATACACAAGCACAAAGTGTATTATTGAACAGCGTTTGAGTACAAATGTACAGTGGCTTGAGTATAGAAATACTGATATTACAGTCTACCCCCTTACAAAAATCTCGTCCTCGAGATTGCTAATTCTCTCAAGAAATTCGGGTATTCTGCCTGAATATGGTCTTCACGCTCCCACGTGGCTTCATCTTCTGAATGGTTGCTCCATCGACCTTGAGCATCTTGATAACCTGATCGCGAGTGTGACGCCAGTCTCGAGAATACGGATGGATACTCTCGATACGAAAGATCGCCGCAAATCAAGATGGTCCAATTGGGTAACTTCCGATGGAACCCGAAGACTCTTCTTCAATTGGGACACGTGGAACACATCGTGAATGTCAGAAAGATGTGGCGATAGCTCAAGCCGATAAGCCACAACACCAACCTTCTCAAAAATCCGGAGCGGACCGATGTATCGCGGGGCTAGCTTCCGACGCTCTGAAATCTGCAGTAGCGGAGTGGTGAGACCTTGAGGTAGACAAAGTCACCCACCTCAAAGCTCAACTCGCGGCGACGGCGATCGACATAGCTCTTCCGGCGAGACTGAGCTTCTCTCGGTCTCGAATCAAGCTAACTTGCCTTTCACCTCTTCAATCATGGCTGGCAGAAGAATTGCCTCTCACCAACCTCGGACCAAAGCAGTGGTGTTCTGCACTTCTTGCCATAAAGAGCCTCGGCGACATCTCAAGACCTGACTTGATAATCGTTGTTGTAGGAGAACTCAACAAATGGCAAGCATTTCTCCCACGACTTGTCAGCACACACAAGCCCTTAGCATGTCTTCAAGGATTTGGTTTGCCCTTTCCGTCTGTCCCGTCGGTTTGGGGATGGTAAGCGATCTTGAAGGATAGCTTAGTGCCAAGAATGTACTTCAAACTCTCACTATATCTGGAGGTGATCTGCGATCCTCTGTCAGAGACTATGCATTTTGGAACTCCATGGAGCCGAACAATGTTCTGCAAATAGAGTTCCGCTAGTTTGGCTCGAGAATAGGTGGTATGAATCGATGAAATGAGCTACCTTGGTCGACGGTCAATGATCACCCAAATAGAGTCGTGACCAGGTGGAGGACCTCGGTAGACCGGTAATAAAATCCATCCCAATCTCTTCCCACTTCCACTCGAGGATCTGCAATGGCTGAAGTAATGTCCGGTGCCTTTGATGTTCGGCCTTGACACGCCGGGCACACATCACAATGTCGCCACATGAGCTGCAATCTCCTTCTTCATACCTGGCCACGAGGTACTGCGAAGGTCTGGTACATCTTGGTGCTGCCGGGATGGACAGAGAGAGGAGTATCATGAGCTTCGACAGGATCAACCCCTTGATCTCAACATTATCGAGGGACATACACTGCTGCCCATGCAAGATCAGCCCATTGGACTTCACGAGAAAAACACGGAGATGCGCCATTTTGATCAAGCTGGCGTCTAATCTCAATCACAAGCATCATCTTGTAGTTGAGCTGCTGAATCTGAGACTCTAGAGTGGGTTGTACGGCTAAAGCAGAGCGTAACCATACTCAACCACTTCTAGATTGAGCTTCAAACTCTTCAACCAGTGAGGCGGCCAATGACACCCAAGGCATTCACGGTGTGCGACTTGCATCGAGGGCATCTGCAACCACATTCGCCTTGCCACGATGGTAATGAATACCCAAATCATAGTCTTTGATCAGCTCTAGCCATCGACGCTGTCTCAAATTCAGATCTGGCTGCGAAAAGAAGTACTTTAAGCTTTTGTGGTCGGTGTAGATCTCACATCTGTTTCCCTACGAGATAATGTCGCCACAACTTGAGAGCATGAACAACAATTTGCAAGCTCCAAATCATCGTCGGGTAATTGGCTTCATGAGGCTTTAGGCATCGAGAAGCATAAGCAACCACTTTGCCCTCTGCATCAACACACAACCAAGTCCAAGGCGGGATGCATCACAATAGACATCGAAGTTCTTGTGAATGTCGGGAAGGACCAACACTGTGCGATGGTGAGTCTATTCTTGACTCTTGGAAACTGGACTCACAATCGCGACCACTCATATCTCTTCTCCTTCTTGAGTAGCGCTGTCATTGGTTTAGCAATTTTGGAGAAATTCTCGATAAACCGGCGATAGTATCCGGCAAGACCAGAAAACTCGAATCTCAGGGACATTCTTGGGCTGCTCCCAATTGAGTACGTCTTGTACCTTGCGTGGATCAATCGCTACCCCACCTTCCGACAGACATGCCCCGAAACTCCACTTGCTTGAGCGAACTTCGCACTTACCGAACTTGGCATACAAGCGATGCTCGCGAAGCTTGCTAAGCACCATGTAAGTGAAGTGCGTGCTCACCATCATCCTTAGAGTATATGAGGATGTCATCAATGAACACCACCACAAATCTATCAAGGAACTCCATGAAGACTTTGTTCATCAGATTCATGAAGGTGGTGGTGCATTGGTGAGGCCGAATGAAACAACGTGTACTCGTCTGCAGGCCGTAGCGAGTAGTGAATGCGGTCTTCACGATATCCTCCGGACGGATCTTGAGTTGAAAATAGCCGGATCTCAAGTCTATTTTGGAGAAAACTCGAGCTCGCCTAATTGGTCAAACAAATCATCGATCCAGGGAGAGGATACTTGTTCTTGGATAAAGGACCTCATTCAACGGCCATTAATCAACGCACATGCGAAGAGTGCCGTCTTTCTTCTTCACAAACAGAATCGGGCTGCCCAGGAGAAGAAGCTGGGACGAATGAACCCCTTCTCTAATCGCTCCTTGAGCTGAATCTTCAACTCGATCACTCATCGGCGGGCATCCTGTGCGGACGCTTAGAAATTGGAGAAGTGCCAGGTAAGAGATCGATGATGAACTCCAAATCACGATCGGTGGCAAACACAGCAGCTCATCGAGGAACACATCAGGGTACTCACACACCACCGCACTGGTAGTCCCGAATGTAAAGAGCACCGAGCAAAGGCTGCCTTCTTTGGAGCGAAGAAGAAAAGGTAACAAAGAATGCCATCGGGGTTGACTAATGAAAGCGGATCTCCTGGCACAATCAATATGCCCCTGATGCTTGGACAGCCATCCATACCGAGAATCACATCAAGACCTGGCGTCTCAATGTTAATAAGATCACCCGAAATTCTACCCCATTGATCTCAATTCTAACCCCTGGACTCACAAGCTCGGCGATCAAAGCGGATCGAGCGAGCGGATCAACAAGTACTTCTCGGTACAAAGAAACAGACCTCATCTTTGAACAACAAAGCGTGAAGAAATAAAGGAATGCGACGCTCGAGTCAAATAATACTAAAGGCGGAGTGCGGAATGAGCAGACAACGTACCCAACACCACATCTGGGCTGCTTGCCTCCTCTGCGGTGGCCACATTCAGCGCCATGGCCCGGGCTGCTTTCGAGGCAGGCGTCTGACTGCCACTCCACGCCCACAGGCCCGACCCAGGGGCCGGTGGTGCACCACCTGGTGTCACTGCTGCACGCTCGGGCGACATCTTGGCGAAGTGGCCCTTCGGCCAGGAGAAGCAAGTGATATGGCCAAATGGATTACAGGACCCCAAGCTATCTTTGGCGGCTAGGTGATCAGAACTCGGGCGTGGCGAGGAGGTAAGCCACAGGACCTCTGGCGGCGAAAGGCCGGAAGCCAGGAGTGAAGGTGCGGTCTGGAAGGTCCGCCCGTGGCCAGCCGAGCTGCCCACTTGCGCTTGCGGCTCTCCATAAGCGCCTTGGCGCCATCCTCAATGCTAATGGCCTTGCCCACCAAGACCTGCAGGCTAGGAATGTCATGGCCGTGGTGAAACGGATCTCCTCGGTGAGGTGCTCCTTGAACAATGTCACTCTCCTAGCCTCGGTGGTCACCTCATCAGCAACATAGCGTGACAAATGGTTGAAGCGGTGGAGGTAGTCCATCACTGCCATAGACCCCTGGCGAAGGTCGTAGAACTCCCGCTTCTTGATCTCGATCAAGCCCGCTGGAACATGGAAGGAGCGAAAGGCAGTCTTGAACTCTGCCCATGTGGTTACGATCTGCGCAGGCGACACAGCTGCTCCACCACGAAGCTGCTGGTCCCTGGAGGTAGTAGGCGGTGTACTGAACCTTCTCCGCATCAGTGCAACCGACTAACTCCAACTTCCCCTCCATGTCGCTAAGCCAATCCTCTGCCTCCATCGGATCTGAGCTGAAGAAAAGCTCGGCGGTCGAGTTATTGGAACTCCGAGCAGCGAGGCTGCCTTTCGCTGCTGCCCACTGGACAGCTGGACCATCGGCTCCATGAGTTGAGTCCGCCGCAACATGAGTGCAGCCATATCGGGAGCGAGGAGGAGGTGGAGGGAGCTCCTCACTCTGGGTATGTAGCCGAGGCGAGCCCAGGTGACCCACCGGTAGGGACCGCGATCGTTGGGCCCTGCTCCCATGCCTTTGCCACGCTCTCCAAAGATCATCACCGGAAGCGCACGAATCGTATTCTCCTTCGAGGAGGCATCCTGAAATGCACAGTTGAGTCAACTAAGCAGGCAAATCAAGTGCGTAATGATTGATCCCAAAGGATGCACTCACAAACACAAACACACTACAAGCATTCATTCAAAGAAGCATAAGAACCAATTCAAAAACCAACTCGGAAACGACAAATAACCCCTAATTACAACCACAAACATCTATCCTTAACCCATTCTTAGCTAAAACCGCATTCCTCTTAATCCTTTTGAACAAGATAGAAGAAGGAAACAAATTTTTGAAATTTGGATTAAGATCAGATTCATTTTGAAGAGTAGATAAGCGAAAAGCTATAGAATGGACAAGAATAGCATTCTACACTTTGAAAATAGAGTTTTGTACTTCAAAATAAATTTTGAGAAGAAAAATCTGTCCCTAAGTCTAACGTCCAGGCTAACTAAGTCCTCCTGCAAATAATGGCTCGATACTATTTGTGAGGACCCCCTCTTCCTATACCGTCTTGCATCAGACGCCGTCTCAGAGCGTATAGCACCGTATAAGCAACAGGAAGCCTCGACACCGAAGATCTGAACCTAAAAATTCGATCGACGGATCGAACCCTTAGCCGGACCGGTGCACGCATCACGATCTTTGGATCCCTGGATCAGTAGCCCAGTATCGCGTACCAACAACACGAGTACCAAGGCACGGAAGGATAAACTACGATAATTTACATAACTGGGTGTAAATCTTACACGAGTACATTACAGAATCCAAAAGAAGTAAAGCGACAGCGGAAACAAAAGAAAGACAACCCAGCACCGGCCCGACCACCCCACAAAGCATCGACCGGAGGGAGGGACTACGGCCGCAACACTCGCGAAAAGGGGCTCGCCATCATCAGGACATCATCATTACCTTCCTCTGTGGAAAAAGGGGTTAGCGACAGCGGTGAGTACACGTATGTACTCGCAAGACTTTAGTGTATGGAAATATAAATAAATGCAGGCTGATTCAACGAGGATAAAGCTTCTACACTGGTTAATTGCGTAAAAATTTGGATTTAAAATAGTTCGTCGAAAAGTAATACTTAATTTGAAAGACAGCAGCTTGAATAAAACATATTTACAAGATAATGTAATAATCGAGCTCCACAAATGCCACCATCCATGGTCGCAATCGATACGAATCGACATCCATACATACTCATAATCCCATCGAGAATCATATACACATATCCACAATTCCATCAAGTACCATTCCACCACATACTTTATACCGACTCAAATAGATTTTCATTTTCAAAACCAAACCAAATCTCTATACTTGATATGATTAGAGAAGATTGCTCATAACCGTGAGCACGGCTAATCGATTAGAATTATTTGATACTCTGCAGAGTTTGCGCACTTTACCCAAACACAACTCGGACTTGCATCCCTGTCATCCAGGGTACACGCGATACACGAGGTATCCGATATACAAGAATGATCTATTCTTTCCCATCGTTGAGGTTATAGCCACACCCCAAAGACCGGTGACGACAAATCCACTACTATGGCGATAAGAGGCCAACCACCACTCGGCGGCCACGGAATACTCATCGTGACGACGGCGAATTGTTGGCCGCGGCATTACCCCATAGCAAGGCGTACACCGTTGTATCAACAAACATGAATCGGAGCGATTCCTGGCTGCAAAAGTACAAGCGCACACACGAAGGCGCATCTGGCGGGTCGTGAGGACACACACACCGCGCTTGATTTGCTCAACACAGGAAAAGGTCCACTCTTCGCCTACCAACAGGCATGGCTATCCTCACACTTCAAGTACTAGAATAGGCTGCCCCATCCCAAGATTGCGCGGTTGCACGGTGTTCAATTCAAAAACCGTCACAAGTTCGGTCCTTATATTTTTGCCTAGTGACTCAAGCGGGAACTCCACTTAACTCGCCAACCAATCACCACCATGTTTAACTAGCACATATTATACCTCCCGCCAAGTCTAATTACCAACTAGACACTTCACATTTTTACCAATATACCTTTACGATTCACATTTCCAAAACTTTTCCAAAACCAATTACATTTATCATAATTTTGAGCATTTGGTAAGGACCGACTTTGCTCACCTCTATTGCAGTGTCTAAGCGTATGCAATTACTAAATCGTTTATACCCAAGTGACATTTTATTAAATTGTCTAACCCTACTAAGGTTATCAATGATCTCGAGGAATTAAATTGAGGGAAACCACCAAATCAGGGTATATCTACCATTCCCACAAACTAGCAATTTCTTGAATATAAACAATGCATATGGTTTGAGAAATCAAAGTAGACATCGTGAAATATAGGTTTCAAGATGGTCAAAGGAGGTGCTTGCCTTGTTGTTGCACTTCGGTGATGTCCTGATGATGCTCTCGGGTTGTTCGAGGCGGCCCGACTCGCTAGCCTCTAATCGGTCAAAGCAACAAAAGCAGCGTAAAGAAATACAACTTAGCAAAAGAAAGTTTTAAATGCACCATGAAGTGCATGCAATACACAAGAATGAAGTACAACCAAGAAACCTCAAGAAACGACGACTCGGACAACACAACACGACCGGACGAAACGGCCTAACCCGGACAAATCGGGTTTTGCATCCAGACAGTCCGGATAGGCCGGACACTCGGACCGCTTTGTCCGGATACTCCGGACAATCCGGACACTCCGGACCATATGCCCGGATACTCCGGTCCTAGGGCATTTGGTCCAACTCGACGAGGAGACGGAGACCTTACCACTTCCTACAACTTCACCGCGACCCGATCTACGACTTTCGTACACCTAGCGAACCGGAAGGAGCTCCGAGCTAGCCGATTCTACGAGAAAACGTCGCTAACCCGCCAAATCTCTAACTCACACTAACAACTCCTTAAATCGACATTACTACTACCCGATCTACCACTCTAGCATACCACATTCACTAATCCCAATCCTATTTTCAACCCTAAAACCACTACACCCAAAACCCTAGAATCCAAGTTCAACCCTAGCCTCCCAAATCCAAACCTAAGTCCTAATCCCACCATGAACGACTCTAGAATCCAAGAATCCCGCGAATCAAACCCTAAGAGAAAAGCTTACCTCCAAGGAAGATGGAGGAGGAGCAACGCCGGGTGGAGGATGGGGAATGACGGCTTGGGGAGGAGCACACCGAGATGGAGGAGTCACCGGCCGGTGGCTCGCTGGAGAGGAGCTCGGGGTGGTGGAGAGAACACCAAGGAAGTGGGGAAACCAAAGTAGAAGAAGAAAGAATGGAAGGGAGCCACGAAATGGGACTTTATACAAAACCCCACGCCAATACCGGACTCTCGACTCAACCCGAGACTCCGGTTGGGGTCTTCTAACACTAACCCGGACACTCCGGACATTGGTCCGACACTCAGTTGGACCGCTTCGGCCAGCCCAATCAGGACACTCGGACTTTGTCCGGACATTCGGTTGGATCCTGATACTCCGGACATCCCAGAACTTTTGAACTTGGGCCTTGACGGCTAACGCCTGTGGTTGATTACTAATTGTCCCAAAGTATTTTGGAAGTTAATAGGGTCACAGCACTTGCCCAACCTAATTCGAATTTACTTATGAGCGAAATTACTTAAGTTGAAGGGTTCTTTCTGATCCCAAGCAAGTATGTTCACTCAAGACACGAAAATACACAAGCACAGTGTATTATTGAACAGCGTTTGAGTACAAATGTACAGTGGCTTGAGTATAGAAATACTCGGGATATTACAATTAGAAAGTTTAAACTCAGAAATATTCAACTTAAAAAATTTTAATTCGAAATGTCTCAACTTTGAAAACTTTCAATTTGAGAAGTTTTGATCTAAAATTTAACTTGAAGTTTTCAACTCAAAAAAATTAAATTAAAAATTTCAAATAGGAAAGTTTGAACTAAAAAAATGTTAAATAAAATTTTTTCAAATTACAAAATTTCAACTCAAAAAATTTTAACTCGGAAATATTCAAATAAAAAAGTTTCAACTCCAAAAATTTCAATTCAAAAAGTCTCTATAAACAAACATTCAATTTGAAAAGTTTCAAGTAAATTTTTTTTAAAAGTGGTTGAAAAAAACTTGTTTTAAAAATTTTTGAGAAATTTTGAAATACAAAAATTGTTTTGAGTTTGAATGGAAGGGAACGGAGGAGGAAAGGGGATGGAACCACATGTCGCGACAAGATGGCCTTTGAGGGGGAAGGAAAGTGGGGAAGAAAGGAGGTGCTGCCACTTGTCACAAGGAGATGGCCTTCGAGGGGGAAGGAGTGTTGATGAAAGAATGTGGTGTCACTTGTCACAAGGAGAGGGCCTTTAAGGGGGATGAGAAGTGTGAGAAGAAATGAGGTGCTCATACTTGTCACAAGGAGAGGGGAATTGTTAATTTGAGGGTGCCCTTGCCAAATCTTTAGTGAGCACGTCCTTGAAAGTGCATCTAGGCCCCCTAAAATTGGTTTTGAATGATTAATGACAAACGATTAAAGAATCTAATGTGTTCAACTAGTTCATGAACAGGTAAAAGGTTTGAGAAGAGATCATCTATGTAATTGGGTATCCTCAAGCTCGTAGAGTAAGAAAAACGGCATCTCCGATTGTAATTTTCGATTTGTTGAAGTCATAGGTTTGCCGTACTATTAAGAGGGATGCATTAAAATTGACTTAGAGATGGTCTCCTCACTCAAGATGAACTTAGTCGAGTCTCTCAAGGGTTAGAAGTGTTCTCTCTAGCTTCGGAATGAGTTTGTGTTAAAGTTCAAGTCGGATGTTCCGATGTAGTATCGGACATTCCGATGTTTCAGAAGTTCCGAAGTGTAGTTGTGCTTCAGTCCGTTGTGTTCTGTTTGGGTCGGACATTCCGATGTTTGTATCGGATGTTCCGATACCTGTTGAGTTTTAGCTTGGGAGCTCTCTGTTAGCTTCGGATGTTCCGATATTGGGTATCGGAAGGTCCGATGTGTGCTGTCTTGTGGAAAGGTGCTCTCTGTCTGGTTCGGATTGTCCGAAGTTGTTTCTTCGGAAGTTCCGAAGTGGTTGTTTTCCAGTTTGGGAACTCTCTGTTTGTTTCGGATGTTCCGATATTTTATATCGGACATTCCGATGTGGACTTAGTGTTGTTTAGCTTGGTTCCCTCTCTGGGTGTCATCGGATGTTCCGAAGTTGTTTTCGGACACTCCGATGTCTGTAGTTTTCGACCGTTGGAAGCTTTCCTTGTTATGGTAGTTTACACTCTTCGGAAGTTCCGAAGTTTGGTTCGGATATTCCGATGTGCAGCTGAGTGCGGGGGTAACGGCTAGTTTTGAACCAAAACTATAAATACCCCTCTCCTCTCCCTTTTGTGTGTTACACTCTTGCTTGGGCTGAACACTTGAGCTTCTTGAGCACTCTCTAGAGCAAACTTGAGCCATCCTCCTCCTTGATCTTAGGGATCATTTAGTGAGTGAGGAATCGTCAAGTGTGGGTATGAGTCAAGAGCTAAGGAGTCATTCATCTTGAGATTTTAGAGGACCTCTCCAAGATCAAGAATCAAGTGCATTCATTACTCTTGGAGGTTGAAGGACTCCTAGACGGCTAGGCGTCGCTCACGAGCCCCCGACGATTGTGGGACGCTGTGAGAAGTTTGTGAAGGCCGGCTCCGCCTCCGAAAGGAAAGGATCCAATAGTGGAATCAAGCCTCAAGTGTAACCGAGGTTTGTGAGGAAAGGGTTGGAAAAGACCCGGCTCCTTGGGAGCCTCCTCAACGGAGACGTACGATCCCCTCAAGGATCCGAACTCCGGGAAACAAATTGTTGTGTTCTCTTGTCTATTTAGTCTCGTGGATTTACTTTGTTGCTCATATTAGTTGCCGAATACAAGTAGTTTAAATTGCTTGTCCTAATCTTGATTTCACTTGTTTAGTGTTAATCGGATATTCCGATTTGATTACGGAAGTTCCGAAGATATCGGAAGTTCCAATACTGGATCGGAATATCCGTACTTTTTCCGCTGCTTTAATTTGTCTAAAATTTTGATTAGCCTATTCACCCCCCCTCTAGGCAATTGTCTCTTCTTTTCAATTGGTATCAGAGCCAAACCTTCTTGAAGGCCTAACCGCTTGAAGGGAACGTGATGGCGAATACGGGGTTGAAGGTTGTCGTGACGGACGAGCAAAATAGTCCAAGGGTCGGAGATGGAGCAAAGAGGAAGCCACATCTACATCCAATCAGGGAGCTCAAATTCCTTTCAATTATGAAAAGTTGAATACTTCTTCTTCGCATTCATATATCACTGTGCCCTCCGGGCGTGCTCCCTTCTTCGATGGCACGTACTACTCCGCTTGGAGGCACAAAATGAAAATGCATCTAATGTCGCTTCATCCTAGTGTATGGAAGATTGTTTGCACAGGTTTGGATATGCCGGAAGACGACATGGAGCTCACACCGGAGCAAGAGCAAAACATTCACCGCAATGCTCAAGCCGCAAGTGTCCTACTTGGAGCGTTGAGTCCCGAGGAATTCAACAAAGTGGATGGCTTAGAAGAAGCAAAAGAGATATGGGACACTCTCCAAGTAGCTCACGAGGGAACATCAAGTGTACGAGAATCAAAAATCGAGTTGCTTGAAGGAAAGTTGGGGAGATTTGTCATGAATGATGATGAAACACCTCAACAAATGTATGATCGGTTGATGATTCTTGTCAACAAGATTAGAGGGCTTGGAAGCAAGGACATGACGGATCATGTAGTGGTGAAGAGGATGTTGAGGGCCTTTGCTCCAAGGAATTCGACTCTCGTGACACTTATACGAGAGCAAAAAGATTTTAAACGGCTCACTCCAAATGATGTGCTCGGAAGGATTCTCTCACATGAGCTTATGGAGGAAGAAGCAAAAGAAGTGAAAAACCTAGCAAAGCAAAGTTCGAGCTCAAAATCAAAGGGAATCGCATTGAAAGCAAACAAGAAAGAAGACTCAAGCTCGAGTGAAGATGAAGAAGATGAAAGTGAGGATGAGGAAGACTTGGCCTTGTTTGTGAGAAAATTCATGAAATTCCTCAAGTATGACGGGTCAAGCAAATACAAAAAGAATTACAATGACAAGTCAAGAAGAAGAAGAAATGTGAAGAGGGCTTGCTATGAGTGCGGTGAAGTTGGACACTTCATCGCCGATTGTCCGAAAAAGAAGACCACCTCAAATGAGCAAAAGAAGATTGAGCCAAACAAGAAGAATAAAAGCTACAAGAAGAAGTACTCGGGGCGAGCTCATATTGGCGAAGAATGGGATTCAAATGATTCCGACTCCAACACCGATGATGAAGGAGTCGCCACCGTTGCCATTGAAGCCGCTCCTCCAACAAAATCACTCTTCGGCGACATGAGCGACATCGACAACGACGACACACCCGTTTGTCTCATGGCAAAAGGGCGGAAGGTAATGACTAAGTCAAAACCTCCAAGTAGCGATAGTGAATTAGATAGTGATGATAATGATGATGATGATGCTCTATTTTGTGATTTAAGCAAATCGGCCATTGATAAGATCTATAAGCTATTGAAAAGAATAGATAGCCAAGAGGAAACTCTTGAGAAGCAAGAAGAGTTGCTTATTTGTGAGAAAAAGAAAAACCTTGCTCTCGAGAAGGTCCTTACAAAAGAAAAGGAGACAATTGAATTGTTAACCAAAAAGCTTGATTTGGCTAATAATTCAATAGTATTGCTTAAGGGGTCAAATAAGTCACTTCAAGAGAATGTCATAAGACTAGAAAACAATCTTCAAGCTCTTGAAGTGCAAATTGAATCTCTTAATGATCTTAATTCTCCAATTATTGATTCTTCAATGGCTTCTATTCCTTCCACTAGCAATGGTTGCTCTCGATGCTACAATATTGATATTAATACTTGTACTACTAACTCTCAATTTGTGCAAGTATTAAAAAGCAAAAACGAGAGATTAAGTGCCTTGGTAAGATACGGTTGCATGAAGACTTATCAATCCAAGGATGCCCTATATAAGACCATAAATGGTCGAGGCAACAAAAACAAAGAAGGGCTTGGATATGATAAGTACGAGTGCAAAGGAAATGACCGTGTGGTGGTAAGAGGTAAGGAATGCATCAAATTTATCAAAGGAAATGACAAACAGCCATTGACCACCACACATGTCATCAAGACCGGGCAAGAATCAAAGAAGCATCCTCAATGTCATACATCCCAATCTATTCACTATGCATCATATATGTTAAAGAGGAACCACCGTGGTAAAGTGGTTGCTCATTTTGTCGGTGCCCACCACTCTATTGATGCGAGCAAAAGGAAGGTGTGGGTACCGAAGGTTTTAGTTACTAACATGCAAGGACCCAAAAGAATTTGGGTACCTAAAAACAAGACTTGATGTGTTTTCGTAGGATTATACCTTCGGGGGGACAAGTTGGGTGCTTGATAGTGGTTGCACAAACCACATGACCGGAGAAAAGAAAATGTTTTCATCTTTTGATGAAAAAGGGTCACAATATGAAAATATTGTGTTTGGTGATAACGGTAAAGGTGAGGTAATGGGATTAGGTAAAATTGCTATTTCTAATGATCATTCAATATTGTCGGGGGGTCGGGTAATTTCCATAAATTACCTCGGATGCCACCAACGACCAAGCTCGCTCCCGCCCGAGCCACCAGGAGGTCGTTACCCTGGGCGGTCTACTCAGAACCTGGAAGGCTACGCATTCCGGCCAGTTCCGAGTTCGGGCTCGGGTGGGACCTAGAATGCCACGTATTCCAGTCGATTCCGAGCTCGGGCTCGGGTAAGATGTCCGAGCTCGGTGCCGGCCATCGGCCGACCTTACGTGGTCTCGGGGTCGGTGAGAATAACCACCCGAGCGTAACTTCCGTTAGCCCGTTACGTTTCCCGTGGGAGCGTGGCGAAAAGATAGGATCCACTGGTTGCCACGCTTGGGCGAGGTCCAAACGTGCGGTAGTGGGGTCATGGAGTTCGATCCTTTGTAAGCTATAAAAGCGTCCCCATCATGAGGGGGACACACAACACGCATGCATCGGGCTGTAAGACAAGAGACATACGCCGAGATACATTGCAAGAATATACACTAGCCGGAGTAGGGCTATTATCTCTTTCTTGAGAGGCCCGAACCAGGAGTAAAGCTAACTGTGTCCACGCTCGTTGAAGTCCGGTGAGTCATCCCTTTGAGTAATCCCTCACGTGAGAAGGGGTCACAGTTGGTCCCTCCACCAACAAGTAAGCTCGGCGGGGCCTGCTCCCCAATCGTCGGCAATTGGCGCCGTCCGTGGGGACCGACTTTCCTTTCGTGAGGAATCCCGAGGATGACAAATTCCCAAGATCGCCAGGGCCTCGGCGCCCGGAATTGAGTAAGAAGACAAGCGATTCTTCGACAATGGGGCCGCTTAACGTCGCCGGCCTTGGGAATCACGACGGTTCCGGAGCTTCTCGCTGAAACCGCCGCGACCGGCGATTCTTTCGCTCGGCTCGACGCCCTCTCGGACAACGAGTATGACGGTTTCACGATGGTCCGACATCCTGCACCTTTCGAGCTCGACCAGGGGACCGCTTCACGGGGAGACACCGTGATGTCCCCTCGCGATCCGGCCCAATCCCGTAACGCCTTCGCTTGCGGAGGAGGATCGAAATGTCGGGAGCAAATCCGCCGAAGCGCGTCTTGACCGCTACGAGGCGGCCAAGGAGCACCTGCGCAGCATCTACGACCTGACGGCCAGCCTTACGCCGGCAAGTCCGAGGTGGCTCGACCGATAAGACCGGGCCAAGTCCGTGAGAATTTCCCGCAGCGTCACGGGACTCGGGCCGTCGCGGCGACGACGAGCGAGCTCGTCACCCGCGTTCCCGGCGAGGAGCGCCTTCAAGCTCGCCACGGTGGTACGCAACCTCGAGAAGTTTCCTGGCGAGTCGACCTAGAAGCCATGGGCGCGGCCGTGTGAGCGACCTCGAGAAATCGCCCAGACATAAAGCGGCGGAAGCCTCCGAAAGGGCGCCCGAGCAATTCCTGGGAACGCCGCCCGCCGGCGTCCGGCGCCTCCACCCGGCGACTCACGCAGTCGCACTCAGAGTGACCGTGCGCGAAGGCCGGGCTCGAGGGCACCGGAGCAATTCGGGGCTCCTCGGGACCGAATCACGAGCCACGGGCAGGCAAGGCGAACATTCCTCTTCGGGCCACTCTCCGCCCCACAGCGTAGGGAGATATTCTCTCGCTGGGCCCACTAACCTCGGGCTCGGTGGTGGGGATCGCCCGACCCGCGGCGCTCGTGGTGACCGTCCGACAGTCCCGTTTTGGTGCAGGCGTTATGCTCGCAACGTCGCTACGACGTGTGACCTGGCCGACAAGGTTCAAGCCGGGTCACATCGAGAGATTCGACGGACTCGTAACCCCGACGAGTTTCTCTCGATCTACACCACGGCCATTCTAGCCACCGGGTGATGAAAGGGTCATGGCTAACTTTCTTCGCCTGATCCCGACGGGCCGGCTCGGGACGTGGCTATTCAACCGAAGGAAAACTCGATCCGGTCCTGGCCCACCGAGCAAAGACTTCTCCGAGCTAATTTCAGTAGCCGCTACGCCCGCCTCGGAAGGAGCGCGACCTTGAGCGTCTGACATGCACGGAGGGCGAGACCTGCGCCGCTGGTCCAGCGCTTCATGCAAGTGCGCAATTCCATCCCAAGCATCTCGGATGAGGCGGTCGTCCGGCTTTCAAGTTCGGGTCCGAGACGACGCTTCACTCAGACCTCGAAATTCACCCGGACATCACACCAACGAGCCGCTCCGCATGGCTGACCGTTATGCCAACGCGGACGAGGCCGCCCAATGGAAGAAGCTTTGGGCGAGGAAAGCCCCCTCGGCCGGGCTCGAAGAGGCGTCAAGCCGAAAAGAGCGTGAGCTCGATCGAGAAAAAATCAAAAAAGAAGAAACCCTCCGCCTCCCACATGGTGGCGGCCATCGAACGACAACGGCCAACCTCGCAATCGTATAAAGGAGGGGCCGCGAAGGGAAAGGCCGACGGCCAATGGAGCCGCGAGCAAAACCGGATTTACCAAGACCGCGCGACCAACGCGGACGGGCTAGCGCCTATTTTTGCCCGCTTCCACCAGTGCACACGGCACGACCACGAATTGCAGGACATGGGCCTCCCGCCGAGCAATTCTACGGCAAGGGTCCCATGCCTACGCTCCCAGGAGCAGAAGGAGACGTCAAGGGCAAGAAGCCCGCCGAGGAGGAAGACACGGACATGGAGTACCAGGAGCCGAGAAATCACATCGCCGTGATATTCGGGGCTCGCCGCCTATGGGTCACGTCGGGAGCTAAAGGAGGCCGCCGCGAGGTGCTTCGTGTCACTCAGGGAAGCCTCTGTCCCAAAGCTCAAGTGGTCCGAGCCGCCGATCAACTTCTCCAAGGACGATCGCTCGGGTTGACAAAACCCCAAAGGCTTCCGTGGTCGTTAACCCAACGACCGCAACACCGCGGTAGGTCGGGTCCTTGTGGATTGCGAGCTCCTCGGACTGATATCCGCCAAGGTCTTGGACGAGATGCAAATTCCTCGCTCCAAGATCAAAAGCTTGGTGGTCCCGTTCTCTACGGAATAGTGCCCGAACGTCGGTCAGGCCGCTCGGCCAGATCGTCTGCCCGATAACGTTCGGCAATCCGAGCAACTTCCGAACGGAATCGATCACGCTCAAGTAGTCGACTTCGAAGTCGGCCATAACGCCATCTGGGCGGCCGGCGCCGCCAAATTCATGGTCGCCACTCATCACGGTACCAATGCTTGAAGGTCCCCGGCCCCGTGGCGTGATCACGGTCAAAGGAAGCCCGGCGGCCCTAAGCTGCGACGAGAAGGCTCTAGACATGGTCTGGCAGTCGCCTCGCGGACCGACCAAGAGCCGAGGAGTTCCCGGCCCAGGGCTACCCTCCAGGCCGGAGGACAAACTAAGGCCATCCCGCTGTGCGATGCCGAGCCAAGCAAGGTCGTACACGTGGGGGCTTCCCTGGACCCTAAATAGGAACTCGAGCTCGTGACCTTCCTCCGGAGAAGTGCGGACACGTTCGCCTGGGAACCGTCCGACATGCCCGGAGTCCCAAGGAGGTCGCCGAGCACAAAGCAGCGCTCGGCTCGACAAAAGCCTGCGGCGTGAAGCTCAGCGCTTCTCCCGGAGAAGCAAGCCATCATCGAGAGGAACCGACAAGCTCCTCAAAGCCGGTTTCATACGGGAGGTCGACCATTCCGATTGGTTGGCCAACCCGGTTATCGTGATGAAAAAGGGGGGCAAGTGGCGCATGTGTGTCGATCACACGGGGCTGAATGCCGCGTGCCCGAAGGACAATTTCCCGCTACCTCGGATAGACCCGTTGGTCGACGAATCAGCCGCCTCGAGGCGATGAGCTTTCTGGACGCCTACTCAGGCTATCACCAGATCGGCATATCGCCCGACGACGAGGAGAAAACTTCCTTCATCACGCCGTTTGGCACATTCTGCTACACGACCATGTCCTTCGGTCTAAGGAACGCTGGAGCGACCTTCCAGCGCCTCATGCGTAAAACCTTCTCGGACCAAATAGGTCGGAACACTGGAAGTGTATGTAGACGACATAGTCGCCAAGAGCAAGATGGCCTCGGACCATGTATCCGATCTAGAGGAGACTTTCCATAACCTCAATAAACATCGAATAAAGTTGAACCCTGAAAAATGTGTGTTCGGGTCAAGGCCGCAAAGTACTCGGCTACATGATCGGTCCGCAAGGAATCGGAGCCAACCCTGAGAAGATAGAGGCCATCGAGAACATGCGCCACCCGCTTGTACGCTGGAGGTGCAATCCTCGACCGGAAGGATGGCGGCCCTAAGTCGCTTCATCTCGCGGCTCGAGGAACGCGCCTGCCTTTCTTCAAGGCGCCCTAAGCACGACGGTTTCGCTGGACAGAGGAAGCGCATCGCTCCTTCAAAGAATTAAAGCTATATTTGTCAAGGCCCCGGTCTTGACCACGCCGAGATCGGGAGAGGTTCTCTTACTCTACCTCGCCGCCACACCCCAGCGGTAAGCGCCGTGGCCATAACGGTAGAACGGACGGTGCGGCGCCCCGATCTACTACGCCAAGTCTTGCACCGGACCAAAGGAGCGTTACCCGAGGTCCGTAAGCTCCTTTATGCTCCTCGTGGCCTCGAAGAAGTTAAGACACTACTTCCAGCCCACAAAATCCAAGTCCCGACCAACTTCCCGCTTAGAGAAATTCGAATCGAGACGCAAGCGGACGAATCGCGAAATGGGCCATGGAGCTCGCCGGTCGAGATCGAATTCTCGCCGTAACCGCGATCAAGTCTCGTGTTCTAGCGGACTTCCTGGCCGAATGGACAAACCCTGCCCCGCCGAGCCCGAACCCAACCAATCCGAGCACGGCCGGGCTGGTCATGCACTTCGACGGATCCCGAGCTTACGATTGCTCGGGGTCGAGTGGTCTCGAATCCCCTCGGGGAGCGGATCCAAAGACGCCCTCCAACTACATTTCGGCGCAACAAACAATGCGAGAATCTGAAGGTCCGCTAAGCCGGGCCGCATGCAAAGCGCTCGAGTCCAACGACTAATCGCGAAGGGCGACTCGCACCGGTCGTCAACCAGGTTAACAAGGAGTATCGTTGTTCGATGACTCAATGGCGCTTTACCTGGCTGAAGTAAGGAAGATGGAGAAGTACTTAAACTTCGAGGTAATCAGACATTCCCGTGAAGGACAATGCCCTGGCCGACCATCTATCGAAGGTCGGTTCCGCCCACCTTCCCGCCTTCGGCGGGGTGCTCGTCGAGCACCTTTACAAGCCCTCCATACCCACCAAGGAGGAGGCAACCGAGACGGGTGGTACCGTCTCCTTCCTCGAGCAGACGCGAGTTGGATGACGCCATTCATCCAAGATCTCGCTCACTGACACCGCCCGAGGAGGAAGCCGAGAAATCTGGCTCATAAGACGCCCTGGGCGACAGAAGGTGGTCGCCGAGGGACACGTGGCAGCCAGGCCACGCCCCTGGACGACCAGGAAGGTGGTCGCCCCGGGGACACGTGGCAGCCAGGCCACGCCCTGGGCGACCATGAAGGTGGTCGCCAGGAAAGGTGGCACGCGCCACTCCCCGATCAAGGGCATTTAATGCAAGTTGTGCGCATTAAATGCAAGGCGTGCGAGATGCGATGCGGACGCCCGCCTTCCCGAGCACGCATTAATTGCGTGACATCACTAAGCGACCTTACCCCGACGGCGTAGCAGGAGCGTTGGTGGGCGGGGCCCGAGGTGGGATTGTGACAAATTGCGGCGATCATTAATGAAAAGTAAGAAACGGCGACGTCGCAATAAATAATCCCATGCCGGTGTAATGATGGTGGCTTGCGGTGTAAGCCACCCATGCGTCCCCGTCGACCCTAGTATAAAAGGAGCCAGGTGCATGGGAGAGGGGTTCGAAAGATTGTAAGGTTTTCATTTCCTCCGGCCAAGAACACAAGCAATACCAAAGCGAGGACTAGGGCTATTACTCTTATGAGGGCTGAACACAGGTAAAAGCTCTGGCGCCTCCTTGTTCCCCTGAGTTTCCCGGTACCCCGGTCGTCTTCTTCCTTTCCCCGGCAATTGCCCCGAAAGCCCCCTGTTTGAACCTGATAAGCACCCAATTCGGAGGTGCCTGTTAGCTAGTACGCTGACAATATCCACGACGGAATGTGTGGAGCTCACTCGTCCTTCAGGACCTTGGTGAGCAAAGCCTTCCGGTTAGGTTACTACTGGCCGACGGCTCTGGCCGACGCGCGCTCCATGGTAACCTCCTGCCGATCTTGCCAGTTCCATGCTCGGAAGGTCCACCAACCGGTAAGATACGCACTGCACCATGCCGCTAACCTGGCCGTTCTCGGTTTGGGGCATCGACATACTCGGTCCATTTCCTAGGGAAGGAGGGTTGTAAATACACTGTTCGTCGCAATCGACACCTTCACTAAATGGATCGAGGCCGAGCCTATATCAACCATCTCGACAAAGCGGCTAAAAGGTTCTTCCGCAATAATGTAGTAACCCGCTTTGGCGTTAAAGTCGCCTCATTACCGACAACGGCACTCGATTCACAAGCGAGGTGTTTCAGGCTTATTGCGAGGAGGTCGAGACCAAGATATGCTTCGCATCCGTGGCCCACCCACAGAGCAATGGGGCGCCGAGCGCGCGAACGGGCAGATCGCCCAAGGAATCAAGAAGAGAGTCTTTAAGAGCCTCGACGGCATGGTCGCCTGGGTGGATGAGCTACCTCCGCCCTTCCGGTCGGTCCGCACCACGACGAGCCGAGCTACGGTGAGACCCCTTTCACCAGATATGGCGCTGAAGCCGTCCTACCCGCCGAAGTTGTCCTAGGATCCCCAAGGGTGAACCTAGCCGATAGCATCGACGCAGAAGGCGGCGCCTTCTCGACCTCGACCTCGCGGAGGCAACTTCGTGAACGGGTCTCGCCGCGATCCGCGGTCTACCTGCAAGCTCTCCGCAGCACGCCGCTAAATCGTTATTTACCAAGGACCTTGCACATCGGGCGATCTCGTTCGCGACGGGTCCAAGACTTGTCAAAAGCCAACAAGCTAACGCCGAGATGGGAATGTCCTTACACGGTCGTCTCTACAAAGACGCCCGAGGTCAGTCCGTCTCGCGATGGAAGATGGTCGAGAACTTGCCAGCACTTGGAACATCGACCAACTGCGTAAGTTCCATGTCTAACTGTAATATCCCGAGTATTTCTATACTCAAGCCACTGTACATTTGGACTCAAACGCTGTTCAATAATACACTGTGCTTGTGTGTTTCCGTATCATGAGTGAACATACTTGCTTGGGATCGAAAGAACCCTTCAACTTAAGTAATTTCGCTCATAAGTAAATTCAATTAGGTTGGGCAAGTGCAGACTTATTAACTTCCAAAATACTTTGGGACAATTAGTAATCAACCCTGGAAGCTTTAGCCGCCAAGGCCCAAGTTCAAAAGTTCGGGACATCCGAGTATCCGGATCCACATCCGAGTGTCGGATCCAACCCGAATGTCCGATAAAGTCCTGAGTATCCGGTTATGTCAGAACACCCCAACCCGGAGAGTCCGGACCATATGCCGGAGTGTCCGGGTTGGCTATACCGAAGACCCCAACCCGGAGTCTCCGGGTTGAGTCCGGAGAGTCCGGTATTGGCGTGGGGTTTTGTATAAAAGTCCCATTTCGTGGCTCCCTTCCATTCTTTCTTCTTCTACTTTGGTTTCCCCACTTCCTTGGTGTTCTCTCCACCACCCCGAGCTCCTCTCCGGCGAGCCACCGGCCGGTGACCTCCGTGGCTCCTCCCCGGCGTCCTCTAGCTCGTCCTCACGCCGGCATCCTCCTTTCCTCCACCCGACATTGCTCCTCCTCCATCTTCCTTGGAGGTAAGCTTATCTCTTAGGGTTTGGTTCGCGGGATTCTTGGGTTCTAGGGTCATCAATGGTGGGAGTTAGAGCTTAGGTTTAGACTTGAAGTTTGGAGTTGGATCTTAAGCTTTAGGGTTTTGGGTGTAGCGGTTCTAGGGATTGATTTGGGGCTTGGATTGAGGAATGTGAGTACTAGCAGGGTAGATCGGGTAGTGGTAATGCCGATCCAAGGGTTGATTAGGGTTGGTTAGAGGTTCTTTGGATTAGTGTCTTTTCTCGTGGAATAAGCTAGTTAGGAGCTTCTCCGCTTAGCCACTTGTAGGAAAGTCGTAGATCGAGGTCTCGTGGTGCCGTAGAGCTTGGTGGTACCTCGATCCCTCGTGTTAGATAGGTGAGTTGCGCCTGGGCCGGAGTGTCCGGACCCCAGTCCGGAGTGTCCGCCCCAGTCCGGAGTATCCGGCATGTGTGGCCGAGTGTCGGTTAGCCGGACTGTCCGGATGAAATATCCGGAATGTCCGGTTCCCCTGGTCCGGTGAGGGTTTTGCAAATTGCGGTGTTTTTGTTGTTTCTTTCGCATGGCATGCATTTCACAGCATTTAAATCTTTCTTTTGCTAAGTTGTATTTCTTTCTGCTTTTGTTGCTTTGATCGATTAGAGGCTAGCGAGTCGGGCTTCGCCTCGAACGACCGAACATCATCCCGACATCACCAAGTGCAACAACAAGGCAAGCACCTCCTTTGACCATCTTGAAACCTATATTTCACGATGTCTACTTTGATTTCTCAAACTATATGCATTGTTTATATTCAAGAAATTGCTAGTTTGTGGGAATGGTAGATATACCCTGATCTGGTGGTTTTCAATTTAATTCCCCTGAGATCATTGATAACCTTAGTAGGGTTAGACAATTTAATAAAATGTCACTTGGGTATAAACGATTTAGTAATTGCATACGCTAGACACTCGCAATAGAGGTGAGCAAAGTCAGTCCTACCAAATGCTCAAAATTATGATAAATGTAATTGGTTACGAAAAGTTTTGGAAATGTGAATCGTAAGGTATATTGGTAAAAATGTGAAGTGTCTAGTTGGTAATTAGACTTGGCGGGAGGTATAATATGTGCTAGTTAAACATGGTGGCGATTGGTTGGCGAGTTAAGTGGAGTTCCCCGCTTGAGTCACTAGGCAAAAATATAAGGACCGAACTTGTGACGGTTTTTGAATTGAACACCGTGCAACCACGCAATGCTGGGATGGGGCAGCCTATTCTAGTACTTGAAGTGTGAGGGGATAGCCATGCCTGTTGGTAGGCCGAAGAGTGGACCTTTTCCCTGTGTTGAGCAGTCAAGCGCGGTGTGTGTGTCCTCACGACCCGCCGTATGCGCCTTCGTGTGTGCGCTTGTACTTTGGCAGCAGGAATCGCTCCCATGTTTGTTGATACAACGTGTACGCCTTGCTATGGGGTAATGCTGCCGCCAACACCCGTCGTCACGATGAGTATTCCGTGGTCGCCCGAGTGGTGGTTGGCCTCTTATCGCCATAGTAGTGGATTTGTCGTCACCGGCCTTTGAGGTGTGGCTATAACCTCAACGATGGGAAAGAATAGATCATTCTTGTATATCGGATACCTCGTATCGCGTGTACCCTGGATGACAGGGATGCAAGTCTGAGTTGTGTTTGGGTAAAGTGCGCAAACTCTGCAGAGTATCAAATAATCCTAATCGATTAGCCGTGCTCACGGTTATGAGCAATCTTCTCTAATCATATCAAGTATAGAGATTTGGTTTGGTTTGAAAATGAAAATCTATTTCGAGTCGGTATAAAGTATGTGGTGGAATGGTACTTGATGGAATTGTGGATATGTGTATATGATTCTCGATGGGATTATGAGTATGTATGGATGTCGATTCGTATCCGCCATTACCATGGATGGTGGCAAATTGTGGAGCTCAGCTTGTTACATATATCAGAAATATGTTTTATTCAAACTGCTGTCTTTCAAATTATGTATTACTTTTCGATGAACTATTTTAAATCCAATTTTCTGCAATTAACTTGATGTAGAAGCTTTATCCCTGTTGAATCAGCCTGCATTTATTTATATTTCCATACACTAAAGTCTTGCGAGTACATACGTGTACTCACCGCTGTCGCTAACCCTTTTCCACAGAGGAAGGTAATGATGATGTCCTGATGATGGCGAGCCCCTTTTCGCGAGTGTTGCGGCTTCAGAGTCCCTCCTCCCAGAGCCTGTGGGTGGTCAGCCACCGGTTGTCTTTCTTTTGTTTCGCCGCTTACTTCTTTTGGATTCTGTAATGTACTCGTGCAAGGTTTACACCCAGTTATGTACATTATCTTAGTTTATCTTTTCGTGCATTGATACTCGGGTTGTGGGTACGCGATACTGGGCTACTGATCCAGGGATCCAGTATCAGATGCAGCACCGGTCCGGTTAAGGGTTCGATCCCGTCGATCGAATTTTTAGGTTCAGATTTTCGGTGTCGAGGCTTCCTGTTGCTATACGGTGCTATACGCTACAGTAGACGGCGTACAGTACAGTATAGGAAGAGGGGGTCCTCACACTAACCACACTCGCCTACCTTTTTAATAAATTTTGTCACCTCGTCTTCTCGTTCTTTCTCTCTCTCTTTCTCATTTACCTCCGCAAAAAATTCTACGATTAAGCTCGACCCGCATAAAGTGTCGTGGGCGGTCGGTCGTCGGGGCAAAACACCGTGCGACAAGAGCTCGACCTCAAGGGCTTCCTTCCTCGTAAGACGACCATCTTTTCGCGGTAGACCTCCGCCGCAAGCAAAGATTCGCACAGACACCCTTTCGAACGGTTCCGAAGCTCAAGTCGGCCGGTGGGCGGCATCGACGCACCGTACCCTAAGAGCCACACGGTCCTCGCAGAACTCTACTCCGCCAACGAGGTCGTGCTCAGCGATCGCCCACGACCTCCGTTGGCGGCGGGGGGCTATAGGGGTACCAAGTGGCCACGACCTCGTGCAGCTCTCACGCGAGGTAGCTACTCCCTAGTACGATTGACCGCTAAGTCACGTAAGGCCGAAGTAAGCCGAACAAGGAACCACGACACCAAACAAATCGTTATCATCTCGGACAAAACAACAAAAACGTTTAGAGATAGATAAACGCTCTTTCTATGTTCAACTGGGCGGTTTTCCCCTTAAGTTTTTTACAGGTAAAGACAGGAAAAAGAAAATTACAGGAGCCCGGCACGCTTCTCGTCCTGCAGAGCGACGAGCTCGTCCCGCACCGAGTCAAGCTCGGACTCAAGGTCGAGCACCCGCCGGCGAGCTTCCCGACCTTCGCTTGCCGCCTGTCGGTCGCTGGACTCCTCCGTTCTTTGGTCGATTGTCCTTTCGGCGCTTGCCGGGCGTCGCGCAAGGTCGCCACTCGTGGCATCAAGGCCCGACCTTGCCTGCTCGCTCGGCCGAGACGCCTCGAGCTCGTGGCACGGACTCCTCCACCTTCCGCCGGATCTCGGCCTCGAAGATGTCGGCTCGGCAACGGCGCTCGAGCTCCACGATCTTGGCGTCTGCTCGGCTTGGTGCTTCGCGACAACCAAGCGACGCGGTGGCGGCATGGAAGTCCTTCATGGTGGACTCCAGACTGCGCGACAAGGTATTTCAGGTCGTGATCGAGTTTTTTTTGATAAAAACACATGAGTCAGGAGTACTTACCCAACAAAGCCGAGCCTCCAGCCCCTGCTGGAACATCTCGGCGGGGTCCTCCGTCTCATCCTGTTCCCCCTGGACGGGCAAGGGATCTCCCGCCTCGATCCCTTCTCCTTGATCGGGCGCGGAGGCTTGAGCCCGAGCTCCCCCGTCCCCTGAGGGCGAAGGAGCTTTGCCCTGGGGGGCGACCTCCGCCTCCTGGAGAGGGACGGCCTCAAGAGCGAGGATCACCTCCTGCTCTTCTTCCTCCCGGCAGAGTTGCGCCGGGCTCCACCTCGGCGTCTACGCCACGGAGCAACCGGGACACTGGTCGGCACCGGCCCTTGGGCTGCAGCAGCGTCCCGAACGCGAGGTCAATCGGGGCACGGTCGGCGGCCGAGGTCGGTCTCGATCGAGCAGCCTCGGTGCCCGGCAGATCCCCTTCGCTGGAAGCTGCCCGGCTCACCTACGATGGCGGGCTCGTCTCCCCAACCGGCGGGTAGCCGCTCTTCCTCGTCGGACGAGCTCCCGCCAGATTGGGGTCCCTGACGCCGGGCCGTGGCCGGGACCCGGCGTGGACGTCGTGAGCCCGGGAGACATCGGCGATCTCTGGAGAGTCGCGGTGATGATGTCGCCGGGCGCCGAAGAATCCTCGCGGAAGTTTCAGCGCCTGCTCATCACCATCGACTCCACGACTATGATGTGGGGATACCCTCCATCGCGGCTCGGGCATCGGTGGCGCGATCTTCCTCCGTGCCTCCTCTTCGAGACACGACCTCCGGTCCCGGGGCTCATGGCGTGGCTCCCCACCTCGACGTCGCCGCCACCAACGGCCCGTGGAGATCGGGCCTCCGCGCCCCAGCTCCCACATCGGCCTCGCCGCCCATGACGGCCTCGGCACTGGGCGAGCTCCTCTCTAGCACGAGGTCAAGAATATCGCCACCATCGCTTCAAATCCCATAACTCACGCGGCCGCCACACCCACTATAGACGATGTGGGGTTAGTGTGGTGCCGAGGAGAAAGAGACAAACAAGAGGGGAGTAGAAGATCGACCTCGCTCGGCGTCCTTCGTGAGCCCGGCGCGGTCCAGAGAGGCGGCCATGTCCTCGCGCGCCTTGTCGGCCCTGGCGACCGAAGGGTCGGCCTCCCCCAAGCCGACCTCGGAGATGGTCGGCGTTGGGCGCGGTTGAGGCGTAGCAGACGACCTGCGGGACCTCGGGACCAAGGGGGCGGGGTCCAGCTCGTCCTTCTCCTCCTCGCGGTCCTCGGGGGCCGAGCTCGAGCTCACCCGCGCGAGCTCCGCCTGAAGGGCCGCGATCTGGCCCTCCAGTTCGACCTTCCGCGCTGGACCGGCCACGGCTGCGGCCTCCTTCTTCGCCCGCGCAGCAAGCTGGCGCAAACGAGCCATCAGCTCGGGATTGTCTCGGGTGTACTCATCCATCCACAATCTAAGTTCGCTCACCTCCTGCCGATCGGCATACTCCAAGTGCTGGCGGGGTGAGCGGTCGTCCGGCCCGGGACGCCTGCGCGTACGCCTAGGCGGGGAGGGCGTGGCCGACGGAGATCGGGCGCGGCGCTTGCGACCCGCCCGTCCTTTGGTCTTTCGACCTGTCCCCGCCAATCGCGATCCCGGTTGGGCCACGGCGACCTCGAGGCAACCTTCTCTGCCAAAGGAAAAGAAAGAGAACTCGAATGAGGTCGGAAGACCCCTAAAACCTGTCCGGACAAAATAAGAAGTCTGAATTAAAGACTTACCGCCTCGGTCCGGTTAAGGACGTTGTTCGGGATCTGGCGGCCCTCAATGATTTCCTTGCCTTTAAGGGTGCCGAACATCTCGGACACCCTCGCATCCACCAGTCCTCTGGCGGAGCTGCATACCACCAAGGAGAGGTCGTGAGAAGGGCATCCTCTGCTCGGAAAAGAAGGTCGAGGGCGATGACGTACCGAGCGTGACTCGGGTGATGTCCTGCCACCTCGACCTTGAAGAAGGGATGCTCCCTCCTCCTAAGGGGTGATATCCGGTTCCTGACGTAGTCCCGGGTAACGTCCCGGCCGGTCAGCCCCAGGCACGTGAGCTCGTTGATCGTCATGAGGATCTTCTCCTCCTCGGGCTCCACGAGCGGACGGGGCGTCTCGACGGCGCGACCTCTGACGCCGGAGTAGGAAAGCGTGCCGCCCTATGATTTCCTCAAATACAACCAAGAGTCGGCCCAACCCGACACCGAGTCCTTGAGCGTGAAGCTCGGGGTACTCGGATGGTCGGGTAGGTCGCAGGCGGAAGTAGAGGCACCGGCTCTGCGGCGTCTTAGGTGCGAGAAAGGGTGTAGAAGTGGAAGAAGAGACTGGGAGTGGGCTCGACGCCCACGAACCCTTCGCAGAGATGGGTGAAGATGGCCATGATGAGAATGGAGTTGGGGTGGAGGTGAACGATCTCGCACTCGCAGGAGGCGAGCTGGCCTCGACGAACTCACTTTCGGGCGTCCGGAGCCCGCTCATGGCGTAGAGCTCGGTGGAGACAATCTCCCCTCCTCCGTGGGCTCTCCTCGGTGCCAGGACTCTCCATGTGCCGGCGTCGACGTACCTCGCTCTTTGGAGGATCTCGACTGCGCTGTCGAGCTTCTTTGGCGCCGAACCTCGCCATGAGGGTGGAAAAGATGATCAAGGAGAAGGATGAGCGCCAAGCAGGGGTATGAGACGCAGCCGATCGCAAAGCGGCCAAGTAAGTCTAAGGGCTTTCTCTTGAGTGTTTAAAAAACTCCTCCAGAAATGGGAAAGCAAAAGGACTTCCCGCCGTTATGGTCGAGGAAGCCCTAGAGGCACAGAGGGCGATTGAGGCGTTCGCCATCCGGAAACGACACGTGGCGCGTAAATCGAAACCGTCTGCCCGAAAAGACGGTTCCCAGAAGGACAGATTCAGGCTTAGGAGAAGGAACCGTTGAGAGGGGCCCACTGCTCGCTCGGCGACGAGCCGGGGAACAAGCTCGTTCAGGAGAAGGTTAATAGCTCGTTGGTCGCGGCAGCTTGTCCGCGGCGAACCAACAAGCTCGTTCCTGAGAAGGTTAATAGCTCGTTGGTCGCGGCAGCTTGTCCGCCGCGCAGAACCGACATGCTCGTAGAACGGTAGGCCCAAGGGGAAGGCCTTCCTTAGACCTTTTCCCACTTGAACCTCGGGCGCTAGCTGCCCGCGGCGTGGGTAATTTCCATAAATTACCTCGGATGCCACCAACAACCAAGCTCGCTCCCGCCCGAGCCACCAGGAGGTCGTTACCTCAGGCGGTCTACTCGTAACCTGGAAGGCTACGCATTCCGGCCGATTCGAGTTCGGGCTCAGTGGGACCTAGAATGCCACGTATTCGATCGATTCGAGCTCGGGCTCTGTAAGATGTCCGAGCTTCGGTGCGGCCATCGGCCGACCTTACGTGGTTTCGGGGTCGGTGAGAATAACCACCCGAGCGTAACTTCCGTTAGCCCGCTACGCTTCCGTGGGAGCGTGGCGGAAAGATAGGATCCACCAGTTGCCACGTTTGGACGAGGTCCAAACGTGCGGGTAGTGGGGTCATGGAGTTCGATCCTTTGTAAGCTATAAAAAGCGTCCCCATCATGAGGGGGACACACAACACAGACAGACGGGCTGTAAGACAAGAGACATACGCTCAGATACATTGCAAGAATATACACTAGCTGGAGTAGGGCTATTATCTCTTTCTTGAGAGGCCCGAACCAGGGTAAACTGCTGTGTCCACGCTCGTTGAAGTCCAGTGAGTCATCCCTTTGAGTAATCCCTCACGTGAGAAGGGGTCACAGTTGGTCCCTCCACCAACAAGTAAGCTCGGCGGGGGCCTGCTCCCCAATCGTCGACAAATATCAAATGTCTTGCTAGTTAAATCTTTAAATTACAATTTGCTATCCGTGTCGCAACTTTGCGAGATGGGTTATAATTGTTTATTCACTAATGTGGATGTGACCGTCTTTAGAAGAGACGATTCCTCAATTGCTTTTAAAGGATATTTGAAGGGTAAGCTCTATTTGGTTGATTTCAATTCAAATAGCGCTAAACTTCAAACATGCTTGATGGCAAAGCCTAGCATGGGTTGGTTGTGGCATCGCCGGCTAGCCCATGTTGGCATGAGGAACCTCGACAAGCTTCTAAAGGGTGATCACATCATTGGACTAACGAATGTTGAGTTTGAGAAAAATAGGATTTGTAGCGCTTGTCAAGCCGGAAAGCAAGTCGTAGCACGTCATCCCGCGAAGAACATCATGACGCATTTACTAAACCATTGGAGCTTCTACACATGGACCTCTTTGGACCTATTGCTTATATAAGCATCGGAGGTAACAAGTATGGTTTAGTCATTGTTGATGATTTTTCACGCTTCACGTGTGTATTCTTTTTGCAAGAGAAAAGTGAGACACAAGGAATAATCAAGAAGTTTGCAAGAAGAGCCCAAAACGAGTTCGAACTAAAGATCAAGAAGATTCGAAGCGATAATGGAAGTGAATTCAAGAACTCTCAAGTCGAAGAATTTCTTGATGAAGAAGGGATCAAGCATGAATTCTCTGCTCCATATTCTCCTCAACAAAATGGCGTGGTGGAGAGGAAGAACCGGACGTTGATCGAAATGGCAAGGACAATGCTTGATGAATACAAGATTTTCGATCAATTTTGGGCGGAAGCAGTCAACACCGCATGTCATTCGATCAACCGATTGTATCTCCACAAGATCTTGAAGAAGACGGCTTACGAACTCCTCACTGGTAACAAACCAAACGTTTCATATTTTAGAGTTTTTGGTAGTAAATGCTTTATCCTAAACAAGAAGCCTAAGAACTCCAAATTTGCTCCAAAGATTGATGAAGGTTTCTTGCTAGGATATGGATCAAATGCTTACGCCTATCGTGTTTTCAACAAAACCTCGGGTTGTGTTGAAATAGCGAGAGACGTGACATTTGATGAAACTAACGGCTCTCAAGTAGAGCAAGTTGATTTGAATGTGTTAGAAAATGAGGAAGAACCAAATATTGCGATCAAGAAGATGGCAATAGGTGAAGTGAGACCGCAAGAAAAGGAGCATCAAGACAACTCTTCTACACAAGTGGTGCCTCCCACCTCAAGTCAAAGTCAAGACGTTTCTCAAGAAAGCCCAAGTAAACTCGTAGAGGATGATCAATTTGAAGACAATGAGCCAATTCAACAAACATCCCAAATACCACATCCAAGAGTGCATCAAAGCATCCAAAGAGATCACCCCGTTGACAACATTCTCGGCGACATCCAAAAGGGGGTAACTACACGCTCAAGAGTATCTAATTTTTGTGAATTTTACTCTTTTGTGTCTACTTTGGAACCTTTGAAGGTAGAAGATGCACTAAAAGACTCGGATTGGGCAATGGCAATGCATGAAGAGCTCAACAACTTCATTAGAAACAAGGTGTGGTCGTTGGTGGAAAGGCCAAATCAAAACGTGATAGGAACCAAATGGGTCTTCCGCAACAAACAAGATGAAAACGGAGTTGTCACAAGAAATAAAACTCGGCTGGTAGCTCAAGGATACACTCAAATTGAAGGTTTGGATTTTGGTGAGACTTATGCTCCCGTTGCTAGACTTGAGTCAATTCGTATATTGGTTGCATTTGCTACTCACCATGATTTCAAGCTTTATCAAATGGACGTCAAGAGTGCTTTCCTAAATGGTCCAATCGCCGAATTGGTTTACGTTGAGCAACCACCGGGAATAGAGGATCACAAGAACCCTACACATGTATACAAACTCCATAAGGCGCTCTACGGGCTCAAGCAAGCACCTAGAGCATGGTATGAATGCCTTAAGGATTTTCTCATTAAAAAGGGGTTTGAAATTGGTAAAGTGGATCCTACTCTCTTCACAAAACATGTTGATAATGACTTATTTGTATGCCAAATATATGTCGATGACATTATATTTGGGTCTACTAATAAAAACTTTTGTGAGGAATTTAGTAGGTTAATGACAAAGAGGTTTGAAATGTCCATGATGGGTGAGCTAAAATTCTTCCTCGGATTTCAAATCAAACAACTCAAGGAAGGAACACTCTTGTGTCAAACAAAGTACATCAAAGATATGCTAAAGAAGTTTGACATGGAAAACACCAAGCCAATCCATACTCCCATGGCGACAAACGGACACCTTGGTCTAAATGAGGAAGGTAATCCCGTGGATCAAAAGGTATATCGATCCATGATAGGTTCATTGCTTTATCTTTGTGCATCTAGGCCAGATGTTATGCTCAGTGTTTGCATGTGTGCAAGATTTCAAGCCGCTCCGAAAGAGTGTCACCTAGTAGCTGTGAAAAGAATTCTTAGATATCTAGTTCACACACCTAATTTAGGGCTTTGGTATCCTAAAGGATCAAAATTCGATTTGATTGGATATTCGGATGCTGATTATGCGGGTTGTAAAGTGGATAGAAAAAGTCTTCGGGGACTTGCCAATTTCTAGGTAGATCACTAGTAGCTTGGTCCTCAAAGAAACAAAATTCAGTGGCTCTATCCACCGCCGAAGCCGAATACATTGCCGCAGGAAGTTGTTGTGCACAATTGTTATGGATGAGGCAAACCTTGAAGGATTTTGGATTTAACATGGAGAAAGTACCACTCTTATGTGATAATGAGAGTGCGATTAAAATAGCCAACAATCCTGTTCAACACTCTCGGACCAAGCATATAGACATCCGACACCACTTTCTTAGGGATCACTCACTAAAAGGAGACATTGACATTACCTATGTGAGAACCGAGAAACAATTGGCCGATATATTCACCAAACCTCTCGATGAGAAAAGATTTTGTGAATTGAGAAGTGAGCTAAACATCCTAGACTATCGGAATTTGACTTGACATCTTGCTCACATTCGATTACTACTTTTCTTGGTGATTTCAAAATAAAAAGGTTGCAAAAATCAATTATCTGTCTTTGAAAGAACTGTGTTGTCAATTGCATCTTTAGTCATTACACCTATGATCATGGCTTCGATTGTTGTTTTGTTCTCTGATCACAAGTTAGATGACTGTCGAGTTCACTGACTCAAAATCTCAATTTCTTCCATCTCAGAAATCCTATCTTTTCCTCCTTGTCAGCTGGAAAAATCAACTCTTCGGAATTTCCGATCGTGTCATCAGAATATCCGAATTCTGTGTTTTTGAACTCTTCGGAACATCCGATATTTGATATCGGAATATCCGAATCCTGCTCAACTTCTTTCTCGCTGGAAACTTGAACTCTTCGGAACCTCCGAACCTCAGTTCGGAACTTCCGAAGTGTGTGTAATCGCTTGAAAAGGACGGTTCGGTTGGCCCCTCCTCCTCATTTCTTTATTCTCTAACCTCCGTACGTTTCTCCATTTTTTTCATCCCTTGTCGTCTTCGGAGTCTTCAACCATTCGGAAACTCCGATCTACCACAAGGAAGGGTGCACCTCGAATTGGAAGATCTTCACCATTTCATAAGTTTGTTTTTCAATTCCAAGGTAAACCCTAGAACCTCCTTTTGTCCTTCCGCGTTCCTTGGATCTGTTGATCAAATCTTTTGGGTAGACTTGTTATTGTAGTCTTCCTTCGCCCAGATCTCAAATTTCATTCATTTCCTGTGGTTGATCTGGTTGGAATCCTAGTTTTAGGGTTGTACCGAAAATATCGGAACTTCCGATATCCATTGTCGGAATGTCCGATTTAATGTCGGAATTTCCGATATGAAACCGGAATGTCCGATGTTGACAGTACAGCACTAAAACCAGCTTTCTTTCTAGTTTCATCTATCTTATCTCGCTGCTCTCTTGTCAGCTCCTGCAAATGGATCCCGATCAGGGTGATCAACCTCCTCAGGGTTCAGCCAAGGTCACCTTCAGTCGAAAACGCAAAACTCCAACTGGGGCTAGAACAAAGCGAGGTTCCACAAGGGGATCCCAGCCAGGTATCTCAATAAATGAACCTGCTGCTCAGGCTGCTCAGACAGTGAATGTGCCTCGTGGAGCACCGCTACCTTCGAGGAAAGGCAAGGGCATTGCTAGTGCGTCAGGGTCTCAGGCTAGAGATATGCCAAGACTAAGACCGCCTGAGAGAAACCCGAGATTGCAAAGGAAACCAATGAGCTACAAAGGAAAATCAGCACAAGTAAGAAAAGCTCGTGAGGAAAATCCAAAGCGGACCGACAGATTCTCCACTGATTCCCGTTTCTGGACGTTCTTTCAGCAAGATTTCTACGCTTCAGTCATTTATCCGAGAAAGAATCCTGTCATCTCAATGCAGTGGATTGATTGGGAATATATGGCAGTGGCAGATGATGCTGTATTTAATGAAGTCATTGCTGCCTGTGAAAGGACCGGAACCAAGAGAATCATGGCTTTTCAACATGATTGGAATGTGGAGATTATAGCTCAGTTTTATGCCACAATGTACGTCTCCAGAGATCGAGTCTCTACTCTCCACTGGATGACTGAGGGAACCTGGTATGAGGTAACATACATTCAGTTTGCCAGGTTACTTGAATTCACAGAGGCAGACTCCAGGGACAGAGATCAGATCCACAATGAGACCTCCCTTGTTGCAACAAATCTGAATTTCTTGTATGAGGAAAATGCAGAGTTCGAGCCAGGTGACACCAAGGGGATGAAGCCTTTCTTTGCTATCCTGAACAGACTCTTCAGAAAGACTCTCGCTCCAAAAGAAGGTGATGCCTCGCATATTCTCTCTTACTCAAGGAACCTTCTGTGCAGAATGCAAGACGGTCAAAGGCCCTTTGATGTCTTTGACTTTATCTGGAATGAGATCAGACTGATTAGCCAGGAGCCCAGAAGGAGCTGTGGATATGCTCCGTTCATCATGCACTTGATTGAACAAGTGACCGGGCAGCAGTTTGAATGTGATGGGAAGCACGTGGGTCTTCAAGTCAGGGCAATTAAGGCCCCCTCTCAGCGAGCCACCAGGGCTTCCACCAGGAGGACCTCTACTTCTGCTGCTACCTCTTCAGCTCCTGCTCCTAGTGGATCTTCTTCACCCATTCTGCGTGCTTTGAAGTCGATATTTATTCTTTGCAAGAGCAATTCAGAGAAGCAGAAGAAGAACACCAAGCGACTCAAGGACATCCAAAGGCATCTCAATCTGGAGTGTTCAGAGGACGAGGAAAGTGAGGAAGAGATCGAGGACCCCTTTGCTCCAGCACCTGGTGCCTCAGAGTCTGAGGATGAAGACGAGGAGTCTGGGTCAGATGAAGCTGTGTCAGAGGAGTTTGATTAGTCCTTCCGTCTCTACTTCCCCTATCCTTTGTGGTGCTTGATGCCAAAGGGGGAGAGATGCAGACAAATTCATTTTATCTATCCTTGGTTCGAGTCGTTGAGTCCGGTGAACTTGGATTGAACTTAGTTTATGTGTTCGGTTTAAAAACCTCGTTGTTGAATGTTATCGTTTTAAACTCTCTTTATCGTTGTTGCATGCAGATTTTCGTTGACTTGATTGGTTGTTAATTGCTTAAATTACACATATTGCTTATCCTGTCAATCTTGTGTTAATCTCCTATGCAAGGATATAGGGGGAGCTCTCTCATGTTCCGTTCTCTCAAAATGTGCATTTGTCCTCAAGATCTATTCTCAATGCACATATCGAGGGGGAGTTCCGTCTATGTTCATATTCTCATATGCTTTATAAATTTGTCCTTAATCGTGTTGTCATCAATCACCAAAAAGGGGGAGATTGAAAGTGCATCTAGCCCCCCTAAAATTGGTTTTGAATGATTAATGACAAACGATTAAAGAATCTAATGTGTTCAACTAGTTCATGAACAGGTAAAAGGTTCGAGAAGAGATCATCTATGTAATTGGGTATCCTCAAGCTCGTAGAGTAAGAAAAACGGCATCTCCGATTGTAATTTTCGATTTGTTGAAGTCATAGGTTTGCCGTACTATTAAGAGGGATGCATTAAAATTGACTTAGAGATGGTCTCCTCACTCAAGATGAACTTAGTCGAGTCTCTCAAGGGTTAGAAGTGTTCTCTCTAGCTTCGGAATGAGTTTGTGTTAAAGTTCAAGTCGGATGTTCCGATGTAGTATCGGACATTCCGATGTTTCAGAAGTTCCGAAGTGTAGTTGTGCTTCAGTCCGTTGTGTTCTGTTTGGGTCGGACATTCCGATGTTTGTATCGGATGTTCCGATACCTGTTGAGTTTTAGCTTGGGAGCTCTCTGTTAGCTTCGGATGTTCCGATATTGGGTATCGGAAGGTCCGATGTGTGCTGTCTTGTGGAAAGGTGCTCTCTGTCTGGTTCGGATTGTCCGAAGTTGTTTCTTCGGAAGTTCCGAAGTGGTTGTTTTCCAGTTTGGGAACTCTCTGTTTGTTTCGGATGTTCCGATATTTTATATCGGACATTCCGATGTGGACTTAGTGTTGTTTAGCTTGGTTCCCTCTCTGGGTGTCATTGGATGTTCCGAAGTTGTTTTCGGACACTCCGATGTCTGTAGTTTTCGACCGTTGGAAGCTTTCCTTGTTATGGTAGTTTGCACTCTTCGGAAGTTCCGAAGTTTGGTTCGGATATTCCGATGTGCAGCTGAGTCTTGAGGGTAACGGCTAGTTTTGAACCAAAACTATAAATACCCCTCTCCTCTCCCTTTTGTGTGTTACACTCTTGCTTGGGTTGAACACTTGAGCTTCTTGAGCACTCTCTAGAGCAAACTTGAGCCATCCTCCTCCTTGATCTTAGGGATCATTTAGTGAGTGAGGAATCGTCAAGTGTGGGTATGAGTCAAGAGCTAAGTAGTCATTCATCTTGAGATTTTAGAGGACCTCTCCAAGATCAAGAATCAAGTGCATTCATTACTCTTGGAGGTTGAAGGACTCCTAGACGGCTAGGCGTCGCTCACGAGCCCCCGACGATTGTGGGACGCCGTGAGAAGTTTGTGAAGGCCAGCTCCGCCTCCGAAAGGAAAGGATCCAATAGTGGAATCAAGCCTCAAGTGTGACCGAGGTTTGTGAGGAAAGGGTTGGAAAAGACCCGGCTCCTTGGGAGCCTCCTCAACGGAGACGTACGATCCCCTCAAGGATCCGAACTCCGGGAAACAAATTGTTGTGTTCTCTTGTCTATTTAGTCTCGTGGATTTACTTTGTTGCTCATATTAGTTGCCGAATACAAGTAGTTTAAATTGCTTGTCCTAATCTTGATTTCACTTGTTTAGTGTTAATCGGATATTCCGATTTGATTACGGAAGTTCCGAAGATATCGGAAGTTCCGATACTGGATCGGAATATCCGTACTTTTTCCGCTGCTTTAATTTGTCTAAAATTTTGATTAGCCTATTCACCCCCCCCTCTAGGCAATTGTCTCTTCTTTTCAGTCCTCTCATGTTCACAAGTGGCAGCTAGCACCTCCTTGCTTTCCCATCCCTTCCCCTGAAAGGGTTTCTTGTCACGAACTTGGCACCATCCCCTACATCCCCCTTTCCTCCCACATTCCCTATTCCTCAATCTTAACATAGTTTTTTTTCAAATTTCAAAGGTTTTTTTAATTACTTTCAAAAGTTTTTGAGTCAAAATTTTTGGAATCGATAGTTTTTGAATCAAAAGTTTTCAAACCAAAAGTTCTTGAATTGAAAGTTTTTGAAGTTGAATCTTTTCGATTTGAAATTTTTTCGAGTTGAAACTTTCTATTTTGAAATTTTTTTGATTTAAAACATTTGGTGTTGAAACTTTTTTTATTTGAAACTTTTTAATTTGAAATATTTTTTGGGTTGAAACTTTCTAATTTGAAATTTTTCGAGTTAAAATTTTCTGGTTTGAAAATTTTTTTATTTAAATTTTTTCGAGTTGAAACTTCTAACATAAAGTTTTCAAAGTTAGAATTTTCTAATTTTAAATTTTGTGTGAGAGAGTAAGGAAGGGACGTGGCGGGAGTGAGTAGGGAAGAGGAAAGGGGGAATGGTGGAGGTGGATGGTGAAGATGACACATGGCAACCTAAAAGGGTATCCTTAAATTTGTTAGTTTAACGTTACCCTCAAACTAGCCATACCCTATTTGGATCGGCTTGGAGATTCATGTTGTGGCGAGCTCACCCTCCTCCTCTCTAGCGCCGCCACCGGGTTAGGACTCTGGTTCAGCTGAGCAACTCGAGCCCCAAGCTTAGAGGGTGGAGACGACAAGATCCAATTAGTTAGGAGGCGGTGGTTGGTGGCGGCGGCTCCGATTGCGGTGGCTTCGCTAGAGCTGGTCTGGGTGGCGACGCGGGAGAACGGGAAGTCACGGTTTGTGCCAGCTAGGCGACGGCAGTAGCTAGCGCGCGTGGAGAGGCTAGGGGCGGTGGTGACGGCTGAAAGTGGGTAGGAGAAGGGGATTAGGGTTAGGGATGGAGGGGGGAGCTGAAACATACATAAGAGAGTAGGAGAGACCTGGGGAGTTGGATTTGATTCAAGTGCTGAAAATTCAGTTGATTTTGATTGGGGGAAAACACTCGTGTTGCATAGACACTCCCATCTATCTGTTACTCCCTCAAAAGCTAGAAATCACCACGCTAATCAGATATTTATTGGATTAATCAGATAAAAGGAGAAACATCTGTAATCGATGGTGGATTAAGATTATAACAGCGTAGACTACTTATATACGGCCCGCCTTCGTACCAATTTACCACATCAAAAGTACATCACTGTAAAACCGACCCAGCCTAGCTGGTTGGGTCGGTCCATGGCTGATATATACGGCTAAGATCGTGCCTATATATCAACTAGATCATGTGTGGCTACCAGGTGAGGTAGGGCAGGGCAGGGGCCCGATCATTTCAACGTGGTAGGGTTGGTAAAACTCGAAAGGCTGAGGCAACGGTATCACTATCGCCAGATAAGGTGAGATGACGGCAGGAATCTAGCGCTCGCTTAGCGATTCCTCGTCGCGCATGATGATGCCCTCCATGTTATCGATCGCTCGCAGGGAGACGAACGGACACGAGGAGATCTCGTCCGATCTCCGCGGCTGCGGTCACCGCACACATGTCAAACGCGCCATGAGATGACACCACGACAGCACTACTCCCGGTTTGAATCCCCCAAAAGAGGAGACATGGGCCAAGACTCTAGAGAGCCAAAGTGATGTAGTGTTTTTTTTCAATTGACAGTCGTTACAGTAGAACATGTACAGATATTTTTATTTTCAATCGACAGTCGTTACAGTAGAATATATACAGGTATTTTTGTTTGTGTTGGAGCAACCAGCTAGGATGCATCAAAGCTGTCGTACATAACCATTGGAGCTATCTCGGATCAAATCGTCGTCGCTGCAGAACATATTCCGAGATGCTGACCCAAAGCGGATCGAATATCCAGGCTAGGAACGAGTTAACTAGCTGTGGACAGTGCGCTTGGAAGGAAGAATTTCGACAAATTTTATGGTACATTATACTGGTATTATATAATGTGTATGTATCTAAGGGTTTCTAGTCAAATTTCAACTACGAGGCTGCTTGGTTTGGTACGTGGGGAATATCCGCTTCGCCTTGGGCATCCTCGGAAGCAGCCTGCAGCTTTGTTTGGTCAATGGCCTGATTTAGTGCTCTCTCCCAGGCAAGCATCAGGCAGCTCATGGTGTGTCCTCCTCCTCCCACTTCCAATTTGCTTCTACTGCAACACGGAGCGCCCCAGCGGATCGCATGGCCCAATGTATTGTCCAATTGAAGATTCGATAGCAGGATCGATCACACATGCAATAGCTGAGCACATTTTTTACGAACTGAAAGGGCAGCTTCTGTTGCTCAATTTCTGCATAGAAACCGTTCGTGATGCAGTATCAGCTGCATGCTTGTGGTTTTGTATGCGCGCATGTACATGACTGTCGTGGGGGACCCGTCACTCAGGTGTAGAGATGACCTCGCATTGTTTGCCTGAACTCTGAAGCCTGGACCGATCAAAGAGTATCCACACCTGACCCCGACAGCAGGCGAGCACCGCCCCTGGGAAGCACTCCAGCCTTCTGCAGAGTTCGTCATAGAGACCATGTAAACAGAATTAGGATATCAAGTTCCTTGATCAGTTTAATCTCGTACCGATTCCTTTTCTTTTCCTTTTTTTTCAATTAATTCTTTGTTTGATGAGACAAGTTTAATCCACTGGTACTAGTAATAACTACTAAGTTCTGAGCTGCTGCTAGCCTGCTGTACCACACAATGGTCTGCATCGGAACAAACTTCATGCATCAGGACAACGAAGGAAACAGCAGATCTGTGTCAATACGGGACCAGCAGGAACAGCTAGCATAGTTGCTGCGCACTCAGAGAACTAATCATTATCACTTATGCAAACTGGTACGTTACAGATGACAACTCAGATTAGCTTTCACAACTCACAAGAGCCTCCTGCTTACAAAGGCAAAAACTGGGAAGCACTCCAATTCGTGCTATATGATGAGCAACAACCAAACTGTAACAAAACACACCCAACCCCTACAAAGACTCCGCCCTGCTAGCTGATTGGACACTAAGTTACCCTACGTGGCGTGCTATGACCAAGAAAACCCTACCATGTAAATTCGAGAGCTCAAGCTCAGGTTATCAGATTACCTAAAACAAGAGGATACAAGTGCTGAAGTGCATCTACATTTTGGAATTCACACTGTATGTGGGCACCGGTTGCAATCCTTTAGCAACTCAAGCCGTGCAACATGAGGCCATGTAAAGGTTTCAGTTACTAGCTAGCGAGCCAGAAGCTTGTATGATGGCATGTCCTCAATCAGCTGAATATCTTCAAGCAACAACTCCCTTTCTAGCTGATGCCGTGTGGACTTCATGACCGTCTGCAATTTTAGTAGTACAATTAGGTCAGCAAAGGACTCCCAAGTCCCATTGGGTGTTTTCTTCAACCATCTATGAAGCTTTTCATAAAAATTAGGTCGATAGGGAAGTGATTGCAAGTTGCGAGTATTTAAGCAACATACATTAAAGTCCATGTAAGTGGCGTGCATATCAAGCCATTGCTGATCCATCAGCTTGAAGGTTATGCAGTAGAGAATGTCGAAAGCTCGGTCATTTTCTGAACAAAAAATTGGTAAAATCAATATTAGGGGCACTACAACTAGAGCCTTCACTTATCTGACATTAATATCTACTGCATGCTTTTAAGAAGTATGATTAAAAGTATAATACACTGGCATTGGAACATCAAAGTGAATTTAGCGAATGTGGATCACCAAAAGTCATTATGATTTATAATCTAAATATATAGATGATAGAGCTGGTTTAAATAATAAAAATATACTGTTATTCACTGTTCTTTTAGTTGCAGTCATCAGTACAAGCATACACTCTAAAGTCTGAACACAGGTCACTGCAGGAGTGCACAAGCCTAAATACATGGCTCAGTTGAGGTGGAAAAAAACAACTAAAGATAAACAGCCCTTGTAGATTCCAATATCCATTCTGCAAATGGAATAATGAAACAAAGACTACCTGAAAGTAGATTTAGGAAAACTGCTCCAATAAATGACCTTGGTTTAACTACAAAGGAAACCAAGAACGCGTGTCAATGCAATATGTATTCAAATGCCAAGTGTGGCTCCAAAATATTTTCTCCATGTTTCAAAAATATTATCTAGTAAATATATCCACTATTTGATAAGCACAAAACTTATGGTCAACAAACGTCACAAACCTGCTTGAAGATCAAGTATCTGAATTAGCATGAATGTTATATTTACACCAGCTACAGCAAATGGATACTCCCAAATTGCACGGTCACCATTCTGCTTACGAAGAACTTCTTGAAACGATTTCTGCATAAAAAGTAAATTGGTTACTGCGGTGATTATGAATAGGAAAAATAAGGGTCTGAGGTAACTGTTTTAGTGTCATGTGATGATCAACAATTGACTTCAACCTCAGTTTGATAATCACATCACGTATAACTGAATTGTTTCTGGAATTTATTCTGTGAAATGTACTTTGGATTCTCATTCTGTTTAGTCTACCAGATGTACTTTGGATTTTGCCCCCCCCCCCTCTACAGTAAGCTAATTAGCAGAGAAATATTACATGCTATATAAACAGAAAGAGTCAAGGATGCCAACATTCCGTTATTAATGCTGCTGCGTTGTACATAAAACAAGCCATCTAGATTATTCCTGTTATACTCAAACAGAAGTGCTAAAGAACTCAGCTCCCCACTAGTCATTATTGGTGCTGCCGCACTGTACATATAAAACGTTTTTGGAATCTTGGAATCGAGAATTCACTCACCGGATAGTTCCTGGCGAAGTACAATAAATTCTCCAAGGAGATGAAGCCTCCACCTCTGTAGTGCCAACACAGCAAGGGATCATACATCTCGATTTTCCTAGTTTAGCTACAGAATACTGACACAAAAGGGTAAAATCCTATACGGCTATACCTAAAATCTGTAGATGGGTCTTTCCCTTGCCAGCCCATCTCTTTCCATTGTTCTGATATTAGTCCCTGAAGCTCGGTTCCAGGAAAAGAAGCACACCAAAGGGCCTTCAGTGCTTCCTAAGGGATGAAAAGTTAGATGACAGGTTAAGTAACTAGCCCCAATTTCTCAAGTGTCATCGGAAAGTTCAAATGAACAAAACAGGAAGATCGAAAAAGATGATCTGGATTCACAAAACGAGTTAAGCTTTACTTCTTCGAGAACTAGAGCACCGAGAGGACTCCTTTGAACTTAGAGAAGGCACAAAAGAAAGGCACCGTTCTTGCACCGTAGGATCAAGAGACTATCTTCATTCTGCAAAATCATAACTTCCACTAATATGTATACTAAGCCTAACAAATCAACTATATTTAATTATCAACAGCCAATATTTCCTCAGATCTATGGACATGTTAATCTTTCAATTTTCGGTTGAGTCATTTTCATGGTAATTTAACTATATACCATGTTGCCTGTTCATCATCTTGTGCTGAAAAATTAGATGAGAAGCTTGTGGCAGCAAATATCACACACCCACTTCACAAGAGAACAGTATGGAATATCAGAAGTACCATACTACACAACCCACGCACCAAGAGTTCGATGGCCATATCAGCCAAAAACAAGTACCTGATGCTCTCTGTTTGAACTGTCATACTGAACTTCTATCCGGTTTTGCAACCTCTGTAGGCACTCTTCCTGGATCAGGCAAAATGAAAAATGTTACTTCCACGTAAAACTTCGCTATCATCTAGCACACTTAAATTTAAGAAATCCACAAAATCAGTCAAGAAAATCTGGCTTCTGTTCAAAATAGCATTAGAGCCAATTAGGTGACACAAGGCAACATGTATCCAGAAAGTGCACAAGCAACGCGAGATTCAGATGTGTTCAGCAATTCCGAGATGAACTCGGGGGAGAATCGGCGATAATTTTCAAAAGTCATGGTCAGGCTCCAAATTATAGCACAACATTAAGCACTACACAAGCAAACCTGGGGATCAAAACAACAAAGAGAGCTATTTTCACCTGAACAAGCGTCAAATCGAAAGATAGGCGCGCGTCGCTGTCCCTCCTCTGCGCGCAGACGCAGGACAGCCCCCTCCCGATCCACGCCGTCGACCCCGTGACCACCTCCGCTGCAGAAACAGACACCCACGCAAACCATAAGCGTCCGCGCCGAGAGCAACAATTGCCAAGAGTGAAAAATGTGACAAAAATAGATACCGAAATGGACGAGAGAGGTACCCGAAGACGAGTGGTGGAAAGCGGCGGCGCCGGTCGCGCGGTCGGGGCCGGAGAGCCGGCGGACGGCGACGGAGGAGCCGGCGCTCGCGTCCATCTACCTCGCTCCCCACCACCACCCCCTATCTACGCGCTGCGATCCGCGCGAGGACGGAGGTCCATGGGCCTGAGGCGCGGCTCCAATCACGGCGAGATCGCACGGACGGATTCCAAGGATGCAGGGAAGGAAAGAGGAGCCGGCTACGCGAGGTGTCGCCGCGGCCTCTTCCGTTCGTTGGTTGGTTGGCTGGCTGCTCTGCCTCTTCTGGTTGCGCTGGTGGTGCCAATATACGAACAGAGGTGACTAGGGGTGAAAACGGAACGGAAAGTTCCCGACCGTTTCGAAGAAAAACGGAAACGGAAGCTCTTTTTCGGAAACAGAAACGGAAAATATCGCATGCGAAACGGAAAGCGGAATTTTTTGTCGGAAGCGAAGCGGAAGCGGAGAGCCAATTTCGGCGGAAACGGAAACGGAAACGGAAATTCCGTATAAGTGAAACCGGAAACCAAAAACGGAAACGGGCCGGAAAGGGAAATGAGCTTGGCCCAAAAATGAGAAGAGAGTTTATATTTATTTTCGAATTAAAATAATTTCATAAATACAAATGGTTTTATATAAAATACTAAATAGAGTTCAAAAATTCCACAAAAATTCTCAAAAATACTTTGGAATATTTTGAACCTAGAAAAATTATTTTCATCATACTTTTTTTATAAATAAATTAATTTTATAAATCTAAAAAATGCAAAATATTATTTATAAACTCCAGAAAATCCAAGATAAATCTCAAAAAATCATAAATGAACATCGAATAATAATATACAAATTTTAGGGTGCTAAACCTTTGTAGTTGGTGAAGCAATAGGATATCAATGATAATTATATGGATGAGGACATGATAATATGATATGGGAGACAAATAATGTGCTATTAGCTGACAAACTTGAGAAAAATTTTCTAGTGATACCAGTGAACATAGCACTATTCTTGTGTCCACCTTAGAGGTGGAATGGGCTATATTGTTCTTGTGGTCATGTATATTGTAATTCTCTACTATGTTCTTGTGGAATTTTAAGCTTTCGTTTTAAATGTCAGATTCGTTAGTTCGATTTTGTTTCCGCCACTATCCGTGTCCGTATCCGCTTCCGGGTTTAGATTTCGTTTCAGATTCGTAAAAAATGTGGAAACGGAAACGGAACAGTCATTTACCGACCGTTTCCGTACCGTTTTCATCCCTAGAGGTGACTGACTACGTGCATCACTTTTTAGGTAAGCTGTATAAATTTTAAAATGATTAAAGAGATATGTAATAATTATCTATTATTTTTTAATACTTATTTATTTATTTTAAAAAAAATTGCAGAGAAGCATCTCTCGTGAATGAATAATACAGCCATCCATGCCTGCTTTGATTCCATCTTTGGACATGCAAGCAAGGGGTGGGATATCACAAAAAGAAAATATACCGCATAAAAAAGTACTAATAATTGGATTCATTCCCTTTTTTTCTTTCTTTTTTCTCTTTCAATTCTTTTGTTCGATTTGGGGCAAGATTTTAAATTTTGTTTTCGGTTCACGTTTCGTCACCCTTCGAAATCCAAAATTTCATCCAGATCTCGTTATTTCAAATGGAATTCAAATGAAATTTAAAAGGCAAAATACAAATTCGGCATTTTTACTACCGAGATCTCGGTGGTTTTTAAACGAACGAAAATTGGTTCAAAACACGTTAAATTCTGACACGTCACTAACATTCCCAAAAAAAAATTCAGATAATGATCAAGTTTGACATATTTTTAAAAATTCTAACAGTGCTATTGTCCTGATAAAAGGCTGACCATCAAATTTCAACCGAGGAAAAATGGTGCAAACCACGTTAGAAACTTTTGAAAAAAATTTGAATGGTCCTAACACATCCATAATATTCCTATAAAATTTTCAGATAATGATCAAGCTTGAAGAATTTTCAAAAATTCGGATAGTTCTACCGAAAGCTAACTACCAAAATTTAACTGAATGAAAAATGGTTCAAACCATGTTAGAAAATTTTGAAAATTTTTGTACATGGTCCTGATACATTACTAATGTTTCTATAAAATTTTCAAATGATAATCAAGCTTGAGAAATTTCAAAAAATTATAACGGTACTATTGTCTTGTGTGCTTTGTCACTAACTATATTCTTTCTTGAGAGGTGCTTCTATGCTCTTCTTTTTTAAAGTTGTACAAATATTAAAGCATGAATGAAAGATAGATGAAGATTACTTACCTCTTGAGATTAGTACGACGACACATCAAGAAATGTGGATGTAAGATTTAGCAATGCTAATGATGGATTGATGCATACATGCATGATCATTGTTACCGGATATAAATGACAAATGGCTAAAAAAAAGTCCTAGAAGAAGGGTATTCTGCAATGTCTTTTCTGCCTTTTTTTTTCATGAATTTTGTTGTTTTGATCTTTGCATTCTCGATCATTAATTGGCTAGTGGTGTCATGACGATGGTGTTAGTTATTCATGCTACCTCAAAGCATTCTAGTATAATGTACTAATGCTTACTTTTTTGTGACTTTTCTTTGGACCAGGAATTGAAGGAGGCTATTTTGAAATTAAATTCTTACTTTGGCGGTGGCAACTCCTAGGAAGATTTATGGGCTATCTCATTAAGTTTGCAATTTGGAGAAAGAAAGCGTGTACAACCACAATATCATGTCATGCATGGCAAACAAAAGAATGTAATTAGGCCATCTTGGTATTCAGAGTAACCTCCACGGACTGAGCTCGCACATCCGACCAACCTTTAGTAAAAAAAAACCAAAATTTCGGTGAAATTTACCAAAATTTTAAGTTATTGTAGCACTTTAAAAAAATTTCAATTTTTTTTACCCGGCTGATATTTAAGATCTCGTTTCTGACCGAAATCCGAAATCAGATTTCTGAAATTTTTCCGGGGTTTTAAACTTTGAGATTGGGCATGTGTGTTTGTTTAATTGGACAAAGGTATATATTTTGTAGATGCAGATCAGCATGTCGTGTATCAAAATTTTAATGTGAGAAATGAAATTAAGGGGGTATTAGAGCATCTCCAGCAAGGGCCCCTAAAACAGGGTCCCTATTTTGGATTTAGAGACTCCCCCTATTTTTTGAGGCCCTGTTTTCAGAGCACAAGTCCAGCAACAGCCCCTAAATCTCAGCCCCTATTTTACTTTTTCTCCTATTTTGACATATCCGCTATGTATAATCTTCATTTGACACCACTAAAATTCAATCAAAAATATTTTTAATACATAAAACATAAGCATATTAACATTTACAATTTAAAAACATGAAATTTCAAATTTAAATTTAAAATTTTCAAAACATGATAAAATTTTCGAAGCCTCTCATGTATTTCCCTATCTTCAATAATATGGGTTGTACTCGTGTCCCTGGGAATTGAGGCTGATGAGGCAAATTTAGGAGCCTCCTAATTTTAGGGGCTTGAGTTGGGGCCCCCTGGGAATTGGGGCTGAGGAGGCAAATTTAGGGGCCCCTAATTTTAGGGGCTTGACTTGGGGCCCTGCTGGATCTGTTTTTTACTACACTCCCTATTTTAAAGTTTAGGGGCTGGTTTAGGGGCTTTGCTGGAGATGCTCTTAGCTGTTCAGGGAAGCCAGGCAAAGATAACAAGCATCACGTGAATTGCATTGCATTTTGGATCGGACATGTTCGTGTTTCTTCAAAAAGCAACATTTTATACAACGTTGTATAAATATTTTAATATTTATACAACTTTAAAAAACAACATACAGAAGCACATTCCAACAAGAGATGTATTTTTTTTTTTGATCGGAACAAAAGATGTATGTTATTTTGCTTCGAAATCCGAGGCATCTTACATCTCTTAGTTCTGTAGATTGTTATGTCAAGGTCCCATGTAATCCCTTAATCTATTATCTCCCAATGGGTGGTGGGCGGTCTGCTTCAACCACCTAAGGAGAAAAGATTGTGCTGCTCTGTTTGAGCCGTCATTTTCTGAAGCTGCTAAAAGAATTTGGAAATTGCTAGGGATCTGATTTTTTTGCAACATTTTTTTTCTATATGTGAAATATTTTTTTCTACGTAGTGAAATATTTTTCTTCGACAAACAGTAAAAAAAAATATTTCATACAGTAAAAAAATGTTTCATACGTTCAAACAAAATGTTTTATACAGTAAAAAAATGTTACGCGGCGTTCAAAAAAAAAACTAAAATCGGACGTTCGGTTGCTAGTTCCTCCCAATTTCAATATTGGATTAGTGGATCTGCATGGAAGAGACGCGTCATATGCTGTGTTGCTGCTGTCCACCGACCTAGACCCCATCAGCCTTTTCTTCGAAAAGCAGGGAACCCAATCGGTCAGGCTAATCATACGTAACTTACGAGCCCTGCCTGCTACTTTCACCGCCAAAAAAACATCTCAACACCTTAATTTCGTCTCTGCTCTGCGCTTCGATTCCCACCTTCGGTTCGGAACTGGGCTTCAAATTCCTTCGTAGATCTATGCGTATTACGCGACGATTGCTGTCATCGCAAGCGTGTGTACGGGGAACACGCGTCTAAAGCGCACGCCAGTAAGCCCGTAGCAGGGGCGGTCCAGGCCCAAACCCTGGTCTGGGTCAACTGATCTTAAATTAAATATATGTTTTTAATTATTTTTTAATTGCTTTTTAAAAAATTTAATGGGTTTTTGGTACTAAGCAACACGGGCAGTACGGGGCCTGTATCCGCCCCTGCGTAGCAGACAGGATGAATTCCAAAATCTTGTGAAAAACAAGTCAAGAAACATTGTAAGACCCACGTATGATAATTGATTAGCCCATGAATGAGCAAAGCTAGCATGAATATAGGACAAAATTGCTTGCTACACGAGGATTACTGATGATGTTCACAGAGGAGTACAATATGACCAACCAAGTATACATCCAACAATACTACTCGTAGCCCCAAAGGTAATGTTTCATTTTATTGCCACTCGATTTTTTACTAACATAGCGTTCATGCAGGTCCAATATAGCATATGTGTGATAATAGAAGGACGACAAAGCTATGCCAAGTGCGAACATTTATCTTCGGTGAGAAATATTGATTTCCAATGTCATATGACATGGTATTGAAATGAATGTTGTTGAAATGTGGACTTGTTGGATTAATTTGTCAATGGCACTAAATTGAAATATTATTTGTGAATGCCTAAATGCCTACTTTACCACTTGAGATTGTCTAAAATATAGCAAACATCATGCCAAAAATTCATCATATTTTTTATATATATTTCTAACATTTTTTCTATTTTTTCGGGTGACTTTTTCAGCTTTTTACAAATTTCCCACCATTTTTTGCAATTTTTGTGAATTTTCTATTTTTTTTCTTCTATTTTTCATTTAGTTACCTATTTTCCATCAAAACCGATCGATTATCGACCATATCAGATATCACTCGATAATTGAATTTCCCGACCTTGGTTTGACTACGATTTCAAATGCATTTGATTTTGGAAATCGTTCGATTTCTATTAATAATCGGTACCGACCGAACTTTGATTTTTGACCTAATTTCGATATTTCAAACCCTGGTGGCTTGTGCTATTTCAAACCCTGGTGGCCGGCTTGTGATTTTTGATCTAATTGATTAAGGAAAGAACACGGTAAAAGAGGTCGTCAATGTTTAGGTTGCTAATGGATCATGTTATTCATGTATATCCATCTGGTATGATTTTAGTGCCCCAACTTATTAGTGTGATACCAGTGGGTCATATACAACTAGGTAGAATGTGCGCTACGCCGCACCGTACAAAATTTGCTTTGATTTTTTTTGTAAAAAAAGCTGTAGGAGGATCTTAACATAATTTCGGTTTTTTCGGAGTGATTTAAAAAAATGGGATGGGTAGGAGCCGTCTACGAATTCGCATAATCATGGGTTTATTTTTTTTGCAAAAACAATCGGTGGATGGCCTAGTCATGAATCTACGAAACTGCAGGGTTCTTTTTGCAAATAACCGGTGGAAGGACCGAGATGTAATTCCAATTTTATCGGAGGACCCTTCCGCGACAATGGAAAAAAACAGTGGAAGACCTATCACAAATCTACGGAACTACTGGTCCTTTTTTGCAAAATAACCAGCGAAAGGATCTAGATGTAACTTTAAATTTTTCAGAAGATGTTTTCGCGAAAATGGTGATGTGGCTAGGTTATCTGAGCTTTAAATCTTCTAGGCATTAGAAGGTTATTATTATTATTATTATTATTATTATTATTATTATTATTATTATTATTATTATTGTATGATACTCCCTCTGTCCCACAAAGAGTGCATTTCTAGTGTTCAAATTTTGTCCCACAAAGAATGCATCTTTAGTCTATAGGGCCCAGCTGTAAGTGTATGCATGCTCATTTAAGTGCTTGTGGAAACCGAAGCACCACCATGCTTGTGTATGGAGTAATAAGGGGCACATTAGTCATTTACCTTGCACACTAATCTATCTTAAAAATCCTAGAAATGCACTCTTTGTCAGACAGAGGGAGTAAGTCGCTTGCTGTATACGCCTGCGAGTGGTCAGGATTTAGGACAAGCCAGCGCCGTGCAAATCAATGCACTACAGCAAGTTTACTACGCTATCCATTGAGGGTGTTTTTGTCCGTTTAAATTTATGAGGCGTACTTTCTTTTGACGTGTATATATGGAGAAAATATTGAAAATAAATATAATAGACTATTCTTAATTATTATATTTTAAAACTATTTTCAATACATACATTTGGATAATATCAAATAAATCTAAATATTTATTATAAGTATAAATATTAGTATGGATAAAAATATTGAAAATGTGCCATATAAACTAAGTCTAGGGAGTACAATTTTTTACGGCAGGCAGACAGAAAAGATAACAATAGATCACCATACACTTAGTGCAAGAGAAGAGATAATTATCTATCTAAATGATCTATTTATACTTCTGTGCAAAACAGCTGATATGATTTTATTGTACATGTCCAAAGTAATAAAGCTAACAGTAATATACAAAAGAGAAGAGATAACCGTAGATAATTATTGCACAATAGACAACAGTACATAAATTATGATCCACCTATTCCCTGTTTATTACAGCGCAGGACATAAATGATGATCTACCTATTAGCCTGTTTATAACAGTACATAGATAATTACCGCTGTTTTCTTGTCTTTAAAAGATAACAATAGATAACAGTACATAAATGATCTTTCTATGCTTCCGTGTAAAACTAACTACTAAGTAAGAGCCAATTATCTTCTCTCTCCTTTCTTCTTATTTTTTTATATAGATCATAACAGCGGTCTATATGAAAACTAAGAGCTAGCTGATACGATTTTATTGTACATGTCCTAAGTAATAAACCTAGAAAACAGCGGTAAATTCCCAAAAGACGCTGTGTATTATTTACAGCGCAGGACGAGCATGCATGTGGGATATGGTGAGTGGGAATCTATTTTTATTTAATATTTATTTTAAATCATTTTTTCAAATCTAATCGATGGAAACACAAAATTGCAAAAATAGGCACCCGTCGCTCCAATATGGGGCGATCGCCCCATATTGAGGCGATAGGTACCTGGATGCAAAATATGTTGGTAAATCTACTCCTTCATGTGTTCATTTTTACAAGTGCTTTTTTTACATCCAGGTACCTATCGCCCCAATATGGGGCGATCGCCCCATATTGGGGCGACGGGTGCCTATTTTTGCAATTTTGTGTTTCCATCGATTAGATTTGAAAAAAAGATTTAAAATAAATATTAAATAACAAAAAATTCTGGTGAGTGGTGAGACGTCCCGGTCCGCGGTTTGGCGGCCCCAACCGGGAAAAGGTCTCGCCGCGGGTGGTGGCGGGCCCGCGCCGGGCGGACGGACGCGTGGGGCGGTGGGGGTAAACGTGTGCCGACACGGCCTCGCGGGGCTCGGCCTGCCCCCGCTTTCCGCGGCCGCCCCTCTCCCCTCGCGAAAAAAGAAAACGACGGATCGGGCGGGCCGCGGGGCGCCACATGCCGCGGGGGGACCCCGAGGCGCGAGGATCGGACGGACGGGCCGGCGTCGCGGCGCATGCGTACGCACCAAGAAGCTAGATCCACGGCGCGCGCGGGCCCTGGCACGGCTGTAAAAAAAAAAAAAAATGGATCTTGAGACCGGCAAGCTTAAGCTTGGCTGGCTTCATGCCTGATCCAACCTCCAAGTAAGCTAAGTTTAAATTTGATCCGAGCCAGCAGGCTTCACTCAACGGAGCTCGACCTCGAATAGATCACAAGTTTAATAAATTTACAAATTACTTATTAAATATTACTTAATGATAATTTGTATTGGACTTACAGGAGCCGAGTTTGAGCTCAAGTATTTGTTTATTGTTAAAATTAGTGTATATTGAATTGTTAATTGTTATCGAGCTTACTTGAGTCGAGCTCGAGTCAAGACCTAGACTCCAATCCTAACTCAGGCTTGCTCAAGCTTGGGAGGCTAAACTCGCTCGAGCTCAACTCGTTTACGGCCCTAAGCAAGGCACGACAATCGTGCAGCAAGGACACAGACAACAATGACATTAGCTATCTAAAAACGTTGCCACGTACTCCCTCCGGTCTTGTAATATCTGTCGTTTTGGACATCGACACGGTCTTCAAAACACAACTTTGACCACTAATTTTTATTATAATATATTTATAAAACCCAATAAAATTATAATATTATGAAAGTACTTCTCGGGACAAGTCTACACATATAATTTTTATGTATCCAATTTAAATATTTAAAAATATATTGTTAGTCAAAGTTTCGAAAATTTGACCATCACTATGTCCAAAACGACAGGTATTACCAAACCGGAGGGAGTATAGTATAAGAAGAGAGAGAGAAAAGAGAGTGTAACTATCTCTTCGTAAAGAAGGATTCTACGTAGACAAACATAAAAGATAATATATTTTAAAAGTTAGCTTAATTTTATCTATAAATAATATAGAATACTCCGCATATTAATCCCGGAAGGATTCCAGCTCAAGCGCGCCTCCACGCCGTTTCTTGACTGACATGTTCGCTCCGTGTGCGTCCACGTTGACGCTTTGAAAATGCCGTTAGTATGCCTTAAGTATTGTAACGTCTCCGCTCTAACTCTAAGTGCGCATAGCGGTAGCTCACTCACCTCCAGCCCACTAGTCTCGGTTTCGATTCCCACCTATGCTCGTGCCTGCACGCTGATACGATATTTGCCAGACTAACGCGTGGCGCATACACGTGCGAAAGTTTTTTTTTGCCAGAAGACCCCTGAAATTTTCTAAAATTATGTGCTAGTTTTTTTTGGAAAGGTTCCTAAAAGCTCTGTAAATTGTTTTTTGGCACGCGTTTTTCCTGAAAGGTTCCCAAAACTTGTCAAAATCATATATTAGTTTATTTTTGTCAAGTCCACGTGTATTTTTGTGAAAAGACACCCAAAATTCCATCGAATTACATATTAGTTTGATTTTTTATGATAAAATCCAAAAAAAAAAAGTACCGTAAATCTTTTTTTTTTTGCTTTTTTTTGGAAAGGTGTCCAAAACTTGCCGAAATTATATATGAATCCATTTTTTTCGATCAAGCCCTGAGTGCCCTGTGTTTTTCTCATTAAATTATATTAGTCTATTTTTTTTACTGTAAACATCCTAAACTTTCAAAAAAAAAAAAACTCTATGTAATTCGCGTCAAGCTCACGCACCTAGCAGTATATAACTAGGGTGCTTTTGTGCTCGCTCCGAGCGGCGGCGGCGGCTATCGCGCAGGAGCCAGCAACTAGTAGTAGTTACATCTGTCGGGACGATGCTGGTGCACACTGTATCTGCCGGAACATGGGCGTGGATGTGATGTGTGCCCTGGCCGGCGCATCATATCCAAGGACGAGGTTACGTATGCAGGGGGGGGGGGGGGGGGTGGTCATGGGGGTAGTTCAAGGATGGATTTTGTGGTTGGAACGGAATACTGGAAACTCGTAGCTTGTGATGACAAGGAAAGGAACTGTGTCTGTGTGTGTTGAAATTAGTACTATTGTTTCGTTTGTCTTTGCATGAGTGGCATATGTACGTACGGGTTTAGTTCTCTCGGAACTAGAATTTTTTTTGATAAATATATACATTTTATACTTATAACTTTATAGTCTTGTATAATAATTTTATAATATTATAAATTCAATATGTATATTTGAAATTTACTAAAAGTATAATATAAATAGTTCTAAGGTTTTAAAAACCTCGGACCACTAAAAATAAAATCAGTTCAATTAACAAATTTGGCATAATGAAGAGGTAAATTTATAGTGTTTCTTAAATTTTTTAGAGTGCCAAAAAAGAGGATGGCGGAGGTGGGCCAGGTAGGCAGGAATGGTTAATTTTTATCCCGACACGGGGTAGGAGTGATAATGTGTTGAAGTCCAGCACAAGTTTGATCCAAGTCCAAATTTTTATTTCTTTGATCCACTCTAGTCCAAATAAAAAACTAATAAGCCTATATCCAATCCATGCCCCAAATAAAGGCTTGGACCTTAATCCAAACTATTTACATGTAAAATATTTTATGTAGATGCGACCAGAATTAACATATAATACATGCAATACAAAGATTTAGTAGAAAAACGTAAAATCCAAGTCTGGTCCAATCTGATCTAGATCTGGTTCAAATAGCTATGGATCCAAAATGAGTCCAATTCATTTGCAGTTTTGAACCGGTCCAATCCAAATGTCTAAACCGGTCTAAACACATTATCACCCCTACGCGGGGTGGATGGGTTAAGGTATGACAACAATAGGACTTGCAAAATGTTTAGAGTTCTAAAAGGGATCGATCAGACTGTTATGTTAATGATTGTCATAAAAAGTTGTAGGCACGACGTTATTGAGTAGGTGACGGTGCTTAATTATCCTATAAATTGATTGGATTAGTTGATGAAAAGCATCCATATAAAGGGTAAATCAACATGATTAGGTCCTAAGAGACAATCATTTGAGGATTAAGTAGGAGAAGAACTTTAACAAGCTCATCAATTTATATTTGGTGGCGCTCCTTTTGATGGAGTATATCACCTACGCTACTGTCTGTTTGGTATGGTTTAAAGTTCTAATAGCAAGTACAATAGAAAGTTCAACTAATAATAAACTAAAAATCAGTTTGTATAATAACTGTCTACAAGAGTTGTTTCTATATGTTATGCGATAACTATCTCTTCTCTCTTGTATATAAATAATATACTTATGATCCCGTGCAAAGCTGGCTCTTAAATAAGAGCCAGCTCTCTTCTGTCTCCTCTTTTCTCACTCTTCTATATAGATCAAAACTGATATGTACAAATTAAAAAACCAGCTAAGATGATTTTATTATACATGCCCTAAAATCACATCTCAATACCTACCTTTTATAAAAGCAATGCAAAGGATTTGCTCTTCTCATGGTAAAGCTCCATATTCGATGTTTTTTTTTTTTTGAGGCGGCCATGCTCGAGTTATTATATCACCTATGTGGACCGAAAGCATCGTAGTAGTACTAATCAGTGCGCAAGCAAATGCAAGCATAGATTTTCAGCTATGAAATGAACGGTTAATACAAGACGATCTTAATGTAAAGCTGCATTATTCTCCCCTATTTGCTATAGAGGCGGGGCTGCGGCCGACGCAGCGCGTGGCCGGAGGCGGAGGCGACGGCGGCGCTGGGCTGCGGGGCGACGGGCCGGTTGGGCCGGAACGGCCGGGAGGAGGCAGGCCGCACGGGCCGAAGGAGAACAGGCCGAAAGGCCCAAAAGAAAACGGGATTTGGCCCAACAAGGTAAGAGATTTCAAACTCGATTCCAAATTCCAAAAATCAAATTCAAAGCAAATTCAAACTAAAAGCAAATAAATTCATTTTGAATTTTGGATTGTTTCACGTTGCAACGGAATTTCAAAAGAGAATAATACATAATTATAATGCAGGATCCTAAACCATACAATAAATCAATTTTCTGTAACACACATATCAAGCAAAACATATCTTTGTAAGCTAGTAAATAAATCAAATCATCTATATTGAGTTGTCCTGCAGATTTACAATTATAGGTTAGCAAAGCAATAGTGACTCACCTATTGGGCCTTGGGCCCATACTGTTCTGGCCCAAAAACGGCCTGGCAGACTCACCATCACCACCAACTCATTCTTATAATAGTTAAGATAAGGTATGTTTTTTAAATGATATGATCTACAAATATATGTTGTGTTTTATATTTCAATACAAAATTACTGTGAAGTTACCTCTATACCTCTAATAAATATATAGCTTTACTATACATAAATACATTAAATACAGCATTTAAAGATGATAATTGAAGAGAGTTTAGTCATATTTAATATATTTTTTATCTATATATTAAAAAATATATCTCGTAAATTTTGACAATGGAGGTATAGTTGTATGGATATCATGTCACAGCTAGAAGGTAGGAGCAGGGTTCCATTTATCGACGATAATTGCTCGATTATCGCCGATAATCGCGTTATCGACGGCGGCCGAAATCAGTTACCGATCGGTAAACCGAAAAAATTCAAAAAAAATTCAAAAATTCAAAAAAAATTATATGACGCAAATATCGCGATTATCGCCAAATATCTCGAAAATCGCTACAAAAATCGACCGCACAAAAAAGTTCAACATGGCTGTCGATTTTCACCGATAATCGTCGATTTTCCACGATATTTGATTTTTTTTTTCAAAAAAAATCTGATTTTTGAATTCATGCGATTTTTTGCGATTTTCGATCGATTTTCAGCTCGATTTTTGCGATTACCGAATTTTACTGTTCATTCGAAAATCGCGTGTTCGATAAGGTGAACCCTGGGTAGGAGACACAGCTGGTTGCCTGACATGCATCATTACATCGGTTGCAATCGATCCACAATTAGCAAACTTAATTACGTACCATCCATTTGGGATGGCAGCATGGAATACACATCCACTTGTCTGCTCAGGTTTCAAATTTTGTTACCAGACTATATCTTGGAGGAGATGAAATTCAAAATTTTGATAAGATTAAAATTTTTTGGATGAAATTTGAACAAAATTCAAAAATAATAATTAAAATTCGGATTTTTTTGAACTGAAATTTCTGAGATTTTGATTGAAAGTGAAAAAATTTCGGTGAGATTTGATAAAATCTTGGCAATTTTTTAACCCTGTTAAATGCTCTATGAGGCTAGAAAACAATTAACTACCAATTCATACCATGAAGTAGCACTTGCCGAGTTGGTGTAGCAATAGGTCTCGGGTTCAAATCCTAGGTGCGCAACACTCAATGGAATTTTTTTAGCTGAGCCAACAGCGCAGGGGACAGAGAGCCTTTTTAAGTTTAAGCTTCGTTGGTTTTGGTGATTGATTTTTAGATTAATGTTTAGTCATAGTTTAATGACAAAACAAATAATTATGAAACTAACATAATTATTGAGTTTTATTCTTATTAGATTAATGTTTAGTCATTGTTTAATGACAAAACAAATAATTATGAAACTAACATAATTATTGAGTTTTATTCTTATTAGTCTCAATTTTAGATGGAAAATGAAAAACCCAAGGTATGCACTAGTATTCACTCTATTATGTCAATGCATACTTAAGATTCAAGTTAAAGGACGAACTCTTCTATTGCTTTTACTTAAGATGTGCATTATATTTTCAAATCCATATGTACATGGATGCATACATCTAAAGAGAGTTCGTGCTTTACTTTGAAGTTTTAGTAGTATAGATTCATGTTGTCGGTGTTTCGGGCATCGGCAATACGATTTTTAGTCTAAGGGGCCGCGCGTTCCCTCTCCTTGAATGGTCGATTCAGGGAGCCCAAGAAGTATACTGGTTTGGGCTGAACGTCCCTACTTCAGTTCGTGAGGTAGATCTATATTGCTTTCGGGCACGGTGTTACAAGCGAGGGCAAATGGCTGACCTTGAGCGCCTCGTTGGGGATAGAGTGAAGTGAAGAGAGAAAAAGAGAGAGTTAAAGTGAGGTTGATCGCCCCGCCCCGCTTGGGGGTTCTGCCTCCCCTTATATAGTCGGAGGGAGCAGGTTACATGGGAATCCGAAAAGAGGAAAAAAGAGTGGGATCTCCTGCGCCTGGGAGTCCTGGTCTTCGGTGATTGACCGATGCCTGCTTGCACTGCGCCGGGTTGGTAGGCATGCCGAACGACAAGGCTCTCCGCTGCGACGGGAAGTGGTGCACCTACCCTCTGTGCATCTGCCAGGCGCTGACGTAGCACTTTGACTCTGGCGTTGCCTCGGGAGGGAGCGCACTCTTCTGCTGCGCACGTCTGGGTGACGAGACTGGTGTCTTGACTTTTGCGACCCTCTCGCCGCCTGAGGAAGGGGCCACCTACCCTCGCACGGTCGGCCTGAGTCGTCGCGTCCGTGGGGTAAGCGGCCAATCCGGTGGTGACCCGATCTTTGGCGCTTGGCGGAGGACGTCTTGATCGGGTCGGACGTTGCGGGGCGTCCGACCTGCTGGAGGGATCCCCCCGATCGCTTTCGATTGGGGCCAAATCACACTTGGTGGCCCACTTGGCGTTCGGCCATTGTTGGGCCTAGATCGGCCCACCTGGCGTCCTGGGTCGCTGGGGATACCCATGGTATGTGTACTCGTCACATGTCTTTTTGTCAAATAATATTAAGGATCATTACTGTTAAAACATATATTCATACCAATATAGGATAAACTCAAATGCTATCCAAGATTAATTATGTGCATGTTGATTTCAAGTTCAATTATTTATATGTACATATGTAATGTAGTTTATTCTATAATTGATGGTCTCAAGAGTATTGATCCCTTTCCATCACTCCAATATATTGGATCATTACTCTCCATCAAATTGAGTATATGAAACTTGTGTAGTTATATATACTCATATCAATTTAACTGAAATTTAAATTAAGATTTGATTATCTTTTAATCATCAAAGAACAATTCATCATGTGTTGATTGTGTTCCTTTGATTGATTAAGGACAAACGAAAATCTCTTGATTGTGTTCCTTTGATTGATTAGGTTATGCTTAATCATCAAACGAGTAGATCAAAGCATCTTGTGGCAACCATTATGTGTTAGTGGTGTGCAATTAATGATTGAAACAATCGTGTTTGTTGGACTAACAATCTTCTATGAGTTGTGAAGTAGGTTGAGTCCAACAATGAGAAAGAAGAGGGATAAGAAAGTCATCATGTGTTGATAAGCTCCAAGGAGAGATCTCGAAGAGAGAAGCAAGAGGAGGTTTATTATGTGTTGATGAATAAGAAGAGAAGTCGCATACTTGGAGAGAAGAAGATCGAAAATCATAAAAGCTCCAAGTAGTTGTGCGTGACAAAATGTATATCTAGTTGTGCGCGGCAAAAGGTACAACTAGATATGCTAAGAACATGTTTCTAGTTTTTTACCGGTCTTGGTATTTGGTTGGGAGATAGGGTTTCTAGTTAGGTTTGTTGTACTATTAAGAGAGATTAAGTCATTTAGCTTGAGCTTCATCATGTGTTGATGAACTCAATTCGGTTCACTCTAGCTCACACTCTTGGTTGGATTTTGCATGAAGCTCGTATTTGCATTTGTCGCAAATATTGAAGTCCATGCTTGCTTCTTCAAATTGCTTCTTAATTGAATTTATATTTGTATGGAGCTTTGAATTTACATGTGTTGCAAAAAAATGAGATAGCTCATGCATTTGAAGTTAAATGATTTGGTTTGCGCAGAGCTAAGTTTTGCATATGTTGCAAAGAGAGAGCTCATACATTGGAGTCTTAGTTTGTGACTTGATCATCACAAGGCTATGAAAGGTTTATACTTTGTGTTTGCAAGATGAGTTTTTGCAAAATATTGATTTTATTTAGTCTTATCTGGGAGCACGCGAATAGGGTTTGCAAATGTGTTTGCAAATTGACTTGATTATAAATTGATCATCACATGGCTCGAGATTTGTTTTTAAGTGGGTTGATTTGTTATTTGCAAATGGACTGGAGGCTGTGGGTTTCGATTCTAGAGCATGTAAATAGGGTTTGCAAATTAACTTGATCATGTGTTGATCATCACATGGCTAGGAGATCATGTCGGGACCCGAATCTGCAAATCCGGACCCTCTGTGTATTCAGCACTAGTCCAGGAACGCGCTAATGCACACAGTCTTAACATCGGTAAATATCACAATCATACCACTCGATGCTAAATAAGTACTTTAATTAAATAGTCAAACTGGTTGCTCGACCTTATGGTCAAGTTACAAATATACGCCACGCAGGGCGAAACTTATTAAGAGAGAAATAGTAGCAGCGAAAAATAAGATAACTTCGTGGCGCCATCCAGTATACCACAGTAACCGATCGGCTCGCTCCCTAAGTAGACGGTTCCTCTGGAAGCTCCTCCTCCAAAGCAGGTGTAGATTCTTCTTCAACTGGTGTTGTATTGTGGCAAGAGTGAGTACTTGGTACTCAACAAGTCATGCACAGAATGCAAGCTATTATACTATATGTATCGCTTGATACAAAGGAATAGCTCAAGGTATATTTGCAGTAAACAGCATTTGACAAGTAGCATAAGTAGATTCGAAAGCAGTAGAAACAAGTATAACATCAATAACTTTTCAAGGAGTTTAGTAAACATTTTTCCCATCCTAATCCACATTTCCATCAACATCCTTATTAATCCAACCCAACCTTTCAAGTCCAAGTTATTTTTGAGAAAGTCTAACCCTTGACTGTAATTCCCGAGCGATGTCCAATACCGCGGACACGGCTATTCGAATAGATTTTACACTCTGCAGAGGTTATGCACTTTACCCACAAGATACAATCAAACACCACAAAGGCGAGTTCCCGTAATAAAGTCTTTCGGAAACTTCTAACAATACAAGTGGTCCTCCCCGGTGTTGCACACTAACCCTTCCCTTAGCTAAGGCAAAGTTTAGGCCAACCAACCGTTAGATGGGTACCTGGCCGCAGCCCCGGTACGCTCCCCCGTACAACTTACACAAAGGGTGTAGTTGACCTCCTGAGGTCCCACAGGTACGTTATTAGCAACTTAATCAACTAGGTCCGTCCCATTACGGACATGTGGTTGCAAGATTGACTCGATTCAAAGGCTTGCAAGGTGAAGTCCTTAGGGTGACCAGGGCAAGACTACCCGAAGAACCAAACCAACATTCCCTGCCACAACCGGCCCACCCGATCATTCTTGCCACATGCCCCGGCCGAAAACTATTTATCAAACCCCGCTTGATTACCATGCACCACGTGCCATCAAGATCACATGATACCTTTCCAAAACAGGTTCAATATATCATTAAGTCAATATTAACATTTGATTGTCCAAAATCATGTTATGAGCACGAAAGGTGTCTAAGCAATAAACTACAATGATCTAAATTCCCATGTTGGCAATTTAGTAATGTCCAACTAGTAAACCACAACTAGGGTGACAAGGGGTCATGGCACATATTTAAGTAATCAAGGTGTCATACAGCAATTTGGCATTTATCTAATTTCCCATAATTAAGTAAAGCATTTTCTAATTTAAACTAGCATGCAATAATTTGAACCAAAATAGGTTTCAAAAATGGGATCAACATGGTCAAAGCATAACTCGCCTTCAAAAAGTACTTGTTCTTGGTCCTGAGCTGGCTCCTGGGTCAACACTTCTCCTTCGAATCCTTCCGGCACTTTAACGTCTACTCGTAAAGCGTGTAAATAGCAATACACGAATAAACAATAGACAAAAAGTGTCCAAACATCCAAATAAAATCCATAAACAGAGAGAACATAATTTTATGAATTTTTAGAAACTGGAATCGTCAAATTCGGAGTTTAAATGCAAAAGTTATAGCATTTTGAAGTTTAAATAATCAATTAAATAATATTATAGAGAAAAAATTTAGTCCAAAAATTAAATAAAATTCATCACTAGGTAGGTCTCAATTTTATACAAATTTAGAAATTTGAATCACTCAAATCGGAGTTGAAACGCAAAAGTTATATGCGTTTGAAGTTTGAATCAAAATATGAAATCATTAATTCGAATTAATAAATCATTTTCTTTTTCGGAAATTAATTATTGCGTCAGCGAGGACACGTGGCAGCCTCTGATTGGTCTGGCCGACGTCGGTAGGTTCATGGGCGTGGTCCATGGTTTGGCTCGAGTCTCTGTGGACCCGGCCCACGGCTCACGTCTGGTAGACAGTGGGACTCCACTGGGTGACGTCATTGCTAACGTCGGCGAGGACTCGGCCAACGGCTACCGACAGTGGGACTCATCGGTGACGTCATCGGCCGACGTCACCGCCGCAGCTGGGTGGCCGGCCGACGCGTGCGGGCCCGTCTTGGCGACCGCAGTCTTGCGGTTGCGGCTTAGCCGACACGCTGAGCGGCGTGTCGGCCACGAAGCGTGGAGTGCGGCCGACCGTGGCGGTCGGCCTTCCTGGACGCGTGTACGATCTCGGCCGTTGATTCGAAAATCAACGGCCAGTTAGATCGGCTTTCACGCCGTTTGGGTTAACGCGCTTGATCTGGACCGTTGGATCTAGATCCAACAGCTTGAGATTGGATCTCGAGTTTTGATTGGGATCTCACCGACGGTGGCGTGGCGTGATCTGGCGTGCGATCTTGATCGGACTACCGAGAAGCTTTGAGGCCCTGATGGCGTCGGCGCGCGCTGGCCGGAGTTGAGGACGGCGACCACGGCAACGGCGCTACGGGCGTGCTCCGGCGAAGTGAGAGGTCCCCTCCGACGCGGCTTGACCTCCCGGTTCTGGATCTGACCTCAACGGCGGCGGAGGGCGGCGGATGACGGCGGAAACAGCACTTAACCGCGGCGGAGCGCTACGGCAACTACGGCGAGCGATTGCGGCTAAACGGCGGCGACTCAGGCGACGTTGTCTAGGGCTACGGGTGCGCACGGAAGTCGGCGTCACGGCACGGGTGGCGGCGCATTAAATAGAGCCCTCGGCGTCCGTGAAACGCGCGGAAACCAAGGCCCACTCCGTTGCGGCGGCGGAGTCCGGCGGCGACTCGGAGAGGGTGACGTGGCACGCGCACAGCCGTTGGATCAAGATCCAACGGTGCGTGGGTTTGGGTTCGGGTCTGACTCGGGCGAGCTGGCTGGCTCGGTCGGGCTCGGGCTCGGGTGACGTGGCTCAATCGTGGCCGTTGGATCTGAATCCAACGGTCACGCGGTTAGGGCTCGGCCGAGTGGGTTCGGTCGAGTCACGTGGCTCGGGTCGGACTCGAGTCCGACTCGGGTTCGACTCGGTCGGATGAACAGTACTTGACCCGACTCGATTTTCCAGCGATTTAATATTTAAAATAATTTCCAGTAATTCATTTAATTCAAGAAAAATAGCAAAATACTCAGAAAAATTCCAGAAAAATTCTGGAAAATATTTTAGGGCATTTGGGACTCAAATAAAATGTTTCCAACAAAACTTTATTTGAAAATTTAATTTCTTTAATTATTTCAATATGGAATAAATTCAAATTAAATCCAAATAAATTCCAGAAAATTCCAAAAATTCACAAATGTGCAAAATAATATTTAATTTCATGAAAAGCAAAAATTGGGGTGTTACAGATCAATATCATAGATTCTTGGTTTATTTGTAAATGTGTTTTACAAATAAGTTTTAATGCGATTCTTTAGAGCATGTGAATAAGGTTTGCAAATGTGTTTTGCAAATTAACTTGATCATGTGATGATCATCATATAGCTCAAAGAATTGATCTTTCATGGTTTGGAGAAAAAATTTTATGAAAAATTGTGTTTTCTCTCTATGACCGGCACTACCTCTTATTGAGACTAGTAGTACCGCTGGGCCAGTAGTACCGCTTATGGGAGCCGGTACTACCGCTCGATCGGTGCTACCGCTCCAATGAGGGTGGTAGTTATTTTCATTGGGCATGTTTTTGTGCCCATCTCTTGGCCGGCACTACCAGGGCTCCTGGGCAGTACTGTTGGAGGTGCTGTAGTACCGGGCCCAAGCCGCCGGTAGTTATTTTCTAGAGAAGTTGTTTCTGAAGGTTGGGCTGAGGTTGGCAATACCGCCCGTAGTGTCATAAAGCCCCTTGAGCAGTACTAAGATTTTGCCCGCGTGGTACCAAGTTTCCTATGCAACGGCTAGTTTTCTAGCCGTTATACTGGAGGCTGGCATTACCGGGCCTTAGAGAGTGGTAGTGCCGGATTTGCTGGCTTTTGCCTGTTTTGCCCCCCCAACGGCTAGTTTTCTTTGGGAAGGCTGTAGTACTGAGTTTCCTTTGCTTGCTGAGTTTTTGGGAGGCTTGTGCTTGTGTTGCATTATTTCATTTACCTTTTGAGCTAAAAGTGAGCTTCTAATTGCGTGTGTTGCAATTAGAAGAGGATTGAGAGCCTCGTATACATGTGTTGCATTTGAGGAGGATCCTAGTGCATGTGTTGCACTTAGGAGATCACCATTGTACATGTGCTGTACTTGGTGGAGTTCAAACTAGGTGCTTAACTTGTTACTCTTGGTGTTTGCCGACATCTAAAGAGTGTGTGAAGGCGTTGTGCACGGTGACCTTCTCAAAAAAGATTGTGAGAAGGCCCACCGAATTTGTGAAGGTTGGATCTCACCTACTCGGAGGGGGAAAGAGCTACCACTAGCGGATTCGAGGCGGGTGATCAATTCGTGGCGCCAATCTAAAGTGATTTGGGCTTGCCTTAATGTGGATTATGGGAGACCTACAAGTCTCCGAACACCATGGTAAAACATCGGTGTGTCTATTTGTGTTTGCTTGCAATTCCTTATTTATATTGTTGCAATTTACATTCCTATAATTGAATTGCTTGATTGTCTTTATGATTGCATATTCTTGAGTAGAGTCAAAATTAGTTAGTGCACTTAGTGAGCCTAGTTAATTTAGGCGTTGATTGTTAAAATATTAGCTTATCGCTTCCGTATGATTACCATTTAGGTTTTGACATAGGGGTAATTATAGCGTGTTAATCAAAGAGATTTTTTAAAGCCTCCTATTCACCCCCCCACTAATCGCAACCTTCGATTTCTTGGCGATTTTTGTAACCTTCGGTTTCTTGTTGATTTTCGACTGGTTTGTTGTAATAATTGAAAATTGCAAACCATTCGAAAATCATGATTTTGATAAGTTGAACCTTGGTCCTAACCAGCTGTGCTATGCAAAGCTTTTGTTTTGCATGTCTCATAAATGGTATTGTAACTGTCAACAAAAAAATGATGTGCAATCCGGCCCACCAACCATGCAAACCGGTCAAATTTTGCTTTTTTGAAATTTTTCCCAAAAAATGTTGATTTCATAACCTTCGGATTCTTGGTGATTTTTGAGCGATTTTCAACTGACTTTTACAATAATAAAAAATCACAAACCGTTTCGAAAAATCACAATTTCGATAAGTTGAACCCTGGTCCTAACCAACTGAGGTATGCAAAGCTTTTGTTTTCATGTCTCATAAATGATATTGTAACTGTCAACACAAAAAATAGTGCACAATCTGGCCCACCAATCATGCAAACCGGTTAATCAAACATAAAATGTGATCAAAGTAACCGAAATCTCGACGAAATTGACAGAAAATTTGCTGAGATTTTTGAAATCACTATAGCATTTTCAATTTTTTATTCCGTCGGGATTATGAATCTTGGGGGGAGGGGCAAAATCCGAGATTTCATCGAAATTTTGAACCTTGAGAAAGGAAAATAAATGGCAAAGTTACCGGATTCGTTATAAACTCTTACGAATTACGAATATCATTCGTCAAAACCGATTTAGAGTACGAGGTTCATGTTTACAGTGAAAATTAGAAAAGAATGGTGAACTGTGAATCCTAAATCCCGTACCACGACTCGAACAACCGTGCTTTTGGTAACTACGATAAAAGGCATGAGGCGACTGACTACCCACGCGTGCAGTTGTAACTATGCCGACAGCCTCATGTAGTCATGTGTGGTGGTGTAGTCCCGCATCGTATGTGTGTGCCGCCCACACGATGAAACTGGAAAAATGATTAAGACGAGCAGCCCGTGTGTGGACAGGCAAGGATGCGCGAATAGGACTGTCAGAAAAGCTCGAAGCTCGCGAGCCGCTCGAACTCAACTTGTTATGAGCTCAGTTCGAGATCACCTTGTAAAATAAATGAGTCGAGCTGAGCTAACGAGCCGAGCATGAGCGAATTTAAGAGCTGTTCGTTAAGGCTTTGTAACTAAATATTCACCACGATGTTTTCTATGTAAAAGTTTTTTAATTAGATAATATTTAAATTAATATATGTCCATGTAACCATATTAGATTGGACTAGAATTGTTAGGATTGTTAATTAGCTCCCCACTAATTACCTATGTTTTACTTGTAGCTAGATAATTAGCTACGATTTTATTTATGTTGTTATCTTGACTGGCTTGGCTCATAAGCTGTTTACAAACAGCTCGAGCTTTTTATCGAATTGAGCTAAAGCGATTTTACAGATCGTTAGCGTAACAAACTGAACGAAGCCGAGCTAATTTTTTACCGAGGAGCCGAGCCAGCCCTACGCGCGATGGCTAAAACGTAGGGCTTTGTTTGTTCCGCGCAGCCGCAGGCCAGCCCACCGTCTTGAGAGCCGTTGCCCGCCTTTGTCAGCTTCGTCCTTTTCCAGATCTGTCGTCTTCGCTGTGATCTCATGGGCTGCCTCTCGTTGATTTGAGCTTTTCTCGAAGTGATTTCTCAGATGCAAGACAACTTCTCAGAAGTCAGAAGCGAAGCATGGAAGAGCCTGCTCGGAAAGCACAATCCAGGCGTTGTGCAAAACCAAACTCAAAGGTTGGAGAAAAGATGACGCCCGAAGCCAGTGTCATCACCCCAGAAAGCAGCTAGCAAAAGACAGTAATGCACCTGGTTGCCCAGCTCATTCCAGCCAGGCACGATATAAAATACCGGTCGGTAAACCGGTTGAATTCAAAAAAAATTCAAAAAAAATTGTGTGACGCAAATATCACGATTATCGAGGCATATCGACCAAAAATCGCTTAAAAATCGATCGAAGAGGAAGTTCGCGTGATCGCTGAATTTTCAAGGAAAATATCGCAATTATCGATAAAATATCGTGATTATCGATCAAATATCGCGGTTTTTGAATTTTTTTTTCAAAAAAATTGAATTTTCAAACCATTCAATTTTTATCGATTTTCGTGCCGATTTTCAAAATTCGATAAGTGGAACCCTGCTTCCAGCTCTTTACCACGCCAGAAATCGGGGATAGAAGTAGACGCAGTGTTTATTTCTCTCTTAAAGTTAGTATAGGCATTGCGACAAACGGAGGAGCACAAACTTCAGTTACCCTTTACTTTTCCAATCGGCGAATGCGTACATCTTTCTTCCTGATACGTATCGAGCTAATTGTACAGAGAAAAAAAAATTACAGAATAGGGGCAAATACAAATGGAAGACGAAATAAGCACGAGGGGAACGTTGCAACCCGTTAGGATTTGGCATATACAACTACAATGCAAAGAACAAAAGAATAATAATTGAGGCTACAATATAATTTTCCATCTTTCTCCCCCAGCGCATCCGGGCACTGCTGCTCTAGGCTGAAACCTTCGCACCTAAGTGGTGGCCGGTGGGGAGGAGAATATGAGGCTCATCAGGAGACCAACCAGAAGACCTACGAGGCCAGCAAAAGCAGCAAACGTTAAGGAGAAACCCGCGTCGCCTTTGCGGCTTCTACGCCTCCTGAGCACATCCTGAAACAATAATATTTGTATATTAAGGATAAAATTCAATGTAAGCAAGGAAAGAACTACACGTGTTTCATCCTGATTACTAAGGAGATTCTCAGCATCCACGAAATATTTGTGGGCAATCGGCCTTCCAGTACACATCATCCCTAACTTCATGAAGAACATCTAGCTAGGCTTACTACTTTGATTTCAACTAGCAAGTATACATGTCCAGTGTAAAAGTAGAAATGTGGGAACAGTAGCCATCATTATTTCTATGTACCAAAGATACACGTGACAGGATATGTACTAAGAGTACTAAGGATACACGTGGCAGGACAAGTGCCATACCCCGCCATACGTGATCCTCCGCCCCTGTGTGGGAAACTCTCATTTTCCATAATATCGGCGTCCAAAAAGATCATCTTAACTGCTCTAAAAACAATCAGAACCAATACAATCAAACCCTTTGGCAACCTAATGTCATCGTGCCTTGGTTTGCTCTTTCCAAGTTCCAGCCCTTTGTGTCCCTCAATGACAAAAATGATTTTGTTTTGTTTTGCTGAAAACATTTGTTTCAGTAATTTATTAGAAGTCAAAATTGTAAGCAAGCTGTATTTTGCATTGAAGATAAAAATATGATCAATCAGACACAATGCATAAATATAAAAAAATTTACCCACCAAGGACTAACCAACTCTTTTGGTTTTTACTCACTAGTTAGACTTCTTTTATCAAAAACTAATTATTTTTCTCCGCATTTTACAGTTTTCATGGTGGATTCAAACAACAAGAAACGAGCAAGTGCAATATGTATGGGTCAAAGTCCAAATTTCAATATGATGAAGTGAACTATGAGTGAAATGAAATAAAACAGTGAGTAAAAACAATAAAGTCGAAAAAAATCGATATACTGCACCAGTTCACGTTGCATTTGCTGATTTTGTTGAAGAGTGTTATCTCTTTCTTCCTTCAGGTGCTGTATTGTCTGGATCTGGATAAAAGAAAAGGGACAACTTACTTAGAAACAAAGATAAAAGGATCACAAACCATGTTTCTTTATTCGTACAAGCTTGATCAGAAAAGTACAGAATTACTGTCAAAATGAGCATATTTCATGCAGGACACATATTAGAGAGCCAAAACTTTATCAAAAATTTTGAGTTGGCATATGTCTATCAGGAATTCAGGATAAAGGAAGAAGATACTCTGGTCCAGATGGACAAAAGGAAAAAGATCCAAGTTCTGGTCCCCATGCATAATTAACAAAGTGCATAGCATAGGGCAACATGCATGCTCATGGGCCTCCGGAGCAACCCCCCCCCCCCCCCCCCCGCGGATAGGGTTCCCATGCAATCCAAAAGTACTGTAGCAAATGGATTCGGCCAATCTAAGCCGTTCACTTGCTCGATCGGACGGTCCACACCTGTGGAGGACTGCTTAAGTTGTAGTCCCCACAGGGACTGCATTTGATCCCCCCCCCCCTCCCTCAATTATAACCTCCCGAAGTACAGGTACCTTTTCTCACGGTCAACTTTATGATCATTTCAACCATGGACTGATGTTGCTTCAACATCTTCCTAATTCTCAGCTTTGCACTTCACAATTGTATATAATCAATGCCAGTATCCCAATGTCTCTTGACAAGTGTATGTTGCATTTAAGTTTCTAGGAGAGAATATCTGTGTGGACTGTCTCAAGTTGGTAATAACAATTTTCTCACTGCAAAAGCGTACTGCAATGTGTAAAGAAACACATTGTTCATCTGTAACATACTAACATGATATTTGTTTTTCATAAAGTGTGTACCGCAATATTACAGAGTTCATGAAGGCTTCAAACCTATCATGTCCAAAATGGCAGAACTATTCCTTCTCAGAGTTAATCAAAGAAAAATATTTGGTCAAGTTTCCAAATGAAAGAGAGAATTTCTGTTGGGATAAAGTGTATTACTATTACCTCTTCAATGCTTGCATTCTTGAGCATCTGCAAAGTACAGTGTAGACATGTGAGCTATGTTAGATAAGCCTGTGCAATTGTAAACAAAGCAACGACCTTGATAGTGATTGGATTGAGATAGACTTGTACGTATTGTTCAGGATGTTAGTTTAGATTAGGTTGGTTGTAAATAGATAAAGCTATCTGTATCCGATACGAGAGGTTGTTGCTATCTGTAACAGATTGGGCGCTTTGTCCCCTATATTAACACGCAGGCAGTACACGGGAAAGGTGACTGCTTCTCTCAAAATCTTCCGCTCCTCTATTAACTTACATGGTATCAGAGCCATTGAAGTAGATCCAATCCACAAACATGGCCGGCAGTTCCTCATCCTCATCTGGACTTGCCTCCATGATTACTCATCCAGTCTCAGAGAAGCTCGCCAAACATAATCATGCAACTTGGAGAGCTCAAGTTCTAGCCACAATCCGTGGCGCACGCCTAGAAGGCTACCTCACTGGCAGCATCAAGATGCCTGATGCGGTGATCAACAGCAGGGACGGCGACAAAGTCATCAAGCTTGCCAACCCTGCCCATGAAGACTGGATAGCTTCGGACCAACAGGTCCTGAGCTTCATCCTTGCCTCTGTATCCAAGGAAATTCTAACTCAAGTTGCAGCCAAGCAAACTGCAGTAGAGGCCTGGAGTGCGATTGAAACAATGTTCGCATCAAAGACACGAGCCCGCGCAGTGAACACGCGCCTGGCTCTGGCCACCACTCACAAAGGGAGCATGACGGTGACCGAGTATGTTGGGAAAATCCGTTCTCTCGGCGATGAGATGGCCGCAGCAGGGCGGCCCCTAGATGATGAAGAACTGGTAGAATATATTCTCACCGGGTTAGATGATGAGTATGACCCAGTAGCTTCATCAGTTCTCGCCAGGTCTGAATCGATCTCTGTAAGCGAGCTATATTCCCAGCTGCTCACTTTCGAGACTCGATTGGATCTACGAAGCAACGATAACTCATCAGGATTTTCAGCAAACATCGCAAGTCGTCGTGGGCGTGGGAGCTTCGGACGACCTGGACGCAGTAGCCGTGGCGGACGTGCTGGGCTGGCAATGCCCCCATGCAACGCAATACACGCGGATACAGCACTAGCAACAATACTCGTCAAAGCAATGGTGCACGCAACGGAAATCTTCCTGATCGCCCTCAATGCCAAGTCTGCCTCAAGACTGGTCATACAGCAGATAAATGCTGGCACAGGTACGATGAGAACTATGTACCTGATCAGAGGTATGCTGCTACTGCTACAGGATCCTATACCGTAGACACAAACTGGTACACGGATACAGGTGCCACTGATCACATAACAGGAGAATTGGAGAAGCTATCATTCCGAGACAAATACAATGGTGGTGATCAAATTCACACAGCAAGTGGATCAGGTATGGACATTAGTCATGTTGGTAAATCTACTATTCATACCCAGAATCGAAATCTTGAATTAAATCATGTCTTACATGTTCCACAAGCCACAAAGAATCTTGTTTCCGTTCATCGTCTTACCACCGATAACAATGTTTTTCTAGAGTTTCATCCTAGTTTCTTCTTGATAAAGGATCGGGGCACGAGGAGAACACTCCTTAAAGGGCGATGTCACAAAGGGTTATATCCTCTACCACCAGCTCCAAAGCAAGTCTTCAGCGTCAACAAACCCTCTTTTGATAGATGGCACAATCGCCTTGGTCACCCTGCAGCCCCGATCGTTCAAAGAATCATTAGTAATTTTAATCTTCCATGTCGTACTGAGTCCAATAAAGAGTCCGTATGTAATGCTTGTCAACAAGCAAAAAGTCATCAATTGCCTTTTCCAAAGTCCTTTAGTATTTCTAGTCATCCCTTAGAACTAGTCTTTTCGGATGTATGGGGGCCTGCACCTGATTCCGTTAGCAGATATAAATACTATGTGAGTTTTATCGATGATTTTAGCAAGTTCACCTGGATCTATCTCTTGAAATCTAAATCTGAGGTGTTTCAAAAGTTTCATGAGTTTCAAAATCTTGTGGAACGGCTGTTTGATCGGAAAATAGTTGCTATGCAAACCGATAGGGGTGGTGAATATGAAAAACTTCACTCCTTTACCAAAGTAGGTATCACACATCATGTCTCCTGTCCTCATACACACCAACAGAATGGCTCAGCTGAAAGAAAACATAGACATATTGTTGAGGTTGGGCTGTCCCTTCTTGCTCAAGCATCCATGCCACTTAAGTTTTGGGATGAAGCTTTCCTTGCTGCTACCTTTCTAATCAATCGAACACCTAGCAAGGTCATCTCTTATGCCACACCTCTTGAACGCCTATTCCAAACAAAACCAGATTATTCATCTTTGCGCATTTTTGGGTGTGCTTGTTGGCCCAACTTGCGCCCATATAATCACCACAAAATTCAGTTCCGTTCAAAAGAATGTGTCTTCCTTGGTTATAGCACTTTGCATAAAGGCTTTAAATGCCTAGATGCTGCAACGGGTCGCATATACATCTCACAGGATGTAGTGTTTGATGAAGAAGTGTTTCCTTTTTCTAAGCTTCATCCCAATGCAGGAGCCAGACTAAGATCTGAAGTTTTTCTTCTTCCTCCAACATTACTTGTCAACACTTCTCCTTCTGGGAATGAATTTGTAGATGCTCCATTGACTAATGCTCCTGAGAATGATGAACATTCTCCAGCTTTGCATGACGTGCAGGATTTCAGTATTACCCCAGCTTCTAACGCAGGGTCCCATGATGCTTCGTCGGCGCGTCAACACGATCTTCAGCAACAGGACGATGCGACGCGTCTGGCTGCTTCCATGCCTGCCGCGGCTGGGGGAGCCATTCCTGCTGCCGACGATGCTATACCAGGAAATGTTGAGAACGTTGCACTGGGTGACGTAATTGAAGACTCGTCTAGCGCCGCACCTGGACTTCAGTCATCTGCACCAACGAATCAACGACCAACCACAAGACTTCAAAGTGGCATTCGTAAACCTAAGGTATATACAGACGGCACTATTCGCTATGGCTGTTTTGCTACTACTGGTGAACCACAATGCTTAGAAGAAGCCTTAGGAAATAAAGATTGGAAACTTGCAATGGATATTGAATATGATGCCTTGATGAAAAATAAAACTTGGCATTTAGTTCCACCTCACAAAGGGAGAAATTTAATAGATTGCAAATGGGTATACAAAATTAAACGCAAGGCAGATGGAAGTCTGGATAGATATAAGGCTAGACTGGTTGCAAAAGGCTTTAAACAGAGATATGGTATTGACTATGAAGATACCTTCAGTCCCGTTGTCAAATCAGCAACCATTAGAATAATCCTTTCCATAGCAGTCACAAGGGGTTGGAGTCTCCGTCAATTAGATGTGCAAAATGCTTTCTTACATGGCTTGCTAGAAGAAGAAGTCTACATGAAGCAACCTCCCGGATATGAGGATAAAACCAAATTTAATTATGTTTGTAAACTGGATAAAGCTTTATATGGTTTGAAACAAGCGCCAAGAGCATGGTACTCACGTTTAAGTACTAAATTGCAAAGTCTTGGTTTCTATCCTTCGAAGGCTGACACGTCTTTATTCTTCTTTAATAAAGAGGGTGTTACCATATTTGTGTTGATTTATGTGGATGATATAATTGTTGCTAGTTCAACTCATGATGCCACTCAAGGGTTGCTGCATCAACTTAGTCAAGAGTTTGCTCTGAAAGATTTGGGAGAACTTCATTATTTCTTGGGCATAGAGGTGAATAGAGTCCGAGATGGCATAGTCCTGAGTCAGGAAAAATATGCTTCTGATCTATTGAAAAGAGTAGGGATGACTGATTGCACAACAGTAACTACACCTCTAGCAGCAAATGAGAAACTTTCGGCCTCAGAAGGGACTCCCCTAGGACCGAATGATGCAATGCAATACAGGAGTGTAGTTGGAGCACTTCAATATCTAACTCTTACAAGACCTGATCTTGCGTTCCCTGTTAACAAAGTATGTCAATTTCTGCATACCCCAACAATGATTCATTGGGTAGCTGTAAAGAGAATATTGAGATATCTGAAACACTCAATCAAGATTGGTCTTAAAATTAGCAGGTCTAATTCTCTCTTAGTCAGTGGGTTCTCTGATGCAGATTGGGCAGGATGTCTAGATGATAGGAGATCCACAGGTGGCTTTGCTATTTTCTTAGGGTCAAATCTAGTATCTTGGTGTGCGAGGAAACAACCAACAGTATCAAGATCAAGTACAGAGGCTGAATATAAGGCAGTAGCTAATGCAACAGCTGAAATTATGTGGATTCAAACACTCTTGCAGGAACTTAGCATTGAATGTCCACGGGCTGCTAAAATATGGTGTGATAATATTGGAGCTAAGTATCTATCTGCAAATCCTGTTTTTCATGCACGTACCAAACATATAGAAGTTGATTATCACTTTGTGCGTGAAAGAGTTTCAAGAAAACTGCTGGAGATTGAATTTGTTCCTTCAGGGGATCAGATTGCAGATGGCTTCACAAAGGCTTTACCTGCTCGACAACTGGAAAATTTCAAGCACAATCTCAACCTTGCAAGGTTGTGATTGAGGGGGGCTGTTAGATAAGCCTGTGCAATTGTAAACAAAGCAACGACCTTGATAGTGATTGGATTGAGATAGACTTGTACGTATTGTTCAGGATGTTAGTTTAGATTAGGTTGGTTGTAAATAGATAAAGCTATCTGTATCCGATACGAGAGGTTGTTGCTATCTGTAACAGATTGGGCGCTTTGTCCCCTATATTAACACGCAGGCAGTACACGGGAAAGGTGACTGCTTCTCTCAAAATCTTCCGCTCCTCTGTTAACTTACAAGCTACAGTAAGCCTCTGTACTGAAATTTTATTAGCGAAATGTAAGTTTCCTATATAGTTATAACAGAACTATCCAATCTCACCGTGAGATCATCAGACCCCTTTCTGAAGCTCCTGTTTGCTGAAGACGTTACACCAGAGTCGTCTGAGCCTCCACTGGGCAATGTGTAAACAACCCTAAGCTTCATTTCCTCAATCACCTTATCACCTTCCTTGTTGAACTGCACGAATACAGAAAGATGGCATATAGTTGGTGGACTGGCAATCATTTTATTGTAATGAAATGCAACAATAAACCATACAAATCAGCCATTTTGCAATTTCATGCTCACAGTATCAGGGGGAATCTCGTCCATGTCTGTGCTCGCAGCCACCTTAGTGCTCTGAATCAAGAACTTATCCTTGGATTGCATATCTGGTGGGTACTCTTTTTGGGCCTGGAGTGTAACTATATCCCCAAAACAAGAAGGCATATATATATGCATCAAAACCTCTTGAGGAATCCTAAAAAGAACCATGGCCTGATATACCAACAGTAAATGGCCAAACTCGGAACAGTAATTATTTACTTGTTATAGTGCAAGAATCCCACGGCTGGACGATACTTGCATTAGGCCGGACGAAATACTTCCTCGGAGATGTTGTCTTGACCTGAAAAGAACAGGAGTAAATTCGGATCAAACCTTGTCGCTAAGATTCACCACATAAAAAGCAAAAAATTTGAGGCTTGTATCAAGAAATGGAAAAGCCACGGACCTTGAATGCAACATGGTGCTCGCTGTTGTTCACCACCTTGAGATTGCAATAGCACGGCTTGTCCAGCTCGACTAAGTACAAGAATATAACACAGAGAAAAGACACGGAAGTTAACCATTTGTAAATGTAAAGAAGACCTCAAGAACCCCTCAGAACTTACATAGGAAGGTGAGCTCTTCGGGGTAAACCGAGATCAGCGTTCCGCCTCCTCCCATTGCAACACCTGATCAAACAAACAGAAAGGAAGCCAGAATACGCATAAATCGCTGCATTAAAGGAGAGAATAGATGTTTTTATTATTTCGTTTAGAGTGGATTCCAACCTTTCTTTCCAAGAACTGAGCTGAAGTATGGTAAACTAAAAAAAGCAACGATTTGTGAGGAGAAATGAGAAGGGAGGGATCCAGGAGTGGAGGAAGAAAAGAGAAACGAATGGGTTTGCTTTGCTTTTCTTGGCTTCTCGGCGACATTGACGGGGCAGCACTCACTTTTTTCTTTTATTGGCGGTCGGTGATTAATGTTACTGGTTTATTCAGTGTGTTTTTTCATAGGACTGGAAAGGCATGGCACTTGGCAGTTACTTCTTTATCATTTTAATTTTTAGGAGCCTATTTAGCCTAAATTCACTTGAAATACTCTGGTGTAAACAATTTATAAAAAGGTTTTTGCGGAATATTTAGTCTTTATCATCACCAAAAACTTGAACACCCAAGAAAACAAATGAGACATATAGCCATACATGCCTTGCCACAAAATTAATATATTAATCCTCCCACAGTGCAAACTGCAAACTGAGAAGTACAAAAAAAAGGGATCCAACGAATATTCTTGCCTGATTAGAGTATTTTTTGGATAATGGAAAAATATATTAGACTTTTGGCCTCTACATACTGAGATGCACACAGCCAATTATTATTACAGAGTTCAGAGTTTCAGCTAGAAAGATGCCAAGAAAAACTTAATAGTTTAAGAAAGAAGAAAGATTTGCAACAAGCACATAAATGTTGAATAAAACTCTTAATCTGCAGCAATCTTTCTTTGAAATCACCAGCCATACCCAATAAAGACGTCTCTAGCCACAACATGTAGACAATCACATGCTATTGACACCATCTCGTGGACCTCCTGACGCTACAATACCAACCATGAGCGCAACCAATTGATACACGTAAAAATCACTGCAACGGATTAGATAATTATTTTTTATCAAATATAACATCATTTCGACATAGCCAAATAGACCAACATAAGACTGCTGCACCAATGAAACACTTATCCTTTGTATCCTTTTCCAATCCCAATAGCCAAGTTCCAAACATATGGGCTATGCTATCGGGAGGTGGCAGATTAAATGCCATTTGTACAATATGCCATGCAAAGCGAGTAAACGGACATCCAAAAAAGAGATGTTGAATAGTTTCGTCATTGTGACAAAAACAGCATTTTTTGTTGCCAGTCCAATTTCTTTTACTTAGATTATCTTTGGTCAATATTACTCCTCGTCGTAAGTACCATAAAAAGATTTTAACCTTTAGAGGTACTTTAATCTGCCATAGTCGTCTATTTGTAACTGGGATATTTTGATATGACAAAGCTGCATATGTCGATTGAACATAATAAAGTCTATTTTGATGAAGGCTCCATCTAAAAGTATCCCTTTCTGAGGACAACCGAATACCAATAATCCTTGTAAGAAGGTTATGCATGGCTAGAAGATTCGATCCTACAATTGCCCGACGAAAAGATATATTAGGATATCCAGAATTCATTACTGCAGTATGCCGATGATACCATTATTTTTATGGATCATGACATTGAGCAAGCAAAAAATATGAAACTTCTGCTAAGTGCCTTTGAACAATTGTCTGGACTTAAGATAAATTTCCCCTTTTAAATATCTTGGAATACAAATTCATTACCGTAAATTGAGAAACATTGATTGGAAGGGAGTAGAAGATCGTTTTGAAAAGAGGTTGAGCAGTTGAAAAGGAAAAAAATTTGTTAGTTGGAGGAAGATTAGCCCTGATTAATTCCGTGCTTAGCAGTTTACCCATGTTCATGTTATCTTTTTCAGGATACCACATGGGATTCTTAAAAAATTAGATTATTTTAGATCGCGTTTTTTTTGGCAGAATGATAACCATAAGAAAAAATATAGACTTGCTAGGTGGACTATTCTTTGCAAACCTAAGGATCAGGGGGGTTTGGGCAACCAGGACCTTAGTGTCAAAAATATATGTTTACTTTGTAAATGGCTCTTCAAGCTTCTGAATGAGGAGAGAGTTTGGCAACAAATCCTTTCCAGGAAGTATTTGGGAAGTAAGACTCTTACTCAGGTAGAAAAGAAGCCAAGAGACTCACATTTTTTATCGGGTCCAATGAAGATAAAACATCATTTTTTTAGGTTTGAATCTTTTCAACTTGATGATGGATCCCAAATAAGGTTTTGGCAGGATACCTGGATTGATAACAACTCGCTTAGTATTCAATACCCCCGTTTATTTAATATTGTTTGAAAAAAACACGCCTGATTAGAGTATTAAACATGCATTAGCCATTTCGTTAAATATTCTCTTCAACAAATCATTGGAGCATATGTAACTCGTATTCCAGTATCCTACTGATGGCAGGAGCTCTACATTTTTTTTAATGCGCAGATCAGGTTGTCAATCATTTTCACCATTAGGAGATAGGGAATAACCTAAGAGAGGAGGATAATATCAGAGTGTAGCACCCGGTTGTCGCTTTGAAGACACTAGAGCTAAACTTAAACTCAAAACTGAAATTTTGATGCTATCATGCAGACTACAATTCAGGACAGGGCAGAATGATTGATCCTTCAGTGAGAAAACGGAAAAGTAAATAACTACTTCTGCAGGTTGAAGCTTCCATATCATACAGATTTTCAACTGAGAATTTTATTCCTTTTTTCGATTTGTCTAGTAATTTGAATTCCACTAGCAGCCATTCCACGAGCGAAGAAAAACAACCGACGCCATGTGACCCCTGGATACAAGTTTTCCTATAGTGAAGTGGGAAAGGATTACGGATACGATTGATGACTCATCAAACAAACCAGTGCTGCAGAAGACTTCAAACCTTATTTATTACAACTCAATCATTTCAACTGCTAATCCATAAAAATGCAACCTAGTACTATTTTGTAACAACCTTTTTTTTCATAATGGCAATGTACGTACGTATTAACCACCAGTTAGATAGGTAGCTGATTATCCAAGTTTCCTAGAAAAGGATGTAATTAAATTCATCATAACAAAGTGCCAGTAGGAATTTTATACACTACGAAGAAAGTACAGCTCCACCGCAAGACAAGATATATGCCAAACAAAACAAAATTCTGTATAATTATGCGTTTGAAATTCAGTGATTACAGTGAAATGCACATATTTGAATACGGAAGTGAAAGTCCAGTTGCTAAGGAAAATCGAAATGCAAGTGGAAGAAGCTCTTCTGCCGGTGTATCTGATTTTACTTGAAGGTTGAAAAGCGGGGAAGCTTGTGCTTCAGGTAGTACAACTTTGCTCTCCTCACTTTCTTGTGTCTGATTACTTTGATCTCCTTGATCCTGGGGGAGTACCTGCAATGGAATATATAAGTCGCATCAATAACATTACATTGCAGGTGTTCTGAATATATAATATCAGTTCTGAATAACTGTTTGAGCCTCAACCATTTCTAATTTCTTAATTTTCAGATGCATAAGAAGCATAACATAATCTTAGATTGTGATTAGAATAGATCCCAATACGGTTTCCACATAGGGACCTGGGTCCTTCCTCCTTTCTTGAGAAAACAAAAACAATAGGACCATCACATGGAAGGGTCATCTGTAGTTCTGTTGTTACGGTAAGGAGAATTGCAGGTGACCACATAAGTGCATAACTAACAGAAGCACGATACAAATTTGCAAAGTGCAGCATATGGCTATAGATCCTTTGAGTTTATTTGCTAAGAGCATTAATAATTAGCAAACGACGGATAACTAAGTCGAAACAAACTTGAATCTGAGTAGAAGATAACCCACAAAATTATAGTGTTTAGTCCAAAGTTTGACATAGACATAAGAATCACAAAAATGTCAATGTCAAACAGGAGTCAGCAATCCTTGTTAACTATGAAGAGAGGGCACTGAGATTAATTGAATTCTTCGGCTCCTGATTGATAACTCTCCAGTCTCACTTGAAAAAAATGATAATTTCAGAAGCACCAGAAAGCACCTTAGCAATTAAAAAAGGGAAACACAATCACACTGGATTTTGTAAATGTGAGTATGCTTCAAATTACAGAAGTTCACCGGTTTTGTAAATCTGAGTATGTGTCAAATTACAGCAGCTAACTGGTTTTGTAAATCTGCCTACTCAAAACTGAATGATAATAGACTTTGAGCCTAGAAATTCCAAATTCAACTATGAATTTGCAAGTATCGCAAACCAAACAAACCATATAGCAAACTTATGACAAAACTATACTAGGTATTTGATTCATTGTGAATTCTCTAAGTAAAACCGATCAACACAACTCAGTAAACATTAGTAAACCTAAAATATATCCTCCTATCAAGTTATGCGAATGCTGAAGGGCCCAAAAAATATTGCAAGGCAATGAGGTATAATAACTAAGATCCATAGTTCCGTACAGTATTCAAATCTATTTAAACATGCAGAATAGCATAGGTTTGTTCCAAATTTCTTGAAGCTGAATAAAAGGATTGACAAAAATTTTGAAATGCCAAGATTTTAATATGATTTCAGTGTCACCATGTGATAACAGGAACATTATCCACATTACAAAGAAAAATTTCAGAAACCAATTAACCCCAACTTACACAGGGAAGGTAATTTCAACTCCAACACCAGCAATGATCCTTCTGACACGGACTGTGGTGTGAACACCAGATTTGTGCTTTGCGATGATTATGCCCTTAAAGAGCGACAATCTCCTCTTGTTGGGCCGTTGCTGCAACAGCATTAGCTTCAGATGTCGACAACCCTCAAATTAGAAGCATAAGAGCACATTCAAGAGTAGTGAGCAACGTCACTATTCTAAGCTCGATGATGTCACCAGGCCTCAGATCCGGTATAGTCTTCACCTTCTCGGCCTCCACAATGAGCTGCTTGTTCAGAATCTACAACACAAGGAAATAGTACGTCACATGTCAAGTATTTCAAAATGGTCATGGATGTTAAGAGCACTATCTGATGAACTGCTTGTTCAGTGTTAACAGGTGAATTTACACAGAAACTCAAGAACCACCAAATGCAAGCATGCAAGAAACAAAAGAATTAGCAAGCTCGCAACAGAAAGGTGGCTCCCTTCCTGACTTTTCTGCACCACCATTCACCAAGCCTTTCCAGAAACGACTACATTCAACCAAGCTATCTGAAACCGCAATGAGAAAATTCAGTTCTCCTTTTCGTTCATTAATTCCATCATAAATGTTAATACAACGTAATTAGCTGCTGCTCCAGGGACTGACCTGCCAAGAACTCAAACATACAACTCCCAAATATTCGTCTCAAGAGAATTAGAATTCGGCGTATTAAGCTAAGAAATGCTACTCCTCGATGGCCTTCTGCCACACCACCTGCATTTCTCCACCACCAATAATCTTCCCGAACTTAACCGGCCGGTTGCATTTCTCCGAATTGAAAGGTAGTTTATGTGAGGGCTGCGTAAGAAATTCTTACCCCGATGATCTCGCCGAACTTTACCGGCGGCTTGCTCGGCGGCGGCGGTGGCTCGTCTTCCTCCGCCACCGCGACAGCTCCTTCCGCTTCCCACTCCTCCGCGTCAGCAGAGGCATCTACAGGCTCGGGCTCAGGCTCTGTTGCAGGCTCTGGTTCTCCGGCGTCAGCGCTGGCGTCCGCGCGGGCGACTAGGTGGGTGGTCCGGCGAGGGGAGGCGGATAGGGAGAGGCGGCGGAAGGACGAGGGCATCGCGGGGAGCTGCCACGAGCGGTAGTAGAGGTGGGCGTGGGGAAGTAAGACACCGGAGACGGCGGCGGTCGCGGAGAAGGTGGCCATCGGTAGGTTTGGTGGGGTCAAGGTGTCAGTGGCGAGCATGGGGCGGAGGGAGGAGTGGGGGAGGAGCCAGACGCGGACTGGGGCATGAACACTATCCGCCTAGCTTTTTCTGGGATGGGCACTGCTGCTGTAAGTGGGCCCCACCTTCCATCCAAAGGTCGTGAGCGATCTGAAGTTCTGGATCGGTGAGAGTATTTCGCGCAAATCATCGCTTTTATAGCCCTGGTAATTTGTTTTTATAAATTTGGCTTTTTCAAACGTAACTATAAAAATAGTCTTTTCTCCCACCGCTCATATCATGGCAAAAGGTACCGCGCTACAATCCTACGGAGGTGCCACTCCTCAGCAAGAAATTGCCTCATCAATCATTCACTTCAATTAATTAATTAATTACTTAATTAATTGATTGATTAATCACTTATTTGACTTAATTAGATTGGGAATTTATTCCTACCAAAGTGTTACTTTGTAGCAGGTCCTACCACTACCAAGCTCCCATAGCTCCATAGGTCTACTTCCGAGCTCCTGTAGCGTAGTATCTCCTTTCACGATAGGTTAATATGTGTCCACTACCGATGTTTCTGCAGTCGGGAAGGAGACTATTTTTGCCATTACGTTCGAAAGGGTCATATTTGCCCAAAAAAAAAATTTATCAGGCGGCTAAAAAAGTGATAGATTCTATTTCTTGTAGGACAGGTTGTGGCGTTGTACTGTAGAAATTGAAAAGTATTTTTGTATGATTTTTTTCTCTAAAAAATTCCCTAGTTTATATATTAGCAACACAAAACTAAAATAGATAAGTACCCAACGATTTCATTATTTATTACAGCAGAAGCAATTTTACACATAATATTATACAAACCAAAATAAACCAGCCGTGGAAATAATTTATCTTGCAATGTGCCATTAAACTCATTATTTCCACATGCTACTAACAAGGTAATCCTAGAAACATTCGTCATTATCAATCCCGTTTCCTACATCAAAGTAAGATTCATCAGGAATGTTAGATTCCTCACCTAAAAACAACATTAGTAGCAAGTTGAGTACAAAAAGTACTCGCAAGACTTTTGCAAAACTAAAATATATGTAGGTGGTATCAAAGGAAAATCTACTACAGTTATTTTGTATAAAGCTGATTTGAAGTATAAATACTGAATAATAAATTGAAAGTGTAACTTTGTAAAACAATTTGACAGGAATATAAAATAACAAGTAAATAAACAAAGATATAACAACTCGCAATTCTTTCAAGAAAGTGAGTAACATCTCGCTCGCTGCCAACATATGGCAAAACATTTGTAACCAATATGTTGCCAACATATGACAAAGGTTAAACATGTCTTAATAAATATTAACCAATATGATTCAATTTCATAGCATTCATCCCTTTTCATAGAAATACGAAAACATCTAACTATGTGATGACTTTATCAAATGTTTATGACTGCAAGCGTGGCTTTTCGAAAAATTTTAACTTTGCAGAGGTGTATTGCTTTACCCACAAGATATGATTAATTCTTTATGCCAAACTATTTACACACTTCCTTAGGTGTTCGGTAGATAATCATAACAACACCATTACATTACTTAGTCCTAACTTTGCACCAGCTTAGTGACGACAAACCCTTGCTATAGCGGCGGAAATAAACTTTCACATAAATCATAAAAACCATGAGCTCATTTAAATCAATAACCATTCCCACCAAAGCAAGGTGTACACCGTTGTATGATAAAATATTTGTTCCATAATCACCTCGGTGTGGACGTCCCTTCCAGCAAATATACCCGGAATGCCCGTACTACTGCAGCCTTCCAATATGCAAAGCTAGTTCTAAGTAACTTACAAGGTTAAAGTTATCCCATATCAGCACTTGTAGTTGCACGGTTATCTTGGCCCGATAACAAGACAATAGTTCGCTCCTTAATTCGACCTGGGTAAGAAATCTCCCCTTATCTACGTGCAAGTCCCATGCACTTCTGGCTATTGCCAATACTCGCCCACGTCCAACTCATAGTTTTAATTTTTATTTTTTACTAAAATACCAATGACCACAATTATCCCAACATGTCCATCATTTATTTCCAATATATCCGGTGTTTAAATCCATTACGAACAGCAAAACCATCAGTTCATATCCCCAATCTAAAGCATACTAAGCAGATGCATATCATAATCGAGTATACCTATTTCATATTTTCATGTGTCAATCCATAACCTAGGGTTATTAAGGTTCATATGTCAACATTAATTAAGAAAAATCCATCAATGAAGGTTTAATGTACCATATCCCACAAGTAGAAATGTTTAGTAAATATAGCGCATGCATAAAAACATTTAATAAACCATTTTTGAAATGCTGGGATCAATATGATCAAGGGAGTGCTCACCTTGCCGCTTGTTGAAGTCGTCAAAATCGAGGTCATTGTCGACAGTATCAGTGACGTCGATGTCTACACGTCATTAATCAAGAACATAACAAACATCAACTTTTAATAAGGGAAAAAAGAAGCCAAATGGAAGGATCAAATTAAAACGTTACATAAAGCAAGTGCAGTTTTTGGTTGGGGTTTCGTGATTTTATGAACAAGTGTTTCAATCTAACGTTTTATTCTTACTTATTGATAATAGTCTTAGGTTTCGCTACGACAAAGCCACTTGTTCTTCATGATTTATTTATTCTTATTTTATGAATTTAAGAAGCTAAAATTATTTCTTTATATAGATTTTATTTCGAATTAGAGAGGCTAAAATTATTTGAATTAATGTTAACAAGACACAAAGTAACATATGATGTAACAAGCATAAACTTAATGTTACACTCTAAGTATTTTTTTATAATTAGGTTATCCATTGCTAATTAACATAAGGAAATTTGTTGGAGCTAATTTGGACCTTATTTGAACAAGTTATGCACTTTTGAATATCTAGTGCATTGAAAACAATTTTAGTTGGAAAAAGATTTATAACAAGTTGAGATTGAAATCTTTTGCATATTTGGGTTGCTAATGACCTAAATATTCTAACAAAATGAGTCTCACTTAATTTGGACTTAATTTGCATAAAAAATTTGTATCGAGCACATTTCAAACCTTCTCTTTAAAATTAAATTTCAATTTTATCTATTGGTCAAAACTTAAATATTTTTGCATATTCATAAACTATATGATTATCATGAATTTAGAAACTTGTCTAATTTAATTTAGAGATATGAATCAAAGGTTATGGCTATTTGAATTGGCTCAGTTTTGGAAAATGAACTAAAAATTCAAAATACGTTTTCCAGATGCCGAAAGCGACTTTTCTTCTTTTGCGCATGTAGGATTCAAATTTTGGGTTGCTATCACTGACATTTGGGGCCCACTGTTAGTGACTGCAAGCGAATGCGTGCGCGTGTGTGTTGGCGTAAGAAACTTGGTGACGGGTTAATTGCAATCAACACACGCAAATATCGGGTTTATTTCTTGGGTGCGAGCGTGTCAGTCTATTTGATCCTGTAATTAGCAACAGAATAAGATGATTGAATCGAGTATTAAATCAATTAAATCTTTTAATAATGAGGTGATCTAATCGGCTGATTCAAGCCAATCTCGATGCGAAGGTAACCGATAAATCTGGTCTGTCTAATTAGACAGATCAGATGGGTAAAGGATGTTACTTTCGATAAAGGCGATGAGCAGCAAAATCAGAGAAAAATAGATCTGATTTGGTGTAAATCGATGAAATCAACAATCGGCGATGCGCAACTTTGTTGATCAAAACGAATTACAGAAGAAGAATTACAAAACTAAAAGAAACTATTCTAAGTCGACAAAAGGTAAAGTCAAACAATTATTTGGTTGATTATGTGTATATCTTCTGACATTGCCCACTGTCTTCTTTTATAGCCCCAGGCTCGAACGTGTCCTTCTCGGTCTCTTCTTCATGTGCCTGTGTTGGCTTTGATCTCTTCCGATACTTTCCATATGAAGTTATGACCTGCCAAAAATGTATTGGCCTATGACTCCGATTAGTTACAACCTGCCGAAAGCGTATCGGTCTATGACTCCAATTTATCCCATACCAAAATTAGGCCTGGTGGTAATGAGCCGAGCGACTAATCGCATGGTCCCACCAGACAGTGAATTGGCCCGGTGCATGCGAGCTATGTGCAACTGACCACTTGGCCCCATCGTGCAGTGACTCAGAGCAGAGCCGAAGCAAGGGAAGCTCACCGACGGTGAGGTATCACTGGAGGCGGCGAATGGGTATCTCGATGAGTTTCATTACACCTTTGCGCATCTACGGGAGGTCTCAACTGGGGTTGGCAGTGATCGGAGTATGGGTCTCAGCAGATACCGGCTGGTGAGATGGTCGGTGATAAGCCGTAAGGGTAATAAAATGGTGCTCAAGCTTGGTGCACTGTTGCATGAGCTTCAAATGGTCCTAGCGACTCTAAATCAGCTCGCTGCCGATAGGGAGAAGGAATGAGTTGAGTTCTCTTTGTGTATGGGTCTGCGGCGAACAAAGGAGCTTGGTGCGGTGGCTCACTAGCAAAGGAAAACTCCAATTTAAGGTAGAAGTAGGCAAAAGGAATTTGATCGCAAGGCATTGGAACTACTTAATCGGGTGTTTTCCCTTTTTCGTTGGACTTGGAGGAGACAGGGTGGATTCGGGTGTGGCTGAGGTGATGAGGAAGTGCTTTGAGTCCTAAATGACCTGGGGAGACCTTATAGACAACCAAGGCAGTTGCCAACAGGGTTTAAACCTAAGGATGTGTCGGGACCCCGAATTTGCAAATCCGGACCCTCTGTGTATTCAGCACTAGTCCAGGAACGCGCTAGTGCACACAGTCTTAACATCGGTAAATATCACAATCATACCAATCGATACTATCAAAGTACTTTATTTAAATAACCAAACTGGTTACTCAACCTTATGGTCAAGTCACAAATGTACGCCTCGCAGGACGATACTTATTAAAAAGAGAAATAATAGCAGCGGAAAATCAAATAAGGTAACATCGTGGCGCCATCCAGTATACCACAGGCAACTGACTGGGCTCGCTTCCCTAAGTAGACGGATCCTCTTGGAGTTCCTCCTCCAAAGCTGGTGTAGTCTCCTCTTCAACTGGTGTTGTATTGAGGCAAGGGTGAGTACTTGGTACTCAGCAATTCATGCACAGAATGCAAGCTAATATACTATATGCATGGCTTGGTACAAAGGAATAGCACAAGGTATTTTTGCAGTAAACAGCATTTGACAAGTAATATAAGTAGATTCGAAAGCAGTAAAAATAAGCATAAATAACTTTTCAAGAAGTTTAGTAAACATCTTCCCCATCCTAAACCACATTTCCATCAACTTCTTTATTAAACCAGCCCAACCTTTCAAACCCAAGTTATTTTTGAGAAAATCTAACCCTTGACTGTAATTCCCGAGCGATGTCCAATACCGCGGACACGGCTATTCGAATAGATTCTAAACTCTGCAGAGGTTATGCACTTTACCCACAAGATACAGTCAAACACCACAAAGGCGAAGTTCCTCAGTAACAAAGCCTTTCTAAGCCTCAAACAACACAGGTGGTCCTCTCCTGTTCGTGCTCTACACCATCCCTTCCTTAGCCAAGGCGAAGTATGGGACCAACACACCGTTAGATGGGTATCCGCCACGACCACGATACGCTCCCCCGTACAATCACACAAACGGTGTAATTGACACCCTGAGGCTCCACAAGTGAGTCCTTAGCGACTTAGTCAACTAGGGCCGTCCCATTCCAGCCATGTGGTTGCAAGTATGACCCAGTTCAAAGGCTTGCAAGGTTAAGTCCTTAGAGTGACCAGGGCAAGACTACCCAAGAACCAAATCAACATCCCCAATGCCACAATCGGCCCACTGATTACTCTTGCCACATGCCCTGGCCGAAATCGTTTATCAAACCCCAGTTGATTACCATGCACCACGTGCCATCAACATCACATGATACTTTTCCAAAACAGGTTCAATATATCATTAAGTCAATATTAACATTTGATTGTCCAAAATCATGTCATGGGCACGTAGCAGGTCTAAGCAGTATACTACAACGGTCTAAACCCATGTTGGCAATTTAATAATGTCCAACTAGTAAACCACAACTAGGGTGACAAGGGTCATGGCACATACTTAAGTAATCAAGGTGTCATACAGCAAATTGGTATTTATCTAACCCCCATGTTTAAACAAAGTATCTTTCTAATTGAACTAGCATGCAATAGTTTAAATCAAAATAGATTTCGAAATAGGATCAACATGGTCAAAGCACAACTTGCCTTCAAAAAGTACTTGTTCTTGGTCTTGAGTTGGATCCTGAGTCAATACTTCTCCTTCGAATCCTTCCGGCACTTCAACGTCTACTCGTAAAGCGTGCAAATAGCAAATACACAAATAAACACTAGGCAAAAACATCCCAAAACTCCAAATAAAATCCATAAACAGAGAGAACATAATTTTCTGGATTTTTAGGAACTGGAATCGTTCAAATCGGAGTTAAAATGCAAAAGTTACGATTTATTAAAGTTTAAATAATCAATTAAATAATTTTACAGAGAAAAACTTTAGTCCAAAAATTAAATAAAATTCATATTTAGGTAGATCTCAATTTTATACAAATTTAGAAATTTGAATCACTCAAATCGGAGTTGAAACGCAAAAGTTATAAGCGTTTGAAGTTTGAATCTAAATTTGAATCAATATTTCGAATTAATAAATCATTTTCTTTTTCGGAAATTAATTATTGCGTCAGCGTGGACACGTGTCATCCTGTGATTGGTTGGCTGACGTCAGCCGGTCCATGGACTTGGTCCACGCTTGGCTCGGGTCTACCGTGGACCCGGTCCACGGCTCCATGTGAGACTGACATGTGGGCCCATTCGGGTGACGTCATTCTTGGCGTCGTGAGGACTCGGCCAGTCGACATGTGGGACCCATCAGCGTCATTCTTGGCGTCGGCGCTCGGGACGGCCCGGCGACATCTTGAGCAGCCATGACGTCAGCGTGACGTCATGGTGTGGTTCGGCTGAGCCGCTGACACGCGGGCCCAGCGTGTCAGCGTCACGCGCGTACGGCGCTGACCGCGTCGGTCCAACTTCCCGGACGCGTGGCTCGATCTCGGCCGTTGATTTGAAAATCAACGGCGAGGATTAGATCCGATGTTGACGCCGTTTGGGTTATCGCATTGATTTGGACCGTTGGATCTAGATCCGATGGTCGAGATTAGATCTGAAATCGTAACGCAATCTCACCGTGCGATGACGTGGCGTGATCTCGGCGTTGGATCTTGATCGGACGATCGAGAGAGCTTCGCGATCCGGCGATGGCTTGCGCGCGCTGCTCACCGGCGGAGGACGATTTACCTTGCCGACGGCTTCGCGCGCGCCCGTGAGCGAGAGATCCTTCGTGCGCCTCGTCGCGGTGAGTCCGGATCTGGGGTCAACGGCGGCAGAGGACGACGGACGGGCGAAACGCAGCCGAAACCGCGGAGCGTTACGGCAACTCCGGCGAGCGATTGCGCCGAACGGCGGCGCGGCTCGGCGACGTTGTTCAGGCTCTACGGTGCGCGAAGTCTAGGTCACGACCGTGGTGGCGGCGCATTAAATAGCAACCTCGGCGTCTGGTAAACGCACGGAGACCGAGGTCGACACTGCCGACGGCGGAGTCCGGCGGCAGACGAGAGGGTGACGTGGCACGCCGACACCGTTGGATCCCGATCCAACGGCAGCGCGAGTTTGGGTCCGGTCGGACTCGGCGAGCCGGGCCGGCTCGGTCGGGCTCGGGCTCGTGACGTGGCTCAATCGTGGCCGTTGGATCAAGATCCAACTGGCCACGCTGCAGGCTTTCGGCCGAGTGGGTTCGGCCGAGTCACGTGGCTCGGTCGGACTCGAACTCGAGTCGACTCGGCCTCGATCGGATGAACAAGAATCGACTTCGGTTTGGATTTCCAATGATTTAATATTTAAAATAATTCCCGATAATTCATTTAATTCATTAAAAATAGCAAATGACTCGTAAAAATTCGGAAAAATTCTGGAAAATACTTTGGATCATTTTGGACTCAAATAAAATATTTCCAACAAAATTTTATTTGCAAAATTAAATTCTTTAATTATTTCAAAATGGAATAAATTCAAATAAATTCCAAATAAATCCAAATAAATTCCAGAAAATTCCAAAAATTCACCAAAGTGCCAAATCACACATGAATTGAAGAAAAGCAAAATTTTGGGGTGTTACAGGATGTCTCTTGTGACCGGGAGGGATTAAGACAATGTCGTAACTTGGCCGAAGAGGGGATGACCGTTGGGTCTTCTGGACGCTCGGATGACGCAGAGTATGGGCGTGGTCGAGTCGGCTCGACGTGCCCTCGGGTCTTGCAAAATTATGGTAAGAAACAACAATCGAAGAGGCAACGCTGCTCAGTTGTTTTGCTCCGGCGAGAAAGAACAGAGGGGAGGAGAGCTAGAGAGTGAGGGTGATGACAGGTGTGGTCTAGACCCACGTGGAAGTGAGAGGGAGAGAGGGAAGGGAGTAAGTGACTGGCATGTGGGACCAGCCAAAAGAAATGGCTCACTTGGTAGTCGGTTGGGTGAAAGAGAGGTTTAGTTTGGCCGGCTAGTTCAATTAATGGGGAGGGGGGGGGCACACGTCGGTGAGAGAAAGAGAGCAAATTAGATTTCCATCTCTAAGATAGCATGGTCAAGCATTTATTTAAGGGATCATATCATGGTAAAAAAATTTATAACTTTTTACTAAGCATCCTGGATAAGTCCTCTACCATTAGTAAAAATCTAGAGTAAAAATTCCATGTAAATTAATTCAGATAAATCAAACAATGCTAATTGTTAAAAACTTTACTTTTTGTAATTAATTTAACCGAGGGTCTAAATTTGGTAAATAACTTTTAAACCTTTTTAAAAGAATTTAAATGACTTAATTAATCTTGAATAAAAATTTTAGATTTAAAACTTAAGTAATTATTTTCTAATAAATCTTTCAAGAAAAATTTCAAAATTTTAGATTTTTAGATTTTAAATTGGAAAAGACGTTAAATTAGATTATTAATTTTTAATAATTTTACTAGAGGTAAAAATTGATCTAAGGAGTGTGTGGTAAATTTTTGCAAAATATATGTTTGGTAGTCAAAATTTATTGAAATCAATCTTTCTACTGTTTGTAGTCAAAATACATTAATTTAATCATCTTTCTTTAATTAAATTCTTTGAAAAGATTTTTGAATGAATTTAAGTGACCCTAGATGCTTTCATTATTTTAATATTATTTTTACAAATTTGTAACAAAATTTTACTTTTACCATTTTATTTTTATCTTTTTACTAATTCACAAAATGTTTTTTTGTGGAAAAAAATCCAAAAATAATAAGAAAATTCAGCAAATTCATGATTAAGGCAAATTCACATGTTGGAATTTTATTTTCTCTTTTATTCAAAATTTGGGATGTTACTAAAACACTCAATTTGCCCTGAAAAAGAACATTAATCCCAAGATTTACATAATAAAAACCACGAAGTTGATCCTCTGCAATAACGTAGTGGGAAAAAAACAATGTAGCTACAGATTATGAGCACAGCTCTCGCGCCCCTCACTCTAACCTTCTTTTTTGCCTCCATCGATGAAAGCAAAGGTGGCAAAGGTGGCCTATCCCAGTGATAAGGGGAGAGATAGCATGGTGCCGGCGACGAGAGAGGAGGTGGCACGCTTCCATTGATGCTGCCCCATTTTTCCATGCCACGTTGATTCGGCGATGATGGAAGTAGGATCGAGCAGGGGTGATGCTGATTCGATGGCCCTTCTTCCCTTCATTAGCACCACTACCTCTCCTTCATAGCGTTGCATCCTCCCATGTGTAGTGTCGGCCCCACAACTACAGAGCTGGTCATCTGGGTCAGTTCTTTTTCGTCATCTGGGTCATTTTTAGTGGCGATACAAAGTTCTTAGATAGTGATGATGAACGGCTACCACGGTCATTTTTCGCTCGATAGAGTTATAGCGATCTCAAAACCGACCCAAAAGACCAATTATGTCTATCAGCTCCGAGCTAGGAACCGATAGAGATAATTCAAAATTCCTATTGGTTCCACAATAGAGATGTCTCTATCGGTTCTGAACGTGAAACCAATAGAGATTAGTACACATCTTTATCGGTTTGAAATCGATAGAGATAAATAACAATACCAGGAATTCACAGATTCACAGTATACTCACAGATTGACAAATTCACAGTATATTCACATATTGATAGTATATGCACAATTAACAAATAAACAGTATATTCACATTCACAGTATACTCGCAAATTGATAAATTCACAGTATATTTGCATGCAGTGTACTTTGACAATGTTAATTTGTGTGAAAGGATCGGGTTGGCCTAGAGCGGGGTGAACAGGCAACTTTTAAAAAATGACAAATTTAAGCAAAGATCTGATAATTACAGAACTACTTGAACAAACCTTACACAAATTTAGAGACGAAATAGTATAAACACAAATTTGTTAAGAACCTAGTGACAAGATGCAAGAGAACACAATCAACTGAAATAACACAGAGACAAGAACAATTTTCACCGAGGTTCAGAGAAAATCTCTCCTACATCCCCGTTAGAGCACTTCAAACGAAGTATGGCTCCACCAGTAACTAACAGCAGTAGTTCTGGTTTTCACTAGTGTAACTCTTTCACCACTCCGGTGAGGTGAGTTCCAACCTCTCACAAAGATAGTGGCCTTCCACAATCACAGTTGGACAGGTCACACTATAACACATCCAAGCCGTCTAGGAACAGCTAGCTCCAAGAGTAATAGACCATACACAAGCCTTGTCCCTTGGTTCACTAGACACTTTGAAACTAGACTAGAACTTGGAGCATTGATCACACTGAATTTTTGAAAGCCAGAGTTTTTGAGCTTGGTCTCTTTGATGGTTGTTGAGCTTTAGAATGCTAAAATATCAAAGAGATGTATATATTCATTTCTGGCAAGCCCTTGTAAGGTATTATAGGCTACAGAAAGGATATAGCCGTTATTGGCAAAAGTAGCCATTTGGCAAAGGCAGAGTAATAAGACATCAAAATGATTGCATCTGACAAGATTTGAAACGATTTACAATGGCTTTAATGCACGTCGGACTGATTTGGGCGAAAATCCCATTTGCGTCGGACCAAGATGAGTTGGTCCGTCGTACACATGAGTAGAGCAAAAGTCAGTCCGCCGTGAAAAGATGAAAAATATGTTTGCGTCGGACCCAAAAACATGGTACGTCGTAGATGGTAAACTCATTGGTTTTGATTTGAGGAAAACTTAGATTTATCAACAAGATACAGTAAGTTTCATATTTACGCCGGTCCGAAAAGGTTGGTCCGTCGTGAACTAAACAACTTGGTCCGTCGTGAACTACACACTCTCGGTTAGATTTCAAAGAAATTTGATCACTGCGCCGGACCGAAATAAAACTTGGTCCGACGTAAACGGTGTGCGCTCGGTATGAGTTCAGAAAAAAGGTTTTTGCGCCGGACTGAAAAAGAGTTGGTCCGGCGTGAATGTGTTTTTTTTTGCTGAACTGGATAAAAGACTGAAATTCTCTTTTACTTTAAAGGGAAAAGGAATAATCTTTGCTCCAAATGATCTTAAAGAATTAGCCTATGAACCAAGGTACTGAACTTATGCATAATCCCTCTTTATAGTACGGCTAACTAAAAAATAAATCTAGCTACATGACTTGATTCATCTCCAAAGTCAAAACTAGAAACAAGGATACCTTTGCCTTTTTCCTTCCTTTGAATAAAAACTTCACTCCGTTAAGGGTATGAGAGTTAATCATCAACACCAAAACCAATAATTACTATTGATAAGAAATTAGGGGGCCTAGATGCTTTCATTGTGGATACATATATACTCAATGTAGAAATCAGTAGCACAATCTTCAAGCCGCCTTGACGTCCCAGTAGAAGGCTCTTTGACCGAAGCAATTGCATCTAGAGTACCACAGAGATTGTTCACTAATATAAGGCACATACTCAATGCAGAAATTAATGACACAATTCTGTAGCAGCCTTTTCATTGCAGAACTTCTTGGACAAGAGCAGTCTTTTGTATCATTTTTATAGTCAACTTTTGTCTGAAGTATTTCCTCTTATGTTACAAGGATATAATAAACTAGTTAAAATATTGATAAGCATATATTGAGAAACAACATTATTCGATAGATTATAACAAGGAGAATGTCAGTCCAAGAAAAAAGGAAGTAGAAGGGAAAAAATAAAAAATATATATATATATTTATTTTAAAATTCAAGATTCAGATTGTTGGTATGTTACAGTGATTTGGATTATTATTTGCTTTAAAAAATAACTTTAAAAATTCAAAAATCCTTTCTTTAATGCTTTATGTGATATAAACTTTCAAAAATCCATTCTATCTCATACGAACTCCGATTGAGGTGATTCCAGATCCTAAAAATTTATAAAATTGTGATCTATTAAATGGTCATTTTTATTTAATTTTTGGAGTTGATTTGCTCTTTATTTTTGGTATTTATTTATTTATTAGTTACACGTAGACGTTGAAGTGTCGGGAGTGTTCGGAAGCGAGAATTCAACTCAAACTCAAGGTTCAGAGCAAGAGCAAGGGTTATTCTAAGATAAGTTATGCTATGACCATATTGATCCCATGTTTTAAAATTATATTGTTTCAAACTATTGCATGCTAGTTCAAATTAAAATGATTTCAATTAATTTGTGAATAGTTAATCAACCCATTTGATTTATGTCCACATTGTCATTACTATTTGTGTTCTATGATTCATTTGTCACCCTAGAATGGTTCATTACTAGTTAGTAACTATTAATCGCCAATGTGGGTTGGTTAGGCCGTGTGTAATTGCTTAGCCATGCCACGTTAATTCATGTTTTTTGGAATATTAAAATTAATATTTATTAATAGAATATGGAACATGTTTGTGGAAAAGATTTGTCAGGTGTTATCACACAATGATGACTGAATTGTAGTGACCATTATCACGAAATGATGTTGACTTGTTGATGGCATGTGTTGCACAATAATCAACTGGAGTGGTAAAATGATTTAGATTGGAGCAAGTGGTAAGAGTTGTGAGCTATAGTGGGCTAGTGTGGCATTGGGTAACATGATATATGAGCGATGGTGAGATGGTTTTCTATGAGGGATGTGATGGAGGTCTTACCTCAGTCAATTAAGGACTTAACCTTGCAAGCCTTTGAATTGGGCCAAACATACAATCACATGTATGGTATGAGACAGACCTAGCTGACTAATTGTGATGTTTAGATTTTGGTGCTGCCGTGGTGGTGTGGGTTCCGGGGGGTACGGGTAGACTCACATGGCGCAAGAGGGGGGCCCTGATGGTGGTAACCAGTCCCCTTAGTGTTGAAACCTTAGCAGGCAGTACTGGCTTTAGACGGAGCAATGTAAAAGCTTTGTTATGATCACTCATTTACATACTCTTGTATGACAATTCACGACTGATGTGGTGAGTTGATTATATCTTGTGGGTAAAATGTATAACATTTGCGGAGTGTCAAACCTATTCGAATAGTCGTTGGGGATTACAGTCAAAGGTTAGCTTTTGATAAATAAACTTGGGAATGGAGGCAGTTTGCCTGTGGAAATGTGAGAATTGATTAAGGATGTGAGATGGATTACTTATGAAACAACTGTGAAATTTATTGCTGCTATTATTTGTTTTATTGCTTTCCAATCTATTATGTTATTCATTTGTAAATGCTGCTTTAATGCAAAATAGGCCATTAAGCCATTCATTTGGAATAAGCTATGCATATAGTTAATAGACTTGTATTCTATGCACAACTTGTTGAGTGCTCTATGTACTCACCCCCTTGCAACAAACAAATCATCAGTTGAGGAAAAGTCTATACCTTCAAAGAAGGAGGAGTTTCGCGAGGAGACGAATATCTATGAGTTGAACCTTGTCAGATTTCTGTGGCATATTGATGGGATTCATTGACATTCTTCGTTTCGTTGCTATTTATTTATTTGAAGTTGAAGCCATCATGGCTTCACAAGTGTAAGATTGACCTTAAGGTCATTCAACAATTTTATATTCAATAAATGAGTTTCTTTTTTATTTTCGCTGTGTATGATTGTGATATTCATCTATGTTGAGACTGTGTGCACTAACGTGATCCTGGACTAGTGCAAAATACACAGAGAATCCGAATTTGCATATCAGGTCCCGGCATTTATATAGGATTTAAAGGCTTTTCACCAGGGCTCAGGAACGTTACTTGGCCTAAAAAATTCAAACCATGTCCTTTGCAAAGTTACAATGTACCTCAAAATCCATCAGAATTCCTTCAAATATATACCGCCGCCATCTAAGCTGCTGGAGGCGAGGAGAAAGTAACGGGAAACTATCTTCCTATTGTTCTTAAAGGGTCTACAAGATCTTGGTTATTTAACCAACCAGAAGGATCCATTTTTAGTTGAAAAAATTTGTGCCATGCTATACTTAATAACTTTAAAAGTTGTTATGAAAAACCGAGTAAACAGGATGACCTGCATCATCTTCGCCAAACCTCCAACAAGAATTTGTGTCAGTTTATTAAAAGATTTGTAGAGGTTCATAATACAATTCCAAATGTATATGATGATTCCATAATTCGTGCATTTAAGCAGGCTTTACGCTACAAGCGTTTTATGAAGAACCTCAACATTGACCCGCCCTCCACCATATCAGAACTCTTCGATATGGCAGATCGGTATTCTGATGCATATGAGGTGGCTGAATGGAACAATATGTTCAACAAGTGTGACACTACGGTTTGGTGTGACTATAGAAGGTGAAATTAGAGAATAAAACCTTTCGGCTTGAGGTTTACTCGCGTTTTTGGGCCTTTTGAAGCGTTGTGACACCACGGAGTGTTGTAACCTTATTTAACGTGCATGATAAGGTTAATAACATTATGAGATGTGGAATTAAGGTTAAAACTATAGGATATGGAGGTTAATAGCTTTTCCGGAGCGTTTCCGGGCCGTTTCCGGGGTTTTGGGCCTTCCCGGGGGAGTTTGGGCCTTGGTGGGCTTTGGTGGGATGGAGTAGGTCTCCGTAACGGACTAGGTTTGGGTGTGGGGGCTGGTAAAAGGGCTCCCCACCAGCCTTTTGGGCGTGCTCCCCCTGCCCTTGGGCGCCCCCACCTCTCCCTCCAAGCCCTAGCCGCCACCCCCACCTTCCCCTCTCCCTTCCTTGCGCCTCCACCTCCCCCATTGCTCCCCATTGCTCCCCATTGCTCCCTATTGCGCACCACCTCTCCTCCACCCCCTTGCTGCCCTAGGGTGGCCTCCCCACCCCTGCATCCTCATGGATCCATCCGAGGAGTGAGGAGCGAGGAGCGAGGAACGAGGAGCGAGGAGCGAGGAGATCGATTGGAGTTTTCGTTCGTCGGGCAAAGGTATGATCATGGGGATCCTTGGAATTGATCTAGGTACTGTTATTAGGGTGTTTATCAAGTTTTTAGATCAATTGGAGGTGCTGGATTGGAGTAATTTGGGTTAGATCTAGACGTTGCCACGTCTCTGTTTTGGGACAGCATGAGCAGTCGACCTAGGGTTCCTATTTTCGCCAATTTAGAATCCGAATCTGTCCGTACAGATGTTGAAGAAGTTGTAGATAATTTAATTATCTTTCCGTGGACATAAAGCACGTTAAATTCCGATCAGCCGTTTGAAAGTTATGGCTGTTTTACCGAGCGTGTTAAAATCTGTGACGTAATTGGAACAGATCACGGTAATCTGTAGATTAGACGACTTTAGAGTCCGAATCAGTCTTTCATTATACCTAGAGAAAGTTGGGAAATTTCCTAAGCTACGCGAGGATGTACTCGTTTAATTGATTCGGAGTCCCAGAACTCAAGTTATGCTTTTTGCAAGGCTGCTGTCCCGTCGGGACAGAACCTCTGTTTTTAGGTTTTGCGAGTAGTGGGCAATGTCGGGTTAGATGGGGTTTTGCGTACTGTTTTGTGGGCATGATTGTGAGTGTGTGATGCCTTTGTGCAGGTGGTGTGACACCGGGAGTGCCCTCGACTTCCCGCCAATCCGTCGCCGCGGTTGAGGCAAGTGTGTTGTAATGAATAGCGGAATTGTAGGTTGCTTGTGGAGATTAGATGAAAGATTGAATACTTGCTATGATCACTTGCCATGCTTGCTGTTTTCCAATGATATAATGAGTGTGAATATCATGATATGATGCTATGTGTCTTTATTTATCATGATTCGATGCCATGTGTTTATGTGTACTATGACATGATGCCAAATGTTTATGTACAAATGAGATATGATAATTGGCATAGTTGCATGCATGTCATGAGATGGGGCGAGGCGGTGAGAAAGTCATAACTAGTCCGGGAAGGTCGGTGAAAAAGTTATGACTAGTCCGAACGCCATTGAGTAAGACTCACATCGTGATTCCATCCACGTGGTGAATGGAAGCGAGGAGTAGACACCCTCCATCTTCGGGATGGAAGGGGAAAAGGGTGCACACCGACGGGTGTGTACTCAACCATACCTGTATGAGTTTCCAAGGAGATATGAGCATATGAGCATTGCATTGCATTACATGCATATTGATGATGATATTATTAAGTGTTCATGATTGAGATGATATACATGATGGGAGATGTTTTTGCCATGTTATTGTTCTTGTTGTCCATTACAATATGCTTGCCGAGTTTCGAACTCACGCTTGTGTTTTATGTTGTTTTTAGGTACTTTGAGATCGGCATGCGGGACAAAGGGGTTTAGCTACACTTCTACACGTAGCTCCACCATCATAGTCTATACTTAATCACTTGGAGACATGATATTAAGAGTTGTGCCATAAACTTAATGTATGGTTTAATTTAGCATGCTCGTGATCCCTTATTTGCTTCGTTATAGCTTATGAAGTGGTTGAGCGTGGTAGTATTGGCGTAATTTGATGATATGTCCATTTATGTTGATGTTTTAGATGTCGTGTGCTATGATATATCTTGCCATGTTTTTGATATTGTGTTAATTCATGGAAAAACAAAGGAGATCTTTAAATATCGGTTTTTAGCATACGTACGTTTGCTGGAATTTATGTTTAAATGTGGTCTTTAGACGTTGTGTAGCTTATGTTTGGTAGCATTCGGGCATATTAAATGCCGGGGTGTTACAACAAGAGCCATACACCATCTCAACCAGGTTTGAAGATTTCTAAAATAGTAAACCTAAAAAATCTTTCACACCTGAAGACCGTAAAGGTAAAAATAAGAGAAAGGTTAAAAAGGCCCCCTCAAAGAGAGGTTGCATGCGTTTTGAACGAGCTGCATTCTCCAAGGATAAAATAGCTTGGAAGAAGAAGCTTGATCGGGTCAATGGTCAGGCTGTTGCCAAGGGTTCCACTTCAAAAAGTGGAAACGTGTGATGGTGTCTCTTGCATAGTGCATAGGGACACGACTTGCGGAATTGCCAAACATGATAAAGACACATGGATGAATTCTATTCTAGAAAGGGTCCTATGCCGACCTTACCAAAAGGGTAGAATATTAAAGATGCAGATGGAGACGAAGATATGGGTTATCAAAAACAAGATCATCATATCAACATGATCTTTGGTGGATCATCTGCATATACCTCAAAACAACAGTTCAAGTCTGCCTATAGAGAAGTCAATAACGTTGATTCCCGACTAGGAGAATCAGAATTTTCAAAATGGTCAGATGTCATGATCACATTCAGCAAGGACGATTGTCCAAAAGTTATGTCTACTTCTCGTACACTTTCTTTGGTCGTATCCCCTACAATCAGTAATTGAAAGGTAGGGAGAATTTTAGTTGATGGAGAAAGTTCTTTGGACTTACTTTTTATCAATACCCTTGATGAAATGCAAATTTCTCGTTCTAAAATCCGACCAATAACAAATCCTTTCTTTGGAATTATTCCCGGCCCCTTGGTAACTCCAATATAACAGATTGTATTACCTATCACTTTTGGGGATGCTCATAATTTTAGAACCGAGTTAATTTTATTTGAAATTGTTGATTTTGAGTCAACATACAACGTCATTTTAGGTAGACCTTCACTCATTAAATTATGGTAGTTACTCATCATGCCAACCAGAGCATAAAGATACCTGGTCCAAAAGGCGTGGTTAATGTGCAAGGTGATCCAACAACTGCTTTGAATTATGATCGAAAGCTACTTGAAATTGTCGATCCATTACCATTAAGAGGTTCTAATGATGCAGATAAGCCTTGCAAGGTTGACAAACCTAGCAAGTCGAAAAAATTAAAAGCTTATCATCAATCGAATGAGCAAGTAAAGCTTGTTCCCATTAATCCCACCGACCAGTTGAAAACTGTTCGGATATGATTAGGAATGGATGCCAATTAGGAAGACACGCTCATTGTTTTCCTCCGGGCTAACGGAGATGTGTTTGCGTGGAAACCATTCGACATGCCTGGAGTTCCAAGGAAGGTGATTGAGCACAGGTTAGCTATTCGGCCTGATTCGTTCCTGATCGGCAAGAAGCCATCCGACAAGAGTTCGACAAAATCTTAGCAGTTGGTTTTATTCATGAAGTCGATCATCTAAATTAGCTTGCGAATCCGGTTATGATCAAGAAGGCAAATGGTAAGTGAAAAATGTGCGTTAATTTCACCAACCTAAATATCGTTTGTCCAAAAGATGATTTTTCTTTGCCCCGAATAGACCAGTTGGTCGACTCAACTGCGGGTTATGAACTGATGAGCTTCCTGAATGCATACTCAAGTTATCATCAAATAAGCATGGCAAGAGAGGATGAAGAAAATATTTTCTTCATAACCCATTCTGGAATCTATTGTTACCAGAAGATGCCATTTAGGCTGAAAAATGCTGGAGCCACGTACCAACTTATCATGCAGAAGACTTTCATAAGTCAGATAGGAAGAAACCTGAAATCTTATGTTTATGATCTCATTGTAAAGAGCAAGAAAAGCTCTAACCATTTGTCAGATTTGGCCGAGATATTCTGTAATTTGAAAAAATATGGAATAAAATTAAATCATAAAAAGTTTACTTTTCGAGTTTCTTTTGACAAGTAGCTATGATTCCTTATTTGTTCACATGGAATTGAAATCAATCCTAGGCATGCATAAGTACTTTGCTAGCTCTCTCTTTATATTTCTAAACATTAATATGTTTTGTTCATGATCTTTTCTTTTATCATATTTGTTGTACTTAAAATAAATTAATTTGACTCTTAGAAATAATAAATATTAGTTAAAATCTAAATCCATCTCCTAAATTTACATAATTATATAGATTTTTTTATGTTACATATAATACGACTAATATATACTAGCGATCATAATATGTACTTCAAATTTAAATATAGTTAATTATATATTAATTATCGATATCATATACTTTAAATTGTAGAAAATATATACTATAATAAATCACGAGTTTTCGTGATAACTGGTATAGTCGTGATGATTTTTTTTAACAGTGCTTTTATGATTTTTCTCTTAATATAAGTTGCACAAATCTTGAAGTAAATGAAGGGATAAGTAATCATCATCTATTCTTCATTCGTGTTTTAATATTTGTACAACTTTAAATCAGAAAACACCTCTTTTTTTTATATATATATTTATGTATCTGCAGCCGCGGGAACGGCGAACCGTGATTTAAATCCGTGCATACGAGTAATTCACGGCGTCTCCGCGCACGCCCGTGCGATTTTGCCTTGTTTCCGTGAAAGAGCACAAGAAATGGGAGTAGCGTGGAGATTAGAGAAGTTCAAAGAGAAAGCGAACACCAACTCGCCGTTTGTTCTGCAGGCGGGCCCATAACCGCCTCGGCCGCGTGTCGTGCCTCGACCCGGCTTCCCCGCCACGTCTTCGCCACCGCTCCTCCTCCCCATCCCATCCCTCCCATGAACACGGCGAAACCACCGCCGCGGGCGCGGCCGCGCTACCACAACGCGCCGCCGGGCCTCCGCGCGCTGCCCGCCTTCTCCTACGACGCCCACCGCGGCCTCGTCCTCGGGCTCACCTTCCTCGCCTACGCCCTCTACCACGCCTCCCGCAAGCCGCCCAGCATCGTCAAGCGCGCGCTCTCCAAGTCGTGGCCGCCCTTCTACGACCCCGCGCTCCTCGGCGAGACCGACGTCGCGTTCCTCGCCTCCTACTCCCTCGGCATGTTCGGCGCCGGCCACCTCGGCGATCGCCTCGACCTCCGCCTCTTCCTCACCGCCGGAATGCTCGGGAGCGGCGCCGCCGTCGCGCTCTTCGGAGCCGGGTACTTCCTCTCCCTGCACTCGCTCGCGTTCTACGTTGCCGCCCAGATGATCGCGGGCCTGCTCCAGTCCACCGGCTGGCCCTCGGTCGTCGCCATCGTCGGCAACTGGTTCCGCGGCCGGAGACGCGGCCTCATCATGGGCATATGGAACGCGCACACATCTATCGGCAACATCGGTGGCTCCCTCATCGCCGCCGCCGTGCTACGGTTCGGGTGGGGCTGGTCCTTCGTGATCCCGGGCGGGCTCATTGCGCTCGGTGGTATTCTTGTGTTTTTCTTCCTCGCGCCTTACCCAGAGGACGTTGGCTTCGCTCCGTTGCTGCCCAAGCCGGCTAGTGAAGCGAGCACCGACGAGGAGGACAGCAGCAGCAGCACGTCAGGTGACGCCGGGAAGGAGGGCAGGAGGGACGCCGTGGGGATTTGGAAGGCGCTCGCCATTCCGGGCGTGATCACCTTCGCGTCATGCCTCTTCTTCGCGAAGCTGGTCGCCTACACCTTCTTGTACTGGCTTCCATTTTACCTGAGCCAGACTGGTATGCCAATTTTTTCATGAGTTGTTTCGAACTGAATTGGGCGCAGCGATGCACATTATCACATTATATTGATATGAATTGTCAGACTCGATGTGCATTAGATCATATTAATATGATTTGTTATGAATTGTTCATGACTTGCTTGTGATTGAATTCTGATTGCAGACATGACCTTCGATTGATAAATATTGTTGTGGACATGTAGTAATTGCCTATGATGTGCTGTAATTATCTGCATTGCGGTATAGCTATAGCTGGTGTAAAGGAGAAGAGAATTTTTTTAGATAATATAAGTTTTTAACTCCCGGCCTTTGTATCATGAGATGCACACAGCCACATAGAAAGCAAAATGTGGCACGAATTAATGCTCTGCTATTGTTATTTCAAAAAAAATGCACTGCTAGTTTACCAGGCTATCCATACCCTATGTTGGTAATTGTCTGATTAGTCAGGGCTGGTAATTGTTTCTCCATTAATGCTAACATGACTACATTGTTATGTTGTTCTGTTTATCTGATTACAACTGCCTATGCTTTACATGTGAGATACAAAGTGGTATGCCTGCTTCATAGTAATGTGCCTGGAAGATAAATCTCTTATAACTGTTTTCTGGCATTACTGATCCCATATATGAGTTGCAACTTTAGTAGCTATTTCGTATTTCTTGCCCTTTTGATTAACCATTCATATGTGGAGTTTACATTTTAAATGTTACTTTCTTATGTCATTTTATTTTTTCAGCTATTGGGGGCGAGCAAATGTCAGTCACATCTGCCGGGTATCTATCAGTTTTGTTCGATGTAGGTGGAATCATTGGTGGAATTCTCGCTGGGTTCATGTCTGATCAGCTCAATGCTAGGGCCACTACTGCAGCAGTCTTCATGTACTTGGCGATTCCATCTCTTTACACCTTTCATGCATATGGCAATAGTTCAAAAGTGACAAACGCTGCCTTGATGATGATCAGTGGCCTGTTTGTTAATGGACCTTATGCTCTCATAACAACTGCAGTTTCTGCCGATCTGGGCACTCACAAATCTCTCAAAGGAGATTCTCGTGCGTTGGCCACCGTCACAGCAATTATAGATGGGACAGGATCACTCGGTGCTGCCTTAGGGCCATTTGCAACGGGCTTCATTTCAAAAAGAGGATGGGATTCAGTGTTCATAATGCTTATACTTTGTGCATTAGTTGCTGCTGCGTGTTTGTCAGGTCTTGTGAAATCAGAAATTGCACAAATCATTCAGAACTGGAGAAATCACTCAATTAACACACCGAATGGAAGTGCAGGTAATGACTAAAGATGCTATTGTTGCATTCCTCCCCATTTTAGAATAATTATTTGTTGATATATTGTGCTGATGTTCTTTTTCCTCTCTCATAGATTCTGGTTCTCAACCACTTTTAAGGGAGGATAGTTGATGGCAAGCCAGTTTCCATCACTGGTGTGGTGGGATACAATCTTGTATCGTTGTCGTAACTGAGATAATGTGATAGCTGATTCCTGAGAAAGGCCAAACCAGACCGAGAGAAGGGGACGGTTTCTATCTGTTGGTGCTCAATATCGCAGCAAACCAGCAAGCAAACATGATAAGGATATTCAGAGGAAAGTATAGTCCATCTGTAGTAACATTTTTCAATATATCAATCTGCTGTAGAATCCCTTGTCTTTTCTCATATCGCAATGCTCTTTACTGCTTAGGAGCTAGATGAACAAAAGGAAATAGACCAGTGACTTTCTGCCTGATACATATGCAGGTTGTATGCACAATGTTAATACTGTTTGTACTTTTACCTTCAATTTTAAGTTGTTAACCGAACGGGATCCCTGAGGAGCACTTGGCATCAGTATTTCTGTTTGTGTGAAGTCTTTTATGTCTGAACGGCCATTGTTCTGCTATTTTTTTTTTAGAACAGATTGTTCTGTTCACTTAAAACATCCGTAACATGATTTCTGCTGTCGAGTGCAGAAACTGGAGAGAAGGTGATTCTGGTAACTGTTAATTATTTTTCAAGAAAGATATGTTGGGAACTGCTAATCCAACCATTATTTTAGTGAGCTCCCTCCGTTATATAAGTTATATAGGTATATAGTTTGAATGGTCTTGTTTAAAAATATAAGATTTATATGTAGATTTTTTTTCTTCGAAATGATGGCACGAGCTCTGCCGATTCATTCATAAAGGCTGGAGACAAACAAAGTTCAAAAACAGCATCTATTACAACTTGCCAGACTTGCTTGGCAAGTGCCAGGAAAGACAAGACAGATAACTCTAAAACCTACTCAGAACGTTTCAGTGACAACAGAAATGAACAAGGACATTGAGGCAGATAAAATTTCTCTGCTAAAACGCAGGATGGGTGATCATTCCTCCAGACGAAATCTTGATTGTTGACGTTTTGCAAGATTAGCTCAAAAACCGTTTGCACCGAGCGGTACATGCTATTGAAAATACGAGCATTTCGTTCCTTCCAAATATTCCAGAAGCCATAGATTAAGATCCCATCGAACTCCCTTCGACGATCTTTTGGAAAGCTTTTGTGACGGACCGTCCTTTTCAGAGGGTGCGTTTAAATCCGCAACGGCTACCCAGGAAGATTAGCCGTTAGGAACCAAGTCATATATTGCCAGCATAAGAACGAAACAGCTGTTTTAATACAAATAAGGCCTAACGGCCAGAGCTTTGCAAAAGGAAGCGGCGAGCTCCAATACATTACATTACCAAAAGACCACACAGGCAAGGCCTGAGCACAGAAAAAGAACCATAAGACCAGACTACTTCGCCATCTACGATCTTCTAGAGTTCTCCGGCGTCTTCAGACTCTAAAATAGGTTGAAAAACAAGACTGAGTACACAACAGTACTCAACAAACCGCACAGGATTTCTGAATATTACATGCAAGGATATTCACAAAGGAAGTGGCAATAAGGTTGTTATTATCGTGGATGCATTTTTATTTTCGAAGACATTTTACATTTGAAACACAAACCATACATAATAGAAATAAGCAAATTTTGAGTTTTCTCAAATTCATCATTACGTCAAGTTGGAAATAACAGGTCTACTTGGGTTAGGTTACGGGATTCACCCCAATTCAAACTTAGTTTTATTTACCGGAAGCACGGCGTATTCGAATACCATTTAGATGACTCTGCAGAGTTGCTCAGCTTTACCCACAAGATATCTACGACCGTTAATGCCACGCGATTACATGCAACTTAAATGCATGCGGCCAGGCCGAGACCATCAAAGCCTTTTGATTGAACATTCCCATGATAGCCCCTACCCGATAGGTTATTGGACCCACTGTTCTTGAGCTCCCACCTGGCCAACTCAGGAGTCATGGGCCAATACTGAGTGGGTACCTACCGTTGTGAGGATCGACGAATGACACCTCATTCCCGTCCCACCAAACCCTTCAGCCATTCCCCTGCTGGGAATGCTGATCCCCACTCTCCTCACTGAGAATGGTACTACCACGCATGTAGGTATTCTCATGGGGTGAACAATGTACTGAGCTTTGTCGGAGGCGGTTCAACTAACCGACCCGACTTGTGGTTGAACAGGATCTAAGCTATTTACTTTTCCCAAGGTCGTGATTACTTAATTTATGCCTAAGACTTAACCAATTCCATACCAACAATCCACACCACACACATTGGCCTCGTGATCGGTCGAGAATCGGGCACGTAGCCATCTAGTGGTTTGCCCGCCAATGTCCTCTCACCGTAGCATATTTTTGGAACATAGTCTACATCAAGCCTCCTGCTTGATGGTTTTATTTTAATACACAAATCCTTTTTAATGTTCAACTAATTAATAACTACTAGCATACGAGGTTCATTAGCTAACTCTAAGGTTTGCAAAGGAAATAAGGCACAACAATACAAAGTGGGTCTTTAAGCAAGCAAGGTACTAGCTATGTCGTCATGGCATTCTAAAATAAACATTTCTAGCACTTAACATACTAACATAATGCAATATAAAAATAATTAATACTACAATATTTTCATGGGATTCAACATGTTCGAGGAGTGCGGCTTGCCTTGCGAGGCGAGGGGGATTCCTAGGTCGTCGTCGACGTTGTCAATCTCGGTACCGGTCACGTCCGGCTCCTGCTTTGGCTCCTCGTACCGCTTCGGGACGGGTTCCAAAGTCGGGTCTAACGCACAAATAGCGAGCGATAAGTAAACAAATAAAACAATAAAGAAAAGAAAAGAAAAGAGCAAAACAAGAAAAGGAAAACGAGAAGAGGTCGAGAGAGAAAAGGGGCCGGAGACGAGCTTGAGGGCACTTTAGGCATTTTGGAATTTTGTGGACTTCGGATGGTGAAACGGAAAGTGTTTTTGGACTCGGAATGGCGAGACGATTCGGAAAAAGTTGTTTCGGGTATTTTTGGAATTTCGGGGGATTTTCGGATTTTTGGAAGTATCAAAAAAGGATTTTCAGATTATTAATTCCGAAAAGGAAGTCAAAAAGTATTGAACAGTAACGGGCCGCGTTGGGGGCATGGCCCATTCGGGCGAAGGCCACAGGCGCCTGGCCCAGCGTCTGAGAGGCCGGCCGGCCACAGCAGCGAGCGCCAGCGCCGGCTTGGTCGAAAAGGAAAAGAGGGGGGCGCTAGGGCTCCACCAGAGGCGGGGCACGAGCGAGGCGGCGGCTGGGGCGAGCGAGGGTGGCGGCGGTGAGGGTGCACGAGGCAACTTGACGCCAAGCGAAGCCAATCGGCCGGAGCTGGGGAAGGAGAGGGGGCTCGCCGGGGAGACGAAGAGGCGACTAGGGTTAGGGATTTAGGGGGTCTGGGTTGTGGGAGTCGAGGCGGCGGAGGCGAGTTCTAGCTGGGTGAGGCCAATGGGCCGAAGCCAAGGGAGATGAAGAGGCGGGGGCGAGGTCGGAGAGGAAGACGAAGGAAGGGGGGTTCGGGATCTCACCCAAGGAAGAAGAAGGTGGCGAGGAGAGTGGAGCTCGGGGGCATTTATACCCGGCAGAGAGAGAAGGGGGTGGAGCCGGTGAGGGGACGGCGGCAGGGCGGTGAGATGGGGATGACGACGGGGCTGATGGAGGGCGACGGGAGCAGGCGGTTGCGGCACCCAAGGCGCTGACCGGCGCGAGAGTGCGAGCAGGCGGTCGCTGACGCGTGCGAGCGCGACCACGCAGAGGCGACGTCACGGGAGTAGGTGAGGACGACGAGATCGGCGACGACCGAGCAGAGAAGGATAGCAGGCGGCGCGCAGGGCGAGGCTGACACGTGGCTGGCGTGGGAGCGGCAGGGGATGGAGGTGACGACCGCGAGGAGGTGACGGGAGCAGGCGGAGGAGACGGCTCGGCGAAGGACCGGTACGAGCTAGAGACCAGGTAAGCCTCCAACCTCACCCACTCCCATCCAATCTTTCCCCCAGATCCAAGAACAAGATCAAGGATAAAGCGCGATTAAAAACCAATTAAACTTGATTAGGTTCAAATTAGGGTTTTGATTTGGGTTTAGAAATTTTGGGGCATTTCAGCTTTTGCAGATATCTTGCCACCAAGAGGAGATAGTTGGCACAGCAATCAGTAACATCCCCGAGGACGGTTGAATTTGAAACTTCTGGACCAGCCTACACCAAATCTATTTCGCAAAAGGACAGAGCAGCATTAGATGTGTGGCCGATACAAAGATGGAGCCACACAAACTTGTCACAAAGGACAAGGCTGCACAATGGGGCCATCCTCTCGTGGCGAGGTTGTGTGATGTTAAAATCTTGTGCTGTACTAGCAGCCAAGCGAAGAACCTGCACTTGTTTTATGTCTTTGCTTTCCAAATTATTTGGTAGTTGTGGTCTGGCATAGACCCAAAGAATTGTGTCATGTATGCTAACTTGGATGAGTAATTACTGTCTGCAGTCCAGCGCCAAGTAATCTCATCCTTAACATTGCTTGCAAAACGTAAAATCGCTAAAATATTGAGTCGCTAAAACGTTAAGTCGCTAAATCGTTAAAACGCTAAACCGCTAAAACGCTAAAACGCCGAGTCGCTAAATCGTTAAAACGCTAAATCGGTAAATCGCTAAGTCGCTGAAACGCTAAGTTACTAAGTCGCTAAATTGTTCAAACGCTATGTCCCTAAGTCGCTAAAACGTTGAGTCGCTAAATCGCTAAAACGTTGAGTCGCTAAAACGCTAAGCCGCTAAAATGCTAAAAAACAGTATATAGCTCCTATCGCCCCACGTCAGCTAATGGCGGCAACGACAACTGATAAAATTTAAAAGAAATATTAAATAAAAAATTTCTCTTCTTCCTCTTCTTTCTTCTCCTCTCTTTCAGTTTTAGCAGCTGATCGTTCTTTCTTTCTTTCTTTTCTCTTTCGGTTTTGGTATTTCTTTCTTTCTTTGTCCCCTCTTTCTGGTTTGGGCATTTCTTTCTTCCTTTGTCCTCTCTTTCCTCTCTTTCCAGTTCGGTAGGAAGGGGACCAATCGCCCGAGCATGGGGCGATTGGTTCTACACTCTCTGTCACGGCCGTTAACGACGTCAAGCCAAGGCTGCAATCGCGTGAGCATGGGGCGATCGCCCCTGTTATGGGTGATAGGAGCCCATTCCTGTTTTTTTTCCCGTCGATTATTTTTTTTTAAAAAAAAAATATATATTAAATAAAAAAAATTCGTTCAAGCCATGGGACTAGCGGCAAATCTCCCAAACCTTTCGGGCCGGCTCATGTGTGGATCGAGCTCGACCGACCAGCAGCCCATCTAGGTCCTCTCGCGCACGCACCTCGCCACGCCCAACAACGACTTCCATACGGATCGCGTGACCCACGCAAATCGAATGAACAAGCCATGAAGGCATGGACTGTTTGGTGATGGCTCCGTATGTATGCAGCCACAGGCCGGCTGCAGATGCTCCAGATATGTACGTTGATGGTAGGTTAGAGTCAGACTAATTAATCATCTCATCAATTTTTTTCTACGTACGCAGATGTATTATAGATGATCTGACGGCTGTGAAGATGGGTTGATTGGGAATTCGAGATATGAGACGAAACTGTCAGCGAGATGGAGCGCTCGAGAGTGGAACAACCGGATATGTTGCGGAGAAGATTTTGCTTTTAGCATCACGCATCCATTCGCACTTTCTAAATTCTAAGCACTCGCTAACCATACTGATGCAGCTTATGGTCACATGGCAATTGTGTAGTTCTTGGGAAAGAAGATGAAACCGTGTGAACCATTAATTTACTTGATTGATTTACGTAAGTAAGAGGATGTACGATCTGTGTGATAAAAAAAAATCATAATACTAATATGTACTGTCTACTATGCTGGGTTTGCAGCTTTCATACTGTTCTCCATCTAGATAACTCGATACTAAAGTGGGGTTAAACCGTCCAACCGATGGTTAAGCTGCGAACGGTGAGAGGGCAATATCGACAGTACAATTGTAAATGGCCAAGTAATAGTGAACGGAAACTTCTTTCACGTTCTCGAAAAAAAAGAAGGAACGGACGCAAATCATGTACACTCGTGTGAATATAGGAGGCACCTCTGCAAAGTGTACATTCGACGACGTCTCTTCCTCCTCTTTTCCCCCTTGATCTTCTTTACTACGAAAGTTCATAAGACAATCAAAATGTTCACTAGTACAGATCTGAGCACATAGTCGCAGGCCTAAACGCTAATTTCACTCAAGTTCTTCGAGAACGGCAAGGTTGTTGGCGCAGCCGCGTCCAGCGAACAGAGTCGTCTAGCTGCTCCTCTACGCGAGGTCAATCTGGCCAGTCTGTGCAACAACAGAGGCCGGCATTATTCAATGAAGAAAGTCCATACGGTACCCCGAATTTTAGTTGAAAGACCATTCGGTAGGAGAGAAGTAACTTCTTCTGGAAACTTCAGTCTCCAATTCTACCGCTAGCCTTTCACTTCTATCTTCACAGCGCAGCAAAGTAAACATTTCACCTTTTACACAACTTAGCAACGAGATGTGCTAATCAAGCTACGATCTAGAGTGAAACATGCCACATTATCAGTTCAGTTCTCACTAGCCACTGCATAGTGACAACTCACTCATTAGCTATCGACCTGATGAATGGTCGTAGTGGTAGTTGGGAAGAGGCAGAAGAAGGAAGAAAAAAGGTGAGATGGATGGTGGCTTTGCTTCCCTTGCAATGTACCCCACCCTCCCAATCTTGTCATCACTCCGCCAGGCTACTGTCAGATTAGAGGGGAAATTACACACATATTTTTCTCTCGATCGTGGTGGCGCAGCCACTAATGCATGCCTCATAATTGTACCGGGCTTGCATCGGTGAGAGCCGGCCCTAGCGCGGCTAAAGAAGAGGCCTCCTCGTCGAGGAGATCCAGGCTGTTCGTAGACGCCCATGGTCTCATGGATGGACCAGGATCTAGTTGTTTGCGAGTCCCTGTCAGGCATAATTGCGATGAACAGCTGTGGGATGCATGGCCTTGGCTTGGTTGGTAGGAGGATCAGATCTTGCGAAAACCATGTGTGTGTGTGTGTCATTAGCCATCCAGCATCATCACTGTACAGTTCTACGTGCTTCTGAACTGACGAAAGGTTGACGCGCGAGAGTTTGTAGGCTAGCTGTAACGTAGTTCCTGTAACGACATGGTGTTTAATTTGCAGAACTGGACAGACCTGTTACGATCTGAGATCCCAATGGATCTTATCTGGGTTAATTAGAGTGGAGCAGCGGGTGTACGGACGTTGGGAGCCGACGTGTCCAGATGCTCTTGTTCAGCGGCCTGGCCTGGTGCCCGAACTTGCTTCAGGATGGAGCATAAGATCGTTGTCAGTCTTGGCCAGCCCGAATAAATATAAGAGGATGCGTTTGGAAGCACAAAAGATGCTTACATCTCTCTCTCTCTCTCTCTCTCTCTCTCTCTCTCTCTCTCTCTTTTGTTGTTCTTCAAGCGATCGGTTGGCGCTTCAAATCACCACGCACCCTGTATGCCAGTGCCAACCGATGGCTCCTGTTTACTCGAATGAGTGCAGCACTAATCATGCATGGCCACTGGTGCAATGCAACCGGGAGCTAGCTAGCTTGATGCGAGCTTCGCACCATTAGTTAAGAAATGGATGGAAATGACATGACATGGTAATGAGAAGACATAATTTATAGCAGCATCGGTGTGGATGCCATGCAAATCATACCTAAATTTGTCACCCTTACCTTTCTTAAATAAACAAGAAAAGTGGGTTGCTTTGCCTTTACCTTTAGTTAGTAGCCCCTTTTCTGTCATTATTTATTGATCCGAGGAGTGACATAGTCTTTACTGTTCTTGCATTAACCTTTGACAGCCTATTACATATGGAAGTTAATTACTACAATTTTTTTTTTCCTGAGGGGACTAATACATTAGTCTTTTCACTACCAGAAAGGCAGAAACTGGAGTAGTCGCACCATCCGTGGAAAATTATGTATCACTAGGATTATGTATGCAGGGGATAAATTAAAGACCCTGCTTGGCAAAACTCTAAATCACAGCTCTACCTCAGATCTGAAACTTGTAAGTTAAAATAAAGTGAATTAAGTTTATATTTTTTTTCTAAAATGTAAACAAAATAACCCATCTAAATACTCTTAATATACCCACAACTCCAGCTTACGGATCTGGTATTCCTAGCTCCACCAAATCCATGAGTTTGATGGAGCTAAAGCTCTGCCAAATAGGACTTAAATCAACATGTAAATATGTACGGGTTAAAACTTGGCAAGGGCAATAAGAAAACATCCTTTCAACTCATATTTGATGAGCCTCTGCTAGTGTGATCTGGGCTGTTCTTGTTATTTTTCAGTACTTTGATGTAGACGTTAGGTACTCTTTTCTTGTGACGGTGTTAAAACTCTTTCGCGCTTTTTTCAATAGCCCTCTTGCAAGTGAGAGAGTTTGTCAAAAATTCATCTACATATCAAAGTTCATAAAATATCCACCCGCAAGTTCTATATTGTTGCAGTCCCTTCTCTCGGACCAATTTACTTGTCAAAGTTCTTAAATGTCAAAGAACAGCTAAAGGGATTGCATCTGACTCTATCTCTTGGCCCTCCCATGGGATTGCCACAGAAGCCCGTTTGTAGGAGCTTCAGCAAGTTAATTGGCTGAGGGTAGGATTTGCAACACCATAGAACTTAAGTGTGTGTTTTTGACGAACTTTAATTTGATACGCGGTTGGATCTTTAATAAACTTGCCAACTTGCAAACAGGTTTTGTTTGGAAAAAAAAGCCCAAACTCATCACACTGGGAAACACACGGAGCACAATTAGCAGGCTGGCGGCCACTTTATCAAAGAGACAAAAGACAATTAGACAAATTAATGGCTCAACCTCCGGAGAAGAACCATCCCTCAAAGGACCGAAAAGGCGGCAAAGGGAAGGCCTGGAAGCTGGCATTTGCACCAACCAATCAAAGGACAGCCTCCCACGCATTTGCCTCTGTCGTCGCAGCACGTACACGGTACACCTGCACCGTACGTACCCTTCAGATACTGATACATACGCATACGAAGCCGATACCATTATACAGTCCTTGCACCCCTGGCCTACGGTGGCAGTGTGGTTAGTGAGCTGGAGGCTAGCTGCTCGCTCTTATTGTCGCCACCAATCCACTCTCACTAAGCTCCCTCACATGATCGCCGCGCTATATAACCTTCGCTCGCCCGCTCGCTTCCTCCCACTGCTCGAGAACACCTCAAGAACCACCAAAATGGCTCTCCTGCCCCTGCTCCTCGCGCTCCTCATCGCCTCCTGCGCCGCGCAGCAGCCGCCGGCGCAGCCGCCGCCGACGCCCAACGCGCCCCCGTCCAACTCCCCACCGCCGGGTTCCACCACCCCTCCTGCCGGCAACCCGCCTCCTGCCGGCAACCCGCCTCCCGCGCCGACTACTCCTCCTCCGACGCCCCCGACACCGACCACGCCCCCTCCGGCGCCCCCGGCACCGACCACGCCGCCTCCGTCGCCGCCATCGCAGCCTCCGCCTGCTCCCACCACGCCGCCCCCGTCGCCACCAGCGCAGCCTCCGCCAGCTCCCGCCACCCCGCCCCCGTCCACGCCACCTCCCTCACCGACCACCCCGCCCCCGTCGCCGCCGAACGCGCCGCCCCCCGCCACGCCTCCTCCCCCGGCCACCCCGCCTCCGCCTTCCGCGGCACCCACGCCTTCCCCGAAAACCGCCCCGACGGTCTCCCCCTCCGCGACGCCGTCGTTGTCTCCGACCAGCCCCAAGACGCTCGCCCCCACCGCGACGTCTCCGGCTCCCTCGGTCTCGCCCACGGCCACGCCCGCGACCGACAGCGGGGCGACGAGCGCGCGCGCGGCCGGTGCCTCCGCGCTCGTGGCATTGGCGGGCGCGGGCCTCGTCTTCTTGCTTTGAGTAGTAGATCGACTAGTGTCGCTGCTGTTTCCTCCGGTCCCGCACCTGCACGTTTCTACCTTGTTTCTCCTCGCTTCTTCCTTTCATTTCGTGTTGTTATCTAATTTTTTTTTACCGGTGGTAATTCTTGATGTACGATGCATTGGTTGTCCGTCGCATTTCATTTGATAATCCGCGGGTGGTTGGTTAGTGCTCCGCCCTCGGGTGTCGCACTGTACGTTAATTACTACTTTTTGGTTCTATAGAGAGAGTGGGATGCTTTGTGTATATTTTTGGTGTATCATTTTCGGTGGCCATCGAATAAAATCTCCGTGCATCTTATTTACCGTGCTCTCTGTTCTCCGCTGATGCGGTGATGTACTAATGTAGTAGATGTACTGCGTGCTGATTAAACCGCTCCGACGACTTTCTCGTGTCGAGATTCATTCGGAGCCAGGACGCATTTGAAACCCGCGACCGACCAGTGCATCTTCTATCCATGTGCGACTGTAAAAAAGCACGGACGCTTTAGATCGCGCATGAGATTTTTGCCTGAACCAGCGGTGAAAAAGCGAGAGAGGCCGGCCATGTGTCTTCACCAGTACACAAAGGATGACAGAAAGGAGGCTTTTCTTTGATGAAATGATTTGGAACATTTTCTGTGAAAAGAAGGGAGACAATGTTCAGCTGGGCCTTTCCCATCTAAGCAAAAAAGACCCAGCCGGCCAGCAGCTGCGCTCTGGATCTAAACTGCTGAATCAATCTCCTTTTTAACGAGGACACGGCAGCACGCCATAATAAAACGGAAGAATTACGTATTGGTGATCCATCCATTGCATTGAAGACCATATGGCACAAGTTTTGACTTAAAAAAAGGCGTTGTTGTTTGCCCGTACCGTGCTATGCCATGAATGATGCGTTGATGAATATAATTGGTTCGGTGAATATTGTGTAAGCATCCACGTGATCTGATTAGAAATGCCGTCACCAACCCCCAATCAAGCTCGCCTACCGATCGCGGAGCAAAGCAGCGACATGCATGCACTGGAGCTCATGATGCGCGCCATGCCACTGGAGAGAAGGCTCGGATCGGAGGCAGGGCAACATGCACTGTACGGTGGGTGGATGGGAGGGGTCGGGGCCATCCCATCATCGCGAATGATTTACGAGCGCGGCTGAAACGGAATGAGGATGATGGATCCATGAATGATCGTGAATTTTTTTTTAATGAATCTGACCCTTTGTCGGCTTTTATTGCAAAAAATAATTTTCTTGTGTTTGAAATTGCAAAATTGGCCTCCTACTATAACCCAAAAGACTTAGCATATGATACGTATTATCTACCACGGTAAGACTACACAGAAGATGACTAGAGCCAGAGGAACTCGACTGACTGCGATAGTAGGCACATGGTCCACCGCGGTAGCAGCTACTCCCGCGCTTTCTAGGCACGGTAGCGTCTCCCGTGCTCTCCAGACGTGGCAGCGTCTTTTACCGCGCTCCTGCGCTATTCAGGCGCAGCAGCGCTTGTTCATGCGCTTGTTCATCCTGCCGTGGCTCTGGCTAGCTTCCGTATTCCTGGGTGTGGTAGAAGATATATGTCATCTATTGTATCTTTTATGATATAAGAGAGCCAAATTTGTAATTACATCCGAATTTCTTTTTTTTTTAAAAAAAAGGAGAAAAAGTAGCGATGCTAGAAAAGTGAAGACTTTAATGAACGTGCGTGCAGCGTGCTAATCAGCAGGCTGACGGACCCCGACCAAGTCGCCAGCAAAGCGGTGAAGACGCCAGCGACACGTATTGTACTGCAGTGGATCACAGTCTCTCCGTCTCTGGGTATGCGTACGTCGCTCGAGTACAACGCCGTCCGGCGGTCACACCATCGCTTTAGGAGACACGCCATGGTTGAGTTGTCAAAGCTCGGATGAGTAACCGTCGCAAGGCATCCACTGGAATACTGTTCAGAGGCTCACAGTAGAGACTAGAGAGAACCCAGAGTTTGGTGCCCCACTGTGGGTGAACTACCACCGATCAGGCAGGAAGAAACAATGTGTTTTTGGACAAGTTCAAACCTTCTTCGAGAGAATAATAACTCTATTTTTTGTATTTTTTATTGTTAGATATTACAATAGGGTACCCGGGGTGTGGTTATGGCTACAAAGAATATGTTGCAAACCTGCGCTATATGTTCTCAGAAATAGCCCAAAATTTCAAAATGTTTTATTTGGATTTGATTTGGTTTTTGGTTTGGTTTTGATTTGAGTTTTGGGCTTTTGGCTCTTGGGCCTCCTTCCTCTGGCTCGTTCCCCTCCCAGCCCAGCCTCCTCCGGTCCACCCCTCCCAGCCCGGCCGGCCCGGCTCACTTGACCAGTACTTTGTCCCCTCCGCCCAGCGATGATGTGGCATCCTCAATAGCGCCCCGCACCGCTCGCCACGTCCAGTCGCCCCCCGACTTCTTTCTCCCCCGCCCGGCTATATAAAGCCCCTTCTCCCTCCGTTCTCCTTCGCCCGCTTTTCCTCGCCACTTGAGCCCCCTCCTCTCTTCTTCCCGGCCGCCTGCCTCCCTCCCCGACGAAACCCTAGCCCTCCATCCCCACCCCCGCCCCTCACGCCGCTCGCCCACCTCGGGTCTCCACCCATCAGCCGCCCCGCCCAACGACCCCACCCGTCAGTCTCCCCCGCCTCGGCCCCCACCTGCCAACCTCGCGCTCACCTAGCCCACCTGCCAGTTGCCCTGGCGTTGTGGGCCGTTTTGGCCTAGCATTGTGCGCCCGATCCCTTTGTTTTTCTATTTCTTTTTTCATATTTAAATAATCCAAAAAATCCTAGAAAATTCCAAAAATCCAAAAGTACACCTCCGCTCTAAAGTCTCCAAAAATGACCTCCGCTCTAAAGTCTCCAAAATCCCCAAAATAACTAAAATACCCTTCAACTCCTTCTCCAGCCCTCTTTACAAATTTCTTTCCGTTTTTTTTCTTTTAACGTTTATTTATCGGTTTCCATTTCTTCGTGCTAGATTCGACCGACAAGTAGTACCCTGAGAAGGAGCAATACCAGGAGCAGGACCAGCTCAGAGCCGAGCAGGACTGCAGCTTTTACGAGTTAGATGACCCGTTAGCCCAGCAAGGCAAGGCACACCCCATGAACATTTTGAACCCAGTTTATCATTAATATAATAGTAATTACTTTTTAATGCATTATTTTACTCATATTTCCAATACTAAAAAAAGTAATTTAGAATGACATGGTGCTTAATTATAACCGATCAGTTGTTTAGCTCTCATTTTTGTTATTGAGCCTTATTAACCTTGCATAGCCTTAGTATTAAATTATAAATTTCCTGTAGATACTAATTAATTGTAGTTCCATCCTTAGTTTTTCGAAACTTGCGAGCTTCGGCTCGTGGTCTTTTTAAAACTATTGCTACAGTCAGGGGACAGTGTTGGGCTATCCACCAGGTGGATGCTAGTCCGACCACCGGCCGATGACGGAAGTCATGGTTGGTTTGGTGGTTGGTACAGCTAATACCAGGTTTGTGGTTGTAATGGCTTGGTCTTTGGTAATTAAGGATAACCCCCTTGAGCAAAGTAAATAGCTTGTGAATAGCACCAGGCTGGACATTACGTTCACCGGGAATCTGCTAGCCCGGTACAGTGTAGAACCCATCAAAAAGCATTGGAAAGGGATGAAGGACATATTCCATTACCTCCAAGGAAGCAAAGACCTAAGCTTGTTTTATAGAAGAAACCATGAACTAAACTTGTTTGGCTATACCGATGATGGGTACTTATCGGACCCGCATACTGGCAAGTCACAAACTGGATATGTTTTCCTTTGTGGTGGAACAACAATCTCTTGGAAGTCGTCTAAGCAGACTCTTGTCTCGACGTCGACAAACCACTCAAAAATTATTGCCTTGTATGAAGCCTCCCATGAATGTGCATGGCTTCGAAGAATAGTTCACCATATCCAGAAGTCATGTGATTTGAACATTGAGCAAACTCCCACTATAATCTATAAAGACAATGCAGCTTGTATTGCTCAAAGTGCAAATGGGATATGTGAAAAGCAACCTCACAAAGCACATCAACCCCAAGTTTTTCTATGCTCATGAAATGCACAAGATGAATGAAATTAAGATACTGCACACTAAGTCATGTGAGATTCTCGCCGATTTATCTACTAAGTCACTCCCAGCATCTAATGTTGAAAGGTGCGTTAGAGGAATTGGGTTGATGAGATTTAGAGAAGTGCAGATCTCAGGGGAGAATATTCACGTACTCCTAAATAAATCTGAAACATGAAGTTTGAGTACCCAACGTGGATCTCGAAGATTAACTCTTTTTCCTTAGTAATTTTTTCACAGAAGTTTTCTTACATAAGGTTTTAACGGCAATTCGTGCAACACAATAAGAGTATACTATGTACTCTTTATCAAAGTATTTTTCTCATTGGGTTTTTCTAGAGTTTTGATGAGGCATATGCATCTCGCGGCAAATGGCCCAAGGGGGAGTGTTGGGAAACCAGATGGTCCACGAAGACCCATATGGCACCATAACTAAAACCTTAGTCGTAAGCTATAAAAGGAGAAGAGGAGTCCTCTATTGTACACGTGCAATCAGAAATAATAGATCAGCTTCCTCCTCATACTGTGTCTCTCTCTTTCTCTCTGTTCTCGACTTTATATCTTTTGACAAACCTTAGATAGTTAGATTACACGGTAGCACGATTTCTCAGTACTTATACCATACATAAGCAGACGCCAAAACAACACGAAACGGCCACAGCGCTCCGACCGACGTGGAACGGCGAAGCTTCGAGGAACTATTTGAGCGATTCTCTATTTATTAAATATTATTTAATCCTCGTCATAGGCTGCCAGTTTCTTTCTCCCTCAAATTTATGGCACGTACAGGTTGTTTCTTTTCTTTTCTTTCTTTTCTTTTTGCGAGAAAGGGCGGGAGTAATCGATGCGCGCGCGCGGCTGAGAACGCATGTTAATCCGTGATTTTCTCACCTTCATGGAGAGGTGCTTTCTGCGTGATCTCTCGCTCTGGTTGCACACATAAATAGGGAACAAGATGTTGTTGGAAGGGCCATGCCCATCCTCCGGCACGCAATAATGCTGCTTGCCTGCTTGTGTGTGGACCGAGGGCCGGGGGAGAATAAGAATGCAGCACAACCGAGCTGCGAGGATTAAATGTCGTTTGATGTTTGGGTGAATGGATCATGAGCTCAGCGGCGTGCCTTTTCTGCTTACATCGGTGCTGGATTTCCAAACTAATAATATACTCTCAAGTACACAACGGAGAGTATGTGTGTAGGATACGAGTATATAAGATTATTTAGGTGGTATGTTTGTTTTTTCTCTACTATTATAAAGCAATAGTTGGTGGCAGTGGTGAGTTCTACCCACGTCATTAATTGCCCTGCTTAATTGCCCTGCTTAATTGCCCTACGCAAAAAACGAAGCGTTGCTTTAATTAGCCAGCTTTCGTAAGAAACGAAGCGTTAAAGATAGATGTTTGATCTTGTGAAATAATTTTTTTATTTTTTAATCTTTATTTTTCATTATCAATTTTGTTTTTCGTAGCAATGCACGGGCATGTAACTAGTAATATACTATTCCGTACAAGACAGAAAATGTAATGTAGCTGCCGCGGCAAAGGTGGCGATCGACCAATCGGATCCACCAGACGCGCGTCAAGACGGGAAGGGGGTCACTTCATCCGCCGGCCGGCAGCCAATGCCAGCCATAGATGCCGCTCGAGTCTCGCCGGAGCGGCCCGCGGCGTGGCGCGCGGGGTGTACTGGAAATGAGGGATTCAAGCCAGCGCCCGGACAGGAACTGCAGCTGGCCGAATAAATTCCACGGGTGCAAGCTAGGTGCCAGTTAAGATCGAACACCGCCAACATGTGAGAGACTTTGCCGGTGACCCGATGTACCCGCCATCACGTGAAACCCGCGCTCTTCCTCCCCTTACAAATATAAAACGTATTTTAATTTGAGAGTGACTAGGGAACGATATACCGTTGCAACGGTATAGTCGTGAAACTTATGAAACTTATCATTTTCATGAGTTTCAGTGTTTAGTTTCATCAGTTTCATGTTTTATCAGTTTTTAGTGCTAAGTTTCATGAGTTTCAGTGCAAAAAATCATAAGTTTCATGGGTTTCAGAGGTATACCATTGTAACGGTATACCGTTTTTTAGTTTTTTCTGTTTTAATTTTGCATAAAAATTAAATTTAGGATAAAACTGGAAAAGATATAAGACAAAATAACTTAAACACTCTATCTACTTGTTTTAGAAAATAAGAGATAAAACTTTGTGTATGTGATAATAAATGTTTTATACTCCAATTCTGAATGTTTTATACTCCATTTCTGAATAAAGAGAGTACTCCTATATTGCAATCTGTACATTGTGAAATCGATCAATAAATGCACACCTCGGACATTCATGTCCAAGGCGTGTAAGTAAAGGGATGTTCACGGTTTGGGTCCGACCCGCCAACCCGTCGAACCGAACCGGATGGAACCAGCTTTTCAGCTTATACACGGGTCTGCTCGGGTTACCACATGAACCGGCGAACCCGTCTTTCATCCCTCAACGGGCATGAACTTGGGAGGTTCCGATCGATGTCAATCGAGACTAAATACTGCGTAGCCATGTTTTTGATTGCTTTCTCTGCCGTGAGTTCTCCGGAGGCGGTGGTGGAAGCCTTCCTGATTTGCAACATCTTCTCTTGCAGCTCTGGACTCCACTGCATCCCTCGTCTAATGGCAGCAGCACTGCATTCCTCCTGTAATGGCGGCGGCGCTGCTTGCTTCCTTTCGTTGAAGAAGACGCGGGAGGAAGAAGAACAATTCTAGCTTTGGAATCTTGCCAACTAATTGAGTCACAAGTCTGGCCCAACAACCGAATACAGCCCACTGCGGCTTTTTTTTTTACACACCAGCCTACCAGCACAAAAGCAACCCGTTAGACCCGTATAACCCGCTCGGCCTAAACTTCCAAATTTGCTCACGTGCGGGTTGGGCTGTGTTTTATGGCAAATTGGCAACCCGCCCAAAACCAGTTATGTTCAGCCCTACATGAAATGCAGGACAAGGGCTCAAAATCGTATATGCATATGTTCTACTAGCCAGAATGTGCGGCGCACACCGCACCGTGTAAAATATACTCTATTTTTTTTTTCTTTAAAAAACTGCATGAGAAACTAAACATATTTTTTTTCCGGAGCGATCTTAACACTCTATATCCGGAGCGATCTTAACACTCTATACGTTCACCGGTGAATAATACATTTTTCGAAAAATACTATAGATTGAGTTACAAAAAAAAATCTAGAAATGGAGCTGCACACATATTTCTATTGACGAAAACATTTTTTTTCGGGAAAAACGGAGAAAGGACCTGGACGTAAAGACCGGAGACCTGTTTGTTATATTTTTGGACCTAATCGCTATTACAAAAAATTAGAAAATGGCTCGTTCGAGATTCGTATTTAGCGGGTGGTTTTTCCGTAAAGTAACGAACCAGGGACCTAAACGCAATTTGCAAACATTTTTCTTGCACTCACAAAAAATCGCAAAGGACCTCTTTGTAATTTATAGGACCTATCCATAATTTAGAGAAAAGGGAGAGACCTTTTTGCAAAATGTTATGGGGGGTGAGGTGGATGCCTTGAGAGGGCTCCAAATCTTCCCCCATGTAATAGAGTAAATACTAGGTAGAGCCGTGCGCTCGCTGCATCAGACAAATTTGGATAGTGTTTGGATGGAAAAATCAACCTCCACAGTGTATGTCTTTTTTTTTCTTTGACAAAACCTTAAAAAAATTCTAAGAAAAATGGAAATAATCACAATTTAAGAATTCGTGGGACCATTTCGCAGAAACGGGAGTTAAAACAAGTTTTCAGTAAATCTACGGGCTTTTTCGCGAGAACGGGGGTGAAGGACCCAAAAGGAATTTTTGGAAGCGCGTTTTTTTCCAAAAGAGCTCGTGGGAGGGTCTGGACGCATTGTCCAAAACCAGGAGGTTTAGTTTGCAAAAGTGCTCATCCTGGGCCTAGATGGAATTTTGCGGAACCATGAGGTTTTTTGCAAAAGAGTTGATGGGAGGGTCTGGGTGTAATTTCGGAACTCCCAGGGTTTTTTGCGCAAAGCTGATGAGGTGGCGCGACCTGGAACTCACGGGCTTTAAGAGTTGTAACAAGACAGAGATAATGTACCCAAAGAAGCAGAGAAACAAACTAAAAGGGAAATAAATGCAGAATGATAAAATCCATAAGTATTGAAAATTCATTTAACTATATAAGAAAGGTCAGGAAGAGATGGAATTTACATATTCTAAATTGTGATTGCATTTTGATGAAAAAATGAGAGAAAGAATCAATACTGACCAAAATGCTCATGCTGTCCGTGAAGCGCACACCTAGCTCAGTCATCAACACAAGAATTGTCCCTGCAACATATCCAATCAACACACAAATTGTCCCAACAACATATCCAGCTCATCTAAGAACAATGTTGATAAACAAGAATACACATGACTACTTATCATTTATAGAGGAAAACTGAAGGTATTTCTTACTTTTGGGATGAGTCCTGGGAGAATTATTCTTTGGCCTTCTCATAGGATATTGGTTTGTCAACATCCATAAAATCAGATAGGTCCATATCGAACGTAGGGGCATGATTGCTCAATTCAGAACCAAATGATACTTGTGCAAAAACATTTAAAAAGAACACCCAGTTTGTCCGAATGAGTGAATTAGACATTCAACCATAAATGCTACATTGATTTTAGTTACTTTCAAGAACTAAGACTATGTGCAGAAAAAGGAGATAAAGAGGTTTGACGATTTAATGATAATGGCATACAATTTGTAACACTGGAACAACTCCTCTATTTACTAGTTGTCTAGCCGGCCTGTGTATGCTTCCATAGCTTCCGCTTGATAGGGGCGACTTCTCTAAACAGCAACATGATAGGTTCTCGAATGGGCATCTAGTGATTGGACCAACACATTGCAAATTACACATACCAAAATAAAAAATATACTTTATATTAAGTCAATTTTTTAAAATTGATAGTTCACTGTGAAAAGCGGAATGCAGAAAAATATCAAATGGGAATCTAGATTTCTATATAACGATGAGACAACCAATCCCTACTATAACCAATTCATTCTTCTGAAGGAAAAGGTTGAGACCTAAACAAAGTTTTCAAACACTAATGTTAGGTTTAGAGCACGGCAAAATAATGGAGACAATGATTTAACGTGGAAAAACCCTCTCGGGAAAAAAACCACGGGAAACAATCTACTATTTGGTTGAAGGATTACATGTACAAGGGGCTGTCTTATATAGCCAAAGAGTCCGAGTTGTAGAAGACTATGACTAACAATCTATTTGGATAATACCAAAAAATATGGTAGTTAGAGATATTTGAGTTATCTCCAACAAACCTCCCCTTAACTCAAAATCCATACTGAAATTGTCTCCGGAAAACCCCAAAGGGTAATTGAGCAATGAAAGTCCAAATGACAGTGCGATATGAAAGACTAGAATAGTCAATCCAAACACTTCTTGCGAAGCAAAATTTGAGCAAATCACCAGTAGGTCGAGAGAACGACTGGAACAGTCAAACCAATACACAGCTATAACAAAGCAGACAAAAAATCTGGGTCTTCAATTCATAATCCAGTAGAGTCTGAGTCTGTGTAACTGACCACCTAAATAAATGCTCAATCATCAAATGGTATAAGTCAAGACATCACCTGTGGCGCTTGATAAGTAGCGAAGAACTCATCTCATGGACTTTTGGCATGCTCCACGTGGAACATAAAATTCGGCAAACTGCCTACTGAAAATCCATAACATGGTTGAAATTGCTCAAAGAATGTCAATATGAAGAAAACTCTCGTGCTATCAATGGAGTATAAATTGCAGTAGACCCCTCATATCGAGCAAAGACAACAAGATAACAAGTGGTATCAGAGCTTAAGGTTTTAGATTGATCCGCTGCCCCGGGAGAAGGAGACTCCCGGGGCGGCACCGCACTGCATCCGAGGATTTCCAATTACTATCGTCCATCGGCGACTCTCGGCGGGCTGCCTCCTGTGCCGTCGGCTTCCCGTCGTTGCTTCGGTCCGACACGCAGGCATCCTCGACGTCTTCCTGTTGAGCTCGACGTCTCTGATACCACTTGTTAGGTTTAGAGCACGGCAAAATAATGGAGACAATGATTTAACATGGAAAAACTCTCTCGGGAAAAAATCACGGGAAACAATCTACTATTTGGTTCAAGGATTACATGTACAAGGGGCTGGCTTATATAGCCAAAGAGTCCGAGTTGTAGAAGATTAGGACTAACAATCTATTTGGATAATACTAAAACATATGGTAGTTAGAGATATTTGAGTTATCTCCAACAACTAAGATGTGAAGTTCTCTTGGAAACAATAATAACTAACTAAATTAATCATCAATATAAAAATAAATAAATGAATTTGTAGTTCGATAGATGCATATAAGCCAATTTGTAGAATCACCCCAACACTAAAGAACAAGCTTTCGAGCGAAGCTCACCTCCAAATTATCCCTCCATTACATCTGGGAGGTTTCAAGCCTCCTCAAGCCTCCACCTCACCCTCCTTTCAATTTTCCAAAAAAACCCATTTATTTCTCCAAATAGCGGATAGGTCCTTCCAAATTACGAAGAGGTCCTTTGCTATTTTATGTGAGGGAAAGATTTTTTTTTCCCGGTTCGCGTTTAGGCCCCTCATTCGCCATTTTACATAAGGGGGCTCCCATTAAATACGAATCGCGAGCGAGCCCTTTTCTAATTTTTCAAAATAGCGAACAGGTCCAAAATTATAACAAATAGGTCCCCGCACTTTACATCCAGGTCCTTTCTCCGTTTTGCCCGAAAAAAATGTTTTCGTGATCCGTTTTTTCTCCGGAGCATGTTTTCGTGGTCCATTTTTCCCCAAAAAAAAATAGAAATTCGTTTTTCGTTCATCCTTTCTCCGTTTTTCCCGAAAAAATATTTTCGGGGTCCGTTTTTTCTCATTTTTCCTGAGAAAAGTGTTTTTGGTGTTCGTTTTCCCTCATTTTTCCCGGGAAAATGTTTTCGTGGTCCGTTTTCCCTCGTTTTTCCTGAAAAAATTGTTTTCGTGGTCCGTTTTCCCTCGTTCTTCCCGAAAAAATGTTTTCGTGATCCGTTTTTTCTCCGAAAAAAATGTAAATCCGTTTTTTGTTCACGCGCGCGGCGTGCGCCACAGATTTTCTTGGAAAAATGTTTTCATGGTCCGTTTTTTCTCATTTTTCACGGAAAAAATGTTTTCGTTACCCGTGAAAAATATTTTCGTGGCCCGTTTTTATTCGTATCCCCGGAAAAAATATTTTCGTGGCCCGTTTTTCCCCCGAAAAAAAACTTTTCCTTTTTCCCTGGAAAAAATGCTTTCGTAGTCCATTTTTCCTTGTTTTTCCCGAAATAAATGTTTTTGTTGTCCGTTTTTTCATCGGAAAAACATCACAAATTTATTTTTCGTTCACATGCGCGGCGTGCGCCGCGCTCACTTTCCTAGTATATCCAATGGCAGGTCCATGGGCTCTGTCTTGCTAGCTGCTGTCCCAATGCCTATCTTGGCCAACTCTTGCAGGAATCGTAAGAGCAAGGAACCAACATCACAATTCAGAAAATATCAAACCAAAAAACAACCCGTAGCTTATGAGATCAAGATCTGCCAAATTTGGCTGGAATCATGGTTGATACCTTAATCCCCAAAACTTCGATCTTCTGGCGACTCTTCTAAGCCAGTAGAAATCAGTTTATTATGTAGTTCAGTACTTGCCTCTCTATCCTAAATCCCTGCTCACAAATACTAATCAGTCCAAACATGAGGCATGATTTAGAAGCCATCGAGGTGAGAACAACAAAAAAATTCGGTGTCATACGTTGGATTGCATTTTTCTTACCCAATTTTGCACCAAACCCTAGCACAACTATCATTCTTTCTAGGCAGCACAGCTGATATGGGGATAGACGAAGTGGTGGCTACACGGGAGCTTGTTGGCAGCAGTCGTCGGATCTAGAACATGCGCTTTTTTGTACTAATTGGAAGACACATGAATCCATCAATATAAAGCAAAAAAGATACAAAGACTTCCAATAAAAAATATATCATTCTTTTTTACTTACCTTAATCTAGAAGTAAACAAATCCACTACATCAAATACTTTCGAACCATTGAATATAGAAGCACGATTTCAAAAACTTTTCTGACTGTAATGATTCACTAAGTTAAATTAAAGAAAATATCTAACACAAACCCATGGTGGTAAAATGAAATCATGCTGTGAGCTCAAACTCACTAATCTAATGATGAAAGAGGTGGTGCTAGTTTTTCACTGTACCTTCTTGAATTGTAAAATGTGAAATCGACCATTGACAAATCACTCCAAATTTGCCACTAGATGGCTCAAATTCGAGGGAAATCAACCACATGCCTTGGCATCCTCTTGGAGCCGTCCTGCACCCTCAGTCTAAACCCTAAGAGGAGGACAGAAATGCCATGATGCGGAACATGGAGGCGATGGGGCAGGGCAATGAAACAAGCCGATATAGCATGATAAACATATGGAGCAACCACCGTCGTCATGCTAGAGACCCGATCAAGATGAAGTGAAACATGAAGAACACAAAGTTAGCAAGAATCTGAAAGAAGAGTGGGCAATCAAAATGCAAGAACAAAGGGGGATGAAATATATGCAACGAAGGGGATGACGATGACACCACCCTGCCTCTATCGATACCATCGGTGGGAGAGCAAAGCGTCGGAGCCAAGGACGATGGTGAATCTGGTCATTCACCGTTGTGTAACCACCTAATCCGTCCTTCGAAAATCGTCCCTTCCCGCATTGCCACGCATATTTGGCCTCCCGTGGTCGTCGGATGGGAAGGGGAATGGACGGTGTGTGACGGCAGAGGAAGGAGAGGGAGGTGCGGTGGGTGATGGGAGGGCATCGGTGAGGCGAGTTCACGGGAGGGAGGAGGTGATAGAGGAGGAAGGGGAGGAAGGTGTGTTAGGTGAGGGGAGGGCATAAGCGAGGGGAGCCCGTGGGAGGGCAGGGGCAACGACAAAGAAAGGGGTGGAAGGAGGGGCGGGTGAGGTGGTAGCGATGGCCATGCGAACCCTAGTGCGACGAATATGAAGGAAGAGGGGAAGAGCAGGTAATGGCATGGGAAGAAGGGGAAGGGAAGGACGGTGGGTAGAGGGGTGGTGACAATGGTAGCCTGACCAGGGCGACGGCGGTGCCCAGGTGGGAAGGAATCAGAGGGAGAATGGTGGGGGGCGAGGGAGAGGCCGCACGAGCTTGGTGTGCGAGGAAGGGCGCACGAGGCTCAAGGCTACCACGAGCTAGGGTTGCATCATGGTGGAGGCGAGGAAACCCGATCTAAGCTGTTCGATCAGATCCCTGCGATTCAACCGGCTTGATAGAGCCGATCTCGGCAGCACGAGTGAGATCAGACGGCTCAAACACGTCGATGTGATGTGGCGCGACTGAGGGCATGAGGATTTCTTATGCTATAAGAGAGGTAATATGTAGAAAGGGAATGTAGTGATGAGGATTCCGGGGATTGGTTTAACTATTGTTATCTTCCAAACTCGTGCACAAAGTGTACTACCAGTTAGAGTCGTCGCGTTGGATGTGCAATCCACACAACAAAAACCGAGAAGTTTTCGGATTGTTTCTAGTCTAGAAAATAAATTGCCATTTCGATACTGACTGATGATGTTTCTTTGTGAATGTTGTTCTTATGGGTCAACAGGGAATTTGGGTTGGGGGGGAGGTATTTGGCGATGCGAATTATGCTCAGGTGAGTAAAACGGAAGGGAAAAAATGAGCTCGTCCTGCATGGACCTAAACTGCAAAATTAGAATAGCGGCTACCCTTAGTTAAGGGTTTGGGCTAAGATTTCGACACTGTACCCTTTCCTCATTTTTTAGATATTCATTTCATGCTCCTCACACGGTCACATCACACAACAACACGCCGCCACGTAGGGGCAACTGCACCCGCTCTGGCAATCTCACTAAGCCACAGTGCATGGCAACCGTGTATCTCCACTTCATTAGGCGTCGGATATCCACGTCGACATGCACTTGGTACGTGGCATCGCGTGCGGCGAAAAACAGCTGGCGTGCCTTTTGTCTCTATGGGTGGGCAATTTGTAACCGAAACCGAAAAACCGAACCAAATTAATCGAAAAAAATCAATTTTTTGTTTTCAATTTATGATTTGATTTTTTTTTGACACTATTCGATTTACGGTTTTTGGTTCGATTTTGTATTTTTGAAAACCGAACAAACCGATTAACCAAATAAATTGAAGGCTCTTGCATTCACTTCAGGCATTCCCATCAAAATCTAATCCACCCGGTGCCCATTCGGCTGTTCCAATGTTCCATTCCCCATCTCCCCCCTTTTAAAACCCTACCCCAAATCGTGACTCGCGATTCGTGAAGAAGCAGTAGCACCCCCAGTCGTCGGCTCGTCGCCACCTGCCGCCACCTTCCTCTACACCTCCGAGCTGCCGTGGCCCTAGTCGCCGCCACCGTCCTCTACTCCTTCGAGCCGCCACCGTGCCATCCTCCCATCCCCCAAGTCACCTGCGGTCGTGACCGCCTCTAATCCCGATCCGCCCATGGCGAGCACTGCGGCCTCCGAGGATACGGCACCCTGAGGCTGAGCCATGGCGGAAGAGATGGAGTAGCGCCTGCTCATGAAGTTGGAGGACGCCTATACTGCGGTGCTGGCCCGCCTCGTTGACCTCGGTTTTACCAATGAATCCGTGATCTGCGCCGTTCTCTGCGCGGGTCACTGCTACGGAAGACTCGATGACCCCCCACCACCAATATCATCGCAAATGCCCGTGCCTTCCTCTCCGACCCCGACCTCGTCAAAGAGGCTGGCGGCTTCGCTTACATACGCCGCCTTGAGTACTCCCTCACGGGGCTCGTATGCGTCCTCTAGAGCAGCCGCCCCTCCGTCTTCGCGCAGAGGCCATATGGTGCCTCCTCTCCAACAACCTTCGCCTCGAGGAATCGTGAGATGCGGCAGTGGCACGCCACGAGCACATCATACGGGGTGCGTGGTGGAATGCAGATTGTGCAGTACGCGCGCGTCTTCTTCTTGTTCTTGTTGTCGTCGTTTTTGACGGGCAGCGCGGCTTCGCTGTGTCGCACATCAGAGAACACGAATTTTCAAGCAAGCAGAACCAACAACGACAGTATATATCAAAAGTGGTCGCACAGCACGAGGCTCGATCGAACTAGACCTACGGAACAAAGCAACTGGGAAGCGAACTAGACCTACGGAACAAAGCAACTGGGAAGTGGCCCCAGATAAACAGGAGTTTGCACACAGTGTGTGCAGCTAAAGAACAATCGAACCCAACAGGTGGAGAAATGAAACGGCACTGCCTCTTGCCTAGCCCACGAAGGCAAGGCCGACGGCCCCAGCAAGCAGGCCCATCACAAAACGGGCCTCGCTGCCGCTGGCCCCGCCAGTGTTGTGCGTCGATGTGGTCGTCGACGACGTTGTCGTCGCGGGCGGCGTCGAGGTCGAGGGCGTGGTCTCCGACGGGGTATCGGTGCCGGGCTGCGAGGGCGTCGCCGAGGGCGCGAAGGGGGTCGCGGCGGGCGCCTCCGGCGGGGACGCCGGCGTGGTGGTGGTGGCCGCGGGGGAGACCGTGACGGCGAGCTTCATGCCGCCGGCGCAGTGGCCACTGGTGCCGCAGATGAAGTAGCGGGTGCCCGGCACGGTGAGCGCGATCTTGGTGTTCTGGTCGTTGTACGACTGGATCGAGTTGCTGGCGGAGCACGCGCTGTAGTCCGCCGAGCTCACCTCCGCCACCGTGTGCATCATGCTGTACTGGAACACTGCGTGCCACGGCATTCGTACGTGCGCACACAAAACGCCACCCAATTAGTCAGCCTCCGCAAGGAATAATAAAATGCACGGCCAAAGCCAAGCTCCGGTTAGCCGCAGTAAGTCAGTGATACTGACACCTGGACCATTAATTTTGCCAAACTGCGTTGACTGACATGAACAGTACGTCACAAAACACTACAGTTTACCAGCTGATGCTAGTACTATCACTGCACCGTACTTACCGAGCGTGTCAGCAACGTTGAAGGTTTTGCCATTGGCCCAGGTACTGTAGTCCACGCCGCTATCCCAGCCCGACGAGTCACCGACGGTGTAGTCTACGGCGAACGCCGGTGCGACGGCGGCAAGGAGCACCAGACCTGCAGCTACGAGTTCATGTCCAGCCATCATTACAAGTTGAGGAACACGGACTCGTTCGATGAGTACTACTGCAGGATTCTATTAGACTCCTGGCTGTGGAAAGTGAGAGCAATGACTGCAGCTGCAGGTCATGACCGGTGGTTATATAGGGTTAGAGAAGCGGTTCAGGTAGATACTAACTAAAGCGATTTGGTTTGTTCCGGTGCAGTTGGGTTAGTTGTGCTCGTCACCAACTCTGTTCTTTTGGCGTCCCCTGATTCCTTGAACAATGTCTAATCCCATAGGTTAATTGGTGTCAATGGCGTTTAGTCTGTCTACGACAGACAGGTTAGTAGTGCTCACTAGTACTCCAATCAGTTGTTGCTTGATACACAAAACAACAACTGCAATCAGAGTAATTTCTCATCGAACATAGAGATCACGAATGATTTGCTAACACTAACATCTCCATATTTATCTTGAAAGCAACATGTGTTTAGGGATGAAAACGGATCGGATAGTTTTTGATCAATCTGAATAATTTTCGGATATGGATTCTATGAGCTCGGATATTTGTCGTATAGTATCGGATTGGAAACGGATATGAATTTTTTCTGTTGGATACGAATTCAGTAGCTTACTATTTGTCAAATATAGATTTGGATAATCTAGATATTCATAGGTTGGATTATCTGGATATACACGCGGTTTGGACCATGACTACTCTTTTGGTTTGGTTTCTGAATCTCAAAATCGTTATCGAATTTAATTAATCCATAAATTAAATTTTAGTTATTAAAATTGGTAAATCAGCTCTAAAAATTACAATTTTTTTAAAAAAATACCCGACACAATGTATCATTTAACAAAAATATTTCAAGATTTTATCGGCCTTTAAATTTTCTTGAAAGTTCAAACACTGCTGTTCCTAATAGAAAAATATTTTAAATAAGTAGCTAAAATGCATAGAAACTCATAAATACATAATTTATTATTTTAAACATAATTCAATGAGGAATACAAATCTTGGGTTATTCCATATTCTTCATAAATGTTTGGAACAAATAAACTACTTACGCTTTTTTGGAATTTATTTTTATTTAATATTTATTTTTAATCATTTTATCGAAAATGTACTACGGAGATTGAAAATAGCAGGAATGGGTTCCCGTCGCCCCTGTATGGGGCGATCGCCCCATACGCATGCGATTCTTTGGCTTCTTGTTTGGCGAAGAATTGGGGAGTTTTGGCGATACCGAGTAACGGCTAGTGCGGGGGACCCACATATCGCCCCAAATACGGGCGATCGCCCAGGCCCAGGGCGATGGAATCCATCTCCCGCCTATTCGGCTGAGCAAGCACGGGAGCGCCCGCCTCCTCATTCGCCCGAGCAAGCACGGGAGCAGAAGGAGGAGAGGAGCAAGAGAAGAGAAGAGGAAAGAAGAAGAGAGGAGAGGAAAAAAGAGAGGAAAAGAGAGGAAAAAAGAGAAGAAAAGAGAGGAAAAGAGAGGAAAAAAGAGAGGAGTTCATCGTTTTTGTGAGGTATGTTTGAAAATTTTGTTTTTCAAAATGTTGTTTATTTTCGTATATTGTTTAGTTTTTTGAAATATTAGGATTGTGTAGTATTTACACATTAGAAATCTAATGTTGGTTGGTGTTAGATGTAGAAACCTAATTTAGGATTTCTTAGAAATGTAATGTAGGATTGTTTAGCTTTAGAAATGACGATTGTTAGAAATGTAATGTAGGTAATATTTAGAAATATAATGTAGTAGGATTTTGTAGTCGAAGTTTTGTTATTGAAAAGTACAACGTAATCATACGTTAGGCTAGTCGAAATACCTGTTTACAGTTGAATGATTTACTTATTGTATTGTAGAGTAATATTTCAGAACACGGTAGTCTACGTGCGTTTGTAGATACCGTGCTAGGTTAGAAATTAGTACAGTAAAAAACCTTTGAAAATATCATGCACCGTTAAAAATTAGCACAGAAAAAATTTATAAATTTAATGTAACATTCATAGGGTAATGAGGATTGATAAAATTTTCGATCCGACGTTGTAGGGTGATGTCGGAGATGAAATATTTTCAAATATTTTATGGAGATGGGGAGATAGCACAGGGCCCAACAGGCGTAGATTTGTCATCATTTTCAATGGTCGTACAGGGCATGTCTAGACCGAGGGATAGGACATATAGGGCTTTGTTGGAGTGGATGTTTCGGATGTTCAGTTTGGATGCGGAGGCAGTTCGGCTGCGGATTAGAGCAGTAGTCAGCCGTGCGCAACATTGTTTTTTTGGAGAGTTGATTCCTATTAACGGGACAATATCGTGGAGGAGCTATCTTGGGTATGCCGTGGAGCGGAGCTGGCCGCTCACGTTGCTGGTACAGTGGTACCCGGTTGCTCCGTCGGTGTCAGAAGTTGGTGATGACGAGGTACATATTGCAGAGGAGGGGAGGACAAACATGCAGGAATGTGATGCTGAAGGTGCCGAGGAGCTTGGAGATGGCGAGGGGATCGGCAGGGGCGAGGAGACTGTCGTGGAGGCGCGGGGGGTGGCCGACGAGGGGGAGGAGGTGGAGGACTTAGTTGACCTGATGGAGGAGGTGGACCGTGCGGATGATGAGGTCCCTGATTGCGAAGAGTCGGATGAGGAGGACAATACTACTGAGGTGCCTGTCTCTGGTGAGTGGAGTAATTTTAATTTCGAAGACCTAGCAATGAATGAAGGGAACGTTGATGCATAGGAGTATCATGAGAACAAGGTAACGCAGGGAGCCATTTATAAAGACAAGGAGGCAGTGATGGATGTGGTGAAATACTGGGCAATGTCTCTTCGGCGGCAATTCAGGGTAGTGAAGTCCAGCAAAAAAGAGTACGATGTGAAGTGTGTAGTTGATTCGTGTCCATGGCGGGTGCATGCATACAAGGGGAAGTGGAAGGACTACTGGAAATGTTCCATAGTGACGGAGCATAACTGTGAACTGCAGGAAGCGGAGCAGGAACACCGCAATCTGTCGTCCACTTGGGTGGCAAATGTGTTTTATGGTCAGATTGTGGACAATCCGCACCTGCAGCCTCGATCCATTATCACAGCCATCGAGGAGAGGTTTCAGTACAAGATTAACTATGGGAAAGCATGGAGAGCAAAAAGGACAGCCTTGCAAATACGGTTCGGGACGTACGAGGCTTCGTACGAGAATATTCCCCACCTGCTCCGCGCAATATCAAATAGGAATCCCGGTACATCCATCGACCTTGCAGAGTTTCCCGCGGGTGGTCCGTGCGCGGGTAAGTGGGTCTTGCAGCGGGCCTTCCTCGCCCTCGGTGCATGCATAAGTGCGTTCCGACACTGTCGTCCAGTCATTTGCATGGACGGCACATTCCTCACTGGGAAATACAAGGGTTAGATTCTAACTGCTATCGCAGTGGACGATAACAACCAGGTTCTACCGGTCGCACTGGCCTTTGTGGAGGGCGAAAACACTGACAGCTGGTACTGGTTCCTTGAAAGAGTCAAGCTTGCAGTTGTGCAGGATCGGACCGATGTTTGTGTCATACACGACCGGCATGCAGGGTTGCTGAGGGCGATCGTGGATATGCAGGAAGGGTCAGCACGTACAGGAGCAGCAAAGTGGCCAGACCTGAAGAGCAGGTGGTGCATGAGGCACATGGATGCCAATTTCTTTCGTCAGTTCAGGAACAAGGAGCTGATGAACATGTTTAAGCGGTTGTGCAAGCAGAACCAGCGGAGGAAGTTCGATGCACTTTGGAACTAACCAAGAAGCAATCAATGGATCCAAGGGGGGGCTGCTAGTTCATCAAGGAACCCTATGGTCTACCACGAGCAAGGAGAGGACCCGACAGCCTTGTGTGCACTCCCGACAAACGCCCCAAACACTCGGCGTAGGCCGGGGACTAGCATAAAGAGTTTCACGGACTGGATAAGACACGAGCCGTTGGAGAAATGGTCCCTTCTGCATGATGAGGGCGGTTCGCGTTATGGAATAATGACAACGAACCTGGTGAAGATTTACAACTGGGTAATGAAAGGCACTAGATGCCTTCCATTGGTGGGTATAGTTGAAGGTGTGTTGCTAGGCACCCAAAGATATTTTATTGAGCGATACAAGAAGTCTGCTGCATGTATGTCGGACAATCGATTGATGTACTCAACGGTTACATCTACGTACATGGCCAACAAAACACGGAAGGCACAGACACATCGTGTTACACCGGAGAGTGGTTTGGAACTGAAAGTGCATCTAGGCCCCTCAAATTGTTTTGGTGATTAATGACGACACAATTAAAGAGATCTAATGTTTTATCCAAGAATACTGCAGATATCGAGATTATATCGAAGTTTGGAATGACATTGGACACCCCCTCGACTACTTAAAATCAAAAGGACGGCATCAAGACCAAAGTTGTAATCTTTTATTCAATTGTGTCTTAAGGATAGCCGTACTATTAAGAGGGTATGACGAGAAATCGATTTTAGGATGTGCATGTGCTCAACATCAAGTCTTGCATCTCACTTTAGCACTCCTGCACTTGGTTTTGAAAAGTTTCATTTTGTAACCGTTCTGGGTAACCCGGAGTATCCGGACATTTTGTCCGGAGTCTCCGGATTCAATCCGGAGTGTCCGGACATTTGGTCCGGAGTCTCCGGTTGGACCTCTCGGGTTGCTTTGTTTCGACCGTCCGAGTATCCGGACATTTGGTCCGGAGTTCGGATAACCCGGAGTCTCCGGGTTGTTTGTCCGACACTCCGGCCTGTTCAAAACGGAGAACGGCTAGTTTTCAAAAAGAGTATTTAAAGCCTCCACTCCACTCAAACGGCTAGGATCTCTATTGAGCTCATTCATAGCAAAGATTCAAGCCATTCCTAACCATCTCTAAGCATTCAATAGAGCCCCACTTCCTCCCACCAATTAATGTGGTTGTTGATCCTTGTGGTGAGGAGAGGAAGAAGCAAAAGTGCGAAGTGCATTCATTTCATCTTGTTGAGCACTAGTTCATCCTCCAAGCGATTCTTCGTGGTGCTATTTCTCTTGGAGGTTGAAGGTCTCCTGGACTAGGAGTCACCGAGCTACCAACTTGTGTGGTGAGCCCCGGTAGTTTGTGAAGGCAAGTCTCGCCTCCGAAAGGAAAGAGACAAGAAGTGAAGCCGGCGAGTGCATTTGTGCAACACCGGGAGGAAAGCGGGTTGAAAGAGACCCCGGCTCAAGTGCGACCGAGCCACCTCAACGGAGACGTAGGGTTCCCTTCAAGAACCCGAACTTCGGTGAAAATTCGTGTCTCTCGTATTCTCTCTTACTTCTTAGCATTGCTTAAGTAAATTTGAATTTGTTAAGTTAGATCTAGCTCTTTGCTTGGCTTTAAATTCAATTTCTTGCTAGCAATTGTTCTAGGTTGTTCATGCTATATACTTCTAGTGGTTTATTGTGCTTGCTAGAGTAGTTTTTACCTCGCTCCCGAGCCAGCTAACCCGGAGAGTCCGGACTCAATACCGGACACTCCGGACAAGCCGGAGTATCCGGACCAAAAACCCGGAGACTCCGGGTTGACCAGCTCGGCCAGGTTTATTCCGCTGCGTAAATTTTAATTCGCCTATTCACCCCCCCTCTAGGCGACATCGTTGGTCCTTTCAGGAACGGAGATACCACGTGCACTGCGGTGACCGAGGTCGAAGAGGTGCCCACCGAGAGAGGACTTCACATATGTGCATACTCCGAACATCTAACTGCGAGTGCTCTTGCCAGAAGCCACGCCTGCTACACTTGCTGTGCTCGCATGTGATTGCCGCAACTGCCGAGACACACCAATCATGTCGTCCGTACGTCGCCCACTATTACTACAAGCAAAGTGTTCATGCCACATGGCATAACGAGGTCTACGGGTACCGAGTGGATGGATCGTTCACAACAGCCCCCCCACCAGAGCATCGCTGGGTACCAGACATCCGATTATTGAAGCAGAAGGTCGGGCAACGAAGGACACGCCGTATTCGGAACGATATGGACGAGTCCGAGGCGCGTCGCAATCGTGGATAATGTAGTTTTATTTCGACATGTATTTCATTGTTGTAATGTGTAAGATTTAAGTGATGTCCTGTTTATTGTTTTTGGCTTCTACATGTATTTCTTTACTTCTAGAACTTCAATATGTACCAGTTAATTATTATCTCAGTCATGTATTCCTTTATTTCGGGAATTTCAATATATACCAGTTAATTATTGTCTCAGTCGTAATTTGTAACATTTTATTATTGTTCGCTTCGTTATTCCTTTGTACATATGCAAAATTTTGTTATTTGTCATTTATTTATGAACCAGTTTAATGTATTTGCTTTGTAAGAGGTGGCTATAGCGGGAGCTGCGTATGGTGTCGCTGACCGCTCGAGCCGCTAGACTGCATCGCTGATCGACTCCACCGGTCTAGGTTGTCCACAGTTGAGGGCCGACAGCTAGCGACACTGCGGCCTCGGGTGCCGAACGAGATGCTCCGCATCGACCCACGCTGGGTTCCACAGTAAGCTGCCACCTATCTTACTTGCTCTTGTATGTAAATGCACTTACTTGCAAATACAATATGACGACAGTACATGCAGGTTACGAGCGGCTGGCTTACTTCCGCTCTGTAGGATGGTGGAGCAGACGACTGCCCCAGTGGAGGGGAACCAGGTCCCACGTTTGCACGATCGGTCCTCGCCGACCGCTTCGCCGACCGTGGAGACCCGAGACGCATCGCTCCACCCGCCTGCGAGAGATGGCTCCGACGCTGCAGGACGTGTGTTACTTGTTGGGACTACCCTGCGCGGGTCCTGCAGTTGTGCCGCACGACGTCCCCGTCACGTGGCAGGCGGACTTGTCTGCGCGGTTCGCCGAGGTGCAGCGGCACCCTCGGGCAGGCGTGTATGTGCCCCTGAGGCACGGTGAGCGGCACGGACCGACAAAGGTGTGGTTGCTTCAGTTCACGGTTAGTACCCTCTACATTGCAATTTAATGGGGACACACTAAGTTGCTTATATTATTGTACAAAATGCTGCAGGCTGAGCTTCTCCATCCACACGCAGAGGACGAGGACGTGGCCCGTCACCTGGAGGCATACCTGCTTTTGTTGTTTGGTTGGGTGATGTTCCCGTCCTCGCACGGGAACACGGTGGACCGGCACCTGATCGAGTATGCCCAGTCCAAATCTATATTGACAGGGCATGTTTAACATTCTCGTTGTAAATAGATTGTGCAATGGTCTTGGGCCTCCGCTGTGCTCGCGGCGACATATAGAGGGCTGTGCGATGCGGTCTCTCGGGCGCTTCAGGAGGCGACGATGTCGGGGTGCGTCCTCCTTCTGCAGTTGTGGTCCTAGGAGCGCTTCTCCATTGGGAGGCATGTTGTTGACACCGCGCCATACTCACAGGACCTGTACCATGGGGATCCGATGGACTGGCCCACCATGGGCCACTACTGGGTTCGGCGACAGGTACGCCCCCTCGTATGTTGTTCCTGTACTTGCGCGCAGCGCTTGTATTTCCGCGCAACGCTTGTATGCCCACCGACAGGTGAGGAGGTCGTACCCCGAGTTCGTTCGGGAGTTTGACAGCCTCCACGAGGAGGATGTGCGGTGGACCCCATATGACGCGTACGACATACAGATCCGAGCACCGTTGGGGATCGCCGCGCTTTGCACATGGGATGAGCAATACTGGCTGACTCGTAAGGTCGTCATCTTCGACCTGTGCGTGGAGTACTCGCCGCACAGAGTGCTACGGTAGTTCGGCCTGTTCCAGATTTTCCCATTACAGCCTACTCACGCTGTATCACGGGCCGCTCACAGGTACGTCTCCCGACCACACCGCTTCCAATTCCATCGGATTGGATGTTCAATTTAAATTCCCTTTTCTTTTGCATTGCAGGATGTCCCGGATGGGGGTTGCATCGGGTACTCCCTTCGCGCATCGCATGACGATATGGGTACTGCAATGGGATGATGCGCTTACGGATAGGGTCACCGAGACGCGGTCGTACGACCATTCCACGTACGATGAGTACATGGAGTGGTTCACGCCGCGCACCCGGATCAGGGTGGGGTACACACCACCGGCACCCTATGTCCCCCGTCAGGCATCGGTGTCGGACACGTACCCTTCACGGATGTCCCAAAGGGACAACTTCATGGTAAGCTTCACATTCGAATCTCTATCGCTACGTCATTTCCATGTAAAATACCTGAAATGAATCTTGCATTACATGCAGGCACAGCGTGTGATGGAGTTGGACGTGGAGGCTACGTCCATGCTGGCGCGCCTCGACGCGGGGTGACCGCCGATGAGGCCAGGCCAGCTTGGGAGCGGGTCCGTCAGGCTGCGAGGTTGTTCTTTCGCACTCTGACCTGCCAAGGCCGTGGTGACGCTGTCCGATGCAACGCACCAGGCCCACGTGGCCCAAAGACTCACCGTCCTGGAAGCGGCGCCGCGCCTCGTCGCGATCAGACACACCGACGGCGTCGGCTACTACGAGCCCCCGTGGCGTCCCGCACAAAGACTCGGGGTCACGAGGCGATCGCCGTCTCGCGCCCCAGGTGAAAGAGCGATGGTTTCGGCCAGCGCGCTACCACGACGCACCCTACGACGACCAGACGGAGGTGGAGATTGACGTGACACAGTTCTTGTCCAGTGAGTTCTTTGGCCCTCCTCCTCGATCGGCGGCGCTTGCCGACAACGGCCGGGCGTTACCCACATGCCACAGGGTCGACCTAGGAGAGTTATTCATCCTCCGTTGCCGCTCACGTTTCCCACGGGACAAATCAGGAGGCGTCCACGTGACTGACTTGTTCTACGACTCTGCTTTTGTAATGACTATTACATTCAGCACCTTGTTATGTAACTGGTTTAACTCAATGCATGTTTTTTTAATCCTTCTTAATTATTAACATGTGTGCCTTTTCTGATGTTATTCCTATTTTTCCTAGCAGTATTCGATTTGAGTTGCCACGAGTTCATGGTAGGGCGATAATGGTTAGAAAGAACATAGAGGTTACAAGGAACTTAAGTCACAAGGAACTTAAGGGTTACAAGTTGACAAACGATGAGAAACAAACATGGGGGGTTGGTACACTACTGAGTGCACCGGGGATATTTCCCCTTGCGCAACCCATCGGTACCTGCTGCCCTAGCCGTAGCTACCCTCTCGCGCTTCTTGTCATGCTCGGCCTCCTGCTCGGCAGCCAGGCGCTGCCGTTCGGCCTCCCTGTTTGCACACATTTCTTCATGATGCTTCATGCGCATCTCCTCCTGGTCCTGCTCACGCCACTTCTGCTGTACCATAGCTCTTCGATGCGAGTACTCCCAATCCCGCATCCTCTCCATCTCGGGAGTCTGCTCCGTGTCGTAGAATTTGATGAATTCGCACAATGGAGGCTGCAATTGGTGACAAAGGATGGTATTACAGTATTAAGTTTGCACAGTTTGATCTAACATAAAATGTGACTATGAACATACTGGGCTTCTCGGCCGCATCCACATCTCCAGCATTGGCTCAGAGTCGTGGTTGCGGCAGCTCTAGTACCTCATACCATAGGTGTATGAGTTGTCTACAGACTTCCAGAACCGGCAAGGATCCCCGCATAGGCACATAGGGACCTGCGTGCCTTCGGGGATGTCATCGTGAAGGCTGTGCCTTGGGGGCAAGGGGAACTCCATTGCCACTCGTTGGTTGGTTGGACTTACTTGTGCTCTTTGTTTCGTCTTCCCTCGTATTAGCCCAAAGCTTTCTCGCATTGGCCTTTGCGACACTGCAAGCGTGGTTATATAGAGGACCAAAATCCGAGCGATCGCCCTAATATAAGGCGATCGCCCCAATATAAGGCGATCGCCCCATTTTCTGGCGATTTTTACATTTGTCCCTTGGTGATGTGCACAGTGTTAGGCAGTCACTCTGACAAAGTTGACAGCAGCGTGGTGGCACATCACACTACGAAGCCTGGTGCCACAATCTGTCACTGCCAAACAAAGCTGCACGACTTGTCACGCTCAAAGAAATCTGACCACTCACTGCTGATATGAAAAAAAAATGACCAGTCACAACACGGACCAGATTTGCTCTTCGATACACGGACTGCCATATTCTAGAAAAATATTTCATGTACACCTTCCTTTGCGTGTATATTCCCCTTGCGCAATAACCCTAAGTTGTATGGTCAGGCACGAACGTTAACGTTCAAGACTTTTCGGCAGCCCGCACAATATCCCGTTTGAAGGAAATTTTTCCGGAGCACGGACCAGATTTGCTCTTCGATACACGGACTGCCATATCCTGGAAAAATATTTCATGTACACCTTCCTTTGCGTGTATATTCCACTTGCGCAATAACCCTAAGTTGTATGGTCAGGCACGAACGTTAACGTTCAAGACTTTTCGGCAGCCCGTACAATATCCCGTTTGACGGAAATTTTTCCGGAGCACGGACCAAATTTGCTCTTCGATACACGGACTACCATATCCTGGAAAAATATTTCATGTACACCTTATTTTGCGTGTATATTCCACTTACGCAATAACCCTAAGTTGTATGGTCGGGCACGAACGTTAACGCTCAAGCCTTTTCGGCAGCCCGTAGAATATCCCGTTTGAAGGAAATTTTTCAGGAGCACAGACCAGATTTGCTTTTCCATACACGGACTGCCATATTATGAGAAAATATCTTTGAATATCATCTTTCAACAATAAGTAATAAATACACCATGTTTGATATTTTTGGAGACCATTTTTCAAGGAAATTGAAACTTCATGCTGCATGTCTTCTTAGACAAAATAGCATGGTAGCGTCCACAGTGATCCACTGATCCTATTTTTTATCTGTTTATGCGTAAGTAACATTAATTTTGTTATTATTTTTTGTTGCTATCCCTATTATTAGCGTCCACAGTGAACCACTGATCCTATAGCATGGCACATTAATTTCGTTATTATTTTTTGTTGCTATCCCTATTATTTTAGGTGGGCATCCCTAATTTCATTACTGTTTATAAAAAAAATGGATTTTATTTATAACAAGATCAAAAAATGGTATCATAGCATTTAATCTTACCAATTGTTTTTATTTATAGATTTTTTTTTACTTTTTACGTATTATTGCTTGAATTTCTATCCCTCAAAGTGAACGAGATCTTTAACCTTGCTTCTTCTCTTTTTTTTTGATCTTGTTCTAATTTTTAAAACTGTGGTTTTGAGAAAGTTTTCTGAAATCTACTCTGTTTGTGCACTCACATGCGTATAGGGATTGGCTATTTGTGCACTCACATCAGATATCATCAATTAAAAGAGAGGCTACTAGAACTACATCTTTGATCTACATTTTCTGACTGTTTAAGTGCACAAATAGCCAATCCCTATCTTTGGCAAAACTTTCTCAAAACCACAGTTTTAAGCAGCAGTTTTACAGAACCATACATCCCTTGGTATAACGTTTCACAAAACTATACTTTTAAAAATTATCGTTGTATCCAACGGCTTGCCAAGTCAATCGTTTACGTTGATCTATCAAAAGCTCCCCACTCAAGTAGATGTGATTGTAGTTTGATTTGTTCTCTGAGTGATTGCCCTTACAGACCTAGCTTCCCTTCCTTTCCTTTAGCCGAGGGGAATGCCAACCAAGCAGATGACAGGAAGGTTTTTGAGGCAAGCTGGAATTATTAGGAGGAAAAAGTGGATTCAAACGGACATCCCAAATTCTCTTAATAGACTGAACACCGCATTTCAAATGCACTATTTTCTCTATGGCAGGGGGGCTGCACTTTCTTCCACGACGAGGTAGAGCATGCCTTTGAATTAGTAGTCGCTCCACTACGGAATCTAGCTCTCCATAAGAGGTTATTCCCAATGAGACAAGTAGTTTATCGAAGGGACCCTCTGTCTGAAGATTGTAGTCGGTAATCCCTCTTCTCCCACTTCCAGTTATTATGTCAATGGGGGAATGGAAAGCACTAAAAGGAGAGGGATGAACTGAAAAGTTGCACTTCTTAACTTGTGTGAGGCACGATTTGGCTCCAGCCATTTTACTACGAACCAAAAGGTCACGAACATACTGAGGCTGATGAATCTCTTTCTTTTTCCACTCTTTCCCCGTCACGCAAGATGCTTTTCTGGCACAAACCTAGTAGTTATTTGTCCTGCTGATCGAGATTAGACAGGTAGCGAAACGTTCCGTTGGTCGGCAACGTGGAAGGCAGCGATCGGTTGGCTCAGTCGTGGTGTTATTAAATTTAAAAAATGGAGGAGGCACCTATCGCCCCGAATTTGGGCGATCACCCTATTCACTGACTGATCGCCCATGGGGCTAACGGAGAGGCCACTGATCGCCCATGTATGGGGCGATCGCCCCATACACAGGCGACGGGCGTCCACTTTTAAAAATTTTAGAATCCGTAGCTCATTTTCGAAAAAATGATTAATAAAAAAAATTAAATAAAAAAAATTCCGCTTTTTTGTTCATTTTGTGTGTACAATTTAAAAGGTTTTAATGTTTCGATAAATATATATGACCATATTCGTTTCGATTTGTATTCACTTCGTATCTATATTCAATATTATTCGTATTCATACCCGCATCCAAGACAAAAAATATGAAAACAAATATAGTAGAACCATTGTCTGTCTATATCTGATCTGTTTTCATCCCTACCTGGAATAATACCTCTGAAACCATTTGGATGATTAACAATTCTCATCAGCACAAAATCCTTGCAAATTTCAATATTTGTTTATGATGGCATACTATGCGAGAAATTGCCTAAACTAAGAGCTATGATAAATTACTAGTCCCTTTACTTTGGATGCAAGAAAGACTTCCCTCCTACCACCATATAAAGGGGTGAATGGGGGTTGCATATTATACATGCATACATCGCCTATGTGCAAAAGCAACAAAGTAGACAGGCTGCTAGGATTGCATCTTTTGTCTACTACTTTTATTTGTGCTTGATCGTCAGCAATGCGACCAATACTTCAACACATTATCAGCATGATAACACTCGTGTGTAGGTCACCTGGTACATTTTTACTATGGTTCAAGTCCAGATTAGTACATTAGATTTGTTTGGTTTTTCCTCCCAATTTATCTCCTCCTATGAGCCCGTGCATTCAGCACTACCTCGCTCACGAATGAAGAATGTCCATTGATGAAGTAGGGGCACCCTGTGATGAAGCACAGTGGGAGGCATCTAGTGTAGGGCAGAGCACACCTACTGGTAGTACAACAACAGAACACCTAGACTATAGCGTATTGAAAAAATCATGGACATCTGATTGATTTGAGTAAAATGCTAATCGAATGGGATAAAGAATTCGCCAAAAATATATATGGAGATGTGAGAAATATACTTGAGACAAGTATGTGCTAATAGTAACTTCTTTTCTTCTAAAGTTGCTTTCCATATTGAGAATTCGGATTTAGAACTGAATACTATTGCTGATTGCAAAGGTTGTTTCGACTGAGATAAATGGAAGGATGCAATTAAAACAGAACTAAACTCTCTAAATAAGATAAAATTCTTTGGACCTATGGTCAAGACACCTCAAGACGTCATTCCCTTCTAGGCACAAATGGGTGTCCATAAGAAAGCAGAATCAACACAATGAAGTGGTGATACACAAAGGAAGATCAATAGCACAAGGGTTCATGCAAAGACCCGGTATCGATCACGATGAAACATATTCCCTAGTAATGGATGGCATTATGTTCCGCTATTTGATATCAATGACAGTAGACATGAATCTTAGTATGGAACTCATAGATGTTGTGACTGCATACTTATATGAGTCACTTGATTTTGAAATCTTTATAAGGATTCTAGAGGGACTGAAGGTCCCATATTTGAGTGCAAATGATAATCACAACATGTATAATATGAAATTGCAAATGTCACCATATTGATTGAAACAATAGGGTCGTATATAGTACAACCAACTGAGCTAATTTCTTTTGCAGAAGGGATACATGAACAATGAAGTATGCCCATGTGTGTTCATCAAGAAATCCACTTATGGATTTTGTATTATATCTGTAGATGTCGATGATTTGAATATCATCGGAATCACAAATGACATACTTGAAGCGAGCTCATACTTGAAGATGGAATTCGAGATGAAATATTTGGGTGACCAAATATTGTTTTGGCTTGTAGATTGAACATATGCCAAGTGGTGTATTGTTGTACCAGACCACATACACCAAGAAAGTGCTAGAGAAATTTTATTTTAATAAATTTTATCTACTTGGTACTCTAATAATTGCCAGGTCACTTCAAGTGGAGAAAGATCCATATAGACCTAAGCGTGAGAATGAAGAAGTACTGGGGCCAGAGATCCTGTACGTGCTTAAGTGCAATTGGAGCACTTTTACATCTTGAAAATTTTACCGGGCCTAACATTGCATTTGTAGTGAGTTGTCTGGCAAGTACAGTTTTTAGCCTACTAAGAGCCATTGGAATGGGATTAAAAGCATTTTTAGATACCTGCATGGTACTAGTGATCTTGGACTCTTTTATCCTAAGGGTCAAGGTACCAAAATCATTTGATACTCAAGCGTTGATTATCTTTGTGATTCCATAATGCCAGGTCACAGATTAGATATGTTTTTTTAAGCGAAAATATAGCAGTCCCCTAAAAGTTTATTAAGTAGACGATAGTTGCTACATCAACTAATCATTCAAAGATAATAGCATTATATGAGGCTAATCATGAGTGCATAGTGTTCAAAAGATTGATAAATCATATCAATCTTTGTACATAAGCCTTCAGGATGAGATTAATCTTCATACATATGCTCATCTTTTAAGATGGGGTATTGTTGCACTCTTTTTCCCTTAATTAAGTTTAATCCCACCGGGTTTTCTTAATTGAAAGTTTTTAATGGAACATTACATGCAATGGCAAGAACGTGGGCTATGCACTCTTTTCTCCTAACAGATTTTTTCCCACCAGGTTTTTCAGGAGGAGTTTTTAATGATACGTGAGCATGACGTTGGTCAAGTGTCAAGGGGGAGTGTTGTAATGTTATGGTACATGATCACCTATCCAAACGAAGTGTTCTGGTAGATTCTAGCCCATTTACTTGAGATGTAAGAAGGCTCCTCTCCTATCACTATAATCAATAAAGGAGAGGGCTGCATATTAATATTAACTCTTCCTATAAGGGAAGGAATTCCGGGTCTCTGGCGTATGCCACGTCTTGCTTCTTCGTGGCTCCCATGCGCTTAGTATTGTACATGTATACATCACCTGCGGGCAAAAGCAATGAAGTTGAGAGTCTGTCAGGACTACATTTTTATCTACTTTTACTTTTATGTATATCTGAACATCGGTAACACGACCAATACTTCAACAATATCAATGCAAAGTATAATACACGTGAAATAATTAGTCGAGGTTTCCCATTGTTTGAGATAAATAGTTCACTACAATAGCAGAAAGAGTCAAGAAATGTACAAGTAATTAAAAGATGTAGACGGCAAAATGTTGGTTGAACCGTTGGACAAACCAATTAATTTAATTCGAGCATGTACTTTAGCTTAATTAGACTTAATTTGATCTAAGCCCATCGTTCAAGCAGGTCGGTCATCAGGTGAGCTTTCATTGAGCCTGCATAAGCCCATAACATCATGCCCCAGTGTACATTACAGGAGTACTATTCGGTATTGATCAAGAGTTTGAGGTCCGCTGTCTGGGCGGAGGTAACTATATATGTCACGTCAGATGTTATAATTACACATATATTTTTGGTTTAGCATTATATAATCAGCTCTCTGTGTTTTCATTTTGACTGACGAACCCTGTGTCATAATGTTAATGTCCAGTACTCCAGTTACCGTACGCGCTGTTATTTCACCATCTGTGTATTTTAATTTACTTACGGTCAGAACGGAAATTTCCTTGTTATCAGATATGTTTCCGATTGGCTGATCGTTACATCTCAAAACAAACATCCATTTTTAGCGATGTGCGATGAACAAGCCAAGCTATCACGTACGACTCTTGTGGCCTAACATTAATGTCCTGGTCAAGCTCTGTAGTTTATCAATATTGGCAGGGAGAATTGGTTAGGCCCTTGGGCGTTGGATGTAACATTATTTTATAATTTAAGAGAGTGACTAGGGAACGGTATATCGTTGCAACGGTATAGCCATAAAACTTATGAAACTTATCAGTTTCAGTGCTGGTTTCATGAGTTTCAGTGTTTAGTTTCATCAGTTTCATATTTTATCAGTTTTTAGTGCTAAGTTTCATGAGTTTCAGTGCAAAAAATCATAAGTTTCATGAGTTTCAGAGGTATACCGTTGCAACGGTATACCGTTTTCTAGTTTTTCTGATAATTTAAAGGGTCACATGCAATTAAATATAGTGATTCTAATAAAAATTGGTCTTATGTAATGGCAGGGAGAATTTGGTTAGGCGTTGGACGTAACATTATTTTATAATTTAAAGTGTCACATTCAACTAAATATAGTGATCATTCTGATAAAAGATGGTCTTATGTAATGGCGGGGACTAGGGAGAATTGGTTAGGCGTTGGACGTAACATTATTTTATAATTTAAAGTGTCGTATGCAATTAAATATAGTGATTCTAATAAAAATTGTTCTAAGGTAATGGCTGACCGACTAAAAGAATAGCCATGAGCGATCAGATGGAAGTAGAAGCACACATAGTGCGCATACTGTTGTTTGCACACACACATTTAAACCCGAATTTAAAACCCGAATTTATGAATAAAAAAAGAATTTATGAAACTTTTTGAAACATTATCTTTTTGCTGACATGTTCTCTCACGAAACATAAAGGTTACACATATCATTATGTTTCTCGATCGATAAGCACAACTTCTGGTATAACAACATTCTAGTCATACACAAACAGTACGTTATTTGATGATCGGCACGCACCAGCTCGCATATTTGCCACTAACATCTCCTGCTTCTTGCACGGCCGGCCTACTTCGGAACAGTCGCCGTGGCAAGGAAACCATCGCCATCCGGCATGACGACGACGAGCCCTTCGTCCCCGCCCGTCACGATGCTGCACGATACGTGCACGGGGGTGCTGTCCCTGAGCACCAGCTCCTCCAGTCCCAGCTCACTCCACTGCGCGGCCTCCAGCGCGTGGCCGGCGCCGCCGGCAGGCCCCGCCGTGCACGTCTCGATGCTCGTCCCTCCACGGCCATCTTTCCCGGCGGCGTCGGCGACGACGACCGAGAACCGCGACACCCTGTCCGCGCCGAGCTTCTCGGTCGCCTGGTCGATGCAGGCGCTGGCGAGCGCCCGGTGGTCGGGCGCGCCGGCGGTTGTACGGGCTCTGAAGAGCACGGTCTCGGCGCCGCCACCGTCGGTCGCGGCGGCGAAGGAGTCGAGCGGGACGGACCTGGTGCGCTTGCAGCCGGCGTCCGGCCGCTGGAGGAAGCCCATGTACTGCATCATCGGGTGGGCGGCGAGCTTGTTCCGCGCCTTCATCTGGGCGTGCGTGCGGGCCCACGACAGGAGGAACCTTGCCAGCGACAGCGGGTCGGACAGCAGCACGGTGCAGCTGACGCCGACGGCGTAGCCCCCATCGTCCTGGAACCGCGTCAGCTGCACGCAGGGCAGATCAGCACGCGTCAAGATTCGTGCAATGCGATAGCTCAATTATTAGGAGGGAATGGATTCGATCTCGCTGCGTTGGCTTTTCCCATGGGATTTGGCTTGCCAGGACGTTTGGTTCGGCCATTGATTTGTGGTACTGCATCTGCGGTCCGCCGGACGGGCATGGTGGTGTCGCTGGCGATTCGGTTGGTGATGTGTGCCAGTCATATAAAGACGATACATTTATTAGCGTGCATGCTCCGTACTTCATCCACCGTACGAATGCCGTTTGTACCCCAAATCAATGCTCCGTACTTCGTCACTTCTTGACAAAATATATGTCTTGTTGCGAAATGCGAAATATAATATTTATATGTAGATTTAATATGGTTTTCTTACTATGAATCTATTTATTTTCTCTTAACCATACGTATTTATTAATGATTACTCTTATAAAATATTATCTCTTATCTTTCTAAGATAGTTTAGAGAGGTATGTAAGTTGTTTTTTCTTATATCTTTTTTAATTTCATCATCACTTTAATTCTTATATAAAGTTAAAACCGGACTTATGTCTCTTTGAAAAAAAAAATGTTGTTGCAGTGTTGCGTGTCTGCTCAACAGTTCCTTCCTTTCCTGGATTGGCGTCTGCTCAAAATTCAGGATTTAATTGTTCCAAGCATGCAGACGACACGAGAAAGGGCCAGATCATGTGAATATCCAGAAATTTTTTTCTCTCTTTTGTAAAGACTCTGCTAGATCGCTTTACTACGGAACAAACTCCAGACATCCTGTGCAACAGCCAGCCGCGCCCACGGGTCAACTCTATGAAATAGCAAAGTGCAAGCTTGCTCCCCCCTCGTCATATACACGCATTTGGAACCGCATGTATTAGAATCAACTATTGTTTATATACTTCTCTAGATTATCTAAAGATAAAATTAAATACAATTTTTATAGTACATTAATTATCTCTTAGTATTGTCTCTCTAAGATCCCACAATCTTTTAATTATGATATGAAGAAAATATTTATTATAGACAATAACTTATAGAATGGCATTTTGTGCTGTCATAGGATTATCTTTTCGTAAAGAGACAGCTGCACACACTCTCTTCCTCATTCCTCTCTCTCTCATATTACAAAAATTCTACATATTAAAACGTATAAAAGACTAACATCACACCATTTTTCATGCTTCAACGATGTAACCGACAAGCCCTTTCCAGCAAGTAGCTACCATCGAGCTACAGGACAGGCTGGTTAAGTCTGGCTCTCCAAATTAAAGCACCGATCAATTGACATAGTTTTCTTACTCATCCGTCCTAGTTTATAGACAAAGTTTTTTTTAATAATTTTGTCTATAAATATATGACATATTTAAAAAAAAAAAGGATTAACCTTTCGCCAAAATCTTCTCCAGAAGTTTAAGCTTCCCACACATGACAGAAAACAACGTTGCCGTAGGATCAAATCCCAGAGTTTTTGATCGCTAGAGGTGAGTAGGTGACTAGGTGAGCATGTTTGGCAATCAGTCAGGCGACCCAAGCAGATAGGCTAGTAAAAAGTAAAGAAAAAGACAGAAAAATGGTCTTGACTGATTGGCCCCCCAACTGTGAGTCAAACGGCTAATTAATGGACGTATTCGGCGATTCAGCGGTACGTCTACTGTCATGTAGTATCATCCTCGTGGAAACCAAAAAAAAAAAGGAGGTAACAACTGACGCGATCGGTGGACATTTACCGCCACGCCACCGATCCCATGACCATGATGCACGCACACATACCTGCATGAAGAAGGGTGGGCACATGTCGGGATCCTCCGGGCTCACGTCGGTCCACGGCGCCAGCGCGGCCTCCTTCCGCGCCCTGTCCTTGGCCCCCAGGAAGTCGTCCACGGTCGACTCCACCGTCGCCTGCACGAACCTCACGCCGGTGTCGTTCAGCTTCACCTCCCACGACCCGTCGGCGCGGCGCCGGAGCCGGCCGGCCATCTTCGGGTGGTCGGCCAGCGCCTCGCTCAGGGACTCCTTCACCCACACGCCCTCCTCCTCCCACGGCGCCCCGTCGGCGCGGTAGTAGAGCACCGCGCGGACGCGCCGCTGCAGCGCGGACGCGGGGAGCGGGGGCGCGGCCACGGCGACGAGGCACGTCCGCCCGGGCTCCACGAGGCGCGTCGGCACGGCCGTCTGCAGGCCCTCGATGTGGACGTGCGCCGCCGGCGTGGCTGCCATTTCTTGGTGTTCGATCGCGCGTTGCGGGTAGGGCAGTGGCCCGTTTCACGGCTCGCCTCGCCTCGCCTCGCCTCGCCCGCCTAAGGCTACAATTGCTATTGCCAAGGAGGCTGCAAGCAACAAGATTTTGCTGCGCTGCCCTATTTATACACGCTAGCTAGCTTGGTTGCTTGCTTAGTATTGTACACGAATGAGACTGAAAAGTGGCAATGGTCTTCTCACAAATTGATTCTATCGCCTCTTTTTTCTGTCTGAAATGACTGAAAAGTACTGCACGCGCGCGAGGGATGTAATTTTATCAGTGTTTTGCGGCTAACAAGCGAGCCAAACTACAGACGGAGCATCTAAAGAAGGAATGGAGGACAGCTATCAGTACTATCACGGCTGGTAACCGTTTCCATTATTCGTTAGGTGTGTGCGTTGGGAGCTGCATTTAACTTACTTGCTGTTCTAAGCTAGAACCCCTGTGTATAGTATTCTTCCTCACAAGAAGGAAAACTCCTTATTTTTCATATAGGAAAAAATCGTATTTAATACAAGTGTTAACTCGTATTTACAAGATGATACAATAGTTTCGCGTATTTACAAAAAAAATCCGACAGGTTCCCCGTAAACCGGCGAAACATGACCGGTTCCCTAGGAACCGGCCAAGGCATGACCGGTTCCCCGTGAACCGGCCAAGCCATCTACGGTTCCCCGTGAACCGGCCAAGGGGAAAAAATTATTATTTTTTATTTTTTCTAATTTTTGAAACCGAGTTGATTCAAATGCAAATAACTTTCGCTATACAACTCCAAATTCAATTAGATAACTTTCTAAATTTTTGTAAAATCATTTAGATTATGAATATGCAAAAATATTTTAGTTCTGATTATTGTGCAGCAAACGATGTCCAGGTCACGGTCACGAAGTGCAGTTTACGGTTTGGGGAGTATGAAATTTACTATGGTTTGGGGAGATAGTTAAATTTGATACTGTCCAAACCATAGTAAATTTGATAGTATCCAAGCCATAGTAAATTTCATACTCCCCAAACCGTAAACTACACTTCGTGACCGTGACCTGGACATCGTTTGCTGCACAATAATCAAAACTAAAATATTTTTGCATATTCATAATCTAAATAATTTTACAAAAATTTAGAAAGTTGTCTCATTGAATTTGGAGTTGTTAGATACAATGCCCAGAATCTGTATCTTAGAATATCTGATGTTCCTACTCTGAAGTTGCTGTACAACGTCTTCTGTTATCAACAAGTAATTCGGTTGTTCTGCTGTTCAGAACTTCCTGTCGACACTTGTTTTGAAGGTTCAGAATTAGCAGCCGAAACACATCGAGCACTGATTGATCTTTAGAAACACAAAATGAGAGATATTTGGTGCTGCTATTCAACTCTCTTTATTGCGTTTTCTCTCGTTGCTTGATGCTTACAAATCAGAGTACAAGCTCTCTTATATAGCATATTTTTCATCCGATTCATACATGCAATCGGACAATGAAATCCAACCAGAATACGTATGCTGACTCTATAAGCAACTTGGGCACGACTCCGTTACAAGATTAATTCCATCATTGACCCCCGAATCTTGTAACATCTAATTACTCTAACTTGTTGAAGTAATCGGTCACAACTACGATTTGCTCAATTTTTATTCGACACATGACGATGAACGCTTCTCCAAGGAGTTCCGTCTTCTTCTTGCTAACCATACCACCGGTGATGCACCTCACCGGCGATCATGACCTTTTGCCTCCTCTCCAATTGTCTTTTCATCAGTAACACAAGTTGACGTTGATACGCAGACTCTCATTAGAGCCCAGCTCCAATTGTCTTTTCACCGATAACCCAATTTGACGGTGACATGCAAGACTCACATTAGAGCACACTCCACGAGAAACTTGGACGCACCTACAAGAACTCTCGTGCACAGACACAACAAGAACCGACGACGATAACTCCTCAACGTCCTAGACTCTTTCTACGTGCAATTATCTATATGCTGACTAAGACCTCAACATCTTTATTTGAGCACCTCCTCACCTAGGTTCAAACTAATATTGGCTCATCCTCTGCATCTGCTGTAGCAAATAATGCCTCAGCCTTTATCGCCTTCTTCCACTCGTGGCACTCTCTAGCAAAGTGCCCGTACTCTTGGCAGTTGTAGCAGCGCATCTTTATTTTTTCATAGTTGTTCCTCTTGCTAAAATTATTGGTGCTTTTCTCCTTGTTTTTGGCTTCCCACTCGGTGCGGGTGAGTAGAAGGTTCTCACCTTCCTCGACTCGCCGCCGAACCCTGTTGCGCTCCTCATACGCTTTAAGACGCCCGACTACTTCGGCAATCTTCATCGTCTTGATATCAACAAACTGCTCGAGGGTAGAGATGATCGGCAGGAACCTTTCAGGGACGGCACGGAGAAACTTTTTCACGATGGTATGCTCCTCCATCTTGTCTCCGAGTGCTCGTATCTCACTGAAGATGGTGGTCAGCTTCATGATATGGCAAGATCATTGATGGACTCGTCTCCTTCATTTACAGGTCCTCGAAGTGTCTGTACTCGCGCCTCCTTGACGCGATCGAAACCAACATGCATCTCTTCTAGGGTGTTCCAGGCCTCCTTGGACGTCTTCTTCTCAGCCAAAGACCATTTGTAAGACCCTTACTTTTATGCTACAGTGCAAACATAAAAGCAAGGTTCTAATGTGCATACTGTACCATTCCCCATGATCGATGGTGTGCGCACAAAACACAATTTGGAATCACAACCATACAAAAAGTTTCATATTTTATTCACAGTGAGTATTGATACAATATGGCCAGAGAAGGTCGACTAAACATAGCCAAAGAATCGGATGTCTTGTAGTTTGCCACATAATCCCACGAACTAGCCCGGCAAAGGTAAAGCCTTAGAAGAAGCGTAGTTAATAATCCCGTTTTCTGTCAGATGGTGTAATTATCGAGTTCTGTCTAAAAACAACAATAATAATAGGGGTAGTCGTTGCGTGCTCGATAAGACTTGTAGTGTTTGAAAAACCTGGAGTATATGCGAGTGAATAGAAAGTGGGTTTCTCACGGTTGTTTTGCATAAAGCGAAAGTTTTGAATGAAGTAATCTTGAATAGTAATGGAAAGCGTAAATAAAATTTTAAGGCAGTTTGATAAGTAATTGAGATAACAAGTAATAAAAAGGATAATAACATTTTACTCCACGACCCTTTGTGAGTAAAATATGAACAAGAACCTCCATGGTCTTACAAAAGAAAATACAGCGACAAGTGATATTTATCGATCGTGAAACATTTTCAAAGTCTTTTACCAAGGTTTTCAAAAATAGAAAACAACTAACTTAGTGTGGGTTCACCGTCGTCCATGGCCAGTGAACACGGCTATTCGAATAGTTTTAGACTCTGCGAGTTATCTGACTTTACCCACAAGAAATGTCCTCCTTTGTAGCAATGCATATAGACACACTTCCTTTGGTGTGCCGCGAGAGTTCATATGAAACCGTTCGATTACTTGAACCTTAACTTTGCGCTAGCCCAATGGCGTTACTCGACTATGATGGAAGCAAACAAGCGGTGAAGCAATAGTATTGAGCGCGGCTCAAGTGGTACAACATGACCCCAAATTCATAGCGATCCTTGTTACTTGGCCGGATACCAACACCTCGGTGATGACACCTCCTCGAGCAAACCTATCTCAAAGGAATGCAGTGCTACAAGCGCCTACCAATGTGCAAAGCTAATCCCCAAATAATTTAATAAGTTAAAATTTGTCCCGATCCAGTGCTTGTGGATATGCGGTTATCTTGGATCGCGGGACACCATGTTGAGTCCTTAAAATGACATGGGCGATAACTCCACCTAGCTAAATACCGTTAAAACATGTACAACCGGCTATTGCCAATAATCACCCACGTCAAAACATTAGTTTTATTTTCATTTTTAACAAACTACCAGTATTCTTTACTGCTTAAATAAACCAGAAAAAGATTTCATAAAGAATGATGTGTGGGTGTAAACATTTCCAACTTTGACTTAAAGCAGTGCTAAGCATATGCAGATTAATAAACGATTATACCCAGTTTAAAGAACTTAACCAATCCTATGGTTTTCATGGATCGTATGTCAACCTGATTAAGGGAATCCATCAATTTGGGTTATAACTACCCAGTAACAAAATAATAGTTTTATCAAATTGTGAGCATGCAGGGAGATTCTTAATCACATTTTAGTGGATTTATGAAATCTGGGATCAAGATGATCAAGGGGGTGCTTGCCTTGCTATCCTTTGTTTTCAGTAGCGATTCGAAGACGTAGTCTTGAAGTTGTCGAGGGCGAAGTCCGAGACGTCGGATTCTATACGTCGCATAACAGAAAAGATAGCAAATAGCAAATAACACTTTCAATAAGGACAAAAGAAAATCAGATGGGAAAATCAAATAAAATCATTACATAAAATAGGCAGGTAAGTGAGTTATTTTCATGTTATAATCTCCTATCATTGATTAATGGTTTTAGGGGTTGCATTGCATACGATATCTATTCTTTATGATTCATTTTATTTTATTTTACGAATTCAGGAAGCTAAGATTGTAAGATTAAATATACTAAAATTCATTTTCGAGGTGTGGAGCTGCTTGTACTAATATTAATTAGTTTATAAAACAACAAGTGTGAGAGTAACTACAATTTACATGATTCAGCTTATGCATATGCATCGATATTACAAATCTCAGGATTCACTTCTCGTAGGGTCATGTTTTAATAGGATTCAGATGCAAAGCATATTATAATGAAAAGGTTTCTACGGATTAGGTGAGTCTTACATTGAGAAATGCCCTAGGATTTGTCTAATTGTGTTTGATTAATAGTAAGTGAAATGGTTTGGTTTAAATTAAATTAAATATTGTATAAACATATACATCTAAGATCAAATAATGTGGAAGTTGGCAACCTATCTTCAAAAAGGGTTTTCGAAGAATGGGTCTAATGAAGGAAATTTCAATCTATTGTTTCTCTGTCAGACTTTAATTGAATAAATTAATGGATTAGAGTTTATTAATTGACTAGGTTTTGATTTGAATCATTTAAAAGAACCATTCAAACTCAACCAGAATATTTCCTTTATTATTTTATTATTATTATTATTATTATTATTATTATTATTATTATTATTATTTTTCCTCATTTCTCCCTTTCTTTTCTTTTTCCCTACTTCTTTTCTCTGCCTCATCTATTTGGCCGACTGGACTCTTCTCCACCCAGCGTCTTCCTCAACCTTTCCCCCATTCTCCCAATCCTTCTCCTTTCTTCTTGCCCCTTCTCGATCCCAGTCGGCTCGCTTGCTACTTCTTGGTTCCTTCGCGGATCCTCTACTCAAGCGGCGCCTTTCGGGCATCAGCGTCAGCCGTGCGCCTCTCTGCCCTAACCTCACCATTGCTTGCTCATGGATGGTTAGTGCGCCAGTCTATCTTGTCGGCACATGGCTCGAAACGAGCCTCGGCTTCGCATCTTGCATTCTTTGAGTGCTCTGGCCCCGTAGGCCAGCTATTTCCGGCTCCCCTGGTCTCTATCGGCTAACTTTCGGTTAGATCTTTCTCTACTCCCTTTCCACCTTTGCGAAAGCAACTCAAGGTGAAACATACATCGTTATTTCAGTAGGGTTAGTTTTTGATCTAATTAAGAACCATTTCTTACACTTGTTTCTAGAGTGATTGATTATTTGAGTGATCTTCATTATTCACGAATAACTATTGTTGCACAGTAATTGAGGTAGTTGTGTATAACTGTAGTTTTGCACGATTTTGCATGATCAGCGGTTTCCCTAAGGATATGGGTTAATATTGGTTTTTAAGTATTGGAATGTTTACTCCCAAGTCTAATCAAATTAGTGCATTCTTTGTTCTATATGATTTATAAGCTTCTAAACTAGACAATGATAATCGAGATTTTGATGATTATATGATCTGGAATGTGTGTGTCTGAGATTTTGAATTGGTGAGTATTACTTGTGCTTATTATGTATATGCTATGTTTGAAATAAAGGAGGGTTAGAGTTGTTCAACTAGAATGCATAACAACCCTTCATCTTGACTCTGCTTTTATTGAATGATGGTAGGGGTTAGAATATACTAAGCTTCATAGTCGGCTGTGGGTGCTATGATACTGTTTAATAATCTATAACAATTGCTACGCACTGATGTGTCAGGAATTGGTTATATGCATAATTTGCTTACATGGATTGATTACTTTGTCAGGGTCGGTGATGATTCTTGATTATGGGTTTAGAATATGTCAATAGTGACTTCATTTAGTTTTAAATAGTAGACGATGATCTTGATGCCATGAATTTCTTATTAGATGCATCCACATACTAATGAATCAAGGTCTGAAAGTATTTGCGAGAGTTTTTACAATACTTTATTCATAGGTGGAATGGCTTAGATGATGATAAATTGATTCTATACCATGCAGGGGGGTTATTTTTGGTTAGTTTAGTTGGATGGCAAATAACGGAATCATAGGGACGTATGATACCGCTTATTTGCAACCACTAATCGAAACTAGTTTAAACTAGCTTTATGGTCGATGAAGAATATAATGATGTTGAACAAAACGAATGATCCATGGGTTGGATGGCTCGCGACGATGCCTAAACATGATGCGTGGGAGCACAGTGAGCAAGGAGGCATACGATGCAACCCCCACGACATCAAAATTAAATCTGAGACCACTTCTTCTATGTTTCCTCTTCTACTATTATTCTCTAATCTAGCTCACTTTCATGCTTATTGGATATGATAACATATTTCTATTGGAATCGAATATTGGGAACTTACTCTTGTTAAAGGGGGTGATCAGGCATTATATAATTGGAGGCTTGATCTCCCCTCCTTGCTCCTGAGATATGGCTCTCCTAGCTTCTAACTGTATGGTTCCTTGCGCCAATTTTGAGGCTCGCGCTCACGCTTCTCCTATCTTGTGTGGGTTTTGCTGCAGGCAATGGTTTGTTTTGTGATGTCCTGATTGGAGTTTGGCTAGTTTTATAGCCATGGCAATGGCGGTGTGAGCAGGGTTTGAATGGGGACATTATCTTGCGGCTGGAATGATGGCATATTTATTACCCCTCAGCGCATTCATCCTAGTCTTGACTCATGCTTGGCCGGCTGGCTAATTGTCCTGGAGAGTTCAATTGGGAATTACCCTGGAGGGTTCTGTTGGATGGATATCTTGACAACTTGTTTTGGTGGCTTGAGTGGTCGGCTGGCTTACTCTGCCCATGTGGTTTAGTTTTAGCCTTGCTTGGCCGGCTGGGATTGCTCTGGAGGTTTTGGCAGGACTTGGTTTACCTTAATAAACAATGGGTTGATCCTGTGGTCTATTTAGCCTCCTTGTGACCAGTCGGCACAGTGCGGAAATAGCTACGATCGGAGATTATTTTAATGTCCATACTCATATTTATCCTTTTACTTTGAGCATTGGCTTACATACTTGAGAAGATGGATAACTACATTAGTCTCAAGACTCTGGAGATTTTAGCTGGAGGTTTAATTTGGTTTTACGGAAAGAGGCATGTCTTCTCCTAGCACAATCTTGGTAGCTTTATCTTTTCTCTTGTGGTCTTTTCTTTGTTTTACTAAAGAAAAATATTTCTACCCGATAATTTCTAAATAATCGGCGTCTCACGGCTCGCGAGGTTTGTTTATTGCGAATGATGCAAATCTAATCGCGAGAGGAGCAGTTGGCCGGACAATCTAAATTGCCTCAGCTGAGTGATCTAACTTGGGTGGCAATTATTTCCCTTTCCATTTAATGTATCAATTTAATGCATTTATTTTATTCTTTTTCTCACATATGTACTATTGAATATGCGGGTTTACAAATGCAGATCAAGGCAATACGGAGCTGAAGCTTGTAGTTTGTAATTTACTTTTTGAGATGTAATTTGTAACCAAATATGTATTTGGATAGTTATCACGAGTTATGCTTGTGATTGCATATGTAATCGAATGATTGTAAGAGTTGTATTCCATATAATTGTTGTATGACATTATAAAGATTTTTAAATTTTATTGAAATTGCAAACTCTAACATATCAATAAAATTTGTGTTGCAGTTCAATTCTTTGTAGCAATTGGTTCTGATCAATAAATGGAAATTGGTTTATGTTATCTTCTTATCATTTTATCATATCTGTTTCTTTTCCCAAATTCAAGAATTTAATTATCTTTTAACAAAAGCTTTAAAATTTTGCAGAAAGATAATAATTTACCTTTAAATATTTTATTTTTACTGTTTAATTAATTCAGGGATGTTACACCATTATCATGGCCTCAGGCACAGCTTGGAATATGGCGGCGAGAGCCATTTGGTCCTTGCGCTCATCGACCAGCTCATTGCCCTCTACTGCCGCCCAAACTCCTTGTGCACGTAAGAAAACCTTCATCTTCAACGCCCAAGACCCATAGTTGCTCTCAGTGAACATCAGATACTGAAGGCTTACGGTGCCTTCTCTTGCCACCGTTTTTGTTGAAGCCTCCCCAAGATTAGTAACCCCACTACCCGGTGAACCTTCCATTATCTTGAGTATGCAAAAAACTTCAAGCTCTAATACCAATTGTTAGATACAATGCCCAGAATCTGTATCTTAGAATATCTGATGTTCCTACTCTGAAGTTGTTGTACAACGTCTTCTGTTGTCAACAAGTAATTCGGCTGTTCTACTGTTCAGAACTTCTCGTCGACATTTGTTCTGAAGGTTCAGAACTAGCAGTCGAAACACATCAAGCACTGATTGATCTATAGAAACACAAAATGAGAGATATTTGGTGCTGCTATTCAACTCTCTTTATTGCGTTTTCTCTCTTTGCTTGACGCTTACAAATCAGAGTACAAGCTCTCTTATATATCAGATTTTTCATCCGATTCATACATGAAATCGGACAATGAAATCAACCAGAATACGTATCCTGACTCTATAAGCAACTCGGGCACGACTCCGTTACAAGATTAATTCCATCACTTCCTTGATCCACCGGTCACCACATCCCTACGCCGCGCCAGCATCCCCTCCCTCATAGGTCTCTCCTTCTCTGCCACACTGTCCCTCTCTCCCTCACTGCCATCTTTCGAGCTCATCATCGCCCCTCACAGTATCCCTCATCCTCTCTTTCCTTCCTCACCGCCGCTAGCCATCGAACTCGCCTCCGCTAAAGCATCTGGATCCACCAGATCTAACTAGATTCGACCCGGATCCAACATGCCAACACTCAGATCTAGCCCGCCTGCATAATTTTGGAGGCTAGATCTACCTCGCCACGGTTGGCAGGTGTGATGTCGATGTCGTCATGGTTGACACTTGACAGTGGCAGAGCCAAAATTTTGTTAAGCCTCAGACGAAAAACTAAGCGGTTAGTACTAATATCAAATATTATAGACATTAAGGTATAAGAAAAGCACATCAGAAATACAAAAAAAAATGAACTCCATGCTTAACATGTAAAAAAATAGATAAAATACGTTAGAACAATATAGTGTAGTGGAGCGGTAGAAGAGTTAATACATAATTAACAAATGTCTTTGTCAATAATAGTACAAGTACCTAAACCTGCACATGCAGATTAGGCACATAAAACTACGAAGGTAACTATTGAGGCAAATTGCATAAGGAGAATGTAACATACCACTAGCATGAAGACCATGAGGTAGTTATTGCTTACGAGACCTCATACTTTGAAAATGTTATAAAATCTTGTTATCTTCAATGCTTGCAAATACATCTCACGCAATATAGCATACCATACTATCATTCATCAATTTATCACTCATCTTATTTAGCAACTCTGTCTTAGCAATGTTCATAGCTGAGAAAGCTCTCTCTCTATTGTTACAGTTGCAATGGGCAAAATCAATGCTAATTCAATGAGGTGATATACCAATACAAAAATTGTGTGTCTATCGGATCTTCACAGCAAGATTACCAAGATCATTACAACTTGAAAATTTGAATAAGCTCTCACATTAGCAATGAATATGTCAAGTTGGTCCTTAAGTACTATACAATCATAGTGGGAGAAGTCAGCGGCATGAATTTTTAACAAGCAACAACTGAACTTGAATAAAAATATAGGGAACCAAACATTAGATTTTCAAAGTTATGTTCATGGTATAATCTAATCGATTTCCAGTTTCCATGGTCTATGAAATCAATTGTAATATACCATAATCATAACCAACCATGGTAATTTTCACAATTCACAAACCATAACCGGCCATGGTAATCTTCACAATTCACAAACTATAACCACTAATCATTAATCAATTACCAATCAATCATCTTGTCAATTGTCATAGTGTCATCCAACATTACAACGAAAATGGCATTAAGATTCAAGAGAACTTAGGGTTAGGGAAGGCATCACTCGGCTCGAGCTCCGGTAGGGAGGAGGCCTCACCTCGAGCTCCGGCAAATCGGTAGGGAGGAGGTCTCAGTCGGCACCGACAGCGATTCTCTGTAGCAGTTGATGGCCACGGCCCAATCCGGGCAGGGCAACCCTCCTTGCGATGGTGAGGTGCGGGGTGCGGTGACGGCGAGCGGGGGCGGCAGCTACTAGTGCTCCATCCTCCAGGCGTAGTGGTTACCAGGGCACCAACCTCCAGGCTCCAAGCATAGGGCGCGGCGACTGCGCTCGCCGGTGGGAGGGGGTGGCATGACGAGCGATGGTCCTAGCCACCCTGGCGTAACCATGTGACAGGGTGCATGAGGAGGCGAGTGGCTAGGAAGTCACCTTAGCCTCTTGGGGATAAGGCAGCTACTACTAGGTCGGTGGCCCATGGGGCGTGGGGCGCTACTTGGGCCAAACTTAGGGCCCTAGTAGTCCCGAGTTGCACAACTCCACTAGTCTTTCGGCTAAGCTTCGGGCCATGGCCCTATTAGTCTGAGGCCAAACTCTGCCCCTAATGGTTGGTGTCATCGCCGAACATGGAGGTCGATGTTGTCACTAGGCGTGGATGCAGTTGTTCTCCCCATCTTGAGCTTCGGATCGTACACAGCTGCTAATCAAGTTCAATCCAGCGATGCCACAAAATCACATGGGTAGTGGATCGCTCCAACAGTGAAATTGCTCATTGGTTCGGTCTTGGTTCGCGTGTTGCGCCCATCGCGTGCTGAGACGATGACTTCCCTTCCCTCTCCATCTAGGACTTTTCTGACGTGGTGAAGCTAACCGATGGTTTTATCGGAGAAGCCCTAAACACTACTGCAGAAAAGTACATCACTATTGCTTCATCCGTGTTGGTTCCTAATTTTTGCGGCTTCTACGTCATGCATCACATGAAGTTTTGGTCGACTGCGCAGACATGTTTCCTAAGATCCAAATCCCCCCACCAGATCCTAGAAAACAAAGACCTCAACAGAATACGAGACCACATATGCACAGGTATTGGACAAAGGTTATAGCTTCGGACGGTAGGTATAGAGACGAGAAAACCTCCTACTAGTCCATACAAATGTTGTAAATAATATTATATTATGTCAATGTGACATGTGTTCTATGAATGTGATGTGCAATGTGAATGATGCTGTAAATATTCTGTGATATTATCATGTACTGTGATTTTTGTATTGTGATTCTGTGAAATTAAGTCTGTTTTCGGAATGTGTACAGTGATGAAAACGTCATCACAGTTGGTTCTAACCTAGAACTAACGTAGAACCGACTGTGATGATATATTCAGCAATGTCGATTTTTAACTAGAACCGACACTGATGATACATTATCACAATCGGTTCTAGTTGAGAATTGACACTGATAGACATGTTATCAGTGTCGGTTCTCAACTAGAACCGACTGTGATAATGTATCATCAGTGTCAGCTCTAGTTAAGAACCGATGTGATGACTAATTATTACCGTCGGGTGAAAACCGACTATGATAGAGTCTACTCATCACTGTCGTTAGATTTTGTGTCGCCACTAAAACTAATAGTGGACGAAAAAGAATCGATTAGATATATATTCCTGTAATAGTGAGATTAGATCTACTTAAGCTTTTATTGCACCGCATAGGCACAAGTAGGTTGCCAGTATGGTGGGGTTTTATTAGGGCATGTCCAATGGTAGAGCCAACTACTGGCTATAAGAAAGCTCCATGTCACTTATAGCTAGCTTAAAGACAAGCTCTCCAATGGGTTGGCTATAACATATTCTCCAACATTAAATGTGGGTCCACATGTAATTGTCTTTTATTTTTCTTGGAAAACACTATAGCCTGGCTCTTAGTTAAGAGCCAGCTCTTGTCTCTCTCCTCTACTTTTCTCCTCCACATAAGCAAAAAGATGAGATGGACTCCTTATAGCCTGCTGACATGTCTCCATTGGGGATGCTCTTATGGTGGAAAGCGACTGATTAATGCCATCAAGATGGTTTCATTAATTTGTATGGCGTCGAGGATGCATACAGTGCACGTGCTATGTATAGGACAGGACCTCCGAGCTATATATCTATATGCATACATATCTATAATCACTAAAATGAATTATAGATTTGTAGCCATTTGAAATACCTACAGATTTACAGATATCAATTGGATTGGTGACAAATGTTTGTTCTGTCGCTGATTGAATTGGTTCACAGATTGTTTAATTGCGGATTTATTTGGTCGACAAAGCACCAATTTATTCGGCGACAGAGTTTCGGTCATGAATTGAAATGACGGTTCTCTTAGGCTCTATTTGCTTGGGTATTTTCTCCGACTTAAAAATCATAACCTTAAAGCCTAAACAAATAGATAATTTTTTATCTGTCCTTTTTCAAAGTCGGCAACCGGATCCGGCGGGATCTGGGCACCGGCGAGACCCTTCGGGCGGCGACGGCAGAGCCGGGGTTGGAGTTATTGAAAGTTCGCCGATCTGCTCTCTTCTCTACGCCAACCGCCCGGAGAAGCCCCAAATGGCCAAATGGACCGGTGGAGTCAAGGGGAGGATGCTGGTGGTCGCCGCCGGTGGGCGATTTTGCCAAAGTCTTGCGCAGAAGGAGATGAGATCGGAGAGGAAAGTGACGAAGGGGAGAGAGGTGGGGATGCTTTGTGAGGGTGGCTCTACACGTTAATACGTGGTTCTTCGGACAGGGGTCACCTGCAGTGGGGGTACGACCGTACGAGGACTTCAACTTCAACAGTCTTTGGTTATTGATGTTCGATCAAGCGTACGGATGATTCAGATCGAAATTTTTTTTGATAAACGGTGGTTTGGTACAGTACCATAAAAGGTGTTGGTGCATAGTAAAAAAACAATATGTATAATATTTTCAACGAATCCAAGCTATCGATTTTGAATCGGATGGTCCCGTAGGGACTGTTTAAGTTGCAGTTATAGATGCAATCGACTAGGATTCGGTCGGATATGTTCTTTCCGTATCTTAAACCATATTTTTTTTGTTAGATTCGGATATATAGTCCCGGATATGAATACGGATGGATAATATCAGTCGCTACCGGATAATCTTTGTCGGATATCGCGCTAAAATATATAATGCATAAAGCACACCATTAATTGTGAGCTGATAACATGCATAGATCAAATATAGACATCTCCTACGCTATACGCATGTTCAGAATATCGAAGTGGACAGTATTAAGTGTACCACGTGCTCCCCTTCAAAGGGTTCTTATCAACCCTAGGGAGAGAAACTAGTTAATTTTTAAGGACATCCTAAAAAACAATAACAACTCTAGTAATGTAAACGCATGGAAATACACGTTATGTGAGCGAAATGAATAAGCTGAAATAATTAACTATTACTGTGACCAGTCATAAGGAGAGGATGTAAGGCCCTGTTTGGCAGAGCTTCAGATCCTAGCTCCACCTCAGAACTGAAACTTGTAGACTGAAATAAAGTAACTTAAGTTTATAATTGTATTCTAAAATATAAATAAGATAACCCATCTAAACACTCTTAATATACCCACAGCTCTAGCTCCACGAATCAGGTGAAGCTAGGAATACCTAGCTCCACCAACTCCACGGATTTGGTGGAGCTGGAGCTCTGCCAAACACTCCCTAAGTAAAGGCGATCGTTTGTATATTCTAGGCCACAAGGTTTTTAGTTAGTAAGATTTGGTACAAACTATTAGCAATAGTTGCCCAACACAATAAGCAAAGCAACCAAATAATTCCGACTGATTGGACAAAATATTAGCTCCACTTTTATTGCAATCATTGTAGGACGTGACAAGCTTAATTAAGTTCCGTTCAAGCAATCAAACTACCATACGTAGCAAAGGCATGGTCGCCTCTGTCTGGAGCGTCTGCACCTTCCTCTCCAGCTCACTGGCGTACTTAATCTTCCTCTCCTTGGACCTCGCCGCCGACTGTCTGTTCGCCAGAATCCCACACACCAGAGATCACCACCACCGTGAAACAACAACTTTAAGCAAATTACACTCGATTGCACCACAGGAAACCCTAGAAACTCAAAATTAGCACAACAAGGAACCATATCTCAAAAACGCATGTCATTAGAACAAGCAAGAAACGCTGATTAGCTCCAAAATACACGGCAAGCCGACTCCTTTTGGATCTATCAATCAACTCAAGATGCAGGAAATGAAGGGAATAGCTTGAAATAAAATCTTCTCACCTCTTTGCGCGCTTGGGGTCCAGGAGTGAGAGGTCGGCCAGCTTATCTGTGAGCATGGCCTTCTTCACGTAGTGTGGCAGCTTGCTCGGCGGTGTGGACTCATCCTCGAATGGCGAGGTCGATCCATCCATGGACCCGCTCCTCTTATGCCCAGCCCCGCCGCCACGCACCACATCTCCTCCCTGCAACGCGAGGCCATCGAAGAAGGCGGCGTCGAGTGAGATGCCCCTCATGTGGGCCCCACCCGGGGGCTGCGGTGCCGGGGACGCCTACAGCAGCGACAGGGGAGGCGGGCGGGTCAGAGGCGGCGAGGGAGTCATCGGAGAGGGAGGGAAAGTCGAGGTTGGTGAAGGAGAAGTCTCTCCATCGGGGTCGAGCAGGAGGTCGGTGTCGGGGAACCGGATAAAAGTCTCAGAGTGGGCCCGCCGGGGGCACTGCCAACGAAGAACGACGCTGGAGGAGGGAAGCGTGCGTCCATGGCGTTCAACTCCATTCAATGCTAATGAGGGAAGCAATTGCGGTGGCTCATGCGTAGGGCTTGGGGTTTGCACCTTTGCGGGGTTGCCCAGAACCAGAGGAGAGCGGGTGGGTAAGGGTTCGGGTGGCTGCGCAGCGCCGCGGGGGGGGGTGGCAGGCCTGGCGGTGGCACTCTTGGGTGGAGGGTGGTGACAAGGGCAGCGGGGGATGGCAGCAGCAGGGGAGTGGATGAGAGTCACGACTACAAGACGAACTAGACTTGGAGGCCTAGGGTTAACCGATAGCCCTTTACACATGTCATTCGGATATCCAAATTAAATTAGCCAGATATATACGAGAAAAAATTTGGAGTATTCCTATCCGACGGATAGTGATCTCCCTTATCCGAATCCAATGTCGAATCCGAGAACTATCCGAAAATATTATCCAAATCCGATCCGAACACATCCGGTCGATCAAAAATTATCTGATCCGATTGCACCCCTAGTTGCAGTCCCCGCAGGACTGCACCTGATGTGCATTCGCAGTTCTTCACTTGTGAAAAATTTCGGACTACAGTAATAAATTGAAAAAAAGTAGGGACATAAGAAATAAAGGGCTGAAATGAAATTTTTTATTTGTGGATTCATCGAGACTACCGAGAGTTAGTGGGTTAAGTCTATATGACGCAATCCCACTTCTAAGGCCACCACTTGGAGCTATCATTCTGTTCTCCATGGATTCCACTGGTGTGCCAATGGTTATGGTTACTTATATTATACCTAAAGAGATTGGAGCCTTCTTAGGCTAGCCACGTCAGTGAACTCGCAAGGGCACCCTCTAAAAAACTGAAATTGCGCTTAGGTTCTTTCACCGGCTTTTTTGTAAAAAAAAAAAAAAAAAAAAGACGTGGTTCCGTAGATTCACCGACGGATACTCCACCAGTTTTTTCAAAAAAAAATCTGATTTTGCTTTTAGATCCTCCCACCAGCTCTTTTATAAAAAAATACCCCATAATTCCATAAATTCGCCGACGGGTCCTCCACCAGTTTTTTTACTAAAAGGACCATTGGTCCTGCAAATTCGCCGACAACTCCTAGCTCGCAAGTTTTTGAAAAAAAAACCCTAAAAAACAAAAATTCATTTAGATCCTCGTACCGATTTTCTCATAAATAATTGTCAGACCAAATTTCGCACATCGTTGTAAAAAAAACCCTGTAGTTCCATAAATTCGCTGATGGGTCCTCCACCCATTTTTTACTAAAAGGAATCATGGTCCCGCAAATTCACCAATGACTCCTAACTAGCAAATTTTTGAAACCCCCAAAAAACCAAAATTATATTTATATCTTCATTCCATTTTTTTTCCAGAAATAACCGTCATACCAAATTTCGCACGTCGTTGTAAAAAAGACCCATAGTTCCATAAATTCGCCAACAGGTCCTCCATCAGTTTTTTACTAAAAGGACCCATGGTCTCACAAATTCACCGATGAATCCTAGATAGCAAATTTTTGAAAAACTCCCCTAAACAACTTAAATTACGTTTAGATCCTCGTAGCATTTTTTAGAAATAACCGTCAGACCAAATTTTGCACAGCACAACGTAGTGCACGGCCCTGGCTAGTACTATTTAGTAGTAGTAGCAGTTAATTTATACGAATCGATCTTGCAAGTTGCAATATTGACACATCCTCTTCTAGTATCACCGGCTAGTATTTTTTATGATGATTAATATACTCTTCTATTTTTGAGCCTATAGTCTAATAAAGAAAAAAAAACCTATAAATAAAGACAAGGCCCATTATTTGGTTATAATTCCAACCAGAGTTAAATATAGTCACGTGAAAATATTTTTGACCAATGTACAAAGCATTAGCCAGAGATATGATATGCCCTAGTTATTCCGACCAGTTATACACATGTTGGTCGGGATAACCCTGGCCAGCATTCAGATTGGTTAAGCTATATTCTTCGCCTTGACCTAATTGAGGTCGGGAAGGAAGCTACTACCGCATAAGACTAGTTTGCGGGAAACGCTTTTTCTAACAAGTACAGACAACTGTTTGAAAGTTACTCCCTACGAAGAGATACCGCTTTATCAAAGACATCTTTTGACGATAAGACACCTCTTGGCGAGAGAACACCTTTTGACGGAAAGACACCTCTTAGAAGATGATAAACTGCCATCCCTTCGATTGCTATAAATAGGAGGCTTCCGTAAGGGCTCGAAGGATCATGAAGAGAAGAAGCAAGATTATGTTTAGTGTTAGTTTTCTAGTTTTTCACTCAAATTATGTAGTCTTTAAATGGCCTTCACAATCTTCTCTTCCTCCCTGGTTAGGTCCAGAGAATCATTCTCCTCCTTTGCCTCCGACCTCGATCAGGTCGGGGCAACTTTCTTGATGAACTAGAGGCGACTGCCCCCAAGAACCTCCGAGTAAAACCACTCCTGTTGGTAGTCCTTCCACATATCATTAGTCGGAAGTGAAGGATACTGGACACCGACCTGGAGTTTAAAGTAAAAGCTCTCAAAAACATCTTGAGTTTTGTTGTTGAGTTTAGTGTTAGTTTTCTAGTTTTTTAGTCAAAGTCTGTACTTTGTAAACAACATTGACTCAATAAAATATAATCCATATTTTCTACTCCATTCAATCTTTAATTTTTAGACAAATACAACCTAAATTATATTCGTCAGCTCGATTTAAGGACCCTCGGGTCTTGAACATCAACAACATTCTCTGTCTAAATTTATAAGGCATTTTTTCTCTTAGTACGTAGACCAAGAAGATATTATATATGACTAAATTACCACTAATTATTATTTCTAAGTACTTTTTTTGGATATATACATGTAGAGTAAAGCTAGGTATTTATTAGGGATATAGGGGAAATTCCATATTAAAATATGAAATACGCCTTATATTTATGGATAAGACTATTGAAAAAAATATGTATTATGTTTTTTTTTCGCAGGGAGACATTCGTTCGATTAGACTCGATGCCAACTGAGCACTATGCATACATACATACATGCATGGCAACACAAGGAGGAACTCGTAACTAAGAGACACATACATAGCCTGATGCTCTTAGGGCATGGTGTGAGTAAAAAGCCAGAGCTCAGAGCAGTTTGAGTACCTTGGACCTGAGTCCCTAACGTTGCACCATGATTGTGCTAAAAACTTTTTCGTGGAATTAAAGTCGATTGGATGCTAAAGAGACTTTCTTTTTGACGACAAAAGTTTAATATAAAATTTAATCTTTACCTGTCTTATCGAAGTGCCTATAGTTTCTAATTAAGTTTTGTAATCTATTTCCAACCCTACACAACTCTAGTGAGTTAAGAAATAAAATACAATAATTTAAATACGTAAATATAAAAAAAGAAAAGAACACAACCGATTTTTATCAAGGTCTCAGAGATTTGGCGATCTCCCTTACTCCTCATGGAGCATCCTCGCAAGAGTCAAGCTCCGACTTGAATCCATACAAAGATTCAAGCCATCTACTTGTGGTATTCCTCCTCCACTCTAGATAGGTGGATTCCAAACATTCACAAGACTCTAGGTGCTTTCCACAAGCATCAGGTCACCGAACCAAAAAGCCTCCAAACAGTTCAGGAGTCACCGATCTCCAATAGCAATAAACTCAAAAAACTCACTTGAACTCAACAAGGTCAAGCAACCAGAAGTGATGCACAATCTAGGTCTATTTATTCTCTCATGCACTCAAAGATCTTCAATCTAAGTTTAAAATGCCCTCAATCTCTTCAATAGGATGAACATACAGATGGAGTCAAAGGAATTAGCTCCTCTCCTCAGAACTAGTCAGTAGACATATATATTTTAAAATATCTTGTTGAGTTGAATCATCCGACTAACTCAGATTATCCGGTTTAAACTCTTCAAGCAGTCAAAACTCAACTAGAATCATCTGATACATTTAGGGTGCGTTTGGTTGCCTATACCAAGTGGTACATGTATGAGACGGTTAAAGAAAAAAGCCATTCATGCATTTGGTTGCTTGAATGGAACCATCCCATCCTGGATCAAGTGATTCAAATTTGAGAAATATTCTCTCTAGATGCTAAACCATCTCATTCACCCAAAATAATAGAACCAAATGGTACAGGATCATCCCATCCCATTCGACCTCATCCCATGAACCAAAAACACCCTTATATCATCCGTTTGGCTTGGATTATCATAGCTAGTGCAAAACCACAAGAGCACCTTCTCTGTGAAATAATAGAACCAAATGGTACAGGATCATCCCATCCCATTCGACCTCATCCCATGAACCAAAAACACCCTTATATCATCCGTTTGGCTTGGATTATCATAGCTAGTGCAAAACCACAAGAGCACCTTCTCTGTGAATTTGATCCGGGTTATTCTCCCACCTACTCGAATCATCCGACTCACATGAAAGCATCGCATATCAACTCTCTCTCTCTCTCTCAAATTGATCTGATCCACTCGAATTATCTAGGTCCCTTGAATTGATCCGACTTAGGCCCCATTTGGCAACTTGGAACCAAACCATTTCTACCAGATTCTGAAAGAAACCCAACCAAACGGGCTAAAGCTCGAAACTATTCTCCTTAGATCGTTTCTTCTTTTTTCACACTGTGGCCGAATCGGTCTCAACCCCATTCCACCCGATTCACAGAATCCTACCTGAAACGTTTTTACCAAGAATCTGGAACCGTTTCCATTTCTACTAGAATCTGGAACCGTGCTGAACGGGGCATTATAGTCCGGGTCACTCGGATCATCCGACTCCCACTAAAGAAGCATGCCTTCTGTAAAATTGATTCGATCCATGCTCCGAGTCACTCAGATAGTCCAACTACCATTGAAATTCACTGGACATACTCTATATTGAATTTATTCGATTGGATTGTCAAATTTAACTTTGAATTTTCTGACCAAGTTTAAAATTTCACACACATTCCAAATTTGACTTAGTTTAAAATTTCACACACATTCCAAATTTGAAGTCATTACTTTTCTAGCACCCTGTGTAACTTTTTTTTTTTTTGCAAACGTAGGCCTCTTCCAAACGCAAATGTAAAAATAGCTCCATCCCCAACAGCGAAAGAGCCAGCAGGTAACACGTGTCACCTACCGAAACTTCCGCGGTCGAAAATGGAGCTATTTTTACAATTGCGTTCAAAATGGGGCCATGTTTGAAAAAAAAAGTTTGCTATAGGACTAAAGAAATGATGATTTCTCAAAAATTGGCATTCTTGGTTCCTTGGTTTACTGTAACTAGATATGAGTTAGAGAAATAGTGTGCATCATAATTAGGTGCCTAATCTCACTAAGTTTAAACTACTAGCGTTAAAAACTCCTTCATAATAATAATAATAATAATAATAATAATAATAATAATAATAATAATAATAATAATAATAATAAACAAAACATATCATTAAAATGATCTAAACTGGACGCATTCATCGTTTCTAGTATATGATACATAGACTAGATTCTCGAGCAAGCAACGGGGCAAAATGTCAGAGATCAGCTGCTGTCTAGGCAAGCTGTGCCAGACAGGGGCGTATCTACAGGGTATGCCGGGTGGGCCACGGCATACCCTGCAGATTCGGTCCAATATAGTCCATACAATCAATTTCCGTTATTATCTTATTCATTCAACTTGTGAAGGTCATAACTTTAGATCCGTATATCCGATTGAGTTGATTCTTGTTTTGTTAGTTTCACAGTTGAATCTAGTTTCTCTGATTAAAATTTCACATCAATCCAACGGTTGGATCTTCAGGAATTACTATTTTAGTTAACATGTGTCAATCTATTTTTTTGAAACCGAAGCAATTTTTTATAATTTGTTTAGGGGTGTTGAGAGGGTATTTTCTGCAATGAGTTTAGTAAAAAATAAGTAGAGAAATAAGATGGGTGATAGTTTTTTGGATGATTGTCTAGTCACGTTTATTGAGCAAGATATTTTCTTCTATGTTGATGAAAATGATATAATCAAGAGTTTGATGGCTATTAGAAGGCAGAGGCAAGACAAGAAGGACAAGAAGTAGTATTGTATTCTTTGAACTATTGTAGGTGTGTAAACTTCTTTTATGCATATTTCATATTTAGAATGTTCGAACTATTTATATTGTAATTTATACTTATATTATCATGTTTTTAATTATTTTCTTTACTATTCTAAAGCAGCACTTGGTGGCAGTGGTCCATTCTTCCCACGTCATTAATTGCCACTTAATTGCCCTGCTTAATTACCCTTCTTAATTGCCCTGCTTAATTGCCCTACACAAGAAACGAAGCGTTGCTATAATTAGCCAGCTTTCGCAAAAAACGAAGCGTTATAGATAGATGTTTAATTTTATGAAGTAATTTTTTTTATTTTTTAATCTTTATTTTTCGTTATCAATTTTGTTTTTCGTAGCAACGTACGGGCATGTAACTAGTATTTTATAATTGTATACTGAATTTCTCGATAATATTTGTAGTTGTTTACCGAATTGTTCATTGGATTTTACCGAATTGTATATTACAGTATTAGGTTGGCATACCCTAACTTAAAATCCTAGATCCGCCACTGGTGCCAGACGGAGGTCTCTTTCCAGGTGTTTATCGTACTACACAGTTTTGTCATGCATTTTCCTGGCGCAATGCAGCCTCAGAACCCTTGATCTCTCACTGGCATATTGCTCGCACGTAAACAGGTCGTTAGCCATGCAATCTGCACGGACATTCTCCATGGAGCTCTGCCACTGCACAGCGGCGGCTCAGGATTTACTGGATGGACGTTCGAAGTTAATAAAATATTGTTTAATGGAAAAGGTTTGGACCAACAATAGCAAAAATCAAAGTGCAACATCTCAAATGACTATGCCGAAAGCTATTGGGCTACTCCGTTTGCCGGTTGGGCCTCACTACTTGAGATAAATTGGGAGGGAGAGGTATGGCAATGGGCTGAAATCTATTGGAGTTATAAATACGAAGTATTTAGCCTAATGTTTAGTGTATATATGGTAGGCCCGCTCATGCCAATGGATGGCAAGATCAGCGGGGCAGTTTTGAGCATTGAGCAGGATGGATTAGTCCTTGCGAGATCTCCTGTCTCGCTTTCGCGCAAGATCTTGCATGCTGCTGCTGTCTGATGATGTAGGCAATTCGGATTGAGACGGCATGTTCAGAAAATAAATAAATAAATAAGAAAGGCCCTTCCTTTATCTGAATCTGACCACCCTGTCTAAACAAACATGCGCTCGTCTAGTCTTTTGGTCCAAATACCATGAGCTTGTGCTGCCGGTGGCCTGCATTGTGCGGTGGTACTGCCGACCGCGCACCACCATGCCTGTTCCAAGCTGCTGATTATCTCCAGCAGCTTCCCGTCCCATCCAAATCCCTTCGCGAACAGATCCCAAGTGCTCCAGCGGATTCCCTTCACGATTCCCTTCGGAAGGGATTCAAACAATGAATCCCTTTAGAAAGGGATTCTCTCTCCGATCCTTTCACAAATCCCTTGAGGGGATGCTGCTAGAGATAGTAGGAAATAAAAGGAATGAATATGGGGAAGGGAATAGGGAAGGAAATGGAATGAAGGGAAATTGTTGGAGATAGCCTCACACTGTCGGTGTTTGGAGTACCGGATCGACGTGCATTTTCACAGAAAAATAAAAAAAAATATAGACACATACGTACGTATTAAGTAGAACAACGTGTTACAGTGCTTCAGAGATCGTGAAGCATCCGGTTAATTTTTTGGTGTGCGTTGTGTGGTGTTTTTGGATCGTGTGCATCGGCTTGCACCCTAAAGAAACTTCACACTACCAGAAGCCTGTACAACCTTCCATGCTTCTAGGCTCCTAGCTAAGAGTCAGAGCGAAGATTAAACGTGCCCATGGCCACATGACTAATTTTACGCGGTGTTGCAAGTTGCAAAGCATTGACTCGAATCAATATTTCCTTGTCCTCCACCTCCATTATGCAGAGCCAGTAGGGGCTGACATGGACGAATAAATAATGCATTCATGAACAGTAGGTCCTTAAGTTCTCAACCGTTTGATTCAGTAGTCAACGGTGCATATCAAAGGTCTGATACAAACACAGGAAATCCCTGCACCGTAGGTCCGTAGCGTGCGTTGGCGGCAAGGAGGACCGAAGGAGGGAGTGGAAAGAGCAGACCACCCACATTAATTAGTACAAGGAAGGGCGCGCGGGAAGCGCTTTTTGACAGAGATCACGTACAATCTCTGTGGGGATTGTAACTTAAACATTTCTTACAGGTGTGAACCGTCCAATCGAGCAAGCGAACGGTTCAGATCATTCAAATCTATTTGCTACGGTAATTGTTGCAGTACTATTTTGCTACATTACTTTTAGATCAATCTGAACCGTCTCTTTTCGATCCAATGGCTCGCGCACAACTACTTAAATTGCAGTCCCTTAATGACTGCATGGGAACCCTGTCCGTTCCCGCCGGTGCCTTATCCTTGGTATCCAATCGGAATCAAGATTTCAAATTTTATCCGAATAAAAATGTTTGAAAAGTTTCAATTTATATATTGATTTTGGAATTTCGTTGAAAATTCATCTTTTTTTACTAAATTGGTAGAAACTCGACCGGTTTTCATGGTTTTAGAACTGAATTTAGCACCAAATTTGTTGTAAAAAATGGTGATGTTTTTTTTTCTGAGGAACAGATGTGAAAATTTTCAATATATATATATATATATATATATATATATATATATATATATTATATGTTAGCCTATGATACAACATTCTCATGGTTTATTATTGATGTTGAGAAAGAGAAGCGTGATTTATCATGATGAAGTCTTTTATCCATCGTTTTCAACATAAGCCCATTCAACCGCTATTTATATTAACTAGATAGGTTTCACGCGCTACGCTGCGTGCGGCTGGTTTTGATGCATTGAAGTATCTGTAAAGTAAAATACATCATTGATTATACAATATAAAAATATCCATAAACAAAAATAAAACAACAAATAAAGCTATAATACTATATTGCTACTACAGTTAATGGGATTTGGTATATCTAGATAGTGAACTGAATGAAAGATGGGAATTAGTAAAACACAGGATTTGGCCAGTAAAAAGCATAACTGAAAGATAATAAAAGTAGAAAATAGTTGATAGTAACAATAGCAACATACTCACCATTCGATTTGCCAAATTTCATAGACATGTACAATGGGTGACAATACCAGCTGAAAATTGAAAGGCATGAATTCTTTGAAGAGCACAATGTCTACAGAAAGGCAAATATACAATAAGCACATACCAGTAGTTTATGGTCTACCTGACTATATAAACAGTGCCTTTTTTATTTCTATTTTCCTAGCATACAAACTAAAGAAGTTTCTCCATAGAAAACAAAATATTGAGGAAAAGGAAAGCTAATGGGTAGCTTTGTGAACAATTTAATTAAAAATGAATGTAAATGGGAAACTGACCATTTTTGTGTGTAGGAAATGGGTACGTTTTTATTATCAATATTGCAGCTGTTAGATGAGAACTATAAATATTTTATGCATACAATGCCGCAACAAAACCTAAATTTATATAATCCTAGTTCTCCTTTGGGCATTCTCTTGCACCAAATATGTTTGGTCCAACTGTAATATTTGTACTGTCGAATTCAACCTTGTAGAAACACAAAAACAGAACATATCATTAGTTCTGCACTATTCAAATCTCTTAATTCCCTGTTTGTAATTTCTTACTTACCACTTGCCAAAAATCAGTAGATATGCCCATTGACATTTTGTACAATGCTTCCAAGCATTTTTGTGTGTAGGAAATGGATGTAAATGGGCAATTGACCATTTTTGTGTGTAGGAAATGGACACCTTTTTAACCTTCTTTTCTTGCACCTGCAAGTCACATAATAATACTCAAGTTAACAAATAGCATGAATAAGTACCAAGATTTCATTATTATCAGGTACATCTTACTTGTGAAAGCAAATATACAGAGCTAGAAAAGACTGTGCAGATGAAGTAATTCAAATGTCTTTGGGCAGAAATGTGCCAATTTTGAACATCAGAAAATACAAAATCATCAATGAGTTGTGCATACATATGTAAAGCAGTCAAAGACGTATACCAAACAGACTAAGTAAAAAAAAATGATTGATGGTGATTTTTTTCAGTTTCGCACATTGAATATAACGGGTTCTAAAGAAATTGCAAGCCATAAGGCATGGAGCAGTTTAGCAATATAAGTTCATAGGAAATCTCCATAATTGTTGATTGGTGACTGGTGAGGCGTACCTTCCAAAACTTTATTGTGTTGTCATTTGTGGACAGAAGAAACAATGCGCCATTTGCTGCTTGGCACCACTTTATCTTGTTAATCTTCTCTTCAATTTCCAAGCTTTTAAGGTAATTAAACTATTTCCAAAACAATACCATTTGCTCAAATTATGAGTAATTCAGAAAACAAATACTGTCACTTAGCAATTCTCATAAAAGTATACCTCTGGTTCATGGCTTTGAAATTCGGTTTTGTAGCAAAATTTAGGATGCCTGTTGACAGAATAATCAACTTTCTCAGCCTCTTTTCTATAGGCATTCTGAAGAAAAATAGAAACGAATTATATTTAGCCATCAGAGCACAGTAAACAAGTCCAAGAAGCAGGAGCATAGTTTCAAAAAAAAAATTTGAGGACACGACAATCAGTTCTGTATACATACATCTTTGTCATCTGTCCTTTCAAACAAAACAACTCTTCCCCCTCTGTCCCCGGTGGCAAGATGATGTCCTGATTTATTGAACTCTACTTTGAGATGATGTCAACTGCAAATAAAAGCAGGAAAAAAATAAAATTTTAAGTTAGTATGCAGCCATGATACATGACAAGATATTATTGAACATACAAGAAGCAATGGTGTAAACATGTATAACAGCAGTACTCATCCATACTTAATGATTTTATTTATTGATATGCACATATACAAACAAGTTCTAAGCCATAACTGCAGGAAAAGATACCACAAATAGCACCGTTTTCATCAAATAGTTTCAAGCCTTGAGTAACTTGGAAGTGGAAGATTGATAATGACAAGTTTAAGTCAGCAAAGCAAAAGAATAATGAAACAGGGTTCAACATTAACCAAGATTAATTGATAGTGTCAAACTAAGTGCTTTGGTTCTGTCTATGGCCTCAATCGGCACAAGAGCTAGTGCTCGAAGGTAGTGCTTGGAGAACACAACCAGTGTAGATGTACCGATTACGATGCTACAATAAGCGCCACATTGCCGACACTATCTTCCAAAGATTAGCTCCTTCACTTCAATCTAATGTATAAGATTGCCAAAAATCAGTTCCAACGAGAATACTCGGTCAAGAAAAAGAGCACTTAATAATACAGGGGAAAATAGAGAAGAGAAAGAAAGGATTTAGCGAAGGGCTGACCTAAAAGCAACATAAATATTACCTTCTGATGAAGGAAAATCACAGCTTGTTTGTTCCGCATCGAATCTTCCTCCCTAATAAATCCAAAAAAAACGAAACTTTTTAATTCATTTGGATGCATCCAAGCACAATGCTGAACCACTCGAGGAAACTAAATCCAAAACAAAAAAGGGAAAAGTAGTGCTAATAGAGGGGAAAAGTAGTGCTAATAGAGATGGAGAAATTTATCTGCACGCAATAGCAGCGGCTTCCTCTGCAGGAGAGAAATCTCCAATGAAGCTGGAACAAAAGGAGGCGAAGGTTTAGGGTTTGGCTCGCTTTTTTACTCTAGCCATGGATGCTGGATTGCACGACGAATGTTGTTATACCTGTTTCGCTGCGCCTTGTAGCTGCCGAACTTGGGCGGCGTGGCATGGCCGAAGTGGGGGCCTACAATGAGGAGCAGCGGACGAGGAGGCGTTAGCGAGGGGCGGCGCCGAAGGTTGCCATGGGAGGCGAGCGGCGGTGCCCCCGTGTACCGACCAGGCCAGCAACGACAGAGGGGAAGGGGAGGAGACGATGCCGAGGCAAGGTCGATGCACACACACTAACGTATCCGACGACGGAGAAGAAGCCGGGGGGAGAGCGGCGGCAACCACCGGGCGAACCGCGCGATGGCGCGAGGAAAAGGCGGAGCGCTCGAGGATGGGCGGTGAACGCGAGGTCTACGAATCCACGACGCGCAAAGAATCAATCGCCAGAAGAGCGGATGGATTGGGCGCAATGGCGGGCGTGGCTCGCGTGAGTGATCGCCACCGCACGGCACATGCGTGGAGCCGTCCCGCAATCGCACAAAGCTCAGGGGCTTGGAAGCAAAAACAGGGATGTGGATGGGCCGAGAAGCCAGCAATCCCTCCCCTCATAATAGATGGTATATTAGACTAACTGGGTTTGGAGTTTTAGAAGGCCAAGACAAACAAAAGTTTGGTCTTGGACAATACATGAGTATATCAATATACACTTCATCTAGCCAGAGTAAGACAAAAAGCCCATCATGTCCAACGTCGACTCGGAGGTATTTAGGTGGCTATACGTTTAGCTAGATACATTATAGATAGACGTTAAAGAAATATGATATGTCTGGAATACATCTTAGAATTGTATATAATATAGGTTAATGCATTGATGAGCTTAGAGTAGGTATATAATTTCATCTTTTTAGGACACCCGTTAGGAATGCATTTAGAACACGTAAACGTTTCTACTTACTATTGGCAAACCTGTTACTTTCATTTTAGTGGATTAGCTTTAGATTGTATTTGTTAGTGTGCTCCCAAAGTCGGAAGATCAAGCGTGAATCTCATGCATCGAATTGGTCCACAAAATAGATAGGTGATGACTATTGATTGAGCTTAACGTTGTTGTGTCCAGTCATGCATCGAATTGGTCCACAAAATAGATAGGTGAATTGATTGAGCTTAACGTTCTTGGTGGTGATGGATAGAACTTCTCGTGCGTGGTTGTTGTACTTGTTTGTCATATATGTGTCGTAGCTCATAACGGTGTTTATATTATTTTGAATCTGTCATAGTGAGAAGAGCCTCGTAGATTGGATCGGGTTCTCGATCAGTGACACCCACAAATGGAAGAGGAAGCGTGGCACCGACGACGACCAGAAGGACATGCTGGCAGGTACTTTAGGTGTGTTGGTGAAGTTGTCGTCCAACCTGTGTGGCAAGGGAAAATGAAAGGCCACAAGCGATGATGAGATGGATGTGGATAGCAACGACAAAATGGAGACCCCCCGGGAAGCCATAGTACCAGAAGTTCGCCGATAGCAGCTCAGCAACAGACTCTGGAGGTGACGTTGACCGTTACTCCCTCTGACCCCGTACGTAGCCACAAACATCTAGAGGATTGCAACAGGGGGGTTACCTCGAGGGACTCATAGAAGTAGACCCGTAGTATGAAGAAGGGTACAACGAGTGCTGGGGATGGGCGGCAGTTGTGACAACCCCAGGATAACATGGCCTCATGGTATAGTAGCTAGTCTTCCAGCCATTGGGGCTTCCCTACTGAACAGCCTGGGTATCTGATGTTAGGGTATGGCTCGATGACTTACAGAGGTGATCAAGGTGTGTAAGGTCACTGTCAGAGTCAAGATGGATCGAGCATGTCATCGTTGTTCGACTACACTGCTCCTTACGCTGATCCATACACACGACATATGCTTGTCACCTACCTGCACCAGTCGGAGAATCCTTCGGGCTGGGCGGCACATTATGAACACTAGAAGTCCGCTTGGTTGCCGCAGGACGTAAACTAGGAGGGGTACAAGCAAGCGCATGAAGGGAAATATGGCAAGATCATTGTTGATGACGTGAATATGGAGGTTGCAACATACACCTACTGCTGCTCGTAGGTACGTTAATGCATAGTTGTTCACAAGATTATTTTACTCATGTAACACTTCTTCATGCAATACATCCTTAAAGTCTATAGAAAAGGTGAGAGTGGAAATTTTTGAAATAAGGTTTATTAAACACATCCTTAAAGTCTATAGAAAAGGTGAGATGTAGTTATAGTAGAAAAACTGAGCCAAGACTCAAATATAAATAAACGAATGAAATAAATTTTTATTAATCCTCATGCAAAAGATGGTGGCGGTTTACAAGGAGTAATGATAGCTCACGCATCAAAAGAATCATCATCTAAAATATCTGAGGAAATGAATTCTATTGGGGTCCACGAAACTGGCTCAAGTAAGTCTTATCACCAGCCCTTTTCTTCAGAGCGGGGACAGGCTCTGAGTACTCTGAAGTCTCTCTCCAAATGGAAGAGCCCTCACTGCCGGCCTTGTATATGGCCAGCTCCTCCTGCACCTCACAGAGCCTCTGCTGGGTCGTCAACAGCTCGTCAAGTGTGTACTGGTAGCTAATCTCCATAGCCTCCGTAAGTGCCATCTGTCGACGTAAAACTGTTGAGCTGCTCGTTGTAGCGGAGCGGAAAGAACTATAAGAGCTGCACTGATATTTGATGGGGTAGTAGCGAAACTCAGAGGTCCTCAACTGCACCTCATGAAGTATCTCCATCGCCCGTACCACCTCATGGGCTGCATCCTGAATGCCCGTGGCGAAGGTGTCTCACAACATCGGGACCTCATAAATGTGGAAGACAATCTTGTCTTGGTCCTAAGCGTAGATATGGACCTTGACCCTCCACTGCTCATGTACAAATGTCAATGTCCGAAAGCCATGGTAGACAGGCCTTTGTGTGAATATGAGAAACTGTGTCATCTCTAGTAAGATCCTGGTCCAGCTCTCCATGTACAATCTATACGAAACAGCAGTTGGAATCTCGACCATCTACAATTTTGAGAGAGACACGACTTAGAAATAAATTTCATAAATAGAAGAGGATGAGTAAAGAGAGAGAGTAAGGAGTAAAAGTTTTCGAAAATACTTGTCTTTTCAAAATATAGTCCTAATGTTCATAACAAACTATGGCTATGACCTACAGTCGATATGGCTCTGATACCATCTTTGTCGGATCCCAGAAAAATACTTTTGAAATCCTCTGTGTATTCTGTACTAGTCCAGGAAATGCTAGTACACAATAGAAATGAAATTATAGCATATACAGTGTTCTTTATTAATAATAAATATTCAGAATTACAAATGAAATGACACGGGAGCCAACAAATAAATAAACGACTAAATAAAAGCAGCGAAACTGAAGAACAGTAGATAAATCCCAATTAATTTGCCACAAGCAATCGACTAGGGACACGGCCTAGTCCAACTGGTCCTCACCATCATGGTAGTCCTCCTCTGAAGCAGTAGATTATGCAAGGGTGAGTACAAGCGTACTCATCAAATCACACCAGAAAATGCAATATAATGTACGGGCAACAAAGGAAGATTATATGGTTCATTTAAGCACAAAGCAACAATTTGCTAAATATCCTAAATAATTTTAAATGTCATAATTTATAAGGAAACTCAAATCTAAACTTTTTTTTCTTTTTAACTCAGGAATCACTCCTAGAACTTTCCAAGTTTTACCCCTGATTGTCTCTCCATCCCAACATCATTTTTGTAAACCAAACTTTAAATTACCAAATTCTAATATGAGAATGGCTTGCTCGGCATGCCCATAACCGCGGGCGTGGCTAATCGACTAGTTTTACACTCTGCAGAGGTTGTACAACTTTACCCACAAGACATGATATCCCCCTTGTGTTAGCACACTTCCTTTGGTGTACGAGAGTGTAAAACATGACAAGACCCCTATATCAACCCATCCATGTAGTCATGCCCGCTAAGGTTTCACCGCTGGAAGAATCCCTCTATTCAGAAGCTCCCTCTTGCGCCAAAGTGGCAGTCTCACCATTTCACCACACCACTACCTCCAAATGGCATGACTGTCCATGGTATGATTTAATACGACTAGCTAAGTCTGTCCCATTCCAGGCTTGTGGTAGTACAGTTAGGCTTTACATTCAGCGAAACTTAGACCGGTCATTAATTGACTAGGCGAGACTTTCCACAAACCCAGTCCCACACCACTACCCAACCATTTCTCGCCCGGTCTAAATGACATTTCATTTTTAACCATTCTAACAATACTAACATCATGACTTCCATTTTAAGAGAACATTATTTTGGCACAAATTCCCCAAAACTTCCTAAGTTCAGTTCTAAGCATGTCCAAGCAAGGTTTAATTTTTATCATATCATAGTTCATATTTTTCTTAAGGTTACAAGGGCATCAGAACTCAAATTTCAAAGGTGGCATAACAATATTGGCATAACTAGCATTTAAAGCTGGGTCAGGAAATAACATTTGCAATACATAGGCATGCAATAATTTAAAATTTAACATACAAGTTTACAAACTGGGAGCAACATGATCAAGGTGATGTGACTTGCCTAGTTTGACAAGTTGCTGCTCGAAATCGTCGCACAGATACTCCTCGGACTCTCCGAAATTTATACACGAAAAGCAATCTAAATTCAAATAAAATACCAAACTAGCACTAAACTAAAATTTGAGATTTTAGATGAATTTAGGAAGAAAAATGGAGCCAAACGGAGTTCGAACGGGCGATAACGGGCTCCTGGAAGTTCAAAAACAAATAAAAAGGATTTTCTGATTTTTTGGAATTATTTTTCTAAAGGAAAATCCGAATTATTGTGCAACGATGACATCAGCGACTAAAATTCGGATTTTGAATTATTTTTAAAAGAAAAACCGTAATTATGACGCAATGCTAACGTCATCACAGGTTTTTCAGAATTTGAATTATTTTAAAATAAAATAACTGACAGGTGGGTCGGCCCGGCGTGGATTGGGTCCATGCGGCCGTCTTGCAGCGCGCGAAGCGGCGAGGTGGGCGAGGAAGGGAGGCGCGGCGTGCAGCGGCGCGACGGCGAGCTCAGCGGCAAGGTCGGCAGGCGGAGGGAACCTGGCGGCGCGCGTGAAGGAGAGTGGAGTGGGGAGAGAGGAGAGTCACGGGAGAGGGGCGCCGCGGGGGGGGCATTTATAGGGTGGGGGACGTCGGCCGGCGGAACGGCCGCGAGATTCGCGGTGGCCAGTGGCGGTTGCGCGTGTGGCTCGAGCGCGGGAAGGGCGGGGCGCTGGTCGGGTGTTACACCTGTCACCTTGCCGCTGTAGCATGAAGCTTCAGCACATCCCTAGAGCTGTAGGGGACACGTGTTCCCTGTTGACCCTTCTGCACTCACTCAGGGGGGCTACATTTGCTGTTCTTTTTTGTAAGAAAACCAGATTTGTAAAAGAATGAAGTCTATAAGGTTAGATACGGGAACAACATAGAGTTTAAGTTATGTACATGCTCCATCTGTTCCCGAATACGTATCATTCTAGCTTTCAAATTTTATTCCTAAATGCATGTCATTCTACAATTTTGATGTAACTTTTTACAATTATTTTCCTTCTATACCCTTCTCCTTTAGCTATTTATAATGTCATTTACTACCATAGACTAAAGTAAGACACCATCTAAAGATATAATGAAGGGGGTAATGCAGTCTTTTGTAGATATGATTTGGTGGAAGTGTAAGAATCTAGAATGATATCTATTTAAGAACAGAGAGAGTACATGTTATTCTAGCTTTCAATTGTTGTTCTTAGATACATATCATTTTACAATTTCGAGGTACCTTCTTACCATTTTTTGCTTTTATAATCTTCCTCTTTGGCTATTTTAGATGTCATTTACCATCATCTATGATTAAGACACTATTCGAAAATATATCGGAGATATATAATGTAGCCTTTTATAGATGTGTCTTGGTGAAAATGTAAGAATATAGAATAACATCTATTTACGAAAGGAGGAAATATTTTAGTACTAATGATCTATATTTGTGAATTGGCTTGCAATCATGCAGGAACTGCACAGTGATAAGTTTTGGAAATATGCTACCCTAGTAAAGTAGTAATTTTCAAGTAGACCAGTACCAGTATCGATCCAATGATATTACCCGTTAATTAATGGCAAAGTCAGTGGGTAGAGACAATTACCCGTTCATTAATGGCAAAGTTAGTGAGTAGGAGTAATCAACTTGGTGTCTTGGTCCAATGGATCCGTCATTCATTAGTTCCCAGGCCGGGTGGTTAGCGTATGTGGCCAACCCATCCGATCTTTATTTCTTGAGATCCAACCCGTCCGATCTTTTATTTTTGAGATCGCCAAACCATCCGCCAATTAATCATCTCCATCCAGCATGAATTGACTACTGATCGAGGACTCTGCCAATTGGCCACTGGCATGAATTGACTACTAATCGACGACTCTTGCCAATTGGCCACTGGCAATCTGGCATCATTCAGCACATCTCTATTTGCCTGTACCTTGTTATTTATGGGGTGTTTGGCATAATTCTCACTTTAATTTTTTATCTTTAGATCTTAAATTTTCAGTGGAGTGGATTTTTTTGATAATCTAGAGCTGTTTGTGGGAGTGTTTGCTAGGACGCTGACTCCAGATTCTAGAATAAGAGGATTGTGTATAAATTATCAATAATACCATTGGTTTTCCCGCTTGTATATTATTTTGTACATATTAGTAGCTACTGTGAGCGTTTATTTTGTAATATATTACAAATGCAACATGATATATCCATAAAAATTAAAATGAGCATAATGTACCATAAGGTTCCAATGCAACATGGAGTACCACATTGTTCGAAGTTGGTGATATTTGTGGGTAATTACCCCGAACTTCAAGGGCAATTCTATTTTTTGGTGTTCCGCTCCAGATGAGAGTGGGGGAATCCCCACTCTAAAAATTTGCACTACATGCCACTCTAGATTCTCCATGCTCCCACTCTGAAAATTTCTGGAGTTGGGCTGTTTGGCACAGCTCCACCCAACTCCCATTAGAATCCAGGAGTGGGAGTTGTGCCAAACAGGCCCTTGTTGAGATTTGGACTGCATCAATTTACCCTATAGCATGTGCTCTCTCTGTTCATTTTTATAAGGTTTATTTTTTTAAATAGTCTTGTTCATAAATATAAAAATCACATATAGAATTAATAAGGTATTTCCTTCTATACCTCTATTTATTCTCTCTTAACCATATGCATTTATTAATTACCATTCATACAAAGTGTATCTTTCATCTTTCAAGACAATTAAGTGAGGGCATCTAAGTCATTTTCTCTTTTACCTTTCTTAATTTTAACGCAATCTTAATTCTTGTGCAAAGTCAAAATGCGCCTTATAAAAATAAACGGATGGAGTACTACTATAAAATAAGATGAAGGTTTCAAAGATCCAATTCAGGGCACTGAATGTCTCCTAACTTGAAAAGAAAGTTACTCCTTTCGGTCACAAATAGTAGTCTTTTTGGACATCGATATGGTCATCAAAACTCAACTTTGACTATTAATTTATATTGTAATATACTTAAAAAAATCTAATAATATTATAATATTATGAAAGTACATTTCGAGACGAATCTACAGATATGATTTTCAGCTATCTAATCTAAATATTTAAAAAGATATTGATAGCTAAACTTTTAAAAGTTTAACCGCACGCATCCTAAACCGATTACTATTTATGATAAGAGGGAGTATTACAATGAGCACCATGCTTTATAAAAAAAACGAGTACTTTATAAAATAAAAGGATAAAAGGAAATGAAAAGAACAGGAAGCACTTTCTTCAGAAAATGACTTTCACTAGCGGAAGAAAAAAAATGGAACATGCATGTCAGTACAAAGAAAAGATAGACTAAATCAGATCGCCCAACAGGCCAGTAGACGCTAGTTCAACGCATGATGAAGTGATTAGCTAGAGAGCCTGGTCCAGGTCCAGCTGCTCAACACCGTGTTCCAATTCAAATGTGTTCGCGTTTCAAAGACTTATTTTCACCGACTCGGTCCATCCTCGTTCATACTGCATACTAGTAGTTCGTACCAACTCTTTTAATTTTTTTTTTTTTATTGTGAAACATTTTACGTTAGTCTAAGGCCAGTAATCTAGCTTGCGGACTTGTTATAGTTACAAGGATGTTGGTGGCATCACACTGTTTCCAGGTCGTGCGGACAAAGAACTGAATGGTACATGAAGAACTTTACAATAACGGATGGATAGCGACTCTAAGAAGGATAACTTCTAAAGCTCAACTCGACGAATTCGTTCGACTTTGGCAAGCTATCCGCCGAGTCATTTTGCAATCCCATATACAAGATGATATCTCTTGGAGATGGACAACACATGGAAAATTTTCGTCCAAAACTGCATACTGGATCATTTGTAGACCACAACTACAAAATATTTGACGAGCTAACGCGAAAAACGGGTGCAAGTTCTTCACATGACCCTTCGTCCAGCAAAGAATCCTAACGGTGGACAGATTGTTAGCAAGAGGCTAGCCTCACTACACTTTTTGCCCTTTATGTGGATTGAACCCGGAGTCGTCTTCTCACCTGATGCTACTCTACCCTTTTTCAAGACAGATATGGCTCACAGTCTTCTAATGGAAACACATCACTACGCATCTTCACATATGACCGCTAGCGAATCATCGCCTTCCTCCTGGTGGCATGGCGTACAACACAATGTGCCTACACAGAGTCGTAAAGAGGTAGATGGAATCATCATCTATACGTTCTAGAACATTTGGAAGAAAAGAAACGTAGAATATTCAACAACCGTTACCAAACTATCCAAACGGTCTTCAACCTCATCACACAGGATGTGATCAATCGAAATAAGGCAGGGGCAATAAACAAGGGATAGCTAAGTGACAATCTCATACAACAACAACAACAACAACAACAACAACAACAACAACATCTCAATTCTTAGTCTTTTCAGGATTTAGGACATGAATGAACAAAGGCCAACGAATGCTACCAAATCTCGATCTTGTTATGTTTTTCATGTTTCGTTGATACAGTGGGTACAATTTGGCATCGTGATCTGTGCACAACTTTTTCTAAAATTTTTGTCTATTTCTGCCCTTGAATGAAAGGTAGAGCTCAATTCAATCTTTAAAAAGAAAAGGAAAAAAAAAAACCTGCACCTGCCTGGGAAACACAAAGCCAGAGTTGAGCTGAGGCTCGGGGACACGGGCACGGTGGTTTTGACTGGCAAACGGCGACACAAGAACTTTCCTAATCTCTGTCGAAGCTTGTAGCCGAATTTGCTGCGTACCATAGGCGGACCCAGGGCCCGGCCAGCCTGGGCACGGGCCCGGGCTCAAGCCCATGTAACAAAAGTCTAAATCATGAAAAATACAGTGTCTTTCCGTGAATTCAACAGACCGAGCTAATAACATTTGGTTTTAACAAAAGCCCATTTACTACTTGATAGAAACTTCCTTCAGTGATTTGGTCCCTTGTTATTAACTCAGTAAATAGTTTGTGAACTTGTTGTTCTTTTTTAAGTGTGCCCGGGCTCTAAAAAGTTCCTGGGTCCGCCACTGCTGCGTACCATGATGCGGTCAGCACTGATGCATACTCGCCCGGAGCCGTGGGTCACCACGAACAATGTGAATCCATGGCCTCGTGCAGCTGTGCTACCTGCTCGTCGTGCTCGAATGCTCGATCCAAAGCATTTACCAAGACCGGAAACCGCGAGGTCGTGCTCGGCACGGCCGTGTGGAGGCGTGCGCCTCGATGAATACTAAATCCGGTACCGGGCCAAGACACAGTTGCAGGTTGCGTATGTGTGTCAACAGAACGCCTAGTCAAGCCACGAAAGTCCATGTCCAACTCACGCACCGCGTGGCTAGGCATGTACCGAGTATACGTCATCTGTCTCTAAACCGATGATAAATTGATAAGTCATCTGTCCATAAACTGATAATAAAAGGAGAAAAAAAAGATGATATCTGCTATTTAACTGATGATTTTGTAGATAACTTTATATTATATATATCATTGTATAGATAATCTATTAATTTTATAAGATATTATTACATAATTATATAAATAATTTATTATATGGGTTATCTTTAGTTCTATCGGTAAATAACGTAAATATATTATGAGAAACAAACAATGGCCGTCCGTCCATACGAGCCGAAAGCGCGGTGGCTAATCTTTCCCGCGCCTGTACGTAGGCCAACCGGCGACTTCGTCGCGTGCCTCGGGGCCATGGAATCGCGACGTCAAACCTGCGACTTGCAACAACGGCATCGTTAAAAATGGATGTCCCCATTGGCCCTCGTTATATAAGCCCAGGCAGACTGGCAGAGCCCTGTGGTGTCGTCTCACATCTTGCTAGCTCTATTGGTTCGGAGCCTCCGAGGCTTGCAACTAGCTAACACCAGCTTGGTTCCGAGGCAGCTGCTACTGACTACGTAGCCAATGTCAATTGCCGCGGCGGTGACCGCGCCCGCGACCGCGGCGGTGCATGTGCCCGTGCCCGTCGCGCCGCGCCGCGCGTCCCCGGCGCCGCAGCCGCGCGCCGCGCCATGGCGCGAACCGTCGACGCTGAAACCGAGCTCGCAGGCGCTCCGCTCGGACTCGGGCCCGGGCGTGGGCCCCGACGGGGTTTCCTCGGCGGCGGATGGCGCGAGGGCTCATATCGCCAACCTTGACCGTGTGCTCGGGAAGCCGCCGCAGGTGCCGAGGATGCCGACCCAGGCGGCAGCGTCAAGCAATCAGGAGCAGCAGGAGAGCGGGCAGGAGCCGCTCAACGTCAGGCACGGGCTGCTCAACGCGCTGAACCTGTCCTTCTTCGTGCCTATGCCCGGTATGAGGACGCGCACCGCCGCCGACGAGCACATGTCGCCGCGCAGCCTCATGCACATGCAGCAGCTCCTCTCCTCCGACTCCCCGCGCGCGTCCCCGAGGTGCACCATCGCGCCTCGCTGGCGCAGCCTCCACGGGGAGGGCGGGTGGGCCGGTCTCCTCGATCCGCTCGACTCCGACCTCCGCCGCGAGCTCCTCCGCTACGGCGATTTCGTCCAGGCCGCGTACCAGGCGTTCCACTCGCTGCCCACGGCGTCGGCGAGGCACCGCGGGCTCATGCTCCCCGACCGGTCTTACCGACCGACGCGCAGCCTATTCGCCACCTCGGCGCTGTCCATGCCGCCGTGGGCCAAGCGCCCCAACACCCCCGAGTGGCTCACGCAGCAGTCAAACTGGATCGGCTACGTCGCCGTGTGCGAATCCGAGCGGGAGGTCGCCCGAATGGGCCGCCGCGACATCTCCATCGTTCTGCGGGGGACGGCCACCTGCCTCGAGTGGGCCGAGAACCTGCGCGCCTCGCTCGTGCCCCTACACGGCGAGAACAGCGACGGCAAGGACAGCGGAGCCGGAGCGGAAGAGCCCAAGGTGGCGCGGGGGTTCCTGAGCCTCTACAAGACGGCCGGGGAGAAGGTGACAAGCCTCTCTGAAGAGGTGATGAACGAGGTGCGGCGCCTCATGGAGAAGTACAAGGGCGAGGAGCTCAGCATCACGGTCGTCGGGCACAGCCTCGGCAGTGCGCTGGCGCTCCTCGTGGCCGACGAGATCGCCACGTCCATCCCCGACGCACCGCCCGTCGCCGTGGTCTCCTTCGGCGGGCCGAAGGTGGGCAACGCCGCGTTCGTGGAGAAGCTTCAGAAGAGCGGCAAGGTCAACGTCCTGCGCATCGTCAACGCCGGCGACATGGTCACGAAGGTGCCCGGGGTGGCGCCGCGGCTGCCGCTCGCCAAGGAGCAGTACCAGCACGTGGGCGCGGAACTGCGCATCGACAGCAAGAACTCGCCGTGCCTGCGCCCGGACGCGGGGCCGGCGTGCCGGCACGACCTGGAGGCGTACCTGCACCTCATCGACGGGTTCACCGCGACGGGGCACCCGTTCCGGCACGACGCGCGGCGCAGCGTGATACGTCTGCTGCAGCTGCAGAGGGGCAACGTGAAGAAGGAGTACGTGAACCGTGCCCGCGAGCTCGGCGTCGACCCTGCCGCGCCTGCGGACGTGGGGCGGAGTATGGCGTACGGGAACTGCGCCGTGGCGAGCCCGTCGTGACGAGATTCACGCCTCTCCAGGGCCCGTGCTGTAAATTTTGTAGAAACAAACGGGATTTGATAAACTTTATCCGGATGTTTTTGTTCGCTGAAGTCACCTAAATCTATGAGTATTGGATTATTATTGAGATTCGGGAATATCGATTACATCCGATCCTATTATTTGATCTAACAGTTAAATTTTTAATCTTACAGTTCAAAATTTAGATATTATTTAAAATAAAAACATCCGAAAAATACATATACACTCCCAATAGCCGCTGGAAAAAAGATTTCGCATTTCTTTCCTTTTCTTTTGGTTTCAATGCTTGTACAGTAAAACTATGCAAGAAAAACATAATCAATCAGTGAAAGCTTGGCCATGAGGTTGTCTTTTACCGTTGTAAATTGTTCATCTCCTTGTTCCCTTCTTTTTTGTGTGACTGGTTCCGTATTCATGGAAAGGCGGAGAGCCGGAGACCGGTTCCCTTCTTATGTGGAAGAGGGTAGAAATCATCAGCATAATCGAAACGTTGAATATCTTCTGATTTCTGATCCCAATAAGCTTACGATTCTTAGGGCTTGTTTGTTTTGTTTTAGATTATCTAAAAGCTGATTTTGATTATGGTTGTAGAGAAGCTGATTCTTCAAAAGCTAAAATCCAAAAACATAGATGAAGTGAATTGCAGATTCTAGTGTATATGGATGGGCTGAATTATGAGAATCGATTTTTAGAATTGGATTGTTTGTTTTTTATTCAGCTTTTGAGGCCAGAATCTAGAGTCAAAAGAAAAACCAAATAGGGCCTTACTATCCCAAGCTACGGATTGCAAGAGTCCTATCTCGCAACTAAAGCTGTCCTGGTTACTAGAAACAGTACAGTGCTAGGTCTTACGACTACCAAGAGCTAGGTCTTACGACTACCAGATAGGGTCCCTCTTGCTCTGTGCTCACATGGTCGGATGGTAGGGCCACTCCCACTATAGTAGCCTATCATGGCCTTGCGATGCGAAGGCTAAACCCATGTTCTTGTTTGAAGATTTGGACTACTCTACCCCATTTGGCTGAGTATTTGGGGGTGTCGGTCCACTCATCTTTTGTGTTTTCTACCCGCGTGGATTTTATTGGTGTGTAGGTTGCGCGGCATAGGTCATGCATTGTGGATTGGCCCTACTTTATTTTATGCACCTGGGGTGGTTGGTCCAAGGATGGTCCATGATGGACCAAGCCCACGAGACCAAGTGGCGTGCATCATCAGCGTCCTGATTGACACGTGTCGGCATCGAGCGGTAGTAGGCATGCATGCGTGTGGGCCTAAGGGGTCGCTGTCGTGTCTTGTCGCTCTTGAGGTGTTGTGCCACTTCACATATGCATCTATAAGCTCGAGGCTACTGTGTGGGGTGAGGTCGATGCTCTTTCTTCCTCCTCTTGCCTCGCGCTTCTTTCCTCTTGCTTCTTTTCTGTCGCTATCACAACCACCACGTCGCAGCATACCATAGCACGTCTCTATGTCTCTTATGGTTCCGAGGGGTTGGTTTTCTCCCTGCCCCTGGTTCCTTACCCCTGTCAGCAGCACTAGAGCTCGAATTGGGCATCGTCGACCCTCAAGAGATGTTAAAAGGTAGCTACAGCGATTCACACTCCTCCAAGGATGATCGCCGAGATTCCAATGCGTTACCTACTCACATCAACCCTGAAAAATGCCCGAGGGCCGTCTCCCTGACCTAGCCACTCTGACGCTGATGCTTCCTCCAGTCGAAAAGGCAGGAGGGATTATGAGCTAGCAATGACTGCAGTCCAAACCTTTAGATCCAGTTCCCCCTGCGCTAGGGTGCTGGCCCTGTGTCCAATGTTGCTCAAGCGAAGCGCTGGAAAGGGCTAGAGAAGGGGGTCCATGTGAACCACCTCAGGAAGTCACTGGTGACACAAAACATCCCCGATGGTCTCGTTCGTGACCAGAAGGTGACACATTGGTCTAGTGCGCAAGCCCGAGGATGACGAGGATGAACCGAATGCCCGTGACGATGAGATGGTAGTCTTCACAGCCTACTTTGATGTACGCTTTCCCTGCGCTAAGTTCATGTGGAGGTGCTCTGGTTGTATGAGTTAGAAGTTCCTAGGATATGGCTAATGCGAGGCCACCCGAGGGATGACCCCTTTCGTTGCCTACCACTATGATGCCTATCCCCAATCGAAAATGCTAGCAGATGAGGGATGTAACAAATTTGCCAGCGTGAATTTCCATGTTCGCTAGACGAGGTTTGGTGACTTCCCCGCCAACTCTACTAGCACGAAATGGGACTCTAATTGGGTACGGAGGTGGTTCTACCGCAAGTGCACCGAGGAGGATGGGCTTCGCTAGACTGAGAGGGTGGCCTATAGTTCAACTAGATGATAGCAGCAAGGAGTGACGCTTGAAGTTGTGCAACGTCACTGGCAAGATGAACATGCGATATGAGACCTCTTCCAGGAATTCTCCAAGTTGTTGCATCCAACCCCTCTCCTGACGAGGCTAGTTTGTGAAGGTTGGGAGCCTTCATAAAGATGATACCAAGTCCTCCTTCACTGGTTGTGTAGACCAAACAATGCAGGTGGGGAGAGTTCAATTTTTTTCTTCGGGATCTGTTTCATTGTTTTTCTCCTTCGCCGCCCCATGCTCCTCCTTGATTTGCAGGAGAGGTGTTGCCGCTAAAGGAGACAGAGCGGGCGACGTGCGTGTTTCTAGGTCCCTATATTCCCAAAGAGCATGTCGCTCGGGCTAACACCACTAGGGAGGGACCTCGCATCAATAGGCTGTGCGAAGTCCTCAGGATAGTTGTGCCAACACAGCTCCCTCCTGAAAAGCTCTGGAGCATCGATAGCCTTCGACCACCCTACCCCTTCTAAGACAAGGAGGGGCACCAAGAGGAAAGGGGTGCTCGCCCCCACCCTCTTGGCCTTGCGCCCTCTTCAACCCTAGGCATGGTTGATGAGGAGAAATACGATGATGATGAATGTGATGAATAGGATATTCTAGAGGAGGCCCTTGTTGAGGTACCTCCTCCTTCAAATAAAACCAAAGTTGATGCCTCGGGCTGCGGTAAGTCAAGCGATTTCTGTGTGACTACTGTGGCCTTTGATGATAGCTCTGGGTCAAAGAGGAGCTCCCCCTTGCCACTGAGGACCAGACATCAATGCACATGCCCAGCCAAGAAGCGATATGTTTGGACTTTATCCTCAATGCACTTAGCTTCACGCTCCTTTCTCCCTTATGAGGATTGCTCATTCCTACGACTACGGAAGCTACCTTGCTCGACCCTGAGGACATCGCTTAGGCTAGAGGTCTGGTTGCAAAGATCTTGGGTGCATCCCCATCACCTGGCAAACCCTTGTGTTAGAGGGATGACCCAGTTTCCCCATCTAAGAGGTGCCATCGCTCATCATACCAGCTGAGGGTGCGAATGTATTGCAGGCATCAAACTTGCTAGCTCATCTCTCCGCTCTGTCGACACTCCACCCACTACCGACTGCCTCGACTTTGCGGTGCTAGGAGCCCACAGCCTCGAAATGCTTTGTGAGGCTCTCGAGGCCTATGGTGAAGGTGCATCCTTTTTGGGCCCCAAGCAATCATGTCTGACTTTTTCCTTTTTTCCCCTCACCCCATTTCTTTGATGCAAACAAACTGTGTTGCTTTTGCGCTGCACCAAGGATGCCGCACACTTCAACGTGCACGCCCTTCATGAGTAGCTAGAGCATGCCGATGATGCCGTCGAGACTTCTACCCATGCAGAAGCCATCTTGGCAAAACAGATTCGCACTCTTGAGGAGGATAAAATACAAGCTATGGATAATGCTCAAGTCACAACTGCTTTTGCATCTAAGGAGAAAGCAGAACTCGAGGCTAGCTCGAGTCCTTTGTGGGGGAGAAAACCCGGTTGCAGAAGCAGTTGGACTTCGAGCATGAGGACAAGGGATGGCTAGCCCACCCAATGCAAGAGGCCTTGGACTCACTAGAAGCCGCGTTCAAGGACCTCATGGTCAATGTGCCAGAATGCATGCATACGAAGGGCAATGTTGGCGGCTCTATTACCCATCTTAAGGATGTCACGTCCTTGATCTCGGACATGGAAAAGTCCTATGAAAGCCATTGCTCTTAGGTCATAGCCCAGATGATCCTGGGGCTCTTTCACCTCGATGGGTGCATCGTGTAGAGGCCCTGGCTCAGTCGTACCTGGACTCCGAATCTTGAGTCCATGAGGAGGCAATTCATGGCACATGGAAGTTTGCCCTAGCTACCAAGATTGATTGTAGAGCCGGTTCGGGCATGACATCGCCTAAGTATCCCTCCACAAGGCACTAGGCTAGGATGAAGACCTTGGCATGTACCTTGGTTGAGCTCCACACTGGTGGTGCCAAGGAGGCTTCCAACACTGTCGAAAGTGACAACAGAGATCAGGTGTGGGTCCTCAATATGCAACGCCTAGTCCTCTCCTTGGGGTTGTTTTTTAGTGTTCTGTGGTATTTTTATTCTTGGATAGATGCCCTCTCCTCTTCCTTCACTTTGCTCCTCTTCTTAGCCCTTCGGTGACCCTACGAGGTTGAAGACTGTAGTTTTTCGTTTACTTGCTCAAGGGAAGGGGTGCAAGTTAGCCTTTTTACTGCAAAACATGTTTCTCAAGGTTAATGAACATCCTAGCATGTCATGTGCTTTCATCCCGCTTCGAAATATTCTCTCTATTTTTATACTTCGATGGCTATGTTGGCAGAGGTTCGGCTACAGCTACTAGTCTACTGCCTGAAGAGAATAGTCTCCACCTTCGGGGTGCTCCTTCAAGGAGCTAGCCGTCCACACTAACATCAAGGCCTAATGATGTGTTCCCTGGTCTGTCCCCGCCACATAGAGTATCAGGGGAGGTACTTTCAGGAGCTCATTAGAATTAGTGGATCTTTACCCATCCCAGAGGTACCATGAGCAAATTTGCCATAGAGTGCCATGTCTAGTAGGAGCTACTCTATGAGGAGTAAATCCAATTTGAACCAAACTTCACCCTTTGAGCTGCAACCCTGAGTGAATTACATTAGGATGGAGTTCCCCTTCGACGACGAGGGAGCAGCCCATTCTGATGTTCTTGGACCTAAGGTGGGGGTGCCCCTATGTCCGAGGCCATGGGCCCTGCTTCTAGGTCTACCTTCAATGATGCATTCGAAGCCGTCGTGTCATTCGATGACCTCCACTATTTTTGGAGGCTAAGCAACGATACATATCACATCACTTTATGGAGTGAGCTCTTCATGTAGTGTACCTTAGGCATTCGTTGTTGAACATAGGTCTTTCTTGTGTTTTGTATATAGAGCTTTCTTATATCTTGTAATATACCATAGACATTCGTTTGCTCTTTGCAATAAGAGTCAATCATGGGTCTATATGCATGCGTCCTTTTTTGAGTCCTCCATCCCCACATTCCGATTGATGGACACCAGAGTCTTATTCGATGCCGCATTCCATGTTAAACACGCGGTGCCCCTTTTGCCTCTTCTTGAATTTGCGGGGCTGGGCCCCTTTAGAGGGTTTGTCTGTGTCTTTCACTTCCATCATAGGATATGTGAAGTCCTCATCTTGCTTAGCGTACTCCTTCATTTTGTCGAAGAGCTTCTTCATGATACCAATGGGCTTCCAAGCATTGTACTCAGTAAGGGCACCCTTCCTTAGGTCATGTATAGTGGCATTGATGATGGTTCTTTCATTGATGCCCTTCACTTGTCACCTCACTTGCATAAAATGCTTGAAATACTCCTGCATCTTCTCCTTTGGGCCTTACTTGATCGAGAATAGCTAGTCCGCATCCATGGGCTCTGAGTAGTTTCCTTGAAAGTTGTTGTGCATGAGATCGCGAGCATGTTCCCACGCATATATGGACCTGGGAGGAAGGGTGAGAAACCAAGAGAGGGACAACTTGTGTAATCGGAGGGGTAACCCCTTCGCCTTTATCTTGTCGTTGGCCCCTGCCGCTTCGACAGCGATTTCATATACGTGGAGGAATTTGAGAAGGGTCTGTGATGCTCTTGTATGCTTCCAGGGTTGGCATCTTGAAGTCCTCCGCCCACGGGCTCCATTGCAACACATCACTTAGTGGGGATCTAAGGTTCACCTTGCGCGATACTAGTGCATTGCAGACCACCATGGGCACATCTTTGCTGCTGACTCCTTCGTCTATGACTTCCTTGCTGGACCCGCCTGCATGGGTCCAGGACTTTAGCTTCGATGCCCTCTTGCTGAGGGGTCGCAGAGGTATTAGTAGCGTCAGGATGAGCACCATAAGGGCGATGTAGAGATCTCAAAGATCCCACATGGCCCTCTATAGGTCCGCTAGGCCTTGCTGGAGGGCTTCATATGCCCACTACTACACCATCCAGGCATGCAACGAGCAGCGTCATGGGGTTGTTGGTGGTGACAACCATGGTGCCAGCAGGGCGCGTGATGACGATCGTTCCTTGAGGCGCCTCGTTGGACACCTTTAGGATATCTCCTTTGTGAGCACCAACCCCCCGGGGGCACTGTGCTAAAGCTGATAGGGATGACTCCTTCGGGTCCCGAGAGCTACGTTGCATTTCGACCGTCCTTGGTGAGGATGGCTTTCATTGAGATGTCTCCTTCATCCAATGAGAGCACTCATCTCCTTTTTGAGGTCAAGGTACACTTTTACCGCATGGCATGAGAGTTCACCGGCACAGTGGTCTCGGCTTCAGAGCGATCACGACCCATCACCTCATTCAGCTTCTCTCTCTTGAAGTGATAGTCGCCTTCCTCTTCTGTGCCATGAGCATCGCTGAGGCCTTTTGTATTTGTCAAAGCCTTTTTCCTTTACACCATTCCCCACAGATGGCGCTAACTGTTGTGGTTATGAGACCAAGCATTAGAGTAAGGATGCTTTGGGGGTCCCAAAATGGCTCAGCAAAGCCTAAAGAATGCGGGGAACGAGTAAAGATGGTTTGATTGAATATGCAGTGAACAAGTACATATGTGCCAACCCCCTTGCCCACATGGTGCCAATTAGGGGTGAAAACAGGTTGAATTTTTCCTATTCAGATATTCGGATTTTTCCTATTCAGATATCAGCAAGGCCCAACCCAATTTCATCATATTTTTTCCATGACAGCCATTTATAGTAACAATTAATTGGTTATATTGATCCTCAAGTAGCATATTCTTTCTACGATGTCTATTGAGATTGATTGATATATAATTTTTACTATAGTCATGTGCTCTTATAGTTTTAATTCAACATATATTACGCTATATATTTGTGCATTATCCGTATATCTTTATCTGTTTCGATCCGAATCCATCACATATCCGTCTGGTATCTGTATCTAGAATAACTTAGATTTGTATCTGTATCTGACTAGTCCGTATCCGAAAAAAATATAGGTTAGAATACGAAAAGAACAATATCCGTCTGTATCCAACCTGTTTTCAATCCTATTGCCTATGGTGTTCTACTTGTAGCGCAAAGGGAGGTTGAAAGATTACAAGGTTGCCCTCTTAAAGTGCTATATTACCAGGGCATGATAGTCCTTTTGCTCAACTGGACACCCACATGTCACTTGGCGTCAGCTATGTCAGGTGGCACATGGTGCCCTCACCGTGGGCCCAGTCCACTGGAAGTCTAGAACCAGGCAGATTAGATAGTCTTAGGGTGTGTTTGATTGATGAGATGAGGTTGAATGGGATGGGATGGTCATGTACCATTTGGTTCCATTATTTTGGGTGAATAGAATGGTTCAGCATCTAGAAGGAATATTCCTCAAATTTGTATCACTTGGTTCAGGATGGAATAGTTCCATTCAAGCAACCAAATATATGGATGACTTTTTTCTTGAATCATCTCATATATATATATACCACTTGATACAGGTAGCCAAATACACCCTTAGACATTCAGGGGCTAAATCTGACGACTATCAGATTGGATCTCTCTTGCTCTATGCTATGTGGCTGGAGTGCTAGACGATGGGGCCATTCCCACATGAGAAACAACGCCCTCCCACCACCGTGTTTTCATGCTGCACATGTACATGCTCTTAACTTCACACAATTAATTTCAAGGCATAGTCTTCATCTATGATCAGATATTCGATGTGAATTAGTGGATGTCACGAAATTGAAGTACCAGTATTTTTACTCTGCACATTTCTTACTCTTCCTTCCGTGAATCCTGCACCCTCGGTCCAAATTTATAGAATGTATTTTTTAATAGTAGTATTCATAAATATAGAACATATTTTATGTTTCAATACAAATTAATGTGATATTCTCTGTATCGATGCATTGCATATAGTGCTTAAAGATAATAATTAGGGTAGTAATTATTTTTAATATCATTTTAGATTATATACCAAGAGAAAATAAGTTCTGTACACGTGAAAGGACGGACTATTGGGTTTTGATCGACGGACGCAAGTAAACAAGCAAATTTTCGTGCTACTATATTACAACATTCCCTACTCCTGTGGTTGTAGCGCCAATGACAGACATGTTTTGAAACGTTCACTGTAGTAGCATCCTCGATTTTTTTTTACAAAACTAACCTTACGTCAAACAAAGTTACAAAAATGTCCTCCTAGCCCACTCCTACCGCTCCTAGGAAGCGTGGAAGCCACCTTTCGCGGTAGGATAGCATGGAAGGTTGCTCTCGCACTAGGCTCGGAAGCACGCACGCATACACGTCCCCTGACTCATGCACGCGCGCTTGCCCAAGCGAGCCCCCGCCCAGCCACGCACTCGCCCGTGAGCAAGTGCCGTGCGCTCGCGCCTCGCACCTCGCGTGCGCCCCACCACGCGCCCGCGCAACATTCCCCGCGCGTTGCTTCTTGCCCGCAAGCTTCCTTTTCCCATCCGCGTGCGCGCGAAAAAGCCGTGCATGAGCTCACCGTCACATGCTGCGCTTGGAGTGCGCAGGAGGTTTGCTTTTGCGCATAATAGCTCTTGTTGCGCTTTTAGTCGGCGAAAGATGCTATGTATTAACTCGGGGAATCTTATCCAATCGAAAAGACCATAATTTTTACAATTTTATCGGTAAAGAGGCCACGTTGGAAAAAAAAAATCATATACTAGAATAGCGATCGTTTGACAGCTTACTACCCACGTCACCTCTCGTAAAGTCCTAACTCCCCTTCCCATCAGTTTTCTGCCCCTTCTAGGAGAAAAAATTGATAAAATGCTACTCCTAACAAGTGGCTTCGCTAAAAATGTCATTCCGCTGTCATTGACATGTGGAACCAGAGTGGCATTTTAGCGATGTCACTTATTGAAAGTGGCATATATGCCGCGGGGCCTCCTCGCCGTCTCCGGTCACCTCGTCGGCTGCCACTCTCCTGCGACCCCCGCCCACCATTCCCTCTTAGTGCGCACCCTACGAATCCTAGCCCAACCAGAGCCGGTCCGCCTCCACAAGCTTTCAGCGCCATACTCCTGCCCGTGAGCCCCCACTCAATCTTCTCTAAAAGAAAATTCCCCCATTTTGAGAGGCTTGTTCTAAAAATCCCCCCTTTTGGTGTTCCTGGACCGTGGTCGGGATCAGGGATCGTGTAGCTGAGGCTGGAACGGCCGGAGCCCGGAGGTCAAGAACGCCATCAATTGGGAGGTGATAAGGAGGCCGCAGGGCGCAATCGAGACGGTTGAGGCCGACGCGACGGCCAAGGTCGTCCTTGTTGCGAGCTCCGTGCCGGGAGTTTTCTGCGCAGGTGCCGATCTCAAGGTCTATTATACTACTTCAGCTTGGTGATGCATGGGTTAGGGCTTTAGACATTTGAGACAGGGAGTTGTTGATTAGAGTTTCAGAAGAAGAAAAAATATCCAGAAGACACGTGAAATAGTCGAGGTGCATTTGCGAATTCTGAATGATAAGACCTGCGAGCAGTTGCGAAAAGTTGTTGGGGAAATGGATTGGTGACCTTAGTGTAATGCTGAAAACGAAGTGCAGAAATGATCATGTGTGTTGCTAAGATGCGTCAAGAAATAAATGAGTTGTGAAAAAGAAAAAGACTTATGGCTGCGACAGCATATGGAGGAGTCGTTATCTCCAATAACATCCAAGTATATGAGACATGTAAGATGTACCATGCTTCAAAAGACAGTTGAAGAAACAGTGGGGTCAATGACTAGTCGAGGGTGTGGCTTAAAGAGGAGCAGCTATGAATTATCAGATGGGTTATTAGAACCACTTGGTACTAGTTAATTGAATGGCAGCCAATAAAAAATCATCTTTGCACGTGCCAGATGTTATTGATTTCTCAACCAATTTTTTTGACCTATCATAACTAATACAGTAATGCTTGTCAATATCCCATAAATTTGATCTTCAGATCAGTTAAAGAATTAAAAAACATCGCATTTGCTTTGTAGAGAATGATGAGACTCAGAGCGGAGCCAGCCCATGGCTAGGCCTCGGGCCGAGCGAGCTGATCCACTAGGTCATGGCCGGAGAACAGCTAGTCCACTGGACCAGGTCATAACCTTTTGATCCCGGACCTCGGGCCATGGCCCAGGTGGTCCGAGGTCTGGCTTCGCCACTGATGAGACTATGTGAACAACAATACTTGATACTTCTTCCGCATTTGTATTTGTTGTGTGTAATCGACATGATCAAGATCTCTGAGCAATATTTTGTGACAGGAACGGAGATTAATGAGCTCTTCCGAAGTTCGAGAATATGCTAATTCGTTAAGGTCTACATTCTCATCCATTGAGGTTTGCAGCTGGATCCGTATTTTTAGCATGCTCTTTTGCATCCATCTATAATAGTAAATCTACAATTTGAGTACCGAACATTTTATTATGTATGTTACTGTTCAAATTCTGTGCATGACACATATTTCTTACCATTGGCCAGTGGCTGTTCTACTTTCTATATCAATATGTTCTTACATATTGCAGCTTGTTTGAAGTTTGAACAGGCACTCTCTATTCCAACGATTGCTGTCATTGAAGGAGCCGCTTCGGGTGGTTGGCTTGAACTGGTTCTTTCATGTGATCTCCGTATATGTGGTATGGCCTTTAATCTGCAGTATACCAAATTGTGTCCATCTTATGTGAAATAATATTGATCCAACGCTCTGAATATTTTAATGCATGCTTTCTTCCTGATTTGCAGGGGAAAATGCAACCCTTGGACAGCCAGAGACAGGCCTTGCTATTAGAGAAATTTTACGGTGCATTATACTGGTAGTATATAATGTGTAGTAGAAATCGTATCTAATCGTTGATTTATTAAGAGTGTTTCTACTACTCTACTACTAGATGAAGTATAAGTAAAATCTAGTTAATCTGATCCATTGAATCGAAAAGAATGAACGGTTCATATTCAATTTAGTGCACTATAAAAGAGCTCTGCTATTATTCCTGGGTATATATCCAACACAGTGTTCTACTTTTTGTTCGAGAAATTGTCAAGATGCTCTGAAACGTAATGGCATACTTTTCTCCTAGGCAATTGTTTGTGCTCGATATCTCAGGATGACCTAGTTAACATTATGCTTCAGGACCGACCATATACTAGTTAATAAAGTGATCCTTCAACATAGTTGATAAAAAAAAATGTGCAAGTACAGTGAGTTGTCTTCTTGAAAATGGGTCTTTTTTTTGGCACACTTTTGCGTATATTGGAGCGACTTAAATGAGTAGACAATCCGTAACATCAATGTGATGCCTTGCAACAGTCGATCCTAAAAAAACAACACTGCCAAGCACCAAAATGTGATTTAGATCATTTTCTTGTGGAGTCAAAATTGATACTATGTGTAGTTATAATGAAATTTGCCTGCTGCAGTAGCCGGTAAGTGCATTATTCTATGAGTAAATTGCTGTTTGCACCGGGTAAAGTGTATCATGTTTCGCTTTACACCAGGGTTAGGCAATAGTTTCACTTTGCACCAGGGTAGACAAAACAAAGTTGCACTTTGCACTAGCCTAAACACCTTGGTCTAACCGGTTGGATCACTCTACTGCTGGCCGAACCAACTTGTCCAGCCGAGGCATGTAGTGCTCGCACGGGAAGCGGCGACGCAGTCGAGAAGTGGCGAAGCTGCACTTTCGCCTCGTCATCTCCCCTTTACCCCTCCCTCTTCTCCTTGGCCCAAGGAGTAGATAGCGACGCCGCCATTACCTCCAAGCTCCATTGAGCTCAAACTCCATATCCGGTGAGCTTCTTCAAAAACCGTCTGTGTCACATCGTGTTCCACCACTTCCTCTTGCACACCCCAAAATTATTTTGAGTTTCGTGTACGGGAGCTGCTCGGAATTGAGGTTATTGTTCTCCGGATCTGTCGACCTTCTCCGTCGTGGTTCATTGTGATAGGTGAGATTCCATTCGATTCCTTCTTCCCTGAGCTTCCCCTCATCATCCTCTATATTTTGACACACTCACCTCTGGTACCGGACGCCCGTAGCGCCGCCGCCACCAACACCCTTCAACCATCGCTCTCCTCTGTCACCGTCGGCATGTCTCTAGCGCATCTCAATGCACACCACAAACAACGCCAGCTTTCTTTCACTTCCTACATTCCATTTACCCAACCCCCGAGTCTCATCGCCTCTCCATCGCCGGCGACGTGTGCTACCCCAGCCCTCATGTCATCTCTCTCTGCTAACGTGGAGGGGCACCACATCAAAGCCTGCGTGGATGAGTGGCTCACCTGCGAGTGCGCTAAAATAAGGTGGCCTTTGGTGGGTGGATGATGATGAATCCGATACGGTTATTCCTGGATTTGAGGCTATCCAATTGTTTGGATAATTGGATGAATGGGATATGGTTATCTAGTTTTTTAGAATTTTAAAATATTCTCTCAAGATGCTGAATAGAGCTATTAAAAAAAAGGCTGGACAGGTTCATCTAGATTGCTCCGTGAAGAGGTAACCTCGTTCAAAATCAAATTTCGTTAAAGTGTAATCGATCAAATTCAAATTTTGGTTAAAATGTGGTCAAATTTGTTCCCAAAAAACTCAAATTTGGTCCAAAAATTCAATTGTTGATGATATTTTGTTTGAAAATTCAAATTTTGTTCAAAAAAAATCAAATTTTGTCCTGAAATTCAAATTTTGTCAAAAAAATTCAAACTTCGATTAAATTTTGTCCAAAATTTTCAAACGAAAATTCGAAACTTTGATTACAACTAGCCCATCCAACCTCATCCATCTAACCAAATAAAAAATTAGCTCATCCCATCCATCCTCGTCTATCTAACCAAATAAAAAAATTGGCTCATCCCTATCTACCCAACCAAATAGCCACCTGTATGGCTGTATGGCTTTATCCCATCCAACCTCATCCAGGCAATCAAACGCAACCTAAGGAATGATGTTTCTGTACATGAACATGTTGTCGTCGGCATGGTACAGGTAGATTGGAGAAGCCCAATTCTTGAAGTTTAGCCTGGTTTTTTCAGCTTAATTGGATCAAACTGGTGGTGACAGTGAAGGAATAATTGAAGATTTGCTCTTATTTATTTGTGACATTGATCATTTGATCTGTGATGTCTTACGGACATGCGGGCTTTGGGGCTACATGTCAATGACGCATACAGAGCAAATGATCAATTGTACTAACTAAAACGGGACAAATGATTAATTCTCTTGACGGTGAAAGTCTTGCATTTCTGATGGCGCGATGGATCACACTTCTAATGATGTTGTGGCTCAATTTCTGATAAGGCGATCCGGCTGCTCATGTTAGAAGCAACTCTGGGGATTTTTTTTTATTAAAAGGGTACAAGGACGCAGATAACATACGCACACTACACACACTTTATAAGTACACAAATGTGTGTGTGCGTCCGTTACACATGCTAAAGGAAATTTTATGGAAGCCTAGAACGGTGGTAGTACCACGAGCGCGATTTTTATTTGCACAACATCTAGAGACAACTTTTAAAGACAGTTATTGTATAAGCTGGCTTTTAGTTTACTATTAGCCTACAGTGGGCTTTACATAAATGATTTACCTATGCATCCGTGCAAAGCAGGCTACTAAATAAGAGCCAGCTATCTTCTCTCTCATCATTTCTCACTCTTCCACATAGACTAATGCTGACATGTACAGGCTAAGAGCCAGCTGACGTGGCCTTATTGTACTTGCTCTTATTGTTAATTTTAGCCGCTATAGGACGTTTACCTTGCTGTTATCTCTAGTATAAGTTGTCTGGATGGTTTATATGGTTGCAAAGAACTCCTTTATTGTATTTGGTAGCGCGGAACTCCTTCAGAGGGAATTGAAAAGGGATTGGTCCACTGCTATGTTTCAGTTTGATTTATAGTGAATAAGTCAAGTGATTGTTCAAATTTTAAATGATGGGGTAGTTGACAAGATTGATCAGGAAAATAGATGGGTGGCATTGGTACAATGATGAAAACAAAGCTCCAGAATCGTTGAATAAGCTTTGGAGAACAACCAACAACTAAAAGAGTCGAGAAAAAGTTATGTTCTGGTTGAGTTGTGACAGCATATTGAGGCGCTGGTCTCTCAAGGAATATCATATGAGATGAGACAAAGATTGTCATCATGTTTTCACCCTTTTAGTGATAAATTGAGAATACAGCACCATCTAATAAGAAAGTCTTTGTGCTGTGTTGATGGCATTGATTTCTGAAGCAATTTTTTTGTTTAAATTATTGACAAATTAAGAACTCTCTTAAGGTGCAATGGTGGCACACAAGGTTGTGAACCAACCCACCCAAATTCGAGTCTCAGTTCTACCTTACTTACAAAGTGTGGGGAGAATAAGCCTTACCCTGTCTCACCTAGAAAAATTATTAAAGAATTGAAAAAAGTGCGACCCCTTGTGGTGTCACACCTAGAAAAATTAGTGAAAAATTGAAACAAGTGCTACCCATTGTGGCATAGTGGTCTTCATATCAGTTATAGAACTAAAAACATCTTATTCATTGTATAGAAAATGGTGAATGCCTTGGTTCCACTTCCTCTATCATTTGTGTTGTGCTGATCATAATCCATACCTCATCACAATGTATGAATTGTTGACAGGAAAGGAGGTTAAGATTCCTTGAGATCTACATTCTCATTCTTTGAGGTTTATTCCTGGATGCATTATGTTAATCAGAAAAACTAAAAAACGGTATACCGTTGCAACGGTATACCTCTGAAACTCATGAAACTTATGATTTTTTTGCACTGAAACTCATGAAACTTAGCACTAAAAACTGATAAAACATGAAACTGATGAAACTAAACACTGAAACTCATGAAACCAGCACTGAAACTGATAAGTTTCATAAGTTTCATGGTTATACCGTTGCAACGGTATACCGTTCCCTAGTCACTCTCTATGTTAATACATTATGTTACATCCAGTGTATCTCATATTTTAGTACACTAAATTTACTTAGTGATGAGAGAAAGATATGCAGAATTGCAGATCACTGTTTAAGTTATATGCATGCTCATCTTTCTTATTACTAGCCAATGGCTGCGTAAAACCTCAACATACATGTTAGTTTTTCTAGCATGTTTATAATACTTACAAAATGAAGCTTGTTTGAACAGGCACTCCTGTTTCCTACAATTGCTGTTATTGAAGGGGCTGCTTTTGGTGGTGGCTTAGAATTGGCTCTTTCATGTTATCTTCCAATATGTGGTATTACTTTTATTCTGCAGTGATCAAATTTCATCCATCCTATGGAAACTAGTTTTGTTCCTTTGTTTCAAACAATTGAAATTCTTCAACATGTTTTGCAGGGGAGAATGCAACATTTAGCTTGCCAGAGACTGGCCTTGCTATTATTCCTGGGTATGTGTGCAAGATGGCGCTTTAATTATGTAAGTAAATGTTTTTATGTACTGCTGATATATTCTTGAATAATACTGGAGTATTGCTCGCCTTATGAAGATACATAATAGCACTAGCCAAACTTGTTCGCATTATACAATTTTCTCACTCTGGTGCAATCATTCCATACTTTATAATAAAGTCAAAAATTGCATCCATGGTTCACGTTTTTAACTAAAAAGAAAAGGCCACTGTGTCGCTCATTGTACTGAGTGGTAGATTAGTAGAATTGGCTTGAGAATTGTTGAAATGTCGAGAGCAAAATGATGTGCTTCAGCTGTTAAACATCCATTTGTTAAAATATGTAGAGCTGGGGAAACACAGCTTCTTCCTAGGATTGTTGGAAGGTCCAGAGCAAAGGAATCGATATTCACTGGGTGCAGATTTGATGCAATAGAAGCTGTAACTATGGGTAAGGCTAGCATCAGTACATTTTCTTCGTACTGTAATGACTTCCTATTACTTAAGAAAAGTTTGTATTACTTATTAGAAGAATCGGTATGACATTTATGTTTTGTATGGCAGGAGTAGTAAACTACTGTGTTCCCGCTGGGGAGGCTTATAAAAAAGGTCTTGAACTAGCCTGGGAGATAGATCAGAAAGTAAGATACTCTTCTGAACGAATTATGTGCTTCATTCAATCTGATTGAGCACTTGTATGGCACAACAAAGATTAACGAAATTTGACCATGTGCATGCCCATGAAATACAGTTTCTACCCACGTCTGACTGCATTTGCTGAGAAAAGAAAACATGTATACAAAGGGAAGTAAGGTTGTAGATGATCTTAGAATTGCAAGTCGCTCTCCGAGCCTCTTATCTCCAGAATGGTGACAAGACGTATGCAAATTCTCTGTAAATTTCAGAAAAATAAGAAGCATCTGGCATGCTACGTATTTGCACGTGAATTGGGGCTGCACCTGGTCTCACTGTCAGTATTGTCTGGTGTATTGCAATCTGATACGGTGATGCACATCCTGACGCTCTACTTCGACTGGTAAGAGTGAACAACCTAAATGCCTAGAACAAAAACGTAATTACTTTACCCCTGAAAGGTGAGTAGTAGCATATAAAGGTGTTGCAATCTTGTCATGTCATTGCAAACTATCTTGTTAGGCCGACAAAAAGCGGCATAAAAAACACTTTGACGACTAATGGGCAACAGAAAGGAGCCCTATTCTTGTTTTAGTGCTGCTCCTTGTTAACCTCCATCCGGCTTGAGTGTTAAGACAGCATCACATTTCTCTCGTCTAACCCAGGCCTAGTAAGACAGATTGGAGCAGTTAGTCGTGCCTTTTTCAAAGTGCATAAACTATAAATACGTAAAATACACTAGTTGGGTATGCAGCACACTTAAGATCATCATGCACAAAAAATAAGTAGGTACTTGTAGAAGAATAGACACAGCCGCAGCACCGCAGATTATTCTCTCGATTGTTTTTAAAATAGGACACTTTTCTCTGGATGATATATGCGTTGAATTAAAGTATATTTTTCTCCTTTTATCGGTTTTAAGTTTGTCAGTGAACTAATCGTTGCGGTGTAAGAATACGTATCAAAACTAAGGTCGTGATGTCAAGACCCGGCTAACATAATATTAAAAAATAATAATTATGGCCCATTTTGAATTCACGCCTTTTGGGTGCAGATTTTGAATTAGGTACGATAGAGCCTAGACGTGAGGGAAGTTTATTGCTCACCTTTCTTCATCAGTTTAAATTTATAGGTGAACTGATCGGTTACTTTGATTTCTTTGAGCAAAAAGTTGAATACTACCTCTCTTTCATAATATTTGTCTGGTGCGCATACCAAAAGAACACAAAATTTAAGTAATACTCTCTTTGATCACAAATAGTTACTCCCTCCGTTTCTTTTTATAAGGCGTATTTGGTTTCGTTAGGACAAGACTTTGACCAACGATTACTTCATTAATATATCATTTATGCAATACAAAATCATAATTATATATAAGTACTTTTGAATACAAATCTGCTAATATCAATTTTGTGTCATAAAAATTATATGCTAATAGAGTAATTGTTGGTCAAAGCCTTGTCCTAACGAAACCAAATACGCCTTATAAAAAGAAACGGAGGGAGTATCATTTTGGACATTGACACGGTCCTCAAAACTCAATTTTGATCACTAATTTTATTGTAGTATATTTAAAAAATCCAATAAAATTATAATATTATGAAAGTACGTTTCAAGAATGCACACATATAATTTTTATACATCCAATCTAAATATTTAAAAAGATATAGATAGCTTAAGTTTCAAAGTTTGATTGCACGCATCCCAAACTGACTGGTTTTTGTGAACCGAAGGGAGTATTAAATAAAATCGGATCATATTTGTGAGATACGGTATGAGTATGCACAGTATAAAGAACGGAGTAGATGAATCTTGTAGAGAGAACCAAAATAACGTCGTCGAAGCAATCACGGCAAAAGAGAAAAGATTTGGCAAAATTAATCGCAAATTCTTTAAACACAACCTCAAAATAGTACAAGAGATTATTACTCTCACAACCCTCTCAAACCTTTTAGGTCCATCGGATCCTTACCCTATATAAGAATCTAGTGCTAAAGAATAACCTAACCTCTGGTCCTCTCGTATACCTCTACTTTGAATAACTCTACTTTGAATGAGTTCCTTTTGCTTGGCTTGCTTCTTTGCTTGGGTTGGGTTATCTATGGTCACCTCTCATGGGTTTATATAATCCTCCTAGTTCTCAGCTAAAAAAACAATTATAAATCCTACTCTAAAAGGAAGTAGGAGCCATAATCCTATTAGGATTCATCTGGAAATTCATATAGCACACCTCGCTAAGTCTTAAGAGATCAAAACATCAGTCACTTTCCCAACAATCTTCACCTTAACTCTTATCCATTGAAGTCATCGTGCTCCTCGAAGAACTCACTTCAAGTCGGCTTCGTTTTTTCTCTCTCTCTCTTTTTTTTTTATTTTCCTCCCACCTTCGGGAGTGCATGCACATCACTATCCACTTGAGAGCTTTTTCCTTATGGAATTTGGTAAACCACACATTCTATTTCTACAGCCATCCATCCCATAATTTTGTATCACCTCCGAGGTCTACCGGCTCGCTGGTACTGTATGGTTGGTCCTACCACATCTTCATTCTTCCAACAGCTCGCACATTCGCCTTTGCGTCAACTAAATTATGCAACCATCTTTCAGTTCCACATATAACTACAGATAAGATTCAAGTACGTACTCCCGACGACACGATTTTCTTCTCCTAGTCAAGATTTTTATTAGATCTCCCATCATTTGACCTTCCTTTAGGTTTACCCATCAATCGTTCTCCTCCGTTGCTCTAGATACTTTTCATAATCACCTACCCTTTACAAGTAACTCGCATGACTCAACCTCAAAGTGATACATCACGACCTTCATGTTCAAGCGACCTCACTGATATTAGATTCTTCTTTAAATCGGGAACATATTGAACTCCCACCAATGTGTGATGTGCTTTATCATAAATGTGCAATGTAACCATTCTCACATCAATGATTGCATACTATTTGCAATCCGTCAAGTGAACAATTACATGTGTCAAGTGTAGAGATCCTTCATCAAACATCTCCCTCATTGAACATAGGCGAAAGCAATAACTTGAATCTAATATCCATCTATAAGAAGTATTTGATTAACTGATGACAAGTACATCCGAATCATCTTTCGCTAATGCTACTAAACATGCACCACTTATTTTCTTCAAACTTGGACAGTCTTTGACCATGTGACCTTCATCACATACATGTGTGCTATTGTTCTTGCTCTTTTTCTTCATGTGAATATTGTATTTTCTTGCACAACCTATGGTAGCAATGCTTGATCACCCGAGGATGAAGATTCCGATGGCTTCTTTGAGGACTCTGCCTGTAATAGATATGCAACTGTCTCATTGAAATTGAAAGTGTTTTTGTTGGAAACTAATCAAGACTTGCCAAAACTGTTGATTTGCCATGTTATGAAAGGCAAGTAAAGATCATGCTGCAATCAGCAATCAGATCAAATCAGATAATTTGTTTCCTTAGTAATTCTTTTCATGTTTATTTGACTTGGTTACCAAGTTGATTAGGTGGTCCGCTCACTGTAAAAGGGCATGTATCCCATGAGTTTAAGAATAACACAAGAGAAAATTGCCCCAAAACTTTTAGGTTCCTCTTCGTGTTTGTGTGTGTATTCATGATCCAAGGCTAAACCCAACAATTTGTATTAGAGCAAGGTTCTAATCTTAGTGTCACGCTTGCCCTGACGGAGACCATCACTACTGCGCCTCAGGATAGGCTATCATCATGGAGTTGCAGTTGGCGACGCATGAAGAAGAAATCAACGCCGAGTCGCGCAAGCGCTCTGTATGGCGGCACAAGTGAGCGACATTACGGAGGTAGCGAAGGGTGCTGCAAGCATAATTAGCTGCAACAGAGAGGCTTCGTGGTGTAGGCATGTAGCAGTAGCTGTGTACGGCTGCCTCTGAGGGACGTCCATACGGCGGCACAGGACTCCTTGGCACCTATTCATGGCAGCTACGGCTGTGAAGCCATCCTGGTAGCAGCAGTACTAGACCCTCCTGTGGAGACTATGCAAGCAAAGCTTCAGAGCAAAAAAAGGCAATGACGTGAGTGTTATGGAGGTTGTACAGTGCATGTAGGAGAGAGAAGAAAGCAATAGAGGAAAAAAGAGAACAAGAAAGATTGAAGAAGGTGTGTCTTCCCAATACTTGATATTGGTGAGTGTCATTGATAATCGACGTGATAAGGTGGCATTGGCGGCCATCTACGTATCTTGTTGAGAAGGTGGCTAAAGCTACAAGTTCTCATGTCAGTTGTGTCCACGAGATACTATGTGTGATCATATGAGTTATTGTGCGAAATGTGTGCAAGTTTCCTTATAGATGTTGTGCGCATCAAAAGAGATCATTCTGCATGAGAAGATCAAGAGGAAGCCGTTGCTGTTAGTGTTATGCCCTTGAGGCAATCATATGGATGATTGTAACATGACTATGTTTATGAATAATAATATGATTATTGGTCCAATGAATGTATATCATTGTTTTGATCAACAAGTGTGTGACTTGTTTATGAAGCTCTTTACTTATTGATATAATTCGATAAATATCTCTGATCGGATATCATCGTATAGGACAACGATGAATAGATCAACACATGTATTGTTCGATGATTATGTTTCATAGATCATGGGATATGGAGATATCATCAATACATTGTGGACGCATGTTGAAGAACATGAGTTAGATAGACCCACAATGGGACACTGCGAGAATGTTACGTTCTTATGTGTCATCAGTGTATCTCATACATAGTAGATGTATGATCCTTAGACCTGAGATTTTCATATTCCCTACATGTGTAATAGTTTACCTTGGGGTTACCAAACACTATTTCCTAATTGGATAGTTATAAAGGTAGCTTTCATGTTTACTATGAAACATGCAGAGGGAAGTGAGCAGTCGAGATGGAATTTGCCACTCCAATGTAACGGAGATATATGTCTAGGCCACTCGTGTGATATGATTAAGGAAGTGCATGGCCATGCCGTGATTGAGAAGTCAATCACAACTTATTAATATATCACGAATACGAGAGATGGATTGAACTGTCAAAGGATGACATGCTTCTCGCCTTGAGTTCGATCTTCATATAGTTTGGCAAAGGGATTATTACATCGATTTTTAATCATATGCGTTTGGGAGTTGGCATGCTCGCAAGGAGCCGCTACCGACTATTGGATTAGAAAAGGGTTTTCCGAATCCATGTCCAAATGCGCATGAATCTACTGGTCACACACTTAATCTGGCCGATGCATCAATTCGGATTGGATCCGTAATTAATGGACCTCGTGGGCTTAGCGCGTAGATGGGCCCTGACCGCCTAGGGTTTCACCTCGTGGCTATATAAGGAGGGGAGGAGACTGGACGCAGAACACACTTTTTCGTGCGGTTTAGAGGTGTTTCGCCAGAACCCTAGCCACCTCCTCTCGTTGCTCTGCCGAGCGACCGGTGCTTGCACACCGACGCACGACGTTCCATCCCTGACGTGTGGATCTTGTGGTGACGCTGCCGCTATCAAGCGGCGTGGAGAGGACGATCCGCAGCGAGGACGATCCGTGGCGAGGACGATCCGCAGCGACGATCCGCAGCGAGGACGATCCACGGCGAGGACGATCCACTACAACGACGTGCGAAGGATTCCGCAACTGCGCGTCTAGTGGTAATAGATCTATGATCCCCTTCTTGCGAGTAGCTTTTCTGGTTTGCGGTAGAAATTTTAATTTGTGCTAGAGTAGCATACCGTGTTCCCCAACAGTTGCGTATGCCAAGAGGAGTCCAAAGCATTGAGGAGTAGTGGCCATCGTCCTAACATGTGTGTGCATGATAGTTCTTGTAGGTGAGTCCAAGTTCTCTCGAGGGTAAGCTCTAATGTGAGTCTGCGTCGCCGTCAAGTTGTGTCACCGGTGAAAGGACAATCGGAGCTAAGGCAAACGTCATAATCACCGTCAAGTTGTGTCACCGAGTAAGAAGAAGGCGAAGCTCCTTGAAGATGCGTGAGGAGATTGAATGTCGACTTGCAAAGAGTTGACAAGTCTTCATTAGGGGGTGGTTGTTATTCACGCCCTTAATCTTGTAACATAACTCTAACTTGTTGAGGTAGTCGGTCTCAACTACGACTTACCTAAAATTTACTCGATACATGATAGAGAACGCATATCCTCAACATCCCAGATTCATCTTCGACATACTTGCCTTTGGATGGCGAACACATCTCATCAACATCCTAGAGTCAATTTTGACAAACTTGACTTAGGACAGTGGACACACCTCCTCAACGTCCTGGACTCAACTCTCTTACTTGACACAGCGTCAAAGTAACGCTGGTTCGTCGTCACTTTGAGCTTTGGCAAGGAGCTCTTTTTTTGCCCCCTTCAACTTGTGGCACTCTGAAGCGAAGTGCCCATAATCATTACAATTATAGTACATCACTTTTGCCTTGTCGAATTTTTTATTCTTGTTGCCTTGTCGACCATCGCCTTTTGAGCCACCGAAGGAGCCCTTGTTGTTGTGCCTCGACGATCGGGCCTCCCACTCAGCGTGTATCGAGTGTAGGTGCTCTCTTCACCACCGTCATATCTCTAATCCATTCCTCGTGTGCCTTCAAGCGACCGATCAACTCTTTGATCATCATTACCTTGAGGTCGTCGAACTACTTAATGGTGAGATGATTTGTAGGAACCTACCAGGGACTACACGAAGGAATTTTCTCTTTTGCTTGGTCCCCCCCATCTTTTCGGGGTCCTACCTTTCCTTATATAGGCGGAAGCGGCAGGTTACATGGGAGTTTGGAAGGAAGAAAAAGAAAAGGAAAGGGGTGTCCTGTGTCTTGGAATCTGTTCTTCGGTCTCGTCGTCCGTCCGACCGGCCTCCGTCCACCCCCACGCTAAGTCGGTAGTCCTGCAGCGGGGGGTTCTCGGCCGAGTTGGAGAAATGACGCACTGCTCCATACGATTGTCAGGCGCCGGCATTAATGGTATTTGACCTCAGTGTGGCCTCGGGAGGGGGCGTTCCCCTCTGTTGCGTGTCAGGATGACGGGACCGGAGCTTGACTTCTTAGGTGGCCTCCCTGACACCTTGGGAAGGAGCCACCTACCCTGGTGCGGACGTCTTGGGATGTCACGCCGGTAGGGCAGGTGTCTAAATGCTTCGAAGGAGCCGTTGCACGCTCCGACCCGGGGGGTCGGAGCGAGCTGGGCACACCGACCCTAGGGGATCAGAGCGCGTCTGTATTTGTGCTTGGCCAGGGACAAGATCCCGTCATGGCCCACGGGCCCTTGGTCGGAACTGGGCCTCAAAGGCAGCCCGTTCACCGTCTCGAGCTGCTGGGGATACCCATGGTATGTGTACTCATCACTCGGGACCTAACAAATTAGGCCCTATAGACAAGTTTGCATGTCCTATTGATCCTAAAGCAAGCCCGGCTGAAGCCAAGCAGCAACAAAATATTACCGAGGCACTTTGGAAAGAGAGAACACATCAAGTGCGGCAATATGTTGCTAGATGGGTGTATACACATGATAAATCATTCTATCTTCTACCTTCCATAGTTCCATTGATTGTTACCTCACTAATCTCTTATTTGATAGGTATATCGTTCAATGCTCTTGACAACGATGAGTTTAAACAAATGTGTGAAGCTGTCGGCGTACTAGCCAACAGGCACCTCCGAATCGGGTGCTTATGAGGTTCAGACGGGGGGCTTTCGGGGCAATCACCGGAGGAAGGAAGAAAGTCGATGTATCGGGGGAGCTCAGAAGAACGGGGATGCTCGGGTTTACCCAGGTTCGGGCCCTCCGGAGAGTAACAGCCCTAGTCCTACTTTTCTTGCTATTGCTTGCCCTGTGGGATATGAGCCGAGATCCTAACTTTAGAGAATGGAACCTATCGTCAATGAATCGAACCCCCTCTCCCATGCACCCCGGTTCCCTTTTATACTTGGGCTGGCGGGGGCGCCTGGGAGGCTTACACCGCAAGCCATACTCATCACACTGCCACGGGCGCATTAAATGCGCCCGTCACTGTCCTTACACCTCATTTAATGCCTGCCGCAGCCGTCACACCCCTGCCTTGGGCCCCACGCCCACCAACGCCGCTCGTTCCGTCAGGGGGTGAAGTGCTGCCGTGACGCCACCCGTAATTATTACGCTCCTGGGGAAGGCGCGCCGCCATACTGTAGCTTCCACGCTTTGCATTTAATGCGCACGATTTGCATTAAATGTCCTTGATCCTGGTACTGCAGCCTCGGGAGTGGTGCACCAGGGGAGTGGCCCGTGCGCCACCTGTCCACTGGGCGACCACCTTCCTGGGCGTCCGGTGGCGTGGCCTGGTCGCCACGTGTCCACTGGGCGACCACCGTGCTGGGCGCCGCTGGCTCGCCCGACGCCACGTGTCCATCGGGCGCCAGATGGCGTGGCCTGGTCGCCACGTGTCCACTGGGCGAACACCTTGCTGGGCGCCCAGTGGCGTGGCCTGGCCGCCACGTGTCCACTGGGCGAACACCTCGCCGGGCGCCCAGTGGCGTGGCCTGGCCGCCACGTGTCCACTGGGCGAACACCCTGTGGCCCTACCGCTTGCCGTGGCAGTGGGCTCGGATGCGCCCTGCCCGCCCGTTGACCGTGTTTAGTGCGGGGGAGCGGGAGCCCTGGTGTAAAATACGCCGACAGTAGCCCCCGGGCCCACCCTGGAGCGCCTCCTGGTCTTCCACCTTCCTTTTTTCTTTTTCTCTCTCCTCTTTAAATGACCTTCGGGGAACCGCTCAGTCTCCCGGGTGGGGCCCTTTAAATGCCCACGCGCCCCGCGACTTAAAAGTTCTTCCGGCTTCTCCAGTTCCCGAGGCGGTTTGCGCAGTCATTCCCGCCTTGGAACCGTCACACGACTCTTGGGATGCGCTCCCTTTATGGGGTCTTTTGAACTTCCCACTCGCGAGCCGCCGCGTCTTTTCGGCCAAGTCTTCCCTCGCAATCCTATAAAAGGGCCGGTCATGAGGGGGAGCGGTTCTTTTCCTTTCAAACTTCCTTTGCCCTGTTCTTTTCTCGCCCATTCCTCCCCGACGTGCTTCTGCGCTGTCTGCACTCGATGGCTCCTCCGACTCCCTCTGCTCCGGTTCTGCCCCCTTCGATCGTCGAGGAGGAGGGCGCCGCTTAGCTCTCCAGGCACATTTCAGCGGGCACCCTCCGCGTCCGTCCTGGGACCGTTGTGCCCCGCTGCCACCCAGGGGAGGTAGTATTCTTTAGGTGGCAGCTAGTAGCCGGCCTGCTGCCACCGGTGTCTGACTTCTACCTCTCCGTCCTCAACTTCTACGCCATTCACCACATCCATCTTCCTCCCAACTCCGTCATTCTTCTGGCTGTCTTTGCCCACTTCTGCGAAATGTTCGTAGGGGTACTTCCAAACCTCCTCCTTTTCCGCTTCTTTTACTCTCTTCGCCCCGCCAGCGCCAACACTCCTGTCTCCGGGAGCTGCCACCTGCGGCTCCGAGATGGGACTGTGTCACACTACATCCCGCTGGACTGCCGGTCCAACTGGAGGGCGTGGCGTGATGAGTGGGTGTACGTTGAGGACGACAGCGGCATTGAAGTGCTAGAGCTTCCGACCGGGCCCGCTGTCAGCAACCCCAACTGGGGAGCTTACGTCAGCGAGACGCCCGAGCTTCGGACGATGCTAGCCCGCGTCGACCAGCTGCGGACGGCGGGTCTAACGGGGGGCATGGTTATCCGGGATTTCATCTCCCGGAGGATTAGCCCCCTGCGCTGCCGCGTCCGCCCGGCCTGGCAGTACATGGGCCAGGATGATGGGATCCGGACGATCCCTGGAGGTAGGCTGCCACTCCCGGATCGCCCTTCCCTCCGCCTTTTTTGCTTTTTGCCTTCACAGGTTCTGACGGCGCTTTCCTTCTTTTGTTTTTGCCAGCCGCCGGGAACTTGCCTTCCGCCCTGATCGATGCGTGGATGGGGCAGCTGGGCGTGCCCAGCTCCGTCCCGCCGTTCCCGGAGGGCGCGCTCCCACTAAGCCGGATAGAGCCCAGGGAGCGCGCGGCGATTGTCCGGGCAATGCCGAAGATGGATGCCATGGGGACGCCTGATACAACAGCACACCAGGCGCCCCTGATGATCCGAGACCCCCCTCCCGCCGGCCATCAGGGGAGGGGCGACCAGGGTAGGCGCAGACGCCCTGCCAACGATGACGCCGCCGGCGGGCCTTCCCAAAGACTCGCTCTCGGCAGTAAGATCGCGCTTTCGCCGCTGGCTGGCTCGGCCAGGCGGGGTCCTCCACCGCCTCCACGGAGCTCTTCTGCCGCGGCGGCTCCTCAACGGCAGGGACTTGTCGGCGGCGCGCTCATCCTCCTCGCCGCCGAGGTGGTGATATTGACCCCCGGCCGACTCTAGAACGATGTCGCCGCCGCCACCGCCACCGGCCTAACGACGACGCTATCAGCCTCGCTGCGCCACACCGGCGCTTCTTCCTCCTCCTCCGCCGGCCGGTCCTCTAGGTCGCCGGGACCCGGCGCCACAAGCGCTGGGCTGGTCTCTTCTCGGTGTGCCCCGCTTCCCGAGGCCGCCACCTAGGTACTTACTCAAACACGCACACACAAAATACGCTTAAGCCCATCCAAAATGCGTCTTACCACCGCTTTCTCTTCCTCGTGGTGCTCGCTCGGACGTCCTCGCCGCCAGGCCGTGGCGATCAGGGCGCCGCGGCCGCAGGGGACGCGCCACTCGGGGTAGCCGAGCCCCACGGCGGGCAGGTTGGGGGGGCGACCCCCAAGTGGTCATCCCGTCAGCCGCCGCGGCTCAGGTCCCGGGCCCACTGGGCCTTTTGCCCACTCCGAAGCCCCCCACCGCCTCCATCCCTTCGACAGACGCGGATGCTCTGCTGGCGGCTCTTAGCGAGCTCTACTCCAGCACGAGCAGCCGTCTGACGACAAGCAAGGAGCGGCTGACGGAGGCGGGAATCCAGATCAGTCGCCTTCGCAAGGAGGTGGAGGACTCCCGCGAGCGGGAGGCGGGGCTAGAGATGCAGCAGCTGAGGGAGCGGGAGCAGCGGGAGCAGAGCGCCCGCCGCACCGAGGAGCTCTCCGCGGAGTTGGATGCGGAGAAGGTTGATCGGGTTCAGTCGGAGGCGGACACCCTGGAGATGTCGCGCCACGCCGATCGAATGGTGGCGCCTTGCCTCTGGGATCGGGTGCACCTGCCTCCGCGAGAGCGGCCGCAAAGACTACGCATTCTCGCCTACGGATCGCGAACTTCCTCACACACCGCCGCCGCCCGACCGCCTGGGTCTACCCAGGAGGGCGCGCGTTGCGCGCGCCACGGCTGGCACGTGTTGGCCTGCTGCGCCAGCCGTGACGCCAACTTTGATCCCACAGCCACCGTCCAGGGGATCAAGGGCGACTGGGCGCAGGCAGAGGAGCGGGTGCAAGACACTGCCGAGCAAGTTGCCGCACAGCTGGAGATGGAGAACCTCACCGAGGCAGAATAAGACGTGGCGCTGAGGCTGGACCTTGGCCCGGTTGCCGAAGACGTGGCGGTTGCAGAGGCAGTGGCGGAAGACGAGGAGGACCCCCCACTAGAGTAGTTCCCCCCCTTTTTTTGCTTCCACCTGTAAGATACTCGACGCAAATCAAACTTAAATGAAATGGAAGCGCAAGCTTCCCATTATATCGCCCAGTGTCCGTTTTTACTCCTACTCCACTGGTTCCGCACGAACAAGCACAAGACTGTTTAAGGGCTCAGGAGGGGGGCACGACTTAAGGTCTTGTGCCAGGGAGTCCCCCCCTTGAACCCTTTGACCTAGCAGAGATCTTGCCACCCAGGTAGCCTTCAGGGAACGAACGCTTAGTGAGTCGTGGCAGGGCCTTAGGTTCTCGACAACGGTGTTCAAGTCGCTGATCCCCACGGGGACACCCGGAGTGCCATGACCGTCTTTGGGAGCGTCTTTGAACTAGCCGTCCGATCGCCCACCCCTGCACGCCGCCCTCACTTAGTGGTTCCGTCTTTGTCACCGGGCTCTTATGAGGCCATAGGGTACCAAGGGCAAGTGCCCTGACACTGCCCAACGGTGGGCAAGAGACCAGAAAGAGAGCAGGGAGGACAATTATTAAAGAAAGTTAATACTTGATTTCAAATAAGAGGCCTTTCCCGACCAGCGGTGGAGAGGAAAACACACTCCGGCTGGTCGGGGAGCAGAGCCTGAGACTTACAACCGATCAAGGATAGAACTTGCGCAGGTTCTCTATGTTCTGTGAGTTCGCCAGCTCTTCGCCGTCTTCAGTGGCTAGCCTGACCGCCCCGGGACGAGAGACTGAGACCACTTTGAAGGGTCCCTCCCACTAGGGAGACAGTTTATGCGACCCGGCATGCGACTGGATTCTTCGCAAGACCAGGTCGCCCACTGCCAGTGTTCTCTCATTGACCCGGGAGGCGTGGTACCGCCTGAGACTTTGCTGGTACCGCGCGGCGCGCAGAGCCGCCCGGTCCCGCGCTTCTTCCAGGAGGTTGACATCGTCCCGGCGTAGATCCTCCTGGTCTTCCTCCGTGAACGCTGCAACGCGTGGTGACCCCAGCGCCAGCTCCGAAGGGAGGACCGCTTCTGCGCCGTAGACCAGGAAGAAAGGGGTCTCTCCGGTGGCCCGGCTAGGGGTGGTTCAAAGCGACCACAACACTGCTGGGAGCTCTTCGGTCCATCGGGTCCCACGCTTGTGGAGTCGATCAAACACCCGGGTCTTGAGGCCCTTCAACACCAGCGCGTTGGCCCGCTCGACTTGGCCGTTGCTCCTTGGATGGGCAACCGAGGCAAAACAAACCTTGGTGCCCATCTCTTCGCAGAAGTCCAGGAAGGCCGCGCTGGTGAACTGTGTGCCGTTGTCGGTGATGATGCGGTTGGGGACCCCAAAGCGGGCGAAGATCCCTTGCATAAACTTGACTGCAGCTGCGGCGGTAATGGATCTCACCGCCTCGGCTTCCACCCACTTAGTGAATTTGTCGATGGCGACGAACAGATGGGTGTAGCCCCCTGTGGCCCGCGGGAACGGGCCCAGGATATCCACCCATCGCCGCAGCGCAGGGCCATGAGAGCGGGATAGTTTGCAGGGCCTGGGCTGGTTGGTGGATCTGCTTGGCGTGGAATTGGCACGCTTCACATCTCCTCACCAGCTCGCAAGCATCCTGGAGGGCGGTTGGCCAATAGAACCCTTGACGGAAAGCTTTTCCCGCCATCGTTCGACCGGACACATGGCTCCCGCACACGCCTCCATGGATATCCGAGAGCAAACTGCTCCCCTCTTCCCGAGTGATGCACTTCAGAAGAATTCCGTTCTTACCCCGGCGGTACAGGTCCCCGCCCACCAGGGTATAGCACTTGGCCTTTCGTGCTACCTTCTCTGCTGACGCATCATCATCGGGGCACACTTGATCCCGCAGGTAGGCCAGGATCGGATCCATCCATGTGCCTTCCCGGTCAAGTGCGGATACTCCGCCTGGCCGGGCGTTTCCACCGGAACCGCTCTCCCTCCAGGAACAAGGGATGGAGTTGTATCACCATCGTCCCCACCAGGGACGGGGGCTACGATGGATGGTCGCGGAAGCCTTTCTTCAAAGACCCCAACTGGGACAGGAGATCTCGTTGAAGCGAGCTGAGCGAGCTCATCCGCTAAGTAGTTGTCGCGCTGGGGGATGTGGGTATACCCCAACCCTTCAAAGTGTCGCTCCAATTTCCTGACCTCCGCCAGGTATGCTGCCATGACAGGGTCAGGACAGGAGATGGCCCGGGCCGGAAGTATTCTCCGGGTGGTCGGCCCGGCTGAAAGTGATCGGCTATTCCGACCACTTCAGCGCCCTGCTCGCCCCAGGAGCCGGCATGGTGGCGCAAACCTGCCTCAGATCTCGCTTGTACTGCGAGTTCGATGAGTAGGTAACCGAGCCACCATGAATGAACGCCACCGTATGCTCCGCCTGCTGGAAAGCCAGCGAAGCTGGGTCTTCGTCGTCGTCGTCACCATGGTCTTTCTCGCGGCGTTTCTTGAGCTGCCTCTCTACCAGTTTGGACATAACTTGGCAGTCCTCCAAGTCATGCCCATTCGTTCGGTGGATGGGGCAATAAGGTTTGCCCCCGTCGTCTTCGCGGCGGGGTGAACGGCGGTCCCTGCGGTCACCGCGCTGGTCCCGGCGCTCACCCCTTCGGTCCTGGTCGTCACGACGCCGGAGCTTGGCTTCCGGCTCGGCAACCAGAACTTCCCTGGTGGCAGCCTCCTTCCGCTTCTTCTTCTTCTTCTTGTGGTCGGAGGACTTTGAGGTGCCGACGTCACTGGGACCGGAAGGCCTTGTCGTGCACTCCCGGGCCTCCGCCGCCCTGGCGCACTTGTGCGCCAGGGAGAACAGCTCGGAGGTGGTTGCGATGGTGCGGGTAGCCATCTTCTCCCGCATCTTCTGGTCCCGGACCCCCCTCCGGAACGCGATGACTACTGACTGCTCAGAGATCCGGGGGATCGTGTTGCGGCAGTGGCTGAACCGCCGGATGAACTCTCTCAGGGACTCCCCCTCCGTCTGTTCCAGAGCGTGGAGGTCATCTTCCACGCCTGGTTGAGCGTAGGAGCCCTGGAAATTGGCGACGAAGATGTCGCACAGCTCCTCCCACGAATGCACAGAGCCCCGCGGGAGGTTGAGTAGCCAAGACCGGGCGAAGCCCGTCAGCGATGTCGGGAGGTAGTTGGCCATAATCTTCTCGGACCCTCCCGCAGCGCGCACCACCGTGGTGTAGATTTGCAGGAACTCCTCTGGGTTGGTGGTGCCGTCGTATTTTTCGATGGAGGCGGGGCGGAATCTCTCCGGCCACGCAGCTTGCCGTAGACGGAGGGAGAACGCCTGGCATCCAACGTTGTAGGGGGAGGAGCGTTGCTCGCCAGCCCCTCGACCCTGAGACGGGGTCGAGGAGTGCGAGTCTACGCTCTCCTGGGAATCAGAGGGGGGAAGCCCCCTGTTGATCAGTAGGTCCCCGGGGGTTGGCGTGCCGCTGCGAGCGCTCGCGGCGTCCCCTGAGGACGTGGCGTAGGTCGCCGTCGCGCTGGAACCGCCTCTCGTACAGGCTAGCTCTCAGATCTTCGCGATCTCCCCTTGACTCGGGGGAACCGTGGGAAAAAGTGGAAGCGCGTGCATGTCCTCCTGTATCAGAGGGGGCTGCAACCAGGGCTCCCTTCCTCTTGTTCTAGACCTTGACGCCGGGAGAAGTTGTTGTGTGGCGGCTGGAACCCTGCGCTTCGGTCGCGCGTGCTCCTTGCCGCCACGCGTCGAAGCCCGGTGTTGCCGCCTCAACCTGCTGTTGGGCAGCATCGACTAGACGGGCGATATCCCGCAGCCATGGGGTGGCTGGGGTGTCGCCCCCTAGCGGAACTGGAGGATGATCGAGGAGTAGCCGAGCCGCATGAAGGCTCCGCGCGGGGGTATCATCCCCCAGCATCAAACGCCGTTGAACGGGCTGGCCCCCGGGCGCGGGGGCCATGCGCGTTCCTCCTGCGACCGAGGGACCCGGCTGACCCGGCGCCTTTCCCGGGCGCCGGGACCGGCTACGGGCGCTGCTCTCCTCGGGTAGATTGCTGCGCTTGGAGTGCGACTCCGCCATGCAAACAATCGCCCCTACTTCTTCGGAGCTTTAAGCGGGAAACGAAAGAAAGAGGGCAATCTAACCACCAAGAGCCCCTACCTGGCGCGCCACTGTCGGCGTACTAGCCAACAGGAACCTCCGAATCAGGCGCTTATGAGGTTCAGACGGGGGGCTTTCGGGGCAATCGCCGGAGGAAGGAAGAAAGTCGATGTATCGGGGGAGCTCAGAAGAACGGGGACGCTCGGGTTTACCCAGGTTCGGGCCCTCCAGAGAGTAACAGCCCTAGTCCTGCTTTTCTTGCTATTGCTTGCCCTGTGGGATATGAGCCGAGATCCTAACTTTAGAGAATGGAACCTATCGTCAATGAATCGAACCCCCTCTCCCATGCACCCCGGTTCCCTTTTATACTTGGGCTGGCGGGGGCGCCTGGGAGGCTTACACCGCAAGCCATACTCATCACACTGCCACGGGCGCATTAAATGCGCCCGTCACTGTCCTTACACCTCATTTAATGCCTGCCGCACCCGTCACACCCCTGCCTTGGGCCCCACGCCCACCAACGCCGCTGCCTGGCTGTCGAGGGTGAAGTCGCCGTGACGCCACCCGTAATTATTACGCTCCTGGGGAAGGCGCGCCGCCATACTGTAGTTTCCACGCTTTGCATTTAATGCGCACGATTTGCATTAAATGTCCTTGATCCTGGTACTGCAGCCTCGGGAGTGGTGCACCAGGGGAGTGGCCCGTGCGCCACCTGTCCACTGGGCGACCACCTTCCTGGGCGTCCGGTGGCGTGGCCTGGTCGCCACGTGTCCACTGGGCGACTGTCGCCACGTGTCCACTGGGCGACCACCCTGTGGCCCTATCGCTTGCCGTGGCGGTGGGGCCCGAACGCGCCCTGCCTGCCCGTCGACTGTGTTTAGTGCGGGGGAGCGGGAGCCCTGGTGTAAAATACGCCGACAGAAGCCATTGGTCAATTTGGCCCCGGATTTCAACCTCCTACCCAATATGACCTTCGGGAGAATTTGTTTAGTGAGGAATTCTTGAGAACCAAGAGTTTGCTAAAGGAATGTGAGGAGGAAAAGTTAAAGCATGGTTGCTCCATTATGACCGATGCTTGGACGGATATGAAGGGGAGGAGCATAATGAATTTGTGCACACATTGTAGCATGGGACAAGTTTTTTAAAATCAAAGGAGATGTCGGATGTGTCACACACAAGTGAAGTCATATTCAACTAGTGGATGAAGCAATTGAGGACGTAGGTCCGGAACATGTGGTGCAAGTAGTGACGGACAATGCTTCTAACAACATGGGAGCTAAGGCATTGTTGCATGCTAAGAGGCCAAATATCTTTTGGAGCTCTTGTGCAACTCACACTATCAACTTGATGCTCCAAGGAATTAGCAACTTGCCAAAGTTCAAGAAGACACTTGACTAAGCGAAGGCATTCACTATCTTCATTTATTCATACCACAAGACATTGGCATTGATGAGGCAATTCACAAAGAAGAGAGATATCATAAGGCCGGGGGTGACTAGATTTGCTTCCGCTTTTCTCACTTTGCAAAGCTTGATTGAGAAGAAGGAAGAACTAAAGAAGATGGTGGTTGATGGAGAGTGGAAAAACTTGAGTCATGTGAAAACCAAAAAGGGCAAGGATGCAACGGCGACGGTTCTAAATAGGGCCTTTTGGAATGGTGTGGCCTCTATGCTTGAGGGTTTTTGAGCCTTTGGTACAAGTTTTTCGTTTGGTTGATGGGGATGTCAAGCCATCTATGGATTTTCTATATGGAGAACTAATTAAGGCGAAGAAGGAGATCAAGGATGCTTTTGGAAATGTAGAGAAGAACTACAAAGATGCTATGGCCATTGTTGAGAACAAGATGAAAGGTAGACTTGATTTTCCATTGCACTTGAGTGCATACATGTTGAATCCATATTATAGTTATATTAATGATGCGATCTTCATGGATTCAAACATTACAGAATCATTCATGTCTTGTGTTGAGACTTTTTATCATGATGATAATGACAAGCAATATCGGGTTGTAAATCAAGAGTTGATCAAATTTCAAAATACAGAAGGTCCCTTTGGAAAGAAGCTTGCAAGGAGTTGTCAAAACTTTGACTATAATCCGGGTAAACTTGTGCTTAATTTATGCCTTCATTTTGCAATGCATGCTAACATAGTAACATATACTAAATCATTCTTGCTTTTCTTGTTGATAGCATCTTGGTGGAGGCTATATGGAGGCCAAACACCGGATTTACAAAAGATGGCCTTAAGACTCCTCTCATTAACCTCAAGCTCTTCTGGTTGTGAAAGAAATTGGAGCACTTTTGAATCGGTTAGTCTCTACTCTTGAGTCCCAATATTCAATACTCTAAAGTCTCAATTCACAATATAACATAATATCATAATGTCTAAATCTATTTTGTAATTCGTGGATACATACCAAAAAAAGAAATAGGCTAACCACTGCCCGCCTCAACAGTCTAGTCTACATACAATTCAATGCTAGAATGTTGGCCAAAAAAGAAAGGATCGTGGCAAACAAGAACATTGATATCCTCCTATGTTGTGATGCTTCTGAAGCTTAAGGATTTCTATATGAGGGAGGGGATAATCATGCATTGGTTGTTTTTAGGGATGAGGATGAGGAAGAGGTAGTGCCCGGTATACCATGGGGAGTACTTGATGAAGCTATGGGTACTAGTGAACAACTTAAACTTCGTAGGAGTGCAATAGTGAGAGAGCTTCATGATGATGATTTCCAATCTGAAGAAGAGGAGGACAATGAGGAGGAAGAGGTGGTTGTTGAGTTCGAGGATGATGAAGATGAAGTGTTGCCACGAAAGCTCTATCCTTTAGAGGATTGATCATTTCATGATCATTGGCTCATATGTCATATTCTATCTTTTATGTCTGTCATTCACTCTTTTGTGGAATATAGTTATATGTGGAACTATGTTTTGTCATTTGTGAGTTGTGACTATATTATGTGTGACTATATTATGACTTATATTTGTGAGTTGTGACTATATTATGTATTGATTGTGACTATATTATGTGTGAAATTTGATATTTTGGGCTATATTTTGCGATTTCCGCCTAGGCGGGCTAGGCGCTAGGCAGTGGGTCTCCGCCCGCCTACCGCCTAGCGCTTTTTTGAACCTTGTGCATCATCACCAGTGACAACACTTCCTGGAGAGCACAACATTATCTTGGGCATATACGAATCAAGAACTCAGGCTCTGATACCAATTGTTGGATTTGAATCGCGCAGCAAAAACCTTGGCGCTGGACTACAGAGAGAAACAAACATGCGAAGCAGAGCAAGCAACAGTGAAGATTCCCTCCTTGTGGTGCTTCCAGATGCATGCGGTGCTTGCACCAGCAAAGCCAACAGGCCTGCATGCATGCACCGTGCGGCAGGGTGGCTTCACGAACGTCTGGGAGATGTTTTGATCTAGCTTCGTGTACGCACGGGTGAAGTTCTTTTGTTTGATGCACCAAACTCTATGGCTTTTCCTGTTTTTTTTATTACTCCCTCCGTTTCTTTTTATAAGGCGTATTTGGTTTCGTTAGGATAAGACTTTGACCAACGATTACTTCATTAATATATCATTTATGCAATACAAAATCATAATTATATATAAGTACTTTTGAATACAAATCTGCTAATATCAATTTTGTGTCATAAAAATTATATGCTAATAAAGTAATTGTTGGTCAAAGCCTTGTCCTAACGAAACCAAATACGCCTTATAAAAAGAAACGGAGGGAGTACTATTTATACTAGAGATTACATACTGACTTGGATAGCAGTCCAGACTCTTGATCCTAACAGACTCAATCACAACTTGCAGAATTTGAACCTTCTAAAACTAAATTTCAACTTTCCTAAACAGAATCTATCACTAATCGCTCTCACGATGGTGGTAGAAATGATGCCAATATGACGACCTTATCGTTCTCCTCAATTTTCTCATCCACACTAATCAACTGTGTGATAAGATTGTTGAAGACATTAAAATTGACAAACCGTGTGCCTTCCTCCATGCGCAACCGGCAAAATTTTTGCTTCAACACCCATTGACCGGTTTGTCGACAACTTTGGCATATACAATTCTTTTAAGTCTTTATATAATTTCTTCGGCAAACTCTCCTTGATCATCGAGTACCTGACCTCATCAAAGAGACATAGACGGGTTGTACTGATAGCCTTCTGGTCTATCACCTTCCAGTCTTCTTCAGATGTCTTTTCTGATTTATCCACTCCAAGAGTATCGATTAGCCCCCGCTTGACAAAGACATTCTTCGCCACATATTACCACACGCTAAAATTTTGTCTGCCGCCATATTTCTCTACTTGATTCCATATTCTCGACATCAATCTTGTTTTGTGTCACCTGACACTTTGACGAGCTTCTCATAAATTAGATTAATCCGACCTTAACTCTGATACCACTTGTTATACTCTGATATACCTTTTTATGCGCAACAACGTCCGAATTTAATCAGAGCTTGTGAGATATAGCACTAGCGTGCACGATATCAAAAATGGTGTATATTAATCTCGTAGAGAGAACCAAAATAATAATATTGAAGTAACCACAGCAAGAGAGAAAAGATTTGACGAAGTTGATCGCAAATTCCTTATACACAATTTGAAGAGAGTAAAATGGATTATCACTCTCTCACAACTCTCATGAACCTTTTAGGATCATTGGATCATTGCCTTATATAAGACTCTAGTCCTAAAGAATAATCTAGACTATAATTCTCTCGTGCACCTCTAGCTTCTTTTGCTTGACTTTCTTCTTTGATTAGGTTGAGTTCTTTGTGGCCACTCATCATGGATTTATGTAGTTCCCCTAGTTCTGCTCCAAAGAGAAGTACAAAATCCTATAGAAGTCCTAATTCTATTAGGATTCGTCGAGAAATTCGTATAGCACAGTTCTACAAGTCTTAAAGATGACTACATGAGTCACTTTCCTTGACATTTGCATCCACCGAAGGCCAGCCTAGCAATATAGCATAGTGAGGGTTTTAACTCCAAGCCAAATAACAAGAGGAATGAGATTATGGCCCTGTTTAGGGGAGTTGTAGTTTTTTTTTTTTTGAAAAGTTGTTTTTTTAACTGAAAAGCAGTTGTAGCTTTTTATAAGAGGACGTTTGGCAAAAAGCTAATTCCTCTCTGCAATAAACCGTAAAAGCACGTTTCACCTAGCTTGTAGCTTTTGGTTGCTAGTTATATATGGCTTCTAACTTATGTCTAAAACCGCTTAAAAACTAACCAATTTAAGAGGGTTTATTGATTTTTCAGAAATTAAAACTGACCCCTATGAGAATGTGATGGTGCAGTTCCAGAGACTGCCAACCCTGTCTGCCATGCAAGGCCGCCATGATGAACTTTAAAAGCCGAAACACAAGCATGCCAAGGCTTCCCTGACTTCTCATGGTGGTGGTGGGGCAAGCAAAAGAGAAGCCCCACAGCTTACAGGCTTTTACCAGTCCGAAACCAACTAGCATCATTTCATTCATGGCACTGACGAGAGCCCATGGATGGATGCCTCCCGAAGACCAGAGCTTGGACTCTGCAACTTTCCCCGATTCCAATGCATAGATGGCCAGGGAGCAGCAAGAAAAGAAGCCTGCCCATGTGGTTGTTGATCATGTCAAGAACTTGCCAGGAAGAGTGGCCCTGCTGCTGCCGCCTATGGCATGGGGTCGGCCATTAATTGTTGCTTCTGTTGGGGTAATCCCAACGGTTAACAGTTTTGGCTAATGGCTGCAGGGTTAATCATTTTACGACGCATTCCTCCTCGCATGATCATGATACGTCCTCAGTTTTCTCAACATTTCCTTCTCTGTTCTTGACTGAACGTAGGATACTATTTCCTAGGGCAATGAGCATATCAGAAGATCAGAAGCATGCAGAGATTTTACATTCTTACCAAAAGATACGAAAGCTGCAAATGGGAAGCCTGCAGCAGCACCGGCCACTGGGCAGGCTCTGGAGGATGCGGTAATCTGCATGCATGGCACGGCACAGTATGCCATGCAGTTTAATATATCTTAAGCCAGTTTCATATGTTTTTGTTCCAAGTCTCCTTTCTTTTTTCTGAATTTTTGGTCAGAAAAACAACAGACAAGTTACATACGTACACACACCTCACACATGCGTACGCACTCACTTCCACGCATGCCCGCGTCGAGTCGCGCTCAAACACGAGTAGGCTAGGTGAACGCTCGCTCCAGCCAAATGAGCACTCTCTCATCCGCCAAGTCTCCCTTCTTGGAGGGTGACCTTTCAGCCAGGTCAGTCCAGGTGTGTGGCACATGGACATCTTGTATACGCAGTTCAAGCATCCTTAAAACTCTTTTGTGACGAAAGAACAGTCCTTAAACTCGGCATGGAGGAGAATTGGAGATGGTACACTTTATAGTTCGACCTCATTCTAAAGAAACAGTGCCTATCTGAACTTGAACTGTACGCCTGCACGTTTTGATCTCCGAGAAACTTTACCGCGTGCGACGTATGCTAAAATGACACGGGATACATCGCGCCCAATCCGAAGGAGCCTTGGAATGGATCGAGTCGTCTCGTCCAGAAGGGGGCAAGCAAAGCAAGTCTCCCATGGCAACATGAGTGCAATGCCGCACGGTCCTCGATCCACTCCTGCAGTACTACGTACTCACGTGGATCGATCATAAGATTTTTTTTTTTAGACAATGAAAAATTGCAAACAATGAAAACACAATTCTAAAGAAGAAAAGCATCCAACCTTCGCTATGGTGGACCCTATTCTAGAGAGAGAGAGAGAGAGAGAGAGAGAGAGAGAGAGAGAGAGCTGGCCTTCGCTGTGATGGACCTTAATTACTGTGATATGCTATAACTGTTGAATTTTTTAAGGGAGTCAATTTAAATTCAAAAGATAAGAAAGAATATTGCAATATACGAACAAGCACCATATACTTAAAAAGAAAGAAATAGGGGGGGGGGGGGGGACACCAGCACCACGTTTTACTTATAGTGTGTACGTGCCTCTCCTAGCACCATGCAAACGACAGAAGAAGCTGCCATCTAAGATCCTGTTTGGCACACCTTCTACTCTATTATCTATGGATTTAGTAGAGCTGGGTAATTCTAACTTCACCAGATCCGTGTAGCTGGAGCTATGGATATATTAAAAGTGTTTTAAGTGGGTAATCTTGTTTAGATTTTAGAATAAAAATATAAACTTAATTCACTTTATTTTAGCCTACAAATTTCAGATCTAAGAAAGAGCTGAGATCTGGAGCTCTACTAAACAGGACCTAAGATTAAAAAAAAAAAAGAAAGTCAAGAACAAGAAAAAAAAGCGAAAGAAAGGAAAGAGAGGAAGAAATATCAAAACATAAATCGTGATATATGGTCTTATGGTGACCGATTAATTGCTATCTTCCACTTGCTGACGGCCTTGGAATTAGCCGGAGGGAGTTCACTTCGATCATGATTGTCTTTGACTTATATTTTCTCCATTTCATTATATAAGGCGTAATTTCTACCAACGCAGAGATCAAAGAAGCAGTTGCGTCACGCAGAGCTCGAGGGGGTTAATGCATGCATACATGTGTATGAGAGATGAGAGTGAAGGTTAATGCATGCATACGCATGAGAGATGAGAGAGAAACCAGAACAGGAGCCGAGGAGGCACTGCGCCTTGTATTATGGGATTTGAAAAAAAACAGTTGTGCCTTATATTTTAGATATTTTAGGATGGAGGGAGTATGGCCTAATGGTATGAGGCAAATCTCTGTTAATCTATCATACTTTTTTAATTAGAGTTTTCATGTTCTCGTTGGTTTTCCGCTTATTCTCTATTACAATGATAGTAGATCATAGAAAAACTAGTTATTGATGTACAACTAGATGGAAATGCTTACATTATACTTTAGGGCTAAGCTATAAACAACTATAAGTAGCACGTCCTATAAATCCCTAAATTACTTTCCATATTAGCACTAGAATTGTATAGCAATATAGTTATATTTTCAAATCTAGTCACGAAATTACACTGTATAAACCCTAAAGGATTAGCACGGAATTTTCGGGTTCCAAACTAAGGCGTGAGCTGACACGTCTCCTCGCCGACCTGATTGGCTCAGCAAATGCCACAGGACTGACACCAGAAACGGGCGCGCCTACGGACAGCGCGCACTTCTCGTCGCATCTAATCCATATCCACTAACCACCTATGAGTTCGACGCCGGTAATTGGACTTGTCCAGGGTTTATACAGTGGTCATTTCGGGTGATATGTGTTAAAATAAAACCGAACTCATAATTGTTAAGGTACAATTGAATTCTTGATTTTGACAGACGAATTCTGAAACATAATATCTCATTATACGAAAAAAAATCAATCTACAATCAAGAAAGAGAAAAGAGTTGAAATCATCTATATTTTGTGTTCAATTATTCTGTAATTGTTTTTCAGGTATTCTCAATATTCTTGATTGGCATTGGGATTAATCTATGACGATCAATTTTTTATTCAACATGTTATCAGCACGAGTCCTTCCAAGGCCTAATGTTATGTCACCGGATTCCCTCTTCCTTGCTAATTAAGGTGTTGATTTAATGTACATGGGATTCCTTTGCATAATACCCCTATTATAGGGGAAGGGATTGCCGGCTCCTCAGCCGGCCACCTCATCCCCCATGCGCTTTTGCAAAAAAGTCCTCTATTCCCTCCATATTACGTATAGGTCCCTAGAAAATTACAAATAGGTCATTTGCGATTTTTTGTGAGTGTAAGAATAATTTTTTGAGATTGCGTTTAGGTCCCTGGTTTGGTGTTTTACGGAAAAGCCCATCGCTAGATACAAATCTGAACCAAGCCCTTTTCTAATTTTTCAAAATAACGAACAGGTCCAAAAATATAACAAATAGGTCCTCATAACTTACGTCCAGGTCCTTTCTCCGTTTTTTCTCGAAAAAAATATTTTCATCAACAGAAATATGTGTACAAATCTATCTCTAGATTTTTTTCCCAAACTCGATCTCTGATTTCTAGCTTTTTTTCCAACCTGATTTCTAATATTTTTCGAAACGTGTATTATTACTCGATCTTATATTTTCCAAAACATGTATTATTACCTGGTAAACACATATGGTGTTATATTTTCCAGAACGATCTCTAATATTTTTCAAAACATCTATTAGTACACGATAAACGCATAAGGTGATAAACTCGGTATCTAAATTTTTCTTGCAACTCGATCTCTAATATTTTCTAAGACGTATATGGTGTTCAACTCGACGTCTACAATTTTTTTGCCAACTCAAAATCTACTATTTTTCGGAAGATGTAATATTCATTTTTTTTTAAAAAAAAAGACCCGTTGTTATGCAAATTCGTCGATGGTTCCTACCTAGCGTATTTCCCCCCCAAAAAAACCAAACGAACAAAAAAAACTTAGATTTTTCTACCTTTTCCCAGAAATCAAATTTCGTGCGGCGCGGCAACGCGCGCAACCCTGCCTAGTGGCTTTTAAAGTCTGAGAGCTAACTGCCGCGTGAGCACGCCAACGAAATCGCGCGCACATCACCGTTGCCGCGCGAGTCCGTACCTCCACTACACGCATGCCCAAAACTGTCGCCGCACGGGGATTGGTCGTTGCCATCTTGCGCCCCCAAAGAGCACTGGTCACTGCTCGCGCACGCCTGAAGCATTGCCGGAAACCACCACCATTTGGGTTGCTATTGCGTTCCATGACGCTTACGATGAGATCTGCCCATGCCTACGCCTACCGCCATCAAGATCGTGCGAAGTGGTGCCCCGCAACGACCAAGTTAGGGTTTTCTTAAAAAAAGTTGAAAACCACTTATGACAAAAAACCCTAACCCCGTCAACCTCTTTGGGCTGCATGGCCTGTGGGCAATTTGACCCAAGAAAAATATGAAAAAAAAAGATTCAACTCAATACAGCCTAGCCAGACCGGATTTGGACCATGTACTTAAACAAGCCGCACGGACCATCTTCAATTTGGCCTGAAGACCAAATTCTTTTGGGTTGTGTTACTTTTTTAGTTTAACACCCCCATTTTTTTAGGTATTCTTGTGATGCAGTAATATTTGCAAAAAGACCCTAAAGTTTCACATAATTACATGAATTTATTGGGATAAAGAAATTTTACATTGTGGACCATAAAGTTGCCAGTAATTTTGAAATATAGTTAATGAATTCTAAAAATTTACACTAAATCCTAAAAACTGAATTTCTAGGTATATGTGATTTCCTAAATTATTGAAACTTATATCTAGCACACATTATAAGCTTCATATCATTGGGTTTACTTTCCTAGCATAATTCCATGTGTATACATATGCTGAATTTATTTTTATGTTATTTCGGTAATTCTAAAAATTGTCCAATAATTAGCAAAAAAATCATAAAAAATTATACGGATAATCAGAAAAATGTTAGATAATTATGTACTGAATAAATATAGACTAATCTTTACCTATTCAAGAGTGAGCATGTAATATATTTATTTTACCAGTAGTAAAATTTATTTTTGTATGAATATAAACATGGGATATGTCGGACATCAAAAAAGAAGGAATTTGATGAGATCACCTTGAATATCATCAATTACCTGACCTAGGTAATGAATGCTAAGATTAACATGATAGCTTAATCTTTTGGAGCTGCTATTACACAACCTAGAACTGGCACCCCTGCTCTTTCTGAAGCCGTCAAGTGTGCACTACCGGAGCGTTGGAGCGGTACTGCCGGTCTAAGTGGCAGTACCGCCCTAATACCTGCAGTAGCTTTCTAACAGAAGGAGTGCATTTTTTACCACGACAAGTTGGCACTACCGGAGGTTAGGTGTGGTACTACCGGCCTGAGTAGTAGTACCGCACATATAACCTCGGTTGCTTTTTTTCAGAAAACACATCTTCTGGCGAGTTGCACAAGCGGTAGTACCGGCAATATTTTGCAGTAGTGTCGGACTTAAAAATTCGGTCCCAACATCTACTGACATTGCATTAAATGCCCCGACTAATCTATTGGGGGGCTAGCCGGCACTACCAGCCATATGAGGGCGGTGGTGGCGGTGGTGTCGGGCTACGCTGAAATTTCTGTTTTTTCTCCCCCAACGGCTAGTTTCTTTGTGGGGATTATAAATACCCCCACCTGCACCATAGGGCGTTTTGGTGACTACATTGAATTCATTTTAAGCCTTTGCAATTCTCTCTTCTCCCTTGTGCATTCATTTCTCAAGTTTGTGAGTAGTGGAGAGAAAAGTTGAGTGAATTGAGTTCATAGCATTCATTGAGCCATTAGAAGCACTCAATACCCTTGGAGGTTGCCGCCTCCTAGACGGCTTGGAGGAGTGAAACCGGTGATCTTCTCAAAGAAGTTTGTGAGAAGGCCCGGTTGACTGTGAAGGCCCGGAGCTCGCCTACTTGGAGTAGGGAAGAGCTACCCCGAGTGATCGAGGAAGGTTCAATTGTGCAAAGGAGCCAGCTTAAAGTGAGTCAAGCTACCTCAACGTGGATTAGGGGACACCGGCAAATCTCCGAGGCCACGGGATAAAACTTCGTGCCTCCTATTTGTGGTTTGCTCATTATTGCTTTAATTTGTTCTTCAAGCAATTCTAGTTTATTTAGGAGTGATTATTTATCTAGAATTGCTTGATTACTTAGACTTAGCTTTGTTGGAGCACATTAGCAAAACCTAGAAGATTTAGGTTTTGATTGTCAAAATTCTCAATTCTAGTACTACTTGCTTATTTAGAGTAATTAAAGCCAACAATTTAAAAAACCTCCTACCTTTAGTCGGTTATCCTTGATTCTACAGGTTCACGAAGAGACCCTGCATCAATTACAATGAAGCTTACTCCTGTAATGAATGGAATAACATTTAGATAATTGATATCAGTGGCAGCTAGCTTGAACTTATCAATACAGTTTATAGATGTAATGACCGCATATTTATATGGGTCACTGGATACGGATATTTATATAAGAGTATATGAAATAGTAAAAATTCCAAATTCTAATAGAAGTAATTGTAATATGTACAGCGTCAAACTGCAAAGGTCGCTATACGAATTAAAAAGTCAGGGAGAATATGGTACAATCAACTTAGTGAGTTTCTCCCAAAGAAGGGATACTCTAATAATGATGACTATCCCTTTGTGTTTGCAAAGAAGTCTCAGAATAGATTCTATATCATCTCAGTTTATGTCGATGATCTGAATATCATCGAAACCACAAAGGACATAAACAAAGCAAGTTCTTACCTTATGATGGATTTTGAGATGAAAGATTTGGATAAAATCAAATATTTCTTAGGCCTGCAGCAAGAGCATTCCATAGAAGGAATCTTTGTGCAACATTCTACCTATACCAAAAAAGGTATTGGAAAATTTCAATATGGATAAATCTCATCCTTTGAAGATCCTTATGGCGGTAAGATCCCTTGAAGTGGATAATAACGCATTTAAATCGATGATGAAAAGTGAGAAAGTCTTAGAACTTGAACTTCCATGCTTAAGTGTCATATGAGCACTTATGTATATTGAGAATTACACCATGCCTAATATTGCATCCAAAGTACATTTGCTAGTTAGACACAGAAGGCATTGGGTGGTGTCAAGACTTTACTTATATAAATCCAAGGTACACAAAATATTGCCTTATTTTACCAAAAGAATTAAGACTTAGCCATGATGAGATATATGAATGCTGGCTATCTATCTAATTCCCACAGTGCCAAGTCTTGGACTGGGTTTGTGTTTCTCTACGGTGATACAGCTATTTCTTGGTGGTCTTTTAAGCAGACCTTAGTAGTTATATTTACTAACTACTCAGAGATTATATCATTATATGAAGCCTCACGTGAATGTGTTTAGTTAAGACGTGTGATTAGTCATGTGATATTGACACTGTCGATACCATCACAATTATCTATAAAGATAATGCTACTTATGTTCCAGAAATGCAAATGGGTTATGTAAAGAGCAATATCACGAAGCATATTACCCTTAAACTTTTCTATCCTCACGAACTCCAAAAGAACGGTAGGGTAAAGATCTTGCAAACTAAGTCATGTGAAAATCTATCAAATTTATTCATTAAGTCTTTACCAACATTCAGTTTTCAAATATATGTTTGTCACATTGGAATGAGATGCCTTAGAGATATGCAGAGCTCAGGAGGAGTAAATCCCTGAACTATAACCCGTAGTATGATCCTGAAGATAATGCCCTAATCCAAAAGATTATAGGTTGCACTCTTTTTTCTTTAATGAGTTTTCTTAAACTTTTCTCACATAAAAGTTTTTAATGAAGCAACAAGTGTAACACAATATGCGGATACAATGTGCTCTTTTCTCCATCTATTTTTCCCACTAGGTTTTTGGGTTGAATTTTCGATAAGGCATATGCATTACACGATATTCACCTAGGGGGAGTGTTAAGATATAACCGGACACTTGGTTGTAGAGATACAACCCGACTCTTGATTTTGGAGGGCGAATTATGAAACTACCCCTAAGGGGTTTTGATATTAATATATCACCCATTGTGCAAGAGAATCAATCTATAAACAATAAAGAGAAAAGAATTAAAATCCTTCATATCTTGTGTTCATCAATTTTGGTGATTGTTCTTCAGGTATTCTCAATATTTTTTATTGGCATTCGGATTGATCTACGTAGATCATTTTTTTTATTGACAGTCGGCTTATAAACAGTTTTATATTATGTGTATTATTTAATAGATAATCTATTAATTGTGTAAGAGACTGTTACGGACTATATAGATAGTCTATTGTATGAGCTGTCGTTAGTCCTATGTATCGATAATACAGAGTTGTATTACAAATAACTACCATTTATACCACTATACATACCCTAACTGTCCACACATATGCACAATAGCATGATTAGCTACCTGGTGACTTGGTGAGAAGGCGATTTCGAGCCGTAAGAGTCACCATTTAAGAGTAAGTACAACAACAAAGTCTACTACTTACTCCATCTCCCATCCATCTCGTCTAGAATAAGCAGTAAAATCAGCTTGTACAATAACTATTTCTAGATGCCATATAATAAATATCTCTTCTCTCTTGTATATAACTATTCTATCTTATTTTTCATGCGACGATGGCTACTACATGAGAGCTAAATCTCTTCTTTCTACGTTTTTCCTACTCTTTCGCATAGAATAAAGCTGATGTATATATACTTATAGTAAACTAATATAGCCTTATCGCACTTGCTCTAATGAGTTGCCTTTGCACGGTAGCTCGGGCTGCGCCACTGCCGATGAGGGATGGTGGCCGGTGGGGTCGCGTGACCCTAAAGAGCCAGACACGTGGACCCAGCGTGCTTCAAAGCCCCGGCCCGTATTAGGAAGCATGGCAATTAGTTTGCTTTAATTGCAACTAATCAGCACGCGGTGGAGCATTTCTCTTAGTTTCAGTTTGCACCTTGGCCATTTTTCTTGTTGCATCAGGTTGCTGCACCGACTCTTCATCCACAGATTCTAAGCTAAAGCCTGAGCTAAATAGATAGTAAGTGGAGTAACTTGTTTATGAATTCTCTCAAGTATAGGCCTAGTAAGTTCAAAACAATAGAATTGATGATATGTTGAAACTTACTCGCTATACGAGACAAAAATATATATATACATTTTGGGTTTTGATAAGTTTCATCCGGATGTTTTCTTTAGCAACCATCATCCAAATTCTGGGCCATTAAATTTGCTTTCAGATCGATGCACAACCCCCTGAATTCGAGGTGGGTTGATCCTACGGATGTGTGTTTTGATCCTACGGTCCAAAGTTTGGATGATTTTTAGGACAAAAACATCCGGATGATGCCTAGACACTCCCATATATTTTATACTAAATCTACGGTACCAACCTACGATAACCTATATTTATCGGTGACTATAATCTAAGATGTAATTAGTCCAAAACTTAAACAATAAAAAGAAAGTTAATCTAGTTAGATTAATTGCATAAGAGCCCTCAAACTTATACTCGGTATGTTCCTCAGTCATGTAGGGGCTGTTTGGTTTGTTACCAATGCTTGACAATATTTGCCATGCCAAATATTGGTAGTGTTGACTAAATTTGGCAAGCATTTGGTTTGCAACCAAACTTTGGCTAGATTCTTTTCTCCATTGCCATGCCAAATTTTTCTAGTTCATTTTCTTGCCAATAGTTGGCCAAACTTTGGCCACCAATTTGAGCACCAAATTTTTGGCTAGCCAATTCTTAGCAAGGTTGAACTTGGCAATTTTGGCTTCAAACCAAACAGCCCCGTAGCCTTTTCCATTTTGCTGCTAGCTATTCCTATTTTATTTCTGTTAAATTTGTTTTGCCCCCACTCGCCAATGCCCACTTGCACGGTTCCTCCACCGTTCCACGCCTCGCGTCGCGTTTTCTTTCCCTTCTCCACTTCGGTCTCCTCGCATCGCACGGGACGGGGGTGCGTGCTTGCGTGGTGTGAGTGGGAAGTTACTCGGGAACTAGCAGCAGCAGTGGAGGGCCTGGAGGCTGGAAGAGTGGCGGGGAGAGGCAAACAAAATCAAGCTCAAACCGCTCCGGGATCTCCATCTTTAGTTGTCCAAGGTGTTTTTCCTGTCCCCCCCCCCCCCCCCCCTTTTCTTCTTGCTTTGTTTGGTTTAGTTTTGTTTCCTTCTTGTTTCCTGGGGAAGTAGTAGCGGTTTTTTACTCTCGTTTGTTTTCTTTGCCTTCGTTTATGTGGGAAAAGATTTCAATGTGCCTAGTTTTGCTGCAGATTGCCTGATGGATTTTAGAACTTTTGCTTTGGTTCCGGATGCTTAGGATTCAAGAAACTTAAGCATAGTTTGGTGGATTGAAGTTTACTCAAAAAAATTCATGATCAATTTGGCGCGTTAAGCTGCTTCTTGTGTGTTTCTCTGCAGAGTCGGGCGCTTCCGGCACCTACATTTGCCCTCTTGGTGCTAATAAGTTTACTCAAAAAAATTCAAGAAGGCTGGATTCTTGGTGGGTGGAATCCCTGCTCCTGCAGCCTGCTTAGTGCCAAGAATCAGAAGGTAAAAGACTTAGGGCAATTGTTTCAAGATTTGCCTCATTTTGTGGACATAATCATCACCGAGGTGACCCGATATTGCTCAGTCTTGTGAATTGTGATGCTAAGGTTTGATGGAGGTAGTTGATAAGAATGACGAGCCAAAAGGCCCTTCGGTGGCCACTGCTCAGCAGCCAAATAATTCAGGGTTGCCAATATCATTAGTGATCAAGGCATCAAGGGATGGGGACAGCTCACAGCAGCCGGATGAGAAGGATCTGTCGGCTGAAGGCGAGGAGAGCTTCCAGAGCGGGGAATCATCAGATGAGGGTGGCCGGAGTTCGTTCTCCGGGGTGAGTCACCCCCCAGAGCCAATTGATGTGGATCTCATGAGTACGGTGTATGTTGCAATTGACGAGGAGAAGTCAGAGCCACCAAGGTGTTTGATGCGAAGCCTGTCGGCTAAAGGACCATCTATGGAAGACCTTTCGATCAATGGCACGGATGTGAAGCCGGGTGTGGTTATCAGCATAGCCAATGTGAATGGTTTGGTTGAAGAAAGGAAGGTGTCCGGTGCTGTGGCGGCACCACCATTCCCAGTGGCTCATGTTCCAGGGCCTGTTGAGGCTGTGCCCTCGACTCAGGCCTCGGAGGAGAAGGATTTCGCCTGGGATGCCTCCCTCCCTCCCAGTGGCAATGTCAGCCCCCACAGTAGCAGTGACAGCACCGGTGTGGTCACTGCCACGAACATCAGGAACAGCTACACAAGCACATGTAGAAGTGGAGTCCTAACCAGTGAACCCATGGTTACCGTGGAAAATACGCGCGATAGCACAAAGGGTAGCTTCAGAGGCAACTCAATGGGAAGCACAAAGACTAGCATGAGTCGAGCGAGTGAGAGCAGTGGCGTTAGTGATGACAGCAGCTGGAATAATATCACAGGAGGTGCTAGCAAACCTCACAAGGGTAATGATCCTAGATGGAGAGCCATCCTTGCTGTCCAAGCTCGGGACAACGTGCTTGGGATGAGCCATTTTAGACTGCTCAAGCGTCTTGGCTGTGGTGACATTGGCAGTGTGTACCTCTCAGAATTGAGCGGGACAAGGTGCCACTTTGCAATGAAAGTAATGGACAAGGCATCATTGGCAAGCAGGAAGAAGTTGAACAGGGCCCAAACTGAAAGGGAGATTCTGGAGCTTCTGGATCACCCATTCCTTCCTACTCTGTACACACACTTTGAGACCGACAGGTTTTCGTGTTTGGTCATGGAATTCTGTCCGGGTGGTGATCTGCACACACTGCGACAGCGGCAGCCACGAAAGCACTTCTCTGAGTATGCAGCAAGGTAATCCATGTTCGAGCATATGGCAGTTTCTTAGACAAAATTGCATATTGAGCAGCTTTTATTTTTCAGAAGAAGAAGAAAACCTTACTGAGATACTCCCTCCAATTTGATAATAGATGTCGTTTTAGACATAGTGATGGTCAAACTTCTAAAATTTTGACTATCGATATATTTTTAAATATTTAAATTGGATATATGAAAATTATATATGTATATTTGTCTCGAGAAGTACTTTCGTAATATTATAATTTTATTAGGTTTTATAAATATATTAGGTGCTTCTATGCTCTTCCTTTTTAAAGTTGCACAAATATTAAAGCATGAATGAAGATTAGATGAGAATTACTTTGTTAGTAGCACGATTCTTACTATCATGAAGAGAGGATGACAATAGGAGTTGGGGAAATTTTTTCTTGTTTATTTCTTACTCAAATACCATACCAACCTGAGGGGTTGGGATTACATATTTATAGTGTCATGCCATGCCATGCCGGCGCAGCATATGCTAAAGCTAGTCTAAGGCTGCCCTAAAGCTAGTCCAAAAGCTAGTCTAAGGCTACCCTAAAGCTGCCCTAAAGCTAGTCCAAAAGCTAGTCTAAAAGCTAGTCTAAGGCTGCCTTAAAGCTGCCCTAAAGCTAGTCCAAAAGCTAGTCTAAAAGCTGCCCTAAAGCTAGTCCAAAAGCTAGTCTAAAAGCTGCCCTAAAGCTAGTCCAAAAGCTAGTCTAAAAGCTGCCCACAAAGACCCACAAAGACTTATTCCATCATTCTCCCCTAAGTCTTGTCCGTCGTCTTGTGGGAAAGTTGGACCATCCCGGTCCTAGAGCGTAGCTCAAGAAACTTGATCCTCCCAAGGGGCTTGGTGAGCAGGTTCGCAAGCTGGTCCTTGGTGTTGATGTAGCTTGCCTTGATGCTTCCTTCCTCCAAACAGCTTCGGATGAAATGATATCTCACCCGGATGTGCTTGCTCCGTTCATGGAAAATCGGTTCTTTGCCGTGGCTAGAACGGACTTGTCGCCCACCCCGAGCTCCACCGTCTGGGCGTTCGCCGAGGAGATCACCAAGCGCCGGCGAGCCAGAGAGCCTGAGTTGCAGAGGTTGAGGCCGCTATGTACTCGGCCTCACAGCTGGACAGGGCCACCACCTGCTGCTTGACCGACTGCCAGCCGACGAGACACTTGCCTAGAAAGAAGAGCATCCCGCTCGTGCTCTTGCTAGTGTCAACGTCGCCGGCGTGGTCGCCGCCACCGCATTCGACGTGTGCCGCCCCAAGACACCTCGGGTAGTGGAGACCGTGGTCGAGAGTCCCCGCAACGTAGCGGATGATCCTCTTCACAGCCTACTGGTGCTCTATTGTCGGTCGCTGCATGAACCGGCTAACGTAGCCGACGGAGAATGCCAAGTCCGGCCGTGTGTGGGTGAGGTAGCGAAGGCTCCCCACAAGGCGTCGTGATCGTGTAGCGCCCACCTCCTCTCGGCCAGGTCGCCGCGCTCGCCACCTCTCTCTCCATCTGAGTGATAGCCGGTTGCGCCAAGGAGCCCGAGCTCAACGACGCGCTGGCGTAGCAAATTGTTGAAGTGACATCCTGAGTCGCCCCGTGCACCTCGATCCCCGTAGAAGGAGAAGCCCTGTGTCGCTCATTTGGAAGGTGGCCTTCATTTCTTCTTTGAATACCGCCACCTCCGCATCCTTGGTGCCGATGATCACCAAGTCGCCGACGTAGACACCCACCGCCAGGCATTTCCTCTATTGCCCCGGCCGGTAGATGGCTGCCCGTGCGGGCTTTGCTCGAGGCCCATCCCCTTGAGCGTGGAATCTAACTTGGCATTCCATGCCCTTGGTGCCCGCCGCAAGCCATAGAGAGCCTTGTGCAAACGCAGACCTTGCCCTCCTTGCCGGATCGCAAATCCCGTGGTGGTGCACGTAGACCTCTTCCTTCAGATCGCCATTTAGAAATGCCGACTTGACGTCCATGTGATGAACCACCAATTTTCCCGAAAGCACCGGTCAGGAGGAGTCGCACGGATTCCAACCGTGCTCACGGGCGAAGGCATCATCGGTCGATCCCTCTTGTCGCACAAAACCACGTGCCACCAAGCGAGCCTTGTGTTTGACAATGGCGCCGGCTTCATCCTCTTCGCCTTGAACACCCACTTAAGGGTGATCGCGCGGTGACCACGAGGAAGATCAAGAAGCTCCCAGCGCGGTTCTTCTTAATCAAGGCCCATCTCCGTCTTCATCGCGCAAGACGCCATGCCGCGTGTCTTTCGCCTCTGCGAAAGACCGGCTCACCATCGCCGCGACGCAAGATGCAATCGCGCCTCCAGATCGTGAGACACCAGCCCCAAGACGCAGTTGGTCGCCGAGAAGGTCCTCCATCGTGACGATACCGCAACGCTCGCCGCCGTGGTACGCGCCGATGCGCCTCGTCGTGGGAGAGTGGAGTAACGAACTCCACCGGGCCGTGCTCGACACGAGCCGTGTCGGAGAGGATGTGCTCGAGGGGTGACCGCAGGCCGGAGTGGCGCGCCGAGTCGATGGGGTTCGGATCGGGTAGGCGCGTTCGACGAAGAAGAGCCGCTTACTCTTCGCCTCCTCGGTGGACGTACTCAATGGTGAAGTCGCTGCTCGTCGAGTCGAGCCATTGTCAATCGCTTTGTCCCACGCCCATCCTCGCCGTTGAACACAACGTCGCGCTGCGTCGCACACGCTGCGTGTCTTTGGGTCGAGAATGCGGTAGGCCTTCGAACCCTCCGCAGAATCGATAAACACTCCGAGTGCTCGCCATCGAGCTTGCCAACATGTCCAAGCTCCTTGGCGAACGCGAGGCAACTAAAACCCGTAGGTGAGAGACCGCCGAGGCCTGCGTTGTGCCTCAGACGGCCCCGCCGCTGAGAGCCTTGGTGGGCGGCGGTTGAGGATGTAGATCGCCGCTACCATCGCTTTCCCTGCAGGATAGCCGGGCGTCCCTTTGCTTGAGGAGGGCCCGAGCCATCCCCACAACCGCCTGACACGCCGCTCGACGACGCCATTCTCGCCGCAGTCAGACGGGCGCGGAATAGTGGCTCTGAATGCCCTCATCCGCGCAATACAATGCGAACTCAGCCGCCGTGAATTCGCCACCGTTGTCAGTGCGCAGCACGCGCAGCTTGCGGCCGCACTCTGCCTCCGCAGCAGCCTGTGTGCGCCTGATGGCTTCCGCAGCCTCTCCCTTGCTGCCGAGGACCGTTACCCACATGTAGCGGGTGAGGTCGTCGACGGCAGCGGCGAAGTAGCGTCGTTCCTCCCGGTGTGGCGGTGTCACCGGCCACAGTCCCCGTGCACGAGCTCGAGCCGTTCCTTGGCTCGGAAGTTCGATCGCTGGGAAAGGAGCCGCCTGCGCCGTCGTTACGCAGATGTCGCAGAATCGCTTCCACGTGGTCGAGACACTGGCAGCCTCGTACCATCTCCTCGCACCGAAGTCGCCTGAGCCTCGGCCGAGGTGTCCGGCGCTCGTGCATCGCCACGCCTCGTCGTCTCGACGAGCGGCGAGGCAAAGGGGTTGTGCCACCTGCACGTTGAGGATGTAGAGTCGATTGGTGCCTCTGGTTACCTTGGCAAGAAGGCGACGATGGCGATCCCAAATCCTCATGACTCCGTTCTTGACTAGCACACCCGAACCGTTCTCATCCAGCTGTCCCAAGCTGATGATAGAGTTCCTCAACGCAGGGATGTAGTAGACTCCGGTGAGCAGCTTATGCTCACCAGACTTGGCGGTGAGGATGACGGAGCCGACACCCTGGATCTCCACACTGGAGGCGTCCCCAAACTTGACGGAGCCTCGGACGTTGGAGTCAAGCTCGGTGAAGAACTCCCGTCGACCGGTCATGTGATGGGTAGCGCCAGTGTCGAGGTACCGGTAGTCAATCTTGTCATCGCTGAGCTGCCGCCAAGGAAGGCGTGTGCTCTCGGCTCATCAAGGTGGAGGAGATTCGCCGCGCCGATGCCTCCGGAGACAGCTTGATGCTTGCGTGTGCTAGGAAGCGAGCCGCTCTTCTTCCTCCACTGCGGCGTGGGCCTAGCCACGCCGTGGTCGGGCGGCACTCCTTGGCCCAATGGCCAAGCTTGCCTGATTGTGGCAAGAGTCGCCTCGTCTTGGCCTGCGGTTGCGCGGCGCCGCCTGGCGCCTCGCGGTGTCAACCAGCACGTCCTCGCGCCCCGACTGGGCCAGCGTCAAGCGCCTTTCGCGGCTTGGCGCGCTTGCGCCCGCCTGTCGCGGCAGAGGACTCCCCCTTCTTCCCGTCACCCTGGCAAGCCTCCCACTGTTCTCGAGTGAGATGTAACTTCCGCCGATGGTGATAGGCCCCGAGAGAGAGGCTGTGGTTCGTCATTGCCGACGACCTTGAGACGACCTATCGCCTCTTCGATCGACATCGTGGAGAGGTCCAATAGAGACTCGATTGAGCGAGCGATCCGCTTGTACTTCTCGGGATGCAACGGAAGAGCTTCTCGACGCTCTCTCCTCATCGTAGGTGTCGCCACCAAACCGCACCATCTTCTGCGGTAGAGTGTTAAGACGGAGAGCAAAGTCATCAACATCCTCACCTGGCCTGAAGGCCAGGTTCTCCCACTCTTTGCGGCGCCTGCAGGTGTGGTCTTGGGCGCGGCCGATGCCGATGCGTCGCAGCCGATGGCATCCCAAACCTCCTTGGCGATCGCTTCTTGGAAAGCGTGAATCGCATCTCTGACGGATCAGCGGCGATGAGGGCATCCAGCGCGCGTCGATCCTCGTCGTAGTCGACGTCGCCAGACGGATCGCTTCCCACATGTGCCGCACTGGAGCCTTATCCTCATCACCGTGGCCCACTCGACATAGTTGGTCTTGGTGAGGGTAGGCCACCCAAGATCTGGGGCCAATGTCCTCGATAATGACACTGGTCCCGCGGTGACCATGGTATCGGTCGAGGAGGAGAGCGCGCCGCTGTAAGGGCCACGATCTCCGTCGGCCAGTAGCCGCCTCTGCCGGGGCGCTTGATCGCCGCCGTAGCGTCCGCCGGAGCTCTGCCGGCGCGTCTGCGCTCGTCTGGGCTCCACGCGCTCATGAGGTGGGCAATCGCCCATCGCGCCGCCCGCTTCAGCCTTGTGCCTCCCTCTCGCTTGAGCCGCCGTCGGTCTTGCCGCGTCGCGGCGTAGCCGCTGAGCTACTACCGCTGAGCCTCGAAGCTCTCGCTGCCGCCGCATTGCATCATGTTCTTCTTTGCTTCCATACTGCCCTTCGCTGGCCCGATTCGCTGCTAGCTTTGCCGCCCTTCTTGCCGCCGTCAGCTGCGATCTCTCTTCTTTGCTCGCTCATGATCCTCTGCCGCGGCAACCGGCCTCTGCCCATTGCGTGCCTTCGGCGACCGTGGCCCGAGGCTATCCTTCGACATGGCGCGCTAGTGAAATTTCTTTGCTAGGTGAGGAAGTCGCCTCAGGCAATTTCTTTGCGGCTATTCGTAAGATGAAGGGTGAGCGAAAGCTTGCATGTGGCTAGCTGAGAGTGAGGAGCGTGGGAAGGAGATGAGCAAGAGATGTTTAGGCTGCAAGAAAGAACGGCTCTGATACTACTTGTTAGTAGCACGATTCTTACTATCATGGAGAGAGGATGACAATAGGAGTTGGGGAAATTTTTTCTTGTTTATTTCTTACTCAAATGCCATACCAACCTAAGGGGTTGGGATTACATATTTATAGTGCCATGCCATGCCGGCGCAGCATATGCTAAAGCTAGTCTAAGGCTGCCCTAAAGCTGCCCTAAAGCTAGTCCAAAAGCTAGTCTAAAAGCTGCCTTAAAGCTAGTCCAAAAGCTAGTCTAAAAGCTGCCCACAAAGACTTATTCCATCATACTTACCCCTTCGTTTGCTTCAAGATTTGTGCAACTTGTATTAGGAGAAAGAGCATATAAGCACCTCTCAATAAAAATTAACGGTCAAAGTTGTGTTTTAAAGACCGTGTCGATGTCCAAAACGACATCTATTATCAAACTGGAGGGAGTACTTATGTTGACATCTTATTTTTGCGCTCATTTAATTTTGGAATCCAATGTTCTTTAACCATCGTAGTTCACTTTTACGCTAATTTTTGAATTTTGAAATTACTTGGCTGTTTAGTGATGGAAATTTGGGAAATTGGTGTGTGACGAGAAGTTGTCACTAGACCAACAGTACGGTACAGTATTTTTTAACAGAGGGTCCATGATGCTTACATTATAATTTCCACGGATCGGGACATATATTAGTACATGCAGTACAGTTATGTCCTGTGAGGCTGTGATGATGCGTGCCGTGGATAGCATCATAGCATGACGAACAATTAAGCATGCTCAAATATGTTTTCCTGAAGTGTTTTACAGTTGGAGAACATGGTAGATTCTTCTGTGCAGTAACTACTGTACTGAGCATACAAGGATCGTCTTGTGCCTGATTGCCTGAAGTACTGACGTGATTGGTGCGTGTACCCTGAGCAGGTTTTACGCTGCAGAAGTACTCCTAGCTCTGGAGTACCTGCATATGTTGGGAGTTGTCTACCGGGATCTGAAGCCGGAGAACGTCCTGGTGCGTGACGACGGTCACATAATGCTCTCCGACTTCGACCTCTCTCTGAGGTGCGCGGTGTCGCCGACACTCGTCAGAGCCTCGGCGTCTGATTCCGATCCCAGAAGAGCAGGCGGCTCGTTCTGCGTGCAGCCCGCCTGCATGGAGCCTTCTTCAGTCTGCATCCAGCCTGCGTGCTTCATGCCCAAGCTGTTCAGCCAGAGGAGCAAGAAGCAGGGCAGGAAGCCGAGGTCTGAGCTGGGACAGAGCGCCAACGCCCTGCCAGAGCTCGTCGCCGAGCCGACAACGGCTCGGTCGATGTCCTTCGTTGGGACCCACGAGTACCTGGCCCCGGAGATCATCAAGGGCGAAGGCCACGGCAGCGCCGTCGACTGGTGGACGTTCGGCATCTTCCTGCACGAGCTCCTCTACGGCAAGACGCCGTTCAAGGGGTCGGGCAACCGCGCCACGCTGTTCAACGTCGTCGGGCAGCAGCTACGGTTTCCGGAGTCGCCGCCGACGAGCTACGCGAGCAGGGACCTCATCAGGGGGCTCCTGGTAAAGGAGCCGCAGCATCGCCTCGGCGTGAAGCGGGGTGCGGCCGAGATCAAGCAACACCCCTTCTTCGAGGGCGTCAACTGGGCGCTCATCCGCTGCAGCATGCCTCCCGAGGTGCCGAGGCCCGTCAAGGCCGAGCTGCCGGCCAAGCACGGCGTGGCAGAGCCGGTGGGGAGCGGCAGCAAGAGGGTGGTCGGCGCCGAGGTGAAGTCCGGCGGGAAATACCTTGACTTCGAGTTCTTTTAGATGTAGTGGCTGCGGCCATTGATGTTTCCAGTTTGTAATTGCATGTGGTGTCCCTGGATCTGATTTGACCGGTGTTAGATTTAGCGCTGTTTCGGTTCGCACGTATCTACACTCTGGGAATCAGGACAGGAAAATATTAATTAGAACAATGATTTTTCAAATTATCGTGTGCACGACTGCACTGAGCATTGCATGAGAACACAACAAACAAATGAACAGGCTGATTCAGGCACAAGCAGCGAGTGATCTTCTTGCCATCACAAGATACACTTTACATGGCAATTTTTACAGAACCAATCTGATGACAATTCACCACTTTTATGTGTTTACAGATCTGTCATGTCAACTAGCTGACACTCTCATCAATTTATCTTCTCACTCCAAAGCCACACCGAATGGAAGGAGCGCGATAAGTTGTGCGTTAACATCGTTACACATGATTCTCGCAAATACAAGCATCGTTACAAACAATGGGTATACATTACATTAAATATATGACTATTCCTGACTAATCTGTGTAAGAATCTCCAGGCAATCGCTCATAGAGACGATAAACCAGCCGCGATTTTGCCATCTGAGGCTCCCTCTCAAGGGCACAGATCACATCCTTCACAGAAATAGTTCGTTGTGGCCCTTTTGAGTGAGGCACTGCAAATGGACCCCTGCCTTGCCTGTTCATGCCACCTGAAATAAACAGTATGATGTGTATCCTGACACCTGAGTTCGGAAAGCTTTCTATTACTGCAATATGAAAATGCGAGAAAAATAAAAATGATTGATGTGAGGATACTGCTTAATTTACCAGTTCCGAAGGCTGAAGAATGGGTCCTCTTCGAAGCTTCCTGGTTTTCCATGGGACCTTTTCCAAGCATATGTGACGGCCTTAGAACCGGCGAACGCTGTGAAGCAGATCCCTCAAGGCCTTCTCGCTTTTGTCTGGCTTGTTCAGCCATCAGCTGCCACTTTGACAGCATATCACTTCCTCCAACTGCCTGTCGGGCAGCAACATTTGCAGCTGTCGTTCTCATTTTATCATCTTCTTCTTTGTTGGGCTGTAAGAGGTTAAGGATATCAGGAAAAGAAGGGCTGTCAAACTGAGATCAGATCAGAAAAGCTACCTTCACATTCTTTGGACGATTTTCCTCTTTTTCTTTGTCTAAGTCTGCACCACCACTGCCGTCAACCTGCACACAAGGATATAATTAATTAAAATGACTAACACACACTTACTTAAATTCTTGGCAACTAAAAGTGACCAAATAGATCTTCTGATATTAAATCAGGGACAAATGTATTTCTCAACAATGTTGTCCAGTTTAGAGCATCAGCAAGACAAATGGAATTGCCAAAATACAAATGAAATTGATGAACTCTGATGGATTTATAGCTAACCAGTATAAAATAATGTGCCCTTAATCAAATAATAGCATAGTTCAATGGAGCAACTGAAATGTACAACATGTCATGCAAGTAGTACATATACAAATAAAATGGAAATCATGAAACACCTCAGTTTGTTTCTTGTTCTTGTCAGTTTCCTCTGCTTGTTTTTTATCCCATTCTTCTTTAGCTTTCTGGTTCATCTGCAAAATTTGACGGCCGACATCTGAAGTAATAACTAGTCGATGCCCAGTCTTTTCCGTGTCAATTCTCTAGCAATTAGAAAAGCATGGTTAGTATATCGGAGTAACATACTATACCATAAATTCATAATTGAATGTTGTGTAATAAAAATAGACCTGCTTTGATATTCTTATGAGAGTACTTATGAATCTTCGCAATCGCTCCTCCACACACTGAGCAAGAGTTAAAGTTAGACATTACCACAAATCCACAATATTCTTAAGGGCAGTCCTATGAATAACTCACCATTGACAAACAACGCTCAACATCATTGCTAATGCACTGCAAGTTGCATTTAAGAGCTGCCAAAAACACGTCTTCAGTTAGTGTTGCTTTCAAAGTTTATATTGTACATGTAACAACATCATTGCTAATGCACTGCTGCAAGTTGCATTTAAGAGCTGCCAAAAACACGTCTTCAGTTAGTGTTGCTTTCAAAGTTTATATTGTACATGTAATACGGTTTTACAGTGTCAATATCAAGTTCAAAGGAATTAACTGATTCCTGCTAGTTTCCTCGTAAGAGGGACCTTCTGCAGGAAGAGTTTTTCTTCTTCTTCCTGTACAATTCTTCGTGCTGCATCTGAGACACGGCTCTCTTCCTTGGGGGTAGAGAGTAGCTGTTCTTCTTCTTCCTGTTAAAGTAAAAGAGTATCGATGGAATATAACCATGGGATACGAAAGAGAGCAAACAACACCCAGAAAGATGCATACCCTAAGATTAACACCACTAACAGCTGTGACATCATTAAGTTGATCGATGCTTTGTTCCTGTAAGGCTCCAGATGTCTTCTGCCTTTTGCTAGTGACACGAAGGAAATTAGCTTGGGGTTATCCATAAAATGCAAATGCTCAATAGTACATTTAGAAATCAGATAATAAAACAGTACAGATGGAACAATGTAAATTATAAAAACCTAGATGGTGGCGGTGTAGAGCCTGCCGTTTCCAATGATTTCTTCTGCCCACCAGATTTTTTAGCCCTTGTGGCAGGCGGTGTAGATGTGTTAGGGGGGGCCTGACAGTGTAGTCAGATGAGTAAATGTACAATTTACATGTGGAAGGCATTTAAAAATTGCATAGCTGTTATGAGGTATGGAAAAAAATGCAAAGGATATTTGGACTTTCATATATATGCGCTATAAAAACTGAGCATTTCTGCATATGCTATTATAAAGCATCTAATTTTCAACGTGCTATTGTGGAAGCAAATATCCCTAGAACTGCTGAAATATCATATGGTTATTAGAATTTTGTGAAGATGCATATTTTACCGCCCAGGAGCTTCTTCCTAAATTCAGTAAAATTATCTTGTAACTATCAACTCCAAATTCACCAGCCTCCTCCGACCTTGCATGCACTCCCCTTCCGCACCCCAACGCTCTTTGTTGTGCTGCTGTCAGTACCATCTAACACCCCACCCCCACCCCCTCCTCCCTGCACCCTTATGTACTTTGCAGACTCCATTACGCACCAAGAAACTGCCCTCGGAACCTTTACAGTCTTGAACATGGTTATCAAGGCACCCAGGTGAAGGGAGTAGCCTAGGTGCCACCCAGTCGACCAGGATGCAGCACCAGTTAGACTATTAGAGGAGAAAATATGAGAAGAGATAGAGCGGTTAAAGAGGAATGGAAAAGAAGACAAAGAGGACGGCCACCGCCAACCATATCTTGATGCTGCTGCCGCCCTGGGAGCTACTGACACAGAGATCAGAGGGAGGGAGGATTTTTCAAAGGGGCTTGCAATGGCGGCAGCTAGGTTAGCTCTCTCTCGTGATTCAATCCCCCATCCCCCTCTCTCAGTGTAAGATCCTTCCTGCCATGCTGGGCCTTAAGGGTCTATTTGACCCAGGTGGCCACCAAGTCCGTCCCCGGGGATATTGGATAACAACTGGACAGGTCAAGTGCCTGCCTAATCATTTACAGGCGAGGTGAATTCCATGACATCCAGCCCCAACCGACTGGATGCCAAGGAGTCATTTAGGCAACGCCTTGATAACAATGGTCTTCAAACTATCCATGTAACAACTGAACCCGTACTATACATACCCAATCAATCCACATTGTCAGACAGTTTGGTGTCAACCATGATGGCAAACGATGAAAGAAATGGTGGTTTGGGGTATAGATGAAAGGGTGGTTACTGACTAAATTTGTATGCGATTTAGTGTAACAACAAAACTTCAACTCTAGTGCAACAATGGTTTGATGCTTATACTAAGGGCCCGTTTGGTAGAGCTCCGGCTCCCAGATTCTCGTCCGGAGGAACCGGAGCTCTACCGAACGCCTCCTGATTCTCGTGCAAGGGAGCCGGATCTGGACGGAGCGATTCTTCCGTTTGCACTAGGAGCAAGGAGCAACCTGACCCCAGCTCCCCGCGAGTCCCCCGTCCGTGAGCGTCAAGCGCATCGCCTCCTCGTGTATCGCCTCCCCGCCTCCGCGAGGCATCGAGCGCGTCGCCTCCTCGCGCATCGCCTCCCCGCGCTGGCTCCCGCGCCTCCTCCTCGCCTCCCCGCATCAGCACCCGCGCCTCCACACGCCGGCTCCTCATCTACCGCGTCGCCTCCCCGCACCACCTCCTCGCCTCCCGCACTGTCTCCACCTGGAGCGTCGCCGATTGCCTCAATCTCGCGCCGCCTCGAGCGTCGCCATCGCCGTTTGGAGTGCCATCTCGACCTCATTCCGCCGTCCCCGCCGACCGCCGCGAGGTATGGCCAAATCTGGAGCCCCTCTACTAGCCGAACACTCTTCTTTGAAGCTCCTGATTCTTCAGAAGATCCGGATTTGGAGGAGTTGGAGCAAAATCGACTTAGTAGCACTAGAATCCCTACCGAACGGGGCCTAAATGCTTCAAAACTTCATTCTTGCGAGAATAATTGGGTAGATAAGGCAATCTTCTATCTGAACAACTGAGGGTGACCACACGAACACTGATTCTGAGATTTCCTTTTCTGTTTACTGTGGCATTCATAACAAAATGCTTGCGAGGGAAAGTAAATATACTTGTAGCAGTTTTTATATTTTTTTGGTAATTATACCTTTATAACATGTTGAATTGCATGAATGGAAATTATCTGATGGTTTAGATTATTCAAAGGGATTATACTTTGTATTTCATGTGAGATTTGGAATTTGATGGTAAGGTGTTGTATAACAGAGAGGTAAGATAATGCAGGAGGTTAAATTACCTGCTTTCCATGCAATTTCGCCGACGAACCTCCTGTGCCAACCGGGTGGGCCTTGCCTGCAGACTCAGAATCTTGTTTAGTATTGGCACTTGGACTAAAAGCATTGGTTTTCAAATCCTTGTTGTGTTGCATTTGCCGTGGAGCTGCATTGCGTTGCACTGTTGGATGAGTAGGAACAGTCCCAATTTTTGCAGGAACCATTCCATGAGGATGCAGGGAAGGACGTGTTTCTGATTCTGAACTCGGTGGTCTAAGAGGTGTTGAACCACTGATTGGCTGAGGATACAACTGGGCAGGAGGGTTAGTCATTCCATATGTGTGCTGAGCGGCTTGCTGGACTTGTGTGGGTTGCTGCTGTTTGTTCATTGTTTGCAGTGCAATTGCTGGGCTCATACTAGGTGGTCGATTTGGAATAGCATGCATCCCCTTTGCATCTGGCTTTTGGATGGAATTATCATGAGCAAAATAGTGCATACTGTTTTGCACTTGAGTGCCTGAAAGTGGCACAAAGGCTTGAAGTGAAGATGGTGCCTGGCTTTTCTGACCCAGGTTGGGTGGGGTAGGTGTGTTAACTTGCTGATCATGTAATTGTGCCGAACCACTGGAAGGATTCTGCTGTGTAGATGCTTGAGATGATAAAGAATGCTGATTTGCATTTGCCTGGTTATTTCGTTGTGCTTGGGCTTGCATCTGCAAACAAGATCAAATAAAGCAAATATGGGCATGAGATATTCCTCATAGAATTGAATCATTCACTAACATGATAGTTCAGAGTGGCTCTACTAGTCTACTTTCATCAAGCTTGATGAATAGTTAGTAATCACGGAAACAAAGGGCAGCAATGAAGATAACACAATTCATTCACCTGTGCAAAAACTTTATGTGCTGCCTGCTTCAGCATTTGATCCCCAACAATATTCCTGATGACTCTTAAGAAATCATCTTTATGGACTTCATTACGCTACAAAAACAGAATAGTACCGCTGAGTTAGTTTCATTTAGCCTGAGATGCCTTTGTTACTGCTCTTTTATTTGCTACCTCCACATGGGCAACAATTGAAAATTTTGTACCAAGAATAATAGTCAGTTCTTTTTCATTCACCATGCTTACCCTTTTTTGCAGATAAGGAAACATGTACTGAAGAAAATGCAGAGTTTCCGTTACTCCCCTTAAGATTCATTTTATAAACATATGCTTTGGGGATCATTATTATTAATATTGAGAGCATAAGATATTGGTGGGATAATCTCTCGTAACTGCCAAACTCTCGCCCAAACATGATCCCAAGCCACTGTTATCAATCAAATAGCTTGGAGGAGAGTAACTTATGCATTTTACTTAGTAATGCAGATAATCCACTTCCACTAGCTACTGTTTCCAAAAAAAAGGTTAAAAAGGCGAAGCGTTATTGTTAATTTGACCATTTTCTCTACCAGCTTTAGGGGAAAAAAACATACTATAGAAATCTACCATGATACTAGTAATATTGAAGACATAATTTTGCCCAAATTAATAGATGTAATATGTAGTTTTTATTTACCCCCACCATTCTTGGCCTCAACAAGGCTGTAATCTCTCTAGCAATCAATTTGGTGATGAAACACAGCAACTAAAAAGCGAGGAATGAACAAAAACGCACCCTAAGTTTTGCCCATACAGTTTGAAGCTGCATATCTTTGTCTCTGTCAAGATGTGCCTGTAGGATCGGAATTAACATATTAAACGGTATAGATGGCTGATATCCCCTCTTCCTTGTATCCTGGGCACCAGGTGGTGCTTGCTGACCAACCATTTGCTTCACATGCTGCTGATCTCCTGAAGGCTGAGCCACATCCACCTTGGAGCTTGCAAAACTCTGTTGACCAACATAACCTGTATCTTTTTCAGCCAACTGAAAGCTATTTGTTTCTGCATGTTGCAGTTGATTTTCAGAATGTGGTTGTTCTTGTTCTGGCCGGTGACTGTGTTGCTCTGGTTGGATAGGCTTTTCATTTTTTGAATCTTCTGTTACCAATTTTGGTTGAGACAACTGATCTGGTACATCCATATGCTGTTTCACTGCATGCTGGCTTGCCTGGGCACTTCCTTCCTGCTCTGCTCCTTGCATCTGGACAGCTATAGATTTTGACACATGACTGCTATCCAGGGACAAAGTACCTGGAGTACGAAAATGAAGATTGTTCATAAACTCTCAACAACAAAAGGACCAACACATTATTGAAAAACTATGATATGCAGAATCTTTAGGAATAGCAAGCTGTTAGTAAAACAAACATATGGTTTAAAAAGATGAAGTAAACTAAAGAAATCATCTCAAGACATGCATGCGTGCATGCAGTCAGAAGTAGATTGTGTCATGTGGGGCCTGAAGTACGGGTACCGGCGCAAGGCAACCAAATCGGCGGCAAATCCAGCCCCAGGAGCATGAGATAAGCTTTACAGAGGCTGCACTTAGGATCAAATCTTTGATTAGTTTTATCTTCGTTAGTAAGCGATCCTTAAGATCGCAGGATTGTTAGTTAGCGATCCTTCCATTCGCCTTGCTTATCCTAGTGTAACACCTCTATTAATTGGAGAGGTGCATCTGCTTCGAGATGAGAAGAAAATAAAGAACTCTCTTACCCCATCCCCTTGTCACTCTCTCAACCCCTTCTGCTTGGACGTCGACGAGGCCCCCGACCTCGCCTGCCGGTCTCCCACTCGTACAGGCTGCGGTCCTTGGGTTGCAGCAGTTTGGTTCCTCCCTTGGGCCGCAACAACTTGGTATCAGAGATGCTAAGGTTCCAACTCCGAGGAAGATGCCAACTCCATCAGCACCGTCCTGCAGGCCATAGGTGCCATGCAGAACCAGATCACCACCATCGTGCAAAAGAACGCCGAACTGCAGTCCCAGGTGACCGAGCTTGCGAGGCAGATCGCGATCACCAACAACCACCTCACCACCATGGAGAAGAGGCCTGAGGAGGATGCCTTCCCGCTGGTAGCGCCAAGTTTGTTTCCACTAAACGCTACCATCACCACCACCACCACGACATGCTCTCCGCTATTGCCCGCATCCCCATTTGCTGCCACCCTTCCACAAACAACCCTACTTCCTACATCTGCCATTTCCGATTTTCCCATAGCAGATGCCTCCGCCTCCTCCAATTTCCCCGCCACCACACTGCCCCCCCACAGCCATACCATCCTCATATCCCACCCCTACCCAAGCCACCACCACTACCACAACCCACCACCACCCAGGGGAAGTCCTCTACCTCCGGCATTCCACGCTTCCACAAACTTGAATTCCCAAGTTACAATGGCGAAGATGATCCCTTGGCATGGTTGAATCGTTGTGAGCAATTCTTTCGTGGCCAATGCACCAATGAAGCTGACAAGGTGTTGTTTGCATCCTACCATCTAGCAAGTACGGGCCAGCAGTGGTACTATCAATTGGAACGTGATGAGGGGCCACGGACATGGGCACTATTCAAGGAGTTTTGCCATCAACGCTTCGGTCCTCCCATCCGCAGCAATCTGCTGGGGGAATTGGCGCGCCATCACCAGATGACGTCTGTCAAGGAGTACCGGGACAAGTTCCTGGCTCTCTTGTGCTGCATCGACACGCTCTCCACCTGACAGCAGGTCTAGTTGTTTACCTTCGACCTCGCGAATTTTCTCCGCACAGACGTCGAACTGCAACAACCAAACAATCTTCAAGTCGCCATAAGCTTGGCCCATGCCTATGACAAACGTTCGTAGCTAGCCGTCGAACAGCTTTTGCCATCGGCCACACCGGGCACCAGGCTGTGGCACCAATCAAATCACCGTCGATTCAGCTGCTAACCACCATGAGCACTCCTGACAACGCATCCAGCTCCGTGCCAAGGCCAAGCCAGCAGTCCACGAGGCTGTTTCGCATCCTCATGCCATTTGAGCTCACCAATCGCCATGCCAAGGGCCTTTGCCAACATTGTCATGAAAAGTTTGTCCAGGGTCACCGACGCAAACAGTCGTTCCTCACCTACATCAACATGGGGGGCAAACCGGTTGTCATCAACAACATGTCCTAAACGTGGGCGACAACGATGACCAGGAGCCACAAATCTCCCCCATGCACTAAAGGGAATCCAGTCCGGTGAGACCATGTAGATCAAGGAGGTCATCGGTTCGACAAACGTCATCACCTTGGACTTCGGCTCCACCTATTTTTGGGTGCCATTGTCGTTCAGAAGCCCAGCATCACCCTAGAGCCGCACAAAGGCCTCTTGTTCACCGTGGCGAACAACGAGTGTGCCACGTGTTTACCACATGCTCCCTCTGCTCATTGGGTCTGAACAATTCTACATTGATGGCTATGACATCCCTTTGGAAGGCCTCGATCTCATCCTCAGAATCCAGTGGTTGCGCACGCTGGGACCATCCTTTAGGACTTCGATTGCTTGGCGATGTTCCTATCGTATGGCGACCATCAGGTGCAGTCGCATGGCGTGGCCATGACTCGGCAACCGCGCGTTCACTCCTGCCAAGGCCGCGAATTGCTCGACGCACTTCTCAACAACTTCCACAACCTATTTGCGGATCCTCAAAGTTTTCCACAAGAGTGTGCGCACGACCATCGCATTCAATTGTTGTAAGGCGCAACCCTAGTGTCAGCTCGGCCCTACCGGTACCCACACCACCAAAAGGACAAACTCAAACGACAGTGCAAGGAGATGTTGCACCAAGCCATCATTCGTCGTAGAACCTCCTGGTACTCATCCCCAATTCTTTTGGTGAAGAAACAAGGTGAGAGTTGGCGCTTTTGCGTCGACTACTGGGCCTTGAATGAGCTCGTCGTCAAGGACAAATTTCCAATTCTAGTGGCTGGCGAGCTGCTAGATGAACTGAGGGCGCATGTCTCTTCACCAAACTTGACCTCCGTTTTGGCTACCATCAGATCCGCATGCACACCAATTTGCGCCTCGAGGGTCTAGAGGTCCGCATGCATCATGGACACCCTCATCTCTTATGACAGCAGAGTGTAACTCCAGCCATCTTCGCCTTCACTGCTGACCGTTCTTGCATCTAATCATGGCGCACATGAGGGTGTCTAGAAGACACCACACCGAATCTGCCACAATTTTCATCTGCCCAGCGCACGGCAATTCGTCCGAGCATGGATGGTTTGCCAGCAAAACAAAACCAAACATATCCACCCCACCAGACTTTTGTAGCCTTTGGACGTCCCCTTCCAGTCTAGTCCGACATTGCAACGGATTTCATTGCAAGGCTGCCTCGGGTCCATGGGAAATCAGTCACCTTCCCGTGATTGACCGCTTTGCTAAGTATGCGCATTTCATTCCCCTGGCGCACCCCCTACTCCGCATCATGGTTATCACGGCGCCACGGCGAGGCGAGTCGCCTCCGGGGCGCCTGGACGCCTAGGCGAGGATTAGGCGACCAAAAATATATCAGTATATAAGCAATATCAATCTATTACCAATATCAGTATATCTCCAAAGAAGATATTTGACTCCACTCCTCCTCTCTTTTCCTCCTTTCTTTCCTTTTCTTTTCTTTCCTTCTTCCTTTTCCTTCCCTTTTTCTTCTTTCCTAACTTCCCATTACTTCCCCTGTTTCCCGTTCCTTCCCTTCCCTTTTTCTTCTTTCCTTTTATTTCCTTTCCTAACTTCCCATTACTTCCCCTATTTCCGTTCCTTCCTAGCGAGCCTCGTTCGGCTCGTCTCCCTTGCGCGTTTGCGCCTCCTCTCCCGTCGCCCCACCCCCGCCGCCGTCGCCCCCACTGGCAAGTCGTCGCCTCGCCTTGTCACCAGTCGTCACCTCGCCCGTCTGCGCCTCCTCGCCCCGCCCGTCGTCGCCTCGCCCGTCTGCGCCTCCTGCTCGCCCGCACCTCCTCTCCTGTCGCCACGCGTCACGCCTCGCCCATCGCCCGTCCCGCGCCTCCTCCGGCGAGCGAGGCGAGACGCGTCTCCCTCCGGCGCCGGGTCGCCTAGGCGGCGACTAGGCATCGCCTAGGCGACGCCGTGATAAGCCTGCTCCGCATGCTCCGTGGCCCGTGTATTCTTCGACAAGGTGGCCCTCCTGAATCATCCCTACACCCATCGTGAGCGATCGGGACCCAATCTTCACCAGCAACTTTTGGCATGGATTATTTCAACTTACAAGCAACCGTCTTCACTTCAGTTCGGCCTACCACCCGCAGTCCGATGGCCAGGCGGAAGATGTAAATAAGGTGATCACTATGTACCTTCGGTGTTACCAGCGACCATCCATTCAATGGTTGGAATGGCTTCTGTGGAAGGAGCTCTGCTACAATACATCCTATCAGGCTATCACTCTGCCCTCCGCGAAATGCCCTTTAAGGTGGTCTACAACCGCGACCCTCCTTCCTTGCGCATCTATGAGGTAGGCGAGGCTAAGATGCAGGCAGTGGAACGCTCCCTCATTGATCATGACATCCTCCTAGGCGATATCCGCGAATGTCTCATGTAGGCCCAACAATTTGCCAAGCAACACTATGCTCAGCACCACCGTGAGCTGTCCTTTGAAGCCGACGATTAAGTCTAGATGCGCCTCTTGCACGGGCTTACCTCTTCCATCGGCATCCAGTACCATGGCAAGTTGTCCCCTCGTTTTTACGGACCTTACCACATCACTGAGAAGATTGGGTCAGTGGCATACTGCCTGGAGCTTCCTACTGGTGCGCGTCTTCAGACGTATTACATGTCAACCTTCTCAAGAAATTCCAGGGCGATGCACCAGCGACACCACCACCATTGCCAACAATCCATAATGGTCATGTTCTTCCGGTGCCACCAAGGTGTTGAAGGCCAGTGTGCGCCATTGTGTCTGTCATGTGCTTGTCCAGCAGGAGGGCTGTTCTACGACTGATGCTTCGTGGAAGCCACTGAACGATTTCAGCATTACTTTTCCCGAGTTCCAGCTTGAGGACGAGCTGCTTCGCAAGGGAGGGAGTGATGTCATGTGGGGCCTGAAGTACCAGCGTCGACGCAAGGTTTCCAGAAACTTCACTCATGATCAAAGCATCTATTGGTTTTATATTTGTTAGTAAGCGATCCTTAAGATCGCAGGATTGTTAATTAGTGATCCTTCCAATCGCCTTCCTTATCCTAGTGTGACACCTCTATTAATTGGAGAGGTGCATTTGCTTTGAGATCAAGAAGATAATAAAGAAGTTTCTTACCCTATCCCCTTCTCTACTCTCTCATCCCCTTCTGGTTGGACATCGTCGACCACGCCCGCCGGTCTTCCACTTGTAAGGGATGTGGTCCTTGGGTCGCAGCAATTCGGTTCCTCCCTTGGGCCGCAACAGAGTGGCAGGACATGTCCAATAGTTTTCATGTGTTTAAAATATAGTATTTTTATTGCTTTAGTTAATTCCACGATAAATTCAAATGGTAGAAAGTGTAAGACATTAGAAATACAACAATTTGGCACCGTGCCATTATTGACAAAGCAATTTCACAGTAGAGGAGAAATTGCCAAAAGTCAAAAAGAACCATTTCACCTGTACTGGACAAATGACATTAAGCATAGGTACCATGAATTGTCTTGTCATGATTTTCATGAATGTTTTAGATGGCCCATTAAAGTGTACAAGCGCAAGATGTGCAAAAAACAAGTTAATCTTTCCACCCAATCCGTGCTACTGAAACTTGCCTGGACTAATGATCACTGTGGATTGCATAATGCACAATTATAAAATGGGGATCAAGTCACATGCTCCGAATAATTCTTCAAATAATGTATAAGTCCTTTATGTTTTAAAGTTTTAACATGTTTTGCTTGTTGGGCCACCTCCAACTTTGCCAAAACAGCACTAGCGCCATCACAAATTGAGGTTTTTCCATGGACTTCCTCTGTGTATTACTCAGTATATAAAATTAAAAATATATACTTTACCTTTTGATCCTTTAGCTTACTTCAAGAGAAGTACATTACAACTAGGGATGAAAATGGAACGGAAACGGTCGGTAAATGGCTGTTTCGTTTCCGTTTCCACATTTTTTAGCGGTAACGGAAACAGAATCGGAAACCCCGGAAACGGATAGTGACGGAAATGGATGCGGAACGGAACGGAGGGATACGAAAACGAAAGCGAAAAATTCCACAAGAATATAGTCCAAACGTACCAATTTTGAATGAAAATGAGAAAAGGCAGCAAACAGAAAAGGGGGAGAACAGGCAGTAAACTTACATGAATGAAAGTCCTAGAGAAGAAAACATTATATAGCATCAAAGACTGGGAGCTAAAGGGCTGCTTGCTGAAAATTGATACGGTAGGCCCAGTGAAATCAACTAACACTAGACACAAACAAATATTGGTTGTGTAAAGACAAAGCAAAGCATAGAGCAGCAATATAGTAGATTTAGTCCTGCAAGACTACAACCAGTCATCTCGGATCATTGACTGTAGCAATGTGTACTTTGTTGTTAATAGATTAAATAACCACGCAACAGAACAGTATGAAAGTGCCTTTAAAAAATCAAATGAGTACCTTGTTTTGATGAAATGATTATCACTCCAAGTATATACTACAGCTGAAACTCTACTAGATGCAACTAGCCAGAAGTATGAAAAATGAACAACAGAAACATTTCACAACCCTTGTTTTTTCCAAGGAGCTCTATCTTGCAAGATCACATCAAATCAATTAAGTTTGCTAGAGTGAGTTCAAAGAGCAAAGAAACTACTGCTGATATAAAGGTTAAGAGAGTTTCAAGATAACAGTGTTCCCTAATGCAAACTAACTATTAGCATTTAGCATAACATAGCCAATGATCACCAACATAACATCAGGGATACAATGCACACCACAACAAGAGCAATGGAGTTGGAGTAAAAGGAAAAGGTTAACAACTTTACAATGACGCAAAAAAACATGAATGAAAACAAGCCTATATTCGTAAACCAGGTACTCCCACATTAGCTCAATTGATGCCTACTTCCAGCATGAATAAAACAGAACATGAGTAAATTAGTTGCTGCCATGGCTATCTAACAGTAAAGCACGCATATCACAATTCACTGCAAAGATACTCCATCTATTAAACACAAGTTGTGCTGAGAACATGGTCACTCTAGTTTCACGAAATTTACCCAAAAGTCCCATCGACACTAGACATCACTTCTCCACATCTGCACAGCTTGTAAAACCCGAACGATCCATTCAATTTCAAACTTAACTAGACATCACTTTTGAAATTGATATCGGCATTGATCAGTCCTACCACATGTACAGCCCATTGAACCCAAAGAAAAACAGCCACAGATTGCAAACGAAGCTGCATCCGCTCTCAGATTACCTGTTTTCCGGTAGGGGGAGGCGCGGTGGGGGAGGCCGCCGGTGGGGGAGATGCAGTGGGGGGGAGGCGCCGTGGGGGAGGCCGCTGGTTGGGGGAGACGTGGTGAAGGGACGCCGCCGGTGGGGGCGCGCGTGGTGGGGCGCGACGCGGTGGGGGGACGGGAGGCGGTTGGGGGCGACGCAGTTGGGGGATTGGAGGACGAGGGGTTGCCGCGGTGGGGGGAAGACGCCGGTGGGGGACTCGGGGAGACGCGGTGGGGGAGGCCGCCGGTGGGGGACTGGAGGAGACGCGGTGGGGGAGGCCGCCGGTGGGGGGCGGCGCCGCTGCTGCCCGCGCGTGAGACGGGATCGGGAGGAACTCGGGTCAGTGCTGTGCTGCTGCCTGCTGCTGAAGTGCTGAGAGAGACTAGGGTTGCCGGTCGGTGCCTTGGCGGCTTGGGCTTGCCGAGTACCGGCCCAGTTCGGCTCGGAATTTCCCATTAAAGTTATACGGAATTTTCGTTGGTTTCTAATTCCGACGGAACTGACTCCTCTGTTTTTGTTTCAAAAAAATTTGTCTTGTTTTCGTGCCGACACTTTCTATCCGGGAGAAACTAGCAGCCGGATGTTTGGTTTTTGTTTTTTTTCGGACGCCGCACAATATTTTTTTGAACATATGAAACATTTTTTTTTGACGTATGAAATTTTTTTTTTACTGTTTGTCGAAGAAAAATGTTTCACTACGTAGAAAAAAATGTTTCACGCGTAGAAAAAAATATTGCAAAAAAATCAGACGTCTGATCCCTAGCAATTTCGTTTCTATTTTCATTTTTGAAAAAAAAAACTTTCGTATCTGTTTTCCTCCGAAACAATCCAAAAGTTTCCGTTCAGTTTTCATCCCTATTTATAACTCTTAGCAATCTATCATGCCTCTAAAATTGTCTAGAGCAGCTCTCTTGAACTTATAATAATTATAGAACTAAAAGATTTCCTTTCTAACACTTGACACCTCTCAGCAATCTACGCACCTTTCACTAGTTGTATCGACAGAGTTGCCAATCTACACGGAGAAAACAAACCTGTAACAAACTCCATAGATTGAACTATCCATCCCATAAAGAAATATTTGGATGAGATTGCTCACAGCAAAGAAAAGAACCTCGTGACAGAGCCCAAGAGGGATTTGAAGGGCACATACCATCCTTCTCAACCGCTTGGGGAAATATTCCCGGCCGAAAAATGTTCCCTGTCATCGTTTGGAAGGTCTAGGGATAAAAATCCCAGGCATTAAAAAATAATAAGAAATCATGAAAGAAAAATGAGAGAGAGGTGTTAAAATCCGCACCAACATTTGATCAGATCCATACATCCACATATTCAATTCAGATTCATACAAGCATTCATACATGAGTAAAATCTTAACAAGCATAGCTAGTACTACTTCCATCTATAGCACCAACCATCTATTACATTCAGCCACATTAATCATTTGTAGCATCAATATATCCACACATCACAAAGATTCAAGTATTACAAGAGTCCAACTTATGCAAATGTCAAATTCAAGCTAGTAATCCCTAGTTTCAGAAACTAGGGATTATAATACAATAAAATAGTATTTACGTAATTTGTGGCATATCATTTGTAAATAAACAAAAATAGATGAAGATTAAGAATGATGCCAGCTTATACTCTACTCTATGTGAGAATGTTGTGCCGTGCAGATTAGACATGATATTACTGGCTGCCAAAGTAGACAGATTAGGAAACATAGATAATACCATATTAGTATGTCTTGAGACAAAGGTTGTTCTGAAAGAAATTGTCCAATTGATGTTCCAAATTCCACAACAACCAATGTACATTAAGCGAACAACACACAGTCAAATAAAATAACATATATGCTGAAAAGAAGTTCTTTAGTTGATATGAGAAGAAAAATAAATAAAAGCTTCAAATACTAAGAGAAAGTTGGTTTCAAAATAGAATCCTAAAGAAAGCTAGCAGTCTACAGAACAATGATAACACAACATACTGCACCCAACAAAGTAAAGGTTAATTGTTTGGAACAAATCATACACACATCTACAAAACATAATTATTTTTGGTGAATAACCATGAACAATTTTGATAAAAATATGGTGTAACTTGTTGAAATAAACTATTTTCTCTTGTTTGCTTTGCCTGCACTTGTAAGTCATGTTCAGGTTTATGGTTTAGAAAGCATTTATCCTATCTAGGTTATATAAAAGGTATTTTTGATAATGTAGCAATTGGTTTGTGCTAAGTGCACTCTTTAGTCTGGTATGTGCTAAGTTCAAAAAATGAGCAATGTGATAAGTTTGGTCTTGTAACACCCCAAAATTTTGCTTTTCGTAAATTCATGTGTGATTTGGCACTTTGGTGAATTTTTGGAATTTTCTGGAATTTATTTGGATTTATTTGGAATTTATCTGAATTTATTCCATTTTGAAATAATTAAAGAATTAAACTTTGCAAATAAAATTTTGTTGGAAATATTTTATTTGAGTCCAAAATGATCCAATGTTTTCCGTAATTTTTCTGGAATTTTTTCCGAGTCTTTTGCTATTTTTAATGAATTAAATGAATTTCCGGGAATTATTTTAATTATTAAATCGCTGGAAATTCGAGTTAGGTCAAGTACTGTTCATCCGATCGACCCAGTCCGAGTCCGACTCGAGTCCGACCCGCCACGTGACTTGGTTCAACCGCGTCCCGAACTCCAACTCAACCTTGACTCTCGAACCGCGGATCTAGATCCAACGGCCGGCGCAGCCGCGTCGCGTGAGCGCTGCGGACCGTCCTGAGCGCGGGACACGTGGACGGCATCCGATCGCCGCCCTCGTCCGAATCAAGCCGAAAGCTCCGCCGTGACCGAAGCGGGACACGGCTAGGTTCGACTCCGCGCAAACGCCGAGGCTATTTAATGACCCGGGTTGTCCTTCGAGGTTCTCCTCTCCGCCGCACCGAAGCCCTAAGGTCCTAGCGCTCACCAACACCGCCATCTTCCCTAATAGCTCACCGGGTTAGTTCGAGGGTTAGCATCGGCGATTTTGTTGCTCGTGTCACCGCTTAAGCCGCTCTCCGCCGCAATCGAGATCGATCCTAAGCCCGGCCAGGCGCATCTGGAGCCATCTCACTCGCCGGAATCGCATTCGAACGCCAGCTGGGGAGGTTGCGTCTTCGCTCTCCGGCCAGCCCGGTAGCCGCTGCCGCGACCTCGCGAAGCTCGTGGCCGTCCGATCAAGATCGAACGCATTACCAGCTCCATGCGTTCTTTCCCAAACCCCGAACTTAGATCGATCTGGACCGTTGGATCAAGATCCAACGCCCACGATCGCCACGTCTTGAGCCGAAATCGTTAATTTAGGGTAGATCTATGACCGTTGGATCTAGATCCAACGGCCCGATCATGCCACGCGTGGTTTTCAGCCGCGTGTGCGTGGGAGCACGCCATCGACGTGGGGCCCCGTGTCAGACGCGCGTTTGCCAGTGAGTCGGCGCCATCGACAGGGCGTCTGCACGATCAGAGTCGCGTGGGACCGCTTCACCAGTAGACGGCCAGCGTGGACCAAGTCCATGGACCGGCCGACGTCAACCAACCAATCGATGGTTGCCACGTGTCCAGTGACGACAATAATTAATTTCAAAAGAAAATGATTTATTAATTCGAAATAATGATTTCGTGATTTTGTTTCAAACTTCAAACGCTTATAACTTTTGCATTTCAACTCCGATTTGAGTGATTCAAATTTCTAAATTTGTTTAAAATTGAGATCTACCTAAATATGAATTTTATTTAATTTTGACTAAATTTTTCTCTGTAAAATTATTTAATTGATTATTTAAACTTTAAATAATCATAACTTTTGCATTTTGACTCCAAATTTGACGATTCCGGGCTTCTAAAAATTCATAAAATTATGTTCTCTCTGTTTATGGATTTTATTTGGATATTTGGACACTTTTGCTATTGTTTATTCGTGTATTTGCTATTTGCACGCTTGTAGACGTTGAAGTCTCTAGGAAGGATTCGAAGGAAGTATTGACTCAGGATCCAACTCAAGACCAAGAACAAGTACTTTTTGAAGGCAAGTTGTACCTTGACCATGTTGATCCTATTTTGAAATCTATTTTGATTTAACCTATTGCATGCTAGTTCAATTAGAAAAATACTTTATTTAAATATGGGGTTAGATAAATACCAATTTATCGTATGACACCTTGATTATTTAAATATGTGCCATGACCCTTGTCACCCTAGTTGTGGATTACTAGTTGGACATTATTAAATTGCCAACATGGGTTTTAGACCGTTGTAGTATAACGCTTAGACTGCTTCGTTGCTCATGACATGATTTTGGACAATCAAATGTTAATATTGACTTAATGGTATATTGAACCTGTTTTGGAAAGGTATCATGTGATGTTGATGGCACGTGGTGCATGGTAATCAATCAGGGGTTTGATAAATAGTTTTTCGACCAGGGGCATGTGGCAAGAGTAATCAGTGGGCGAGTTGTGGCATTGGGGATGTTGATTTGGTTCTTCTAGTCTTGCCCTGGTCACCCTAAGGACTTCACCTTGCAAGCCTTTAAACCGGGTTTAACGTGGCAACCACATGTCTCAGAATGGGACGGACCTAGTTGACTAAGTTGCTAATAACGCACTGTGGGACCTCGTGGAGGTCAACTACACCCTTTGTGTAAGTTGTGCGGGAGCGTCTGATCGGGCCGAGGCCGGTACTCCATCTAACGGTTGATTGGCCTAAACTTCGCCTTAGCTGGAAGGGTTAGTGTGCAATAACCTGAGGACCACTTGTATTGTTAGAAGTTTCCAAAGACTTTGTTACGGGAACTCGCCTTTGTGGTGTTTGGACTGATCTTGTGGGTAAAGTGCATAACCTCTCGCAGAGTGTACAATCTATTCGATATTGTCCGCGGTATTGGACATCGCTCAGAATTACAAGTCAGGGTTAGATTTTTCTCAAAAATAACTTGGATCCAAAGGTTGCTGGATTGATAATGATGTTGATGGAAATGTGGATTAGGATGGGAAAAGATGTTTATTAAACTCCTTGAAAAGTTATTTATGCTTTACTTGTTTCTACCGCTGAATCTACTTATGATACTTGTTAAATGTCAGTTTCAGCAAAATACCTTGAGCTATTCCTTTGTACCAAGCCATGCATATAGTATATTAGCCTCAGATTCTCATGACTTGTCGAGTACCAAGTACTCACTCTTGCCACAATACAACACTAGCTGAAGAGGAGACAATACCAAACTTTGGAGGAGGAGCTCCAAGAGGATCCGTCACTTAGGAGCGAGCCCGGCTGCTGTGGTATACCTGGATGGCGCCACGGTTATTTGATTTTCCACGCTACTATTTCTCTCTTAATAAGTTTACTGCGTCGACATTTGTGACTTGACCATAAGGTCGAGTAACCAGTTTGGTTATTTAAATAAAAGTACTTTATTAGTATCGAATGGTATGATTGTGATATTTACCAATGTTAAGACTGTGTGCACTAGCGCGTTCCTGGACTAGTGCTGAATACACAGAGGATCCGGATTTGCAAATTCGGGGTCCCGACAGGTCTAATCCCTTGACACGGCCTAAGGAAGAAATTTCCAAAGGACATGAAGGAGGGGGATCTTTTAGGGTAGCTATAGAAGAATAAGTGGCGGCCTTGAGTGGACTTCTTTTTCATGTTGACACAGAGGCCAAAACTGTTAACATCTCAATAATTGTTCGTAGATAATTCTATATATATTAATGATCAAACCTAAAAATGTTTAGCGAACACAGATCTTAAAATGACTTATATTTTGACACAGAGGAAGTAAAGATAGTAAGACCATCTAAAAAAATTGTTCCTCGAAGATCTGAAACTAACCTTCCAAGTACTTTAACAAACACCTTATTAGATGAAATTTAGGCCCCGTTTGGCAATTTGAAACCGAGCTGTTTCTACTAGAATCTGGGAGAAACCCAGCCAAACGGGCTAAAACTCGGAACGATTCTCCTCGGAACGTTTCTTCTTTTTCCACGCCGTGGCTGAATCACCCCTCAACCCCGTTTCCACTAGTTTCTAATAGAATCTAGAACCGTACCAAACGGTTTGCAGAAAGTGATTCTGATTCTACCTGAAATGTTTCTACCTAGAATCTGGAACCATTTTCGTTTCTACTAGAATCTAGAACCGTACCGAACGGGGCCTTAAAAGACTTCAAACTTTGGTTTGAATTGGCACTTTCTCCATCATGGTTCTTGGGATGTGACATTCGCTATTTAATAATTCACCATGGACAATTTTGTTTGCGGAAATGTATGTCTATTTAAACCGTAAATTTTCTTTAAAATATGGTCAAATTTTCAATGTTACTATTGATTCCTTTGTTACAAGAGTAGCCAAGGCTTTTTTTTCCACCACAGGAAAAATTGTTCATGGTTATTAACCAAAAATAATTATGTTTTGTAGATGTGTGTATGCTTTGTTCGAAAAAATTAACCTTTACTTTGTTGGGCGTAGTATGTTGTGTTATCATTGTTCTGCAGACTGCTAGCTTTCTTTAGGATTCTATTTTGAAACCAACTTTCTCTTATGATCTAATGCTTTTTTTTATTTTTCTTCTCATGTCAACTAAAGAACTTCCAGAATATATGTTGTTTTATTTGACTATGTATTGTTCACTTAATGTACATTAGTTGTTGTGGAATTTGGAACATCAGTTATTTCTTTCAGAACAACCTTTGTCTCAAGACATACTAATAGGGTATTAGCTATGTTTCCTATTCTATCTACTTTGGCAGCTAGTAATATCATGTCTAATCTACAAGTCGTGCGCGGCCTCCTCCTCCTTAGCCTTCCCCAACACCATCCCCCACGTCCGCCTTGCCGCCTCCTCCTCTGGCATGCTTTCCCCCTCACCAGCACCGACGTCGCCATCACCATCGGGGTCTCCAACGAGGCAACTAGCCCCTCCGCCCCATCACTGTCTCAAGGAAGGCTACCTCGACTAGTAGCTCCCATCAATTTGAAACCACCATATTTGCCTATCGTACTCACAACCAATATCCTTAATAATGCTGAGATGGTTGACTAATCTGAACTGAAGATTGAAGACATTACTTTAGTTACATGGGTTCACTTCAGTAGGTTTTATGTTGCAATAGTGCACTGAAATTTTCTTATTACTAGGTTGCTACCTCAAGGTCTTTTTTCATGAAATAGAACTATGCTTTATGAAACACTATTGTTTACTGAAATACAGCTAGTTCCCCAACAATTTTCCCTGAATGGTTGGGGTGGAATATATTGTTTTAAAGAGTTATAGATCCAGTTTTCTATTTCATAGGAGATCTTGGTTCCATATTTATAGTTCTAACATTAACCGATCTGGAATTAGGTGTAGCTATATCGCAAGTTAATGTTTCTAGGATCTACTGAAGCCTGAAGGCATCAGTTTTGCTTTTGGGTTATGTTGGATGCTTTGAATGTTGAGGGTTTCCATTAGTTGTCATTGCTATTGTGCTATCAACCATTTGTCGCGGGCTGCTTTGGAGGCTGATTGCTGAGGGTTTTCATTACATCTCTATTATGTCCTATACTGTAAACTTGCAAAGTACATATATATGTCATTCATGGCAATATGCATCATATTATTTCTGTTGGCCTATATCTATTGCACCTTTTTATAATTTGAATGATGCATCAGTAATATATGTTTTACGTGTATGCCAGTTCATTTTATGTTGTATTATTGTGTTGTCTGTTATTGCGGCCTAATGGAATCATGTCGTAGCTCACCTATGGCGTGGACGACTAGTTTGAAGTAATGACTAACTATTTCATTGGACCTACAATAATTAATGCTAACTAGCATATTCCTAAGATTGTGTCCAATAGTGTTCAAAAACATCGCAACTTGCTCCTCAACTCATACATGTATGGTGTCTCGAAGCAAGCATCGATCCCTCAAAAGTGTACTCAATCAGAAGAAAGTACTGAACTGGATCTTGCCTGAGTGGGTGCTTATGAACATAACTATGATTTTTTTAATCTAAACATGTTTCTAGAAGTAGGCCTATCTATTTCTGCATTGCACTGAACTGGATCTTGCCTGAGTGGGTGCTTATGAACATGTAGCTTTATAAGTTTAGTGGCTCTGATTTCTTTGTTCCTGATAGTCATGCCCGTTGATATCCATTAATTGTGATGAGAATGTCTACGTTTTGCCTTTGCCTTTTTCAGGACAAGCTTCAGCCCTCGCCTAAGGGCCACCTTCCTGATGCTACCAAGGGTACATTAGACCTTGACTGCTACTTCTGCAATTTAAAGAAATCTTTACTACTCTTTACTGTCATCACACCCTTGTAGCTTTAGTTGATACTAACGTTACAAATTTGATACGTTGGCTCCCCAGAATGTCTTTTGCACTATGCTCCTTTAAACTACGAGCAGTGCTTCTATGCTTTTCCTTTTAGTGCAAGTTGTACAAATCTTGAAGCAAGCAAAGGGGTAAGTAATCCCTATCCACCTTTCATTCATGCTTTAATAGTTGTGCAACTTTTAAAAGAAAAAGCATAGAAGCACTTCTCTTAAACTACGTGGTAGAAACAACTTTTGCTTTACAAAATCATCAACCATCTCCATGATACTAGCTAATCGACAACGTATGTAATGTTATCATGTTTGTTGATGCATAAGAGGTGTCTACTGATGCTGCCAGTATGCGATCGGGCTTTATCTTGTTTCGTGTCTAGGTTAGAGTCAGTGTGAAGCAGCAGACAAGTACGAATCACCTCTGTACGCTGCCAATGGTTCGATGTGCCGTTGCATTGGACTTGAATGTTGTATGCCATTGAAACCCTCTAGATCTATTGGTATGAAATGCAGTAGTAATTTCCTGCGTAAATCAGTGTGTGAATCTATGTGAGATATCTTGCTATTCTACCCTGTGACATGTGTGTCTCGTTCATCTGGTTTTGACTGGTGTGGCTCACCATGGAGGCGTGCAACCTGTGACTCATTGTCAGTGGTTCAAAGGTTGGTTCCCTTGACTTTTGGTGTGTCAAGATGCTAGACTTCTTTAGCGTTTGAGTAGGAGGGATGTCTCATTATTGGACTTCGTTGACCTGAAATGCCAGCCACGTTTCGATCATTCTGATTCCTGTCTAGATTGTTTTGTCTGTATCGACGCGGTCCTGCTTTTAAAACCACTCGATAAATCAATTCAATTTAAAAACAATCAAAAAATTCAAAAAATATTACGTAATGTAAACCTGTCAAAAATCGGTGGAAATCACTCGATTTTTGTAAAAAAATCGACGAAAATCACTTCAAAAATCGACCACCAAAAAAGTTCAACTAGTTTGTCGATTTTACACAAAAATCGTCAATTTTTGAAAAATAAAAATTCAAGAATTTTGATTTTTGAAACTATACGTTTTTTGGCTCGATTTTACCAATTATCGAAAATCGATTTTTATCAAAACGATAAGTGAAACCCTGCTCTGACGAGCCGAGTGGAACCCAGCTAGCCAGACCTAGGTTCACAATATCATCAATTATAGCTCAAAAATGCTTCATAACGGATATCTAAAATTTTTTAGTGAACTATACTGTTTAAGGTGCTACAAAATTACTCTACACTGTGGTGTGCGCGTGCTGTAACAATACTTCTTCAGTCTTTGTATGTCCCATTCGTGATTGGATCGTATCTGAATCTGAGAGCAAAACCAATTAATATCACTGAGAGTAGTCTACTTTTTTTCCACACAATTATATTATTTTTAGATCCGAAGCCAACTTCGTAGCCAACACTTTCTCTGATAGGTCTAATTTATCAGTGGAGTGAATCCAAGCGAGAAGCTTGATCTGGAGCTGCAAAATTCGAAGCTAAAGACATACCAAATAGGGCCTAAATAAAAGTTTGAACACATATAATTGCACGAAATATGAAAATATTTAGTACTATACTAAAAGTTATAGGGTAAAACACAACAAAATTAGCAAATTAGCAAGTTTTTTTTCCTGCGAAATCTCTACTACTTAAAAAAAAATCTAAAAGTGGTTACTGACTCCTTCATTCATCCCCATCCAATGATCCAAATACCAGCAAGATTTCGGAAATCTCAGCTGAGATTTAGGATTTCGGACCCTCCGAGATCCTAAATCTCAGTTGGGTAAAAAATTTTAAAAAAAATCAAAATGCTACAATACCTATCTAAATCTCGACGAGATCTCGATGATTTCGGCCCAAATATTAATGATTTCGGCCTGATTTTCATTTTATGGGCCATATTTGGTTGGATTTAGGGTCAAGACCATCCACAAAAAAATTCAAAAAATTCTAACGTGTTTTTGACCATTTTTTGGTTAGTTTAAATGGACCGAAATCTCTGTGATTTCGGTCAAAATCTCGGATTTCTTAGTTAAAAAAATAGATTCGAAATTTGGTTTTTGGATTTCCTCCGGGTTTTATTTGAAATTTTGAGATCTCACTGAGATTTCGGATTTTGGCCACCTCGGAGATATATACCAAAACGAAATTTGAAATCTTGCCCCAGCCACTCTCACAAAAAGTTTGGCACCCATAAATGGACCCACATCGTAAAACATCTCTAATAAAAATAACAAACTAACTTGAACATAACAACAATATTGCCCTAATAAATTAATGGAAAAGGGAGCACATTGCAAATCACAAAGAAACCTGATCGAGCGTGGTTGCAGAGCTGAGGGTGCAGTATAGGCCGAGCACGATCACATAAGTGTAATGCCTTAGAGAAGCTTAGCCAAGCGCCATGCTAAGCATGATAATAACGACTTGATATACTATGCAACATATTTTTTATTCATAACAAAACAAACGTATTCAACTAGTTTATTTTAAGGGTGTGTTTGATTGCTTGTACCAACTGGTACATGTATGAGATGGTACAAGAAAAAACATCCACATATTTGGTTGCTTGAAAGGAATCATCTCATCCTGAACCAAGTGATACAAATTTAAAGAATATTCTCTATAGATACCAAACCATTTCATTCACCCAAAATTAAGTGTGCGTTTGGTTGGGTGAACGAAGAGGAATCTATACGGGATGATTCAGGATAGAACTTGATACATGTGTTTGGTCAAGTGTATGGAACCAACTCGTACGGGACAGAGTGGTACAGATTCTAGGAATATTATTCAAATATGTTGTAGCATCTTGTACCTTCAAATTGGTTGAACCATCCTGTGCCATCCCATACCACTAGTGGCAAAGATTACCATAACAACCTCATCCCCCAAACCAAACATTATCCCGTACCATTCCATCCAAGTAACCAAACAAAATCTTGTATCATGCCATCCATCCTGTACCATCTCATCCCATTCATCCTCGTTCACCCCGTGCATTTGGTTGGGTGAACGAGGATGAATGGGATGGGATGGTACATGATGGATGGGATGATCCTGAATGAGATGTTACAGGGAGGGTGTTTGGTTATCTGAATAGAATGATACAAGATTTTGTTTGGTTACTTGGATGGAATGATACAGGATGGTACGAGATGATGTTTGGTTGGAGGGATAAAGTTGGTATGGCAACCTTAGTCACTAGTGGTACAAGATGGTACGGGAACGGGATGGTTCAACCAATTTGGTGGTACGGGATGGTACAACATATTTGAAGAATATTGCTGAAATCTGTACCACTCTGTCCCGTACGAGTTGGTTCCATACACACCGGTTGATGGGATGAGGTTGAATGGGATGTGATGGTCCTGTACCACTTGGTTCCATTATTTTGAATGAATGGGATGGTTCAGCATTTAGAGGGAATATTCCTTAAATTTGTATCACTTGGTCCAGGTTGGGATGGTTCCATTCAAGCAACCAAACACATAGATGACTTTTTTCTTGAACCATCTCATACATGTACCACTTCATACAGGCAATCAAACACACCATAATAGAACCAAATTGTACAAAAACCATCCCATTCCATTCAACTTTATTCCATCAATCAAACACATATAAATCCCTTTGGACGGGTAAAGAAGCTTCGAACCAAAAGTTTGAAATACCCCCCACCCCAAAAAAGCTTTTGAATTTGCTTTTGGTTGATTTTCATAATTGAATTTGTGTTTTAATTTTTGTTGGGCCTTTCCTTTGCTTTTGGGCCTCCCGGCCTACTTCCCGGCCCAACTGGCCATCCGACCTAGCTCGCCTCTCGGCACACCGCCGCCGCTTTCGCCCCCGTCTCCGGTGCCGCGCACTCATGCCTACGCCCGCTGCCCGCGTTGTTGCCCACCGCCACCCGTGTCGTGCGCTCCGGCCCCGCCGCTGTCCCCGGCCGCCGATCGCCTCGCTCGCAGCTTTAAAAGCCACTTTGCACGCACCCTTTTTTCCTCGCCCCGCCTCACCCTTCACCGGTGAGCCCCCTCCCCACTCTCTTCCTCTCCCGGCCAACGCCGCCGCGCCGCCATCCATGCCAAAATCCTAGCCTCGCCCCTGCCTAGCCCCACCTGCCAGCGGCACAAGCGCCTAGGCTTGCCTGTCAGCCGGCTCGCCCACGTGGGTCGACCCAGCGCGGTCTCCGCGCGCGCACAGGCCGTCGTGGGCCGAATTGGCCTGGCACTATGCAGCCGATTTCCAAATCCTTTTTCTATTTTCTTTTCTTTTTTCCGAATTTAATTAATAAAAAAAATCTGTTTTAATTCTAGAAAATTCCTGGAAACTCCAAAAATTCCCAAAATACACCACTTTAACCGTTTCGCACCACCGAGTCCAAAAATGACCTTCGCTCCACCATCGAAGATCCCAAAATCCCCGGAATGCCCGTTTTGTTCTCGGATTCTCTCCCGGTCCATTTCCGTTTTCGTTTTTGTTTCTGTCAATTGTTTTCCGTTTATTTATCGCCGTTCGTTCTTTTGCGCTAGACCTGGCCGTTAAGCAGGTCGAGGAGCAGTAACAGTACTCGAAGTAGGAGCCAGACCAGACGAAAGCCGAGTACAATGACAGCCTCTTTGCCTTGCATGTAATATTCAGTATTTCCCCGTACGACTTGTTGAGTACTGTTGTGTACTCACCCTTGTTTAAACCTGGCCTTTTTAGAGTTTCAAAAAGCCGGAGCTTATCAGGAAAACATAGATGACGATTTGATTTAGTTTTAAGGTCATAGTCTTTTGCTCAGGCCTACCTCTGTGGCGTTTTAGTTGTAATTTATTTGGGCTCTACTGTGTCCTTTTTGTAAAAAGAGTTTATATTCATCTGTTGTCTGACAATGGGTGCTTAGTTCCTGACAGTTAGCTGCTAAAAATTAGCTGAAGTGGATCCAAACATAGCCAGCTAATAGATCAGCTAACTATTAGCTGGGCACTCAGCTAATGGTTATCTCATTAGCTTGCAAAACCCAGCTAATAGAAGCTAACAGGTGGCATTTAACCAAAATACCCTTTGCGTCTGCCACCAATAGCAAGTAATATTAGAGGTATTCTAGACAATTGATCAACCTAAACATCTATTAGCCACATATTAGCTGGTGGATCAAAACACCCTCCAGCTAATAGTTAGCTAGCTAATATTAGCTAGAAACTATTAGCTGCTAATGGATCTAAACAGAACCTTAGGCCCTGTTTGTTTTGGCTTTTTCATCGGTTTAAAAGCCAAAAAGTCTAAGCCGAAACAAATGACTGGCTTTTAAGCCAGGCTGAAAAAAAACCAAAAGCCCCTATATAACTATAAGCCAAAAGCCAGACAAGAGGAGCATTTTTGGGCTTTTTTGAATGAAATAACCCTTTGCCACTAAAAGTCTCCAAAATTACACAAAAAATGTCATCATATATAAATTGAGAATTCCACCACCATCTCATTTAGGGTATTTTAGACTTTTCATCTATAAGTTGTACCATCTAACCTATTAATAAGCCAGGATATCAAACAACATATCTTAGCTTAAAAACAGACGACTTAAAAGCTCATTAAGCCAAAAAACTAGCTTTAAGCCAAAAGCCAAAAAAACCTAAGCCGAAACAAACAGGACCTTAATAGTGTCACTGAAAAACGGTCCGTCACAAAGTTTGGAAGACTGACGGAGCAACTCGACCAACTATACACCGACTCTTGGAGGTCTGTGAAAGTGCATCTAGGGCTCCCTAAATGTGTTTTGGGTGATTAATGACAAACGATTAAAGAAACTAATGTGTTCAACTAGTTTATGAACAGGTAAATGCTTCAAGAAGAGATCGTCTATGAACGTGAAGTATCCCCTAGTGACGTTGAGTAAGAAAAACGGTATTTAAGCTTGTAATTTTAATCTGTTGAGTCATAGGAATGCCGTACTATTAAGAGGGATGCATTGAAATTGACTTAGACATGGTCTCCTCACTCAAGATGAATTTAGTCGAGTCTCTCAAGGGTTAGAAGTATTCTCTCTAGCTTCGGAATGAGTTTGTGTTAAGGTCCAAGTCGGATGTTCCGATGTAGTATCGGACATTCCGATGTTTCAGAAGTTCCGAAGTATAGTTGTGCTTTAGTCCGTTGTGCTCTTCTAGGGTCGGACATTCCAATGTAGTACATCGGATGTTCCGATGCCTGTTGTTCCCTTGTTTGGGAACCCTCTGTTTGATTCGGACTGTCCGAAGTGGTTTCTTCGGAAGTTCCGATGTGGTTGTTTTCCTGGTTGGGAACCCTCTGTTTTGTTCGGATGTTCCGATGTCTATTTTCGGACATTCCGATGAGGACTTAGTGTTGTTCACGTTGGTTCCCTCTCTGGGTGACATCGGATGTTCCGAAGTTGCTATCGGACATTCCGATGTCTGTAGTTTTTCGTCCGTTGGAAGCTTTCCAAGTTCTGCAAATTTGCACTCATCGGATGTTCCGAAGTATGCTTCGGACATTCCGAAGAGTGGTGAAATCTTGAGGGTAACGGCTAGTTTTGAACCAAAACTATAAATACTCCTCTCCCACTCCTTTTGCTGGTTACACACTTGCTTGGGCTATTTACTTGAGCTTCTTGAGTATTCTCTAGAGCATCCTTTGAGCTTTCTCTCCTCCTTGATCTTAGGGATCATTTAGTGAGTGAGAGTTTGTCAAGTGTGATTGAAAGTCAAGGGCTAAGTTGTTATTCATCTTGAGAAAGTAGAGAACCTCTCCAAGATCGAGATTCAAGTGCATTTATTTCTCTTGGAGGTTGAAGGACTCCTAGACGGCTAGGCGTCACTCACGAGCCCCCAACGATTGTGGGACGCCGTGAGAAGTTTGTGAAGGCCGGTTCCGCCTCCGAAAGGAAAGGATCCAATAGTGGAACCAAGCCTCAAGTGTGACCGAGGTTTGGGAGGAAAGGGTTGGAAAAGACCCGGGCTCTTTGGAGCCTCCTCAACGGAGACGTACAATCCCCTCAAGGATCCGAACTCCGGGAATCAAACTATTGTGTTCTCTCTTGTCTCTAGCTGCTTGATTAATCTTATTGATTTTCTTTAGTGCAATTTTTAGTTGTCTAGAGCTAGTTGTCGTATTGCTCTTTCTACTTGACTCTTTTTGTCAAGTGCTAATCGGATAGTCCGGAGTAATTACGGAAGTTCCGAAGTTTTCGGAAGTTTCGATATTAACTCGGAATATCCGATACTTTTCCGCTGCATCAAATTGTTTTAATTTAAAATTAACCTATTCACCCCCCTCTAGGCAATCTTCTAACCTTTTCAGTCTGGACTCCGGTTCGTGCGCATGCGCCGCATCTCGGTGTAGGCGTACTTCGTACGCCACCAGCGCTTCCGCTTCACCGCGCAGCAGGGAAAATTGGAATACTATACAACACGTGACACGTATTTACAAATGTACACAACATGTTTGCATATTTACAAAAATATCTACTATACCCGAAACCTGAAAATTCGTTTAGCCTTTACCGAAACCTCAAATCTCGTTTACGATGTATTTGAAAATTCAAATTTCGAGCTAGGGCAAAATCGAAACTTCAAATTTCGGGTATGAGGTGGCACCTCATACCCGAAACCTGAAATTTCGGGTATGAGCTGCCACCTCATACCCGAAATTTCAAATTTCAACTATGAGTTTTCCCTCTCTCTCTCTATCTCTCTATCTTTTTTGCTTTTTCTCTAATTTTTGAACAGGTGCTGATTCAAAGGAAAAAATGCTCAAACATACAACTGGGAAATAAAAAATTGCAAAAATGCCATCTCGTGTCGTGAAGTAGCGCCCACCGCTCCGCTGGCTTCCCCGCGATCCACTTGTTGAAGGTGGGCCGAGTTCTAGAAAACACGGTCTGGCCTCCCACCATTTGCGAAAGGAGTTGCTGTTGCTGGGATTGGTCATCCTCCATCATCTTCTGTGTGGTCTCGTTCAGCTGCGTCCATATCGCGTTGAACTTGTGTTGTTGGTTCTGCAGGCACATAGCTTTGAATCTCTTCACCAGCGCCTTGTTCTTGTACCTTGTGTACAGGTTCGCGCCAAGGTGGCGCATGCACCATCTTCTCTCGACATCGGGCCAGCTCGTCGAGGAGGAAGTGTTGTCGTGCATGACATCCAACGCGTGGAGAAGGCCTTTGTTCCGGTCCGAGACAACGCATACGCACTCCCGGGGACCGACGACCCGGCTCTTCAGTAGAGTCGGAAACCACAACCAACTATCATTGTTCTCGCTCTCCACGAGAGCTAACGCCACCGGGAGGATTTGGTTATTTGCATCTGCAGCTAGAGTAGTTAGCAGCATCCCGTCGAACTTCCCACTCAGGAATGTCCCGTCCACGCATAGGACTGGCCTGCAGCACCTGAAAGCTTTGATGCATTGCCCGAATGACCAGAATACCCTGAAGAGGTACCGGTCCATCGAGCTGAACGACCCGTCTTCCAGCATGACGGGCTCATCGGCCACTGCGAACTGCGTGCCCGGGTTCGTTATGGCTATCTTCCGTAGCAACCTAGGGCCATAGTTGAAAGACTCCTCGAAACCCCCGAACAACATCTTCAATGACTTCTGCTTCGCTCTACAGGGCGTATGGTACGTGATGACCATCCCATTTCTACTCTGCACCTTCTCCACAATTTTACGGGTAGTCATCTCTACGTCACTTCCAACGATGGTCACGAGGAGTTGGGCTATGAACCTCGCGTCCACAAGTCCGCTCATGTTCCTTATGGACTCCTCTGTGCACGTATGAGGCGTGTATCTACCTATCTTAAAGTGGTCTTTGTGCTTGGGCTTGTGTAACACCCCAATTTTTTGCTTTTCATGAATTTAAATGCTATTTCACACTTTTGAGAATTTTTGAAATTTTTTGGTATTTATTTGGATTTATTTTGAATTTATTCCCTTTTGAAATAATTAAAGAATTAAAAGTTTTAAATAAAATTTTGTTGGAAATATTTTATTTGAGTCCAAAATGTCTCAAAGTATTTTCCAGAATTTTTCTGGAATTTTTCTGATTATTTTGCTATTTTTCTTGAATTATTTGAATTTTTAGAAATTATTTTAATTATTTAATCGCTGGAAAATGCTGAGTGGGTTTTACTGTTCAAGCGACCGAGCCCGAGTCAGACTCGAGTCCGAGTCCGACCCGAACCCAACCAAACCCTAATCGCGTGACCGTTGGATCAAGATCCAACGGCCAGCATCACCCGTTCGCGCCCGTTCGATCTCCGCCGTTGATTGTGTTGCGTGGACGGCTAGGATTGCGCCATGTCACCCTCTCCGTGTCGCCGCCGGACTCCGCCGCCGCCCGCGTGTGGGCCTCGGTTTTCGCGATTTTCACGGACGTTGAGGGCCCTATTTAATGCGCCGCCGCCACCATCGTGCTCTCCTTTTCCATGTGCACACGTAGCCCTAGGCATCCGAGGTCAAGTCACCGCCGTTCGCCCGCAAGAGCTCACTGAAGTTGGAGGTGAAGACCGCCGCGGTTTTCCGCGGTCCTCCGCCGTGATTGAGCCCAAATCCAGAACCGTCGCGACGAGCCGCACCTGGGAGTCCCACTCACCTCGCCAGAGCACGCCCCAAACGCTTTTCGGGTAGTCGTCGTCCTCAGCGCTGGCAGCCGCAAGCCACCGTTTCGCCATTGCTGTCCCCGAGCTCCGTCAGCCGTTAGATCTTCATCGAACGGCCACGGTGAGTCCACGTCACCCCGTTCGATTTCACGTTTCGGTTTTTAGATCTAATCTCAACCGTTGGATCTAGATCCAACGGCTTAGATTAAGCCACATAGTCATAGACTGCACCGTGCTAGATCCAATATCAGCCGTTAGATCTAAATCGTATGGTTAGGATTAACCACTTTGTAGCGTTAGATGCAATTTCGGCCATTCGATCGAGATCGAACGGCGTAGATTGAGCCACGTGTCGTCACCCGGGTCATGCCAAGCCACCCCACGGTAAGGCGAAACCTGATCGGATCTGGACCGTCCGATCTAAATCGTACGGCCCAGATTAACCACGTTGCCCGCAGCGTACGAGATCCAGATCTGATCTGGACCGTTGATTTTCAAATCAACGGCCCAGATCGCGTACACGCGGCACGGTCGACCGGCGGGTCCACGCGACGCTTCCGGCCGTCGGCCGACGTCGCGGCGTGACGTTACTGGGCCCACGTGTCGGTCACCGCCCTTCGAGCCGTCTTGGCGTCGGCCGATGGGTCCCACGTATCAGTGACACGTGAACCTGTGGACCTGGTCCACGGTGGACCGAGTCCATGGGCCAGCTGATGCAATGATGACGTCATAATTCGATTTTTCAATAGAAAAATAATTCATTGGAAATTCAAATACCGTGCTGACGTCAGCTGACGTCATAAATCCGGATTTTTCAATAGAAAAATAAATGGGATAATTCGGTTTATTGATTTATTTGAATTTTCAAACTTCAAACGCTTATAACTTTTGCGTTTTAACTCTGATTTGAACGATTCCAATTTCTAAATTTTTATAAAATTAAGATATACTTAAATATGAATTTTAATTAATTTTTGAATATGAAATTTTCTCTATTTACATTTAATTAATAGATTCTTAAACTTTAAACAATTATAACTTTTGCGTTTTAACTCCAATTTGGGCGATTCAAATTTCTAAAAAATTGTAAAATTATGCCCTTTCTGTTTATGGACTTTATTTGAACTTTTGGGCAATGTGTATGTATTGTTTTATTTATTTATTTCTATTTGCACGCGTTACGAGTAGACGTTGAAGTACCCAAGGGCTTCGAAGGTGAAGTGTTGACTCAGGAGCCAGCTCAAGATCAAGAACAAGTACTTTTTGAAGGCAAGTTATGCTTTGACCATATTGATCCCATTTTTAAAATTAATTTAATTTAAATTATTGCATGCTAATTTAATTAGAAATTGTTTATATTATATCTGGGAATTAGATAAATGCCAAAATTGCAGTATGACACCTTGACTATTTAATTATGTGCCATGAACCCTTGCCACCCTAGTTGTGGAATTTATATAGTTGGACATTAGTGAATTGCCAACATTGGGTATTAGATCGTTGTAGTATATTGTTTAGACCTGCTACGTGCAAATGACATGATTTTGGACAATCAAATGTTAATATTGACTTAATGAAATATTGAACCTGTTTTTGAGAAGTATCATGTGTTGTGATTGTTAGTGGCACGTGGTGCATGGTAATCAACTGGGTTTGATAAATAGATTTGGACCGGATGTCGTTTTGGTTCTTCGGGTAGTCTTGCCCTGGTCATCCTAATGACTTAACCTTGCAAGCCTTTGATCTGAGTCAAACGTGCAACCACATGTCTGTAATGGGACGGACCTAGTTGAGTAGTTACTAATAACTTGCATGTGATACCTCAGGGTGTCAACTACACCTTTTGTGTAGTTTGAAAGGGGAGCGTACCAGTGCTATGGCATGGTACCCGTCCAACGGTATGTCGGTCCCATACTTCACCTCTGTTAAGGGAAGGGATGGTGTATGACAAAAGCCGGAGAGGTTCACTTGTATAGTTTGCGGTCTCTGAAATGCTTTGTTACGATCATTCGCCTTTGTGGTGTTTGACTGTATCTTGTGGGAAAAGTGCATAACCTCTGCAGAGTGTAAAATCTATTCGAATAGCCGTGTCCGCGACACTGGACATTGCTCGGGGATTACAGTCAAGGGTTAGACTTTCATGAAAACAATTTGGACTTGGAAAGTTTGGTTGGGTTAAATAATGACGTTGATGGAAACATGGATTAGGAAAGGGGAAGTGTTTACTTAACTCCTGGAAAAGTTATTGATATAACCTTTACTTTTACTGCTTTCGAATCTACTTATGCTACTTGTTAAATACTGTTTTACTGCAAATGTATCCGTTAGCCTATCCCTTTGTATTAAGCCATGCATGTAGAATATTAGTTTGCATTCTGTGCATGACTTGCTTAGTACCAAGTACTCACCCTTGCCACAATACAACATCAGTTGAAGGAGAAGCGACGCCAGCTTTGGAGGAAGAACTTCAGGAGGAGCCGTCTACCTAGGGAGCGAGTTCAGTCAGTTGCCTGTGGTATACTGGATGGTGCCACGTTGATGCTTTTATTCCGTTGCAATTTTATTTCCTTATTAAGTGTTCGCCCTGTGTGGTGTACTCTTGTAACTTGACCATAAGGTCGAGCAACCAGTTTGGTTATTTTAATTAAAATACTTTATTACTATCGATGTGTATGATTGTGATATTTACCGATGTTGAGACTGTGTGCACTAGCGTGATCCTGGACTAGTGCTGAATACACAGAGGGTCCGGATTTGCAAATTCAGGTCCCGACAGCTTGTGAGCTCGCACAAAGAAGGGACAATCCGGATACTTCGTGCACCTAACCTTATACGCCGGGGGCTCCGACCGGTGAAGAGTGTGCTCCCGTCTTGTCACGACGGCATAGTTGTTAAGAAAGTGAATGGCCTCCACCTTGTTAGCGAACTCTTGTCCAATTTGGACATCGTTCTGGGAGTACCCCAATGCGGATATCTTACTGTAATCCGCCATGGTACAATTGAGCTGACCCATGGCCCGGAAGTACTGTATAGCCAGTCTTGGATCATCATTGTCCGCCGCTTCTTCATCCCCGCTTCCGCCGTCTTCATCATCCATGCATTCCCCATCAACCTCCGCCGCCTCGACTTCTTCTTTCCCTTCCCCTGATGTCCCCTCCTCCACAATGTCTGGTTCGGGTGGTGTGCGTGATATCTCATGTTCTACTATTTGGGAGGTAGATGCCACCGCTCCGGCCTCGTGCCGTGGCAATATCTCCACATACACTCCTACCTCGAAATTCTCTTCACCCGCTTTGCGGACATACAAAGCCCACGCGCTTTCGCTACGTAACGGGAAGTGCGTGTGCACAACCATCAAGGTGTTGGGGACCAATCGTGGATGAACCCCATCTAGACGAACTCTGTGTGTCTCAAGGTTCGCACCGAACAGAGCGACGACATGTGATTTCAGCTCCCACAGTTCATTCGGGGTGGCTATACTGCTATCTACGTGCAAGAAGTTGTTAATGCTCATGAATCTCCCGTGCAACATTGCGGGACGCTCTCTGAAATAAATTTTTACAGGCATGTCCATCTGTCGCACACAAATAATATTGAAAGTCACTACACACAAAATATTTCTTCAACAATATTTAACGAAATATCATTCGAACATTTCATTGAAGTCATATTTCATATTTCATGTTAATGCACATAATCTCATATTTTGACCTGTGAAAACTTTATACTTCAGTAAAAAGTAATTTCCAAATATACATAAAGTAAATTTCTATAAAAACTTGTGAAAAGACAACAATGTCAGAATTTATTACAAAGTTTGGTAACTTGTCCAAAGCTAAAAATTTTACTAGTTACTCTACTTAACACTATCTACCTTTGGTAAAAATTTCAGAAAATAATATGTGTTTTAATACCCTTAGAAATTAAAAGAAACATTTTCGAAAAATCTGAGATTTGTACTAAAATAATTTATACAAGAAAAATACTTATCCTTCTGACTTCAAAATTTTACTGGAACTTAGTATTGTCTTGAGAACCTCTTTCAAAAATTTTCAAAAATTATTAAGACCTTTTGACCCCTCTGATAAATCAAAAACCAAAAATATGAAATTGGAGCTTATGCTGTTGTCAAAATTTTATTAAAAAAAATAGGGTAATTTCACTTCAAATTTTTATAGAATCTGGATAACTCAGTTGGAAAGTTGTAGTAAAAATCTCAAAAAATCTAGACTAGATTTCATAGCTCTTTTGACCTTTTTCCCACCGCTGTTCGAACATTTCATTGAAGTGAGGGAAGGGAAAATGTACTAATCTTATATTTCATGCTAATACACGTAAAATAACAAACATTTTATGCAACATTACCATACCAACACCATTTCATATTTGTTCGACAACACTTAATTAAATATCATTATAACATCTCGTACTAAACTATGGAAGCACATGACCCTATTTCTTCCTAATCGGGTGCTATAATGACCAACACAATCAACATTCTAACACTTTTCATCTAATTTCTAAAATTTTCGACGTACTAATTATTTCTATTATGGTGTCACTTTATTTTGCTGATACCGTGCTACTCATTTTATTTTAGCTAGCACTTTGCTAACATCGATATACTAATTAATGCTAATATGGTGCCACCAAATTTTGCTATTATCACGATGCTCATTTTAGCTAACATTGTCCTAATATTTTCTAATAGCATGGTACTAATGTTTCCTATTACCGTCCCAACAATTAACCATAAACTAACACTACACTACACTGTCCACAGCAACAGTAAATAGCACAAATGTAAAATTTTATAGGCATATTGCACATATCATCGAAGCCATTACACACAAAATATTTCTTCAAGAACACTTAATTTAATAACATTATAACATTCCGTGCTAACACCATTGTAACAATTTAGCTAACATTGCCGTACTATTTCTTCCTAACAGGGTGCTACTCATTTTTTGGTGCTTTTTTTGTACTGATATGTTCGTACTAATTATTGCTAACCTAACAAGTATACCACTACTCTTATATTTCATGCTACTGCCCTTAAAAAAACATACCTTTTAGGTAGTACAAACGCAGCACACGAAGACGTTTCTTCCCACAAGTTATTTCCACAGCGGACTATCTTCTCGTCACATGTAGTACAAAAACATATACAATATTATTAATTATTGCTAATCCCGTCCTACTAATTATTGCAAACACCATTATACTAATTTTGCTAATTAGTGCTAACACCGTCGTACTAATTTTGCTAATCATGGTACTAAAGTTTTCTAATACGATCATAATAACTAACCCTAACCTAAAACTACGCTGCACTGTCTGCAACATTAATAAATTGCACAAACGTGAATACTAACTCTAACCTAACACTACACTGTCCATAATATACTATTGCTCATAAAGATTTGTAACTAACCTTCTCGATGCTACAAAAGATCAATGAAGCTCAAGCAATATACCATTAAATATACCCGAAGATTACTTGCAAAATAAAAATCCCGAATGAAATAATTGACTAAAATTTCACTTCCACAAAAATTCAACAAAATATGAACAACAACAAACAGATCTCTCGTCTGTACGCTCTACTGTCTCGGGGACGAACGAAGCACGGAAGAGCTCTCTAATCTCGGAAACGAACTAAGCATTGAAGAGCTCTCTGCTCTCGGGAACGAACGAAGGATGGACGCTCTGTTCTCAGGAACGAAGCACCCAAATGAAGAACGCAAGAAGCTCAGGTTAAGCTCGCAAAGGAAGGATGAAGGACAAAAGTCGTAGTTTAAGGACTGATTGGTTGGTGTTGTCTGCTCTTTCGGTCAGGGAATCACTTGCATGTGAAGCAAAGCAGCGACATCCAGCCAAAGCAGTGCATGCAGTGCCTAAAACCCCAGCTAGGCCTTAGCCGAATTCCCATATTTCGGGTATGAGCTGCCAGCTATGAGGTGCCACCTCAAATTTGAATTTTTGGTTTTGACTTTTTCCGAAATTTGAGTTTTCGAATACGGGTAAAACGAGATTTGAGGCTTTGGGAAAGAGTAAATGAAATTCTAGGTTTCGGGTATGACTTGATCTGTAAATACCGGTCACATGTCGTATAGTATAGCAAATTTTCCCCGCGCAGCATCAGAAAACGCCCACGCCGACACCAAAAGCCCCGCGCCGGCGCTCCGCATCCCCTATTAACTCGCCACTCGCCAGGCTCTTCCTTTCTTCCTCCGCCGCGCCGCTCGCCGGAGAAGATGGGAAAGCGGTGGATCCCCCTGGAGGCCAACCCCGACGTCGTGAACCAGGTGAGCGCACCTCTCCTCCCCCGGCGCTAGGGTTTCGTTCCCTTCCCGTTCGGGCCGTGCGCTGACTCACAGATGGCGCTTCCGCCGCCTCGCCTCGTGGGCGGTGCTGGTGCGTGCAGTTCATGTGGGGGCTGGGGGTCTCCGAGGGGGAGGCGCAGTTCTCCGACGTCTACGGCCTCGACGACGAGCTGCTCGTCATGGTGCCCCAGCCCGTGCTCGCCGTCCTCTTCCTCTACCCGCTCACCTCCCTGGTAAAATTCCTCGTGTCCCGTTCGAGGGGTTCGCTTCGCTTTGGATTCTGTGATGCGAACAGGGTGATGACTGTGTTGATCTACGGGGCGAGCAGGGCGCTGAGGAGAAGGAGGAATCCCACGCTTCTGCCACTTCCACGGCCAGGGGCAAGGTACGGTTGTATCGTTCTGTCCTGTTTTTTCTTCCTAGTGCATCTAACGTGTTAGACAGAATGCCTCGCCCACGATGTGATGCTTTTTGGTATAGATCGCTGCTCTGAACTATATGCAAAAAAAAGGTATAGTTGGAAACTAGGATGCTGCTGTATGAATTCTCTATAGGGTCAAGACAAGTCCTCGATTGTTTGGAATGGAGTTCAGGTTTTTGTGATGTGTATGTTATTGTGTACAATGTTGCGGTGCAATTACATTGGCGTCAGCGGCAGTGTTACTCGGACACCTGTGTCCAAAATTTTTTACCGAATCGAACACCTTGAATCCGAGTCGGATTCTGACACCTGTGTCCGATTCCGAATAGCATATCCTGTGTCCACAAAATTTTGCCGAATCGGACATCCTGAATGCGAGTCGGATTCTGACTCCCATGTCTGTGTCCAAGTAACACTGGTCAGCGGCAATGACTTCTGTTTGTAGGTTTTAGGGGTCCAGTAATTGTTGAAGTTGGTAATGATTGATCTCTTTTACCAAACACAAAATTATTGTGCTCGAGTTTGTTTGCCTCGTTTAGTTGTGATCTTTGGCTCTATCGACACAGGATTCTGTTGTTATGTATTCAAATATTCACTGGTTCAATCTACTATAGTACCATGTGATGATCATGTTACTTTATGAGATACTCAGAAAGTTGATCCTCTATAGTATTACCATATGTTGTATTTCAGGAATGCCTTCTGCTTTCAGCTCCATAAAGTGAACTCCAGAGATGGCTGGAATATTGTGCAGTAGTTATCTAGAAATTGCTAAGTTATTTTTAAACACCAAGACATTTTTGATATGGTCACCGAGGAGAGATCATTTCACTCGATCATGGTTGTCAACGAGTTTTCTTTTACACGATAAGGCACATCCATGTGCATTTCTAAATAAAATATTGTATCTGGGTGCATGGCGATTTTAGGTGCAAACATGGTCTTCCTTTATTGTTTTCGTGTTAAATAGCTGTAATAGTGATTCTCTTGCAGCATTTGTAGTTAAGACTATTACATCCTGGCTTAAAATGAGGATGCATGTAAATGATCGATGGACATGTTGCTTCTTTTTTATACATTTTTTTCATTTACAGCATTTATAGTTAAAGACTATTTACATCCTGTCTTAAAATGGCTTGGCCAGGCCACTTTCTCTTTTCCCTTTATTCTCATCTTTTTTTTCTTTTCGTCTGCCTGTAACGTTTTTATCTCTTTCTTCATGTTGCTGTGGCACTACAGCGTCACCTCAGGCGTCCAAGGCGTTGCCTAGGAGTCCAGGCTGTGCCTTGGTGCCTCATCTCGCCTTAGCACCTTAATAACCATGGCGCCACAAGTGGTTAGGAAGTTAGGATGTTGTTTTGTTTGAGGTCAAAGCTGTGGTGTGCGTACAAAATCTTAGGTAACTGGCCAACTTTTCATAGACACAAAGCGTGGTGAATTGTTTTTAAACTAATTTTGTGATTATTATATTGGTCACATGAGTGTAGTGTACCCCATTTCTTACAGCACGACTCTCTTTAAGAGAGTGCGTAATCAAACAAAATATGCTGTATTCTACCAATCGTATTTCATGTTACTGGAAGCCTTTTATGGTACCCTGCCCATGTTGCATTTTGCAGTGCTTGGTTTTGTAACCATGTTTCGCGTTCCAATGAAACTACTAAATTTCTCCCTTTTTTTGAGGGTCCTCCCTTGATTCCTAATCCCTTCATCCTGCATATTAAAAGTGTCAAAATATATGATTTTAGATATATCAAGCGCTCTTTTACTCCATTGATGTTTAATGCCAAACTGCACCAGTTTGTAGTTCATTGGTTCGCACCTTGGGCACATATTAAAATATGTGGATCTTTTTATTGCAAAAATATTGCCGAGTGGTGAATACTGAATATAGATACACTTTTTATGTTCTTAATCCAAAAACTTGATGTGCAGGATTCAAGCAAGAAGGTATACTTTACAAAGCAGACTGTTGGCAATGCATGTGGAACAGTTGGTGTTATTCATGCTATAGGGAATGCTGCATCCAAAATCAGTCTGGGTAATTATTATAACTTTGGGTTCTCATTTAAGTAATGGCTACGGCCTATGGTCTACAATTGAGTCATTATGTCACAAAGTGTTCTCTTATATGTTACACAAGGACACAAGTAAAGCTGTCAGATAGAAATATTCCAATAGACAGGAAAAGGGTACTCAAGTGATGCTTCTTCAATGATCCAATTATATTAGTTTGCCCAGACAATAAATGACAAGCATCCTTGTCTATTTTGTTTTTGCAGTTACCATTTTATTATATCATAATATAAATTAGCTGTTTGGTTTGTGAAGCTTCAAAGTATATCCTATTTTCCTGCTTTTACTGAAAATGAACAAAGCTTTGGTGAAATGGATTGATGGCTTGAGGGTAGGTATTTATATTAGACAACCAGCATATGTAGGAGAAAATTGTAGCAATACTTCAGTTTCATTGCTATTTCGCCTGCCTTTTTCTTGATATTCTTCATAAATCAGGCGAGTCTGTAGGCCTTACCCTGATCTGGCTTTATGGCACATTATATATGCATATGCTAAGACATGCTTTTGATTGCTTCAGACTTGTTCCAATAATCTATTCTATTTATCCTTCACCTCTTTGCTTATATGCTATGAACCTAAGCATTGGCTTACATGAACATGTGAACTAGTTGCTCTAGTTTTGAATTCTGACTACTTTGGCTTATAGCAACATTTAATTACTATTTTCTTCTTTGCAGTTGAGGGGTCATATTTTGATAGATTTTATAAACAAACAGCTGATATGGATCCAGTCCAGGTTAGTATTTGACATACATCAATTCATTGTAGTCTTGAGTCAACTTTTGTATTGTCCTAATGTACAAACTGTTTGCTATATTCAGCGTGCTGCCTTTCTTGAGGAGGACGATGAGATGGAGGCTGCTCATTCCATTGCTGCTGCTGCTGGTGACACTGACGTAACCACTCCCATTCCACTCTTTTTTATATGTCCATTATTGCAAGATAGCATCAAACATTGTTCTGTTGAGTTCAATTAGTTAACCTGGTATATCGCCATCATGTCATCTGACATTCGCCAGTTCGAATCACTTGTTCTTGATGGTACATGCTGACGCTAGAATGTCATTATGCATGTGCTGAATTAGATAGTTTCTATGCACTCGTGCACAAGTTCAGCTTGGAGTGTGGGGCTTGGAAGGGCTGTTCTTGTAACAAAGGACAATCTATAAACTCTATCCTTTCAAGGAATAACCACTTACAATACCATAGTACCTTCTCAGTGTAATCATGGAAAATAAATTTAAATGGGGCTCGCGGGGGAAGATAAGAAATGTGCCAATATCGGTGATATCCTCAAAGTTTCTCCCTCGTCCCCCACTTTTGACTGTCATTTAATTGTCTTTCCTGTGCAGGCCAATGTTGAGGTGAATGAACATTTTGTATGTTTCTCTTGTGTTGATGGTAGGTACCATACTAGTTTCTACTTAAATGCCAAATCTTATTGTTAAGAGTAGTCATCTGTTTGTTGGCCAACTTCTTTTTTTTAAAATCTTTTTATGGCATGCAACAGGTGAACTTTATGAGCTTGATGGAAGAAAATCGCAACCGATATCTCATGGCCCATCATCACCTGATTCACTGCTGCAGGTCAAATATTTCCTTGCATATTGCTTGTTTCCCATCTTTTATTTTTAAATTTATGACATAAAAAAGATGCTCATATATTGCTACCCTTATTTACTGTGGTGCTAGCTGTTGGTTTTGCCTGTTATGCTAGCAGTTTTTTTTGCCAAATAATTTGCTGCTATCGTCTCTTTTGTGAGTGGAAGTTATAAATCTTATCTATTTAATGGTACATGCTAAAAGACACTTTGTGTTAAGCATAGCATTTAGCATTTTCTCATCTTTCCTGATGTCTTACATTCAAAATGCTTATGATTTATGGCTTTGGGTGTATTTTCTATCTGTTTTCCTCTCTCTCTCTCTCTCTCTCTCTCTCTTCATCGACTTTAATTTTGCTTTCAGGATGCTGCAAAAGTAATCAAAGCCAGAATTGCGGCAAACCCTGACTCAATGAACTTCAACGTTATGGCTCTTTCAAAGAAGTGATGTAAGTTGCAATGGATAGGTTTTCCCACGGGTTGATAGTCGGCATACTCCGAAGGGAAGAAAGAAAGAAAGACTGCAGTTGCATAAAAGTAAAGCTGTGCCCTCCGCACAAATTTCCGATCAATATGACCTGATATGTTTGGTTGACAGTATTTCTAGGACAGTATTTTTTTTACCGTTGTTATTACTAGCGAGAATAGCGTGCTACGCCGCGCCGTGTGGCGTGTGAATTGGCAGCAAATAATGGAGAAGGCGATAATGGTGTTATTTTATTTACACAAAACGTATTTTAGGAGTAAAAAATCAGTAAGGCGGTTTACAGTACGTAGTAAACAAAATGAAGAAAGCAAGCGTGAAACATACTACGCATGAAGAAATGTAAGTGTCTTGCGTTAACGATTTCGATAGAAAATAGAATACAAGAATATTGGATAAGAGAGCCTTACACCGGGTACGATTGTGTGGTTCTCTATCTCAAAAGGTTCAGCTTCGGTGATAATACAGTGTTTGTCGATGTTATCCTGTATAAGTTTGGGTATGCGGTTAATCTGGAAGCAGTGTAGATGATCAGGTCTTAAGTATTTTCAGGCATAGCTAGGTCATGTATGTGGGGAACATCGGAGGAACGAGATGAATCGAATTGGTGAATCTGCAGGAAAAAATGAGATGATCTTATGTTTGGGAACGAAGTGGTAAGAACGAATTAAAGAAGAAAAATATGTCTACGATGGTTGATCCGTGTTGAAATCCTGAAAATCCAGTCCTTGACAAAACTTGAACCAAGACCTTCAATTCTGTTCTTCATAGAAGGACAGAACAAATAGCAGATTCGGTTTTGTTCTTTAGAGAAGAACAGAGATAAGGAACAAATACAGAAAATCAATTTGTGTTGCCAATCCTGCACACCTTTTCAGATTTCCTCCCTTATATGTACCAAAGATTACAAATTAGTTTAGGTAGCAATTACAACTACCAATCTAATCAAAATCGGAACAAAACTGTGCTGAGGTCGTAACATGTATGTACTGTATCCGTCTGACAACAACCAAAGAGACCCCAAAACCTGAAGACTCAATAATAGAATACACATAACGGAATTAATCATAGAAAACGTATGGAAATAGAAAGGATGTACAGATAGAAATGTATAATATTCATGGACATAGCTAAAAGTAAAGCTAGGGGAACACATAGTACTAAGCTAGGTACAATACATCTGCAAGAAAAGATAATAATACGTAAACATAGGTAGGAATTCTATGATAAACCAACTCAAAGACGAATCTGTAACCGATGTGACTCCTATTTTACATCCACTTGCAAAGAACACTCTATCTACGGAGAAGGAAAAGCGAGAGCAGAAATATTAAAATTGTCGGGGATTGACTATTTCCTAGAAACGACCATTTTCCCCCTAGGGATCCAAGAGCACAGACCACGCGGTCCTCCGCAGAAGATGCTCGGGAAACTTGCCCGGGCAACCAAGACGCCCGAGCTCGTATGCTCGGGAAATCGCCCGCGACCATGCAAAGGACCACGTACGTGTATCCTGCACAGATGGTCGTGGGATTTGGTCAAACTATTGGAAGGAAGGTGACAACTAATCCGCCGAAGATCAAGGGAAGACGCGCCCGAAATTCAAATAAGGTGCAGATCAAGGGCTCCGGATCGTGGGCGCTACGGTTATGGAAGCACGATGTAATTCTAGGGGGTAGTTACCTTCTATGTATCATCGGCATCTGTACTTAAACCCCCCAATGGCATCTGCGAAAGGGGGACTCTTTTTCACCAATCAAAAACACAATACACTGGAGTAGGGTTATTATCTCGGCGGTAAGAGGCCCGAACCAGGATAAACACCGCGCGTCTTTCTCCCGAACTCGCGTGGCTCGGACGAACACCCCGGCTCGCACGAAGGGGCCCTGTTGATCCCTCGTTCAATAAGTAAGCTCGGCGGGAGCCCGTTCTCCAATCGTCGACAAAAATAAACAATAGGTAGATCATATACGTATAACCCATAGTAGTAGGCATGTATTGTAACGATCGAACAGGGTATGGAGACCATACCAAAGCGATAGAGTGAATTAGCCTAAAGAAGGACAATGCAAAAGAGATACGCATGCAACAGTAATCACAATCATACGATCGACATATATAAAATAGAAAAGATCCTCAATGCATAACACTTAGGCCCCGTTTGGTACGGTTCCAGATTCTAGTAGAAACGGAAACGGTTCCAGATTCTTGGTAGAAACGTTTCAGGTAGAATCAGAATCACTTTCTGCAAACCGTTTGGTACGGTTCCAGGTTCTAGTAGAAACTAGTGAAACGGGGTTGAGGGTGATTCAACCACGGTATGAAAAAAGGAGAAACGTTCCGAGGAGAATCGTTCCGAGTTTTAGCCCGTTTGTCTGGGTTTCTCCCAGATTCTAGTAGAAACAGCTCGGTTCCAAGTTACCAAACGGGGCCTTAATATGGATGAAACTGCTAAATAAAAATAATCATAATATCTAAAACGCAGATCTTCAAGTCCTCAGCAATAGCATTGGCCGGCACATACCGTCATCGTGGGCAAAGCGACGACGTTGTGGTGCACTTGTGCCTTCCATATATCATGATTATGGAAACCTTCTTAATCATATATTGAGCACCACAGTCGGTCATAGAGCATTAGTGTCTTTTATGTACGATGGCTACGAAAATCCTCTTAACGATATACAGATCACCATCGCGGCACAGCTAATAATAAAGTAATCCAACTGTGAAGCCTAAATAAGATCAACATAGTCCAATGCCAGAGGAAAACAACTGGAAGGCCAACAATAAGCTGCATATACCAATCGATGGCATTTATAATAAGAAAATAAAAAACGTAGTCTCCCAGGAAAGCAACCTGCACTGCCAAGCAAGAAGTCTGGTATTAAGTCTCAAAGACCAAGTGCACCAAACGGGGAAGTACACCCATACATAGAACAGAGCAGACTCACTGATATAAGAAGGTAAGTAAGTACAGGGACAAGGCGGCATCACCTTCTGAAGAGGAAGTGCGATTTCCCGACGGACGGCAAAGCAGTGAACCACACACAAGCAAAAACACTGAGCTGCACCGAAACAAAAGAAATGAATAAGCAGTAAGATACAGCAGAGATGGACTCACGGATAGAACAAACGTTCGCCTGACATGCGGGGCAAAAGGGAAGCCTCCAGTCGACGACGACGAAAGCTGATCCACGGGCCTTCAGTGAAACAAGAAAACCCAATAACGATCCCTGCACGGAGGAAAATAGCAGGCCGAGCAAAGCAATCATAGTGGCAACATCAAAGACGAATGCTACCTGCGGTGCAGAATGAAGGGGAAGGACACACAAAAGAGGGAATACCGGCGAAATGGCCAAGGCGGGTGAGGTGAGAAGCAGCGGAGGATCGAACTGTGAGCAACGGCGGAGCTCGCGAGGCAGGTGAGGGGAAAAATGGTGGAGCACACGACCCAGGGTGAGGGGAGAAGCGGCGTGCCGACAGAGGGAGCCGACGGAGCCTCCGAAGGTGAAAGGACGGGGCAGCGAAGGGGCCGATGCAGGGAGACGGCAGAGCCTCCGAAGACGAAGGGACGGAGTGACTGAGACGAAGAAGGACGCACTGCGATGCTTGGATCAAGGCTAAAAGGGATGACGCTGCATGAGCGTGTGACCCTGGCGGCGCACACCGTCGTCGTGAAGGCTAGAAAAGGCTGGCACCAAACACCGTCAGCCAGAACAGCAATGGGCGAAACATGTTGAAAACCACGACCTTTTATCAGCCAGCTCATTGCCGGCGTTGATAAGGAGCAGGATGCGGCACACGGCTGATAACGATAACGATTGGAACAATGAAGGCAGACATCACGAGAAAGAAGGAACGACTCGAACGGCGTGGGAGAGGCGAAGGAGATGACACATGGCCGATTAGGACTGGCGCACGAATGGCGAGGCACTCGGGCAGTGGTCAGGCGCGCGTTTGGGAGGCGTATGTGCCTGGCTGTGCACGAACTGAGGAAGAGAACACTCCGGGCAAGCAAGAGCTGGCCGTAAATCCGAAGACAAACTGGACCTGAACACAAATATGATGACGTGGCATAATGGAGAGCTCGCGGATTCCACGCCTTGTAATATAGTTAAGGGTTTTTTCCTTCCAGTTCCAAACCAACAGCAGCTTCCGACGCATGATTTACTGGCAAAAATGTACATTGGTTTGTAATAAAACCAAATCGACATATTATTTTTTGTGCTTTTCTGAAACTGCGAATGTATACATGGTCACGAGCGGCAGAACTCTGAGGCATCTATTTTGTTGTCTAATTTGTTTCGTGTTTCTAAATCATACCAGCACTTCATCTGTATCTTTGAGGGAAAATCTCCAACGCAAATGAATCAACGTGTATATGTATCTACAGCATATGGGTACCCTGCCTGCACATAGCTTCCAGCGCATGCGCAAGCGACGCCGAGAACGCGGCCATAGCCTGGAACACGGCGGGCAGCGTCCCCTGCACGCCGGTGACCGCCGCCGACCTCGTGGCGTCGATGGCCTTGGCGTGCCTCCTCATCTCGTCCTCCACCATCCTCCGGCGCACCGCGATCTCCTCCCTCCGCTGCACCACCTCGTTGCGCGCGTCGCGCACCTGCCTGTCGTCGTCCCTCCACTGCCTCCCCCGGTGCCACAGCGAGATGCCCGACGGCACGTACGAGTCGTAGTAGCTCTTCTCGACTTGCCGCAGCATCCGGGACTTGCTGTCGACCTCGCGGGAGTACTGCCGGACGCGCCGCGCCACCCGCAGCTCGTCGCTCTGCAGCGCGTAGAGCGCGCGGGTGGTACTGGCGAAGTTCTTGATCGATTTGAGCACGCCGGCGCAGTGCGCGCGCTCGAGCACCTGTATCCACCGGTCGACGAAGGCGGTGAGCTCGGCGGCTACGGGGGAGGCCGCGACGCCGTTGGCCGGCGTCAGCGTCAGCTTGAGCCAGTCGTGCAAGGCGTGGACGTAGTCGCGCTGGCGCTTGGCCATGTGGCCCAGTGCCCCGCACCAGACCGCCATGGCGGCCTCGAGGGCCCGCGTGGCCTCGTGGTGGATCTCCGTCGTGGGCTCCATGGACGTCCGGCTGCTCAGCCCGCGCAGCTGCTGCGCGATCCGGCACTGCGCCTCGTGGTGCTGGCGCATTGCCCTCCACATGTCGATCGTGGCGTGGCAGAGGCCCAGGAGCTGGCGCGCCAGGTGGGTGTCGCGGAGCTCGGCGATGGCTGAGGAGGTCGCGTCCACGGCCTGGGAGGCGGTCGTGAGCTGCGCGTGCGCCCTGTCCCACGCGGCCTTGAGCTTCCCGATGTCGACGTCGACCTTCCTGCTGCACTCCTGGTCCTGCAGCTCCGCGCGCATCTTGTCGTGCCGGATTTGCAGCCGCTCCCTCGCCTGCATTGCAAGATCACATCATTCGCATCGCAATATATGCGCATGCGATGCAGGAACCGAGTTCGTTGATATGTTATCAACTCACCTTGACCTCTCTGTACAGCTTCTTCTCCCAGGCGAGGAGCTGCTGCAAGGTGGAGCTATGCCTCTGCCCGCCGTTCATGCTGTCAATGCTGTCGTGTGCTACCGATGGCGCCGACAGGCAGCAGAGCGCCCCCAAGAAGCTGTTCGATCCACCTGCAGTAAAATGCAGGCAAATCAGTCACAACTCGAGCGTAAAATGCAGTAAAAGCTTCTGTCTGCAACTCGAGCGTGCTCTGTTAAATGTCAGTATTGAGTGCTATTTAAGATGCCACACGTAAGCTGCGCGCCCGAAATGTCACACACACACACACTGTTCTATTGGCTACTGAGGAATCGACCATATGGTGCTGGAAAGTGTGCGAGTTGTGTGAATTGGCTTACGTACTCTTGAATTCGGCGTTGCTGGCCTCGAGGAGGTTCGACACCGCGTCGCCGGCGACGCTGATCTTGACGAAGTACTCCTCCAATCCCGCCGCCACCTCCGCGAGGCTGCGGTGCCTCACCACAATCCTCAACTCCTCGCCGCGGCCGACACCTTCCGTTCGCGTGGCCCGCCACGACGACGCCCCGCCACCAGCAACCTCAGCAACACCACCACTGCCGTCCTCCTGCTCGCGCTGCTGCTGCTGCTGCTCGATGGAGCAGAGGAGCGGCGGCGAGGATGGGACGACGACCGGGCGGTGGACGAGCACGACGGGCGGGGTGTGGTCGGACACGGGGAGCGGCTCGCCGACCGCGAAGCGGGTGAGGGTGGACGCGACGAGGCTGAGCGACCGGAGGTACTCCGCGTGCGAGGCCGCGAATCGGCGCCGCAGCCGCGCGGCATCCTTCATGAGCCGGCGCCGCTCCCTGCACTGCTTCGTGTGCTCGCGCGCGGTCGCCCGGCCGACGTCTTCTTGGCGCGACGAGGCGGCGCCCATTAATCCGCTTCGAGAGCAAGGTACGTATAGGTTTTATCGCGGGGGCCGGGGTTGGAGGAGGTCAGTGGCGGACCCAGGAAGAAATTATAGGTGGGGCAGGTTTAAAGTAGTATTAAAACGCTAAAAAGAATGCAATGTACCGTAACAACAATAGTACTATTAAAGAAGCATAAATATAACGTTCAACTAATACGGTTAAAGAAGAATTAGCAAATAGGCAACATACTACTCAGTTAACAATTGGTGAGGGACGAGGCAATTGTATGTTGAGGTGTTGAAATTGTCGGATGATGGCTTCATCATTAAGTGATTTGAAGATCTCTCTCCGTGTAGCAAACCATTAAGTCATTCATCCAATTGTTGGCAATCTTATTGCGTTTCTTGCTTGGTGCAACGTTCCAGCTTCCAAATTTGTTGGGAATGCATATGCAGTATATACAATATACCTGGGCTTTGTAAATTGTAGGTGGGGCAGCAGCCCAAGCTGCCCCACTGGTGGGTCCGCCCCTGGAGGAGGTGGCGCGAGCGAGCTAGATGGGACCAAGGGCGAACACTGAAGAAGCTAAGCTGGGGTAAGTAGCTAGGTCCAGGAGGCGTCGTCGTAGTGTTAGAGGGGGCGTACTTATCGGTATCGGCGGATCGAATGGCGCGTCGATGGTTATGAACACATCACTTAACGGAGATTGGAACAAAAGAAAGGCAAATTAAAGCTGGGAATAATGATAGGAAAGTTGTAGGAAAAGAGCTTAGGAGCATTCCGCCTATTCAGATGATCAATGTTGCCCATGTCCTTTGTACGAAATGCGAGGCATTAGGGTTTGGTTGGTCCACCAACTCTACCACGTACGTACATCCGTGTAGCTTATTTTGTTCACTTCAGTGTTCGAGTGCACTGTATGCAGCTAGTGTCGGTTCGACTTACGAGTACTCGACTGTGCGCAAATACGGATATGCAACTGTGTTGGATCCTACACCCTCCGACGACGACGACGACGATCATAAATACTTATTATTTTAAATATAGATGTATTTAATTTTTTACAATTTTAATTGTTAATGTCTTTTTAAATATTTAAATTAGATTTATATATAATATATTTATCTTGAAAAGTACTTTCATAATATTATAATTATATTAGGTTTCATAAATATATCATAATAAAAATTAGTGATCAAAACTGTGTTTTGGAGACTGTGTCGATGTCTAAAATGATAGCTATTTATGATTAGATGGAGTACTAAGAGCAAATACAATAACAAATCATACTACTTATACAATAACTATCTCTTCTCTCTTGTAAATAACTATTCTATCTTGTTTTTCGTGCAACACTGGCTACTTATGAGAGCTGGCTCTTTTCTCTATCTTATTTTCTCAATCTTTTATATAGGATAAAATTGATATGTACATATTTATAGTATGCTAAGATGATTTTATTGTACTTGCTCTAGGTTCAAGATAAAACGCATACTATACGAGTACGTGACTTAACTTAGTAGTAGCACTTATCGTTGCACGCATGTGTAGACAGGATGGCAACAGAGTCCAGATTCCACCGTCTTATGTATTAATAAATTTGCGTCTTTTTACGTAACCATATAATAAATTTCTGAGACAATCTCAGTACGATTCGAATTTATGTTCTTATTAGACCCTGTTCTCAGCTGATTCCTCTCTGGAGATGGGAATGGGAAGAAGGGTCAGCTTCGATAGCTAAACAGGGAGTGAGAACGGTAGCCTGGTTGCCATCGAGCAGGACCTCATCCTACGAACGACCCATGTCGGCTTTTCTTAATTCCATTCACTTGTACAGTACCCCCTCTGTTCCAAAATAGTTGACGTTTTGGATATCGACCCGGTCTTTAAAACACAACTTTAACCACTAATTTTTTATTATAATATATTTATGAACTCAATGAAATTATAATATTATGAAAGTACTTCTCGAGACAAATCTAAACATATAGTTTTTATGTATACAATTTAAATATTTTTCAAACATCAATAGTTAAAGTTTTGAAAGTTTGACCAACACTGTACCCAAAACGACAACTATTTTGAACCGTAGGGGTACCACAGCTGCACTAAAAAACCGAATCGCTGGCTGTCGGCTCGAAAGAAAGGCGACTCCCACGCGGAGGATGGAAATATACACGCCTAAGGAACAGTAGTCCAAACCGGCGTATGCATCTCTAGGCCTCTGGATGCATCGTGTCACCCCCCACTGTTTCCCTTTTGTCCTCAACTTTCGCGCGTCCAGTAGTGCGTCTGCTTTCGCGAGACCCCCAGCTTTTGTCCCCAAAGGCCTTCGAATCCATACGAACGATAAGCTCTAAATTAGAAGCGCATTTCGCCGTCGACGTCTGTGATCTCTCTCTGCTAGTAGCTTTTGGTTGGGATGACGATGGAAGATTGGAAGAAGATAAGGGGCAGCTCTTTCCGTGAGGAGCGAGGAAAAAAAGTTGGGAGGGTTTGATGGGACGATAATCCCGGCGCGGTTGTTGGCGTTTACCGAGAGTACGAAGCAAAATCCACACTGGGCACAGGGCCTTTTCAGTTCCAAGTGCGGATTATGGGTTGGTCCAAGAGACGAAGTCGAGCTGTGCGTGATCAAGACTGATGGCGAGTCTATTCTGCGGGTGACGCGACGCGCCGTAGAATACAGTCAGCAAGCTTTTGTGCAAGAGCTCATCCAGGGTACATTAAATTTAATACAAAGTATAAGAGGTGCTTATATGCTCTTCTTTTTTAAAGTTGCACAAATATTAAAGCACGAATGAATGGTGGATGGGAATTACTTAAAGTGCAATTTGTATTAAAAGGAAAAGCATAAAAAAACCGCTCAGTATGAAGTATATATTTATTCTTTCGATTCAGCAGGTCAGATTAGCTAGTAATTATTTTACTTTCTTTAGTGATAACAAAGTTAAAGTGCCTTAAAAAAAGTAATAGCTAGATCTAATTTTTACTGTCTATTATATACTACTAGTATTGCATCGTAATTCTTCTCTTTTATAAGTTAAGCTACAATGGCGTGGCGTCACGCTCGTGCCTTCGGACAGACACAGCGCCGGCCCTGAGGGGGGGCGAGCGGTGCAGCCGCTCCGGGCCCCCCTCGACCATGGGCCCCACACTGTAGCTACATACATTAGTAGAACATTTTAGCTATTTACATGTTTAGCATTTTTGCTGATTGTATGGCCCATCAGATCAGCCCATGGAGCAGCCCGTTTACACATTTAACATTTTGACTGGTGTTTGGCGTGGCATGAAGCTGGGAAGCCGAACAGATAGGTCCCCATTTTAAATCTCGTTCCGGGCCCCTAAAATCTCAGGACCGCCGCTGGACAGACAACGGCCTGGTTTGAACGCGGCTAGCTCCCTCTCTCACGATGGAATGCTCGACGTCGGAGCCGCTGTTTTTTTTTACCATTCGCACGGTGTCGATCAGTGACTCGGTGAGTCGGTGACCTAGACAGCTTTGCGCTGGCTGATTCGGATGCTATGGGTGGAGACTGGAAAAACTTTGCTCGTGCGCCAAGTCGGAACGATCAACACCGGTCGATCGCTGTGTGTTCTAGACGGTCTACGCTCCGCTCGTGCGCACCATCTTTTCGTGTATGCAGGGCAGTGCTATGCCCTCGTATTTCACCGTCACGTTGAGTCAGCATTAAGACTGGGCTGGCTGGGTCGATGCGATTGATTTTGCTGGAGAGTTGAAAAATTGGGATCTGCCGTCTCCTTTAATTCGGAGTCCTACTCTTATACGAAGTCTTTTATATTTTACTATAAATATACCTTTATAGCCCATAAAGTAGAGCAAGCCAAGAAACATCATAGAAGCGAAAATATAGCTTTGTTGTAAATCTTTACCCCTATATAATTCACCAGTTAATTCTTTCCTACGTCCACACGCTTTTTTTGCCCCCACAGAGGATACCTTTCCTTTGCTCACCCTAACACGTGCACCCAGAAATCCAATTTCCTCATAATCAAGGGCTAAGATGTTTTATCACGTCACTTCATCAAATCTAATGAACCAAATTACCCGGTTCATCCCATCTGAGCCGCAATCCAATCCCGCCTAACCCCGCGCCCCAATCGCGCGCAACATCCGCGCCCCAATCGCCGCCGCCTCCCCTTGCTCCCGTGCGCCTCCTCCCCCTCCTCCCGTGAGCCCCGCCTCCCCCTGCTCCCGTGCGCCTCCTCCCCCTGCTCCCGTGCGGCCCAATCACCGCCGCCTCCCTGCTCCCGTGCGCCTCCTCCCCCTGCTCCCGTGCGGCCCAATCGCCGCCTCCTCCCTGCTCCCCGGCGCCTCCCTGCGGCCGGGGAATCGCGCGCAAGATCCGCGCCCCAATCGCCGCCGCCTCCCTGCTCCCCGGCGCCTCCCTGCGGCCGACGCCGCCCCGGCCTCTCCCTGCCCCAATCGCGCGCAAGAACCCCGCCCCAATCGCCGCCTTCCTCACTTTGCTCTCCTCGTCGTCACTTTGAACTCCGGCCGGAGCGTCGGCGACCTTCGCCCGATCCGACCACCTCGGTCTCCGGCCAGCGGCCACGCGAGGGAGTGCGCCGCCTCCATCTCCATCGCCCGGCTGGAGAGGAGGGTTTTCGCCAGGAGACTCGGTCGGAGATCGAGCATCTGAAGCTCCATCTCGTCCGGCTCGGTACGGCCGAGATCAGTGACTTAGTGTCCAAGAGACCAAGACCCATTCTTGTTTTTGTTGTTAAGGTTGATAATTTGTTGGGAGTGTGTAGTAATTTGCCTGTGCAGTTGTGATTTTGGATTGCTTTAGTCTTTGGGTTTCTCGATTCATGTGGTTGCTTGTATTTTTATGTGGACAATTATTGAATTGTGCATGCAGAATCATTCTGGGAGAACAATTCAAATGCATTGGATGGCAAAGGTGATGTTTTGGAGGTGGATGGCAAGGTTGTGAAAGCGATGGGACTGGACATCCATTCTCTGATCAAGGAACAAGAAAACATCAAGGTATGTGCCTGCTGATTTGGTTATTATTACAATGCCATACCGATTACTGACTTCCAGTAGTTGTTCGGTTCAAACTTCAGTTCATAGTATTGCTCTCTGGCCCAATTGCAGTTCAAACTTCAGTTCAGATGAACGTCCAATACAGAGTCACAAGTGCCATTATTAATTTATTACTAAACACTAGAAACAACATCTGGTGCCGAATGCCTGATATATAAGTAACTATATTATGCATTATCAGTTATGAACCTATTGTTGTCATATCTTTTCACTTCCTAATAACTATGTAGGAACCTACAAACTGCATTTTATCCAATTTCTATTGTTCCTCATGTGAATTCAGAAGCATGATTACAAGTTTCATCCTTGCTTATCATGCCAAGTCTGGTTATCAAGGATTCCAAAAAAACAGTAGTAGCCATAAGGGAAGTGGGAATTTGATTTTATCCTAAGCATTGTTACTGTAATTGAGCTGCAGCTAACTTTGGTCTCTTTTTTAACTCTTGTTTCTTGCTCGTGTGATCGTGTGATCGACTGAGGATTTGTGATTGAGTAGAATTTAGGATATGTATGATCTTTGCATCTGTGTGTCACCCATCAGTGTTGCATCCAAGCGTCTGTGATTGAGTACAGTATGTTTGGACTTGCTAGGAATTATCCTATGATTTTAATGGGTGGACGTGATACTGTGACAATTTCTGAAATTATCATGATTGGTGTAAAATATTTGTTGGGAATGGGATGGCTGTCCAGTTCAAATAGCAATGAAAGATTGAAAATGACACTAATGCACGAGCCACTTGATAAACCTTTAGAGCTGAAAGGGTAACTAAAACCTTTTATAGGATGCTGGATGCTCTATATTTCTTTCACTCCAGTTGATTTCATTTAGAAGTGAACTTGCTCACGTTCGCGTGGCTTCGTGCTTATGTGTTGCAAAATGCAAGGACGGTAACACATACATTCTTCATTTTTTTTTACCTCTCCCGTGTATGTGTGTGTGATAACTTTGTGCCCTGAAGTAGACTTTATTTGACCCAAGTGCATAACTTGTCGTTGCTCTAAGGATTTGTAAGGAGGACCACTAATTGGCATCTTGATGTCATAGTCTTGTTAATCAATCAATCTAGCTACGGAGCATCGCTTCTGCCAAGCTATGGTGTATGTGTACATTCTGTTGTAAATTACGTGTCTTATTTCTTAAGCAATTTGTACTTACAGTTATGCACATTTGAATATCCAAAGTTTTAATTCTACTTTGATCTTTCAGGCATTTATTCAAGCTGGATTGCTCACAAACTCGAAGAATATCAGACAATTAGCCTACAAAGCTGTATGTACCTGAATATATATTCTAAGTGGAAGCTATTTGTGAATGTTATTTCCTTTTTTTTCTACTGTATATTCTGCTATCCATTTAGGACATTTAGAAAATATAATACCTTTGATTCTTGCCATGAATATCATATTTTCCATGTTATGTGTTTGTTCTGTTGAGCTGATGAGTGTATAAAGCACAATTCCTTTTACTGCTGAAAAGTATTAAGCTGCAAGGTTTACCTTAAGCTGGATTTAACTCATCTACTATCCATGTCATGTTTCTTGGCATTATACCACAAGGGATATTCCTAAGATGCATGTAACTGGCATGTACATTCCCAAAATGGTAGCATCCTTGGCACATGATCTTTTAGTTTGTGCTCCATGTTTTAAAATCACCCCTTATTGCAATTAATTGACTCATTTCTTTTTTTCCCCTTATGAGCAGAGTGTCATTGCCCTCTGGAAAGGATATTATATCCAATGGATTGACATTGTCTCCATCTCCTGCAGCTAATTCAGAGAACTATTCTGTTTCTTGGCTTTATGTCACAACGGATATTCCTAATGGTAGAAACACTTGGAATATGATATTTTCACTTATGCTCCATGGTTAAAAAATTAGATATGTTTTCAGTAATTTCACTCAATTATTGATTGTTCCTCATGCACCATTGAACAATCGTCCACCACGTCTATACTCCTGTTTTCCTTTTTTTTTCAAGGTAAATGGATTCAAATCTTTCAAGTAAACTAGAGAGCATGTACTTTTCTCACTAAAATATCTGTAATTAGTTATTCATTCCAGTTATGTTCTTTTAATTTTTGCACAGTTATGATACTTAAGAGGAACACATGTCATATGAAAAAGAAAGAAAGCAAAAACAGATGCTACCAGATCGACAGTTGAATATTCAAATCAACCTTATCTTGATTTCTCTATCTAAAAACATGAATATGCAGATGTTACTCATTTTGACAAAAATCGGTTAATAGGTTCTTTGAGAAGTATGCCAAATTTGATACTGCACCGCTTCTTGGTGGCATGAATGCAGTTTTCGTATCTCTTATACATGCATTCAGATGGTCGATTTTGTTTTTTCTTTTCTTGTGATCCATCTTATGCCATATACAACTTGTTTACTTTTAATGCTAAATTGAAATTCAATTGTAGCATTCTACAGGAATCCTGCTACATTTCTCATGCATACACATGCCTTCCCCTTGCGTAGGAAAATTTCTTCACACATACACTAAATGTGTACATATATATTTTACTTGATACATGTGTAATAGATTTTAATGTTAGATTGCACGATTTAGATCACATTTGATGATATGTATCACCCTCCTGTTTTAATATTCTGTTGCAACGATAAATTCTACAGTATAGTTTGTTCTTTTTTCCAGCTTGTGTCTTCCTTTGTGGTGCATGATTGAAGGAACATTTCTCTGGATATGAAGCTGAATATCTCTTGGTGGTTGGGCTGCTTGTCTGGATTTTGGTTTTCAATGCTATACATTCTTTCCACTGAGAAGAAGGGTGTGAATCAAACTGGTGATAGAGAGAGAAAGGAAGAACCATCTGGTCCTTCAGAGAGCAAGACCTCCATGAAGAAGCAAAATAAGAAAGATAAGAATTTAAAGGAGGCAAAAGATACAAGGAACCAGCTGATGGGAGAGAGGAGGGTGTCAGTGCAGAAGTTGATGAAAATACAACTTTTGTGGATGTGAAGGAAGTGCCAAAAGAAGATGGCTTCAATGCAGAAAAAATCTCGGGCAAAAAAACTTTTGCAACTTTTGTTCACAGCAGGTTTCAATGGCTGCAAATTTCATTTCTGCATATATTTTTTTGGTTTTACATGTGGAGATTGGATTTTTTGTTGGGGGTAAGAACTGAAGAAATACTCAGTAAGTGTCAGTAAGATTGGATTTTTTTGGTGTGAACCATTGAGCACATATCCGATGTCCTACGATCTTCTGCATGCTGACCATTATCCAAGAACGGGTATGTTATCAAAAAGAGTAGCCTTACTTGGACTTTATATGATGTGTAGTATTATTATTGTACTCAGTATAGACTATGGAATGCATTCTGATCTTCTGGTACACTATTTATTTCTGCTGGATCTCATGGTTCTTGTGGAACACAACATCTACTCTACAATAGGCTGTTGAGTAACTGAACACTAAAATGAGGGCATATGTGTGCCTGAATTTTGTTTCCAGAAGAAGCCTGTTATACATTAACTAAACACAATGCTTGATATATTATTGCTTGCATTATGTAGATGTAAGCGACCTGTCGCGATTGTGGTTGAGATGGACCGGATTTTGAGGCCTGGAGGTTGGGCCATCATCAGGGAAAAGCTTGATATCCTGGACCCATTGGAGACTATGTTGAGATCACTGCATTGGGAAATTGTGATGACCTTTAGGCAGGACAAGGAGGGTATCATCTCTGTAAAGAAAACAACATGGTGGCCATGATAAACAGCTGCTATGTTACCTTATGCACTTGCTTATGTAATCAACGATATAATAAATCTTTGTATCTTTCTTTTGTGCACATCTTACGACACTTGATTATCAAAACATATAACACATTTTGCTTATTTGAATTGTATTACCAAATATCGCCGTAGCGTTAGCACGGGCAATATACTAGTATCTCCTTATGTAGTGACATTTGTCTTTGTGCGTCCGTGATTTTTCCCGAAACTGCTAATGACGGCTCTTTATCAGGGGTAAGCACGAGGTCCATTATTTAAACATCTTGCTTATTGTTAATATTATATTCTGGCCTAATTATAAAACGATATCTGGAGTCTTTTGTGCCTCAAAGTTGCCCTCTGGCTACACCGACCAACTGTGATTGCACACCACGGTGGCTTTTACACGACCAACAGTAGTAAGCAAAGGGAGATTAATTAATCTTGAGTGCGTGCTAGTCTTGCACGACCCAACCTTTTTGTTTGTTTAATTCAGGGCTGTGAAATAAGCTACTACTAGTTTATGTGATCTTGGTTTCGAATTCCGGTCTCTGTGACTGTCTGTTGACCAAAAATCTTCAGTTTAGTTTAGGGTATTTCGGTATTTCCTCTCATGTGAGTTGCGACCATGTAAGGCTTAAGTTTAGCCATACATTTTGAGTTTACAGGGCGCACTCGCGTGTCCATGTGTGTCAATGTGCTGTGTACTAGCGTGCCTGTGCGTTTATGTTGTAATTGAAAAAAAAATATGCTCATTCCTATCCTGACGATAGCACAATCGTTTGTTTTCCACTTTGATTTACACTAAACTACGGTGATGCACCATCACCTGTTCTAATTAAACTAGTAATATGAACTGCAAAGCAGCCAATTTAGGAAGGAATCAATGTGTAACAAAGAACAAGGAATATTATCCCTTCTAGAAATTAGAAAGGTTTGCACCCTTGCCACCATCCCTCACAAAAAAGATTCCAAATTCCACCAGACTCGTTGGCTGTTTGATTTGCTTCCCATGTCACCTTACCTTACATAATTTTGGCAGCATTGATCAAATTTGGTGAGTATTAGTTTGCTACCAAATTTTGGTAAGATTCTCTTTTCCTTTGGTTCTATACTTTACTTTTTTTTTTTTACTAATCTTTAATCAAAATATTGGTAACTAATTTGGTGACCAAATTTTAGTAAAGTTTAGTGAGACAGATTTACATGCCATAAATTCTAATGTGACAACGTCAATACTTTGATTAATTTCTCACAAGATAAAAAAAACCCGCCTCTCTTTCTGTCTGTTTTTTTTTACAATTCACTCCAGGAAGGCAGCAACCATCAACGAACAATTCGATGCGACCCAACCCAGGAACATCCCGATGGCAATGGCGTAACTGCTTCGAACTCGTCATAATTCTTGGTGCAATGCGTTGCCCCTTCTTGATGCTCTGTTCTTCAGCTTGCTCAAGCCATCATCAATCAACAAAATGCTCACGGTTGACTACGATCGCTAGTTACTTCGCCGCTTAGCTCACTAGCTGCTGAACCGGACCGGCGGCGAACCACGGCTGGACCGGAGCCTGCGCCGGCGGGGGCGGCACCAGGGCCATGGCCATGGACGCGGCCGCGGCCTCGCCTCTCTTCCTCCGCTTTGGCGACCCGGAGGAGGACGAGGGAGAGGAAGAGTCGGAGCTCGCTGGCTCGGGACACGGCCGCTTGTCTCCCACGGCTGTGGCGGTGGCGGCGGCGATATCTGAGCCGATGCGAAGCGGGAAGTTGAGGAGCGCGCGGGAACCGCGCATGCGGTAGGCGGCGCGGTCGTACGCCACGGCGGCGTCCTCGGCAGTGTCGAAAGTGCCTAGCCACACGCGCGCGCCGTTCTTGGCCGGGTCCCGGATCTCTGCCGCGAACTTGCCCCACGGCCGCTGCCTCACCCCCCTGTAGTGCTTCCCCCTTGAGGCCGCAGCGGCGGCCCACGCCTCCTCTCTCCCCGGCGTCGTCGACGCCACCTCGGCCGGCGTCTCTGGCTCGAAAGACCCAAGAAAGCCGCCGAGGCAAGAGCTGTTATAGGAGTCAGGGGAGGGCAACGGCTCGTGCTTGACGGCGGCGAAGGAGCCGTCGGGGAGCCAGCCGCGGGAGAAGGCGTCGCGGAGGGTGCCGTAGACGACCATGTCGTCGGCGTCGTTGGGGCGGAACGGGAGCGACTCGCTCCACTGGTCCGCCACGAGGCTGCCGAAGCTCGAGCTCCGGCAGTACACCGGCCGCGGCGCCACGCTCGCCGCCGGCTCCTCCAGGAGGTGGTGCCGGATGCCGTCCAGCGCGGCCGCCTCGGACGCCGGATTAAGCAGCATCTCGTCTTGTTTGATCGCGTATTATCCCGTGATATGATCTGACTTTAGATTCGCAATGCGTTTGAGTCGGACCAGCGGAATTGTGGATGAGTTGGGTTCGGTCCGGTTTATATATATATAGCGATGGGGGAGGGCGTCGCCATTTGTCCCCGTGCTTCTAGTTTCGATGAACTTTCCGGCATTAGCACCACGTGGTTCAATCTTTTTAATATTTTTTTGGGAATACACTGATGATGGTAAGTACAAGCTGATCAATTTCATCCTGATACCGACCGAAATGACCGGAACGTTCCATTTCGATAGGTGCAACGATATGCATTCATATTGGCTTATCAGAGATTCATTCTGCAATATACTTGGATATTATTAATTCGATGTTTACCTTCTACAATTTTTGGTAAGAACACATCTAGTTATTGTCACATAACACCTCTCTCTTCACTCCCCTTGATCTCCCCCTCCTTTCTCCCTCTATCATAAAAATTTCGATTCTAAACTTTCAGATGAATTCAACCGAAAACTTCAGCCTCCACTCGTTTTCACTACTTCCATGCATGTCACCACACTTAACGAAGCAATCTCATTTACTGGCTCCTTATGGGATGTTGAAATGAAAGCACACGAAGCAAGGCTGATTCAAAGTTTTAATGCACACATTGCAATTTAAAATGATACCTCAAAAATTAACCCATGACATTGTCCAATATAAATCTTCTACTCTAATTTATTATACCAAAACGGTATACCGGAATGATCGGTACTAAAATGTGCCTATCCCAACATGCAAACCGGAATACCACCCGCAATGGAATTAACAAGTACGAGTACAGTGGCTTTCACTGTGATGATATAAAAAGGAACGTTGTTTTCATGAGAATTCTAACCATGACTTATTAGCCGGTGATATAAACAGGAGCTTTGTTTACCGAATTGTTGTTTTCACTCGATATGAAATACCGACTTAAAATGGTCCATCGTGTTTCAAAACATGCTTTAGGTTGTATCACACTCCCTGTGAAATGTGTATCATGGACGGCGAGTAACCATTTGTGTATAGCCGGTGAATCTAGCAGGAAAATCACTAGGCCTTTTTTTTCCCCCTGAAAATTACTCTCGTGCCAAACAAAATTACAAAAATGGTCTCCTGACTCATCCCTACCACGCTCGGATAGTGCGGAAGCCACCTTCTGCAGTGGGGTAGTGCATAAGCTTGCTTCTGCACACGGCACGGGCAGAACACAACGAGTGGGAGCACGAGCGGAGGCTGGGGGAGCATGGCGAGGTGCTCACGCTCGAGCATGTGGGCAGGCCAGCGTGGGGGCGCGGAGTGCGTGCATGCGTCGGACAACGTGTGTGTGCCTGCCTGCCACACCAGGGTAATGCAAAAGCAAGCTTTCGCGCTATCCCACCGTGGAAGGTGGCTTTCACGCTACCTAGGCGCGGTAGGTGTGGGTCAGGTGGTCATTTTTGCAATTTTGTTTGGTATAAGACTAGTTTTGCAGAAAAAAAAAATTAAAGAGGCTACTAGGGTGAATAACTCCTTTTTGTAGAGCATTGAGGTCGATGCAATGCAAATCTATCTATGATGTCTAGGGGTGGTAAACACAATCTAGAGTTCCATCTATTGTTATTTAGCAAAAATTGCATGAAACATTTCAGATGCCATTCAATTATCTGATTTTGAAAATTCTCTTATGTTTTATATCTCCACAATTTTTCTCAGTTTACAAACTTCCCCGTCGTTATTTTTCCATTTATAATGGAAAACATTAAAATAACACTAGATAACCAGAAATTAACATGCATGGTATTATGTGAAATGGTCATTTGGCTATTTCATGCTCACATATTAGGGAATGGAAAGCAAAGAAATCTTATAGAAAATTAGAGTCACTAACATGCCCGTATATTAGTGATTAATTTTTATTAAGTTGTGAACGGTTTTTCGGACAAACCAGCAGATCAAGTAACGGTAAGGAGATTTTGTAAACAGAGTAACATCAAAGATAAAATGGATTTTTTTTTTAAGTAGTGATATCTAGTGGTTTATGCAATTGAGCAATGGTGTAGACAAAGGTGCCTCAAATGATTCCCGGCATAGAACAAAAGTTAATGGGCTAAATGGAGTGCAACCATACCTTTCTGATAAAACAGCCCCATATATATGAGCTAAGAGCATCTCCAGCAAGGGCCCTTATTTTGGATTTAGGGACTCCCCCTATTTTTTGGGATCCTGTTTTCAGAGCACAAATCCAGCAACAGCCCCTAAATCTCAACCCCTATTTTACTTTTTCTCCTATTTTGACATAACCGCTATGTGTAATCTTCATTTGACACCACTAATATTCAATCAAAAATATTTGTAATACATAAAACATAAGCATATTAACATTTACAATTTAAAAACATGATATTTCAAATTTAAATTTAAAATTTTCAAAACATGATAAATAGATAAATAGAAACTCCAAACAATGAGTCAAACTACGAAGCACTGTGAATTGGAACTCGGCGGACGATCCAAAGGTGCGCGCGCGAGGAAACCGCCCGAATAGGGGTTGTGCTCGCGTCCGTGGGAATTGAGGCTGAGGAGGCAAATTTAGGGGCCCCCAAAATGTCCGTGGGAATTGGGGTTGAGGAGGCAAATTTAAAGGCCTCCTAATTTTAGGGGCTTGAGTTGGGGCCCTACTGGATCTGTTTTTTTTACTACACTCCCTATTTTAAGGTTTAGGGGCTGGTTTAGGGGCTTTGCTAGAGATGCTCTAATGGAGGAAGAAAAGTAATCCAATTAAATAATAAGAAGCGAGAGAAGGAAGAAAAAGATTTGTGTACTCATAGAGAGATCAAGTGATCAACAGTAACACATCCACAACACACAACAGGAGTGGCCGATCAAATTGGCAAAGAACACTGGGTGATATAATGGAATTGAAAGACATCATTTCTCTATCTTCCTAATCATAATTTTTGCAAATCTAGCTCCATCATGTACGCATTTGTAAAGCTAGCCTCCTCCTATATCATGGAAGGTACGGCTAACGACACATGTTCCCTACTGCATCCGACGAGCACGAAAGCGCCCTACAACGGCTAGCGAGCGCGGAAGCTTGCTTGTTGCCGTGGTAGTGCTCACGGGCACAGGAGCAATCGGCCGACCATGGGAGCACAAGCAAGCGCGGGCGGGCGTGTGGGTACGGGGGACCATGCGGGTGAGAGCATGGGCATGCATAGGTGAGCAGGGATGGACATTTTTTAACCGAAACCGAAAAACCAAACCAAATTGGTCAAAAAATTCAGTTTTTTCGGTTTTTGGTTTACGGTTCGGTTTTAATTTTGATGTAATTTGGTTTATGGTTTTCAGTTCGGTTTTTGTTTTTTGGAAACCGAATTAACCGTAAAACTGAATACCATTCACAAAATCCCCTGTTTCTTCAAAGGCTCAGCCGCTCAGCTCGCAATTCCCGTGCGATCATGTCCTACCCGAATACAAGAAACCCCTCTCCGCGATTCCGCGCTGCTCCTCAACCGAATTCCTCCTACATCCATGCATCTCCTCAATCGCAACCAGATCCGACGCTGCAGAGGATCTCAGCGGCGGGAGCATGGCGAAGGACCTCTACATCGCACGCCACACCCTCGGCCTCCTCAATGGTGACCAGATCTGGCTGAATCTGGTACATGGAGGTGGTGTGGAGGTGCTCGGCGTCAGTGGCCTCGACCGCATGGTCCTTAGGTGGAGGCGCTCAGTGGTGGCCGACTTTGGTACATGGAGGCGACAGCCTCAGCCGCGAGGTCCTTGGGCGGAGGCGCTGGGCGGTGGCGGTGGCATTGGCCGTGTGGTCCCTTGGCAACGGCGATGGGGCAGTGTCCAACGGTGGTGTGGGAGCTGGAGCGGATGGGATCCGACGTCCGTGCTAGCGCCGCGGTCGAGAGTGATGAAGAGGAGGACGAGGATGGCACTGGCAGCCACAAGAAGTCACTACTACAAAACACCTAATAAGTGTCGGTAAATTAGTGTCGATTTTTTTAGAACCGACACAAATAAAGTTTTTGTGTCGGTTCTAAAACTTAAAATAGTAGGAAGACTATTTGTGTCGGTTCTAGCTAAAAACCGACACAAATAATTATTTGTGTCGGTTCTAGCCAAAAATCGACACAAATAATCCAATTTTATGTGTCGGTTCTAGCTAAAAACCGACACAAATAGTCTTCCTATTATTTGTGTCGGTTCTAGACAAAAACCGACACAAATAATATTATTTGTGTCGGTTCTAGCCAAAAACCGACACAAATAGTCCGTGTCTCTGTGTGATAGTAAAACAGCCATAACTTTTGACTCGTAACTCCGATTGATGCGTTCTTTGGCTTGTTGGAAAGATAACGAGAAACACTATTTGAAAATCAGTAGGTCTTTCAATTATTTACTTGTGTGAGTGCGAGCGTGGCAAAAGAATTTAAAAAAAACTTCGTTTAAGACCTCAAAACGGCTTCCGAAGTTTTATACCCGTTTTGAAGTACGACAACACTAAAATATATCTTGTCGACGATTGGAGAACGGGCTCCCGTCGAGCTTACTTGTTGAATGGGGGATCAACAGAGCCCCGTCGTACGGACCGAGGAGGTCGTTCGAGCGATGCTAGGTCGGGAGAAGGGGGACACGGTGTTTATCCTGGTTCGGGCCTCTCACTGCCGAGATAACAGCCCTACTCCAGTGTATTGTGTTCTATCTCTTAGTCCCTCCCCTGTTACAGATCTTCAGGGGGGTTTAAATACTACGACTAGTGGTACAAAGAAGGTAACTACCTCCTGGGATCACGCCATGTATCCATATTCGTGATCCGCCGTCCTTGATTCGTCTTATTGTTTGAATTTCGGGTAAGATTTCCCTTGATCTTCGGCTGATTGGTTGTCTCCTTCCTTCCTCGTAGCGCTCGTCGGGTCCACCGACCAAACACCTGAGTAGGTCGTGGTCTCTACGAGCATGCTTGCTCGTGGGGGGGCGTTTGGTATGGTCGCGAGTAAAGGTGCGCACGCGTATGCTCGGAGGAAGAGGAGGGATGCTCGTTTCATTCTCCCGAGCATCTTCTTTCAGTATCGCCTGGTCGGTGGGCTCAGCTTTTCACGGGGGTACCGTGGTCTTTTGCCAGATAGCCAATCCCCGACATATCTCAAACCATGTTTGGAATATGAGAACATTAAAATTAATTTTCGGATACACTGCAAGGTTAAGAGGAGAAGAATGTGTTCTATGTCACATGCGATCACACCAACACTAAAGCATTGGAGATCTTGTAAGAACTTCAAAGTTAAGCGTGCTTGTGTGAGAGTAGTTCTAGGATGGGTGACCTCTCGGGAAGTTAAATCCGCTCGATTCTGTTAGAACTTCGAAATTAAGTGTGCTTAGACGAGAGCACATACTAGTATGGGCTATGTGAGGTTAATGCGTGGCATGGAGTTGCCAAATCTAACATAATAGCAGATATATTTTTATCATATTATCTGTGTCGGTTCTAGCCAAAAACCGACACAAATAGTCTTATTAGTGTCGGTTTGAAAACCGATACTGATAATCTCTGATTATTACTGTCGGTACATCTGTGTCGGTTCGAAAACCGACACTAATATCGGTTTTCGAACCGACACAGATGAGGTTCTCTGTAGTAGTGAGTTGCGGCTGTCCATGGACGCCCACAAGTCAAGCTAAAAAAATGATCTCATACATGGGATTAGTGTATGGGTTAGATCATTATCAAGGCAACATTTTTTGATGCATCGTAAAAAAAGATGAAATCCTTTGTATTCAAAGCTATGAAAGATGCCAAGGAAAAATTCAATTCCTTTGATATCGGTCGTTCCTATCCCTTGCCGTTATGGCTGGCTGGTTGTTTGATTTGATCAACTTCAGGTTTTTGATAAATTTCCATGTGAGAAGGTCCAGTGTGGTGCCTAGCATATTCAGCCATCACCAGAGATCTTCTTTAGCCATCTGCTCTGCATTGAAGCTTCATTTCTTTGAATTGGCATGTTTCTTTCTAATTAGTAGCATTTCATGTTTACCTTTGATCAGTTGTTCGAACTTTGATGCCTGGGATGTTGTTGTTTGATTTAGGGACACATCTTGCTTTCATAGTGTTTGCACCAAAATTTGGCAAGGCTGATCTCGTGGAGATCGGCTTTGATAAGGAATATGTCGGTTATAGCAAGTTGATACCGTTTCGGATTGGAGGACCGCAGTTCAAAGGAAACTGAGTCCGATACGGGTAGGATAAGAGATAGAATCGGATACGGTCGGATTTAATATGGTAAAGAGAGATTGAGGCCGATACGGGCGGTTGAGGAGACCGAGGAGGATACGTTCAGGCCAAGTGCTATATAAGAGGACCAGAGGCGAGAAGGAAAAGCGCCCAGAGCCAACCCACAAACACGCTTTACTTTTCCCTTATTTTCCTGTCAACTAGTAGTAGTCTTTTAGTTTTAGAACCTTTCCTTTGTAATTCGTTTTGATAAATAAAGTTGCGCATCGCCGATTGTTGATCTTTACCGATTACACCCAGGTCTGATTTGCTTTGTTTTGTTGCGCATCGCCTCTCAAAGCCAATCTACCTTTACCCTCGGATTAGCCCTGATCGGCTAATCTAGTTATCCCCTGATCGGCTTCTAGCCGACCGGACTAGATCTTCAACGAAGTATTAGATCGGCTTAATAGCTGATTGAGTTACATATCATCCTCTAGCCGATTGCCGATTTGCAAGATCTTCAACGAAGTATTAGATCGGCTTAATAGCCGATTGAGTTACATATCATCCTCTAGCCGATTACATCGCCAGATTTCTAGATCAGATCTTCTAGCCGATCTGTTGACATATCCCTTCTTGCCGATTACAGGATCAAATCGGCTGGCACGCTCAAACCCGGCGTTTGTCTTGTGTGTTCGAGGCCGAAAACCCTACTTCACGTTTTTAGCGCGAACATATTTTGGCACGCCTGGTGGGACACGAAAGAAGCCAATATGACATCAACCGGAAAGTCTGCAGCCACTGCTGACATCGACTCCGACGCGATAATCGTGCCAACTTTGGCCGATCTAACGCCGGAGCAACGCAAAGAAATTGAAGACAGGAAGGCAGCACTAGAGGAAGTGATGCTGGGGTGCTATCAGAAGACCCGATGGGGTGTTACCCAGAAAACCGCGCTCCCAACGCTCAACCCCATTGGCGACGGCAAAGATCCCGACCAAGCCGTAAGCCGATACATGCCGCCTGCCGAGTTATCGGCTATGATTGAACAATCTATGCATCATGCATTAACTAACCAGTCATCGGCCTTGGTTACAACTTTAAAGCCGATGATTGAAAACAGCGTCAAGACAATTGCCCAGGAATTGGCTTCATCTGGGGGACTGCTAGACCCCTTACGGCCACTCCCATCATGCCCCGTTTTCTCCATAGCACAAAACACCAGTACAACGAAAGGGTCGGCTCTGGCACCTGCAATGATGCCGACCCGACCTACGGTGTTGGCACCTAGTGCTCGTTTGGACGAGATTACGCATTACCAAGCATACACCGATGCGGCGAAGTTAGGCACAACGACCAACTTGCCATCGGTGGTTCCGGCCAACGCTTTCGTCCAATCGGTTCCTCAGCCGATTGAGTCAGTGAGGGTTCCTCAACCTCAAGGGCCGATCCCGCATAGGGTAGTCCCATACACCGAACCCTTCGTTCCTATATCCGATTCACCGGCTGTAAAGAGAGATGAGCACAACCAATCACTCCAATATCAGTCGGTTCCGTCTAGCCGACCGCCCGAGTTTACACTCGGGGGGCAGGATGCCAGTTACCACAATTGGCAGAACTCTAACGCCCAGTCGGCCCGAGCTAGCCGACCACCCGAGTTTGCACTCGGGGGGCAGGATGCCAGTTACCTCAATTGGCAAAACTCCAATGCTGCGTTAGCCGATAATGTTAATCGGGCTGATCAAATTTCTGCCGTTTTGAGAGATCAATTAAACTGCGATCAAGGGAAAAGTAATCGGCTACAGAAAGCCGTATCCTGATTATATTGACCGAATACCATATCCCAATGATTTTAGAGTCCCTAATTTTGCAAAATTTTCAGGAGACGATTACACCACCACCTTGGAGCATGTTGGCCGCTTCATTGCACAATGTGGAGAAGCAGCCCACTCCGACGGTGTAAGAGTGAAATTGTTCCCATTGTCTTTGACAGGGGCAGCTTTCACTTGGTTCACAACCTTACCTCCAAATTCGGTTAATACTTGGGCCGATTTGGAAAGCCGATTTCACAAATACTTTTTCCGTGGTAGTCTAGAACTTAGAATTTCAGATTTGAGTTCTATCCGACAGAAGTTTGGAGAATCGGTAACTGAGTACATTAAAAGATTTAGGGAGATTAGGAATCAGTGTTTTAGTGTGACTCTACCCGATAATCAATTAGCTGATTTGGCTTTCCAAGGGTTAATTCCCCCATTAAAAGAAAAATTCTGCGGGCAGGAATTCACCAATTTAAATCATCTCTTACGTCGAGTATCGGTTCAAGAAATTCGTTTCTCCGATAATGAGGTCCTCAAAGATTAATGCAGTAATAAAAAAAATATAATACAATCGACTATAGAGGATGGTCGATTACAATTTGCAGAAGAGCCGACGATGGAGTTTGCTCCCAGTCCGTTTTCTATCAACATGGTTCACTATTATGCAAAAAGGAAAGAGCCGATACAAGATACTGAATTAAGCCGATCAAGATCGAAGAGTAAGAAGCCGATTCATGAAAGGCTATCCACAGCAAATCAAGGCGAGTCCTCCGAAGCCCCAAATTCTCTGGGATCCGACGGCGCTCCCAAGTCTTCGAAATCGAGCGACGAAAACAACAATCTGGCCGAAAAAATCCGAAAGCCGATTGAACCTAAGCCAAGATGGTGCCCCTCTGGTCTTAGTCGATCACAGCGCAGACGGCTCCAACGCTTAAGGACATAGAAAATGAAGGAAGCTGACGACGTAAAGCCGACACGATTTTTGGAAGACAACAAGTTATCTTCCAAAAATGGGGGGCATATGTTTGCACCAAAATTTGGCAAGGCTGATCTCGTGGAGATCGGCTTTGATAAGGAATATGTCGGTTATAGCAAATTGATACCGTTTCGGATTGGAGGACCGCAGTTCAAAGGAAACTGAGTTCGATACGGGTAGGATAAGAGATAGAATCGGATACGGTCGGATTTAATATGGTAAAGAGAGATTGAGGCCGATACGGGCGGTTGAGGAGACCGAGGAGGATACGTTCAGGCCAAGTGCTATATAAGAGGACCAGAGGCGAGAAGGAAAAGCGCCCAGAGCCAACCCACAAACACGCTTTACTTTTCCCTTATTTTCCTGTCAACTAGTAGTAGTCTTTTAGTTTTAGAACCTTTCCTTTGTAATTCGTTTTGATAAATAAAGTTGCGCATCGCCGATTGTTGATCTTTACCGATTACACCCAGGTCTGATTTGCTTTGTTTTGTTGCGCATCGCCTCTCAAAGCCAATCTACCTTTACCCTCGGATTAGCCCTGATCGGCTAATCTAGTTATCCCCTGATCGGCTTCTAGCCGACCGGACTAGATCTTCAACGAAGTATTAGATCGGCTTAATAGCCGATTGAGTTACATATCATCCTCTGGCCGATTGCCGATTTGCAAGATCTTCAACGAAGTATTAGATCGGCTTAATAGCCGATTGAGTTACATATCATCCTCTAGCCGATTACATCGCCAGATTTCTAGATCAGATCTTCTAGCCGATCTGTTGACATATCCATTCTTGCCGATTACAGGATCAAATCGGCTGGCACGCTCAAACCCGGCGTTTGTCTTGTGTGTTCGAGGCCGAAAACCCTACTTCACGTTTTTAGCGCGAACACATAGGTACTACTAACTCGCGAAATTTGCCATCTTTAAGCAAAAGTTTTCGTTGTTGTGTTTTCTGTTTAGTTTAGAGCATGTAAAAACCTTTCTTTTGGTCAAGAAACTAGTGTTGTGTTCGATCCCTATCACGGTCACATCATATCAGAGAACTCTCCAAGTAATTAACACAGACCTCTCTCTCCCTCTCTCTCATGAAAAATACCATTGGTAGACAGCATGAAGCATTGGAGGTGCTTGGTATTTTATTGTATACATTCATTGATAAGTTTTAGTACAATGCAATTGTAGGGTATTTTATGAGAAAAAACTTAGTAATTTGCATTCAAACATATATAGAATGTTACATAATTCTTTTACGATTTTTTTATAAAAAAATTCCATTTTTTTCTAGCCGCGGGATACTATTTTACAGTATTTTGCACTGTAGGAATTTAAAAAAAAAAACTTAATCGTTATCTCCAAAATTTATAGGAACAATAGTGATGTGTAAGGCGCATACAAAAAAAAATTCAAAATTTTCTAATGCGGTTTCAACACTTTTTCATTTGCTTCAAATTGACCGAGATATCGGCATTTTCCACCGAGATTTCGGTTTTTTGACCAAGATCTTGGAAATTCCGGTGGAAAAAATGCCGGATTTGAAAATTTGCCTTTTGACTTTCATTCAAGTTAGTTCGAGATTTCGGTGAAATTTTAGATTTAGAGGGTGATAAGATATAAACCAAAAACGAAATATGGAACCTTCCACGTACCCTTGCCATCCAACATGTATTGTACTTAGGGGTGGAAATCGAGTCAAGTCATCGTTTTTTCGATCTTTTTTTTTTGAAATTGACACAGTTTAATTTAATATAATTTAATTTTCAATTTGGAAGTATTTTTAGAATCGAGCCAACGAGCCGAGCCAGAGCAAACACTAATTTCATTCAAAATTAACTCATTCAATGATTAATAAAATATAATTGGAGCAATTTTGAACCGAGTCAACGAGTCCCACAAACAAGTTTTTTTTTCAGCCCTAATTGTACTCATTATTCGCTTTGAGCACATAAAAAACGTCAGTTCTGTACTGTTTAGCTCGTGCTCATAGCGGAGTTCTCGCCGTTGCACGTGGTTCATTTCACCACGCATCCTGAGGCCCTGACCTCGTCGTACCCAACCTAGCTCCTTTCCAACCAAATTATTCTACCTTGAATTGATTCGTGACAGGATACAGACAGCGCAAGCAGCAGTACACAACCACTCATCTTTTCAAAGTTCGCAAACGGAGCAAGGGAAAAGAAGGAAATGTAGGCCGGCTGGTTGAAGAGCTGAGATCGACAGGCTGAGAAATCAGGGCGTCTCGTGCACCTGCTCTGCTAGCAAACAGGTCAAGACGAAGGATATAGGAGGATTTGGCGGTTCATCCGGTGTCAAATGGCTCGGCTGGAGAAAAACCGGCGTCGTCATGTAGTACAGTAGTAGTTGCCATCGTGTGCTGTTGGGATGGGACGAGTGAAACTTCAGGGTGGTTTCCTACTGTCCCCCGAGCCAGATTTCTCTACTGCTCCACATGCCAAAATCACCTCATTACATGCAGAATCTAATGCACCACGTGAATCTCTACTATATAAAGTGAGAGTTTCTTCCCACGTCACATTAATTGCCCTGCTTAATTGCTCTACTTAATTGCCCTGCTTAATTGCCCTACTTAATTGCCCTGCTTAATTGCCCTACGCAAGAAACGAAGCGTTACTTTTGCAAGAAAAGAAGCGTTAAAGATAGATGTTTGATCTTATGAAATAGTATTTTTTTTATTTTTTAATCTTTATTTTTCGTTATCAATTTTGTTTTTCGTAGCAATGCACGGGCATATAACTAGTATATATGTATACCGTCGTTAACCAACACCAACATCTAGTCTAACTAGAAGATACAAACTACTCCATCAGAGGAGCATCCGTTGATAGGGGCGCAGCCGTTTCATACACTCCCTGCTCCAAATCCGTGCACCGCGTGACCGCGGGATACCGCAAGGGTTCGTGATAACAATACTGCTGCCTAAGCTTTTGTTGTGCCGCAGGCACGATTTTTCGAGAGTTTTGTTGAAGTATAAGTAAATTGTTTGTCTTCTCTCTTTAGCTTAAGTTTTTGGATGAATTAGCTGATAACTCAATATAATTAGTATCAGAGCCAAATGATATAGGACCATCCCATCCCATTCAACCTCATCCCATGAACCAAACGTACCGGTTCATGTATCAACCCAATGATTCCAATGAGATATGAGATGCTGCCCGCGCGCCTGAACCCAACCTTTTACGGGTGCACTGAACCTGCCACCAAATGCATCCAATTAAGCGCCATCAAATTGCAAAGAGTTGACCAAAAGAAGAAGATTAAGTGGTGTCATTTTCTATGATCCGAGCAAAAGGAAAGGAAAAAAGGGGTCCGGCTGGACTTTTCGCAAATGAATCCTCGTGTGCTCTGCTGACCATTCGGAGGAGAAATCTGATTAACCTGGGGTCGCGATCGTGGGCATGGGGACGAGTCGAGCTCATGCAGGCGCAAGTGGCGGTATTTCCGCCTTCTGGGCTGCTTCCTCCTCGCTACAGAAACCACTCACCTGACGGGGGTTGGAAAATTTGGCCCCGACGGTCGCCGTCGGGTTTATTCTATTCTTATTCCAGTCCTTGATACAAACGGCGCGCCCGCGAAATCTGGATAAAGACGACGGTCCCCGTTGATAAGCTATCGGTGTCGTCGTAACTCGCAAACAAAACAGCGGCTTCAAGTGGCATCCGCTGTTGATGGAGGAGGCATGGAGCCTTCGGCTGAAAAGATTTGTTCTTGAGGCGATCCAAGGCTATAAAGGGCTGCTTGTTTTTCTTTTGATTCTCTATTTGGCATCAAAAGCTGAATAAAAAATAAACAATCTGATTTTAGAAATCAATTCTTATAATTCAACCCACCCATATACACTAAGGCCCTGTTTGGCAGAGCTCCAGATCACAGCTCTATCTCAAATCTGAAAATTGTAGACTAAAATAAAATGACTTAAGTTTATAATTTTATTTTAAAATATAAACAAGATGATCTGTCGGGGAGTCGGGTAGACCCCACAGAATTACCTCGGGTGCCACGAGGGGCGCGGGCTCACTGCTGCCCGAACTACCGGAAGGCCGTTCCCCTGGACGACCTAGCCGGGCGCCACGAGCAAAGACGAGGTCGTTCCCGGCCCTGGTCGCGAGGAGTTGTTCCAAGGGCGATCTAGCCGACCTTTTAGGAGGTCGCATGACCTGGTGGACCGATAGCTCGTGCTCAGCCGAAGTGGCCGAAGTTCGAGTTAGACGTTAGCCGACTGGCGTGATCCCGAGGTCGGTAACCACCGCCGCGTAACCTCCGCTTAGTTCGTTGCGATCCTCGCGGGGACGTGACAGGAGTGTAGGATCCGTTAGTTACCACGTTGGACCTGGTCGGACGTGGAGTTAGTGGGTTTGAACAAGCACGCCCCTTTGTAAGCTATAAAAGCATCCCCACCATGAAGGGGACAGAGATATCTTTTTCTGCACAAAGAGATACACGAGCTGGAGTAGGGCTATTATCTCCTTCTTGAGAGGCCTGAACCAGGATAAATCACGGTGTCCTTGCCTGTTGAAGCCCAGTGAGTCATTCCTCCAAGTATCCCATCACGTAAGAAGGGGTCGCAGTTGGTCCCTCCACCAACAAGTAAGCTCGGCGGGGGCCTGCTCCCCAATCGTCGACAGCTGGCGCCGTCCGTGGGGACCGACTTTCCCTTTCGTGAGGAATCCCGGAAGATGACAAATTCCCAAGATCGCCAGGGCCTCGGCACCCCTAGAATTGAGGAAGAAGACAAGCAGTTCTTCGACAATGGGGCCGCCAACGTCGCTGGCCTTGAGAATCACGACGGTTCCCGGAGCTTCTCCGTGGAAACGGCCGCCCCGGAGCAGTTCTTTCGCTCCCAGCTCGACGCCCTCTCGGACGACGAGTACGACGGGCTCTACGATGGTCTGGACATTGCCGACCTTTTCGAGCTCGACCGGGGAACCGCGTCACGGGGAGACACCGTGATGTCACCCTCGCGATCCGTCCAATCCCGTAACGTCTTCGTTGCGGAGGAGGATGGAAATGTCGGGAGCAAGTCCCCGGCGAACGCTGCGTCTTCACCGCTATGAAGCGGCCAAGGAGCACCTGCAGCATCTCTGAATCGGACATCGCCAGCCTTACGCCGGCAAGTCCGAGGTGGCCCTACCGATAAGACCAGGGCCGGTTCGTGAGAATTTCCGCAGCGTCACGGGACTCGGAGCCTGCGGCGACGATTTAACGAGCTCGTCACCCCCGTTCCCCGGCGGGAATGCCTTCAAGCCTTGGCCACGGTGGTACGCAACCTCGTAGAGTTTCTGAGCAGGTCGACCTAGAAGCCATGGAGTGCGGTGTGGCCGACGACCTTGAGGAAATTGCCACAGACGTACCGGCGGCGGAAGCCTCCCGAGAAAGGGACGCCCAGAGCAATTCCTGGGAACGCCGCCGCCGGTCGTCCGAGCGCCTCCACCCCGACGACTCACGCAGCCGTACCCAGAGTGACCGGCGCGAACGCTGACGGGCTCGAGGGCACCGGAGCAATTCCCGGGGCTCCCTCGACCAGCGGAATGCGAGCCACGGCGTAACCGGGCCGAACATTCCTCTTCTGCCACTCTCCATCCTACGGCGTAGGAGATATTCTCTCGCTGGGCCCACTAACCTCGGGCTCGGCCGGTGGGGATCGCCCGGCCGCGCGCCAGAATGACCGTCCCCGACAGTCCGTTTTGGTGCAGGCGTTCGCGACGTCGCTACGACGTGTGACCTGGCCAATAAGGTTCAAGCCGGGTCACATCGAGAGATTCGATGGGACTCGTAACCCCGACGAAGTTTCTCTCGATCTACACCACGGCCATTCTAGCCACGGGGTGATGAAAGGGTCATGGCTAACTTTTCGCCTGATCTTTGGGCCGGGTCGGCTCGGACGTGGCTATTCAACCGTAAGGAAAACTTCGATCCGGTCCTGGGCCCGGTGGCGGCACTCTCCGAGCTAACTTCCGGAGCTGCTACGTCCGCCTCGGAAGGAGCGCGACCTTGAGCGTCGTCTGAGGCGGAGGGCGAGACCTTGCGCCCGATTCGTCAGGCGCTTCATGCAAGTCGCAATTCCATCCCAAGCATCTCGGATGAGGCGGTCGTCAGGGCTTTCAAGTTCGGGGTCCGAGACGACGCTTTACTCAGACCTCGAAATTCACCGGACATCACAGCCAACGAGCCGCTCCGCATGGTTGACCGTTATGCCAACGCGACGCAGGCCGCCCAATGGAAGAAGGCTGACGGGCGAGAAAGCGCCCCTCAGCCCGGACTCGAAGGGGCGCCAAGCCGAAAGAGCGTGAGCTCGATCGAGAAAAAAATCAAAAAGAAGAAAAAACCCTCCGTCTCCGACATGGTGGCGGCCATCGAACGACGACAACGGCCGACCTCGCAATCGTATAAAGGAGGAGCCGCGAAAGGAAAAGGCCGACCGGTTCAATGAACAAATGAGCAAAACCGGGACGACCAAGACCGCGGCGACCAGCGCGGACGGGCTAGCGCCTATTTTTGCCCGCTCCACCAGGCGCATGGGCACGACCTGCGGAATTGCAGAACGTGGGCCTCCCGCCTGGAGCAATTCTACAATGGCAAGGGTCCCATGCCCACGCTCCCAGAGCAAGAAGGAGACGTCAAGGGCAAGAAGCCCGCCGAGGAGGAAGATACGGACATGGAGTACCAGGAGCCGAGAAACCACATTGCCGTGATATTCGGGGGCTCCGCCGCCTATGGGTCACGCCGGGAGCTGAAGGAGGCCGCACGCGAGGTGCTTCGTGTCACTCAAGGGAAGCCTCCGGTCCAGCAGCTCAAGTGGTCCGAGCTGCCCATCACCTTCTCTAAGGACGACTGTCCCCTGGGGATGACGAAACCCCAGAGGCTCCCGACGGTCGTGAGTCCAACGATCTGCAACACTGTGGTAGGACGGGTGCTTGTAGATTGCGAGAGTTCCCTGGACCTGATATCAGCCAGGGTCCTGGACGAGATGCAGATTCCTCGGTCCAAGGTCAAGAGCGTCGTAGTCCCTTTCTACGGGATAGTCCCTGGCACCTCGGTCAAGCCGCTCGGACAGATCGTCCTGCCCGTAACTTTCGGAGGACCGAGCAACTTCCGAACGGAGTTGATCACCTTCGAGGTAGTCGACTTCGAGTCGGCCTACAACGCCATTCTGGGCCGACCAGCGCTCGCCAAGTTCATGGCCGCCACGCATCACGGGTACCAATGCCTCATGCAGAAAACCTTCTCGGACCAAATAGGTCGGAACCTGGAAGTATATGTAGACGACATAGTCGTCAAGAGCAAGATGGCCTTGGGTCATGTACCCGATCTAGAGGAGACCTTTCATAACCTCAATAAGCATCGAATAAAGTTGAACCCTGAAAAATGCGTGTTCGGGGTCAAGGCTGGCAAAGTACTCGGCTACATGATCGGTCCACAAGGAATCGGGGCCAACCCTGAGAAGATAGAGGCCATCGAGAACATGCGGCCACCCGCTTGCACGCGGGAGGTTCAATCCCTGACCGGAAGGATGGCGGCCCTAAGTCGCTTCATCTCGCGGCTCTCGGGAACGCGGCTGCCTTTCTTCAAGGCGCTCGGAAGCACGACGGTTTCGCTTGGACAGAGGAAGCAGACCGCTCTTTCAAAGAATTAAAGCTATATTTGTCAAGACCCCCGGTCTTGACCACGCCGAGAATGGGAGAGGTCCTCTTGCTCTACTTGGCCGCCACACCCCAGGCGGTAAGCGCCGTCATAACCGTAGAACGGGACGGGGTGCAGCGCCCGATCTACTACATCAGCGAAGTCTTACACGGACCAAAGGAGCGTTACCCCGAGGTCCAGAAGCTCCTTTATGCGCTCCTCGTGGCCTCGAAGAAGTTAAGACACTACTTCCAGGCCTACAAAATTCGAGTCCCGACCAACTTCCCGCTTAGAGAGATTCTAGGGAATCAGGACGCGAGCGGACGGATCGCAAAGTGGGCCATGGAGCTCGCCGAATTCGAGATCGAATTCTCGGCCAGGACCGCGATCAAATCCCAGGTCCTAGCGGACTTCATAGCCGAATGGACAAATCCTACCCCATCTAAGTCTGAACCTGACCAGACCGAGCACGGTCGCTGGGTCATGCACTTCGACGGATCCCGAGCTTACAATTGCTCGGGGGCTGGAGTGGTCCTCGAATCCCCAGGAGCGGATCCAAGATCGCCCTCCAACTACATTTCGCGCAACGAACAACGCGACGAATATGAGGGTCCGCTAGCCGGACTTCGCGTGCGGGGCGCCGACTCCAACGACTAATCGCGAAGGGCGACTCGCGGTGGTTGTCAACCAGGTTAACAAGGAGTATCGCGTTCGATGACTCAATGGCGCTTTACCTGGTTGAAGTAAGGAAGATGGAAAAGTACTTGTAAACTTCAAGTACTATACATCCCAGGAAGGACAATGCCCTGGCCGACCATCTATCGAAGGTCGGTTCCGCCCGGCTTCCGCTCCGGGGTGCTCATCGAGCACCTCTATAAGCCCTCCATACCCCCCGGAGAGGAGGCAACCGAGACGGGTGGTACCGTCTCCTTCCTCGAGCAGGGTGCGAGTTGGATGACGCCATTCATCCAATACCTCGTGCACGGGACACTGCCCGAGGAGGAAGCCGAGAAATCCCGGCTAGTGAGACGCTCCTCGACCTATAAAATGGTCGAGGGCCTCTTATACCGCAAAGGCGCGCTTGGCGTCCTCTCCAAGTGCATCACCCAAGAGGAAGGCAAATATCTCCTCAAAGATATCCATGACGGGATGTGTGGAGCTCACTCGTCCTTTAGGACCTTGGTGAGCAAAGCCTTCCGGTTGGGTTACTACTGGCCGACGGCCCTGGCCGACACGTGCTCAATAGTGACCGCTTGCCGATCTTGCCGATTCCATGCCCTAAAGTCCATCACCGGCATACGCATCGTAGACCATGCCCCTAACCTGGCCGTTCTCGGTTTGGGGCATCGACATACTCGGTCCATTTCCCAGGAAGGAGGGTTGTAAATACTGCTCGTCGCAATCGACACCTTCACTAAATGGATCGAGGCCGAGCCTATATCAACCATCTCGCACAAAGCGGCTAAAAGGTTCTTCCGCAATAATGTAGTAACCGCTTTGGCGTTAAGTCGCCTCATCACGGACAACGGCACTCGGTTCAAGCGAGGTGTTTCGTGCTTATTGCGAGGAGGTCGGGACCAAGATATGCTTCGCATCCGTGGCCCACCCGCAGAGCAATGGGGCGGCCGAGCGCGCGAACGGGCAGATCGTCCAAGGAATCAAGAAGAGAGTCTTCAAGAGCCTCGATCGGCATGGTCAGGCCTGGGTGGACGAGCTACCTCCCGTCCTCTGGTCGGTCCGCACCACGACGAGCCGAGCTACGGGTGAGACCCCCTTTCAGCTCGTATATGGCGCGGAAGCCGTCCTACCCGCCGAGGTTGTCCTAGGATCCCCAAGGGTGAACCTAGCCGATAGCATCGACGCAGAAGGCGAGCGCCTTCTCGACCTCGACCTCGCGGAGGCAACTCGTGAACGGGTTCTGTTGCGATCCGCGATTTACCTGCAAGCTCTCCGCAGGCACGCCGCTAAATCGGTACGACCAAGGACCTTGCACGTCGGCGATCTCGTTCTGCGACGGGTCCAAGACCTGTCAAAAGCCAACAAGCTAACGCCAAGATGGGAAGGTCCTTACACGGTCGTCTCAACAAAGACGCCCGGGCTGTCCGCCTCGCAATGGAAGATGGTCGAGAACTAGCTAGTACTTGGAACATCGACCAACTGCGCAAGTTCCATATCTAACTAAACCAACTTTACTCCTTTAAAATAAAAATTCGACACTTGGCCTCCCGGTCTCCCTCGTTCTCTCTCGCTTTCCCTTTCTCTCTTTAAACTTCCCGCGAAGTGCCGTGATCAAACTCGATCCGGTATCAAAGAGCGGGCTCGGACGTCAGGGCGCAAACGAACGAGCATCCTACCGCCTAACATCGGACCACCAGAGCTCGACCCCGAGGGCTTTCTTCTCCGTAAGACGACCATCTTTTCACAGCAGGCCTCCGCCGCGGACAAAGGGTCGCATGAACACCCCTCGGACGGTTCCCAGCTCAGGTCGGCCGGTGAGCGGCGTAGGCGCACCGTATAAAGTCACACGGTCCCCGGAGGGCTCTATTCCGTCAACAAGGTCGTGTTTGCAGCCTACGCCCACGACCTCCGTTGGCGGCGGGGGCTATAGGGATACCGCGTGGCTACGACCTAGAGGAGCTTTCGCACGAGGTAGTCACTCCCTAGTACGATCGTTCGCTAGATCGCGTGACTATTGAACTCCGTCGAATAGGAAGCAACGGGATAGGGCATATCGTTGTCATTCCAAGGGAGACAAAACAGAGAAAAACAAAAGCGCATCTATTAATTTCGAAACATTCTTTGATTCGACTAGGAGGTTTTTTGAGTTTTTTCAGGTAAGACGCGGGAAGAAGGAATTACAGAAGGCCGGCACGCTTCTCGTCCTGCAGAGCGACGAGCTCCTCCCGCACGGAGTCGAGCTCGGACTCGAGGTCGAGCACCCGCCGACGAGCCTCACGACCCTCGCCTGCCGCTTGACGAAGCCGTTTGGACTCCTCCCGTTGCTGGTCGATCGTCCTTTCGGCGCTTCGAGCGGAGTCGCGCAGGGACACCACCATCACCTCAAGCCCCGACCTCGCCTGCTCACTCTGTTCGAGGCGCTCCTTAAGAAAGCGCGCGGACTCCTCCATCTTCTGCCGGATCTCGGCCTCAGAAGACTTTAGCTCGGCGACCAGGCGCTCGAGCTCCGCGATCCTAGCGTCTTGCTCGTCCTGGTGCTTCGCGACGACTTCTGGTGGCACGGTCGCGGCGTGGAAGTCCTTCATAGTGGTCTCCAAAGACTGCGCGACAGGGTATCTCGGGTTACGATCGGCTTTTTAGGACAAAAGCACGAGCGCGAGGAAAACTTACCCAAAAGAGCCGAGCCTCCAGCCCCTCCTGAAACGACTTGGCGGGGTCCTCCGCCCCGATTTGTTCTCCCTGGGCGGGCAGGGGATCCTTCGCCCCAATCCCTTCTCCTTCGTCAGCACGGGGGCTTGAGTCCGAGCTCCCTCGTCCCCTGGGAGCGGAGGGTCTTGGCCCTGGGCATCGACTTCCATCTCTTGAACGGAGACGGCCTCAAGAGCGAGGATCACCTCCCGCTCTTCTTCCTCCCGGGCAGGAGTTGCGTTCGGGGGCACCTCCCGCTCTTCTTCCTCCCGAGCAGGAGTTACGCTCGGGGGCTCCTCCCGCTCTTCTTCCTCCCGGGCAGGAGTTGCGCTCGGGGGCTTCTCTCCTTCGGCATCCGGGTCCGCGGCGTACTCCGCCCGGGGCGCGGCGTCTGCAGCCGGAGGAACTTCCTCCCCGGTAGGCACAGCATCCACGGGCGCGAGGTCGTCGACTCGGGGCACCGGGTCGGCAACCGGAAGGACGGCGTCAACCGAGGCGGCCTCGGCGCACAACGGCTCTTCCTCGTCGGGTGGGCCCCCGTTCGGGTTGAGGTCCCCTGACGCCGGGCTGGCGTTGGTGTCCGCCGGGGCGTCGTAAGCTCGGGGAGAAGCCTCCGTGATCTCCTAAAGCGTCTCGGCAATAATGTCGCTGGCTTCGGCGGAGTCCTCGCGGGAAACTTCAGCGACATGCTCGCCACCACCGGGCTCCCCCGCGTTGTCATCACCACCGGGCTCCCCCGTATCGTCGTCCTCGTCAATTATGATATGGGGGATGCCCTCCCTCGCTTTCGGGCATCGGCGGCGCAATCTTCCTCCTTGTCTCCTCTTCAGAGACACGACCTCCGAGGGCCGGATCTCCGCGGCACTGGCTCCTCCGCCCGACGCCGCCACCGTCGGCTCGTGGGGACTGGGCCTCCGCGGCCTCAGTTCCCACCTCGGCCTCATCGCCCACGATGGCCTCGGCAGCCTGGGCAAGCTCCCTCTCTAGCACGAGGTCAAGAACATCGTCAGCCATTGCTCCAAAATCCCATAACTCCACACCACCGCCACACCCACTACTGCATTTATGTGGGGTTAGTGTGGTGCTTAGGAGGAGTGAGACAAACGAGATGGGGCTAAGAGGCTGACCTCGTTCGGCATCTTTCAGCTGGTCTCGGGCGCGATCGAGGAGGGCAGCCATGTCCTCACGTGCCTTGTCGGCCCTGGCGACGGAAGGGTCGACCTCTCCCAAGTCGGCCTCGGTGATGGTCGGCGTTGGGCGTGGTTGGGACGCAGCGGACGACCTGCGGGACCTCGGGACCAGGGGACGGGGTCCAGCTCGTCCTTCTCCTCCTCGTCATCCAGAGGGGCCGAGCTCGAGCTCACCCGCGCGAGCTCTGCCTGAAGAACCGCGATCTGGCTCTCCAGTGCCTCCTTTCGCGCTGGACCAGCCGCGGCCTCCTTCTTCGCCCGCGCGGCAAGCTGACGTAAACGAGCCATCAGCTCGGGGTTTTTTCTGGTATGTTCATCCATCCAAAGTTTTAGTTCGCTCACCTCCTGCCGATCAGCATACTCCAAATGCTGGCGGGGTGAGCGGTCGTCCGAACCAGGACGCCTGCGCGAACGCCGAGGCGAGAGGCAGCGTGGCCGAAGGAGATCGGTCGCGGCGCTTGCGGCCCGCCAATTTTTTGGTCTTACGACCTCGTCCCCCCAGCTGCGATGCCAGTTGATCCACGGCGACCTCGAGGGCGACCTTCTCCTGCCAGAGAGAGTTTTATGAGGTCGGGGCACCCTGGAGAGACTCGGACCAAGTAGGACATCAAGAAAGGAGGGCCAAATCGAAAACTTACCGCCTCGGTCCGGTTGAGGACGTTATTCGGGATCTGGCGACCCTCTAGGATTTCCTTGCCCTTGGGGGTGCCGAACATTTCGGACACCCTCGCGTCCACCCAGTCCTCCGGTGGAGCTGCGTACCGAGCAAGAGGAAGTGGTAAGAACGAATGTCCTCTGCATAGGAGAGAAGGCCGAGGTCGATGGTATACCTGAGCGTGACTCCAGTGTGATGTCCTGCCACCTCTCAACCTTGAAGAAGGGATGCACCCTCCTCCTGAGGGGCGACACCCGGGCTCTGATGTAGTCCCGGGCGACATCCCGTCTGGTCAGCCCTGAGCAAGTGAGCTCGTTGATCAGCAGCAACACCTTCTCCTCCTCCGGCCGCACCGTCGGCCGGGGGGTCTCGACGGCACGACCCCTGGCTCTGGAGTAGGAAAGCGAGCCGCCCTCGGCCTTCCTCAAATAGAACCAAGAGTCAGCCCACCCCGACACGGAGTCCTTGAGCGTGAAACTCGGGTACTCGTACGGGCGGGTAGGTCGGAGGCGGAAGTAAAGGCAGCCGGCCTGCGAGGGGGTGCCGGTGCGCGAAAGGGTGTAGAAGTGAAGAAAGAGACTGGGAGTAGGCTCGACGCCCACAAACCCCTCACAGAGATGGGCGAAGATGGCCATGATGAGGATGGAATTTGGGTGGAGGTGGACGATCTCGCACTCGCAGAAGGCGAGTACGGCTTCAACGAACTCGCTTTCGGGCGTGCGAAGCCCGTTTATGGCGTAGAGCTCGGTGGAGACGATCTCTCCTTCCTCCAGCTCGGGGCTCTCCTCGGCACCAGCGGCTCTCCATGAGCCGGCGTCAAGGTACTTCGCCCGCCGAGAATCTCGGCTTGCGCCTATCAAGCTTCTTTGGCGCCGAACTTTGCCATGAGGATGGAGGAGATGATCGGAAAGGAGGATGAAGCGCCGAAATGAAGAAGTAAGGGGCGCACTAATTGATTGAAAGGACAAGTGGATCTAGGGCTTCTCTTCTGGGGTTTAAAAACCAAACGAGAGAACGAAGAGGTTCCCGCCGTTTTGGTCGAGGAAGCCCTAAAGGCGCAGGGAGCAGTTGGGACGTCCACCACACGGGGAGCGACGCGTGGACACGCAAACCAAGGCTGTCTTGCTTTGCGGCAGTTCCGAGGAAGCGGTTCGTACTAACCGAATGAAGCTTCCAAGGGAAGGAACCGTCGGTAGGATGGGAACTAGTTCGCACGCCCAAGGCACTGGCGGGACCGAGCTCGTCTCTCGGCGGACTAATAGCTCTGAGGTCGGGGCAATCGTCGCGACCAACCCTGGCCGCTCGGGAGGCAGTAGGCCCGAGAGGAAGGTCTTTTCCTAAAGCCTTCTTCCACTCGAACCTCGGGGCTAGCTGTCGGGAGTCGGGTAGACCCTACGCATTACCTCGGGAGCCACGAGGGGCGCGGGCTCACTGCTGCCCGAACTACCGGAAGGCCGTTCCCCTGGACGACCTAGCCGGGCGCCACGAGCAGCACGAGGTCGTTCCCGTCCTGGTCGCGAGGAGTTGTTCCAAGGGACGGTCTAGCCGGGACCTTTTTAGGAGGTCGCATGACCTGGTGGACCGATAGCTCGTGCTCAGGCCGAAGTGGCCGAGTTCGGAGTTAGACGTTAGCCGACCTGACGTGATCCCGAGGTCGGTAACCACCCGCCGTGTAACCTCCGCTAGTTCGTTGCGATCCTCGCGGGGACGTGACAGGAGTGTAGGATCCGTTAGTTACCACGTTGGACCTGGTCGGACGTGGAGTTAGTGGGTTTGAACAAGCACGCCCCTTTGTAAGCTATAAAAGCATCCCCACCATGAAGGGGACAGAGATATCTTTTTCTGCACAAAGAGATACACGAGCTGGAGTAGGGCTATTATCTCCTTCTTGAGAGGCCTGAACCAGGATAAATCACGGTGTCCTTGCCTGTTGAAGCCCAGTGAGTCATTCCTCTGAGTATCCCATCACGTAAGAAGGGGTCGCAGTTGGTCCCTCCACCAACAAGTAAGCTCGGCGGGGGCCTGCTCCCCAATCGTCGACATGATCCATCTAAACACTCTTAATATACTTACAACTTCAGCTCCACGAATCTGATGAAGCTAGGAATACCCAGCTCCACCAACTCCATGGATTTGGTGGAGCTGGAGCTCTGCCAAACACCCTCTAAATCTGCAAACCACTTCATATATGCTTTTGGATTTCAGTTTTGGAGAACATGTTAGGAATATGCCTTGATACCCTAACTTTCCTAAATATCCAGGACTTCTTCCGTATCTCCAATTGGTTGCTATATAAAGCCAACCTCTATGTACATGTACATTGAACCATCATAACGCATCTTTGTTTCCCGTGGATTTTTCTCGCAAGGGTTTTCATCATAAATCTTGTGTTCCACTTTTGTCTCGTGTTGTGCGTGTGTGGATCTAAACCCTAACAAGTGGTATCAGAGCACATACCTCGCTTCCTAATCTGCGCCTCTGCCACCTTGCCTTCTGCACGACCTCGTCTCCTTGGCCACCGACGCCGCCCTACCTTCATCGAGCCGCCGTCCTACGGATTTGCGCAGCCATCATCTGGTCATCGACCGCTCGGCTCCCCGTTGAGCTCCGGCCGCAGCGCATCTCCGGACCGCCGACCTAGTCGGGCGACCAAGCCCAACCTCACTAGGCCTCGGCCTTGTCGCTGTCTTCCTCGCCGACCCGCGCGCTTCGTCACGCTTGACCTCTAGTCCTTTGGTTTTTCGTGCCATCGGTGCCACAGCACCTTGCACCGACCATCGGCGCCGCAGCGCCGCCCGCAGCTTCCCAACGCTGGTGCCGCCACTCCGGTCTTCCCTCGCTTGGCCCCTCAAGCCGCTGCCCGAGACGAGAGCCGATCGGACTCCAAGTGTCTCCGTGAAGACTCAAGCCCAAAGGAAGTTCAAGTCCGTGAAGTGATTTCAAGTTTGGTCCAGATGAGGATAAGGTTGACAAAAAAAGGTTGGGCAGAGAAAAAAAGGGGCTATTTTGGCCGAATTTGTTAAGGGCACCCGAGCTGTACTAGAACATGCAGAAAAATTGCTACGTGCATCCAGAGCGCATCAGGAAGTTTATTTTTCAGAATCTACATTATTTTTTATCTGTAATTTTATTCTCCACCATATCATCCGCTAAATTTGACATTAAGAAGTTTGATGTTAAGATCAGTTTTTCAATATGGCAGATTCAAATGAAAACCGTTCGTACACAGGTGGGTGCCAGAAAAGCACTGTCAGCTAAACCGACGACAATGACAGATGAACAATGCGAAGAACTTGACCAAAAAGCCCTCTCCGCTATACAACTCAATTTTCCTATAGACATTCTGTGCGACGTTATCCACGAGACCACCGCTGCACAACTGCGAAAAAAATTGGAAGATTTGTACATGAAGAAAAGTCTCACCAATAAATTGCGCCTCAAAGAACATCTGTACACAATTCATATGGCGGAAGGCACCTCTATTCAGTCTCATCTTAATGAGTTTAATTCACTCATTATTGATCTTGAGAAATTAGTGATAAAAATTGATGATGAAGATAAGGCTATTATGTTGGTCATCTCTTTGCCTGCCACCTTTAAACGTTTCAAGAAAATTATGCTCTGTGGCAAACATGACACACTTAATTTTGAGAATGTTAAATCAAATTTATTGTCCAAGGAAAATTTGATATTGATTCTCGTTCTGAAGTTAATGCTGAGGGTTTAATTGTTAGATGTAGATCACAACATAAAGACAATTCTAATAGATCAAAGTCTAGATCTAAGTCAAGAGGACATAAATACATTAATTTTTGCCGTTATTGTAAGACTTCTGGTCATGATATTTCCAATTGTTTCAAGTTAAAAAAATAAGACAGATAAAGATAAAAGTACACAATCTGATAAACTTGTTGAGACTGGTCTTGTTGAAAATGAATCTGATGGTGGTGCTTTTATTATCACTTCCAACTTGAAGAATCGAACTGCATGGATTATTGATTCAGCTTGCACTTTTCATATCTGGTGATGTTGTGATTGCTGATGAGTCTTCACTTGAAATTATTGGCATCGGTTCTATTCAAATTAAAACTTATGATGGCATTATTAGAACCCTTACAAATGTTCACTATGTCCCTAGAATGAAAAGAAATCTTATTTCTTTAGATACTATTGAATATTTGGGTTATAAGTATACCAGTGAAAATGGTGTTCTTAAGATTTCGAAAAGCAACATTGTTGTTATTAAATCCAATTGAATCAATAATCTTTATTACTTGCAAGGTTCTACAGTTATAGGATCCGCCGCTATTTCTACAATTGCATCCAATCCTCACATTACCAACCTTTGGCATATGCATTTGGGTCATATGAGTGAGAAAGGTATGATTCTTTTATGCAAGAAAGGACATTTAAATGATATTGGCAAACTTGATTTATGTTAATATTGTGTTTTTTGCTAACAAAAGAGGATCAGTTTTACTGTTTTAACTCATCAATCTAAATGAATTCTTGATTATTCCCATTTTGATTTTTGGGGTCGTTCTAGATTTCTTTCTATTGGAGGATGTAGCTACATGACAACCTTTGTTGATGATTTTTCTTGCAAAGTTTGGGTTTATTCTTTAAATATAAGAATTAAACCTTTTCAGTGTTTAAGAATTAGAAAGCTTTGGTTGAAAATCAAACTGGTAGAAATATCAAGAAATTTAGAACTGGCAATGGATTAGAATTTTACAGCGGTAAGTTTAATCAGTTTTGTGCTAATCATGGTATTGTAAGACATTTGACTGTTCGAGGTAAACCTTAGCAAAATGGTGTGATAGAGTGTATGAATCACACTCTTTTGGAAAGAGCTCGCTGCATGCTTTCAAATGTAGGTTTATGGGATAAGCGTGCTTTGTGGGCTGAGACTATTTCTACAGCCTCTTATTTGGTTAATCACTTTCCAAATTCAGCCATTGATTTTAAGATTCTAGAAGTGGTTTGGTCAGGTCAATCAGTTGATTATTCGAACTTGAAAAATCTTTGGTTGTCCTGCTTATGCTCATGTTACTGATGAAAAACTAGAGCCTAGAGTAAGAAAATGCATATTTGTTGATATGGTTTAGGTGTTAAAGAATATCGTTAATGGTGTTCTGATTCTCGCAAATTATTTATTAGCCGTGATGTTACTTTTCATGAAGATGATTTACTTTTATCTGGTTGTGATAGTGATGGTTGTCCATTCACAAATGAATCTGAAATTTTATTCAGAAATGAATCTAAAATTTCTAAAGCTATCGAAAGAAATACATAATTTGAGATAGTTTTAATACTATTGATAATGATTCTTCTAGTGGCTCTACTTTACAACCAATTTCAGCACCTAGTGGTTCTACTTCACAATCAGTTTTGGCATCTCCTAGTACTAATGACCATTGTATTGCTCGAGATAGAACAAGAAGGAATATTCAATTATCTGCTAGATATCGAGACACTGATAATATAGCATGTTATGCTCTTCTTGCTGCACAAGATGTTTGTGATACTTTTGAATCTTTTTCTTATTCTGAAGCTATCTCATGTGAAAATTCTTCTATGTGGTTGATAGTCATTAATGAAGAAATTTTGAGCCTCTATAAGAACAATAGATGTGATTTGGTTGAGCTTACAAAAGGTAAGAAACCTTTAAAGTGCAAATTGATTTATAAGAAGAAGGATGGTATTTCTGGAATTGAACCTACATGGTGGAAAACCCGTTTAGTGGTAAAAGATTTTTACCAAAGGGAAGGTATTGACTCCAATGAAGTTTTCTCTTCTGTTGTTCGCCACTCATCAATTTAGACTATGCTTGCTTTTGTTGCTTTATTTGACTTGGAGTCAGAGCAACTTGATGTTAAAACTGTCTTCTTACATGGAGATTCAGAAGAAGTGATTTTTATGACACAACCTGAGGGTTTTGCTACTCCTGGAAAGGATGATTTAAGTTTGTCATTTGAAGAAGTCTCTCTATGGTCTAAAACAAGCACCTAGGCAATGGTAAAAAAGGTTTGATTCCTTTATGATTACACAACGGTATTCTCGCAGCAATTATGATAACTGTGTTTACTTCAAATAGTTTCTAAGTGGTTTTTTGTTTATTTGTTTCTTTATGTTGATGACATGCTTATTGCTTCTCATGACAAGTCATTGATTAAACAATTAAACACTCAACTTAGTCATGAATTTGAGATGAAAGATCTTGGTCCAGTAAAGAAAATTCTTGGGATGGAAATACAACATGATCGCAAAGGTGGTACATTATTTCTATCCCAAATAAATTATATTGAGAAGGTACTCGACAGCTTTAATCTGAGTGATTGCAAACCTGTTTCTACATCTTTTGCCTCTCACTTTAAATTATCTTCAAGTCAGTGTCCTACTAATGATGAAGACAAAGACTATATGTCTCGTGTTCCTTACTCTAGTGCAGTCAGTAATCTCATGTATGCTATGATTTGCATCAGACTAGATTTAGCTCATTCTGTTAGTGTTGTTATTAGATTTATGCATAGTCCTGGAAAAGAGCATCGGAATGTAGTTAAATAGATTCTTCGTGATTTGAAAGGCACTTCTAATTTTGGCTTGATGTTTGATAAGAATAAAGTGAAGACAAATGATGTTTTTAGGTTTGTTGATTCTGATTATGCTGGTGATCTTGATAAAAGAAGATTAATTTCTGGATATATCTTCTCTTTATGTGGTTATGCAGTCAGTTAAATGGCATCCTTACAACCTATTACCGCTCTTTCTACTACTGAAGTGGAATATGTTGCAACTACTGAAGGTATTAAGGAAGCTATTTGATTGCGAGGTCTGGTTTCTAAACTTGGTATTAAACAGGATACTCTTACTATTTAATGTGATAGCTAGAGTGCTATTTGTTTGACCAAGAATGATATGTACATACCAAGACCAAGCACATTGATATCAAGTACCACTTTATTCGTGACATTGTTGCCGAAGGACAAATTATTGTGGGAATGATACATGCTGATGATAATCTTGCAGACATGCTTACCAAGACACTCTCTAATACCAAGTTCAAGCGTTGCCTTGACTTGGTTGGCATTCATGGTGCTTAATTGCTCTTCGGGTTTCTTGGAGACAAATTTTCATTATAAATTTTGAGTCAAGTGGAGGTTTGTTAGGAATATGCCTTAATATCCTAACTTTCCTAAATATCTAGGATTCCTTCCTATCTAGTACTCCTTATCTCCAATTGGTTGCTATATATAGCTAACCCCTGTGTACATATATATTGAACTATCACAGTGCATCGTTGTCTCGTGTTTTTTTCCCACAAGGGTTTTTCACGTAAATCTTGAGTTCGACTTTTGTCTCATGCTGTACGTGTGCGGATCTAAACCCTAACAGAACATCTTCTCTACAACCATAACCTAGAATTAGCTTTTAGAGAATTCAAAACAAAAACAAACACGCCCGAAGCCACCAAGGCTCATAACGACGGCATACCTTAACTTTTGTTAATAAGGCTCCTCTCTCTCTCTCTCTCTCTCTCTCTCAATAGGCTCTCTGATGTTCGTTCCAAACGACAAATGAGGTACGAACTCAGGTTTCTTAGAAAAGCTTAAGGGTGTGTTTGGTTTGAGGAATACTCTCAGGATTATCGGGAATCATTTAGTAATCCTACGAGATTATCTTGTTTGGTAAACTAATCATGAATCCAGAATAGGAATCCAAGATTACTTCGGGAATCATATTACCATCAATTCCATGAATGTGTTTCTTGTAGAAAATAGTGTCTATCTTAGATGACCATGGGAAAGGAATCTTTGTTGTTGCGTTTTTTACGATTTGCTTTAAATTTTGTAGTCAATTTTTAAACTCTCAATATTCAAAATCCAAATTTTGTTTTATTTTAATATTTGAATATTAGTTATGGAATTAATATTTTTCCAAAGTATGAATTTCAAAACCCAAATATCAAATTTTGAATCCTGAATTTCATAATCTTAAATTCAGTTAATTTATTTTTTTAATTTTGAAATCCATTTTATGATATTTTAAATCTTAAATTTTGGAATTTTAAATTCTAGATTTTAGATCTTTCGATTCTATGAATTTAAATTTTTTAAATTTGAATTTTGGAAGTTTCAATTTTTGAATTTTGGATTTTCAAATTCTAAGAATTTAAAGTCCAAAACTAAAATTTTAATTTTTCAAATTTCAAAGATCCTAAAATGAGATTTTGAAGCTAAAAATTGAAAATTTGAAGGTTGCAATTTTAATTTTTAATTTAGAGTTTATAAATATGAACCTTCAAGGTTTAAAACTTCAAATACAAAAATTTAAATTTGTGGACTTGTTGATTCGAGTTATGAAATGTTTGAACTATTATTAAGACTATTTTATAGTTTTCTTTAAAGCAACCAAACGTTGGAATCTTATATTTCTAGTAATGTGTTTATCGGTAATCACATTGAGAAAAATATTAGATTCAGAGAAATATAAAATTATACGTACCAAACACACCTAAGCTCATTTTGTACTGACAAGTTAAAGCATCTAATTACACGTAAGCTAGCTTCCTGATGAAGCGACTCTGCTGGTTCTTCCCTTAAAAGTTAAAACAGGGCATGAGTTTATTCGGACTTTGTAGCACAAAAGTGACTTCTTTCCATAGTAAGATCAAGAAGAAACAACATGTTTATTGAAGCTTTGGCATTTTTGGTCTAATTTTTTTTGCAAGTTTAATTCTATGTCCCTTCTTAACCACGGGATGCATCCACTACGCTCCTATGGCGTGGTCGGCACCTATCGTGCTCTCATACTGTGGAATATGATCTGCTGTGGTCCCATACTACGACATGTAAGGCTGGTAAAAAAACTCATTAGGGCCCAAATCAAAATTGCTTCGATTATGGTAATTAATGGGTTCAAAATTGAAATGATTCAATTTCGAACGAAAAAAGATTAATGAGGCTTGGCTCAACAGTGACTCGTAAGCTCAAATTTGAAAGATCCACTTAAATGATAAATAAAATGGTTTTATATCGAACTATATTAATTTCAAAATAAGCTCGATAATAGTCTGTTAAGCTTGATAGCCATTCATAGATGACATGTGTCACATTTCATCCTTCAACGGTCAAGAATAGGTTAGACTTATAATTTTGTTCGGATAAAAACCAAACTTGCAAAAAGAATTGGGTCAGTACGGGCTTTACCACATCCAGCCTAGTTACAAATCGGGCCCAAGAATATGCGCCACGTGTGACCCACCCAGTTACCTACAGCCATTGCATGTGGATGCATCCCAGAAGGGCAGCCTTGACCGAGAGCCTTAAGACAGCATGGGCCTGATTCTACAAAGCCCAGAACTAGCCCTGGGTTCAAGACTAGTAATACCTTCACTCACCACCAAGGCCCAAGCAAAAGAAACAGGAGGAAGACAGTACTCACAGTAGAAGCGCATGGGCAGCAAGGTCTTTTCTTCCCGCTGCCCGTCCCCTCGCTCCAACTCCGGCGACCTCGCCGCCGCCGCCGCTATGGATCGGTGGATTGGCGTACTCTACGCTCCGCTCTCCCGAGGCGGTCCCCCAGTCTGCGTCGCCGCGTTGCTCGTCCTCTTGCCTTCCAAAACCCTCGCCGTAAGGCCGAACCCCCGACCGTTGTTTCCTCTAAGTGCTAGGCCCTCTCGCCTCCAACGCCTGACTCTCTGATGCCGGCCGGCCAGGTTCCACGCGCCAACGCGATCCTCTTCACGGGCGACCGCGTCCGCGGCACTGGCGAGCCGGCGATCGAGCGGCTGTCGGACGCCGCCTGCCTCGCCGGGCTCCTCGCTGAGAGGCTCGCCGGAGAGGCCAAAGCGTGGGTGGTCGATGTCGCCTGCTTCGCTGGGCCGTTCGCGGCCTACCGGGAGCTCGTTCCGTCGTTGGACGCCGTCGGCGACGCCAAGCGGTATGACCCCACTGGCTTCCCGGCGGCGGCTGGAGTTGCCAACATCTTGGCACATTGCACCGGCGAGGTATACTTTTGGTGAATCCATTCAATGATGCCATTTCTAGCTGTGAATTTGCTCAAAGTTGCTTCTTTGTTTGCAAAGATTGATACATTAAGTGTTTCTTCACTCTTCAGAGTTACTATCCTAGCTCTCTCTTTGCTTGCTCTTATATGAACATGCTATGTAGGAATAATTATTCTGCACTTTGTAATAAGCATTGTGGTTAGGTTATGATGTTACAAGAGCTGAGGTGATCGTAGTATTTTGTGACCTTTGGTTATTGTATTAACGTGGGAAACGAGAGTTGTATATTAGTTCGAGGCTTCAAGTCTCAGACTGCTGTTAGGTAGCATTCTGGAACAGATTTAACTGAATATTTCGTTGATCGGGTTCTCAATAAAAATATATATTTCTTGGACCCTCTATCAGGTATAATAAGACAGACACCCTTTTTGTTCACTAATGGTACAAGAAATAGATGTATCTAAGGGTGGTTTTTCTTTCTTTGTAATAGGAATGGCGGTTTATGTTCTTCTTACGTGATTCACTTTTTGATTACATGAGCAGATCTTCTTCTATTTTTTTGTACTGACATAATGCTTACCATATTGATGACATACCGCTGCAGTGCACCTCACTTAACACAATGTTACTTAGAGAATAAATCCTTCCCATCACTATTGGAGAAAACCTAGTGCATTACTACAGTGCATGCACTATAAGTTTTTTTTTTCCTTTAATGCAATTTCCATTTCTGTCTTCTTTCATGCATTTATTATGTCAAAATATTGTACGTTCTATAGGTATTTTTATATCTTTCTGCGGTATTTTTATATCTTTCTGCTAAGTTGAGATATCCTAGGAGTACTTTAATTCTAAAAATTTGTCATGGTAGAATTAACCTAGAACTCTGCCTTTTCATCTCTCGTTATTTTTCCCCATACTTTTTTATGGTTAGCAGATACAAAGTATGATTTTGAGGGGTTCATTGAAGGATGCAGCAGACAATCAGCATCCCACTACATCATTGCTGTCACACTCTCCTCCTAGGACTATCATCCTGGGCTTCAGTAAGGGTGGAGTTGATGCCAACCAGCTTGTGCCCGAACTTTCTTGTTAGCCATCGAAATCTATGAAAAATTCAGCTGGTGTTTCACAGCCAAGTCCATCTCCTTTGACGAATAATCTCCTTATCCCCGCTTTAAGTAGCGATGTATTATCAAGTATTTGTTGTAAAAGTTGAATAATTTGTTGCACTGGATCTTCCGAATTGTTGCGGCGGTCCGTACAATGGGAACTTGCCATCGTACGTCCGGGCTAATCTTGCCCATTTCCCAGGCCTATGTTTGTGCTTTCGAGCACTATGGATATCTAGCCCTGTAGCTCATTTTTTTGGTTGCAAAATTAGCCCCCTCAAATTCATTTGCAAAAATGACCCTCACCCTACCGCAGAAGGCGCGGTAGGGGACAAGTGTCACCTATTGCGCCTGGGGAGCGCAGGAGGCGGCCAGCACCGCGTGCGACAGCACACGAGCGGGCAGTGTGAGCGCGTGGTCACGGGTAGGCGGGCAGGCGAGGGTAGGCGCGGGTGGGCGGGCAGGCGAGTGTAGGCGCGGGTGGGCGGACAAGAGAGGGTGGGCAGCGGCGTGGTGCATGGGGGCGGGTGGCTTGTTGCGTTGGGGCGGGTGGCATGGTGTGTGGGGGCGAGCGTGTGCGGGGTCGTGGGGGCCAGCTTGTGCGCGCTGGGAGCAGACATTCTGTCGCGTTCGGGTAGCGCGAAAGGAGCTCTCCCACGCTACCCGAGCTCAGAAGGTTCCTGCCGCGGTGGACCATGCCTTGCTCCCGCGGTCGGCCGAGTCCAGTTGCCTTCCGCGCTCGGCCGAGTCCAGTTGCCTTCCGCGCTCTCCGGACGCGGTAGGGGGCAGGTATCACTTGCCGTGTTTTCTGCGGTGGGGGAGAGTGCTAATTTTGCAAAAAAAAAAAAAAAAAGAGCTACAGGGCTAGGTATGCATAGTCTTCTATACTTTCGGTTGGGCCCGGTGGGAACGACGTAACTCGTGACGCTTCATTTTTAAGAGCATTCAAGACCGTATGCTCAGTTGAAGCGTGGCCCATGCACTTGCCCTCAAGGGCTCAAGGTTTAAGTCCAATTCGGAGGTGCTTACGAACCAGTTCAGCACTTCAGCTAAATATTAACATCCGTATGCCGGAAGGAATTTCGCCCTCCCTAGTGCCGCATGTTCGACCGTGCTTTCGACCAATCGGCGAGCATCCGTGCCTGGGCCGCTTCTTCTCTTGATGGTTCTTTGCTCGCCATCAATTTGTTCCCCTATCATCTCCCCTAGGTCTGCCTCGCCCAGGCCCTCACGCCGCCTCCTCCTTGTGCCCTTTGCGCACTCGCCCTTGCCCAAACCCTCACACCACCTTCTCGCCTCCTCATGGACCTTGCCCCCTCCGCAAGCCTTCTCGGCCGCTGTCGCCCACGGTCAGCCTTTCCCTCCCCTTGTTCCTCCGTCCTTGCCTTCTTCTCTTCCTCTGCCGTTGGGGCTGTACTCACCCTACACAGAGCTACCGTCATCGATCCATGACCGGTGGGAGCCCCCACCTCCCTCGTCCCAACCCCCACCACGAAATCGGGCCTCAGCCGCCTCACGAAGCCCTCGAGCTTTGGCCGCCTCGCGGAACTCTTGAGTTGCCTCTCCCATTCCACCCCCCGTCCCAGCCCCCACCACGAAATAGGGCCTCGGCAGCCTCACGGAGCCCTTGAGTATTTATGACCGTTGGTTAATCTCTCGCGGTCGCGTGCTCGCAGTGGTGGTGGGATTGAGCCGCAGAGTTAGACCCTAGGTGTGGCCGAGCGGTTTGGGTGGTTGGTGGCTGGCTTCCATGGCAGCTCTGCAGTGGGGTGGGTGAGAATTCCGTGCCTGATGATGGTGTTGTTTTGGTATTTCCGTGGGACTTATTGGGTGTTGCTGGGGGGTTGGTCGGGCCACTGTTCCTTTCCCCCATTTTTTGGATTAGTTTTCGCCTGCTTTTTAGAGTAATCTATATTTATCCTTGTTTTGTTTGTTAATCTGAGACGGACTGATCGCTGAGACTTTGTGAGGTCGTTTCGATCGGCTCCCAATTCAGTTTGGTTTGGATTGGAGTAGGATCGTTCTGTTATTTTGTTTGGATTTTTTGCGAATTTTTTTCCGGTGTTGTTACTTGGCTGGGGACCTAGGATTCTGTGGTTTAAGTGCTTATAGGACAGATGCTTGATCCGCAGCATCTGATTTCTTTTGATAGGATTGCACAAAAATTTCTGGCGTTTTTATGATTTTGATGATGTATCTCTGTTTCGATTCTATGTAGGATGGTAATTTCAGTCACTTCGGATATAGTGGGGTGCATGGTTCACAATTTTTTCAGTAAACTTCAGTAATTTCAGTATTCTTTTGGTTATTCTAATTGATAAAAAGCTAACACTTTATGATATCTTCATGTTGCAGAATGGAGTGGAAGATGACTAAGGCTGTCTCGGGCTCTTAACTATGCCACAAGTAGTTGATGAGATAGGAACAGTACAGCTGCCAGTTATTCAGAACCAACATTGTGTATACGCATAGATTCTTTTGAGTCTGTAGAGGAGTGATTAGTTTTGTTCAATACTTTCACCCTGATCATGGTTGGCTTCTGCTCAAGGAGGAGAGGCCAATTGGTGGACAAGGACGATTCTTTCCAGACATCAACAAGATTCTCAAAGACCAGCAGCTTGAAATGGCTGTTGCTTACACTGCCCTGCAGCAATTCTTGATGTCTCCCGCAAGGGCCAGGGAAAGGGCCCTGGACTTGTCCGCTGCTCATGGAGCTTTGTGTGGCCGAAGTCTGCATGGTAGTACTGCAGCTACATGTGTTTTAAGTGTTTTCCTTTGCTAAGGAATGTCACCTTTTTGTTTGACAACCTGGAATACTTGCAGGATATCAATAAGCATCCCAGTTTTGTGATGCTGCCGAGTGATCTCAGCCAGCAGATTTTCAATAACTTGGTGGAGCCGAACTGTCTCACTGAGGCATCCCTTGAAACTTTTCGGGATTGTGCGCTGCAGATAAGATTTCTGTGTCTATACTTCGCTTACAAGTGTGGCACACAATCCAGTCTTATAAGTTACAAAACTTAAAAGGTGGGAATTGATAGAAACAAGAAGCCAGAAGTCTTTAGTGAGAAAGTAACAAATGGAACCGGTTCCATCAAGCTAAAGATTTATGTAATATTAATGTTCTTAATTGCTCTTTCCTTCTTTGGAAATTGAGTGATTAGCACATATAATTGATAACCAGCTTTTGTATTGAGAAGGTCATCCGACACTGAGCTATCTATTGATGAGGGACATTGTCAAACCTTTGCTATAGCTTATGTCTATATGATAACAAGGTGGTGTTTTCTCTGTGTGGGATAACTGATATGTCATACATTTCACAAACAGGACATCGGTTTGGGGGAGTACCCTGGAGTGAAGGATACTTGGATGGAAGTAGTGTCTTCTCGAAGGCAGTCATTGTTATCCATTAACATTTCTTGCTCCGAAGTAACTGATAGTGGGTTAAATCTTCTTAGAGTTTGCTCAAACATGCAAACTATAGAATGCCATGACCAAAATACCGACATGTCAAATTGTTAGTTAGAGGGCTTCCTTTCCATGGCACTTCTTTTTCATGTGGAAAGAAGGGCCGTAACAAGTTTGCCAGGCTTATGCGACCCCATTTCAATGGAGCCACATTTTTTCCAGGTTCGATCTCTAACCTCTCTCCCCTTTCCCTCTTTTATTACCCCAATCTCTTCAATATCTTGGGTCAACATTTGTGGCTGAATTAGTAAATGCAATCTTCTTAAAAAGCATTATGAAGCAACTCAGCCTTAAACCCCTGATGACAAGCAGTTCATCATTTAAATTGTTTCATATATATTGCTTTTCTTTTTGATTGGCAGTACAAATATCAGTTTGTTATTTTATGTTTGCTACAACATAGGAATCAAGATGCAGAATAATGTCTGGTAGGTAGGCTTGTGTTATATAATGAATTTTTTGTTTGGCCGCTTAGCAGTCTAGCTAATTAGATGCATGCATCATGCATTCGTTGAACATTTTCTATTTTGAATGGGTTTTGCATGTACAGACGTGACCAACTGCGGTTTAGTTAGAGGTATTGAAGCAATCAGTAAAAACTATTAATAAAAAGTATTTGCAGGATGGATGGAAAGCCTTCACAAACCTAAACAAATGATATATTGCCTCTAGCAACGCTGGTAGGGGTTGTTACCAAATTTAATGTATGTCTCTATCTACATACTCCCTCCACTCACTTTATTTGTCGTTTTGGACATCGACAGTCTCAAATAGTCGAATATGTATATTTGAGACTCTTTCGATGGTGTATTTGGGACTGTCCCATATGCAGCTGTGGCATGATGCTTATAGTTGGTTTTGGCACTTCAGTTCTACCAATTACTCGTGTTTTTGCCTATATCATTTGCCTTGCTGGATTTATTCTGTGTTATGATAGGCTGTGTAGGAAACATTCAGAAACGGACCACCTCTGTGGCTTAACTTCTTCAAAAAGGAAATTGGCTTTCCGCTTCATTTAGCCATCTTTTATTTGTCGATTATGATTGGAAATTTCTGCAGTTAGTCAAATTCAGTTAGATATGACGTAGTCACCTATTCATGGTGGCAATATGCAAGCTATTTCTTTTTAATTTATATTCTTCTTCTAATAATGTTGTAATTTAGATACTGGAGCGTTGAGTAATACAAGGTTTAGAATATATGGGTGAGTACCAGAGGACGATAGTATGTTGGTTTTATTTCGTACTTTTCACTACCATTTGCCTGCCTTAATAGGCAGCTTGAAGGAGTCAGAACTATGGAAGCTTAGCCATGGAGCCTAAATAAAAGATGGGCAGCAAGCAGCATTATAAAACAGTGTATAGATATATGCTTTCGTTAATGCAGGTGAAAATTGTAGCTTCAGAGAAAGTTTCTCTATGTACTTGAATACTGTTGCACAAGATGAGTTGATTTAGCTTGCAATTGCTTGCGGATAGAAGGTCGATGTGGTTTTCTATCTAATTGTTCCGGTTTTCTAGGCCATGGTTGTGACTCTCCACGTCGACAAGAGAAGTGAAGTCTAGCTTGATGTCACTGTTTTTATCTTTAGGCTGTCATAATTATTGAGCACATGCTACAAGGCTAAAGATTTATGTAAGAAACTTTGTACGATACTAGGTATACTGGGTGACTATTTAGTGTTTACAATACCATTTTGAGCTCGAAAATCGCCACTGCTCATCACTGATTTTTGTCGAAAATCGGTAGAAACTGAATGGTTTCGAAATCAAACTCTTTGAACTCGGCGGTAAAAAAATATATGAAAAATGACTAATTTTGCCGATTTTTGACCGGTTTTCTTCGAAAATTTGGCAAACTAAGCAAAACAATTTGGAAACCGATTTTTGGTTGATTTTCGAGCAATATTCACCAATTTTCGAGTGGTTCACGTCGTATAAAATTTTCTGAATTTTTTGAATTGGACCGGTTTATCAATCGGTATAGTTTATCGAGCAGGCTCGATACAATCGAAAATCATGATTTTTGTTAATATTTGAAACTATGTGCACACTCATCGAAAATTTTCTAGTTCCGTCACTGAAGGTATCCACTGTGTCTCATACCGAACCTTCCTCAACATTGGTCCCTTGGGCGCAGAGACCACCTCCAAAACCACTTCGCTTCTTTTACCCAACGAATCACCACCTCCGGCTTCCATCCTTCACCCCCCCCATGTTCAGGTGATGATGGTTCATGAACGAAGTCTACAAAACTGTCGAGTTTCGTGGTGAAACTTCTTTAAAGCACCAGCCAAGTTTACACCATCCGTATACACAACAAAACGCAATCCATCCTAACCAAAGACACGAATCGGCTACGATCAAATCCACAGGAACTTATGTGCAATTCACGTCCCAACCAAAGTTGTTGCGACGTGTAGCTCCATCTTGAGCTCTCTCTCCCCGGTTTCTTTCAGCTAGCTCCCGGCAAGAAGCTTCCAGGTTGAGGCTTCCTGCACCACACCAACAACGTTGCCTACACTGGCTGCACGCGTTTCGGAAGTACGGTATGCTCAAGTAAAAAGTACAATGGTTTAGATGGGTTCTCTCCTATGGTCATAGATCTGATTCAGAACGCAAGTACACGGGTTGTTGGGTGTGCGAGAGCAGCTGTGCGTGTTCAGCGCAGTCCCCACGGTTTTGAGGAGCTGCCTGTCCTGGCTAGTCAACATCTCGCGTGTGTGGGCCCGCGCGCGCTCGGCGAGCCGCGTTCATCGGCGCGTATGCTTATTGGTCTTTTTTTATATAAGGTGGGTGGATCAAATTTACGATATGTACACACACACACGTATACGTGCCTTACATATTCTAAGAAATTGATTGGATACTCTTTTTCGAAAGGAAGGAAAATTAAGACATTGCCATACTTAATTGGATACTCTAAGTTCTTTAGAACGTGAGAATGCACTGTTTCACTTAAATACGCATGCTTGCGTACCTGATATTATGAGACACACTGAATTCGATCCCAAGAATCGGACGTACTGAATTTGATCCCAGGAATTGAACGTCCGGCAGGCGTGCTACTCGACGGCAGCCTCAACCACCGAGCTACGGCTCAGTTCTCGTATGCCTATTGTTGCTGAGCTAGTAATTCTTTTTTATCACACTTGTTATTATTGTAAGATGCGATATCTGCTTTTGTGCTCCATTGTGAAAACATGTGCAAATCCTACAGCGAAGGGAGAAGTAGTGAACTTTAGCCGAATCTGAATTACACGAGGGGCTGATGCGCAGTAAACCACGAGTAACCCATATTGAGTGCTACAACGGTATTAAGTACACATCTGTAAATAAAATGGGCAATCTGTAGGATCTGGCAAGTGGGATCTCAGTAGCATGTGACGGCACAACGGTGTGTACTTTTGCAGCGCGGTAAGCACGCCTGTTGATAGCCGAATGACTGTTGCACTTGGCAGCTCTACAACTGGGACATTTTCCATTCGGTTTTGCTATTTCCCGGTTGTCTGAAATTTTCTTACCTCTCACTTACCTAAAATTACATAATACTAAGTTTAAAATTAAAGTGCTAAATAATATGCAATTTTTAGTTATATTTGTTTTTTTTATTAGTTTTTCTCGGTTAGTTTTTCTGTTCAATTTGGGATGTTAGCACTTGCCCTCGGATTCCATCGGCTAGAAATGTTTCGGTAACGAACCAGGCCATGACGAGAGAGAAAAGCGCCCTAAAGAAAAACGAACAAGGTCTCGCAACTTGGATCCGGTAGGAAGTCACAATCCATGCACCCTTGCTGCATCTCTCAACATTCCAATATGCAGCGCGGTTTTAGAATGATTGCTAATTGTTTATTGCAGCGAAAAAAACATGTCGATAGATCGATGTAGGAGAGGGGAGCTGGAGGAGCATGACGATAGCGCCCAGAAGCATCACACATCTCAAAGCTAAGGTGGTCTGAGCTGAGCCTTTCTTTATGCACAATGATCAATTGAGGTCCACACGAAGATCGATGACGACACCTACCACTACTGCTACTACCCCCTTGCGTATATAACGACGGGCGCCACTAGCCATTCTTTGATCCGCCCCTACTGCGCAGCCATCTCGTGAGACAAGCCCAAAAAAATAGAAGAAAAACGTTGCAAGAGCAGCAGCGCGAGGGGAGGACCTCGCTCCATCTCTCCCACAACTCCTGCTACTCCCCGGCGTGTTGTAATCTTGGGAGCCGAGCAACGAGCTCGCCTCGAGCACGGTGCGTGTGCGTGTGTGTCTGTGTCTGTGCGCGCGCGAAATGTTGCACGGCTGCGGTCTCTTCGCGTGCCTCCGCCGCGGCGGCCGCGACAAGCGTGAGGCGGGCCGAAGCGACTCCCGCGTCTACGTATCGGACGAGCCCGGCGGCGCGTCGGACTCGGACGGCGGGAGCGGCCTGGCGAGGCGGTTCGAGTGGGCCGAGATCGAGTCGGTCACGGGCGGCTTCTCGTCCCGCGTGATCGGCCAGGGCGGGTTCAGCACGGTGTACCTCGCGTCCCTCACCTCCTCCCGCCTCGGCGCCGTGAAGGTACAGCGCAGCAGCGAGCGCCTCCACCGCGCGTTCCGCCAGGAGCTCGACCTGCTCCTCTCGCTCCGCCATCCACACGTCGTCCGCCTGCTCGGCTACTGCGACGAGCGAGGTAAATACCGATCACAGGATCGCTGGTCTCATGAACTCGATCCGCTGAATTATCAACGGATTCTCTATCGAAGTTCTAGAGTGTCGGTAGCTGATCTTGTTTTCGTTCTGCGCGCAGAGGAAGGAGTCTTGGTGTTCGAGTACGCCCCGAACGGCGACCTGCACGAGAGGCTCCACGGAAACGGCGAGAACCGGACGGTGCTCCCGTGGGCGCGGCGCATGGCCGTCGCGTTCCAAGTGGCGATGGCGCTGGAGTACCTCCACGAGAGCCGCGACCCGGCGGTCATCCACGGTGACATCAAGGCGTCCAACGTGCTGCTCGACGCCAACCTCGACGCCAAACTCTGCGACTTCGGCTTTGCCCACGTCGGTTTCTCGGCCGCGGTCCGCCCGGCCGCGACCAGGGCGTCAGCGCGCCACGTCATGGGCTCCCCGGGCTACGTTGACCCGCACTTCCTCCGCTCCGGCGTGGCCACCAAGAAGAGTGACGTGTACAGCTTCGGCGTGCTGCTGCTCGAGCTCGTCACCGGGCGGGAGGCCATCTGCGCCGACACGGGGTGCCGGCTCACGGCCGCTGTGGGGCCTACGGTCAGCATTGGCAAGGTGGCCGACGTGGTGGACCGGAGGTTGGGAGATGAGTATGACAGGGAGGAGGCCGCAACCGTGGCGGCGCTTGCAATGCGGTGTGTCAGTGACGGCTCCGGTCTACGGCCGTCCATGCCGGAGGTGGTGCGCGTGCTCCAGGAGAAGACGGCGGCGTTATTCTCAGCCGTTGGACCTAAACTGGGAGGCAAGATGGTTTCCTAAGTTGTACGTCGCGGGCTGTAAATAACATGTTTATGGAGGATAGAAAGGAGCACTTTTTCCCTCACTGCAGTGGATTAGTTAAACTTATGGTATAAAACTTTTGTGACGTCATGGATGGGCTTGTAGGAATGTACCTAGTGGCTCATTAATCAAATCGGCTTGTAGATCTTGTACATTACGTCGAAGATATATGTGATTTATAGCATCTCCAAGAGAGAACCCTAAAAATGAGCCTTAAATTTTAATTTAGGACTCCAACTAATTAGATTTAGGGCTCCAACGAAATATTCACTCCAGCAATTAGGCCCTAAAACCCAACAAAGATAGGGCTCAATCACAGAGTTGCTAAATATAGCTACTCTCTTAGGGGCCCTAAAACAATTTGCTAAATTTTAACAATTTAGGGTCCTTGCTGGAGTTAATCTTTTCCCCAAATGCCCTATAATTCAAGTTAGGACCATATTTAGGGCCCCTCCTGGAGATGCTCTTAGTTAATCTAAACATGTGATCTTCTGAGTTCTCTGAGGCGGGTTAATTTATTGATCAGAGTTGTCAAATTGAGCGGGTTTATTGATCAGAGTTGTCAAATTGATCTTCATAATGAAATACTCCATAATGCTTCTTTACAAAAAAAGTCTCGGAAGATTGTTCAGCTAGAGCAAATGCAGTGTCCATTGGATATCATATTTGGCTCCGCTGATCAAATATCATTGCAATATTTTTTAAAAAAGTTATAATTACAGTTTATACTGTTTATTTTTGAAAGAGCATGGACGCTAATTAAAGAGTATAACCTTTAGTAACAGAATATAAGTGTACTTCTAGACATATTTGTTTCGTCTGTGTGGTGGCTGTGAGCCGTATGTTTTGGGTCGACCAATCCACGGCTACGGCGACATCCGCGGGCGTCGCACGGGGGCTCAGCGCCACCACCATCGCCTCCTCTTCGACTGGACTTGAGCTTGTCGGCATCCATGGTGCCACCCCAGCCCCTGTCCACGACTTGCAGTCGCATTGGCTCGCGCTCTGCAAAGCGAGGAGAAGGATGCCATGGCTCGGTGGCGGAGTGCAGCTGGATGCACGAGGAAGAAGAAGATAAGGAGGGGAATGACATGAAGGCATCTCGATCCATTCTTTTTTTGGTTTGTTGATTGTTGATTTGTTAGGTGATTGTTAATCTCTAAGGATCTTGATGCCTAGATTAAACACCTAGATGATGCGGTTCTTTTGATTTACCTTCGGGATTGTTGTTGCTTGATGACGCCATTGCCGATGATGGGGAAGATGGATCGGCAGTGGTGTTGGAGAGAACAACACCGTGGGAGATGGCTGTCGTCTCCTGCGCTCGGTGAGGACGGCAGTAGAGGTACGACGACGAGGACGTCGCGGCCTTTCCCGTTGCTCCACACGCAAGTAGATCGGTTTGTTACGGGTTTGTTAGGGATGTGTGCACAGAGAACGTGGGTTCTCAGGGCTGTCTAGTTCCTTCTATTTATAGCGCGTGTGCAACAGGGGGCCACAACCATAAAAGGTCGGTTGCGCCCCCGATCAGGGCGCGAGATCAACCAACAATGTGTTGGGTGATATGGTATTCACGTCAGTCAAAAGATGCACCGTGCATCGAAAAACCATCGCGGTTTAGGACGAGAGTTGTGCTTTTAGATCACTGTTTCGAAAGTTCGAGGTTGCAAAGTGAACTGTTTCATAGTTCAGATTTGAAAATTAAACTTAGGCTCAGTTTAAGCTTGTACATTTTCAAACGCGAGAAAGGAAATCATGCTGCAGGCCGTGCGCTCGAGGCCACATGTGGAGCGCGAGTGCGCGGCTCTCGTGCGATCGATCGATGGTCAATTTTCCCGGTTTAAAAAGGCAGAAGTGCGATCAGTGAGGTACGGATATGACCAATTCATGGAAAGAAAACGCACGATGATGGCGCGGTATCGGTTGCTGCCGTTGACACCCTAACAGCTAGAGACGAGCTGGCCTGACGACTTAATTACTTGACAGCTTATCCTTGAAGAAGCCTTAGAGAACACTGCGGCAAAGGAGAAACAAATGTACCGTGCGTAACTGGTAGCAAATCATCTCACTACCTGAAAAACATACATTTGCGTCGGTTTTCAAACCGACACAGATATACCGATGCTAATAATCGGAGATTATCAGTGTCGGTTTTCAAATCGACACTAATAAGACTATTCCGACACAGATAGTATTATTTGTGTCAGTTTTTTGCTAGAACCGACACAAATAATAGGATTACTATTTGTGTATGTTTTTGGCTAGAACCGAGCAAAAAATTAGACTGTTTGTGTAGGTTCTAATTTAGAACCGATACAAATATATTTGTGTCGGTTTTTAATTGAAACCGACACAATCCCGCCATTTTAAGTTTTATAATCGACACAAAAATTTTATCTATATCAATTCTAAAAGAACCGACACGGATAAACTATCGTCTATTAGGTGTTTTGTAGCAGTGTCTCCGGTATTCAATCGTCCACTTGAGACGTTAGTTAGGTCGTTTCATGCGTACTTAATTTGCTGGTAGAATGTAGAGGTCAATGCAACTATTGCAAGGGAGTATGTATTACTCATGCATGCAGTTTGCTCCGAAAGATGGAAATGGTCACTCTCTCTCTCTCTCTCTCTCTCTCTCTCAATGGTCACTCAATTATCAGAATTATAATAGTTGTAATATATTTATCTAGCAATCTATATTTATACTAGTTAGGCACTCTAGAAAAATCCCATATTAAATAAGAAGATCAAATTCTAAAAATGTAAAGGAACTAAATTAGGTTTTCAAATTACTATGTCAACTACTTGTATGCCACGTTAAGCGAGCACCTTTTTCTTTCTTAATTAATCATGCTATAAAGTATCTAGCTTTTGTACCTTCTATCTCAATGATGCACTGGTTTCTTCGTATTGTATCAATATACAAGTGTCATTAACTTGGTGCGTAACACTTTGTCCATTAGGGAGCAATTCTGCTCTTTGTTGAACTTAGACGTATTCTCAGTCATTGATTATTAAAGTCAAATCGAAATTAGATTGTACTTTAGTCTACTCTTAATAAATATAATTCAAATCTATTTTCATAATCTAAATGTTTTATTTACTTTTTTATATTTTGAGATGAGGATTAAATACTTTATGTAAGAAGCTAGTATGTGCGAATGCATGGGTCGCCAACCAGTACATTAATCTTCACCGTTACAATCTAGCCTCATCAAAATAAGTGATGTAGATTTTCTCTCTTCTCTCGATCAATGAGAGAATTTCTAGAATTTTTTTTATGACTTAAAGATTATTGTGGGATTTTTAGACATTTAAAGCGAAGGAGGTATCTAAATATCACCAGTTATTTGTAGACATACAGATAGAGAATATTTTTTAAAAAATAATCATTTTTTTGCAAGTGTATTGCAAAAATATATCCCCGAATTTTCTTTAAAAAAATAATCATCTGTCGCGCCACATGGCAGCGACTGGATCAGTCGCGTTGTGTGGCAGCGATTGGTTGGCTAATTACGCCAGGGTGACGTGACTGATCCCAGTCGCGCCATGTGGTAGCGACTGGTTGGCCAATCGTGCCACGCTAGCGCGACTGATCCCAGTCCTACCACATGGCAGCGACTAGCGCGCCGACAGGCGTGTTAGAGAGGCAATAAATGCGCAGAGCGACAGCTGTGTCCGAAGGAGAAAGAAAGGGAGTAGAGCGGCGGCTGTGGTCGAAGGAGAAAGAAAGGGAGGGAGAGGAAGAAGAAGAAAAGAAGGAGAAGTAGCAGGAGAACGAGGAGAAGAAGAGGGAGCAGAGGAAGAAAAGGAAGAGGGAGCAGAGAGACAGGAAAAAATTTATTGTACTTGTTCGTCTATTCATCGTTCGTCGTTTATTTTCCGTTCGTCGGTTAGTAATTTATATAATTATTTTTTCGTCAGTATAATTGATATGTAGTTAGGAAAAATATAGGTGGTCTAAAAAAATGTTAGGGTAACCCCAAAAAATATAGTACCTAATTAATTTTATTTTACGCATAATTTATGAAAGTAGGTATGAATAATTTTTTATATGCGTAAATAATGTTGGTACATAATATATTATTGGCCCCAGAAATACATTTTGTATCAATATTAATTTATCAGAGACAAAAAAAAGTGTTGTTGGTTGGACAAAATAAACATAGTAGCAAATAATTATTTAGGGAACTAAAAAATGGGTTGACACTGAAAATAAAGATGTCATATGTAGAAAAAGTACAAAAGGACAGGAAAAATTATAGCACACACTAGAAAATTGTTAGGGTCTTAATTAAATTGTAGTACACTATTTTAAATTTATTATGCAAATATTGTTGGTAGATTTAAACATGTAGTTTCAGTGTAATTTGTACTGTACAATAGGAATTAATGCTAGACCATATATGAAATGATGTTGGTTGTTGAAACGGAATAAAGATGCTAGTAAATGTATGTAGTGTGATGAAAAAGTGGTAGGATACAATTTAAATTATTTTCTTGCACGCAGATTGTATTAATGTAGGTATGGATCATTTATGTATGTATGCAAATAACGTTGGTATGTTAGATCTTATTTTCCCCAACAAAATAATTAGTTGTTGGTTATAAGGAATAAACAAGGTGGCAAGTACGGTTAGTAAAAATTACATGTAGGCATAATTTCTCAAACGTAAATAACTCTATTACAGTGGCCATTATTTCATATGTCAAATATTACTTGCGCATGTTATAAAATATATTTAATGTCCAGTAGGTATGTCTGCTATGGATGCATTCAAAGTGTTTTACGTTGTAGGAGAAGTTTAGGAGGGGCCATATGGCGTTGATTTGAGTAGTTTTTAGCAGTGTGTTTTGTATCATCAGAATCTGGATGACATGAGTTTTGAAGATCTATGAGGGTGGCTTGGTCACAGTCTTTCATTGAATCATGTTGTCGACGATTGGGGAGCAGGCCCCCGCCGAGCTTACTTGTTGAATGGGGGATCAACCAAAACCCCTTTCTACCGAAGGTGTAGCATCGAAGATGTGGGAGACGGTCAATTAGAACAGACAGAAACACAAGGATTTTATCCTGGTTCAGGCCTCTCATGATCGAGATAATGACTCTACTCCAGCGTAGTGTGTATTGTATATGTATTAATTTCGTCTCTCCTCTCCCTCCAATATTAGGGGGTATTTATAGTTTACAAGGGTATCGTGTCGGTTACGGCCCACGCCATGCACGTTTGACCGTGCCCGACATGGTCGTAACCGAATCCTATGTTTACGCCACGTCCGAGTCATGAGGCAACGGTCCTTCGTGGTGGCGCGATTATCGCCGTAACCGTTAGTCGCAACCCTCCGACCACGCAGCCAGAGCTCGAGCTTGGGCCGAGCTCATTTGACTCCGACCCGAGCAAGTTCACCCGAGCAACGTGCTTGGGCATTAACCGAGCAAGGAGCTCGCACCGAACGGGCAAGGAGCTCGCACCGAACGGGGAAGCCGAGCAGCGGTGCTCGACCATCCTTGGGTCATCCTCGGGAACAACCTCCGAGGTGCCCGAGGTCGGGACGAGCTCGGCCGTCGTGGCATTATGGTAATTACGGGAATTATCCAATCCCCGACACATGTGGTGCATGACGTGAACATTAAATGCTTGTGGCCGAGAGATACACAGGACTCGGTATGGGTGCTTAGACCGTTGAAGCGGTGAGAGTTGTGAAATCCAGTAAAGATTGTTACACGGTGAAGTGTCAAAATGCCGAATGTGGTTGGCGTGTTCATGCCCACAAGCCCAAGTATGAGTTGAACTGGGTTGTCTCTAAGGTGGTGCAGCACAGTTGTGTTCTGAGCAATGTAACATCGAGACATCGTAATCTCACATCCTCGTTCATCGAGAACGTGATGTATGGAGAGATTGTCGAGAAGATTAACATGAAGGCACAACACATAGTACTTGCCATGAAGAACATATATAAATACCAAATCAGCTATTGCAAAAGCGTGGAGGACGAAACAGAAGGTATTGGAGAAGTGCTTTGGGACCTTTGAAACACTACCATTTCATGCATCCTTCTTTTTTTAGCACAAGGACCAATGTTGCTTCTTACAATGGATCAACGGGCCGGAACAACGTGACTATGAATTTGTCAACAACTGCCACGACGCCTACCCCACTTCACCCGGTGGGAGAGGCCACCGGGATATGTCCCCGTTCTAGATCGACCCGAGTTCAGGACCGGTGGGCAAGGGACCAACCAATCGGCGAGTTTCATATGACATGCTCATGTTTCACTCACAAAGTAATAATTCTAAACCAGTTTCGTCGCATACATGACTTCAAAAAGAAACTTGTGAAATGGCTCAAGACAAAGGATGAACATCCTCAGTGGCCACCCAAAATTTGCGAACATGGTTTGCAGGCAGCGGTTGATATCTACCACGACGATCTAGCCGACCAAAGATTCTACCGGTGCCCCTTGGCCGAGGATGAATCGTGCGGCTACTTCAACTGGGTGGATCCGGACACGTACCACCCACATCTCACCCTTCTCGCATGGGATAACTGGGCGGAACAACCCTCTCCGTGGTGATACTACCGCCCAGAAAAGCCAGACCCCGAGTACGCCTTCGGTGCTATTCAACGACCACAACGGGCATGCTGCATTGATTGTAGGGCACGCTTCTGATTGTACAAGGACAAACCCAACTCACACCTCCTGCACCATACGGTGGAGTATGAACCGAAATAGAGCAGGCGTCTCGGCAAGTCTCCACCAATGGCCAACACACCAGAAGTGCAAGATGGTACATCCTCTCGAAGAGGAAGGGACAAGGGGAAGCAGCCGGCCGAGGTCCGCACTACGCAACAAATTAATCCTTGACGAGTTACGCAGACCATACGGGAACCTAGGTGGTATTAACATAGGGGGCGCCAGGAATTGGGATGATATGCCCATATGGGAGGGTAGACATCCACATAAATACCAAAAAGTTTGGTCTTATACCCCCGAGATGTACGGCATAGACCACCCAATCGACCACGGCTGGGTGAACTGCGCATCCCCGTGGAGTTCTTTCATAAGACGGATTGAGCGGTGTTCGACAACACATCACATAGCTTACACGGGAATGGTAATGTGCATAAAATGTAGTACATCATTCCCACTCTACCCAGATAGGAGAAATGACCACTTGTTCCACCATGACAAACAGTGTCACGTTACGCACTCGATACTGTGTTGATCAGTGCCTTCCTTAGTTTGTTCATCTAGCAATTTCTTTACTACTGTAATGCCCTTGTAATATAATCTATTGCTTATTTCATCATCTGAACTTTCATTGTATGTGCCCTAATATGTGTTCAACAAATAATTAAAGTCGTTCCCTTGCATATATTCATTTTCAAATATTTCATCATCTGAACTAACTAGACATTTCATGTGACCACCAAATAGGTGGGTGCTAGTTTCCATTGCATATATTCATTTTTGAAAATTTTAAAATGAAACAATATATCCTACAAATTTACATTTTATCCCCACAATATAACAATCAAACAATATCATTTCAGTCTATTACATTATTTTTAGATTAAATATTTCCTTGTGTTTTTTCTTTCATACAAAACTAACAATGATTTAAATATATTTATATTATTATTCTCACATTTTTTTATTTCAACAAACTATTTTTTCGATTTTTTCCTACTCCCTTTCTTCTTTCCGTTTCTTTTTCCCGCCTTTTAGGACAACCGCCATAGTCTAGCATTTATTTCCCGCTGTGGCACGGAAATAGGTGCTACCCGCGCCACCTCACCCGTCCAATCGCTGCCACGTGGTGTGACTGGGATCAATGGCGCCAACATGGTGTGATTGGCCAACGTGGCAGCGTGACTGGGATCAGTTGCGTCACGCTGGCGCGATTGGCCAACCAATCGCTACCACATGGCACGATTGATCCCAGTCGCTGCCACATGGAGCGATAGACAATTGTTTTTGCAATAAATTTTTTTTGAGGTATATTGTTGTAATACACGTACAAAAAAGAGGAAAGGTTATTTGCTAGCAGCCAGACCGACAGCTGAGACGAGGTTTTGAGCGCACAACTATTGGGTTTGGCCTAATGGAAACCTTGGAGCTTTTCAGATCAACTCACTGCTGTTGTTTCTTACGCTGACCCTTGATGATGATATGATTGGTTAGAGTTTGATCGAATGCTGATCCCAAACGAGCTATTCTGGGGGTCAAGGATGTAATTGTGTGCTCAACGTGGTTACCTGTGTTTGTTGTTAACTTCGGATTAAAATTGCGTCGTGAGATTTTTGCGACTTATTGTAAAACCTTTTAATTCTCTACTTGAATGAAAGGCAGAGCTTATATGGAACTCATATAGTCATATGGGTAGATTGTCTCGTAAAATACTTTTGTAATATTATAATTTTATTAGATTTTATAAATATATTATAAAAGAAATTATGGATCAAAATTGTGTTTTGAGAACCATATCCATATAAAAAATGGCATATATTTATGACACGAGCGGTGCAATTTTCCTTTCGTCCTGTCTAAACTAAACCGAAGGTAACTTGTCGCGGAACATTACAGCGCAGTGGTTGGGGTATAATGCGACACGGGACATGTACCGTATAATACTCAACGACAGCGTGGTTTCAGAGCGGCAAAGCTAGCGAATTTTAGCCTTTTCTCGCTCACAATCACATGCGAACCAGATCTCTTCGCGCGCAAAAGTCTTCCTTTTCGCTGTTCGTCAGTGGGAATTAGCCCGAAAACTAATGCTCGCAACGTGATTTAGGAATAGGCATTATGCTTGGCAATAGGGCTTAGGCTGTTCTTGTTTGCTGCTTACACCAGGCTGGTGCAGTCTGAAATCCTCATTTGTTTACGCTTGGCCTCTGTTCATGCCACATGGGAATTGATAGATCTCGGTTGTGCTCTTAGGATCGTATTGGTTAGTTTAATGATAAACGGATAGCGTGTTGCATTATTGCTCATTCTTTATTCTTGAAAGAGAATCATGGACATGCTGTGGAATGCTGAAATGGCCATACTCGAAACCTGCCTGAATTTGTTTATTTAAGCCCATGGGAAATGGGAATTCAGTATGTAAGCATGGTTTAGCAAGTTGTTTACTTATTATAAGCAGGGTTATCAAAGGATGCAATTGGATTAACACTTTTAACCGTTTTTAAGGCTTAGCAACCGAAATATCATGGGATTAAATCCTGAAAAATCACCTAACCGAATCATGAAAAAAAAAAAAACAGAAGCAAAAAATAGGTAAGTTTCTTTCCCAAGTTTCGAAAGACGCAACTGCAATGCAACTTGAAGGCCAATGGGCCGACACCAAAATTAGGGCCAGAGACGGAAGCAAGCGAACCAACGACCAGAGTATGGCTTTGTCAAGAGTAGCGGTCTCTGTCTTCTCCCACCTCGCCGTGTCGGAGTTCGCCGTGACGACGCCCTCGCCGTCTGCCTGCCTACAGAAGGCCATCTACTTCAATCGCAACACCATCTTTAGTTACCAAATCCTATTTATTAGCTCTGAGCTGACGCGAGGAAACGGAAGAAGATACCAAAAACCACGGGAGGAGATTACAAATGGGTTTTGAGAAATGATTTCATAAATAAATAAGATGTACCGGATAGTATGACACAAGACATTACGCAAACTAATAAATGGGAGCATATAGAGATGAGAGATGATGCAATCTGTTTATGTAAATTACACGGACAAGCACGTACGCAGCCCAGATGCTTATTCGCCGCCGGTCTCTTCCCCGGCTGGCTTCCTGCCTTCTTCATCTCCTCAGGCCCAGCAGGCCGAGGAACAGCGAGATGTAGTTGTAGCTGTAGACATGTCTCAGCATCCCGATCTTGCTGTCGTCCCACGGCGGGTATCTGAACAGGAACTCGATCAGAAAGCTTCTCTTGAACACCGCCTTCTTGTTGCTGAACAGCTCGAACGAGTACTTGCCGTGGTACTGTCCGAATCCGCTTTCCCCGACGCCGCCGAACGGGAGGCTCTCGATCGCGTACTATACAACACGTCGGCAGTAGATTAAAGCGATGAACAAATTGCATATATCGCAGCACATTTTTGCCGCAGAAAAACGCGCAGGTCATTTGCTCTGATGGTCATAGGAATGAAGCTGGGCGCGGACGTGCATACCTGCACAACTGCGTCGTTGAATGTGACGCTCCCAGACGACGTTTCCTCTATAATCAGGCGTTTCAGCTTCTCGCTCTTGGTGAAGGCATAGATCACCAGCGGTTTTGGCTTCGATCTTACGAACGTAACGCTATCTTCGATCCTTTTGACCTGCAAACAGACACAACATCAGTTCAGATGTAGAAGTGGTTGGATCCATCATGAAATGGTGCAGCTGTTGTTTGCGTGTACCGTGATGATCGGGAGTAGCGGGCCAAATATCTCCTCGGTCATGATGTCGGAGTCGATAGGAGGATTTAGGAGTATGGTGGGTTCAATGCTCCTGCACCATTGGCATCATGGCATGAGGCACCAATTCAGTGTACAGCTATAAACACAAGAAGCAGACATTTAAGCGAACAGTCTCAGAACTTACAAGGTCTCGGGGTTCATGTAACCACCGTGCACCACAGAAGCCGCAACTTTATCATCCTCCAGATACTTGCTTAACCTATGGAAATGTTTTGCGTTCAGGATCCGGGCCATGCAGTCCGGTGTAGAGACAATGCTCTCGAGTGTTGATTTCAGTAGCTCAATCTTCAGAGAACAAAAAACAAGCGAAAGAAGTAGAGTTGTAAGATGTGGGTATGTGGTGTAATTTTACAGTGTAGGTCTCAAAATGAAACAAGACCAGAATCGGCGCAAATTTCTCCTCGACCAGTATGTGATCGATAGCGATGCAAGCTTGACCGGCACAGGTTAACCATTTCCCTCCAACTATGCGGTTCACTGCAATCTGTGTAATGGATACATGAGATACAGTCAGCCTCTGATCGGGGCTGTCATTTACACGGCATAGAACAAGTAGAAGGAGCAGAGTCGTAGGACGTTCCAAAATACAGAGTTAACAGTGCAATAGGATTTCTGCTGCATCCAGGAGGAAACACGCGAAGAAACAGAGGATTACCTGCCTGTCCCTCTTACCATCCAACCAATCAACGATGCATGGGCATTTGGAGCCCAATTCAAGCACGACTGGGGTCAAGTGCTTCGCTGCTTTCGTCATGATAATGCGCCCTACGCGGGTACTTCCTGAACAACACCAAGAAACAACCATAAGATACATGCATACAAGAACATGTAAGTGCATGTGGCTTGTCATTTGTTAGCGACTAATTTTCCAGGCCTGCAGTTACCAGTGAAAAGAACCTTGTCCCATCTGTGCTCCATGAGTTCCTCTCCTGCTTCTGGGCCACCTAGGACGACCTTCACACCGCTAGCATCCAGGTACTTCGGTATGTTGGCAGCGAGGAATGCAGCGGTGGATGGTGCGAGCTCGGAGGGCTTCAGAACCACAGCGTTGCCAGCCGCCAAGGCACCGGAGACCGGCTCTAAAGCCAAGGCTGCATACAACATGACGCCGTATTGAGACAAGGAAAGGATTGATCGTGTACACAGGAGTGCGAAAGTAAATAAGTTTTGATTATAATCACATAAACATGGTGTGAGCACAATTAGATTGATGACAAGAGGACACCAACGTGGCCTAGTACTCCATCATCACGCAATATAAGAGAAGGATACTGCAGACAGTTCAGAACGGTCGTCATAGATGTTTTTTTGAACCGTCTGTAACCAAGTGTCAGTGATAATTATTGCACATCATAGATAGTTTGTGAATCGTTTGTGAAATACACATCATAAACGGTTCTAATCACGAACCGTCTGTGATAAGAGGTTATCACAGACGATTCTAGCCAAGAACCATCTGTGATAGGCATAAAACCCACACTGGTTTAGCACTGCAAAATGTATGGTACATCCTCCAGATCTCTAATTTTACTATGACTTGGATGGTACAAATATTGGCTAAGTCTCCAAATTCACCATGGCTTGGATGCTTCAAATGTTGGCTAAGTGTCCAGATTTACAATGACTTAGATGTTTCAAATTTACCATGATATGGATACTTCAAATGGTCTCTAGCAAATCTATACATATCACCGGTATTTTTGCTTTGGATTAATAGCTATTTAGACAAGCAAACCAAGTTATCGAATTCTAAAATAGTAGAGAGCATACAATTTCATCACAACATACGTAAATACATAATTATGAAGCTAACTCCTAACTAACAAGTAGAGGTAGTGGGAAGAATTAACAACTGCTCTGGGAGAACTCGCGGCGGGGCGCGGTGAGGAAGATGCGGAAGATCTCAGCATGAAGAGCGCAAGCATGGCGACTGTGGCCACCACCTTAGATAGCATCAGAGCGGGCGCGAGCCCCGGCAGCCTCTGGCTTACCCTTCTTGGCGGCCGGCGAGTTGTCCTGGTGGAGGAGCCACTTGGAGTCGTGCGGGGCCGCGGCCCTGCGACGTCACACGCGAGCAGTGTCTTTCTCATTTCAGGTGGGCCAACGAGCAGGCAAAAGCAAGGAGGGCCAAGGAGGCGGCTTGGGGAGGAGGAGGGAGGGGAGGGGCTTGCGCTTGAGGGAGGAGGGCTTGGGGAGGGAGGAGGTGAAAATAAGTTGGGTGCTAAGGTCTTATCAAACTTAAAGTGTCCTTATGGCATTAGGATCTCAGATGATGTGTTCATATCTCAAACGATTCTAGAATAAAACTGTCTGTGATATGAGTATTACCATAGACGATTCTTAGAGAAACCAGTTACTTTGATGGTCACACTTCTAAAACCATATGTGATTGCATTTAACAAAAACAGTTTTCAAAAACCGTCTGTGATAAGGCGTCTAACATAATTCTTTTTGTAGTTGTGTAGCTACTTACTCCATCCATCATCTATGTTATCTAGAGTAAGCAATAAAGCCGGCTTGAACAGTAAACTATCTCTAAAGGTTGTCTTAGATGCTATGCAATAACTTCTCTTCTCTCTTATACGTACATAACTAATCTATCTTGTTTCTCGTGCAATGCTGGCTCTTGTATGAGAGCTGGCTCTTCTCTCTCTCATCTTTTTTCGCTCTTTCACATAGCATAAAGCTGATGTGTATATGCTAAGAGCAAGCTGAGATGGTTTTATTATACATATCTTAAATCCGTAACCCACCATACGCATAGACCAAGAAGTCATTAAATTTTAAGAAAAAAAAATAATGCTATTGGACTATGTATGCTCCTATTAAATGATATGCTATAAGTACTCATCAGATTTTTTTTAGCATTAAATGAGGAGTACATGGTGGAAATATTACAATAATTACACATTTGATAGGGACTTATACTGTGTGGGACGACGCTTTCTAAGGACGAGGATTTATATTACTTTCTTTCTCCTTACTGTGGGGAGCGGAAGACAAAGGGAATCAAATCCCCACTCCTCTTACATCCAAAAATATCCTAATCCTCTTGGGTATTCTTGTTTAGCTTTTTAGGTTGTAGTTGGCATTTATTTTCAGCTCAATATTTTGACATGAAATTTTAATATGTTAGTTAAATGTCCGTGCTTTACTACATATCATAAAATCATATTTACTCCAACACGTCGAGACTGGCCTACCCGTTCCACGCCCTTGGTTTCGCCACTGCGCTCGGTGACACTGCTCCTCTGCGCCATTGGCTCCTGGTAGAGCTAGCTGTTTTTTTTAGAGAATTTGCAGGGATGTAGCCATTCTCTTTATTTGTTTGCAGATCGTTTTTTCTATTTTTGTTAGATGGTTTTTAGGGCGATGGAAGGGAAGGTTGAGAGTGGCGACGTACCACTCTAACCACGACCGACACTTCTTCGTTTAAGTAGTGATTGATTCCTGCAGCAACCAAATGCAGCACAATATTTGTTGGGATTTGGTATGCTAATTGGGTATCGACGTTTGGAGGCTCCTCGCCAGTTGAGCTACAAGCCTACAACTCAATGAACTCATAACTCTTGCAGTAAATCATGCAATTATTCAAGAAACTAACAAGTCCATTTAATCGGCAAAAACACGTTTTCTGCAGAGAGCACGAGTGCAAAGAAGTGAGTGTCACCTAATGGGAAGTTCCAGCAGGAGATTACGAGCACAACGCCGAGCGGCTCCGGCACCACTAGCGCGGTCGCCGGAAAAGCAACCAACGGCGCATGAGCCTGCACTCACCAAGAACAAGAACGTCACAGCAAAAGCACCCATCCGGGCGTTTACAGAAAACGGATTGCACGCAGCTGCTGCGAGAGCTTGCCTTTTCAGGAGCCGCCCATTTCTTGAGGTTTTGCAGCGTGTGCTTGACGGACTTGACAAGAACCCCAACCTGAAGACGAGAAAAAACGAACAGCTTTACCATATGGACATGTACAGCAGCAGCACAGCACAGGCCAGCCGACTGAAGTCACTGAACTAAGCATATGTCGGCTACAGATTCACAAGACCACACCTCGTCTCTGAAGGATTCGACGCGGTGCTTGCCGAGGTCCTCGCGGATCGCGCCGAAGATCTCCTCCTCCTCCTCCGTCAAGAGCCTTACGAGCCCCTCGAGCTGCGACTGCCTCCACGCCAAGTCCTTGGTCCTGCCGCTCTCGTACACCTCCCTCAGGCTCCTCACCAAGCCGCCGGAGCCAAGGGGCTTCTCTTCCATGGTTCCCGCGGAGACAGGATCCAACTCGCAGAGATCGCAGCTGTGTTGAGCTAAATTAGCTTAGCTTGCCGGTGGACGAGCACGGCACCACGTGTTAAGTAGCGCACCAGCCAGCCGGGGGCCGGGGCGTGGCAGCGTGATTTTGGAACCGTGCATGGTTCGTCAATACTCTTCATTAATGGAGTGGGGTAGAAATATAATCGAGTGGTTATACTTCTTGATCACCGCATGCAGGAATACAGTTGGGACAGTAATGTCGGACCCGGGTTGCTGTTAGATTCCTTTTCTCCAAATTAATCACGTACTAGTTACATGCCCGTGCGTTACTACGAAAAACAAAATTGATAACGAAAAATAAAGATTAAAAAATAAAAAAATTTATTTCACAAGATCAAACATCTATCTTTAACGCTTCGTTTCTTGCGAAAGCTGGCTAATTAAAGCAACGCTTCGTTTCTTGCGTAGGGCAATTAAGCAGGGTAATTAATGACGTGGGAAGAACGGACCACTGCCACCAAGTGCTGCTTTAGAATAGTAGAGATAAGTAGATTGCTCTTGTGGTGACTGACGGGGATATACTTTGTGCTGTTGGGAAACGGATAGACTACTCTAGCATAAAATTAAAATTTTATATCTCGTAAATACAGAATCACAGTAAGTTATAGTCTTATAGATCACATAATTACCACTAGATACGCAGACTCGTAGTGAAAGTAGAGTCGATGTAGCGCGGTGATGCAGATGTAGTCGTACTATCTCCGCGCCTCCTCTAACAACTCCTTGTGACCGTCACAGGTTGCGGATCGTCCTAACGTTGAACCCTCGCAGCAACGCTCTCAAGGTATCCACACATATGGGACAGGAACACATGCGCCGGAGTACTAGCGCCGGCTGCGCGGTTCTGGGCGAAGGAGGGGTGGCGGCTAGGGTTTCTGGAATCCTAAATTCCTACTTTGTCTCTTTTAACCCTAAAACCAGCACCTCCTCCCTTTAAATAGACTTCCTATAACGGGCTCTACATTAGAGGACCAGTAGGAACTTAAAACTCATTAGAATTGGAATCACCATCCGAATTACGTCCCAGCCTTTTAAGCGTGCAACTCTATAGGTTTACGTATACCTAGACATGGCTCGAGTACTTTTACTCCACCACTAATTGGTAGCGGTCTCTAGTAGGACCATCGAACGAACCTAAAACAATAGTTAGTCATATGCATTTCCCTTTGCCTTATGATATCAGTCAAACTCAAGGCGAGTACAAGCCATTCTTGTTTAGTTAGATCGACCACTCTTTCTTGATCACGTGATTTGGAATCCCCAACTATGGTTCACTCTTTAACCGCAAGTAGCATGATCATGCATTTCTAGAATCTGATCACTCGAGAGGCCTAGAGATATCTCTCCCGTTGAATGAAGGGGCAAATCTCATCTTGATCGATCATGCTTCGCAGCATGCTTCATGACAAACCCTAAACCACATTTATAACAATCCATTTACGGAGTAGCATTTGGCAACCGCTAAGTAAGTCATTACACATTTCGAGCACATGCGCCAACCTCAAGTATAAGGATATAGCATACACATTATATATGTGACCAACTGATGACAAAAAAATTACAACGTTCTCGCGGTGTCTCAAGGTGGATTGATCCAACTTCATGTTCTCTAACATGTGTCTATATTATTGGTTTGATATCTTCATATCTATGGCCCGTGAAACATGACCATCAACTAATACATATGCTAGTCTATTCATATGTGTCCTTATATGTTTATCGACTAGGGATAACTTTAGAATAATCATCACAGAGTCTATAGAGTTTCACCAAAAAGTCACATACTTACTAATAAATAATAGTAACAATATTTAAAGAACAAGATAATTAATCAAAAATATAAAAAAATATAACCACCGCTATAATTACCTGTAGGACATATCTCTAACATGTACTTCCTCGCAAAAAAAAAAAAACCACTTTACTGCTGCGTTTAAATGTGTGGAGCGTGCTGCGCGCTGTAGTGCTTGATCTACATCTTATATATCCAATCCAAGCTACGCATCTTCGGAAGAGTATGTCAGTGATTTAGCAGTAAAGTCTCAGTATATATCAAAAGAGCGAAGTCAAGCGCGTCGTCACCAACCTCCGGACGTTTACGTACGACGGCACCCTAAAGCAGCACGATCTCGTTCTTCATGGTAAGCTGCTAATCCAGCTGCTGGCCGGCTGTTTAAATTAGAGTTCTTTTAGTATACTAAATTTATTATAAACCGTACGTTCTTTTCAATCCAATAGTTCAGACTAATTAGTATTTATTTATATTTTACAGTAGAGTAGTAAAAATATCCTTAGCAAATCAGTGGCTAGATCTAATTTCTACGGTTCACTATATACTATCGATATAATGTACCATACAATTACTATTAATTTAAGCGCCGGTGAGCATGCACGTGTACCTTGAGGAATTACAACGAGATGATAGAGGATAAGATGACTTACGAGTTCCGACCTTCGCTTACGTACGACCGGTGGTTACGCGTGTTTAATTCCGTTAGCGTGCACACCGTGTCCGTGCCCCGTTGGCGTTGGCTGCAGCGCTGCACTGGAGCCCGTGGATGTTTTACGGCGGCAACGTGGCCAGGACCTCGGTACTTCGTCACGTAGCCAGCGTGAGGAACCAATCTTTCGGACGTCGTCGTACGTACAGGACCGCGCGTGTGCAACGGGCCTCTCCAACGCGCGCGCCCGTGCGCCCTCGCCCGCGCCGAGCAGGTCAGGGAACGGCGCGACCCTCCGTCCCTCGGTCGCGCCTTGTGGGCTTCGGGGCGCGGCCGACGCTCCACCCCATCGCGCGCGATTGGAGTAGAATGCCGTCCAAAAGCCCATGTCAAATATGGCATGCTCGCTTCCCTCTTCGGTGCGGTCTCGAGGGAGAGCGGCAGAGCGACGGAAATTTTTTTTGGTGAAGCCGGCAAGCAAACCTCTTTTTGTGTATATATGATGTTAATTGATACCACGTGGACATCCTTACCGTTCAACGTTGTTCTCAATCACAGATGTTGGATGGTTCGGCTCTCAGGCCAAGACGAACGCGGCTCGGCTCCCAGGCACAGCACGCATGGCGATCCAGCTAGCGTTGGATTGAAGGGGTGTCCACGTGGTATCAATCAACATCCGGTATACACGGGAAGGGGTTTGCATACCGGCTCCACCAAAAATTTTCCCCAGAGCGACACAATCTCACAGCCTGGTCCAACGCACTGCGAAGTCGCGAGTGCAAGGGCATGGTTTCTCAGTTCTAGAAGCTTGTCCTTCGGGCTGTTCCAGATCCACGGGATCAATAATTCAAAACCAAAAAAACCTTAAAATTGAGGATCAACAAAAAAACTTTTGCAGAAGAAAACAACAGCAAAGTTCTTGATGTGTATTGTGGTGACCCGTATAATTAATCAAAGGTAACGACAGTAACACAGTTATTACTCTGAAGTAATTACACTGCTCTTGGTATATTAGCTAACAAAATATCAGGAGAGCACCCGACACTTTATCAGTTAATATATCGTATTCAGAGTGTTGCAGCACAACAATAATTACATACTGAAATAGAAACTTATTACAATCCATTGCCATGCAGGGCTATAAGTCTAGCTTATTTAATTATACATACGATCCAAGTACAACAAAAATATAATGCATAAATACTAATTACCCATAAGACCTCTGAAAATCTATTTATGGTCTAACCAATACCCTAGTCCTCTTGGTAGTCCACCTCCTCCTCGTCCTGGTCCTGCGGGTGATCCTCACCCCATGCCTCGTAGATGGATCCATACAGAACAATGCCTAAGCAAATAGGGATTTAACAAGAGTGAGTATAAACGTACTCAGCAAGCTTTATTAACAAATGCAACGTATGAATCTCTCTCATTTCCATCTAATCAGCACCTCTTAAAATCCGTTTTTTACCGAAATTAGGTTTTAGGTTTTCTTAAAGGTTGGTTTTTCGAGTTTTTATTTATGAAAACTGCTACTAGCATTCGTATATGAGGTAGGCGTAGTTCAGTAGCCTCCAATCCAGGAGTCATGTATGAATTCATGATTTAACCCTACGCAGGTTTGTACCACTTTACCCATAGTAACCCTATCCTGTGAGGTCCCGGAATGGTTACACTATTTCAGTATTAGATCTCCAACCCTGGTAATCAACGAGTAGTGGTGTCCTCGACTGTTCCTCACCTACCGTCAGCGTACCAGTTGTACTCCGCCTAACAACGCCAGATCAACCGCAGTAGATTTCCAAAACATGTGTCTCTCACTGGGCTTGCGGCACACTCTTAGCTATCTAATCATACCCAATGTGAAGATCATAATACCTTCATAAGACAATTTTTTTTGATCAATTTCACACATTATAGTTGATATTGTAAATACGGCTCATTACTTGAGTGTAGTTGTTCATCCTTATATCATAGGCTAGGTAGAGGGCTCCACCAGCAAAACCCTTCTCAACGGTGCCCTCTACCCACTATATTTATATATACGTCACCGGCTCCTTTCATTGGATGAGTCATTCCCAATTCATCTTAATAATCAATTCACCGCCTCAATAGTCCATCATAAGTCCACATTTTTCTACCAGCATCCGATTTGAGATTTTATTTAAGATATATTTTTTCATGCATTAATGATGTCACATATATCCGAGAACATTTGAAATTAACTCAAATATGGTCAAGAGATTACTTGCCTGGATTGTGGTCAAAATAATTTTCCTTGCACAATTGCTGAAGAAGATCACCGGACATATTAGATATAATTCCCCAAATTATAAAATACTATAGTTTTGGTAGATTTTTGCATGTTTAAGATGCCCAACCTTTTCTTCAAATTTTGTTATTTTATATATGTAGAATGCCTCTTTTAAATTTTTGGATATTTTTAAGTCATCATCTTTTATTTAAATATCCAAGCTTAAATTGTTTAATTTATTGGATTTTAATTAGGTATATTAAATTTGGATGATGCCCAAATTTAGATAGAATTTGTCGACGATTGGAGAACGGGCTCCCGTCGAGCTTACTTGTTGAATGGGGGATCAACAGAGCCCCGTCGTACGGATCGAAGAGGGCGTTCGAGCGATGCGAGGTCGGGAGAAGAAGAAAAGGGGGACACGGTGTTTTATCCTGGTTCGGGCCTCTCACCGTCGAGATAATAGCCCTACTCCAGTGTATTGTGTTCTATCTTGGTGTCCCTCCCCGTTACATGAGCATCTTCGTGGGGTTTAAATACTACGACTAGAGATACGAAGAAGGTAACTACCTCCTGGGATCACGCTATGTATCCATATCCGTGACCCGCTGTCCTTGATTCCCGCGTTATTTGAATTTCGGGTATGATCTCCCTTGATCTCTGGCTGATTGGTTGGCTCCTTCCTTTCTTGTAGCGTTCGCTGGGCCCCCCGACCAAACACCCGAGTAGGTCGTGGCCTCTACGAGCATGCTTGCTCGTGGGGCGTGTTTGGTGCTTCGCGAACAAAGGCGCAGACGCCAGATGCTCGGAGGAGAAGGAGGGATGCTCGCTTCGTTCTCCCGAGCATCTTCTTTTAGTACCACAAGGTCGGCGGGTTTAGCTTTTACTGGGTACCGTGGTCTTTTGCCAGATAGCCAATCCCCGACAGCTAGCCCCCGAGGTTCAAGTGGGGAACCCTCGGGCTTCCCCTTGAGCCTAAGAAGACTTGAGGGGGGATTGAACTTCTTTTGATCGTGGTGCACGACCATTTTATGCCGGGACACGAGCTTCTTTACCCGCCGTGCGCCTGCTCCGCGCGGGCGCGTCGTTTGGTTGTTCTGCGGTTCCTTCTCAGAGAAGCCTCCCTGAACGACACAGTTTCTCGGGAAGCGGCGCTTTTTCCGGCCAGGTGTTGCTATGTGATAGGCGGCGATTTTTATCCCGCCCCTTCACTGTCTTTTTAACCCTTTCTACCGGGAGAGGTCGGAGTTACACCATGTCTCTTTGCTCGTCTTCGGCCAAAAAAAACCTTCCAAGAGCCCTAGCGCCAAAGAACCCTTTTCGCTCCTCTTCCTTCTTTGGCCATGGCGCGCTTCAAGGTCAGCCAGATGACCTGAAGGAGGCTCCAGGTGCTCACGAATGAGGGGTACGTCGACCCAAGCTCGGGTCGAGTGCCGAAGGCGACGCTGCCGGGTGACGAGACGGAGATCGTCTCCTGTGAGTTGTATGCCATCAACGGGCTTCGTCTGCCCGAGAGCGACTTCCTCGCCTCCGTGCTTGCCTTCTGTGGGTGCGAGATCTCTCATCTCCACCCCAACTCTATCCTTTCTCTCGCAATCTTCTCCCATCTTTGCGAGGCGTACGTGGGCGTAGTGCCCACGGCTAGCCTTTTCTTTCACTTCTACTCCCCCTTTCGCACCGGGCCGGACGGCTCACGGCTATGCGTTTATCTCCGCCTCGCACCAACCGACCATACGAGTATCCTCTTGTCGCTTTGAAGGACTCGGTGTCGGGTTGGGCCGACCTCTGGTTCTACCGTAAGAAGGCGGAGGGGTCCCAGCTTGGTCTACATCGGGGACGCTCCGCCATCGAGACGGCGCGCCCCGCCTGCAACTGAGGAAGAGCGGGTGCTCAGATCGATCGATGAGCTCGCCCAGATGGGGCTCACTGGTCGAGACATCGCCCGGGATTTCACCTTCAACCGGGTGTCCCCCCTGAGGCGCCGCGAGCACCCCTTCTTCGAGGTGACCGGGTGGCATGACCTCACCCGTGAGGACAACGCAGGTATGTTCCTGGACTCCTTTCCCGAGCATCGCTGCTTTCTGACGATCGGTGCTATATACATACATATATCTTTTGTCTTAGTCTTCGGTTGTGTCCGAGGACGGACTGGGTTGACGAGAGGGTTGCCGAGATGTTCGGTGCCCCGAAGGAGAAGGAGCTGACGCCCAATCGTCAGGTCCCCAAGAACATCTTTGACCGCGGCGACGCGGTAAGTACATCTTTCGCTTCGCCGGGGCATGTTTTCCGAGCTCATTCCTCCCGATTGCTTGCGGAGAAGGTCGCCCTTGAGCTTGCGGTGTCGAAGGCCGCAGCCGCCGCAAGCCAAAGATCGCCAGGGCTCCCGCAAGAGGACGGCGAGTCGAGGCCGCCAGGCATCCGCCGCCTCCCCGCGCTAAGCGGTCGAGGCGCCGAAGCCGACCAGACCCCCACGCCGCACCTTGAGTACGCCGACCGCCAGAGGTAAGCGAACTCCGAATTTGGTTTGATGACTTCAAACGGAGGAGGCCGGAGCTGATGAGCCGACTGGAACAGCTCGCCGAGCAGGCGAGGAAGGCCGAGGAGGAGGCCAGGTCCCTCCCGACCAAGGAGCGGCTGGAGAGGCAGATCAAGGCCCTCCAGACTGGGCTTACTCGGGTGGTCGATGACCCCGAGGAGGAGGAAGAAGAGGAGGCCACCTATGCTCTGGTCAGAAGGAGCAGGAGGTCGACCTCTCAAACAGCCTCGACGCTGGAAGAGGTCGACATGGACGACGTCGACCCGGCGATGGCACGCCGATGACGCCGCGAGGAGCGCGTCGTGGTCGTGGGCCGAGGCCTACGAGGCCGCCGCGGCAGGTCGCCCGTGGCCCGGCGAGGAGGCCGAGGAGGATGGCGCTGCCGCCGCGTAAGGTAGGTTCCTACTTCATTCTCTCATTCTCGTTCTTGTCTTGCGATTTTCTTCGCTAACCCCACCCTGTTTGGCGTGGGCGTGATAGCTCGGATGTCGTTTTTGGACTTCCGCCAGATGGCTGAGGAGATTATCGACTCTGCAGTTGACGCCGAGCTCGACCGCGTTGTCGACCAAGTGATGGCCGAGATGGGGAGGAGCCGCGCCGCCACGGACCCGTGGAGCCCGAGCTTCCCGGCGGGCCCGAGCTTACTCCACCGCGGAGGAGCAGGAGCCGCAGGGGCCGAGGACCAAGAAGCCTTGGCCTTGGTCCCTTGCGAAGGGGTAAGCGCAAGCGAGCCCTGCGTCGAACTCCGACGGTCAAGGGGTGGTGGCTTTCGCCCCACCGCCCTCGGCCGTGAGCCAAGAGGAGGAGCCGGTCGCTGCCGGCCAGCCACCTCCAACTGCGGACCAAGGGGGAGATGCGGTCGTGATCGACCGTCCACTCCTGGCCGCGGAAATGATCGCCGAGCCCGACCGGCTGCCTCCGCCTCATGGGCCACGAAGAGGAGGTGGTCGCTGACGACCAGCTGCCTCCGGCCGCGGGCTACGAAGAGGAGGTGGTCGTTGATGACCAGCTGCCTCCGTCCGCGGGCCACGAAGAGGAGGTGGTCGCTGACGACCAGCTGCCTCCGGCCGCGGGCTACGAAGAGGAGGTGGTCGTTGATGACCAGCTGCCTCCGTCCGCGGGCCACGAAGAGGAGGTGGTCGTTGATGACCAGCTGCCCCCGGCCGCGGATCACGAGCCGGAGGTGGTCGTCCTCGACCAATCGCCTCCGGGCGTGGAGCTTCCATTGCTTCCGGCGGCGGAAGTGCAAGGGGCGGAAGCGTTAGCCGGCGCCCGCCCCGGCACGATCGGGTAGAGGAAGGCGCCACGAGCCGCTGTTGATGCGTAAGACCAACCTCGGGCGCCCTGGGTTGGTCGGCGAAACGCCGTTGCCCTCCGGGAGCACCAGGTGCCCAGGAGGGGCAAGATCTGACGTCTTGCGGCTCGGGATCGGGATGGCCTGCGTGGGTTAATCCCTTTTCCGAAGCCGGTGCTACCGACCGCCGCTTCAAGACAAGCCGGTCGGTGGCTCTTCTGGTAAGCGCTTTGCTTCTAACTTTTTTCACGAGGCGAGCAATCTTCAAGGGGTTCTTCTTGACCTTCCTTCCCTTTCCTTCTTTTTTGCTCCAAGTTTGCGGCGAAGGCTATGGAGGACATCGATGCCTCCGCAGTTCCAGCAGAGGAGTTCTGGGCGTACCATCGCGAGCAAGACGCCAAGATCGCCGATCTCGAGCGTCGGGTCTCCGAGGTGCGCGAGGCCGACCTGAAGGAGCTGGAGTCGGCGAAGAGCCTCGTCGTCGGACTTCGGGACCAGCTCTTTGAGAGCGAGACGGCGAAGAACACTTCGGAACAGAAGTGTGCCGACCTCGGAGAGGAGCTGGGGAAGTTGCGACTGGAGGTCCCCGACCTGCGCGCCGAACTCCAACGAGCTCGGGAGCGCGAAGAGGCCCAGCTCAAGGAGGTGCAGCGCCTTCGGGACAGCGCGGCTGAAGGTCGTGCCGCTCGGCGGAAAGTTTTGGACTTGGAGGCGGAGGTCGACTCCCTTAAGGAGGAACTTGCTGCCCTTCAGGTCGAGCGTAGGACTTAGCTTTTTTTTATTTTTAGCTCGTGTAAACCCTGTAAAAAAAACAACATTTCGGATTAAATGAGCAAACTCGCAGGTGTTTGGTCCTTGCCTGTTTTTCTCGAGTTCGCCTTCAATATTTGCTTATATGATCCCTGCTCAGAAAAGAAAATAAGTCCTCGCATAAGAGCATATAGCATAGATACGAGCAAAGGATCCTTGGAAGAAGGGACTAACGTTCCTATCATACGGAGCCCCGCCATGGACAAAGGTCATGCCTTTACCAAGGCGAGCACGAGTTTGTTCATGGGAAAATTTAAGGGTCGCTTTGGTCGTGACGATTTTTTGAATGATATAAGTAGGTCGGTTGCGTCGAGAAGAAATGTGAGCACAGAGTAGACGAACTTTAAACCAACATCACGTAGAGCCACCATACCCGAATGGTCACCGAACTGGCTTAGAGTGGATGCTCGCGCCCGACCACGCATACAGTGAAAAGCTACTGTGGAAAGTGAACGATTGGGCGAGCATCCGGCCGGGGGCCAAGGGAAATGGTGCGCACATACTTGTCGGATAAGTTCGTCTGCAATGCTGCTAGACGACGATGCTCGTTCGACAAAGCGAGGACGAAACACGAGAAAGAGGGAAACGTTTTATTGGAAAGAACGCAAGGGGCGCGAGATAGGAGTACTCGTCTAAACGTAGAATTTACGCAGTTGGTCGATGTTCCAGGTGCTGGTGAGCTCTCGACCATCTGGCATCGCGAGGCGAACAGCCCCCGGGCGCGCTGTAGACACGACCGTGTAGGGTCCTTCCCACCTTGGGGTTAGCTTGTTGGCCTTCGACAGGTCTTGAACTCTTCGTAAGACCATGTCGCCGACTTGCAGGACCCTAGGTCGGACTGTCTTGGCCGCATGCCTACGAAGAGCTCAGAGGGTATACCGCAGACCGAGCAACGCCTGCTCGCGTGTCGCTCGACGAGGTACAGGTCGTCGCGGCGCTCAACCTCTTGATAGACGGTATCGATCAGTTGCCCGCTTGGGGAACCCAGCACGATTTCGGCAGGCAGAATGGCCTCCGCACCGTAGACGAGTCGGAAAGGCGTTTCGCCTGTGGCTCGACTGGTCGTGGTGCGGACAGACCATAGAACGGCGGGAAGCTCATCCACCCACTGCTGCTTGTGCTGGTTGAGGGTCTTAAAGACCCTCTTTTTTATGCCCTGGACTAGCTGCCCATTTGCTCGCTTCTACCGCTCCGTTACTCTGTGGATGTGCCACTAAGCGAAGCAGACCTTGGTCCCGACCTCCTCGCAGAACTTTGGAACAGCCATTTGGTGAATCGGGTCCCGTTGTCTGTGTTAAGACGGTTGGGTATCCCGAACCGAGTTACCACATGACCGCGGAGGAATTCTCTTGGCGCCTGGGCCGAGATGGTCGAGACGGGCTCGGCCTCTATCCACTTAGTGAAAGTATCGATGGCCACGAGCAAATACTTGCAGCCTTTCTGACCTCGGGGGAAGGGTCCAAGGACATCGAGCCCCTGTGTTGAGAACGGCCACGAGTGGTATGGTTTGTAGGGCATATGCCTGGTTGGACGGACTTTTCGAGCATGAAACTGGCATGCCCAGCAGGTCGTTACGATTGATCGCGCGTCCGTCAAGGCCGTGGGCCAGTAGTATCCTAGTCGGAAGGCCTTGCTCACAAGCGTCCTGAAAGACGAGTGAGCTCCGCACATTCCTTCATGGATATCACGAAGAAGGTACTGGCCTTCCTCCTGAGAGACGCATCTGGAAAGGATCCCTAATGCGCCTTTCCGGTATAGGTCGTCTTCGATCAGTCTGTACTGAGAAGATCGCCTTATTAGCCGGGAACGCTCGGCTTCTTCCTCGGGCAATGTCCCATGCGCAAGATATTGGACGAATGGCGTCATCCAGTTTGCACTTTGCTCGAGGAAGGAGACCCTACCGCCGGTCTCTGGTGCCTCCTCTTCAGAGGGAATGGAGGGCTTATGTAGGTGCTCGACAAGCACCCCCGCCGGAGCGGTGGTCTGAGAGGAACCGACCTTAGACATTTGGTCAGCCAGGGAATTATCCTTCCTAGGGATGTAGATTACTTCGAAATTCTTGAAGTATTTCTCCATCTTCCTTACTTCGGCCAGGTATAGCGCTATTGAGGTATCGGAACACTGATACTCCTTGTTGACCTGGTTTACGACCAACTGTGAATCGCCCTTCACAGTGAGCCGTTGGACTCCTAGCGATTTACATGCTCAAGCCCGCCAAAGGCCTTCGTACTCGCCAGCGTTGTTAGTCGCGCGAAATGTAGTTGGATGGCGATCGGGTTGCTCTCCATCCGGGGAGACCAAGACGACGCCAGCCCCCGAGTGCTCGTATGCTCGGGATCCATCAAAATACAAGGTCCAGGAGTTTTCCCTCGAATCATCGGTCCTGCTGGCTGGTGGTGCCGGAGCCGACCATTCTGCCACGAAATCAGCCAAGACTTGTGATTTTATCGCCGTGGTCGAGAACACCAAACGAACTCGGCGAGCTCCATTGCCCACTTGGCTATGCGACCACCGGGCGCCCTGGTTTTTCAGATTCCCTGAGTGGGAAGCCGGTCGGCACCACGATCTTGTGTGCTTGAAAGTAGTGACGCAACTTCCTGGAGGCCATCAGCAATGAGTACAGTAGTTTCTGGACCTCGGGGTAATGCTCCTTTGGTCCATGAAGTACTTCACGACGTAATAGATAGGTCATTGGGTACCATTTCTCTCTGCTAACACCGAGCTTACCGCTTGCGGGTTGCCGCCAGGTATAATAGCAATTCTTCCCCCTCAGGTGTGACGAGGATGGGCGGTTGGGAGAGGTACTGTTTTAGCTCTTTGAACGCGCGATCGCCTTCCTCCGTCCACGTGAAGCCATCATGCTTATGAGGGCTTTAAAGAAAGGTAGTCCTCGCTTCCCCAAAGGAGACGAACCGGCTTAAGGCGGCCATTCTTCCGGTCGAGCTTGTACTTCCTTTACGCATGTGGGCGACCTCATGTTCTCAATGGCTTTGATCTTCTCCTGTTAGCCCTAACGCCATTTGGCCCGACCATGTAGCCGAGCACCTTGCGGCCTTTACGCCGAATACGCATTTCTCTGGATTTAGCTTTATTCGATGCTTATTGAGGTTACGTAAAGTTTCTTCCAAGTCGACAACGTGACCCGAAGTACTCTTGCTTTTGACAACTATGTCGCCGACATAGACCTCCAAATTTCGACCTATTTGGTCTGTGGAAAGTCTTCTGCATGAGGCGTTGAAAGGTTGCTCCGCATTTCTCTCGACCGAAAGACATGGTCGTATAGCGTAAGGTACCGAACGGGGTGATGAAGGAAGTCTTTTCCTCGTCTTCGCGCGACAGTGATCTCGATGATAGCCTGAATAGGCGTCTAGGAAGCTCATGGTTCAGGACTCGCCGTCGCGTCCACCAATTGGTCTATGCGAGGCAACGGGTAGTTGTCTTTTGGGCACGCCGCGTTCAAACTCCGTGTGGTCGACGCCATGCGCCACTTGCCTCCTTTCTTCCTGACTAATCGATTGGCTAGCCACTCGGAGTGCTCGATCTCTCCGATGAAGCCACTTTTAGGAGTTTATCAAGTTCCTCCTGATGATTGCCTGCTTTTCCGGGAAAAGCGTCTAAGTTTCTGTCTCACTGGTTTTTTGTCAGGCTGAACCGCTAGCCTGTGCTCGACCACCTCCCTTGGGACCCCGGGCATGTCGGATGGTTCCCAGGCGAACACATCCGACCTTGCCCGGAGGAAGGTGACGAGCTCGAGTTCCTATTTGGGATCTAAGGAAGATCCCAAATGAATGACCTTGGCCGGTTCCGACTCGTTGAGCGGAACAGCCTTGGTCTCTCCTCCAGCCGAGGGCAAGTTTAGGCCGGGAATGCTTCGGCTCTTGGTCAGGACCGCGAGTGGGTAACTGACCGACCATATCTAAGGCTCTTTCGTCTCAATTGAGTGCGGACTTGTGGTTCCCTTTGATGGTTATAACTCCGTTCGGTCCGAGAATCTTCAGGCACTGATACGCGTGGTGAGAGGCGGCCATGAACTTGGCCAAGGCCGGCCTGCCGAGGATGGCGTTGTAGGCCGACTCAAAGTCTACCACCTCGAAGGTGATTAGCTCCGTTCTGAAGTTACTTGGGCCGCCAATACTTACGGGCAGGACGACCTGCCCCAGAGGTTTGATCGAGGTGCCTGGGACTATCCCGAAGAAGGGCACGGCCACACTCTTGATTTTGGAACGAGGAATCTGCATCTCGTCCAAAACCTTGGCTGAAATAAGGTCCAAAGAGCTCCCGGAGTCTATGAGGACCCGACCGAGCGACAGTATTGCCGATGGTGGGGTTCACGACCATCGGAAGCCTCTGGGTTTGGTCATCCCAAGGGGACAATCGTCCTTGGAGAAGGTGAGGGATACCTCGGACCATTTCATTCTTTGCACCGAGGCTTACCTGGGTAACCTGGTGCACTTCTCTTCTTGGCGTCCTTTAAGTCCCGCGGGACTTGTAGGCGAGGAGCCCCGAAGATGACCGCTATGTGATTCCTTGGTTCTTGGTATTCCATGTCATCCTCACTTTCCTCGGCGGGCTGTTTTCCTTTGTCATTTTCACCCTGCTCGAAGCGTTGGCATGGGACCCCTGCCCAGAAATCGCTTCCAGCGGTAGGTCCACGCTCGGCAATTCCGTAGGTCGTGCCGTCGCTGGTGAAGCGGACAGTAGAGGTCGCCCCGTCGGTCCGCTTGGTCGCCTCGTCGGTCCGCTTGGTCGCCTCGTCCTCGAGGCCTGTGTAGTTGTCCTCTCCCCCGAGCGTTAAGCCCCCGGCGCTGCGGCTGGGTTGCTCGGGGTTGTTGTTGTTCCACCGCGGCTACCATGGCTGGCGAGGGTTGCTTTTTCTTCTTTTTCTTGATCTTCTTGTCTACAGAATTCGAGCCCTTTTTGCTAGCAGAGGTCTCTAGGCCAGGTTGAGGCGGCAGCTTCCCTTCGTCCAGCATCTTCTTCCATTGGACGGCTTCATCCGCGTTGGCGTATCGATCGGCCATTCGGAAGAGCTCGTTCGCCGTTAGATCCGGGTGGATCTCCAGGTCCTGCGTGAAGCGCACGTCTCGTACCCCGAACTTGAAAGCTCGGACGACCGCCTCGTCCGATATGTTTGGGATCGAGTTCCGGACCTGGATAAATCTCTGGACGAATTGTCGCAGGGTTTCCCTGTCCGTCTGTATCAAGCGCTCCAGGTCGCGCTCCTTTCCCGGGCGGATGTAACAGCTCTGGAAATTTGCTCGGAGCGCGGCGCTGAGCTGCCCCCAGGACCGTATGGAGCCTTCCTTCTGATTAAAAAGCCACGTACGAGCGGCTCCGTCCAGAACCGTCGGCAGGTAATTTGCCATCACCCCCTCATCGCCTCCGGCGGCGAGGATGGCGGTGGTATATATTGAGAGAAATTCGTCCGGGTTCTGGGTCCCGTTGAACCTTTCGATATGGCCGGGCTTGAATCTGTTCGGCCATGCGACGTTCCGGAGGGAGCTCGTGAAGGCCTGGCAACCGAAGCTCGGGATTTCGCGGTGAAATCCTCGGTCATAGCGGCCTCCACGCGGGTCTTCCACCCAACGCCCCGTGCGCGGGCCGAGTCGGGAGAAAACCTCATGCGACGGTCGTGCTGACGACCGCTTGGTCGTGGAGCGTTCAGAGTGCTCGTAATCTGGGCGATTATACAGATATCGCTCCGAGGTCGCTCTGTGACTGTTCCGGGGCCTTTCCCGGATCAGGTTAGCGATCTGGGGCGATCTCCGAGCATGGCTCCGAGATTCACCTGCGGCGAAGACGGGGAGCGTTGTGATGGTCCCGGAAACACTCCGCATCCCGGTCACGAGGAGGATCCGAGACTTCGAGCTCGGCGGCACGCCGTTCCAACTCGTCCCCGACGACCCTGCCCACGGCCTCTCCGTCTGCTTGCTCGGGGAAACTACGCAGGTCACGCACGACCGCCGCCAAGGCTCAGAATCGCTCCCGTTCCGGTGAATCAAGCGGTGGCGAAGCTTTGGCGACGCCCGAGCGCAATCGGGAGTTCGGTACCCACGAGTTCCTTTCCGTGAAGCGCGCCCCCTTTGTCTCAAGCGGCGAATGCTCGCGAGGGTCTTTCCCAAGGACGCCTCCAGTGGAGTCCGCCGCCTCGTAGGGGTCGTGCTTGGCAGCGTCCGAGGATCCTTCTCCGGGCTCCGCACGGCTCCCGGCCACGTTGACCCGACGAGAGCGGGATGAAAGCGATGGGGACATCATTGTATCCCCTTGAGATGCAGTCTCTCGGTCGAGCTCTAGGTAAATGCGGTATGTCCAGGCCATCGTAGAGCTCATCGCAGTCATCCTCGGGGTCCCCGAGGGTAATGTCTGGGGGATGGAGGCCCTGCCCTCGCATTCCCGTGTCCGGGGAAGGGCTCCCAGACTCAGTGTGACCGATAGGATCGGTCACCCTGGCCACGTTGTCGGCGGCGTAGTACACGTCGTCATCTTCAACGTGGTCGAAAACACAAAGGTCCCGAGTGTCTCCCGAGTTCGGCATCCTCGAGGATCTTGATCTCAGACGGAATCAAGCTGTCGGTCCCCACGGACGGCGCCAGCTGTCGACGATTGGAGAACGGGCTCCCGTCGAGCTTACTTGTTGAATGGGGGATCAACAGAGCCCCGTCGTACGGATCGAAGAGGGCGTTCGAGCGATGCGAGGTCGGGAGAAGAAGAAAAAAGGGGGACACGGTGTTTTATCCTGGTTCGGGCCTCTCACCGTCGAGATAATAGCCCTACTCCAGTGTATTGTGTTCTATCTTGGTGTCCCTCCCCCGTTACAGATCTTCAGGGGGGTTTAAATACTACGACTAGAGATACGAAGAAGGTAACTACCTCCTGGGATCACGCTATGTATCCATATCCGTGACCCGCTGTCCTTGATTCCCGCGTTATTTGAATTTCGGGTATGATCTCCCTTGATCTCTGGCTGATTGGTTGGCTCCTTCCTTTCTTGTAGCGTTCGCTGGGCCCCCCGACCAAACACCCGAGTAGGTCGTGGCCTCTACGAGCATGCTTGCTCGTGGGGGGGCGTGTTTGGTGCTTCTGCGAACAAAGGCGCAGACGCGTATGCTCGGAGGAGAAGGAGGGATGCTCGTTTCGTTCTCCCGAGCATCTTCTTTTAGTACCACAAGGTCGGCGGGTTTAGCTTTTTACGGGGGTACCGTGGTCTTTTGCCAGATAGCCAATCCCCGACAGAATTCTTCTTCCCTTTTTAGATATGTCGGGGATTGAGTTATTTTCCTTAGATATCCCTTTTCCTCGACGGCCGACCATAAAACACCCATGGTCAGGATTCCCGAGAAAGGACCCCGGATAACCCCATGCTCGGCCACGAGCATGCTCGCCAACCGTCGAACGAAACATGCTCGGTTGTAGAAAGAAACGAGCTACCTTGCTCGTTGGGAACAAGTTGGTCGAATCGAACTATAGAGAATGCTCGGCAATAGCCAAAGGACGTGGTCAACCCATGAAACATGAAAGTGACGACTATTTCACCAGAGATCCAGGGGAATTATACCAAGGATTCAAATGTGGCGAAAATTAAGGGCACGTCCAAAACAGAAATGGGCACGATCTTAGGAGACGGTTGCCATGTACATACATATACACCTTGTATTTAAAGCCACTCTCCATGAACGGAGAGGGGGGACACACACCTACACACATGAGACAAGACTTGGATCATACGCACATCAATACTCAATACGACTGGAGTAGGGCTATTATCTCTGCTGTGAGAGGCCCAAACCAGGATAATTCCTCGTGTCTCCCATTGCTCGAGCATCCTTCGAACGCTAACCCTTCATGGGCAAAGGGGCATCGGTTGATCCCTCATTCAACAAGTAAGCTCGGCGGGGGCCGGTTCCCCAATCGTCGACAAGATATATCTATTTTTTTATTTTTCTCGTTTTTTATTTTTCTTTCCTTTTCCTAGTTTCTTTCCTTTTTTCTTTTCTTTTCCCCCTTTTCTTTTTTTTCCATCCTATTCGGCCAGCTCCTCCTCTCTCTCTTTCTTTCTTTCTTTCTTTCTTTCTTTCTTTTCTTCCTTTGCTCTTTCTTTTTCACCTAACCGGTTCCCCTCATGTTCCCCGTTCTTATCATCCTCTCCTCTACTTCTCCAATTTGCTCCCCCTTCTTCTTACACTCTGGAGCCACCCCTGCACCTAGTGCTGCCCCCTATGGCGTCTCCCCCGCACCCAGTGCCGCCCCTCTCCAGCGCCTCACCTTGCGACTTACGAGCCTGCCCTGGCCGCCTTCACGCAGCCATCGGACCAGCTGCTCCCTCTGGCCCTGCCTCAGCCTGCTCCTCCCAGCCCCTGGATCACCTAGTGTGCGTGCTCTGGCCTGGCTGTGACTCACCTCCTCTTCCCCACTTCTGGCCTTCCTTTGCCCACACATGCCTTCTAGAGCTACTGCACCCGGCCCTTGCCCCCTCCCATGGCTGGTTACTCTCCTCTCCTGCAATGCTGGCTTGACCCAATCTCTCCGCTCCCTCCTCCACGGCTACCATCTGATTTCCCCTTATTTTTATACTATTCTCTTATTGTTTTTGCTATGTGGTAGCACATGATTTCACAAGTTGAGCGTGCAAATTGGCCAATGATGATTCCTTGGTTGAATCGTGGGGTTGGCGGTGCGATAGCGATACTCGTAACCTCCCATACACCAGGGAGTGTGCGAGGTTGACAGGCACGCACGACGCCGCCCCTACAGTTGCCAATCCTACTGAGGCCCTGGGTAACTTCTACGCTAAATATCGTTTATTCTAGTTCTCTACGGTGAATACCCACTACTACACAAAAGCTCATCACAAACGGTTCAAAAATCTCATCACAGATTATAAAGACAAAGGGAATAATTTTACTTTTAATCCTTTGGATTGAGCTGATTCCCCACATTAACGACAAATCGCCCAATATGTTCTAAGGTTGTAGTTGAATTATCCCCTGGAAACTTCGCGAAATCAAGGACTCTGCAACCATTGGGGTATGGGATTAGATCGATATAATCGAGGTATGACTTTTGATAGTTGATAACCTTTCCCTTTGGTTGTATGCCAAATTGATCCCTCAATATTGTGGTTATATGATTGGCCCAATCGTCTTCCTTATCCGATGGTATCTGTGTTGCCTACCAATTATGATCGTGATTGGCATGCTGCCCCCTGAGTGCAAACTCGGGTTGGTATGGTACCTGGGCTGACTGTGGTTGATAAGGTCATTCATAACTGACATGTTGCCTTCCAATCATCTGCTCCGGTAGCGGAATAAATGGTTTTGGGTACACCACAACTATGTATAAGGCTGGATCCCTCGGCTAAATTGGCTCGACATATTGCGGACGTACTTGAGTTTCAATTGGCTACGAGAGCAATTTTGGGTAGACAAAAACGAAGTCGATGGAGGTAAGATGGCTTGGGAGCCAAACTTAGAACCATCAGTGTATGCCTGATAATGAGGAATTGCACTTGCGCTAGGATCATGTGGCAAGATCATAGTCGATTGTGTTGGCATCATAGTGGGAGCTTGAGCCGATGTCTTAGGATCACGTGGCAAGATCACAATCGGTTGTGTTGGCATCATAGTGGAAATAGACCAGATATGTCAGCAGTGTTTGCACCGGGTCAAGCAAGGTTCCTACCGATACCATTTCTTGTGCTATTATCTTAATATTGTTAGCAATCATCGGCTTAAGAGTGGTTATCAGAGCTGATGATTGATTGACTAGAGCATGGTGTATAGATTGGTTAATCATGTTCAATAACTCCGCCTGTGCAGGTGTATATCGACTTACCAATCTATTGTCTGAAGTACCCGCGGTCTCCTTGTCACCGAAATTAACTATCGACAATGCAATCTTCTGTGTAACACAACATATGATCTTCTCGTAGCAGTTTAACACCATCTGCTCGAACGCGGTCTTGTGATCTTCGATTTCCTTGCGTTGTTTCAGCATTAAATCGTCGAGCGTTGGGACAATTATAGTATCAGAATTGACATCAAAGGGGGGATTGATTTTCCCGAAGAAGACATTGTCGTCCCACCGGGCGTGCCAAAAGTGTGTTGACACCGAAAAATATAACGACGGATTGATTGACTTATAACATACATAAAAACCGGGTTTAATTTGGATGTGACATGCTAGCCGATTTGATCCTGCAATCAGTAAGAAAAATATATGATATAAACGACTATCTCAGCCGATTAGGTTTTTCAATGATAATCTGATCTAAACAGCTCTTTAAGCCTATTAAATCACAAGTAACGATAAATCTAAACGGCCTGAATAAACTGATTAGAGGGTTGATAAAGGTAGATTTTTTCCGAAAAAGACGATACACAACAAGATAAGAGAAAAACAAACCTGAGATAACGTAAGTCGATAATGATAAAAATCAGCGATGTGCAACTTTATTGATCAAGATGAATTACGGAAGAAAGATTACAGATCTGAAAAAAGTAGAGCTAGTTGGTTGATCGTTAGATGTCTTTTTCATCTTGCCCGTTGTCCCTTTTTATAGCGTATATGTTGACCGTATCATTCTCCAATCCTCGTAAAAATAAGATTTGTATTGGCTTCGATATCTAAAAGTGAACTTTTATTTTAATCGATATCAACTAAAATCTGGCATCCATGTTTAACCTCATATTTCTAAATCGGCTAAGACTGTCAAATCAGTCAAATCTACTAGATCGGCTATGAGCGCCAAATCTTGGTGTCCACACTGTGCTTTCGTTATGTACTGTTGCGCTTTAAATGATAAATATTAATGCTATTATTTGCTACATTACTTTCCTTTCTTATATTCAGTAAAAAGTCCTTATTAATCTTGATAGGGACCGTTTGATCTTACGGAATCAACTGTCCATATAATAGTGGATGTGCCGTAAAATTTCCATGTATTTATATTTGAGGAATAGATTTACAGGGATGGTTACAAGAAGATTACAACAAATCATATGTATTTCTTGGGGGTACAACCGTTCAACCGAGTTACAGGTTTTGATCATACAGTTTCCTTTCGATAATCTCGAGTCTAAAACTGAAACAGGCATAGAATGCATTATCTACAGTCAAGACACATCCAGTAGACAGCTCTCATGGGTCGCACTTGGGACACGTGGCATGGTTCTTCTGCGGGGCCCCTTGGCAGAAAAAGAATTTATGCGGACACCTCAGCAAGCAGTTATCCGCCAAGCTCACCACCGCACCGCCCTCCTTCAGCTGCCTCATCTGACTCGGCAGGGCTCCACAGAGAAAGTTCCCTTGCAGCATCAGCCTGGCAAATGGCACCCACTTGTCCGTGGCCACCTCCGCCGCGACACGAACGGCATACTGGCTCGGTATGCCTCCGGTGAACCGGTTCCGGTCAAGCTCGACCACCGTGAGCCGTGGCATCGCCCCGAGACATCCGGGTAACCTACCGGTAAGCCTGTTGCCGCCGAGGTCCAGCTCGATGAGTTGGCTCGACGCGCCGCCGTCGGGCGCCTCCTCGACCGTGCCGAGCTGGTTGGACCCCAGCCGCAGCTGCTGCAGCGCTGGGTGAGCGAACGCGGCGCCAGGAACAGCGCCGGTCATCACATTGCTCGTGAGGTCCAGCACCCGCATCGCAGGGAGAGCAGCGAAAGCCGCGGCCAGCAATGGCCCGGAGAAACTGTTGTTGCGTGCCACGACGGACACGACCGAACTCGGCAGCCGCCCAGGCGCGTCGAAGAGCGAGCCGGACAACGCGTTGCCGCTCAAGTCGAGGTAGGCGAGCGAGCTCATCTTGTCCATCGTCGGCAGGCTCCCGGAGAGGCTGTTGTCCTGCAGCTCCATCCGTGTCAGGGCGCTCAAGGACGCGACCTGCCACGGTATCCGGCCAGAGAATGCGTTGCGGGAGAGGTAGAGCTCCTGCAGCGACGAGGCGGGGGTGAAAAGGGACGCCGGTATCTCGCCGGAGAAGGTGTTGCCGGAGAGGTCAAGGACGCAGAGACTCGGCGGCAGCTGCACCCCCGTCGGGAGAGCGCCGTGGAAGCGGTTGTTGGCGAGGGAGAGGAAGGCGAGGAATGGGAGCGAGGCGAGGACGGGCGGGGGGAGCGCGCCGGAGTATCCCGCGGGGTCGAGGGAGACGCCGGTAACGCGGAGGTAGGACGAGTTGTTGGGCGCGTAGCAGCGCAGGCCGCAGGGGAAGGCCGCGCAGGGGTCGCGAGCGAAGTCCCACGACGCGAGGCAGGAGAATGCCGGGATGGTGGCCACGTCCACCGCCGATTTCAGCGACGCCAGCGCGGCCGCGTCGCCCGGGAAGGTAGCTGTGGGCGCGAGCAAGGCGGCCGCGTGCTGGAGAACGAGCAAGAGGAGGGGCATTGCTAGTAGGCGTCGAGTAGCAGAAGCCATGCTCGCATCGATCAAGGAGAGGGGTGGGGGCGTTGGGGAGAGAGAAGACGAGCCGTGGTGGTGAAGTTTGTCGGCTGTCGCCCTCGAGATCGGCGCTAAAGCCGTGGAGGTTTGTTTGCTTTGAGGGAGTGGACTGGAGCGTGAGCTGTGTCGGTCATTCATAGTGCTATATTCTATTGGTAGAAATATAAGATATCTTGGTCTATTCTTTACAGTAAAAGTACCGATATACTATATGTATTATCTACTGTGTTTTTTCTACTATTGTAGATGTTAGCATTGCATCTCTATAATAGAGACTCTATTTCTTACCAAGTTTGGATATCACAATACACCGTTCTGCTAGTACGGTACCCCGTCCTGTCCCGTCCTTGACCCTAAAGCCATGGAGGTTGGCTTGCTTTGAGTGAGTGGAGTGTGAGCTGTGCCGGTCACTCAAGAGTGCTATTCTACTGGTAGAAATCTAGGAGACTTTGGCCTATTCTCTACTATAAAAGTACTGATACGTGATATATGTTATGTACTGTGTTTTTCTACCATTGCATCTCAGCATCTCTATTTCTTGCTAAGTTCGAGCATCACAATACGCCGTTCTGCCCAGCGCAAATAATCGGTACCCGTCCTTGACGCTGAAGCATTGGCGGTTGGCTTGTTTTGAGTGAGTGGAGTATGAGCTGTGCCGGGAAAACCGGGGAGGAAACGGCTGTTTCTTTGCCGCTTTGTTTTGTTTTAGATTTTGTTATACGTTCGGGGGCCATGCATGGTGATGAGGTCTTTTTGGCTGACTCTTGGGTGCGTTTCATCATTCATCCGGAGCTTGCAGAGAAAATGTAGAGGAGGCCAGGCTAATGGAAGGCATTGGCCCCATTTGATTTGACCCCCGTGAAGCCACCTCGGCATCCATATGGTTACAGGTACAGCGCAGGGAGGCGGCAGAGCGCCGTTCGCTCGCAGATTAGACGGTGCGCAACTTTTATTTAGGTATATCCAAGTTGTTTGTTTGGCTAGGAGGATGGAATGGTACGATTTATGTTGTTCGGTCGGTTGGTTAGCGGACGGTGGAAGTATGGGGTGATACGGGTTATTATTTAGATATCAAACGGCTAACATCTGTTTGGGAGATCTATTTCTGGCCCAAATTTATGTGGATGAATTGGAATTTTAGTTCAAATTCTCATCCATTCATGTAGATCTCAATGGAGAATGGACCTACCAAATAAAGGCCTACATGCATATGGTCCGGTCCATCTATGCCATATGGATGCGTTGGTGGCCTACCTCAACTGCGACCCTCCCATTCAATCGGAAACCATGGTCTTCAGTTTCGGCCTTATTCCTGTTTGCAGAGCTGAGCGGCAAACAACCGCTCGTATACTAGTCTTGTTTAGGGGTGCAATCTGTTCAAGTACCGGATGTGTTTGGCTCGAATTCGGATAGTTGTCAGATTCGGTTTCGGTTTTGGATATTTTGTTTTGGATTCGGATTCGGGAGACCAATATCCGTCGGCTCGGGATATTCTACGATGATTTTCTGATATTTTCAAAAAAAATAATTTGGATATTTGTATCATCTAGCCCAATTTTTTGTTCGACCCAATAATTCAAATATTCGCAGAAGGCGGAGCAGTTGACGCGAACCTATGGAGGCGGCAGAGCAGCAGACTCCGCAGTCGCGAAGCCCGTGGAGGACGTAGCTGCAGAAGCCACAGGGGGGATGCAGAGATCATGAAGGATGACACGCCGACGTCCTCCCGGACCCCGCTCGCCCCCTCCACCACCGTAGCCGTCGATGACTCCGCCATCGCGAGGAAGCCCCACCGCTGCTATGGCTCTCCAACCCCCTCTTCCTCATCGCATCCAACGCCATGCTCGCCTCCATTCGTGCTGAGCACGCACCTCTCGGCGCTAGCCGAGGCAGCAATGGCTCGGCAGCGCGACGTCCATGGCGCGAGAGGGCAAAGTGCAACAGTGAGACACGGCACCTCAGTTGTGAACCCGGCGTGCAGCGCGACGCCAAAGATTTAGATAACATGCTTTGCTGATTTATATATATAATTAATACATACCTACAATCAAACTGTTGTAACAATATGCTACCATAAAAATACCATCGTCAAAGTTGTGCGCCGAAATCTGTAAAATATCAAAAACGAATTGTATTTAGCGATGAAGAGAGTACTGAACTGCGAGTGCTTCTAGCTATTTTTCACCATATCCCTTGTTCAGGAATCACGTTGCGTCTCCTAGCTATTTTTCAATGCATCAGGTTCATCGGCGTGTGAAAACTGGAGCGTACAAAGACAGATGTAATTGCAAGTACTTTGCTTGTCGTCCTAACCGGTACCTAACCATAAACCAGTGATAAATTTGAATCCTTCACTTTATCGCCCACTGTATCTCTCTTTTTTTTAAATATAGGCTCCTGGTGCATGCATTTGCAAATTTTACCACATTCCCCACCGCAGATGTGTGGCAGCGACACCTGTCACCTGCCGAGTCCAAGGAGTGCAGAGGGTGACCGACGTCGTAGTAGTGCGAGAGACCATGCGAGCGGGCGCTAAAGCATAGGAGGAGGGATCCTACAGTGCAACAGGGCGGGAGGAGGGCTCGGGAACTGGCCCAGTGCATGACACCTCGCTGCTGCGACTAGGGAGCGCGGAAGGAATCCTACCGCGGTGGGCCATGCGTTACTTCCACGGTCAGGCAAGCTCCCGTGGCTCTGATCACTTGTCGCGCTCACCGCAGGTGGCAGGTGTTGCCCGTCACACTTTCTGTGGTAGAGGAGGAGATCAAGAGGTACATGATTCCTCTGCTTTAAATGAATGAAACACCGGTTTAAATGAATGAAACAGAAGGAGCGTGACTTTCCAACCATCCCTTCTTGGGTTTATACCGCCGAGAGATATATTATAGTTGTTTCTCGTGTAGTAAGCCATCTTGACTGATAAGAAAGGACTGGAACATGGAAGTATTGGTCAGTTAAGAGGTCGAGCGACAAATTTTCGTTAGTTACTACTTTCAACAAATAGCTGAAGCATGATGCCAAAGTACTTGGGACAGTTTGGGACTTCTCACTGAATATGCGTTATCTGGAACAATTTGTAAACTTTATCAAGATCATAAATAAATTCATATTGTACCTAGTGTTCGAGGACATCTCATGCGCTTCCGACCTTACGGTGCCTCCTTTGCTATCTCCATTCGAAAAATGATTTAAATGATCGTTAAATAGGGTGTGATATCATCTAGCATTATGCAAAAATTCATGTTCAGATCGAGTTCATGTTCAGGTACCCGCCGTGGGATGAAAGCAAGATCGGGATGCTGCGGCACGTCTTCCGCTTCGACTACGTCTTGCTCGTCCTAGCGCAGCTCAGCCTGAGGAGCTGAACGAGCCAGCCGGAGGAACCGAGGAAGACGCCGGCGGTGAATAGCTGAGCAGAGAGAAGAAGCTGCGCGAACCGTTGTGCCTGGTCAATCGTTAAATTCATGTTTTTTTTTTGGAAACAGATTCATCGAGTTGCATTGAAGAAACAAAAAGTTTGGTTGTCCCGTTAGTTCTGATGCATGTGCTTTTCTTATTCTGCCCCCTGGATGATTGTCCCGTTGTTTCTTTCTATCTTTTTGGTTAAGGGGTCATACCTGAAACAAGTCAGCATCAGAAACACGTGTAATTACGGATGTTGTCTGCAGCCATTATCTGAGGAAGTTCAGGAATGTTGCAAGGACACTCATATTCACGACACGACAGTAATTCATTGACAATATATTCTCATTAGATTCCCATAATGATCAAGGACGAAACCAAGCACATGCCATTAATACAAAACAAAAGTGGAAGTCGAGTACTACACCCAAACAGTGCTAAACTTACACAACAGTTGCTAGAATATGCACTTGAACAAATCATACAAATCCAACACGTACAGCTTGTTGTCACAACACTTCCATGCAAAAAAACATCTGGCATGAGCTGCAACATTCTGTTTATACTCTTAAACAGAGAATTTTTTTTTTTTCCATTCCTCCCGTAAGGAACACTGCATGTTAGCCATTCACGAGTTTCTGACAGTAGCAATTTTTGCCAGATATCATCACTTTGGCCGACTTTTACCTAGAAGTTTCTGAAGCTGTCCATTCGAAAGAGCATTTGCTGTATCTGCAGTGTGCAACATGAAGATTGTTGATATTGACGAAAGGGTAGTTACATACTTAACAACGCAGCTGGAAAGTCTGGACACTAACCATCTGAGCCACCAACGTGTTGGCCATTCACAAACACCTGTGGAACAGTATGACGCCCAACTAGGTCTAGAAGAACACTTTGAATTTCTCTCCCATCCTCTGCATGGCATGTACATAGTAGTATTAAACGTCTAGCTGAAAAAATGCCTGAGAAAAACAATTGGATTGAAGTTCTATACGATCTGGACGATTACCTCGGAGATCAAGTTCAACAACATAAGGATTTTCCTTGAGATCTCTAAATATGCGCTTAGCACGCATAGAGTACCTACATAAAGGAATGTTATTTGTACCAGAGAATTCATAAGTAATTAGACCATATAAGAAGTGTTTAGAATTATAACAACTTCAAGGAAGATACAATATCTTTTAATCAAGACTACCAAATTTTTTATTTATTGGAATTCAGAACTCCTTGAGAAATTTGAGATACTAATGCAAGCATGCACATCTCAAGAAAGAACTTGCATACTCTGTATTCACTTTCTAAGCCTTTAAATTTTTAGTTTTCAACTTTTGATATATTGAAATAAACATGAATGTGCTACCAAACGTTGAGCTTTGAAATATATGATGCCTACCAAATAGTCTATTCCAAGAATTGAAGGAACCAACGTACAAACTTACACCCAAGTTTATCAAAAGAAACACATCTGCATTGCATCCTTTGCCATGAGATAGAAACAGGCAACACTGAAATCACTCGGTTGGCATTAGATAAGTAGCTTACACTTTTCAACAGTTCAACAGCTTGTAGCAATGGTATCCAATAGGAAGAGAACATAAATTCCACATTTTCGGTTTATGTGATTATATCCAAACTGTAGTAGTATTCCAGTGTGCATGTCTGAATGCAAGCATACAAAAATAACTCGTTTCCTCCAACTCATTGTTATCCAAGTAACAAGCCACCTAAGGCCAATTATTCGCAACTTATGAACATAAGTGCATCACAGTTCAGTCACATGGTACGGTAATGCGCCGATATAATTTATGAGCCACCAATTGCCATTCCTAGCAGCATGATCTGAACCTACATCATATTTTACTTATAGGCCAGCATCTTAGACCAGAAACTACAGCAGCAGGATCTACAGACAGTAACTCATATAGCACATTTAGGATAGCTCTTTAGGACGGCAGCGAGCCATGGTCACAGTACCGGCTCAGCAAATCGAACACTTCGCTAAACAGGAGACTGTTCCAGCCTTCTATTTTCAGTTCTAGCAAATAAACAGCTCAATTTCCGTCAAATAAATATATGGGACCACAGTTTGCAAGTACTAATAACCTAATTAAGCCAATTCGCAACTGCCGGCGGTTCAATTGCATGGCGATTGTGCCTAATTCGCACCCCCACCATCTACTAGACAACAAATCTACCCAATTCACGGCACCTGAACCCCTTTTCCTAGTAAATCTCTGCTAGGCAGCCGTAACAGCTCATGAGATTCCTGGGATCTCAACGATGTGGCATCAACTCCGCCGCTGGTGCGCCCGCACACAACCCGAAAATTCCCCAAAATCGCAAACCAAAAACAAGCAAAAAGGAGTCGCATAAAAGCTGGTGCCTGGGAGGGCTTACGGGCAGTAGGTTTTGGAGAAGATGGTGATGCGGTTGGAGTAGATGGCGTTCTGCACGTAGGCCGACGGCGAGCGCGTCGCCGCCGCGGACTCCGCCGCGGCGAGCAGGAGGAAGACGGAAACCGCTAGTCTTATTTGAGCCATCCCCTTTGGACTTCAAGGCAGCGCTGCAAGCCCGCGAACGCGCGGCTCCGGCGTTCCGAGCCGGTGATTCGGTGAGCCTTCAGAGGTGGGGAGTGGGAGATATTTTTTTTCCCCTCCGTTTGTTGTGTCGTTGGCTCGTTGCTTCGCTTGCTCTTGTTTCTAGTGCTAATTCCGGTATCCGGCCCATAGGCCCATTATTAGTCCGGTGGTTTCGGGCATATCGGGTTTTCTTTTATGAAGAAGTTCATATTGTTGTAAAACAAGACGTTCTCCACGTCGATGATCGGCAATCAACAAGAACACAAGAACACAAGAACAAGAGACACAAGATATATGGTGGAGCTCTCTCTTCTTTATTGATCAATGTGTGTAAATACAATGGGAGGCACCCGGTATATATATAGCGATCCTCAAGGAGAGTTCTGATTCGCCACATATTAAGAGATAGACTCCTAACCGAATACGGTTAGAGTCTTTATCTCATAACACTCCCCTTGGGCGAATACCGCGTAATGCACATGTCTCATTAAAAACTCCTCCCAAAACCCAGTGGGAAAAAGGGATGGAGAAAAGAGTACATTGCACTCAAGACTCTGTGTTACACTAGTTGCCTCATTAAAAACCTTCATGTGAGAAACATCAGGAAAACTCACTAAGGATAAAAGAGTACAACTTATGATCTTCAGGATTATGCAAAGGGGTTGTGGTTCAAGGATTTACTCCCCCTGAACTATGCAAATCTCTAAGTCGCCTCATTCCAATGCCATTAATATACCTTTGGAAAGTGGGTTTTGGCAAGGATTTTGTGAATAAATCTGCTAGATTTTCACATGACTTAGTTTGCATTATTTTTATCTCACCATTCTTCTGGAGTTCGTGAGGATAAAAGAACTTAGGAGCAATATGCTTCGTGATATTACTCTTTACATAACCCATTTGCATTTGTGCAACACAAGCAGCATTATCTTCATAGATAATAGTAGGGGTATCGACGGTATTCATCCCACATGACTTCTGGACATGGTTGATTACACGCCTTAGCCAAACGCATTCCCGTGAGGCTTCATACAAAGATATAATCTCTGAGTGGTTGGTAGAAGTGGCTACCAAAGTCTGTTTGAAAGACCGCCAAGAGATGGCTGTACCACCACAGAGAAATACAAAACCAGTCTGAGATTTGGCACTGTGAGGATCAGACAGGTAGCCAGCATCCGTATATCCCACCATAGTTAATTCTTGGTTCTTTCGGTAGAATAAACCAAGATCTTGAGTACCTTGGAGGTATCTGAGTAAAGTCTTAACGCCAGTCCAATGTCTTCTGGTTGGAGCAAAGACTGTGCCTTGCTAACAAATTTATCACAAGGCAATATCGGGCCTTGTGCAATTCGCAAGATACATAAGTGCACCGATAGCACTTAGGTATGGAACTTCGGTCCTAAGACTTCCTCATCTTCCATCCTTGGTCTAAATGGGTCTTTGTCCGCTTCAGGACCTTACTACCATGGGGGTTTTCAAAGGATGAGATTTATCCATGTTAAATCTTTCCAATACCTTCTTGGTATAGGCAGATCGATGTATTAAAATTCCTTCCGGGAAATGATCAAGTCAGCAGGCCTAAGCTGCACTTGGTTTTACCCAAATCCTTCATCTCAAACTCCGTCGTAAGGTAAGCACTTGCTTCCTTTATTTCCTCCGTGGTTCCGATGATATTCGGATCATCGACATATAATGAGATGATACAAAAACCCTTCAGGATTTCTTTATGAACACACAGGGACAATCATCATTATTTGAATATCCCTTCTTCAGAGGAATTCACTAAGTCGGTTGTACCACATTCTTCCCGATCGTTTTAATCCGTGATAGCGACCTTTGCGCTTTAACGCTATACATGTTGCGATTATTGGGATCCGACTTTGACGCCTTCAGGACTTTCATATAAATGTCCAGATTCAATGACCCATATAAATATGCGGTCACTACATCCATCAACCGCATAGTTAAATTTAAGCTAGCCGCCATTGATATTAAATATCTAACATTATTCCACTCATCACCGGAGAATATGTTTCATCGTAATCGATGCCGGGTCTGCGTGAACCCTTGTGCTACAAGCCTCGCTTTATATCTCACCACCTGGTTATTTTCGCTTTCTTCCTTGAACGAAAACCCATTTTGATCCTACAGGGAACACTTTAGGAGGCGTTCGGTCAACGGGACCAAACACTTTCCTTTTATTAAGCGAGCGCAATTCTGCCTCAATTGCTTCTTTCCATTTGACCCAATCTGAGCGCTTCTGGCACTCTGCCATGGACTTTGGTTCTGGATCCAGTTCAAGATTTTTAGCAATTTTAGAGGCAAAATATATGTCGACAATTGTAGTCTTTCTCTTATATAATTCTCCAGAATCCACATAATTGGTGGATATTTCTTCATTTATTTCTTCCAGCTCCTCGTGATTTCCCATAACGATGGAGTCTGGGTGTTCCGATCTCCCAGCGTTAGATTGTGCGCGCATGCTGGGATTGTCATCTTCAGGATGTGTCACTTCAGGGACATCTTCATCTTCGTGATGGCTCTCTTCAGGATTTTCTCAACGCCAGGTTGAGCTTCTTCATTGCCGTAGGTAGTGATCTCATCTGTTCGGTCCTCGGTTTACTGCGGACGTCTCCGTGAATTGAGTCCGTGCACTGGAGGCCTCTCCTCTTTTGTCATGAGGGGTAAGAGTGGGTTGAATATCCTTCTGGGTATTTCCACTCTTTCAGGTGCATTTATCATGGGTATATGAGATTTTGTCACTCCTTTATGATCGCTGAAGGCATCCGCGATTATTAGCTATTTGTTGCAGATTTATTATCCTCCTAACTTCGAGTTCGGTTTCTTTAGTGCGTGGATCTAAGGACTGAATGCCCGTGACATTCCAATCAATTTCCTGCATTCTTTTATGTGGCACTTATCTCCCTAATGCCGGAAAATAGTCCTCATTAAAAATACAATCAGAGTACCGAGCCGTGAACAAATCCCCTGTCTTAGGCACAAGGTATTTAAGTATCAAAGGAGATTAATAACCTACATAGATCCCCAACTTCCGGTGAGGACCCATGGTGGTACGCTGTGGTGGAGAGATTGGCACGTATACAGCACAGCCAAATTTTCGCAGATGGGAAATACTTGGTTCTTTTCCACGCACTATCTGCAAAGGGGAAATTTCATGATATGCGCTGGCCTGAGTTGAATTAATACAAAGAAATGTAAGACCGCATGGCCCCAACAACCGGTAGGTAGCCTACAATTCTGCAGAGTGGCCTAGCAATGAGTTTTATTCTTTTAATTAATGACTCGCAAGGCCATTCAGGTGTGGACATGAGGTACAGAGTGCTCTACATTAATGCCCAGTTGCATACTATAATCATTAAATGCTTTTGAGGTGAACTCACCAAAGATTATCCATTCGAATAGTTTTGATCCTTTCTTCCGAAAGGAGGCTCGTAATTTAATAATTTGGGCAATTAATTTTGCGAAAGCATGGTTCCTAGTAGATAAGAGACATACATGGGACCATCTAGTAGAGGCATCTATCAAGACCATAAAATATCTAAAGGGGCCCGACAGGCTGAATGGGTCCACAGATATCACCTTGAATTCTCTCCAGAAATTCAAAGGTTCCTCCCTAATCTTCATGTAAGAGGGTCTCACTATAAGTTTTCCTTGGCACATGCAGGCACATAAAATCTTCTGTGTTTAGGGAAGTTTATAGTTTTTATGCTATGGCCTGCAGAATTATTAATTATTCTTCTCATCATATTCAACCCAGGATGGCCCAGTCTATCATGCCAAATCTTAAATATTTCTGGACCTTTAAGGATGGTTTGCATCGCAACATAAACTTCAGGTTTTATATATGTGTAATATAACCCAGGGGAGAAGGAGGGAAGTTTTTCAACCACATGCTTATTGTACCCACTTGACTTAGTCATAAGGAGGTATTCAGTACCATCCTCGCTGTCGGTTTCCATATGGAAGCCATTAAGACGAATGTCTTTAAAACTTAACAGAGTGCGACTAGATTCAGGGTATAAAAGGGCATTCTCAATTACTATACGAGTGCCCATAGGGAGAACTATAATGGCTCTTCCAGTGCCAACACTGAGTGCCTCTTCCGGGCGATGGTCATAATATTTCCAGTTTTTTTGGTCAATGTCTGAAAATATTTAGTCTCCCTAAGAATAGTATTCGTGGTGCAACTGTCTACAAGACATATTTCCTCCTCCGCCATTGGATTATATGATTGTTGTTCTTGATCCCGGAGGTGTTGGCTATCGCGTAGGATAGAGTCGCGTAAGACTTTTTCGGCAATCCGAGTGGATGCCGGCGTGGTGATGAGTTGATTGCAGATCGGATCGGGCGATCAATCGCCAGAGTAGTCGTTAAATCGTAAATCGGCGATCCTTCGCTTCTTGCGGTAGAGACTCGTGCTGATAACGTGTTGTAAAACAAGACGTTCTCCACGTCGATGATCGGCAATCAACAAGAACACAAGAACACAAGAACAAGAGACACAAGATATATGGTGGAGCTCTCTCTTCTTTATTGATCAATGTGTGTAAATACAATGGGAGGCACCCGGTATATATATAGCAGTCCCCTCAAGGAGAGTTCGGATTCGCCCACATATTAAGAGATAGACTCCTAACCGAATACGGTTAGAGTCTTTATCTCATAACACATATGACCCCAGAGTAAACGGCGCGGCCGAAGGTTGTTGGAGGCAGGGTTCACAAGGTGTTGATAATTTAAATTTGTGATTATTGGTTGTATCGAGTCGATTTGATATTTGAAATCGATAGGTAAATCAATCTTATTTAAAAAAATTCAAAAATTTAGAAGAATAATTATACGACATAAACTGTCGATAATAGGTAAATATTGAGCAATAATTACTCAAAAACCAACCATAAGAAATATTCAATTGGCCGGTCGATAATAGGTGGAAATCGAGCGATAATCAATTAAAACGGTTGATTTTCGTTTTTTTTTATTTTTTCCCAAAAAAATTGATTTTTTTCATCCTTCAGTTTTTTCTATTTTCGATGGGTTTTTTTGGCCGATAATCGAAAATAAAAAATTATTCGAAAATGGGGCGGCGACAACCAGTGCTGGGAAAGACGATGGCTCTAGCGGCGAAGCTCCACGGTGGCGCATTGGCCAACATGGAGTGGGGAAAAGATAGAGGAGGTGGAGGTGATGCTTTGGACGAGATAATTGAAGGAGCTCTCACCGATGGGGAAGAAATCGACGGCAACGCGCACGGCCAGGGAAGAAGAGCTTGATCTCATCCATGATTGCAGCTTGGATCCAATTGCTTGAGGGAAAACGCCGACAAGGCTCGGGAACATGACGTGACGCGGTTTGGCGCAGGTGGATCTGCCGAGCTCTAACGGCGACGGCAATGGCGGTAGCGGTTTGAGAATTGGTCTCTGCCCATGACGAAGGAAAAGCAAAATGCAAAATCGATCAAAGGGAATGGTAGATTGGGATGCGAAACACGTGATGACGCAAACGGAACAGGTCAGAACTAAACCGTGCAGCAGGAACGCCAGGTGTTTCATGGCGGGAGAGGTGGAGCGCAGCCGGAGACGAGGAAGAAGACCTCGACGGCAGCAAACGGTGTCTTTTCTGGTGCTATTGGCTAAGGCACTGGCTGGCTGCTGCGGAAGTACGACGAGCGAGCGGAACAAGGACCCTGCCTTCCTCTATGCTTGCCACCTCACCTGCTCACATGGCGAAATTGTCCCAACCAAGTGCCACTCAGGCAAAATAACCGTCCAAAACAGACATTGAGGTTTAATTAATTTGGTTTTACAATAATCATATGGTTAAGGTTCTGTTTGGCAGAGCTCCAAATTTCAGTTCCACCTCAAAACTGAAACTTGTAAGCTAAAATAAAGTTAATTAAATTTATATTTTATTCTAAAATGTAAACAAGATGACCCATCTAAACACTCTTAATACACCCATAGCTTCAGCTCCACAAATTTAGTGGATCAGAATACCCAGCTCCATCAAATTTATGAATCTGATGGAGCTGGAGCTCTGCCAAACACCCATAAATATCCGGTTTTTAGATCTAGACCTGAGGGTTAAGTGACCGCACCAACAATACTTCAGTAGGTCATATGGACTTCTCTTCCTTTTTTTTTATTAAATTGGCTCATTGGGTTTGTCTTTCTTCTACTGTGTTATAATTATTATGATCTTTTTTTTCTGCGAGGATCTTTTATCCTTTCTAAGGTTTTTTAAAAAAAGCAGGATGATCATAATTCATAAATTAAGTTTTATTTCGACACTTGGCTAGTTAGAATAAGAACATACATTAGATTAGTCTCGAAGGAAACTCAAAAGATGCTACTTCCTGGGTCCTACAATACAAATTCTAAAGACCATCACATGCGCATGCCACGGAGATATTAAATTTAAGAAAAAATTAATATTATTAGACTATACATATCCTTATTAAATATTATAATACAAGTACTCGCCTTTTTTTTCTCAGCATTACAGTGTTTGCAAACAGTGAAAATATTACAATAACTACATCTTTAATTTTTGCATTGAACTTAGGCGCTATGATGCATTCTCTTTTCTCACCAACATCTCCTTAGTATCCTTACTATTCGCAAGGTTCGAAATTTCATTTTCGGGTTACATCTCGGAGACGGCTGAAATCCAAAATTTCAACAGGGTTTTCGAAATCCAACCGATATGGAAAAAAACAAATTTTAAATCTGGTTTTTGTCGGGAGGCAAAACCTAAATTTCGGCCAATATGACCGAAATTTGTGTGTGTGTGTATATATATATTGCAAAATTTTCATATGTATTCCTAGAAATAGGCATTAAAATTCGTCACAAAAAATTTGGTGCTAAATCTGGTCCTACAAACATGAAAATCAGTCCAATTTATGACCATCTCGGTAAAAAAAAAATATCCAAAATCTTGGCGAAAAAAATCCCGAAATCACTATAGTAATTTAAAAACTTTCATATTTTTTTTTTATCTTATTGGGATTTAGAATCTCAACCTGACCGATTTACGAAATAGGGGCGATATTTTCCACCCTGACTCATCGTGGCCAACGGTCTGCTTGTCCTTTTTCCAACGAGAAGTTCGATGACCTTTTCACAACTCGGCAGTCATGGCGCCTTCACCCGATTACCATCCATCGTGGCATCGTCCCCCGTACTCCTTCCGCACCGTTGCCTCCCCTCCTCGAACATCATGCGCCCCACCATCCTCATGAAGTTCATCGTAGCCTCCTTTGCCCTTGTCGTAGCCTCCTTTGCCCTTGCCCCAAACATCAACATTTGGGTGTGTTGGCGCTGCGTTTTGTGAATCAAAGGGAAAACAGGGAAGGCGATAGTGATTGTGTCTGCGAGAATAGAAGTGACAACGACAGTAACACATGAATGTGGAAGCACTTGGCCAGACGATGGAAAAATCGCAGTTACAATGATTCTTCAATTTGATCAGTAGTGATCCTCTTCGTGTTTTTACCCCTGAAAAATACCTTTCTACCGTAACAAAATTTACAAAAATAACTCTCTTCTCCACCGTGAAAGATCCAGGAGGTAACACGTTTCAACTCCCGCGGTCTGGTAGCGCAGGAGACAGTGGCGCGTTGCAAATGATCGGGCCACCAACCTTCTGCGCACGAGGAGTGCTGAAAGAACATTCCCCACACTAGTAGCACGGAACGCGCCCCAGGCCCACGCGTGCCCGCACACACCTGTGCGGCCACATGCCCCCACCAACTTGTGCACTCAGCCGTGGAGGCGGCTGCCTCCCGTGCTATCAAATCGCAGGAGGTGACACGTCTCATCTTCCGAGTCATCCGTAGTGGGAAAGGGGGCTAATTTTGCAAATTTTATCGTGGACGGCTATTTTTAGGGGGAAACACGGAAAAGGCAACTATAGTAAAAATCTCAGATTCTTCCGGTGAGTAATCTGCAGAATAAAATTCTGTCAAAAAAGTTCTACATCTTCTTGAAAGCATTTGGGTCTTGAAGGAGTGTGAAGTCTAGATTCATTCCCACGATTACAAAAAAGGACATTGAAATATCGAAAACTACAAACAAGACCATGGATCTTCAATAAGTGGCCAATTTGAGACGCGTGGCAACATGTGATCTCACCATAGTTCTACTGTAATTACCTTGTTCAACAACCATGCTCACAAATGTGAGCGGAATCTAGATCGTTGAGGAGAGGGCTACCAGCCACCAGCGGCGAGCCGACTGGGGAGGTACCCAATCGAGGGGATCGGTTATTTGGGAGAAGAGTAACTGCAGGTTCGCAGGAGAGCTGGAAAAGCGAATTTTTTTTTAAAATAATATTTTTTTAAAACTGAATTGCGTTTTTAATACTCGAAAAATAAAATTTGCAAAAATAATACGTGGTCGCCATACTGTACGGCGAATACCCTATTTTCGCCATATGGTATGGCGAATACCCTATTTTCGCCATATGGTATGGCGAAAATACCATAATTACCCGATTAAAGCCGATTAACCGTCGGTTGTTTGGTTAAGGCTATTTTCGCCAAACCGTATGACGAAAATAGTATTTTCGCCAAATCGTATGGCGAAAATACCCTATTTTCGTCAAACCGTGATGATTTAAAATAGGGTCTTCGCTGCATCGCACGGCTAAAACAAATTGATTCCGTGTAGCGATTAATCATGATTTATGGTATTTTCGCCACACGGTTCGGCGAAAATAGGGTATTCGCCACACGGTTCGGCGAAAATGGGGTATTCGCCGTACGGTATGGCGACCACGTATTATTTTTGCAAATTTTATTTTTCGAGTATTAAAAACGCAATTCAGTTTAAAAAAAGTATTATTTTAAAAAAGATTCCTGGAAAAGCACACCAAAGCCTTAAGTTTAGAGGGAGTAATTAACTATACTATCTACTATTTATTCATGCTTTAATATTTATACAACTTTGAAAAAAAAAAGCAGTTTTCGAAAAGAATAGTCTCTACTCTCTAGAATGGCATGTAAATGATATTCTTCTAAAAAAGATCATGTAAGTGACCTTTTCAAATATTCTCTCCAATCACAAATACATTTTGAGAAGTGTTTCTATGTTTTCGCTCTAAAACAAGTTGCGTATATCTTGAAGTAAACGAAGAGGTAAGTAATCGTTATTTATCTTTCATTCATGTTTTAGTATTTGTATAAATTTCAAAAAGAAAATCATAGAAGCACCTCTTGTACATTTCGTTTTAGACGTAGTTATAGTCAAACTTTTAAAACTCTAGCTTTCAATCAAGACCAAATGAAATGATGGTTTTCTGCTTTACAGCGTATTAATTGCACGCCCTAAACTCCGCTTCAGTTTGACCTCTCCGCACCAAACTCCAACCAATTAGACCCACCGGTATTCAAACACACGATAAGGTCTGTACAATTGCAGAAATTTTCAGCTTCTAAGCAAGCCGTTATCAAAGGAAAAAAAGAAAAGAAATCTCATTATTGCATAGGAAAAAAAAAGATACACCTGCAACGAGCAAAAAAAGGATATAAAGGTGCGGAGATTTTCTCCAGCACCTCAAAACGCACGAACAGTCCTGAACATCCAGAGGAACGAGGATGCCCAGAAGCGCAAAATGAAGTAAAGCCCGGAACAAAATCATCTCTACTACAGTCATGTACCCCCCATCCGACGCACAACAGGGACGGCACGGTGACACTGGCACACACGACCTTTACTAATTTCACCAGTACGAGTAGGAAGAAGTGGACGTCCTGGATCTCTTGCCGCCGGCCAGCTCCGTGTACATCTGCGGCACCCGCCGCTCCCGAATGGCCAGCGCGTCGCCGGCGACGACGCTGTCGCAGAACAGCTCCTCCTGCGCCATCCACGCAGGATACCCAGCTTCTTGCAGCCCACCGATCCGAGTTGCTCCCTGCTCAAACGGGCTCTGCCAAAAGCCAAGTTAGTCACAGATCACAGTAGTCCCTAATGGCCTAGTGCCGATGCATTTTCTGACAACTTTTAACTTGGGAAAATTTTGCTTTGTGTCCAAATTGATCAGTCTAAGTGCCCCCCAAGATGCTATCGTTACACCCCGGACCAGTGTGCAAGCTGCGAGCATAACTACAAACCACCCCTATAATGGAATGGTTGGACTGGATGTACTAACGTCGATGCAGACACGACCGGGATACGTCGTGTTTTTGGTGCGCTCGATCAGGAACGTGCCGAGAATGGTTATTCGGTTATTTGGATCGCTGAACATTTATTACTCCTGCATGGCAGTGGTCAGTGGCACCAACCTGGTACGATCCGTCTGCAGAGATGCCGGTAGAAGTAGCGGCCGCCGCACTGGCATCGTCGACCAGGAAGTCCTCGACGTGCCAACCGGGCAGCGTCTTGGTCAGGTACTCGGAGATGCTGCTGCCGCCAATGCCGCCGTGGCTCGTGGTGGGCGCCGGCGGGGCCGCGTCGTCGCCGCTGCCGCCGCCGCAGAAGCTGCTGCTGTTCTCCTCCTCCGACGGCGGCTCCGGGGACGCAGCCGGCTCCGAGGAGAGCAGCACGCCGGTTAGCAGGAAGCGGCTATGCCGCATGGTGAGCTCGTTCGCCATGTGCACCGGCACGTCGCACTCCCGGCACAGGATCGCCCTGTCCTCCTTGCAGAACAAGAGCCCCCTCTTCTCCTGCAGACCAGCACCACGCACACTAAAGCTCCCGCCGGGTCCTACCCGTGGCAATTACACTCATACAGAAGCCCCCAGAAGCGATCCTTTTCTATCTGACCTGGCAGATGTCGCAGAGAGGCGGCGACGGGTTGAGCAACGAGAACCGGCGGTGCTTCCCGGCGAGCTTGTTGGCGCGGTGCACGCGGCGGTCGCACGCGTCGCACAGCGCGGCCTCGTCGGCGCAGCAGAACACCGAGGCCGCCGAGGCCGCGCAGACGTCGCACTGCACCTTCATGCCTCCTCTTCCTCGCAGCGATCCCTCTCTTCCTCGACGTCACGCGGGCAGCTACTTCTGCTCATGTCAATGGTTCTCCGTTGGAAATCAACTGTTGCAGCCACGGCGGCTACTAGCGCAGGGATGGGGTAACTATAGCGTGGGAGATATACGTGGGGGCTATGCGTTTATATACCGGCTAAGACAGCACAAGGCGATTTGCGCGTTAAGCGCGGGCGATTGGGTCGAACGATCGTGTTGTCAAGAGCGATGGTGATTTGCATCGGAAAGATTGGGGCAGAGTGAGGAGGACTAGAGCCAGAGGAGGCGATGGGGGTGTGGTCTGCCGGTCGGTGACCGTGCCGACCTGACGTGTTAGGCGCTGCGTCTCGCTCGGGTGACGCGAGGCGTGTCACGTGTGGCACGTGGGGGATTTCATATAGAGTTTCGTTATCCCTGCCCTTGCTCTGGCTTTTGCCTTTCGTGATGGTTTTGACAGTACGGGCTTGTGAAGTGCTGTGTTGATTGAAAGGGAATTCAAAGAGCTCCAGCGTTCTCGCGGCGATGCCACTCCTATTTCGCCGGTGTTGGCCAGCGGAGGAAGACTACTGTCTCTACAATTTTATCATGTCTATTCTCCCTATGGTTGTCTCGTCCACGGCCCACGGGTGCAACCTAGCTACTTAGCTAGTATCTTCGCTGAATGAAGTATCATGGAAGCTGAGAATCTGAGTATGCTCCACCTCAACAGTGTCGGTGCAGGTCAATGAAATACTCCACAGTAGTTGAGTATCGACTTGAAGAAGAAGAAGAAGAAGAAGAAGAAGAAGAAGAAGAAGAAGAAGAAGAAGAAGAAGAAGAAGAAGAATGATCCTGATTTGTAATCGCCGCCAGCATTTAAAGATTTCATCTTCACGCAAGATTTTTATACTGTATGGTGGCCTTAGAATCTCGCCTTTCGCGCCTTATTATCCTTCTAACGCTTTGGTTGCAAATTGAAGTGCTAGAAACCACGAACAAATTTGTAACTTTTCAGATTTGCGCCTATCTTTTTCCTGTATTCCTGTGAGGAAATACTTGGATTGGACATGATGGGCATGAAAGGGGCTGGTGATGGGGTCAGAAGCCAGGCATGGCAGTATGGGCGCTATCAGCTTAGATAATAATAAAGACAGACTCAACTTGATGCCTCGTCTTTCTCTTCCACTTGATGCCTCGTCTTTCTCTTCCACTTGAAATCTTTGGTAAAATTTAACTGAATGAATAATAGTACAAACAACATTAAAAAAATTTAATTTTTTTTAGATTATCCTGACACATCACCAATGTTCCCATAAAAATTTCAGATGATTATCAAGCCTAAGAAATTTTTAAAAATCCTAACAGTGCTACTGTCCTGATAAAAGGTTGACCAGCAAATTTCAACCGAATGGAAAATGGTGTAAACCAAGTTGGAAGCTTTTGGAAAAAATTTTGGATGGTCCTAACACATCCATAATATTCTCATAAAATTTTCAGATGATGATCAATTTTGAGAAATTTTCAAAAATTCAAATAGTGCTACTGAAGACGGACTGGCAAATTTCACCTGAATGAAAAAAAGTTCAAACCATGTTAGAAAATTTTTAAAATTTTTGTGGCTGGTCCTAACACATCCATGATATTCTCATAAAAATTTCAAATTATGATCAATCTCGAGGAATTTTCAAAAATTCGGACAGTGCTACTCAAGATAGTCCGACAAATTGAACCGACCAAAAAGTAGTCAAAAACTCGTCAAATTTTTTTACAATTTTTTGTGGATGATCTTGACCCTAAATCCAATCAAATACAATTCACAAAAATGAAAATCCAGCAAAAAAAAAATTCAGAGATTTCGGCCGAAATAACTAAGATCTCGCCGCGATTTGCATTGTTACTGTAGCAATTTGAATTATTTCAAAAAAAAATACCCTGCTGAGATTTAGGATTTCGAGTGGGTCCGAAATCCGAAATCTCGGCTGAGATTTCCAAAATTAGGCCCGAATTTGGATCCTTGTGTTCACTTGTCAAGCAGAGAGAGGTGGCTGCAAGTTAGTTTCCGTAAGGGTAGCCACAAATTAGCTTTTTTGATAATTAAATCTAGTAATTGGTTTTTAAAATTATTTCTATTACTAGACGATTACAATCTCAGAGCAAGGTCTATCGTAGTAAATCGGGCACCTCAAGCCACATACACCGATTCACACTAGTAGAAACCAGCTTCGAACAAGCATGGGGCAGCAGCATTGCTCTGCCTTTTAACCAAACGGAGAGAAAAGTCCGAGAAGATCCTGCTAAGCTCCCTTATTTCGCCAATAATTGGGATGATTTCAGACCGACAAACCGAAGAATTGCTCCATATATAAGCTGTCAGTCTCCAGAATAATCTTTTGAATACCAGTACATTGCGCAATATTAGAAAACCGAAGATTGCCGACGATTGGGATCTAGGTCGCTGTCGAATTTATGGGGGAAATATGATAACGTGATCAAGTAAGATCTTTATTGTTGTGAAAAAGGTTACAAGAATGAGGTGAGATCGTATATGATCATATGTTACTTTTGGGGCACGTGGTCCCTAAAGGGTCGTAGTTAATTCTATTATAGACGTCTCATGTCTTCACGTGTGAGTCTTCGTTGGGTTTTGAATCATCTTGTTTTTTGGCCAACCGTCCTAAGTTGTTAACCGTCTTCACGTTAATCAAGTAGGAAATTATCTTGTCTTCTGACCAATTTAATTAGTCGGGGCTTATAAGATCATATGATTGGTTGCCCTTGGATTAAATAGGTTATCATTAGCTTCCGACCATTTCACTATTAAAGGGGATAAGGTTTTCTTTGAATTGTAGTTGTAGACATACTCGCTAATAAGTGAGGCCTCAAATGTGGACCTATCTTTCAGAGAACAAAACATTGACCTGATCAATAATCCTCATGTAATATCTCTAAAACCCATACCTCCTCCATGTACCTTGGGACGGGTTAGATGCTCCCACCCACCACGCACGGAATAATCCGGGATGGACCGCGCCATCTTCTTGCACGTTTCAGCAGCAAGTTTGAAATTACTCATGGGGTACGTCGATTCAGCCTGGCAACCGACCTGATTAAAACCTCCTTTCCGGCATAACTGAGATCTCTCCCAGCCCAACCACCAACGAGCCCCCTAGCTAATTCTACCTGGCATATATTCAAATGGTTCGGTTGTGGAGCGGCCAATTGCAGGAGGGGGATGGAACATTTATCTGCAATTGCTTCCGTCCTGACATCCAGGCCACACTGAGAACCTCTCGTTTGAGGCGATCAGTACCGTTCCTACTGAAAAAGACAGCCGACTAGGGATGCCGATTTAGCGCGCGCAGCTGGCGAGTGGCCTCTAGAGAAAGCGCTAGATGATGCGCGTTTTCCAATCATGCAAGCCAGAGGGAGGCCGCGGGGATCCACCAAATATCGGCGGAGGATTTGCGTGCGCGGCGAAATCAAGGAAGCGGCGCGCCCGAAAAGGCGGAAGGGTGGACAAAAAGGCCGGTTTTGGCCGCATTCGCTTCGCTTTTGGCCGCCCGGCTGGCAGCCCGAGCAGCTGCGCAGTCGGCAGTCGTAAGCAGGGGGGGTGGAAAATAAGCTTGACACTTGCGAGCCAGCTCGATTTGGTTTGGGTTTATGGTGTACATAAATCGAGCCAAGCTCTCTCCTCAGTTCGCTGAATTTTCGAGCCGAGCCTAAGCAGGCTTGTGGGCTCGTGAGCCCAAGCACTAAGACGAGACCAGGGTTCACAAAACCGTACCGCGAAAACCGGTTCGGTTTTCGCGGTACGGTTTTCGCAAAAACCGCGCGAAAAACCGCTAAAAAACCGTCAAAAACCGAAGAGTTGGAAAATCCAAAAAAATTGAAAAAATTTGAAATCCGTTCGGTTTTTCACGGTAAACCGCTCGGTTTTTACGAAAAACCGCTAGGGTTTCACGAAAAACTAACCCGACCTCTTCGAAAACGGTTTTCAACGGTTTTACGCGATAAACCGCGGTTTTTCACGAAAAACCGAACATACAAATTTTTTCAATTTTTTTTTAATTAGACCGGTTTACCGAGCGGTTTTGCATCTCGAACCGGAGCGGTACGCTCGAAAACCGCGGTTTTCGAGCGGTTTTCGGCGGTTTTGTGAACCCTGGACGAGACACCTCCAGAGCTGCAGGTTTCTCCCCCTTCCTCATTTGCTACAGTACTCACCTGGCTCATTGGCGTGGCGTAGAGGCGGCTCGTGGCGCCAGGTGCCACAGGAGGCATCGGATGGATCGCTTTCAATGGTAGCTCATACGCCTCGACTACGCAATGGCGAGCCATGTGGAGGACCTGTACCTCTGCTTGACGGCGGCGGCCGAGGCGCGCCTCGCGGGCATGCTTGTTGTGCACTTCCTATGGAGAGCCCACACCTCACGCATCTATCGGGCGCCCACCTGGGCGATGGCGCGGAGCCGGGGGTGGCCACCTGGGCGATGGGCGACGATGTCTACGAGGCTGTCATCTGAGCCACCGGGGGACGTCGCAAAGCGCAAGCTGGTGCCAGAGCCGCCATCTACGCCATCCAACTCGCGAGCCCACGAGCCGGCTCGAGCCTAGAAACAAGCCAAGCCGAGCATGACTTATGGCTTGTTCCCACAACAAGGCGAGCCAAGCTGAGCGGCATTTCTAACTAGCTTTTTTGAGCCTGGCTCAAGCCGGCTTGGCTTCGCTCGTTTCCACCCCTAGCTATAAGATCATGCCACGTAGGATTTTAGATGATCTAGAGAAGAGAGAAGGAAGAGAGAGAAAGTTGATGTGTCTAGTACTCCCTCCGTTGATAAATATAAATCATATTTTGTCTTTGCACAATAATTAACATTGTGGTGAAATTAAGAAAGATATGAGAGAAAATGACTTACATATCCTTCTTAATTGTTTTGTAAGATGATAGATAATACTTTGTGTGGGTGGTAATGGATAAATACATATGATTGAGAGATAATAAATAGGGATATAGTTGGACTTTGTCTAAGGGACTATGAATCAACCCACGATGGACAGGACATTGACCCATTCGATCGCTCATTGAGGATGCGATGCATGCCGGTAGGGACCCGATTGCAGACTGGTTCAATTCGTCCATGTCTAGATCAGAGCCTCTGTTTGATGAGGATATTCGGTACGACCCACCCCTACCAGCCAAATTTGTGGTTGACAGCATCCCGGAGGTAGACCTCAACAAGGCCATAGGTAACGTGTAATTATGTCTTGTTCAACTTGTTTGTCATGTACATGCGGCATTTCACAATGGTGTTTATATTATTTCGAACCGGTCGCAGGTGGGAAGAGTCTCCCAGATTTGCCTGAGTTCTCGATCGACAACACACACACGCACACACATGGAAGAGGAATTGACGACGAGGACTTGCTGGTGAGTGCTTTAGGTGGGTTATCGAAGTTGTCGATCAGTCCACGTGGTAAGGGAAAGGGACATGCTCGAAGCGATGATTAGCCAGATGTGGATAATGATGATGAAATAGAGACCTCCTGAAGTTCCACACTACCAGAAGTTCGTGGATAGCAGCTCGGCGACAGACTCTGGAGGCTACGATGCTCGCTACTCCCTCCAACCCCGCTCACAGCCACCAACACTGGGAGGAACGCAACAGGGTGAACTGCCCTGAAGAAGGGCTCACAGAGGAAGACCCATAGTACGTAAACAGGATAGCCACATGATGATATGGTCTCGTGGCCTAGCAGCCATTGGGGCTTTCCCATTGAGCAGCCTGGGTACCCCATGTTAGGGTACGGCTCGATGACCTACAGAGGTAATCAGGGTATGTACGGTCACCGCCAGAGTTACAACAGATCGAGCATGTCGTTATTGTTTAACTACACTGATCTCTACACCGATCCGTACAAACGATAAATGCCTACCAAGAACTTGCACAAGTTAGAGCAACCTTAGGCTTGGATATCTCATTACGAACACTGGAATTCCGCATGGTTACCACGGGACATGACCTGGGAGGATTACAAGCATGCACATGAGAAGTACGACGAGATCATTGTTAATGATGAAGAGGAGGAGGTTGCACCATACACCTACTACTACTCGTAGGTGTCTACAAGATCATTTTACTCTTTTAATACTTCTTCGTGCAATAAATGTTCATACTCCTAATTTACTTATGCCTCTTGCAGGTGTCCGGTAGGTTGCAGCGTCATCCATGCTTCGACAGATATTTGTCTCGTATATTATGTTTGAAACAAATTGATATGGATGGAATACATGGTGTTGGTGAATGTAAATATCATATGTGTCGATTTTATTACATATTTATCACTTGTGATCATATTATGTACTGATTGTATTATATTTCCTAATTGAAGTGTTTCAATCCAAAAATCAAGCGAAATAATGCTGAACTTTCTATGTGTAGGGTATTTTATATGCAAAAACTTAGTAATTTGCATTCAAATAGTAGAGAAGTTACATAAATTATTTAATTATTTTTTTAAATTTTTTTTTCCATTTTTTTAGCCCTGGATACCATTTTACAGGATTTTACATTGTAGGAATTTTAGAAAATTCCTCAAGTTTGATTATTATCTCCAAATTTTATAAGAACATTAGTGATGTGTCAGAAGTATACAAAAAAATTTGAAATTTTTAATATAGTTTAAACACTTTTTTGTTCGCTTCGAATAGACCGATATATCGGTATTTTCCACCGAAATTTAGGTTTTTTCCGACCGAGATCTTAGAAATTTTGGTGGAAAAAACCCGGATTCAAATTTTGGTTTTCGTATTTTGTTCCGATTTCGTCCGAAATAATAAGATTTCATCAAACTTTTGAATTTCAAAAGGTGATAAAATGTGAAGTAAAAATGAAATTTGAAACCTTAGCAACGAGCGGACGGATGCAACCCTTAATTTCTCAATTTGCCTCTTGACCGGGCTGTTTGCGCAGGGTCAACTCGATCCTTGTCGAGTGGTTCGGATTTTGGAATTTTTTATCATCGGTCTGCCTGGCTTTGGGAGGACAGTTGAAGTTGGAAAGTTTGATGGCCGGGTACAGGTAGGTTGGTGTTACACATCGTGTTCTTTCTATTACAAAGAAAATTGTACACACCATCACGCACACACACCATACATACGACTATATCACTTTAACACATATCTAGACGAACAAAGGTCAGAGATAAATTCACACCTTCACAAAATTCCTACTAAGCTCACGTTAGCAAAATTGGTGGCATCGTAATTTAAACCTTAGTTAGTAGAGTTATACGCCCATGACTCTGCCACTCCACCAAAAAGTGGTTTCCGTTCCACGTTGTTACTTAGAGAAATTTGTTGAGACAAGTGAATCATTGTTCTATTCTTAAACGGATTGTCTGTTACTAGATTTGATAATTGCAGACTGTTGAATAGTTTAGATTGCTTGTCTGGTTCATAAGTTAATTTCTTGAGAATCGGGCTAACATGGCATTGCATATTCTCATAGTCTTAACTATTATAAGAATGAGTTGGTGGTGATGGTGAGTCTGCCAGGCCGTTCTTGGACCAGAACAGTAGGGGCCTAAGGCTCAATAGGTGAGTCACTGTAGACATCACGCCAGCCTTTCACGTTTTTTGTTCAGTGATTTCAGTAACGGATCTCAAATAAGTGATAGTTCAAGTTTTAAATTCTTTTTTTTAAGAGTTTAGAAATTGTGGTGTCATTATCTATTTGGGATCCGTTGCAACGAACGGGCACTTTACTAGTAATAGTATAAATGATAGTCATGAAAAACGGAGGGGTCTATGCAGTACATGCTCACCCATTAATAAAAGGGTGAAAGTCTAACCCGTATCAAACCACCTTATCTATTCCTATCCCTTCACGAGTCGCATTCTTCTCGCTGTGTTCTTCTTCATCTTCTTCCGTCCCAATGGCCTTGTGGCCGTTTTTCTTTTAAAAAAGTCTACTTCACAAATCCTAACTATTACCTCGGTCTAATTTTCAACCTTCAACCTCGAATCGTTTACTTTTCAAACATGAACTACTAAAATTATTTTTTTCAAACCTAAGTTTCGTGAATGGTTAGCGGCCATAACACTAGTTTTAGCTTAACCTTGCACCCAGTCACATGCTATCCAGGAACTGAAAATAAAAGAAGTACTTATGCATGACTCGTGCAGCCCACATGTGCTTCTTCCTTTGTTGCACATGTGTGAGAGCCCCAGCTGCCGGGGATGGGGCGCTGGAGACGGGAGAGGCATGGGTGAGGGGCAAAACAGAATGCGGCGTCATGCCGTGCATGCACGCGACGCTGCGAGAGGGTGATTTTGCTTTTTTTTGTTGCAAAAGCACACGATCTAGGCTTGAACACAATTCTCTTAAATCGCAAAGGATTTTTTTTTGCAAAAGGGCTTTAGAAGGAGCTTAATTCGAACCCATGGAACACTACTACAGAAATGAACATTACAATCGATTCTTTTTCGTCATCTGAGTCGGTTTTGGTAACGATACAATGTCGCTAGACAGTAATAAGGAGACGCTATGACAATCGATTTTTGCCCGACAGAAATATGGCGTCATCATAATCGGTTATTTCCTGAAAAGTTGAGAACCGACCGAGATGAAGCGATAGTATTGTACCATTCTGTAGTAGTGGAACCACGAGTTTTTTTTGGCAAAACAGCCGGCAGGAGGACCTAAATGCATTTTCAGAATTTTCGAAGCGGTCTTTTGCGAAAGAGCTTTTAAGGGACTGGAGCGCAGTTTTTGAAATTTCTAGAGGGATCGAAATGCAATTTAGTAATTTTTGAAGTGTTTTTTGCAAACAAGATGGAGGGAAATGACTATGATATTCCTAGTGTTAATGTGCTGAAAATAAGAGATCGAACAATGTGTAAATATTTACCCATAAATAATGAAGAGAGGAGTAAAAATTGAAGAGATAAATGAGAATAAAAAAATGAAGAGAATGAAATTAAAATCACTTGAAGGCCTTATGTTTTAAAAAAAATCTAAATAATATATACCTTATATTTTCAAATAGAGGAGTAGTTTGGCAAAATTAATTGCAATACGTTAAAATTTGCCTCATCAATTTTGTTTCAACAATGTTATGAGCCTTCCTGTGAGCGACGACGCGCACACGCAACCCGTGCCTTGCGTCGCGCCAGGGTGGAGCATGGGACGACGTAGACACCGCGAGGAAGCCATAACCCCGCTGGCTAGAATATACGAAACACCACTTAAAAAAAAGAAATGAAATTTTAAATGTAAACTTACTTTTGGCATTGGATTGAATTTTTATTGCTTTACGAAAGTAACATCCTAGATTTTGCTTATAAAAATAAAGAATTTGTTACTAAAAATTTAAAATATTATTTTATTAGCCTATATGGAATTTCTAATAATAATTTGATTTTCTATATTTTCGTTGAATTTTCTGAATTTTAAAACATTTTTCCTATTTTGAGAGAATAAAAATTAATTTAAATGAAAAAAAAAATTAAATTAGAAAAAAGATTATTAAGTTCAAAATCTCTCCAGATATCTTTGTGAAATTTCCCAAATTAAACTATACTACTATTTTCTAAAAGCCTTTTCGGATCTTAGTAATTATTTAAAATAAAAATTATCTAAATATAAAGTGGAAATAATTTTAGTTAGTTGAAAAGGCTCTAGTTAAATTTTTTGAATTCTTCTATAATTTTTGGAGTTGTTCTATTATTTTTCCAACTTAAATTTTTTCCAACATTTAAAAATTAATTATTGTGTTATAAATAATATTATTATTTTATTTAAAAATATTTATTCATGATTTTATTGATGAAAACATTGCCTCTTAATATTCTTGAATCTATGAGAATTTATTTGCTATTTATTGGATTTAATTTTAATTTTTAGTGGAAAATTAATTACTTTCGGAAATTAATGTCTGGTTACTATTCACCGACCCGATCAGCTTCTTTGACCCACTGTCAGCTACAGTGAACCTATAAGCTGTAGTACCAAAGAGATCGGACCTGCATTAAATACATCCGTTTCAACTCGAGTAATTCCAGCGAACCCATTACTATTTCGGCAATAAATCTAGTGAGCGTTTCCTAGCAACCCGCTAGTCCGATTGCCCTATAAATTGAGCCCCAACTTTCTCTAGTTATTCCCCACACAACAAAATTTGATTTTTTGCAATCCATCCACCAGATCTCCCTGCACAAACAATTCTTTCCTAACTCCAGCGAACATTCGGCGAGCTCTCCCGGCCACTCTCGACCTACATTTGGCCTCAAATTTTTATTAGAGCTTCATCTCGATGCCCTCTATATTGGGTAAAATCATATTTTGAAATTTCTCAACGGAGCACCGCCGACAACGATTTCTTCTCTAAGTCCGACGAGAGATCAAATTTTGTAATTTCAGCATTTGTATGAGATTCAAAAGGTTTGATCTTCTTCATCTTAAGTCCGATTGACCTTATTCTTCTTCCTAAATTCATCTAAAATCCTAATATATCTATTTATGCTAATTTTGTATGTTATTTGTATGTTATTTGGTTTTTATTGGAATTTAGTTGAATTTTAACGTATAGTTTTCGGAGAGCCGAAAGGACTTGCTACCGACGATATTGATCACCTACCCTTCAATCCAGGCAAGTTCCACCCTTGATCATGTTGATCCCATAATTTTAAATTATATTTTGGATTAAATTATTGCAAGCATAATTTTATCGGTGTAATTTAAATCCCAGATTTAAATGCTTAGTTACTCTTAATTGCTATGACCTATTTGACTTTGATGATCCATATACTTTGTCACCTTAAGAAAAATCTCACTAGTTGGCACACCTAAGGAAATATGTTAATTGCATGGCAATAAGAGTTGATCATGTTTTGTGGGTAAAATTGTACAATCTCTGCGGAGTTAAAAGTAATCGATTAGCTGTGCATGTGGTCATGAGCATGCTAAGCTAGCCTTTCACAGATTAAACTTTGGTTTTTCAAAAATGATTTCAAGGAAAAATGATTCAGGGATGGAATGGGTTCCATCTCGAAAAAATTGGGATGAAGCTCCATGATGGATTCCTGTGTTACAAGTTGTTTAGAAAGAAATTCTTTCTTAACTAAAAAGTATGCCTTTTGATAAATTAAACTACTTAGAATATTTGAAAACTTGCTTTATGCAAAAACTTAACCATATAGCCTTCCTTTGTCAACTCTACATTAAAATGTATCTCTTGTGTAACTTGCGGAGTACTTTTGTACTCACACGTGCTTACTATGTTAATTCAGATGAAGAGTTCTACGATTGTGAGGACCATGATAACTAGGTCGCTGCCTCAGTTGATTGCCTGTTGTGAACCTACTGGGCTCTACTACTAGTTTTATTCTTGCTTCCGTTGTAATCTTTTATTTGGCCTGCATGTAAACTCTGATTATTATTAATAAAATGCGATGGATATGTTGTGTTACCATTTTGCTGTGTGTATTAGTTTTTTTTCTGGGCTAGTATGAATACACAGAGGATTTCAAAAGTATTTTCCCAGATCTGACAACGAATTCCTTAGGCTTTTTGCTATTCAAATAAAAGTTTTGTATTGATTAAAATGAATATAAATATGTATACAATATAATTAAATCCTAAATAACCCTCAGACCATCTCCAAACATTTTTAGGGAAATTTGAAATCATTTGATGCCTCTAGAAAACAAAAACAGTGAAATTTAAATGCATTAGCACCATTGTCAGAATTTGAAAAATGGTAAAAGTTTGATAATGATCTAAAATTTTTAGGTAGCATAGGAATGACTTCAGTACCCTTTTAAAAGTTTCAAAATTTTCTAACATGATTTAGTAGCTCAATTAAATAAGTGAATTTGCTTTAAATGTATCAGTAGTATTGTTAGAATTTTTAAAAATTACACAAGTTTGATCATTATTTGAAATTTTATGGTAGCTTAGGAATTCTCTCAGGACCCTTCTAAAAAAGTTTCAAAAATCAAATTCGTTTCATGCTTCTGGGAAACAAAAAACAGTGAAATTTAAAGGCATTAGTATCATTGTCAGAATTTTTAAAAATCGTACAAGTTTGATCATAAGTTGATTTTTTTTATGGTAGCTTAGTAATGCTCTCATGATACTTCTCAAAAAGTTTGAAAAATTTATAGCATGATTTAAGAGCTAAATTAAATCAGTGAATTTGTTTTAAATGCATTTATAGCATTGTTAGGATTTTTAAAATTTGCGCAAGTCTGATCATGATCTAAAAATTTTATGAGAGCTTAGACATACTCTCATGATCCTTCTCAAAAAGTTTTTAAATTTTCCAACATGATTTAACCTCATAACTGTGTAAACATGTTAGTTAATTTTTAGAAAAATCTTACATTAAGAAAAATTAAACGTTAAAATGAGCATTTTTACCCGCATATGATGTGCTGCTTGCCTCCTCCGAAATAAAAGATGCGTCGGGCGAGGCTTAAACCCGCGACCACGGCTCGCAAGAGCAACACTCTAACCAACTGAGCATGCTTGTTTGGTTGTATTTTTCTTTGTGCTACTTGGTCTATATATGTTTTTTAATGTTCATTCACGCGCATGGCCAAGCAACCCATGCCATGTGCCAGTGCATTTAAAACATCGCGGCTTCGGTCGAAACTGCCGTACACGACTACCATCGTGCCATCGTGCCGCGCCGCCCGACTCACTTTTACGCGAGCCCAAGCCCGCCCATTTGGCGCTTCAGGCTCGCTTGCGTGCCGTCTACCAAGCCCGACCCATTTTTACTATTGTGACGAACAAAGAAATAAAACAAATCACTACTACTAAACTACCTATTTTAATTACATAAGAGACTAATAACATCAACAAAATGTCAAACATAAATGCAATGCTTGAAGATGCCCTGAATCAACAATATCTACCAACTTTTAAGCCTTAATCCGTGATTTCGCGTTCGTCCGTTTGCCGTCAAGACGGGCTACTAAATCCGTGCGTCGTGCGCCGTCGTGCCTGGTTCCACGCGCCTACTGCTTGCAGCTTGGCCGGCCGCCCGAATCAGTCGCGTCGTGCTTTGCACCGTGCCATACCATCGTGCTTCGGGCCGGCCCAAAAAAGCCCGGCCCAATGCCCACCTCTAGTTTGGTTGTATTTTTCTTTGTGCTACTTGGTCTATATATGTTTTTTAATGTTCATTCACGCGCATGGCCAAGCAACCCATGCCATGTGCCAGTCGGAGGGTGGGCACGATAACATGGATTATGCGAGAGGCCGGGAAATCTATGGGACGTAATATAGGTAGTATTCCTTGTATTCTTTGAGAGCCGATACCTTCAGGTATATTATTCCTATTTTATTTGTGTGGCTGTGGTTTATATGCATCTAGTTTTGCCTACCCAAACATAGCTTTCAAGGCTCACACGACGTCAAACTTAGGGAGTGCTCACATGACGTCAAACTTAGGGTGTGTTTGAATTAGAGGTGGGCGTCGTGCCGTGCCGTGCCGGTCCGGCCCGGGTCCATCGTGTTTCGGGTCGGAATCGTGCCGTGCCACGACGGCCCACCGTGCCCACCGTGTTAGGCCGTGCCGGCCTGACTCATCTTTGGCGAGCCCAAGCCCGGCCCATTTGCGCTTCGTGCCTGCTTCGTGCCGTGCCGACCCAGGCCCGAACCATTTTCACTATTGTGACGAGCAAAGAAATAAAACACATCACTACTACTAAACTACATATTTTAATTACATAAGAAACTAATCACATCAACAAAATGTCAAACATAAATGCAATGTTTGAAGATGTCCTGAATCAACAATATCTGCCAACTTTTAGGTCTTAATCCGTGATTTCGTGCCCGTTCATGCCATGCCGGGTCGTGCCGCCTATCATGCCCGGTTCTTAGGGCCAGCATGGCCCGTGCTATATTTGCGTGCCGGGCCGGGCTTTGCACCGGGCCATCCCGTCGTGTTTCGGGCCGGCCCAAAAGAGCCCGGCCCAAGTGCCCACCTCTAGTTTGAATTAGGAGTATTTCATTGAAATATTTAGGATTTAGTTTAAAATTAAAATGAATCTCAAAACCTTCTAGAAAATTACCATTCATCCAACCAGAACTTTATTCATGTCTGTGCTTGTCTCTTCAAGCGTTCAGGGAACGGATGCAACTCCACTGTTTTCCTTTTTTTCTTGGGATAAAAGGAAAAGGACAGAAAACGACTCTACAAACCATTTTTTTAGCAAACGACTTCTACAAACTTGGGGATTGCTCTTCTCTATTTACTTGACAAGGTCAAATTAATGTGTGTGACATATTTATGTTATAGCTTTGACTAGTCTATAGCACTATTGCTAATTCGCTGCAGTCCTGTTGGATAATCAGGTCAACATGAGAGTATCTAACCTCTGCAACTAATCATATTCTAGCCAATGGAAAATAATTTATTCTGCATATTATCTACTAAATAGAGTAGTACGCTACGCTGCGTCGAGTGATTTTTGATAAAGTGCAATAGGGCTCGGTTTGAAGTTGGATGCGAATCTGCGGAACCACGTTTTTTTTGCAAAAGATCCAATAGGAGAGGCTGGGCGTAATTTTGGAATTTGTGAAGGACCTAATCGGCAAGATGCTGTCCAGAGTAGTGTGTGAATTTGCGTAACCACGATATTTCCTTTACAAAAGAGCCAATGAAAGGTCCAGATGTAATTTTGAAATTCTGGTGGAGTGTTTTCGCGAAATCGATAACATAAGGGCTGCACTCGAATCTCTTCCCACGTAAGAGATAAGACATGCGCGGGTGTATTCCGGAGAAGTGTTTCATAGGTATGGAAGAACCACCCTGCTTTCAAACCTACTTGCTGGCCATATTAGAGAAAAGCAAAATGTTTGATTTGTACATGTTGTACGAGAAGGAAACTTTATATCACAAGCATTTCATGGATGCTAGCATTTATCCACAAACAACTTGGGCAGGGCAGGACAGGCCCTTTTGATGTGATGTCAAACTTGTCTCGAACTATTCATATAATCGATTTTGAAGAAAGGTACCGCAAGAACAAACTCAGCCACAAATATGCAACAAATAGGAACACCATTGAAAGAGGAAAAGCACTGCTCAAGCGAGTCAAAAAGGGGACGTACGCATTGCTTTCTTGTGTACTTTTTCTGCCAAAGGCATGGGCATGCATCGCGCTTTAGGGCATCCACAGAGTGGCTGCGAACCGACGCGGAAGGGGAGAGAAGAGAGTTTGAGCTTGGCTAGGAGAGAGAACATCCACAGCATTTTTTTTCTTTGCACGTGGCTCCTACCAGCGATGCAACACAGTGCAATATAAGAGGAACTCAATGCACGTCAAAGCATATAGGTCCCACCTTTTCCCCTTGAATCAGCCCCACTCCGTGGATGCCCTTATTGCTAGGGATGGCAATTGGGTGGGTACCTTCGGGTACGACTACCGCTCATCCGAACCCGAAACCCAAAATTGTGATACCCACCCGAACCCAAAACCCAAAACGGGCACGAATGTGTGCCCATACTTGAACCCGATGGGTACCCGAAACCCAAACCCAAACCCTGATATCTAGAAATTGGTGCATCATGTGTCTCCCGATGGGTATCCAAACCCAAACCCGAACCCAAGTAGGGGGATTGGAGAAGTAATATTTTGTTTTTTAATGCATATTTTAAGTGGAGCCCACATGTCATAGGATACCAATGGGTACCCATGCCCATCCTATAACCTTATCGGGTACCCAAACCCGAAAACCCATTGGTCTAAAGTGCTACCTGTGCCCACTCTTATCGGGTCGGGTACCCAAACCCATGGGTAAAACTACAATCACTACTTATTGCCGATAAGGCAGCGCAACGTAGTGCACACAACCAACCATGTTGGCTCGCACATATATAGGTTCTGTTTAGCATGATTTCAGCTTCTAACTTCTTATTTAAAGTGAATGGAGCTATGCTAAATAGTGTAGCTCCTAAAAAAATTGAATCCGAATTTAGATGAATCTAGAACATGCTGTAGTTTATTTTTGTGGAGAAGGGGAGAGGGTGCTCCCCACCTTAATTTGTAACCTCGTTACGAGACTATCCTTGGAGTTATGGTAAAATAATCCGTAAAATGCCCCTGACCAAAATTGCTCGACCAGACCATGCTCCCCCTCCCACCAAGGTTCAAAATTTCGACGAAATTCGCCGAAATCTCGGATTTCGGCTAGGGGCGAATCTCAAAATCCCGGTGAAATAAAAAATTGAAAAAAATTCAAATTGCTACAGTGATTCCGAAAATCTCGGCGAGGTTTCGGTAAATTTCGTCGAGATTTCTGGTATTTTGGTCGGAATTTGTGTTTTTTTAACCAGATTTTATTATTTTTTGGCCGGATGGTGTTCAGGAGGGTGTTTTGAACTGGGAAATAGTTTTGGATCTAAATTTAGCACGCGAAGTGCCTACATGCGCTTTCAAAATAAACGGAGGAAGTACCTGCATGCGCTTTCAAGCTGTTTTGGGTCTAAATTTAGCACGCGAAATATTAACAATCCTTATAGTGCCTGCGATTCGCGGCCCCTGGGCGTGTCCACATCATCGCATTGAGCGAAAACGCCCCGATTTTTTCGCCAGGCGCAGGTGTCCATCTCCGTCTTTGCCGCCACTGCCTGCCTGGCCGCCACCGTCCGTCATCCGTGCTGGTGCGGTTTCGGTCGTCCGCGTGTCCCCGACCGCTGGCTCGTCAGCCGCTATGGAATCGCCGCCCCGCTTTTCACCATCGTCGTCGCGGGACCCTCCGTCCATTCCTCTCGCACGCCCGCCACGCCACTTGGTCCCCGTTGGGTTCCGCCTTTCGCCCCCTCCGTCCATCTCCACCAGCTCTTCCGCTCCCGTCCCCACCGCCTTCGCTCCATACCACCGGCCTTGCCACCGCCAACGATGGCGGCGAGGGCCTCGGCCTCCGCTTCTCGCCCCCTCCGTCCATCTCCCTCTCCACCTCCAGCCCTTCCGTTCCCGTCCCTACCCCCTCCGCTCCAAATCCTGAACCCAACCCGACCCTCCAAACCCTAAACCTAACCCGGCCCCGCGCCAACACCTCTGAACCCCACACCGATCGGATGAAGAAGGATGGCATCGAGACGCGGTGTGATTGATCTGCGTCTCCATCTATGGCAAAGTGTACACAGTCGCCTCCCTCCACGGCTTCTACGGCCCCGCCGCCTCCGCCTCCGCCTCCCACCCGCCGGCGCCTGCCAACCACGGGCTCGACAAGATGTCTGACACCGACGACGCCATCTGCCTCAGCTTCAACCGCATCCCTCGTGCCCTCATGGTCGGCCTCAACAACAACATCCATCCTACCAAGGTGCGCCGTGTTGAGCGTGTTGATGAGGGAGGGGAAGATTGAGCGAGATATCAGGCTGCTTCTAGCATTGCTCGGCAGCTCCAGGACCTTCTCAGGCAGGTATGTATCCAGGTATGCTAACAATGTGCCAGATGTTGTTAAGGCATATGAGGGTAAGATTAAATTCCAAGGATTCAGGAGAAGCGGCGCGGGCACGGGAGGTGAAGTGCGGCGAGGCAACGTGTGCCGAGGAGCGGTAGCGGAGCGGCGCGGGAGGCGAAGCAGTGCCGCTAGGCTTCGCGGCCGAGGCGCAGGCCCAGGAGCGGCTCCCTCCCCCTCGCGGCGCGGCAACAACGGGCAAGGCGGCGCCAGCGAAGGTACGCTCTGCTAGTCTCCCCCAACCCCGCTACTCCACCGCCGTGCTCGGCCGTGCCGGCACTGGCTCAGCCCAAATTGCCATGCCGGGCCGTACCACCCACCTTACCTGATTTCGCGACCCAGCACGGCCCAATGCACAGCGACGGACCGGCACGGCAAAACCCAACCCTTGTGGTGCCGGGTTTTGGACCGGACTATTCCGCCAATGCCTCGGGCCGGTCCACGTAGGCCCGGCCAAGTGCCAACCTCTATTTCACTGTGAGATATGTTAACCGGGAACCTGGAACAGTCGAATCGGGAAGGATGCAAGAAATTAAAAGGAAAGAAAAGTAAGAGCTAGCTGGTTTGCCGTTTGGACCTCATTCTATCTAGACTGGGCCTCTGCGGGGCCTGTATTCCAGCTTTGTGCACAAATTCGACACCAGAACATATATCTAGGCCTTGGGTTAGTACTAGGCTCTTGCCCGTATGTAGAAGTGACCAACACGAGAAAAGTTTCAGCAGGAAACGACTGCAGGGTTTGTAGTTAGCAGTGAGCCAGTGACGCTGTGAGACCATCAGATAGTCTCACAAAGTTAACATGTTGCGTCTCTGTGAATCTCGATAGTGTCAGTACCACAGAAATGCAAAGGAAAGAAAGTCGAGGACCAAACTTTGGCCAACGCACAAGCACATAGCGATAGAAAAGAAGAGTAGAAAAAATCGACCCCAGTGTCCTCCAAATTGTCTAGTTATCTGGCTGCCTTTTGGCAAGGAGGATCGTAATACAAAATCTTTCTTCCTCTGAAACACATAACCATCGATTCCCAATCTTTTTTGAAGGCCACCAACGATTCCCAATAACTTCACGATTTCCCTCTAAAAATGATTCTTTTCGTTTGTTCCGAATGGAGCCTCTCTGTTCCCATCCGAAACGCTAGGACAAATACTAGTCGATGGAAGGAAATCTAGAGTGTAGTTATTGTAATTTTTCATCCTCTATTTATACTTAGATGATTTTAAAGCGGTTATATGGTTATGTTATGTCATTTAATAAAGATATGTATTGTCGTTTCTTATTAGCTATTTTTTAGATTTATGTTCCCTTGGTTGGTGTGCATGGTGCCTTGTGGACAAATATAGCAAAATAGAGTGAGTATATAAAGGCGATTTATGCTTTTTTAAGTATATAAATAACATTTCCAAACCATTGGAACAGAATCAGACATGTACATCTAAAAGCTAATTTAAAGGTCAAGAAAATTAATTTAGAGTGAGTTGGCGCTAAAAAAACGTAACGAAGGGTTGATCGGCAATCAACACACGCAAACATAGGGTTTGATTCTGGGTGTGGGTGTGCCAGCCGATTTGATCCTGCAATCGGCAAGAGGAAGATTTAATTCAATCGGCATCTAAGCCGATATATTTTCTAATAGCGATCCAATCTAATCAGTTTTTTAAGCTGATTAGACAAAAGTAACCGATAGATCTAATCAGCTTAATTTAGTTGATTAGATAAAGATAAAGGTAGATTTTTCCCGAAAAAGACGATGCGTAACAAGATCGGAGAAAAAACACACATGGACAGTGTAAGTCATTGAAATTAATAATCGGCGATACGCAATTTTATTGATTAGGCGAATTACAGAGGAAATATTACAAATCTAAAGTTTTACTTCTAGTCGATGAAAAAAATAAAAAGTAATGTGAGTTGATTGATCATGTGTGTGTCCATCGTCTTGCCCATAGATCCCTATTACAGTGTTTAGGCCGATCGTATTATTTTCCAACTCTTGTAGAAATATGTATCAACCACAATCTCTAAAAATAAACTTTTCCATTGTTTGCTCCTGAGTACAACATCGAGGGATAGAGTAAGAGCTTTAGATCTTGGCCGATGCCACTTAAGTGATGGAGAGACTACTACAATCGAGTAGCTGCTGCGAAAATGCCTCTGTAGCAAAGAACTGGAATACCGAAGTGCCTCCTACTTTCTTTAGCCGACCCTCAAGCCAACGAGTCATTGATAGCCACCTATTGCTACTTCTGGTCAGATACCCCCATCGGCCCAACTCTGCTAGATGTGGTCATGCTGTGTTGCCTCAGACCTGATGGTGAACACTTGTCAGCTTCAGTGAAAAGCCAGAGTATAAACCGATCTCAACAAAAGGAGAAGGATGGAGTTAATATATCAGTGAAAACCAAGGGACCAGGCCATTCTTGGACAAAGAACATGTAGCATTTCTCAATATATGGCTAGATAGTATCTATTTTGTGGAGTATCTCTTGGACCGACCTTGTTATACCAGTCCTTGACAGAGCAATTAGTACAAGGTCGTCGGTTGGCCTTAGGTAAGATGCTCCTTGGAGCCGTATATCAAATGATGCACATCATCAGAAGTCGACTTTTCACGGGGTTGTGTCAATACTAAGTCGGCAACGTCGGTGGCCCCATCTAGTTCATTCAAAGCTGGCTATACTGCATTTTTAGCTGACCATTTGGTGTTCATGCCACAACAATAACGGCTTTTCCTTGTGAAGAAATCTCAGAAGAGCAAGACCCTCACTACAGAAGCAGCCGATCTTTCGGGGAAAAGTACATCTTTATAATCTTTATCAGTAGCCGATGTTCAACAAGCTATCGACTTAGACCAGACATCTCATGATATTTCCAAGCAAAGCAATCTTTATAATCTTTTAACTAATTGACCAACTTTTTGATGTATTCAGCTATTAGCTTTGAGCTAATAAAAGTTGGCTTCTTCCTATCACCATCACCTATGTCTACTTCTTCTAATGGATCTGAAGACGTAAAACCTTGTACAAATCTTTCAATGTCTTCACAATCTTCGATGGTTTCATGGCTATCCATTGTCTGCCAATAATGCTGCATTTTGTCTTGTAAAATCTTCATTGCCGATTTGGACTGCATCGACGTAAAATTTCTTTTGTCTGATTAAAAGCACTCGGCCTTACATTGATCAAAATCACACTCGTCTAGCTGATGCTTATGAAATCGCAGTCTTCAAGTGTTTTGCCTAATATGCACTCAACCACATCATGCTTCCAATTGGCATATGGACTAGTCATGGCTATATGATCCGATGTGTCAGCCTCAACCTCGTTGTCATTCCATTGTATCAACTTTTGAGGCATAGTTGATGTAATGCAACAATTAGCATGTATCCAGTCCCTTCCAAGCAACACACTATAGCTTCCTTTAGCTTCAACTCCAAAGAAAGCTATCGACTAACTCTTACTACCGACTGTAAGCTCAGTTACCATAACACCTTTTGCTTCTATGGGATCTCCATGAAATCATTCGACACCATGTTGGTTTTAATTAGATCTTCATTGGATTTACCTAGTTTTTTACAAGTGGAGTAAGACATCAGATTAACAGTCGCTCCACCATCTACCAACATCCTTGATATTGGTTGGCCATTAATATGGCCCTTTAAATACAATGGCTTTAAATGCCAATGATCGTCTTGTGGTTTTTCAAAGACAGCATCCTGCAAACCAAAACATAACTGGGCAAAAGATCCCTTAGCCGATGGTACACATACCTTGAACTCTGAAGGCAGGGTGAACACCATATTGATGTTCATTGGCGGTGGTGAATCATTGTGAACAATGGGGGAATCGAGGTCATAGCCTAAATCGAATTCTTCCCGCACGACTCTTTTTCCTCCATTCCTTCTTGACGGGTTTGATCGAACGAAGCTTATTGAAATTTTCGTCCTTTTTCTTTTCATGATCGGCTTCCCTCAACTCTTGAGTTCTTAAGCGTTGAAGCCGTCTCCTTTGGGATTTGCTCAACCCCGGAGGACACCACTGCGGCCTAGGTCCTATCGTCCTCCGTATCTCATCGATCAAATCTACTGCAACCACATCCTCGTGCCCTTGGTTCGACTACAATTAATATTGGATCGGATCAGAAATCCTTTCGCGGATTGACCTCTTTTGGTCATCTTCTTGTCAGTTTGGGGCCAATCTCGATAATCTCCCCTTAGCTGGTCGGCGATGATCTTGGTTTTGCCCAGGATAATATTGCATTGGGCAAACATGTGGTGATGGTAAAGCCAATCTCTTTCCCAGCAAAATTACTAAAAGGGATACTGCTCATGAGCCCTCTCGGCCGCAATTGGCCGATTTACATTTATCGGTTGATGAGGGGGACTTCATCGTAATATTTGACCCCTTCTTTCATACTTAGTCAACAACTGGGAGAATATTGGCTTACACTTCTGAATTGGCCTTCGTGGTGGCACGAATCTTTCACCTCTATACCACTTGCCAACTTCAGGTTCACCTTTTGGCTTCATTGTTCTTGATTATTTACCTTCACGGTCGGTCTCGATCTGAATAGAACTGACTGTGATCTTGATAGTTTCATCACCCGTCACTGTAGTCTTTATATCGACCTGTCAAGCCAATTTAGCCGATGTTGCTAGTGAACAGATTTGATCATCTCGTGCCAATTCTTTCCCCTTCGTCAAATAACTAACCATATTGACCAGAAAAGGATTGGCATCCAGCTGCATTGTTGGCTCCTCGGTGAATTTTAATCAGCCATCCTCAATAGCCAAAAAATTCTACTGATAAAAAATATTGCAGTCATTGGTATTATGCGAAAAGGAAAGATCCACTTACAATATCTTCGTTTCTTGATTTCCTCGATTGATGGAAAAGTATGACCCTCGAGCAACCGTATAACCTTTTTTGTAACAATAAATTGAAGATACGATTACACTTGATCACAACAAAAGCATACTTGGCTTACGATTTAGCTTTAGTCAGCTTAATCCAATAACAAACTCGGGACTTTTTACTCCCTTTAATCCATTCGGCCACGTTTATCTCAGTTTTGTCCTCCTGAGATGAGTTGCCAGACTCTTATTCGACAAGGTTAACTTTAGACTTCTCCTTTTCCTTGTTTTTTTTGAATCTATCCTTGAAACCCTTATTTTCGAAGAATTGGCTTCCTTGAGTTGATATCTTATGCAGCAAGTGGCTCAAATAAGTGAACTCTTAGTCACCAAATTTCTCCTTCAAAGGAGGAATTAATCCTTGAAAAGATAAGTTGGCCAATTGGTTTGCGCGCAACATAACACTAAAGCACCGATTAATGACTTATTGAAACCCTTTAATATAATCAGTTACCGATTCCCCAAACTTTTGTCGAACAGAGCTTAAATCTGATATCCTTAATTATAGGCTCCCGCAGAAAAAAAAAATACTCATGAAATCAGCTCTCCAAATCGGTCCAAGTGTTGACCGAGTTTGGGCGTCATGTCGTAAACCAAGTAAAGGCTACCTCGGACAAACACAATAGGAACAGTTTCACCTTCAACCTGTCGGACTAGGCTGCTTCATCGCACTGCACCACGAAATGTCTAATGTGCTCTAGTGTTGCCGTTGTGTCATCCCCTGAGAATTTCGCGAAATCGGTGACCCTATATCAATTGGGGTACATAATCTGATCAATATAGTTGGGATACAGCTTTCTGTAGCCGGCAGTCCACCCCTTTAGCTGAATGCCAAATTGATCTCTTAGTACATCACAAATTGCTTTAGCCTAAACGGTTTCTTTGGCCAATGCTACTCATGCCTGAGGTGTATGCCAATTAATGGAAAAATCAGTATCCTGCCCTCCAAGTGCAAACTCGGACTGGCATTGTAGCGGGGATTGTATCGGCAAACATGATTGCTCATAGCCGACATTATGCTTCCTAAACGCTGGATCTAGAAGTGGGACAAATGGTTCTGACAATATAAGACCGTTTCTTGTAATGGGTCTGACAATATAGACCCACATGACATCATCAAAGATTAAATAAAATTCTTATACCGTGTCAAAGAAACTAAAATTAAATAAGTTCTACTAAAATCTATAGTTTCGTAAAATAGAAACTAAAATATATAGTTTTATAATAATTTGTGAAAAAAAAACTTATAGTATTGTAAAATTTACTCAAAGATTAAATAAAATTCTTTGCTCCATGCTTGCAACACCGCACCAACCACTCTTACCGAAGGTGGCATGCCTACAGAAGAGTCTACTCACTGCTGGTGAACTACCCGATCGATCAGCCCCAACTACAATTAGTTAACTCACAATTGACCGTCTCACGCACCCACTTACATTGAGCTTAGCTGTCGTCGATCGTCGTGGGCATCAGCCAGCCAACAGAAGTGAAAGAGATGTGTTTTGATTAGCCGTGGCGTGGGTGTAATTAATCAGTTATTACGCCTAATTTGCTTGCAATCCCGTGCCTTCTAAGCTCTAGTGTCCCCTAGGAATTAACATCGCTCGCCATCACCTTTGAAAACTAGTACTCCAACTCTGCAGATCATATGTTTGCCTCAAAGGATAGGTATGCTTAATTTGCACCCTTGAGTTGTATTATGCACTGGATCCGTCGGGGCTTGCTTCATGACCCATGCAAGCAAGATCCAGATTTAGTTTTCACTGCCCCTTTCCATTCCTCCCCAAACATGAAAGGGGTTGGTTCCTTATATGTCAAGTGTACCGTATCCTTTATATGCCATTTACTGTCTTACTGACATGTAAATGTTAATCCCTTATATGCCATTTACTGTCTTACTGACATGTAAATGTTAATCCCACGTGTCAGTGACATATTCAAAAAATTCCCTAAATTTCACTGGCACGTAAGGAATTAATCCAACATGAAACATGCTTCCTGATTCCTGCAAGGGGCAAACTTGATTTGATCAAACCAGCGCGTTAATACTTAATACCCCCCCCCCCCCCCAAATTCGGTGCTCATCCTCTTCCTTTGAAATCATCGAACGCATGTAGAGCAGGAATTTTTTTTATGTAATATTATTTTAATGAAAATTTACATAAATAATATACCGATTAAAAAAATAATAAAAATACTCCTTTGTAACCATTTGAAATAACGACAGATGCTTATGCACCAACGGTTACCTTTCTGTCGCCATTTGGAATGACGATAGAGAGGTCCTTATCCCTCGACCACCGCGACGCTCTGGTCAAAAGGCCATTTCTCACCAAGCGAACAAAAAAGAAAGAAAGAAGAGGGGGACAAGGAAGAGGAGGTGAAGAAGAAGAGGGAGAGGAGGAAAAGAAGAAGAAGAAAAGCATCGTAATTTTGTAGCTAATTTTTTTTGTGTATTTGAATTAAAATTTAAAAATACTATTTAATAAGTAGATTAATTAGATTGTAAGTAATTAACTACGTAGAATAGACATTGTTATTTAGATAGATAACTTAGCGACCAGATTAATTAGGTTTGTAAGTAATTAGCTGTGTAGAATAGTAATATATTTTTTTAAATACACGATTTAGCGACCAGATTAATTAGGTTTGTAAGTAGTTAGTTGTGTAGAATAGCAATAATTTTTTTAGATGCACGATTTAATGACCACATTAATTAGATTTGTAAGGTAAGTAATTAGCTGTGTAAGGTAGCAATAATTTTTTAGATACACGATGTAGTGACTAGATTAATTAGGTTCGTAAGTAGTTAGCTGTGTAGAATAGCAATAATTTTTTTAGATACACGATTTAGCGACTAGATTAATTACATTTGTAAGTGTAAGTAATTAGTTGTTTAGAGTAGTAATATTTTTTTAGATACACGATTTAGTGACTAGATTAATTAGCTGTGTATAGTAGCAATAGCTTTTTTACATAGATGACTTGGCGATCAAATTAATTAGGTTTGTAAGTATTTAGCTGTATAGAATGCAATAATTTTCTTAGATACACGATTTAGTAACCGGATTAATTAGGTTTGTAAGTAGTTAGCTGTATAGAATAGCAATATTTTTTTAGATACATGATTTAGCGATCAAATTAATTAGGTTTGTAAGTAATTAGCTGTGTTTAGTAGTAATGATTTTTTTAAATACATGATTTAGCAACCAGATTAATTAGTTGTGTGGAGTAGTAATTGTTTTTTTACATACATAACTTGGCGACCAGATTAATTAGATTCGTCATTAATTAGCATCATAGAGTAGCAATAGCTATGGATATACAAAAATGTGAGAAGTATGCATAATAGTGCGTAGTTCAAAAAATAAATTTATGTATGCCTGCAGCAGTTGTTTCTAGTAGTATAGAGTACCTCGTCGTGGTACATAGTTATAGCGGTACAAAGAATTTCATGAAATGCTTGACAGGTATGGATGACAAGTGCAATCTAAAATACACTATAGAGAAGGGGTTCCACACATAGGTGCACAAGGGGTGAAATTAAGTCATTTTCCAAGTGTCGTGACTAGCATGCTGTAGGATCAAGGATAACCGACTGAAGAGGGGTGAATAAAAGGTTTTTTAAATTATCGGCTCTAATTACTCTAAATAAGCAAGTAATACTAGAACTGAGAATTTTGACAATCAAGACCTAATTCTTCTAGGTTTTTCTAATGTGCACCAACCAAGCTAAGTCTAAGCAATCAAACAATTCTAGATAAATAATCACACCTAAAATACTAGAATTGCTAGAAAGACAAATTAAAGCAAAAAGAGCACACCACAAATAGGAGACACGAAATTTTTATCCCATGATCTCGGAGACTCGTTGGTCTCCCCTAATCCACGTTGAGGTAGCTTGACTCACTTCAAGCCTGCTCCTTTGCGCAATTGAGCTCTCCTCGATCACTTGGGGTAGCTCTTCTCCACTCAAGGTAGACGAGCTTCAGATCTTCACAATCAACTGGGCCTTCTTATAAACTTCTTTGAGAAGATCATCTGTACACTCCTCCAAGCCGTCTAGCGGCGGAAACCTCCAAGAGTAATAAACTTGATGCTCGCTTGAAAGTGTTGAGTGCTTCTAATGGCTCAATGAATGCTATGAACTCAATCCACTCAACTTTTCTCTCCACTTTTCTTGCCACTACTCACAAACTTGATAAATGAATGCACAAAAGAGTAGAGAGAGAGCTGAAAGGGCTTAAAATGAATTCAATATAGTTCCAAATGGCTACAAGAGGTTTTTTTTGTTATTTTTTAATCGATATATTATTTTCATAATTTTTTATTAATAAATATTATTTTAAAAAAATTCTGTAGAGTAATATAATTAAGCACGCCATTTGGACCGTTCACCTGGCCTTCCCTGAAATTGCCATATGTAACAAGATTAGACCCGTCATGTGTACTTATCCAACAAGAATGATTTCCTGAAATTCATGGACCACGTTGATCGGTCGGCCCGGTGACTGTGTGGGCAATCATCCGTCGTCTATCGCATATAGTTGTGTTACGAACGAATTACAGCCACACGTCAAACGTTTCAGAATCTCGACCTCTTTCCGTGGTGGAATATGATTAAAGCCTTTCGAGAACCTCTGTTGAACTTGCCGATTTGATGGACGCCACGTATGAATGTCGTACATATATTTTACATTCGACGGAAAGCTCACGGTGCCGTTCATATATTGGTACGTAAAACCCGACTTGTCGTTCAGTATAAGTCTGAAGATCACAGTGTGTAGGCATCCTGCTAGTTGGTTCGGAGAATCATCCATCATTTATCGCATATAGTTTGGCCAATAAACTGTCGAAGCATGTTCAACTTAGTTTTCAATTCTTGGCTTTCAGATTTTATAAATGGTTTTTAATTATACCAAAAACCGTTTAACAGTTAAGCTGATTGGAGAGCATACTAGTTTTTCAAAAGCTAAAACTAGTTTTAAAACCTGAGTACTGTGGTTCTTCAGTATCTATCCTTTACAGCATGGTAATGAAAATGCAGCGAAACAACAAGTCTTTCTAGCCATAGAAGCGAGATATCCTCGCACCAAGAAAAATGGTATGGAAAGAAGTGAAAGGACTCGAGTCCAAAAGCAGTCTCTCTCTGCTCGAAGAAAAGGAGTCAAAAGCACATTCGAATAGGAACGGAACGGGCAGATAGATGCGTGTAGTGTGTGGAGCAGGCAAGTAAAGAGGGGCAGTTGCAGTCTGTACTCTGGGGTAGTAGTAATTTAGGGCAGAGCAGGCCGCTCCGTGGTCCATAGCGCATGACGCATGGTCTTTCAAGGGATGGCCGCGGTTCAAGGGAGAGGGAAAGGTATCCTTCGCTTTTCTAGATCCCTTACTTGTTTTTAAAACAATCGTGTCGTCTTCTAAATAAATTTATAAAACAGTTTTTTTTTTTTTCAATCGTGGAAGGTACAGCACGCTGTACTACGGCACCTCATCGGCATCGTTACAACATAATACATTTCGCCAGATATGGCAGGCTCAGAGTTGCCACACAATCGAAACTCGGCAGCACTGCTATCGTGGACCAATGGCTCGGCAGGGACTTAGTGAGCATGCCCACCTCGACGGGCTAGCCGATTTAATTAAGTTGTTTGATCGGCACATTCTTGCCGAGGAAAGGGAGCTTGGAGGGAGCCTGTCTCTGCCGCGCTGCCAACATCTTTGACACGGTATGAGAGCATGGCAAATGATATGTATCACCTGTCATTCTTCAACTGCTAGGAAGGAGACTATTTTTATAAATTTATTCAAAAATGATCGTATTTGAAAAAAAAAATGTGTTGAGAGGATAGAAAAGTAAAGGCTTCGTGGAAAGAGCACACTGCTCAAAACAAAAATGGTAGAATAGAATGAAATGAGATCCTCTGACGTTGAGTTCTCTGATGTTGGGTCCCTGGCGCGTAGGCCACGCGCTGGGAGGGCCCACGCGTCAGTGACTCACGTAAGAGAACTCGACGTCAAAGGAACCCGTTCCGAATAGAATACCTCTCCTTGTGGTACTCTTTTCTTCATATTTACTCGTCAATGTTGACTTTACTTCATTAAATTTTGACCATTGTTAATTTTAAAATAGTAGTCATATTTCATGAATGTCGTATTTTTATATTTGTAATAAAAAATACTTTACTAATATACGATGTTTATAGCTATTTGATTCTGCATTGTTTAAAAAATAGCGGTGGAACCTCGATATATCAAAGTTAAATTGACAGGTAAATATTGACCAAAGGAGTAACAAATTCTACTACTATAATGACTACGTTGGACGGTTGTAGGCAGGTGAAGTGCGAGACTTTCGGATGACATCCATCGTTGGAGTCCCAGGCTCCCAGCGTTGCACTCTCTCCATGCGCAGCCGCGCAGGGTGGTGCAATTCTATGCACACCCCAGCGTGCGTCCTATTGGGGTATTCTGGGAGAAAACTTATGGTTAGGGTTCAACTTTTTAACGAAATTCATTTGAACTTTGAGCTTATCGTTCCTGTTAGATTGAAAGAAAATAACAAAATTTATCCAAAATTGTGCTATAATTAGTATTAATAGCCTTATGATCTCTGGTGTGAATATTTTTTTTGAAAAAAAGAAATTTGGAGACGTTTTTGGGTCATTTAATTGTATTTAGTAGCAATACCTGTTGAATTATATTTAGTAGCAACACTTGTTGAAGTATATTTAGTACCAATACTTGTTCAATTATATTTAGTAGCAATATTTGTTGAAGTAATTCTTCAAATATCATGTTTGGCCTTTAATGGCTTTTTACAAATTTTACAATATTTTCCCCTTTTTTTTCATATTTTCCCCTATTTTTTCAACTGTCAGCGTTTTTCGTGCCTATTCGAACGGTTTCGTCGAAAAACGGCGAATTTCGCTTAGCTGTTTGACCAAATTTTAAATTCATTTGACTTTCAAACCGTTCATTTTTTTGGCAAATTTTGAGTGATTTTTTTCGCGTATTTTGATACCGGGACATCGAAATCTAAGTTGGAAACGAAAAGTGAAACCCTGCTTTTCACGCCCTCTTCCCTTGTGCTTCCAACTAACTTTTACGCTGTTTAACTTGGCTCATCGTCGATAAGAGTTGAAAATGGCTGGAAGCCTGGGAGCTTGCTTGCGACCAAAAGCAGGACGAATGGCCACTGGTTGGCAACTATTACAGGGGGTGGGGGACTGGGGGTGTGGCCACGCGGGTTTCTTTACTAAAGCTTGCATCCATCCTAGATTCAGGACACAGCTATAACAGCCCATCACGCAACGAACGTGATGCGACGTTAGTACATTTAAGAAGGCTGAAACCGCAGCCGAGTTGACTTGCAAATATAAGAGCGAGTACTGTACAAGGTCGGTCAGCTTGGTTTCAGTTTTGATCCACTTGGACATGTTTCTGAGTAACTACTACTCGGTTTCATGATAGTACCTACTACTGCAGTATAATGGATAGCGGAGTGGAAGCGATGCTATTACGTCGAAATATATCATCTGACAGATTGAGACAGAATCACTAGCAAGCTAAGCATTAGTATTGTCGGGATAAAGGAGTAAGATGGGGCACTTGGTGTGGTAGTATCTGCGCCTGCGGTGTGTGCTTGTTGCTTTCTCACAGAAAACAATACTACAGCACTACTCCACTTGCTAAACTGCGTGAGCATGCTGACTAGTACTAGCCGTGGACTCATGAAATTTTTACTGTTCTAGCTTTCTTGATAATTTTTTCTTCGGATCTAGTCGTTTATCTTACGAAATTTCAAAAATAGCCTTGTACTATGGTTCCCGACCGTTTAATTATTTTTTTAAAAAAAATAATAATTTCCGTGGTCCCCGGCTGCTGAAATTTTTTAAAAAATATTAAGCGGTTGGGGACCGCTAAAGTTAAAAAAAATAACGGCCGGGAACCACGGTATTTAACTATTACTAGGCTATTTTTGAAATTTCGTGGATGAACGATCAGTTTCGAAAAAAAAAATCAAAAAACTAGAACAGTAAAAATTTCTAGACTCGTGGACGGGTCAAGAACGAACAGACCTTGCTGTCTACAACGATGCTGTTCTTTTCATCGTCCGGGCTCCTATTCAACTCAAAACAATGTAGCAGTAGCCGTCACGCTAGAAACCGAAACCTGGCCGCCTCAGTCTCATGTCCCAGACTTCCAAGACGGGGGCAGGTTCCTTTCACCTCGATGCCGAGAGAATCTTAGGCGCTTTTCGCGGAAACTAATCCGTAGTTTTCGACTCCACTGCTGTATGGAGTTGTACGTTTAATTTTCTACTAGCGCTGCGTATTCCTAGACCAACGCTTCTATACTAGTTAGGACGGCTTTAGGGTCAGAAGCCCGTGACACGCAACCATAATCATTTCGGTTTCGATTGAACAAGTGGTGTAGTTTTGTAATCAAAGGCTTACACTAGGACATGTGCTGTTGTGCAACAACAAAAGGCGCCGGTCGTCCTAGCGTAGTCCACCATATATATACGTAGATCCTGTTTGGTACGGTTTTAGATTCTAATAGAAACGAAAATAGTTCTAGATTCTAGTAGAAACGAAAATAGATACAGATTCTTAGTAGAAATGTTTCAGGTAGGATTCTATGAATCGGGTGGAACGGGGTTGAGATCGATTCGTCCATAGAGTGAAAAAAGAAGAAACGATTCGAGGACAATCGTTCCGAGATTTAGCCTGTTTGGTTGAGTTTCTTTCATAATCTAATAGAAACGATCCGATTCTAAATTGCCAAACGGGCATCAAGCCTTTAAACACAAGTTGAAGGAGTAGTACGCCTTTTCATAATTTCTTCCCCCTTTTTCTCCTGGTGATTTGGATGGAATATACGAAAGCTTGCAGCACCAGCCAATATGTCTGCTGGTAGCTGGCTTTCATAATCTGAATATATATATATATATATATATATATATATAACTCTCAGCAAAGGAAGCCAAAACCAAGCAAATAAAAAAGAAGAAGAAGAAGAGCTAACATTAGAGCTGGAACATGGGCCGGGCTTTTCCCGGGCGGCCCAGCACGGCACGGCCCGACCAGGTAAGGGCCGACTTAGCCCGAACGACCGGGCCGGGCCGGGCCTAGAAACGAGGCCCGTTGGGTAGCCCGGCCCGGCCCGAGCGGCCCGTGGCGGCCCAGAGGCCCGTGTAGTTGGTTCAGGGCCGGGGCCGGACCGGATCGGCCCGACTTCAGCCCGCCGTGCTTTCGGGGCGGGTCGAGCTCTGTAAAACGTCTCCTGGGCCCGATCAGCCTAGCCCGTTCGCCTTTCCGTGCCGAGCCGGGCCAGCTCGCGATGGCCCGAAGCCCGTCGGGGCTGGGCCGCCCGGCCCGGCCCAACTCCCAGGTCTAGCTGACATGCCCATGAATGGCATGGCATTAGACGGTATCTTCCAGTGCCACGGGTTGTTCATGAGTTACGACGCGAAATCGCTCCTGTCCGCCCCCCGGATCGTGCCCGAATCGTTTCCAATGCCACAAGCCCGTAAACCTAGGAGCGGTACTACTAGCAGTAATTATGCCACTACACTGGTGCTGCATCTGTATGCAGGATCACTTAACAATTAACGGCTAACAACCTGGGCGTACAGGGATTTAAATCACCAACAGCCAACGCGCCGACGGTGGGGCCTGCGGCTCACAGACGAGCTACGCAGGTGTCACACACTCACCCTGTCTTCTCATCTCCTGCCTTATGGTCTCGCTCGCAAGTAGAACCCTAAACGAGTCAAGTGAAGTAAATATGAGTCTTATTACAATAGTAAAGTCCACTATAAACTAATAATAAACTTAAAACTAGTTTATAATAACTGTCTCTAAAAATTATCTTTAAATGTTATGCAATAATTATCTATTCTTTCTTGTACATAAATGGTCTACTTATGACATGCAAAGCTGGCTAATAAATAAAAGGCACTACCTTCTCTCTCCTCTTTTCTCACTCTTTCACATAGACCAAAGCTAACATGTACAAGCTAAAAACCAATTGATATGGCCTTATTGTACATGCCGTAAAGCTCAAGCCGAGCTCGAGTTGGGGTCGAACCTTGATCCAGGGTTGATCTCGGCTCAGTCCAAACTCGAGCAGGCACGAGCTCAACTCGAGTAAGATCGATAAGCGTGATAAGCTCGAATAAACTTGGTAAGCTCGCTAAACCTGGTAAGCTCGGAAAGCTCGATAACAAGCTCGAGTAACCTCGGTAACAAGCTCGAGTAAGCTTGGTTCAAGGAAGCTCAGTCCAAGTTCGAGTAGGCTCGCGAGCTATTCGAGTTCGACTCGGTGAAGCTCGCGAGCTCGAGTTCAACTCGTTTGGAGCTCGAACCGAGTTTGAACCGAGTCGAGCTCGAGCTTTTTGTACATCCCTATCCGCGAGGGCAACTCGTTCACATCATCGCGTGATCCACCCAGCAACAAGCCCACCACCATATCTCATTAGTTCCCGGGTACCAAATTGTAAAGCAGAGCAGACCAACGCATCTTGATGAGATTTCTTGAGAGTCAAGGAGTTCATATAAGAGTGGAGATTGCTCCCACTATGCTATAAATAGCGGGGTGGGGGAATCCACACCAAGCTTGAAAGAAGAGATTATTTGGTTTCTTAATGAAAGCTTTGTCCACCTAATTATGTGGCTTTGAAATACTCCTTTTGTGTTTGGAAGAAGAAAGACCCTTGTAGATTGTGTTCTGCCCACGAGCAAGTTCAGATTGAAGTTTTTGTATTCAACCCGGATTTAATGCAACATTCATTAAACTGGAAAAATGTTAGAACTTCGACATCAATCATTGCGATTGAAGGATAGAATAAGTTCTTGACATCCATAAGAAGGTGCACACAAAGTTTCACGGGCTTTATATCAGCCGATATTGATTCGTGTTTTTAGGATCATGCTGATTTTTCTATTCATCCGACCAACATTGCTAACCAGTTTGGGAGGGGGTACTATACATCCAAAAATTGTTCAGTAAGCACTATTCATCTAAACACTATTCATCCCGAACATGTTCATTCGACCTCAACTAGTTGATGGTACTGTTTATCCGATCTCCTGTTCAGAGTACTGTTCATCCGACTATATGTTCGGATTGTACAGTTCTTTTGATTTGTTCTTTTGGTGATTTGGTTTTTAGGGGGAAAATTTTATTTGGATCCTATTTGAAAATTTTGTATAATTCTTTTGATCCGTGGCAAATGATCGGGCCCACGGAAGACCGGGCGACCACAGAAGGAGCTTGGTGCCGAGTTATGGCAGCACGATAAGCCAGTTTACCACGGTATCCAAACTCAATAGAACATGATACCGTGGTATTTGGGCTCGTTAGGAAGGGGAGCTATAGTATCGAAGGAGTGCGATAGGTAACACGTATTACTTGCCGATGTATTTACAATCAAGAAAAGAAATATATTTACAATTATATTGGTGAGAGGACCAAAAGTGAAAAGAAAACACGAGATGGCTAACTAGTGCAAAGCTACTCCGTCTTCTACTGTGATGCTACCAAGATGGATATATATGCTGTGCTATCAGGTAGTTGCCGACTAACAAGCCGTCCCATTTGGCAGTATAGTGTCTGAAAGTACGTAACCCCGTTCTCTTATTTAGAATAGTACTTGCCAGTATGAGGCTAAGCCGCGGTCACTAGGAAAGGGGAGAGAACAACTCAAGTTACCAAGCAGAAAGAAAAGAATCCGAGAGGATGGAAGGCAGAGTGAGGAAGGAACAATTCTGTACTTTTGTTTAGACGTTCGTCGCCAAGGAAGTTAATTAGCAGCCAGCAAGGACCATAATAAAGACGGTTGCTGTATATATACTTCTTCGTATTATTTATTGATAAAATTAAAGATAGTTTGTATAATAGTAGATGTTATCTTAATATCGCTTCTATAAGACTCTATAATCTTCTAATTATAGCATGAAAAAGTGTTTATTATATACAATAATTCACATAATAGTGTTTTATACTATCTATATGATCTTATCTTAACAAAAAAACAAGTATACTATATCTTCTTCTTCTCTCTTTTTTATATCAGTAAATCTTACGTGGTAAAGTATATAGATAATTGATATTACACTATTGTATATATTATTATAGGTGGCCTAGTCAAGTGGGGAAGCACGGGGCAGCAGTGCAGGGCAAAGCAAAAGCAGGGAAAGGGGCCGACCTCTCCCTCGCGACCTCACATCCGTGCCCCACCGTTGCTACACTCGACGAGCCAAAACAATCTACTAGTATGAAAGAAATCTCATTGTGAGGTTTACCCTAGAATTTCCGTGAAAATACTATGCTAATGCGCAGGAACTTACAGTAACAGTTTAGATCACTAACTGGACAAATCTGAAAACAGCAGAGGCAGAAATAAGAGCGGAACACCAAAATCGCAACGCAAACAACGAAGATTTCAAAAGCGCGAACCGTAGGGCGTAAGGTGCACACACAGCACAGGTCATGGGCGCCGTGACGAGCAGCAGCATCTCAGTGCAGCCGCGGCAACCAAAGCATACTATGCATGGATGGGAGTATAAAAATGCGCGACGCGCGAAATCCGAGGCACCTGACCAGAAGACAACGGGGCTGCGGCAGCGATAAAAAGCAAGCACAGTAGTAAGGCAAATTGAATAATTATCTCTATAAATAATCTACATATGTTTCTATACAAAATTAGCTCTTATTTCAACTCTCCTCTCCTCTCACTTTTTTATGTAGACCAAATTGATTTATACAGATTAAAAATAAATCAGCTAAGGAGATTACGTTTGGTTCGTTCGCAGTAACTCGCGCGCGCGAGTACACCAGAGTACCAGACGGCCGGCGCTGAGCAGCCGTACGAACCAGCAACCAGCTTACCAGTACTGCAGCAACAAGGCCGCCCGAATCCCAATCCAAATCCAATTACACTCTTCTCCCAGGCAAATATTTTTCACCCCTCCTTTAACAACTGCTTCTGCAGTTCTGCCACGAAGAGTATTTGAGTGGAGTAACTTGGATGTCGTGTATGGACGGGAAGGGTGTCGTTATCGGGCACTGTTTGTACGCCATGGTTGTGTTGTACCCGTTCATCAGGCAACTGTGTGCGCGCGCGTGCCCAAAATGGCACGGCAGCAACGCTCTCGAGTCTCTAATATGGAGTTACTGGGCACCGGACAGGATAGATTTGGCACCAACAAGGAGATGCGATGATGCACGCAACGCACGCCATGACAGCACGTACCAACACTCGGATATAAAGAGGCAGCCAGTTTCTTGTTTCATACCCAAGGCAACCCTAGACATTGGCTACTTCTGCCCTCCCAACGATTCAACCTCGTAGGCCAAACAACTTCGAAAAGTTTTCTTGTGAAGACTCCGAGTTCTTTACTACTGGACCTGCTAGTATGGCCCCTACGCCTAACACGACCTAATGCAGCTTAGTTTCTAAATTCTAGTAGTACAACACAACTAAATACTAGAGGAGAAAAAAAATCGAGGTACGGTACAACAACAAACTGGGGCATTTGATCATTTGCCCTAAAGTTGATGGGTGTTTGATCATTTGCCCAAAGTTGATAGGCGTTTGATCATTTGTCCTACAATGTCTCACTGACATGTGGCCCTAGGACCCGCATGTCAATGAGAGACATCGTAAAGCGAAATGATCAAATCTACCAACTTTGGACAAATGATCAAATGCCCATCAACTTCAGGGCAAATTATCAAATTTTCCCAACAAACTAATAATACAACCGGGAAAAAAAAAATGTACAGCCACCACGGCTAGAACGAGGCGACGGCCGGCGCGGCGGCCACGATGACGGGCTCCTTCTTGCGGCGCATCTCGAGCACCTTGCGGTGGGAGTTGGAGTGCAGCGCGTTGACGAAGGTGGGGCTGCAGGCCGGGCGGTACTCCGGCAGGAGGCGGCCCGACTTGTACCGGACGCCGCAGGCGTTGCACAGCGTCTTGGCGCCCTCGGGGCCGGCGCGCCACTGGGGCGTCTTCTGGACGCCGCAGTGGCTGCAGCGGCGGTCGCCTGGGACGGGCGGGGAGGCTACGCCGCCCAAGAGCTGCGGCGGGGGATGGTGCTTCGGCTTGCGCCCGCGCTTCTTGGGCTTGTGCTTGCCGTTCTTGCCGTGCTTGGACTTCTTGGAGCGCGGCGGCTCGTCGAGCAGGCCGGAAGCGACGAAGGTGGGGGAGCCCAGAAGGAGAAACGGCGAGAAGGAGCCGGAAGAGGAGCAAGAGGAAGTGGTGGTGGTGGACGACGACGACGTCGAGTCTGACAGGGGCGCGCTGGAGAGCGACCATACGGAGCCGCGCGACCGTTTGCTGCGCTTCGCCTTCAACGGCACCAGTGCCTCCGTCGACAGCGCGCATATGGTCGGGCTCCGCATAGGGTCCGCCGCTGACAAGACACCTTCCTGCGGCCGCCGGTGCTTCGGGGGCCACGCTACTAACGGCGCCGCAGGGAGCTGTGGCGGCGGCGGCGGGAGCTCGGCGAGCGAGTCGTCCATGATACGGGACACCCACTCCAGCTCCTCTGCGTCATGGGCCTAAACAAACACACCAGGAACTCAACAAACAAGACAGGAAGCCTAAAAAAGGCGCCACCTTGCCGGGGAAAGAAACGAATCAAACGTCCCCAGGCTCTTACCGGCAGGTCAATCATCGGCGGTGGCGGCGGCATCTGCTCGTAGGAGACCACCGACGACCCGTGTGAGTCACTGGACTTATCCTCCTCCACGGTCTCTGGCGCCGCCTCGCAGAGCCCGGCGACTTCCTTGTCCACCTCGCAGAGTTCCTCCAGGTCCAGCAGCTCCTCCACCGAGAAGCCCTCCCCCAGCAGCCCTACACCCCTCTCCACCGCCCCCCACGCCGCCGGCCAGGCGGCGGCGGCCGCGGCCATCTCTTCGGCGGCCTCACACGGCCTGAGGCTACTCCTCAGCGCGGCCATCCTCCCCTCCCTCTCCACCTGAAACCGCACACAGAAAGAAAGCAAACCAAAACAAAACTCTCGTCAGTTTCAAGAACCACCCAGCCAGAAGATATTAACATCCTCCTCTTAATAAGCGTCACATCACACGCCTGAGCCCTGCTTACCAGCGAGCCGTGGTGGTGCGCGAACGACGACATAACGGAGGCGACAGCAGAGGAGGACGAGGAGGAGGAGGAGCGGGAGAAAGGGCCAAGGCGAGGGAGGGGAGGCGTGGGGGAAGAGGGAGGCAGAGGAAAAGGCAGGGGTGGAAGAGATGAGCGTCCTCTGGGTGTAATTGAATGGCTGCCCAAGTCCGTGTGCGCAACAAATGCACTGTTGTTTTTCCTCGCCCCTCCCCCTGCTAGTGCCCTAGTCCTTAGACTATCTCCAGTGGCTTCCCGTCCCCTCTAAATCCCTTCGCGAACAGATCCTGTCTTCCAAATGATTCCCTTCACGATTCCTTCGTATGATTTGTACAGTGAATCCCTGTAGAAAGGATTCTCTCTCCAATCCTGCAGAGAAATCCCCGAGGATCTTTGTTGGAGATGATAGGAAATAAAGGGAATGAAAATGGGGAATGGAATAGAGAAGGGAATGGAATGAAGAGAAATTGCTGGAGATAGTCTTACGCTCAACTTTTTTTTAATCATTACTACCACTTTAACGTACTTAATTCGAACTCCATAGGAATTCGTGTAAGTACTGGATTATGGAATGGTGCTACTTTATTAGGAGCAACTAGTTATATGCCCGTACCTTGCTACGAAAAACAAAATTGATAACGAAAAATAAAGATTAAAAACAAAAAAATACTATTTCATAAGATCAAACATCTATCTTTAACGCTTCGTTTCTTGCAAAAGCTGGCTAATTAAAGCAACGCTTCGTTTCTTACGTAGGGCAATTAAGCAGGGCAATTAATGCATCGCTTCGTTTCTTGCGTAGGGCAATTAAGCAGGGCAATTAATGTGACGTGGGAAGAAACTCTCACTTTATATAGTAGAGATAGTAGTGCTAATTTGAACCCCGTATGCGATGATAGCTTCCTTTTTGAAAAGGAACGGAGCCAAGATGGACTAACCCGGAACAGATTCACCGACTGTACGAGGACGAAGGCTCAGTGCAGTTTCTACGGCAATGCAACTTTTAATCAGTTTTTTAGGCCAGCTGGTTAAAAATAAATAAATATTGTTTGTTACAGCACTGTAAACAATATTTTCGCCTAGTAAGAAAATCTGTACAATATTTTTAGCAGATCTAAATCATTTATTTTCGATCAGACGGTCCTCTCAGGGCTGCAACCTGAGCCTTGTGCACTGTGCGAGGAAACATGTTACTCCTGTGTCTATATGATATTTTAAGTTACTATTAGATGTTATTTTAGGTTACTGTAATTGGTACATTTTCAAAAGTTTATATTAATCTTCTATGTTATTTCTTTGAATAATGTGTTTTACTTTTGTTTATGATTTTTTTTTAGATAATAGAATATTACATTTCCTGACCTATGCATTATAAGATGCATACATCTAAAAATTTATTACAAGGTTCCAGTAAAAAAACTGTCACAAGAGCTTCATAACATAAAAAATTTCACCCAGACATGACAAAAACATAAAGTTTTAATCCACACACAATCTATTGCTGAATCGTCATACATGGCTGAAGAAGAGATCCCGAAAAGCATAATCTCCATCGAGTTGTATGCCGATAGCACCACTTTCCTTGCTTCTTGAGGCTGCAACACAGACCACGATCGCAACCGGTTTGTATAAATGTAGACACTCTGTAAAGGAAGATTAAAATGATATTGAAAATAGCTAAAAACGAGTTTTATAGAGAAAATAGTAAAAGATCATTTTAAAATTATAGAATAATATATTAATTAAGAGCAAAATTTAAAAGATAGGATAACAAGTATTCGAGGAGGGGGGGGGGAGGGGCAATTTCTGCGATTATTTTGCTTGTGACTTTCTTTTTGTTTTGCGCCGGTGACGACGAGTAATTCGGAGATAGGCGGGTGGGGAAGTGGGGGAGTGGTTAGTGGCGTGCACTTGGGCGGGGGAGGGCACGTGGTGGGCCCGGGAACCTCGCGGATCCTTCCCTCCATTTGGAGTTAAAAATGATGTTCCTCCAAAATCCGGATTCGGAAAGTTGGAGCTCGGCTTGCTTCAGGCGGGCAGCTGGCCATCATCTCCAGCAATGGCCCGTTTATTCGTTGCGTTGCCGTTGTTGTGCAAGCAGCACGCGTTGCGCGTAGCAGTGTAGGCCTGTGCGGTTCCAGCTGTAGGTCGTGTTTTGCTTTCGTCTCGTGTTATTGAGGATAGCCAAGAGTTTGTCTTGCCAGATCTGGGTTGAAAAACATGCCGATGCAGATTTGGAAGCCAACTGGTTGGAAGAGCTCTTTTTCTAGAGTTAATGAGCTGTTTTAATTGTAAGGATTTGCCTGGGCTATCGATGGAGTTTTCGGTCCCAGGCTTAGCCCTGTTTGGAAGTAAAGTTTTTTAATACTATAGTATTACAAAGCCATGACTTCGAAATTGTTTTGGCATAAATACCATGGTTTCACCTACCACCATTGAAACCATGGTTTTTCTTGGAACTACAAACTGTTTGGCTACAAAGTCTTTTGCATGGTATTTTCAAAGTATTGACACCTCTCACTCTCTACACCAACACCAAAAGCCCAAAACTCCACTTTGAGTGGAGTTTTCAATACTCCAAAAATAACATGGTATTGGCAATACCATGGTTTTCAAAACAAAGTTTTTTGGGTTGCTTCCAAACACCATGTTGCCAAAAATACCACGGTATTCTCCAAAACCATGGTTTTGCCTAGAAACTATGAAAATACTTTGTTGCCAAACAGGCCCTTACTTGACAAATTGAGATTACGAACCAAAGTAATTATATGATGTCTTGTTTTGGATTGTGAGATTTGGGAACCAGTTGTTGACCGAACGATGGATGCGTGGGACACTATGGATGCATCCGACGCTTCTAAGCTTTCTACGCATGTAACTAGTCTAAGAGGCTATTTCGTTTGCTCGTAATGATTGCTATTACTTGTTTTACCAAATTTTTTTGTAGATTTAGCCAAATTCAATAAGCATTTGGTAGGGGTGCAATCAGTTCGGATAGTTTTCGTAGTTCGGATAATTTTTTGGATTCTGATTCAATTTCGGATATTTTTCAGATTCGGATTTGGATTCGGGATTTTACTATCCGTCGGACCAGCATATTCCGAGATAGCTTTCGGATATATCAGAAAAATATTGCTCGGATATCCGAATTATATTGCCCGACGCCCGTCCATTCGATACTTCGGTAAGTGGCTTGGTTGTCGAACCATGGGATTAAATCCCCGAGATCCTCTGTACATTGGAACCTAATAAAATTAGTTCTATAATTTTCTAGATTATAAATTTTTTATAGAAATTCTTTTAAAAGCCAAATACTTTATAAAATCCAAAATTTCAAGAAAAACTAGATTAAATAAAATAAAAGGAAATACAAATTTTCTGATGTTACAAACCTACCCCTTAAGAGTAATCTCGACCTCGAGATTCGGACAAGTTAGCAAATAAGTGGGGATACTTGGACTTCAATTCCTCTTCATTTTCCCAAGTGGCTTCTTCTTGCGAGTGATGACTCCGTTGCACTTTGCAGAAAATTGATGGTTTTGCTTTAGTAACACGCATTGCTATCTCAAGAATCTTTATTGGATGCTTTTTGTAGGTCAAATATTTTTGAAGGCTGATGTCTTTTCAATTGTGTATGTTCTGTTGGAACTTGAAGACATTTCTTTAGCTATGACATATGAAAGACATCATGCACCCCCGAAAGTGTTGCTTGCAAACTAAGCTGGTAGGCGATTTCTCCTTTTCTTGCAAGTATTGGGTATGGACCCACATATCTAGGTGCAAGTTTTCTTTTATTTCCAAACCTTCTTACACCTCTAAGGGAAGTAACACTGCAATAGACAAGATCTCCAGGTTCAAAAGCCAAATCTTTGTGGTGGTTATCAGTGTAGCTCTTTTATCGAGATTGACTTAACCCTTTCCTTTGTCAGTTTCACTTTTTCTTCTGCTTCATTAATAATGCTTGGTCTGAACAGCTGACGGTCTCCAACTTTGATCCCAAAGGAGCGGAGTTCTGCATTTTCTTCCATAAAGGGCCTCAAAGGGTGACATCTTTAGACTAGCTTGATAATTATTGTTGTATGAGAACTCTGCATATGGTAGACTCTTATCCCAGCTCTTTCCATAATCCAAGGCATAGGCGTGGAGCATGTCCTCAAGTATCTGATTTACTCATTCTATTTGACCATCCGTCTGCGGATGATAGGGCGTACTGAAGTTCAATTGGCCCCCTAAAGATTGATGCAAACTTTTCCAAAATCATGAGGTGAATTGACTGTCGCGGTCTGAAACTATCTTCTTGGGAACTCCATATAGACACACAATCCTGCTCATATATAATTCTACCAATCTATTGCTCACATACTTAGTGTTTACTGGTATGAAGTGGGCCACCTTTGTGAGGCAATCCACAATTACCCAAATGGAGTCATGGCCTGCTTGGGTTCTAGAAAGACCAGTGATAAAGTCCATACCAATCTCTTCCCACTTCCATTATGTAATCGGTAATGGCTGCAACAAGCCTACTGGTCTTTGATGTCCTGCTTTAGCCTTTTGATAGACATCACAAAGGGCAATATATTCTGCAATTTTTCTCTTCATACTGACCAACCAATATTTTTCCTTCAAGTCTTGGTACATTTTTGTACCGCTAGGATGAATGGAATATGAAGATTCATGAACTTCTTGCAGGAGTTCCTTCTTTATCTCTTTATTGTCTAGTACACAGAGTTGATTCTCGAACCATATAACACCTTGCTTGTCTTCTGAGAATCATGGAGCCTTTCTTCTCCTTATGTTCTTCTTGATTTCTTTTATATCATCATCGTCTAATTTTTCTTAATTCTTATCATGTTCACATGAATTTTCCTGCTTAAGGCATATGCTACAATGTTCGCCTTGCCCGGGGTGGCAATGGATTATAAGGTCATAATCATTTATTATTCCTAACCACCTTATCTGCCTTAAGTTAAGCTCTGACTGAGTAAATATGTACTTTAGGCTTTTATGATCTGTATAGATTTCACAAAGATTACTAATAAGGTAATGTCACCAAATCTTCAGAGCATGAACAATTGCAACTAATTTCAAGTCATGTGAGGGGTAGTTTCCTTCGTGCGGCCTTAGCTGACATGATGCATAGGCCACCACTTTGCCTTCCTGCATCAGCACACACCCCAAACCTTGATGGGAGGCATCACAGGATATCTCAAAGTTCTTATGAATGTCCGGTAGGACTAGCACTGGGGCTGAGACCAGCTTTTCCTTTAATTCTGCAAAACTTTTCTCACTGGCTTCTGTCCATTCAAACTTCTTTTCTTTCTTTAAGAGTAGTGTGATTGGTCGGCAATCTTTGAAATTCCTTCTATAAACCTTCGATAATAGCCCACTAACCCTAGGAAGCTTCTTACTTCAGTGACTGATTTTGGCGGTTCCCAACTTATTACTGCTTCTACTTTGGCAGGGTCCACAGCAACCCCCCTACTAACACTATGTGTCCAAGAAATCCTACCTCTGTTAACCAAAATTCACACTTGCTGAATTTGGCATAGAGTTGGTGATCTTGAAGTCTCCCCAATACCAGCCTCAGATATCCCTCATGCTCCTTCTCATCTTCGGAGTAGATGAGGATATCATCTATAAAGACTACCACAAATTTGTTTAAGAATTTCATGAATACTTTATTCATCAAATTCATGAAATAAGCTGGTGCATTGGTTAACCCAAAAGACATAATTGTAAACTTATGTAGTCCATAACGTGTGGTAAAGGCTGTTTTGGGTATATCATCCGGTCAGATTTTTAACTGATGGTATCCAGACCGTAGATCTATCTTGGAGAATATGCTTGCTCCCTTCAACTGATCAAACAGGTCATCTATTCAAGGCAAAGGGTGTTTATTTTTATTGTGACTTTGTTAAGAGACATGTAATCTATACACATCCTCATGCTATTGTCCTTCTTCTTAACGAACAAGACTAGTGCACCCCACAGTGACGAGCTTGGCCTAACGTATCCTTTATCTTGCAGCTCTTGTATTTGCTTCTTCAATTCAGCTAACTCATTAGTCGGCAACCGATATGGTCTTTTTGATATTAGTGTTGTCCCAGGGACGAGATCAATCATGAACTCTATTTATGTCAGGCAACATTCATGGCATTCTTCTAGAAATACATCCAGATACTCCTGTATCACTGGTACTTGCTCTAAGGTAGTTGTCTTAAGGTTATGAAGACTAGGTTGATTCTTAATGGGATTTTCGGGCCCATACTAAACTTAACTCCATCCTTATTGGTGAGAGTGGCTGTCCGGTTAGAGCAATTTATTTGGCCCTTATTCTTAGTTAGCCAATCCATGCCCACTATTACTTCCAAGTCTTTGTGGTTGCAAGACTATTAAATTGGCCGGGAAGGTTACTCCCAATATGTCCAAAGGAACTTCTGGGCAAAAGACTCTAGCCCTCATTTCTAAGCCAGGAGAGCAAACTATCATAGGATTATAGAGAGAAAAAGTAGCTATCCTATGCTTGCCCACAAATCGACTAGCAATGAAAGAATGCGATGCTCCAGAATCAAATAAGACTAATGCCGATATGGAATTAACAAGGAACGTACTGACAACCACATCTGGAGCATCATGGGTTTCTTCAGCAGTGATGTTGTTCATGTGTCTCTTGACCACCTGCGCTGGCCTCTGGGTGGTTGGTGGAGTGGTTGAAGTGGTCGGCTTGGATGGCACTACCTTCATTCACTTTTTAGAGCATGCATTGGCATAATGCTCCGTCTCTTTGCAATAAAAGCACTTGACTCCGGCTGAAGCTGCAGGAGTCCTCTGCATCTGGTTGCTTGATGGCGGTGGTCATGGACTGGGGTTGGTAGGGCGTGGAGGCATCACTGAAGTCCTTGGATAGGGCGTGTAAAATTTGGCACGTTGCACAGGCTGAGGTGTTGTGTGGAGTCTTAGAGCACTTCTAGGATTACTTCTTTGAAAAGCCATTCTTATTTTGCGGCTCTCCATCTCTTGTAGTTTCCCCTCTTGGCGAATGGCTTTGTTAACTAACTGCTAAAAGTCAACATAGTCATTCGAGATGAGTTGAACTGCCAACTCATCGTTCAGCTCATCTAGAAAGCGCTCCTATTTTGCCTTATCTGTTGCCATGTCCTCAGGAGCATATCGAGCTTGCTGATTGAACTTGTAGAGATATTCCATAACAGTATGTCCTCCTTGACGTAGAGAACGGAACTCCTTCAAATAAATAAGCCTAAATGGAATATGAGCTCAACAGAAGGCTTGCGTGAACTCATCCCAAGTGATGACCTGCTCGTTCTGATGGGTGACACGGAAGTTATTCCACCATTTTGAGGCTGGTCCGTTGAGCTAGTGGGAGGCAAATAGAACTCTCTTCCGACCATTGCATTGGATTATATCCAATTTCTTCCCAATGGACTTGAGCCAGTCATCAGCATCAAGTGGCTCGGAACTGCTGCAAAAGGTTGGAGGCTGAGTCCTTATGAACTTTGATAAGCGTGATTGCTGATGAGGTTAAGGTGCAGCGGCCTGAGTAATCTGAGTGTTGTTAATGCTTTGGGTAAGGAGTTGAATTAATTGGTTATGGTTGGCAAGGAGTTGAATTAATTGGTTAAAGTGCTACTGTATTGATAAAAGACTAACTAGCAAATTTCAACCGAATGGAAAATGGTGCAACCACATTAGAAACTTCTTAAAATTTTGGTGGATGGTCCTGACGCATCTATAATGTTCCCATAAAATATTCATATGATGATTAAGCTTGAGGAATTTTTAAAAATTTAGACAATGTTACTGCATGCTAACGGCAAAAGAGAAAACACTTGTGACCATTGTATCCATTGCTAGCTTGCACATCCGGTCAAATTTTGATTAAAAAAAATCAAAATTTCATTGAAATTTTTAGTTATTGTAGCACTTTGATTTTTTTGAAAAAAAATTATCCGGCTAGGATTTAGGATCTCATCCTAGGCCAAAATCCGAAATCTCGATTGAGATTTTTGAAATTTCACTGGATTTTGAACCTTGGCTCCACTCCACACAGGGAAGTTAATGGGTGATCATCTGGTGCCATCAAGATCTCATTGTCGTTTACTGTTGACAACAAGCAAGCAAGTCCTCTACGTAGGCTATAGCAGCAACAGCCTCCACAGCTGGTTGGAGTAATCCAATGGCTTATGGTTGAAAAAACCTTACCCACGGGACATTATCGTGCAGTGATTTTTGCCAAGGACTTGAATCCATAGCTTTGATGACATGCACGGATGTTGCCGCCACTATTCACTGGCAGCACGTGAACAAATATTTCTTCTTGCATAGGTACGGTACGATTTGTTAGCGAATCCCATCAAAACGGTGTTGAGTGTTGAGGTGAATACATGGGGTAATCCATACTAGTCTACTTGAGATGTTGCTATAGTGTAGTCTCACCTCACTATAATTCGATGGAGCGGTTGCAGTTTGCTACCTGTTAGTTTTTCTTTTAGCATGCCTGGAGACTAGAAGTTGGGTAGTGTACAACCAGTGGCGGATCCAGAATCTGAACTTGCCCCGGGCTGAACTTTAAGAAACTAAAATTCTATTAAGAACATCAATTTATGTCCACACGACAACATAACAAAAGTACATCACAAATACAACATTAATATAAAAAATTTGCTCAATTCTTAACATAAAACATCATAAGTGAATAAGTGATAGTGTGATACTAGCTCCTGTTTCTATAGATGAAGGGGTTTGGCTAGATTGATCTTGTGTGGAAAAATAAGATGTTAATGTTTTGGTCCTCTTCATCTCTTACAAAAATGTGTTCAACTCCTACATGGATACACAAATTGACAATCATTCAATCAGCATACAATAAGCATTCTGCATTCGCATTCACAGATTTACTAATTCTTATACTTTTAAATGTTCTACTCCTAGTGTCCTATACTGTGAGACCCCGGATCAGCTATCCAGAATCTTCTGTGTATTTCCGTACTAGTCCCAGATCAGTAGCTAGTACACACAGTCACAGTGATACTTCATTGCCAACAAAACGAAACTGCAATATAAATATTCAAGTACGGGCCACATGGCCACTTATTACAATACTCGGTCCAACGACCGGACACACAAAACAAATAAGCAAAGAAAGCAACGAGCGACGCCACAACGCCACAAAGCGGCGACTAGGAACGCAACTAGTCCTCCTGGCAATCCTCCTCGAAGAACTCCTCCTCCTCTTCGGCATCTTGATAAATCTCTGATGATTACAATGTTGGTGTAGCACGTGAGTACAAAAGTACTCAGCAAGTCGGGAAACTATGATCATAAGGGGCTTTCCAAAGGAAGCTTAATAGGGTTTATTTGCATAAAGCCACATTTGATTAAATCATACTTAAGTAATAAAGTTCATAAAGCATATTTTACAATTCTTTTTTTTTATAACTGAATTATTTATTACTGTAGTGAGGTTCTATCCACCTTCACTAACATCAAGGCTCTATCCGCCAACAGTTTAAAGGATCAAAGTTAATCATGTGACTCCATCCGTCAAATGCAAAACAGGTTCTATCCACCTGAGTTGGCTCTTTCCGCCAAACAACATTCGAGAGTTCTAACCACTCCCGAACCCCAAAACAAAACACTTTTTGGTTTTAAAAACAAAACCAAAGTCTACCAATATGAAAGCATTCTTTGCTTTGCCTTTGACCGTAGGCACGGCTATTCGAATAGTTTATACTTTGCAGAGGTGTACAACTTTACCCACAAGACAAGATATACCCTTGTTGCCATGCAATTAACACACTTCCTTAGGTGTGCCGGCAGGGATATCTTGACAAGGCCGTTACAATGTATCTACCTAGCTAGACCCACCCCGAGGTTTCACCGCCGTTAGGGTTCCCTCCACCCAAGATCTGAAGCCCCTCTTGCGCCGTGTGAGAAAAACCACCTTGCCTCCGTCCGGCATTCACATTCAACCAAGTGGTGAGTCTAAGCTAGGCTTCTACAAATTAGTTAGCCAGGTCGTACCATTATAGACATGTGGTAGTACGGTATTGCTTAAAATGGCAATCATAAGCGTCGGTCCTTAATTGACTTGGGGCGGTACTTGCACAAAAGGATCAAGACTTGATCCGCTCCCACCCGACAATCCATGCCGCCCAAGTAGAAATAAATTTTCCCATTTCTTTATATTTTAGAAAACAGGACCAAAACCATAATAATAACTTTCAAATCACATTTGATAGCTTTCTTTTGAATAATCCCACCCCTGGGTTGTTTTATCGGAAAAGGTCCTAAGCGATTCTACCGTACTACATAGCAACGGATACCATATAAGCATAGGCATGGTATAAACAAAGTTCTAGGGTTACAATGGGTATGATTAACAATGTCAAGGTGGAATTAACAAATTCGGATTAACTATCACTTATATTTGACATATTTCGTTAAACATAGCCATGCAACTTTATAAACAATTTAAATCATTTTGTAAACATAGGAGCAAAGTGCATCAAGGAGACTTGCCTTGATTCTTGGCGGTGTCGAACTCGGAAGGCTCGACGGCGAAATCGGCGGTCGCGGCGGGATCGTCGACTACACGCAAAACGAGGCAACAAATAAATAACAGAAAATAAATAAAATCCAAAAATTATAAAATTAATACTGGCAGGAAGGTATTGATTTATGATGAATTTAGAAATTTGAATGAGGTCAAACAGAGTTCGGATGAGAAAGTTATGAGCGTCCGAAGTTTGAATTTCGAATAAATCGAAAACCGGGAATATTCCCAGAATATTCCACCGTTGACTGGGTCAAGGTTTGACCACAGACTTGACTATGACTTAGTCTCCCTTGCATGTGGGACCACCCTGTCATGGAGATGGGGTCATCTTCTCCATTGAGCTAGAGAACAGAGGACCTCATCCTCTCCACGTGCGCCGGCGGAGGGAGGCCGGCCGGCGGCCGGCCGGTCGACGGCCGGCAAGGCGACGGGCAAGGACGGCGGCAGGCGCGCTGAGGCGCTTCAGGGCGGCGCGGCGGGCTAATCGCGGCGCCGCTTGGCAGACGGCGGCAGCGTGGCGGGCCGAGGCGAGGCGCGGCGAGCACCGGGGCGGGAGGCGAGCGGCTGGCGGGCTCAGCCGAGGCCGGAGGCGGAGGCGGCCGACGGCGCTGGCTGAGCGGCGCGGCGGCGACGCGCGGGGCGTGGCACGGCGGGTCGCCGGGGCCAGCGGCGCGACGCGGAGGGCAACGACGCCCGGCTAAGGCGTGGCGGCGGGCGGTGGCGGCGGGCGACGGCAGCCGGCCGCACGTGGCGGCGCGACGCGGACGCCGGCAGGTCGCCGGCGGCGGCGGCGGGGGCGGCGACGGGCGGCCGGCCGGCGTGGCCGAAGGCAGCGCCACGCCGCAGGTAGGCCTCAAACAGAGCATGACCAAATTCGCAAAATTCGGAATTTGACCGGAAATTTAAACGAAACCATACCAAAACAATTGATGGAATACTTAGAGCACATCTAGAAGAACCTAGGAAAGGAAGGAATTGCATCAATTCTCACCGAAATCGAAGAAATCGACGACGAACACGGGTGTGGCCGAGATGAAGCAAACGCGAAATTCGTCGTCCACGATCGAATAAACCTAAAATCAATGGAAGGATTAGAATCTAGACTCCCTCACGGACTCAACAAAAGAAACGGAATAGAAATTGAATCACCGAGGAGGGAGATATGAAGAAAAATGCGACGAACACGAAGAACGGCGGGCGTTCGTCGGTTTTTCTTGATCCTCCGGATGAACGGCAACAAGAGGCAAAGGAAGGATGATATCTCCGGAACAAGGACTCTTATACGAAGAAAATGGAAGTGGAATCGCTCGCTTTGATGAAGAAACGGCCAAATTATGGCCTTAAACGTGATTTCAGTTTCCATGCAAACCGCGCCGCTTTACTGATTTAGGAAGAATAAAGGCCGGGAATGGAATCCCCTCGCCGAAATCTTTCCAACGGACCCGGCCTTGATGATTTTGGACCATTATGGAAGAATTTATGGGAGTTTGAATCCATGGAGGAGAGAAGAAAAGGTTCTGTTCTTTCCATCCAACATGAACACACGTACAGCACCAAGGTTGAAGAAAGGGAACTGTTCACTTGCCACGTGGCGACCTGTGGTTGGCTAGCTTATACGTGAAAGTTCCGCCCTAGAGAAAAATAAGGAAAAATGGCCTAAAAATTCCGGAAAAATTCCTAGAGCCATTTTAAATTATTTGGAACCCAATGGAAGTGGTTTGGTTGAAATTGGATGATTTTTGTGGAATTGGATATACGGGCGCGGATCGCAGGCATTAAACAAAAGCCGCGCGAGATAAAATAGGAATGGTTGTCCAAAAATCCGGGGAATGATTCCTAAAATCATTTCGGAATATTTGGAACATTTTAGAAGTGGTTTGGAGATTTTTGGAGCACTTTTGGTCTCGGGTGAATTTTCGGGTACCGGCGGTACTGGAAAAAATCCGATTTTTCGCCCGGGAGGGAATTAATTCCCGATTTCGAAGGGGAATGGATGCCAGGTTAATATAAACACCAAAGAAACTCCAACTTTTGAATTTACTTTATTTTAATTAGGTTTTTCTCCAGAAAGCCAAAACGAGGATGTTACATATACAAATTTAACATTCGCATTCACAATCACAAAAGCTAGTAAGAGCACAGATGAATGTATACCGAATCAATCAACCGAAGTAAAACAGCGGCGGCGCGGATCCGGAGGGCGTGGGCCGGCGGGAGTCTGGCGCTCGATCGGCGAGGTTGGCATGGCGGCGTACGGTGGTTCGGCGGGCGCGGCAGAGATGGGGTTTCGCCCAAGAACCACCGCCGGCCGGCAAGTCGGCAGCCAAGCAGCGGGGTTCCGGAGTCCGTGGCGCTGGCAAGCGCAGTCGGGCGGGCGCGGTAAGTTGGCGCCGGCGGCGCGAGACACGCGAACCGGCGAGGGGCGCGCATGTAGCGAGGCCGATAAGCGCGCTGGCGGCAGTTCGGCGAGTCCGGCGGTGCTCAGGAGCAGTGAGCCATGGCGGCCGGCGTGGCGCAAGCGTGGCGTGGCTGGCAAGCCTGGCACAAGCGATGTAGTGGAGAGTTGGAAGAAGAGGTATGTGGAGACGTGGAGTGGATCAGTCATCAGTGGATTATTAGGTTTTCTATTTTGTGGGCTGCTTGTTTTATGGGCTATAGAAATGGGCTGGTGAAGAAAAATAGGCTGAATTGAGGTCATTCTATATGGGCTAATATATTTATCATGACCTGGGCTTCCCTGGGCTATATATAAACTAAAATTTCACAGCCCGGGCTAAAGCCCACCCTGCCATGGGCCCAAATCCGCCCCTTCCAACGTTATAATTCTTGGTGAAATCCCGTGAAATCTCGGATTTTGGACCCTCTCGAAATTCAAGATCCCGATGAAATGAATTTTTTTTTATTTTTTTTAAAATTGCTACAGTAACCTAAAATCCCGGGAAGATCTCACTGAAATTTTATATTTTTTTGACCAGATTTAAATTTTAAACGGTCAAGTATGACCAGATTTGCGTGGCAAATGATTCATAAATGCATTTTACATCTAATCCGGTCATTAGCAATCAAAATTCGGTCACTTAATGTCTGATTTAAGAAAGAAAGTACTAACTAAACTAGTAGCTAGGTAATTTTATGTGGATAAGCGAAATTTTATGTGAAAAATACTTGGTAATTTGCATTAAAATCGATAGAAAATGTCACATAAACTCTATCATGATTTTTCCAAATTTTTTCCCATTTTTTTCTAGCCACATGATACCATTTTATAGTATTTTGCACTGTTAATTTTTGAAAATTCCTCAAGCCTGATCATCATATAAAAATTTTATAGAAATATTATGGATGTGTTAGAACCATCTATAAAAATTTTCAAAAGTTTCTAACATGGTTTGCACCATTTCTCACTCGATTGAAATTTGTCGTTCAACCTTTTATCATGACGGTATCACTGTTAGAATTTTTAAAAATTTCTCATGATTGATCATTATTTAAAATTTTTATAGCAATATTTGTGATGTGTCAGGACCATTCACAAAAAAAAAATTAAATTTTTTTAATGTATTTTAGACCAATTTTCGTGCAGTTAAAAATCATCAAGATTCCAACAAATCTCACCGAGATTTTAGTAAATATCGGTGAGATATCGAAAATCTCGGTACAATAATTACCGAATTCAAAAAAAAAAATATATATTTCATCCATATTTCATCGAAATAACGAGATTTCAGTTAAATTTCCGATTTCGAAAGGAAACCGACATGGTACTGTTGGATGGGTGGCGTACGATCACCGCAGGGAGGCCTGCGCCGGTCGTACACGTGGGCTGGCCTTCACCTGCCTGTGAAATTGCCCCGGGCCCTGTGTAATTCTGTGCATATATATGGTGTACGGACTTTGTCATTTCACCTTCTCCTTTACATGCACTTAACTTGGAAATGGCCTTCTACTTCTAAGTTCAAAAAAGAAAAACTTTGCAAGTTATATATATATATATATATATATATATATATATATATATATATATATATATATATATATATATATATATATATATATATATATATATCAGGTCTGGGAGGACTCGAACGAAGATTTTCGAAAGGAAATGCAGTTATCTGAGAGGACTTTGGACTTTTCGTGGAGTCATTACTTGAACGATTCGGCCGAAAAGCGAGCGTTAGGATTTTCGGTTCTACAAGTTTGAATTCACACTTTGTTCTAAACCGCAAGCAATGAGTAGACCAGCGTATTTTCCTTAGTTCGACCCAAGCACGATGGGTCCTTTCCAGCCCAAGTGTAGGTCTCGATCCGTAACAAGGACCACTGCCAACCGGTCCGACCTAACAATTCGGCCTGCAGCCTCTGGCCCAGCACCGTCATTGTTATTCCTTTGCTGCTCTCACCATTTCACTACTTAGGGTGGGTTCACGTTTCAAAATATTTGCTCGTTACGAAAATCGATATTGTAATTACTGCAAATTCTCTATTCGCTACCTATAATTAAACAATTTGGAAGAGGTTAAACATATTTAGCATGTCGTCCGATAGAGGCACACATACTCATTTCTCATATATCAACTCTCCCTGGAGATTCAATGCCCATATGATTTGTGCATACGATAAATAGTTATATGCCTGTGCGTTGCTACGAAAAACAAAATTGATAACGAAAAATAAAGATTAAAAAATAAAAAAATTATTTCACAAGATCAAACATCTATCTTTAACGCTTTGTTTCTTGCGAAAATTGTTAATGTCTGACCGTTTTAACTGCGTGGAGGCGATTAAGCGAGCGATTAAACGGCAATTAATAACGTGGGAAGAACGGACCACTGCCATCGAGTGGTGCGTTAGAACAGTAGAGATTATGGACCTGCGAAACGGAGTGAGTACGCTCCCGTGGCTCGTACAACCATTTCTGCCATTCCCGTGATCCGCAAACTCGTCTGCGACGGACGGGCCGGGGAACACCTGTGACCTTATAGCTGCACCGCACTACCGCGGTAGGAAAACGCGTTCCTCCCAACGGGGAGAGGTACGTATGGTGAAGCATCACTGTCTCTCCCTCTCCCGAGCACCACACGTCCATGGTGGGGTACAGTGCCTGCCACGGCCAGCCGCTACCGACAGGACGTGCACCTGGGTCGCCTCACCGCTACTAGATTAACTAGACCCGCGTGCGGTTAGCTGTAGCTCCAAGCGGTAACAAAAACCAAAACAAAAAAAAAAAAACACGGCGTTTTCCCCGAGTCTCACGCGCCCTCGGCGCGGCGGTGGCGGGGGCGGGGCGGCCGTGCCCTTCCTCGACACGGACGAACGGACCGATGTCGCAGGATGGGGATGTTTCCTGCTCTCGCAGCTGAAGAAACACGATCAGACTATATACGTAGATGGGTTAGTTGATTAGTTCAAATGCATCCTAAAATTTGTCTTTTTTCTTTTGTAATTTCTAGCATATGGCGAATTTGATCATGGAATTTTATACGTAGATAGGGTAAGTTGAGATGTACATCTATGATTTTTTTTTCAGAATTTTTTGAAACCCTTTTTAGTAGGGTTGCACGGTAATTACACGAAAACTTTTAATTGCACTGGATATATTCATGCAATTTTTCATGGACAAAACAAATCACATTTCGTGAGCTTCGAAAAGGATAAATACAACGTGCAATAGTGTCGATTAGTTCACTGCTGTACACTATTATTATATGTCGTACTTGTCTTTTTGTATCTCATAAACGGAGTTGGTTTTGTTCTTGAAATTTTGTGTGGCTATATAGACTATGCTCTTATCTATAGCTGGCAATTTTTTTAAAAATTGTTAAAAGTTTGTATGAGCAGTTTCAGTGGTATTTACATAACTTTTGCAAAAGTATTCATTTTCACCTCGCCCAGTATATGTGTATCTCCTCTGGTTCCAGAAACAAACTTTGTTTTAGAGATACTGTCAGATTGAGGGCTCAGGATCGGTGCAAGAGTAGAGCGTGCACCTTTTCTGCTCATTGCTATTTGCATTCACTTAAAAGAAAAAGGCAAAATATCCGGTGCAACCACTGTTTTCGTGCAACTACCGTGCAACCCTACTAAAAAAAGTTCCAAAAAATTCTGAAAAAAATCATGGATGTGCATCTCAACTTACCCCATCTACGTATAAAATTTCATGATCAAATACGTCATATGCTAGAAGTTACAAAAAAAACAAATTTTGTGTTGTCTACTGTAGCAAGATTCCAAGCGAAAATTTGTCTTTTTTGTAACTTCTAGCATAAGACGTATTTGATCATGAAATTTTATATGTAGATGGAGTAAGTTGAGATGTACATCCATGATTTTTTTCAGAATTTTTTAAAACTTTTTTTAGTAGAGTTGCACGGTGGTTGCACCGGATATTTTGCCAAAGAAAAAAGTCTGTCCATGCATCTTTAACGAAACATCGACCGGTTTCATCTACAAATCATTGTTTTGTGACCGCTGAATCTTGTAGATCAATATCCAATGGTCCTCGCTCACTTCAACTTTTATATCAATCAAGACAGTCTTAACCATATCTAACTCCACTCTACTTGCTGCCGCTGCCACCAACACACCGTTGCCCGCCACCTTACTGTCGTTGTCATCATCTCCAACCCTAGCGAGGCCCTTCCGCACCTCCTCTTCCTCTACCAGTGCCGCCACCCGCTTCCTCATCTCTCACCATCGTTGCTGCGCACCACCACATCTGCCGTCATCGCCGCCGCCAGCCTCTATCTCCATGCCTCATCCTTCTTCACCTTCTCTGGCGGCTATCGCCATCGGATCCGCCATTGTCTCCCTCTGCTTCCTAATATGCTCTTGATCTTCTCATCCCCATCAACCTCCACCGCCCACCGCCCCTCGATTGAGCCCACGGCCAACGGCGCCCCCACCGCTTCTCCATCGTCGCCACTCACTGCCGATCCTCCTGTGATCCCGTCACCTTGGCCTGTCGCTGGTTTGAACAATGTGCATCCCAACACAACTCTGGAGCTTGAAAGACTCTTATCCTCAGAAGAAACTTCCAAACAAAATAACTAGAACGAAGTACAAACACGAGAGTGGGTGTTTGATATTTTGGTCTTAATTTGACAAGGGGGTAAGTTGACTTCAAATTTTAATTCCCAGAAAGGACGGAGCATATATAATCCAGAATCATTTTTCTGGAACAAAACCATACTCACGTTTAAAATATTCGGAGTAACAGGAGTACCTGATATAGCCGTTGGTTTTGGAGTCAGCATGCCGAGAACTCCCAGGCTGCGAATCCAGCATATTTATGGGCCATATTGCAATTTTCCATGTGGCATTCGGCCACTCATGAACGCCAAACATTTGAATTTGTTTGCTGCAGCGATAATTTGCGAGGAAGCTGGTACTGATACTCCAGTTTACATGCAATGCACCAGCACCGCACAGTTCCCTACGTGACTTTTCTACGCCGAATTGATTTCCCTGCATTGAAATATCCCTAGCAACGTACTTCAATTATGGGTGTTCCTTCCTTTACTTCCCCGTCATCTCATGTCCCTTGTACGTATCCCTTCTTATGACGATTTTTCGTGTACGCATCTTCCGAGTAACTCCGACTGATTACTGTTTTGTCATCACATCCGGGATAGATTTCACTACTACTCGATGGATAATCATAGCAAACTAACTGTTATTTTTAAGGAAAACAGAAGAAAAGGAAACGAAGAAACCGTGTACAACGAAAAGATAAAAACAGGGAGAAGAACAAATTAAAAAGAAGCAGAAGAGAGACTTGGTAAACTATCTAGCCAATCTCCGATTGTGGGCAAATACTTCTTTGCTCGATGGATAATCATAGCAAATTCATGCTTGAACCGTTGAACGTCCGCTTCTTCTACCTGTCAAGGGTTGGGTAGATTTTGTTATTTCTTTCAATCCAGGTACTCCAAGATGCCAACACAATAATTTCCATGAAAAAAAGGTGGCCAAAGCTGATGTTTCATACCTCAGGCAGTGGGCCGAAGCTGAAGTTGTTTGTAAAATGGAGTGTGTAGGTGTCATCCGGATGTTTTTGTCTTATCTAACATCGAAATTTTGAACCATTGGATATCTCATTCGGATATCACCGGACCGTTAGATCAAATCATAGAATCGGATGTAATCGATACTCCCGAATCTCAACAATGATCAAATGGTCCTACATTTGGGTGATTTCAACAAAAAAAAACAGCCGGATAATGTTTATCAAATCCGTTGTAAAATATACCAAAAACCATAAACTCTCTTCTAATCTCTCCGTGTGATGCATGTATCACCCACTTCTGAGGGTTCAACTTTCCGTTGAAAACCGCTCGAATTTCGCGAAATCCGACCTTACCGCTACGGTTCGAAAAAGCATTTCGTTGAAAACCGCTACTATTCAAGCGAAATTCGAACGGTTTTTACCGATTTTCGCTAACCCATTTCTTTGAACGGTTTTTCGTGATTGAAAAGTGGAACCCTGTTCTGAGACATGAGGCTGCTGAAGATATTCGCAAATACTACTGGTTATAAGCCTGCACAGAGAGGAAGATGAAATCGATCCTGCAGGTTCTTGCGTTTTCGTGTGTGCTACGCTGACGTTCTCACGGAGTCACGGGGCTTCTCGTTGTTAAAGCTCAATAATTCTAGGGGCTGCATGCATAAATGCCCACCAAGGAATAATAAACAAACCATTGAAAGCAACCCAGGGAAAGAGAAGACAAAGGAATCAACGCAACGGTCTCCTCCTGGGGTTGGCAAAAAAAAAAAAAAAAAAAAAAAAGAGGAAAAATTAAAGCCACCGTCTCTTGACTCTCCCCCCCAAAATTAACAACACCACAAGATCGTCGTGGGGAGCAGTCGCACGCGGTGAGGCGCCGCTCTCAACCTCTCCACGGAAACCCCCCAACACTCCCGCAAATTCTCCGCAAGATTCGCGCGAAACACTCGGGCCATGGCCGCCGCGTGGCGCGGCCGCTCCGCCGTCCGGAGAAACGTCGCGTTTTCGCCTTCCGGAACCGACCGCCTCCGCCGAGCATTGGTAATTGTCCGCTTTCCTGCCGCTATTGCTGGTCACCAGAGGAAAGCTGGTGCTCTGGTTGGTTGTTAGCGATGTGATCCTGGGGGGAGGGCACTGTTTTGGTGGTTAGGTTTGGCTATTGTTTCACGCAGATCTGTGAATAGCTAGGAGGAATTCTTCGGGAAGGAGGATGGTTGCTGGTTAGGGGTGACACGACGAGCAGCTGTGGGGGTAGTGCTAGATTTGGACTAATCGGTGGTTCTCCAGTAGTATCTCTGTCTATCGGACATGCTAACCACTGTCCTAATTGTGTGCGTAGTTACCATTAAGGGTCCACAAAAAAATGCTTGCCTTCTCCTCCACCCGCCGCGGCAAGCTCGTCAACAGCCTTGCCCTGCACTCAAATTCACAGGGATAGGGCAGATTCGTGCATCTCGTCTAGTTGGCTTCTTGGGTTGTTCATCTTTCTTGGTTTTATATGCCTTGCTTTCTTGGTTATGTCTTATATTGGTGCAATCTTGGCAGATGGTGTAGGGAGAGGAGTGGGAGGGGAAGTGAGGGAGGGCAATGGGGGCAATTGGAGGTGATGAGTTGGTGCAGTGGGGCAAGGTGGATGGACCTGAGACGGTCAATGGCAGTGGAGGTGGTGCTGGGAGGCTGGCTAGGATTCAGGTGTTGGTGAGGCTGAGGCCTCTGAGCGACAAGGACATTGCAAGAGGGGAGCCTGCGGAATGGGAGTGCATCAATGACACCACCGTCATGTTCCGGAGTACCTTCCCGGACCGACCAACGGCCCCAACTGCATACACATTTGGTCAGTGCACTATGTGCCCCCTCTTTTGATAATCCATTTGTTGTGGTTTGTCATTGCTTTGATACTCCTGTATGCTTAACTTAGTTTGTATTGTTTTGGGGAAAGGTTTAACAACATCTTGATGTTCCATGGGTCTCAAAAGCAATGCTCGAAGCCTCAAACATCCTATGTCCTTGACAATTTTATGTATATCTGTTGTGTCACGGTTCTGGTCCATAGCATTAGATTATCACTATATTCTTGATATGCCTTTATTTATTATTGACTTATTGTTTAGAGTATTTTGATGTACTCAATTGCTATATAAGGATCCCACATGACTTGGGATGATTTTGTTAGTTTATAAATCAGTTACATTGTTCGGTAATTTGCCTCTTCATAAACAAGGTTTTGTAGAATATTAATGTGAGAGAGAAAAGAAAGTGTATTGAAGCTGGTAGAGTGCATGCAGTCGAGACTTACGTTTGGTTGCCCTGACGAGCCCACCCTGCATAATATTATTTAGAACGGCATCATCTGAATAAATTCGATAGGATGACACCATCCAAGATCTCCTCAAATTTCTCTCTTTGGGGCATCATCTTATCTGGGATCATCCCATCCAATCGTCTCAGCCAAATGCCAGATCCTGTAAAACCCTCTCTAAGGATAAGCTCATCCAGACAAGGCAACTATACCGTCTTTTCATTTGCTAGCCACTAGTTTCCCAAGGTTTCCTTATATAGTTCAATTACGTTTTTCTTGCATGTATCCTTCACTCCTTGTTAACATAAATCTGTTACAATTGCAGATAGGGTATTTCACTCTGACTGCGGTACCAAAGAAGTCTACGAGGAAGGGGTTAAGGAAGTTGCCCTCTCTGTAGTTAGTGGCATTAACTGTGAGTACAAATCACACAGAGCATATATGACAGTTTCTAAAATATCAAAGCATTCGAACTAAATCAAAATGTGTTTTCTCTCACAGCAAGTATTTTTGCCTACGGGCAAACAAGTAGTGGAAAGACATACACTATGACTGGAGTGACAGAACACACAGTAGCAGATATATATGATTATGTTAACAAGGTGATCAGATTTTCATCCATCCACAGGTTCGATGTTAGGTTTTGGTTGTAATTATAACAAAGTTCTCAAATGATGTTTCTTTTTCAGCATGAAGAGAGAGCATTTGTATTGAAATTCTCAGCAATTGAAATATACAACGAAGTTGTAAGGGATCTTCTGAGTGCAGAAAATACTCCTCTTAGACTTTGGGATGATGCAGAGGTGAAAGGGGGTTCCTTGTTAGCCTTGTTAAATGTTGTTCTGCTATGTTCGTGCTTGCTAATGATTTGGTGTTGTTTATTCTACAGAAGGGCACCTACGTAGAGAATCTTACAGAGGTAATATTAAGGGACTGGAATCACCTCAAGGGACTTATTTCTGTTTGTGAAGGTGCGATTTTGATTACTAGAGGAGCTTACATTATTACTAACTGGTGAATATCTGTTCTCATTTGTGCTTTACTTGCTTGCAATAGCCCAAAGGAGGACGGGGGAGACTTTCTTAAATGAAAAAAGCTCAAGATCCCACCAAATACTTAGATTGGTCTGCCCTTTACTTGATTTTATCTACGAATTACTTTGCTGTATATGTGTTTCATTTTGCATAAATGTGTGTTTTTTTTGTCTGACCTGTTCATCAATCAATTCAGACTGTTGAAAGTTCTGCTCGTGAGTTCTTAGGAAAGGATAAGTCAACAACGCTTGTGGCTAGTGCGGTAAGAGGGACACCCAACATTTCTGTTAGTTTCTTCGGTGTGAAAATTAAGTGTAAGCACCATTTATTCTCTCCATGCAGAACTTTGTTGATTTGGCTGGAAGTGAGCGTGCATCTCAGGCATTGTCAGCTGGCACAAGGCTGAAAGAAGGTTGTCATATTAATAGAAGTTTGCTTGCCCTTGGCACTGTCATTAGGAAACTCAGGTTGCAATCTCAACTCAGTAGTGTTATTTTTCATTTAGTTCAATCCAAATTTTAAGAGGAATTACTTATTTAATTTGGGAGTATTTGTTGGCTAGTGGCATTTAAGCTATTTGTTTACATTTATGCAGCATGGGAACTAATGCACACATACCATATAGAGATTCAAAGCTTACACGCATACTACAGCCGTCTTTGGGAGGTAATGCAAGAACTGCGATCATTTGTACACTAAACCCTGCGACTAGCCACATTGAGCAATCGAGAAATACCCTTTTATTTGGGAGTTGTGCAAAGGAAGTAGTTACAAATGCTCAGGTTAATGTGGTCATGTCTGATAAAGCACTAGTTAAGCATTTGCAAAACGAAGTTGCTAGGTTGGAGAGTGAGTTGCGGCATCCTGTTTCAAATTCCAATTCCAGTCTCGAAGTATTAGTGAAGGATAAAGACAACCAAATCAAAAAGGTAAATCCTACTTCTGACCCTTTTTTGTTTACCTCCCTGCTCTTGGTTCACAGTTCATACCTGAAATTCACCGGAAACCATTGTTTTTGTGAATGACTGTTCTATATTCTTGCTGCCATTTTTGCCATGCCCAATTTTAGCAGTCAGCACAGTTGAATTTTACCAAAAAAGAAGAAGAATAAACTGTCTCATTTTCTTTCCATACATTCAGGATATCTAATGTCCTGTCGTTTGCAGATGGAGAAAGAAATAAAAGAACTGAAGTCACAACGTGATTTGGCTCAGTCTAGGTTGCAGGATTTGCTGCAGGTTGTTGGGGATCGTGACCCAAAGCACCAGGTATGTTTACTTCTGTGACATCTGATTATTACTTATTAGCCTTGTTCCTACAGGTATTCATTTGTTTTCTCTTATTTAGGTCTCAGGAAAGCGTTCAGTCAGAAGCCCTCCATCTATTGGAATGCCCCCAAGTACCAGTAGAGATGACAGTTCTCAGATCTCTCATGATGATTCAGATCTTTACAAGGAAGTGCGATGTATTGAGATCAACGGAATAGGAGGAAATGAACGATTGGATTCGTCGGCTGGTGAAAGTAGTAGCCCGCAAGATTCAAATATAAATTCTAGGGCACGTGATAATGATTCAAATGCATCAGTGAATTCAAGGCGTTCAAGGCCCCTTGGTGAAACTCCTATTACCTTGGAGCAACATTTAGAGAACATCAGAAGGCCTTTTGTCAGTTTAACCAAAGATCTAGGTTCTTCGACGCGCAACTCATCAAGCTCTAGAGTAATTGGTAGAAGCAGGAGCTGTAGATCACTGACAGGTCCTACTTTATTTGATGAGATGGAGATGGATGATTGCACACCAGTAAACAGAAGTTTGGTAGACTTCCCAGGAAGGCCTGAGGAGTATCATAGAAGAGGATCTGTACTACACTATGATGCAGAGAGTGAAACTCTTTCAAGGGCAGGATCCATGCTTTCTGAAATTAGTACTTTGAAGGGTGCAACCAATACAAATAGTTCTGTTGCATGTGATGCAGAATTTACCGGTATAGGTGAATTTGTTGCCGAACTTAAAGAGATGGCTCAGGTTCATTATCAGAAACAGTTAGGTGACCAGGTACGAACATTATCTAATTATCTAAGAAAAGTTTTTATGCTCTTGCCCCTGCAGCTCATGATTTTACGTGAAAGAAAATGTAGGTCATAACTATGGTAAGAAAATATGTTGTGTGCTACAGTTTTATTCTATAGCATGCATGATGCCAATTAGGAAATGAAATGCATGTTCTGTTCTACCTTTTGTTGAGAGTTTTAACTTTTGACCAATGTTTGATGACTGATCTTGAGATCTTTCATTAGCGGAGCACTAGCATACAAATGTACTTAATATTGAGCTAGACTGAATCAAAATGAAGACTAATCTGCTGCAATATTTCATGTTATTTGCTTCAGTCATTAATTTTTAACCCATCTTCTAGAATGCAAATGGAAATAGCATTGGATTGGGCCCGATTGTGGATGCTTCATTATCACCTTCACGATGGCCATTGGAATTCGAGAAGAAACAGCAAGAGATCATCGATCTTTGGCACGCTTGCAGTATTTCCCTGGTTCACAGGACTTACTTTTTCTTGCTATTCAAAGGAGAAGCAGCTGACTCCATTTACATGGAAGTGGAGCTTCGGAGGTTATCGTTCCTTAGAGATACCTACTCTAGGGGAAGCACTCCCAGCAATGTGATAGTAGGCAGCCTGAGTACTTCCCCTGTTGCGAGGTGAGTAATGCACCCAATTTTTTTTTTCACTTCCCTCTGTCATAACCTTGATAAAAGGGACAAACACCCCTTAGAACGCCTCATAACCCAATGTTCTGCTGTATGCAGCGCCAAGAAGCTGCAACGCGAGAGGGAGATGCTTGTCAAGCAGATGCAGAAGCGGTTCTCCGTGGAGGAAAGAGAGCACATGTACACCAAATGGGGTGTTTCACTGGACTCCAAGAAGAGAAAACTGCAGGTTGCGCGCTGCCTTTGGACGGAGACCAAAGACCTGGATCACGTCAGAGAGAGCGCGTCCCTGGTCGCCAAGCTGATCGGGCTCCAGGAGCCAGGGCAGGTCCTCAGGGAGATGTTTGTGCTGAGCTTCGCACCGCAACAGCAGCCCGCCCGGCGCTCCTCTAACGGCTGGAGATACGGTATCCCTTCGTTCGGTTGATTGGATCGATCACACGAGGCGAGATTACACGACGATGCGACTGACCAAAAGATGCGTTTCTTTTTCTTCCTTTTTTTTTTTCTTTCATCCTGGTGTATCTGCCGGTTCTGATTGCCTGTAAGATTTTAGGAGAATTCATGGGGGCGTCCGCTTGTCCGTTCGTGCCCTTATGCCTACCGGCATCGCGGATGTTTCTGCCCAGCCGCGGCCGGTCTTAAATCTTAATTGTTGACACCATTGTCGTGCTACTGCAAATCCAAACGCTGTTTTATAACGTGTGCTTGTGTTTGTCGTCCTACTATACATATATACATTAGTCCCGTTTTTCAGAAGGTCTCTGCTTGTTTCGATGTGCGTTCCGGGCCGCGTGCCTGAAAACCTTGTATAAAATCGATTTAGCGCGTATCCATCCTGATAAAGAACGCGCCGTCGCCTTCCTAATCCTACTCTTGGTGGTTGGTGCCACGGGTACGACACCCTATATACACAAATCCTCCACGTCCGGCTCCTCGATTGTGAAATTCTCATCGACTCGCGTCCAAGAAATTGACGAGAGCACCACAAAGATCATCTGTTCTCTCGCAGCAACAAAAAGAAGGAAAAGAACCATCACTTCTTCGAAGGCAATCTTTCGCTTAGCATACGTTCTGCCATGGACGAGGTGATGCACAGCGGGGCGCCGCGGTACGACGCTCAAAGGCCGGTAGAGTGGAGGAAGAAGAAGAAGGGAGGCGGCGTCTGCATCGGGTGCAGCGCGGAGGAGTTTTGGCGCGCGCTGGATCGGATCGAGGAGGGCAACTCCCCACCACCAGAACGCGCTGACCGGCCTGTTTGGGTGCTTCACGTGCACTGCGACGTGGGCGTCATGCGGGCCGGGCCTAAACCGTTTTTTGTCGTGACGGCAGCCGTGTCGTGACCGTGTCATGCGAGGTGAGCATCTCCGGGCCCCTAAAACAGGCCCCTATTTTGGGTCTAGAAACTCCGCTTATTTTTTGGGGTCCTGTTTTTCAGAGCATAAGTTCAGCAACAGTCTCTAAATCCCAGCCCCTATTTTACTTTTTCTCCTATTTTGACATATCCGCTATGTATAATCTTCATTTGACACCACTAAAATGCAATCAAAAATATTTGTAATACATAAAACATAAGCATATTAACATTTACAATTTAAAAACATGATATTTCAATTTTAAATTTAAAATTTTTAAAACATGATAAATAGATAAATAGAAACTCCGAACAATGAATCAAACTACGAAGCGCTGTGAATTGCTCACAAATGCTCAATAAGATCATCTTGAAGCCTCTCATGTATTTCTCTGTCTTCAATAATAGGGGATGTACTCGTGTCCCTGGGAATTGGGGCTGAGGAAGCAAATTTAGGAGCCTCATAATTTTAGGGGCTTGAGTTGGGGCTCCCTGGGAATGTGCCGCGGTACGTTCTGCCATGGACGAGGTGATGCACGCCAAGCGCCCGGCAGACGACGCCAAAGGCCGGTAGAGTGGAGGAAGAAGAAGAAGGAGGCGGCGTCAGACGGGTGCGTGTGGAGGAGTTTTGGCGCGCTGGATCGGATCGAGGAGGGCAACTCCCCACCACCGTAACGCTGGCCGACCGCCTGCTTGGGTGCTTCACGTGCACCGCGACGTGGCGCCATGGCCGGCCTAAACTGCTTTTTTGTCGTGGACCGGTAGTGTCGTGACCGTGTCATGCGAGGTGAGCATCTCCGGGGCCCTAAAACAGGCCCCTATTTTGGGTCTAGAAACTCCCCTTATTTTTTAGGGTCCTGTTTTTCAGAGCATAAAGCAACAGTCTCTAAATCCCAGCCCCTATTTTACTTTTTCTCCTATTTTGACATATCCGCTATGTATAATCTTCATTTGACACCACTAAAATGCAATAAAAAATATTTGTAATACATAAAACATAAGCATATTAACATTTACAATTTAAAAACATGATATTTCAATTTTAAATTTTAAATTTTCAAAACATGATAAATAGATAAATAGAAACTCCGAACAATGAATCAAACTACGAAGCGCTGTGAATTGCTCACAAATGCTCAATAAGATCATCTTGAAGCCTCTCATGTATTTCTCTGTCTTCAATAATAGGGGATGTACTCGTGTCCCTTGAAAGGAACGGTATGGCCTAGAGGGGGGGTGAATAGGCAATTTTAACAATTTATAGACAACTTAGCAGTTTTTAAAGAAAGGAACTTATGAAGTAAAAGGATGAGCAACAAGGAGCACCAGAACAAGTAATGTATAATAGAGAAACGAGCTAAAGCAAACAATGTAAGCGAGAGACAAGCGAATTTTTCACCGAGGTTCAGAGATAAATCTCCTACGTCCCGTTGGAGCACTTCCACGAAGTGTTGCTCCACCGGTGACTCTCAACAGAGTAATCGATTTGTCACTAAAGTGACTCTTTACCACTCAGGTGAGGTGAGTCCAAACCTCTCACAAAGACGGTGGCCTTCCACAATCACGGTTGGACAGTCGCACTACAACCACCAGAAACCGTCTAGGAACAGCTAGTTCCAAGAGTAATAGACTATCCACAAGCCCTGTCTCTTGGTTTACTAGAAACTACTAACTAGACTTTTCTTGGAGCTGTAAGAAAGTAGGTTTTTGTTTTCAGAGTTGAGCTTGATCTCTTTGAGGGCTTTTGAGCTTTTGGGATGCTAGATGTCAAAGAGATGTAAAAGTTCTATTTTGGAAGAGCCTCTGAACTGTTTAAATAGGCTACAGGAAGCAAATAGCCGTTATTGGCAACAGGTAGCCGTTTGCCAATGTCAGACTGAAAAGACAACTCAAAATGATTGTATCTGACAAGGGTTGATAAAATAAGCAAGAGGCTCAATGTACTACGGACCCAAACCAGCGAAAAAAGCATCTACGTCGGACCAAGAAGAGTTGGTCCGTCGTACACAAGATTTGAGTAAGGAATGGTCCGTTGAGAGTTATTGAAGAACAAGTTTACGACGGACCGAAAAACTTGGTCCGTCGCAGAAGGTAAACTTACTGGTTATATACCAACAAGGGAATTTGATTGAACAACAAAAACCAGTAAGTTTTATGTTTACATCGGACCCAAAAAGATGGTGCATTGTAAATGGAAGATTTTTGGTCCGTTGTAGCTTTAATGCACTCGAGATGGTTTCAAGGAAAACACAACTGCAACTGACCCAAAAACTTGGTCCATTGTAAATGGGAAACGCTCGGTTTGAGTTCTGTTAGAATTTGATTTGAAAGGGATATGAACTCAAACACGTTAAAAAGGAATCTGAAATGATTTAGCTTAAGCCCCAAGTTGTTTTAAAGAGAAATCCTAGGAACCAAGAATTTGAACTTGTGCATAGTCCCTCTTTATAGTACGGTTAAAAGGAAAATGAAAACCTTATCTAAAAAGACTTGAAATGACTTACAAGCCAAAGAACTAAGAGTAATGAAACCTTAATCTTTATCACGGCTGATTTAGTTGATCATCAAGCACCAAAACCCAACAAATAATTTAAATAATTATTAGGGGGCCTAGATGCTTTCATCCCTGGGAATTGGGGCTGAGGAAGCAAATTTAGGAGCCTCATAATTTTAGGGGCTTGAGTTGGGGCTCCCTGGGAATTGGGGCCGAGAAGGCAAATTTAGGGGTCTCCTACTTTTAGGGGCTTGAGTTGGGACCCTGCTGGATCTGTTTTTTATACTACACTCCCTATTTTAAGGTTTAGGGGCTCTGCTGGAGATGCTCTAAGGTATATTTTTACTATTCATGATTTGTGTCCGTTTCATGTCTAAAATCGGTCTATTTTTACTATTATGACGAGAGAGAAAAAGTTGAAGATGTACGGAACTGAGCAGTAGACATAAATATTAGAGAAAAAAAACTAAATTTTATTTATTCGTTAGGCACAGATATAATGGTACTGCTCGCTAAAAACATGCTGGTAGAATAGCAAAATGACCATGAACTACTATTAGTCTTCGACAGTTTGATAGTGTCTCGGTGACAAGATTTGATCTTAGGCCATCTCCAACAGCATTCCTCAAATTTCATTCCCTATATCTTCATATACAGAATTCCCTATAAAGATTCCTTCCCTATATCTCTTTCCTCTCCAACAGCATTCCTCAAATCTCATTCTCTATTTTGTCTCTCCTATATTATAATGATATTTCATAACCGCCATATGAGCCACGTTTAATTTTTAGCGGAAAAAATTTGACCGACTATTTTTAATTGCAGGAATTTAAAAAAATTCATTCCCTCGGTCATCGTAACGGCTATATCGTAACGGCTATATTGTAACGGCTATATTTTTAGGCTATATATACACAGCCATTTACACTTCCAATCCTTGCCCCATATCTGAATGTTCATTATCTAGTATATCTCAATGAGTCGTCAGAACTTAGTTCAGCATTTCCTCTCCGAAGACTCATCGTCGGATGACGACGATGAATCTCTTCTTCTGAGAGCATATCTAGCACAGCAGCAAGATAAGTGTGTGAGTGCTCGACGCCATGGGGGTTCTATTGTTGGCCATCAATACATACATCGCAATAGAGAGGAAGGGCATGCCAGGCTATACCGAGACTATTTTGCTGATCCTCCGGTCTACGGCCCAACTTTCTTTCGGCGGAGGTTTATGATGAGAAATATTTCAATTGTTTGTATTTTTTATTGATCATCTTTTCTATAGCTCATTCTTCTTTTCGGCGCAGGTTTAGAATGAGTCGTTACCTATTTCTTCGCATATTGCATGCTGTAGAAACCCATGATGATTATTTTGTTCAGAAAAGGAATTGTGCTGGAACTATCGGGTTATCTTCTTTACAGAAGGTAACTGCAGCATTCCGGATGATAGCTTATGGAGTACCGGCAGATGCTATTGATGATTGTCTACGGATTGCAGAAAGTACTGCCATAGAGAGTCTTAAAAGGTTTGTGCGAGCTATTATTGTCCTCTTTGGAGATGAGTATTTGAGATCTCCAAATGAGAATGATACTGCTAGATTACTTGCAATCGGTGAGGAAAGAGGTTTTCCTGGAATGCTAGGAAGCATAGATTGCATGCATTGGAGGTGGAAAAATTGTCCTACAGCATGGCAAGGCTTGTATACTGGGCATGTACACAAGCCAACAATAATTCTAGAAGCCGTTGCTTCACAAGATCTATGGATTTGGCATGCCTTTTTTGGTTTACCAGGATCTCACAATGATATTAATGTTCTTCACTGTTCTCTCTTCGCAAAGCTAGCTGAAGGACAAGCGCCGGAAGTGAATTACACTATCAACGGTCACAATTACACAATGGGGTACTATCTTGCAGATGGGATATATCCTGAATGGGCAACATTTGTGAAGACAATACCAGCTCCTCACGGGAATAAGAAGAAATATTTCTCCCAAGCTCAAGAGGCAGCTAGGAAGGACGTGGAACGAGCCTTTGGAGTTCTGCAATCTCGATTTGCAATTGTTTGAGGTCCAGACGCTTACGATCAACAAACACTAAGAGATATCATGACGGCTTGTGTCATCATGCATAACATGATAGTTGAAGATGAGCGAGACGGAGGACCACTTGACTATAATTACGAAGGAATGGGAGAAAGCTTGATCTCGGTGTCACACGAGCATACGCCTGAACTCTTTGAGTTTATTCAAACTCATCATTCCATTCGAAATAGGGAAACTCACCACCAGCTACAAAACGATCTAGTGGAGCACTTATGGCAACGTTATGGAGGGGTGTAATTCTATTTGTTGTAATGTATTCAGTCATTCATCTATGTATTCAATCATTCATCTATTGCAAAACAAGAATGCTGTGATTTCGAAATCAACCATCAACCAAGATTGCATTGCAATATGTAAGTCCAGAACCTAAGGAATGAGGGACAAACTGAATCGTTCTTAAGCAAAACAAACAACCTTGGTTCAACCTGACCTATTACATCTTCTAGCTATTATGTCGTTCTGCAAGCTCGTGTAATATTGTTTTTGTGTCTCAGTGCAGCGACTTAGATCAATGCCCATAATTCTCTCCTCCTCGACCATTTTCTTGAATTCAAGTTCATTTTTCTTGAATTCAAGCCTCTCTTTTTCTTGCTCAATCTTCTCTTTTTCTTGCTCAATCTTCGCTTGTTCTTGTGCATACAATCGCTCATATCGCTCATCTTTCTTCCTCTCTTTTATAATCTCAAGTTCCCTCTTTTCCTTTCTTAAATTTTCTAATGCTTCCATGTAAAGATTAGTTGTTGAAGCAACTTCTTTACCTCGACGTAATCGTTCTTTCGCCGCCTTATGTCCAATTGGTCTACTTAAGTGATCATTTTCTGCATTAGGATGGTCCTCATCAAGATGAATTGCATTTGTGCTAACAGGACTGGAAGATCCCGGACTTCCGCTACTAGATGTCTTTTGCTTCTTCTGAGATAACCGAGCACACCACTTTGGATGGTATTGCAAAGTATTCCAAAGAATGTAAGAATGCGAACGATCGCCTTTCTTCCTCATGATACAAAGTTTTAGCTTGCATAATCTGTACAACCACACAAACAATATCTATGAGAACACCATCTACAAATAGGAAAGATACATAGATTATGGACTAACCTTGTCCTGCTCAGTTAACCCGCTTTGATTTCGACGCTCAATCCGATCATGACACCCACAAAACTTGTTCACTGCTTCTTGAATAACAGACCATCGATGTGTAAGTGAAGCCTGTGAGCGATCCGAGGTGAAAGTCTTGTACTCGTGGAAGTAGTCATGAATTCTTCTCCAATAAGTGGCACGGGATTGTTGGTTCCCTTGTATTGCATCAATACTAACATTAAGCCATGCGGAGACCAACAAATTGTCTTCTTCCTCAGAGAAATTTTTTGATCTTCTATTGTTTGCTTTTATTTGGGGACTAGCCGTAAGCACTGGTGATGGTTGTGAACCAATTGGACTTTCGTGTGGAGAAGGTTCAGAACCATCCCAATCAGCATGTGCATCCCCTCCCTCACTCAACAGATTTATATAGAAGCCATCCATAATTTCTATTCTGACAACAACAAAATTTCTCAAGTTAACAAACAACATTACAATAACTTAACAAGTTAACAAACATCATTACAATATCTTAACAAGTCTTAACCAGTCTTAGCAACATTACATCATAAATAACAAGTCTAAACCAGTCTTACCAACATTACATCGTACATAACAAGTCTTAACATTAATACAAGACTAAAACCGTCCCGAATCATCACTATCAATTTCGATACCCTCATCTTCACAATACTGTCTGTCATCACGTTTATCCTCGTCATTACTCTCGTAGTCATAGGGAAGACACAACTCAGGTTCTACATCCTCTTCAGGCTCTACCTCATCTCTTTGCATCAGTTCATGTGATTCTATGGCAACTTGCTCTAAGCTGCGAGTTATAGTTTCGATGTCCATCAAAACGCTATTGAGTTCATTGGCACATTGAGATGTGCCACTACTAAAATTGTCTTCCACAATTTTGTTAAGGTCCAATGCGATGCTCTCTATTTGTTTTACTGTCCATGCGAAGCCTTTACTGAGCTTCTCTGGATCCTTGTCCATCTACACATTGGAAGCAATATACAACAGCTTAAACTACACATTGGCAGCAACTATACCCCAAGCATAGACAGGAAACACTAGACAACAAGGTGCAATTTGGTAAATATGTACTAGATCATATGCTAGACTCAACATAGAAGCATCCTAGCATCTCGAAAGTATAAATCCACTACCACTTCCAAAAGTAAGGTAGGTATCATAGTCAAATGACATCACATAAAATAATCAGGCTGAAATGCAAAGTATAATTCCACTTTTTACATCTCTCATTGGTAAATATGTACTGATTCCTTTGTTTGAGTTGATTTGAATTTTGGGATCCATTGACTTGAGGCTCATGTCTAGTTTTTTCATGACAGGTTGTATTAGCAAAAGAGGATTTTGAAGGGGCACTGGATCTGTTGGACATATGCATAATTGAAGGAATGGGGACTAACATATTACTTTTCAATATAATACTCTCAGAGGCAAATAGAAGGGTACATCTATAATAAAATTGATCTACTCTTCTTTCCCAAAACAATGTTGAAGTTAAACTCATGTCTGAACATTCTTCACACGGTCAGATTCATGTTGTTGAATATATTGTTGAATGTATTCACCGAGCAAAAATCCAACCTGATCAATTAACGCTTTGGTGCACATTTTGTGCCTACGTGAATCAAGAATTGTACAATACGGCAATGGAGGCATTGCAAGTCCTCAATGTGAGAATGATATCTGAAGATGCCAGCATTCTTAACGAAACAAAGTGATGGATTGTATTGAATGCCTGAACCTAAGTGAACACGAATTTGGATTGGTGAGGTCATTCCTACTGGTTTGCCATAAGCTCTTGCATTTCGAAATCATACAGCTAATACTCCCCTGTTATCCATATGAATTCTTGCTTTCAGTTTGATAAATGAAGCTACAAGAGCAAGGAGTTTGATAAATGGTAGTGTACCTGCTGTTCCATTAATTAAATACATAAAAATCTTAACAGTCATGCATTTATTCTTCCTAACTCTATCATATGATACCGACTCCATCAGGGAACTCAAATGAAGAATGGAGACTCGAGGGCTAACCCTCTTGCACACCACACACATCAATACTGTGATTTACACAGAATCAATGTTTTGTGGTTTATTTGAACTGAAACACAACAACATTTGCAGCATTTTCAGACCATCAGGCATCTTTAAATAGTGCAACAGTGCGGAAAGTACAGAGCTTACCCCCTATTAAGTTAACACCCTCACTCTTCGTAATAGCCAAGCAATATCTAATTGGATTCTGTTAATTGGATTCTGTTAATTGGATTCTGTAATTGGATTCCAGCAGGTACAGCTACGAGGCAACCAGTTTGATAAATGAAGCTACAAGAGCAAGGAGGAGGGACAGACCCAAGAGATCCTCAATCCAGATGGAACGGAGGAGCAAGAAGAGGGGATTTTTTACCGGGACCGAGTCGGGGCGGCGATGAGGGAGCGGCGGCGATGACGGAGCGGCCCGGACCGGGTCGAGGACGGAGCGGCAATGAGGACCGGGTCGAGGACGGAGCGGCGACGACGACGAAGCGGTGGCGACGACGGGGCGGTGGCGACGACGGAGCGGCGATGAGGACCGGGTCGAGGACGGAGCGGCGGCAGCAGCGAAGCGGTGGCGGCAGCGGGCGGTGGCGGCAGCCAGGCCGGCGATGAGACCGGTCGAGATGGAAGCGGCGATAGCGACAGCGAGCGGAGGCGGCGACCGGGTCGGCAGCGGACGAGCGGCGAGGACGGAGGGCCAGATCTATCGCCGATTCCTCACTGGCGCGGGAGGGAGGATCGTTGAGCGTGTGTGGGATCGGGAGAGCGATGGGGAATGGAGAGAGAATCCCGAAATTTCGAGATTCTCTCTCCGTTCTGTAAAAATGGGGAAGCCGATCGGGAGGCTGTTGGAGCAAGAAAAGAAACGACCGTTTGCTCAGATTCCTCATTTCAACGGTTGAGGAATGAGATCGGTAAGCTGTTGGAGATGGCCTTACCACCTCTACCATCTTGGGGATCGATCCAATCAGTAAGCATGCATAGGCTCAAAACGTTCGGTGATTCGGTGAACGAATTGACTGCACTATGTTTATCCATAAGCGCGCAGCTTCTTTCTGCAGTTCTATAGAGTCGTCTCTTGCACGTAGAACGGAAAGATTTGACCATGGAGCACTTGAAGATAAGCGACGCAGTGAAGGCATGCAAAGCACGACACAGTTTATGTTTTTCATCACGACAAGGTTTCCAGCTGAAGCACGTTGTCTCATCTCAGGTCATGTTACTGTCATCTACTAGTCTTGCACGAGTTCTTTCACTCCGATGCTTCTCTCTTCAGAGGATTTGGATGGGACGCACGGTCGGCTGGCCTCCCATCCTGCCAGTGCCTATGTGCATTCGCAGCAAAAGCTCAAACGGAAGCATAACACACAACTAAATCTTTTTACGCTTTTGCCTAGCAAAAAAATTACCGAAAGATTTTAGCTTGCAACAGTGGCGCGAGAGGATGAGAAAAAGCACGATGCATCATGCATGGAAGGAGGCGCAATGGAGCAAGGGCGCGTAGATTGGGATCGGATGTGGCGGCGGAGTGGATAGAAAGAGTGGGGAGGGGTATTGAGGAGATTTTATCTAGAGAATCAAATAATTTTGTGAGATAAAAACCATTGAGGCATCATTTAGAGCGCCTGAATTTTACATGATTTTTGCAGAAATTACGTAAAAAAAAGAGCTCTTTTACGGTACACAAAATTGAATATGAATCATTCATTCTTTTCGATCCAATAGATCAAATTAACTAGAGTTTACTTATACTACACCTGGTAGTAGAGTAGTAGAAACACCTTTAACAAATCAACGGCTAGATGTGATTTCTACTACATATTTTATACTACAAGTATAATTCACCGTAAAATTTCTCAAAAAAAAGGTCCGGGATTGAAACAAATTCCAGCGTTCTAAACATAGTTTGGTTCAACAACACCCATAGGGATTGAGATGAAAAGCGTTTGTGCCCCCCTCACCAACCATCTTGTCCTGATACTTATGGTTGTTTTCAACATCCCAATTCGATGGAAATAAAAACAAGCAAGTGCCATTTAAAAATGACGATTTAGCAAATCTCTTTTAATTTATAAGCCGGCAATAAGGTGATTCAATGGCAAACATAAATAAGGATCTGTCTGCACGTTAATCAACTAAATTTTCTCAAAAATCAATCGGTATTTGGACCATTAAATAACAACCAACGCAGCATGTTTCCATTACCCACTCGTCATAACTCCACACTAATCCCTAATCCCAACTCATTCCTGATCCCCTCTCCCTTCCTTCGCCGCCGCTACCTCTTTGCTTCCCACAACCCCCACTACCGCCTAGCGTTCTACCACCCCACCGTCTTATCGCATCGAAAGCGTGACGTCTGCCATGTCTGCCCCTTTCCTCCTCTCTTCGTCGTTACTTGATATTGAGATCATCTGCAGTCACTTTCTCTGACTTTAGATCACTGACACGGTAGGACCCACACGCAGTAGAACCCACGTGCAGTAACCCAAAGTTAAAGAAAGTGACTGCAGAGGATACGCTTCTCGTTGCTTGCTTCCATCTCTTATGGCTCGCTCTTATTCCTCGTCTCCGACGATGGTTGGATCCACCACCACCTCCCAACATTATCCCCTTCTTGACGACTCCGTCGAGACCCATCGCCCAGTGCCCTCCCCAACCCCACAGTAATTCTGATAAGTTTCTCCTTTCCGATGTGCAGAACATTACGGGTGTGTTTGGTTACCTGCACCATCCTAGCTTATTTCGTATGAGCCATCCAGGCTAGTCTTAGTCTGACTAAGTGGATGCAAGTTAAGTTGTTTGGTTGCTTGTTTGTGCATCTCACGGGCCTGCATTAGAGAGAGTCCAATTTCTGTGTTTTCTTCATCCTGTATGAGTGGGTGCAATTGCATCCACCTGGTCAGGATGAATAGGAAACTAAACATGTGTCTAACAGATACAGTTGCATCCACTCATGCGATTCAAACACCGTGCAGGCAACCAAACACACCCTACAAGTTGATATCCTCCTAGCATATTAATGGATGAAGGCTCACACCAGAATATACATGTTCCACTATGTTCATGTTGACAGTTTACAAGATTTAGTTGAAAGCCTGCATCATTATCCTTTTTAGTTTTGTACTAAGACGAAACTTTGTATCTTATTCCCTCCGTTGGAATTTAGAGGGCGGATTAGGTTTTGTTAGGACAAGGCTTTGACCAACAATTACTCTATTAGCATATAATTTTTATGACACAAAATTGATATTAGCAGATTTGTATTCAAAAGTACTTATATATAATTATGATTTTGTATTGCATAAATGATATATTAATGAAGTAATCGTTTGTCAAAGTTTTGTCCTAACGAAACCTAATACGCCCTCTAAATTCCAACGGAGTATACTACATACGGAGGAGTTTGATTGCTGCGCTTCAAAGTCATGGTAATACTTCATTTGAAAGTTGATTTTTTTTTATCCCTTCTGCGATTTTACTTCGTTTTATTCCCCAGAAAAACTGCCTCCTGATAAATCAATTAAACTTTTTTTTTTATTTTGGTACGGATTGATGATACAGTGGTGCATGTGCAAAGTACTAGTGGCCCGTGATTGGGGACGTTCCCTTGGAAATTCCTTCACAGTGGTGTACATCGGAGAAAAATAGAGAGGATGCTAGACATAACAGAGAGTTAGACATAGCGAAATAATTTTTGCATTAGATTGACATATTTTTGAAAAATTTCATTGTATTTACAAATTTGCGTAGCCTAAAGGTAAGGATATGTTCGGAGTGTCTTCATTTATTGATACGACAAATAAAAAAGCATAAGATGTATATGTAAAATTGTATTTATGTATCCTCACAAAAAATAATTTGCGTTTCTGCAGGGACGTCATTGCCTATCTAACTTATCTATCTTTAATATGAGTAATTAACTAATCCTTACAATACACATATCATTTTTACAATTTACTAATCAACGAAAAATTTAAATTATATGGTGACATTTTGTCATTAATTTACTATGATTTTTTTAAAAGTTTGTGTGCTGAACATTTCAGAAGCTAATCAATTTAGCACCAAAAATTAAAATAAAAAAACAAAAACGCTTACCTTGGCCCCAGCCGGCCAGCCCCTCCTTCACCTGGCGGGGCGGGGCCCCAGGCCCTCAATCCTTCACCCGAGCGCGGCGCCCCAAGCCCCTTCATCCCAACCCGGCCTGTCGGCCCCCTCCTTCCCCCGGCTTGGTCCGTCGACCCCCTCTTTCCCCTAGCGCCGCGATCCCGCCCCCTTCCCTGGTGGCTGGCGCAGTCCCCTCTCCTTCACCCATCGGCGTGGCCTCCGAAGGCCCTGACTCCTTCACTTGGCGAGGTGCGGTGACTCAGCAAGCCCGCCGCACTGGGCGTGGCGGTTCCCCTCCTTCACCCGACGCGGTGAGCCCAGCAGCAAGCGTACATCGGGTCCTTCATGCACCCGGTGACGGCCGGTGAGTCCCTCAAATCTCCAGATTAGGGATTTCAGGATTAGGGAAATTGAGGCTTGAGTTTTCCAGTTTGGTTCGAGTTAGATTTGTCTAGTGAGCTCTGAGTTGGTCTGGTGCAACCGTGCAACCACACAAAGGTGCAATCCCTTCTAGCCTTATCTTCTTCAACATACCTTCTCTCAGTTCTCTGGCTCGATCTGAGTCTCGGTGCCTTTGCTTCTTGCTCGGTGGCGGTGCCTGCCTCCTCCCACCCGATGACCGTGGGCCGCGGCGCTGCCAACCGGTGCTTTCCCACCTTATGGCAGCAAAAATGTTGTAAAAATCATATGAGGTTTAGGGGTGCGATAGGGCGAGGGGGTGCGTTAGCCCCTCGCGCGCCCCCCTGCGTCCACCACTGTTCCTTCATCCATCCTTTCAATTTTCAAAGCTTCCTTCTCCATTCCATCAAACTAGCTCCAAACGCATACCCGATGCACCTGCACGGCACATCAACGCTAACGGTGCATCTTACCTGCTCCACAAGGTCTATCTATCGAGATTAACATGCTATTACGGTTTATTTTAAAATTAATATAGTTTAATATAAAATTATTTTAGTTATCATTTCAACAATTATTTTAAATTTGAGCTAACCAGTCACCGATTATTTTTCGTTTGAAATAGAATCATTTTAATTTTAAACCCAATAATTACTGTAATCGAAACAATTTTGATTCTAACCCTAATGAGGTTTTTTTTTCTGCACTAGCTCTATGTGTCTGAAGCTTCAAATTTAACCCAAAACGCGGTCGAATTTGACGAAATTTATGTTAGGAAACGGATTCGTATCCTGTTAGGAAACGGATTCGTATCCGATATGGACTCTTCCTTATCTCTAAGCAGAACCGCTATATATAGGAGGCAGGGGGTCACCCCATTGTACACAGAAGCATACAGAATAATAAAGCAGATCCGTTCCTCCTCATATTGTGTCTCTCGCCCTCTCTTTCTGTTCTCCAGTTTAGATCTATTAGGCAACCCCGGACTATTCGATAGCGAGGTTGTCTAACACGTTATCGACACGGCTCTACCGGAGAAAGATTGAAAGGTGAGAAAAGACAAGAAGCGAAGGATCATCGACGACGACGAACGTCTACTACCGGCGATTGATCGCCCGATCCGATCTGCAATCAACTCGCCATCAAGCCGGCATCCACTCGGATTGCCGAAAGAAAAGTCCTACGCGACTCTATCCTACGCGATAGCCTACCGAAGAATAGATTGAAAAGCATCAAGGTACTGTGTTTATCTTGTAGCATGAAGTTACACGAACTGAACATGTAGCATGAAGCTACGATTCAAAGCGATTCTTGCAACCCATGGCACGAAGTCACGTGGTATGAAACTACAAGATGAATTGCTACAGTACAAAGTCTCTGTATTCGTGGCACGAAGTCACTGTTTGGCGTGCGAAGTCGCCGGCCACCAGCCACCGGTCCCCGGCACGAAGTCTCCGTATGGCTCAAAGCCACCGCAGCGCGTGAGGAAGCCAAAGCGGCTCTGTTCGGGCGTGCATGAAGCACCGTCAGCCTCCTCCCTGCCGCGCCGAAGACCGACCGTGCCGTGCGGCGCCGCCCTTCCTGGTCTCGGCACGAAGCCGGATGCCTCGGCCTCCACACCGGCTCGAAGATCGTGCATGCAAGCAGCGCTTGCCCTGCCCACGGCTTGTTCCCCGTGGCATGAAGCAACCATGGCACCGCGCACGAAGTGCACCGCCTCGGCCCGAACTTTTGAAGCGCGACGAACGCGCTCGTGCCGCTGGTAGCCGGCTCGCCGGTCAGAACCTCTTGCCGCGGCATGAAAGCCGTGGCGCCTGCGCCTGGCACCTGGCAAACCCGCCTCGGCCTCGATCCCCAAGCTCGAAGCTAGTAGAGCGCAGCCCTATAATCCACAGGCTCCAGCCGCTTGGCGCCTCACGGCTCGTCGTGTCTGCGCCGCCATTGTCAGCTGGACCCGCCGCCAACGCGTGCTTTCGGCCATGCGACCAAGCATTGCCGGCCGGCCGACGCCGACGCGCGCTGAGATCGGCCGCCACCGCGCCTCTCGGCCTCCAAGCGTCGCCGTCGAGGCTACCCCGTCTTTCTTGTCGTTTGGTTGGAAATCAAGAAACAAGCTTTTGGACGTGAAGTCCTTCTGCCATTGGACACGAAGTCAAGTGCTAGCCCATGGACTTGAAGTCCATCTAGTCTCCAATCCGGTTTTTCCCACCGTTTGGTGCACGGGGGGCATGGGGAAATTACCCCTTTGCCCCCCCCATTATTCTGGTTTTTTTTATTTCCTTTTCTGAATTTTAAAAAAAAAAAAAATTTGGAAATTGAATAAAAAAAAAAAAAATAGTTAGAAAATACTGAAAATTCCAGAAAATTTGAAAATTGTCAGAAAAATATGAAAAATATCTAGAAAATTGCAGAAAAAATTTATGGCTCTGTTTTTAAACTGTACTTAGCCTTATTTTCTGCATTTATGAATATTTGCATGAATATTTTTGCCCTGTTTAGAATATCGGAAATTCCTGAGAATTTATTTTCCGAATTTATGAATTTATGAATTATGTCATGTTGATATTTGATGAAATTCAATTTCCTGTTGTCTGATAATTACGAAAATTGCTTGGAAATTAGCGTAAATTATGAAAAGTGCTAGGAAAATTTCAGAATATTTCATATGGCATAAAATGAGAACATGAGTGGTTGGGATTTGATTTTGGTAATGAATAAACAGATATGAGACAATTGGTGTCTAGGAAAACACACATGAGGCTTGGTTCTTTAATTGGCACCGGAAGCGGGAAGTGCTCCTCCCTCATGTGAGCCCTAGGGGCAAAGTTGACTGGCCAAGAGTCAAATTGACAGAGATATTCATTACCTGTTTTCGTTCCCAGCCAACAAGAATTATATAATTTGTAATTAGACTTATGCCATGTTTAATTCATGTTGCAATTTATTTTCTGTTGTCAAGTGATCTTTGGAAAATTCTTTGTATAATTAATAAAATTGCCAAATACTAAGAAAAATTCGGAAATTTACGAGAATTTATTTCGCATTGATGATTTTATGAATTGTGCAATTATTGTTTATTCTGAATATTTATGAATCTGTGTATATATGAATTTTGCAGTTATGAATACTGTATTGATGAATCCTGCATTTATGAATCTCGCACTTATGAATTTTGCATTTATGAATTCCGTACTTATGAATCTTGTACTTATGAATTTTGCATTCATCTTTAAATATATGAATCTTGATATTATTGCTTTCTTTTAGTTTGCTGGAAACTCATGAGAATTCAATTATGCATTTTATTGAATCTAGCAGCCATTTCCTATTAGATTACACGTAGTAATCTAATGGAAGAACCTTATGAATGTGCAAAGGTGTGGCATTATCTAACGTGAGTTTTGAAGAACTGACATGAATTGTCAGAATTATCTCACATAGACATCAGATTGCATAATGAATAGTAAGCTCTCGAAGAGCATACTTTTTCTCATGAATAGAATTACAATTTATTCTTTATTCCAGTATTCTTTCTTTACAAGCAATCTTTTTGAATTACTTAGCCACTTTATGATTAGAATTATTTTTTCATCTAGAAATCGTGTAGCGCCCAATGGAGGAAATATGCATTGTTGATAGTGGCACAACAAATACCATCTTAAGAGAGTCGAAATACTTCCAGACGATCACGAAGAACGCCGAAGGGTTACGACTATCGCAGGAAGCGATACGCATATAATAGGCTCAGGAAGAGCCACAATTATATTGCCAATGGGTACAACTTTGGTAATTGAAGAAGCCCTCTTGTACCCTGAATCAACCCGCACTCTCTTAAGTTTCAAAGATATCCGCGCCAATGGGTTTCACGTAGAAACCAATGAAGAAAATGGCAAAGAACACTTGTGCATTGTGAAGCACGGAATATGGAAAGATGGTACTAGAAAAATGTCCCTCATACGAATGCAGGTTGTACTACACGAAAATCAATGCACACGCAGTGTATACTTCTTTGAAGACTGTCTTTAGAAGCTCACGAATTATTTGCTTTATGGCATTGTAGATTAGGTCATCCTGGTCTTAGATTGATGAGAAATATAGTCAACAACTCACAAGGTCATGGCATTAATGTTAAGAATTTCCCGAATCACGAAGATTTTGTGTGCCATGCATGTGCCACCGGAAATTAATAACTAGACCCTCTGTTATGAAAGTGCAACATGAAATCCTGCATTCTGGAACGCATTCGGGATATTTGCGGCCGATTCAGCCCTTGTCGGGGCCGTTCGATACTTTATGGTGCTCATTGATGCTTCCTCGAAATGGTCGCATACATGTTTCTTTGTCAACAAGGAATCATGCATTCAAGCAAAGCGATCTCGCAGATCATCGAATTAAGAATGCTTTTCACGATCATCGCGTGAAGTCCATTCGAATGGACAATGCCGGTGAATTTACTTCCAAGGCATTTGATGATTATTGCACAAAGAACGGAATAATCATGAGCACTCTGTACCGCACGTCCATACGCAAAATGGGCTAGTGAAGCACTAATAAAGAGGATTAAGTTCATTGCCGGACCGCTCTTGCGAGTTGTAACTTGCCCAACACTTGTTGGGGACACGCAGATCCTGCCTTGGCACTCATCAATTATAGACCATCGGCCTACAACATCCATTCACCAATGCAATTAGTGCAAGGGGTCATCCCGAAGATTTCCCATCTTAGAAAATTTGGTTGTATGGTATATGTACCTATACCACCCCACAATGGACTGCAATGGGCCCTCTCCGCAAGTCTGGATATACGTTGGTTATGAGAGTGCATCCATAATCAGTATTTGGAACCCATGACTGGAGACTTACACCTGGCGATTCATTGATTGCATCTTTGTGAGGACCATTTCCGTCATTAGGGGAGAGAATCAACCATTGGATGAAAAATGCCGAGAAATAGTATGGCATTCCACTGGGATCCCGCACATGACCCTCGCACTAATGAAGCAAATCAAGAAGTCCAAGATAATTGATTTGCGTAATTTAGCAAATGAACTGCCTGATCATTTTTGTGATCTCAAGAGCGTGGATTAAGTCGCATGTACCAGCAAGAAATGCACCAGAGGGTGGAAATACCAAAGAAAGCGGAAGGTATCCCTCATCCTGTTCAGAGGCCTCAAAGAAAAGAACAGGAGATCTGGCTTCTCAAACCCAAAGTACCGGAGGCGTCTGGGAAAATCAAGCGAGAGGACTTACCACGACCAATCACAAAAGTGCCCCAAAGCAAGAAGGAGCCGCTTGAGACTGGCACCGAAAGAAGCACTGTGGAAAAGGCAATTCAGATCTGAACCTTCCATTGGAAGAAGCCGCCGGAAATAATGTGTGCGCACACATTGGCGGAGAAAAACTAAAGGAACTTGCTCTGGAATGGGAAATAGCAATGAAGAGCAAGTAGAAGTGCACGAAGCACCCCATGATGAAATGGCCATAAACTTTGTAATAACGGAGAATCAATGAATAGAGCAACACCAATGTCGATGCATACTTTGCAAAGAAGATTGCCACGATCATTAATCATGATCCCGAGCCCGCATCTCGCATGAGTGCAAGAAAAGGCTCGATTGGGAAGATTGGAAGAAGGCAATCACAGAGTTAGTCTCTCTCGAACAAAAGAGAGGTGTTTGGGCACGTGTGCGCCGCCTCCCCATATAAACCCCGTAGGTCACAAATGGGTTTTTGTTCGCAAGAGAAACGAAAACAATGAAGTTGTAAGGTACAAGGCAAGGCTTGTCGCTCAAGGTTTCACTCAACGTCCTGGGGTTGATTATGAAGAAACCTATTCTCCGGTCATGGGTGGAATTACCTTTAGATACTTGATCTCAATGGCGATCCAACTTGAAGTTGAGAATGAAGCTAATGGATGTTGTCACAAAGATACTTGTATGGAAACTTGGATTCGTAGATATACATGAAAGTACCCTAAGGTATCCCTATCCCGAACCAAGACAGAGCAAATGAAACCTATACAAGGTGAAATTGGAGAAATCAGCGTATGGGCTAAAAACGATCGGGAAGAATGTGGTACAATCATTTGAGTGACTTTCTCTGCAAGAAAGGCTACACGAGCAAATGAAGATTGTCCATGTGTATTTATACAACGATCCACGAATGGATTTTGTATAATCTCCGTCTATGTAGATGACTTGAACATCATTGGGACGGATGAGGAAATTGAAGAAGCATGCACATACTTGAAATCTGAGTTTGAAATGAAAGACTTGGGTAAAACCAAGTTCTGTTTAGGCTTGCGGCTTGAACATGTCCAAGGCGGAATCTGGGTACACCAAGCATCCTACACGCAGAAAGTGTTGGACAGAGTTGGCTTTGAAAAGGCATCCCTCGCAAAGACCCCAATGGTCGGAAGGTCACTCCGCGCAGACCTCGACCCGTGCAGGCCTAAAGAAGAGGGGAGGAAGTCACGGGCGGAATTCCCATACTTGAGTGCAATTGGAGCGCTCATGTACCTTGCGAATAGCACTAGGCCTGACATTGCGCTTGCCGTGAATTTGCTAGCGCTTGATGCAGTCTGAGAACCCACCAAAAGGCATTGGAAAGGGTGAAGGACATCTTCCGTTACCTTCAAGGAAGCAAAGACCTCGGCTTGTTTCTGAAGAAACAATGAATTGAATTTAGTTGGCTATGCCGATCTTTGAGTACCTATCGGACCATATCGCGGCAAGTCACAACCGGGTATGTTTTCCTTTGCGGTGGAACGGCAATTTCTTGGAAGTCGTCTAAGCGGACTCTTGTCTCGGCGTCGACTAACCACTCGTAAATCATTGCATTGTATGAAGCCTCTCGGGAATGTGCATGGCTTGAAGAATGGTTCACCACATCCGTAAGTCATGTGGCACGAACATGGAACAAACCCCACTATTATCTATGAAGATAATGCGGCTTGTGTTGCACAAGTACAAATGGGATATGTGAAGAGTAACCTTACAAAGCATATCAACCCCAAGTTCTTTTATGCTCATGAAATGCATAAGATGAACGAGATAAAGATATCTTGCATACTAAGTCGTGTGAAAATCTCACAGATTTATTCACTAAGTCACTCCGGCATCTTCCTTTGAAAGATGTATTAGAGGAATCGGGATGATGAGGCTTAGAGAAGTGCAGATTTCGAGGAGATTTTTCACATACTCCTACATAAATCTCAAACATGAAGTTTGAGTACCCAACGTAAATCTTGAAGATTAACATTGAAGTTTGGGTGGATTGTACTCTTTTCCTTAAGTAAGTTTTTCATTGAAGTTTTCTTACATAAGGTTTTTGATGAGGCAATCCGTGCAACACAGCAAGCGTGTGCTATGTACTCTTTCTCCAATTATTTTTCCCACTGGGTTTTTATGGAGTTTTAATGAGGCATATGCATCTCGCAGTGAAGAAGTCAGAGTGTTAGGAAGCGGATTAGTATCCTGTTAGGAAGCAGATTCGTATCCGATATGGACTCTTCCTTATCTCTGTGAACCGCTATATATAGGAGGCAGGGGGTCACCCCATTGTACACAGAAGCATACAGAATAATAAAGCAGATCCGTTCCTCCTCATATTGTGTCTCTCGCCCTCTCTTTCTGTTCTCCAGTTTTGATCTATTAGGCAACCCCGGACTATTCGATAGCGAGGTTGTCTAACAATTTAGACCTGCAAATCTGCTGCGATGTCTGTGTTACCCAGAGATAAAAAAAAAATCTCACCACTGACGGCAACGCAAATCATTCGAACTAGTGCACCCTTCCTCACCGGTCACTACACCACACACCATCATTGATTCCATCGTGACGACACTAACAGCGATTCAAAACCAGGACGGAATCCCCAATTCCTCACGACTAGACCGCGCCCCATTCGAATTCCCGAGCAAACCAAATTCCCGTCGTGTGCAGATCCGCGTCCTCCAATCCGATCGCTCCTACTGACATCCAGGCGAGCCAGATTTGATGCGGTCCTACTGCTGCGCGCCCCAGCCATGCAGCGGAGGAGCAGCGTGGAAGCGAGTTTGACCGCTGCGGAGTTGCGGAAGGATCACTCTCGGGTTCGGCAATGGCGGCCCTGTCGGACTCGGCGGGCGGAGGCGGCCGGGCGAGCGCGGAGCTGATGGTGCGGCAATTCCACCTCAAGGCGCTGCACGCTATCCTCGCCGTGCGCGCGCCGCGGCCGTTCACGGCCGCGTCGGCGTCGGCGGCGTTCCAGAGGCGGGACAGGTGGTTCCACCTGCCGCTCCACGCGCCGCCGCCGCCGGCCGCGGCCAAGCACCTGCCGGAGCCGTCCCCCGCGGAGCCGCTCGTGGTGGATGTGTACCTGGTCCCATCGGGCGGCGGGGGAGCGGAGGAGGTGGTGGAGAGGTGGACGGTAGCGTGCGAGCCGTGGCCGGCGGGGGCGAGGGCGGCGGCCGCGGCCGGGGAGGGGCTGGCCGTCAACAGGGCGTACAAGCGCTGCATCACGCTGCTCAGGTCGGTGTACACCGCGCTCCGCTTCCTCCCGTCGTACCGCGTCTTCCGCCTGCTGTGCGCGTCCGGCCAGTCGTACAACTACGAGATGGGCTACCGCGTCGGCTCGTTCGCCGCGCCATTTTCCCGCGCCGAGGAGGCGGCCATGCGTACCCGTCACTTTGCCCCCGTCGAGACCCAGCTCGGCCGCCTCGTCGTCTCTGTTCAGTACCTCCCCAGCCTCGCGGCCTTCAACCTCGAGATCTCCCTCGCGCCCGCCATTCTCATCACCGATTACGTCGGGAGCCCTGCAGCCGAGCCCGTGCGTGCCTTCCCAGCCTCTCTCACGGAGGCCGCCGGCTTGGCCTTCCCGCCGCCCACGCGGCGCCCGAACAGCTGGGCGTCGCCTGTTCCCTGGCCGCATGCACCGGGGCAGCAGGCGAAGTTCTCGCCGCCCCCGGCTTTGTACGCGTCTCCCACGCCCTCTCCCCCCACGTTCGCTGGTGGCTACCTGCAGTTGCGGCTGAGCGGGGAGACTGCACCGATGAGCATACCGCAAGCGGGAGGTGGGAGGGGCCCTGTTCACTATCGGAACATGTCGGACCCCAGCAGGGGGTTCATGTTCCCTCCACCTTCACCGAAGAGCGTGAGAGGTGAGGCAGGGGTGCATGAGTCGCCTACAGAGACCAGCCGATCATTCAAGAGGGCAGAGGGGCTCCGGATGGCCGATTTGTACGCTAACTTGCCTGTTGCTCCTAAGGTGACTCCTGGTCTGGCTTTTGCAAATACTTGATTGATGGTATTTGTGTGCATAGATGAAAGCTTGCACAGATGTAGGATATCTGAATTGGATCTGGCAGTTTATGAGTGCAGTTGATTTGATGGTGCATCAAGTAGGGAGAGATTTTGCTAATTTAACTAATGCTCACTGAAAGGCTAGTGAGACACATTTACCAAACCAGAAAGGCGGATTGTCATTATGCCTTCACCAATCCGTCTCGAAACTGGGATTCTACAGTTTAACCTACTTTGCTCATTCATCATGAGTGCTGGTTTCAATCGTTTAACTTAAGGAGCACCCTCTTTTGAGCCTTATAGCACAGATGATATTCTAGTTTATTCAATCGTTTTAGTGATTTTAACTGATATTTTCATACTAGAATATTTTATTTCACCAGCATGGCATTTGGTAGAATATAGGTACCATAATATAAGATGCTGTAGCAGCATATTGCCAAATCTTTTTACTCCATTTGGTCTGATTCTGATCAATTTGATGGTTATCATTGCATATAGCTTGCTCTGTCACTGTGTAAGTAAGATGTCTTATATCACCATGGATAGAGCCTAAGGTTCAATGGTATTGACCAATAGTGCTGTACTATTCTCTTTGAATTTACCAGTTTCTGCAATACCACCTCCATTGTTTAGTCCTGTAGATGTAACTTGTGCAGACTGCAGGCTGATGTGCTTATTGTGTTGGTGAGCAATTGAGAGATACGTCAAACTCTGCCAGTTTTATAATGCCCTCTGAATGAAGAAACCTTCTTCCTGTCAATTTGGAGGGATAATGATATTGCATGAATATTCATATTTGATAGAAATCACTATGCTGAAAGATGACAAATCTTGAACTCGCTAGAATATTCATATTGATACTGGAAATCACTATGCCGAAAGATGACAAATCTTAAATTTTTTATCTGCGTTTGGTTGCCCATGAAGTTTCTAATGTGAAATTGTGCCAGAAAGGTCATGGCCAAGTTAAAATTTGTTGCTATTGGGCTTTGCCCATTTAATATGAGTTGTGTTGGACTAACACTAGAGCTGAGTTTTGTCTCATTCATGTAAATCGGCTGTTGTTTGTTTTCCTCAAGCTTATGCTGGTGCGAAATGTGTCTGACACAGTCCCGGTCACCCCCCCCCCCACCCACCCACCCAAAAAAAGAAGGAAAAAACCATTCAATTTAATTTTCATCTCCAAACAACATATAATAGCAAGTAGAGTTCAAAACAGCAAAAAGCAGCTCAAAATGGCATAACTTACTGGGCAAATCAGCTCTCTGTATCCACGGGGATTTCCGGTTCCCGGTGGGCCAGTTACCGCCTGGATTTGGAACCTTGGGCTAACCTACCATTTTCAGGAATGACATGTCAGTGTTAAATGAACAGGGAATGAGGATTCATTTAGATTTTAGGATGTCAGCCACGGACTTGATCCAGGAACAGCAAAAACAGTACAGACAGAGATGACACAATGCTTTTGATTGCCTAGAAGCTTACTAGAATTGAGTACTTACCTGATGAATCCATACTGATTTTAAACATCTTTCCTCCTTTGGTTATCAAGGAGACATTGAATTCAACAAATATTTAAACCCTCAAATTGGACTAACTGATGACTTAACTGGGGAATTTGGTGGTCATTGTGAAAACTGACTCTAATTTATTATTTCTTTTAATTTTGCTTTGGATGCATGTTTCACTTCCATGTTCTTTCCTAGTTCAATATGCTATGTTAATAGATTCATTAGCGGCCTGCATTTATTGTCAACCTGCTGCCGCAGAAATACAATACGCGGTAGTAACGGTACTCAAGAGAACTTCTGTTCACACACCTTTTGTGAATAGCCTCTCCTTTTCCATGTGTTTGTTTTCCCTTTGTGATTAGTTTTCTTTCTGAGCTGCATCTTGTGAAAACCTTATAGATTATACTGTAATTTTCCTAATTCCTATTTTCTTTTGTGTGTTACATAAGCTGTGTATTGTAAGTGCAATTGTGGCAAGCAGCGCCAAATTTTGGCTAAAAAATGAGTTTATGACAGGCGGGACATGACACTAACAAGGTGTGGCATGCTACAAGTAGTTGTGACTTATGAAACAATCGCCATCCATGAAAAGTCAAACGCACTAACTAGAATGTGGCAAAGTCAAACCTTCTTGGGTACTTGTTTGCGATGGCTCTGGGTTTTATGTAGTTCCAGATTCCCCTTTGCTCACTACATTCCTTGCATTAGACAATTAGTCATTGCACCTTATAAAGTAGGGTTGAGTTCCCGCATTGCAAGTAGATTGCATTCTCACTAAGTACGCTCTTTGCCTATATGCAGATGAAGGACAGTAGGGATGAATCCGGCAGGTTCTCAGGTGTTTTGTCCTCTAGTGGTTCCCCGCGACTTGGGTTTTCAAGGAGTTCAAGCAGATTGTCTATGCAGGATGATACTGATGATGCTGATTTTCCTTTTGCTGTGGATGATGTTGATGCACCTGATTCCCGACCTGGGTATGTTTAGGGGTGGGCATTCGGTTTTTTCGGTTTAATCGGTTCGGTTTTTTAGGTTTTAAAATAATTCGTTTTTTAGAAACTAGCTACCAATTTCTCGGATCAAAATGAAAAGCCGAACCGAATTAACCAAAAAATTTCGGTTCGGTTAATTCGGTTTTTCGGTTAACCAAAATATGAATAAACACTATGTACATTAGATTTTATTTTTCTCATATCACAACACAGAGTAGAGATAAACCCACACAATATTCATAGGTCATTACAGTATAAGGCTATAAGCATAATAGAACATATGAATATACCACACATATACATAAGATGTTATAACATAAAAATTGCTTGGTAGTTTTAGAAAGAACATTATAAAAGTGGTATTGTACATGGTCTATTCGGTTATTTCAGTTTCTGGAATCAAAAAACCGAACTGAATACCGAAAACCGAATTATACTAAAATAAAAACAGAACCGAAAACCGAAAAAACCGAAATAATCGGTTAATTTGGTTCGGTTCGATTCGGTAATTTAGTTTCGTTTAAAAATGCCCACCCCTACGTATGTTTGAGCTCCTACTTCATCCCTATTAGATTTTTCTTCATAGTAGCTTGAGCCTCTGCATATGCCAACCTGATTTGACCTGGGTATCCAATGTATTAGTTAGCATATCCTACCCTGTGTGTGTGTGTGATGATATTAGTCGGCATCCTTTAGTTTTTTTACCCTTGTTAGTAAATCTTGTTGATTAGCAAATAGGGATGCAAATGGGCCGACTCTAGGGTCTTCTTTGGCCCACTCTAGTTCATTTGTTTGCACTAAAAACTTAATTTTTACTCCACCTTTTAAGTTTTAGTGCAAACAAATGAACTAGAGTGGGTCCAAGATGACCCTAGGGCCGGCCCATTTGCATCCCTATTAGCAAAATTTGATGTTTATTCCATGGCATGCACTTTACAGGAGCAGTGGTGGAAAGGATGTGGGGGATCAGGCAGGTTCGTCATCCCATAAATCACAAGATGCTGCTGTCGGCTATCTTGTCCACCTGCTGAGATCTGCACGACCATTGCGAGATCCTAGCTATTCGTCATATACATCAAGGGCTGAATCTACGGAGGCAGGCAGCACCAGTTCTTTCATGTCCCGTAGGACATCTGATGCATTCGAGGAGCTTGAATCTTTTAAAGAAATAAGGGAGAACCTGCTTGCCCGTAGTAGATCTAGACTGCAGGATTCATTGGATAAATCCTAGCACCAATTCCGCTCTTCATTCCGTTCTTAGCAGGTGAAGAATCCCAACCACTGGGGAGATTACATGGCAAGATCGGTAGCCCTTATTGAGGAGTGCGTACATCTCCACGTATGTAACTATCAACTGGCGCTTGTTATAATATGATCATGTACGAGTCGCTCATTCTTAAACTCAAGCAGGATCATGGTCCGCCATTGTCCATAGTGTTTTGTATACAAGCAAAACCGACCGGATACATGTTGCTGGAAGCCTGTGATGAGCATTGCGCTGTGCCTGTGTAATTATGTAACCATACTAAACCGTTTATTTATTCCATTTCAGCTCTTTATAGTACTGCTCTTAATTTATCAAGGGATGAAACTATGCCTCTTGGTGGATTTTTTATGTCCTGAGCTGATTTTTTGTGTGCACTGGGCTGTATGCATTCTGGAGGCGCCGCCGAGGTTCACATAAATTTCGCAACTGATGCAGAGAAGTAGGCTGCCCCCCTTTTGTATGTACTCGATGTTGTGTGTAAATCGCACTTGAATGGAAAAGATACCTATGAGCTTTCGTCTGGATTTTCTGCATTCAGCTTGTCCTATGTTATCATCATCCCATTTTTTTTCCATTATCCCGTGTTTATCTCCGTGGTTTTGGAGTTTTCCCTCATCCCGAGCTCCGTCTGTTCCATTTCTTGCGACGTCTTTCTGTCTTTCTTCATAGAAACGTCTCTGTAAATAAAGTAGTGGCATGATTGGAGGTCCATATAACATCTCGAATTTTAATCAAAAGTTCATCTAATATTCCAAACTATGAAATCAGATATTTGACCTTTTAAACTTCGCAATCCAGTTCAAATAATACTCTGATCTAGTTTTTTATAGTGTATTACTCATGTGGCATAATGAATGAGCGGTTTTATAATATAGAATGACATATTTGCCAAGTTAAGTCAATAACAGGTCATATCACAATGCAAAACTGGGTTAAGGTGTTATTTGAACTAGCTTACAAAGTTAGGAGGGTTAAATATCTGATTTTATGTTTAAAGTGTCGGACAAACTTTTGAATAAAGTTTAAGGCGTTAACATGGACTTTTTCCAACTTTATTTGCTTTTGCTTGTTTTGAGTAAGGACGCGCTCCGTTCGTTCCAATAACAGCATGCACGCTCTGCACAGGTAACACACAGTGTTCCTGAGAAGGTTGTGTTGTGTTCTTGCAAGTTTCGTGAAGCTTTCACGAGTTCACAACTGAGAGAGGCAAGAGCTGCAACTTCCACTACAAGTCCGTGCCGTGATGTGGTCAATTGTAAGGATGCTTTTGGCCACAGCTTATACATGAGACGAATGGAGAAATTGGAACAGCACTCAACCTTGGACAAAACGAGAAACTGACGGCTAACGAAGCACGAAGAAAGTCGCTGATGCATGCCGCGGATGGCAACTAGTAGATGGACGTAATCCAGAACGACGGTTCTCGCGCCGTTCTTTCCTAGTTTAGTGGATTCACGCAGAATCTGCCGGTACTTGTATCTGTGGTACTATATGTTTACGAGACTTTTTACGTACGTCTTGGAGGTGCTACAATATATATTGAGTTAATAACCAAGAGTTATACAAAGTATAAAGGGTGAAGGTTTTAAAGATAATTTCATGGTACCTCTCAAAGATGATAAAAACTGTATATGTGTAGATCGCTCGGGGCTTGCCTTCCATACGGGCAAGATTGGTATAACTTGATACTGCTGAAGATTAGAAGTACACCATGGCTTCCAGACCGGCAAAATCGGTAAAATAAACTAGCTTACTGAATGAGGATGAAATGGTATATATGTACGTGCTAATGGTACTATCCTTTGGTTATGGATGGAATGTGACTGCTATTCCGGCCTGCGATCTTTAACATGCCAAAGTTGAAGTTCTAGTAACCAATGCCAAATCATGGAAAAACATACATATACTACTTTGCATGCGGCACCTGTGTTTTCCGAGAACCAACAGGTTAACAGGCATCCGAGTCGTGGCCAGTGGTGAAAGCTCCAATCCTGTAGGCTGTAACCTTTTGCATTCAGAGCTAGTCAAAAGGTTCCGATGTTTCTCGTATAGGAGTTTCATCGGCTAGATACCTTATTAAATTCAGCTCCTGTTGGTTCGATCTCTGGCTGCTGGTAATGTAGTACCAGCGCTTATCTGCATGGCACCACTAGCTATTATTTGGATGTTTTTTTCTCAATAAACATTCAAATTTTGGACCGTACGATCAAAACACGTATCCGTCTGATCAAAACATAGCAACTCACCTTGAATTCAGGGGGGCGTGCATCGATCTCAAAGCAAATCCAACGATCAGAAATTTAGATAATAATTACTAAAAAAATATAGGATATCAAAACCCAACGAACTATTCGAGAGAACTTCATGCGGAGCGTGGAGTCACGGGTCGAAAACGTCTCTAACTAGTCACTACTCACCAATCCACACTCGGCCACGCTCCGCAGTCCCAAGCTTTGGATTTTTTTTGCCCATTTGGTACATGAAAGATTGAAAGACATCTATTTACAACCAACACGTACTCTTGTTCCACAAAAAAATGACTGACATGAGATCGAAATGCAATGATGTTCATCGAAAAGTATGTACACAAGGCGGCAAATTCAACCCGCTTGGTTTGCATCTCGTAAGGGACAAATCAGTGTCATCGTACCTAGCTGCTGCAAATTTCTACAACCTTGTCAACCTTGCGTGACATTGCCGGTATACCGTATACGCCTAGCTAGTATACGTAAGTAATCTCATCAATCACAGCATTGCCGGTTCTTTCCGCTGGGCATTGTCGTCTACTCGTGGTAGTCACTTGCTTCAGGCCTTTTCAGTTGTTTGCGTTAGGAAACCGGCCTCGTAGGCCTTATGGACTCTTCCTTATCTCTAAGCAGAACCGCTATATATAGGAGGCAGGGGGTCACCCCATTGGACACAAGCATACAGAATAATAAAGCAGACCCGTTCCTCCTCATATTGTGTCTCTCGCCCTCTCTCTCTGTTCTCCACTTTAGATCTATTAGGTAACCCCGGACTATTCGATAGCGAGGTTGTCTAACACGTTATCAACACGACGTTCTACCGGCGAACAGATTGAAAGGTGAGAACCGGGTGATTGAATTTAATCGCTCGCTTGAATTTGCATCTAATCTACGTATCTAATAGCACGAAGCTACGATTTGAAGCGACATTATAGATCGGCATGAAGCCATCGCACAGTACATGCATCTACAGATCGGCATGAAGCCATCTCACAGTACATGCATCTACAGATCGGCATGAAGCCGTAGTCGCGCTCAGCAGCGCTTATCCGAAAGCAGCCATTGCTGGTCGCCGCACCGCCAATGACCGGCCTAGTCTCCTGGCCGCACTTGAAGCCGGCCGGCTTGAAGCCCGCTGCGCCCGAGCGACATGAAGTCATGGCCGGCCCCTGCTCGGCTACTGTGCAGAGAACCAAGCCGCACACACGCAAGGACCTAGACCATGCCGTATTGGAAATTGGAATCCAATTGACTCACTAATTGGAGTCCAAATCTAATTGTATCTACGTGGTATGAAGTCTCCGTCATTTGCAACACATATGAAGCGTGTCGAACGTCCTTCCCACGGCCATGACAAAGGAAAAACAATGTCGTCACGGCTGGGACGTGAGTCCAGGACTTGAAGTCCTCATTGGCCTTGGACACGAAGTCCTACACATGGAACATGAAGCTTTCAAAGGAAAAAGGATGAAGTCGTATTGGACTTGAAGTCCTGGAACCAATCAAAAGACATGAAGCATTGGAGTCCACAGAAGGACATGAAGCGCACAGAAGGACATGAAGCGCACTTGAAGGATGAGCCGCATTCCAATCCGGTTCTGAAAAACGTCGAGCACGGGGAGGGCATCCTATGAACTCGCCGGCTCGCAGCCCGCTGGCCTCTGTGCGCGAAGCGCCGCCATCTACCCGCGCCCGAAGCTCCTCGTCCTCCGCACTAAGTCGTGCGCCCGTAATACGGCTGGCTCGAAGCCACACGGCTCGCAGCCGCCGGCGCCCTGCCCTTTCTCCGTTGCGCCTCGTGCGACCGGCCTCGAAATCTGCGCGCGCCCCTGCTGGGACCGCCCGTACGCGGCCAGCTCGGACCACCCGACCTCGGCCTCTGCCTTGCATGGCCCAGCTGTTCCGTCGCCGCGTCCGTGGCAAACCAGCCGGCTCGCCGCGCTCACCGCCGCCGGCCTGCCGCGCCGGACACCGACCCCACCTCGCCTTGCTCCCTGCGAACTGGACCGGCTCTCCTCCATGGCAATGGACATGAAGTCCAACGTATGGACTTGAGTTGAAGTCTGGATAAGAAAGGAAGCAACGTGAAATCCTGTGCGGGCCCGAATCAAAAGGTAAAACCGGATTTAATCCGGTGGAAGCGTTGGGGGGAAGAGGAAAAGACCCCTTTGCCCCCGGATTTTCTTTTTCTGTTTTTTTTTTGAATTGATTATTAATTCAGAAATTCAATTAGAAAATTACAGAAAAATCAAAATTGCCAGAAAAATATGAAAAATATGTAGAAAAATCCAGAAAATTTATTAGGCTCTGTTTTAATTTAGCTTAGCCTTATTTTCTGAATTTATGAATATTTGTATGAATTTTTGCAATAATTGCCCTGTTTAGATTGTCGAAAATCCATGGGAATTTATTTTCCGTATTTATGAATTTGTGAATTATGCAATTATTGTTTACTCTGAATTCATGAATTGTGCAATTATTCTGTTCCGTGCACTGTATTTATTACTTGAATATAACTCATTGGAAATTCAAAGCACGCCGCACGAAGCGGCCACCGTCGTGCCAGGAAGGCCGACGCGCATGGAACTAAATGCACCGCGTGCATGAAGCCGTGCTAAAGCAGATCGCACGATGTCGATCATGTATATGAATCCAATCGCTTGCACGAAGCCGATCACATATATGCATGAAGCTGTATTTATGAATATTTATGAATTCTGCATTTATGAATCTCGCACGTATGAATTTTGCATTTATCTTGTATTTATGAATGCTGCAATTATTGCTTTCTTTTAGTTTGCTGGAAATTCATGAGAATTCAATTATGCATTTTATTGAATCTAGCAGCCACTTCCTATTAGATTGCACGCAGTAATCTAATGAAAGAATCCTATGAATATGTAAATATCTGGCATTGTCATATGTGAGTTTTGAAGAACTGGCCCGAATGGTCAGAACTATCTCACATGGGCATCAAATGTGAAGATCGTGCTTATGAGCAAGAAGCTCTGAATTGCCATCGGTTTAGGGTCCTCGAAGGACAAGTAACCTACTGCCGAGCAAAACGATCAAGTTTTGTACTCCCCAGGTATCACTTTTCAGCCACTGTGAAGAATGAATACATGGCTGAGGTGAGTACACTTGAGTTACGGACTGCACTTCAGAAGCAGTTCGAGAAGCTCAAGTCCGCCATCTTGCTCCAAGCACAGCAAGATTGGGTTCGCCTGAAGTTTGCAGGCTACAGAACAGTGGTTGTTAATGAATTTTGAATAATGAATTGTAAGCTCTCGAAGAGCATACATTTTCTTTTCTCATGAATAGAATTTCAATTTATTCTTTATTCCAGTATTCTATATTTTTAAGCAATATTTGAATTACTTTGCCACTATATGATTAGAATTATATTTCTTTTCATTTAGATATTGTGTAGCGCCCAATGGAGGTGATATGTATTGTTGATAGTGGCACAACAAATACCATCTTAAGAGAGTCGAAATACTTCCAGACGATCACGAAGAACGCTGGAAGGATAATGAAAATCGCAGGAAGCGATACGCATATAATAGGCTCAGGAAGAGCCACAATTATATTGCCAATGGGTACAACTTTGGTAATTGATGAAGCCTCCTTGTACCCTGAATCAACACGCACTCTCTTAAGTTTTAACAGATATCCGCGACAATGGGTTTCACAACCAATGAAGAAAATGGCAATGAGCATTTGTGCATTATGAAGCACGCGGAGTATGAAAAATGGTATTAAGAAAATATCCCTCATATGAATCTGGGTTGTACTACACGATAATCAATGCACATGCAGTGTATACTTATTTGAAGACTGTATTTAGAAGCTCTGAATTATTTTCGTTATGGCATTGTATATTTAGGTCATCCTGGTCTTAGATTGATGAAAAATATAGTTCACAACTCACAAGGTCATGTCATTAATGTTAAAAAATTTCTCGAATCACGAAGATTTTGTGTGCCATGCATGTGCCATCGAAATTAATAACAAAACCCTCTGTTATGAAAGTGCAACATGAAATCCTGCATTCTGGAACGCATTCAGGGGATATTTGCGGCCGATTCAGCCCATGTCGTGGCCGTTTGAAACTTTATGGTGCTCATTGATGCTTCCTCGAAATGGTTGCATACATGTTTCTTTGTCAACAAGGAATCATGCATTCGCAAAGCTGATCTCGCAGATCATCGAATTAAGAATGCTTTTCTGATCATCGCTGAAGTCCATTCGAATGGACAATGCCAACGAATTTACTTCCAAGGCATTTGATGATTATTGCACAAGAATCGAATAAGCTGTTGAGCACTCTGTACCGCACATCCATACGCAAAATGGAATAGCTGAAGCACTAATAAAGAGGATTAAGCTCATAGCCCGACCACTCTTGCAGAGTTGTAACTTGCCCAACACTTGTTGGGGACACGCAGTCATGCACGCAGCAGCACTCATCAATTATAGACCGTCGGCCTACAACATCCATTCAACTATGCAACTAGTGTAATGGGTCATCCTGAAGATTTGAATGAATGGTATATGTACCTATACCACCCCCACGGCGAACTGCAATGGGCCCTCTCCGCAAGTCTGGGATATACGTTGGTTATGGAATGCATCCATAATCAGGTATTTGGAACCCACGACTGGAGATTTGCATACAAATTATTCGCTAATTGCATTTTTTTTGACGAGGGTCGCTTTCCCGTCATTAGGGGGAGGAAATGAACCAATGGATGAAAATGCCGGGAAATCATATGGCATTCCATTGGGATCCCCGTGCATGACCCTCGCACTAATGAAGCAAATCATGAAGTCAAGAAGACAATCGATTTTCAGAATTTAGCAAATGAACTGCCTGATCATTTTTGTGATCTGAAGAGCGTGGTTAAGTCGCATATACCAGCAAGAAATGCACCAGAGAGGGTGGAAATACCAAAGAAAGCAGAAGGTATCCCTCATCCTGTTCAGAGGCCTCAAATAAAAAGAACAGGAAATCTGGCTTCTCAAACCCAAAGTACCCGGAGACGTCTGGGGAAAAATGGGCAAGAGGACTTACCATAGCCAATCACAAAAATGCCCCAAAGCAAGAAGGGGAGCCAGTTGAGACCTGGCACTGGAAAGAAGCCTGTGGAAAAGGCAATTCCAGATCTGAATCTTCCATTGGAAGAAGCCGCTGGAAATAATGTGTGCGCACACATTGGCGGAGAAAAACTAAAGGAACTTGCTCATGGAATGGGAAATAGCAGTGAAGAGCAAGTAGAAGTGCATGAAGCACCCCATGACGAAATGGCCATAAATTTTGTAATAACAGGAGAATCTATGAATAGAGCAACAACCATTGCAAGGCTTGTTGTTTAAGGTTTCACTCAACGTCCTGGGGTTGATTATGAAGAAGCCTATTCTCCGATCATGGGTGGAATTACCTTTAGATACTTGATCTCAATGGCAGTCAACTTGAAGTTGAGAATGAAGCTAATGGATGTTGTCACAGCATATTTGTATGGAAACTTGGATTCGGAGATATACATGAAAGTACTGGAAGGTATCCCTATCCCGAACCAAGACAGAGCAAACAAAAACCTATACAGTGTGAAATAGGAGAAATCACTGTATGGGCTGAAACAGTCAGGAAGAATGTGGTACAATCGCTTAAGTGACTTTCTTTGCAAGAAAGGCTACACGAACAGCGAAGATTGTCCATGTGTATTTATACAACGATCCACGAATGGATTTTGTATAATCTCCGTCTATGTAGATGACTTGAACATCATTGGGACGGATGAAGAAATTGAAGAAGCATGCACATACTTGAAGTCTGAATTTGAAATGAAAGACTTGGGTAAAACCAAGTTTTGTTTAGGCTTGCAGCTTGAACATGCCCAAGGCGAAATCTTGGTACACCAATCATCCTACACGCAGAAAGTGTTTGGGAGATTTGGTTTTGAAAAGGCATACCCCGCAAAGACCCCAATGGTCGGAAGGTCACTCCAAGCAGACCTAGACCTATACAGGCCTAGAGAAGAGGGGGAGGAAGTCCTGGGAGCGGAATTCCCATATTTGAGTGCAATTGGAGCGCTCATGTACCTTGCAAATAGCACTAGGCCGGACATTGCGTTCGCCGTAAATTTGCTAGCACGGTACAGTGCAGAACCCACCAAAAGGCATTTGAAAGGGGTGAAGGACATCTTCCATTACCTTCAAGGAAGCAAAGACCTCGGCTTGTTTTACAGAAGAAACAATGAATTGAATTTAGTTGGCTATGCCGATGCTGGGTACCTTTCGGACCCGCATACTGGCAAGTCACAAACTGGGTATGTTTTCATTTATGGTGGAACAGCAATTTCTTGGAAGTCGTCTAAGCAGACTCTTGTCTCGACGTCGACTAACCACTCAGAAATCATTGCATTGTATGAAGCCTCTCGAGAATGTGCATGGCTTCGAAGAATGGTTCACCACATCCAGAAGTCATGTGGTTTGAACATGGAGCAAACCCCCACCATTATCTATGAAGATAATGCAGCTTGTGTTGCTCAAGTGCAAATGGGATATGTGAAGAGTAATCTCACAAAGCATATCAACCTCAAGTTCTTTTATGCTCATGAATTGCATAAGATGAATGAGATAAAGATACTGCATACTAAGTCGTGTGAAAATCTCGCAGATTTATTCACTAAGTCACTCCCGGCATCTTCCTTTGAAAGATGTGTTAGAGGAATCGGGATGATGAGGCTTGGAGAAGTGCAGATTTCAGGGGGAGAATTTTCACATACTCCTACATAAATCTCGAACATGAAGTTTGAGTACCCAACGTGAATCTTGAAGATTAACATTGAAGTTTGGGTGGATTGTACTCTTTTCCTTAAGTAAGTTTTTCATTGAAGTTTTCTTACATAAGGTTTTTGATGAGGCAATCCGTGCAACACAGCAAGCGTGTGCTATGTACTCTTTCTCCAATTATTTTTCCCACTGGGTTTTTATGGAGTTTTAATTAGGCATATGCATCTCGCGGTGAAGAGTCCAAGGGGGAGTGTTAGGAAACCGGCCTCGTAGGCCTTATCGACTCTTCCTTATCTCTAAGCAGAACCGCTATATATAGGAGGCAGGGGGTCACCCCATTGGACACAAGCATACAGAATAATAAAGCAGACCCGTTCCTCCTCATATTGTGTCTCTCGCCCTCTCTCTCTGTTCTCCACTTTAGATCTATTAGGCAACCCCGGACTATTCGATAGCGAGGTTGTCTAACAGTTTGACTCAGGTTAAAGCTAATTTGCATGCAAGATTTGTCCTAACCTGCTGAAAAGATGCTTTCCGATAGCATGGCTGCCCGCACCCTGCCTTGGCTGGTATCTAGGGGTGAAAATGGATTGGATACGGATGGATAATAGCTTTACTATATTTGTTTTCATATTTTTTTTCTCAAATACAGATAGTCTAGATACGAATACGAATACGGATAATGTCGAATATAAATACGGATCGAATACGAATCGAATCGGATACAGTTACGAATATTTATCGGAACATGATAACCCCTTAAATTGCACATAAAAAAAATCAACAAAAACACATTGATTTGATCAAAACATTATTGAAAATTGAACAAATATAAGCATTTTCATTCACTTAGACAATAGTTAGATACCATATCGTAAACAAAATTATGTAAGACTTAGTTCATTACGCACATACGATTAGTTTATCATACATGTAGATCAAAACATAAAATAAAAGTGATATTTGCTTAGAGATACAAATGGAAGCAAACACAAAACACACTAAAAGTTTGATAATACTTAAATACCATGTTTCTAGAAAAAATATACGATACTTAATGTAATGACCCAATATTTATATTATTTGTTAAATTATGTTTAAAATAATAAATTATGTATTTTATGAGTTTTTATGCATTTTAAGCTACTTATTTAAAATATTTTCCTATTAAGGACAAGGGTAATAGAATTTTTGAGAAAATTTAAAATCTGGTAAAATCTTGAAAATATTTTTTTAAATGATAGATTCTGTCATGATTTTTTTTCAAAAAAATTCGTAATTTTTGGAGCTGCTTTACCAATTTTAATAATTGAAACTTGATTTATGGATTAATTAAATTAGTAAATATTTTTAAAATTTAGAAACTTTTTTGGGCCAAAAGAGTAGCTTTGCCCAGCCTACATGCATATCCGGATATCTGATCCATCAATATCCGGATTATCCGAATTTGTATTCGTCTCCGACGGATAGTAGCTGCAGAATCAGTATTCGTTTCCGACAAAAAAAAATCCGATCCGGTACTATCCGATAAATATCCGATCCGATAGAATCTGTATCCGAAAATTAGTTCAGCGTTGGGCAGGGCTTACCATTGCCATGCCGTTTTCATCCCTACTTGTATCATTGCCATGCAGGACGAAAAATAGTTCAGCGTTGGGCAGGGCTTACCATATTGCATCAAAACTGAAAATCGTTAGTAACTTGGCAACGATTTCCGTCAAAAATCGCTCAAAAATCAATAGAGATTGAAGGAATGCTGAAGTCAAACACTTTAAACTCGGTCGTAAAAAAAAAATCAAAAATTGATCGATTTTCACTGATTTTCGATCGATTTTCTTCGAAAAATCGACAAACTAAGCAATGTCACTTTCCCCATCAATTTTCAACTGGTTGTATTTGATTTTTGGCACACTCAAAAAAAATTAAAAAATGCAAAAAAATCATAATAAATCCCAATTAATCTATAAAACACCTCATAGACATTTAAATTTTTTTTAATTCATTTAGTGCTTTTGGAAAATAAAAACAACAATTAATGAAAAGGAACAGAGACACTGCCATATTTTTATAAAACTTTTGTCGGAACCCTCTCTTTAATGGTGTGGAATACCAAGAGGGATTCCTATGTGCAAGCAGTACTAGTCCCATGATCAGTGGCTAGTACGCACATTTAAAACATTGTCATCACATCCATACAAGTCCATATTACATTGATTGAAATAAAGTCTTATATCATGGCCTATTGGCCGAATTTAAAAGTTTGCAGCGGAAGATACATTACTTGGCAGTATGCCTTCTACCCAAAATACCACAGGCAACTGACAAGGATAAAACCTTAGAAAGATTCTTTAGCAAAGTACCCGTATTCTGCGTCAGGATCGGGAAACTCGTTCTCTTCATTCTCTGAATATCAACAATAGCAAGGTTGAGTACACGTATGTACTCGCAAGACTTGTAGTGTATCACAAATGTATATAATAAATTCAGGCTATGTCATGGGTAAGCTACTAAGTTGTTTTGCATAAAGCGAAATTGAATTGTAAATACAGAATAATAGATTGCAAGCGTAATTTGTAAAGCAATTGACAGATATGTAAATAACAAGTATGAATAAGAATAGTAACAATCCTCACAATCCTCCATGATTGTGACTAGAATAACGTCCATTCCCATACCATTGACAACAACATATGAACAAAACTCTTTTCAATAATTATTGGGTTTCCAAACCATTTTATGAAAGTAGCAAAACTCTAACTAGTGTCAGTGCACCAAGATTCCCATAACCGTGGGAACGGCTTTTCGAAAAGTTTAGACTTTGCATAGTTGTACAACTTTACCCACAATTCAATGATCAACTCCTTTATGCATTCGAAATTAACACACTTCCTATGGTGTGCCGCGGAATGATCATACACAACCGTTACATTATTTAATTCTAACTTTACACCAGCCCGGTGCCGACAAGCCCTCATTATGGTAGGAACGACAATTTCATAAACGTATCAATTCTCATTGCGCGAGATAAACATCACATGTTCCTTCCCATAGTGAGGCGTACACCGTTGCATCGGTGTGCAATTACCCACAAGTCCTTGTAGAAGCCTCTTACAAGCCAACTCAAAAGGGCTTACAGCTTGTGCTACTTCAGCCTCCCAATGTGCAAAGCCAGTTTTAAATAACTTAGTAGGTTGAGGCTACCCCATAAATAGCAATTGTGGTTTTACGGTAATTCTTGGATTATACAACACTATGTTCGGTCCTTAACTGACCCAGGCGGAAACTCCCCCTAACTACGTGTAAGTTAAAGCTTACACACCCGGCTATTGCCATAATCCGCCCGTGTCAAAACATAGTTTTATTTCCATTTTTACCAAACTACCAGTATCCTTTACTGTCATATCCTACCTTTTAAATTATAAGACAACATGTGTCTTTCTCAATTCTAACAGGTTTTTCAGTGTTTATCACGAACAACATAACCAATCGTTCGAGATCCCATTACTAGAGCATACTAAGCATGTGCAAATAATTAATCGAGTATACCCATTTGACATTACTTTTTGTCTAACCATAACCTAGGGTTTTCAATGTTCTCATGTCAACAATTAATTGAGACAATCCCACAAGCTAGGTTTAGTTCTACCACATCCCACAATATTGCAAGTTTAATGAACATAGCGCATGCATAATAGTTTTGACAAACAAAGTAAACTAATTAAAATAGTGGGTTCAATATGGTCAAAGGAGGGTGCTTGCCTTGCTCAGTGATTTCCTGCGTGGAGTCGGGGTCGTCGACGGTGGTATCTGGAAAGTCGGTGTCTACACGTCGTATCATAAAAAGCAAAGCATCATCCAAATCCGGAAAAAGGAAGAACGAAAAGTAAACATACAATACATGTGGCAAAAAGAAGTCGAATATAATAGCAAATAGAATCATTCATGAAAACAAGTATGAAGGTGCGTTTTGGTGGAGGTTAGGGTTTGGGTCTAATTAATAGCGTAGGGTACAAGGTTACGATTTATGCAAGTTAAATTTTCTACCTTATGTATTCGAGAGGGTAAAATTGTACATATGATCATATTCATTATCATATTCAAGAGGCTAAGATTGTTTGGATTTATAAAATTAAAATAAAGTCAAAAGTAGCATGGTTGATCGAAACCCTAAATAAGTTATTGAACGAAAATAAGCAGCCAACAAGGTATAAAAGGTAGTTTAGTGTGCTACTACTATAGGACCTATAATCATGTTACCACAAAAGTATAGGTTTAAGGTTTATGGAATTCAAATGAAGTCCTAAGTACCATGATTGGTCGAAATCTTAAACAAGCTATTGATTATGCATAAGGGATTAACTAATATACGAAGAAGTGGCAATTTAATTATTATCACAGAGCCTAAAATCATGTCATTCTAAAACTTAGGTTCTGTAATTTGGGCTTAATAAAGTTTTTCACTCATTAACCCTACATCTACACTATACACATATGTGTACTTTCATTACATAACCCTATAGTTCATTTCAACATTAACATAAGTTAAACTTAAAAATTTTCATGCAAACAGTATGAGTATCAAATTAAAAGATTTTAGGGACCATGTTCACAAGTTTTAAAGTTCACTTGCACTATTAATAAACATTCGAATTTCAAACGTATTGAAACTAACTTACATAAGAATTCAATTCAAACTAAGGACAAAGTTAAATGTTTTTACATATTTGGAATCCTAATGGTGTTAGGAACTCAACAAAACTGGTCTCATCAATTTTGGAGTTCATTTGCACAAATTTTGTAATGGACTAAGTTTCGTCCGAAATCTTGAATTTGAAATTCAAACATTTTCCAGTGAACAAGTTCGAAATATTTTTCTATATTCAGAAACTATGTGATTTAACAAATTTTTAGAAACTGGTTTGACTTCACTTGGATTTTTAATGCAAAAGTTATTGATAATTCAACTGGCTCGGGCATGTAAAATGGGTTAAAAATGCAAAATACGCTTTCCCTTTGCGAAAGCGCACTTCGCTCGGGTCCAACTACCCTGTGGACACGTGCGGCTAGCAAGGTGGGGTCGGTTGGCAGTGGCTCGTTGAGGGAATGAGACAGGAGGCTGACAACGGTGGCCCACTGGACAGCGAGCCAGAGCAAGGCACGATGGAGGTGGCGTCACCGGCGCCGGAGCAGGGCCGGTGGTAGTCGGGCTGGGACGCGGTGAGCGTGAGCATGACACGGTGATACTAGGGCATGGCTTAATCGGGTTCGGGGATGACCGGAGGAGGCTGGCGACGGAGCGGTGCGGCGGCGGTAATGGCGTGCGGCCGTGGGGACACCAGGGCGGCGTCGAAGCCCATTCAAACGATCGACGAGCATCTAGGGGTCCTAATGATGCTATTTGATACCTTGGAGCGGAGGAAGGATGGCCGAGGCGGGCTGTCACCGTGCGCCGGACTTGGAGAAGAAGGAGCTCCGGTGTGGCGTCGCTACGGTGGTCCGAGCTGAAAATTGAGACGTGAAGAAGATCAAGGAGGTCAGGGCGATGCTCCATGCTAGCAGAATTGGAGAATAGAGCGATGGAGGGCGGCAATTGCCGATTTCCCCTCTTGCGGCTTACCTCGGCACGAAGCGCTTCAATGGCGGCAGTGGTACAAGCCCGAGCCGAGAGGGCTTGTAACGAGTGCAAGGGGGTCAAGGGCTAGTTTTATAGGCAAGGAGGGACTGGTCTCGGCAGATGGTTTGTGAGCTTTTTCGAGAGACAAGGAGATAGGACACCGGTGGTCGACTTTTGTAGCAAGGAACACGACACTCGAGCTCCTTTTTGGCGAGGCTTGCGCACACGCTAAAGCTGATGACCCCGACAACTCGAATTGAGACGATGCCAGGCCGAGCCGCGAAGAAGAACGCGAGACGTGGCGCCGGTCTTCCGCGCGGGCGAGCTCGGGCAGCGGGAAATGAAGGAATTCGTTTGATATGGCAGCGAAGGACCAATGGAGGGCACTGCCAAGGCAATGATCAAAGCCAAAATTACCTTCGAGGTAGAGAGGGGGGAGGGGATTGGCTGCTGTGGCAGAGGAACAGGGACGGATTGGCTGCCGCGGCAGCAATTTGGCAGGGTGTCCGCGCGGGAGAGAGAGGGGGGAAGAAGGAGAAGGGAGGAGGAGGCTGACCGGTGGGCCTCGGGTCCACACAGCAGCGAAGGTGAGAGGTGAGGAAAAAGAGGTCACGCTGTTAGGTGGGGCTCGGCGATGGAGCAGGCCTACGCGGCAGTGAAAAGGAAAAAGGTTTTCATGTTCTTTTGTTTTTTTTTTTCGTTTTTCCTGTTCTTGTACAGCCGGCATAAACAATTTCGGTTGGGGCACCAATTGCATTACAAAATTTTTTAGAATTTTTGTGAGGTATCCTGACAACGAATGTGACCTAAAATAAAATTTTCAAGTGAAAATATTGAGCCATTATTTTTATAAAATTCTGACAGTGCAGCTGTCAGGATTTTCCCTTTTTGAAAATGGTTTTTCTGAGGATGTAAACTAGGTCAAATTGATTTGAAATTTTTACTGAGATATTATAGGGTAATTTCCAAGCTATGGTAAAAAAATTCAGATCAAGAGAACTTGTAGTTATGTTTATTAAATTCTAACATTGCTTCTAGTCTAATATCCAATTTACTGTTTTTGATTTTCTAAAAATATTAAATCATTTCCAAATTAACTAAAACTTTGCAGAGGTGATAAATAGGGTACTTAGAGTTTATTAGTAGCCTCATTCAATCTTTGAACTTCAAAACTTTCAAATTGGAGTGGAAGTTCTACCTTCCAAGGCAACAAAAGTTTGACAAAATAGAATAAAAATCCAAATAACCTCACAAAATGGTTGAACCTCAAATTAAGACCAAATTCAATAATTCAAATATTTGATAATGATTTCTAATATTTGAGGATGTTACAACTTTACAAATTTTTATAATGTTCTAAAATTTTAATGGTATCATAAATAGTACAAAATGATTATGTAGTAAAATTACAGAAATATTATACTTTATTTAGTGTCCCTAGCAAATAAAAAATAGAAGAGCATAAACAAAGACGGTAGCACTATCATAATTTAAAAAAATACACATGTCTGTCATCTAAAAAGTTCACAGAATCATTATCATTGCCTCAGGACCTCACACAAAAATTTTAGAAATATTAGGCTTCATTTAGTGCCCCTAGAAAATCAAAAACAGAACAGCATATACAAAGACAGTAGCACTTTCAGAATTTAAAAAAAATTCACACGTCTAATAATCATCTTAAAATTGTATAGCATCATTAGAATTGCCTCAGGACCTCATAAAAAATTCAACACTTTTTTTATATATTTTTCTAAATTTTTTGAATTTGAATTTGAATTGGACCAGTTTACTGACCGGTTTCAAGAGCCAAACCAGCTCGATTGTCGATTTTCATCGGTTTTTAAAACCCTGCTGTAGGGTTTGGAAAATGAAATATTTTAATTTTATGTATCAAGTTTCTAACTGCCACGATCTTATCAGTCAGTTAGTGGTCATTCAGTTTGCTTCAAAACAGCTAGTCTAAATATAAGGAATGTGTGACGGTGTAATTAATCGGTGAGCTCATCTTTGTGCAAGGATGACCTTAGCCGCGTCTCCCAATACTAGCTCTCACTCTCGAAGCTTACTTTTGGACAAGGTGATGATATTCTCCAGCATAGGGTTCTGTTTGTGGCGAGCGGCTTGCAAGGATCACATAGGTCACTCTGTGAAAGGGTCTGTTGAATTAGCACTTTGTAAAAATGAGATTAAGATAATTTAATCTAGATTGTAAGAGAAAAATAAGTGATTGAAGTTATTTAAAAATAAACCTAATCAATTTATCAAATAAATCGCAACAAACATACACACATACATTAAATCTTTCCACGTTCGTAAATCAATCTAGTAATCGAAGAATTTAAAATCTCCATGATAATAAACAAATGAGAAGTCAAAAATAAAGAAAATCAATCCCTTTCTTGGTCAAAAGCTTTAATTACACAAAATTGAAATATAACGCAACAATTATATGCATACATCACAGTTTACTTAAATATCAATTGCAACCCTGATTATTATCCATGCACAGGAGATCATTAACATAAATTAATAACACTTATAATTAAATTAAATTAAATTAAATAGTAAAGAATAATTACACACTTTATTCATTACAAATATTGTACAACAATACTAATTACAATACACATGAATTAATTAAATCTAAAAGATATATACAAATTACATGAATATTCAATTACATCGCAAAAATAAAAATTACAAAAATGTTCAAACTCCTAAAATCTAAGCTGTAATTGATTGGCAACTTTAACCCCTGAAAAATATCAGCCAGTCATTTGTGCATATAGAATCAAAAGTAATAAATTAAAATGATAAGAAAATTTCAATAGAAAGTTGCCATCAGACCCGTATGAGATGGCATCGTGCACTGAGATATCATATTCGTTCGGGGCCAAATCGGCACATCTCACAAAATTTAGGCTCATCACTTAACAATTATATAAACTTGTAAATCATTTCGTAGACACGTATATATTTAAAATATCGTGTGGTAGAGAATTAATTTCCGCTTTAAAGGGTAAAACCCTCCACAATAGAAATGGGTAGGAATGAACCACTATGCATTAGGACAACTCACAGTCAAAGCCATCCCTAGTTGAAGCCAATCCCAGGCGAAACCACTCCAAGTCTAGAGCCTTCGCTCTTAAGCCATCCATACCCAAGCATTTAAGGCAAGACTCGAGAGCAAGCTACACCCCAGGGAAATCACAAGCCTCCCAGGCAAGCCAAACCACCACTCATAAGCATTTCAACCAAGCAAGCTCTCAGCACAAGCCTCACAAGCACACAAGAGAGCACAAACCCATAGAGCAAACCAACAAATAAGTTCCACAAGCCACCAAGGGCATCATCAAGAGAAGACCATCAAGCTCACAAGAACAACCAAGAGCAAGCATCAAGCACCGAGAAGCCAGAAGGTCCAGAGGAGCAAGGTAGCCACCTTTGCATGTACATCACAACCCTATCATCTCTACCCAGCACCCTAGTTCATTTCTCAGCACATAGGTGAACCCGTCCAATATTCGTAGCAGTAGCATCAACATCGGACTAGTAGCAGTAGCAAGAATCAAAGTAGAGACTAAAATCAGTAGATTAAGTAGTGGTCTCAGTTTTGAGGTTGCAAGAAGCGGCATCGTACGTCCCTGTGAAATTGTCACACTCCCCGGCATGTGACAAAAACCACAGGTATTACCACAATATTGCCAATTACCATCCAACCAAATTAGAATAATCACAGACTATAGTAATTAACCTAATAGATTAAGTAAATTAACTAGAGAATCAATCCATCTTTCCTTCAGTGCATAGACCATACATTAGATAGATGTATTAGATAGCTAAGAGTGAGAAGAAAAAATCGGCAGTAGAGGCTCAGTAGGAGAGATGAACGGGGGAGCTGGCTTGGCGACACCACCATGGGGAGGTCAGGCAGCAGCCGAGCAACGTGACCCAAGCGCAGACTGTGCGCTTGAGGGAGAGCATTTGGCCAGGGCCGGTCAGGTAGTGGCTCGGGAATGTGAGAGGGCGCAGGGAGGGGCCCAAGGCCGGAGCGATGACTGGCGGCAGCGGGCCCAGATCTGGAGGAGGAGGAGGCGGGCTTGGCGTCAAAGCTTGGCCATCGGCGATGGAAGAACATGCGGTGGGAGCGGCTGCATCGAGGGAGGAAGAGAAGGAAGAGTGGAGAAGAATGGGGATAAGATTGGCTGGGTGAAGAAAAAAAAAGAGAAGAGAAGAGAAGAAATAGGGGAGAAAAAGAAAAGAGAGAGAGAGAGAGAGAGAGAGAGAGAGGAAAGAGGAGAAAGGAGAAAGGAGAAGAAAAAGAGGAAAAATAGAAAAATTAGGAAATTAGGGAGAGATAGGAAATGATTAAAATTTTGTAATTGCGCATATAAAAATCTGGATGCAATAAAAGCAATAATAATAACAATGCTAATCATCATATAATAATAATAATAACAACAACAACAACAGCAGCAGCAATAGCAGCAACAATAGTAATAACAATAAAATATAGTTATTTATTAAAAAAAAGAGAAAGAGGAGAAAAGAAAAGATAAAACAATTCATATAGATGTATATTTAAAAATACAAGAGAGTCTACTTAAAATTTGTGCACCAACCAAATTAACCATACTTAATTGAAGTCCAAAAAATTATAAACCTGAATTTGCTCATTTAAATAAAATGCGATAAGTTAAAAAAAAATATCCAAGAACCTTAAAAGAAACATTATACGTAAATCAAATAGTAAAATTTTAAGAAAATGGTTGGACACCGTAAAATATGTAAAAATCTACTAGCCACTAAAGTATAGCATTTCCGTAATTTCAAGAAGCAAATCCAATCTGACCACTGACCCTCAGCAGCAACCATGCGCGGACGATCCTTATTATCAAAATACAGGCAAGTTTTCTTTGATCATATTTGTGAAATCATTTTCGAATGTATTCAGAAATTATTACTCCATGGGAAAGGTATCTTTCAAAATAAAACTCTAAATCAAGTGATGTTGGGAAAATGGATATTGGTGCACTGCCGATGCAGTCTGTGAATTTATGAATATGTTGATTTTGTATACCTGACAGATGAAGTTGGTGTGCTATATATATGAGGTGGGTAGAGGGTTCCATGTTTGAGCATTGCCGGATAGGCCCTCTACATAAGCTATGATATAAGGACAAACTGCTGCACTAGGACAATGAGCCGTAATTTTTTGTACCAATCATAGTGTGTGGAAATGACTAGAAAAAGTTGTTTTATGATGTTGCTATGATTTCCACATTGGGTAAGAATAGATAACTAAGAAAGGTGTGAAGCTAGGATACACCGAAGGCCTAGTGAAGGACACAAAATCAGCTATGTTTGACATGGCGCTATATTAAACGCCATGCGTTGTTAGTCTGAGTACTATGCTGCATAACTAGTCAGAGTACAATTGGTACGCTGAGAGTAGGTAGGGAACAGTCGAGGACACCACTACTCGTTGGCTATCAGGGTTGGAGATCTAATACCTGATTAATGATAAATATTTTGAGTTCCCAGTTGTGGTTAGGTTCACTATGTATAAAGTGGTACAAATCTGTGCAGGGTAAAATCATGTATTCATACATGTCTCATGTATTGGAGACTACGGAAGCTAAGTATGCCTCATATACGAGTGCTAGTAGCATTTTTGGATAATTAAAACCCACAACACTATTTTCTTAATAAAAACTCTATTTTCTGACAATGGTTTTGGGAAAGGTTGCACCAGATAGTTATGGCAAGTTCTTGAGATGGATGTGGAAATGGAAAAAAAAACTCATATAATACATTTTGCTATTAATGTTTGCTGAGTATTTTTGTACCTATTCTTGTTAAATCCCCTTTTGCTTAGAGATTAGCTCTAGTGTTCAAGCATCTGGTTGGAGTGACGAGGTTACTGAGGACTACCAGGAAGGGTAGAGGGTTGGATAGATGGTGTATCAACTTCGTCAGTATGTAGAGTAATCAGTACTTTTGGTATTACAACTATGTTATACTTGTATTCTATGTTTAATTAATATTGAACATGTAGTCTGCGTGTCAATGAAATATAATAAAGTTTACATTTCAGTTTCTAATTATTGTTTCTATTGCAACACTTTGAATACGGTGTATTAATTGGTAAACGTCAGGTGTTCTCGATGTATTGATCGATTAGTATGTCGAGATTCATGCAATTATCTTGAGTAATAACGGTGAATACTATCATTACTTTTAGTTAATTGTGCAGATGGCCACACTCTGCTTATCCAATTGGTATCGAACTATCGATTATCAAAGTAGGTAGTAGCATCATCCACAACACTTGGATGCTCCCCATGGTACCTTGGCAATAAGTTGTGCTGTTTCGAGTGCGCATCCACGCAAGGCGTATGTACACTGCTACACGCACTTGGCGCGCACCGCGCACGATCCATAAGTGGGTGTCCCTAACATATGTCTAATCCTAGAGTCTAATCTAGAGCGAAAATTTGAGCCCTGCGAAATACAGGTATATGTTTTGATCACTTAACACATCTACATGTACACATACTCCTCTTATCCGGGACTTCAGTACACTTCTTGTCCGGAACATAAGAAGCCCAGAGAAAGAGTGAGGACCAAGTTCGAACCGGTGAGCAGCTATCACAACAGTAGAGCTCACCAAGCGAACGTTTCCTTTTGCTTTTCTTGGCGTTTTTCTGCTTCGTAGGACTCACCTCCCACAATCCTAGTATAAGCATCATGTATATTTTCAGTACAATCCAACAAAAACCAACCTCAACTACAGCAATATCAAATCCTGGCCCTCAATTGCGTGGTACCTCACAGAAGGCGGATAAGATAAAACTCAACATAAACCATAATCGACGCGGTAGATCAGCTCTTGTAATAAGGATATATTACTTCTTATTAAACTTGGGAGGTTTCGCGAGCGCCCGTTATGCCACGTCATCATGTTTGCAGAAAGGCCCTCCTATTTTTTGAAATTGCGTTCGGTTCTAGATTGCCGATAGCCGTTCGTTCTCGTGTCGGTACAAATCCGGACGTACACGCGCCCTAGGTCTCCATCGCCACCTCGTGACGCTCGGCCCGCCGCTCGCATAGACGCCTAATGGCTTTGCTCACCTCGCTTTCTTCTCAATCGTTCCGTTTTGGGGAAGGCCGCACGGCGCAAATTCCCCGACCTCGCGCACTCTTCCTCTACCTCGTGCCCTCCGCCGCTCTCTCTCGCGTGTCGCGGCCTCCCCTGGTTCACTTCTCCCCGCCTCGCTATGTCCGGCCGTTCACCAACTCGGAAGCTCCGCCGATTCCCTACGTCGCTCCCCCCACCACTTCGTCGCTTTGCCGCGCGCCCTCATCTGCTTTCCTGTACCGCGTCCGCCTTCGCTTCCCCCCTCTCCCGCCTGGCACGCTCCGCCTGTGCCCCCACCGCTGGCCTGCCTCGCTCAAGTTGGTCCAAACCAAATCGAGCTCCCGGGCCAGGCAAGAATTCCTCCCCAAATCCCTCCTCACTGCGCCTCCGCCTCCGTGCCCGGCTTGATCCGTCGTGGCTGTTCTCTGAAAACCCGAATCTTGGGGGCTCCGTGACCGGCCGGCCTCCAGCCGCCGGCGTTGAATCTTCCAAAGGTACGTTCTTTCTGCTCCCTGCCTATCTTGAGCGCTGTTGCTGTTGTGCTTCTTTGTCCCTTTCCATTCCTGCCTCTTAGGTATGTTGTTTCTTGGGTGAGTGCGGCGCAGCTAGGGACATCTCGCCCACCGCGGGACAGTCGGCCGTCATGGAGCAGTTGTGTGCACGGCAAGTCACAGGCTCTCGCGCTGCTACTCTACCTCAGGCTCGGCCTCCCCGAGGCATCGCCGATGATAGGGTGGTCCTTCTCGCCTTCCTTGTGTGTGCATGTCATTTGGATGGTTGAATTATACTGTTGTTTTGTTATTTTTTTCTTCATTCTCGGTTTCTTCATGGACGATGCAGGCAGATTTGCTGCTAATTGCAGATAGCAAACAAGATCACTGATAGAGCACCTTCTTCCTCACACTATTGCCGATGATGGCTGCCGTGTCAATCACGCTCATGCTGCTGCTCTGCCTCGACCTCTAATTCTTTCAGTCGAGGTTTAACTTTAAAGCACAGGTTTCCAGGAATAACTTTTTTTTTTTCAGCGGTCAGTTTTACAATGCTTGATGTGGGATCAATTTTATTCAGCGGTTCAAATGTATTCTTCCATTAAATATTATCTGTTGATCAGCAATAAGCACGATAATAGTGATGCTTTCTTTTGGATATATGATGAATTTTCTAATTCCTGGAATTTAACATTTCTAATATTTCTTTCTATCGTCCTAACTTATAGCATTTTGTTGGTTCCAGCCGGTTTAGTAAGCCATTTCCATTACTTGAATCAAAACAAGACAAATGAATTGGAAGGGGCAAATAATGAAGATAAGTATTGTTTTGCTATTTTTTCTTCGTTATCGCTTTCTTCTTAGATGATGCAGTTTGGTTATAAAAGCGGATCACCCACTACTCGTGTATTCTATTTGCTTATCCTGTAGTTTAGCTTCTTTAATTCTTTCAGTCGAGGTTTAACTTTAAAGCACAGGCTTCCAGGAACAACTTGGTTTTTTTCAGCGGTCAGTTTTACAATGCTTGATGTGGGATCAATTTTATTCAACAGTTCAGATGTATTCTTCCATTAAATATTATCTGTTGATAAGCAATAAGCGCGATAATAGTGATGCTTTCTTTAGAATATATGATGAATTTTCTAATTCCTGGAATTTAACATTTCCAATCTTCCTTTCTATCGTCCTAACTTATAGCATTTTGTTTGTTCCAGACGGTTTAGTAAGGCATTTCCATTACTTGAATCAAAACAAGACAAATGAATTGGAAGGGGCAAATAATGAAGATAAGTACTGGAGGACAAAAAGGGTGATATATATTGTTGAAATTAGCAGAGCCGATCAGGTTTCTTACTGCATGGAAACATATTCAGATGTTAGATTTCTACAATAGCTGTAGATGTTGCATGTGCACTGATAAGGACTAAATTTGTGAGTAGCAGAGTTGCGATTTTAAATTGTCCATAGTTCATTGTTTTACCTCCCACACCAGTTCTAAAGAAGGTCAGAGGAACCTTAGCATTTAATACACATGTTGAAAATGTGCATCGATGAATTATAACATATGCAAAGATATATCTTTATCAGGGCAAATAATGTTTTGATATGTATAAAATACCAGTGATTGTATGACTCTTATGTTTTCTTTGCATACAACTAGATTTTCTCTCACTGCTAATTGTGTTCCCCTTTTTTGTTCCTTACAGCTTATGATCCAACTGTTAGGGCCAACTCATAATTCGTTTGTCAACGTTTCTTCCTGCACTGTTGGATGCCTTTGAAAACCATACCCTATATATTGGCAAGGTTCATTCATTCCCAGTTCCTTTTATAGATTGTGCTTAAGACCATCCTGTATTCTATTAGAAACCTTGCTCTAATTCTTTCATCTCCACCAAAACTGGTTGTTTTGAGGAAGAAATTGGTTGTTTGACTCAATTTAATGACAGTTAAATAATCTACACAAATAGATATTTAGCAATTTTCTTTACGTACTTACATCTGTGGTCAGCTCATTGTCATTGGTGATGCTAAACAAACTACTTGCAGATGGATCAATATCTATGCACAGGATCAAGATAAATTTTTAGACGATTTCAAAGATACATACATCAACCTTGCAAATAGTGGAGCTCGTGGAGATCAGCTCAACTAGAACTACAGCGTTTGTAATAGACTTCTCAACAATTTTCTTATAGCATGTTCTCTACAATTTTCATAAAAAGGCTCTTTGTTTCAAATGATCCTAATATTCTCTTGGACTACGATAATGCGCAGTCTTAAAAAAACCCAGAAAAGGAATGCTTTACATGAAATCACCTTCAGATCATTGGTTTTTGCCCCTCATATTTTTAATGCCAATAGTGTTATGCATTCTAACTGACAAATGGCATTTCCTGATACTTATGCAATAGCTGAAGAAGCACGTCATAAATAGAACAAAAGCATGGAGCAGGTCCTAGATCCTTTCGTTCAGGAACAAAATACATGTATTTGTATTGCTTCCTGCTGTTATGCTAATCATACTACCTGCCATTGACGCTGTAAATGATTAATATGGATACTACAAGAAATATGTATAGCCATGATATCTACTTAGTATTTTATGTTGCCAAATTTCAACTGTGATTTGTTCATCATTTTTTTTCCAGTACTTTCAGGTGGGAGGGATTTCCAGGATAGTACGACTCTCTGGCTGATGAATATGGAAAAAAAAAACTCTCCTCCTTACTGCCTCTGCCTCAATCATGCATTTTGGAGATTTCCCCTCTCTGGTGGCATTGTCAACGACTTTTGTATTTGTGATCCAGCATGATTTTTTACCAAATAACGTTGTCCAGGGTTATTTTGATAAATGTACATAGTTTGAACCCTTAATTGGCTAATGTGAGTGTCTTCTAAAGTAGCATGCTTGTGCATATCTTTTATCAAGTCATGACAAATAGTAAAAAGTTCTCCCCCGCTTTTCTGCTTACCAGATGGCTGCCTGAATTGCTAGCTTGAGAAAATTCTCTTCGTACGCTTTGCTTAGCTAACCAATTAATACTACCTACATTAAAGATGATGGGGTTTCCGGAAGAAGATCTGCGCCATGGCACCAAGTTTGCAGATATGCCCTTTGGAACTTTTGAATTTGCATTTGGCTCCTCCTAATTGTTTTTTTTTTCAAAAATCCCTTCTGGAAATTTTAAAATTGCTTTCAAGTCCTCGACCGTCTTTCACAAAATACCCCGTACGAAAATTTTCAGAATACGTACTGCATGAAAAAAATCGTGTTTCCACAAGTTAAGATCCTTCTCAATCCTTTATGCAAAAAAACTCTTGCGATTTAAAAGAATCGCATATATGTACTATTGCGAAAAAAGAGTTCCCAAAAAATAGTCCTCACGCGGCGTGCCGCCGCGTAACCGCGTCTAGTATATTTGGAACATGGGAATTTCCCAAAGACCTGCGAGTATTACTGTTCCCTTGAAAATTCATGTGCTCCAAACGAGGTCCAAGCGGCGGGACACATCAGCTTCGATTCAAAGCCTCGAAGTATATGTTTTGAAATGACGAAGGAACGTTTTACCACCCAAAAGCCATAAGACAAAAAAGAAATCTTTAATCCTAGTGTAATCCGGACCAGAACAGCGTGTCACGGACGAACTTCCCCATTGGCATCACTTCCCTAGATACACTACATTAGGATTATACTCTGTTCATTGAGAAGGGGGAAATGGCTAGGACTAACAAAATGAAATGTCGCCCGTAAGACTAACACAGTAACCATAACCATGAATAATCCAGTCGCAAACTGTACTCACAAATCCAATTGCAAAATGGTGATTTGCCCCATGATGTACATTAAAAGTTCACATAGGCAGGGCAGGGAAAAAGTATATGGGGCGATCCAACCGCAAGAACGCAAACAAGTGGCCACCAATGCTTCTATCTTGACTTGATTATCTCATTTGGACTATTCCAGCGCTTACGAGCTTCTGAATCTTCTGCATCACTCCAGGGTTCTTGAGATGCTCCTGAGCAGCACTAGGGTTCTCCTGGAAATCGATCAGTATCTGAAAAAAATTTCGAGCATCATTAGATTATTGACAGACAGAAAAAATGAATTGAGTTAGAAGGGAGATTTGGTGATACCTGTCGCATGATAGGATCGGTAAGGATGTTCTGGATTTCTGGATCCTGCATAGCTTTATTCTGCATAAACAGTATGACCAGTTAACAATATTGAACTTCCTACATGAAAAGAGCACTGGAAACGTATCGAGAGGCTTACCTGTCTCTCCTGCAATTCTTCCTGACTTATTTCACCTCTGTTGGCCTTGTTGATTTGTTCAATACACCTGCAAATGCGAGCAACAGTTAAAAATTGGTTTATGTAAACATTGGTGTAAGTACACTAAATGATTCCTGGTACGACATAGCTCCATCACCTCTTTACACCGTCAAGCAGTTCCGGGTTATTCGGATCATGCTTTAAGCCAGCTTGGTAAGTTTCCATTGCCTTGTCATACTCTTTCATGAAAAATTGAATTGCACCTTTCCTTGTATACCCCTTGGAGAATGTCGGGTCTAGCTCAATACACTTCTCTGCATCTTTAAGACCTTCAGGCATGGCACCCAATTTGGTGTAGCATGCAGCTCTATTGCTGTACACCTGTAGATAAACCACATCCCAAGGCAGTTATAGACTGTAAGTAACAAAAGTTGACTGAGAGACAAAACACAACAGCAGCCAACAACAAATGCAATACGCAGAGCAATGTATGACATCGAAAGGAAAGAAGGAGGCAATTAAGAGTGAGACTAATTCAAAATCATCGGCGGAGTAAAAAACACAGACAAGACACTTCAAAGTGCCCAGTATTTCTAAAAACAGGACACATCAAAGCAAGCTATACATAACATCGTTGCTACGCAAACAACTCAGTAAATTTTGTAGCAACTCAAAGGAAAATACCATTCAATGTTCTACAATCTGTTGAGCTCCATATGCTATATGTTGCGAGTAGCAAGCACCAGAGTTCTTTGTCCATCATACAACCATATGATAATGATGTAGAGCCGTCCCCAAATAATTCAAATTATGTACGTATAGGAAAAATACAAACTACTCCTGGGTGTAACTACTCCCTCTCTATCCACTGTTCTCACCGTTCCAAGATTCATGCGGCTTAATGGTTATTTGGAGCACACGCTAGTGGATTAGCTTGTAAAATCCAACCCGTATTGAACTAGCATTCTTATATTCCCCGCATCTGATCGTTTTGAATGCATGTTGGTTGCTTACAGGATTTAGTTGAAACTTTTTTTTTGCTCTCTCGTGTCATTTTCAATTGGAGTTGTGGGTGCCCCACGGCAGGCCACCTCCGCCGGCGTAGCCATGATTACTTGTGATCTTGATGAACTACACGTTGACAGGTTCCGTTGTATCAACGGCACGCCGCAGTTCACCATCGGGGCACAGCCAGCCGAGTATCACCGTAACGCATGAAGATGGATGGAGGGAGATCGAGAAGTCAGGGTACAAGAGTCCCTGTTCTCAATACATGGAAATTCAATTGTTTGTTGATTGCTAATGCTCTACTTCATGTATGCTAAAACATGCCGATTAAACCCAATTGTTTCCGATTCTTCTCGATTCTTAGGCCGGAAGAACGTTTGGTTGTTGCATGGATTAATTTCAACGCCCAATGTTTACAAAAATACCTTGGCAGGATCGCTTAGTTAAATCACTGGAAAGGCAAAGTAATACTAGGTGTCTGGGTGACCGTCATAATTGCTTGCATGCATGTGCGCAGTTTTCTAACGCGATTCCCCACAGCAAGATCCAAGCTTTGGGTCGAGGTAGAGCCTCGACACCACTAGAATTGTGCTGTGAATGTTTGTTCATGGCTCTCAAAATGTATCGGAGCCATCAATTCCGGCCCAAGAAGCAGCGAGTTCTACAAATCCCATATAATCTTAGGTACGTAATAAGGTCTACTTTTGGGTAAATAAACTTCATTTCTTCTATGTACTCCTATATGCAAATCAGGTTTCGCCAACTATATATGGTGCAGTAATAAGTCACTTGAACTTTACTCTCTTCATTTTACCTCAAAATTGTCAAGGTATTTGATTGTATTGTAAAGCATACCACATTTTTAATATACTCCATACCACATTTTGATGGCATACTCCAATTCTAGTTTCTGAACTTCATATTCCATGCATTTTTGGTGTTTCGAGAAAATTTTACTATGTGGTCATGGAGGGAGTATCCGTCCAGGCGTAGGACGGGTGCCAGTATACTCAGCACTCGTCACTAATCACCAGCATCTCATTGGCGATGTGCTAGACGCCCTCTGTCCATGGCATATATGCATGTTTTAGTCTGATGTACATACACTAGCCTCATATGTACATAGGTGTCAATATCAATATTGGATACCACTTGCCATGCGTATATTGAGAAAAGTATATACCACTTCTGATGTATATACCACTCCTTTTTGTAAATAAAAAGTAGATACGTCTTTCGTGCAACTCATATATGTAATACTAAGTTTTATGACCAAGTATAAAGAATGGAATGACCTAGAATTTAATTACCTAATAACTACATTAGCTTGCTGAATTTTTGCATATGAAAACGGATACATAATTAATTCTACCACACATAATTATGTATACGTGATAATAACATAATTACCTGTACTGCAAAAAAAAAAAAAAAAAGTGGCATATATGCATACTCCCTCCATCAATATATGGAGATATACTCCGTGAAGATATTGCCATTAAAAATTAAGTGTACATACTCCCAATCAACCATAAAGTCAATACGATCAAGGTTATTAAAACGTAAAACGAGAACGAAACGACCCACCCCCTTTTTAACTTTTAAACGTTTAAACGGACGTTGAAACGTAGTTTTAGACACCATTGTAAAACGAATATGAGAGTAAAGATATATCACATATATACTTAATTGTTTTTCTAATCAGCCTATTTTCCTGGTCCATGTACAAAACTCAACCCACTAGCCTTACTTTGGGGTTTTTTCCTAAACCTCTCTTTTTTTCCCCTCTTGCCCTCTTTTCCATGAATCGGTCCAACTGGCTTGGCTTGACCTTTCGCGTGCTAGCTCAAGTCCCGGTCGGTCATAGCATTCGGCCAAGCTGGCTCAAGCGGTCAAGCCAAGCCAGTCCTTCCCTCTTCCCTTCGATTCCCCTCGTTCCTTCCTCCTTCAGTCCTTCCCCAACCCGAACTGGCGTTCTCACTCCCTCAACCGAGAGCCCGAGAGACAGAGAGATAAGAGAGACAGAGATAGAGGGAGATCCGACCTGGCGGCTCGGCAGCCAGCGGCGGCGAGGCGAGCGCAGCGGCAAGGCGGCGCGGGCGAGAGGCAGCGGGTAGGGCGGCAACGCGGATCCATGGCGGCGGTGGCGAAGCGGCAAGCGGTGGCGGGTGACGGCTCGGCGCGGCTCTAGGGTTAGCCTCTTCCCCGATTCCTCTCTTTCTGTTGCTCCCGATCCGTTTCCCCTCCAAATGAGAGTCTATATGTATGGGAGACCTCACTAATTTCACCACCTAAATCGGTCTAGAACGGGGGAAACGTCCAATTCGGACGTTCCAGACGTTCTACCGACGTTTTACCGACGCTCCAGGACGTTCTACGCCCGGTCGGCAGAACGTTCGGACGTTCTTCGGCTCGGGGGCGTTCTCTCGTTTAAACGACGTTTAAACGTCGTTTAAACGACGTTCTAATAACCATGAATACGATACATAGGTATACATTGGACATCCATATAATCCCTTTTACCCATATGTGAATAGGGCATATGCATTATTTTTTGAGGCAGCATATGCATCACTAGGGAGAACATACTGCATACTCCCTGCTACTCGAATTAGTTAGCAACGTCAAGCACAGCCGTGCAGCCGAGAAACTTGCAGTTTGTTGTACTAATTAATCCTTTTCCTAATTATTCAATTAAACCAGTCATTTATTTCACACACTAAAGGATATCTAGCATACCCACAAACCCAATTAGCATGAAGCATTTCAAGGATGATCAACAGAGGAAACAATGAGTAACTATTCCTAAGAATAGAAAAAAAGGCTTCCTATATAGGAAAATGGTTATATCCTCCAGGAAGTACGTACTCCCACTTCTCATATACCGCTTAAACAAACAAGTAATACTTCTTTATCCTTTTGAGCATACTATAATAATGATTATAAGATACTCCAAAGTGAGTTCCATGAAAAATTTCATCAAAGTCCACTTTTTATAACATAATTTATGTATATACTCATTTTACATATGAAAAAGGGTATATATCAAAAATGAAGTGCTCCAATGAAATTTTTTTCAACAATATCACGTTGGAGTATCTTAGAATTATTATTTAAGTATAACAAAAGTGATAAAAAGGTATAACACGTTTGTTCAAGTGGTATTGGAGTATGTACTCCTGGGAGTACGGAAAAGCCTATATATATAAAGCATGGTTCAGTTGTAAGCAATAGGGGCAAAAGAAATTACCTTAGGATCCTCCGGGTTTCTCCTGAGAGCCTCAGTGTAATGCTTTACTGCTTCTGGATATTTTTGCTCCTTAAAACACTCATTACCTAAAAAACCATACGTCAACTTAGCCTATTATGAGCAAAACAACACATTAAAACTCCTCTAAAAATCAAATCTGTAATATATAACCACCACAAGAAGCAGATCAGAAGATAAAGGATGGGGAAAACTAGAGATGGCAATGTTGTTCTTCTTATACCTTTCTCTCTCTCCTCATTTGCTAACTTTGGATCATAGTACTCTTGTTGCTCCAACTCTTTCTTTGCCCGCTCAGCCTCATTTAGCTTTTTTAGAGTGTCTGGATTCCGATGCTCAGTTAAAGCCTTCTGGAAAGTCTCAATGGCAATATCGTAGTCCTTAGAGGTCTTAGCAAGTTTGACCAGAGCAGTTCCTTTTCTTGTCAGTGCCCTTGAAATCATCTTGAAATCAGCATGAAGTTCCCTTCCCCTCTCCACAGCCTTATCACAGTCCTTAATGCATTCATCGTACTGGAGACATAAAATAATGTTAGATTCCAATTAACAAGAACATATTTTACCATGATAAGTTTGATCAAAGAAAACAAGGAGACAAAGCTAGAGACATGATCTAGTAACTTAGTAACCTGTTTCATGCAAAGGTCACATAACTATCACAGTAGCTCATACATGGACATGCGAAAAGGAATATTCCGTGGATTTTTATAAGGTGCCCACGCACAAAGTTTGTAAACTTTGACCAACAATTAGTCCAACAACGTATATATTATGTGATACAAATCCTACCGTTGGATTTGTATTTGAAAGCACTTCTTATGATTATGATGTTGTAGCTATGAACAAAGTATTGTTAATTAATGGTCAAAATTTAACTTTGGGGATCGCACCAAGTCAAACCGTCCCTTATAAAAATCTATGGAAGGAGCAATAATGCGCTCTTACTACTCCTAAAAGTAAACCAAAGTGGCCAGTTAAGGTAAAAATCAAGCAAGAACATGTAGCTGTTTCTCAGCTGTAAGCACTTTTCACAATCTTATCTATCAATATAAAACATTTTATCGGGTGAAAACCGTTAAATATTGCCATATTAGTACCACTAAATATGTGGCTTTTCCCCATGGGGCCTAGGGAGATCTTTTTAGCAAAGACAAACTTCAGAATTCAGATGTAGTAAAATTAAAATGCACCTCTTCAATATCAAAAGGGTATTTTTGATATTGCGCATGATTTGGGTGTGGAGGTGCTGATGAGCAAGATGGAGAAACCTTCGCTCGGGTGGGGGGTAGATGGGTAGTGCTGTGCTGGTGTTCCACTAGGATCTACCTACAAAATTACGACTCGCTATACTTGATACAGCTTATTGCTATACATACAATATAGGCCGTTGCTACTTAAAAATGAGCATAAACTTGCTATTATAATATATAGTAGAAATATCAATAGAACTAGGATCAAAGCCCATAAAATTAATAATTCACTAAATCTAAACAAAATCAACATATTTATAGCTTAAGGCACCAACTTACATATTTTATCAAAGCTTGCAAAGGAACCGTAAGGTCACATCTATATACTTAATGTTTCTAAGTTCTAACTTTGTTCAACCTCTAAATTGTGCTTTTCCATCAATCCCAATTCAAACCTCTTCTAAAAAACCTTTAGTGTGTCATAATACCTATCTATCCAGAGAATGACAAACCAGTTCCTCAATTCAAACCTCTTCTAAAATAATCTTTTGTGAATATGATATACCTATCTATCGAGGGCATAATAAAACAGTTCCTCTTGAGAGATCTACCTAATTAAGGTTGTCAAGCCATCACGCAGTTAGCAACTTGCCAGTCAGTAAGAACTGCAAACAATCAAATCTGAGAACCCAAGAAAAAAAAAACCAAAACTGTTTTTAAAGACAGAAATTTGGATTGGTATTACTTGGATAACATTAAGAGTGTAATTTTGTTGTCATCAGTTTTAGACCTCCCTTAACTGTTCTATTGTGATATCATGATTGCTAATATCTTGTATCTTTAGCGCTCAGCAGTTTACCACAGCAATCAAACAGCTAATCCTCTCAATTACCAGTCACTATGTTTCAGCCTTTCAGGTGCCAGCACCTAATTTCTCATGTCAAATTTACCACCAATTCGCACACTGCAGCAACCAAGCACATGAACGATGGAGTGAATTTAAAATTAGATCATTAGCAAGGCATGAAATCGCTACAATAAACCTCACCTTTCCAATCTCGATGTACACAGCTGCACGGTTAGTGAGGTAGGAGATGTCCTCGTCGTCAAGTTCCATGGCTTTTGTGTAATGCTGGATCGCCGTCTCAAAGTCTTTCTTCTTGTAAGCTGCGTTCCCCGCCTCCTTCTCCTTCTGAGCAGCCGCTTTCTTCCCCTTCCGCTCCTTCTCCTCATCGGCCACCTCCATCGGCTCAGGCTCTGGCCCAGACTCCACCTCCCTCGCCTTCGTCTCGGACTGCTGCTGCGGCGGTGGCAGCGGGGAAGATTGCGACAGCTCGGAGACTTCGGGTCTCTGGAACTTGATGTTAAGCATGAGACTGAGCACCTGCATCATGCGGGGGTCGTTGAGGTACATGTTAAAGCTGCTAGGGTTCCGCTGCACTTCGCGCAACATCTGCATGAAGTCGGGCTGCTCGAGGTAGGGGCGCGTGGTCGGGTCCGAAGCGATCTTACTCCAGAGCTCGGGCCCCTGGAACATCTGGCCGATGGCGTCGGCACCGGACGGTGGGCGACGGGTCGGGGCGGCTGCCGCCTTCTTGGCGTCGGCAAGGCCAGCTTTGAGGCCCTCGTTGCTGGGGTCAAGGGCCAGGCCCTTCTCGTAGGCGGTGACGGCGCTGGTGGCGTCGCCGAGGCCGAGGTGGGCGGCACCGAGGCGGGAATAGCCCTTGGCCCAGTCAGGCTTGAGCTCGACGGTCTTCTCGGCGTCGGCGAGAGCCTCGGAGTAGCGGTGGAGCGAGGCGAGCGCGGCGGAGCGGTTGGAGTAGAGGACGTGGTTGCCCGGGGCGAGCGCGATGGCGTCCGTGAAGTGCCGCGCCGCCTCGTCGAAGTGCCCGGCCGAGAAGGCCGCATTACCCTTGGCCTTCGCCTCGTCGGCCATGGCAGGCGGTGTCGCTCCGATCGGATCGGGGGCGGATTCCGGAAGCTTCCAAAACGTTTGGCGGCTGGGGGTGGATGGGGATTAAAGACGAAAAGCAGGCGAGGTTTTATAAAACCGGGATGAGCAGTCCGTGTATTATTGTGACAAGTTCTCAAGGGTTCCGGAAGGTTCCGCCGGAAAGCATCGACCGGACCAGTTACGTACTTTTAGTTTACGTTTTCAATGTAGGGAAGCGCGTCCGACACTACGTCCTATATGACTCGTTCCTTTTCTCTCCTCTTTTGCACATGTGACCTTTCTCAAGTCGGCCCAGACACAGCCGATCCATTGGATTCGAATTGGGCCGTCGTTTCGGGGCTTGGGTACCGGGAGACGCAGGTTGACCTGCCTGCCGCAAGGCAACGAGCCGCACCACCACCTCACACCCCACGTGTCCGCTCTCCAGCTTGCCTTCCCTGCATGGCGGCATGGCGCCGGCGCCGAGCCTACTTACTCCTCTCCAAGCGCCGCTCTCTTCGCCCGCACACTTCGGCTCTCCCGGTTATACCGCCCATAGACCACACCGTAGTGTCGCATGCGCAAGGGGATGGTGGCTCTGTGGTGCTTCCCGTTGCTCTTGGTGCTGTCTGCGGCGGCGGAGGCCGACGCCTCGAAGGGGAAATGGGACCCGGTGATTCGGATGCCGGGAGAGAAGGAGCCCCGCGACGAGGGCTCCCAGGAGGCGAAGGAGGAGGACGTCGCCGGGACGAGGTGGGCGGTTCTCGTCGCCGGCTCCTCCGGCTACGGAAACTACAGGCACCAGGTGAGCGCGGTCCGAGGTCGTAGGCGCGGGTGCTTGCATTTGCGCACGTCGTCGGTGCGTCCGAAGATTTTTTTTTTTTTTTTCAGGATGCAGTGCTGAAAATTATCGAGATTATTCGTGATGAGATTTTGGGATTCGTGAATTTGTAGCTTTAGACGTTCAATTTTGGGGTCCTGAGTTAATCGGTGCTCCAAAGTTTCAAACTTTAGATCTTCTCTATTTGTTCTAGTTTGAAATTAACTGAGTTGTGGCCTGTGGGTTAGCGGCGTGATGTTGAGAGAAGAACTATCGTAGGTTTTAAGTATCATGTGTCGTTTGAAGTGTGGTTACTGGTTTGTACTGACATTTCATTTCAGGGACTATTTGGCGCCTCGCTATCCAAGCTGTTGTTTGTTTGTTTGTCAGGAAACTCCGGATAGTGATGTTTTGACCCGTTTCTCTTTTTGTTCTTGTATACTAGCCGTACGTTTTGAGCTTTTCTTTTTGAAAATCACACAGATATTAAAGCATAAATGAAGAGCGGTGATTAATTACTCCTTCACTTGCTTTAAGATTTGTGTAGTTGTATTGGGAAGTGATTGCTTATCTTTTCACTTGCTTCAAGATTTGTGCAATTTGTATTGGGAGAAAAAGCATAGAACCACTGCTAAAAAAATATTATGAAGTAACCTGCTTCAGGATGAGAAAACGGATGTTTGCAAATTCGGTTTCTTGTTTCTGTAGATTGAAACAAAATTTGTCACCGACGAAAGAATTATCCGCTGGCGGGTAACGCTTTCGGTCACTAATCTTTACTAAAATTATATAGCAAACACTATCAATTGATTAAACATTCACCCACTGATGTAGTAAATGCGTTTTCACTTATCTTGTTTTGATTCAGAATTTAAAAGGAAGAGGCATGAGCAAGCAATTCTATTCCATAGACCGTTGGCTTAAGGTTTGAGTTATTCTTGGTGCGCGTTTGCAGGCCGATATATGCCATGCATACCAGATACTGCGGAAGGGAGGATTAAAAGAGGAGAACATTGTGGTGTTTATGTATGATGATATTGCGGAAAACGTACTCAACCCAAGGCCAGGAGTTATCATCAACCATCCGCAGGGCGAAGATGTTTATGCTGGTGTTCCAAAGGTATTACTTGGTGGTTTCTCCTATTGCTCTTTCCTGCTTGGAGGGAAATATTAGGATCATTTCTGTTCAACCTGGTTCATGTAGGTGGGCCAGTGGCCCTACTTTAATCATGAGCAGCTAGCAGTGGTAAATCAGCTGGTACAACATCTTTCTTGACGATGACACCAGGAAGATCCAACTCAACATGGTTCAAACTAGATGAAATCCTATTCAATTGCACAATCCAGCACACACATTCTTATCAAGATATATCAATTAACACCAATAGCCAGCTGGCAAAGCATACCTGCTAGCTCATGCCAATCTGAATTCTGAAGTACTTCATTGCAACATTTTTCAAACAAGCAGATCATTTAGAGTTTGGGTTATTTTTAATCAAATACTTGAATAATCCATACTTAGTTGTGAATAATGGAAACCAATGTTTAGAAGGAAATGATGGGCATCAGGTTGCATCCTTTTTTATCGTACCATGAATCCAGAGTTATCTTTTCTTCAAGTAGCATCATCGGCATGTTCTTTTTGAGCTTCATATGGCTCAAGATCTGTGTATAGAAGTGCAGAACGTATATATTATCCTTTTTTTTCTCCAAGTTTGATGAAGATATCATATTTTCTAATTCTAGGACTACACTAGAGACGAAGTTACTACTAAAAACTTCTATGCAGTTCTCTTGGGCAATAAAACTGCAGTCACCGGTGGGAGTAAGAAGGTCATAGATAGCAAATCAAATGACCATATATTTATCTATTACTCAGATCATGGGGGCCCTGGAGTTCTTGGTGAGTGGAAATTGCATGTGCTGTCTTTTTGTGTAAATTAATTTTTTCTGTCATGCATATTGATGTTTGCAAGTTTCAGGTATGCCCAACCTGCCATATCTTTACGCTACCGACTTTATGAGGGTGTTACAAGAAAAACATGCTTCCAATACCTACGCAAAAATGGTAAGCTCTTACTTATTACTTGTTTGTGGGAAATTTATCCTATTTGACTGAAACCAGCGTTATATTTGGGCAGGTTATATATGTGGAAGCGTGTGAAAGTGGCAGTATTTTTGAGGGTTTGATGCCTGCAGATCTTAATATTTATGTCACAACAGCATCTAATGCAGAAGAAAGTAGCTGGGGTGCGTACTGCCCAGGAATGGAACCGTCACCTCCTTCTGAATATATAACCTGCTTAGGTGATCTCTATAGTGTTTCTTGGATGGAAGACAGGTATGTAACTGGTACCTTGAATTGTTGTAGAACCATTTTTCGGACTGTGAGTGCTTAACAGATTATACTACAATGTGTAGTAATCCGTTAGTTTATTACTCTATTTCATCGAGTCTTATGGGTGTGTAGCAACAGCAAGAAGGAATGTACGGAAGTCTTTTTCTGCTTTCTTTCTTTAGCTCCTAAGTACATACCATACGACCTGCAAATCCAGATTACATGAATGTTTATCATTATATACTTCCTTAACTAGAAGTCTGCTGAAGAATTTCTTTGTAGATTCCAAAGTATCCATTTAATGATGTGTTTAACAATCTCAATATTTACTTGGCAGCGAGACACACAATCTGAAGGAGGAAACAATTAAGGAGCAGTACGAAGTGGTGAGTCTTGATTTTCTTTTTACATGTTTCATTTGCCTTGGTAAATTCCTAGGTAGTCACAACTTTGCGGGCAGGTGAAGAAGCGTACCTCGGGCTTTAACAGCTATAGTGTTGGTTCTCATGTTATGGAGTATGGGGACAAGACCTTCATGGATGAGAAGCTTTACCTTTATCAAGGTTTCAATCCTGCAAATGCCAACATCACAAACAAGCTATTTTCGCAAGCCCCAAAGGCTGCAGTCAACCAAAGAGATGCAGATCTTCTTTTCCTGTGGAGGAAGGTAATTTATAGTTTTAATACAGTCTTTCAATTGGTTTGCTAAGTTCGTGCATAAATAGAAAACTGGATTCTCGTTAAAAAAAACAGAAAATTGTACCGAGTAAGATACTACCTCTGGGACCGAAGTCATCTTCGTTACATTTCTTTTTCGTAGTGCAAGAAACTATTCCAACAGACAAAATAGAGGCAGCTTTGTAGTCCATACCTTAAACCGGTTCTTATTTACGACATGGATAATTTGGGCATTTCTGTAGCATGCTGATGTCAGGAAGGTCACCATATCTCACTATTTTCTAACTCTTAGGCCCCGTGACCATTTTTGGTGTGTATGCTGAATTTTAGATGCTGTTTTCATTGAAGTATTTCTTTTTCGTTAATGGTATTTAAGTTTTACTATACTGTAAGCAAAACACAGTATGTAATCTGCATAGAGAATTGACATCTGCAATATATGAGTATCTGTTTGTTATTGGCTTGTGCATGGAGCCTTTGTTTGATTAAGGTCTATTGGAATTTGGTTTCAGTATGAGCTGTTACATGAAAAATCTAAGGAGAAGGTGGATGCCCTGAGAGAGATCAGCGAGACAGTAATACATAGGAAGCATCTTGACAATAACGTCGATTTTATTGGAAAGCTTATCTTTGGATTTGAGAATGGGCCTTTAGTGCTTCGAGCGGTTAGACCTTCTGGTCAGCCACTCGTTGACGATTGGGATTGTCTGAAGAGGATGGTAAGTCGGAGACTCTCTGCGTGTGTATGTCACAATTCTGTTTTCTCAGTGGTTGTAGTTGCTTACGTTCATTTGACTCATGTAATGAGCTTCTTCAGGTGCGAATCTTTGAATCCCATTGCGGGTTGCTCTCTCAGTACGGCATGAAGCACATGCGTGCATTCGCAAACATATGCAACAACGGTATTCCTGACACCACAATGAAGGCAGCAAGCATCAGTGCTTGCGGCAGTCACCACTCGGCAAGATGGAGCCCATTAATCAAGGGGTACAGTGCCTGATCGATCTTCTGCAGTGCGTGTTACTCGGCCTCGAAACTTATGTGAAATGTGTATGTAGTACTAGTGCAACATCCGTAAAAACCTTCAGACTGCAAAAACTATACAAGAATGTGCCCTTATGTTGCTTTACCTGTGTACTACATGGATGTCATGTGGGTTCTAATCATCGGTTTGGTGTCTGGTTAACTGAATGCAACAGTTGGGACAAAGTATATGAATGTCGCTGCAGTGTAATGCAACCCATAGAAATACTGTACATCCACAAGCAGGCCATATATGTAGTGCATCAACAGAAACAATTCATGAAGATTAGTGAATCTTTGCTACTGACAAAATGCATGCATGCGATGACACCAAGCTCCATGGTGTTCATGAACGCGGACGATGTTTGTCGGTTTGAAGCAGTTGCATGCGTCTCTCTTCAATATTCAGCCCAAGCCCTCCTCTCTCTAGTCTAACGCTGCACCTGGAGATATCCGATGCAGAATGGGCGGAAGCTTCCAGTTGCAGAGTTGCTTGCTTGAATGGAAACATGTGTGCATTGGTTTTTCTGTGTTAGTCTGCTCTGGCCGTAACGACTTTTTCGTTTTGTTCTTTTTGAGACTCGAGTAGGACAAGAGGTGAGATTTTTAGAGTTGAGAGAGCTTACATGCTTTTTCTGAGGAAAGAGATGAATACCACGCACGAGGAGTGCTAGCCCAGCCAAGATGCCAATTATTATTGCCACAGTCCTCCCAATGTCGCCAAGGCACTGCGCGACCCCATGCACCGTGCCGGAGGTGCTCATCTCGTACCCAACGCCGTGGCGGCTCCTTAGGAACCCACCGTCGTCGCTGGTGCTGGAGCGCACTTGCGGTACGTACACCGTGGTGGTGTTGGGTCGGCCGATGAAGTAAGTAGTAAGTAGTAACTCCTTGGCTTTGGTGGGTCTGTGCAGTGCATGTGTACAAGAATAGAAGTAAAAAAGAAAAGGTTAAGAGAATTGCCTTGAATAAGGGCAAGAAGTAGAGGTGCAAACGGAGTGGGTACGGGTGGATTTTGTTTATTTCGCATTCTATTTCAAAAAAAAATTGGGTACAAAATCGGATACGGACAGTGAAATACGGAGCGAATATAGGTTGTTCCGAATACGGTTGGTCTCGGTCACAAATAGTTAGTAGGATAATGCTTGAAAACAGAATTCATATATGTCACACATATTAGGATCAATCAACCATACTATATGTTCAAAATACAACTCTATTAGTACGTTATCAAGTAGATTTAAGTACATCACTAGATAATAATAGAGATTAATTAAGTAAGCATATAATCGGGGCTAGCTAGGTGAGTAGTAATTAGCAGGTAGCATTGTAGCAAATCACAAATAACAACCCTCACAACGGAAAATATAGAAATCAAGATTCCATGAAAATAGGTGCAGAAAGAAACTCAAACATTAGAACCATATGCTCATTCATATTAAGCCAACTGTAGTTGTATCAGTAGCTTACATTTAGTCACCCACAGGCCACATGATAACCTAAACTACTTAGTTCTAGTATCTAGGGCAAAAGGGTAGCCTAAAAAAGATAAGGGTCTACACACCAAGAGACATGCAAAAGTTCCAATGGCCTCTTTGCCGATCTGAAAAAGAAGCATCAACAATGAAACACCGAGTAATCTCTAGAACCCCACTTTGTCATGTCAGCATAAAATTTTTCTAATTACTATATTTTATGCATGCATAGTCCCCGAGCTAATTATATACTGGAAAGTGGAAAACTATGTAAAAAAGGTCTTATTGTCTATAAAGTCGTACATTTTGTCAACAAGAAAGCGTACCATTGGCTTAATATTCACTGGCCAATCACCAACATATCAGCCACATTCATCTTGATATCCTAAAAAAATATCGATTGACATAAAAAAAAATAGTGTATAGGAACTCAAAAATGAAAACAAGGACAAAGGCCAACTACAAATTTACAATTAGCAAACCTCCTCAATCATGCATGTAGAAGCACATTCTTTATCCTCCAAGTGCAAATCGAACTCATTAGCAAATAATGCTATCTTCTCCTTAGAACCTGTAATTTAAAAATGTCATAAAGCTAGTAAACAAACGTTGAAAGTGGTGTAAACTATGAACTAAATGACTTATTATTGCCTTTCCTAGATGAAAATGTCCATTCATTGGTACAAATTTGACGAATACACATACCATGGGTACCCCCATCAGCTTGGAACCACGAACGGGCTGACCTCCCTAGAAGCCCAGTTCTGGCGAAATGTCCGTGGGCCGCGAAAAGTGGGCCTGGTCCTGTTTAGCGCCAGCCCCGGGCGGCCGGCAGTTCAGGCCTCCTAGGTCGAGAACGCAGCGATCGATCGGCTCCACTTAACGCCGAGGCCAAGACCACGGGTGGAGGGCCAACTGCTCTGCGTGCGCAACGTCCCCTGACATCCGTACCAGGGTAGGCGGTCCCTTCCCGAGAATGTTAGAGGATGTGCCAAGAAGCCAAGCCCCAGTCCCGTCACCCTAACACACCACGGAGGAAAGCGCCCTCTCCCGAGGCCAAGCTAAGGTCAATTACAATTAACGGCCGGCGTTAAATGCGGGCGGTCGTCACCACATCACAAGACGGCCAAGACCCTGCTGCAGGACTACCAACCCAGCATGGGCATAGACGGAGCTCGGTCGGACGACAAGACGGAAGACCAGACTCCAAGGCATATAGTACCCCTTCCTTTTTCTCTTCAAACTCCCATGTAACCTGCCGTCTCCAAGTATATAAGGAGAAGCAGAGCTCCGAGAGGAAGGGGCGATCAATCAAGCAAGAAAGCGAAAACCAATCGAGCACAAGGGAGATCGATCTGTCGAACCCCTGTCTCGTCTGTAACCCTTGGTTCGTCTCGCGAAAATAATACATCCCAACGGCACGAACTGGAGTAGGGAAATTCGGCCCGAACCAGTATAAACCCCTGACTTCCTGAGTCAACCATTCGAGGAGAGGGAGCGCACGACCCCCACTAACCAAAAATTCGTATTGCCAATGCACAAAACACCGACAAAATTAGAGCCTCAACATGTCCACCAGCACTAAAAGCCGACTCTAAACCAATAGTTTATACTTGAATAGCTGTAGGATCGATATATACTAATATAGCAATCAGAGGGGGTGAATGATTGCGTGGAAGCTAAAATCAAATTTTTGATCTACTAAAAAATCACCCCAAATCGGAATTAAATAATTGCCTCGTATTCAACAAAAACAGAGTAGATACATTCGGTAAAATACAAATTCCTGGAGATCCAACCGTCGAATTGATCTGAAATTTGAACACAAGAAACTATATTCCAATACAAATTTAACAGAAAAAGAATCAGATCGATCGGTCTTACGGATCAAAAGTTATGAACCTTGCAAGCTTGTTGTGACAGAATATGAACGAGAATTGATCTAACATCAATTTCGTGATTAAACAATATCTTCAAAAGATTAACCAACAAAACTTTGAGGAACTCTAAATCAAGGCGCTAGAAAGGTTTTGGATGGATCAAATCAAGACGGAACTCAAAGAATCAAAGTAGACAAAGAACCAATCTAGAACCAGAACAGACGAGCAAACGAATACTCAAAGCAGAGAATACTGTAGCAACGCATGCACTGTAGCTTCAAGATTACTATAGCACGTAGAGGATCTGGAAGAATTTAATCTTTATTTCTTTTGTCTAAAATACTCCGATCAAAAGAGTACAAACCCTAAAACACAGCACAAGAGGAAACTCATGCACACAATTGTTTCCAGTACTCTGCTCTGTTATAAACAGAGGACATATCCCCCTATTTATAATGAGCAACCCTAACAGAGTACGCATGCATATCCACTTGGTCTAACATGGCCCAATACATGCAAGCTACCCCAAACGATTACAACTCTGCACGCGTATGGCTCACCTGCCATACTCACATAACTAACAATCCTCCATGTGCACTATTCTCTAGCCCGAACGTCCCGCATAACATCCTTGACCATCAAGACCTCGTTCCTCTGGAACCTAGTCCCGAACTTCAGTTCCTCCATGAACCTAGTTCCGGTCCCGTTATCTACCACGTTCGAAAATGCCCTAGTATGGCTTGTTTAAGAGGCTCATTTTCAAACGGGTCTATCTGGATGGATCAATAATTTGAATTAAAAATTTTACCCATCCATATGGATGAGCCAGGATTTAGCCCTAACCAGACAAGCCTTACGGTGAAATACAAGGATATTGTTTCATCGTTGGTATCTCCACTTGTCTTTACTAATATAAAAGAAGTTGTACATGCTGACATTTGTACGCTGTCTCCTCCAATCTCTCTTTTCACCACCTAAAAAAATCTAACCAAAAAAACAAATATAAGCACATCTCAACAAATAAATTTCACCTTCTAGAAAATCTCTAATAAAAAACAAAAAAACTTTTCCCAACAAACTAACTAACTTTAATATAAAATTGCAATCTAGGTCGCAATGAAGTTCAACTAGGCGCATCAGAAGAGTCAAGGGTACGGTGTATACCAAATATGTCATCAGAGGTGCAACGCCATCTCGGTCAGAACTCGACCGAGGGTGAAGGTAGAGCCGAGAAATTGGAGTAGGCAAATCCTGACGAAATTGACTCAACATGTTGGTGTAATATGATATATTTTTTATCCATAGCAAAACATGGTCACTCGGTGGAAGCATCGCTTTTCTTGCTCTGGTACCTCTTTTTTTGCAAATCTAGTCCCCCTCTGTGACCGCATTTGCATATTTGTCCCCCTCCCCCATCGCAGAAGGCGTGGCAGGAGACACCTATCCCCTGCCACGCCCATAGGGATGGCAGAAATACCCATGGGTCCTGGTACCCGCGGGTACCCGACCCGATGGGTCCGGGTCTGGGTCCGAATTTGGACCCATGGGTATTTTTGATCGGGTCTCGGTCCGGGTTCGAGTCTGGGTCCGGGTCCAAATATAGACCCGTGGGTACTGTAGACCCGGACCCATTTCGGCCTGCCATCCCGTCGGCCCACTATGTAGTCTGTGTATTGGCCCGTTAGCTGCCGATCTCAGGACTCAGGATATACACCAAACATCCAACCCTAGCCGCCGGTCTCAGCCTCTTAGGACTCACGGGCACGGCTCATGCCTGTCGCCCTCTCACAGCCTCAGCCGCCAACCCTACCGTCGCTAGCCGCTGTGGCGCCGTCCCCGACCCCGATCGGCATCCGGCGACCGGAGATCTGCCATCCGCGACCGGAGATCCAGACCCGGCGACCGCGACGGCGCTTCCTGCGGCCCTTCCTGCTGACCCCGGCGACCGCGACAGCGTGACCTCGACCCGGCCGTCCGGCGACCGCGACCCGGCTTCCTACTGACCGCGCTTCACCAGCCGACCGCGCTTCAATTGTATGTTGGTTGCTCCCTCTTTTTGAAATCGAGAATCATTAGGCAGAATTTTGACACAATCTGTAGTATATGACTAGTCTGCTTGACTGCTTGCTTGTATCCACACAAGTAGTTAATCAAAATTCAGCATGACACGATAAATAATTTATTGCCGTGTTTTGTTGTTGCTTGGATTTCCACATATATTCTAAAAAGTAAACGACGCTTTCACTGCTTTTGTGCGTAATGTTCTTGTGTGTCATACTAGATAACTAGAAATGCTACCTACGACAGAATAAAATATTTCCAAGGATATGGTCCAATGTGTGTTCCTTCTTTTCTAATCTCATATGATATCTGAGGGTATTTGAATCCCTAGAGATGCTAACCTTACTATCTTGCTCTCCATGATCTTTTGTTGAAGGTCCCTGTATTCTGTGTCTAATCATCTTGGCTGTTGGCAGTTTAAGAAATAAATCACTAGTCCGTATCATTGGTCACTGTCATGATTAGAGCCTCATTGCGTTCCTTACTTCCACTTTTCCGCATAGCTAGCCTCAATCTTTGAGTGGCTCTTTAGTTGTAAATGTTGGAAAACTGAATATTGAATACTGGTTCAAAGGATAGATTTGTGGAAAACTGAGAAATTCATTGCTTTGTAGTACATATTTCATTGTTGGTGATATGGTAATATTTCCTTAACTGTATTTGAGAAAGGCATCTGCTTTACCTTATATATTCCATCAAATATTCAGTATGTTATAATGTGAAGCACCACTACTGTGAATAAATCTTAGTTTTATTCAGTATGATAAATGGAGAAGCTAAATCTGAAACTTAGCATATGATTTATTGATTTGTTCAGTGAAATCTGAAAATGGTGTCTCAGGATAGAGATAACCCTAATTCAGTGGAAACGCCTGCGCCAGCGGCAGCGCAGAGCTCAGCTCTAGGTGATCAAAGTTCAGCCATTGGGGCAGCGGCAGCGCATTGCTCCGACGTAGGTCAAGGTGGATCATCACAAGGCAATGAATCCAAAACAGCCGGTAATAAAAGAAAACTAAAATCTAAAGTGTGGGAAGAGTTTGAACATGTATTGATTAATGGGAAATGGAAAGCTGTTTGTGGGTATTGTAATGCTAAACTTAGTGGAGACACACATCATGGAACTTCAAATTTATCAAAACACTTGAGTACTTGTGGTGCAAAAAATGCAATGGGTCCAAAGCAGAAAAAACTAAGGTTGACAAAGGGAGATGAAGGGAGAGTGAATGTAGAAAACTATATTTTTTATCAAGATATTGCTAGGAAGGAGCTAGCATTGATGATATGTGTTCATGAATATCCTTTATCTATAGTTGATCATGAAGGCTTTAGGAAATTTTGTTCTGCACTACAACCAATCTTTAGGATGGCTCAAGAAATACTATTAGAAAGGATATATTAGGTATGTATGAAGTGCAAAAGGCTTCAATGGTGAAGTTTTTGCAAATTTCAAGAATAGAGTTGCCATCACGACGGACCTTTGGACTGCAGGACATCAAAAAAGAGGTTATATGGTAGTTAATGCACATTATATTGATGATGATTGGAACCTAAAGAGCTATCTTTTAAGGTATTATAAAATAGAAATTGTTTGTTGCACTTATTTCATATTATTTTGTTGTATATAAATCTAAAAATTTATTTCTTTTGTTGTACTAGGTTCATGTATGTGCCATGTCCATGTCCTCATACGACAGAGGTTATATGTCAAGCTTTGCATAATTGCCTTGTTGAGTGGCATCTTGAGAACAAGATATCTACAGTTACTTTGGACAATTGCTCATCGAATGACAAAGCTATTGGGGAATTGACAGATAAGTTGGATTCTAACTCACTCATGTTACATGGTAGATTAGTTCATATGAGGTGTTGTGTCCATATTTTGAACTTGATTGTGCAAGATGGAATGAGTGTCATGGAAAAGGGCATCGAAAGAGACTGTGATACTGTTGCATTTTGGTCGGCAACACCTAAAAGACATGAAAGGTTTGAAAAGATGGCCCGCACTATGAGCATAACATACAACAAAAAATTGTCTCTTGATTGTAAAACAAGATGGAATTCAACTTATTTGATGTTACAAGTTGCCCTGCAGTATCAAGAAGTTTTTAATCGTCTGAAGCTACAAGTTAAATTGTTTACTTGTTGTCCTACTTTAGAGGATTGGCGGTTGTCGGGACCCGAATTTGCAAATCCGGACTCTCTGTGTATTCAGCACTAGTCCAGGAATGCGCTAGTGCCCACAGTCTCAACATTGGTAAATACCACAATCATACTCAACGAATTAATAAATTACTTAAATAGTTAACCAAACTGGTTGCTTGACCTTATGGTCAAGTTACAAATATACGCCACGCAGGGCGAAACTCAATAAGAGAGAAATAACTGTAGCGAAAAATAAGATAACTTCGTGGCGCCATCCAGTATACCACAGGCAACTGACTGGGCTCGCTCCCTAGATAGACGGTTCCTCTGGAAGCTCCTCCTCCAAAGCTGGTGTAGACTCTTCTTCAACTGGTGTTGTATTGCGGCAAGGGTGAGTACTTGGTACTCAGCAAGTCATGCACAGAATGCAGCTAATATACTACATGCATGGCTTAATACAAAGGAGTGGCTCAAGGTATATTTGCAGTAAAGAGCATTTGACAAGTATCATAAGTAGATTCGAAAGCAGTAGAAACAAGTATAACTTCAATAACTTTTCCAGGAGTTAAATAAACATCTTTCCCGATTCTAATCCATATTTCCATCAACATCATTATTTAACCAAACCCAACCTTTCCAAGACCAAGTTATTTTCAAGAAAGTCTAAACCTTAACTGTAATTCCCGAGCGATGTCCAATACCGCGGACACGGCTATTCGAATAGATTTTACACTCTGCAGAGGTTATGCACTTTACCCACAAGATACAGCACAAGTGGTCCTCTCCGGTGTTGCACGCTAACCCTTCCCTTAGCGAAGGCGAAGTTTAGGCCAAACCACCGTTAGATGGGTACCTGGCCGCAGCCCGATGCAGACGATGCGCTCCGTACAACTACACAAAGGGTGTAGTTGACAACCTGAGGTCCCACAGGTACGTTATTAGCAACTTAATCAACCAGGTCCGTCCCATTACAGACATGTGGTTGCACGCTTGACTCAGTTCAAAGGCTTGCAAGGTTAAGTCCTTAGGGTGACCAGGGCAAGACTACCTGAAGAACCAACACAACGTTCCCGGTGCCACAGCTGGCCCACCCGATCATTCTTGCCACATGCCCCGGTCAAAACTATTTATCAAACCCCAGTTGATTACCATGCACCACGTGCCATCAACATCACATGATACCTTTCCAAAACAGGTTCAATATATCATTAAGTCAATATTAACATTTGGTTGTCCAAAATCATGTTATGAGCACGTAGCAGGTCTAAGCAATATACTACGACGATCTAAATTCCCATGTTGGCAATTTAGTAATGCCCAACTAGTATTCCATAACTAGGGTGACAAGGGATCATGGCACATATATAATTAACCAAGGTGTCATACAGCAATTTGGCATTTATCTAATTTCCCATAATTTAAATAAAGTATTTTCTAATTAAACTAGCATGCAATAGTTTAAACCAATTTAATTTGAAAATGGGATCAACATGGTCAAAGCACAACTTGCCTTCAAAAAGTACTTGCTCTTGGTCCTGAGCTGGCTCCTGGGTCAACACCTCACCTTCGAATCCTTCCGGCACTTCAACGTCTACTGGTAACGCGTGCAAATAGCAACAAATGAATAAAACAGTAGACAAAAAGTGTCCAAACATCCAAATGAAGTCCATAAACAGAGAGAGCATAATTTTATGAATTTTTAGGAATTTGAATCGGCGAAATCGGAGTTAAAACGCAGAAGTTATAAGCGTTTAAAGTTTAAAAAATCAATTAAATAATATTACAGAGAAAAACTTTGGTCCAAAAATTAAATAAAATTCATCATTAGGTAGATCTCAATTTTATACAAATTTAGAAATTTGAATCACTCAAATCGGAGTTAAAATGCAAAAGTTATAAGCATTTGAAGTTTTGAAATTCAAATTAAAAATTAAACCGAATTAATATTTCTTTTTCTTTTTCGGAAAGTAATTTATTGCGTCAGCAAGGACACGTGTCAACCTCTGATTGGGCGATTGGCGTCGGTAAGTCCACTGTTCAGCGCAGTTCGGCTCGGGTCCACCGTGGACCCGGTCCACGGCTCACGTGTCTCTGACATGTGGGACACTACGGTGGCGTCATTCTTGGCGTCGGCGAGGACTCAAGACATCGCTAGCGACAGGTGAGACCCACTGGTGACATCATTGCTGACATCACCGCACGGTTGGGGTGGCCGCTGACAGGTGGGCCCCCATGACGTCAGCGTGACGTCATGGTGCGGTTTGGCCGCGTCGCTGACACGCGGGCCCGGCGTGTCAGCGTCACACACGCGTACGGCGCTGACCGCGCCGATCCAACTTCCTTACACGTGGCTCGATCTCGGCCGTTGATTTGAAAATCAACGGCCCAGATTGGATCTGGTCTCATGCGTTTGGGGTGAACGCGCTTAATCTGGACCGTTGGATCTAGATCCAACGGTCGAGATTGATCGAGGGTTGGAACGAAATCTCACCGTGGGATGGCGTGGCGAGATCTGGGCGTCGGATTCGATCGGACGGCCGGTGGCGGTGCTCAGCCAGGCGATGGCGGCAGCGGAGCAGAGGCCACCGGAGACGAAGACGACAGCGAGCCCAACGGCGCCGGGGCTTCTCCGTGAAGTGATATATACCGCAGGTGCGCCTTGGCACTGGGAACTCGAGGCTAGGCTCGGTCAGCGGAGGAGCGAACGGCGCGGGCGGCCAAAACCGAAGCAAACTCTAGGCCACTATGGCGAGCAATAAGCGGGAAGGCAGCGGCGGCTAGGGCTAGAGCACGTGGGGCAATCGGCGCGACGAGGCAAAGGCGAACCTCGGGCGCGGTCCAGGGCATTAAATCTGGCCGACGCAGAGATCCCCACGGAATCCGTGGCGGGCCCGTCTGATGCGGCGAGTCGATCCGGACACGTCGAGGTGACGTGGCTTGATCTCAGCCGTCCACGTGGCACGATGGACGGCCGGGATCGCTCGGGTGCGGCCGTTGTCTCGCGCGGATTGATCCTAACCGTTGGATCTCGATCCAACGGTCGGGATCAATTAGGGTTAGAGCTGGTGCGGTCCGGTCGGCTGGCTCGGGTCGGACTCGGGTTCGGTCGGATGAACAGTGCAAACCCGGTTGGATTTTCCAGAGATTTAATATTTAAACAATAATTCCCAGTAATTCATTTAATTCAAGAAAAATTGTAAAATACTCAGAAAAATTCCAGAAAAATTCTAGAAAATATTTTAGGGCATTTGGGACTCGAATAAAATATTTCCAACAGAACTTTATTTGAAACTTTTATTTCTTTAATTATTTCAAAAGGGAATAAATTCAAATTAATTCCAAATAAATCCAAATAAATTTCAGAAAATTCTAAAAATTCACCAAAGTGCCAAATCACACATGAATTTAATAAAAGCAAAATTTTGGGGTGTTACAGCGGTTTGCAAAGGATGTATGTAATAGGCTAAAAATATTTTTTGACATTACTGAGTTGTTATCAGGCACTAAGTATGTTATAGCCAATCTTTTCTTTCCCAAAATTTGTGGCATTAATTTAGCAATAAGAAAATGGCAATTGAGTGATAATGAACTTTTGCAAAAGATGTCTGAGGAGATGAAGAGAAAATTTGATAAGTATTGGATGGATGTTCATGGTCTTATGTCAATTGCAATAGTCCTTGATCCAAGATTTAAGACTCATGTTGCATGCTTTGTATGGGTCTATATATGGACATGACCACGCAACTGCAAAGGTTGATGACATAAAGAAGCTTATGTTAGATTTGTTGTTAGAGTATCAAGAGACTTCTGAAATTGTCGGTACATCTGATGCCACAAGCATAGCTTCTGACCAACTTGGAGTAGATGAAGTATTTCATATCTTTGATACTTATATGTCTTCTCAGCCTACAAGTTGTGCTTCTCATGTTCGGTCAGAGTTAGATTTATACTTGGAAGAACCTCTATTACCTAGAACACAAGAGTTAGATATAATCACTTGGTGGAAGTTTGGAGGTATTAAGTACCCGACCTTGCAAAGGATAGCTCATGATATATTGCCAATTCCTGTAACAACCGTGGCATCTGAATCTGCATTTAGTACAAGTGGCAGAGTGCTTAGTCCACATCGAAGTCGTCTTGCCCTAATATGGTTGAAGCACTTATGTGCATGCAAGCATGGTCATCTGCGGATATGCTAGGTAACATTAAATATTTGCATTCCATTTCATCTTTTTGTTTCATCGTTTAACTATTGCTAATTTTTCTCTTAGGAGATACTTCTAATTTCTTTGCAATCGGAACTGTTCTCGAGGATGAAGAAGAGATGATTGAAGATGAATCGGGTGCCACCAGTTTATGAAGAGTTGATGGAAGATGAATCGGAACTGTTTTTAGATTGTTGGAGTATTTCTAGCTACAATTAAACATTACGAACTTATGTAGGATGGGAACACAGCCGTACATTGTTTGTTTCTGTGTGTTGCCATGGACGATGGACCCTCCATTGTTCGGGTTGGGTTGTGCTAATTTTTCTCATATGTGATATGTTGCATGCTTTGTATGGTTTCTTTATTATACTTCCCATTATGTTGACTTGTTTGCTGGAAATCTGAAATCATGTACCATTTAGAGTTGATAACCTTGCTATGCATCATATGGCTGTTTGGAGTTGCTGGAAATGTGAAATCATTTACTGTAGCTGTGAATCTGTGATTTCGGGTCCTGCTGTAGTTTCGGGTCCCGGGTACCCGTCTGGGTCCAGATTAGGACCCGTAGGTCAATTCAGGTCCGGGTTCGGGTCTGCAATTCGAGTCTCGGGTTCGGGTCTGCAATTCGGGTCTCGGGTCCGGGTCCACGGGGGACGGACCCGGAGCTACCCGACCCGATTGCCACTCCTACACGCCCATGGAGAGCGGGAGTGGGAGCATGCGCTGCCGCAATCTCGGGTCTTCGGTGACCTTTCTGCGGTAGGGAAGATTGAAAGGTGACATATGTCACCTTTTGTTGCTTTTACGATCGGAGATTGAGCTATTTTTGTAATTACATTTAGAAAGAGACCAAATTTATATAAAAAAAATTACACACTGAAAAGTCAACTTCACTAGTAGAAGACAATAGGACACTTGAAGACCCTTATGGGCTTAATTTATGTTTGGTCCTAAATAGCGCTGGGCTAGCCCATTGTTGGGGAATCTCTATGTCTGGCCTAATGGGCCTGCTGAACGTAGGCGATGGGTTGGCCCGGACGTGTAGATTTGCCTGCAGAAGGTAATTACTACCATTTACCCCCAACGTTCTGTATCTGTAAGCTGTGCGAATTTTTAGGAGGTTATCTAGTATCCACTAATAATGTTCTGGTAATCCAGGGACATGAGACAGAAACAGCCAGTGCCTTATCCTTATCGGACAGTAAATTCACGTATCATGGTATCAGCACGTAACCTATGAAGTTAGCACATGTGCAAATCAGATTCAGTACTGTAATTGTCTGGCTGCTGCTGAACTGTCAGTCGTTTGTAGCTCCTTGCTTTCCTGAACCTGAACACTGGTTTTCTGTTGGACAGCGACTTTGTTCCCTTCTGTCAAAGAAAAAGGACATGATAATTGGACTCATTCCTCTACTTGTCAAGTTTGTGATACATGTCATGTGGCCGCGAGAGCAAACTAGAATACTAGATATTCCTCCCACGTAATAAACTAGTAGTAGTGCACTGTTCCAGAGCAGTTTCTTTTTGAGGTCCTTCTCAGACCAGTCTGACTTTATTCTCTGGGATTAATTTCTTGGTTTGATCGCTTCCCTGGTTTGAACTTTCCATGAGAGTTCCTAGTCATGTACATTCACATCAGTGCAGAACAGTAGCATTTTGGATTGGAACTCTGCAAACGTGCACTGCGGTTGTTATCTGGTCCTTTTCTCGCTGTGACAAATGAATACCAAGACAGAAGGAGCAAGTAATATGCTCCCATGGTGCTTCTTTCTTGTTGATCCTGTTTCTCCAAGGCAGAGGAAAATAGATGAGCAGCCATGTCAATAGACAACATCAAGTATCTCTCTCAAAAAAGAAGAAAAAAAAAAAAGACAAGCATGAAGCAGTTTTATTATTAAGTCTGCTTGAAGGCAAACCTGATGTATCTGTTGAAGGAGTAATTGTACCCGCTCCATAATGTATTGTATGATAGTTCACAGGTGTGAACCTAATTGCTTTCCCTTTGTCAAAGGAAAAGGAAAGCGAAAAAGACTGTAGTCCTACCTCCAAACTTAGCCGATGGCCTAATGTAATCATCATGCATCAATGCACATGATATGGCCTCAGCGCGTCCAGATTCGATAAAAGAGCTTCCCTTGGTTCTCAAAACATGATAAGGTTTGCTTTGCTAGAATGATCAATGGAGATCTACTCTGCTAACTGTTGTCGTCGACAGCAGCACCATGTTCCTGTAGAGGGTGTTGCTCTAGTAGTAGAGTATGTGACGTGCCAACTGATTTTTTAGCAAATCGGCAAGCTGATAATAGGTAAACTTAAACGAAAGTCAATCCTGAATGAAACCTCAATACGAAACAGTAACGAATAGGAATAAGATCTCAAAACAGGGGATATATGTAACTCACAAATCAACACGTCAATGCGAATCATTGTTGATCAAAGTCAAATTACGAAGGCAAGCTTCTATTAACTAGGGCCTACTCCTAAGTTACAGGAAAAATATACGCAAAAAAGATAGTAAAAGTTGGTGTGTATGCATTTTTCGGTCAGCTGGTACATGGTACTTATATCCTAAAGCAACTAGCTCGATCTTGTAATGTGCTTTAAGTCTCCCTCTTGGTGTCATCTCAACCTTTCTTTGAATAGTCACTGTCCATCTTCAAATCAATATTTCTTTATAACCACATCATCCACGGGAAATAATTTTGTCGATCAGTCTGGCTACGAAAAATGTGACGGCAACACTTACAATTGGGAAAATTATTACTCTCTTTCTACCCCTGTTCCTGTCAGATGTTCTCCTCTGGTAAAGGTCGCACTTGTTCGCTTTGTTGCACTTTTCACGCAATTTCAACAATCCAAGTACACAAGTACCACGCTCCACTGCTCCAGGCACTTGCTGAAGAAAGAAGAAGGAATCAACTTTTGTGATCAGGATGCTACTAGGCTCCACGCATACAAATACTCGTACTCTCTTCACGTCCAAGGAGAACGCAGAATCAAATTGGCAGAAAGAAAAAAAAAAGTATGCGACGATCTCTCGCACCCCGAGAGGCCAATCGGTGTTTCATCACAAAACCGCATCAGAAAGTCGTTGTGCAACTGAGCCCTGAGCCCCTGACGCCTTCGGTTGGCTAGGCCGTTGTGCAACTCCCGCGGGAAACAGCAGACGTACAAGTGCACAACAAGTCAGCTTCGGATTGAAAATTGGCTGCGCAAATAGACCGCACCGTGCATGGTTGCCCTCTTGGAATTCAATCTTCTGACATTTCGTTTGCGCGTCTAGCTGGAGTACCAAGGCGTGCAAACAGGGAAGTTCTCTATATACAATCCTTCGTAGTCCAACGCAAAGAAAAAATCCTAATTGATGGTATAGGCTGGTCGGCTGGTCCATATTGTCCAAAGTCATAACAGCTCCAACAGATTGACGACGATCAGATAGCAAGTAAAGCTCAGATTAAGTATCCCATCGTGCCGTAGCTTGCCATCCTTGATTACACCGTCGAGAGCTACAGATACCTACTCCTTATTATAACCGAAGCAGACTAAGGAACAGAAATGCTCAAATGCTCACACCCTGGGATTCAGTTCAGTGAGCACGGCCGGGTACGGACTACGGAGCTGCATCCGCGCCAGACAAAGCGTCGCACTGTTTCAGCTGAGCACCAAATTTGGGAGGCCATCAGGCCGACGCAGCACTCACTCACCAGATGAGATGCGTCGAGGTTGCTTGCAACACTTTCCAACCGACCAATTGTACGGATTAATGTTCAGTTCCACCGAACGCCTGAGCACCGGCGATTGGCGATTGGCGACGTCGAGAGGAAGCAGAACAGTCACATACTGTCTTGTTGGGTGGACCTTTAACACGAGACATTAGCAACATGGTCATCTCATCAGCTCAATCTCAGGGAAGATAAACATGCATCGATCGGTCCGTGCGAGCAAGCGAAGGTACGTAGCTAGGTCGGTCAGTAGCAAAGAGAACCACCAGATCAAACAGGGCGTTTATATTGATCCTCATTTTTCCAACATGGGCTTGCAAGTTGGGGGAACATGTTGAGCCAAAAATACCCTACTCCTCCATCTCTAAATCCATATGTTAAACTACGCCCTCTCGCATGCTGCATCGCATGCACACACACGACGAAAGGGGCAACCGAAAAAGAAAGTCAAACTGGGGGAAAAAAAATACACATCCAAGCCTATTCGATCGAGCACATTTTGACATATGTATTTACACCGGCCACGGGCTGGCCACGTGCTACCACCAGCCGTGCACCTTCCAGCCGCCGCCGCCCGCGGCGGCCACGGCCGCGGCGCGCTCGAACCGCGCGGCGGCGCACGGGATGGTGATCCCGCCGGGGTGCTCGAACCCGAACTCCTCCTCGGCCTCGCGCAACAGCTCCCCGAACAGCGGGTGGTTGAAGTACACCACCGGCACCACGTACCTCATCGACTCCCCGGGCTCACCGCCGCCCACGTACACCGCCACCTGCCCCTTCGGCGTGGTCGCCTCCCCGGCGGCGTCCTCCAGCAGCCTGTCCCCGCCGCCGCCCCGCCGGCGCAGGAGTCTCATCCGCCGCGCGAGCGACCGGCCCCACGTGAGCATCCGCGGAGGGTCGGCCCGCGGCACGACGAGCTGCTGCTGCTGCTTGGCTCCCCCGGCGACCGCGGGGGAGTTAGCTGCCGCAGGGCAAGGCTGCAGGCGTAGGTACCCGCGGCCGCGGCGGCGCCGGCGGTGGCAGAGCGCCCAGCGCCAGATGCCGAGCAGCTTCCGGCCGAGCCGGAACCCCCTGTGCCGCCTCGCGAGCATGCAGCTAGTTAGCTAGCTAGAATAGATCAAAGTTCTCCGCTTTCTCGTTGGGTTTCGCGTTCGGAAGGACTGGAAGCGACGTCCTAATGGAGGAGCCTGACGATGGGTTGTTTTATAGGAGACGCTGAGACGGGCGGACTCAGCGTTAGTCCACTGGCAATTTTTTTTAATAAAATATAGTCCTCTTTTGAAATCTTTCGAAGGTAATCATAAGAATAGTTCTACCTCTAATAGTAAAAACGCATGGTGTTTTGCTGGTACAGGGTAGCTTTTTCCACGGTGTAGAGCGTGATAGGTGATACCACTGTGCTCGGCATGCGCATGAGACCGATGGGTAATTTGGCGTTTTATGCTTGATTCTTTATTGAGAGATGTTTTTATGTTTTTTTCTAATATTGTATAAACATTAAAATATAAATGAATAGTAGATAGTGATTATTAATCTCTTCGTTTCTTTCAAGATTTGTATTAGTTATATTAGAAAAGAAAGCATAGAAGACTTCTCTCATCGAGTTTTACTCCTATGTTTTTTTTTTTCTGAGAGGGGTACCTCATTGTTATTTGAGTTGGTTTTTAGTGCACACGGGTGAAATAGTGTGCATATACTAGTTGAAAATGAGACAGCTTGGATCTTGACCCAACATGTACACGTACAGCAAACTCTATCATACTCGGTGCGTGTCTTAGAACGTGATGGTATAAGATCCAAATCTGTTAATTAGTGAGCAACAAGCATATCTGTCTAGAAACATCGTTGATGTACGCAATGGGTCAGAGTTACTTTAAAGTCTAAAGAAAGAGGCAACAGTTAAGTTAAACTGAGTTGGTCACATCGAAACGGAGTCCCAAGCTCCTGCCGACTGCAAACTTGCAAAGTCTAGTTGATTTACTGGCTACAGCCTGCGAAACACGCCCTTTCCTGGAAGACCGTTTTAAGCTCCACAACCGAGCAACTTCCGGATCAATTTATTAATAGAGTTTGGCTTGATAAGCAGAAACGTACTGGCATGCTTACGCGCCGAAGATCTTCCGTACTACTAGTACTCCTTTTTTTTTTTGGGTTGACAAACGTTACTACTTACTAGTACTCCTTAGTAACGCATTTGGTGTAGGCTGATCCTGAGCTCTTCTTACTCTAGTAGTGTATTTCTTCTTGATATATAGATCTAAAAGATATTTAAAATGATTAGATTATTCTTAATTATTATCACTAAGCATTATACTCAACTAGCAAATTTACCCGCATAACTGTGCGGCTATATATTATGATATGGTTATCTTTGATATATATAACTATATTTTCTATAATTATGTATTTTTTTATATAACTATAATATATATATATATATATGATTAATATGCATCGTTATAATCTGGTTCCACCAAAATAAATGAGGGAGATCAATCTAAGTCATTATAACCTGGTCCGCTAGATAGACGATTAGATATTTTCTTTTAAATAATAACATCCGATGGTGGTTGTAATTACGGTCCACCAGATTAAGTATACTCTTTCTTTTAATCTAAGTCATTATAACCCGGGTCCGCTAGATAGACGGTTAGATATTTTGTTTTAGATAATGACATCCGATGATGGTTATAATTAGGGTCCATCAAATTAAGGATCAAATATTTTATTTTTTTTTGTGAGAATTTTTAGAATATTTCTCTCTTTTTTCTTAGCAACTCGCATGAGCTTTTAATATATAATAGATGTATGTATGTAGATAATATAAAGTAAAGATAGATATTTATAAGAGGTATAGAGAGAATATCACACTAATTTTATATTAAAATATATAATATGCTTTATATCTATGGATAAGATAATTAAAAAAAATATTTTATAACTTTTGACGGACGAAGTAAATTGCTATGATACTGTGCTGGTGGACTTGAACAGAGAAGAACAATGATGAAGTAGAAGGAACATACGGGCGTACTTACGGGGGAGAGGGAACCATGGCAGTCCTATGGGGACTGTAACTTAAGCAGTCCCCACAGATGTGAGTCGTCCGATCAAGCAATCGAATGGTCTAGATTGTTCAAATCCATTCGCTACAGTGTTTTGCTATAGTACCCGCTATAGCACGATTTGCTACCATTACTTTGGATCGATCTAAGCCATCGCTTTGCAGTTATACTACTAACTACACCTGGTCCCTATCCATTTACGGGTGTACAATTACGTCAGTATCTATTCAAACTACGAAAGGAGACGCTTTGGAAGGTCTGGAGAGAGAGAGGAGCAGAAGGCAATTTATACTGTACTACCTCTTTTGTCCACAAACGTAAGTTGTTGTTGTTTTAATTTTTCATAGCGATTTTGCATCGTAATATATGAGCGAAAACAATTAAAAATTATATGTTATAAAAGTATTTTAGAAGATAAATCCGGTGATACTATAATTTTAAAGCCCTGACCGTAAGGGATCCCACAGTGTACGATTTCAGACAAAGGCAGTACAGCTCAGGGGCGGAGCAGCAGGTATGGCCAGGTATGGCACCTGCCATACCTGCGCTGCCACGTAACCCCCACCCCCTGGGGCCCGAGCGTTGCACACTGCATGAGGGGAAACGTTAAGGCCAGACTGCATGTGCATCAGTGCATGGCTGCATGCTGTGCCATCCTAATTTCTACATGCATGCGTCGTGGGCGGTGGTGGGCCGCAACGCCTGCTGGCATGCGTGGGCCGCGAGCCTGCGGCTGCGGGCTGCATCCTGCTAGCGCCTGGCCTGTCTATCAGGCATCAACGCCTGTGGCTGTGTGGCAGGCAAATCGACCGTCGCCGTCTCGCCAACTGCGGCACTGCGCGATTCGTCGTCTCGCTGCAGCATCGCCGTCTCGCCGATTGCTCGATTCGTCGTCTCGTTGGGCGCCGGGCAGCAGGGATTGATCAGTCGGAGTGTCCCATGTCCGTCTCACTATCTCAGACTCAGTGTATGTCTCTCAAGTCTCATCTCATCTCAATGATCTCATATTCAGATATTATCAATTCTTTATTCTCATGATCTTTATTCTCATGATCTCAATTCAGACAATTCTCAAGTTCTCAATCTCGTGATTCTCGTCTTCTATTCTTCTGTGCAGCACCAGAGCACCTTGTGTCCTCGTCTAGTTGTGTTTTATGATACTATTTTTGTTTTATTTAGTGTTATATATGCTTGTTAGTGTTTGGATTGCTTATACTTTGATTTAATCCATACTTTAGAGTTTAGACCTCGCCATATCAAAAATTTAAACCGTCCTCCGCCACTGGTACAGCTTAAACCAAGGGGCAGCTGCTGAGCCACGGAAGCGATTCCAAAATTTCCCAGCGCCCGTCGGCCTGGCGGGCGGCGGGCGCACGCAACTGAACGCGTATGATTCATGCCGAGACAAAAGCACGGCCTTGCCCTTCCGAAAGCTAAAGGCCACTGACTCGCGCTGCGTTTGTCATCGGTATCTAGCGTCTACACCTGCCATTGACATAGAAGTCCCAACGAAATCACGAGTGATCTTTTTTTCTAGTCTCTTTTATCTTTTTTTATATATATAAATATAATTTTTTATCAATGAAATCTATTTTTTTTATATAAATCTAATTTTTTATGGGAGCAGCACGCTACCACGGCTAACAAACGTGGAAGGAGGCTGGCAGCGCGGCTGCGATCGGGAGTGGTTAGATTTGCAATTTCGTTAGGAAAAAAAACTAAATTTGGAAGAAAAAAAGGCAATAAGGGTTAAAAAGTTATCACTTCACGAAATCAAGCAGCCGCGTCAACCCAGTCCTTAGCGTACGGCAGCCGATACGAAGATTTCTACGATTCTACATCTAAGTATATATCACTGGTCGAATGGTAGATGCTAGAGTGGCTAGGTAGATCCGGTTTCCAAGCGTGGGGCGTGGCCTTCTGTTTAAGAGGATTCGCTTTGGATGTTACAGGGAGAACAACAAAGTACACCTGGGGAGTGGAAGGAGCAGATCACACCGTTTCCCTTTTGCGGAGGAAGGATCATGCCAAAACACGGAGATTTCTCTGAAATTCGGAAGGCTGAGTGGGTTGCAACTTGCCACCCAAGGGCAAATCACGCAACAAAAAAAAACTCGTTTTGTCTCCCGTGATAACGTCACGCTGCTGCCGCTGCTGTTTCTAAAACCGAGATCAATATGTTGTTTAATCTATGCTTTGGATTAAAGCCAGTGATGAATGAAAACATTCAGAAATTAAGGTTCATGTCTGAGATTATGGACATCTTGGACCAATGCTTTGTTACTCTGTGTTCCTTTTTGGTACCCCGACCCGAGGCCCCCATTTGGAGACGGTAATATCAAAGGATTCCACCACGCACTATACTCTCAAGCGCCCCATCAAAATCTAAGCCGTCAAAATCTCGCTCAACGATTGGACTCGCACACCGCTGCACCAAACATCGCTATCGAGTTCGTGCGCTAAAGAGTGGTGGACACGCACGTCACGTACGGACGGTCGGAACTCTGCACGGCGTAGGAGTGGTACAGGCTGCGGCGTAGACTGGTCACCATGCGAGAAAGCGAGTTCACGAACGTAACTTACCTCTTCCATGGTTTCAAATATCGGTGTTTATCGTGTAAAAATTATGATTTTGCGGCGTATCGATAGGATATGGTATCTAAAATCAATCGATAAACCGGTTAAATGCAAAATAAATTGAAAAACTTAAAAAACTTATGTCACGTAAAAATCGCGATAATCCTTGGAAATTAAGAGAAAATCGCTCACAAAATCGGTTCTGAGAAACATTCAATTGGCCGGTGAAAATCGAGAGAAAATCGGTATATTTTTATTTTTGATTTTTTAAAAAAAAATAGATTTCAAAACTACATGATTTATAGCGATTTTTGACAAAAATAAAAATAAAAATTGCTACCGGGCTAGGACAATTCTTAAGATGATTTCGGTAATATAAACCCTGTCCCCAACTAAAAAGACCGAGTGACCACTTGCCAACCCCAACCAGTTATTCCTGCGTGCTAACGCAACACCGAGTATAGTTTTCTTGTCCTGTTAGTAGATGCATGCGATGCTCTGGAAAAAGTATACTCTTGAAAATTACAAGCAGGACGAGGACGTACCGTACGGCACCAATTGAAAGGTGGTACTACTGACTAAACACGAAGCGAACTCCGTGATGGATAAACCAGCCAGCTAGGTTAGCCTTGAAACCAATCGCGAATCACAGGAAACACAACAAGCACGCATGGTTTGTTCCGACGGCAGGAGCACTAGTTGATCCGTGCGTTCCGCTTCTCGTACCGTATCTCCGATCGTTTGATCAAGGATCAGTAACGGTCGGTAAATAGCTGTTTTATTTTTATTTCCATATTTTTTATCAGTAAAAAAAAGTGAAATTGAAAACCTCAAAAACGAGTACGAAAACAGATAGTGGCGGAAATGGATGCGGAACATAACAGAGCGGATACGGAAATGAAAGTGAAAAATTCCATAAGCACGTAGTACATGATCTATCCAAAGTTCCAAACACACCAATTTTGAATTGTATTGTGCTTCCTCTATCCCAAAATATAAGGCACATGCTTTTTTTCAAGTCCCAGCATACAGGACGTGGCGCCTCCTCAGCCCATGTTCTGGCTTCTCTCCCATCTCTTATGCGCATGCATGCATACATTAATCCCTCGAGCCCTGCGCGACGCAACTATTTCCTTGGTCTTTGCGTTGGTAGGAGTTACACGAGTAGTTACACATAACATCTTAATAACATTAGTCAACATTGAGCATGGTATGAAGAAGGATATGTAAACATTGTTTACCTTAAAACATAGTTTAAGTGAACCAGTCTTAGATAACGCCAGCAATGATCTACTGTTTATACATTTGCCAGATGACATGTTCCCTATGCTTAAATATAGAACATATTTATGCAGGCTTACTTTGTGGAGGAAAGCTCAAGTGAAATGGATTTATTAGGACACTTTCCTTACTGGCTTGATATTAATCAAGGGAATGCAATACTGAAATGGAATATTAGAATATGTGGCTTGATGGTGCCAGCTGCTTCAGCTGTCATTCCACATTTTGATTCCATTATGCTGCATATGAAATCCTATGGTAGCCCAGCTGATGGAAAATTCGTTTCAGGTGCCAATTTTGTAGCTTTACATATTTCTTTTCATAAAATTTGTAGTGCTGCATTCTTAGATAACACAGGTGTCAATACCATTGTATCCTGATAGTTTTTTTCTACACGAACCTAACCAATCCAGAGATCACGAATTAAGCTAGCACTGTCATAATGCCGCTCCTACCCTTCCTGAACACAGCAGGCACAGCAGATTAATTGCACAAAAATGGTGCTCCTCCTCCCACACTCTCACCTCATTCCCTAGTTCTCTTCTTCCTAGATCCTATTGACATTTGACACGAGATTGCCTTCACCAAATAGGCATATACTAGAGACTTCACTTCTTCCTGGGTGCTAGTGTAGTAATTTCCTTACACGAACGTAACCAATCCATAGATCACGAATTAAACGTAATCAACCGTAGGCTGCACCTGCATCGCACAACAGAAATTAACCAAATCAAGAACAGTCGGTCTTCCCAGCAACCATCCCACCGGAAATCCCTCCCAAAATTAACGGAAATGCCGTAGGAATCATTTGCTCCACCCAAACCAGACGGGAGGTGCGGATTTGGCCTAAAATGAGGAATCAATATGAGAAATAGTACCAGGATTCTTACCTGCTACGATGAACGGACCGAGAGGGGCCACTGGATGGAGGGGGAAGGGAGGTGGTGGTGGCGGTGCCAACGCCGGCGAGGACCAGGGCTCCCAGCCGGCCGAAGTGGGGTGGGCGGAGACTGCTGAGTCTGAGAGCAAAGCACCAAGCCACCAACCCTAGGGTGCGAAATGCGGTGATTGCTTGTGCTTGGAGGGTTCGGCGGGCGGCGAAGAGCCGAAGAGTCTGAGTGCATGTCGGAATTCGTTCCGTTTTTGTTTTGGTCGGAACTGATTCTTCCATTTTCATTTTTAGAAAAAATTACCTTTCTGAAACTTTCTGTTTCCATTTCCAAAAAAAATATTTCCGTTTCCGTTTTTATTCAAAACGGTCAGAAAGTTTTCCTACCGTTTTCACCTCTAGTTTGATCAGGTGCCCTCTCAAAAAGTCAGCTCCGGTCAGTCTAATAAACAACTCGACGTACATGACGGGAAAAGTACCAGTAACATTGTAACAACATGGAGTAGCTGCTGCCTAGCCACTGACCTAATAGCTAGCCAGCCACTTCACCAATAGATAATCCATTTATGCATCTCTCCTTCCACTGGAGTAACACACAGCATCCACATGCGAGCGTAGGTCAGCAGCACGAAGTGATCTTTTCCGTTTGTTAAAATGGTTTAGCTGGGGGCAATGCAATGGTGGCGCGACAGCACCGAGCTATCCGATAGCCGTACGTGCGTCGACCGTACCACTCGAGAAGACCCCAAAACAGGTGATAGCTGCAGAACCCGGATGACATAAAAAGGAGCCTTTACTTTTCCTTAGATAAGAGCCTGCAGCCCGGATGACATAAACAGGAGCCTTACTTTTCCTTAGATAAGAACCGTGAGAGCCCAAAAACTAAGCACGAGTTTATTAAGAATTTGTATAATAAAATTATTTTGGTTTACATGGAAGAGTGAGAAAAGAGAAGAAAAAATAGAACTTACTCTTATTTAGTAGCCAGCTTTGTACGGGAGCATAGGCAGACTATTTACGTACAAGAGAAAAAAAAAGATAGTTATTGCACAGTATCTAAAGATAATTTTTAGAGACAGTTATTGTACAAGCTAATTTTTAACTTACTATTAACCTATAATAAGTTTTACTATTGTGCTCTAATCAAGCTTATCTTGGAGAAGACAGCCGGCAAATGGCTCGCGTCATGGCTAAGCTTGATAACGCCAATCCTAGTCATTAGTTGGACCGGCGCAGATTAATTAGATTTAGGGGAAGCTGCGACCGACCAACGGATGGTTAATCTAATTAAGGAGAGAGCCAATTGAAGGCCCGTCCAGTAGCATTGTTGCGGCTTAATTAAGTTGTATGATTAAAATTGCCTCCAGCGCGGGCGATCAGCATGCGTGCAAGCATAGGATTCCATTGTCAGATTTGATTAATTGGGATGTATATGCTATCTCATGGTATTGCGGGGGTTTGTGGATTAACAACTACTTGTTGAAATTAATTATGGCCCTAAGAACATCGAAAAGATCCAAGTACGAGCTGGTAGTAATTTTGTCGTGCTTACACAGGGCAAATCGAAAATTGTATATAAAGTCTTAGCTATAAAACGAAGCTCCAGGTGATAAAGTGCTAATTGTTGGGGGCAAAAAGAAGCCTTATTTTGTGCAATCTAAAACCGCCCTGATAGATACAGAACAATATAAGTAGCTCCCCTGAGCAAAACTGGGAGGAGCGTCTGAAAATGGGAGAATGGAGAGTCAAGTTCGTTCTTTGATTTCTTCAATGATCATGCCGTCTTACTCAATCTTGAACTTGCGAAGATGACGCGTGATTGCCTCGCAACATAAGCTAGTTTTGCACTGTGCTTCTGTACTTTTCGCTGATCCCGAATTTCTGACTCGATATTGGTTACAACTGAAGTTCAGATATCAGAATAGTAGCATGAAAAACACTCGAACCGCTGAACTTGGATGCCGTAGTGTCACAATCGATGTTCTAGAGCGTCAGAGCAGAGCTGAAAATTTCGATCCGGATCAATCAAGATCCTCGCAGATTCGGTCGCCGCAACCACCAACGGGCTCTGGAATAAGTCTCACATCTTGTTCTGAAGCACTACTCCGAGGATGCTGCGACCTCTGCAGCGATCTGACGAGATCATCACACCGCCCATGATTCGTCTTAAACGAGCTATAGAGCAGGGCCTGCTCACCAGCTTTCCAATAATTTCATGCTGTTTAATCAGTGGACTCAACTGAAATCTCTCCTCAATATTAGCCGCTAAATATTACACTATGTTTTTGTTCAGTTTTTGTGCGCTGACTGCCATCATGCCCATGTTAAATTATTCTGCAGCGCCTTGCCTTGCAGTTAGCTAGGGATTTACACCATGTTCAGGTACATACTGATCCTCCCAACGATCGGGGCCAGCTCATTTTTTATTAGTGATGTTTACCGTCCAAGTGTGGAACGGGCTGTCTTTGGCTGAGCTAACAGGTGCAGTGCTTGCTTCCAAACTACTGTTCCATGATGATTGCTTTGGATCGAGCAACTAGTGCAAGAACCGTAGTGATGCCTACACATTCGAACTTAATTTTCTGTGGTCTCCAGTCACCGTTTAGGCATTAAGTAGTTCGCTACTCTCCGCCTAAACTGTACCGTGCTGTTCTTTATTTGGGAAAAGAAAATAAAGGACCAGGCACGAGATTCTAACTTCTAAACCAAACAATTCTTTAATTCTATGAGGAAATGCAAGCACGCAGCTCCGAATCCCCAGAAATCCGAATGCTGCGGGACGCCCTGAGTATCTTTTGTTTTTATTCTTTTGCTCCCTTCAACTGCAAGGGTTTTACTTCAGTTCTGTGCACACATTAACATTGGATTAGCTCTTGCCAATTATGCTGGTCACAAAGTTGCAGTACGACCCTTGACCACGCGACGGCGGCCTCGTGGTCAAGGGAGCTACTTTTCGTACTATAATGCAAATCTCGGCTAAAATTTTGAATTTCGATTGAAGACGAGATTTCAAATCCCAGTAAAATAAATTTTTTTAATTTTTTCTAAAAATACACATCACAGATCACATACGGTTAGTTTTAACCAAAAACCGTCTGTGATGAAACCATGAGATGTGAACATGAAGTATTTTGATTGGATTTTAAGTTTTTTGGGCTGATATTTCGGTATTTTTCATCGAGATCTCTGAAGAAGCCCGGTCTAAAAAAGTCACCTCGAAAATACGATTCAAAACTGAAATTTGAAACCTTGATCTGCGTATGAGTTCGATCTGTTGCGTAGTTAATCTACTCTCACTGGGATTATGATTCAGTCACCATTTGTGTTGGTTTCTGCTTGCGTTTGAGCGTCATTAGCTGGCACTACGCATGCATGCATGTTCATAGGGATAAAAACAAAGGATTTAGTCGCATCCTTGTTGACCAGTTCCGCAAGAGCTCATGTCATGATATAGTGCATATGTCATGTTTTTGTAATGACAAGGATACCCTCTCTCTCTCTCTCTCTCTCTCTCTCTCTCTCTCTCTCTCTTTCCCCATGTTCAGATTACATTCACGGGGTACAGCGGTAGCAAAAGCGTACAATACTACAGTAGGCTACCACGAAAGAGTAATAAAAAGCGGAAACTTGCGGCAATGTAGTGGGCTGGGCTTTGTACTTCGGCTACACTTCGCTTGCCAGTGAAATGCAGTGGGATGGGCCCTAATCCCGCCAGGCTCATGAATTGTTACCTTTCTGTTTCAGTTATTATGATTTTGGCATACTGGAGAGTAGGTGCCCTTATTTGACGTCTGTTGATCAAGTAAAGTTAATTCAATCATTAGATTAAATACTATAAATTATTGTACAATGTAGGTATTAGGTAAAAAGCTACTCTAATTATTTATAGTAACTAACAAATTTACCCGTGCAGTTGCGCTGTTAGATATTATGATAAGATTATCTTTGATATATAACTATATTTTCTATAATTGTGTATTTTTTATATAACTATAATATCTATATAGATTAATATGCACCGTTATAATCTGGTTCCACCAAAAGAAGTGGTGGAGATCCTTGCACTCTTTCTTTTAATCTAAACCGTTATAACCTAGGTCCGCTAGATAGACGGTTAGATATTTTCTTTTAAATAATAACATCCGATTGTGGAGATCTTTGGACTCTTTCTTTTAATCTAAGCCGTTATAATTCGGGTTCGTCCAGATAAAAGGGTATATGTTTTGCTTTTTTTGTAAGAATTTCTAGCGTATTTTTCTTTTTACTTAGCGATTCTCGTGAGCTTTTAATATATAATAGATAATTAAGCGTGCAGATTTTCTTGGTTGTATTTGTGGTTGTAAAGTGGTATATGTTTTGACAACGAGACCAACAATCGACGTGTGAAAATTTACCCCAAGTTTAACATGTAAATTGATTATGCGTGTCCAATATGTATTTTAGGAACTGTGTAATATTCAAATTGGTCAACAAGAAGCCTTTATGTTCGTTTGGAACAAGAGGGCATCTAAAGTCGATATTCCACTAATTGCATGATTATATTTTATCGTAATAAAATGGAAATTTGCAGATTATTTCTCTCGTTTGATTAAGATAGGGGTAATAACATTTTAAAAATAGACAATGGATTACAAGATTGTCTTCTAAATAAATCACCAGACTTTGTTTTCTTTTGTATAGATACAATCGTATACATGATAGTAGAGATACATATAGGAGCAGAAGCATCAGCTATGTAATACAAGCGCCACACATGATGCTTCTCAAATATAATCATCAGTACATAGGTGATCGACAGCTAGCTAGTGTAGTTGCAATGAACATCGATCAAGCCATCAAAATACATTTCACCCTTAACAACATCACCTTCAGAATGAAGACGACAACGCCTCTCCATCTGTATGTTTGCGTATATAATCTTTCCTGCACCTTGTCAGCATCTTTGGATGGAGTTGACGGCCTATCCAAACTTATTGAGGAGTCTTCAGATAATACTTTGCGCAAAACATCACTGGCTGTTGGATCGCTCATTAGCTAGGACCGCTACCCCCTCGGTCCTGAGAGTCACAGCACTCTCCAATGAATCGAATTACTACGTACCATGCTAATAATACATGACACACCCAGATCAGGAAGCACACAGGGCCACAAAAGCAGAACAGCTCAACTAAACAATAACCCAAACAGACAATTTCTAGTAGCAGCATACAGTTCAAGGAAGTTCTGTATATCATACGTGTACATGATCGATACACAGCTCTGCAGCCATGCTTACCGAACAGGCTCTTTTCTCCTCCTCTCTTTCCTTCTCTTTTTGAGTTCTTTTATAGTGCACAACAATGAATATAGACCGTTCATTGCCTTTAATCCAAAGGTTAAAAATAGATTAGATTAAGTTATACTACCATGTGTATTATGTGTAGTAGAATGTGAAGAGTGATAGAATGGTAAAAAATTTCAATACAGCGGATGTGTAAAACGGTAAATAAATTTTTTCACCCACCCAAAGCCTAATCCCTCCGTCAGTGCATCACACGTCGGAGGACCTGGACGACTCGCTAAAATTACGTTAATACCCTTTTAAAAATGTAATATTTTTATTTATAAAAGTCCATAATACCCCACCAATCAATAGTTAGATATAATTTATACTACTATAATATACTACAAGTATAATTCACCGTAAAAGAGCTCCTTTTCCTAGGTTCGCTGCTCTCCCAAGTGACACCAATGGCAGCCACGCAGAGACACTTGCTGCTGGTAAATACCTACCTGTCTGGCCCTGCAGCTGCATGTACTCTTTTCCATGATATATAGAGCTGGCCAGAGTACAGGGCCACAGTGGGTGCAAATCTGAGCAAGCTGTGCAAATACATGCCAAGTTCCAGAAAGGTACATCAGAAATCAGAACCCACATGAGCACACTGCCCTCTACCAGTATGCCCACACCCTCCTGTCCCCCGAACCTTTCCTGTTTGGTCTCCCTCAATGACATGTGGGCCCTCGAGGCCATGAGCTCACATAGTTACTGCGTGGTGGGGCCGGAGAAAGATCTGTAAATTTCCGCGCACACGCGCTTACGCAGCCTTTGCGCTTTTCCGCGCATTTTTCTTTTTTACTTCTACAGTTGTATATACGTGTGTACATGTACTGACTGTACTGGAGTAGTAGTAGTTGGTGGCGTAGTGGCAGCCTGCCATGATGGCGTACACCGAGCAGGTGGGTGCAGGGTGGTGGGGCCCCTGCAGGATTGGCGCGGCCGCAACGTTCCCTTCCCATTGGCCGCTTGGGCCCTACTTTTCACTGTTTTAGTTAGGGATGTAAATGGGCCGGCGCAAGGTGTTCTTTGGCGCTTTTAGTTCGTTGTTTTCTTATTTAAAAGCTTAATTTTTACTCCACCTTTTAAGTTTTAGTGCAAATAAATGAACTAGAGTGGGTCAAAGATGACCCTAGGACCGGCCCATTTGCATCCCTGGTTTTAGTCCTGTAGCCCGTTGTTTTAACGAAAATAGTATTAGTTGTAATTTTTTTTTGCGCAAATAGCCCCCTTGGATCGCGCCTGCAACGGAGCCGGTGAGCTGCAGGCGACCTGCAGCGCTCGGCGTCTGCTGCAAGCAGCAGACACCGAATCTTTCCCGATTTTTTATAAATTTTTTTGTTGTTCAAATGAAAAACTTGTCAACATAAAAAAGATCCGTCTCGAAATTCTCTACAGCTTTCATGTATATCAAATAATTTTTCAAGAACGAGAAGACCTACAAAATCGCGATTTATAGAACGGTCCGGCGCCAACAATTTTTGGTCCGGCGAAATGCACTTACCTTTTCGATTTTTTATGATTTTTTATGTTGCTTAAATGAAAAACTTGTCAACATAAAAAAGCTGCGTCTTGAAATTATATACAACTTTGATGTAGACCAAATAATTTTTTGAGCAAAGGAAGATCTCCAAAAATATGAATTACTATGGACTGTCAAAGTTGGTCCGGCGCGAACGTGAATTCCTCTGTTTGCAGGGTGCATGTTGAACCTGATCTACCAAGAGCAAGATGAGGAATTAAATGTTTTCTCCTTATTGACTACTCTAAGGTCCTGTTTGGCAGAGCTCCAAAATCTGGTGAAGCTGGGTATTCCTAGCTCCACCAGATCTGTAGAGCTGGAGCTGTGGGTATATTAAAGTGTTAAATGGGTAAGCTTTTTACATTTTAGAATAAAAATATAAACTTAATTCACTTTATTTTAGCCTACAAGTTTCAAATCTGGGGTGGAGCTGGGATCTGGAGCTCTGCCAAACAGGGCCTAACTATCCTTTATATAGTTGACGAAGAGGTTGTCGGCAATTTTCGTAGATGAAGGCGTCTCTCAGAGATAACGTACACACGTGGTGACGGCACTGGTTGGATGTGGCAGCGACACCGGTTGTATGTGGCAATTGTTATCAGTGAGACATAACGGAGTTGATTGTGTCGCGTGCATGGAACAGTTATTGTCATAGAGACAAATAATTCAGTTATACACGTGTTTAAAGCTTTGACATCTATTTGGAACGGTTTCAGCTTTGGCTTCTGTCCTTTGGAAGCCAGAGGCTGTTCCAAATATCTAGCTTTTTCGTAGCTAAAAATCAGAAACTAGCAGCCAATCTGTACTAGAAGAAGCTGAAAGTTGAAAACTGGTCTAAGGTAGCTTCATATGGCTTTTGTGGGATGGGGTTATCACTTTACCGCTAGAGTTTGAAGAAAATTATCTCTTCCCACCAAGTATAAAATCCCAAACAGCACCCCTCTCACAGTCTCTCTCATTCCTAACCCGCATCCCTCACACCTAAAAGCTATACTAAAAAAGCCAGATTGCCAAACCCAAACCTCTTTCAGCCCAGCCGTGCAGCCCTTTAGCCATGCAACCCAACTAAAAACTACTTTTCAGAAAAATTTCTACCGTACCAAACAGGACCTAAGATAAAAAGAGGCTTCATGTAGTCCATGTTGTGCATTTGGATGTCCCTTGCGAATATTCCCTCAACCAATTATAACATATATAGGGATTATATCCTCATCGCATATATACGTAATTGATATATGTGCACATGTGGCATGTGGAGCAAATTAATTTATCAATACTTGTAGGATCGAGATATAAGAATATAACAATCAGATGGGGGGTAAATGACTGTGCAGAAGCTAAAACCAAAATTTCAATCTATTAAAACTTCACCCCAACTCAGATTCAAAAAACAACTTCGTATTAGCAAAAATAGATTGACAGACGTTCGGTAAAACACACATTACCGGAGATCCAACCGTCGGAGCGATCTGAAATTTTAACATAAGAAACTAGATTCGAATACGAATCGAACACAAAAAGAATCAGCTCGATCGGTCTTACAGATCAAAATTTATGAACCTCGCAAGCTTACTATGACAGAAGATGACGAGAATTAATCTAACCAAAACTTCAAGATTAAACAAGAACGATAAAAGGTAAATTAACTAAACTTTGAAGAACCCTAAATCAATACCCTAGAAAGGTTTTTGATGAATCAAATCAAGATGAAACTCAAGGAACAAAAACCAATCTAGAACCAGAATAAGCATGCAAACAAGAACAAAATAGAGAATACTATAGCAACGTGGTTACTGTAGCACGAAAGGATCTAGAAGAATTGATCTTTATTTCTTTTTGTCTAAAGTACTCCAAACAAAAGAGTACAACCCTAAAACCTGCCGAAGACTTGATGCATAAACAGGAGGCGCCTCCCCCTATTTATAAAGGGTAAACACATAGAGTCCTGAATACAATTCCTACTCCTAATCCTAGAAGGAATTTGTATTCAACACAACTCCACTTGGCCCAACCTGGTCAAATACAGCTCTTGAACGCATATGGCAACCCAACCATACTCACGTGACTAACAACTCTTGCATGCGTATGGCCACCATGCCATACTCACGTGACTAAGCTAATTTTTCAGCACATGGTTTCACAATACTGTACCGAAAATTATACCGATTTGGCTCTTGGAATGGTACGTTTTGGTACCAGTTCATACCGACGTATCATTTTCGGGTTTAGTGTAATAATATATATTTATAAATATACACATGTTTAATTATATGTACACCAAAGTTTACTTATAATATTACTCTAAATACATAGTAGTACGATTAAATATAAAACACAGTTCAATAGACCATATTATTATTTCCACTGGTAGAATTGATATTGACCGGTATCGAACCCGACATGACCTGTATTAATCAAGATTGGACCAGTATGATCAATAGTGAGGTCGGTATGATATATATAGACCTATATTACATCGGTTTAGGTGTTTAAAATAATATATACCAACTATATCAATCGGTATTAATAACTATGTTGTGGAGCCCTAGTTTGGCAAACTTACCGACATGGGAGCAAAGGTCCAAATTTCGGTCCGAAATCCGAAATCTTGGTCCCCACCGAGATTCAAAATACTGGTTGTTTAAAAAAAATTTAAAAAAAATTCAAAATGCTACGGTGCATATTCAAATTTCGCCAAGATCTCGGCGATTTCGGTCGAGATCTCGGTGATTTCGGCCGAGATTTGTATTTTTTTTACCGGATTTTCAATTTTTTTTCACCGGATATGATTGCATTTAGGTTGAAGATCATCCACAAAAAATTTCAGATTTTTTTGATGTTTTTTGACCATTTTTTGGTCAGTTCAAACCGGACCAAAATCTCCGAAATTTCGGCCGAAATCTCGGTGATTTCGGTCGAAATTTCGGATTTCCCGGTAGAAAAAAAAAACAGATTTCAAATTTGAATTTTAGATTCCATTCGGATTTGATTTGAATTTCCGAAATCTCGCCGGGATTTTGGATTTCGAGCACCTGCGATTTTTTTTTGAAAAACGAGATTTGTAACCCTGCATGGGAGTAGGGCTGTAAAAAAAAGCTCGAGCTCGCGACTCGCGAGCTACTCGAGTTCGGCTTGGTTTAGGCCCGATTCGAGCTCCAAACGAGCCGAACTCAAGCTCGCGAGCTTCACCGAGCCGAGCTCGAATAGTTCACGAGCCTACTCGAGTTTGGATCGAGCTTCCGTGAATCGAACTTTCTCGAACTTATTATCAAGCTTACTCGAGCCGACTTACTTGAGCTTGTTACCGAGCCTACAAGATTCATCGAATTTACTCAAGCTTACCGAGCTTATTCAAGCGAGCCTGACAGCCCCAGACCCGATTGAATTCGACCCGTTTACAACCCTACATGAGAGTACTACTGCTGGTTTATGCTGAACTCGTTTTGAGATTGGTAGGGTTGGAATCTTCGAGAGACCCTTTTTTAGTTCGCACTTCCGGAAAAAGGCATATAAACGGGGCCTCGTGCGCATGTGGAGCCCAGGGTTCAGCCGGCTGGCACAAGGTGGCTTTGGCCCAGTGTTGAGGAAGCTAGCTTAAGAGAGGCTAGCTAGGGAAAGCAAGCTAATGATCAGGTCGAGCCCACGCCGGACCACCGGCCGCCACGGCCTGACTGTCCCTGCCGGCATCGGCATCCGATGCAATCTCTTTGCCTCTGATATGTCCTTCTTTAATTACATATATGCAGCCGTGGTATGTGCATACAGTACTAGCTACGACTATGCTTCTTCATTTCTTGAATTATTTTATTTTTGCCATATCCTAAGTTCCTAACGCTGATATGCCATGGAGTCTGGACCATGGTAGGTGACGAACTGCGTGCTGTGGTGATTAGGTTGTGATTTGTTCAGCAATGATTAAGATCAGCAATGCATGTATAGTTGTATACAGCCAGTAGACTTTGTCACTGGTAATGATCCAGGCCACAGCTAGAATTTTTCGAACCGGTACTAATTAATGAGACTATATTACATCCAAGCATCTTTCGGATGTATTACAAACTAGGCACTGACTACTGATTAACTTTGTACATCTAATCATAATCAAGAGTGCTGTGGACAAGGATAAGATATTTGTCTTCTTTGACACTGGATTTCCATTTGGAGAAGGGTCGCCATCAAAATATACTACCTAGGACGGTTCGGAAGTGGGTCCGGGTGCATCGAGAGAGCGACCGTCGAGATGGAAAACTGATCAGGGAGATGTAATTAAGCGAGTTCTTCATTGGAAGCCAGTAAATCGGCAAAGAAACAAATAGAACTCCATTCAATGTGATTATCCTAATCGGCAAAGAAACAAATACAACCACTGGCATAGCGTCTCTTCGAGTCTCAGCGTTCGCATCTCTTCGAGTTGTCGATCTCCAGGCGTCGAAAAAAATATGCTTGCCTCTTCGAGTTTCTTTGAGTCTCCAGGCGTTTCTTTGAGTCTTCGAGTCCTTGATGGCAAGACGTCTCCCGACGTCCACGTCGCATACAACGTCTCTTCGAGTCACTGAGTGGGCTGGCCAGCCAGGCATTGGTTGGGCCATGGTCTAACCGTGACGACGGCTGGCTCCGCCAATGCGACTCGATACAATTGATTTTTGCGAAAATCGATCAATTATTCATGATATTTGCAACCATAGTAGTAGTGTTCCTGACTCCAGCTCCCAGTGGCCCTCTAGAATACCACCCATATATATGGGCGCAGCCCCGCAGCCCCCGTTACATTTCACTCCACTCCACTCCACCCCCTTCCCGGCCCTCTCCTCTCCCTATCCTCTACAGCCATTTGACAGAGACTTGCAGGCCGGGAGGGAGGAGCTCGGAGAGACGAGGAGGAGGAGGAGCTTGCTAGCGCAGTCTCTCTCTCTCTCTCTCTCTCTCTGTGTCTCGCGCGCGGGGCCTGTCGCTGTTAGTGGCGGGTGGAGGTGGTGGCGGTTGGTTACAGTGGAGAAAGCTTGGCGGCCAATTGGAAAAGGGCACAAGGAGATCCAGGGATCCCCAGATTTCAGCCAGACTTCGCTCGCAATCCACCGCCCTTTCCGCGCACACTGCACCCCCCCACCCCCCCCCCCCCCCCAAACTGGTCGGTGTCACCCCTAATCGATCCGCTCTGTCCCTCTGCCCTTCCTCCCCGGCGAAAGCGAGAGACCGCGTAGGAGACGAGACGCGCGCCGGAGATAAAGAGCCAGAGGGCGTGTCTAGCTTATGTGATCAAGCTAAGCTGCCTACGAAGCTACGAGTAGGTGGTAACCCCCATCTCGTGTGAGATATATATGCTCTCCCCATCTGTCCTCTCTTTTTGTGCCCTCCGTACGTGCGGCCTGGTTATAAATGCGGGCGTTTGTGGCACTGCTAGCTCTGGTGAAGGGTGGCTGCTAGCTTAGCTTTCTCTTGGGATCGAGGGTATGTGCAAGGTTGACGTACAGGTGAAGGCGAAGGAGGAGCACTGCTGACTGTGCTCTGAGGAGGACCCACTGACGAAACTAGATTTGGCGCGCAGGCGCTCTGTGAAGTTTCTGTTCTTCCTGTAGTGTAATGTAAGCTCTCTCTCTCTCTCTCTCTCTCTCTATATATTATCTCTACTACATGTTTGCAGTGGGAGATATTTCCAGCACAAAAGAGCGACAACTCTTCTGTTTTATGTCGAACTAGTAATTGCTGTTTTTGTTCATTTGTGGCTGTTATTGTTGTATAGTGCCATCGTAACAAGTCTTAGTTTGGATAGACCAAAATCCAGAGTGATCTTAATTAGTTCTACGCGTGGATTCGGCTGAGATGTACTCGCCTCTCGAACCTAACCAAACAAGCCCTAGATAATTTTGTATAGTTTGTTGTATCGATCAACATCCTATACATGGATATATAGACTAGTTCAACCATGAAGTAAACACCTATACCCACTTTTGCTTTTGCACCCCCCCCCCCCCCCCCGGGTTTCGTTTTATGAAGGTTGTTTCATTAACGTGTGGCTGGGAGTGGCAGTACTGGTTATTTTATGTCATGCGTAACTCTGCATTTTATCAAAATATGTCCTCACCATATGCAAAAGAAGGCTTAAGCACAATTGGATAGATTTTCCTTTGTTCGGTACCAAAAAATATATTTTAACTAAGCTAATTTTTTCAATTGCTTTCCAGATAAACTCGATCTCTGTCATACAATAATTTTCCAAAAATATTGTTCTGAGGTGTTGCTTATTTGGTTACTTGATACATAATTTTGATAATGTACTATATACTATATTCGAGCAGAAAGGTCCGTATGTGCGCTAAACTTAGCTTCCTTGGCACAAAAGGAACGTAACAAAACATCGAATTAATCAGTTAATCGTATATATGATGAATGTATGACACTTTTTATCTAGTGTCATGATTGCTTGCTTTCCCTGAAGATATCATCGATCCCATTGAAAATGAAACAAAAGCTTCATGATCCAGTTGGAAACGAAATATACACTATTATAAGCCCGTCTACCAAACTTGGCTGTAAAGTAACAATTCTACACCAAAAGAAAAAGGAGATAAAAGGAACATTTCTTTTTTGTTTACGTACTTAGGAACTAAAACTGAAACATCTGTTGAATGGCCCTCAGGCTTGGCTACGATCATAGTATGCGTCAATTCTTGTTCCTCGTCGGTTGATATATAGCTATTTAGATCATATTAGATGTGACCTAATTGAGCTGGCTGCTAGCTAGCTTATGTACACTAACAGGCACACTATTATGTGATTTTGAGCTTAACTTTATTAAATGTGTTATTAGATCTTAGTACTAAAAATTTCTCGTCAAAAAATCTTAGTACTAAACTTTTTGACCTTGTCCTGCACAGCAGTCACTCGATCGGTGGAGTAAGATGAACACTTTCTCCCATGTTCCCCCCGGTTTCCGTTTTCACCCTACCGACGAGGAGCTCGTCGATTACTACCTGAGCAAGAAGGTGGCATCGAAGAAGATCGACCTTGACGTTATCAAAGACGTCGATTTGTACAAAATTGAGCCTTGGGATCTCCAAGGTGAGCATATATGTATATTTCTCTCGAGAGAGGTTCATGCAATGGAGATTATGGAGTTGCTACGTACTGCTTGCTAAGCGTATGGTTATACGCTAAATTAACTGAATTGATTGAACTCGTCGACCCGTTTTGGAACCAACAGAGAAGTGCAAGATCGGTATGGAAGAGCAGAACGACTGGTACTTCTTCAGCCACAAGGACAAGAAGTACCCGACGGGCACTCGCACCAACAGGGCGACGACCGCCGGCTTCTGGAAGGCGACGGGGAGGGACAAGCCCATCTACACCAAGAACTGCCTCGTCGGGATGAGGAAGACGCTCGTCTTCTACAAGGGCCGGGCTCCCAACGGCCAGAAGTCCGACTGGATCATGCACGAGTATCGCCTCGAGACCAACGAGAACGGAGCTACTCCGGTACGTACTTATATCAATCTATCTTCTATATGTATACTAATTAGGTATTTCAATGAGGCTTCCATGTTAATAAGAAAGATCCAATCATATATTTAGCATAACTGAGTTATAAGTTATAACGGCTTGGATCAAAAGAAATAGACCATAGCAAGTAAATTGATTTTCATACAACTTTCACAGTCACATCAATAAATAAATAAAATTCAAAATAATAAATAAATAAAAATTAGCAAATAAAAAAGAAGAATATATTCTAAACTAACTGTAATTCAAAATAAAAAATAAGGAAAACTAACAAGTTGATTTCATACGACTTCCAAAGTCACATCCATAAATAACTATATTTTGGAATAATAAAGAAAATTAGCAGCCCAAAAAGGAAGAGTCTATGTCAAGTACCAGGCTTATTTCCTTACAACTTCCAAAATCGCATCCATAAATAACTAAAATTCGGAATAATAATTAAATAAAAATTATCAAATAAAAAGGAATAGTCTATGTCAAGCACAAGGCAAATTAACAAAAATTCAGAATAAAAAATAAAATAAAATAGAAAATTTATTTCCATATGAATTCCAAAGTAAACCCTAAAAGTAAAATTGAATAAAAATAAAAAATAGCAATTTGATTTTCGTACAAATTAATTCCAAAGTATACCCTAAAAATGAAAATCAGATTAATAATAAATGAAAATAGCAGATGAACTTTTATACGAATCTCAGCCTAAAGATAAAAAAAATCCACCCAACTACGATTCAAAAATATGCAAATTCGGGATAAAAACTAAAGGATGATTAGAGATCTATCTATCTGTCTATCTATTTAAACCTATACTAATTAGGGTACTTTGAGGAAATTCTCACGCTAACCAAAAAGATCTAGCCATCAATGGCAAACACGAGTTATAATAAATTAGATTAAAAGAAAGAGTTCATATCAATCCAAATTAACTAAATTTGGAATAGAAAAATAAGGGGAAATAGCAATTTGATTTTCAAAAAAACTTCCTATGTTGCATTTCATAAATAACTAAAATTTAGAATAATAATTAAATAAAATTAGCAAATTCAAACAAAGAGTCTATGTCAAGTACAAGCCAAGTTAACTAAAATTTGGAATAAAAAATAAAATAAAATTAGTAGTTTAATTTCCATACGAATGTCAAAGTAAACCATAAACAATTGTATTAATAATAAATGAAAAAAAATATGTTTATATTAATTTCAGCCTAAAGCCGGAAAAGAAACCATCCCAAGTATAATCCAGAAATATGCAAATTCAGAATAGAAATTAAAGGATGATTAGAAATTTACTTTGCGTGTGAACTCAAGACTAAATTTTAACAATATTAAAATATTATATATATATATACACTAATTATAAACTATGTGAAACATTAATAAGAAAAAAAGAAAAGATATAGGCCACGGATCTGGTGAAACTAGGAATACCTAGCTCCAACAAATTTCAAATTTATGAATCTAGTGTAGCGGAAGCTCTGTCAAACAGGACCATAACGTCCATCTAGATGACCCAAATACAGCGGCTTAAATTAACAAAAAAAAATGTCCGTATCAAATGAACCCAAGTAATTTTATCTAAAAAGCTAGTCTATATGGATGCACGAGTTACCGACTGGTTTACGTAATCAAGCCTAGTTGGAGAGAATGTCGTCTCATGTGCGTGAACTGATCAGGAGGAAGGATGGGTGGTGTGCCGGGTGTTCAAGAAGCGGGTGGCGACGGTGCGAAGGATGGTCGACAGCTCGGCGTGCTGGTTTGACGACCACGTCGCCGGTCCGTTCACGCCGGGCCTCGACTCGCCTAGGCAGCTATCTCACAACCACCACCACCACCAAAACGCGGCGGCGTACCAAAGCCAACAGCAGCTCTACGGCCACTGCAAGCCGGAGCTGGAGTACCATCACCTCCTGCCGCAGGAGGCCTTCCTGCAGCAGCTTCCTCAGCTGGAGAGTCCCAAGCCTCCGTCCTACATTGGCCATGGCAGCAGCAGCAGCCTCCGGTCACCGACCACCCTTGGAGTACACGACGTAGCCTCTAGCTCCACGGCGCAGCAACAGCCAATGGAACAGGCGGTTTACATGGCCGCCGGTGACGCGTCGGTCACGGATTGGAGGCTTCTCGACAAGTTCGTCGCGTCTCAGCTGCTCAGCCACGGTGATGCCACTTCAAAGGAGTCCAGCTACTCCAATCCAGTGCAGCAGGTGTTTCAGGTTGTGAACAAGCACCAAGACACAATGGACTACGCTTCGACGTCTGCCTCCGGCGGCGGCGGCGGCGAGGCTGATCTGTGGAAATAGCTCGCTTACACAAACATACAGCAAAACCATTGGACGCCATATATAATTTATACCATACAGATCTGATGTAGTGTACAAATATGTAACCGAAATGGTTATATATGTTAATATGTATTATTTGACATCAGGTCTCTGGATCTGGTGTTAATAAGGTAGCTGAAAGCTGAAGCCAAGGGGCTTCAGTAACTGACCTGGCAATTTGTAACAAATAGTGAAGATGTCGATGGCTCGATGCACGTCTATTTGTGCAGTCCATCATTCAAAAACGGCAGCGACGGTCCGCTGCTGATGCATCAGCAATGTTTGTGAACTCTCATGGATCTATCTTAATCCATCGAATGGAATGGAAAGTTTATTACTGACAAAATACTCCTGTGGTTAACTAGGGGTAGCTGTAGCCTGTAGGACTGCACTTGAGAATGAAGCGGGTAAAACCTTTTTTTACAGCAAAAGGTACATATAATATGATCTATTCCAAATTATAGTATGCTATATATGGCAACAAATATTCAGTATCCATACGTACATTGTACATTCCCTAGTTTACCTGATCCTGTTGCAATGTCATACTCACAAAAAGAAAAGAAAACCGCTGGATCCTCATAATGTCTGAACCATTCTGCCTTGTCTTTTGCTTCTGCCGTATGCTCGATCATTGTTCTTTCATTTTGCATCACACATACCAGTAGTATCGTCACAGAAACCATCCCGGTCCAGAAGTTTTGGTGGTGGGGCACTTAAAAGAGGGGAGGAAGGGCTCCCATATGCATTTCGTCGACTGATGCCACATCCAAGGCTTTTCCGGGTGCTGACCCCTGTTATGGGGTTGGTTCCATTTGCATATTTGCATAAAGCCTACAAACGAATTAACAGAATAGATCATCCTTTGTTTGCGTTTTGAACTTTGATGAAATAACAAGGCAATGTTTCTCAACTTGTCATGCATTTGTCACTAATGCTTGACATGAGGAAAATGCATTGTCTGGTCAGGCTAATACATTGTTGTTAACTGATTAAAAAGACACGCTTAATGCACACCGAGCAAATGGAATTTTCTTCCTAGAGAAACAAGACACCACGGCCAGGAGAAAATATTAAAGTCCGTATCGAATAATTTTGGTCTTCTTTTTCTATGATTTGCTTGTGCATCAATCAAAGTTTATTGGCCAGCTTTTACAAACTAGTAGCACACGAATCCAATAGGAAGGATTCATAAAGCACAGTAAATTATACTTATCAACACTTCAAATCAGGAAAAGGGAAAGGAACTTCTTTAGAAACGGGTGTGCTCAACTGCTCATCAGACCTAATAAACTGTTTTAGAGGAAACATAAACCTAAGTAACAGCATTATGCTCAACTGCTCAACAGACAGAATCAACTGTTCTAGAGGAAACATAAACCTAAGTAACAAAACTATATGATAGTACCTGTTTCTGTGGAAGGTCAATAACAGCATCGCTGAAGTCAGCACCTTCAATGATTGCTCCACCGAGATCACTACGTGTAAGGACTGACCGTACAAGCACAGCATTTGTGAGGTTAGCTTCATTAAGAACCTGTTAGCAATATTCAAGTTTCAAAGCTCCACTAGTTACCATAAGTGAATTGCATCTAACTTGACATCACATTTGCAACTCTAAGAATGCAAACATAGGTATATAGCACCAGAAGTAATATAAGAATCTATGACTACTCTGGCCAAGAGTTATGCTTCATTACAATCTTTTTTTGCGTCCTAATGTCAAAATTTTGCATCTGCACAAATGAATGCGTTAGGTCTCTTTGTCCTTTATTTTGCAAAATTCTCTAGATCAACAAGAATTCACTGTGCAACAGATGATGCGGTAACCACTCTTGTGTGTTTTTTTGTTTACTAGACTCTCAAGTCACTCGCATACACTAGAACACCATAACTACTAGTAGTAGACATTTTTGTAACACAGGAAAGCCTGATTACTGTAGAAATGCAGGTTTAAATTTTTTTTTTACAGATATGATCATAAGAAGACAACACATGAAAAGTGCAGAAGCTGCTGTCTCCAACCACAACAGACCCAAGAGCAGAAGAGAAGGCTAAGCAATGCTGTTCCATAACCGCTCATACAGAAATAGCAAGGAAAATACTCATACTAAATTAGGAAACATATGATCACATTGGCTTTCTCAATCAGCAATGATATAGTCAACCAATTGTAGTTTTTATTCTAAAGCTCCATTTTGTTTCACTCCTGTATCCTATTCTAGAACCCCTAAAATTGATCTTCCAGAGAATTAGGTATTTCTGTGCTATTCAAATATTTCATACAAGGATAACACGAGCAGAGGAAGCCAATAGTACAGAAATTAGCACCATTAAGTGGAGATATCGTGCAAATAATGCACCTAATCGGGTTCCTCTTATATCTTGTCTTACCCTAGAGCATTACACAGGGTTATCATCGTAATAATTTATTACTACAGAAAAGGAGGAAATATGACCGCATATTTTACATATTTGATCACATGCTGCACAAATTAGTTGGTACGTAAAAACAACATGATCAAGCTAAAAGAACTGATTCGAGTTTTACCATGCGATCCATTAAAGTATCACTCAAATCTGCACCTGCAAAAGACCAAAATAACACTGGTGAAAACTATATCATAAATAACCACATGGAAAGATTAGATTATTTCGTGACCATGCTCAAATGCAGTCAAAATTACTGAAAAATCAAAACAAAATCAGATGCAGAATCCTACTTATTGATTCAACTTGAAACAAAATAAATGCAATGAAGTTCATAGTTAGTTTCCAGTTCTGAGTTTATACTCAGGAGGATTAGTGGGGGTTCTTGTAAAAAGTATTGGTTAGGCAGTATCTATGATATCTCTAATCTAGTGGTCTTCCTGGCAAGGCACATCAGAGGATCACTGACCACTAAGCAAAGGTAATTATATGATTCAACCCCGCTACACAGATCAAGTATGACAACACCTGGGAGGGAGCTTAATATGTCCACATGATGAAAAGGTGTCGTTTCACTTACCAGTGAAATTTGCTCTGTAAGCAACAGCTTTTTCAAAGTAGGCACCGTTGAATGTGGAACCACTAAAATCTGACTCCCTCATATCGGCAGCTGTGAAGTTCGCCCGCCTACAACAATAACTGAAGTTTTCGATAAAAGAGAAATGATGGATAGTGAAATCTACTGTTTGTTTTAGTTATCCATCTATTTAAAAAATGCAGTAATATGCGTCACAATAGCTGCTTAATTCTTGCAATAAAAAACTGCTTAATTGCTGTCGACTTATGATAAAATTCTGTTGAAAATTTGTACAGTCTTTTCTCCATATATAAGGAAACTTTACACAGCGAGCGCTTTCCATCTAGTATATGGGTTAAACGGAGAAACCAATGTTTAAAAAATGCATAATTTTAGGCTGTAGAAAATGTCACTTTCCAGTTTCCACCCACAATAGCAGCATGACGACATCAGCTTGAGCTAGATTGTTCCCGAATACTGAATAATTTTTGTGACAATATAATCTCTAAAAAAAGGACATCATTATATTAAAGACTGGAGTTTTTTTAAAGTGCACTAATCTCTACAATTAAAGAGATAGCCAGTGTGTTTCTTGGTGATTTTTACTGGCTATTTGGTACTACTCAGTAAAAACACCATGGATCAATCACACAAAATATTAGCAGCTGAATCCGTTACTAGTAATGGAAATCGGGGTATCCCCGTTTGGGAAAAAAAATTCAGGCCCAAACAGACACAAACCAGGTGAAATTTCTGTTCACTGATGAACTTGGATTTGCTTCAACTATTACCTAAAATCTGTCTATCACATCAAAAGCTGACATAGAGGAATCGAAGTATTTGGTTTGCTGAAACTTGAACGAGTGAAATTAAGAACCCACCTTAAGTTTTCATTAACGTGCACAGCCTTCCTGCAAAGCCACACAGGAAAGGATCCCATCAGCAACCCAATGCAAGAACATGAGCACAAAGAATAGACCGACAGTGGCAGGGGGGCGCGTACTTGAGGTCGGCAAAGCCGAACTGCGCGGCGGAACCGATGCCGAACTCGCCCCGCTGCTCCGCCTCGAACTTGTTGAGATCCGCGTAGGCCGGCATCGCGGAGACTACGGCCGCCACGAGAGCGGCTGAGACCGCGACACGCCACCTCGGCGGCGCCGGCGAGGCGTTCGAAGCATTGCCGCCGAGGGGACGGTCGGCGGTCGCCTGGCAGGAGACGCGCGGGAGGCGGCGAGGCGGGCAGAGCCAGGAGACTGCCAAGGGATTGGGTCGGGGGGTGACGGCGAGAGGGGAGGTGGAGACGAGAGCCATGGCAGATACGGGTTTAAGGTGGGGCCGTCCGGCCGTGGGGAGTAGCGGTGGTGGTGGTGGCCGGTGGGGGAGGAGAAGAGAAGAGGGTGAGGTGCGGGAGCGTACGAGTGTGGTGGCTCACGCGCGGACACGTAGCCGGCGTCACAGCCAACGGGCCAGGGACGCGGGGAACAGATTCAGTGGTCGCGGTGTTTGGGCCTTGGGCTTTGCAATATTTGGGCCGAACTTAGGGCTTCCGGGCTGGATTGTTATCCATGTGGTTAAGAGGGCCCAAACTAACCGAACCATTCAGGCCTTGGTTCAAATTTCGGGATCCAATTCCAGTTACATCCAAACAGCCTCAGGATTGGAATTACGATTCCAATTTCCCCAATTCAGCCCCTAATTCTGACATCCAAACTGGGTGTAAACAAGCAGAACTTTGGATGGCTTGGACAGTGATTTGAGATAACACAATTGCGTTAGGCCTCCTAGAGCTCATCCTAGCCCGGTTGTAGAGGTAAAAATTAGAGCTCTTTCACTAGAATATAGATCCAAATTTCAATATATCATATTAGTTAGTGCTCCCTTATATTAACATCGTCTCCAAAATACAACTTTGACCACTAATTTTTTATTATAATATATTTATAAAACCCAATACAATTATAATATTATGGAAATACTTTTCGATGCAAATCTACACGTATGATTTTTATATATCCAATTTAAAAAATATAGACAATCAAAGATTTAAAAGTTTGATAGACTTATGTCCAAAACGATAACTATTTGTGATAAAAGGGTGTATTTATTTACATTTCCTCTAATAATAGAGTAGTAAGAATATCATCAACAAATTAATAGTTAGATCTGATTTATACTATACATTTTATACTACTGTACATTGTAACATTTCTAAAAAAATTAAACTCAAGTCATCACGACAATCTGGTAATGATTATTCTTTCACCACATTTTTTTCTACCAATTAAAATCGCATTAGACTGATTGATGAAGTGAGTTGCACGGACATGATTGACAGAACTATCTGCAACAAATTATGCTGCAGCTAAACTTCCTCAAGCCGGCAAACGTCCAAACTGGTTGCTGATCTCCATCATCGATGCGTCGTTATAACGACTTAACGAGGCCTAGATATATTATGCTTTGGAGCTAGCTGATTTGGGCTGCCTCGATCTCTTCAATCATGCAGCTGTTCTTTCTGCCATCACACCAGCCACCTAGACCGTTAGCTGCACGTACGTACACAGAGCTAGCTAGATAGGCATCTAGTCTACTCGTATGCACACTTACAAATGCACATGTCCTGTACGCACAATCTACGGGTGTAGGCTACTTTGATGACTGAGATAACCGCGGACTCGACCTGGATTGGAATCTATAACCTATCCCGATCTACGCAATAGTCTAGTTTTCGGTTCACATCTGATAACCTTTTAAAATATAAAATTTTAACAAAATCTCGTTAATCTGAATGAAATCTAGATAAAATTTAAATTTAGGATTTTTTAAACCGAGATTTTCAAAATTTCATCAAAAAATACGAGATTTCGTACCAAAATTACTGAAATGTCATCAAATTTTAACTGAATGAAAATTAGTCCCAAAACACGTCAAACAATTTTGAAATTTTTATGCATGGACCTAACACATCACTAATGTTCTCATAAAAATTTTAAATGGTGATTAAGCATGAGGAATTTTTAAAAATTCTAACAGTGCTACTGTTCTGATAAAATACTGACCGGCAACTTCAACCGAATAGAAACTGGTGCAAACCATGTTAGAAATTTTTAAAAAATATTTTGTATGGTCTTTACATACCCATAATATTTTTATAAAATTTTCATATGAAGGCAGAACAGCAAATTTCAACCGAATGAAAAATGGTTCCAATCATGTTAGAAAATTTTGGAAAAAAAAAATTGGATGGTCCTAGTGCATCACTAATGTTCTCATAAAATTTTCAAATGATAATCAAGCTTAAGGAATTTTTAAAAATTATGATAGTACTACTGTCTGGGTAAAAACTATATGTATTACTTCCTGAGACTAGAAAATATTGTAACCATATTACCATTCCAACAACTTTAGTTCACTGAGTGGGTCTAATGGGCCAGGTTAAATTACTTCCCTTTTGGTAAGTAAGGTTGCGGGTTCAAATCCCACTCAACATCTTTTTTTGGAGTTTTTTTAGTATGCCTGCTATGTAAAAAAAAATCCCAAACTTGTGATGGAACTGGGACTTGGCCATTCTCTCGCTGGAGATGTACGTAAGTCGCTCAACTGAACTGCCAATACTCCCTCACCTATCTATCGACTCATCTCTTTCATGTCTTTTTGTTATTGGCCGGAGAGGATCCGATTGAATCGTCCTCTTCATTCGAATTCAGTTGCTTGCTCAAAGCGCCAGTTTAATTAGTACGCATGCATGCTGCAGTTGCGATTTTTCTCTTCTGGCTCGATGAATAAAGGAAGCCAAGTATTTTGTCCCTTCAAACCTCAACTACGTACTTGTGTTACCAAGGTTTTCCTTGCTTGTCTTCCCCACTAGCTAGCTAGGTTGCATGCTTCTGATCATTGCTATCGGGCTATGATATTGTAGTCCGGACACTCGTGTGGCTTGTTCAATCACTACTACAAAACCGGGCATCACAAGCGGCCTATTAGAAACGGTTTGGCGCGAACCGGTTGTAATGTTCACACCAGAAGCGGTTCGTGGCAACAGCAGGCCAGGAGGATATCTAGAAGCGGTTCATGGCGCGACCCCCTTCTAACGCCCCACCTTTAGAAGGGGTTCGTGGCCCGAACCCCTTCTAAAGATCTTTACAAGCGGTTCGTGTCCTTAACCGCTTCTAAAGCTTTAGAAGGGGTTCGTGCCACGAACCGCTTCTAAAGGTGGGGCTTTAGAAGGGGTTCGTGACACGAACCGCTTCTAAAGACCCCCTTCAGAAGGGGTTCGTGTTACGAACCGCTTGTAGAAGCCCAGTTTTAGAAATAATGAAAGGAATGCGTGTCATATTCTATCAAAGAGCACGCGTGGGTGGGTTGGCTAGATGGATGAAGCGGGTCACGAGGATGGAGTGCTGGTCGTGGGTTCGAATCCCATTCCCACAATATTATTGGTAGCCTTTTATCGCCTGGTGTAAGACCACCATAAGCGGTTCTAGCAACCGCTTGTGATACCCTTCGGGGTATCACTCGCGGTTGCTTAGAAGCGGTTGTAGAACCGCTTCTGGAAGTGGTTTTGAACCGCTTCTAGAAGCCATTTCTGTAGTAGTGAATACATATCGGGTTATACAGCCTTGAATTTTATGAACACATACGTATGCTTGTATTTTGTGCGCCATGTATCTTAGAGCAAGGTTGATAAGAGAGTCAACTACAGGCTTTATCTCATTGTACAGCCAATCTATATAATAGTTAGCCATACATACATACAAAGCAATTAATACTTGGCCCACATTCATCCTCTCATTCTCTCACCAATTTTCTTGGAGCCCGTGCTGCAGCCGGCTGTAGATCTGCAACCCACCTCTCTCCTCTCTCCTCCAACTCATCATAAATCTAATGTGGCAATCCTTAGAGCCTACTTACATCACCTTATTGTACTTGCTCTTAGATATCTTTGGCCATCTACATCAGCTAGCAATTAAGTAGCAACACACGAGCATTGGGTAGAAGAGTTGGTCCCCGGCAGTAGCGCGGCTTTGTTTCCTTTCTCTTTAATTAGTCCGTTTCGTTTCGTTTTTCCATGAACAGATCAAGGGAGAGAGGGGTGGTACAGTAGTGTAGCGGTAGTACAACGTACGTAGCTACGGGGACCGGCTTGCTGTTGGAAGGACGGATGCATGACACGGAATCTAGCTAGCTCCGTGGCTCCGGCTAGCCGTTCAGGGCAAGCTCGAGAAAAATCACAAGGCGTGGCTGCCCTGCGGCCCCTGCCTAGCATGCAGAATCTGTTCTGCCATTTTCTGTAATTTGCGAGAGCTGTCCAGAGACTACGTACAGAGCTGTAGCTGGCCCAACTCTGCAAACTGCGAGGGCTTCTCATTCTCAACAACGAATTGGCGATGAAGAGGCCTCGCTTCCCGCAAGCGCTGGCTAGCTTCATTTGCTAGCTCTATCCGAGACAGGGTTCACATTATCTTTTTCGGAGAGGAAATTGTCTTTGCTTCGCTACTAATTTTTGCAGAAAATCGCCAAAAATTGTATCGTTTTGAAATCCAAACTTTTGAAAAAGATTAAAAAAAAACGAAAATCTACCGATTTTCTTTTGATTTTAACCAGCCAATTGAATGTTTATCAAAGCCAAATTTTCTCTTGATTTTCACCAATTATCGTGATATTTATGTTGTATAAATTTTTTTGAATTTAACGAGTTTCCCAAACGATTTTTGATATCTTACCCACCGATAAAATGATAATCATGATTTTCTCATAATTTTTTACGATAAGTTAAACCCTAATCCTAATCCAAGGTATAAACCATATTCGAATTGCATGGAGGCGTTCTCCAAGATTTTACCAGGCTAGCTAGGTAGCTGGGACATTAATTAATAGTACTACCAAGAAACAGGCAGGGGTCTAGTGATCCCACCTTCTGAAAAAGGTTTATTTGTATTCCCTGTCCACGAACAACAGGTGTAGGCACTAGCTGGGAAGGGAATAAAGCTGGACACGACAATAAGAGCATATCGCTAGGTGTGCGTGGAGTAAGGGCTTGTTTGGATCTATTCGGGCAGTCACAATCTTTACCTCGGTTAGTTTTTATAGAATTAATTACGTTACCAACTAAGCAAAAATTTGATGTGGCATAGGAATTAAGAAAGGGAGAGAAGGAAAAACAAAGAAATCATGTCTCATGCAAGAAACTGGGTCGATGTGGGCACTAAGACGCAAGAAATGAGCAAAATCTGCATTGGACGTTTCTGCGCGCTGATCAAGGTGTGTTTGTGTTGCATGCATTGGTTTATTGCTCATGCATGGGTTTATTGCTCTCTCTCTCTCTCTCTCTCTCCTCTAGACACTGCTTATGGAAACTCTGGGTTGTGAAACTATACATTGTTTTATTACTCTCTTTCCCCTCTAGACACTGGTCATGAAAACTATGGGTTAGGACTGCCCTTAGCAGCTAATAGTTAGCTAGTTAATAGTTCCAAGCTAATATTAGCTAGCTAACTATTAGTTGACGAGTGTTTGGATCCACCAGCTAATATGTGGCAAATAGATGCTATTGTCCAGAATAACCATGCTATTAAATGCTATTTATGGTAGACGTGAAGGGTGTTTTGGTTAAATATCACATATTAGCTGCTATTAGCTGAGTTTGACTAGCTAATGAGATAACCATTAGCTGAGTGCCCAGCTAATAGTTAGTTGATCTATTAGCTGTGGGTGTTTGAATCCACTCCAACTAATTTTTAACAGCTAACTATTAGCTGCATGGATCCAAACAGACCCTAAGTGCCCCGTACTCCCGCAGGCTTTAGTGTAAATGGAGAAATAATAGGCATGCGATTAGAGAGAGATATTGACTTTTAACCCCGATCAGTATCGTATGTACGATCAAAGTTTTAAATTTTGTTTTCGGACTATATTTTGAAGAGAATTGAAATTCAATTTTTTTATGAGATTTTAGATGAAATTCAACAAAAATTCAAATCCAGATGTTTTTGAGCGGGGATTTTTGAAATTTTGTCCGAAATTGTCGAAATCTCGGTAAATTTCAACGGGATGAAACATAGTTCAAACGATGTTAGAAAATTTTGAAATTTTTTGTGAATGATCCTGATGCATCACTAATATTCTCATAATATTTTTAGATGATGATCAAGCCCGAGAAATTTTTAAAAATTCTAACAGTGATGTGTTAAGTGTGAAAGGGTCTTCCAAGTTTCAAGGCTATTAAAAGTTCTTCTACCTCTCTAATGGCAAGAAGGTGCCTTAGCTGAGCTGGTCTATGGTGTGGTTCTATGGTCCAGCAGGTCTTGGCTTCGATTCCCACTCCCAACATATTTTTTTTAAAAAATTTAGTTAAATCGTCAAAAAATCTGGATACAAGAGGCATGAACCCCTAACCTCACCCACACAAACCAAGTGCTCTACCATCTCAGCTAACACTGCCATATTATAACATTATGTGCAATACTATTATAAGCACAATATGCTGCTATATAAAAAATTTCTCCAGCCGTGCTCGAACCAGTGTCACTTGGGTGGAAATCAACTACCACATATAACCAGCTGGTCCACATGTGATCCGGCCATAAACATATCAAATCCGATTGGTTTTGAATCAATTTCGGTCCAAAAAACTAAAATTTCCAAAATTAATGTAACAATTTTAAAAAAAAAATTATATGTTTTTATTCGGCAGGGATATAAGATATCAGCAAAATCTAAGAGCGTTCCTGTACGTCGTCAACCGCAACGTCCACATGGTACTTCTGGATTAGCGGATCGGCAAAATCTAAGAGCGAGACAAACTAGACTCGCTCTATTAAAAAAAAATTGTTCTGTGGAGTGACTAGATTGGTCCTGTGGTCATGCCTGGCAACCCCGTGGTAATAATACACCCTTGTGAAAGTCTTTGTATACAGGGGCGAAGCCAGGATTTAAGGTTAGGGGGGCAAGCCAGCGAAGACACAAGATAAAATAGGCAACACCACTAACCATGATGCGTATATATATAATCTCCATTACATAAATAGTAAAATAAAATAGCACCTATTTTGCCAAACCAAAGAAAATTACATCTCAATTAAGTTAAATTTAGCTCTACGAGTATTAGCTAGATCATAGGCCTTAATAATATCATCAGAACTAATCATTGCTGCTAAGTCCCTTTCAATGTAAATGACCAAATAATCCCGCAAATAGGCATCTCCTGTTTCGAAGACGTGTCTTCGCAATTTTCATAGCTAAAAAGGCTCTCTCGGTGGTCGCAGTTGACACAGGGAGAGTCAAGAGTAATCTCAACAACCTATCCACCATCGGATAAGAAGAATCTTTACCCAGCTTAACTAATCCACTTGTTAAATCAGCCAGAGATGATAAATTTTTTAGTTCTGGATGGTTGCAAACATCAAGTTGAAAATGCGGCAATTGGCACTCTAATTGCATTCTTTCTTGATTTGAGAAATCTGCAGGATAGTACTTCTCCACTAGAGTGCATACCTTTTCTATATCAAATGAGTCAAGTCTTGGATTCAAGGAGACACAAAGTGCTAAAAGGTCTGTCGTTTGGCCACCAAATCGATCTTCTAATTTATTCAATTGTTGATCAATTGCAACATTAAACACATCAAATTTATAATGGTGAAATGCGGTGGTGTTATCATTCTTATTTCGAGATTTGGTATATGGGATCTGGGCATCTGGATGCTGGTCCTTAGGGGGGGGGTCTTGGCCCAATTCGGTTGGGGGGTGCCAGGCCCACCTCGGCACCCCCGGTGGCTTCGCCACTGTTTGTATAGTTGCACTGGCTATATCGTTCCTAGGCCTGAATGAGTCCATACAAGAGGGTGGTGTACTGTTGGTAAAACTAGTATATTTATCTGTGTAACTGCACAGTTAGATAATGTGATGCAGTTATATTCAATATACAACTCTACTTTCTATAATTGAAATATAATTGTATTTGTTATATAACTATAATATCTATACATGATTAATCTATACTGTTATAATCTGACCTACTAAAAGAAGTTGCAGAGATCCTTCTTTTTTTCTTTGATTAATGTGAGAATTTCTAGGATTTTTTTAGGATTATTGTGGGATTTTCTTGCACTTAAAATAAAAGAGTTGCCTTAAATATCATATGTTGTTTTTATTTATGCAGATATGAGTATCGTTTACCCTCCTTTGCACTATTCGAGAAATTTTATGTTAGATACTAATTTATACTTTTGTCTATTTCACTATATTTATTCATAACCTCGGAAGTATCCACTTCAAAATATTTGTCCATTGAGAAAATTAAGAGTTTAGTTATTGTTATGTTTCCGTTCTCTAACCTACTTAAATGCTTTGAAAGTGATTAAGTGACCGTGGTGTGTCATTTAGGGCACTTCCGAAAGGCCATGCTATGCCAGCTTTTTGCTGAGGTGGAAGAGAGAGAACAAGCTTGGTACCCATGCAAGCATCAACCCTTTTTAGCAAACCAAGATTTTAGTATTGAGTTGATGATTGTCAAAGACCAATCCAATCAACATGCTTGAGATTGAGGGCATTTAGGTAATTTCCTAGTTTCTTTCTTTTTCTTCTATCTTCCTCTCCTTCTCCACCCATCTCTCTCCTCATTTTTTTTCCTTTTCTTTCCACCGCCCGAGCTCCACCTGGGGGACGCCGCCGACGCCGCCCTTGCTCTCAAGGCCAGCTCGGCCGGGCCTCGCGCTGACGCCGCTTCCACTCCGCCTCGGGCCGTTTCACCACGCTGGCCACTCACCTCCCACCTCAACGCCGACGCCGCCTCCAATTGCTCAAGGCCTCCTTCCTCTCTGCCGGCGCTGCCTTCTCCTCGGGTCGGCCGTCGCCCACCGGCTCCCCACTCTCCTCACTGCTTCTGAGCTCCTTCCCTTCCAAAGGTTTTCTCTCTCTCGATGCCGATTCCTTCCACCAAGGTTAGTGGTTGTACATGGGGATAGTTGTAGTATGCGGTTTACACAATGGATTCCACTAAGCTCGATTCTCTGGTGATTTGTGATGCTTAAGTGATTTGCTGGAGATCCTTTGTACTGATTGATACATGGGTGGTTAGCAGATGATGATTCGATTAGTGCTAAACATGCTTGAATGTCTCTGAACTCTTAGGTATGGCATGAGGATACTAATTCCTTCAATGTTCTACTCACATGAGCAATGATGGTATGCTATTATGCTGCTGGATGTTTCTTTGAATACTTGATTGAAGTATAGCGATATTGTCATGGTCCTGACATTTGTCTTGTGAGTGAGCATGATGACTATGTCGTTATCAAGATTCAGTTCATAGTAAATGGCTGTGGGTTGATGATTCGGATGGTTGCTAGTTAGTGTACTGTTAGTTGTGGCTAATGGGTTTCTTAAATGATCAATGTTGAAGCTTAATGCTATAATCAAGGCGAGCTACTGTTCTTCGATTTGTGTGGCGTAGATTTTGTTAAAATGTCATCCAAGCTAGGGGTGTAGGGTGTTCCCAAATTTAATGCTTGTGCATGCGGCTAATTGAATACATGATGCGACCCTAGCATTCTCAAGCTCGGAGACCAAATCCCTATTTCCCTTCATTCAACCCGTATCGCTTGTGTTCTATTCTAGTTCATTGTCTACTAATTGTGCTTGTAAAGGATCGACTGGGATGGATGGAGCACTATACGTCGATGCAACCTGAGGGTCGTGCTAGGTTTGGTGTCCTGGGTTGTATTTCATATGGCCGAAGCCTCTTGTCTTTGATAAATGAATCCATTGGGGCGCTTATGATCCGAGACTTGTGGGGTTCATGGGGGATGAGCTCGCCGCTGGGGGTCTTCGCTTCTCGATGCATAATGTGCCTTAAGAGTTTCTTCTGAGGTTGCTTGACCTGGAATTGTTACCAAATAGGAAGCTTAGTGGATGGCGAACAAATAAATCACGAACTATGAAGGTTTTGATTGAAGTAGTGTTGAGCCAGTCCTAGGGTTGTTTAGCCCTGGTTGTGGAGTTTCGCAATCGTATTTCACTTTGGCTTGATGAATGCTCGTGTTGTTGCTTTCAATTCTCATTCCATGTTCATATGCATAGCATGCATCTCATTGGCATACATTGAACTCGTGTAGGGAACGAAACCGCGGAGGGTGACGTGGCTGTGGTCGAGGGTGATCACGGTGAGCAGGTTGTTGTTGAGGATCCAAAGCATCGTGCAAGCACCTAAGCATATTCAACCCTTATGTGATATTATTTTAGTGAATAAATCGCTTAATTGATCGACATGCCTTGCATGAGAAATTAAATTTTTGGGATAGGGCTAGATCCTAATTGCTGCACATACACTCCTTGGTAATTGTTGACCACATCCTTTGGAACTAGTTTTACGTAATATAACCGAGTCCATGCTTAGTTTGCTTAGAAAATGGTTGGGCCAAGTGGTGGACTCGCTCCATCACTTGAGAGTACTAAATACTACACATGTGAACTATGTTGGAAATGGGTTCGGTCATATCGATGGATATTAATAATTGGCACCATGGGCGGGAGAGTAGGATCAATTGGGTATGGAGACTCAATTGGCATAGTCCCGCCTGCGGTCAATTAAGGACCGATCCGCTTGTGTGCCATGTTGATCGAGCACCATTAGGTTGATCGATGCCTGATTATGGTTGGGTAAGCCACTCTTTCATCACATGCCGCTCGATGGATCATGCCCTCATGCGGTTGGACGTGGTTGAGGGCGAGGCTTAGCCGACCGAGGGCCAAGTCGGGCTTGGGCCGCCGAGGGGTGCTAGGTGCTCGACCGCATGAAGATGGTTCAACGAATGGGTATGGATGGGAAGGGGTTGGCATGAGGTACTTTGTGGCACATGTCGCGGCGATCAACGCTTCCCTGCAGGGTTAATTAAGCGATTCGAATTGCCGCGCCTCGGATATGAGCACGCCTCGCCATCCGACACTCAACGTAGTAATAACTTAAATTCCTGGCTCGCCGTTGTACTTGAGCTTTAAAATGGTTGTAAATGCTTTACTTTAGCTGCTGTTACCTTTCAACTTCATGTTAGAAGTAGGTGCGTCAATAACCCGCTTTAAATTTGTAATCGGTTTACGCCATACTCATATTACAAATGTTAATGCTTTCCGCACTATTACCTTCAGCTTTATTCCTTTCTCACTCAAATGCATAACCCTTGGAGTCGGTCGTATATGGACCACGGTAAAGTCTATGAGTACATTCGCACTCATGCTTCGCTTGTGGTTTTCAGCAGGATCGTGAGGGTCGCGAAGTTCTCTATCGCCCCTGGCACGCAAGGGCGCCGAGTAGAGGTTACTATGAGCAAGACACAGCTTCCTAGTGTTCAAGGGCGTAACACTTCCCGAGATGCCGCATTTTGCGAGTGTGTCGCTTTTAAATCACTTTTGTTGTATAGTTAGCTTTATATCTCTCGTCTCCGTGAGGCTTGTAGACTTGGTTATTCTCTTGTTGATCGTGGTTGTGTCGTGATGTCTTTATCCTGCGTGTATGTTGCTTTTATCCATGTCATATTATCATGCTATATCAACTGCTTTTCTTGTCTGCTGAGTGGATGTCCTAGAATCTAGGAAGGTCATGCCGAAATTTCGAATTTTGTGCTACCATGGTTTAGGTTGCATCATCTTAGTTATCTAGTATGTTAGTTGAGTTGTTTTAGTTGTGTGGTTGTCGGGTTTGTCTTTGTGCTTTGGGTTAGTCGTCTTGTTGTGCTTCGCATGTTCTGGCTGTGGGGTTTTGAGTTCGTCTCCCTTTATGCAAATTGAGTTGTGATAATCTAGAAACCGCGCGGGACAATCTGGCGGGTTCGGGTCGCATACCGGGAATATCGGGTCATTGTCGAAGTTATTCGAAGGGTCCCATCGTTATCTCATCAGCTTGGATGCTAGCATCGCGAGCGCCATCGGCGATTCGTTGCTAGCCTCCAAATCCAATGAGGTCAACTGGGTGTTCCAATAGCTCGAGGACAGTCTGGGCGGCTCCTCACAATGATTCATTTGGGGAGCTTGATACCAGATTTGTGGGCCCATCTCTTTACCTCCACATCATTCATTCGGGAGCGAATTGCCAGTTAATTCACTATATCAATAAGCTTTAGTGTGTTTCTCCTAATAAATTTGGCTTTAAATTCCATAAAAAGAATTAACATGTTTGCAGAAAGTACATACTACTCCGGCAGTTTCTCCTGAAAACAAATTAAACTAGGAAAGTGAGCGCGGCGAACGCCGCGCACGTGAACGAAAAATAAATTTGTGTTGTTTTTCCGAAGAAAAAATGGACAACAAAAACATTTATTTTGGGAAAAACAAGGAAAAATGGACTACGAAAGCATTCTTTCCAGGGAAAAAGGAAAAGTTTTTTTTCGGAGGAAAAACGGGCCACGAAAATATTTTTTCCGGGGAAAATGAACAAAAACGGGGCACGAAAATATTTTTCACGGTTAACGAAAACATTTTTTCCGTGAAAAATGAGAAAAAACGGACCATGAAAACATTTTTCCAAGAAAATCTGCGGCGCATGCCGCGCGCGTGAACGGAAAACGGATTTACATTTTTTTCGGAGAAAAAACGGATCACGAAAATATTTTTTCGGGAAAAACGAGGGAAAACGGACCACGGAAACATTTTCCCGGGAAAAATGAGGGAAAACGAACACCAAAAACACTTTTCTCGGGAAAAATGAGAAAAAACGGACCCCGAAAATATTTTTTCGGGAAAACGGAGAAAGGATGAACGAAAAACGAATTTCTATTTTTTTTTGGGGGGAAAAATGGACCACGAAAACATGCTCCGGAGAAAAAACGGATCACGAAAACATTTTTTTCGGGCAAAACGGAGAAAGGACCTGGACGTAAAGTGCGGGGACCTATTTGTTATAATTTTGGACCTGTTCGCTATTTTGAAAAATTAGAAAATGGCTCGCTCGCGATTCGTATTTAATGGGAGTCCCTTTATGTAAAATGGCGAATGAGGGGCCTAAACGCGAACCGGGAAAAAAAATCTTCCCCTCACATAAAATAGCAAAGGACCTCTTCGTAATTTAGAAGGACCTGACCGCTATTTGGAGAAATAAATGGGTTTTTTTGGAAAATTGAAAGGAGGGTGAGGTGGAGGCTTGAGGAGGCTTGAAACCTCCCAGATGTAATGGAGTGATAATTACCAATTAGAATTGTCAACAACGCTGTGATCGATGTGAAATAATACCAAATGAGACCAATTGGGCTGTTTAAATTACTCTATCCGTTGCATTAGATAAGTAAGTTTCTGGGGGAATACAGTTATTTCACAATGGTGACTTTGAACTTATTATGTTGCGAAATAGGAAGAGTGCCTGCTCCCGTCCACCTCCAAGTCCCATCCGCAACGCACGGCGCCAAGCAAGCTTGCCAACATGGCAACATCCCATGCAGCGGCTTTGATAAGGGCGGCAAAATACCCTGTATGTCCGTACATTTCCCGGGAGACCAAGCCAGCAGTCGGCAGGAAAAGTAGGATGGCCGGAATTTGAGGAATTAAAAGTGGGCTGGGCTGTGGCGGGGGAGTTGAAAAAGAAAAGGGGCACGCAGTGTGTTGTGTGGTAGAGGATCTCTGTCCTCTACTGCTGCTGTCTCTTTTGCTGCCGAGCGAGGTGAGGTGAAGTGATGGGATAGTGTGAGGTCAAATCATCAAAAGTACTAAAAAGCCTTCCCTTCTTTATAATTGCATGCACTGCCCCCTCCTCCCCTCACCACACCACACCTTCTCTCTCCCCTCCTAGAACTCTCTCTTCTGTACATTCACCGCCTTATTCAATGCATCTATCTCGTGTGAGCTTTTCCATCGCGGCAGGCAAAGTTATCCCTCGCATCTACTACAAGCTAGGCTCTACAGGTGGTGCCATGAGGCGGAGATGCGAGCAATACGTTGTAGCAGCTGGCCACTACTTCTCATAGCTAGGGCAACTGTTGCAGGCACTACCCACTGTAGCCACCCTCCGCACCAGCAGCTCTACTCTACGGCGATTGTATCCCGTTAAGGCTAAAACCTGCGCAGGCTGCTTCGCTTGCAGATGCCAAGCACGCACGTAGACGTACGCGTATTCTGAGCAGATATACATTGCAAAACCTAAGTACGCTGCCTCGGTCGGGCGTTAATGGGTGCGTGAATGCTACGTGGACATGCACACGTCCCTTTCCTTTGGATTAATGCTTTCTTTCTTCCTCCTTGGTTCGCTCCCTACGTACGTCGGTACGTACGTGGATCCTGTGTTCACTGCGTGATCGCTCGATCGTTCGCTCGTCTTCCCCACACCTCTGCCGCCCGCGCACTGCTCCTGCTGCTGGCGCTGCCGGCCGCGGCCGCCTGCCTCTCTCGGGAACAACGACGCGCGTGCTGCATGCTCGGCTACATGCATGATCCCCAGCGGCATGAGCGCACGCAGCGCATCTTCTTACCGTGGGCGTTTCACCACGGGTAACGCATGTTCGATCGGGCGTAACAGAGCGTACGTACGCCTGCTTGCTGCAGTAGTACTTGTCTCGACGTTTAATTACCTAGCGTTTTCGATCGGGAGCAGCGGTAGTTGTATTTGTGTTTTATAAACAGTTAAAACGTACACGTACTCCCTCCGGTGAAAACACAATTAAATACTCACTGGCACACTACAATTAATGCATTATGCATGAGTCTCCCACACTAGAACTTGGACCAATGATATCTCTGAGATATATATCGAGATTGGATATGCGGTACGAATTAAATTTTATGTACAAAAAATTGTAATATTATTTTATGTTCTGATTTTACGTTCTTTGTGCATATGACTACCGGTCAAAGTATTTTTTAGTAACCAGAAGCAGTGATTGTTCATAGTTTAAACTATACTCATTAATATGATGTGTGTAGTTCTTATATACTACTATCCCTTACATATCTCTGCCCGTTCAATTAATGTTCTGTATACAGCCATATTAGTTATACCTAATACTCTCACTAGTCGCTACTCGCTAGTAGCATTAATCTCTACCTTTTTTCGATAACAAGGTCAAGGTTTGCGTGCCTTTGCACTAAATATAGAAGGGATCAAACGTCTTGCAACGCAGCAAACAGAGATCAAGGTACTCGCTAAATGGAAAACAGGGAAAGAGAAAACATGAGAATAAAAACAAGTAACTAAAGGGGGTGTTTGGCAGAGCTCCAGAGCTGGGTATTCCTGCCTCCACCAAATCTGTGGAGCTGGAGCTATGGGTATATTAAAGTGTTTAGGTTTGTCATCTTGTTTATATTTTAGAATAAAATATAAACTTAATTCACTTTATTTTAATCTACAAGTTGAAACTTTGAGGTGGAGCTGAGATCTAAATCTCTGCCAAACAGAATCTAAACTAGGTACGCAGCCCTGAAGCGCATGCCAAACACCACAAATCTCCCTCCTGTCGAATGGTAACAAGAATATCTTGTATGACGCTGTAATTACTACGGAAGACACGGGCAATATTCCTTTCTTTCAAGATTACCCAAAAGATAAGGATTACCAAGATGTCAAACCAAGAAGTATGCTTCTAAATCTTAAGGCAGCATAGCCACCAGTGGCGTAGTTTCAAATAAAAATATTGATTTGCTTTAAAAATTGCTCCTTTGGCACTATGCTTCTAAATGCGAGGAAAGAAATATCTACGATCTTCCAAGAAGGAAATTGCATAAAATCTTAAGGCAGCATAGCCACCAGTGGTGTAGTTTCAAATAAAAATATTGATTTGCTTTAAAAATTGCTCATTTCACTTTTTACCTCGTTCTCTATGGTAGCTTTCTCAAAATTAACCTTTTCCCTTTGTGAAAGGGCTTTAAAAATTGCTCATTTCACTTTTTACCTCGTTCTCTATGGTAGCTTTCTCAAAATTAACCTTTTCCCTTTGTGAAAGGGCTGTAAAATTTAGCTGCTCTATTATGGAGTGTGCTATGGTGCACTGTTATGTCGTCAGTACCAAACACTTCATCTGTACTACCGTCACCCGTCACCACCACTCCTTTATTCAAATAGGAACAAAGTGCATCGTCTCATCCAAGCAACGTTTGACCCAATAGTCCGTGCATGAGTTGGCTGTTATATAGTTGATATGAAAGTTTTAAAATGCCACGGCGAGACCATGTTAATCTACTAGCTAGTGATCGTACTTGCCGAGGCTTGTGGATCATCTAGCAAATTTATGCGGTTAATACTATAATATGATTATTTTCATATATAACTATATTTTTTATAGTTGTGTATTTTTTTATATAATTATAATATCTATATAGATTAATATACACCATTATAATTACCTGATCCCATCAAAATAAGTGATGGGGATTCTTGGACTCTTTCTTTTAATTTAAACCGTTATAAGCCGGATCCACTAGATAGACGGTTAGATATTTCCTTTTAAATAATAACATCCGATAGTGAAGATCTTTGGACTCTTTCTTTTAATCTAAGCTGCTATAATCCGGATCCGTCCAGATTAAGGGCCAGATATTTTGCTTTTTGCGAGAATTTCTAGTCTATTTTTTTTCTTAGTGACCCTCGTGAGTTTTTAATATATATATATATATATATATATATATAATAGATAATAGATAACAATTCAAATTAAGTGTGTTGGTTTGGTACTGAAAAGTGGAAAAGAGCCCATCGATCCAGGACCGATTCAGGCGCAGTATCATTTCTCAATTGGATGGACCAAATGATCCAAAGCTCATCCAGCGAACCATGCATTAGTCCTAGACGGTCCTTTATGATCCGTTCATCTTTTGGGTGAGAGAAGAAGTATGCACAACAACTATGATCTTGTGCAAGTAGTTCTTTCCAACCTCCAGATGTTTGCGAAATCTACCGTACCAGCTAACTAATCTCATCGAAACAAGCACCGATCAACAGCGATCAAGAACGATATCATACGCCAGGTGGGCAAACATCGTTTTCATCTTCAGCTCTCTCGGCCCGAGACAAAGCTATAATTAACCGGGTTCCACTCAAGATCGCTATGGCTGTACCTATGGGGGAGAGGGATCCTTGGCTGTGCTGTGGGGACTGTAATTCAAATAGTCCTCACAGGCGTGAGTCGTTGATTGAGCAACCAAATGGGCTAGAGTGTTCAAATCATTTGTTACAGCACTTTGTGTCGATCTAGGGCGTCGCTTTCTGATCCAACGGCTAGCACATAACTGTTTAAATTATAGTTATACTACCGACTATACCTATTCCCTGTCCTACGTATGGAGGGGGCTGCAACTAGCTCATGCCCGTGGAAATGTGCACGGCCAAAACGACGTGCTGGTCGCGCCTGATCGGCCGAACGGACGGACGTGGCCAGGCCGCTCACCACGGTGCGTGCATGCATGCATGCCCCAGGGGTCCTGTTCCTCCCGCCACCCTGGTTTGCTCTTGCCGGGGCCAACTAGCCGCGAAATTTTTTCTGGGGACACGTCCGGTCGCGTACAAAGCATGTGCCACAAGATGACTACCAGCTGGGGCGCGCGGTGTATAGTGGCCAGCTGAGCCAGGTTTCAAATTCGGATATGGATGGATATTATTTTTTTTGTTATCTTAATCTATATTTTTTTGAATTTAGAATCGGATACGGATTAACTAGATTCTAAACCAGATACAAGCTTGTCGGATACGGATCCGGGTTATTCGGGATATGGATATAGAACGGATATGTGATATATTTGGATCGGAAACGGATAATGCATGCATATAAGTATATATTGAATTAAAACTATACGAGTACAAGACTATAGTAACAAATTATATATCAATTAAATCCAATAGATGTCGTAAAAAGAATATGCTACTTGAGGATTAATATAACAAACTAATTGTTAATATAAATGGGCTGCCATGGAAAAAACATGATGAAAATAGGTTGAGCCTTGCTGATATCCGGAAAGGAAAAATCCGAATATCCGATCCGAATAGGAAAAAATCGAATATCCAAATCCCGTCCCGTATTTTTGGATATTGGATGCTCCAGATCCGATCCTAAATCCGGATTCAAGTATCTGGATCCGGTCCCGGATCCGACCGGATAGTCAAACCCGGCCCCGATCAAATCCGATCTCAGATCGGACGGGAGATGTCCGACTCGTTTCACCGCTACCTGGCATGCACATTACCTCGGTTGTCTTTACTCTTGCGCATGCATGTGCCGATTTGAGTCTCCATCAAGGTTCAGAATCCTGGTGAAATTTCAAAAATCTCTGAGATTTCGGATTTCGTTCACTTTCAAGATTCCATCCAAAACCAAAATTTGAAACCTTATTCTTCACACGGTGTAGTATCCTGTTTTCTCTCGTGCCGTGCGTGCGTATGGGACCCTTCTAGTGTCAGCAGTTCGAGCATGGCTGTTGTTGTCGGGATCGCGCGCCTGTGCAGGAAATGCATGCATAGTACTAGCACCGGTTGATCAGATGTGATAATCCGACGATCGAGCCAGTACCATGCTCTAATGCGTATTCCTCTTGATACTACATACTCATCTCGTCCGTAGATGTACTGGGTACGGCATGCACTACGGAAATTGTTTACTAGATAGTTTATACTTGTCAAATTGAGAAGAAAACAAATACTTTCTTCAATCACAAATACGTACTTGTCATTTCGAATACATGTGCAGTTAAACTTTCAAAATTTTAGCTATCAGTGAAACTTGGACAAGGCCATCTGTACACAAATACGTAACTTGGTATGGTAGGTGAAGGCATCTTGACCCGCTCGGCCGGCTTCATTTAAACCTCGGCTAGTCGGCCCGGAAAAATCGAGCCAGACCAGGTCAGGCTAGCTTTCGTCTCGCGAAACGCTCTAAACTTGCAAAGTTCACGTACGTGCGTGACTGCTCAACCGGGCGGTCACATCGCTAGCCCCATGCATTCATGTCTCTACACGACGCAACACACAGCGTTTGACCAAACACTACTACAGAAATGGCTTCCAGAAGCGGTTCAAAATCACTTCCAGAAGCGGTTCTACAACCGCTTCTAAGCAACCGCGAGTGATACCCCGAAGGGTATCACAAGCGGTTGCTAGAACCGCTTGTGGTGGTGCGACACCAAGCGATAAAAGACTACCAATAATATCGTGAGAATGGGATTCGAACCCACGACCAGCACTCTATCCTCGTGACCCGCTTCATCCATCTAGCCAACCCACCCACGCGTGCTCTCTGATAGAATAGGACACGCATTCCTTTTATTATTTCTAAAAGCCCTTACAAGCGGTTCGTGACACGAACCCTTCTCGAAGGGTCTTTAGAAAGTCGTGTCACGAACCCCTTCTAAAGCCCCACCTTTAGGAGCGGTTCGTGACACGAACCCTTTCTAAAGCTTTAGAAGCGGTTGGGGACACGAACCGCTTGTAAAGACCTTTAGAAGGGGTTCGTGCCTCTAAAGGTGGGGCTTTAGAAGGAGTTCGTACCACGAACCGCTTCTAGAGATCCCCTCCGGCCTGTTGCCACGAACCGCTTCTGGTGTGAGCATTACAACCGGTTCGCGCAAAACCGTTTCTAATAGGCCGCTTGTGATGCCCGGATTTGTAGTAGTGAAAATTATTAAGTTGATTATATGTACATCATTTCTAAAAAATTATATAAATATTAGAGTCTAGACAGAAGGTAGGTAGTGATTACTCATTTTTATACTTATTTTAAATTTATATAACCTATATTTTAAAATTCATACAAGTTATATTAGAGAATGATCGGTAGAAACACTTCTCGCAAACATACACTCTTACTTCTCGCGCTCGGTATATCCCTCGCGCGCGCATCGGCCGGAAGCTCTACCAAATGCATCCATGTATCGAGCACTTTTAAGATGTAGAAACGTCGTAGAGCGGTAGAGGAGACTGCAGAGCTAGCCGCGCGGCGCAGCCGGCGAAACCGGCCGCGTCGCGCCACAGTTCGCCGGCGGCCCGGGCCTGAGCGGCGGCCGGCCCCACCGGCCCTCCGCCTATCCCCACCGCCCATTCCCCCTTCCAGTCATAAATAGTCGCCAGATGCCACTCGCTAATGTGCCTGTGCGCGCGCGGAGATAGGCAGGGACGGAGAGCTAACGCTTTGGCTTGTTGCTCGCTTTGCCCCGGTCGGCGGCCCGTTCCAATCCCATATAGGAATAGGACTCTCTCTCTCTCTCTCTCTCTCTCTCTGTCTTTCGCTCGCGTCTCTCATCTCATCCCCGCTTTGTCCAGGGCCATATCCTCCACACCCCATACCTCCTCGTCGCCTCTGCCTTTCCATCTTTGCTCGAGGCAAATTCTACATGCAGTAGTAGTTGTTGTATTCTTCAATTCTTGTTGTTGTTTTGGCTTTCAAATCAGGAACAACGACAGATCCGAGGCTTTATCGAATCGGGCCGCAGGTCCATCAAATCGGAAGCTAGCTAGGTAGCCAGAGCCATCCATCAAATCACCTCATCACATCAAAGGGGACCAAAAGGATATCTGTGGCTGCCTGAGCTCCTCCCATTCGAATAAAATTCCCCTTTCTACACAGCACCCGCTGCTTCCTTCGTTCCTCTCTTAGCTAGCTTAATTCCTCGCGATCCGTTCGTTCGTTAGTTACCACAGTTAGCCATCAAATCACCGATCGAGTAGGAAAGAAGCACGCTGATAATATAGCTCGACTGCTCGAGACGCCACCTATAGATACACTCATACACAGGAATACTTCTTGTCGATCAACAGCGTCAAAAATGTCCTCCTCGCCGGCAGCTTTCCCACTGGACCACCTCGCGCCGTCCCCGACCGAGCAGCTCTGCTACGTGCACTGCAACTGCTGCGACACCATCCTTGCCGTACGTGCTGTGGCGTCGGCACCTACCTACTGACAGCGCGCGCGCGCGCGCTTCAAATATTAACATTCCTCGTTTATTTGTTTCTTGTTTAATTTCTCTTGTTTCATTTGATGGTTGATTGGTGGTAACTTCGAGTGTTGATCTCCGCAGGTCGGCGTGCCGTGCAGCAGCCTGTTCAAGACGGTTACGGTACGGTGCGGCCACTGCGCCAACCTGCTCTCCGTCAACCTCCGCGGCCTACTGCTCCCGCCGGCGGCGCCGCCCGCCAACCAGCTCCACTTCGGCCACTCCTTGCTTTCCCCCACCTCCCCGCATGGCCTCTTTGTATGCACATATATGTGACCACCTTAATTTCTCTACCTAATGTGTCTAATGCTAACCATGCTCTCTCGTTTAGTAATGTGTTCAACTGAGATCAATGGCTGCCTGTACTTGGTGTTCTCTTAGGACGAAGTCGCGTTCCAGACACCGAGCCTACCGATGGACCAGGCGAGCGCCAACCTGAGCGGCATCACTGGCCGCAGCAACAGCAGCTGCGCCAGCAACGTGCCGGTCATGGCGCCGATGCCTGCGGCGAAGCCTGCGTGGCAGGAGCCCGAGCTGCCAAAGAGCGCCCCGTCGGTGACTAGGCGTAAGGACTTGTTGCTCTTTAGTCTGGTCTCCTTCAATCTGATAGTACGCACATTACTCAAAGCAAACAGCGCTTTGTTTCTTTATAGTTCTTTGGGAGGGTTAAGGAATAATAATTTTTGAACAGGAGGCACGTATCACCCTTAATCCTGCTGTTCCAGACTCCAGTGTAGTGGAACTGTTTATACATCAGGAACATCTACTCCAGAGTTTAAACAAGCTAGGCCAAACTGCCAAAGAGAGCGAATTTCGTAGTGTAAAAGGATGGGGAAGATAAAAAACGAGAGCTTGGGGTCGATAGACAGAGAACAGGCATACAATCATGTCTAGTTGTCGCAGGGTGCCCATGCATCCTTCTCTCCATCAGGGGTAGAGCCAGGCCTCGAGTTTTATCCGAACCAAGACCCAAGGCGTGGCCGCGTGGGACGAAAAATCTATATAAAATTGGCTGAAAATTTAGTACAATAGCAAATTGGCCCAAGATCACACAGATCATCCTGAGGCTTTTGTCTGGGTTGGTTCCGCCCCTGCACTCCGATCAGTATACGCTCATGCTTATGTAGCAGCCAACATGCAAACAGTAGTTTATCTCTACTATTCTAAAGCAGCACTTGGTGGCAGTGGTCCGTTCTTCCCACGTCATTAATTACCGCTTAATTGCCCTGCTTAATTGCCCTACGCAAGAAACGAAGCGTTGCTTTAATTAGCAAGCTTTCGCAAGAAACGAAGCGTTAAAGATAGATGTTTGATTTTGTGAAATAATTTTTTTATTTTTTAATCTTTATTTTTCGTTATCAATTTTGTTTTTCGTAGCAACGCACGGGCATGTAACTAGTGTATGCTTAATTACCGATTCGTCCATGTTCCTCGGATGCCAGCTGACTCGAATTTACACTACTGCAAACTTAACTTTGCAGCTCCGGAGAAGCGGCAGAGAGTCCCATCGGCGTACAACCGCTTCATCAAGTAAGGTTTTTGGCGATAGTATTTGCTGTGCAGCAGTATACATGTTCTCGGTATCGTCGTCATAAATGTGTGCTGTGTATACGTTGATTTGCCGCAGGGAAGAGATCCAGCGCATCAAGGCCGGCAACCCGGACATCACCCACCGGGAGGCCTTCAGCGCAGCCGCAAAGAATGTAACTTTCTTCTCAACCGCGTAGTAACTCCTACGAGCTAGCTAGCTGTTTGCGTGTCGTCCTGATTTGACCGGACGCTTTACAATGTCAGCACGGACACAGCGACCGCTTGTGTCCGGCCGCTTGTGAGCCAGATGCCGAGCGGCTGTGGTCTCCGGGAGCTTTTACGTCGAGAAATTTTACGATGTTTTATATTGATAGTATAAGAGGGTGTTTGGCAGAGTTTCAGCTTCATCAAATTTGTGAAGTTGGTGGAGCTGGGTATTCCTAACTTTATCAGATTCGTGAAGCTGGAGGCTATGGATATATTAATAGTGTTTAGGTGGGTCATCTTGTTTATATTTTAAAATAAAATTATAAACTTAAGTTACTTTATTTCAATCTACAAGTTTCAGTTCCGAGGTGGAGCTGAGATCTAGAGCTTTGCGACCTAAGTAAATAGGTACGATTTGTTCGGATTTGTTTCAAGCTGCTTTACTAATCCAAACCTGCCTTTGCATTGGTCTCCTCTCCTTGTGTTTGCTGCGCAACCAGTGGGCCCATTTCCCGCACATCCATTTCGGCCTCATGCCGGATCAGGACCTCAAGAAGACCTTCAAGCCTCAGGTAATTTAAAATCCCGAGAAAACATATGGGGTACCTAAACCCTAACCTTGCTCTGCACCTTAAGATCCTAAGCATATAGTAAGAGTTTATTGGTAACGAGCCGCTAAGACACGGGCTCGTGGAACACCAAGCGGAAAGAGCATACGCAAGAAAAAAAAAACATTTGAGAGCATGAATGTAGTGTAGATGGAAACTACTTATCACTTCATTTGATTTAAGATTTGTACAATTTATATTAGAAGGAAAAACATAAAAACAATCCTCAAAATATTTTTGTGCCGCACTTCTCTTGCTGCAGCTTTTTATCTCTTCATTCTCTTAAATAGAAAGTGCAAGATTACAAAGGAAATCAGCCCCATCCAAACTAACTCAACAAACTAACCAAACTAACTCTAATCTTCTCCGAACTAACCCAACAAACTTCATGCATGAGTTCGAATAAGAGACAGAGAAAAATACTGAGTACATGATCACCCCCTAATCATGTTGCTCCGACTTACCTTTTTTACGCCAAACTTTTGCCGCAACTCAATGAACTTCATGAGGCCAAATGCCTTTGCCAGTACATCAACGAGCTGATCACCTGTGTTGATGTGCTCCACATCCACCTTGCCATTCTCGACACATTCACTAATAAAATGAAATCTGGAGTCAATGTGCTTACTGTGATCGTGATGAACTGGGTTCTTGCATAACGCTATCACCGACTTGTTGTCCACCAGTAGCTTAACCTTCCTCGGTTATTGCCCCTTCAGGTCTCCTAGCAGCCGGATCAACCAAACACCCCGGTACGCTGCTGTCGCTGCTGCGATGTACTCCGCCTCACAGGATGAGAGTGCGATGATTTTTTGTTTCTGCGATGCCCAAGTGATTAGGCTCGCACTAGGAAAAATGTCGTCCATGTGGTGCTCTTTCGGTTGTCCACATCGCCTGTCAGATCACTGTCATTGAAACCTACCAGCTCGGGCTCCAGCTCATCGTGCTTCATGTAGTAGCACCCATAAACAACCGTGCCTCTCACGTACCTTAGGATATGCTTCATAGCAACCATGTGCTGAGTGGTGGGCGCCTCTATGTACCTGCTCACAATGCCAACCATGTAAGCGATGTCTAGCCTTATGTTCACCCGGTAGTGCAAGCTTTCGTCGACACTCCGGTACTCGGTGGGATTGATAGCAACTCCATCGTCCTTCTTGCTTAGCTTCAACCGGTTTTCCATGGGTGTCATGAGTTGCACCCAACCATGCATGATAGCTCGAGTATCTTACTCACGTAGCTACATTGGCACAGCATGATCTCGCTAGCGGCCTGTTTCACCTCGATTCCCAAGTAATAAATCAAGGGGATAAGGTCACTCATGCTGAATAGGTTCATCATCTGGGACTTGAACTCAGTGATATTGTCGATGCACAAACCAGTATGATCAAATCATTTATGTACACAACGACTATAATAAACGTTCTGCCATTTTCCTTTTGTACACTGCGTGCTCCAACCCATGGGGCTGCACTTGAAATTGAGTGACACTATGGAGATATCTAGCTTGGTGTTCTAGCCCCGCGGGGCCTGTGGCAGACCATACAACGCCTTGCGCAATTTGAGCACATTTTGCTCTTGTTTGCCGTTGATGAAACCCGGGGATTGCTGCATATACACCTCCTCAGCAAGCTTACTATTTAGGAATGATGATTTGACATCCATATGGTGAACCTCTCAACCTTTGTGTGCTGCTAGTGCAATGAACAGCCGCACTGTCTCTATCCTTGGCATCGGTGTGAAGACTACGTCAAAATCCACTCTCATCAATAATGATGGCTCATCATCTTGCGCTCGGCCATTAGTAATGATGGCTCATCATCTTGCGCTCGCGTCAGTTTCACATCATCCTTGCGCCACCGTGGTTTGTGGCACTCTTTTGTGTAGTGCCTAAACTTGTCGCAATTATAACACTTTTCCTTGGACATGTCATGGCCGCTTCCAAAAGACACACCATTTTTGCCGTTGTAGTCGTTGTTGCCGTGCCCAAGGGCGTGCTACTTGCGGTGATGATGGTTGTCGCCTCTGCTGCTGCCATTCCTCTCACTGCCAGGGGAGCTCTCACCCTTCTCCCTTTTCTTCATGCGCGTGAGTCACTCTTCTTTGGTGAGGAGTAGTCGGTCGCCCGAACCATTAGTGTCATCGAGCTTGTACCCTTCTTCCACGAAGTTGAGCCAACATATGAGCTCCTCTACGATCAGCATCTTCAGGTCAATCAACTGTTAGATCGATATGGCCACCCTATGTGTACCTAGATGGCACAACACGAAGGAACTTCTTGAACACCTTCTCCTTGAGCAACGTGTTGTCCAAGGAGTGAATGTTGTTGATGAGGCCGGTCAGGCACATGGCGAAATCGTCCACCATTTCATTTTTCTTCATGCGGATCACCTCGAACTCCTTGAGCAACATTTGTGCCTTCACATCGCAAAAATGCTCGACACCCATACGCATCATGCGCACAACCTCCCGCGCCTCCTTGTGGTGTCCTTTACTGCCAATGTCGCCAACATCTCCGATGGCACGTCTTGGAGGATGGCCAATAGTGCCATTCAGTCAAACCAGTACTCGGCACCGCTTAGGTCGATTGTCTCTTAGACTCCCAGAGCCTACATGTTGACTCTCATCAAGAGAGTCCTGTCGGTGTAGTTTGGGCGCGTGAGCATGGGGTAACGTACCGCCACCCTAGCCTCCTTCACTGCTGCACCACCAGCTGCTGGTCGCCGTTGCTACCAGAACCAATCTCGCGATGGCCGCTGCCGCTGCCGGAGATCCTAGCTGGGGAAGTGACCTTGATTCATCGCGTGATATCACTGCAGGATCAAGCCAATCTCACTATGATAGCACTTGTTGGTAACGAGTCAGAAACACACAAACTCCCGGAACACCAACTGGAAAGAGGAGACGCAAGAAAAAATATTTTTGTGCCGCACTTCTCCTGCAGTAGTGTGACGGACTGCCTTTTCAGGGGCACGTCTAAATACCGCAACAGCTACCTAGGAAGATTAACTGTTGGGAACCAAGCATTCATTGCCAGACAAAGAATTAACACCAACTCTTTTTATTGAATATAAGGCCTAGTGGCCAAGTTTTTACAAAAAGGGTGCAGCGGGCCCCAATAGATTACAACCAAAACACCGCACAGGCAGGCCTGAGTAAAAGACTAAGACCTTAAAACCAAACCAAATTGCCATCTACGAGTTCTTGATAAGCTCCAGCTTCTTGGATCTCTGAAAGGGTCAGGTTTAAGCAAGGGTGAGTACACAACAGTACTCAACAAGTCGCAAGGAAAAATACTGAATACTATATGCAAGTGATTAACAAATAGGATGGCACAGGGTTTAAGTATTGTGGATGCAGTTTTATTTATAAGTTCATTTTACATTTGAAACACAAACCAATAATAAATAGTAACTGGGGGTTCACAAGTTTAACACAATTAACCAAGTTCTCCAAATTTCCAAAGTATACTTGAGCTAGGTTACGGGTGTCACCCCAAATCAAACTTAGCTTCATTAACCAGAAGCACGGCGTAATCGATTACCATTTTAATATGACTCTGCAGAGCTGCTCAGCTTTACCCACAAGATATCTGTGGCCGTTAACGCCACGCACGAACTTATATGTAACTTAAATGCATGTGGCCGAGCCGAGACCATCATAGCCTTTTGATTGAACATCCCCATGGTAGCTCCTACCCGATAGGTCCTTGGACCCACTGTTCTTGGGACCCTACTGGCCAACGTAGGAGCCTCGCTCCAATACTGAGTGGGTACCTATTGTTGTGCGAATCGGCGAATGACACCTCATTCCCGTTCCATCAACTCTTTAGTCATCCCCATGCCGAAAATGACTGCTCCCCATTCTCACCACTGAGCAAATGGTACCACCAATGTAAGTATTCCCAAGGGATGAACAATGTTACTGAGCCATGTCGAAAAATGGTTCAACTCACTGGTCTGACTTGTGGTTAAGCGGGATCTTAAGTTATTTACTTTGCTCAAGGGGGTTTCAATCTTAATTTGCCAAAGATCAAGCCATACAACCACAAACCCATCTGGTCCTGCACGTACCAGCCACCAAACCAACCATGGAATTAATCATCAGCCGGGGATCACTCACATCCACCTCGTGGCTAGTCCAATGTTGCCCCCTGAATGTAGCATTTTTATAAAACTCCGAGCCAGCGGCTCACCACAACTTTTCTCTTTTTAAAGAATTTGAGTGAAACAAAGGCTCTGTTTGTTTCAGCTGGGGATTGTAGAAAGCAGCTTTTAAAATCTAGATTATAAAAGCTGGATTGTTAACTGATAGTTGTTTGGCAACCCAGATTATAGTGTGTTTGGATTGTTATTTCTGCTTGGCAAAAGTCTGTGGTACCCTCGATTATAGGCTGAAAAGTCTATGTGAACAGTGGGGGGCAATAGTGGGTAATTTTCACTGAAGTTGGATGGGTATTATGGTCATTTGCAAAAAAAGGCTGAGAAAAGCTCCTCTAGAGTGGATTGTGGATTTGTGGGGTTGCTACAGTCTGGCCTCCAGATTATTACAATCCAGATTGAAAGTTTCATATTTGTTGACCTTCCAGCATTTAAAAGCTGCTTTCTACAATCTCCAGCTGAAACAAACATGACCTAATAAGATTAATATCTAATCACAGTTGTATAATTAATAGCTAGGGTTATTCAAGGATTTAACAGGGTTCAATAATGTCAATGAGGCTAAGAGCAATTCGGCATTAACTAAGCATTATGTCATTCCAACATAGCAACTTTCAATATTTTAACATATAGTAAAATAATGCATTAGGAAATAAGTACTACTATATCAGGAATACTTGGGTTCAACATGTTCAAAGACGTGCGGCTTGCCCTTGCTGGGCAGCAGAATCATCTAGGGCAAAACGGCCGTAGTCGTACTCGGCTTCCGTCTGGTCCGGCTCCTACTCCAGGAATTGCTACCGCTCCTCAAACTATTCAACGGCTGGGTCTAGCACAAAAGAATGAACGATGATAAATAAATGAAAAACAACGGACGGAAAAGAAAACGAAAACTGAAACAAAAACCAAAAACAGACCAGGAGAGAATCGGAGGGCAAAACGGGCATTCCAGGAATTTTGGGAGCTTCAGATGCCGGAGTGGAGGCCGTTTTTGGACTCAGTGGCGCGAAATGGTTAAGGATATGTATTTTTGGGATTTTTGGAGTTTTCGGAAATTTCTGGGATTTTTTTAGGATTTTCTGGAATTTTAAAATGGAATTTCGGATTATTGAATTAAATAAAAAATCCAAAATAAAAGAAAAGGAAAAAGGCTGCACAGTGTTGTTGGCTAACAACAGCAGGTGGCAAATGCGCTGCTATGATTGGGCCACATCGCTGGATCGGCCATCGACGTGGGGCAAAGGCAAGAGAGGTTCGGAAGGGGCCAGGGTCGGCACGGCTAGGGTTTTGGGGCTGGGGCGTGGTGGCGGCGGTGGCACCGGGCGGCGCGGTGGCCAGAGCTGGGGAAGGCAAGGGGCACAGGGGAGAGGGAGAGGCTCACCGGCGAGGCGGGGGAGCGGGGCGAGGAGAAATGCTGGGCGGGGTGGGGCTTTTATAGCCTGGGCGAGGTGACCGGCGAGCGGCACAGCGTCCACGGGGCGGCGATGGGCGAAGCGATGTGGTGCGATCAGGCGTGGCGAGCGCAGCGTGCGTGAAGGCGCAGGTGGCGGCGTTGCCTAGGCGGGGGAGACGGGTTGGCGGTTGGGCCGAGCAGGTCGGATGGGAGATGGGCCTGAAAGGGGAGGCAGGCTGGAGGCCCAAAACAAAAACCAATCAAAATTCAAATCCAAAAATCAACAAGAAATTCAAATAAAATTTGAATAAAATCCAATTTCAAATTCTTTTGAAATTTTGGGATATTTCAAGTAGCTTTTCTTTTCTTCGTTCTCTTAAATAGAAAGTGCTAATACAAAGGCTAACAGCCTAATCCAAACTAACTCAACAAACTAACCAAACTAACTGTAATATTCTCCGAACTAACCTAGCAAACTTCATGCATGAATTCGGATAAGGGATGTGGAAAAATACCGAGTACATGATTAAGTCTAACATAGTTCAGATAAGAAGCATATACTGGTTTGATTCATTAATTGGTTTTCTTGAGCATCTATCTGTATCTATTTCCGTGTTCTGTTATTGCAGGATGACGCTGAAGACATGCTTCTCAAGGATGGTCTCTATGCGGCCGCGATCGCGGCGGCCACTGCTGCAGCCGCCAACATGGGAGTCACTCCATTCTATCTAGATAATTAGCTACCCTCGAATTCGATCTTAGAAGTGGCCCTAACTCCCTCATGTCGCATTCTGGGGTTTCATCTCAAATATATCAATATCGCGCGTGTTAAGTTGCTTAATTATAGTATTTTGCGGTGTGTTGGAGGAAATAAGGAGAGTCAAGTTGAGTACCAGGGTTTCTGATAATCATCTAGGTAGAGACTTATCTTCTCTATTTCCATCTTATTTCTTTTCTTTTCATTTTCTGTCTTTTCTTCCTGGACTTCTTGGTCCTATTCACCGGTTGAGAAGTTGCTCTGCCCTCTACCTAATTTTGTCTCAAGGACATGGTTTACTTTATAGACACTTGGAAAGCATCTAGTAAATCTAGCAATGTTTGCCTTTTTTTAATTTGTATGCATTTTTTTGTTAATGAAATGTAATTGGCATTTCGTCTATACTAATAGAAGGCTTTCTTAGAAGCCATGTTAATTCTAGAGGGTGAACAAAAAGCTAAAAATTACCGTATTAATCGCAATAAAAAGAAAAAAAACCCACATTAATCATAGAAAAAGAAAACATCTTGATCCTTCAAATTCTTAATATATGGCTTAGATTCAACATTCAACATGAACATGGTATATCTATGGACACCTATATTGTGACACACACAGAGAGAAAGAGAGAGAGAGAGAGAGAGAGAGTGAGAGAGAGAGAGATATGAATTCCAACAACGAAAACATGTGGAGTCCTAATCCGAATCAAAAAGGCATGCACACATATATGTCCGGATGCTGGACTTTTGAACCAAAACAGAACAAAGGATTGCATACATATGCATCTCGGATACTACTTGAATTTTATACTGAGAGAAAGATCAACTTCATAATGAAGCTTATATATGCAAAGGATAAGCTTAATTACATCTTGGTATGCATACTAGCTAGCATATATGGCTTTGATATATTCAACATAGATCAATATAATCTAAAATATTAGAATATAATATACATGAACGCCATATATGGCTAATCTAATATACATGCTCCATAGTCTATACAAAATAGGACATAGTGTGTATGTGTCATGTTTAAAGTATAATATGAATTTAATTTAAATAGGTCATAAAGTCAAAATTAAGCTCAAAATATATATTCCCGAATGGGTAGAAATGACAGTGGATGACACTCACATGGGAAAAAGTAAGCACCAAGCAGTGCCGACGAGAGAGCAAGCAAAAAGGAGAGCTCCCTCGAAAGGAAAGGTGAAGCTTCCCACACAGCAGGTGCAATATGTAGGGAGTGATGACTCAACTAATAGCACTCCCACGGATCGTTGGAGTCCACCGTACGAAGAATCCAATGACAGTATCTCCAAGACAGATAGTGATGGCGGTCAATCCCCTACTAATCCCTCAATCCGTCCCACTTCCCACTCAGAAACACAGCTTCCCATACAATTTACAGGGGAGTCCCAGTACACTCATTCCACACACGACAAAGACCATTGGGCTCCATAATCACCTAGAAAGACAATTGTAGGGGGGAGGGACCATCGAGCAAGCCATGAAGCACCTCAGGATAGTGGTTGCTCGTATAGCGTCGTCAAGACGCAAGAGAGTTACGGCTCATATCGCCCATACGACTATGCCATCCCGGATTCTCGTACGCAACCTTCCACCCAATACGTGTACGAGTGGCAAGATCCTGAATTTTATACCATGTTGTACCAATAGTGGGAAATGACTAGCCTATGGACAGGGCAAAGCTGGCACGAATACAAGGCGGAGTTGCTAGCTACACGAGAATTGAGCATGATGTCCACTGAGGAGTACAATATGGCCAACCACGTGTACAGCCAACAATATTACCTATAGCCCCAAAGGTAATATTTTATTTCATTGCAACTCGATTTTTTACTAGCATAGCGTTCATGTATGTCCAATACGGAAGCCCAATTTGAGCAAATATGAATGTATGAATATGCTTGCAAGTATGGTAATCTAATGTTTTGAAAGCATTGAAATGTAAATTTATTGGATTGAATTATGAACGGTATTGTAATGAAATGTTATTTGATATATTATTGCTAAATATCTACTTTACAATTTGAGATTGTTTAAAATATAGTAAAGGTCATGCCGAAATTTTTCATATTTTTTCACAATTGTGCTATTATTGCAAAATATGTAATTTACAACTTGACATAGCCTTAAAATGTATGAAAAATTATGCCAAAATTTTATCATAATTTACCATATTTTAAATACATTTCTAACATTTTTCTGATTTTGGGGCTTTATCGGGTTTAAATTTTCCAAAAAAAGTTTCTCCAGTTTTTCATATCGCAATCGATTTTCCATGAAAATCGACCGTTTTTTGAACTTACCGATCGATTTTTCAATTTTTTTTGGCTTCGTTTGACCACCGGATTTGACTTTTGCATACAATTCAGTTCTTCTTGAATTTCAATCTACTTCTACGAAAAAAACGATATCGAGCGCTTTTCGATTTTCAATTTGAAAGCTGTTTGATTAACCTGGTTGCAGTCGTAGCCTCCTCCAAATTTTCTTCCTGGGCGCCACTGCGTCCCCAGCAGGGGGCCCAACGAACAAGACGAGCGAGATGCATGATCCGACGAATGATCGTCTGTGGCCTGCACTGCCTACGCCGGCGCGATGAACGATCGTCTGTGGCCATCAGGGCTCACTGACGGGACCAATTTTTCGTTCAGCTGAACATGCCTGCAGACCGGCAGCCGGCAGGAAGAAGGCGGAGAACATGGAAAGAGGTAGGTAGGCTTCTCCGTAGATGCATGATCCGACGACAAAGCCCCAAGCAAAAGCCCATACTCATATTACGTTGAGGCATTGAGCCCAGAAGGGGGTGTCTGGCGAAGGCCGAAAGCCCCAAGGAGGTGTAGAGGTTAGCGTGTCCATTATTGCACGCGTTGCTGGACCACGTACGATTCATCGCAACTCGCCAATCGTGATGTGTGTTCACCGTAACCGCGAGCCCGTCACACGTACGGTTCAGCCCGTGGGCCTGGCCCGTGGGCTATCCATTCTCCCTCCCTGCCAGAGCCCGGGCCCGGCCGCCGAAAACCTCTCCGCACCCGACGAAAAGTCGCGCCCGCGCCAGGCCGCCAGGTTGCAGATGAGACCTCGGCGGACGGCCACGGGGCCCACGGCACGGTACGTGTCCGCCCTCGATCCATCACGTCAGCCCGTTCTCCCTTCCGTCCTGTGCACGTCTCCCTCGCGACCAGCCGGGCTGCGGACGACGGACGGCGTTGCGGCGGCCGCCGTGACGGAACCAAGCCCCGGACAACGAAAAGTAGTAGATATGCGTCCTTGTTTTCTACTAGCTGCCCGCGACTTGTCGTCGCGCTGTTGGACTGTGAGAAGCAGCTCTGCTCGTACTTTTTTCTTCTAGGCGGACTGTCTCGAGATTCTTCTTCCTTTGGCAATTTCTATCGTACCGAACCAAGCAGGGGCGGAGGCGCGGAGCTAGCCCAGGCCTAAGCCCCGGGCTAGACCAGCTGATTTTAGATTAAATATCTATTTTCAATGATTTTTCAATAATTTTTCGTAGAATTTTAGTGAGCTTTCCGTACCAGGCCCCGGGCTACAGCCTACTCTACCCAGGGCCTGGATCCGCCCCTGGAACCAAGGACCGAGCCTACGACCGACCGGTCCCAGCTTGAGGATGCGCATTCGTCGTGCAAAATCTCGTGCTGTGGTCGGGACTTGACCAACAAAGTTGAACTTGGTGTTCTCGCAAATGCGTCCGTCAGTGTTAGGTACTATCGAAGTACTGTGTAAAATGACCAAACTACTGGACCAACTGCTTTTCCTCTGCTAGCTTGTGGCTGCAAATGCTGTGCATCTCTAGAGCTGTAGCTCGCTTTTTTTTCTTTTGCAAAATTAGGATCCTCACAAATTCGTTTGCAAAAACGGCGCCCTCCCCTACCGCAGAACGCGAGGCAGACAACAACTATCACTTACCATGTCCAGGGAGCGCACGAGGTAGGCAACACAGCATGCGACTGCGACAGTGCCCAAACAATCGTGACAACGCACATGTGGGCAGCGCGAGCGCATGGGAGTATGTGTGGGCAGACGTGAGCAGTAGTGTGTTGGCAGGCGAGGGCAGGCAACGGTGTGGTGTGTGGGGACGGCAGGGGCGCATGGAGGCAGGGAGAGTAGCTCAAGGTGTGGGATGGATAGCAAGCAAGGACTGAGTTTCACATTCATGACCCTTACCTAGAAGACATACACATCTGTGGTCCTTTAAACCCCGACCCCCTAAATTCCTATCTTTCGCTCAAAACCAGGGACTCGCTACTAAAAAAGGCTTATATTGGACCCCTCATCACTGATGGTTTTAAAAAATCGTATGTGATAACACCTCATCACTGTAGTCATCACTGACGATTTTTGGCTAGAAGGGTCAGTGATGACTACCATAATCATCACTGATAGTTTTTGGATAGAAGAGTCAGTGATAACCATTCACATCATAGATGTTTTTTTCCTAAAAACGTCAATGGTGTGTATGACGTGCACCATTCACATCACTGACGGTTGTGATGTGAAAACCCTAGATGAACCCAACTCAAACCCAAACTCAAGATGGCAAAATCCAACTAAAACCTCATGAGCGAAAATCCCCAAACCCTCATACTTCCTACCGCCCTCTCCTGGTGGGGTAGCCATGCTCATCTCCGTTCGTTCCCTGCGCCACCTCTCTCCCTCAAGCTCACTCCGCCGCCTCCTCCTCCAGCCACCATCACACTTACCCTCACCATCTTCGCTTCACTATAACAGAATAACTGCAGTCCTAAATAATTGAAGGCAGCTTGGGACTTTTAAGGAGGTTGCCCATTGTTTTCGACACAATTTGGGCATCCAAGTCATAGCAAATTTGGAAATCTGGAGGATGTACAAAGCAAGCCGTGTGCTTAAGCAATGACAAAGCATGTGAGGAGTTGCTGAACAAAATATGTAGGATTAGAGAACAATACTCTTGAGAACAATCTACCTCTTCACTTGGTCTTGAATTGGCATTACTTATGGTGTAGCTTGTTGTGTATATAATTGATGGATATTCATTTATGTTCCCTTTCTATTCAAGTCTGCTTCTCACATCTGTTGAAGTGTGTTGACTAAAATCCTTTGTAGTATTATGTTCATTACATCTTAATATGGTGTTTTCATTACATTCTGCAACTTTAGGCAGTATCTTGAATAACGAGGCATATTGTTCTATATTGTTTTGTAATCTGTTTGTTTCAGAAGGCATTGCTAGCATTTCTTGTGGCTAGTCAATAAATAGAAAAATCATCATTATTAAAAATTAACATCAGAGACAGTTCCATCATAGATGGTTCTTAGTTAGAATCGACTTTGATGTTAATTTTCACTGATGGTTCGGGAACCGTCTGTGATTTGCTCTTCTTATCACTGACACATGTTTACAGACCATTTTGTGAATAGTCTATGATGAGGTTTTTGAAATGTCCGTTGTAAGTACTTCATTTTCTATCTATATTTCCACACATGTATCATTGTATAGCTCATAATAACCTTATCTTCCTTGCAGACCGCGAATTGCAAGTTCACTGAGTGGATGGATCAATCGTATCTACTACATGTTCGAGTTTACATAGCAACTCTCCAAATCCGTCTAGACGAGTTGTGCGAGGAGCTCTAGACCGAGAGCACCAACAATGACGAGCTCCGCAGGTAGAGGAAGAACGGGGAGGTGGTCCACCTTGGCAGCGACTACCACCTGTACTGCTGTTGTGCCAACCCGAGCTACAATTGCGCCTGCCACTAACGTGACACCCATCCATGTCCACGCCGTCCCGACAACCAGCACTCCATGTGGGTGCTCTACAGTGTGCCATTTTCTCCTTAGGGCATACGTATGCAAGCCAGTAGATCTAAATCTTCTATATCGTTTACTTTTCAAAAGACACACACATATACTGTAGTTGTAGTTCCTATGGTTAGTCCATGGTTATTGCATTGTGTACTATAGTAGTAGCCAAGGAACATATGCACCTATGAACACCAATCCCCGTTTCGTTCTTAAACTATATCAAACTAATGCTCCTTAATTATGTCATGTTTCCATGCGCCGTAAGCCGGCTATCTCTTTATACCCTTATGCACGTAATTGAAGATATATATAAAAAACATTATATATTGTAATAAAAAAACTAATCCGTTCATAAATGACCTACAAATTCTTCAAGAAAAGTGTTTCCTCTAATTTTGAGATGTCAACGCAGAAGGCTCTTGGCGCTTTATATTGAAGGACCGCACCCAAAACTGATGGCGTTGTTCTTACACTAACATACCACTTGTTGGCCTCAGCGGCCTAAGATGACAGTAACACTCCACGCTTTAAGTGGTGGTGTGAAAGAATTAAATATTTGTGCAATCCGTTTTGGCAGTTAAAAAGGACGTTCTTGAAAATAGTTTATGGGTGAACATTGTTGGAAATAGAATAAAAAAAAGCCAAAATAGGAAAACAAAATACTAGGAGATAAGGGGTATCGATCAGCTGCTCCGTATTATGTTTCCAGACATAAGAGGATGTTTGACAAGTTCATGATTCAACGCACTAGCATGTGTTTGCTTGCGGTAGCAAATTACTCCCTCCGTCCAGGTTTAGAAGGCCTAACTGCTTTTAGATAGCGTCCATGTTTATAAGGCCTCTTTGTCTTCTGCACGTACTGCATTAATTATACCCTCAATTAAACCGCTGCCGATCAGCACACACGCTCGTTCGATATGCATGCACGCGTGCTTGCATTGATGTTCAGCTAATTAACGCATGACTGCATGCTTGGCAGGAAATGCAAGCATGCCTTAGCTTCTTATACCCCCATCCAGGTCACTCTCGTTCATACTCTTTTTGACACTCGCTTCCTGGATCTCTCCTGGAGTAGCTACTTCTTTGTCGCTCGCGATGGCAGATAAGAAACGCATAGCGTATGAGGCTTGGGAGCAAAGCGGTGCAAGAAAGTGAGCTTGCTGAGACGGAGGTCGCGGGCGCCCAGAGGATGCTACAGCAGGCGGAGTTGGAGCTAGGCCGCGCACGAGGCATCCATGCCCAGGCTATCGGCATGCAAGAACAGGCGCAGCTTGAGATCATCCAAACTCGAGAGCTTTTGGAACACTATCTTCTGGTTGAAGATGAGACACATGCCGACGAGTCACAGGTAGAGGTCGAAGAAGCTCCACACGCCGGCGAGTCGCAGCTACAGATGAAAGAAGCCCTGCAAATCGACGACTCACAGGTACAGGTGGAAGAAGCCAATATTGCCGACGCCGACACCTTTGATGAAAAGGTCGAGGAAGAAGCCAAAATTGCTGCACTTATGAACAAAGCGGATGAGGAAACCGCTGCTGTTCGTGCAGTTATGTTGCGACTAATGTTCCCTAATTTTCATTTTGAGTAAACTTGTTACAGTACTTGTAGTGATCATTGTATGCAAACATGTATCATGCTATCGGTTGAATAAATTATCTATTGTCGGGAAATGCACATGTCAATTATCCCACATTTGGTGAACAGTTGCACAAAAAAAAGCTAAGCTAAGCTAAGATAAATTCAACCGCGTCTTCATAAATTTCCTTATCACATTGCAACCTTATGGGAAGTAGACCGCTCCTCTCCAATGTCCCCTTCTTCATATGCGGGATCTTATAATGTTGTCCTCCTTTTGCACGCATAATCTCTCTCATGCACCCCATCTGTGTAAGGAACACACGATTCGATCTTTCTACCGGATATTCCTCATATGCTTTGATCACGTTGTTCTGAATATCTTCAATCTTTGATGGGGATGACTTGTGAAAATATGACTGTAGGGCGGCAAAAAAACCGAGATCCAAAACATTGAGATCTGGAGAGTTAGGTGGTTGACATATTAGTCGTATATCCCACCCATCTTCTTGTGCAACACGGCAAAATTCTGGATCGTCAACCGCAATATGCGTCTTTGCATTATCTTGTTGGATGAATATCGGTAGACCTTGTTCTTCAACAGGCCACTTTAATTTGATGCCGGCAAGACCTTTTCAATGAGGAATTTTCTGATGGTGTCCTCATGGACTGATGTCATCGCCTTGAGCTCCAAGGTTCCTACAAAACAATCATACAAGTAGGAGTAAGCAAGATTAGTAGAGTCGCTACAATTCAAGTAATTAAGCAAAATTGAACTACTTACCCCTCTCCCTATTGTGACTTCTCCTCTTGGCTGGCTGCCAATAGGTGAAGGGAAAAATTCCGATTTTCCCATCAAATGTACATATGCCATGCTCATCAAACCTTGGACGTGCTTTCACCCCTAAAAACATAACCTTTTCGATAAAGTTTTTGCTCTTCACGGTTCTTTGAGGGTACTTTTCATCAAGCGCCAAATAATAATTTTGGCTCGCCCTTGTCCTATAAAACCATTTCTCATCTATGTACACGATGTTGTACAAAGATTTAAAAGTTGGTTCGTCCGGTATGCTTTGGCTTTCAAGCATTTCTACGCAAAAGCGCACACGAGCCTTCATGTTTTCTTCGGTCAAAGTGAACTTTATGGCATTCGTATGACGCCTGAACTTTCTTTCCTTCAAACGTTGATGCAATGTGCTCTTTGCCATATGCAAAGCATTGGCTAGGTCACGGATAGTATGTCGTTGGCTAAGCGGCACATCTTTGATGGCATCCGAATTGAAGGGAAATTTTTTACGGCCACATTTTTCCTTCTTCTTGTTTACAAAAGTTGAAATTCCACCACCATTTTGTCCATCTCGCCATACTCACGGACAACTCTCATCGATCCCCATGTCATTAGCAATGATTTCGCTACTCCTCGCTTCAACATGCCAGAGCCGATCCGTCTAAGCACATGGCATATATGCTTCGCTTTATATCGAGGGTAGTACCTTCTCCTCTTGATACCGATAATGTAGGAGTACATGGCATGCTTGACTTAGTACGCTCAAGGCTTGGCTTTCCAAGAAACATTGATTGAAAACACATGGCCACATGTGCAAGCGACTATTACCTCGCTGCCGTTAGCTACGTCGCTCAAGCGCCGGTGATCGCTATGTCGTCGCTGTGCTCGGCGTCAAGATGTCGGCGCCGACGCCATCCGCGGGCGCCTTCTACATCATCGGTACCTTCATCATCTACGCTCTTCGCATTTCATCTCTATCTCAGATGAAACAACATACTTCAATGATCGTAAGGGAAAACTAGAGCAAAAATGAAGAGAGATAAAGGGTATGCGATGAACACCTAAATCGGCCGAGTCCAAAACATAATCATAGTTCAATTCAGGTGCATCGATCCATGAAAATCCTCAATTTCTTCCCAATCAATGGCCTCATTTAGGTCGAGGGTAGTACCTTCTCCTCGCTGTCGCCGATAGCCGCACCACATAAATGGCATGCATGACTCGCTTAGTAATGCGTTCAAGGCGGCTAGCTATGTGTATGGCAATGTGCGTAAAGATAAAGTGAAGATCGCATATACGTGCATGGTTTAGCTGCGCCACATGGCTCAAGAAGACGCCGTCGCCAGCCCGCCGCCAGATTAGCTACGCCTGCCTCGCTTTCGTTCCATCGCCGATGCCTTCAAAGATCTCCAAGATCGCTTCCATATGCATTGCATGAAGCCATGAACCATCAAAATTCAATGCTCAAAAGGAAAACAAGAGCTAAAAAATACTCAAAAGGAGTAGTAGTATTACCGAATCAAACATAATCCCAAACGATAGGTCGATTTAGATCAAAATCTACCATTATGTCCAACCATGGGAGAGAAGATGCATGAGCCGTGTGAAACTGTGGAATGAAGCATATCCATATTTATAGGACAAATAAGCGCCATCCTTGAAAATTTTGCACTCCAAAATTTGGCGCTTTCCCAAAAATTTCAAGACAAAAGCATTTCCAAATTGGAAGCTAGCTGCTGAGAAAAATTGGTGCTGCTTTGCTGCGTTTTGCATGGCTCGCGTAATTAGCATGGCGCGTAGGCGGCTGCTGCATGGCGCGCGTAATTAACCTGGACGCGCGAATGGAGTAATTAGCCGAACGCGCAATGGAGGAATTTGTCGGCTGCATGGCTGCCAGCCGCGCGCGGGGTGAGAGGAGTCCCACGATCTGATCGGGTAAATGCACTGAGTAACAACTCCTTGGTCTTTGTGTTAGAGAGAGTTAGGCCTTATATATACGGACGGAGGGAGTAGTAGTTAAGCTCCGGGACACTGTAGAGACAGAGGAGGCTCACCCGTGTACACTGCTATTAATTGTTGGGAATAACGTGTTCTTGTCAATGCTGGCGTAGCACCGCGCTGTAGAAAATGACAGCACCGAACCAACTCTAGCTCTGCATTAATTTGCGGTGTGAAACACGACACAACGGTGCAGATTTGCACCCTACGACAAAAAGTGTGCCGAGAATTTCAAAGGGCAGCATGCTGCCCGCGCAAGCTAAGAGTGACAAGTACAGCGTGCATTCTAGGCTTATCGAGAACTGGTAGCTTCTAGACTCATCAACACGCAACAAATATAAGACAAGATAGAAACAAAAAACACAGACACGCATCTGCAACTTAACCGGCAGTTGCCCTACGGACCATTAGATCCAAATTCAATAACTCATATTCTCGTTAGTACCGTAGATTCAGTGGCATTGAATCTAAACCAGGCTTCACCTTACCGTTTAGATCACGAATTTCGCTACTGCGTCGGCACCGAAAATCGCTAAAAATCGCGCGAACTCATAATTCAATTTTTTTTTGAAAAAAAAATAATCAATAGTCGTCGATTACCGTGGAAAATCGACAAACTTGGTGAACTTTTTTGGCGGTTGATTTTTGACGAAAATCGAGCGATTTCCACCGATTTTTAACCGGTTTGTGACATGTAAATTTTTTCGAATTTTCGGATTTTTTCGAAATTTTTTTAATTAGACCGATTTATCAATCGGTATTTGATATCGGACCGCGGCGATACGGACGAAAATCGTGCGATTCTCATCGATTTTGTTAACCCTGGTCTAAACCCTGTGGGTGGGCCTTTTTTTTTGTGAAACTATTTTACCTGGTTTCCTACTTTCAACAAGATATAGCATTTTCTGCTCACACACCAAGACTTTCAACAAAATACTCCAGCGACAACAACAGCAGTTGATCATGATGTTGCACTACTCCAACGTTAGCCACGCCGTGGACGTTCCAGTCGCATGGTCAAGCTCGCATCGAGCCGAAAAAACGTGAGGAACGATCGAATTGAAAATTTGAACGCAAACTTTGAGATCTAACGATGCAACCAGCCAACAACCACTCCAAAGAAACCCTGCTCTTATTGTACCTCTCCAGTCTCCACCCGTTTAGTTGTTAATCCCAGGGAAGAAAAAGAAGGGAGAGAGTGAGAGTGAGAGAGAGAGAGAGACTGAAATCGAAGAAAGCGATTTGCCCATTGCCCGTTTCCTCCCGATGTGCGTATGTACACGTGGAATATTCCTACCATCTCACCTACAACAAGAGGCAGGAGGAGACGAGGAGCATAGCAGCCAGCCTCCATCTCTTTCTCTTGCCTTCCAAAAATCCAAGGTTCCCCAATTTTCTCCGCTTCCTTCTCTGCTCCAGGAATACGGTTTGAGAACAATCGGGGTGAAAGAAAGAGGGGATATCAAAACGAAAGAAAGAAAAAAAGATCCAAACTTTCGGAACCCCGCCTCTCCACTCCCACCACTGCGGGTTGATATCTTGTCATACCCTCTTGATTCTTGTCCGAGATGAGCTCCGAGTCCAGGGAGCTGCTCGGGATCGACCCCATCGAGCTCCGATTTCTCTGTACGTTGTCTTTCCGTGCGCTTTCCCGTGATTTCCTTGAATTTGTTGGCGTTGATTCGTTGGTTTCTCAATGGGTTTCCGGGTAAATTTTGATGCGCTGTGTTCCTGCGTCCTGTTCGCATTCGACGAAATAATATGATATCTTCCCCTAGAAAAATTCCTTTTTTTGTGTAGTGCTAATTTTGATGCTTCTCTTCATTTTGAGGGTTTTTTTTTGTTCTTGAGGATTTTATGGTGTTTTTTTAATCATATTCGTTCTGTTCTTTTGCTAATTCCTCTCCCTTTGCTTTCTTTTGAAATCAATCACGCAGTCGAGTTAAAGAAGCAGATATCGTGCTCACTGCATCTAACAAACAAGACAGACGAATACGTCGCGTTTAAGGTAGTTAAATCTTTCTGAAGATTGTTTACTGCAAAAATCTGAGTAAACCATATAATTCTGTGAAAAAAAATTGCATTATAGGGACTAAATTAATGCGGCCTTGGGTCTGTAGGTTAAGACGACGAGCCCAAAGAAGTACTGCGTCCGGCCAAACAATGGCATTGTGACACCGCGGTCCACGTCCGATGTTGTTGGTAATTTGATGAATTACATTAGCCAATCAATATGTTATCCTGAAATAATTGCTTTTATTGTTAAGGTCTTTTACACTCTGAACTATTGCTTTCAGTAACAATGCAAGCGCAGCGGGAGGCGCCGCCGAACATGGAATGCAAGGACAAATTCCTTGTGCAGAGTGCCATAGTGAGCCCGGACCTCACACCAAAGGATATTACCGGAGACATGGTAACCCATGTTCTTGTGCATTCCGTTGCAGCTTGTGTTGGCCGTTTCTTTGTATAACCATAACGATGGATTTTGTGTAGTTTACCAAAGAATCAGGTAATGTGGTGGACGAGGTGAGGCTGAAGGTCGTTTATGCCCCGCCACCGCAGCCAAGATCCCTAAATGAGGGATCTTATCAGGATGGTTTGGGCAGTTTGAGTTATCAAGAGGTAAGATTTTGAATCTTGAGGGTTGTTAGTGCTGTAATAACATCCATGACCTTTTTCGTATCGGTATCGCCTCTAATTGTCTAATCGAGAACTCACAGTTGTTCTTTGTTTGTGCCTTACTGCTTACTTTGTGCCCTTATCATTGATCCTATGGCTATTATTTGTTTTCTTACCTTCTCAAACTGGGAGTTGTTCTTTCTTTGCAGGTAACTGGAGAACCTAAAGAACCAGAAACAATAACCTCTGAGGTGAGTCCCCTTCAGATAAAAATCGTCAAGCTACGTGTACTTCTTATTCTTGAAGTAATACAATATGATTATCGTCCCCAACTGTATTCTGTCATAACGCATGGTTCAAAATATTGATTCTATGTCTTATGCTATCAGTTTGAACTCTGCAGTGCATTTTACTTGATACATGTGTTGAAGAGTTCTCATTTCTAAATTTGACCATGTTCTGTTAGCACTCAATCCAACTCCACCTGATATAGTACATTTATTGATATTTGGTCAATCTTGTCTCAGTCGACATATTTAATCTTTCAAGTTATTGTGGTCTCTCTTTCCTATTGAGTTGTAGTTTTATTCTTTCATTAATTGCTGGCCTGTAAACGTTTAGGTGCAAAAACAGCTTGATTTCAGTGAGGTGCTATCCTCTAGTATTACTCACTCCGTTCTTTTTTAGGTGACACCCTAGAATTCGTGCGTAAAGTTTGACCACTAATATGTTTAAAAATATCTAGGTTGGCTACATGAAAACTATATCATTAGATTTGTCATTAAAAATGCTTTCATAATATTATAATTAAAATAAAGTTACAAAAAGTAATGGTCAAAGTCATGTCTTGGAGAATGTGAAAAGGTAATAAAAAGTCACTTAAACAAGAACGGAGGGAGTACCATTTTATGTTGAAACTCTAATGTGTTCTGTATGTACTGATTTTTTCAGCATTTCTGTTAATTTAGTGAGCAAAGTTATTAAGATATTTGGTAGAAGATGGCAACTCTTTATGCTGCCCACTTGCCAAAGAATAGCATGCTGATCTCTTCTATTTATATCTGTGTAGCCCTGGGCTTTGATTTCAAAGTTGGAGGAGGAGAAAAATTCTGCTATTCAACAGAACAATAAGCTTCGAGAGGAACTGGTTAGTGGGTTTTACCTGTTTATGCACAAGGTTACAAATCTCGTGTTTGGAAAAATCTTGGAGGTGGCCGAAATCCAAAATCTCGGCGAGATTCAGAAATTTCGGGCAAAATCCGGACGAAATGCAAAAACCAAATTTCAAATCCATTTTTTTTTCAATCGGGAAATCTGAGATCTCGGGCGAAATCGCCGAGATCTCGGTCCACATTGAACCGTCCGAAAAATGGTCTAAAACATGTCAAAAAATTTTGAATTTTTTTTGGATGGTCCTCAGACACCACTAATGTTCCCATAAAAATTTGAGATGATGATCAAGCATGAGGAATTTTTAAAAAATCTAACAGTGGTAAAATCGTGATAAAACCGTATATAAAATCAATTTTTGATTTTTCAAATGTAACAAATGATCTTCAAGTCATTTGAAACCTCTCCTGACATAAATTTACGATAATCTTTCCATCCAATGCCCTTCACTTAAATGCAACATTGTGCATGTGATTATGTGAATGGACTAGAAAAGTTCCTATGTATTAAAAAAATTCAAACCACTTTAGAAAATTTTGAAAATTTTTGTGAATGGTCCTAACACATCCATAATATTCCCATAAAATTTTCAGAAGATGATCAATCTTGAAAATTTTTAAAAATTTCGGAAAGTCCTAACCGACAAATTGAACCGACCAAAAAATGATAAAAAAACATGTTAAAATTTTTTGTGGATGATCTTGATCCTAAACCCAAGCAAATACAATGCACAAAAATCAAAATCCGGCAAAAAACTACCAAATCTCGCCCGAAATTGCCGAGATCTCGTCGAGAAATCCGAGATTTGAATTTTTTGAATTTTCCGGGATTTTGAATCTCGGAGGGGTCTAAATTCCGAGATTTCGCCTGGATCTCGCCGAATTTCGCCGAAATTTAGACCCCTGTTTATGCAAACATTTTTGGACCCATTGTATCATTGCACTCAGTAAGCATTAGAACCTGGCTTTTTCCATATACTAAATAGGCTAGATAGACTTGTGGGAAAGCTTTGCTGATAATTTGTGCATCTCTCTAAATGATCACCACATAATTCTAGATAGCTTCCCATTTTGTGCTTCAGCTTATATGGTCTACATATGTTTTTGCCTTTTGTGTATTCGAGTATTTTTGCATTTCATGAGCATGTTCCTGCTTTGTAGGTGTTCATTTACTTTGCTGCTATATGGTTCTCTGCATCAGTGAGATAGCAATGCTGGCATCAATTTTAGTTGCAGCACTGACATAATTTTATTGTATCTCTGATTGAATTCAACAGGATCTCCTTTGGCGGGAAGTCAGCTGGCAGAAGGGCGGTTTCTCATTAGTTTCCGTGCTGGTGGTCGCTATTCTTGGAATCCTACTAGGTTTTCTCATGAAGAGATGAGCGTGTGTAATCATGTACCTTGTTTTGCTTTTCTACCATGAACTGAAAAGCATACGCGTTCTCCGTCGTGTTAGCCATTTGTACAACTCATGGTCTCTCTCTCTTAGGATCTGATGCCTCTTGTAATTGCCTAATTCATATTAGCTACTGTCACCAGTCAGCCGGTCGTCCGTCGCCCTAAATTCTTGGTATTTGTTAGTGGCCCGATGTTTCAGCCTACTCGAGTAGGAAAAGGTTTTGGTTATTATTTGCATCTTTTGGCACATGTGAACAGAATAGTTCCTTCCATATTATGGCAGTACGCCAAGCGATGTTATATGTTTTGGGTGTTTTGTGATTTGTGTGTGAACATATCTGTGCAATGCTAAAAGTACGGTTTTCAGCTCGTCATTTGTATTACAAGACAAATTTAGAGTGATATGGGCTTTTTCCAGCTGATTAGCTTTATGATAAGGAGGTTTATCCAGATCGAGGTACCCACTACCCAGCCACTCTCTGCTGACCCTGTGGAATCATACGAGAGAGCTCTGGCTGACACGCATGATCCGCACTGAAAAGACAGTGCGGAACCATCCGATTAGTCGGTGCTTCGGAGTTGAAACCCTATTGGTGTGTTTGGTTACCTGCACCATCCTAGCTTGTTTCGTATGAGCCATCCAGGCTATCCTTGGCCTGACTGAGTGGATGCAAGTTAAGGCCCTGTTTGTTTGTCCTATGGATTATATAATCCAGCTTATATAAGTTAATGGGGAAACAAACAACCTAGATTATAATCTAGATTATCTCTACTATTATAAAGCAGCAGTTGGTGGCAGTGGTGAGTTCTACCCACATCATTAATTACCCTGCTTAATTGCCCTACTTAATTGCCCTGCTTAATTGCCCTACGCAAAAAACGAAGCGTTGCTTTAATTAGCCAGCTTTCGCAAGAAACGAAGCGTTAAAGATAGATGTTTGATCTTGTGAAATAATTTTTTTATTTTTTAATCTTTATTTTTCGTTATCAATTTTGTTTTTCGTAGCAACGCACGGGCATGTAACTAGTATAATCTAAAGCATGAGATTATAATAATCTATAAGCAGCCATTAGGGTGCTTATATAATCTCAAACTAATAATCCAACACAGTAATAATCCAGGAAAACAAACAACCCACCGGCTTATTTAAAGGTAGTTTATATAATCCAGCTTATATAATCCAACACCAAAAAGCTGGATTATATAAGCTGGAGAAGGAAACAAACAGGGCCTAAGTTGTTTGGTTGCTTGTTTGTGCATCTCATGGGCCTGCATTAGAGAGAAGTCCAATTTCTGTGTTTTCTTCATCCTGTATGAGTGGGTGCAATTGCATCCACCTGGCCAGGATGAATAGGAAACCAAACATATGTCTAACAGATACAGTTGTATCCACTCATGCGATTCAGACACAATGCAGGCAACCAAACACACTGTATGTGCCTGTCGCAGTCAATTTGGTTAGTGTGGTGGAAACGGTTGCTGCCTTGCTGATTTACGCTTAATTCGATATAAATGTCACACTGCTCCGTTTGGTCAGGGAGGGCCATTTCCATCGTGCATTATTCCATGGCAAGTTATAAGCACAGTAGATGGGGAACGCGGCGGCGCTGCGCCGTACAGAAAAAACAAAGGTCAGAAGAAATCATTTCTTTAACAAGTACTGAAGGAAATGATATTAGGAGAAAATTAAAACCATTTGTAACTCCTCTAAATGTTGCACAGTTGATTCAACTAAAAGAGAGATGCTTGTGATTATGACCATTACGAAGGTTGGTACAAAATGAATCCTAGATAATTAACCAAACTTTATATGCATGTCTTGTGGGAAAGGACACACAAAAAAAAAAAAAAAAAAACAGGGAGCTCTCAATGCTTGCTATCCTCAGGCTTCGAAGCCTTCTGCTCCCATGTTTCGACCTGCTTCATTGACTTTGCTTTCCTCTGCTGTAGCGCTTTGAATTCCTCAGGGCTGTAAGGAGGAGGCAGATCGCATGGGCCTGCTTCGTTGGCAGACTTAACCATGGAGTCCTCCATAAACTTCTTCTCGCGGCCTATAGCTTGGCAGGCCAAAGACTCAGGACAGACCTCAACTGCTTCAGATGGTTTGGTTGGCTTGAATCTTAGGAGCTTAGCATACTCAGTTAGGAGGTGAAACATGTAGTCGTATATATAGTCCATACTAAGCTCTCGTTGAATGAAGTTGCTTGCTTGCTTTCCTATTCGTTGTGCCTATAAACAGTTTTTCGAGGAAAAATGTGAGAACATGGTCTTTTATTGAAACATACTACGACAGGAGGAAATGGTAAAATAATCTCTATTAAGGAATTTCACTAAATCCTAGAAACTAGACACGTATTATCATTGACTAGTTATATGCCCGTGCGTTGCTACGAAAAACAAAATTGATAACGAAAAATAAAGATTAAAAAATAAAAAAAATACTATTTCATAAGATCAAACATCTATCTTTAACGCTTCGTTTCTTGCGTAGGGCAATTAAGCAAGGCAATTAATGTGACGTGGGAAGAAACTCTCACTTTATATAGTAGAGATGACTTGCCACTTAAAAATTCTGTGAACATTAGTTAGCTTGCTGCTTGCTTTCATCCCTGCTTTGGTTTATAGCACGGAATTTTCAGTTATAATACATCAGGGAAAATAGCGCTGTTATTTACTGCTCAATGAGCTTCTACTTAAAATATGCAGAGGACATCGCTTTCTCTGCATCATTAGAAACCCAAAACTTTATCTGGTAAAAACTCCCTTACTATCACGTACTTCAGTAGTTCGGTGAATATGAGTGACATTAGAAAGATCTCCTGAGTTCAAAACATATTGCAGCTTAAAACCAATGCGTTTCAGTTCATACAAATAACCAAGAGTTTGTTATGGTCATTCAAAGCAGCTAACTCGTGCTGCATAACATACCTTTTGCTTGTGGGAATTGCCCCAGTCAACAGCGTACTTTATGGAGCTGCACTTATTGTCATCTCGAACTGGCCAATAATGCTCAGTGGGCATCAACACCCTTGAAAAGAAATCGTAGTATTTTGGTGTAACCACCAGTGTCATCGAATCGCAGGCCAGAATATACTTCTCACTGACTGACCATGCTGATCCTTCAATGTAGATCTTGTACCTGTCACCCAACATAAGAATTTTAGCACAGCCAAGTGCCAACAGAATAAAACAACTCTTAGCTTGCATTTAACAAAAGAAAACAAACCTGTGGGTGCATTGACTAGCCAAATCTGACTGTTTGTATCCTGCCTTGCTCTCTTTGATCCAATCCTAAATGAAAAACAAAAGTAAACTAGCTAACTAACGATAAGCACCATGGGAAACATTTTCTTGAAACATAAGCTACATACTAAAGTAGAAGGATTCAAAAAATTTAAGGGCAGTGGAATTTGACAATATGATGGGAGTCTACTTGTAAGAAGGAAATGTACCATAACATTTTCTTCAGGTATAAAGAAGTGCAGTGCAACATAAACACAAACAAACCGTTCGGAAAAAACACACACAATTACACAAATAAGTACCTTCCTGTGAACTTTAACACAAATAAGTACCTGTTTGTAAATCCGTGCATTCCATTCTTGCTTACTGGAGACATTACACTTAACCAGCTCTTGCCTTTTAGCTGCAACATCTGGATTCCCTTTCCAGTAAGCATAAGGTTCTCTATCCACCCATTTCACCCTCTTATTGCCAACATCCAAATCCTTCTGCAGCGCATCCCATGGATTTATATTGATCTCTGGCCTATCATCACAAACAGTTCAGTTAGGTGTTTGCGCTTTGTCTGAAAATCAAAGCATAAAACAGCAAATTTAATTTGGTGAAGTTTTCACTACGAACTTAAATTTGTACACTTCCCTAGATCCTAAACTTCAGAAAATTTATTGGTCATTTCCTCTGTTCAAAAAATCGGATTTAGGCGGCGCCTAGGCGTTAGGCGGGCACCGGCCGCTGCGATTCGAGCCTCGGCGGGCCGCTAGGCGGTTCCACCGCCTAGGCGGTCGCAGGCGGGTCGCAGGCGGCCGGGCGGGATTAGGCGCGGCGGAAACGGCGGCGCTAGGCGGGAAACGGCGGCGCTAGGCGGCCGACTTCGTGATGGAGCCAGGCGCCCGAAGGAGCAATAAAACACAGCCAACCCTAGAGACACAGGCCGCACGGAGGACCTTCGGTGGAGACACGGGCGCGCACGGGGGAAGACCTAGCCGTCTCCGCTGTCACCTCCGGCCGCCGCACAGGTGACTCCCTCCTCTGGCTCCGCCCCTCCGCCGCCTCTCCTTCCCTCCGCCGCCTCTCCTTCCCCTGGCTCCGCCCGTCTCCGCCGCTCTCCCCCCTCTCCTGATCTCTCTCTGCCTCTCCCCACTCTCTCTGCCTCTCTCTGCTCTCTCTCACTCTCTCTCTCTCTCTCCCCCGAATCCCACTCACTGTTTCTAGTGTAGGTAATTAGTTTTGCTAAATGCTAATGCCATTTATTATTTTGTAATTTGTATATTAGAATCAATGTCGTCATCCCAAGCATCGGTTGCAAAAAGAATCGAGTTCTAACCTTCTCAAAAGAAATTCCGATGATATAGGATGGGAATATGGGATCCTTGTGGATGAAAATAATTTGGATAGAGTGAAGTGCAAATTGTGTGGGAAGGAAGTTAGTGGGGGGATCTATAGAATTAAACAACATGTTGGACATATAAGAGGCAATGTCAAAGCATATAAGTTAGTGGGGGGATCTATGTCATTATGTCTATGTTATTTATCTAATTGTGTGCTTAACTGCTTAGTTATTTGGTTCTTTACATCCTACATATCTACTATAATCTATTTTATCCGACCGCCTAGGACTGACCGCCTAGATCCGATTAATCCCCGATTAATCCGTCTAGGCGCTAGGCCCTACCTCACCGCCCGACTAGCGCCTAGCGCCTTCTTGAACACTGGTCATTTCCCTTATGGTTCCCATTGCATTCACTGTGATAGCAACAGGATGGCGGATGCAGTGACTATTGACATAAACATGTGAATTCCCATTCCATACATGCAGATAATGTACTCTGCTCTGCAAACTGGCGATAAGCTTACCCTTACTGGACATGACTATTTGAGAAATTGGTCTAGTTTGGAAAGTCCTTCAGTCTATCAAAGCTTATGTGTGAATACTATTTTCGTACTATTGCCAATAACATCATGACTAGCATAACAGTAATGGGGAAGGAATCACAGCCTGTGGTTGCACTCTGGGATTCGTTGCATTTTTAACCAGTAGTAAGTACCAACATTAACCCATATTATTACTGCCTCCGGTCACAAACAGCTGTCGCCTGCCATCCAATTCATGACGTGGATAATCCGCCGAATTCATTGCAGGATAGATTAGGTGAAACGGCTCTGTTTTAGATATCCTAAAAACACAGTTTTGATCACTAATTTTTATTATGATATATTTATAAAATCCTAATAAAATTATAATATTATAATTATAATTTTCATATATCTAATTTAAATATTTTAAAAAATATTGACAAAGGTTTTGAAAGTTTGATTGCAACACAAGGGAGTAGTTAGCAAAGCAAGAAAAAATAATACTAATAACTAATGTAAGAGGGAAAGAAGCCAGGAGCAGTTACTTACCAGCCCCAGAAGGACCAGTCCGGGAAGACGACGTCGAGCGTCTCGTCGTCACCGCAGTACCGAAAGAGCGGCGGCATGACGGTGGCGTTCTCCCCCTGGTACTGGTCGGCGCGGACGACGGGCCAATCGACGCAGTCGAACATGAGGTCGAGGTCGGGGACGCGGCCGGGGTACCGGCGGAGCAGCTGGAGGACGCCCCAGATGGTGAAGAGGTCGCGCGTCTGGAACGCCGGCGCGATGCGCTCGACGTAGGCGCGGCCGTGGAGCACGACAAGGCGGAAGCTGGCGGTGGCGCGGGCACGGTCGAGCATCGCGCGGGTGATTCCCCCCGCGGCGCGCCATGGGTGGAGGTCCTCGTGGATGAAGCGGAAGTAGGCGGGGCAGGAGGAGTTGGTGGTGGTGTAGGGGAGGGGTTGCGGGTCGGCGACGGAGGCGCAAGTGGAGTGGGAGGAGAGCGCGAGGGAGAGGGACTGGGAGATGTTGCTGGGGACGGCGGGATCGCGGGGGAGCGGCGGCGCCGAGCAGGAGATGGAGTAGGCGGCGCGCGGCGGCGGCGGCGGCGGGGTGGCGGGGATGGCGGGGATGGAGATGGTCTGCGTGGCTGTCAGGATTGCCTGCAAGGAGAGGAAGAGGAATGATCAACGGTTATGAGTATTCTTGTTTGCAAAGCACACAGGAAACGGTATAACCCATCAATCCCTATAGGATTTCTGTGGAATTCCTGTTGCAAACTCTAAGATCGAATGATTGGATTACAGCAAAATGTTGGTGTTATTTTCTGGTGCATTGTTTACGCGAAAACAAAAGAAAAAAATGCGGTTATTCGTTGATGAAATGTATTGTTCTATCCTACATGAAAATGCTGGTTTTTTCTTGGACTTTTTCAGTCGGTCTGACCTAAAATTTATTTTGTTATAATATATAGGATAAATCAATACTGTAAAATTCTAGTGTTGCAAACAAGAACAGAACATGAGCGAGAGAGAAAAAAAAAAGTTTTTTTTTTTAAAAAAAAAGGATGGAGCTTACCGACCGGCTTTGTGCGCCACTGATCCAGATTGGTGCTTGATAGATGAGTCTGCATGAATGTTAAGAAATCCGTGTCAGATATGCATAGAGTTATCAGCACGGTGGTAAAGTAAAACTAATTTTTGCGCTATCAGCAGTAAATAAATATAATCATGCAGCGTTAATTCTGGGGGGAGAAAATAAATGTTACATCTGGGCTGGACATGTTACCAAGCCCTGATCGCTCGAAAAGAAAACAAGGCATGCACTCACGGTGGTGCTGATCCAACGGGCGGACACAAGGACGCCGACCACGACGACGAAGAAGAAGAGGAAGATGGCGGTCGTCACCGGGGACGACGAATTGCCTGCGCCCTTGCTCCACCGCCGGCCGTCCGGCACTGCAGTGGCTGCCGCGGCCATCGCCTGGCTGCTTCGACCTCTACCCTCTGTTTTACGCGATCGGCAGAGCCAGATATTTGCTGTTGCTGTTCCCTTCGGGGTGGCGACGTCCGTGGCTCCTGAAACAGAAGAACAAGGTGGAGCAGAGCTACGGGAACAGGAAACGAATTTGAACACAAGAACTAGATTGAAAAGGCCGACCCTTCTAGACTCCCCCACGTTACTCGGCAGGCCCGCCGCCGTTGCTCATCGCCGACTCCAAGAGACCAACGCCAGCGAGCGGTGGATCCCTCTCCAGCGGCACCCGCTCGATCCTCTAGTTTTGCACGCACAAGACGACGCCAAAAAAAAAAAGCCTCTCAGATGAGACCAACCACGCGCGCTTCCAACACCGAAAGAAACCAGTGGGAAGTGTAGGGGAGGCCCGCGCTCCCTGCACGTTTGGAGGGAGACGGAAGATGCGGCGACAACAAGAGCATGGGGAGTTAGGACCGATCAATCTCTGCTGGACTTTGTCAAACCAACGTAGCGATCGATCTCTTCTGAGACGGAGGCAGGTCAAAGGCCAACTTGATTTGCGGGTGTGGGAGGGAGAGAGAGAGAGAGAGAGAGAGAGAGAGAGAGAGAGAAATCGAAGAATGCGATGCCCGTTTCCACCCGATGTGTGTATGTACACGTCAAATATCCCTACCATCTCGCCTACACCAAGAGGTAGGAGGACTGGAGGAGCATAGCAGCCATGCAGCTAGATTCCTCCTGTCTCTTGCATTCCAAAATTCCAAGGTTCCCCCATTTTTCTCCGCTTCCTTCTCTGCTCCAGGGATACGGTTTGAGGGTAATCGGGTGAAAGAAAGAGGGGATATCTAAAAGAGGGAGACTAGGGAACGGTATACCGTTCTAACGGTATAGCTATGAAATTTATGAATGGTTTCATAAGTTTCAGTGTTTAGTTTCATGTTTCATCAGTTTTTAGTGCTAAATTTCATGAATTTCAGTGTAAAAATTTACAAGTTTCATGAGTTTAAGAGATATACCGTTCCTATGATATACCGTAGGTTAGTTTTTCTGTATCTAAAAATAGAAAAAAGATCCAAACTTTCGGAACCCACCTCTCCGGCCTCCACTCCCACCACCGCGGGTCGATTTCTTGTAATATCCTCGTAATCTTGTCCAAGATGAGCTCCGAGTCCAGTTCCCATGTACGATTTTCTTTCCGTGCGCTTTTTCGTGATTTCCTCGAATTTGTTGGCGTTGATTTGGTGGTTTCTCAATGTGTTTCTGGGTAAATTTTGATGCGTTGTGTTCCTGCCTCCTGTTCGCATTCGAGGAAATTATATGATACCTTCCGTTAGAAAATTTTATTTTTTGTGTGGGGCTAATGTTGATGCTTCTCTTCATTTTGAGGGGTTTTTTTTTCTGAGGATTTGCTGGTTTTTTTAATCATATTCGTTCTCTTGTTTTGCTAATTTTCCTCCCTATACTTTCTTTTGGAATCAATCACGCAGTCGAGTTAAAGAAGCAGATATGGTGCTCACTGCATCTAACAAACAAGACAGATGAATACGTCGCGTTTAAGGTAGTCAAATCTTTCTGTCGATTGTTTCCTCAAAAATCCGAGTAAACCATATAATTCTGTGAAAAAATTATTTCATTATAGTGACTAAATTAGTGCGGCCTTGGGTCTGTAGGTTAAGAGGACGAGCCCAAAAAAGTACTGCATTGGGCCAAACAATGGCATTGTGGCACCGCGGTCCACGTTCGATGTTGTTGGTAATTTGATGAATCACATTAGCCAATCACTATGTTATCCTGAAATAATTGCTTTTATTCTTGAGGTCTTTTACACTCTGAACTATTGCTCAGTAACAATGCAAGCGCAGCGGGAGGCGCCGCCGAGCATGGAATGCAAGGACAAATTCCTTGTGCAGGGTGCCATAGTGAGCCCGGACCTCACACCAATGGATATTACCGGAGACATGGTAAGTCTTGTTCTCGTGCATTCCGTTGCAGTTTAGAGCATCTCCAGCAGAGCCCCTTGTTAGGAAACCGGATTCGTATCCTATATGGACTCTTCCTTATCTCTAAGCAGAACCGCTATATACAGGAGGCAGGGGGTCACCCCATTGTACACACAAGCATACTGACAATAAAGAAACCTGCCTCCTCATATTGTGTCTCTCGCCCTTTCTTTCTGTTCTCCACTTTAGATCTATTAGGCAACTCCGGACTATTCGATAGCGAGGCTGCCTAACACGTTATCAGCACGAAGCTCTTACGGAGAAAGATTGAAAGGTGAGAAAAAGACAAGAAGTGAAGGATCGTCGACAACGACGAACGACTACTACCGGTGATTGATCGCCCGATCCGATCTGCAATCAACTCGCCATCAAGCCGGCATCCACTCGGATTGCCGAAAGACAAAGTCCTACGCGACTCTATCCTACGCGATAGCCTATCGAAGAATAGATTGGAAAGGTGAGATTTGGGTGATTGAATCTAATCGCTCGTTCGATTCTTTGCATGCATTTAATCTTAGTTGCGTGGCACGAAGCTACGTGATAAGAGACAATGTTTACAGATGTAGCATGAAGCTACAGTACAAAGAAGTGGCTCGAAGCTATCGCCGAACAACCAGACGGCCGATGTCACGCAACCGCTGGGCCGGACCACTCCCCTGACGGCCAGCCGCGCCAATGGAGCTCCCACCGTGATATACCGCTACCGCGTCGCCTCCACCACCTGCCTTTGCCGCTGCTACCGCTTACCCGCCTGGACGCCATCGGCTGGACATGAAGTCCAAACGCGTCGGCGTCGCCGCTGGAAGTCCATGTTTGGCGTTTTTTTCGATTGCCGGTAGACACGGTCCATGCCCCTGAATCCAATCAGATTCTTTTCTTTTGCCCAACGTGAAGTCCAAGGACTCAAGATCTTCATGTCTGGGTTGTAGTGGGGGGCTAAGTGGCTTGCATGTTATTACGCTTGATTTGGAAACAATTACGCATGCACGTGAATCGCTAGAGCTCGTGGCTCGCAGCCCACGCCATCAAGGCCCAAAGTCGCATGCCCGGCCACCGCACTGGTTTGATGTCCGCCATCGACGCTCCGCTTACTGCTCGCCGCTTGCCCTTGGTTGCACTCGCGCTCGCTTCCTCGCCAAATCGCCATTGGCCTGGATCGACGCCGCTACTACGACCGGCTCAGTAGCGCTGTCACGCTCGGCGAAGTCGCCTGGCGCCGCGCTTACCGCCATCGCCGAGCTCTGCTGTAGACGGCTGGCCGACACCACTCGCCGCGCCGCAGTCAAGCCGCACAGGCCGCCTTGCCCCCATCAGATTGGACATGAAGTCCAATGGCTTCATGGACTTGAAGTCCTTTGCCTGATGAAACCCAACGAGCTTGAGTCAATTAAAAACCGGCTTCAATCCGGCCGGATGGCGCACGGGGGCAAGGGGAAATTCCCCTTTTGCCCCCCCCCAATTATTTTATTCTATTCTTTTCTATTATCCTTTTTATGAATATTGAATAAAGAAATTCGGAAAATTGAATAATAATTGCCAGAAAATTATGAAAAATAATTAGAAAATTCCAGAAAATTTTATGGCTCTGTTTCAATTTTTCCTTAGCATTATGACATGTTGATATTTGCTGAAATTCAATTTTTCTGTTGTAAAGTAATTCTGAAAATTGCTTGGAAATTAGCAGAAATTATGAAAAGTGCTAGGAAAATTCCAGAATATTTCATACGGCATTTTATGAGAAACTAAGTGGTTGGGATTTGATTTTGGTAATGAATAAACAGACATGAGATAATTGGTGTCTAGGAAAACACACATGAGGCTTGGTTCTTTAATTGGCACCCGGAAACGGGAAGTGCTCCCTCCCTCATGTGAGCCCTAGGGGCAGGTTGACCTGACCAAGAGTCGAGTTGACGGAGATATTCGTTACCTGTTTTCGCGCCCAACCAACGAGAGTTACATAAGTTGTAATTAGCATTACACCGCATTTAATTTATGTGGGAATTTTTTTTTTCCGTATTTATGAATATTTATGAATCTGTGTATATATGAATTTTGCAGTTATGAATACTGTATTTATGAATCCTGCACTTATGAATCTTGTACTTATGAATTTTGCATTTATGAATTCCGTACTTATGAATCTTGCAATTATGAATCCTGCATTTATGAATATCGCATTTATGAATTTTGTACTTATGAATACTGCATTTATCTTGTATTTATGAATTTCGCAATTATTGCTTTCTTTTAGTTTACTGGAAACTCATGAGAATTTAATTATGCATCTGGCAGCCACTTCCTATTAGATTGCATGCAGTAATCTAATGGAAGAACCTTGTGAATATGAAAAGGTCTGGCATTGTCAAACGTGAGTTTTGAAGAACTGACCTGAATGGTCAGAATTATCTCACGTAGACATCAAATTGCATAATGAATTGTAAGCTCTCGAAGAGCATACTTTTACTTTCTCATGAATAAGAATTACAGTTTGTTCTTTATTCCAGTATTTTTTATTTACAAGCAATGTTTGAATTACTTTGCCACTGTCTGATTAGAATTATATTTCTTTTCATCTAGAAATCGTGTAGCACCCAATGGAGGAAATATGCATTGTTGATAGTGGCACAACAAATACCATCTTAAGAGAGTCGAATACTTCCGCATTTATCACGAAGAACGCTGAAGGATTACGACAATCGCAGAAGCGATACAAGATATAATAGGCTCAGAAGAGCCACAATTATATTGCCAATGGGTACAACTTTGGTAATTGAAGAAGCCTCTTGTACTCGAATCAACTCGCACTCTCTTAAGTTTCAAGGATATCCGCGCTAATGGGTTTCACGTAGAAACCAATGAAGAAAATGGCAAAGAACACTTGTGCATTGTGAAGCACGGAATATGGAAAGATGGTACTAGAAAATGTCCTCATATGAATCGGGTTGTACTACACTAAAATCAATGCACACGTTAGCGGTATACTTTGAAGATGTTTTTAGAAGCTCAATTATTTTCTTTATGGCATTGTAGATTAGGTCATCCTGGTCTTAGATTGATGAGAAATATAGTTAACAACTCACAAGGTCATGGCATTAATGTTAAGAATTTCCTAATCACTAGATTTTGTGTGCCATGCATGTGCCACCGGAAATTAATAACTAGACCTCCGTTATGAAAGTGCAACATGAAATCCCTACATTCCCGAACGATTCAGATATTTGCGCCCGATTCAGCCTTTATGTCGTGGCCGACATTTTTATGGTGCTCATTGATGCTTCCTCAAATGGTCGTGATACATGTTTGTGCCAACAAGGAATCATGCATTCGCAAAGTTGATCTCGCATTATCGTAATTAAGAATGCTTTCTTCCCCGATCATCGTGTGAAGTCCATTCGATTGGACAATGCCGCGAATTTACTTCCAAGGCATTTGATGATTATCAGATAAAGCACGTGAATAATCGTTGAGCACTCGTGCACCACGTCCATACGCAAAATGGGCTATTGAAGCACTAATAAAGAGGATTAAGTTCATTGCCGCACCACTCTTGCAGAGTTGTAACTTGCCCAACACTTGTTGAGGACACGCAGCCTCGCACGCAGCATAAGACTTATCAATTATAGACCATCGGCCTACAACATCCATTCACTTATGCAACTAGTGCAAGGGGTCATCCCAAGATTTCCCATCTTAGAAATTTTGGTTGTATGGTATATGTGCCTATACCACCCCCACAAATGACCCAATGGGCCCTCTCCGCAAGTCTGGGATATACGCTGGTTATGAGTGCATCCATAATCGTATTTGGAACCCATGACTCGAGACTTGCATACACTCATTCGCCGATCGTATCTTTGATTTGCAGGACCGCTTCGCCATTAGGGAGAGAATCAACCATTGGATGAAAAATGCCGGAAATAGTATGGCATTCCATCGATCCTCGCATGACCTCAAGCACTAATGAAGCAAATCAAGAAGTCCAGAAGATAATTGATTTGTAGAATTTAGCAAATGAACCGCTCGATCATTTTTGTGATCTAAAGAGCGCGGTTAAGTCGCATGTACCAGCAAGAAATGCACCGAGAGGGTGGAAATACCAAAGAAAGCGAAGGTATCCTCATCCTGCTCAGAGGCCTCAAAGAAAAAGAACAGAAATCAGCTTCAAACCCAAAGTACCGGAGATCGCCTGGGAAATCGAGCAAGAGGACTTACCTACACCAATCACAAAGTGCCCCAAAGCAAGAAGGGGAGCCGCTGAGACTCAGCATCGAAAGAAGCTCCGTGAAAGGCAATTCCAGATCTGAACCTTCCATTGGAAGAAGTCATGAAATAATGTGTGCAAGCACATTGACTCGAGAAAAACTAAAGGAACTTGCTCTGGAATGGGAAATAGCAATGAAGAGCAAGTAGAAGTGCACGGCACCCCATGATGAAATGGCCATAAACTTTGTAATAACGGAGAATCAATGAACAGAGCAACAGCCAATGTCGATGCATACTTTGCAAAGAAGATTGCCACGATCATTAATCATGATCCAGAAAGCCCGCATCTCGCAGAGTGCAAGAAAAGGCTCAATTGGGAAGAATGGAAGAAGGCAATCATCATGCAGAGTTAGTCTCTTCAACAAGAGAGGTGTTTGGGTCAGAAGCCGACACCTCCCCATATAAACCACAGTGGGTCACAAATGGGTTTTTGTTCGAAGAGGAATGAAAACAATGAAGTTGTAAGGTACAAGGCAAGGCTTGTCGCTCAAGGTCTCACCTAACGCCCCGGGTTGATTATGAAGAAACCTATTCTCCTGGGCCATGGGTGTAATTACCTTTAGATACTTGATCTCAATGGCGATCAACTTGAAGTTGAAAATGAAGCTAATGGATGTTGTCACAAAGATACTTGTATGGAAACTTGGATTCGAGATTTATATGAAAGTACCGGAAGGTATCCCTATCCCAACCAAGGACAGAGCAAACAGAAACCTACACAGTGAAATTGAGAAATCAACTGTATGGGCTAAAACAATAGAAGAATGTGGTACAATCGCTGAGTGACTTTCTTTGCAAGAAAGGCTACACTAACATGAAGATTGTCCATGTGTGTTTATACAACGATCCTCGAATGGATTTTGTATAATCTCCGTCTATGTAGATGACTTGAACATCATTGGGACGGATGAAGAAATTGAAGAAGCATGCACATACTTGAAGTCTGAATTTGAAATGAAAGACTTGGGTAAAATCAAATTTTGTTTAGGCTTGCAGCTTGAACATGTCCAAGGCGGAATCTTGGTACACCAATCTTCCTACACGCAGAAAGTGTTGGAGAAATTTGGTTTTGAAAAGGCATACCCCGCAAAGACCCCAATGGCTCGGAAGGTCACTAGCACTCAGACCTAGACAGGCCTAAAGAAGAGGGGGAGGAAGTCCCGGGAGCGGAATTCCCATACTTGAGGGCAATTGGAGCGCCATGTACCTTGCGAATAGCACTAGGCCTTTACATTGCGTTCGCCGTGAATTTGCTAAGCGCAGACAAAGGCGTAACCCACCAAAAGGCATTGGAAAAAGGGTGCCAAGGACATCTTCCGTTACCTTCAAGGAAGCAAAGACCTTGGCTTGTTTTTTACGAAGAAACAATGAATTGAATTTGGTTGGCTATGCCGATGCCGGGTACCCTATCGCACCCGATAACGCAAGTCACAACCGGTATGTTTTTCTTTGGGGTGGAACAAAGAATTTCTTGAAGTCGCCTAAGCGGACTCTTCGTCTCGACGCCGACTAACCACCGGGAAATCATTGCATTATATGAAGCCTCTGAATGTGCATGGCTTCAAGAATGGTTCATCACATCCGTAAGTCATGTGGTTTGAACATGGAACAAACCCCACCATTATCTATGAAGATAATGCAGCTTGTGTTGCTCAAGTGCAAATGGGATATGTGAAGAGTAACCTCACAAAGCATATCAACCCCAAGTTCTTTTATGCTCATGAATTGCATAAGATGAACGAGATAAAGATATCGTGCATACTAAGTCGCGGTGAAAATCTCGCAGATTTATTCACTAAGTCACTTCCTCGGCATCTTCCTTTGAAAGATGTGTTAGAGGAATCGGGATGATGAGGCTTAGAGAAGTGCGATTTCAGGGGAGAATTTTCACATACTCCTACATAAATCTCAAACATGAAGTTTGAGTACCTAACGTGAATCTTGAAGATTAACATTGAAGTTTGGGTGGATTGTACTCTTTTCCTTAAGTAAGTTTTTCATTGAAGTTTTCTTACATAAGGTTTTGATGAGGCAATCCGCGGCAACACAAAGCGTGTGCTATGTACTCTTTCTCCAATTATTTTTCCCATCTGGGTTTTTATGGAGTTTTAATGAGGCATATGCATCTCGCAGTTGAAGAGTCAAGGGAGTGTTAGGAAACCGGATTCGTGATCCTATATGGACTCTTCCTTATCTCTAAGGTAACTGCTATATATAGGAGTGCAGGTCACCCCATTGTACACACAAGCATACATGAATAATAAAGGCACTGCTCTCCTCATATTGTGTCTCTCGCCCTTTCTTTCTGTTCTCCACTTTAGATCTATTAGGCAACCCCGGACTATTCGATAGCGAGGTTGCCTAACACCCCTAAACCAGCCCCTAAACCTTAAAATAAGGAGTGTAGTAAAAAAAACAGATCCAGCAAGGCCCCAACTCAAGCCCCTAAAATTAGGGGGCCCCTAAATTTGCCTCCTCAGCCCCAATTCCCAGGGGCCCCCAACTCAAGCCCCTAAAATTAGGAGGCCCCTAAATTTACCTCCTCAGCCCCAATTCCCAGGGACACGAGTACAACCCCTATTATTGAAGATAGGGAAATACATGAGAGACTTCGAAAATTTTATCATGTTTTGAAAAATTTAAATTTAAATTTAAATTTGAAATATCATGTTTTTAAATTGTAAATGTTAATATGCTTATGTTTTATGTATTACAAATATTTTTGATTGAATTTTAGTGGTGTCAAATGAAGATTATACATAACGGATATGTCAAAATAGGAGAAAAAGTAAAATAGGAAATTTGAGATTTAGATTCGGACTTGTGCTATGAAAACAGGGCCTCAAAAAATAAGGGGAGTCCATAAATCCAAAATAGGGACCCTGTTTTAGGGACCCTTGCTGGAGATGCTCTTATGTTGACCGTTTCTTTGTATAACCATAACGATGGATTTTGTGTAGTTCACCAAAGAATCAGGTAATGTGGCGGACTAGGTGAGGCTGAAGGTCGTTTATGCCTTGCAGCCGCAGGATGGTTCAACACTATATGTATCCAATGGTAGCTTAATTAAACAAATTAAAACAGAAAGAACTAAGAAGGCAGCAGCAGATCGTCCCTCTTGGCAACGTCACACAAGATGTAAAACAGAAAGAAGAAAAAGGTCTGGCCTATTAAAAGGAGGAGGCTGAGTGTTTGCTCCCAACGCCACCTTCAAGAAACCAACGCCAGCGAGCGGTGGATGCCTCTCCAGCGGCACGTACTCCGATGCCGAAAACCTCTCAGAATCTCAGATGAGACCAACCACGCGTGCTTCCAACACCGAAAGAAACTAGTGGGAGGAGATGCGCGCACAAGCTGGTTTGGAGGGAGACGGAAACTGCGGCGACCCCGATCGACAGACCTGGGCGTTGGGCCGGGCCGGGTCAGCACGGCCCAGGCACGATGGGCTTCGGGCCATGGTGAGCCGGGCCGAAAAGGCAAATGGGTCGGGCTGGGCTGGGATAGATTTTACAGAGCCCGACCCGGCCAAAAAGCATGACGGGCCAAAGTCGGGTCAGGCCGGTCCGGACCTGGCCCTGAACCAACTACAAGCGCTCAGACCGCACAATTAGGTCCTATTTGGTAGAGCTCTAGATTCTAGCTCCACCTGAGAGCTAAAATTTGTAAACTGAAATAAAGTAACTTAAGTTTATAATTTTATTCTAAAATGTAAACAAGATGACCAGCATAAACACTCTTAAGCCCTGTTTGGCAGAGCTCCAGATTCCAGCTCCACCTCAGAGCTGAAACTTGTAGACTGAAATAAAGTGACTTAAGTTTATAATTTTATTCTAAAATGTAAACAAAATGACCCACCTAAACACTATTAATATACCCACAGCTCCAGCTCCACCAACTCCACAAATTTGGTGCAGCTGGAGCTCTGCCAAACACCCCTTTAATATACCCACAGCTATAGCTTCACGAATCTAATGAAGCTAGGAATACCTAGCTCTACCAACTCCACGGATTTGGTGGAGCTGGAGTTCTGCCAAACACCCCATTAATATACCCACAGCTCCAGCTCCATGAATCTGGTGAAATTATGAATACCCAGCTCCACCAACTCCACGAATTTAGTGGAGTTGGAGCTCTGCCAAACACCCCCTTAATAGAATGGGTCAATGGACAATAAAAATAACAATAGGTATTTGGGGAGAATGACAAATTTTATTGATATTTACATATACAAAATTACTGCCTTGTTAAAAACCTTACGCCCAGTGTGGGGTTCCCCTGCAAGGAAAAGAGTATATTAACTTTAAACATGCATACATATCACCTACTCTATATTTAGATAGCTAAAGCTTGGGCGATTTCAGATCCTCCAATTGATGTTGTTGTCGTTCGTCTGCGCGTTGCCAATCCTTGAGGCAAGTGATGGCCTCTACTGTTTCGGGAGTGAGCGACGATTTTCTTTCTTCAATTATATTCCCGACCATGCTGAATGTCACCTCGGAAGAAACAGACGGCACGGGAACGACCAAGACATCCCATGCAAAATGGCACAACACGGAAAATATCCGATAGTTATCCCTCCACCATTCAAACAATTGGACCTTCTCGTCTTGAGGGTAGGATCGGTGGCTGCAAAGTTGTGGGCGAGGTAATGATTGAGCTCTGCATTAAGGTTCCACCTTGCGTCGGTGGACGACTGAGATGATGAAGAACTGGCCTTTAGCCTCTTCCATAAGTGAGTCGTCATGCTCGCTTTTGATGGTTGTACCGCTTGCTGTGACGCATTTGACTCCATCTCGCTTGTGCTGTACTTAGTGTAGTACAATTGGAATACTCGAAAGAGTTCATCTTTTACATGGCCAAAAGCAGAGGATAAATCCATATCGAGAGCCTCTCGTATTCCTTCTAGTGCCACTTGCAGTCCATCCAACTTTTTTTGGGGATAAAAAATGGTAGCAAAACAATATAGATGTGATATAGAACTAAAATATTTTAGAAATTTTACCTCCATCGGTGCAACAATAGGGCCTAAAAGTGCATCACGCCTGTATTTTGCAAATATCTCCGCAATTAACCAAATATAATCAATTACCAAGCATGAGAGTTCTTTAGTTGCTTCGTAGAAACAGAATAAAAATTCTCGAAAATATGCAACAAAGGTCCAATCTGATTCAGTAAGTACAATATCATTTTCTTGTGCATTAGCATTAGCATTGACAAAGACAGTTAAAATATGTTCATACCCTTTTAACCTTTTTAGCATGTTATATGTTGAATTCCAACGAACCTTCATGTCAAGGCCAAATTTCCTTATCTCCATGTTATTTGCCCTACAGTACTCTTTAAACCTAGCAAACATTTGGGGGCTATCTGAGACAAATAGAATAGCTGAGTGAATGTTGTTTAGATATGCACCTATTACCTCCATACCATCCTGGACAACGAGATTGATTATGTGGCACACACATCTTTGGTGCAGAACATACCCTTGTATGTAAGACTGTAGATGGGGGGATGAGATACTCTACTGCAGTCGTGTTCGCGGAAGCATTATCAAGAGTAATGAACAAAATCTTGTTGTCTATCATAAAATTCTCGAATTACTTCTAATATACAGTTCGTAATAGCTTGTCATGTGTGTGCTTCATCCATTGACTTAAACCCTATGACTCTTTTATTTAGGTTGTATTGCTCATCTAAATAGTGAGCAACAACACTGAGGTAACAACTTCTCTGGTGCGAGGAAGTCCAAATATCCGATGTTAAAGCAAAGAAAAAGTTAACATGTAATAATTTTTCCTTCAATGCAGCTAGCTCTTTATTATAAATTGCTAGAATATCAGATTTAGTTGTTCTTCTACTAACATGTTGGTATCATAATAGGTAAATCTTTCGAAACTATAAATATAGCAATTTCATCGTGTGCAGTTTGGGGGTTATACATCCAAGTACTTACAGTGCCGTCGCTTGAAAAATTGAGCTGTGTCTGCACACCTCCTCCTTGCGTTTGCCCTAGCTTTTGCAGATATGTTTTGTAGTGCTGGTTCAGATGACCCGTCCCTATCGTCGAACCTGCATCTAATTCATGTCCACAATAATTGCATTTCGCGAATACCTTCCGTTGGCCGTCGATGATTTCAACCCTTTTCGTCATGTGCTTACAGCACTCTGCTTTGTCGGTGGTGGGTTTTTGGGTAGTTGATGAGCCACCCTGTGATTCGACGACCGGAGGCGAGTTGTTGGTGCCAGCATCCTCGAAGCCTTGCGAGTCGTCCATATGACGGTCCTCCATGCCGTAATCCCCCATACTTGGGGACAGTTGCCGAGCGTCGATAGTATCATCATCAACAGGATCTCTATGTGTGCGCAGTGGCCTCCGTGCTAGTTGCTTCCTATTTCTACCAAACATGTTGAGAATGAGTGCTACAAAGGAAATGTTGCTTTGGTTTTGTGATGAAACAATGAAAGTGGAGACTGATGAATTTATAGAGCGTTAAATGGTCAAATGGCCATGTTTGAAAATTTTGAAATGGAAGCACGCCTGCACACCTCCTCCTTGCGTTTGCCCTAGCTTTTGTAGACATGTTTTGTAGTGCCGGTTCAGATGACCCGTCCCTATCGTCAAACCTACATATAATTCATGTCCACAATAATTACATTTCGCGAATACCTTTCGTTGGCTGTCGATGATTTCAACCCTTTTCGTCATGTGCTTACATCACTCTGTTTTGTCGGTGGTGGGTTTTTGGGTAGTTGATGAGCCACCCTGTGATTCGACGACCGGAGACGAGTTGTTGGTGCCGACATCCTCGAAGCCTTGCGAGCCGTCTATATGACGGTCCTCCATGCCGTAATCCCCCATACTTGGGGACAGTTGCCGAGCGTCGATAGTATCATCATCAACAAGATCTCTATGTGTGCGCGGTGGCCTCCGCGCTAGTTGCTTCCTATTTCTACCAAACATGTTGAGAATGAGTGCTACAAAGGAAATGTTGCTTTGGTTTTGTGATGAAACAATGAAAGTGGAGACTGATGAATTTATAGAGCGTTAAATGGTCAAATGGCCATGTTTGAAAATTTTGAAATGGAAGCACGTCTGCACGCTGGCCCCTAGCCCCCCCTATGGCCTGCGCACGCCTGACCCCCTGGCCCCCTTTGGCAAGCGGCAGGTCTCCCGGTCCCATGCTCGGACGCGCGAGGCACGACGCTGGCCCTGGCCCAACGCTCGGACGCGCGACACCTGGCTCTAACCCCCCATGCGTGCGGCGCGCACCTGCGGCCTGCCACGTACCCCCACCCCTACGGTCTAAGCCACTACGCACCCACGCCCGCCTCGCTGCCAGATCGCCAAGACTAATCGCCAACGGCGTAGCGGCCTGCCGCCACGCGCCACGCCTCGGCCCCACGCTGCACGGCACACGCAGCCACGCGCAACGCGTGCCTCACTCGCCCACGATGGCCACACGGCACACCCCGGCTCCCCCACGAGCCACGGGCCTCCGAGCCGCCCACGACCCGCTTCGGCTCTCGTGCCGGGCCGCCCCGAACCCAGCCCATGTTGTTAGGCCGTGCTGTGCTGCCCGACGGGCCCAATTTCTAGGCTCGACCCAGCCTGGTAGCTCATGCCGGGCTGGCCCGACCCGAATCCACTTGAACCATGCCCGTGCTTGGGCCGGGCCGCACCGACCGAGCCTTGGACCACCCAGAAAAAGCCTGGCCCATCGCCCAGGTCTATCGATCGAGAGCATGAGGAGTTAGGACGCGCGGAGCCCCTGGATCCTAGATGGCGTCCTCAATACAAGGGCCCATCGATCTCTGCTGGACTTTGTCAAATCAACGGAGCGATCTCTTCTGCGACGGAGGCAAGTCAAAGGCGAACTTGATTTGTGGGTGGGCGAGGAAAGATCGATCCGGTCGGGAGGCAACTAGCACATTTTGGGCCGCGCATTAGGTCGTACATGCTGCGGCAATGATCCATGTATTCATCCATGGTTGACGAATCCCTTCATGTTTTCGTTTTAGCGTCATGAACGTACTAGCCACTAGCCAGTAGCTAGCTTAATCACCATGTCATCCCTTGAGAAGGATCGAGCACATACCCCAAGAACACGACCTCACCCTTCTCGTGCTCCACGATGGAAAACAAGAATGGGCGGTTCACAACAAACTCCACCCTTAGCGAGGGTTCGTGGAAGGTCGGGCTGCCCGGGCTGTAAGGAATTTCTGTCACCGCCGCAGCGGCCGTGCCTTCCCCGTCGACCTCGATCTCAGCCGTGTGCCACACATGCGACACACGGAGCGGGTCTTCCCATGGCGCCACATTTGCGACTGTCCTGGAGAGGTTAGCCGTTAGGCTGAAAGTATAGGTGGGCACTTGGGCCGAGCTTTTTTGGGCCGGCCCAAATAATGATGGTCTAGCCCGGTCTAAAACCCGACACGACACGAGGTGGGCTGTGCCGGGCTGGCACGACACTGTAGCACGGGTCGTGCCGGGTTGGAGGCCGACGAGGCCTGCTGCAATGGAGGTCGCCGCGAGCAGTGGCGGTGGAGCCCAAAGGTGACGTCGGCCGTGGAGGTGGAGACCAACGGCGACGGTGGAGGTCGACGGGGCCTTTGAAATAGAGTTTTTTTTATGGTATACTAAGGCTCCGTTTGGCAACTTGGAACCGAGCTGTTTCTACTAGAATCTGGGAGAAACTCAGCCAAACGGGTTAAAACTCGGAACGATTCTCCTCGGAACGTTTCTCCTTTTTCCACACCGTGGTTGAATCGCCCTCAACCCCGTTTCACTAGTTTCTACTAGAATCTGAAACCGTACCAAACGATTTACAGAAAGTGATTCTGATTCTACCTGAAACGTTTCTATCAAGAATCTGGAACCGTTTCCATTTCTACTTGAATCTGGAACCGTACCAAACGGAGCATCCATGAGTTTATTTTTTTAATTTAATAGATCAGATTAATTAGTATTTATTTTTATATTTTTTTTTGTTAGGAGAGTAAAATCTCTCTTGAAATAATGAGAGGACTCTCTATTTCTAGCGATTCAAATGGGTATGGTTTGGAATTTTAGTCCAATTTCAGATGGAAATGGGGCTATTATATTTCCAATGTCAAAGACATTCAAATAGGAAATATTCAAAAAAAAAAAATCCAAATCCAATTCTTCGGTCTAATTTTGCAAATCAAACGAGGTGTTAGAAATTTAAATACAAAACCATTGAATGGGGTCATGGAATTATTAAGATCTTATTTGTTTGGATTTTTTTTCTGACATAAAATTTAAAACCTAACCAATGAGGTGACCTTTTAACAACGCTTTTTCAGAAACCACAAGCCTTCGTATAACTAAAATCGAAATATTATCGAAGATGCACTATATTTAAACTATAAGCAAAAAAAATCTAAGTTTAAACAAACAAGACAATACTCCCTTCATCCAAGTTTATAAAACGTATTTTTTCTTGGCACGTATATTAAAAAAATATTTGAAAATGATTAGATACTTATAATTATTCTCACGAAGCACTGTACTTAATATATACACGTAGACAATAAAAATACATATCACTAAAAAATACGTTATAAATTTGGACGGAATGACTAGTAGATAACTCACCCAAAGACGAGAGGCCACAGCACCTCAAACAGTTCAACATTTCAAACCAAAAATCGTTCCTCCTCCCACTTCCTTCCCCGCCTCACCATGCGGACTCGCTTTCTCGCCACCAACTACTTCTCGCCGTCGTCGGCGGCCTCCTCCTCCGACGAAGCCTTAGCCCTAGCGTCCTTGTGCTTCCCTTTTCTCCCAGTCCCATCCCTCCCTCCCGATCCTCACTCCCCCTTCCCCCTCCCGTTCACCGCCGCGGCCGACCTCCCCAGTGCTAGCATCTCTGGCGATGATCTCGACTCTCTCCCCATCGCCTCAGCGCTCACCGAGTTCCTCGCCGCCGTTATCCCGCAGGTCCTGCCTGTGCCGACTATCCCCGCCGCCGACGAGGTGAGCCAGCTATTCCTTCGGGGTTCGCGTTCTCTAGTCGTGTGGGTTTGGTTGGAGTAGCTCGGATTCGCGGCGCTTTGTGTGGTTTTGGTTAATTTCGCGCTTCTGTGTGGGAAATCGTGCGGCATTTGTGAGTTTCAACAGCTTGGGTGCTTCACGCAGGGATTGGATGATTTCCTTTACGACAGGGGCGAGTACGGCAAGGGTTTTAGCTCGATGGAGTCTGTTGCATTCAAAATCCCTAAGGTAAGTGAAGCTTTTGTGTTTGGATTCTGTTCACTTTTAGGCTTGTATTTTTTTTTTCCGTGGAGCATTGGTGAGTAATTATGCGTTTATTAAAGGGATTAGACGAGATCAGCCGCGAGAAGGATGGGGAGGGAGAGGGATCCAGATCGACCTCCGCAGCTACGAAGGTGATTGGAATTTTTGCTTATTTTGTTTGGCTGTGACTGTTCCGTCGGAGATTAATGTGTGATTTCTGCATTGCGTGGTGTTAGAGATGGGAACCGTCGAAGGAGCTCATATTTGAGGTTGTAGAGGTCGATCTCCTGCAGGTAAGCTGCTTTTCTCTGATATTGGCTAAGATTGCTATGTTGTTTCTTTTTCTGGCTCAAACTTTGTTGTTTCGTGGTGTCCAAGGCTTTGCAGGGAGACGCCGCATCCTTTGGCGGTGACGAATCGGGCGATGGTGTCACCTTATTGTTTCGTGTTCCATATGTGAAAATCCATCTGGTACTTTACATGATCCCATCACAATTTCAAGCAGCGTGCCGGTCTATTGTTTCCAGAATCCACATTGTATTTGGAGATGCAGTTTAGTTATGAAAGACGGATGAGAATATCTTGCTTAGAATTTGATGGTTGTGATACTCCCATTCTTTTACTGTGCACTGTTACAATTATAATATGAACACCACACATAGTATATATGTACATAACATAATACAGGGTTCCCTCCTATCTTTCGTGTCCACTGTGGTTTCAAAAGTAAAAAATTTACATACAACTGGTACAAACTACCACAATTTGTATTTTGTATCAATCTCTGTCGTAACCATCAATCCAGATGTTTGTTGATGTTCTTACACTTGCTGGTTAAGATGTTTGTTGATTTGATTCCCTTGTGTTTCTTAACTCAAAGCATCATGCTATTTTTTTAATACAGATTGCTCATGTTCCCGTCTTCTGTTTAATTTCTGGCAGGATTACATTGATAATGCCACTGAGATAACAATAAGGTATCCAACCGAACTTGCAGACTCAATTTCTCAAGTAGAAAAAATCCCTGTGAATCATAGCAATGACGAGGACCATTCTTCTGCAAGAGATAGTAACTTCTCAGCAATTGTAGCACTAGATCATGGTGTAACAATACCTCAATTGGAGGTTAGTAGGAATTCTTGGGAGCTCGATGATTGTCCAACTAAGACAGAGATATCCAATATTTTTCATAACATTGTCGAACACTTAGATGAAGCACAAGTTCAGCATTCAGCGATTGACTCAACTGAGTTCCTGGGAACAACTGATATGGACATGTTGGCCTTTGTTTGCGAAGATGCCCCATGTGCAGACTATCAAGCAGATAAACCAACAACAGTCAAGGCTGCAGTAGAAATGGAACTTGTGAGGATCAATGATAATATTCTACTTGATAGAAACACAGCATTGTACCCTCTCAAGCCTGATGGGACCTGTTCAGACTTGCCTTGCTCCATTCTTTTAGAGGAGGTACAGATCATTGATTTTCCTTCGGACGATGTCTTCAAAATGCTTGTTCAGTCAGACACAGCTGAGCTGAATATATCTGATGAAATATTCAACGATGATTTTGATCCAGCAAGATGTTTCTATGAATCAATGGTTAGCTCTGAGTTTGTGCTGGTTGATGACACATTCAAATCACTACCTACACCTATTTTAACTGATGATATAGCAGTGAGATCTGTGGTCCCCCCAATAGAAGAAGTACTATGCTCCCTGAAACCACTTCCTCTGTCTGCAGCCGACGGAATTTATTTGGATTGGCATCTTTTATTGGAAGGGCCATGCAACCGGGAGAGCTGCTCTACTTATGCAAACATGGTTGAGGAGATAAAAACTTACCAATTAAGTTCTGAGCTGCAAGTTAGTTGTCAGCAGACATCAGCACTTGGCATTGATTTTCTGAGAGATTTTCAGAGAAGTGCAAAGCTTCAAGATGAGGACAAACAGAATGATATTTATGTTCTTTCACCTCTACCTCATGATCCACCTGCTATATCGGAAGCAACTCAGAATCACAGACAAGAAAGCGATATCAGAGGCCATAGCCACATGGAAAATCTGAGTTCAGAAAATGCATCTTCCTTATTTGAGCCAATGCCAAAATCCAATGGCCTAAACTTCTACTTGAATGTCAGGAGTGGCACTAAGAGAGGAACTAATAATGAGAATATTGCTAGTTTAGACATCCCCCCTTCAAAAGAGCAAGCAGTTTCGTTTTCATCCAGGGCAAAAGTTGACAAACTCATAGAAATTCATCCTGTCAGCCTCTCAGATTCTATTCGAGGCCTTATCAAATACATCGATGTAAGCTATACATCTGCTTTGCAAGAAAGTGCTTATCTGAAATATTCTTTCTCAGATGGGCATGGTTTAAGCATTTCGAAGCAGAAGCTTCTTGAACTGATAACTGGAGAAGGTTTGGGTAGGTTCAAAAGTCCCTGTAAATACGAAGATAAGATGGAACTCATTGTACTGTATGCATTGAAGCAGGTTGCATATTACCTATGTTTCTTTGGTCTGCATGCTGCCCATCTATACATAGGCAACCTGACTGGAAGCTTTGAAAATATTCCTGAGAGGTTAAGAAATACTCATTGTTGCATTGGTGAAGCACGGTGGAAAGCTGAGAAGCAACTGCTCGAGTCTCATCCATCATTGTTTGACATTGAAACAATCCTGAGATCTAATACACAAATCGGCCAAAAGATTCTTATAGTTGCTGATAGAGCTTTCTGGCTGCCATTGGGTCAAAAGTTAACTTCCATGAAGATGGCGTTTGCTGAGCTAGGAAAAGACCCTGCTGCAGCTTATTTAGATCCTGCGAACAAGACGAACCCTACAACTTGGGTGCTGGAAGAATCACTGAAAGCAGACTGCATTCTACTAGATAATAAGTAAGTTCACAGGATAATAACTAATGCCAATTATCTGCCCCAGTTCCCTGCTTTTCGGTTTTCTTATTACTTTCAGAAGCAAACATTTTGGTTCTTGGAGTTTGCTACTCAGTCCTCATGAGAGCTTTTCATGTAAAATAGATGAGTAATGGCCACCACAATGGAATAAATATAAGTATAGGATCCAATCAGCTGTCTCATCGCGGTATTGCAGTACACACGTTTCTCTTTACTACTGAAGATCCTCAATTCTTTTAAATATTGAGATAAATTTCACCAGTTTATTCACTAGAAACTATAAAGAATGGTTATAATTTTGAAAAAGGTGAATACTTCGCAGTTCGCACCGTTTTTAACTGTACAGGAATCAAGGCGAAATTTTGAATTCATTTTGGTTAGCAAAAACGTATGCATTGTATCAACAGTTCCTGCCTGTTTGTCAGTCTACTTCTGTTTCTTACTGCTTGCACAGATTACAACTTGAGAAGCGTATTTTAAATCATGTTTGCTTTTTCAGAAGGATTTTGATGTATGTGCAGATATTTCATTTTATAACATAAAATAGAAATCACATATATGCTACATATACATAATACAAAAACATAACTTTACAGAGTAAATCTTTGTATCAAAAGTACATTGTTATTTTAGGTAGATTATGCTTTTTCTATGCACTTTATGATTTTGCGTGTCCATTGTCAAATTTTATATTCATTTCTGGCCTTAATTTTGAAGGAACATTCCAGCCTCATTCCCTTTCAACGAGTTTGGCATCATATTGGAATATGGAGGTCCAAATAAATCATCTACCTTGTTATCTCTGGCTCCTAAATTAGATGGTTTGCCACCACTACATTTCCTCTATGTTAAAGTGGATGCTGAAGACTTTCCAGTTGCGCTTGTTGAGGACAGCCATACAGACCAAGATTTGAAAACCACATTGGTGATTATCAATCACTTCTTCGCACTAACATTAGTTCAATCTTCATACGTTGGTCATGATATTTGAAACATTTTGCCGTTTTACCATATGTTGGTCATTCTGTTTGGACTTTCTGCTGTTTCACCTTACACTCATTCAATATGAAAGCCGATTCTGATATTTTCAGTTGTTGGTTTCTTCAGTGAGTTCCATAAAATTCTGTAGCAGACAGAGAGAAATTTGCCTACCTGTAAAATGAAAGACAAATCATTGGAATGAGAATCCAGCCTGTTAATTTTTATATTTTCCACACATCGCTCACCAAAATTTGCACAAAATATGCAATATGCAAATAATTATAGCATCAGGTCTCTAATCACAAGTTTTATCCGTGGTTGCGTACTTTTGTTGGGCATGGATTTTCCATGTCGGATCTTGTAAGAATGTAAGTGGCGCACATTGCATTTGAATTTTAAACATTTCGTTTTGAGGGCCCGCACTGTGGGCGGCACCATGGCTAATGGGGCAGCAAATGTTTGTAGCAAATGATCCCCTGTTAAAACATAACTGCCTAATTGTTCCTTCCGATTGTTTGCAGGATACAGTTTTGCGTACACTTCAGAAGGATTTGCAGGAGAAGGTTAACAAAATGCGTATTGTTGATTCGTTGAACTTTATACCAGCAGCAGATCAACTTCACAGTCTGCAGGAAAAGCTGAGCAAACATCTCACTGCTGATTCAACAAAAAAATTTCCTGCAGATGATCAATTGCGCAAACAGGGAAATCTGGACAGAAAGAATATTGTTGATTCACATAACTTTATGCCTGCAACTGAACAGCTGCACATGCAGGAAACGATGAGCAAAAGAACTATTGTCAATTCACAACATTTTGTGCCTGCAGTTGAGAAGAGCAGCTCTACTTCTTCTGTATCTACCAATGTGATGAAAGCACCACAAGACAATCAATCTGCTACTGACTTGCCTTACAGTGTGAAAATTGGCAGCATCATGCCTGGAACATTGTCTGCCCCAGAGATGGTGATTATTGTAAATACTGGAAGTCATGGAAAGGATATGATTTTCTCCCGAAGATCATCTTATCAGCAGATTCTAGCTTTGGAGAAAGGAGGAATACAGGTTGTGGAGCGAGACATTGATCTGCCTGTGGACCTAATACTCAGTGCAGCAGTTTGCTTAGTATGGTACGAAACCAGAATCTTCAGGTCCAATGAATTCACAACAACAGAGACATCTGGTATAACAAATTTTGTAGAGAATATTGCGACCAATATTCTGATGTCACTTAGCTTCTCTTTCAGTGGCTGCATAATGGTAATTGGTTTTGTACTCCTGTAGAAATGTTTGCTTTTTCCTAATAGAGTTGTCATTGCATGCCTTTCTTATGTTATCAATGCATATGCATTTGTATTTTTTAGTTATTTGTGATATTTTTTATCTATCATAACAATAGGCTGTGTGCACCTCACGATGCAGAGACCGGAAGTTAATAAAAGCTTCCATTATCTAAAAAAACTAGCAAATTTACCCGTGCAATTGTGCGGCTAGATATTATGATACGATTATTTTGATATATAGCTATATTTTTTATATAACTATAATATCTATATAGATTAATATGCACCGTTATAATCTGGTTCCACCAAACTAAATGGTGCAGATCTTTGGACTCTTTCTTTTAAACTAAACCGTTATCGTGTGGAATCCAATTTCTAATTTTTTAGCTATTTGTGTACTGTAAATAATACAAACTCTTTCTTTTAATCTAAACCGTTATAATCTAGATCATGTATTGTGCATTACACAAACTCTTTCTTTTAATTTAGACCGTTATAATTTGGACCCACCACGATCAATGGCGTAGATCTTTCTCTTTTTTTTCTCCGATTAATGTGGGAATTTCTAGCCTTGAGAGTGAACGTGGTGGCTTCTTTTGCCTTTACTTTAATATTATAACTAGCAAATTTACCCGTGCAATTGCGCGGATAGATATTATGATATGATTATCTTTGATATATAACTATATTTTTTATAATTGTGTATTTTTTATACAACTCTAATATCTATATAGATTAATATGCACCGTTATAGTCTGGTCCCATCAAAATAAGTGGTGGAGATCTTTGGACTCTTTTTTTTAAACTAAATCGTTATTGTATGGAATCCAATTTCTATTTTTTCAGCTATTTGTGTAATGTAAATGACACAAACTCTTTTTTTTTTAATCTAAACCGTTATAATCTGGACCCACCACGATCAATGGAGTAGATCTTTCTTTTTTTCTCCGATTAATGTGAAAATTTCTAGCCTTGAGAACAAACGTGGTAGTTTCTTTTGCCTCTACTTTAATATTATAATAGATAGATAGATATCATAACAGAACAGTTTCCCTGATTCTACTCTTGCAGATCTTTGAAGGAGAAACTCACTTATTGTCTGCTGTAATGGAGTCATCTGATTCTCTATATGCTGCAGCTGTTAGTTTGGACGTGAACTTGCAGCTATTCTTCTCACACACACCCGAATCTACAGATGAAATAATTCTCAGTTGCATTAGGAATGTGACTAGGTTAAATAAAGTTCCTTCTCCAGATATACCTGAATCTGAAAGCCTGGCCGAATCATTCCTCACGAGATTCCCTTCAATTAATCCCTTGTCTGCACACATGATACTTTCTTCTGGAGGCAGCCTTGCGGAGTTCCTCAGTTGGTCACATGAGCGTCGTATGCAGGCTGTTGGAAAGTATCTTTTGTCTCCGCAGAGCATTCCTCTATTCAGTGCTTTGTGCAAATTTGGTGAGCTAGGTGAGTCAAGGTCAGTAATGACGGAATGCTCTTCTGTAGATTCAGATATCAGTAGTGCATTGTTGCAGTCTCCGAGGAAAAGAAAAAAGCATGCCTCACAAGCTTTTGCAGTACCAACTAATGATCTCATGTGTCCTGATCCTCTAAACCAATTGTCTGGTGACTATGTAGAACATGACAATGTATTCTCACCGCCTAAGTTGAGGAAGTTCTCTGACATGGGGGATATAATGCCTATGCTCCCAGAGGTCTTTATGGTTAATCAATGTTTGAATAAGGGAAGTGAAGGGGTCTCTTATCAACCAAGAAAGCGTGATGTGGATGCAATAATTGGCAATCAGGTCATGAATGATGATTTCAGCAATGGATCGACTCCAAATGTGAGAACAAATAATGTAAGGGCTAGCAGCATGGTGGACACATGCAACTTTTCTTGGCAACCTGAATTAGGAGGTACAAAACCAATCAAAAGCTCTTTTCCCACAAGCAGACCATCATTCAGCAGAACTCACAGTCATCCAGTATTTCCAACTGCATTGGAGATCAATGATGATCCTGGTGACTGGAACATTTCAGGAGGTACACATCAAACATGGAAGGGGCATGCACACGGGGATATTGCCTCAACCTCTTGCAGAGATGATATGGGCGGTAGGTATCATGAACCAAGAGAGGAAATAATGCAGAATCCAGCAAGTTCACTTGCTTTTCTGAAACAGGATTTTGGCCATCATGCAACTTCACATGGTTCAGGCTGGGAAATTGACTATCTAAGGCAAATGAATGAAAAGAGAAGAGCCCGTCAGGATAGATCAAGATCTTCAGCAACGATGTCAAATCCAAGAATGAGAGATGGTTACAAAATTCTAAGTCCTCCACCTATAGAATCCTTTAGATACCGAGGAGATAGAGATACTCCTTTGAGGAACCGGAGCCCTTCAGTTGGGACTCACCGTTATGGGAAAGGCAGAGAAGGAATTAAAGCACAGAACCATAGGGAAAGAAAGGATTTTAAGGTACAGCCAAGTATAACGCATGAAAAGAGCATAGCGCCGTCCATCGATCCAACATGGACTCCTATCGACAAGAGAGCAAGACAGGTACATGCTAATACATACTGTGACTCTGATATTATGAATTTGTTACTGTTTAGAATGCAATAAAGTTAATCCGGATAAATTTGTGCAGAAACTTTCATTTGCAACATATGGGAAGGAAAAACAAAGCAAGTTGGTCTGGAGAAGCGAAAACAGCCCTAATGTTGGGTGTGGCTTCCGGAAAAGATACCGGGAAGATGGTACGTAGATTATCATGTATGGTAAAGTTCGAGGCCCTCAGTCATTGAATGCAAGTTGTTGATGATTTAATTGATAAAAGATATTCCATCAAAATGTATCTTAACGAAATTTTACGGTGAATTTTGCGGGAGGTAGAATGTGTACAGAGTGCACTCCGTTGTCTGTCGAACCACATTTTTTTCCCTTTCGGAACATTTGCGAGTGAACCAGTCAATGCTGCATACATGTTCTTCGTTCATGAAAGGCAAAATGGGGAATTATGCCCCCCTTTTTTTAATTTTGGCTAGAGCTCTAGCTTGCACTTAAGAAAGAACCCGTGTGAACTACGTGCTCGACGGCGTCGCTAGCCATCCTAGCAACCGCTCGGTCCCGAATTCTGTCCTTTTGAACCTGTAAAATTGATTTGGCACGAGCATCTTTCCATAAATTCAGGACGTTGATCTGAATTTCCACTTTATACAGTGATTGTGTTGAAAGAGGTTTCCTTTCCAAGCTTACTTTAGGTATTTCCTATGAAAAAATTTACGATGTATTATACTGGTAGTATATAATGGGTAGTAGAAATCAGGTATAACCATTGATTTGTTAATGATATTCTTAGTACTCCACTATCAGATAAATTATAAATAAACTCTAGTTAATCTAATCCATTAGATCGAAAAGAATGAATAGCTCGTATTCAATTTAGGGGGTGCTTAGGTTAGGGGTATATCATTAGAATGTTTTAAGATCTAGTTTAAATTTGAACTAAATCTCAAAACATCCCAAGAAATTACCACTAATCCAAGCAAGACCTTAGTGTATTGTAAAAGAGCTCATTTCCTGTATACCAAACTTCAGATTATGTACTGCTACCTAATTCGATGTATATAGCTCTGGTTTCTGCATCTCGAATGGTACCAAATGGAGGAACGTGGGAGGTGTGGGTACACACCCAAAACACCCAAGTTCAAATCATCTTCAGTTTACATTTGAGTGTATATTTCTTCTTAATTAAATTGATACATAGCTCCTCCTGGTTTTCTGCCTTAAACTAAAAAAAAAGAGTTATCTTACCAAATAGGCCTTTGGGTTATTTCATAGCGGCATAGCCCAAAAACCCAAACAATGTGGTGCACAGTTCGAATTATGGTGTATGTTAGGAAACCGATTGACGTATCCTATATGGACTCTTCCTTATCTCTAGCAGAACCGCTATATATAGGAGGCAGGGGCTACCCCTTTGTACACACAAGCAATGAGAATAATAAAGCAGAGCAGTTCCTCCTCATATTGTGTCTCTCTCCCTCTCTCTCTATTCTCCAGTTTAGATCTATTAGGCAACCCCGGACTATTCGATAGCGAGGTTGTCTAACACGTTATCAGCACGAAGCTCTACCGGAGAAAGATTGAAAGGTGAGAAAAAGACAAGAAGTGAAGGATCGTCGACAACGACGAACGACTACTACCGGCGATTGATCGCCCGATCCGATCTGCAATCAACTCGCCATCAAGCCGGCATCCACTCGGATTGCCGAAAGAAAAAGTCCTACGCGACTCTATCCTACGCGATAGCCTACCGAAGAATAGATTGGAAAGGTGAGAAACAGAAGATTGAATCTAATAGCTCGTTCAATTCTTTACGCGCATCTATGTGGCACGAAGCTACGAGTTCGCGGTGTTTCTCTAGTACATAGTATGAATGCATCTAATCGTGGCACGAAGCTACGAGTTCGCAGTGTTTCTCTAGTACATAGTATGAATGCATCTAATCGTGGCATGAAGCTACGAGTATGCATCTAATCTATGCATCTAAGTACCGTGTTCTTCAACGTGGCACGAAGCTACAAGTTCACAACAACTTTCGCAGATCGTAGCATGAAGCTAAAGATCGCTATAGTACATCGGCACGAAGCCCTATCACGAAGCAACAGTACGTGGGCACGAAGCCATCACTACATGCACGTTTAATTGGCAACAGAACCTGAGTGGTTGGGATTTGATTTTGGTAATGAATAAATAGACATGAGACAATTGGTGTCTAGGAAAACACACATGAGGCTTGGTTCTTTAATTGGCACCCGGAAACGGGAAGTGCTCCCTCCCTCATGTGAGCCCTAGGGGCAGGTTGACCTGGCCAAGAGTCGAATTGACGGAGATATTCGTTACCTGTTTTCGCTCCCAACCAACGAGAGTTACATAAGTTGTAATTAGCATTACACCGTATTTAATTTATGTTGGAATTTATTTTCTGTTATCAAGTAATGATGAAAAATTACCTTAATATAATTCATTGGAAATTCAAGCATGCCGCACGAAGCGGCCACCGTCGCGCCAAGAAGGCCGACGTGCATGGAACTGACAGCGCCGCACGCACGAAACCGCGCTATGCCGATCGCACGAAGCCGATCGTGCACACAAAGCCAATCGCACGTATGAATCCGATCGCCTGCACGAAGCCGATCACGCACATGAAACAGATCGCATGAAGTCGATCATGCATATGAATCCGATCGCATGCACGAAGTCGATCATGCACATGAATCCGATGGCATACATGAAGTCGATCGCGCGCATAAATCTGATCGCATGCACGAAGCCGATCACATACATGCACGAAGCTGTATTTATGAATTTTTATGAATATTTATGAATCTGTGTATATATGAATCTTGCATTTATGAATCCCGTAATTATGAATCTTGTATTTATGAATCTTGAAATTATTGCTTTCTTTTAGTTTACTGGAAATTCATGAGAATTTAATTATGCAATTATGAATCTTGCAACCACTCTTTATTAGATTACACGAAGTAATCTAATGAAAAGAATCTTTTGAATATGCAAATACCTGGCATTATTAAATGTGAGTTTGAAGAACTGACCCCGAAAGGTCAGAACTATCTCACATGGGCATCAGGTTTGAAGATCATACTTGCGAGCAAGAAGCTCCAAGCTGCCACCGGCTTAGGGTCCTCGAAGGACACGCAAACTATTGCCGAGCAAAAGGATCAAACTTTGCCCTTTTTCTCAAGCATCACCTTTTCAGCCACTCGGAAAAATGAATACATGGCTGAGGTGAGTGCACTTGAATTATGGACTGCACCCCAGAAGCAGTTCGAGAAACTCAAATCCACCATCTTGCTCCAAGCACAGAAAGATTGGGTTCGCCTGAAGTTTGCAGGCTACAGAACAGTGGTTGTTAATGAATTTTGAATAAAGAATTGTAAGCTCTCGAAGAGCATACATTTTCTTTTCTCATGAATAGAATTTCAATTTATTCTTTATTCCAGTATTCTATATTTTCAAGCAATATTTGAATTACTTTGCCACTGTATGAATAGAATTATATTTCTTGTCATTTAGAAATTGTGTAGCGCCCAATGGAGGTGATATGTATTGTTGATAGTGGCACAACAAATACCATCTTAAGAGTGTCGAAATACTTCCAGACGATCACGAAGAACGCTGGAAGGATTATAAAAATCGCAGGAAGCGATACACATATAATATGCTCAGGAAGAGCCACAATTATATTGCCAATGGGTACAACTTTGGTAATTGATGAAGCCTCCTTGTACCCTGAATCAACACGCACTCTCTTAAGTTTTCAAAGATATCCGCGCCAATGGGTTTTCACGTAGAAACCAATGAAGAAAATGGCAAAGAGCATTTGTGCATTATGAAGCACGCGGAGTATGAAAAATGGTATTAGAAAAATATCCCTCGTATGAATCTGGCTGTACTACACGAGAATCAATGCACACGCAGTGTATACTTCTTTAAGAAGCTCTGGATTATTTTCTTTATGGCATTGTATATTTAGGTCATCTTGGTCTTAGAATTATGAGAAATATAGTTAACAACTCACAAGGTCATGGCATTAATGTTAAAAAATTTCCCAAATCATGAAGATTTTGTGTGCCATGCATGTGCCACCGGGAAATTAATAACTAAGCCCTCTATTATGAAAGTGCAACATGAAATCCCTGCATTCTGGAACGCATTCGAGGGGATATTTGCGGCTGATTCAGCCATTATCGGGCCGTTCGGTACTTTATGGTGCTCATTGATGCTTCCTCGAAATGGTCGCATACATGTTTCTTTGTCAACAAGGAATCATACATTCACAAAGTTGATCTCGCGAGATCATCGAATTAAGAATGCTTTTCACGATCATCGCGTGAAGTCCATTCGAATGGATAATGCCGGTAATTTACTTCCAAGGCATTTGATGATTATTGCACAAAGAATCGAATAAGCTGTTGAGCACTGCATGCCGCACGTCCATACGCAAAATGGACTAGTCAAGCACTAACAAAGAGGATTAAGCTCATAGCCCGACCACTCTTGCAGAGTTGTAACTTGCCCAACACCTGTTGGGGACACGCAGTCATGCACGCAGCAGCACTCATCAATTATAGACCGTGCACCTACAACATCCATTCAACTATGCAACTAGTGCAATGGGTCATCCTGAAGATTTGAATGAATGGTATATGTACCTATACCACCCCCACAGCGAACTGCAATGGGTCCTCTCCGCAAGTCTGGGATATACGTTGGTTATGAGAATGCATCCATAATCAGGTATTTGGAACCCACGACTGGAGATTTGCATACAGCCTAAATTCGCTGATTGCATTTTTTTTTACGAGGATCGCTTTCCCGTCATTAGGGGGAGGAAATGAACCATTGGATGAAAATGCCGGGAAATCATATAGCATTCCATTGGGATCCCCGTGCATGACCCTCGCACTAATGAAGCAAATCATGAAGTCAAGAAGACAATCGATTTGCAGAATTTAGCAAATGAACTGCCTGATCATTTTTGTGATCTGAAGAGCATGGCTAAGTCGCATATACCAGCAAGAAATGCACCAGAGAGGGTGGAAATACCAAAGAAAGCAGAAGGTATCCCTCATCCTGTTCAGAGGCCTCAAAGAAAAGAAACAGAAATCGGCTTCTCAAACCCAAAGTACCCGGAGGCGTCGAGGAAAAATGGGCAAGAGGACTTACCATAGCCAATCACAAAAATGCTCCAAAGCAAGAAGGAGCCAGTTGAGACACAGCCTTTGGAAAGAAGCACAAGGAAAAGGCAATTCCAGATTTGAATCTTCAATTGGAAGAAACCGCCAGAAATAATGTGTGCGCACACATTGGCGGAGAAAAACTAAAGGAACTTGCTCCTGGAATGGGAAATAGCAATGAAGAGCAAGTAGAAGTGCATGAAGCACACCATGACGAAATGGCCATAAATTTTGTAATAATAGGAGAATCTATGAAAAGAGCTACAACCATTGCAAGGCTTGTTGTTCAAGGTTTCACTCAACGTCCTAGGGTTGATTATGAAGAAACCTATTCTCCGGTCATGGGTGGAATTACCTTTAGATACTTGATCTCAATGGTAGTCAACTTGAAGTTGAGAATGAAGCTAATGGATTTTGTATGGAAACTTGGATTCGGAGATATACATGAAAGTACCGGAAGGTATCCCTATCCCGAACCAAGACAGAGCAAACAGAAACCTATACAGTGTGAAATTGGAGAAATCACTGTATGAAATTTGAAGCGATCGGGAAGAATGTGGTACAATCGCTTGAGTGACTTTCTTTGCAAGAAAGGCTACACGAACAGCGAAGATTGTCCATGTGTGTTTATACAACGATCACCGAATGGATTTTGTATAATCTCCGTCTATGTAGATGACTTGAACATTATTGGGACGGATGAAGAAATTAAAGAAGCATGCACATACTTGAAGTCTGAATTTGAAATGAAAGACTTGGGTAAAACCAAGTTCTGTTTAGGCTTGCAGTTTGAACATGTCCAAGGCGGAATCTTGGTACACTAATCTTCCTACACGCAGAAAGTGTTGGAGAGATTTGGTTTTGAGAAGGCATACCCCGCAAAGACCCCAATGGTCGGAAGGTCACTCCAAGCAGACCTAGACCCGTACAGGCCTAGAGAAGAGGGGGAGGAAGTCCTGGGAGCGGAATTCCCAATTTTGAGTGCAATTGGGGCACTCATGTACCTTGCGAATAGCACTAGGCCGGACATTGCGTTCGCCGTGAATTTGCTAGCACGGTACAGTACAGAACCCACCAAAAGGCATTGAAAAGGGGTTAAGGACGTCTTCCATTACCTCTAAGGAAGCAAAGATCTCGGTTTGTTCTATAGAAGGAACAATGAATTGAATTTGGTTGGCTATGCCGATGCTGGGTACCTATCGGACCCGCATACTGAAAAGTCACAAACCGGGTATGTTTTCCTTTGCGATGGAACAGCAATTTCGTGGAAGTCATCAAAGCAGACTCTTGTCTCGATGTCGACAAACCACTCAGAAATAATTGCCTTGTATGAAGCCTCTCGAGAATGTGCATGGCTTCGAAGAATGGTTCACCACATCCAGAAGTCATGTGGTTTGAACATGGAACAAACCCCTACCATTATCTATGAAGATAATGCAGCTTGTGTTGCTCAAGTGCAAATGGGATATGTGAAGAGTAACCTCACAAAACATATCAACCCCAAGTTCTTTTATGCTCATGAATTGCATAAGATGAATGAGATAAAAATACTGCATACTAAGTCGTGTGAAAATCTCGCAGATTTATTCACTAAGTCACTCCCGGCATCTTCCTTTGGAAGATGTGTTAGACGAATCGGAATGATGAGACTTAGAGAAGTGCAGATTTCAGGGGGAGAATTTTCACATACTCCTACATAAATCTTGAACATGAAGTTTGAGTACCCAACGTGAATCTTGAAGATTAACATTGAAGTTTGGGTGGATTGTACTCTTTTCCTTAAGTAAGTTTTTCATTGAAGTTTTCTTACATAAGGTTTTTGATGAGGCAATCCATGCAACACAGCAAGCGTGTGCTATGTACTCTTTCTCCAATTATTTTTTCCCACTGGGTTTTTATGGAGTTTTAATGAGGCATATGCATCTCGCAGTGAAGAGTCCAAGGGGGAGTGTTAGGAAACCGATTGACGTATCCTATATGGACTCTTCCTTATCTCTAGCAGAACCGCTATATATAGGAGGCAGGGGCTACCCCTTTGTACACACAAGCAATGAGAATAATAAAGCAGAGCAGTTCCTCCTCATATTGTGTCTCTCTCCCTCTCTCTCTATTCTCCAGTTTAGATCTATTAGGCAACCCCGGACTATTCGATAGCGAGGTTGTCTAACAGTGTAGACCAGCATAAAAGTTGGGGCACTTTGCTTCCCCCGTCCAAGCCAAAAGCCTTGAGAAGTTGAAATTTCCAAAAATGAAAAGGAACGAGTCCACTTTTCAGCTTTAACTATTGCCTCGGTTTGAAAACAACGCCCAACTACAAAACCGTCCGGATCGCAACCTTCTCCTCGTCTCATTCCAATTCCAAAGCAGTTTTGCACTGAGTTGCGTCCACGTGGACTCGGTTTCGCTGGCATGGCCCCCTGGTCCGACGAGGCGATGAGTGACGAACTGACGACAGCCGTGCCGCAGCAGAGGAAAGAGATCTAGATGGCAACCGAGCGCCTCGCCGCAGAGTACCTGATGAGCAAAGGCGAGCTGCCCGCGCAACTAGTGCTGCTGCAGAAGAGCCCGCCGGCGCCCTGCCAGTTCCAAGAGCGACCGCCGGCGCCGCGGCACCACCACCAGCCATCTCCCCGACCGTTCCAGGAACGTCCGCTCGCAAAGCAGCACTTCCAGCAGGCGCCCCGCCCGTTCCAACGTCCGATCTGTCAAGTCTCGGCTAGAGGAGGAAGAAGAACAGTGGAGTCGGCGGAAGCAGTACCGGTTCATCGACTTCAAGTTAATAAAGATCTACGGTGGGAGTCTATCCTCAGGATTGATCTGTGCATCCAATGGCTGGAGACCGACTTTTTGTTTTACTGTTTTACTATAGCTCGTAAACTTTTGTCAAGAGAGCTCCCTTCTCTTGTAAACTCAGTTTTACTGAAATTTGAATTACCTGGGTGAAAGTGTGTAACGACTGCGGGTATAAAAGCCCTAACTGAGAAGAATCGAGAAGATTTCTGGCATATCTGTTCTGCTTTAGTTGTTAGCTCAATAGCAAGTTAGTTTCTCCTCTTTCTTGTTCTTCAAGATCGCTACCTACTCGTTGGTCAGAAGTAAGAAATCGATCGGATCCAAATCGGGTCCTGACATTTTGGTATCAGAACCAGGTTCTTCCTTGGCGGCGGGTCTATCTGGAGAAGAAATTTTAGGTTGGGGTTGGTCCTGCCGTAAAATCCCCCAACCTGACGATGGAAGGGAATATCATTGATGTGCCAGAAGAGATTTCAAGGATTAAAGAGAGACTTGAGGATTTGGAGACTCTTAAGTCTGATGTGGCAGAGATCAAGAATCTGCTACTAGGACGATCAGGTATGACTTCAAACATGGTGGAATCTTTTAACTCTTTAGCAGTCACAGAAGGAAATCGGGGTGGATTTATGAGATCAGGATCTGTAGTTAATCTGGACACTTTGGGGATGATCGAACCTAGAGGTTTGGGAAACAGTGTGTCACCTATATTCACTTCGGCTGTCCGCACCTCAGATCATCCAGCCAGGAGATCATCTGGTGAAGGAGGAATGTTTGGTAGTGCTGCTAATAGAATTGACTCCATACCACCGCTGAACCATCCAGCAGTGTCGTGTGGGACTGGGGGTGGAAATTTGCAGATGCCTTATTATTTCCATCCTTCGTTACCTCAGTTTGGATCTCAGGGTTATACACAACCTGTTAATCTCCAAAATCAGAACATGCATTTTCCAGGGGTGCAACTGTTTGATGCTCAGAGGAATCTGTATTGTGGGGAAAACCGTAACAGTCATCAGTATGTGGAAGCCGTAATCAAGGGACCAAAGTTGGAATTATCTTTATTCTCAGGAGAGGACCCTTTGGGATGGATTGACTTATGCGGAAAGTTCTTCGAAATGGCTGGCACTCCTGTTGAGCAATGGGTTAACTTAGCTGTTGGTCATTTAGCTAGGAGAGCAGGGACTTGGTTCCGAGGAATCGGGCTAACTTGGCAGATGCTCACTTGGCATCAGTTCAGTGCCTTGCTTTGTGACAGATTTTCAGAAGCAAGTGCACATGAAGCCGTTGAAAGGTTGCAAGGGATCAAGCACTTGAGTACAGTTGGCAAGTATATAGACTATTTTGAAAAATGCGTAGAGCTAGTTAAGAGAGAACATCCATATTTACAAGAAAATTACCTGTTGAGTTGCTTTATTGGAGGGCTCAAAGATGAGATCAAACATAATGTGAGTAGCCACCAGCCTAAAGGATTGTTAGAGGCCTATTAGTATGCTAAGCTAGAGGAAAAAGCAGCTATAGCCAAGAAAACTATTGCTGTCAGTGGAAGTTCCAGACAAAGGACTTATGGATTAAATCCTAAACCACCCCCTGTTGAGAAGAAAGACAGCTCAAGAATGAACCAGCTGAAACCAACTGGGAAGACTTGTTGGCACTGCAAGGAACCATGGACTCCTGGACAATCAATTCTGCAAGGTTAGAAGTACTTTACATGCTATGTTGACACAAGGTGATGTGGAAAATATGATGAATGAATCAGAGGAGGTACAGGGAGAACCACCGGGCTTTGTTACGGCACCGGGTAGTCCAGTGATAGCGACTTCTGAATCAGAGTCAGAACAGTTATTGCAAATTTTCGCACATACGGCTCATGGAATGTATGGGGCTGTGACATTCTCATTAGCGATCACTATTGGAAACAAACAAGATGTTGCTCTTTTGGACAGTGGAAATACTAATTCATTTATGAATTATGAATTTGCAGTTAAAAATGGATATCCTATCAAATCAGTGTCATCAAATCGAGTGATAGTAGCTGGAGGTGGTGAATTATTGTCTGCAGCTCAAATAGATGATTTGCCGTATTTTATTCAGGATGAAATGTTTCAGACCACATTCAAGTTGCTAGAGTTGGGCAGTTTTGATATTATCTTGGGAGCTGATTGGATATGTGAGCATAGTCCAAATGAGTTAGACCTTAAAGATAAGAAGTTGTCGATTTGCAAGAATGGCCAAACCATTTCTTTGAAAGATCATACCCAGTACAAAACAAGATGTATGATGAAAGCCACTCAGTTAGAAAAACTGGTAATGAAGAAAGGAAATGGCTTCTTGATTCAGATTAATCTGTGCCAGCTGAAGACAATAGAACATGACAATCATCTTGACCCGGAGATTGCTGACATCTTAATTAAATTTGCCGATGTGTTTGCTGAGTTGGATGGATTACCACCCAAAAGGGACTGCGATCATGTAATCCACCTCAAGGCCGGTGCTGAACCCCCGAATTTGAGACCTTATAGAGTACCCCATTTTCAGAGGAGCGCATTGGAAGAGATAATTAAGGAGTTGCTGAAATCAGGAAACATTAGACCGAGCAATAGCCCCTTTTCATCTCCAGTGGTCATGGTGCGAAAAAAAGATGGGGCATGGCGAATGTGTGTGGACTTCAGGCAGTTGAATGCATTAACAATTAAAAACAAGTTCCCAATGCCCGTAATTGAAGATTTGTTGGATGAACTGCATGGTTCCATGGTATTTTCTAAACTGGACTTGAGATCTGGATATCACCAAATCAGGATGAATGATGAAGACATTCCGAAAACTGCTTTTAAAACACATTTGGGGCATTATGAATATACTGTCATGCCTTTTGGGCTTTCGAATGCTCCACCCACCTTTCAAGCCTTGATGAATGATATTTTTTCAGATTATCTCAGGAAATTTATATTGGTCTTTTTCGATGATATATTAATTTACAGCAAGAATATGGAAGATCATAAAAGCCATTTGTCCACTGCCTTGCAAACACTTCGTAACAACAAGCTGGTTGCCAAGAAGAGTAAATGCACATTTGCAGTAACAACCATTGGTTATTTGGGCCATGTAATCAGTTCAGAAGGAGTATCAACAGATCCGAATAAAGTTGCAGATATATTGAGCTGGCCGATTCCTGATAATGTTACCAAGCTAAGGGGATTTTTGGGATTAACTGGGTATTATCGGCGGTTTGTGCAAGGTTACGGTCAGATTTGCCGTCCTCTGTTCGATTTGCTGAAGAAAGATAATTTCCGTTGGGAATCAATACATACTGCCGCATTTGACAAGTTGAAGGAAATTATGACTACTTGTCCTGTTTTGGCTTTACCGGATTTCAGTCGGCCTTTTCATGTAGAGACTGATGCGAGTGGAACAGGCATTGGAGCAGTCTTAATGCAATCCGGAAAACCCATTGCTTATTTTAGCAAAGCATTGGGAGTGAGAGCTTCAACCAAGTCCATTTACGATAAAGAAGCAATGGCCATATTAGAAGCTTTGAAAAAATGGAGGCACTACTTATTAGGGAGTACTGTAATTATCAAAACCGACCAACAAAGTCTAAGATTCATTACTTCCCAAAGGTTAGTGGAGGGGATACAACATAAACTGATGTTGAAATTGCTTGAGTTTGACTTCAAGATTGAATATAAGAAGGGGAAGGAGAACAAGGTGGCAGATGCACTATCTCGTAGAGATCATCCTGGGAGTTACAATGCCACTAGTGCTGCTGTCACATATATAATTCCCGAGTGGGTGGCTGATGTCAAGAGCAGTTATGTGGGAGATAATCATGTGTCCAAAATCAGAGATCAAATACAAGCTAACACTGACCCACACTTCAAGTTCAGAATTGATGATGAAATTATTAAATATAATGGGCGGATTTATGTGGGGGGATCACAAGATTTTAGATTATCTCTGATGGAAGTTTATCATGCATCGGCGATTGGGGGTCATTCCGGAATCCGGGCAACATATCACCGGCTCAAAAGGCTGTTCTATTGGCCCAAAATGAAAAGACAAGTTGAATTCTTTGTGAAAGAATGCCCTATTTGCCAGGTGACCAAAGCCGAACATGTGCTTATTCCAGGAATGCTGAATCCTCTGGAAATTCCGGAGATGGCTTGGGTGCATATTTCAATGGACTTCATCGAAGGGTTACCCAATTCAAGGGGAAAGGAAGTTATCCTTGTCGTTGTGGACAGACTTACCAAATATGCACATTTTCTTCCCTTGTCACATCCTTACACAGTGCAGCAGGTCATTCAAGTCTTCATGGACAACATCTTTAAGCTTCACGGAATGCCGACTGCAATTGTGACAGACCGAGATAGAGTGTTCACCAGCCGGTTATTTCAGGAAGTGTTCAAAATGCTGAAAGTCTCACTTCGATTCAGTACCGCTTACCATCCACAGACTGACGGTCAAACGAAACGAGTCAATCAGTGTTTGGAATCATACCTGCGTAGCATGGTTTTCCAAGAGCCGAAGAAATGGATGAATTGGCTGACAATGGTAGAATGGTGGTACAATACCTCATACCATACTTCCATCAAGATGACTCCATTTCAAGCCTTATATGGGTATCCTCCACCTCAACTTGCTGAGATGTCTATCCCAGGTCAGGTGACTGAAGAAGCCAGAATTACCATAGAAGATAAAGAAGATATGATGAAGAAGCTCAAATACAACTTATCTCAAGCCTAATGTCGTATGAAGCGATTTACTGATAAAATGAGGTCTGAGAGAAGCTTTAACGTTGGAGATATGGTATATTTAAAGATGCAACCATACCGTCAAAATGCATTTGGGTTGAGAGGGTTTTTGAAACTCAGATCAAAATTCTATGGACCTTTTAGAATTTTGGCCAGGATTGGTTCAGTTGCATATAAACTTCAACTGCCAGCTGATGCTGAGATTCATCCAGTTTTTCATGTAAGCCAACTGAAGAAGCATATTGGAGCCAGAGCTATTCCTTTACCAGGACTGCCAATGGTGGATTCATCAGGAAAAATCAAAACTGAACCTGTTGCTGTTTTGGATCGAAGGATCGTACCGAGGAAGGGGATTGCTGTGACGCAGTGGTTGATCCAATGGTTGAACTTACCGGAAACGGACGCCACATGGGAGGATGCGACTTTCATTAAAAATACTTTTCCTGGTTTTGAAGCTTGAGGACAAGCTTGAGCTGATCGAGGGGGAAATGTCAAGTCTCGGTTAGAGGAGGAAGAAGAACAGTGGAGTCGGCGGAAGCAGTACCGGTTCATCGACTTCACGTTAATAAAGATCTACGGTGGGAGTCTATCTTCAGGATTGATCTGTGCATCCAATGGCTGGAGACCACCTTCTTGTTTTACTGTTTTACTATAGCTCGTAAACTTTTGTCAGGAGAGCTCCATTCTCTTGTAAACTCAGTTTATTGAAGTTTAAACTACCTGGGTGAAAGTATGTAACAACTTTGGATATAAAAGCCCTGGCTGAGAAGAATCGAAAGATTTTCTGGCATATCTGTCTACTTTAGTTGTTAGCTCAATAGCCTGTTAGTTTCTCCTCTTTCTTGTTCTTCAAGATCGCTACCTGTTTCGTTGGTTAGAAGTAAGAAATCGACCGGATCCAAATCGGGTCCTGACATGATCCTGAAGCGTCCCCGCCCGCCCGCCCGTGCCGCCCTCATTCCAAGGACGCCTGCCCGCGCCGCGAGGCCCCCCGGCCGTTCCAAGCACGTCTGCCGTTTCCTTCCGGCGCGCGTAGGCCAGGGCACGACGTCCCCCGGGGAGGAAATGCACGGCGATGGGAGTAATGCGCCAGCGGGAGGGGGAAAGCGACCGATGCCGTAGTCGGGTAGTACGGCTCTCGGCCCGCAGTCGATGAACCAGCCGCCGAACATTAGTTTCTTTGGCGCCAACGCTGAGCGAAGCTTAGAGAAATTTTTACTGTTATTTGTCCGGGTGTATTTTTTTTCATAACTGGTCGTTGATCAAAAAAATTACAAGAATAGCCCTTGAACCGTGCAATTCCACACATCCGATTCGCTGAAATTTTTTATTTTTTAGTTCATTTTCTTTTATTTTAAGCGGCCAGATTCAGCATAATTTTTTTTATTTTAAGCGGTTCCGGACCGATGAATATTTTTTTATTTTTATATTTAAGCGGTGCTAACCATTGGATTCGATTTTTTATATTTTTTGATTTTTTTTTATATTTAAGCGGATCGTGTCCGCTGATTAAATAATAAAAGAATCATTTTCTTAGGTTTTTTTATTTTATTTCCTTTCCTTTTGTTCAAATTTAATTAATTTAGTAAATCCTAAAAATTCAAAAATATATTTTCTTATTCAGTTTGAGCAAAAATGACATCCACTCCGCCAAACCAAGTCTCCATAATCTCTAAAATAACCAAAATACCCCTCGACCCCTTTCCGGCATCTCTTTTCGGATTTTTTCCGTTTTCCTTTCTTCTTGCTTTTGTTTTATTCGTTCATTTATTTGATTTTGTTTGTCCGTGTATTTTAATACTGAAAAAGATAATTTACAACAACTTGATGCTTGTGGAATTATGAAGAAATTGATGTACGTGACGCATACAGTACAATACAAATGACGACTAATACGATACAAATTTGTAAAAAAATGAACTAGTTTGCAATTGCAGCATAAATTACAACAAGGATAAGCACATACATATTAGGTTTGTAATACCAATGTCAGGTTTTATTAAAACTTTGATTTATAGTCAAATTTGTTGCACACAAAAAAATAACAAGGATCAACGAAATTTGAATTTTATCAATGAAAATTAACACTACTACATGTGGTAGTTTGTTGTCAAATCGGTCTAAAAAAGCTGGTATGATAACACATCAAAAAAACTGATATGACAAAAAGTTAAAAAAGCTGATATAACAAAAGGCTGATATGACAACACGCTGAAAAAGCTTATATGACAAAAAATTGAAAAAGCTGATATGACAACACGCTAAAAAAGCTGATATGACAACACGCTAAAAAAACTGATATGAAAAAGCCGATTGGACAACACGCATGATCAGTTTTTTCAGAGTAAAATGACAACATACTTAATACTCCTTTATCAGCTCGAATTAACAATACATTGGTGGCAGCTTTCTCAAGCCACTTGGATAGCACGCTGTCACCAAAAACTTGCTATAAATACGGAGGCATGCCCAGCATATACATTCCACACTGAAACGTCGAGCATTTCACATCCTCTTCCTCCTCTTACTCATATCATCTTCTTCATCATCCTACTTCAATGTTCGTCACTTTTGTGAAGGCCATGTCTGAAACCTCGAGCTTAGCGAATTGGAGGGCCTTTGCGCTTGCCAATGGAAAGCGGGTCGTTTACCCTAACTGCCATGTCCAAACTAATATATTCCACGCCACCACTCCGGCAAATAACGGTTGGATGTTTTGCAAATGCCCTTTTTTCTCTATAAGTGAAAATTTAATTCGATTTTTTTTCAGGTTTTGATGATTATTATTTTGTTCGAGTTGTATATTTCTTGTGATATTTTCTTTCTTTTCACGGCCTCAAAACATATTCACATCGTCACGTAGGCAGCAGGATGCCAATATTTTCAGTGGACAAACACCACGAATTCATCGATGGAGCATCCTAGTAGCACAGTATCACAAGGGATGCAGCTCGGGCTAGAGCAGAGGATGGACCCTACGCTCGAGCAGAGACTTAACATGTTGATGTTTCAGGTGGAGCGCATTTTAGACCATATCAAGTGGTTAGAGAAGATTATGTATGTACTTATCTTTGTTGTAATTTTATGCTGCAATTGCAAACTAGTTCGTTTTCTACAAATTTGTATCGCACTGGTAACCATTTGTATCGTACTTTATGCATTACGTATATCAATTTCTTCATAATTCCAAAAGCATCTTGTCATTGTAAATTACCTTTTTCAGTATTAAAATACGTGGACAAACGAAATCACATAAATAAACGAATAAAACAAAAGCAAAAAGAAAGAAAAACGGGAAAATCAGGAAAGAAAGGCTGGAGAAGGGGTCAGGAGGGTATTTTGGTCATTTTAGAAATTTTGGAGACTTAGTTTGACGGAGTGGATGTCATTTTTGGACTAAGTGGCTCGAACTGATTAAGAAAATATATTTTTAAATTTTTGGGATTTACCAGATTAATTAAATCTGAAAAAGAAAAAAGAAAAAGAAAGAAAATATAAAAGAAAAAAGAAAAAAGAAAAATAATAATTTAATCATCAGTCTAGGACCACTTGAAACCTAAGAGAAGGAATTACTTTGTTTATTTAATCAACAGACACGGTCCGCTTAAATATAAAAAAAAAGTCAAAAAATACATATAAAAGAAATCAAATCCAACGGTCTGGCACCGCTTAAATATAAAAAAAATAAAAAAATCAGCGGCCCGGGACCACTTAAAAAAATATATTTAGCGGTCGTGAACCGGTGAAAATGAATTAAAAAAATTTAAAAAAATTCAGCTAATCGGATGCGCTGAATTGCACTGTTTAAGGGTTATTCTTGTAAAAAATTTTTTGGATCAACGATTGGTTACGAAAAAAAACTACTCTCAGGCCATAACAGTAAAAATTTCAAGCTTAGACGGGGCTCTCTAGTTTCAAATTTCATTTTTGATTCACATCTTGTTACCTTCTGAAATTTAAAATTTTGTTGAGATCTCGTTATTTCAAACAAAATTCAAACGAAATCTAAAAAGCAAAATTCAAACCCGGTTCTTTTTTGATCGAGATTTCAAAGCTCTCGCTGAGATTTACCGAGATCTCAATGATTTTTAACCGAACGAAAATGGTCAAAAATTTATCAATTTTTTTTTATTTTTTTTGTGATTGATCCTGACACATCACTAATATTCCCATAAAAAGTTTAGATGATGACAAAGCTTGAAGAATTTTTAAAAATTCAAACAGTGCTACTGTCCTAATAAAAAGGTTAACCGGCAAATTTCAACCTAATGGAAAATAGTACAAACCATGATAGAAACTTTTAAAAAAATTTGTGGATGGTCCAGACATATCCATAATATTCCCATAAATTTTTTAGATGATGATCAAACTTGGGGAATTTTTAAAAATTCAGACAATGCTACTAATGGCTGATCGGCAAATTTCAATTGAGTGAAAAATGGTTTAAACCATTTTAGAAAATTTTGAAAATTTTTGTGAATGATCATGATGCTTCTCTAATGCTAAAAAAAAATTTAGATAATGATCAAGCTTGAGAAATTTTAAAAATTTTTACCACCGAGGTATTTAATTTATGACCACAAGAATTAATGTGCATATGCTAACTGGATGATCTCCAGACTGTTCTACACGAAAAATGACATGAACAAAACCGATCAAATTTCGATCAAAAAACTGAAATTTCGGTCAAATTTACCAAGATCTCGTCGAGATTTTAGGTACTGCAGAACTTTGAAATTTTTTTAATTTCGTCGGGATTATGAAACTCGGGGGTCCGAAACCCGAGATTTTGCTGAGATTTAATTTTGATCCTTGGTTGGTTGCCACTTTGAATTTCTGGCGCGCATGGATGGTGTCGCTTGGATTTGATTTAGGGTATGTTTGGTTGGGATAAGTCAATTTTTTTTGTTTGGTTAAATGGACAAGGATGGATGGGCTGATTGTAACCCAGGTTTCAAATTTTGGTTTTAAATTTTTGCACAAAATTTGAATGTAATTTGATTTTCGAACAAAATTTGTTCGAAATTTGAATTTTTGGACAAATTTGACCATTTTGATCAAAATTTGAATTTAATCGAGTACACCTCTTCATTCATCAAACTGGATGAGCCCATCTAGTCTTTCTTTTGGAATAGTTCTATCCAATATTTTGAGAAAATATTTTAAAAAACTGGATGGCCATATCACATTCATCCTATTTGGATAACACCTTAAGCCGCCAAGCAGAACGATGGATTGTAACCTCCGTAATTTTGTTTTTTTGAGACGGTAACACTTCTGTTATTTGTAAAAGTGGTAGAATGCACGAACTGGCAAATTGCTGACTTGTTGTTAGGGTGTCTATATTGGTTTGGAATGCACGTCTCTAATTACAAGTTGGCACAAATGGCTACCTAATGGACGAAGATGTTACAAATGGTTACACAACAGACGAAGATGTTGCATTCTTGATTTCATTATTTGGTGCTCAGCTTAGTCATTGGTACGAAGGATTTCGCTTGCTTATTAGAGCATCAGCACTAGGGAAAAGATCAAAAAAAAGAAATGGTATAAGGGGCATTCCGAGAATCGAACTCGGGACCTCTCGCACCCAAAGCGAGAATCATACCACTAGACCAAATGCCCTCTTGCAATGCTGAGAAAATATACAAGCTTAATCTAAGATCAGAAGACGGTCAGCTTCACACACATCTCAGAGGGGAAAGTGATGTCTAGGAGGAGGCAATCCAGATTCCAGAAGACGCGTCGGACATCTCGGGGCTCAAATATTTACACGACAATGCGTAGCTGTGCTCGGTGAATACACCTCTCATACACGAGGCCCCGGGGAAATACACCCACGCCTTATCTCCGGGCCTTCCAGAAGAGAGCGTACGATCACCAATTCCACCAACCTACCAGTCCGCGCCTGATCGCCTGATCGGTGGCAAATCTTCCACGCTCGCGGTTGCCGTCGCACGTCACGCCGGGCCCCGCCGACGCGCCCGGCTCCCTTCCTCCCACGCCGGCGGACGGATCAGACCGGAACTGGTCCGGTTCAAGTACGAAGTTCCCGAGATGATAAACCATAAACCCCTTAAGAGCAATCTTGTTTGAATCACATATTCATCTTTTGCCGATTGAGCTGCTCTCAGAAAACACAGCGGATATGTTTGATTATGTACCGAAACTAGCCAGATTTCGTTTAACCGGCCAGTCGGCCACGCCCAGGCAGTAAATGAAGCTTATGCTCCGTTTGGCAACTTGGAACCGAGCTGTTTCTATTAGAATCGGGAAGAAACCCAGCCAAACGAGCTAAAACTCGGAACGTTTCTTCTTTTTCCACGCCGTGGCTGAATCACCCTCAACCCCGTTTCTACTAGAATCTAGAACCGTACCAAACGGTTTGAAGAGAGTGATTCTGATTCAACCTAAAACGTTTCTACCAAGAATCTAGAACCGTTTTCGTTTATACTATAATCTGAAATCGTACCAAACGGAGCCTTAGTTCAGCTTCCGTTTTCTTTTTAATCTGCAGTCCAATTTACATGGCTATGAACTATCAACTATACACAGACCAATCTGAAAGCCCCGACAAGTTTCGTTTAGGGATGTAAACAGGACCCCACATGTTATCACCAATAAGGCAATAAGTAAAGCCCATTATTATTCCTCGCAGCTCAGTCAAGGCACCACCGGGCCTTATCAGAAGCCCCACGACCCGAAAACAACACGTCGCACGCCCCAAAACTCTCCCCGTCTGCAGTAAAGAGGTGCGGGGACGCCACGCTCCCGCATGGTCTCCACTCACTCCGTCCGTCGTCAGTAGTAGTACCAGCAGCAGCGAGAGGGACACGGGGGGAGAGGGGAGGAAGAAGAAGGAGGGAGGGGAGGAAGGAAGGGTCGGAGGCGATGGGGCTGGGCGTGAGGGCGGCGCCGTTCACGTACGTGGCGCACGCGCTGGCCGTGGCGGCGGCCGCCATGGTGCTGGTCTGGTGCATCCATTTCCGCGGCGGCCTCGCCTTCGAGGCCACCAACAAGAACCTCATCTTCAACGTGAGTGCTAGTCGCTCCCTGTCCTCTGGTTTAGTTGTCTTCTCTTCCCGGACTCTTGGATTGGATGGGCCTGGTTGGATCCGGACAATCTTTGGATGCCGCGTTTTTGTTTTGTTCCCTAAAAGAAAGTCATATGGACTGGGGGAGTGGGAGTAGGTAAGCTTCATGAACCTGGAAGGGAGTGCGAAGATTTGACCGTCGTGCCCGTTCGACTAAGAAAAGCATCTGCTTAATTATTTTTGTTGTAAAATTTGGCATGGTGCTTTCTAGGATTGGTTTCTTGGAGATTAAATGATGCTTAACTAGTAGTCATATGAAGGCTGTGTTACTGGTCATAATAACATTTTTTAGCGTTATACATCGGTAGTTTAGCATTTTTTTAGCCAATCTGTTGGGAGATGTCACTGCTTAACAAGAATCGTGTCAAATCTCATAAGTTTGCAGCATATGTTTATTTACTAAAGCACTAATTGATCTCTGATGGATGAGGCGCTGGGAACGACTGTTCTGTTTGAGCTGTCCATCAGAGGACATGATCTGTGTAAGTCGTTTCGCAAGTGCTGGAGTGGTCATGATAAAAAGAAGTACAATGGCGAATGCTCATACGCGCGTGTTGGTCAACAAACGGCTTGTTGGTCATCTGTTGGGGAAAATAGAGAGAACTCCGAAATGATGGTTTGATGTTGAATATATATCAAAAGAAATGGAGCACGACTAAAAGAAGTTGTATTTTAAATGTCAACTTGCTACTGGTTTCTGTTAGAGTGACCACCTAATTTGCTCTCTAATGCATCTGAAAAATGACTAATTTTAAGTGTTAGTGTGTGCCATAATTTTTGTCTGTTCAATTTAAAAGTCTGTAGGCTCTCTGAATTAACTGCAGATGGACAAATATCTCACTGCACATGAGCCTTTTAAATCTATACCCTCCTTTCATTTGTTTCACCTTAACCCTTGACATGGTTTCCCATAAACTCCCAGTGAGAGTTGCAGCTTGTTAGTCATTTATGTAACCTTCGCCATTTTAAATTGGTTTACATTAGCACATCAAAATCCATTTGGATAACAAAGAATTCTAATGTTGAGATATTGCAGGTTCACCCTGTTCTTATGCTGATTGGCTACATTATTCTTGGCAGTGAAGGTAATGTTAAAATTTCTGCAAGTTTTCTGCCTCGCAAACATAATTTAGTAATATCTCTTTTATTTTGGCAGCTATCATGGTATACAAGGTACTTCATATGTGGAACCATGACACAACTAAGCTGATCCATCTAATTCTGCACGCAATTGCACTTATTCTTGGTGCGGTTGGGATATACTGTGCTTTCAAATATCACAATGAAAGTGGGATTGCCAACCTTTACAGTCTGCATTCTTGGCTTGGGATCGGAACAATTTGTTTATATGGTATTCAGGTAAGACTTCACATATGATTGCAATTCTATAATTTCTATTCCATATAGTGATCACTGATCAGTTTCCTTTATTGCTATAATTTGATATATTTGCAAATAATTGCAATCATTATGAACTCGCCGATACAGTTGACATACAGTAGAACCGATTGAGAAGATTTTAAACATTTTAATCAAGTATGCGTATAGAAGATTCTGAACATTTTATTCAAGTATGCTGTAGCATGCCATTTCTGAATAGTTTTGGGTGAATTGATATCCTTGTGTAGTAGTTGTGTGGTTGTCACAAAGCTGAAATATGTTATCAGTAACTGATAAGCTTTCATACTTGTTTTTTTTAATCTTATTACTAATACATATTGGTGGCCACCAAAAGACATGAAAAAATAAATTGGTTTTCAGAGCTGGAAGATAGCACAAGGAGATTATTGAACTGGGACGTTACATTATAGTTGAAATCTGCCCAAGAATAGACATTATATCTTTCACTTTATTGTTGACAAATGTTCTTAAATTTGCCTTGTCCATCACAGTGGATATTTGGATTTGTTGCCTTCTTTTTCCCTGGTGCTGCACCAAATGTGAGGAGGGGTGCTCTTCCTTGGCACATACTATTTGGGCTCTTCGTCTACATTTTAGCCCTGGCTACTGCAGAACTTGGGCTTCTGGAGAAGCTAACTTTCCTCCAAAACTCAGGCCTCGACAAATATGGTGCAGAGGCATTCTTGGTGAACTTCACAGCATTGGTTGTTGTGCTATTTGGTGCTTCTGTCGTGGTAGCTGCTGTTGCTCCAGCTCGCCTTGAAGAACCACAGGGTTATGCTCCAATCCCAGAAAATTAGTATGTATGAAGTGTATACTGTATATACAATTGTCATGGTTTGCTGTTACCGTAGTGAGACTAGATATTAAGATCCCTTCCCTTAAAATAAGAAGCTCCTGGCATGGCATCATCAGAGTAAGAAAATGTTGCATCTTCCTTGTGTGTATATACATTATGTGATAATTGAAATTTGTATTGTATGCATCTACTTTACAAACGAGGTATTTTGCTTGATTAATTTGTCGTTTAAAATGTTATGTTGGTTGTATTTCCCAAAAAAAAATGCTGTAGCACTACAAATCAAGATGAGTAAGTTAGGCCTGGAAAAAAAACAGAGTTTTAGGCCAGTATTTCAGAAGCAGCTACTAAACTTCCTAACAGAAAGTGAAATGCTATTTAGTTCCTTAGCAGATTTAGCAGATTGAAGTACTTGTTTGTGCGGTTACTAGCGATTTGCTGCTATTGTAATTTCTTTCTTGTAATTAACGGGGCAAGCATAGTGGATGTATGCTTTTGTTGTGGCTACAAATTAAACAGTATATTTGAAATGAGAGCCTCGGACCAACACAACCCGAAGGGATGGGGGAGACGGATTTGCCCTCAGCGGGGACGGTGCCACCATCAAGGTGGTAGATGTGCCAGCCGCCTCACTTGTACCGGTTCAGCCCGACTTGATGGTCGGGTGTTCCCTCGCCTTCGGGCCCTCTTGGCTCGCCAACCCTGCGGAGGTGGTCTTCCTCTGCCCAGGCATACCTCTCTATTTTGTAGAAGAGCTTGGCTACCGAATGTGATGTAAAGGAGAACTAATGTGTGCACGATCGTCGGAACGACTTCACTAGTGGAGACGGGAAAACCTGTCAAAGATCGAATTGAATTGCTGCATCACATAGTGGATGGCGTAGATCTCTATGTAGACATCATACACCAGGTGACCGATGTGTTAGCCAGAAGGCGGCATCACGGGTGCATTGCAATGATAGGCCTTAAGGTGCTCGCGCCCCGACAAGCTCTGGGAGGTACAGACTCTAGATGACATGATCATCCGTGAACTAGTCAAACATCGCTACCTACTCGGGGTACGTTGTGTGCAACGTAACGGGGTGAAAGTTGGTTGCAAAAAGAGCGAAATAGGTGACCGTTAGTATGGAGCATTGCAAATTATTGAACAATTGACGATAAAGGTGATAGTACTTACCCGTTGGTGACACCACAACATTCCCATTGTAGGACGGTCCATGTCGCCCCTGGGGACCCCGTAGAGGATTGCTCCATAAGGTCCCAACTCTATCTGTGGCCGTCCGATCTAGAACAGCTCGAAGGACTAGAGTTGAAGAAGTAGAGGATATCCCCCGAGAGTGGAGGTGTGTGCCACGGGATGGCACCCGTCGCAAAGGGCCCGGTAGGTGCAAGCCAGTACAGCCGGGCCCCAAGCTAGCTATGGGATTTCCTTTAGGTCGGTGTCCGCGATCGTCTTCACGTACTGAATCATGTGTTTGTCCATGTTGTCCTCGTGGGACGAGGAGAACATGACCCAGTCGAAGAACCAAAGTAGGTATACCTCCAAGTGGAGACTCACGACGTACTCGCTCACTCCATCCGCCATCCTCTTCAGCTACAAAAAGTAATGGTTAGTTCGATAACAGGAATGCAAAACGAAATGGAAATGTTCGAATTAAATTACACTTACGTAGAACTGTATCATCCATTTCTGCATCGAACCGTGCACACTAGTGAATAGAGGTGGGCACTCGGGCCGGTCTCTTTTGGGACGGCCTGAGGCACGGTGGGATGGCCCTGTCCAAAGCCTGACACGGCATGGCTTCGTGCCATGCCGGACCGACACACAACTATAGAACGAGCCGTGTCGGGCTTGAGAACTGGCCACGATATGTGGCACGGCCCGACACGGCACGGACGGGTACGGAGTCACAGATTAAGACATAGAAGTTAGCATATATTGTTGATTCAGGGCACTTTGAGCATTGCGTTTATATTTGACATTTTGTTGATGGGATATGTTGATGTGATTAGTCTCTTATGTGATTAAAACAAGCAATTTAATAGTAGTGATGTGTTTTATTTCTTTCCTCCACAGGTTGTCTGTTTGCTATATACAAATAATGGGATACACTTTTGGCTCTTGGCTCCAATGTTGTTCATAAGCTAAGAAAGATGGGCGCGTGCAAGAGAGAGAGAGAGAGAGAGAGAGAGAGTTGAGAGAGATTGAAATATATGGGCGAGAGAGGGGGAGAGATTGAGAGAAACGAACAAGAGAGATTCAAAAATAAATAAATGTAGTTCCTTTTTTTCCTATTATTTGTGTTCATTGCCGTAGCACCGTGTGTCTCTAACTTCTTTCCTCTCGTCACAATAGTGCAAATGCGTCGGGCTTGGGCCAGCACGGCACGAAGCACAAATGGATCGTGCCTGGGCTTGCTGAAGGCTAGCTGGGCCGACATGGCACAGCGGGCACGATGGGCCATCGCAGCCTGGCACAGCACGATGCCCACCTCTACGAGTGAATGGTGTGTACCCTGCCTTCTTAGGTAACACGCCCATGAACCCATCGAGGAGCTCCGTACACTACTCCGGGTGGACGTCATCAGGCACAACCGCGTCCCCGGAACAAGGAAGGCCCAATAGGTAACTGACATCCTCAAGTGTCGACACTATCTCACCGCATGGGAGTTGAAACATGTGTGTCTTCGATCACCAGCGATTAACAAGAGCGATCAATAAACTTCTGTTGAACGAGAACCACCTGGATACACCACGACTATCATGCGCCTTCGCGCCTGTTGCCTCCACCATCCGTGCTAGAGGAAGTAACCGTGCCGCTCTCAACCTGCACAAAAGACATCTTAAGTAATAACGTTCTATACAAAGAATACATCGTAACGCAACTATAAAAACAGTGCACTATCGTTGAAATCAATCGTAGGTCGATCCATCATGCTCTCATGGGGGTCCGGAAGCGTAGCGAGCCTAGCTCCTGCGGCAACTCCCCGTTCGTGGGCGGTAAGATGGTTAAGCGGCTCTGGTGAGTTGCGTCTATCGCTAGGTCAAGCAGCTTATACTGCTCGCTGCCCGCCATACTTGCAATTGAACCGTTCAATGTTAGTACAAATTCGATACAAATTGAATTGAATATTTACAAATAAATTTGAATACAATAATTACACATACAAATTAAATACGATAATTACACATACAAACTCCATACATTAATTAGACATACCAATTTGAATACAATAATTAAGCATACAAATTGAATACAATAATTACACATACAAAGTCCATACATTAATTAGACATACCCATTTGAATACAATAATTACACATACAAAGTCCATACATTAATTAGACATACTAATTACACACTACTTTCACATATCAATTTGAATACAATAATTTGACATGCAAAGTCCATACAGTAATTTCACGGCTTTTGAATCATTGGGCAATACTTGAATGTGTGCCCCGTCTCCTTGCAAATTGAACATTTCTTTACACGACACCCACTTTCCGCTGCGTCCATATCGTTCTTTATACGCTTTGTTTGCCGACGCCCTATACCCTTTAGCTTGCTGACGTCCGTAACCCACCGTGTCCTAGCTCTGATGCTTTGTGAAAAAACCAATCACTCGAAAACCGAAAATTTCTGCACTCTAAGTTGCCGTCACAGCTTCCTTTGTGAATTATTGTGACATGAATATACCCGGATCCATAAAGATTATTGAGCATGTAGCCATGACTTGTGCGCATGGCCGATGTAACAGACGAGTCTTGTTGCACGTGCAAACACATGTTTGCCTTTGTAGGATTCACTCATGAGCAACTTTTTGCCGGTTCATCCCACGACTGGTTTTTTATCTACACAGTACCTCGAAACGAAGCTCCCTCATGCCCATCTTCAATACCCTATGCATCTTCCCCTTCTTGCTTTTCTCCTCCATGTACATAAAAATCACCTCGAAGTATTCCACATCAGGATCATTCATGCGGATGAACGCCCTAGTATGACGATCCACAAAGTACTTTTTGATTCCACCATGAACACCCTCCACTAAAGCTACCAGGGGAAGGAGTCTCAGATCCTGCAAATCTAACGGGGCGGGCGAGACACGACGCGAGTTCGTGAGGCTGCTTGTGCGCGTACCAGGGATCAAATGCAATCCCTGTGGGGGCTGCAACTGCTTTTGATCTATCTGAACCATCTCTTTCTAATTTAACGGTCCGCGCGTAACTATTCAAGTTGGAGTACCTTGAGAACTGCAAGGAAACCGTGTCAGCGCGCATTGGGTAGGCGTGACCGACGTGGGTTGGTCTCAAGTAGGCTAGCTTGGCGGCGCAATTAGGAGCAAAACGAGACGGTCGGTCACGTCCCAACCAGTAAGCGCAAAGCGTGCATACAGCATGCACGATGCGTGGCGGATGGAGTACGTGCAGGCAAGTCCAACGACCCGTGCGGCGTGAGTTTTTGCTCGGCCGCCTGTGGGCGCAGTGGTGCAAGCTGCGGTGGTGTGCTCGACTCGGCGGCACGAGTTGATGCGGACGCGGGGCAACGAAACGGATGCGGCGGTCGAAGGAGAGATGCTGGGCCTCAACATGCTAGGGCCTACAAACTATGAGCCACACAAATATTTCGGGCAGGCCTCCGGAGGATAAATGGTATATCGTCCTATCTCGGCCTACTGGGTTAGATCGGCTATATAGGCCCAGGATATATTTTTTTTACCCATTTTGCGTTACATTTGACACAATAGAACCATCGGTTCGGGCCGAAATTGATGATGGATTCATACTGTGTTGCTTTTCTTATGAGGATGGTTAGTTAGTACGGGTATCTTAGAGTCCATATGCGAAATCTTTGAGCGACCAGAAACTTATATTTGTACAAATAGGATCGGGCATCTATGTCTACCTCTCAGGGAAGATTAAGGTCATGTTTGTTTCGTCTTTTTTATCACCTTAAAAGCCAAAAAAAATCTAAGTCGAAACAAACGACTAGCTTTTAAGTCGAACTTTTAAAAAACCAAAAGCCTCTGTATAACTATAAGCCAAAAGCCAAACAAAGAGAGTTTTTTTGGTTTTTTTTAGTGATATAACCCTTTACCACTAGAAGTCTTCAAAATTACCCACCAAATGCCATTATATATAAATCGAGAATTCTTTCCTCATCTTATTTAGGGTATTTTTGACTTTCCATCTATAAGAATATAAGATATACCATCTAACCCATTAATAAACTAGGATACCAAACAACATATTTTAGTTTAAAAGCAGATTACTTAAAAAATCATTAAGCCAAAAAACTAAGCCGAAACAATAAGAGCATTACGAAGAAGGGTGTTTACATGCGAAGCTAGTACGACCCCCACGGCCCCAACCACCGGGGCGGCCCAGCATCAGAGCAACGAATCCCGTTACTACTACTCCCAAAGTCCCAATCAAACACCCCGTGGATTTTTTCCAAGCGAGCGCAGAAAACGTCGTGCAAAAACACGACGGTTCCAACCGTTGGATGCAACGGGGAGTGTGTGTATATATATATATATCTTTCAAGCACGAGAGGCGCGTACAGTACACTGCCTCCGCCATTGTTGGGTGCTCGGAAGATCGAACGCTCGTGCAAACAAGAGCCGCAAACCTGCCACGCCTCCTTGCCCGGTTGCGCGCTCGGCCTTGTCCCGTCCGGTCCGGTCAAGTCGGCCTGCGTTTATGCCCAATTTGACTGACGTGCGTGGCAGAGGCAGTGCACATTCACAAGCAATCAATGCACCCCCCTTCTCTCTCGATTGCTTCTCGCTCGTTTTCCCGTCCCCTACTACTCGTATGCTTCTAGCGTGCGACTGCGACGCTGCCTCAAGTGCATGCGCTCCTCACCGTCCTCGGCACATTCAATGCGTCATGCCCAGAGCCACATTAATGGCCGTTCCCGCATTGGGTGGGTGCTCCGCGACCACGATCCCGGCGCACCTGTGCCTCTCTCTCTCTCTCTCTCTCTCTCTCCTGTTCTGCTGCCTCCCTTGCCTTTTCATTTCTCCCGGGTTTGAGAGCTCAACCCGTGTGCCTCCCTCATGGTCGTTTCCATGTGCGATGCTACTGTTCGTTTGGACTTTGGCACGCACTCTGAGTTGTTTTGGAGTTCGTTCTTTGCATGCTCAGTTCAAGCTGGGAGGCCTCCTGACCGAGCAGCAGGAACATTTATGGAAGACTGAGGAGCAGCACTTGTTTAATTGCGCTCCAAGTGCAGCCTTAGCCCAAAAAGATGGTCCTAGTTAAGGCAGCGGATGAATTGGGGTCGAGTCAGAAATATCGACGGAAATCGCCATTTTTAATCGTATGGGTTCAGTTTAAAAAACAGAATCAGTCCATAAATCGATTCAAATCACATTAAAAAAATCGGGAAATTTGAAGAAAAAAAATTTACCCAAAAGTTTTCTAAAATTAGTATTATTACTTTTGACATCTACCATAAAATTTGGGAAATTTTTTGACAAATTTGCTTTCATTTTTTTTTTTCAATTTCCGCTCAATGAGCCGATTTTCAATGTAAACTATGCGAAAATCTCGACTGTCGAATTATTTCACCGAGTTTAAAAGTTTAATTTTAAATTTTATTCAATTTCTATCGACGGGAAGGAGGAGCGATTTTCAAACTCGGTTCCATAACGTAATACCTGGTCAAGTCCAGCCCAAAAATATGGAGCATGTCAGTTCACTTGCGATTTGATTTTCCCGTGTGGACAACTTCAGATTGGATTTGACCAAGCACGAGTGTACGACAACAAAACAGAACGTGTACGTAAAGTCTATCACAGTGTGTCGAATTTGATCCTTCAAATTTGTTAGTTTTGTTACGGGTCTCAACGGATCCAATAGTAATGGAAGAAGTCGTCTTTCCGTATTCGTATTTGTATTTTTAAATAAATACCAATATGAATTCAAATATTCTCAGACGCGGATGCCAATCTAATGTTATAACAAATACGAAATGAATACCTACTCAATTCGATCGGATTCATATATCCTCATATAACTTACATAATGGCAAGATATGTATGATATTTTATCCTTATACTAGCACACTTAATCATTCTAATTTATTATCTATTATATATTAAAAGCTTATGATAAATCTTTTAAAGCTGCTAAGAAAAAAGATAAATATGCTAGACATTCTTATAAAAAGCAAAATATCTAGTCATTAATCTAGTAGAACCAAAATAAGTTGAACTATAGCAATCATTAGATGTTATTGTTTGAAAAAAAATATCTAGCTGTCTATTTAGCGGACATGGGTTATAATAGCTTAGGTTAAAAGTAAGAGCACATGTAAAGTACAACAAAAATAATAAAAGCAGTTGGAATAAAAATAAACATAAATTAGCATTTGATTTTTATACAGACTCCACACACACATAGCAAATTTTGGAATAAAATTTAGATGAAAATTATCGGTTGAAGTTGTATGTGCATTCTAACATCAAACTGAGATTCGAAATTAAATAAAAATAACAATATAAATAAACGCAAATTTGGAATGAGAAATAAAAGAAAATTAGCAATTTGATTTTTCATAAGAACACCAAATTTAAAACCCAACATACCTGAGATTTACAATAAAAATTAGTAGCTAGATTTGTATATGAATTTGAAACCAAAATTGAAATTCAAAATTAGAAAAAAGAAAATAAAAATAGAAATTTGGAATGAAAAAATAAAATTAGCTATTTCATTTTCAGATAAACTCCAAATTACAAACCTACATAGCTTAAATTAAATATTAAAATTAGATGAAAATTAGCGGTTGGTCTTGTATAGGAATTGTAACCTCAAACTAAAATTATAATTTAATAAAAAATAAATTTTAGATTAAAAGAAAGAGTATATGTCAAGTACAGTAAAAATAACATAATTTTTAAATAAATATTATAACTTGAATTTATGTACGAATTCTAACATAAAACTGAAACAAAAATTATATAAGATGTACAATCTAAAATGTGCAAATTCATAATGAAAAACAAAGCAAGTTAGTGATTGTTTTTTTATTCCAAAATAAGTGAAAATTAAAATTTGGTTTTATTAATATTAAAATTCTAGAAATGTGCTAATTCGAGAGAGAAAATATATTAAGGTAAGACGTTTGATTTATATATATATAAATATGGAGACCCTCCTTTCTGGTATAGAATACCAAGAAGGTTTCATGTGCGTACAATACTAGTACTATGATAAGTGGCTAGTACGCACATTTACAACATTATCGTCACATCCATACACAATACCACAAACATATTAGCGAAAAGTAGTTTATACAATAAGGACTTAAAGGCAGAGTGCAGTGCAGTGGAAGATACACAAATCTAATAGTATGCCTTAGCCCATATTATTCCATAAACAACTAACAATGATGAGTTAGAAGAACTCATCAATGTATTCCTCGTAACCTGAGGTAAAGTATGTGTCATTGGGGACCATGGATTCTTCACCCACTAAACAACAATAAGCAATGGTGAGTATATTTATACTCATCAAGACTTATAGTATATCACAATATAATAAATGTAGGCTGTATAAAAGGAAATGGCTAGTTTGTCTATTTGCATAAAACGAAATTGAAACAAGAATATCAAGTAGTAGATTGTAAACAGGATTTGTAAGAACAGTTTAACAGTTAAGTAAACAGCAACCACAAATAGCATAAAATATAATAACTCACATTCCTCCATGTTTGTGAGTTTCTATCCATTCCCTACCATACTTAGCATACAATTTGCAAACTTCCCAACAATTTTTCAATTCAACCCTTTTTTATTAAAATACTAAAACTATAATTAGTGTTAATGCACAAAGTCTCTCATGACCGCGAGCATAACTTTTCATAAAAGTTTTACACTCTACTGAACTGTAAAGCTTTACCCACAACATGTGACCGACTCTTTTTACCACTATTTTCACACTTCCTTTGGTATGTGGTTGAGAGATCATAACATGAATAATTACATCACCTAGACCTAACTTTGCTCCTGCCTAGTGATGTTTGGCCTCACTATGGCGGCGCAAAAAATTTGTACTATATGTACCAATGACAACTATATACCCTATCACGTCCCCACTTTCTCCCATAGCAAGGCATACAATGTTGTATTGGTGTGTGTTGAACCCACACATTTGTATCGACACTCCTGTGAGCAAACCTACCCAGATTACCCGTACTATTACGGCCTTTCAACATGCAAAGCTAGACCTAAGTAACTTAATAGATTAAGTCTACCACATAATAGTGCTTTGTCGTTGCACTGATCATCTTAGATTATAGCAACACTATGTTCGGTTCTTAATCCAACTCAGACGAGGGCACTCCTCTACACTACGTGCAATCCCATGCACTTCAAGTTATTGTAATAACTAGCCCGCGTCAAACAAAGTTTTTTTTGTTTGTTTTGATTTTATACCATAATATCATAGACCATTTTCTCAATATATCCAAAATTTTCACTATTGAACAAATAGTATAACCGACCATTTGTTCTCCCAATTCTACATCATGACTAAGCAAATGTATATATATATTCGAATATACCCGAATGAGGCATTATTTAATGTCTAAGCCTATCTTAGGGATATCAAGGTTTACATGTCAATATTTATTAAGGAAATTCCATAAATTGAAGGGAATGTCTATCGGTATCCGAAATATAGCTCATTTAATGAAAATATGCTCATGAATACATATATGAAATAACATAATTTAATTAAAATAATAGGTTCAACATGGTCAAAGGGAATGCTTGCCTTGCTCGTTGAATTCTTGGGTGGTGTCAAGATCGACCGTGAAAGTATTCGAAGCGTTGGTACGTGTAGTATAATTAATAATAAGAAGCAACTCAGAAAAGGTACAAATTCAAATATTCTTACATAAACATAAATTTATAATTTTATAAAAATTTAGAAACTAGTTTCACTAAATTTGGAGTTCATTTGTAAAAGTTATGAGCATTTGAATTTTAAAGGGTTGAAAAATTACCTAAAATGGTAAAATACGTTTTCTAGCAATGAAAGCGTATTTCTTGTTTTTCTTGATTTTGTTTTAGTTACAGAGGCGGACATGTGAGGTCCACATGTCATTAACTCTTATTTAAATACCCTTTTAGATTTATGAATTAAAACCTTTTATTTCTATTGGACCCACATGTCACAGATACAAGTTTTAATTTTAGACAATTAGAAATTCCCATGGGGCCACCTTGTCAGTGACTATGGGAGTGTGTGAGGGCTCTGACATGTGGGGCTCACTAGCTAGTGGCATAGAGCAAAGCTAGGTTTAAATCTTTGTACTAAGTAGCATCGTATACTCACGCAAGCACTATAATATCTCTGGCTACTTTCCTCTTATCGCAATAGTGCAAATGGACTAGGTCTGAGCCAGCACAGCACGAAATAGGCACATGTCGCAAATGGACCGTGTCTGGGGTCCTTGAATGCGAGTCAGGCTGGCATAGTACGACACAGCGAGCTGTCACGATACTATACGATTTAGGCATGTGGCCCGATAAACCCGTGCCGATCTGATTCGGTACGACACCCACCTCTAAGCTCAGATGCCCGTTTCCCACGATTCACTCGCCCAAACTCTATGGCTGTCAATGGGCAGGCGCCATCGTGCGACAAATATGGTATTTGTTTTGAATACGTGAGAATTTTACACGAAATAGATTGTTTTATTTATTATTCGACTGTACACTTTTAAACTGGACACTTCAGAGAAGAAAATGATTTTGCAAAATTTTGCTCCAGGGCAGTCCTGGTTAAAGCGCAATCATACCAAGACAGGACCACAGTATCAGCTGCCATGACATTTAATATCTCCCAGAAGAGAATCATTAGCCGTAGCATAGGGGCGAGGAGGAGCTGCCTCTTTCTGTTCTTTCCTGCCGATGAAGCCATTGGCATCAGATGTTTGGGAAACTTTTCACTGCTCTCTTTTGGCTTTTTGTCTGAACTTGGCAATAAATCCTTTCTGGTTCGATTGGCCCGTCAGCCATCCAGTGCATTTACTGAAAAGAAACAAGTCAAACAGAGCCGTGCACTGCACACTCGGGACCCTTCCTTGTGAGCCCACACGGTTTTACACCGGATATAATATATTAGAATCATTTAGCTCGACACCCATTTTTTTTTTGCAAAATATCATGTATTTAATATGTATATATACTATATAAATACTTTAATAATTATACCAAATACTTCACATTTATACCTAATACTCCCTCCGTTCCTATTTGTAGTAGGGTGTTTTAGTTTTTGTTGGAAGTTCCATTTTGTAAGGCACATACATTAACTGGCGCATGCATAAGCAGATTAATTGGCCAGCAGTAATTACGAACCGCATGCATGCATGGGCGTGGTCAATGGGTGCTCCTAGGAGTAATTACCAACTGCATGCATGCATGAGCATGACCAATGGTCGCTACATGCAGAGTGAACGAGGCATAATTAATCATGGTTAATTAAAGGAAATCTGGAAAACAAAACGTATTGATGACTTGTCTTGGTCTTTGCAAAAAAACTTATACGCCCTGCATATGAGAATGGAGGGAGTAGATTTCAGCCCACTCCTTCATCTCCACTCCTCAGTTCGTGTAAGGCAACCAGATGTCAAGCACGACAACTTAGCGATAAGCGCGGAGGCGATGGAGGCTCTTGGGTTACAGCTTGACGTCGGCGGCGACCCGTGAAGAGCGGCAACGGATTAGGTAGCAGCAAGGTAAAGTACCAAGAAAGTGTGCCGCGAGCAGGGTCTAGTTGGGCTACCCAGGAGCCGCAACCGGTAGGGACGGACCACGGGGTGGCGTCCAGGCCGCCAGGGCCGACGAGGTTGGCCACACATGTCGACAACAACACAGGTGCATCTGGCATCCCTAGTAATTCCTTATTTCCAGATCTACGCTACGTAGTAATCACTTTTCTAACCTCTCTTAACTTACCCTTTTTTTTTTTACAGATTTAGTCCTCTTCAGACAGGAATTGTAGATTTAACCTTCTCTTCCACGACAAAAGACGCGGTAGACGATATCTGTTGTTGCTGCACTTAGTGACTCGATGAGCGCGGGAGCCGGGACAACCACCCGTTGAAAGCCCAGCAGCCGGCGAGGAGCATCGAAGCTGCATGCTTCCACAGCCGTCGAGCGTGGGAGGCGCCTACCGCGGTCAGGAGATAGCTAGATTTGCAATTTCGCTGGGAAGGAAACTAGAGTTGTAAAAAAAATGAGGTAAAAGTGGGCTAAAAAATGATCCTTCCTAAATACCCAATTCAACAATCTTTTATTAACCGTTGTGTAATTACTCTAAATTTTTTAAGGTTTTATCTCTAATAAAAAATTGTACTTTGATTTCTGCTATCGTTGACCTTTACTTTTTTATTGAGCAATATGACTTGTAGTACAAAAGCAAAAAAAGAATTCCATATAATCTAAGTATTGCTTTAGTCACTTACTCTATACTGCAGTAGCATTACTAGGCTATTCATGATAGAAATCATCACTTATCTAGCCTCATGTACCTTGTGTTTTTGAATCTCCTACCCCGCACATATATTTGTAAAAATAGCTCTCTTCCCACCATAAAGAGCATGGCAAGCTACATGTGTTCCCTACCGTGCTCCAAGAGCGCGGGAACTAGTCAGCTCCACGGCAGTGTGGGCGAGCGCGTGCAAGGCGGGGCGGGATGACAACGCGCAAGGGAGGGGGCTGTAGCACGCTCGCACATGAGGGCGGCCAAGCGCGGGAGACCTCACTGCAGCGCTCAGGTGGCGCGTTAGGCATCCTGTAGCGTTGAAGCGCGTCCTCCCGCGCTCACGCGAGTTGCCCCGTGGGGTTGGCCAGTTTTTCCTCTCCTTGGATACACTAGAGGTGAAGTGTCGCCTGTTGCGTCTTTCGCGTGGGAGAGATGGTCATTTTTGTAAATGTATGTGTGAAGACTAAATTTGCAACAAAAAAAAACAAGGTAAATAAGATTAGATAAGTGACGATTTTTCTCCACGATGAGATTACAAACCGAAGCTAGAAGAGGGAAGGGAGAAGATGGCACCCGTGCAACAAACTGGAGCAAACGTAGCTACTCCATCCGGTTTTATATTTCCTGTCGTTTTAGACATAATCTCACATGCCAAGGAGTGATTAATAGAGTGCTAATTTTCTAATGTGGCAATATTAAATAGTTTGGAAATGGTGTGATCCCAATTCTTAAAGCAAGGATACCCAATCGTTATGTGTGCATGCAGAGCTGAAGCGTCAGCAATCAATACGCATGCTTTGGAAATCTGGTGTCATTAAATGCATAATGGTTCAATGACAGAAATTTTCAACCAAACAACAGAACACTCCAGCGAAAGGAAATATAAAACCGGAGGGAGTAGAAGCAAGACTCCTCGGAACCGGTGCATGCAGGCGCACCAATGCCAACCCAGTAAACATTTTATGCAGGCCCACCTATCAACCCGTCGCCGTCGTGGTGAAGCACCTCACGATGGAGGAAGACGGATGATGTCATCGCCGCCGACTCGCAGCGCATCTTCTTTCCAGTGATGTTACTGCTCGTCTCGTCACCGCAGAGCCGGATCGAGGCAACCGAGGCCGTCGCCGGATTGGAGCTCGTCGGCCGTCGCCACCAAATTGTGGGTCAGGGTCGCTGGATCGAGGTCTCTGTGCTAGATCGAGGCCGTCGAGCCTTGGATCTTGGTCGTCGTCGTCAATCTGATCTCGCCACTCCACGACAGGGAAGCGAGTAGCGACGCGGCGGAAGCAATTCGCAGTGGCGGCAGCTGGAAAGTGAGTTCAGTGGCGGATGTGTGGACGGGATTGTTGAGACTGCTGATCCCATTTATTACACCTTATTTGACAGATTTATTCTCGATCAGAATTTATTTAGATGGATTGGTATTGTAGCCTAAAATCTCGATTTATCTACGTAAATTCCGGCTAAAAATGAATCTCACAAATGAGGTTTTAAGAGTAATGATTGTGTGAAGCTAAATTTGATGCAAAATCTGCTGATTGTCGCATGTCTAACATGGCATGAGTGGCAAAACTTAACTTCATCCATACTGTGGATGGCCATACAAATCTATTGTCTCGTGGTGAAAGTTTGTTTAGAGCACAAAAATTCACAACATGCTTACATAAAATTGGTAAGGCCTTTGATTTGAAAACCTTTAGACCCTGTTTGTATGAGTGGTAATTTCTTAGGAGGTTTTGGGATTTAGTTCAAATTTGAATTAAACCTTAAAACATTCCAATAAAATACCTTTAATCCAAACACCCCCTTAGAAATCAACCAATGTAAACTGCCGCTTAGGGTGTTATTGTTTATGAAGCTTCTTCTCGAACATAATTATAAATTTGTCCATGTAAAAAATAAAGTTTGATACAACAAGTCAAAATCAACCAAGCCCATTGTACGTACAACGTACCCATCATCCTGAGCTAGCACAGATCCTAAATCGTTGGGCGTCCCCTGCAGGCCTACACTATCACCAAACCCTGTCCAACAACACACATGCATGCATGTTACATTGGACCAGTACGACAGTAAACTGCCTAGCCAGTTTTAATTCAAATATGACCCACCACACCAGGCCACCATGACAGGGATTGGATACAGTTCTTTAGGACTGCAACTTAAACAGTATCTAAAGGACCGTCCGATCGAAAGTAGATGATTCGGATCGGTCAAAAATACTGTACAGATTTTCACTATGCTCAAACAATGTTTTATGGTACTGTAGTAAAGCAATATTCATCAAAACTTTTAGCCGATCTGGACCGTATGTTGCCTCAATCGGATGATACGGGACTAAGGAACTGCTTAAGTTGTAGTTCCCGTAGTGACTGCACCCAATCCCTGTCAAGCCACCATGTATTTAGTAGCATTCAACTGGTGGAGAACTAAGTTGAACATCTGGCTACATCATTAACATTAGATTATAATTCAGTTTCACAATGTATTGTTTCAAGTATAAGTATTGACACCAGAATTTGGTAAGTATAGCCGATTTAGGAAGATGGATTTGAATATGGATAGTCTTAGCTAATATCGGCTCAAAGAGTAATTTATCTCCCAGAAGTTGAGATCGATATGCATTGTGGATCTTGAGAGTAGGGGAAGGATAAGATCGGCCTAAGTGCTATTGTTGACACTAAGGTTTCGCAGGTGTAGCTAATTTAGGACGTTAAAGTTAAACATGGATAGAATCTTAGCCGATATCGGCTTACAGAGAAGTTTATCTTTTGGAAGTTGAGGTCGATACGAATCATGTGTTTGCAAGAATCGGAGGAGGATACGATTGGCCTAAGTGCTATATAAGAGGTTCAGAGGCGAGAAGAAAAGGTGCTCTGAGCCAATCAATCAACTCACATATACTTTATTTATTTTTCGTTAACTATGAGTAGTTTTTAGACTTGTAATCTTTCTTCTGTAATCCGTCTTGATCAATAAAGTTGCGCATCACCAATTTTGATCATTGCCAATTTACACCAATTTATCTATGTTTGTTTTTTCCCTGATCTTGTTGTGCATCGCTTTTTTTAGAAAAATTAACCTTCATCGATTATCTAATCAGCTGTGATAAGTCGTTTAAATAATCAAACCGTTATCAACCACCCAATCGATTGTAATAGCTATTTGGATTTATCAATCACCAATCGGATGTAATAGCTGTTTAGATTTATCAATCATCTAATTTGATGAAATGATCGTTTAGATAATATATTATTCTTACTGATTGCAAGATCAAATCAGACAGCATATTCATACTTAAATAAAACCTGATGTTTACATATGCTAATTGCCGATCAATCCATTGTGGTATTTTTTCAGTGTCACCAATAAGCAAGCAATCTGTCGGAATTCGGAAAGAAGGGATGGCTAGGTCGATACATGTAGATAGGATGCTCTAGACCTAGTCATCAAACATACTACATTGTTTGCAACATTACTACAGTACAGGGTTCATAAAACCGCGATAAATCGGTTGATTTTTGTGGTTTTCGATCGTACCGAGCCGATTCGATATATAAAACCGGTCAGTAAACAGGTTAAATTCAAAAAACATTTAAAATTTGGAAAAATTTATGCGACACGAAATCGACCGGTTTTAATCAAAATCAACCAAATTTTTTTTTTATCAAAAATCGTGTTGTAGTGCGTGAGACGTGAGTGGCCATCGCCTGGTCGAAATCGGTCAAAATTGGTCGGGTTTTTTTTTGAATTTTTTCTCAAAAATTTTGAATTCGTAACACTTCAATTTCGGATGATTTTCTAGCGATTTTTTACTTGATATTTTTTAATTTTGATTTTCTAGCTATTTTTTGTTTGGGTTTGGTTAATTAACCCTGTTGTCATAGTAGACCGGTGCGGTATATGCACGGTGCTACAGTGGTGGCATGAAGGATTCCCAACAAGCTGAATCGTTTGATGATGGTCCAAACACACGCTACGCATTGTTTGGTGTCCCCCTTTCTCACAGTACATCAACCGACCAACGAATGACACGCACATATAACATTGGACCAACGGTACTCTTCTCTATTGTGCAACTATACACGGATGTCTACGTTCGGACCAGTTGCGATTTTGCTTCATGCAAGCTGCCACAGGTATCCAATTCTGTACGTTGGGTACATAGTTTGTACTCCAAGAGGTAGAACCAGGGGTTGAAATTTCGGACCGAAATCCGAAATCTTGGCCGAGATTTCGGACCCCTCCGAGATTCAAAATCCCGGAAAATTCAAAAAATTTTAAAAAAAAATTCAAATTTCGAATTTCTCGGCGAGATCTCGGGAATCTCAGCGAGATCTCGAGTTTTTTTACCGGATTTTGATTTTTGTGCACTGTATTTGATTGTATTTAGGGTCAAGATCATCCACAAAAAATTTCTAAAATTTTTGATGTGTTTTTGACCATTTTTTGGTCGGTTCAATTAGTCGGTTTGTACTGTTCGAATTTTTTAAAATTTCTCAAGATTGATCATCATCTGAAAAATTTATGGAAATATTATGGATGTGTTAGGACCATTCACAAAAAATTTCAAAATTTTCTAAAGTGGTTTGAACTATTTTTCATTTCCAAAGAAAAGGTTGAACACACATAAAATTAAGGTGCCAAGCACTAAATCATTTCCAAAGAAAAACTTTACTATGGTTTGAACACTATGAAATCTCAATTTTACTATGGGTTGAATGTAGCAAATTTACTATGGGTTGGATGTAGCAAATTTACTATGGGTTGCATGTAGCAAATTTACTATGGGTTACTATGGTTTAGGTACAGCTCAATTTTACTATGATGTAGCAAAGTCTCTGAGACGACGAGAGATAAGTGCGTTCCTCTTGTGGAGTGACGGTAATAAATTTTGCTAGTGCATGGCAAGCATGTACAATACGCTATGGACAATTGTTATCAATAATACTCCTCCATGCATGAATCTTAGTTTGCTTGCAGGTTACTATTTTCTGTAGAACCTACCATATACTACTCTTCCAGCAAATCACATTATGTATAGACTTGTGAGTAGTATATACCGTATACGCATGTATAAATTTCTCTATAATACATAGGATAATAGGAACATATATAAAACTTTTTAAATGGCTAGAAGTTCATTTGTTACATTTGAAAAATCAAAAACTGATTTTACATACGGTTTTTTTGATGACTTTACCACTGTTAGATTTTTAAAAAATTCCTCGTGATTGATCATCATCTCAAATTTTTATGAAAACATTAGTGATGTGTCAGGACCATCCAAAAAAAATTTCAAAATTTTTTAACGTGTTTTGGACCAATTTTTGGCCAGTTTAATTTTGCCGAGATCTCGGTGATCTCGGCCGAGATCTCGGATTTCTCGGTAGAAAAAAAACCGGATTTAAAATTTGGTTTTTGCAATTCGTCCGGATTTTGTCCGAAATTTCCGAATCTCGCCGAAATTTCGGATTTCGGGAACCTCCGAGATTTGACTCAAAACGAGATTTGAATCCATGGGTAGAACCATCTATATGTGGATTGTGTTAGAATCAACAGGTATAAAAGCTAGAAGTAGGTCAAAATAAAAAGAGGAACAAGAGACACATATTTAACGTGGAAAACCTTTGTGGAAAAAAACCATAAACGTTGGTCGATAAAATGTCACTAATGTTACAAAACGCAGGGGATTACAATCTCTCATATCTTTCTGAGGGTTACAAGAGGGTATATATGGTGTCGACCTATGGTCCTACTCCGCTTCGCTCCGGCCCAAGCCTCCCAGCAACGGGCATTCGCTACGATCCCGCAGACACGGCCTCTTTATTCAAAATTTGGATCATATATCAACAAACTCTACCTTGAGACAAATTCCATCTCGTAGCAATTTCAAAATAATCATAATCCCTAAACAACAAAACAAACTGTAACACCAACTAAGCTTAAAACCGCCAGCACCAAGAACCACTAGGGTTTAAATTGTAACATCAACTAAGCTTGAGCAAAGCTCAAACTTAGTAGCAGGAACTGGCTTTGTCATCAGATCAGCAAGATTATCATATGTACTGATCTTGCATACCTTAATATTACCTTGAGCAATAACATCACGAATATAATGATACATAACATCAATATACTTTATGCTCTCATGAAACATTTGATCTTTTGTAAGGCATATGGTACTTTGATTGTCACAAAATATAATAATGCAAGGCTTAACTCCACAAAGCTCAGCATACAAACCTTTCAGCCAAATAGCTTCTTTACATGTTTCAGAAATGACCATGTACTCAGCTTCAGTGGTGGATAGAGCAACAGTAACCTACAAAGTTGCTTTCCAACTAACGGCACAACCACCAATGGTGAAAACATAACCTGTGAGAGATATTCTCTTATCCAAGTTACCAGCATAATCAGAGTCAACATAACCAATAAGTCCATCTCTAGATTTTTTGAACTGCAAATAAGCATTAGAAGTACCATGCATATACTTGAAAATATATTGAACGGCCTTCCAATGTTCTTTACCAGGATTAGCCATGTATCTACTGACAACACTCATTGCATAAGATAGATCAAGACGAGAACACATCATGGCATACATCAGTGAACCAACAGCACTAGAATAAGGAATTCTAGACATGTACTAAATTTCATCATCAGACTTAGGATATTGAGAAGAAAACAATCTGAAATGGGTAGCTAAAGGAGTACTCACTGGTTTTGCCTCATGCATATTAAAGCCACGAAGGACTTTCTTAATGAAACCTTGCTGGCTAAGATACAACAAGTCAGACTTTCTATCTCTGGTAATTTTCATACCAAGAATCGTCTTTGCTGCACCTAAGTCCTTCATGTTAAATTCATTACTTAATTATGCCTTTAATTTAGCTATCTCTGACTTGTCCTTTGTAGCAATCAACATATCATCAATATAAAGAAGCAAATATATAGCCGGCCCATTAACAAATTTCATATATACACAACTATCAAATTCGGACCTCTTAAAACTGTGTGAAAGCATAAATGAGTCAAACCTTTTGTACCATTGTCTAGGAGACTGCTTCAGACCATAAAGCGACTTCTTTAATCTGCAAACAAGGTTCTCTTTTTCAGAAACAATAAAACCCTCAGGTTGGATCATATAGATATCTTCCTCTAATTCTCCATGTAAGAATGCAGTTTTAATATCTAATTGCTCAAGTTCATAATCATGCATAGCTACAGTACTAAGAAAAGTTCGTATTGAACTATGCTTTACAAAAGAGGAAAAGACATTATTGTAAGCAATACATGGAATCTGACTGAAGCCTTTAGCAACTAACCTTTCCTTAAACCTTACCGGTTCAGTGGGAGATACTCCCTCCATTCTTTTGAGGAAAACCATTACGGCAAAAAAAACCACGGCGGAAAAAAACCACGGGTGTCAATCGGCAAAATATCACTATTTTCTTGAGTGTTACAAATCGCAGTGGATTACAATCTCTCATATCTTTTCTGTGGCTTACAAGAAGGTATATATGGTGGCGACTTAGAGTCCTACTCCGCTCCACTCCGGCCCAAGCCTTCCGACGACAGGCCTCCGCTACACTCTGCTAGACACGGCCTCTTTGTTCAGAATTTGGATCATATATCAACGGATTGGATGGGTGAGACATCTCTATGTATGTTGATTGGTTCAAGGTTGTTGGTAGGCTGAAGTGTATTGAGTTGTTTGAAATCCAAATCGTGTTGATGTACGTTGATTGTTGATAGGCGATGCTGCAGCCAGGCCAAAAGCCGCTTTTGAGTTTTGATCCTTTATTGTCACTTCGTGCATACCGATGGATATCGCCATGTTATTCACATCCTGATGATCTGTACCCCACAACTGACCATCACCAGATCGCAATTATGGCTTAGCTGGGATTCATTCAAAGAAAGTAAGCAGGCCTTTTAGGTACATGGCTTATGACAAGAACACTTGTTTCAGAAGTGGCGATACCGATCTACCGAGGACAAACTACGTATATCATGCCAATAAGATCAGTAGATCACACGGTAATATATCGATCGAAATGCATACAAGGCTTGAGATTAAAAAAGCTCCAAAATCATGTGAAGATCGAACATCATCGGATGTATTAGAGCATAACCGCAGAACCCCATTACAAGCCATAATACACCATGATGTCCAGCCTTAGCCCCAGTTAAAACCTCCTAACCTAATGGCAAGCCTTAACCCAAAAAATTTTTCTCTCGTGCATCTCGGCACACGTACAATGTACATGATACGCACGTGCGTAGACCCATGCCCACCGGCGGTATAGCTCCGCGTACGTGGCGCGCTGGCTAGGCCTCACTTGAACGCCGTGTCCAGGGACGCCTCGGCGAGCACCTCGATCGGCGGGAACAGCGAGAAGCCGCCGTGCCGGCCGTGGAATAGCCCCAGCTCCTCTCCGGCGAAGTCGAGGAACAACTGGTACTCGTCAACCGCCTGATCGGCCGCCTCCGTCTCGTTGGACGCTGCCGAGGAGTCGTCCCCGGGCAGCACCGTCTCCTGCTTCACCGCGTCCTTATTGACGGCCACCGGCAGCGACGACCCGGCTGCCGCGGCCACCTTGCGGAAGGAGCACCCGATGTCGGAGTTCCACAGGCGCAGGAAGACGTCGGCGGGCGTAGCGTGCCCGGCCGCGGCGGCGGCGACGGGGGCCGCTGTCGAGGACGAGGCGGACGTGGTGGTGGCTGACGCGGTGGTGCCGGAGGAGAGGAGGGAGAGGCGCGCCTCGGCCTCCAGCCGCGCGGTCTCCCACTGCGTCATGTGGCGCGCGGCGGGGCAGCCGGAGGCCGGGCCGGGCGGGGGCTCGTCGAGGCCCATCCGGCGCAGCTGCTTCTTGAGGTGTGTGTTCCAGTAGTTCTTGATCTCGTTGTCCGTCCTTCCAGGCAGCTGCGCGGCGATCATGGACCACCTGACCAGGACCAGGCCACCCAGCACTTTTAATCAATACTCGCTAGGATCACACCAGGACTACGATGCAAGATAATAAAAACAGGTGTACGTAGTAAACTCTACAAGCTCTACACACATCCGGAATGCTCAAGGCAAAGGCGACCGGTTTTGGATGTGATGCGATGGACGGAAGCGGCATCATTGAATGCGTAGGAGAGCATGCACAGTGTGAATATACAGCGGTACGCTGCACCCAGCAGTACGCCGGCTGTGCGAGCTGCGTTAGTCAGGGAGCGTGCATGCTCGCTAGCTAGCTAGCTCTTACTTGTTGCCAACGATGCCGTGGAGCTGGACGATGGACTTCTGCTCCTCGGGGGTGAAGGGCCCGCGCTTGATGTCCGGCCGCAGGTAGTTCGTCCACCGCAGCCGGCAGCTCTTGCCGCACCGGTTCAGCCCTGCATGCAGCGCAAACCCAAACCCAAACCCAAATGAGGTCCATCAGACGAACAGCCCGAGCATGCGATGCAACAGCCATCAAAACAGTGTTGCTACAATCGTGGATGGGGCCGCGCTCTCCGTCCATTGTTTCGCGGGAGGAGTTCGACCGATACATTTCGGATGCGATGGTAGAAAATTACGCACGAGCAGGACGCAGGCAGACGGTGCTGCGCGGTGATCGGCGAGCCCGTGATCATTGGCCCTCGTGCATAATTAATTACTACGGGTGGAGTAGTTGTATTTGCAGGGCAGCACAGCCGCGCATGCACGCACAGAAACAACATGCGAACCAAAAACAAGATTCAAGGAAAGAAGAAGGTGTTGGCAGGTTACCAGCAGCCAAAGAAGAAGGGGGAAGAGGCAGCAAGCTGGTACTAAATTAGAAGGCTGAATTGATGCGAGAGCCGGACCTGCGAGCTTGGGGAGCAGGCGCCAGCTGCCGTGGCCGTTGGCCTGGATGTAGTCGACGAGGAGCTTGTCCTCCTCCGCCGTCCACGGCCCCTTCTTGAGCCCCTTCTTGTCGCAGCACGGCGCCCTCCCCATCGACCCAACACCCCAAAGCTCCCAACCACCACCACGCTACACAAAACACTCAAGTAGCCGGGGCGCGCGCACGAGGCAAGCTAGGCGGCTAGCTGACGAGGGGTCGAGGAGGCGATGGATGCGACGCGAGAGGGGAAAGGGCAAAAGATTCGGGGGGTCGAACGAGCGAGCGAGCGACCGAGAGAGAGAGAGAGAGGGAGAGAGAGGGGAGGGAGGAGAGGAGGGGGCGCGAAGGACGAGGGGGGTTTTGTATGTGGCCGAGGAGGATCCCCGGGCGGCACTTTAATGCCGGAGATTTCCACCGGTGGTGCTTAAGCTGCGACGACGGGACGGACGACGCAGGCAGAAGAAAACGCAACGCAGCGTGTGGCGAGGGGCGGGACGGACAGGGATCCAGTGGGACTGCATCTTAATCAGTTACCGCGGGACTGTCTGATAAAAATAAATAGTTGGTCGACTAAAAGTACTTTACAGATTGTTTTACTGTATGAAATAGTAATCACTCTTTATCTCATTTTTATTCGATTTGGATCTTCCGATGTTTCGATCAGACGGTTCGCGTCTGTGAAGACCGCTTAAGTTACAGTACCCCACAGAGATTGCATCAGATCCTAGTTCGGGCGAGACAGGGTGATCTCGACGGAGCTATTTTTTTTTTTTTTGGAGTTTGGCCTTCTGGTTTCAAAGAAATTGCAAACCCAGTTGCTTCTTGACTACATTCAGTAGTTAGTACCTATCGTGGTCTTATGCCACGGTAGATGAACCAGTGACTTGCTTGGTAACGCATATCTTTTTCCGATCGTTTTGTAGTTGATAGTAAGTTAGATTTACAATTTCTTTTGGATAAAATATAAACTTAAAAAAATTGTGTTAAAAAAAAAGTTCGATTCAACAGTGTGCGTTTTGGGCCACGCATTCAATATGGTGTTGAGCACGGTTTTAAATTTTGTTTTAGAATTTTATCTCGGCACTCCTCGAAATCCGAAATTTCGGTGACATCTCGTTATTTTGGATAAAATTCAAATGAAATTCAAAAAGCAAAATTCAAATCCGGTTCTTTTTTGACCGAGATTTTAGAGATCTCGTCGAGATCAGCGATTTACCGAGATTTCGGTGATTTTTAACCGAACAAAACTTGGTCCAAAAATTATCAATTTTTTTTGAAATTTTGGTCCGACATGGAAAACGACGTGAAGAATACAATCTAATCGAATCCTGTTAATTTTTGGTAAAACAAAAAACTGAAATTTTGGTCAAATATACCGATATTTTATCGAGATTTTAGATTACTTAGTACTTAAAAAAAATTTAGTGTTTTTTTTTAATTTTATCGAGATCATAAAACTCAAAAAGTAGATCCAAAATTTCAAAAAACCTTAGTGAGATTTCATTCCCTAGCGTGGAGCACAGCTCAGCCAAGGAGCTCTCTCCCAAGTACCCCAGGCCGCGCACCCCTCCGTAGCGCAACGCAAACACAAAGCGTCCAGCGCGGCGCTGCTCCCACACTACTAGGTCCCTAACTCCCTATGCTTACACAGTTTATACTACTACATTCCTTCCAAAAACATAATCGTACGTATCATACATGGAGACGGTATCCCGTCACTACTAGAAAAAGGGCTTTCCTATCGGCACATAAGTCTAAATTAGATTTAAACCGGTACTGATGAGGGTATCAGTACCGGTTCGTTTTGAAATTCCAGAAATGAGGCATCAGTACGGTACTGATGCCTTATTTCAGGAAAGTTCAAAAGGAGTGCATATTCTATGTATATTAGTACGCTATGGTGGGTGGGTTAGTTATAAGTGTGAGGCTGGAGTCACGAGGTTGCGCGTTTGAGTCCCGTTTCTCCCATATTTTTGAAACATTTCTAGTACCATCACTACCGGTTCTACGAACCGGTACTGATTTCATCATGTATCAGTACCGGATTACATGTACCGGTTCAAAAAACCGGTACTGAAGGTCCTTACCAATCGGTATTGAAGACTCTTTCTCTAGTAGTACGTACAGTGCGTTCATCAGAATAAAAAGATAGCCTGCTCTATTTCATTTCTCCGTTGTGGTTAGCCTAACTTTGATCGAACGTGATGGCTAGTTTGCACTCGACTTATACTAGCACTGCTGTAGCTTCGCATGACTACAAGTGTACAGCTACTCCCACGTACACTTCTCCTACCATAGGAGTAGCGTATTTTTTGTGCGCAGCGCCTGGAGCCTGGAGGTGCGCGTAGAGGCGCCGCACGGACGTCCACAGGCATCGACGGTGATAGTGGGAGCAGGGCTGTAAACGAGGTTCGCTGGCATTCAAAGATCGAGTTGGGTAAAAGACTGAGCCGACTCGAGTTCAGTTTATATTGGAGTAGGTTCTAGTTCAACTCGAATAAGCTTGATAAGAATCAACAATTCAACATGCAATAGTTTTCAACAAGAAAAGATCGAACTCAAGCTTGGCTCAACTAAATTTGATAAAAAATAATCTACAATAATATTTAACAAATAATCTGTAAATTTACCAAGGCTCACGAGCTATTCGAGCTTATCATGTTGAAGCTCACGAGTTCAGCTCGTTTGGATCTTAAATCGAGCATAGAGCTGACGGAGCTATATTTTTTTTTACAGCCTAGCTAGTAAATCATCCTTTTTTCTATCCCTCCCCACCTCTCATTTTTTGTTTTGAGATTTGACATTCTCCTCACCGTGAAAGCCACTCCTGTGCAGAAGGAGTGCGGCAACCGGTAAGCCCTGGGAGCAGGCAGGCTAGCGTGGGAACAACAGCTTTCGCAGTTGGGGAGCTCCGCAACTAGGCTGCCACGACCGGGGTAGTGCGAGAGGCAGGCTGACGTGGACGGGGAGTATGAGGGCATGTACAATGGTATAGATGGCAGCTATCTATAATGTAGCTCCATATCATCTACAGATAGCACTAAAAATAATTCATACAATGGATCGTCTATAGGGTTGTCTGTAGTGGTCTCTCATTCAATTAAAAGACTGTCTATACAATGGTACACAAAATGTAAAGTTGTCTATTAAATAGTAGACAGCAGTCTTCTCTCTCCTTCTTCTCTCTCCTCCACATCATTTAAAATCCTACGTGTCATCTCTTATAGACAACTAAATATAATCATTATTGTCAGGGCCCCCAAGTTCCAAAATTCTGGGATAGCCGGAGTATCCGGATCAACATCCGGAATGTCCAGACATGACCCGGAATGTCCGAACATATTGTCCGGAGTGTCCGGATTAGCCTGACCGAGCGCCTCAACCCGGAGAGTCCGGACCAATTGTCCGGAGTGTCCGGGTTAGTGCTACCGAAGAACCCAACCCGGAGTCTCCGGGTTAGCGTCCGGAGTGTCCGGTATGAGCGGGGGGGTTTTGTATAAAAGTTCCATTTCGTGGCTCCCCTCCATTCTTTCTCCTCCATGTTGTTTCCCCACTCCTTGGTGCTACTCCCCTCCACCCTGGTTTCACTCCGGTGAGCTTCCCGCCGGCCGGTGACCCTCCGTGGCTCCTCCCCGGCGACTCCTCCATCCCCGGGAACTCCTCCTCACACCGACTTCTCCTTCCTCCACCCGGCATTGTGTCTCCTCCATCATCCTTGGAGGTAGGTCTTTCTCTTGGGGGTTGATTCGTGGGATTCTTGGGTTCTAAGACTAGCCATGGTGGGTTAGGGTTTAGGTTTGGATTGGGAGTTTGGAGTTGAATCTTGAGTTCTAGGGTTTTGGGTGTAGTGATTCTAGGGTTGGTTGGGGCTTGGATTGATGAATGTGGGTACAAGAGAGGTAGATCGGGTAGTGGTAATGCCGATCCAAGGGTCGTTTGGAGTTGGCTAGTGGTTTCGTGGGCTAGTGTCGTTCCTCGTGGAGTTGGGTTAGCTATAAGCTTCTTCGGCCTTGCCGCGTGTAGAAAAGTCGTAGATCGGGTTCTAGCGGTGTCATAGGACTTGGCGGCACCTCGATCCGTCGAGTTTTTGGGTAAGACTCGCCAGGCCCGGAGTGTCCGGACTAAAAGCCCGGAGTATCCGCCCTAGGCCGGAGTATCCGGACACAAGGTCCGGAGTATCCGGGTTATCCGGACTGTCCGGATCAAATAACCGGACTGTCCGGGTTAGGCTATTCTGTCCGGTTTCGTTAACCTGTCCGGTCGCGTTGTTTCGTCGGGGTTTTTCCTTTTGTGTTCATTTCATTTGCATGGCATGCATCTTATTATGCATTGTATTCGTGTAGAGAGCGATCCCGCGGGACTTGACGCCGCGGTGACCGAGGGTGCGACCGAAGAGCCAGTTACTGCCGACCCACAAGCAGAAGATCAAGGCAAGCACCTAAGCATATTTACCCCATTATATGATTTTATCTTAGAGAATTAAATTGCTTATTTGGTCGATTAAGTATGCATTAGGAGTTGAATGGTGGGAACAGGGTTATAACCTAATTGCTGCACATACACTCCTTGAAATTTGTGGAACACTCCCTTCGGAACCAAAATATGGGTAATTATAACGAGTCTACGCTTAGTTTTGCTTAGATGTTGGGTTGGGCCAAGTGGGGAATGGTTCTCCCGCTTGTGATTATTAACAATTGTTTCACTTCACACATGATAGATTGGAATGGGTATGTTTATGAGTTGTAATTGATAAATTGTGGACCGGGCGGGGAGTCGGTTCATTTGAGTATGGAGACTCAAATGTGTAGCCCCGTCTGAGTCGATTAAGGACCGATTCGATGGTTGCCCTTTGATTGAGCACACCCCGGTTGGTCGCATGCCCGATTATGGTAGTGCAGTAAGCCGCTCTTTCTCTCATACGGAATCGATGGACCGTAACTTCTGTGGTTGGACATGGTTGAGGGCGAGGCTTAGGCCGACTCTCGGCGCCAAGCCGGGCTTGGGGCTGCTCGAGGGTGCTAGGTTTTCGGGCCACGTGAGGACGCTTCAGCGATTGGGTATGATTGGGAGGGTTGACACTAGGCCCTTGTGGTAAGTGTCGTGCGATCAATGCTTCCTGCGAGGTTAATTAAGCGATTCGAATTGCGCGCTCGGATATGAGCAAGCTCTTTCATCGCCTGATCATGTAGTAAGAACTTGAACCGAGGTTCGCCGTCGAGCTTGAGCCCAAATAAATTGGTGATGAGATTAATTGTTGTGAATTAATGATTGCACTTCATTTTTAGAAGTAGGCGCTGTTAAAACTGCTTAACTTGTGAATTGAGTAGTTGAGTGACTAAATAATAAACCTAAGCATTTCCGCAAATGTTACCTCTAGCTTATTCCTTGCTACATCCAATTGCATGTCCTTTGGAGTCGGTCATATATGGACCACGGGTAAGACTTGCGAGTACCTTTGTACTCGAGGCTTACGCTTTGTGGTTTTGCGGTGAGGATCCGGTAGGGTGTGAGTTTTGCCCCTACTGCCTATCGGTGACCGGGCGGGGCACCGAGTAGAGGCTGTCGACGTTGTACGCCCGGAAGTGTTCAGGGCATGACACTTCCGGAGGTGTTTTACTTTTGTTTGTATAGAGTGGATGGTCTTACTTTTGTGAACGATTCTTTGCTTTTATTTACATTTTGGACTAAATGCGCACCGTTGGTCGTCTTTGTTAGTTGTCTTTGTTGGGCCTCTTTGTACCGTGTGGTGTGTTTGTTGCTTCCGCGTTTTTCTTGCGTCTCTGGTAGTGATCTTGGAGGCTCGATGCCCCTTTGTGCGAATTGATGTTTGATATAGCATTGGGAACCGGTATGTGGGGATCCTGGGCGAGTTTCGGATCACATACCGGGGGAATACCGGGGTTGTTGTCGAGTCGTTTGGATGTATGTAGAGTTGTCTCGTTTGGGCTTTGGTTGTTAGCATCGAGATCACCTCCGGTGGTCTGCTGCTAGGATCCAAATCCGACGGGAACGACTGTTCATCCAACAACTCGGGGACGATCTGGGCGGCTCCTCTCAATTGTACATGCCCTGAGAGGCGGCTTTGACGGTGAGAGGAAACCAAATCGGAAAAGAAAAAGATAAAAGGACTATATTTATTAAAAAAAAAAGAATAAGGGGCTGGGGTTGCATAAGAGATGGGCTCGGAGAGTGGTGTAGTAGTGTTACTAGTGTAGTACTGCATGGAAGTTAATAGTGCGAGCAAGGCCGACGAGACGAAGACGTAAAGGGGAGTAACCTTAAATGCCTATGAGTATAGCTCGGGTTTTTTTATATATTCTACCGTAGCTCGGATTTTGAGTAAGGGGAGAGAGAGTTTGTCTGTGTGTGTGTGTGGCACTGTGGGTGGGGTTCTCTGAAAATTAAATGCGGAGTTCAGAGAGTTCCTGCCTCGCTGCGACCGCTGCTGCTGTTGCCGCTGCAGTGGCAGCCGCAGGGGCATCCCCATGATGGCCTATCCGGACAGGTGATTGGGCCTGTTCCCGAACCGGTCTTCGGGGTTTCTCTTTCTTTTAACCTGGTACATGTACCGGCACTGTTGTTGCTATAGTTACCTCTTGGTTGAGAAATATAGATAGAGGAAAAAACGACTTATCTAACCATCGTAATTGTCTCAAAAAGATGATAGAGAATAATTCTCGTGAGTACATATAATATATCAACAAACAAGTTTTATATTTATTGGCAAAGGTTTTAAAATTATAGCCTTTATATTTAAGGTGTAGCAACCAACGCTATGGTGTGCATTTCTCCGTCGGATTATACCTATATTAAACTCAAGAGTTTTGAGAGCCCCTCAGCCCATCCAGGTGTCAGCCCGTGGAATTTGCAAAACAGCCCCTCCATTTCTTTAAATCACGGATAGGTCTTTCTAAATTATGAAAAGATCCTTCGCAATTTTTTGTGAGTGAAAGAAAACTTTTCCTGGATTGCGTTTAGATCCCCCGGTCGTTACTTTATGGAAAGAGGCTCCCGTTAAATACAAATTGCGAAGGAGCCATTTTTTACTTTTTCGGGTAGCGGTGAGATCCAAAAATATAACAACTAGGTCTCTGGTTCTTACATCCAGGTCCTTTCTCCGTTTTCCCCGAAAAAATATTTTCTCCAGCAGAAATATATGTATTTTTTCAGCTCGGTCTCTAATATTTCTCGAGCATCCAAACAATTTGGAGAATACATCTAGATCTGTTTTTTCTCCGAAAAAAAAACGCAAAATCATTTTTCGTTGACGCGCACGGTGTGCACCGTGCTTGTTGGCCTAGTAGTCCAAATGAGCCAAAATGTTAAACGTTTTTTTTATCAAGGCAGAAGATCTGGTTTCCTCGTGATATATGATACAGGAGGTCACCTTTATTACCGAGGAAATTAGAGATTTACTTTCCGTCTTATAAGGTATATTTTCTCTTGGTATATAGATCAAAAAGATATCAAAAATAACTAAATTATCTCTAAGGGGGTGCTTGGATTATAAGTATTTCATTGTAATGTTTTAGGATCTAGTTCAAATTTAAACTAAATCCCAAAACCTACCAAGAAATTATCATTCATCCAAGCAGAGCCTAATTATTATTACTAAAGACCGCACTCAATACATGTATATAGAGAATATAGAGTAAAGATATATATTTATTAGGAGTATAGAGGGAATACAACATTAATTTCGTTTTAAAATATAAAATACGTCAAATATTTATGGATAAAACTATTAAAAAAGTAAGTCAAATTATCCCTCAATTACATATGGGAGGTTTCAAGGCTCCTCAAGCATCCACCTCACTTCCACCTTCTCTCTCCTCTATTTTCCGAAAAAGTCCTCCGTTTTTTTAAAATTACGTATAGGTCCTTGTGCGATTTTCTGTGAGAGGAAAATAGATTTCCCGTTCGCTTAGGTCCCTCGTTCGGTATTTTACAGGGAGACCCCCCATTAAATGCGAATAGCGAACGAGCCATTTTCTAATTTTTCAAAATAGCGAATAGGTCCAAAATTATAACAAATAGGTCCCTGTGCTTTACGTTCGGTCCTTTTTTCCGTTTTGCCTGGAAAAAATGTTTTCGTGGTCCGTTTTTCCTCCGGAGCATGGAAAAAATATTTTCGTTTTCGCTCAAAAAAAATTTTCCTTTCTCCGTTTTGCTCGGAAAAAATGTTTTCGTGATCCGTTTTTTCTCCGGAGCATGGGGAAAATGTTTTCGTTTGCCGTTTCTCTAAAAAAAAATGTAAATCCGTTTTTCATCCGTCGTTTATCCGTTTTTGTTGGAAAAAATAGTTTCGTTGTTCGCTTTTCCTCCAGGGCATGGGATAAATGTTTTACGTCGTTTTTCCTCGTTTTTGCCCCAAAACACAAATTCGCTTCCTCGTTCACGCGCGCGTGCGCCGCGTGGGAAAAATATTTTAGCGTTCGCTTTCTAAAAAAGATTCCTTTCTCCGTTTTGCGCGGAAAAAAATGTTTTCGTGATCCGTTTTTCCTCCGGAGCATGGCAAAAATGATTCCGTTTACCGTTTTCTCTAAAAAAAAATGAGAATTCGTTTTTCGTCCGTCATTTATCCGTTTTTGTTGGTCGTTTATCCGTTTTTGTTGGAAAAAAATAGTTTCGTTGTTCGTTTTTCCTCCCGGGCATGGGATAAATGTTTTACGTCGTTTTTCCTCGTTTTTTGCCCCAAAAAAAAACACAAATTAGTTTCCGTTCACGCGCATGGCGCGGCGCGCTGCGGGGAAAAATATTTTCGTTCGCTTCTCTAAAAAAGATTCCTTTCTCCGCTTTTGGCGCGGAAAAAAATGTTTTCGTGATCCGCTTTTCCTCCGGAGCATGGCAAAATGATTCCGCTTACCGTTTTCTCTAAAAAATGAGAATTCGTTTTTCGTCCGTCATTTATCCGTTTTTGTTGGAAAAAAATGGTTTTGTTGTTCGTTTTTTCTCCAGAGCATGAGAAAAAATATTTTACGTCGTTTTTCCTCGTTTTTCTATGAAAAAATTGTTCCGTGGTCCGTTTTTTATCCGAAAAAAACACAAATTCATTTCCCGTTAACGCGCGCAGCGTGCGCCGCGCGTACCATCCTAGTAAACTTAAACTGGGGAGTATATATCAGTAGTATCACATAGGAACGTATCATAAAGTTCTGTTTGTGAGCGCGCAGTCTCCTACTTTTTGGGTTAGAACGGTATGGGTAAGGAATAGTGTGGTTCTCTTCCTAATTTATGTGCTGGTTTCTGATTGTTTGGACATTATTGTCCTCTAGTAGGGCACATTTTGGTGTGTCTGTGGATTTCACCTGTAGCTATAGGGCGTTACGTTTCCAGTGCAACATGTTGGATTTGCAGTTGGTGGTCGTAGTTAAAATAAACCCGAGCAAGTTATGAATCTACTCCGGGGGCATCCGAATATGTGCATAAAGAAAGAATTACTAGCAAAGTAGCATGACGGAGAGACAGAAACTTGTCCAACCGAGAGGATGACAGGCGGGGAAAACTAATCACCTGAGCGCGATGGCACCGCAGAATCGACCTGGGAGAAAACGGAAAACACTACTGCATTTGCGTGCAAGGCTCAGCGCCTCAGCAGAAGCATACGTAGTAGTATCATACTCTACTGCGTGGGATTCAGGAGTTGTGTTTGGATATGTCGTCGGCATGGTCCATGCTGCCCCAAGCCCAGACTACAGAGAGGCGTGTCACGGGGTAGAGCTCGTTTGCCATTCTCAGCTTACCAGGCCATGCACTCGTGTGAGGGGACGGCGGGCTTGGCCAGCAACGCAAGGCGAATTGATATCCCAATCCCCAAGGGCGAGCGATTCAGCCCTCGTGATCTTCTGGTACAGATTTCCGAAGCGTTGACGGCATGCATGACCAATCCGTCCTTTGACAAGCCGATACAACCACCACAGTTACTAGTTTACAACGCCTACGGTACAAATAGACATGCACGAAATTAAGCATTTCTCAGTGACACATAAGGTGAATATACATCATCACACCTGCAGCTTAAAAACGCAAGGCCAAGGATGAATGCAGTTCCTTCACTTTCTTAGAGCACACAGGTTCTTTCATTTAAACAGGGGTAATTAACTGGCCAACTTTTCGGGAAGAAAACTGCTTTTCAGGATCTCACCAGCCAAAGCAATTTTAATTTAGCTGAGTGTGAACGAAAAAAATATACAATATATACTCCTTATGGTCACAGATACACATTTCGAACATCAACAAGATCTTCAAAACACAACTTTAATATTATAATATATTTATAAAACACAAATTATAATATTATGAAAATACTTTTTGAGACAAATCTATACATAAATTTCATATATCCATAATCAAAATTTCAAAAGTTTGAATGTACCTATGTCTAAGACATGCGATTATGACTACAGGGAGTAGTTTAAGAACCATTCGAAGGAAACACAGAATGAAGCAAAGAACAGGAAGGTTTGTAATCAACAAGGAAACGTCAAGTAGCAGTTCACTACCCATGTCTGGAATGCGTTGCATGTGCCTCATCTCTTTTCAGCACAGTAAACATTAAATAAGTTGTGTCTCGAACATTACATTCTCAACTCAAAGATAAGGCAGAATCTAAACGACGATCATGATACACCGGCAAGAGCAAGACTGCATAGTACGATGCAGCTTACTCCCCATTATTGGCAAACTACTATCTCACGATCCATAGCTTGTAATTCGCTACGCATTGATAGTTCAGAGTTGGGTGACCCACTTCCCCGCACCCGAACGACACATCAACAGCACACAGCCAAGTTAGGACTGGAGACCCACTTGCGAGCATCAACATGGCAAAAGCCCACACCCACCAGTAAGCAACAGGGTTAAAATGTCCTGTGAGAAACAGTTAACGACACGCTATAGAAAAGACCAGAAATATCATAAAAACTAAAAGGCCACGGCTGGACCAGGAACAGGCACCTAGCAATATACACCACTGTGTGCCTGGAACAGGACGTTTGCCCTGAGTTAGCCACAATAATGCCAGCATAACAAGGTCCATCAGAAAACAAGATGTCTCATCTCACACATTTCCAAAATAGAATGTTCTCATACACCACAGGAGGCCCACGATAAAACCTGTACATGTAACATAATGTCAACCACAAGTCTCAAATATGTGCACTTTACACGAACTTAACCAGGCAAGTTTCAGCATAAACAAAATCATGAATTGAGATCATGTGTGTGTAGTACAGTTAGAAACTTAGAATTAGCTAGGAACTGTCATTCGTATACTAAAATGGAAGGCAGTAGGTAATTAATCAGTATTATCGCAAAATACTACACACACTACCAGAGAAGATATTCAAACGAAATGGTTGACTTCTTGGACTAAATTTGCGACAAGTGACAACCCACTGAGATGTACTAGTGGGTGACCAAGCCATGGAACAACAAAAAGTTCAGATAACAATCAGCTTCCTTGAAGTCATTGTGAATTTATGATTAAAAGAAATAAGCAGCAGTGCTTATTGATAATGAAGACGTTGCAAGCAAGCAAGATTTTGTTACCTGACGAGATGCTATTTACAAGAGTTGTCTTCTTATTACTTTCAAAAAAGTGAATACAAGTGAAAGCTTTATCAGATCATTGGCAGTATATAGCCTGGTCTATCTGAGGAGGAATAGTTTTTATCTCAGTCCCAAGTTCTTGCTCAATCCTATACCTGTTCCCAGAAACAATACTGTCAAGAGAGCCAAACTAATGAAAAAAGTCACAAATTTTTGGTAGGAAAATCTGCATACAAGTTAAACCGATCCTCGTAGGTGATCAAATTCACAGCCAGACCAAGGTGGCCAAATCTCCCAGATCTACCAACCTAGTAAGCCAAGAAAAAGGGTTAAGTGAACTATTAAAATAAATCGGCAACAGGGATACTATGAACAAAAAGGAACCAAAATATCAACAAGGGAAAACCATTTACATGATATTTTTCCTTTTCCACTAAAAATGCCATAAATTTGTATCAAAATGAAAATTGTTCTGAGAGCAACATAACAAACATTGCAATTAGATTGTCACAGTATGAAAACGGAAGTCACAAGCACAGTTTTCAATGACATACCCTGTGGAGATATGTTTCAGAGTTCTTGGGGAAATCAAAATTGATAACAACATTAACAGCTTGAATATCTATTCCCCTTGTGAAAAGATCTGCAAAGGAGAAGGCCACAAACATTACAAACTGGAACCAAATAGTATGTCTAGTGTTCCCCTAGGCGCTAGTCGGGCGGCAGACCGGGGCCTAGCGCCTAATCACCGCCTACGCGGGAAATATTGGCCTAGGCGGCTAGGCGAGCTAAGCGGCTGCCTAGGGGAACAGTGGGTACGTCACACTTCCTCTATGGCAACAAGTCCAAAAACTACTGGATTATTTTACTAGCCCCGAGCCCCTTACATGTTGTTCAACACCAAAAGTCATCCTTTCATTTCTTAATAATCTCACCATTCAAAATGATTCTGTTTGTAACAAGCAGCTGATAAAAGTTTACAAGCAGCCACAAGAAAATTAGTTAACATGGACAGGAACTTCTTTTTTTGGGTTGACATTTTGGCTTCCATTGCCAGAACTAATTTGGGCGCATCATCAGTCAGCAATTTGTCATTTAACAAGCATCTGTTTGTGGATTGAACTCACAATTTAAAGTAAAAAACCAACTAAACAAACAAATTTTATCAGCTTATTTCAAATATTTTCATGCATTATACTTCTTTGTGACCATATGATAGTTCAGCCAAAACAATTAGGGGCAATTGGCAAAAAGTTAGAATTTCAAGTAAAGTGCTAACACAATGATATAGGGGCCTTTCCTCAAAATAAAGTACATAAAAACAGGAATGGGGAAAGAAGCTAGATTCGAAACGACCGAAATATTCTAATTTTAATAAGAGAGCAAAGATAATTCCACCAGTCACAAGAAGAAAAATTAGAGCTAACTAGCAATATCCTTCAAATAGAAGGATGGGTAATACAGAAGAAATAGAATTGCATACCTGTACAAACAAGGTTCCTGCATGCCCCATTACGGAAATCATGGAAAACTCTATTACGGTGGTCTTGCAGCATCTTTGCATGGATGTAGAAGCAAGAGTAACCAAGCTCCGTGATCTTCTTTGCCAATAACTCAACACGATTTACAGAGTTGCAAAAGATTATTGACTGATTTATTTGAAGCTGTATCAAAATATACATAAATTGGACAACATATAGGTTATATAGAAGGTCAAATGCCTAGTTCAATAAACATTACAAAATAACGTAAAGGTGTTCATTAGCAAAACCTTGGAAAAGAGGGTGTTAAGGCAGTGGACTTTCTGCCTTTCTTCTACAAAAGCGTAAAACTGTGTAATTCCCTTCAGTGTAAGTTCATCCATGAGGTTAATAACATAAGGTTTAGGCAGATATTTGTCCTTGAACTCCTTGACGGTAACAGGGAATGTTGCTGAGAACATTAAAATCTGTCTACTGGTGGGAAGGTAACGAATCAACTGTTGTATGGAAGGTTGGAACTCAGGAGAGAGAAGCTTGTCTGCCTGCAAGAAAAAGGTGATATATCTCTTATAAGAAAGAAGGAAGATATATATGTTTAATTACTGACAAGCCCAAGACTGCAGAACCTAAACACAACATCAAGCCAGTTCGTTCAACATAACTTCTACAAAAATACAGCTTAATATACATTTCATTAGTATTTTAAATGGTGCAGAACAGGGTACCACAATGCCACTCACTTCCAGCTACTATTTGACCTTAAGAACCAAGGTTATTAAGGTGTCGCCACGCCCCGGCGTGTTGCCAGAGGGCCCTATGGCGTCTGCCTCATGACCGTATTGTCGTTGACGCGTCGGTGTGGCCTGACGCGGCCTCCATAGATTTGGGGGCCCAAGGGACCTATCTCTTCATACCCGGGCCTCGAGTACTTGAAGGCCAAGAGCATGATTCAAACCCTAGCGCCGCTCTGCCCCGTCGTCATCAGATCTGGCCTGAGACTTGCTGCACCGTGTCGACGCTCCTTTGATCCAGGCCCTTGCTCCTCTACTCCGCCGACGCTCCTCCGGTGTCTTCATCGGGTATGGTGGGGGGAAGGGATGCGAGAGGGAGAGTAGATCTGGGGGAGGCGATGGTGGAGGGGAGGATGCGGAAGAGGAGATGGGGAGGCGACAGGGGAGGAAGAGGCGAGGCGAGGCAACAGGGTGTGAGTTTCGAAGAAGAGGCGATCGAAGGAGGCTCGAGCGAGGAAATAGAGGCAGTTGTACTGTAGCACTGTACTGCAGCAATAACTGTAGCATCATCCGTACGAGCACTGCAGTAGCAGTAGGAGCCTACAAGAAGTGGAGGTAGCAGCAGTAGTGGACTGTAGTAGACTACAATAGTACTAATGTACTAATATACTATACAATTAACATACTATATGTGTATTGCGTCGCCTTGCCGCGCTAAGCGCTTCAGCAGTAAAAATGTGGTGACTCGGCACATGTCGCCTTACCGCTTTAACAACCTTGTTAAGAACCATAACTCTTATTTTTTTACATGGACTAATTACTGTCTTCAATACTTCATTAATGCCCTTTTGCAATTTTTCTAGCCATTTCATCATTCTTATTTATGCGTAACATACAAAATGATCTTAATACCACAATGCTTCTCACTTCCAGGTTTCCAGCTACTATTTGACCTTAAGAAATAAGAACAATAACTTAATTATTTTACATGGACTATTTCCTGTCTACAACTGTACATGCTCTTTCGTGATTTCTCTAGCTATTCTTTATCATTGTTATTCTTATGTATCTTGCAAAATGAGCTTAATAGTAATGGACTCCACCTTTCTAAACAAGATTCTAGGCTCCACATTTCCAAAAAGTTTCTATGTTCGATAGGAACTAGAAAGGGCAGCTAGTTGATAAATGCAGAATTCTGTGTCTGGATAGGGGTAAATGAATCATCAAGTAGTTGCTAACCCAATAATAGGGGTTCACTGGCTCAGGCGCTTGACAAACCAAGAAGGTTTTGACTTTTGGACACTCATTTGAAGAATGGGGGAACGTAGTTAACATAAATGGCATGAAGAATATATATAACAAAACTATACAACCACAGTACTTGAGCATTTTTCGGACACTGATGGTTTGGTTGTAAATAAGAATAGTAGAATTGCATAGTCCAATAGCTAAAAACTCTCTTTCTGAAATTGACCTTTCAAACATAAAGTGAGATGTAGGGGCTATTTAGTTTACTTTGCTTACACAATCAAGTTGGGCAAGTTTGAATTTTGTGCCAACCATTTGGTTCGCAACTACAAACAGCATCTACTTGAAGATGAAACAGGCCATTTACATGAGAACGCAACATTACTGCACTTAGACAAAGATTAAAATAAATTACCTCATCCATAATAAGCATTGAACAGCCCTTTAAAATGCAAACGCCTTTCTTCGTAAGGTCCAAAATACGTCCAGGTGTTCCAACAAGTAAATGGACAGGTTGGTACAGACGAACAATATCATCCTTCAGGCTGGTTCCACCAGTAGTGACCATAACTTGGATCTTCAAGTGCTTGCCAAGCTCTTTGCAAACTTGTGATGTCTGTAGAGCCAATTCCCTTGTCGGAACCAATATAACAACTACAAACCACAAGAGGCATCACTGAAGCTTTCACGGTATACAGCATGAAAACTATTAAAGTAAAATGAGATACCATCTAAACAGTAAAGAGAGCAACTTGTAACCCCTCACCACCGCTGCTACACATGCCAGGTGTGCAGAGAGAGAGAAAGATGTTAAAGTTACCACCAGCTATTACTATTATCACCGAGACACAGGTAACACATTTGAACTGTAACGAGTATATATCATATCACCGTGTGTGTAGAACAAACCTTGAATAGCATTTCTGTCTTGATCAATCTTTTCTAGTGCAGGAATACAAAATGCAGCAGTTTTGCCAGTTCCATTTTTCGCTCTTGCAAGAATGTCACTACCAGTTAATGCAATAGGAATGCTTTCTTCTTGAATAGGAGAGGGCCTTTCAAATCCTTTCTCATATATTCCCATCAGGAGTTCACGCTTGAGAAAATAGTCTTCAAACTCATTTCCTTTGGTGGCAGTAACATCCTGTGCAAAGAACAAAAGAAGATCGTAAAGCCCACAGCCACACACAGTATGGTAGCAACATAATATATTCACATAATACTGGCTCAACAATAGATCAAAAATATATGCAACAACACAAGAGGAACAAAATAATATAATGATGAGATCCAATTCTAGTGGCTGAAAACTCAAGAGAACACCTTTTTTTGCGAAAACAAATATGAAATAAGTATGTTATAGTACAAGGAAACTCCAAACCATGCATTGACTACTGAATCATGTGGCCTCATGGATAGTTGAGGGCTTGAGGCATTCCATCAGTCCATCTAAAACATGGCAACATTTATAAGCTAAAGTATTCCAGCAGAAATCCATAATCTAAAGTTCTAAAGTACTTTATATGCAAGTTGCAATGTATCATTACAAGATATTCCATAGGATGAAATCTTAGCATCAACTATATAACATACTAGGTAGTGCTGCGCGCCGTGTGAAATCTGACCTAGTTTTTTTTTCTTTAAAAAAGTAGGGAGGATCTAAGCGTTTTTTTGGTTCTCTTGATTTTTTTTTTGAAAAATACGCTAGGTAGGAATTGTCGACGAATTAGCATAACAACGGGCCTTTTGGGAAAAAAAATGAATAATACATGTTCCGAAAAAAAATGATTTCAAGTTCACAAAAAAATTATAGAGATAGAGTTATGCACATTTTCTTTTGGCGAATCTGTTTTTTCTCAGGGAAAACGGAGAAAGGATCTTCTTTTGCCGAGTTTAACACACTATACGTTCACCGAGTAATAATACATGTTTCGAAAAATATTATAGATTGAGTTGAAAAAAAACTATAGAGATACAGTTGTACACATATCTTTTTCCGAAAAATATTAGAGATCGAGTTACAAAAAAAATATAGAGATAGAGTTGTACACATTTCTTTTGACGAATTTGGTTAACACTCTATTACTACCCGGTCAACCTTCTTTTGTCGAGTTTAACACTCTGTGTCAACCGGGTAATAATACATGTTCCGAAAAATATTAGAGATGTCAACCTTCTTTTGTTGAGTTTAACACACTATGCGTTCACCGAGTATTTCGAAAAATATTAGAGTAGAGATCTATTACTACCCGGTCAGCCTTCTTTTGTCGAGTTTAACACTCTTTTTCCGGAAAATATTAGAGATCGAGTTACAAAAAAAAATAGAGATAGAATTGTACACATATTTCTTTTGACGAATTTGGTTAACACTCTATTATTACCCGGTCAACCTTCTTTTGTCGAGTTTAACAGTTTAACACTCTTTTTCCGGAAAATATTAGAGATCGAGTTACAAAAAAAAATAGAGATAGAATTGTACACATATTTCTTTTGACGAATTTGGTTAACACTCTATTATTACCCGGTCAACCTTCTTTTGTCGAGTTTAACACTCTATGTGTTAACCGGGTAACAATACATGTTCCGAAAAATATTAGGGATGTCAACCTTCTTTTGTCGAGTTTAACACTATCGTTCACCGAGTAATAATACATGTTTCGAAAAATATTAGAGATCGAGTTGCAAAAAAAAAGTCTAGACATAGAGCTGTACACATATTTTTGTTGACAAAAATATTTTTTTCTAGGAAAAACGGAGGAAGGACCTGGACGTAAGTGACGAGGGCATGTTTGTTATTTTTTTGGACCAAAGCGCTACTTCGAAAAATTAGAAAAGGATTCATTCGAGATTTGTATTTAACGGGAGTTTTTTTTCGTAAAATAACGAAGGAGGGACCTAAACGCTATTTGAAAGAACACATTGTCTATTTTGAAAAAAACAATTTTTATCCTCACAAGTTTGGGGTGAAAAAAATAAAAAAAAACTAAGGTTTTTTTTGTAATTTTACAGGGGCCTATCCGTAATCTCGAAGAAGCCGAGGGGCTTTTTTGGAAAAAACGGAGATGACGTGGCTAGCCTCCTTGGGCTCCAAATCTTTCCCATATAATAGAGTTGATATAAATAATAAGATTTGCAATTTCTAGTGCAAAGGTAACTGACAGACATGGTTATCACGGTGTCGCCTAGGCGTCCAGTCGCCGGAAGGAGAGCGTCGTGCCCGGTCGCCTCGCCTGGAAGCTCCGTGGCTTCGTGACTTCGGCGGCTGAGGGAAAGGGGAGTAGGGGATCCACGCCGCTCCCCTCCCCTCCGCGCCGCCTCTGCTCGGAGGAGGCCGGCCGCCGGTGCTCTGCTCAGAGGAGGAGGAGACCGAGGCGCGGGGGAGACGAGGAAGAAAACAGGGGAGTGGAGGCTGGAGGGGCGGCTGCTGCAATGGGACATGGGGAATCAGGGAGCAGGGAGTAGGGTTAGGGTTGGAAAGCAGCCGCGCTGGGCTGGCCAAGTGGGCCGAAAAATGGGCCAAAAAGGAGTTCAAGAGATAGAAAAGAGGAATATACTTGGTGATATATCTACTATTATAAAGCAGCAGTTGGTGGCAGTGGTGAGTTCTACCTACGTTATTAATTACCCTGCTTAATTGTCCTACTTAATTGCCCTGCTTAATTGCCCTACGCAAAAAACGAAGCGTTGCTTTAATTAGCCAGCTTTCGCAAGAAACGAAGCGTTAAAGATAGATGTTTGATCTTGTGAAATAATTTTTTTATTTTTTAATCTTTATTTTTCGTTATCAATTTTGTTTTTCGTAGCAACGCACGGGCATGTAACTAGTATTGATACTAATGGAGTTTTTTTGGTCGCCTAATCTTCGCCTATGCGCCTAGGCGTCCAGGCGCCCCGGAGGCGACTCGCCTCACCGGGGTGCCATGATAACCATGCTGACAGATATAAAAAAGCGTTGTTCAGCATGCAATATATGGCATTAAAAACTAACAAAATGGAGGAATTCCTGAGTAAAAATAAGAGAACAAGTGAACAACAATTAACTGGTTATCCAAAGTACAAGTGACAATCAACATACTTCTAAGTCCAGGAATATCGAGACTACTGACATCCAAAAAACATAAGAATAAAGACTATAAATGCCATGAATTACCTCCGTCCTGTATCGTGTATCTGGAGGTGGAAGCTTCAGTTGGGCCTTCCAATCTTGTGAACTGCACAAATATAAGCATAATTATTGACTGGCTATCTCCACAAGACTGGCTGTTTTACTTATGATGGAAATGCCTACTTGAATAATTCATCAGCCTACCTAATATTTGTTAAACTACCAATGTTATTACTGATTCAGTTGTCAAACTACTAGTCTACTATTCAGTTACAACATTAGAATGCAGCAACCCCTAGTTTTAGTAGTACCAGCGTATGCTGTTTAACAACACACCCGTTTCAACTCCAGCGAAATGCAGTGGTTGATACTGTACATGCAAAATAGGTGAATCGCACTGCGTTTGGTTCAATTTTGCCAGGAAAAAGCTACAGCACTAGTGCTTAAACTTTGTAAAGCATCGGATACCACAATCTAACAAATCTCACAACGTTATCGACAAAACTCTTAAGCTTCCATCGTCTTACCTCGAAACGATGCCGTCCGCAGCCGGGGATGGCGCCACGGCCTTTGGCTCGCTGGTCACGGCCGCGCCCGCTGCCTCGCGGGCGATCTGGTTCCGCTGCAGCCACTGCTGGTGCTGCTGCTGCTGGTTGTGGTTGTGGAGATGCTGCTGCGGCTGCCGCTGCACGTACTGCTGGTGGTGCGCCGCCGACGTCTGCTGGTGGTGGTGGTGGTGGTTGTACTGCTGCGGCGGCGGGCCGCGGCCGTAGTGGTTGTGGTTCCCGCCGCGGCCGTTGCCGATGTCGGGAGGGTACCTGGCGCGCGGATCCATGGATGCAAGGATGAGAGCTCAGATCTTCTCAGGAATCGGGTCGGGGGGACGGGGAAATCGAACAGCGACGGGCAGATCGGGTTGAAGAAGGGGATTTGGACGGCCGAATCTAGGTATTTGGCGCCCGGATCAGGCGCAAATTTGAGCCCCTTTCTGCCTTTTTTGGGAGTGTTCGTGGGTGGAGGAGCGAGAGTGGGGAAGGGAGGGGAGCGTCTCGAAAGCTAGGGCAACGGCGGGTTGGGATTGGTGGAGGAGGAAATTACGGTAATGGCCTTGGCTCTTTTATCTTCGGTGGGCGCGGTTCCGGATTTGGTTTCTGCCGGTGAGACCAACGTTTCTAATTTCGGTTTTTAGTAATGTGATTAAAATCAAGATTTTAAATTTTATCTTCGATAGGAGTATATCTTAAAGGTGGTGGAAATTTAATTTTTTTGCGAGATCTCAAAATTTCAAATAAAATCTGGACAAAATTTGAAATCCGATCAATTTTTAACAGGGAAATTCGAGATTTCAACCGAAATCACCGAGTTTTTGTTTAATTTAAAATGATAAAAAACTTATCAAAAATTTTTAAAATTTTTTGTCGATGGTTTTAACCCCAATTCCAATCAAATCCGGTCAAAAAGTCTGAAATTTCAGCCAAAATCACCGAGATTTTGAAAGTTACTGTAGCATTTGAATTTTTTTATTTTTTTTATTTGGCCAAGTTTAGGATCTTGGCCCTAACTGGAGAACGAAATCTCGGCCGAGATGACGGAAATCTTGGCGAGATTTTGAACCATGATTAAAACCGAAAGAGCTACTGTAGAGTAGGTGCAATCGGCTCGAATTCGATCAGATATCGCTTTTTTCATATCTTAAACTATATTTTTTTGTCAGATTCAGAATTGGATACAGATAGTGCCGGATACGAATACGGTGCGGATAATATAGGTCATGGATTCGAAATGAATACGGTGCGGAATCGATACAGTATCAAATATTTTTCATCGGATATCGCACAAGATTAGATACCTCATATAGCACACATATCGCAATAATTAATCAACCATATGAATTCAAATGCAACAAAAACATCGCAATTTAACAAGTCATTTTATCAAGTAGTCTAAGGCTACATTTGGTACAGTTCCAGATTCTAGTAGAAACGGAAACGGTTCCAGATTCTTGGTAGAAACGTTTCAGGTAGAATCATAATCACTTTCTGCAAACTGTTTGGTACGGTTCCAGATTCTAGTAGAAAATAGTAGAAACGGGGTTGAGGGTGATTCAGCCACGGTGTGGAAAAAGAAGAAACGTTCCGAGGAGAATCGTTCCGAGTTTTAGCCCGTTTGGTTGGGTTTCTCCCAGATTCTAGTAGAAACATCTCGGTTCCAAATTGCCAAACTGGGCCTAAAGAATTAGCAGGAAGTTGCAAATCGCAGGAAGTTGCCCAGGAGACAGCAGGGTTCCCCCCTTTACAAACACCTCAACATTAGCAGGTACAGCACCTTTGTCTCTAGCATGTTCAGCAACAGTAGCAGGGACATCACCTTGTTTAGCTGAATCAACACCCAAAGTCTCAGGAAGATGCACTAGAGACAACAGATTTCCCCCCTTTGCATACTCAAGATCCTGATCAACTAAAAAAACACCAACATCAAACTTATCAGTAGTAACCAAAGGCTGAAAATCAAAGGCACTAATGTTTTGGTCAGCTGCAATTTCTGGAAAATCAGGATGATCAACAGTTGTATCTATCAAATGAGGATCGAAATCAATAATAGCATTCAAACCATCATGTTCTGCTGAAGTAGCATGTGTAACCTCACTGGCAGAAATACCAACCAAGCATCAACAGTAGCAACCGGATCAGCTGGGAGTAAAGCACTGGCACCAGCTAGTTCGGCATCAACATGTTTTCCAATCAAATTGTTACTTACAATAATATCCACCGACATTAAAACACCCAAATCTTTTCCAGCAGCTACACTATTGCTAATTGAAATCAGTCCATGAGCAGGAAAATCTTGTTCGGCTGAAAGAATTCCAGCCGTAACATTGTCTCCACCAATTTCAGCGACAGTATCAGGGACACCACCTTGTTCAGCCGAAGCAACACACAACATCTTAGGGATCTGCACCGCAAACAACAGATTTCCTCATTTCTACGCAGATTGCATTGGTACCTCTTGAGACGTTTGAGCACTAGATGATCCCTCCCGATTAGTTTTTGGTCGTTTATTTTTTCCCTTTCCCGCATTTCCACATCGTCATTTATGTCATGCTTGTCATTTCCCTGATCCTCCCCATCTGGTTGATCCAAATTGTTTCGACCTTGGTCCGTGTTTTCCACCACGAAGAAAATTTCAAAGAGAGCATCCCCAGCACAAATATATGTGCCGTCAGGGATTAGCCTTGCGTCTGTCATAGCAACATGCAACTATGCAAACCCACAATACCCTTTTTTTTCTCGTGCACACTATGTCAACAAACTGCGTGGCATGGATGCTGGATCCTATTGCACGTAAGGAAAGGTAATTTCGGATCTCATATGGAACACCAAAAATCTGCATATAGTAATAGTTAAAAGTGTTCTGCCTAAAAAAAATGGTTCTAGGCAAGTATATAATAATCAGAAATTGAAAAAAAAGGTGCTTTTTAAAAGACATTGCATTGCCAAACAAAGCGGAATGTGAAGTATCGGTGGAGACGATGAAATGGAATAAAAAAGAAATAAAAGCAGCGGTACGTGGGGAATAAAAGTAAGGACTTAGAGGCACTATCAGATAGGGTCTTCCAGTTTAAATCAGAAATACTGACCCAACCAAACCAGTTCCGTCCTTATCTCTACTATTATAAAGCAGCAGTTGGTGGCAGCGGTCCATTCTACTCACATCATTAATTGCCGCTTAATTGTCCTGCTTAATTGCCCTACTTAATTGCCCTGCTTAATTGCCCTACGCAAGAAACGAAGCGTTGCTTTAATTAGCCAGCTTTCGCAAGAAACGAAGCGTTAAAGATAGATGTTTGATCTTGTGAAATAATTTTTTTTTATTTTTTAATCTTTATTTTTCGTTATCAATTTTGTTTTTCGTAGCAACGCACGGGCATGTAACTAGTCTCATTTGTTGGGGAGTTTCGAGCTCCTTACGAGATGTGCATGAATTTCTTAACACTAGCTGGGCCTGATCTAGAACCTCTACGCACAATAACCCTGAGAAAGACATTCGATATTTTAGGGAAGTTAAGTTTTCAGATGAGTTACAGCCGAAGCAGAATAACACTTTTAATCAGGGACTAGGGGACACGGCCATGATGTATGAATTTCTTGGTTTAACAGGGATAATGTGTGATTATCTTAATACTAGTTGGGACTGATTCAATAGTAACAAATACTAATCATTACAACTTTTAACAGCCTACGTGTTATTATGTTAATAATAGTTGGCACACACCACGGTGGGTATATGAAAGTGAGACTTGAATAGATTGTTCCATGAATCACCTCTAAGCACAGCACAGAGATAATATTAAATATCCATAATCGACAAAACAGTTGTACCCGTAACTGCGACTCTTAACATTTTTTCTTCTGCCTTTCCATCTTTCTGTCGGTGCCCTACTCTCCAACGCAAAGTGGGCACATCATTCTACACATACAGTAGTAGTTCGTTCTCATGCCTCTGAACTTTATATGTTGCTAATTTGCTCTGTACATGCACGACGATAATTTACATTGCAGTATTACAAACACCCCTTGATTTGACGAAATGTCTAAATTTAAGAAACTCTAAAATCCCTTCTCCTTCACCAGGCAAGCTCTAGTTCAGCCCAAAGAATTCGCTCATGGAGAGCAGGTCGCAGAACCCCCCTGCCTGCATCTGATCGATGCTGTCGAACTGCTCCAGAAACTCCCAGCAGGTGCCATTGTCACCGAATCCATGCAGGGGATCGCCGACGCTGGATGGCCCATCGACCTGCACGGATCCCTGGCTCATGGCCTGTTGATGACCGCCTGGGCTTGCGCCTGCACCGACCGCCACTGCGGCGTCCAGACCAGGTGCTGCCACGATCTGGCCACTGATGCAGTCCATGTTAAGCCAATCTGCGAACATGACCTTGGGAGTCACAGGCGCATGGGGCCTGGCCGGAGGCTCGGTCGCGGTCAGGCAGCTCGAGTCGGCCGACGACGACTCGTGCGGCGGCTCCGACGAGTCGGACGTTAGAGCCGTTTCGCCGGGCTTCGGGCTTTGTGAGTCGTCTGAATAAGCAGCAGAGTTCGTCGCCGGTGCAGGTGTGCTTGGCCCTTGCTTGCTGCTCTCGACTCTCTTCTTCAGGTAAGAGTTCCAGTAGTTCTTCACCTCGTTGTCGGTTCTCCCTGGTAAATTCCGTGCTATCCTAGACCACCTGCAGTAGAAAATTGGGTGTCAATAATCAAGCTAGTATACGTCACAAACTTACCACCCATTGGTTTTAGTCGCAATCAAGATGCTCTTTGCCTAGAATTGCCTCAGGAAAAATGCACCCCATTAATTGATCCCTTTCTTAAGAAAGAACACTCAATCTAGTATGCCAAGACTTACAATTCACTCCACTTGGTTTCTGTCGGTGGGGGTTAGTGGAAAACTCAGCTTTTGCATCGACAAGTTGAGGTTTCTTTCTTTCTTGTTTCTTCTTCTCTGTTGCTAGCTCAAAGGAAAGGTGTCACTTGGGTGAAGGCGACAAGCGTATACGTAGTCTATTCATGTGGACCACTGATCCTTTGAATTTTTTTTTTGGTGGGGTTGTGGGGGGTGTGGAGGAGATGGGGTCCATAATGGCAAGGCCCAGTAACTAAAGAATCTGATCTTCTAGATAGATTAGGAGTACGTGCCAGTTCGGATTGTCAAAGCAACTGTTTCCACGTAAGTGAGCGTGGATTGGTCCAAATAGTCGACGACACGTTCTCGTCACTGTAGTACAATTAAATCATTGGGACCGTGCTTCCCCATTCTTTATGTACAACAACCGGAAGATAAAGAAGGGGAGAAATTGATAAAATTCCAGGAAAATGATTTCGATCCAACTTGCTGTAGGACGCAACTGTAGATTAGTGTATGGCATTCAGCGTCCCAAGTCCACACTATTTTTTTAGCCATCGCAGCCTGTCCTTTCTCGCGCTACCAAAGAGGTCCACACTTTTTTTTTTCTTCAATAAACTAACAATGCGAAAGAAAAAGGACGGTTTTTATCAATCATCACGATGTGCACAGAGAGGGAGAGAGAGAGAGAGAGGGAGAGAGAGAAAATCTCGCGGATTTCGAATGCGCAGGAGCGTTCGTGGAGCGTGCGCGTCGGCATCAGCTCCACTAGGCCACTACGAGGAAAAAAGAGGTCTCGGTGGCCAGCATCACCGGTTTCCTTTACCATTTCCCCCCTATTCTTTTCGCTCCATCAGCGCGTTCCAAACCGGATCGCCGCCAGCTCGGCAGCCCTCGAAGAGATGGGGCTACCCTACCGGTACTAGCGTGGAGAAAACTAGCAGGAGGAGGAGAGAGAGAGAGAAAAAAAAAAGCAGCGTAGTCGCAACGTGGAGAATTGTCTTTGGTTTCAATCATTTGCGTGTAAAGAGTAGACTGAAGAGTACTACAGGGAAGGATGCGTTCCGCCGGTGCTTACTTGTTGCCGAGTGCAGCGTGGAGGCTCATCACCATCTCCTCCTCCTCGGGGGAGAACATGCCGTGCTTCAGCCCCGGCCGCAGGTAGTTGATCCACCGCAGCCTGCAGCTCTTGCCGTTCCTCTGGAGCCCTGCAGCACAAGAGAATTTTAATTTCTAAGACCAGCAAACCAATGTGTACTTTCCCTCTAATTGTTATGAACAGAATTTTCTCTTCAGAAACGGCCAGTTCAGAGTTCAGACGAGCCGCCCCGGCAAATTCAGCCAAGAAAGCTGCACCAGGCTGTGTTATCCACCGATTTGCCAGTGCTTCAGTGGCTAAATTTCGAAGCAATGCACATAAATCGCCTCAATTGCGCCCTTCTTCACACTGGGGGGGAATGCAAATGCAGCGGCGGTTGTTGGCCTTACCGGCTAGAGCAGGGAGCGCGCTCCAGCAGCCGTGGCCGTGCCGGAGAATGTAGTCGCGGAGCTTCTGGTCCTCCTCCGGCGACCACAGCCCCTTCCGGTAGTTCGGCCTGGGCTTGTCACACGCCTTGCACCCCATTGCAGGAGAATGTCACGCAGCGCGACGGCTCAGAAGGGAGGCAGAGCGTCGGCTACAGGAGGTGGAAGAGAGAGGGGCTTCGAGGAGCGTTCTGCCGTCTCTCTCAACAGGGACGCGGTAGGTAGGTGCTTTTATAGGCCAGGAATGGCGATAAAGTTTTCGTTTTTCTTTTCCCTTTTGTTTGGAAATAAACAAACAAACAATGGGATGTGTTATCCTCCCAACTCTTTTTCTCACCTTTACTTGTGCATTTTATGGAAAACTAACACCTTGGCTCAATGTACACACTAAGGATGTGTCTGGTTAATCATATGAGATTTGTGTTACCCTCCCAACTCTTTTTCTCACCTTACTTGTGCATTTTATGGAAAACTGTGACCTTGGCTCAATGTACACATTAGGATGTGTCTGGTTAATCATATGAGATAGAATGGGATAGAATGATTTTGTACCACGTAGTGTACTGTTTTGTGAATGAGATGATTAGGTATGTATGTAGGAGGAATATTTTTTAAATTTATATTCCACCATCTATGATAGAATGGTTCTATTCAAGCAATTAAACATATAGATGATTGAATATTTATTAAACTTGTATGCCATCATCTATGATAGAATCATCCCATTCAAACAACTAAACACATGGATATTTTTTTTATTGAATTATCACATGCATATATCAATTATTATAAACAATCAAACCCACCATAAAGCATGTACTGTATCAGACCTTAAAGAAAGTCAAACCAAGTACCTTGGAATTAGTCCAAGGCTCCAAGCCAGCTTGCCAGATGGCTTTGAAGTGGAAAATAAGTAAAGTGGAGAAGTACTACTCAATGGTGGAGTAAACGAGTTTTTTTTAATAATATTTTTTAAAAAATGAATTGCGGTATTAATACGCGGAAAATAAAAATTATAAAAATAACACATATTCGCCAAACGGTATGGCGAAATAGCTATTTTCGCCAAACGGTGCGGCGACCACTGCTTAATTACGCAGTTAACCATTAGGCGATAAATTCCACAGGAAACGGGGGATTATCGCCGAACCGTTTGGCGAAAATAGCTATTGTCGTCGAACCGTTTGGCGAAAATAGCTATTGTCGCCGTACGGTACGGCGATAATGGCTTCTTTCCCCTAAACTCTGACGGCCGACTGTTAACTGCGTAATTAAGTAGTGGTCGCCACACTGTTTGGCGAAAATAGCTATTTTGCCGAACCGTTTAGCGAAAATAGATATTTCATCGTACCATTTGGCGAATATATGTTACTTTTGCAATTTTTGTTTTTCGCGTATTGATAACGCAATTCATTTTAAAAACAGTATTACTTAAAAAAATTCCGGAGTAAACTATCAAAGTACGATGACGTAGGGGCTTTTTATAATTATACGTGCCTCTAGAGCCTACAGGGACAAGTGGGATAACACACCAACCAAATGGCCATGTTTTTTTTACTATTACAATAAAGGCACATGACTACCACACACGCACACCACACGCAAGTACATTTTTTTTGAAAGGCACTAGTGTGTGCAAAGATGTAAACACTCGAATTTAAATCTTGATGGGTGAAATTGTACATCCATAACTCCACCACTCCATAAGAGGTGGTTCCTCTAACCAAAAGTCGGTATAGCTTTTGCATATTGTTGGCCCTTCGAAAGCCATCGCTTTCCTTTGGTAATTTTGTTCAAACTAATTCGAAGACCATGTCTCGTTACTTGATAACACTACTACAAAAGAGGTTATACAAAACAACTCATCACTGACTGTTTTTTATAAAACCGTCTGTGATGTGCCCCCTTATCATATACTCCCTTCGTTGTTTTTTATAAGACGTATTAGGTTTCGTTAGGACAAGGCTTTGACCAACAATTACTCTATTAGCATATAATTTTTATGACACAAAATTGATATTAGTAGATTTGTATTCAAAAGTACTTATATATAATTATGATTTTGTATTGCATAAATGGTATATTAATGAAGTAATCTTTGGTCAAAGTCTTGTCCTAACGAAACCTAATACGTCATCTAAATTCCAACGGAGGGAGTACGTTTTTTTGGCTAAAATCGTCTGTGATGAGATGCACATCACCGGGTTTTACTCGCAATTATACCAAGACAGAACCAGGTAATTTACTTTGTTTCAAAAAAGGATGGCACCCACGACTTAGTGCCTATCAAAAATTTACTCAATACGTTGTTCTCTATCTACAAAGTTCGTAGAAGGCCATACATGAAGGACCCAGCGAAACTGATACATATTTATATTTTGGCAGTACCACCAGTAGCCAAAGGCCACTAACCTATGTGGATTCTACGTTTGTCACAACATGCAACTCCTCATTGGTTCAAAAAAGACCAATGTCATAGAGGTTTCTAAATCTTGCAATAATTGTTTTCACTTATTAATTTATATACACGCAAAACTTTACGCTTTCCATTGACAGGCTTGGCAGTGCGCTGAATCTGCGTTGGAACAGGCTGACCTGCTAGGTATTCGAGGACAACTCTGTGCCTTCTTAATGTGTGAGGTCATTCATCCAAAAGGCGATACCACTCAAGTCTCGCCTGATGAGTTGTGAATTTGTTAGATACCATTTGGATTATTTTGTGAACCTTGTGCTGTGAATTTGTGAGTTGTAGTTCTGAATTCAATTGGCTTTTATATATGTGAATTGATTTCTGAAATAGATGCGTTGTACATTGTAATGTGCGATCAAAGTTGATTTCTAAAATGGATGTGTTGTATGTTGTAATATATGATCCGATCAAGTTCATTTCCGAAATGTATGTCATCATAATATGTCAGTGATGCTCTGTACTGTCGCATTTCCTGAGGCTAGCCAATAAATCAAAATTACTAAAAAAGAAAAGAAAATCAACATCCCAGATGGTTCCAAATTGGATATACTGGTTTCTATAATTCGTAAGTGCAGAATTTTTGCTCTAGTGTTGTGTATCTTGTATTGTCTTCGTTACCTATAAATAGTGCTATTAATTTGATCAAACTTACATCCCAAAAAAAGACTGAAACCGGCACTGCCACATGTGCCATGGCTATGCATGGCTGGCACTACTGGGCTCCTAGAGCGGTAGTGCCGGCCATCATCCCAGACGATTCCAAACTAGAACTGTCTGTGATGACTTTTTTCATTAACGGTTGCAAAACCGTCAGTAATCACTGACGGTTTGATACAGACGGTTCACAAAACCGTCCGTGATGAGATTTATAAACCATTTGTGACGAGGGTTTCTGTAGTAGTGTAAGTCGCTACATATCAATTGTAACTTTTAGTGATACCTATGTAGCATTGATTTATTCCTGTTGCTTTTGCATTTCCCGCTTATTTGCTCCTAAAGCGTAGCACGGTCTAAAAAGAAAGCAAGATTATTAATTTCCCCCTTTTCTTTATAGCAGAAAGAGACTTGCTTGTAATAGAAGCGAAGAATGAGAGCAGCCGGGCAGGAGCTAGGAGACTCACACTTGTCTTTTTAATTTCTCCCCATTCAAGATGCGCGTAATCAACGCTCTATGATGATGGTTGAAGAATCGGGCCGCTAAGACTAGGAACCATCATTTTTTGCTGGCCAATCCACCAATCCAGCGTGTGCCATTAGCACAGTCCATGGCAAGCTTGTTCGTGCTTCGTAGCAACTCCAATCGAATCCCTCCATATAGCAAAGCTAGAGTCCGCGTTTAGGTGGGCTAGCGCTTAACCCACGACGCATCCCCGGGCGGGCGCACCGGCACGGCACCCCACGCGCGCAACGCAAAACACGGGGGTTTTTTTTTTCTTGAGCGGTTTCCCCCTTTGCCGCATGCGGTGCTCTCCCGTCCCGCGCCGCCGTCACCAACGGCCGCGTGCGCGAGCGCGCGGTCAATGGGAACCCTGAGAAACACGGGGTTTTTGAGCGGTTTCCCCCCACTTGCCGCATGCGGTGCTCTCCCACGCCGTCGTCACCGACGGCCGCGCGCGCGGTCAATGGGAGCGTACGTACGTGAGACGGGTAGCATCGATCCAGCCGATGCTGTCATCGATCCCGTGGGTGCATGCGTGTTTGATGTTTCAATTTGTCCGCATCCGGAGCGGAGTTGGTGCCTGGCTGTCCGGAGCTACTAGGAAAAGGTTGCGATCTGTTTGGTGTCCAGCGGCATGCATATCTGGGTGCGAATCGGACTGTGGCGTACGTGGCCATCTAGAAAAGCATGGGGACTGCACAGCTGGTCAAATAGAAAAGATCAAGCAGAGCCATGACTCATGAGTGCAGTTTACTAGGTTAATAAATCAATCTAAAATAGCTTATCGAAAGTTCAGTAACTACTCCAAGTCTTGGATGTTGGAATAGACGCACTAACAACAGACTGTCCCTATCTCATCAAATCAAATGCTAGGATTAAAAAGGCGGGCGGTGAAGGGCGCTGCATGCATGCTTTTACTTCGTGAGCACCGTGACGTAACCATGCATGCATGGGCATGAAAGTTTGAGATGATTGACAGCGGCAGCGTTCTGTGGGATCGTAACAACTTTATAATATGTGTGTGCGTCGTATGTGTTGAACGTGCATTGCGCACCGAGAAAAGGAGATGTCGCGCCATGACGATGATGTAGGCTGCACTGTTATCAGGGCAGCGTGGTCCTTCCGTGCATTGGTTTTTTTCCGGTTGATGGAACCCTTGATAAACGCCCTTCTCATTTTCTAGTGCATGCCGCTTTCCAAGGAAGATTCCCGCGCATGGGTTCAAGTCTACGTTATACTGCCACGGCGAGGACATTTTCCTTCTCCAAATTCCAGTTCGGTGACAAATTGCCATGGTTAAAATTAGAAAGAGTATGCAGTAGTAATATGCTTGTATAAAATTGTAGGATCGAAGAGACGACGAGAAGAGTTAAATAATAGCTAAATAAATTTTTTTGGCTAAAATCTATACCACCAAAACGATCAGATCGAATGAACTATACAATCTGAACAGGTGGTCGGATGAATAGTACATCTGATCAGGAGGTTGGATGAACAGTACTCAGATAAACAATGAAAACCGCACTATCCGATTGAACAGTTAACAACAACTGGTCGGATGACTAGTGCTCGATGAATAGTATTCAGATGAACAATAAAACTGCACTGGTCAAGGTGAACGGTAACTCCGAACTGATCGTCATCACTGGTTGGATAAACAGCTTTCGAATGAACAATGCTCCGAACTGGTCGGCAACACTGATCGAATGAACAATTTTTGGTGTGAACAGTAAAATCAGCACGATCTAAACAAGAATCAATGTAACTTTTGATCGGCGATCTAAAACCCGTGAAACTTTGTGTGCACCTTCCTATGGATGTGAAGAACCTATTCTAACCTTCAACCATAAGGATTGACGTCAAAGGTCGGACATTTTTTCAATTTAGTGAAGGTTGCACCAAAACTGGATTAGACACAAAAACTTGACCATTAGCTTGCTTGTGGGGGAAATGTTGATCAAGATGATCGTAGAGAAAAAAGAGAGTTACTCTAATGTTTTACTTGGGAGATTGCAAAAAAATCCTAAAAGTCACCGTGAAGTTTATTTTCACTCATAAATATTATTTTCGAGTTAAGGGCATGCATAATAAAGCCACCTCAACTGGTTATTAGCCTCTGCACATCTGCTTTAGTCTATGTGCATAGAAAATAAGAAAAGATGAGAGAGAAGAGAACTAACTTAGTAGCCAACGAGTAGTACTGGGTTTAGATAGTCATTGAAAAGGCTTTATTACGGACACTCGCCTTTGTGGTGTTTGACTGTATCTTGTAGGTAAAGTGTATAACCTCTGTAGAGTGTAAAATCTATTCGAATAGCTGTGTCCGCGGCATTGGACATTACTCGGGGATTACAATCAAGGGTTAGACTTTCATAAAAATAACTTGATTTGTGGAAAATACTTGGGTTGGAATTGGTGAACTTGACTTAGGTTGAGAAATACTTTACTTGTGAAATATTGTTAAAGTTATTATTCTTATTATTCTTTTACTTCTTTGGCAATCTATTATTATAATTGTTAATGCTGCTTTACTGCAAATGAACCATAGCCTATCCTTTGTAATAAGTCATGCATGTAGAATATTAGAACTGCATTCTGTGCATGACTTGCTGAGTGCTCAAAGTACTCACCCTTGCAACAATACAACATCAGTTAAAGAAGAAGTAACGCCATCCTTGGAGGAGGAATTTCAGGAGGAGCCGTCTACTTAGGGAGCAGCCTAGTCAGTTGCCTGTGGCAAATTGGGGGCGCCATGAGTCTATTTTTATTCCGCTGTAATTGTCTACTTTAATAAGTCTTCGCCTTGCGAGGCGTACTTTTGTAACTTGATCATAAGGTCGAGCAACCAGTTTGATTATTTAATTAAAATACTTTATAATTTCGCTGAATATGATTGTGATATGTACCGATGTTGAGTCTGTGTGCACTAGCGTGATCCTGGACTAGTGCTGGATATACAGAGGGTCCGGATTTGCACATTCGGGTCCCGACACTTACTACGAAAAAAGGTATAATTTGCCAATTAAATAGACCTATTTGATAGATTGAATTTAAATAAGTAACAAAGTTCCAACATGGAAATAAAACTTGCAAGCAAATATTTTATCTAAATATATGTAGTTTTCAATTGAAGACACCAATAAAAATGTTAAAACAACGATACACAAGTAAATAGAAGTTATAATTAATTGGGAGAATTAACAAACTTTTAGTTTAGAACATATGAAGTTCGGAAGTATAATTTTAAACTAAAACTTTTACAAAATATGTTAATATTATAAATAAATATTCAAAATATGTAGCCACATGGAGGAAACTAGCAAAAAAATTCAAACTTTAATAAAAAATAAATAAAATATCATTGATATCTACCTTTTTTTATCAATAATAGTCCTCTTAACAAATTAATCGGTTGTATATTCTAACCAAAAGAAGTTTGGTGGTCCTAAGAAAGAAACTAGAAATTAAAAGGAAATTTTCCCAGAAATTACTACTTACCTTGAGAAAAATAAAGCAAGCATAATTTGTCATTTAAATAGATCGCTTTGATGGATTGAATTAAAACAAGTAAGGAAGTTCGAACATAGAAATAAAATTTTGAAACAAACATTGTAACCAAATATATGCAGTTTTGAATAGAAGACACCATTAGAAAAGTAACAACAATGATACACAAGTAAATATAAGTTATAGTTAATTTGGAAAATTAAAAATTCTTAACTGTTAGAGCATTTGAAGTTCAGAAATATAATTTCAAACTAAAAATATTCTATTTTTTTTAAAAAAAAATAGGTTTCAAAATTTGATAATATTATACATAAATTATTCAAAAATATATAGCTGTGCCTGAGCAGATGCACAGACTAAACTAGTGGGAGACATATACAGCGCTGGCCATGAATGCATGATTGCTGATGGGAGCAAAGCTTATGGGCTATGGCATTGTACAGAAGCTCATTATTAGTATTAGTTTACAATAGCAAAGTGGCTTTTCAGGATGTAGTGGGGCTAATCTTTTCTGATGAGGTGAAGCACAACTGTACAAGAGTTCGTTACACTGTTTCAACGCAACGGCATTAGGAAATGATGAAGCTTTTGTTAACTCAAGGTGCACTTTTTTTCCCACATTTATTAATCAAATCAACTAACCAAAGGAAGGCGAAACATATATACCTACTGGCATATATTATAACTTTTAGATAGAATGAACATATTTTATAGAATAAAGTAATTGCTACAATATTTTGAACATTACAAGGGTCCGCATCCAAACATAAAAAACCGAGAGACTGCACCCAAACATAAAAAATTGAGACTAAGAAACAAATAAACTGAAACTACACACCAACTTTCTTTCTTTTTTTTTGCATTCCATAAAAGTCCTCACAAAGCCTAGCTTGTTATGCTTAATATAAATGATAGCACCACTCTATCATCAATAACGCCACGCATGCTTGTCCGAAGCAGAGATGCAACTCCAGTATAAAACAGAACTAGTTATATGCCCGTGCGTTGCTACGAAAAACAAAATTGACAACGAAAAATAAAGATTAAAAAATTAAAAAAAAATACTATTTCATAAGATCAAACATCTATCTTTAACGCTCCGTTTCTTGTAAAAACTGGCTAATTAAAGCAACGCTTCGTTTCTTGCGTAGGGCAATTAAGCAGGGCAATTAAGCAGAGCAATTAATGTGACGTGGGAAGAAACTCTCACTTTATATAGTAGAGATTATCGTATACAGTTTCATCATGTAAAATAAATGCAGACAACTTTGCTTTAGTTAATACTAGTTATATGCCCGTACGTTGCTACGAAAAACAAAATTGATAACGAAAAATAAAGATTAAAAAATAAAAAAAATACTATTTCATAAGATCAAACATCTATCTTTAACGCTTCGTTTGTTACAAAAGCTGGCTAATTAAAGCAACGCTTCGTTTCTTGCGTAGGGCAATTAAGCAGGGCAATTAAGTAGAGCAATTAATGTGAAGTATTTCATAAGATCAAACATCTATCTTTAACTCTTCGTTTCTTGCAAAAGCTGGCTAATTAAAGCAACGCTTCGCGTTTAACTTCGTAGGGCAATTAAGCATGGCAATTAAGTAGGGCAATTAAGCAGGGCAATTAATGTGACGTGGGAAGGGCAATTAATGTGACGTGGGAAGAAACTCTCACTTTATATAGTAGAGATTAAACATCATATATAATATCGAGTGCAACTGAATTTGAAACAGACTCGCGAACTCCTGTATATACATAGACTGACATCAGATCGCATTGCAGGCATCCTGCGTTGGCAAATAACTAATGGCGCAATGGCGTTGGTGCACGGTATAATAACGCACAGCGCATATGGTGGATGACGACCAGAGGCACAGTCGTATTTTTGTTCGTCTACTGAGCATCTTTTTTTATTTGAGAATGCATGGAGTATTCTTTTTTTGTTTTTTGAACGCCCCCCGCCGCGCTCTCTCTCTCTGTCTATATATATATATATATATATATATATATATATATATATATAAAGCCTTTTCTGTACTCTTGGGAGTACGTACTCTCACATCCAGTATACCACTTAAATGAATGTGTTATACTCTTTTATCACTTTCAGTATACTCTAATAATAATTCTAAGATACTAAAATACGAAATTGTTGAAAAAAAATTCATCAGAACCATTTATTTCTTGCTATATACCGTTTTTCATGTATAAAAAGAGTATATAAACAAATTATGCTATAAAGTGTGGGTTTTGATGAAATTTTTCGTGAAACTCACTTTGGAGTATCTTACAATTAGTATTAGAGTATATTCAAAAGGATAAAGAAGTATAATAACATCATTTATGCAGTATATTCAGAGTGGGAGTACGTACTCCCAAGAGTATACAACCATTTTCCTATATATATATATATATATATATATATATATATATATATATATATATATATATATATATATATATATATATGACGCTATAATGGGACACAAAGTGTCTAGGCACCATGATTTTAAATGCACGAATTCAAATTAAATTCGAGTATATTTTTTGAAACTTTTAGTTTTAGGGTATATACCCATCTATAACAATTCAAATGAAACACATACCTTTGAAAAAAATATACTCAAATTCAAATATATACACACACACACACACTCAGCACATACCTACAATCAAACTACCATAAAAAAGAAACTCTAGTTCGAATTTTAGTTCAAACTTGTTTAAACTAGTTAGTAAACTAGTTAAACTCAACATTCTAAAATTTTCAAAAAATTTCGAATAGAAAAAAATACCTGTTTTGGATGTGGGCATCATGGTGTCCCAGGTAATTGTAATACACACACACATACAACCTCTTTTCTACTTTGGAGTACTTACTCCCTGTGTAGTATCTCACAATGTAGGAAGTATTTCACAGTTAGGACTGGGCATTCGGTTTAACCGAAAAATTCAGTTTCGGTTTTTGGTTTATTTGGAAATTCGGTTATTCCAAAAATGAAACCGAATTGTGTATGAAAAATTTGGTAACCAATACTTCGGTTAACCAATAGTTCGGTTTCAGTTTTAACCGAACTTGGCCAAAAGTTCAAAATAAATGTTTCGTTTACAAAAAGAAAAAATAAACAAGAAAGCAAAAAAAATACTTGCATTGGGGTACCTAACAACAGGATGCACCTTGTAAAGGAAGGGCAGCCAAGGCCTACCACATTAAGTGTTTTGATGAGTTCAAGCAGAACAAAAATCAGAGAGGAATCCAAGTGCAAATGGGCAAGAGAAAACATAGCTTTATGTAACAGTGACTAAATATAGGATTGAAAGGCAGAAGCATTACATATTTACATCAAAGTACAAAAACCGGTTAGTTCGGTTAACCGAGAGTTAAAACCGAATTACCGAAAAAGTTCGGTTATTCCATACAGCTAACCGAATCAACAACCGTATAATTCGGTGTCGGTTTTTTTGGCTTCGGTTCCGGTTTTAACGGTTTCGGTTTTCGGTTTCCGGTTTATTTGCCCACCCCTATTTCACACAATGAAGGGCATGAATATGTAGTATGCGAGTATATAAGATTACCTAGGTGTATTTACATTTTTTAGATATGATATGTATATTTTTTAGACTTTTTTCTTTTTATGCCCGTATATAGAGGTATTTATAAAATACGCTAAAAACCATGTACTCCCTTGTAATTTTTTAATGTAGTTCATATTGGAATATCATATAATTAGCATATGAGCGTACCCAAAGTAATAAAAGAGTATTTCAATTTTCTTTAGTTGGTGTTTCAGAGGTGGGGGTAACTACACCATGGAGTAGAAGGTATTTTTCATATATATATATATATATATATATATATATATATATATTCTTACTATTACAGAAAGGTTTAAAATAAAATCGTCTGTGACATCTACCCATCACAAACGGATCTAACTACGAATCGTTTGTGATATGAACTGAGACCACTATATAAATATGATGATAGATGGTTTGTCGCGTAGACCTCGCCTCCCAGCCCATTTCACCTCCCCCAAACCCTAGCCCCCCCAGCATCCTCCTCCTCGGTGAACTCCTCCCGGTGACCCCCTCCCCCTCGAGCCCGTGCTCCATTTGATTTGGTGAGTCCCCTGAACTTCTTGATGTCAAACTAATGATTGATAGCTTTTCGGTTGTAAAGGGGGGTGCCTTCTGTATAGTTGATGTAGTGTTCAATTTTTTTTTTATGCTGTCCTCAGAAGTTCAGGGCATTCAAGCTTGTAGCTTCACGATTATACAATGTTTGGCAGATTTAGAGACTAGGTGCTTCATCATAGGCTTAAATGGTTGTTGCATGAAGCTGAGATAAAAATTAGGAAGAGAATGTGAGCATTGTGAGACCTTTTCATTTCCTTTTTCATATTAGACGAAGAATAATTATTTGAGTAGAGGTTATGAACTGTGAGAATGCTTGCTTTTCTATTTGAGTTCTACACTTTGACTAATGTCGAATATTGAATAGAGTTGTATTGAAGAGTTGTCAAGGCAGCTAACATCTATTAGAACTTGTGCCCTTATATAAGCATGCTCTCTTTATTCCTATATGTTATATAAGCATGCATAGATGGTATGGTATGACGGTTCACTGATATTCGTATGCATATAAAAGAACTACGCGCATCAATCATCATGTTATACAAGTATGCTCTCTTGATTCCTATATGTGTCTGATCTAAATTAATTGAAATATGATTTGGTAAAATAGACAATATTGAAAAGTTGTTAGAAGCTAAACAAAAACTTGAGGTAGAGATCGAACAACTAAAGGGCAAGTCTGAGTTAACAGAAAAGATTTATGAGATGAAACAAGAATTGAAGCACATAGATGATAAATTGTAAGCTATTGAAGCTCTTAACATGGCACTCATCGTTAAGGTCCACGGGGCGAATGTAGACTTAGAAGAAGCCAAAGCTGAGCTTATAGAGGTAATATAAAGGTTTCTAGTATTTAATTCAACGTGGTTACTGATAATATACCAAGACACCCTTTTCACAACAACATGGTCGCTTTGTAGGGATTAAGAGATATGAATGGAAGTCAATCGATTATTGGTGTCAAACAAATAGGCACTGTGCCGGAGTTGTAGAACTCCAAAGAGAATCGAAAAGCCTCTGTTGCGAAAGCTATGGCACATATGATGGTGGACATGAAAAAGCCCTGAGGTCTTCTTGTCTTGATCTATAAAATATATATATATCTTGTCAATGTATTGTCACTTGACATTATCCTTAATTAATATTTGCTCACCTTGAATGCAATAACTTAATAGTGTCTTGCTTGTTGGAACCAAATATTTTTCCTACACCCATCAACATAACTTCTATCATTAGTATCTATTATTAGAAATTTTTATCTACTTAGATATTTCTGCAATGACATTTACAAGGCACAACCAGTTATCAATTTTATAATTGAATATCTAAACATCATAGATGCATCGAGGCAACAGCTTATTTGATCATGATCGTCTTAAAATATGAAGTTTAATAGCACTTTCATCTCTTTTCTTATTATAATGTTGATGGTTTCTAAGGCAAAAACCATTTCATTTCATAGTTCATCTTGAACGTTGTCATGTTCTGATTTATCGCTTCCACTTCATCCTCATCCCGAACGAGAATACCATATGCCGCCTATTTTTACTCTGGTTTTGTGAAGAAACATGATTATATTGATGGTTCTCTATTTCATAAAATATAGAGTTGATTAAGTCATTATATACCCAATAGCTTAATCAACTCTATATTTGATAGAATAAACAACTATCGAAATAATCCTATTTTTGCACAAAATCAGAGTAAAAATAGGTTGCCTATGGTATTCTCGTTCGGGGATGAGGATGAAGTGGAAGCGATAAATCAGAACATGACAACGTTCAAGATGAACTATGAAATGAAATGAATTTTTGCCTTAGAAACCATCAACATTATAATAAAAAGGAGATAAAAACGCTATAAATGTTCATATTTTAATGTGATCCTGATCGGACAAGCTGTTGCCTCGATGCATCTATGATGTTTAGATATTCAATTATAAAATTTATAATTAGTTGTGTCTTGTAAATATCGTTGCAGAAATATCTAAGCAGAAGAAAATTTCAAACAACAGATACTAATAATGGAAGTTCTACTGAGCGTGTGGGGGAAAAAAGGGGATCAAAAACGATTCTAAATAAAAACCGTCTGTGATATACAACATCATAGACGATTCTGGTTAGAATCGTCTGTGATGTTATAGTATCACAGATGGTTTATAACCAGAATCGTCTGTGTTATTGTATATCACAGATGGTTCCGAACCGTTTATGATATGTCATTATATCACTGACACATGATTACAGACGATTTGAAAAACCGTCTATGATAACAGTTCCAAACCGTCTGTGATGTTATAATTTGTAGTAATGTCTACTCCGATGGTAGTTATTCCCTATGCCATATGTATCTCGCATAAAGAAGGGTGTGTGCGTGTAGTATACGAGTATATAAGATTATCTAGGTGGTATGTATAGTTTTTTTGGACATACTCCTTTTTATATGTGTACACGAAGGTATTTGCAAATTACACTAAAAACTATAGATCCCCTTGCAATTTTTCCATGCGGTTCATATTGGAGTATCTTACAATGGGTGTACCCAAAGTGATAAAGGAATATTTTACATTCATTTAGGTGATATATCAGATGTAGAGTAACTAGAGAGTACAAGGTATCTCTCTCTCTCTCTCTCTCTCTACACACACACACACTTGGGAGTAATTGTTTCCTACGTGGCTATGTCATATCTCATAACGTAGGGAGCGTCTCCCGCAATAGAGGGCATGTACACGTAGTATAGGAGTAAATAAAATTATCTAGGTGGTATGTACATTTTTTTCAGATGTGGTATGTAAGTTTTTTTAAACATACTTTTTTTAATGTGTGTATACGAAGATATATGCAAATTACATTAAAAATTATATATTATAATTAGTATATAATGTATTCAAAGTGATAAATGAGAATTTCAAATTAGTTTAGATGATATACCAGATGTGAGAGTACCATGTACAGTATTTATTGTCACAATCTGAGCAATTCTCTACTGACCAGGAATGGTGATCTTAAGGAACGAATTTTCTGCCGGATTTTGTCGGCTACAAAAAGAGGTAGGACTTTTGTCTATGTACGCATGCAGGCAGCGAGCCAAGTATATAACTACATTTTGTTCTTTCTAGCGAGATCACTACCATGCCAAGAAAATACTTGCAAATTATATATTCATGCTTGCTAAGCGCAAGAACTGAAGAAACACAGCGGAATATTGTCGTCAGTTGAGACCCAATGAGCTAATTTCTTTTGTTTTCTTGAAGAAAACCGGAGGGGAAAGCGACAAACTGCTAAACCGTTGGATCTACTGACTCCTGCTTAAACTTAATCAGCTCGTGGAGTAGGCTGCATGCTTTGCTTAATAAACGTTTCTCCAGGGAGTTTAGTATTGCACGAGGCAGATCTGCGTGCCTCTCGTGAGCAAGAGTAGAAGGTTTTCTTAAGTGCAGCTTACAAGTTCATCGCTAATTGAGTATTGAACTCTGCAGAAGGATGTGCCTATAGTTGAGTTTAGTATGGTTAAGCTAGTATTAACAAAATATATATATGTGTGTGGTCTTCCCTACGTCCTGGCCTAACTCTGATCGATAAGTTATGGTATTCAGTTGCGTCAGTAGGTGGTTGTCAAGTTCTGATGGCCTTCTTACTGGTCCGTATGCGATAGAGCAGAGGATGTTTGCCAAATTTTCTGACTGGGTAAACTTTGCGGTAATTACTATAGGAAATAACAGAGATCTAATCACGTAAAAAGAGCTTGTAGGTACTAAAAAAACACGAATCTAAAAAACCAAATGCAAATCAGCTTCATAATTTACGTGATTAAATCTCTGTTATTACTACTAGCAGCCAACTGAGAGGCTGATTTGCATTTGGCTTTCATAAAGTAAATTTAACGTCAATAGAAAAAGAGGTTTAATTAGTATTACTGCTAGTCAAGCGTAGCTTGAGCTATTGATGTATTGCGACATTCATGGTCTTGTCATGTGTCCATTTCATTTGGGACAACAAAAACGAAGAAATTGTTAATTATTTGGTTCTAATTTCCAATCTTCTATCTATTATATTACTAAACCAGAGACAAAAAGGAGCCATCATGTTCGCTATTAAGACCTAGAAATTCCAACATTAATCGAAAGAAAATAAGAAAAGATCTAGTTGTCTATCTATCTAACGGACCCAAGTACAACAAAAAAATAACTGAAATTCAGAATAATAAATAAAAGGAAATTAGCAAATTTATTTTGGTATGAACTTCAAAGTAATGATGAAATTCGGAGTAAAATTAAATAGAAATGACTACTTGGATTTGTCCACAAATTCTAACATAGAACTGAAACTAAAAAAAATAGCAATATGATTTCTATATGAATTCCAAACTAAAATCCTAAATAACTATAATACAAAATAAAATTTAAACAAAAATAGCAGTTGGATTTATATATGAATTCCAACAAAAATAATAGAAATTCAAAATAGAAAATAAAATAAAATAAATTTTTTTATTTGAATTTCATACAATTCCATAGTTAAATTAAATAAAATTAGCAATTTGGTTTCCAAATGGATTCCTATTGAAGTCCCAAAATAAATATAATTGGAATAAAAGTTAAACAAAAACTAGCAATTAGATTTGTATACTAATTCAAACAAAAAAACAACTGAAATTCGGAATAGAAAACAAAATAAAGTTAACAATTTGATTCCGATACAAACTACAATGTAAAATCCCTAAATAACTATAATTCAGAATAAAATTAAACAAAAAATGGCAATTGAATTTGTATACATGATAGAGAGTGCTTACATTTCTAAGAACCCCAATCATTTAGTATGCTCATTGATTTTCTTCCATCAATGCGTAAACTTCAATTACATTTCTCAATTTATTATTTTTCTTCAAATTTTTATTATCATTTTCAATGTTTACGATGTCTTAAAATCATAAATAGCATATAAGATATGTAAATATATTATCAAACAACTAAATAATATCATTTAACACTATAAATTATGAAATAAATTTAGCCGCTTGAATACATGTGCCAAAAGCTAAAAACAAGCCGGTACGAATCATTACTAAACTGGTTTGTCTTGTAATTAGCCTACTCCTACTTAGGGGTGAGCATTTTTAAACCGAAATCGAATTACCGAATCGAACCGAATTAACCGATTATTTTGGTTTACGGTTTTTGTTTCGGTTTTTATTTTGGTATAATTCAATTTTTGGTAATCGATTCGATTTTTTTATTCCAGAAACCAAAATAACCGAACAGCCCATGTACAATGCCACTTTTATAATGTTCTTCCTAAAGCTACTAAACAATTCTCATGTTCTAACATCTTTATGCATATATATGATATATTTATATGTTCTACTATACTTATATTGTAATGACTTATGAATATTGTGTGGGTTTATCTCTATTATGTAGTGGCGGAACTAGAAATTTTTTGTTAGGGATGCACACTTAACACGTATAACTCTATAGTCTCTTACGACTATTTTATAACATTATAAATCTAATACATATATTTGAAATTTTCTAAAAGTACAATATAAATAGTTCTAAGGTCTTAAACATCTCAAACCACCAAATTCGAAACAAATTTAATCAATAAATTTAACAATGAAATATATGATTTTGCACTACTTTTTAAATTTTTGGCGGTGCTGGGGCATACCTAGCACCCCCTGGTACCGCGCATGCTACTATGAGTGGCGACATGAGAAGAATAAAATCTAATGTACATAGTGTTTCTTCATATTTCAGTTAACCGAAAACTGAATTAATCGAACAAAAATATTTTGATTAATTCGGTTCAGTTTTTCATTTTGATCCGAGAAATTTGGTAGCTAGTTTCTAAAAACCAAATTATTTTAAAACTAAAAAACCGAATGCTCACCCCTACTCCTGCTGCAGGTAAGACTCGGTAACCCATCTATATCTATATATCTATACTATTGTTGGAGAGAAGCGTATGGATCCGCCACGTGTCCACTTGGCACTATAGAAAGCTACAATAGATTTTTTAAATTTTTTTTAGAAAAGCTTAAATTTTTTTATTTTGAGATAAATTTTCTTCCCGTTCCAAAATTGTTGCTCTCTATTAGAATTAACGGACCGTCTGTGGCAATGCGCAAAATTTAATCTAGTATACTACTATTTTCGGTGATTTGCACGCCAGTGCAACACGTGCCACTCGGTATTGTAGAACTACATTGTGGCTACAGTATTTTTTATTTTTATACTATTTTATTTTCAAAAATTTTAATTTTAAAATTTTCTCATAAAAATATTTGCATAGTTTTTTTGGAAGGAGATAATTTTCTTTTCATTCCAAATTTTTAAAAAGATTTTTTCCTCTATGTTAAAAAATTAACGAACGGTCCGCGGTAACACCTGGAGTTTAATCTAGTTGCAATGATTGGTCGCAGTTCGCAAGGAGTAGGAATCACTGAAAGCGTAAATTATCTCACGCAATGAATATTGTATTGGCCTTCTGGCATATATATAAGCAGTACAACCGTAGGAGAGAAATCAGGGAGATTTGCATCTAATCCTAGTCATACCTAAAACAGCCTACTAGCCAAATACAGAGGGACGGCTCGTCAAGAGTGCATGGTCCTGTGGACCAATGCAGGTACGTATGTATATTATACGTCTAACACTCCCCCGCAGTCGAAACGGTAGACGGTCGAACGTTGAGGCTGGAGCGAAATTCCACGAAGACGGACGTCGGCAGCCCCTTGGTGAAAATGTCGGCGTACTGTGATGAGGTGGGCACATGGAGGACACGAACCTGCCCGATGGCTACGCGCTCGCGTACAAAGTGTAGATCAATCTCCACATGTTTAGTCCGATGCTGAACCGGATTTGTAGAGAGGTAGATCGCACCGATATTGTCACTGAGAGCAAGGTGGCCCGAGTGAGTGGAGAACGAAGTTCCAAAGGAGTTGTCGAGCCAGGGCGCCTCTGCGACACCATTCGCGATCGCACGATACTCGGCCTTTGGGATCGAACGAGACACAGTCGGCTGACGCTTGGAGGACCAGGAGATGAGATTGTCCCCGAGAAAGACACCATAGCCAGAGGTGGATTTCCGAGTGTCAGGGCAACCGGCCCAGTCAGCATCCGTGTAGACGACCAAGGCGGAGGGATCCGTGCGATGAAGAATGAGTCCATGGTCAAGAGTGCCGTGGAGGTAGCGAAGAATACGCTTAATCAAAGCGAGGTGTGGCACCCGAGGGTCGTGCATGAATAAGCAGACCTGTTGAACAGCGTAGGCGATGTCGGGGCGAGTGAAAGTGAGGTACTGTAAAGCACCTGCGATGCTCCGATAGTCCGTGGCATCATTGACAGGATCACCGATGGCGAGAGCTTGGAGTGAGTGTCAATGGGGGTCTTCTGAGGGCTTGCAATCGATCATCTTGGCGCTCGAGGATCTCAAGGATGTAGTGACGCTGAGATAGGTGTATGGAGCCATGCTGTCTGGTCACCGAGAGACCCAAGAAGTGATGTAGAGGTCCGAGGTCCTTCATCGAGAACTCCCGTTGTAGAGCATCAATAGTGCGGCGAAGGAGGGCATCAGATGAGGCAGTGAGGACAATGTCATCAACATAAAGAAGCAAGTAAACTGTCTCGGTCCCACGGTGAAAGATGAAGAGTGATGCATCTGTCTTTGCTTCAGTGAAACCCAGGGAGCGGAGGTGAGTGGCAAACCGACTGAACCATGCACGGGGTGCCTGCTTGAGGCCGTAGAGTGACTTATTGAGGCGGCAGACATGGTCCGGGTGCTGGGGATCAACAAAGCCAGAAGGTTGCACGCAATACACTGTCTCGGATAGAGTGCCGTGAAGGAATGCATTGTTGACGTCAAGCTGATGAATAGGCCAATCACGAGCAAGTGCCAACGTCAAGACCGTTCGGATGGTAGCAGGCTTGACAACCGGGCTGAAAGTCTCATCAAAGTCAATACCGGGGCGCTGAGTAAAACCGCGGAGTACCCAACGAGCCTTGTAGCGAGCGAGAGAGCCATCAGGATGAAGCTTGTGACGGAATATCCATTTACCAGAGACGAGGTTGACGCCGGGAGGTCGGGGAACGAGGTCCCAAGTGCCATTGGCTTGGAGAGCCTCAAATTCCTCAATCATGGCGGAGCGCCAGTTGGGATCTGCGAGGGCGCCACGATACATCATGGGAACCGGTGATAGAGCAGCGGCATGCAGGTTCAACCGGTCGACCAGCAGGTGGAAGCCTGTCTTCCCCCGTGTGTTCATGCGATGGGCATTGGCCACTGGTGGTACTGGGACCACGACAGAGCGGCCGGGCCGGCGTGGCGCTGGTGAGGAAGCGACCACGCAGGCGCGCTGGAAGCGACCACCGGCCGGTGGGAGTAACGCCAGCGTAGAAAACGGCCGGCGCCCCGGCACCATCCGACGGCGAGGCCGGGGCAATGGCCGGACACAGGCGACGAAGAGGGGCCAACGCTGCTAGCAGCGACCCACGGCATGGAGTCAGTGGGGGCAGCAGCGCTGGGCTGAGGTGTCGAGGACGCAGGGGCGGCGGAGTCGAGCGGCGGCGGAGTCGAGCGAGGGTCCTCGGTGGAGGCAGACTCACACCGTCTGCGAACAAGGGACCAGCGAGGGTAAGCGGCGGTGGTGAACTGCGAAGTCTGCAGCCCAATGGGCAGCGGAGAAGACTCCATATCGAATAAAAAATTAAGATTAGTGACGTCAGTGAGAGTGTCAGCGGGAGGTGTGAAAGGAAATGAGTGCTCGTCAAAGGTGACGTGAGGGAGATGATAACACGATTGGAGGTCATGTCAAGGCACCGATAACCTTTATGCTCAGGAGAGTAGCCAAGAAACGTGCACAGCGTAGAGCGAGGCAAAAGTTTGTTGGCGACGACGGCGGAAAGGTTAGGATAACAACGACAACCGAAGACCCGAAGGTGGTCATATGTGGGCGGAGAACCGTGGAGCACATGGTAGGGGGTGGAAAAATGGAGTGTTTTGGTGGGGTGTCGGTTGACGAGATAGGTGGCGGTATGAAGTGCTTCAACCCAATAAGAGGGGGGCATGCTCGCTTCTATGAGAAGCGTGCGGACAACATTGTTAATGGTCCGAATGGAGCGCTCAGCTTTGCCATTTTGTTGGGATGTGTAAGGGCACGACATGCGAAGTAAAATACCGTGAGTGAGAAAGAAAGAGCGGGATGAGCGATTATCAAACTCGCGACCATTATCGCACTGCACGGCTTTGATGGTGGTGTTGAATTGTGTTTGGACGTATGCGAAAAAGTGGGAGAGGGTTGGGAAGGTGTCTGATTTGAGGCGCAAAGGAAACATCCAAAAATAATGGGAGCAATCATCGACAATGACCAAGTAATATTTGTAACCGGAGACACTGGCAATGGGAGAGGTCCATAAGTCACAATGTAGTAGATCAAAGTTGCGAGATGCACGAGAGATGGATGAAGAAAAAGGTAAACGAGTGTGACGACCTAACTGACATGCATGGCAAAGAGAATCACTAGCACTATGAGTACAGGAAATAGCAGCTGAGCGTGCGAGGTGATGGAGACCCTCCGAACCGAGGTGGCCGAGACGACGGTGCCAGAGTGTACTGGAGGTGGTGACCAAGGCATGGGGTCGCGGCGGTGATGGCAGCAGCGGGTAGAGATCACCGGAGCTATTGCACCTGGCGATCACGTTCTTGGTGCGAAGGTCCTTCACGGAAAGGCCAAAAGGGTCAAACTCAACTGAACAATTGTTATCAATTGTAAAACGGCGGACATAAATTAAATTCTTGATAATTTGAGGTGTGACAAGAACATGGCGAAGGGCGAAAGGACCATGAGCAGCAGGGATGGTGGTGGTGCCAACAGAGGTAATGGGAAGGAGAGAACCATTGCCAACGACGATGTTGGAAGGGGAAGAAGGAGAAGTGGAATGAGAGCAGGTGAGGTTACTGAGGTCGGATGTCAAGTGGTTGCTTGCACCGAATCCATGTACCAAGTCGGAGAAAGCGGCGTCAGGTGCATGGTGTGGAAGGCGTTGGCCAGCATGCCTTGGTCCCGGTAGCTCGCGGCTCCGCAGGTGGAGGTGGCCGGGCGTAGTGGATTGGAGCAGGGAAGGCGTGAGCAGCGGCCGGCACCAGGGCCTGGTGCGTAGGGGACGCCGTACGGCGACCAGGAACCGTTTTGCGCAGCCGTCGCGACATTCGCCTGGGGAGGAGGAGGCCGGGGCGCCTGGCTGCCGGTGCCAGGCCTGGCTGGCCAGACCTGGAACGTCCCTGTCCAGGGGTTGAAGAATGAGGGCGTCTAGCCCCTCGGCTGCTACTGCATGCCTTGGAAGGAGATAATTTTCTTTTCATTCCAAATTTTTAAAAAGATTTTTTTCTCTATATTAAAAAATTAACGAACGGTCCGCGGTAACACCTGGAGTTTAATCTAGTTGCAATGATTGGTCGCAGTTCGCAAGGAGTAGGAATCACAGCTAAAACGAGCGACAAAACTTAGGTTCAGTGTTACGAGCACTGTCTCTAGAAGCACAATTGAACCAAATGCAATATTGAAGAAGAAACAAGTGCAACTCAAATCACACATGCACGCTTCCCCGATACTGATACATGAATACATGATGATGATGCCGCTGGCGGCTCAACGAACCCTCTCAATTTTATATTTGGAGCTCCAATTATTGGCGACGATCTTCGTGTGACCCTACATCCAGCTATGGCTGATGGGGACAGGAATCACCTGCAGTTTCTATTATAACTATAATTTAAGTAGTTGCGTGTGGACCGTTGGATCGGAAAGTGGCGGCTCGGATTGATCCTGAAGCACTGTAGCAAATGTATTTGGATGATCTAGACCGTTCGTTTGCTCGATCAGACGGTTCACACCTGTGGAGACTGCTTAAGTTGCAGTTCCGCTAATGGGCTGTCTTAGCATAGCCACCGTAGCATTGCCAACCAAAATCAGTCACTCCATCTCAGAATCGTACAAGTTCTGGACCAGCAGACACTGGTAGAGTACTTCCGCCTTTAGTTCTCTCTTGTCCATGCGCACGTGGTGGCACTTTGCTTCTCTGATCTGATCTCTTGCACTTTGTGTTCGCAATGTCGTTACAAGTAGTAATAACATCTCGCTTGTTATACTTGAGTACATATGACGACTCCCACATCAGAGCGTGAAACCGAAGCCACCGCACAGCTTCAGGAAATGGCATTGTTCAGCCCATCAGGTCACTGCTTTAAGTTTGTGCTCACTGTACTACGAGTCTACGAGTACCATACAAGTACAAAGAAAAGACGGACTATAAAGCAAATTTGCTTATTTGCAACTTTAATCAGGGTATCGCAGTAGGGAATCTTGTTTATTTAAGCTTAGCTGGGACTCAAGACGACGTGGAATAAACCTCAGACGTGTTCATGTCGCTTTCTGCTTGGCTGTTTTTTAGACCAAGTACTGGGTTGGTAAGTAACAACTATGACACCGACCGCTACTATATTGCTCGGACTTTCGCATTTCAGAGCCTACCTAAACACTCCGAACTGGCATTATCGATGAGCAGAATAGTTAATTCGCTAGGACAAGGACGAGAGAAAAGTAGCAATTCATGTCAGTGGATGTTCTGGGAGCAGGAGAAAGTCTAAATCTTAGTTTTTCTAGCCTTGTTGTACTTTTTTCAAATCTAGCCCCATACAAATACGGTTACAAAACTAGCCCCATCTCTGATAACAAAAACACCGACTTGTGACACGTGTCACCTGTCATACTCATGTACCGCAGCAAAGACCTGGAACGACGTCTTACACCTACCACGGTAGGGTTGCTTGGCAGGGCTTATGACATGTGTCACCTGTCATACTCATGTACCGCAGCAAATGCCTGGAACGACGTCTTACACCTACCACGATAGGGCTGCTCTGCAGGACGGGCTACCGCAGGAGGGTGGCTCTGCAGGACAGCGGACGTCCAGTGTTTCCTTAGCTTGGTAATATCTGTCACGATACACGAGCATAGCAATGCCCACCGACTCTTGAAGGTAAAGTATATAACCACTACTCGCAATGCCCACCGACTCTTGAACAGTGCAAATGTGGAATGCAGGGTAGGACTAGACCAAGATGGAGCAGGTTAAACTTTAAAGTAAACGAAGTTGTTCCATTTGTACTGGCTAAATGTTTGGAGATTGGAATGGTCTATACATGCGTTCTGGAAGAACTGTAGCTACTGGCTACTACAGTTCTGTTTTTCATATATGTTTCTGATGGTTAATTAGTGCCATCACACAGCAGCCGTCTGAACATATATAAAATTTTCAAACCAATGAAATATTTGCACTGTTGCACAACTCCTTCAAAAGTTCAACTGTGTTTACAGTAAAAAAAAAATGCAAATGCTATAGAGAGAATTGGATGCAGACTCAAGACCTAACGGCAATTTTCTTCAGACAAAGCCATGAACTAGCAAGCTTTGAATATGTTTAAGCTACTTCACTAACGTTTTGCATAACTGTAAAATACGTGCCTGCTGCTTCCACTGCTTCCAGTCGTTGAGCACGACATTATAAAAGGTATACTACTTCATTAACTTGGGCAGTGACTTGCTTTTTCTACGTCAAATCAAATAATTTGGCCTTTGTCGATATACTATAGATTAACCTCACACGTACTTACAAAAGTACTGGGTGGTATGTACCTCTCACTAAGCGAGTCACTGCCCAAGTGGCCAATAAGTAGAAGTTGAGTTGTAACTGTCCCTAAATTTTTTTAAATATTTTATTCACATTTTGACCACCCAAAAGCTCCCATAAAGTAACAAAATTTCAATTATTTCGAGGACTATTACTTATGCAGCCAAAGCTGACAGGCCGGTTATGAAATACAAGACGGTAGCTCTTGCTTTCGCTACGTACGTAGTTTCTTCCTGAATGGTACGACGTTTCTCTCATGTATATGCTTTTACAAGGATTAACAGTGACGACCTAACATAAAATCTTGGGGCTTATATGGTTCCGGAAGGAAGGCCCAAGGCCCAAGTTAAGCACACCTTATCCATTCAGCCAACACACTTCACAAGCACAGGGTATGGCCCACCCGGCATACCCTATAGATCCACTCCTGATTGGCAATAGTTGAAAGTGCATGGGACTTACACATACATAGAGAGAGATTTCTCGCTTGGGTCGGTTTAAGGATCGAACTACTGTGTTATTTTTAAGCCAAGACAACCGTACAACTTGTTATTTTATATACTTGTCAAATTGCTTTTACAAAATTCCGTTTGCAATCTATTATTAGTATTTACAATTCAAATTGGCTTTACGCAAAATAACCATGGATGCTTTTCCTTAGATATAGCCCGCATATATTATAGGTTTTAATAAAGTTTTGCTAGTACATGATGTATTCATCCTTGCTATTGTTGATATTTCTATGTGAAACATTCTATAACGCAGGATACGGGGAATATCATGACGAGTTTTTCTAGGGTTTATACCTTGTCAGTTGACTAAGGGTTACGTGGCAAACTACAAGACTTTTGATTTTTTCGCTGCACTCTGATCGACCTTACAGGTCATATTGTATAAATGCTTTCGCTATAATATGAAAAATATTGGGTATGAATGTGTTATCAATATTGTGAATATGCGTACTAGCTACTGATCATGAGGTTAATACAATATACACAAAAAACCCATTATTAATATTTAATATAAAAAATGAGGCATCACAACAAATCATCAATTACACCTTAAAAATTTTTGAGCAAATAATCAAATCTCCGTTTTTCTTCTTCTTTTTCTCTTACTCGCACGAGTGCATATCAAAGCGAACCGCGCGAGAGTGCGAGGGCCTTGAAGGCCTACTAGTCTTAGTAGCACGAGTGCATACTGCGATGCCATTGTGTTTTTTCGTCCCACAGTTATCCGCTTCTGGGCTTCACTGGACCAGCTTCCCAAGCAAAGCATATCTCTCCCTTGTTTTCCTTTGAAATCCCAAGTGCACATCTCAAAAAGAATTCCAAGTTATATAATAACTCTCCTTTCTTCTTCTTATGAAATTCAAACCGATCGGATCAAGTAGGCCGGCACGAAATCAAAAACAGGTGTCTCTGTTCTAAACAAAAGACACAGCTGCCCTGCACGACAGTTTCGACGGAAACACCAATCTCGCCACGTCGCACGTCGTACTCGCGGCTCGCACGACCTGAAACGGACGGGCATTTCATCCGGACACGTTCAGGAAAAAGGGAGTACGAAGGGAGATCGCAGAGTCACTCCGGCCACCACCACCCGGAAAAAAATTCCATAGCATCGGATACCATGTAACATCTCTTTTAAAAACTAAGGTCCCGTTTGGTACGGTTCTAGATTCTAGTAGAAACGGAAACGGTTCTAGATTCTTGGTAGAAACGTTTCAGGTAGAATCAGAATCACTTTCTGCAAACCGTTTGGTACGGTTCCAGATTCTAGTAGAAACTAGTGAAACGGGGTTGAGGGTGATTCAACCACGGTGTGGAAAAAGAAAAATCGTTCCGAGTTTTAGCCCGTTTGGCTGGATTTCTCCGAGATTCTAGTAAAAACAGCTCGGTTCCAAGTTGCCAAACGGGACCTTAATACGTAGCAACTGTACAGATATCAAAGTAGTTAATTCTTCTTCTTTCTCATCAATATAGGTGCTATAGATGCTCTATGGCACCTGGTGCCATATATTTTTTCTCCGCCACCACCCCTCCCAAATTAAGCAAGCTTTTGTTTGCTTGACTGGGTCTCAGGGTCTGTGTGGCTTGGAGCCCATGCATCCCCTACCTTCGCTCCCGCGCTCATGCCTCGCCCTTTAAAGCATCGGCTCCATTGCCGTCTCCATCTCGTTCTCGAGGTGTCACGCTCGTTTCTCTGAAGAACTCCTCGTCTCGTCCATCTATCCACGTTTGATCATCCATCGCCGGCTGCAGACGCGCCTGGATAAGCAGCAGATAGCAGATTAGTTTGGTTTCGTGCAAGGCCCTGGCGTCTCAAACAGTGTTCGATCACCGGTACAAACCACCATGTCTTTCACCGGCACGCAGGACAAGTGCAAGGCGTGCGACAAGACCGTCCATTTCATCGACCTCCTGACCGCCGACGGCGTCTCCTACCACAAGACGTGCTTCAAGTGCAGCCACTGCAAAGGGACCCTCTCGGTGTGACCTCAAACTTTTCACGTTCCAACCGCAATGCTTTCTTCATTTCTTGTTGTGACGCCTCCCTTTCTTGCCAAATCTAGTGATGCATGGGGTGTCCATTTCCATAGGGAGAAATACAATTTTTTTTTTTAATTTTGGTATCGCTATTGGGCAAATGGAAATTTTTATCAAGATGGTTAATTTGTCTTTCGTTTATGCGTCACCTCTAGATGTGCAACTATTCTTCCATGGATGGTGTCCTCTACTGCAAGACCCATTTCGAGCAGCTCTTCAAGGAGACGGGGAGCTTCTCAAAGAAGTTTTCGCCAGGTAATGTTGCAGTAGTCTTTCACAATGTCCTGCAGTAATAAGAAATGAACATGTTCTGAATTTTTGTTCCGTTACTCAGGTGGCAAATCTTCAGACAAGAACGACCAGGTGTAGTTCGGCAAACATGCCGGAATAATAACCGAAAATTCACACCTTCTTTTTCACCCTTTTCTCGGTTGGTTCTCACCACCTATGGCAATCGGCAAATTGTTTTACATTGAGAATTTGAAATTTTCTGCAGGCAAAAGCTCCAAGCAAGCTATCTTCTGCATTCTCTGGAACTCAAGATAAATGTGCAGCCTGCCAAAAAACTGTGTACCCATTGGAAAAGGTAGGAAGTTATGTTTCTCCGTCAAAGTAGCACCACACAAATATAAAACCGTAAAATATCCCTAGAAATCCTCAAAATAGTTTATCTGATCAAACCGTAACCACATTGAATGAGAAGAAATTAATGTGTTTCGTAATCTTGATCTTTTTGTTCAGCTAACTTTGGAAGGCGAGTCCTACCATAAGAGCTGCTTCAAATGCTCGCATGGAGGCTGCATCCTGACAACGTCTTCCTACGCCGCACTCAACGGAATCCTCTACTGCAAGATCCATTTCTCACAGCTGTTCAAGGAGAAGGGTAGCTACAACCACCTCATCAAGACCGCACAAACAAAGAGAGAGTCCGAGGAGGCTGCAGCCGGGTCAGGGGTGGAGGAAGAGACAGAGGACAAGGAGAAAGAGCAGGAAGTGCCCCCACAAGACGCAACATAGAACAAAGTTTAGGAGTAAAGCAGAAGAAAATCAGAACCATATATATATATATATATATATAGTATTTGCAATACTTCCTTCCTTGCATTTTTTGTTCTGCCTCTGAAAGCTTGCTTATTGTCAAGATGGAATTGTATCACTTGTTGGCTTGTCACTTTTTGACATGAAACTATTGGTTGGTTTGCATAGCCAAAAACATTGCTTTCCATTGCATGAAGGTTTTCTTCGTACTCTCTGGACATAAGGGAGACAAACACTTCTATATGGCTTCTTGTTGGAGAAATTGTGAGTCTATTTCATTACTTGACGTCTGTACAATATTCCACAATAAACTGTAACAGCACTACGTTAGAACAGTTGCAGATGAATTATTACCATAGCAAACGCATTCCTGTATTACAAGTTATGAAAAAAAGAAGTTGTTGCAATACAACATCGCCTAGATAAATGCTGGAAAGGCATAACATTATGGTTACTGGTCCTCTGAGCTTTGGGGATAACAGGGAGGCTTTATGAGGGCCACCAAGACAGGGCTTCTTGCACCTTCCTCGGCTGTCAAAATTTCCGGTGTTGAAGGTGAGGTCGGTCTTGACATAACCAGGATGCACACAGTTGATGCGCAACACGTCGTGCTCTCTTGCAAGGACCCTCGTGTAAACATTGAGTACAGCTTTGGACACATAGTAGGCAGATAACCCATCTTCCTGGGCCATCCATGAGACTATCAGGCCATTCTTGAAGTCCTCAAGGAACACTCCTGATATCTCATAAAGCCTCTCTATGGTTAGGTCGTCTATGTTGTTGAGCGCCTCCTTAAGTTCGTTGCTCTTGAAATACAATATCGAAAGAACAACATTTACAGTTTATACTGTTTTCTTCAACGTTTGTGTGAATAATATAACAGAGTACTAGACTGGTTGTTGAACTAAATCATGGTCTGTGCTTGACAACTCTATGGCACTTGTCGGGGATTTGGACACATACCTTAAGCAGTCCAGCTTCAGATGAGACATTGGCAATTCTTCCATCGGAGGATCGAAGAAGAGGAAGGAGTGTCTGCGCGACATTCTTGGCACCATGGTAATTTATCCTCAAACATTCTTCTGCTTTTTGTATGTTTCCTTGATGCAGTGGATCAGCCAAGCAAACCTCTCGGGCCTGCCCCTGCTTACAATCTGTTTCATTACAACCACTGAATCCAGTTTACGTGAAAACAAAAGGAAAAAGGAAAACGAGAAGGATAGGTAACGAATTTTTTGTTTAAATAATATATTTTTTAAGAGTAATTGCTATATTAATACGTGAAAAAATAAAATTACAAAAATAATACTACTTCGCCAAATGGTGCGGCGAAATGCCAGTAGTCGCCAAACGGCATGACGAAATAAGAGTACTTGTTAATCCCGTAGTTAACTCTTCGCCGTCAAAGTTCACGGGAAACGAGGCAATAATCGCCAAACCGTTTGGCTATAACTAGTAATAGCCAAACCGTTTGGCAATAACTGCCTCGGTAAAAATGGGGGCTACTAGTTGTCGCCAAACCGTTCGGCGACTACTAGTTGTCGCCAAACCGTACGGCGATTATTGCCTTGTTTCCCGTAAACTTTAACGGCGAAGAGTTAACTGGGATTAACAAGTAGTCGCCAAACGGTATGACGATTACTTCTATTTCGTCATGCCGTTTGGCGATTACTTGTATTTTGCCGTACCATTTGGCGAAGTAGTATTATTTTTGCAATTTTATTTTTTCACGTATTAATATCGTAATTACTCTTAAAAAATGTATTATTTAAATAAAAAATTCGATAGGATACGTATTAATATCGCAATTACTCTTAAAAAATGTTTCCCGTCAAATTTATTGGTTGGATTATTTGTCTTTTTTTTCTTTTACGGAAAACAGTAAGAGGAGATCCAAGTTCAGAAACAGGATACGAATAGTTTTTTTTTTCAAGAATACACAGCAGGGTATGAATATTATTGAGATCACGAAATAACTTTTTATTGGTAGCTTCGAGCCAAATAGAATTGAGATCACACAGACAAGTGGGAGGGCAACCACAGCTGAGAGCTGACATCACCTTGCCCACAGAGAGGAAAGCTCGCTGGGATTCACACAGTAGATCAAAGTTGTTTTGTTTGGTGAAAGCCATCTCACCGACACGGCGACACCTGGCCTGCGGAGGAGGCAGCAAGTGAGAAGCATTAACAGGCATTTCGTCGAACACCTTGTCAACGGAGGAGCCGGGTTTTGTTCGGCGGCCACGGCGTACGCAGGGCGAGCTGGAAAGTGGAAAATGACCAGTAGCTGGACTAGCATGTAATTCCTTCATCCTTTTTGAGATTTTTTTTCCGTGCTGCGTAGTGCAAAACCCGCACTTGCGCAAGATTCTCCAGCGCCGGAGTCAAGCTCAAGCTTTGGCCTGCAAACTGCGAAACTTTCGAGCCGGTGCGCGCAGCAGCCTAGCCGATATATAATCACCGGTGAGGTCGGGAGACGAGCGAGCAGCACCTTGGTTGCTCCGTGCAGGCCGTGTCGTCGTCTGCGATCCGCGCCTCCGCGGCATCGAATTTACCGGCGTCGCGCTACTCGATCGCGCGATGCGGGGCGCAGGAGCCGCGGCTTGTGAAATACTGAAATCGTCGTGCCGTTTGAGTTTTGGGCGCACCACCCACCGATCGATCGTGCGATGGGCTTAACGGCATGGCGCGCGCTCGGGATGCTCGGGATGCTTTGAGCTGCTACGCTGCACACGTACCCGATACCAACTCGGATTGATCGCCAATACACTCAGATAAACACACAGGCGCAGAGCCAACACACTGTTACACTATACACTCAGATAGATCGCCACACCAACTCAGCTCTCAAGCACACATCTCCGCGCTAGATTACACGAAAGACGCCACTTCCGTGCGATCGAAGTACGCGCCGGTCACGCCTCCCTCCTCCGCGAGGGCAATCGCGACGGAGACGCTGGCGCCTTCCGCGGCCGTGAAAACCCCGGTGTAGCAGCTCATGTCAGTGTCGACGTAGCCGGGATGCACGCAGTTGACACGCAGCGCGGCGTTCTGCTTGGCGAGGACCCTCGTGTAGGCGCAGACGAGGGACTTGGGACACCTGGTAGGCTGCGTACAGCTGGTCGGTAGGCCACCCACGGGGCTCGAGCGTGCCCTTCTTGAAGTCTTCGAGGAACAGCGCCGCCAGCTCGTCGAGCCTCTGCTTCGTCAGGTTGTCGATGCCGTCCAACTGCTGCTTGAGCTCTTCACCGCTGAAAAACTGGAGCAAAAGAATCGATCGGACGAAAATATAGGATCTTGTTTTATTTTTGCCATGTGTTCGCGTGTACCAAATTAAGGCCCTGTTTGGTAAACTTAGAACTGTGCCGTTTCTAATAGATTCTAAAAGAAACTCAACCAAACGAGCTAAAGCTCATAACGATTCTCCCTTCTTTTTCCACTCTATGGCTGAATCAGCCTCAATCCCGTTCCACTCGATTCATAGATTCTTACCAGAAACGTTTCTACCAAAAATCTGAAAATGTTTATGTTTCTACTCGAATCTGAAACAGTACCAAACAGAGCCTAAAACTGGCGGAATAGAGTTTCGCTTGCGAGTGCACGTACCCTGAGTAGCCCAAAAGAAGAAGTAACATTAACGATCCTTCCGTCAGAAGAGGATTGGATCAGTGGGAGGAGTGCTTCGGTGACGTTTTTGGTGCCGTGGTAGTTTATTCTCAGGCATCCTTCGGCTTCCTCGGTGGTCTGGGTGGTCCGTTGCCTCACCCATTCGGCTCTCTCCATATCATCCTTGCCTGCAAGCTGATGCAACCGAACTACTTCAGCAATATAACTCTAAACGATAAGAGTGGAAGACAAGGTCCAATATTAAGTAATATACTAATGTGCTACTCTAGCTAGCTAGTTAGATGTGAAGCGCGACATAGCAGAAAGAGGTGTGATGTGTACCGCCTCCTGAACAGTTGCTGGGTCGCCGACCTCCGTGGTCACCCCGAGTACTCCTGCATTGTTCACCTGCGGCGCATGAAACAATCGCAATGATGCAACGTATCAAACAACGAACACAGCACATCACAAATGTGATGAATTGAAATACGCATTACTAGCTAGGACGTAATTAAGTAGAGTAGTAATAGTACGGATAAAAAAGGGAGAGAGCCATACCAGTACGTCAAGCTTGCCCAACTTTTTCTTGATGAAATCAGCCAAATGAGAAGCACTGGCGGGCTCGGTAATATCCACATGGTGAAACACGACGTCCGATAGCCCGAGCCCTCGAAGCTTGTCGACCGCCTCAGAGCCCCTATTCTCATTCCTCGCCGTCAAGACGACGGTGAGCCCGTTGGTCGCCAGCTGCCGGCATATCTCGAACCCCATTCCCCGATTCCCCCCGGTCACCACGGCGATCCTGAACGTATATATGAAAAGAAAACACAATGAATGAGCACACGACTAATTGAACAGGTGGATCGATCATGTATGGAAGCAGTAAGCGGCTATTAATTACTCGGACCATGAGAAACTCCAGGAGAAAGCAGAACTCAGCTATTACGCCGGCGCGAAGGGGTTTCTCTTTTTCATCGTGTAATCGCTTCTGTCCGTTCAGTTTTGGCTTTCGGTCCCTCTATCGTATTTCGGTATTTGTGTCCGAGGCTATTTGCTACACTCGTGTATTACGCCATGCGAAATTTGACCTAATTTTTTTTGTTGAAAAAACGTAAAAAGATCTAAGTTTTTTTGTTCTCTTGGGACCGTCGATGAATTTACGTAACAACGGACCTTTTTGCAAAATAAAAATAATAATACATGTTCCGAAAATTATTAGATTTCAAGTTGACAAAAAAAATTATAGATGCCAAATTTAACACCCTATGCGTTCACCGGATAATAATACATGTTTGGGAAAATATTAGAGATTGAACCGTAAAAAAACAATATAGAGATAGATCTGTATACATATCTCTCTTGACGAAATTATTTTTTTTCGGGAAAAACGAACAAATAACTCGGACGCAAGCAACGAAAACTTGTTCGTATTTTTGTGGACTTAAGTGCTATTCTGAAAAATTAGAAAAGGGCTCGTTCGAGATTTGTATTTAACAGAAGGTTGTTTTCGTAAAACAAGGAAGGAGGGACCTAAACGCTATTCAAAAGAACACACCGTTTATTTTGGGGGAAAAAAATTTCACCCTCACAAGTTTGGGCAAAAAAAAAATTATAAATTTTTTTAAGAGTTTTTTTGTAATTTATAGAGACATATCCGTAATTTGAAGAAAGTCAAGGGGCTTTTTTGCAAAATAACGGGAGGCAACGTGGCTGCCCTGGTTGAGCTGCAAAACTTCCCCACGTAATAGACGTATTATTTGCCATTTTGGATACGATATGGTCTCGAAAAAATAACTTTGTCTACAAAGTTCTATTATAATATATTTATATAACCTAATAAAATTATAATATTATAAAAATAATATATATATATGCAATTTAAATATTTTAAAAATATTAACAATTAAAGTTTTAAAAGTTTGTGTATTTAAAACAATAACTATTTTTTTGACTGAGGAGAGCATCTATCTAATAGAGAGAAAAAAAACACGCAAAGTGCACCTTTTGTCAGACGAGCTGGGGATGCTTCCTTCCATTATCTTGAGCTTCTTGGTGGTGCAGGATGACAGAGAGTAGTTGTCGACTAGAAACGGATGATTAGGCTTGAAATGCTTGCATTTGCAGACAGCCGGTTGGTTTATATAGTGCTTGTGACGTGAGGATGTAAGCCTTCACGTCAGCGGGATGATTGGACGTTTGACCTTTCAGCTTTGACATTTCGGAAAACGTGGCACACAAGGACGGATGATCTTAAAAAGCCGTGAACCATCATCTGTTACTAGGTACATAAACGCGGCGGCACGCCGTGTAAGGGAATATGTATGATTAATTTAATAGTGATGAAAATAAAGGAGTAGGTAAGGATGTTTGTTTCTGTGAGGTATTATTAAAATGAAGCGCTAAAGTTTTGTAAAATTATGCTAGTTGCCTGTGTGGAAGAGTGTATGCATAACAATTATGTTATGGTTTAATTAAGGTAGGAGTAAGGATGATGTGGAGTGAAGTAAGACATGGTTGTTTTTTTCTTTGATCGATTGGTTTTTCTGTAACGTATAAAACTGTAGCATTTTATACGATAAAAGATGTGATAAGTGTATACGGATAACCATGATGTTTTTTGAAAGCAGGGTCGGATATGTATTGGTATTTTGGGATTGGATGCTTTAGAAATCTTATGACAGGGTCAAATTATAAGATGTATGGATGAGTAAACATAGTCGGCTAGATTTTTGTGTAAGTGTGTCTGCAATGGTGTGGATCAGCTGCATCTGCTCAGAGTAGCTGGCTAACGGCATTATAATTTGTGTGTAAAACTGTATGCGTTTGAACGGAAAGGGAACAAGTGAAGAAATGGAAAACATGAGACATAATAAGCAGGTGTGATGTAGGGGGAGTAATAAGCATAGATTCTATTCAATAGGATCATGTGATAATGCGGTAATTATGTTAGGCGAAGCAGTTCCACAGGGTTGATCGCAATCAGCGTTAAGACAGGAATAGTAATAGTTTGAAGAGCTGGCAGCATGTCGGAATGATATACATCAAAAGGTAAGGATATTAGTGCTGCTATTGTCGTAAGGGATTGGTCTGCTGGGCATCGCAGTTTTGATTGTGCAAATGATTGCAAGTAAGATAGTTGTAAATGAAATCACCATATGTTATTGTTGAGAAACGTATGTACGATAAAGGTCAAAGTGGTTGATTCATGCACATGCTGTGTAATATCTTAGATGGTTCAGTATCCTTATTGTGAGGGAAAAGCTGCCTTGCAGTTTTTAATTTTTTTGGTAATCTGTGCTGTGCTGCGACGACAGGAGATGATTAAAAAAATGGAGTAATTATGAATATTAGTCTAATATTCTATATAAGCATGCGTATACGGTGGAGTAAAATAGTAAGATAAGCGGGAAATGTACTGACCTCTTGTGTGATTCTTTGGTTGAGTCAGACAGCTGAGGGTCAATGGGTGGCATAGTTTCTTCATATGGTGTATTAAATGTAGCTGCTGTAAAACTATCATGCTAGGTAAATATGATACAGTGTGAAATATCAGAAGGAATGACAGTATGTTGCAAAGAAATCGATAGAATAGTAATTAGATTAGAAGTATATAGAGCAGGCATTACATTTTTTTTTATCAACTGAGTTTTAATGTAGCGATAATCTGCAAAGTGATGTTTTTTTTACGGCTGGAACAATTGCGAAGAATAGAACAGTGTGTGCTTAAACAGTGATAAATCTAATTAACTCCAAGAGCGGTAATAGCATTCCATAGCCTGAATCGTAAGTTGTTTTCTTAGAATCGATAACTATATAATGTGGAGTATTTCGTAGCATAGTATGACAGCAGTGTGCTATACGGAATGGTAATGGTAGAAAGACATGCTGATGAAATTCAAATTTGTAAGGAGGAAACTGTATTGTATAGCGCAAACAGAAGAAATTGGATGGAGCGTAACGGCATCTGTATAGCGTTGGAGACAGATGTGTCATGTACTGGGGAAAAACAACAATAGAAACTGTTAATAAAGTGAGTAAAGCGGAAGCATATGGAGATAATAATAACGGTTACAACTATGAAATAAACATCAGCTGATAGAAAAAGTAGGCAACGAACAGTATAGGCGTAAAGATCAGTATAAGCTAAAAACATTACGGTAAAACTAATATTATGTTTTATAGAAAGAGTCTCTTTGAAGGCTAAGCAGTATGGCAACAAGACATAGGGGCAAAGGCTATATATTACATAAAGTTTTTTTTGCTTGAAGCTTTTAAGATAGAGATAAAAGATAGTAATTAGTAAGAGGCGGCACTTAATCTAACAACATGTAAAAAAACAGGAACACATAGTTCTTTCAGCGAGAAAAGGGTTTGTTAAAATAGGGTATGTTAAAGAGATGACTATAATAAAGTAAGTAAAGATAAGGGTAATCTGTAAAGATTTTAGAACAAACCTTGAGTAACGGAAGGCATAGCAGCAAGGAATGCTAAAGAGAAGCAAGGACTTCTCGGTAGACAATATTTTTTGTTTCAGTGCAGGCAGCTCCATGCTCATCTTCAATTAGTATTTTTAATCCTGCACGCGATGGACCGTTACTTAATCATACTAACCTCTTCCTCCAGCTTGGCAATATTTTGTTTTCTTTAAGTCTAAGGGCAGCCTGCCCCCTGAAATAAAATCAAGCAGATTTGAGTCACATTATTACATTCCACTACCAATGGATGCCTAAAACTTGTACGACTTTCTTTCAGCTCTCTAATTAGCGGCACTCATATTTTGTAGCAATTTTTTCCTCATGAATGAATGGATATTTGAGTAAAAAATATGCTTATTCTGCAGGAAAATAAAAATTGAGCTATAATTTAAGTTAATGGAAACACTTTCCAAAGTCATATCCATTAGTACGAGAAACTTACGGGAAGTGTCTCCCAAATAACCTCATCGCTCATACCTTCTTCGTCTTCTGGAATTAGAGCTAGACACATTCTGAACAATGGAGAACCCACAAAAAGAAACACGTAGAGGTTAACATCCATAGCAACTATAGCATAATTATCGTATTGAACTAAAACATAATGTAATTTTATTTGCGTGTACAATTCCATCTACGGGGATCTTTGACAAAATTAAGGTAGGGCAGCTAAGAGAAATAAAAAGGGATTGAAACAACAATAGTTTCAAGAATTGCATGCCAAAAAGAGAGTGCTTCATGATGGGTACTTGTAGCTTAACAAATATAATTCATAACTTCAGGGTGGAATGCCACCATTTTATGAGTATCTACAAAAGGAAATTCTATGCCCAAAAAAAACAACACAGGCTTAAGTATGTTGTACATAAGTTAATTTCAGCCCACGGGTAGTGCATATGCATACTTGCATATACAAAAAAAATATGTGATACCATTATTGATGGCATCCGAAAAAGGGAAAACATTCTGATTTATTACCTAAAATTGTCAACAAGAATAATCGCTTCAAATGCCAGCAAATGAAGGAACACAATCTTCAGATCAACAGCCGGGTGACTTCTAACTGGGAAAAAGCAATGAAAAGAAAAGGTGGGGATTACAGAATACAATAGAGCTGACAATAGCACTGGAAGGCAACATATGATCCGTCATTAAGCAGTTCCAGGAAATTCATCTAATGACTTCAGAACCTACCTCTTAAACTTTGAAGATATATGCAAAGAAGCAGCTCAAACGCAATCAGTAACGGTGCTGCAACAATAGAATGATAGAGCGGCCACTACAAGAATACAGACACCCATCAGATCCGATGCATGTTACTTAGTAAACGAACAACGCTTGCATACAGACCAACCATACAAAGCAATATTAAAAATCTTACATGACGGCCATGAGGTATCGAAAACCTTCCACGAGCAACAATACCATGAAATAACCAAAGCAGAATGAATATAATCATTGAGAAATATAACATCCATTACCTTTGTATTATGCATCAAATGATGACCAGAATAAGCACTTAAGGCTCTCATTTTGCTCCCTACCATGACTCCTGTGTGCTGTTCAAAACATAAATGGGTTGAATGCGATACACAGAGTTCAGAATAGAAATTGAATATTAATGATAGTATCGCTTTGGTTTATATTTTTTTATGGGCAGCCTAAAATTTTAAGATTGTTGCCTATATCGAAATGAGCAATCAATGTCTCCCTCTGTTGACAATACTGGCCAATTCACCGATCAATTGTTGGAGTCTTAAAATGTATGGGCATTGACTTGAAAAGTATTGCTGAAATATTTTGACGAAAGTACCAACTATACATCTTTGTGCGCATACTACATGCTTGACGAAAGTATGAAGTTGATGATAAACCATCATTTTTACTTGAATCGTATGCATTCTGTTATCTATAGTATGAACTCTTGTATGTAGTTATAGGAGTAGTTCTAAGGAAGAACATAACTAAATGTTTCTGAGCAGTTTGAATAGGTTTAGACACAATTTACAGTCATGTTGAGTAGTTAGCCAACTTACAGCTCATATGTTTGGAGGCTAATAAAATTTTTACATGATAGCTAAGTACAATAGAATCAAAATGGCTGATTAACATGGAAGGAGCAACATAAATGGTGGATCTATGTACGAAATTGCACCTTCTGCTGAAAGCTTCAATTTCTTTCACTTGCGTTTCATGTAAATGACTTGAGATCACAACCAGATGTCCTTAATGCTGGCTTTCCAGTATCGAACTGTCTGGACGCAACAAAAGAAAGGAGAAGACCAGTTCAACATTCAGCCAGAAAATATGCTCTTCTTGGCTGTATTTGTGACAGCTATAATGCTGCTGAATAAACGTTCCAACCAGGAATTCCCTTGCATTCGTTGTGCTTAACTCAGGTGCGTGAGGCAGTTGCGAATTGCGATACATACCTGAGCAGTGGTCCTTGGCTCCGGCATTCTGCCGAACAGGTGACGTGCGTGGATGGTCACTCTGACTGAGTCTGAGCCACCACTGTATCGCCTCCCGAACCCGGCGGGTGTATGTCCCCTTCCCCCGTGTGCACAGCAGTGGACTGCGCCATCAGTGACCATCGTCGTCATCCACCCGACGGTGCTTGGACGTCACGGTCGAACCACGCACGCGGGCTAGGGTGGGGGTTCTCCGGGAGAGCGACGGCCCGGGCACTGTGGCTTCCGGTGCACGAACATGTGTTGTGGATATGCGCGGAGGAAGTCGGTCGCGGTCGACAATAGCGAACCAGCCGCCGGCCGGCAGTACGCCACGGCTTTCATCTCAGTAAAGTACCGGTCGCGCGGCCTTCGTCTCAGTAAATTAAACAGTACATCAAGCCGACGACCGAGCGACGACGGCGAAGTGCCGCGGAACCTGGAGGAGAGAGAGATGGGAGGAGCAATTGCAATAGGCAAGAAGGGACGTGAGGTGTGCTACCGAAGAAGGCGAGGAGGCCGTGTCGAGCGGCCTACGCGAGCGGAGGGGAAGGCACAGGAGCGAGAAGGACACGAATCTCGTCGGCACGGGCGATGCACCCGGCGAGGCAGACGAGAATGGGGACACCGGCGGAGCGCGTGAGGCGGCGAAGGGGACAAGCAGTAAGCGGAGGAGGGGAGGAGGAGAGCAAGGCGGGTTGTTGTTCGCAGGAACGGCAACATGGATAGGCTATGATTTTGACAGAGACGAAGAGGGCGGGTGCTGGCCTGGGTTGGATCGGGAAGGTGAGGGCGGAAGGAATACGATGCACGGTGGATCGAGAGGATGAAGAGGGCGAGCGTCGGGTACCGGACGGAGAGTTCGGGGAGACGGAGGGGAAAGAATGGAAATGGAAGAAGGATCGAGAAGGAAGAAAGGTGGCACGCCGGCAGCGGAGCGCGAGCGGACGCGTGGGCGAGGAATTTCGGAATTTATCAGGGGCCTTCGGGTGAAGAACACGACGTGGACACCAGGGTTCACAAAACCGTACCGCGAAAACCGGTTCGGTTTTCGCAAAAACCGTGCGAAAAACCGCCAAAAAACCGTCAAAAACCGAAGAGTTGAAAAATCCAAAAAAATTGAAAAAAATTTGAAATCCTTTCGGTTTTTCACGGTAAACCGCTCGGTTTTTACGAAAAACCGCTAGGGTTTCACGAAAAACTAACCCGACCTCTTCGAAAACGGTTTTCAACGGTTTTACGCGATAAACCGCGGTTTTACGCGAAAAACCGAACATACAAATTTTTTCAAATTTTTTAATTTTTTTTCAATTTTTTTTTAATTAGACCGATTTACCGAGCGGTTTTGCATCTCGAACCGGAGCGGTACGCTCGAAAACCGCGGTTTTCGGCGGTTTTGTGAACCCTGGTGGACACAGCCGGAGGGCTTCAAACCTCCGGAACTTAATATAGTCATAATTCGAGTTGAGCATGCCAACTTTGAATAGCCCCGACCATACTTCGGATTAGTCGTGACTCGTGACATATGACCAAACAGTCCTTGTTGCGAGACCTCTCGCCGTTTGTTGGGAGGCTATTCACTTCCTGAATTCTTCGCCAATTTGGTGCTCGGTGACAATATATTTATATTACCTTGTATGATCAGTGACCAGAAATCTCGGTGGGGACTAGCGTATTTTTCAACCAGCCAAAAACGTTCGGATATTTTTTAATTTAAAAGATCTTAGCCGAGGATTTCTGAGATTTTACCAAGATCTCGGCCCGATACCAAATTAAAATTTAAAATTTGTTTAAAAATCCAAGATATCTGCTACTGTCGGTGACTTTGGCGTTTTTTTCCAGCCGGAAATTAAGACCCTGATTGTATCCAAGGTTTAAATTCTCGGTGAAATTTCAGAAATCTCGACTGAGATTTTAGATTTCGGCCGGGGACGAGATCCTAAATCCCGATTAGATAAAAAAAATTTCAAAGCATTACATTAACTTAAAATTTCAGTAAATTTCATTGAAATTTTGGTTTTTTTAATCGGATTTAAATTTATTTTGGCCGGAAGGGATGTTTTGTGACCTAGAGTTATGAATACATATATGAGTGTGTCTCCTTGGTTTTCTAGAAGCACGAATGCATGTCATTAGGTCTCATCGGTTTGCAGCACAGGCGTTTGGAACGAACAGACACGCATGCATGCATTGATCAACAGTACTCACACATCGAGACGTCAATGAACGCATGCATGGACCATCTAAACGTTGGAGACCTGAACTTCTAAACATGCATGCATTGATCAAAATTACTCATCCGTCGGGTGACAGACCGTCTTTTTAGGGGCAATCGGGAAAGCACAACAGTTATCCAGAAAGATTAACTATTGGGAAAACAAGAGTATTTCGTTAGACAAAAGCAGATTCAGACATTTTTACTCAAATAATTGGCCTAACGGCCGAGTTTTTTTTTACAAAAGGGAAGCATCCAAGCTTCCAATAATAATTACCAAAAGAACGCCACAGGCAGGGTCTGAGCGAGAGACATAAGACCTAAAACCAGATTAAGTCGCCATCTACGACTTCTTAGTACGTTCCAGCTTCTTCATACTCTGAAAAAGGGTTGGGGTTGCAAGGGTGAGTACAAAGTACTCAACAAGTCGTACGAAAACGACTGAATACTACATGTATGGAATAATAAAAGGGTGGCAATAGGGTTGTAAGTATTTGAATGCAGTTTTAGTTCTAACTCATTTTTACATTTGAAACACAAACCACTACTAAGCAATAAGGAGGGGTTTCCAAGTAAACACACGCAACGCCACCTTACTGTCTATTGGTTGCCTCAGGCTATGCAGCGCAGCGTAGCTTGCAACCCACACTAATCTACTATTATGTATCTACTAATTGGAGGCTATTTTGGAAGCCCCTAGTTAATTCTAGGTAGAAATTACCACATTAATCATAGAAGAAGAAGAAAATCTAGAAATTTACACATTAATCAAAAAAAAAATCTTGACTAATTTTACCCAGACATAAAACTAGACCATCAAAATTTTCATTTTGGTATTGTGGTGACCCTCCTTTCTGGCTTGGAATACTGAAAAGGTCACATGCTATGTGCATACAGTAATAGTCCCATGATTAGTGGCTATACGCACATTTACAACATTATTATCACATCCATACATAATATTACACATGTAATAGTGGATCTAATTATACAATGAGACCTAGAAGGCCGAACAGAGTGCAACGGAAGATTCAGAAATCCGGCAGTATGCCCATAGTAAACCCTCAGGCAAACGGCAAGGATAAAACCCTAGAAGAACTTGTTAGCGAAATTCCCGTACCCTAGGGTATAGAATGTGCCATCGGGGTCTTCGCCTACTGAATATCAACAACAACAAGGTTGAGTACTTTCGTACTCAGCAAGACTTGTAGTGTACTACAAAATTATAAATATATATATGCAGGCTATGCCAAGGAGGACTAACAGATTCATTTGCATAAAGCGAATTTGAACATGACTATCATGTAATAAATTGTAATGGAATTTGTAAGAACAATTTTGACTGATATAAAATAGCAAGTATGAATAGCATCATATATAATAACTCACAGTCCTCCATGAATGTGAGCATCAAATCGTCCTTTGCCAATCCTTGACATTAAATCTAAAACGAAGATTTTCCCAAGAAATATTTTCAATTCAACCCTTTTTGAAAACATCAAAATATCTAACTAGTGTCAGTGTTCCAAGTCTCCTATGACCACGGACACGACTTTTTGAAAAGATTTACACTCTATAGAGGCGCATATCTTTACCCACAAGACATGACCAACTTCTTTTTACCGATGTTTTCACGCTTCCTTTGGCATGTGGCCCGAAGGTTATGATATGAACCTTTACATCACCTAGACCTACTTTGCACTAGCCCGATAATGACAAACCGTTGCTATGGCGGCAAAAGATATTTATACAATCACACAATTCAACGCAAAGCAACAATATGAAGTGGAACAAGTCAATAACATCAAACTTTAAATATAACTCAGAATCAGGAAGCTCTGGAATTTAAAGATATTTAGAATATATTTTCTCAATTTTTTAAGTTTTACTTGCAAAAGTTATGCATTGCTCAAAATTTTAATGTATTAAGAGTTTCCTTAAGAGTTAAATGTAAACAGAGGCAAATTTTGTGCAAAAATGGGGGAGTTGATGTTTTTATAAGGGCTTATAAACTGGTCTTATAATTTTTGGGAGTCTAATTGCATAAGTTATGCTTATTTAGATGTTTCAGTGCCAATAGATCCATCCTAAATGGGAGCTAAGTGCCAACACGACTCAAGCTTAGATATTTTTACAGCTACAGAGAGCTCATGGTTCTAGGAGTGTTTAGAAATTGGTTTCACCAATTTTGAAGTTTATTTGCAAATCTTGTTGATATTTGAATTTGAATGTCTTGAAAACCATCCAACGTAGAAATTTAATTTAAACTAAGTCCAAATTAAAATATTTGTGTAGAAATACAACGCTTATGATCTTAGAAGAATTTAAAAATTTATGTTGTTAGCAATAAAGTGTATACTAGTCATCAGAACATTAGATAAAGAAATAAATAATTTGGTTCAAGTAGAAAGGAACGAGTTGTTATTGAGCGTAGAATTTACCATGTTAATAGAATAAAAAGAGAGAACTGTATGCATCGTAGATTATGGTGGATCTAAATTATAATAGATCAGATTAATTAGGTCTAAATAGATACTATTTACATTTTATGTCGATTACAACGTTATGACATAAGCATGGATCGAACAAGTCATCAAGTTGAGAAACTTCCCTCAAAAATAATATTTATCAGAAAAAGGATTATAAAGTTAGCTTGCATATTAATCAAAAGAAATAATACTAGCAATTTCTATATTAATCAGATAAAAGGAAAAGAAATAAATAGTTCTGATTTGTATTGAACCTTTAAGTAATTTGTCGACGATTGGAGAACGGGCTCCCGCCGAGCTTACTTGTTGAATGGGGGATCAACAGGGCCCCGTCGTACGAACCGAGGTGGTCGTCCGAGCAGCGCCAAGTCGGGAGAATAGACGCGTGGTGTTTATCCTGGTTTGGGCCTCTCTCTGCCGAGATAATAGCCGTACTCCAGTGTATTATGTTCTATTTTTTGGGGTGTCCTATTGTTACAGATATCAGGGGGTTTAAATACTACGCCTAGAGATACATAGAAGATAACTACCCCTTGGATTTACGCTATGCAGCCATATCCGCGATCTGCTGCCCTTGATCTCAAGGCTATTTGAATTTGGTATGATTTCCCTTGATCTTGGTGGTTGGTTGCTACCTTCCTTCCTTGTAGCATGGCCGAGTCCACCGAGCCATGTACCCGGTATGGCGTGGTTTTACGAGCATGCTTGCTCGTGATCGCTTGGAATGGTCGTGAGTGAAGGCGGACATGTATGCTCGGGAGGTGTCTTTGCTCGTTAAAATGCGCAGAGCATCTTCTGTCGGCATTGTATGATCGGCGGGCTCAGGATCTCTGGGGTACCGTGGTCTTCTGTCAGATAGTCAATCCCCGACATAATTAAACTAATCTTCTGAATGATCCATGTGTGGAGACGTATAAGTGAATTAATTTAGAGTTTGGCATGGAGATGCGACATGCAAATTAAGTAGCCACGTAGAAACATAAAACAAAGAAGACTTGCAACGTCACATGAAAAGTCGAAGAATCGCACACATGTAATTTGATGGCATGTAGCTTAAAACTACAAGATATAGATGAACGAGAAGTTTCCCATATAATTCACCTCTGTCATGTGCTCTAGACAAAGGTTAGTGCTTAATCTTGAAGGGCACATATTAAGTGAAAAATGCTTTAGAGTGGTAAATTTTTTTTATATAGAAAATCACATATTAATTATTATTATTTTGCATCCATCATTAATCCACCCTCCAGTTACAATGGCTTGGTTAGATTTTTTAAATATAATAGCTTGGATTAAGATCTAACATTAATTAAGACTTTTGTACGAATTGTAGCAAATAATCTATACGACATGTTTGAAGTCATATGTACAATTTCAAGTAAAAATTGAAATTCGGAATTTAAAATTATTATCGTTAACATGAGAAATTAGAAAAAAAAAACTGAATTTTCAAGATTTTAAATCTTCAAAACTTATGAGTAAATTTTCAATACTAAGACGCTCTCATCCACATTTAATAGATTTATAGATAAAAACTCAAAATTATTAACATCAAAAATCATTGTTTAAGACATGTAACCAGTGCGATGCAGGTTTGATCTAGTTATTCCAGGGTTCAAATTCCCGCCGAAATCCCGCGAAATTTCGGATTTCGAACCCCCCGAGTTCCATAATCCCGGCGAAATTTAAAAAACCCTAAAAATTTTAAAAGTGCTACAGTACCCTGTTTTTTCGCCGAAATTTCAGCTAAATGGACCGAAATCTCGGTTTTTTGACCGAAATTTGACCAAAAAATGACCGGATTGGATTCTTCAAGTCGTTTTCCATGTCTGATCAAAATTTCAAAAAAAAATTTAACGAATTTTGCACACTTTTTAGATCTTTTTTATTTGGCCAAAATCTCGGTAATTTCGGTTAAAAAAACCGGATTCAAAGTTTGTTTTGAATTTCGTTCAGATTTCGTCCGAAATAACGAGATCTCGGCGAAAAATCGAATTTCGGACGTTGACGAGATTTGCTATAAAACGAAATTTTTAATCCTGAGTTATTCAAGTCATTGCATGCATTGATTGCGCCGTTTCATGTAACATGCTACACAGATATGTATCAAGAAAAGTCAATGTTGATCCACAAGCTAATTCTAAGGAAATATTTCAGTACGAGTAGTCCGTAGGGATTAAAATAGCCTACATGCATTTCTTGCTCCTCGGACAAATTGGCAGGCAAGTTGGACAACTGCAGGTCAATCATTGAACACATAATTAAAAAGCGAAAGTGACGCGGTTTGACATAACGTAGAATAAGATCAAATACATGAGTAGACTTTGTTTAACAAACCAGATCTTTCGTGATTGACCGTACAACGATAACTATAGCATTTTTGGCATTAGCGTCAGTAGTCTGCTTAGTAGTTCCATGACTATAGTACAGTATTCTGCTGATAAATGTACCATGTTTTATAGTTAAATTTGTCTTATTTTCACTACTAATATAAGCAAAAGTACTTATATCGGCTATACGAAGAAAATTAAATTTGTTATGAAAAAGACTTTCACAAATCATAATAGCATATGGAGATATAATTAGCAGTCAAAGCTATATGTTAAAAGGCCATGTTAATACCAAAACCTGTCAATCTGTCATTCCAAGAGATGTAGTGGTCAGACATAGAATTACTCATCTTTTGACTCGATCGCCCTGCATCGATCCTGGCATTCTTGACACGTTCAAACGGCTCTCACAACCTAATAATCCTGGACTAGCGCTTATCTTAACTATTATAAGAATGAGTTAGAGGTGATGGTGAGTCTGCCAGACCTTGGGCCAGAACAGTAGAGATCCAAGACCCAGTAGATGAGTCACTATTGCCTTACAAACTTATAGTTGTAAATCTGCATGACAACTCAATATATATGATTTGATTTATTTACTAGCTTACAAAGATATGTTTTGCTTGATATGTGTTACAGAAAATTGATTTATTATATGGTTTAGGATCCTGCATTATAATTATGTATTATTCTCTTTTGAAATTCCATTGCAAAGCACGGACATCTTACTAGTCTACCTAAAGTACTAGTATAAAGGATGCCGAGTCACGGACGCTAGATAGCTCCATTCTTCTTACGATGTAGAACATCACTAGAAAGAAATAACCTGTTCAAGCATGATGTAACAACAAATCTTTTTTTATATCCCGATGTAAATCATGCATGTCCAACATTTACAACACAAACACACTGCTTAATTTATTCCAAACATAGATTGATAATTCTCTCTTTTTTTCACTAAGAGAGGTGAAGAAATAGCGAATATAGAATTTGCACATTCGGATTACGTTCCGGTTGGCCAGAAGGGTGTTGGTCCTACACCTATAATAAGAGGCTTGGATTGGAACCTGAGGCCAGGGGATTGCACTGCCTCGAGAGCAAAATCAATCATTGCTTGTGTTTCCACAGTGGGAACTAAGGTGTACAAGCAGAAGAAAAGTTCAGATGAAGATTGAAAATTGACGGTATGCCTTAACTAGCATTAATCAATTTTTTAAAATGGTCTCATTGCTCGATTTTATTTAAATTTTTAATATCTCACAAGTGCAGGGTTCAGATGCATCAGCCACTTGTGGCTCGACACTTCAATGGTGTCCGACGAGAGGAACAATGATACCTACTGGGTGTATGAGGAGCACCCAAGGCTATGGGAAGTCTCACTTCTAATGACAGAAAGTTCTATTTAACAGAGGTAACCAAATGTTACTATATTGTATCTTTAGTAATTAGCTAGATATAATAAATGCTATCCAGTTTTACTCTTATAATTCTGCAAAAAAAAATAGGACACATGCTTAGGGTAGTGTTGAGAGTGGCACATATGTGAAAAATTGCATATATGCCAATAATCAGCAGAAAGGAGAGATCGCCGTGGAAGGGGCCGGGTGTCACACTCCGATGGGCTGCTACTATATGGAAAGAGGACAAGAGTTGAGAGGAGGTGAACGACATGTTTTATTTTCTCACGGATCCGAAATTGTCTCCTAGAATTGCTCTCGTATCTAAAATTAATTGGGTTTCCACTGCACTTACAATACGTGACTCATATAAAAGTTCTGCTTATTAAAGTTCTTTATATATATAATAGATAGATCCAGCACATTAAAATGTCTTCAATAAAAAAACACAACAAAACATCTAGTTAGCATAAATTTAAAATCAAATTTTAAAGAAAAAACTCAACTTATTTAGTTTTTTTATGTGTTTGAAGGTTGAAACAGGGCTGAGTGTGTCATCTCTTTGTTGGGCATCCTCGGGGACGTACCTGGCAGTTGGCCTACCCTTCGTTCCGGCGATCAAAATTTATAAAATGGTCACAAAGAATGAAATGAAGATAATACGAACAATTCACCACCCACATGGAACATCTCCTGATGGTGATATTATTGTCAAATTTATCCCAGGTCGGATTTGCTTGATCTCATGTAATCCAAAATCTGACATGATCATGGTAATTCTATAAATTTCTTATCATTTTTTTCTGAGTTTATTGTAGCAAGTCACTATAGTTAATATATCACTTACAGGTCTGGTGGGGCAAAGAGAGAGTATCTAAGATGGACTCTAAAAATAGCTATGAAAATTACTCTATAGAGTGGTTTGTATCAAATGCAATGTAAGTGCTAAAACATTTGTTCAGTTTGTTTCTCTATTTAGATTAGTCGCTGCAAGTTGCGTGGAGTATGATATACCATGTACTGTACTAAATCAGTACAGTGAATAAAACAAAATTTATTGACCTGATCTAATGGTGGCGATTATCGAATGTTACTCTTATCCGTATGCTTTCGTTTCTACATTTAGATTAGCAGGTGTAAGTCGCCGTTGGGTATAGTATACTCCCTCCGATTCATTAATAGATGCCATTTGAGAACGTGTTAGTCAAAGTTTTTAAATTTTTTCATGATTTTTTTGTGAACTATTTAAATTATGCACATAAAAATTATATTTATTGATTCGTCCAAAAATGCTTTTATAACATCATTTTTTGTGACTTTAAAAATGAATTCTAATGGAATTCGTGGTCAAAGTTACATTTCGGAGACCATGTCGGTATCTAAAACGATATCTTTTTGGGTACGAGAGGTTGTATCATGTACTAGTTAATTGGAGATTGCATAGTGAATAAACAACTACATGTGTGTATTGATTTTTTTTTCAGAGATTGCGACCGACATATAATTAGGATGTCTTTAAACCGGAATGGCTCCATCTTAGCCACAGCTGGGTTAGTTTTTATATAGGTAAAATATAATATCGTCACATATATAATTTGAGAAAATAAAATAATCTTAATATTTAATAGGAGATTCGATCGTTTCAAATTTTGGGAATTTATTGCACCAACAGATTGAGAATCTAAACCCAAGTTTGTTAATATCACTATATCTATTGTCAATAACACTTATGAACTAGTACTGATCTGTGTATATTAACTTACTTGGGTTTAGATTCTCCATCTGTCGGTGCAATAAATTCCTAAATTTTGAAACGATCGAATCTCTTATTAAAAATTAAGATTATTTTAGTTTTCCAAATTATATATGTGACGATATTATATTTTATCTATATAAAAACTGACCCAATTGTGGTTAAGATGGAGCCATTCTGGTGTAAAGACATCCCAATTATATGTCGGTCGCAATCTCTCAACAAAAAACCAACACGCACACGTAGTTGTTTATTCACTATGCAATCTCAAATTAACTAGTACATGATACAACCTCTAGTACCCAAAAAGATGTCGTTTCAGATACCGACATGGTCTCCGAAATGTAACTTTGACAACTAATTCTATTAGAATTCATTTTTAAAGTCACAAAAAATGATGTTATAAAAGTATTTTTAGATGAATCAATAAATATAATTTTTATGTGCATAATTCAAATAGTTCACATAAAATTAATGAAAAGATTTGAAAACTTTGACTAACACGTTCTCAAATGGCATTTATTAATAAATAGAAGAGAGTATACTATACCCAACGGCGACTTGCACCTGCTAATCTAAATGTAGAAACGAAAGAATACGAATAAGAGTAACATTCGATAATCGACAGTATCAGGTCAGGTCAATAAATTTTGTTTTATTCACTGTACTGATTTAGTACAGTACATGATATATCATACTCCACGCAACTTGCAGCGACTAATCTAAATGGAGAAACAAACTGAATAAATATTTTAGCACTTATATTGCACTTGATACAAACCACTCTATAGAGTAATTTTCATAACTATTTTTAGAACCCATCTTAGATACTCTCTATTTGTCCCACCAGACCTGTAGGTGGTATATTAACTATAGTGACTTGATACAATAAACTCAGAAAAAAAATGATAAGAAATTTATATAATTAACATGATCTTGTCAGATTTTGGATTACATGAGATCAAGCAAATCCAATCTAGGATAAATTTGATAATAATACCACCATCAGGAGATGTTCCATGTGGGTGGTGAATTATCCGTATTATCATTTCATTCTTTGACCATTTTATAAATTTTGATCGCCGGAACGAAGGGTAGGCCAACTGCCAGGTACGTTTCCGAGGATGCCCAACAAAGAGATGACACACTCAGCCCTGTTTCAACCTTCAGATACATAAAAAACCTAAATAAGTTGAGTTTTTTCTTTAAAATTTGATTTTAAATTTAAGCTAAATAGATGTTTTGTTGTGTTTTTTTATTGAAAATATTTTAATATGCTGGATCTATCTATTATATATATAAAGAAGAACTTTAATAAGCAGAACTTTTGTATGAGTCACGAATTATAAGTGCAGTGGAAACCCAAATAATTTTAGATGTGGGAGCAATTCTAGGAGACAATTTCGGATCCGTGAGAAAATAAAACCTATCGTTCACCTCCTCTCAACTCTTGCCCTCTTTCCATATAGTAACAGCCCATCGGAGTGTGACACCCAGCCCTTTCCACGACGACCTCTCCTCTCTACTGATTATTGGCATATATGCAATTTTTCACATATATACCACTCTCAACACTACCCAAAACATGTGTCCTATTTTTGTTTGCAGAATTATAAGAGTAAAACTGAATAGCATTTATTATATCTAGCTAATTACTAAAGATACAATATAGTAGCATTTGGTTACCTCTGTTAAATAGAACTTCTTGTCAGATATGTTGTACATTAGAAGTGAGACCTTCCAATAGCCTTAGGTACTGCTCATGCACCCAGTAGCTAGCATTGTTCCTCTCGTCGGACACCATTGAAGTGTCGAGCCACGAGTGACTGATGTATTTAAACCCTGGACTTGTGAGATTAAAAGTTTAAATAAAGTCAAGCAATGAGATCATTTAAAAAAATTGATTAATGCTAGTTAAGGCAAACCATCAATTTCCAATCTTCATCTGAACTTTTCTTCTGCTTGTACATCTTAGTTCCCACTGTGGAAACACAAGCAATGATTGCTTTTGCTCTCGAGACAGTGCAATTCTCTGGCCTCAGGTTCCAATCCAAACCTCTTATTATAGGTGTAGGACCAACACCCTTCTGGCCAACCGGAACGTAATCCGAATGTGCAAATTCCATATTCGCTATTTCTTCACCTCTCCTAGTGAAAAAAAAGAGAATTATCAATCTATGTTTAGAATAAATTAAGCAGTGTGCTTGTGTTGTTGTAAATGTTGGGCATGCATGATTTGTACCGGGATATAAAAAAAGATTTATTATTACATCATGCTTGAACAGATTATTTCTTTTTAGTAGACATTAATTTTGTTTTGATGGTGATGATTTATTATAAAAAAAATTGGCATGCATGGACGGATCTAAAGAGGTTCGTCCTCAATTCCAAGCGGGTGAGTGACGCTGCAGTCCCAGCGGCAAAGCGGAGACAACGGACGCAAAGGTGAGACCGAGAGGAGCTCACCAGCGCAGGCGTGAAGGAAGATGGGACGTGAAGACGCGCACGGTGATCCGGCGACAATCACCCCGTGGCTGCTTGGGACTTGGGAGTGCTGCGAGCAGGTGATCGGATTTAAAGATCGGGGACAAGAAAGAGAGCTAAGTACTTGAGGTGAAAGCGGTAGGAGCACTTACCTGATCGAGTTCAGCTGCACAACACCAGTGCTGAAGCAGACGGCAATGGTGTAGTGACGCAGCTAGGTTTAGATCGGGAAGAAGAGGGGAATGGAGATCGAATATAATGGGGGGAATTGAAGGACCTAAGGAGCTGATGTTCTTTAGCTCTTTGCTAGAAACGACAATCTCACTTCTGTGAGCAACCAGAAAGTTTATACTGAAAACGGAAACATAAACGAAGAGAGGGGAAATAAATAAATTATTAATATCAAATGTGAGCACGCATCTGCCAATTTATTAGCTATTACGCATGTGTCAATCTCACTTGATTTATTTCCATCTGTCTAATATTAATAGCACGAAAAAAAATTCAGTTGAGCCACTTTCATGCTAATATTGCTAGCACCCATTTAGGAAAATAACCACATGATACAGTATTGAATAAAACTTCCCTCATTATTTTCAGAGTGAGATAGTTGAACAGCTAATTAAAAGAGGGTCAATATGTAAGACCATGAAAATAAACCCCATCCACGAGCCATCCAAACAAAAAAATAATGGTAGGCTTGAGAAAAAAATAAAATAAACATATAGGATTATTTGTATACGTACCTCTGAATAAACTCGTCACTTCTAGAAATGACTAATTTTTCTGCTAATGGAAATTTCTGCAACTATAAGCAGATTACCCCCACTAAACCTACTTGACAATTCTAACCTGATCTGTAAAGAAAATAATGAGGAATAAGTTGTACCAGCTGTCAACCTAATGACCAAGAGAAGTGAATATGTTATTACTGGAAGGAACCATGGCATTTTCAACACAAGTGAAAAATAATTAAAAGTGGAGGGTAATGACATGTGATGCGACTTTGAAAAGCTGCAAACATAAACAAAAACCGGAAGCAATTCATGAGGAAAGGCCTAAAGAAAATCAGCACATACTGATCATAACATTTAGTTTCTTTGTACCTAAAGCGTATTGATCAGATATATAAATGACACATTCCTACACATATCTACATGAGAATAGTAATGAACTAATGATTATAAACTTGAAACGCGGGCTACAGAGGTCATCAAATTCGTCAGAAACAATGGATAGAGAAGACTGTGGTAGTTGGAATAGCTAACCTAGACAATTTGCACTGCACTGTCATTCAACCTTATTTCTTCATAGCTGATCTTATCCTTGGAGCAATCCCCAAACGTCTGCAATGGCTCCTACATGTTAAATTAGGAAATCAGAAAGATAATTAGGGGAATAAATAACTAAGAAAATTTAAGTTTTGTAGAAGTATATATTAGTTTTGTTTCTGTTTCATAGCTGCTATGAAATCAAGTGGAGAAATCGTAAGATATTTTACCTGCCATTGAATCTCTGCATTACTCTTTGCATCTAGAAACCAAAAAAATGATAAAATTCTGCTACTAAAGAAACCAAAACAGTGATCTGATGATGTTGTCTGCTTTGATAACTACACATTATATAGCAATGCACAAAAGTTTACCAACTGCAATCTTAGTTTAGTCAAGGATGAGTTGTGCACTTAGATCATTACAACTATGAATTGGCATGATATGATACATAGGCAGCAGCGATAAATTATCCTCCTTTTTATTCTGGTAAATTTTTAGTGAATCGACACAAACGTGATCCTTCCACACCAGTTTATCAGTTTCGCCAAATAAGAAAAACATCAATGGACTCTAATGACCACTGTGCAGTTTGGCTAAAATTGGTAGCTAAAAATATATGCTCAAACACATTCATAAGGAGTATGAACTGAGTATTTCTAAAATTGGTAGCTAAAAATATATGCTCAAACCAGGGTTCCATTTATCGACGATAATCGCTCGATTATCGCCGATAATCGCGTTATCGACGGCGGCCGAAATCAGTTACCGATCGGTAAATCGAAAAAATTCAAAAAAACAATTTTAAAAATTCAAAAAAAATTATATGACGCAAATATCGCGATTATCGAGCGATTATCGCCAAATATCGTCGAAAATCGCTACAAAAATCGACCGCACCAAAAAGTTCAACATGGCTGTCGATTTTCCACGATATTTGATTTTTTTTAAAAAAAAAATCTGATTTTTGAATTCATGCGATTTTTGACCGATTTTCGGCTCGATTTTTGCGATTATCAAATTTTACTGTTCATCCGAAAATCGCGTGTTCGATAAGGTGAACCCTGGCTCAAACACATTCATAAAGAGTATGAACTGAGTATTTCTAATTGTGTAAACTGCATAGAGCGAGCGGGTTGCTGCCGCCGGAACCAGCCTTATCAAAGGTCCCCATGGAGTCGGTTAGTACGGCCTTCACAACCTCCGCATTAGTGACCGGCCAAAGAGCAAAAATCTAATGCTCCAAGGATCGCCTAATCATGATAGGAAATGGCAGTAAGTGAAAGCGTTGGAAGATTAGATATTCAAGCACACGTTTATTAGCAACGAGCGAGAACATATATAGGCTACATAGCAACGAACAGATTCTGGTGTTGCCGTAAACAACTAGGACTCTGGCTCCTGTGACTTGGGGAAATAGGTGTTCGTATACATGTCAAACTCCTATTAACAGATATATGCTAACAGTAAGTTAGGAAATGAGGAATCGGCCCAACAATCTACATATCCAACTGTAGGTAGAATAAAACACAAACATGACATCAGGAGTAGTATAGATAATGATAAGCACTGCCCACCCAAAAACATGATTCTAGAGCTTTAGCATCACCATGCTGAGTAGCTAAAACGCTAGATGGCTAGAGGCATCTAACTTTTAGTAAAAACGATGTTTACCTCAAACCCATAAACCAAAAAATATCCAAAAGTAGAGTAAAACATGCTAAACCTAAATTCTAATGTTACTTGAAAATGGGCTGAAAGGAATCATCACCATCAAAAAGAGCATCCAGAGTATCAGGCTATCAAGGAGCTGAATCTGGAAGAAGTTTCTTTAGATATATATCCTGACTGTAAGGAAAAATTACTCAATGAATGGCCATGAGAGAAGAAATCTGGTGGCAAAGACAGTCCATAACATAATCTATCTTCGACAGACAAAAGGGCACTAAATTTGACTATTATCTTCATTTTTTACTCACATCATCACCACTTCACAACCTGAGGAAAACACGAACGTAAGGAAGCTAAACATGGAATCACTTTTCTCATGCAGTTTTCATCTTGATAGGAAGGGTAAAACAATTTGACATAAGGAAATACTCCTGAGGAATGGTTGTCTTACGCATAAAACGATTTACTTTGTCTTTTTCCCACTGTTAATTTCTTTCTAGGCAAAGTGGATGCTCGATCAGGGACAGTACTGCACTTGCATATTAACCATAACATAGACTCAAATATGAGAATGTATAGTTGTATCTAAAACTTTGCAATAATGAGAAGGCAGTATAACTGTAGTACTGTACCGCTAGCATTAGCACATACCTGCAATGGTGACCATCGCTTATTTGGATCAAACTCAAGAACCCCCCTCAAGAAATCAACTAATACCATGTGATCTGCTTGTTCTGACCCTAAATAAAAATGCAAGACCTGAGAACATAATATCAAACTTGCAAGCTTTATTCTAAGAGCTCTATTTTGCATATTCAAGAGAGCCGCTCTATAATAATTAATAAGTATGCTTTATTACAAAGCATGCAGCCAAATTCAAGCACATACTTCAACGATAGTCTATACTCTATATTAATTAGCATTAACCATTTGCCAAGTGACATCCAGTTTATTCGTCATTTTTTTTTAGAGAAAACAGTATGATAAGGCCCTACTAAAACAGGTTTTCCTTCATGATGTAAGGGCAAAAGATAATGCTTTCAACAAAATGTGTAAGTACATAACTCAAGACGACACCCACATCATGTTCAGAAAAAAATAAAAGAAACATAAATATGGTGAAATTGGAACAATATAATTACAGGGACCACATATAAAGTAACAAAGAGTGCACATAATAGTGATCTAAGCCTATTCCAAAACAGGGGCTAAGGAGCCAATATATTATTCACAAACTAAAGAGCAACATAAAAAAAACTGCCAATTCTGGATTGGTTCAAGGATAAGTATATACTAGGCAGATATGCGCGCTGCGCTGCGCCGTAAAGAATTTCGTTTGCTCGATGTAGTTAAAAGTAAATAAATGCATTGGTAATTATGTGGTGCAGAAGTAAGATTTGCCATTTTGGATATCTTGGAAACATGACACTAATCCCGCTAAGTGAAGAGTTGGAACATGGAGTAAAAACTATATCTGACAAAAGATCTTGTTCCAACAATTCAATTTGGGTATCCAGGGGAACCAACGTCCCCATTAGAGATTTCAGCATGATGCGATGTTTCAAAAACCCAACAAAAAAACCATGAATGTAGTATACATATGAAGTCATGTAAACATGCAAAATTTCATTTCAAATCAATGATACCATGAATGAATTAGATATTGAAATTTTGCAAGTTTACATAACTTCACATGTACTACATCCATGTTTTTTTTGGTATTTTTCAAACATTGCTCTCAAATCACTAATGGGGACATCGGTTACCATGGACACAAGTATATTTTCCATTGTTCCAATAATGCATTTCTGATGGGGCTTGTGACGGATCTGTGTAAATTACACTCAAACTATTAGCATTCATAAACAAAAACAAAAAATTATTTACTTACAGCAAATTTGCATGATCGGCATAGTGACTCCATGGTACGTGTATCCCATGCCCGACTGAGCAAAAGAACATATTAATAAATTAGGTACAAATGAGACCTTTCGAGTATATAACATTTATTAGGAACTTCTCTTAGCATCCGTTTGATTTGAATACTCACTGTTCAAAGATAGTTTTCAATGTGGGCCAATATCTATCGACAGCTTTAGCAACTACTTCTGGAAGTTTCACATTGTTGCGACAATTTGCAGGATCAATTTGCTTCATCAACTCTTGGTTCTTGTTTTGCATGTCATCAACCATAGCGGCTTTTGCTAATGCAATTTGTACAGTCCTTTCTGCTTCCAATAACGCTGCCTCTTTTTGTTTTATCAAACGGTCTAGAGCTTTGTTGTCATCCTGGAGCTTTGCAATCTGAAAACAATCGTGTGATTCTTTTGTCAATGACAGCAAACATGCATCCAGTGGATAAAAGGAGTTGGGCATGGACTATGCAAGCAATTGAGAAAATCGATAGCTAAAGAAGCGTAAGGTTAACATAACTTCATCACCAGACAATGAAATATTACCTCTTGCCGACCAAACTTTAGCTCGGCTTCAAGTGGTGCAAGAATAGCCTCAATGGGTGGCATATCATCATCTTTTTGGGCTGCATGTACTCTTCTTAGTGTTGCTTCTGCCGCAAACTGAGCAGCCATAGCAGCTTTTTTCTCATCATTTGTTTTCTTCAGTTCTAGATTCTGCAAAAAGTTTTACTCTATCAAAGAGCAATGAGAAGAGGGGACAGAAATAACTTAAACAAGTCACAGGATAGATACTTTGCTTTCAAGGAGAGACTTTGTCAACTTGAGTTTCTCATCCAGCTTCTCTAATTCAGCAGTGAGCTGTCATCACAAGATAAGGAATTAGCAATCACAATAAAAACAGAAAACAAGAATCAGCAACAAAACACCAGGAAGCAAAATTTTTCCTGATTTTTCCTTTATTAAATCAAAGGGAAAACCCCAGTTTTCATTATGAACAACATGCATTGACATGTATACTGTAGCATAAACTAACTTAGAGAAACATAGAAGCCGACTGTCAGGTCATCTAAACAAACCTTAATGATTTTATGGAGTAGAATAATGTCATTGGGATGGAGAAATTTAAACAAAGCAAGTGTAGTTAATTTGACAAACTCTCACTCTCTCAGGGTACAACATGCCAGGCCATGCCCATGCCTAAGAAGTGTCCCATGCAGAATAGCACGATCAACTTTAGACCAAGAGAAGGATTCTTCATCCAACCTCAGCAAATCTTATATAAAATCCACTTATGTTTATTAGTATGCCCAATTATTTACGAAGAACTGAATTCATAGCCACATGATCAAATGCAAGGGCAACAGAACAAAGAGCATTAACATGACCAAAAGTTACAGTTCAAAAAGGAAAATCTTTAAACAAATAATACTAACAGAAGAACCACAGAAACACCAAACAAAAGCAAAAAAATCAAGGCAAGGGTATACCTAGCAACCCTAAAAAATTGGTGACTACATTTAGCTCATCGAAACAAGAGCAAAGTGGACATCATTTTGTGTGTATATCCTTCTGAGTTGAATTGGGCAGGCTCAACATATGTGCAAGTTGTAGTTACATGCCCACAAACCTAATAGGTTGCAATCAGCACCAAAAAAACAAAATATTATAAGCACCCTACTTCAAAAGTGCTTTGAGTACCATAGACGTTAGCACTTGCGAAGCATATAGCTCCAAAACAAGGGAACTGAAAACGTTCTTCTAAACGTGTAGACATAAGCTCCAGAATCAGGGGATGGGAATCATTTTTCTCTCGCTAACTCCAACATATTTGGAAAACTCCTATACGGAACAGGGACCCTATAATCCAATATCGATAGTCGTAACATTCTCATTCACTACACCTATGAACAAACAAACCAGGGTATGAGATGAAAAAGAACGAAACTATACAAGAAGCAACATACTGTTATAAAGAAACTCAACTCAAGCTCGAAACAAAAGGAAAAGGATTTAGCTCAAGACAAAAAAAATGCAGTCTTGCTAAACTAAGCATACAACAACAACAACCAAGCTTCTTGCTAAACTAAGCATACAACAACAACAACCAAGCTTCTTGCTAAACTAAGCATATTGAGTAAGTTTGTGCTAAACTCAAACAGTACACCACATAAGGAGATATAAAACCCTGAATCCATCAACCCAACCAAATTACATCTACCACAACAAAGTGCAAGATATAGATCTTGTCCCTGACATTCCCGCCAAAACTGAATCAATGTGGAGCCCCGGAAGGGTATTTCCCCAAATCCACCAAATTTAGCTCTGAATTTCTCGTTCACTAACACCGCTCCAATCTCCGCAAGAATGAAATGATAGTATAAAACAGCAACAAAAACTTAACTTTTAGAAGATTACCTCCTCCACAGCCTTCTCCCGCGCTCTCTCCGACAGCCGTAGTGCCTTTATCTCCGCCTGCGCCTCACCCAACTCCCTATCCTTGTCTAAAACCACGTAAAATATCAAACAATGCCCCGTGAGATCCCAAAAGGCAGCGGAAAATCACCATGTATGCGGAACCAAGCCACGAATCAACTCACCAATCTCAGCCCCGAGGCCATTGAGTCCAGAGATGAGCACGTCGGCGGCGAAGAGCCGCTGCATGGCCTCCCTCCCATAAGTGCTCTCGCCGAGTGAGCGAAAGGGGGCGCCACCGGCGGGGGAGGACAGCGTCAGAGGTGATGATGAAGCTGGATCCGCGCGTAGCCCCCGCCGGTCGCCAGAGCGGTGGGGGACAGTGGACTCGGCTGTCGATCGCTGCCACAGCGGAGAAGAACCCGAGGGGAGCGGCGGCGGCCGGGGACCCCCACCTCGGTGGAGTGCCGAGCGGAGGACGCAAGGAGGCCGGCGAACATGTAGGGGATCCGGCGCTCCTCGACGCCGGATTTCACGGCGCTTTATCAGCCAACTGAAGGGGCGGAGAGCGCGGCAGGAGGAGGACGTTAGGAGGGCGTACGACGCGAGGAGGAGGAACAGAGACGGCTGAGCATGGGTGGCGAGGAGGCGGCCACCCCCGCACGAGCAAGGATGAGGGGAGCGATGGCGACGGCGGGCGAGGGCAGCAGAGCTAGGCGGCGGCGGCGATTCTTGCGAGAGGAACGGGCGAGGAACTGTGAGGGCGACGGGGGAAGGGAGGGTAGGCGTGGAGCGCGATGCGGAGGACGATTTGTTGGCGAGCCGCAGGTCACCGCCCGGGCGCGCGTGGACGGCCGGATCGGGGCAGCACAGAGGATCGACGGCAGGCAGAAACGTGGATCTGAACGCAATTAGCAAAACTTGGAGAGTCTTACCGCGAGAGACACTGACGTGGCATAGCCCAGGAGTCGCCAATCCCTTCCGCTTTAAAAGAGTAAATACTAGGCAGATATGCGCGCTGCGCTGCGCCGTAAAGAATTTCGTTTGTTCGATATAGTTAAAGTAAATAAATACGTTGGTAATTATGTGGTGCAGAAGGAAGTTAAAGTAAATCTATAATCATGACAACATTAATACATCAAAAGACCAATGGAATACAGAAGTTATTTTCATGGTTAAATAGCATGTAATGACAGAATCATGAACGATAATAACTGGTTGAGATGATAGATATATTACTAAGGACTAATATAGGTAGTCATATATTGGAGTATTTCTAGTAAGACATCGATACACATGGTAATGATTGGATAGCCAATAAAAAGCCAAAATAGTTGTATTAAACGGAGCAATCATACAGTAGGCAGTTCATACATGAGTGTACAGTGGGGATTAATAAAAGCGCAGAGGCTAGTTCTATAAGTCGCACGAAAGCCATAGCACGCCTTCTGCGATAATTTGCTATCGATTGATTGTGCTCATACAAAAATAGGATTTGTAGAGGTCTATGTGGTACGTTGATTTGTTTGTACCACTAGTTGCAGTAAATAGCGGCGTGTTCATTGTTTTCGCCGGTCTTTAGGAAACTTTTAGATCTGGGATCTTTTGTAACCGATGAGCCGTTGCAGATCTGATAAGCACAATATCGTAGTCGGGCGTAAGACTCGCCATTGCAGCGATATTGTAACAAAGCTAATTATAAGATAGCACAGAACTTTAAAATCAAACTAATGAAAATCTATGTGAGTGAGTGGGTGAAGGGATGGCACAAGACATACTGGTAGGAACAGTGCACATTTTACTGGGATTTTTTTTTTTTGTAAAAATGACTGGAGGCCATGTGTAAATAAGGGCTACCATTTTTTTAGTGCTATAAATAATTCATTAAATCAGGTAAAGGTAAGTATACTAAAATAGAGCTGAACAAAAGTAATCTATAAGGCACTAACATTAGAGGGCAATAAGTAGCAATAACAGGAGCATACATAGAACGGCAGATAAAAGCAAATAAATGGAGTGGTGTCATATTGTGTAGGTCGTTTCATAGTAGTAAATTGAACGGTTATCTTTAATTAACAGTTTTAACACTGTATGTATTAAAGCATTAAACATTCTATATTTTTAACGTGCTTCTATCTAGGATGTAATGAAATCGAACAAAAGAGTTTGTAGCAAAGAAGGTATAGCGCCAGTACTAAAGGATTGTGTGCGATCGGTAATATGTTATTAATAACGAGATGTTGTTATTAATAACGAGATGTTGTTTGTGTCTTTGCAAATGCATGAAGTGATCAGACAATGCTGAAAATAGATTCATAATATGAATTGGGCACATGTGCAGAGTAAAAGTAATTAATACATGAAGAAGTCTGAAAAGTTGTGTTCGTAATTTAGAGAAGGCATTGAAGTTTGCTAAAGTTTGTCTCAAGGTCATTCCAGAGGAATGTGGGCTATAATGTAGTGTATTGATCGTTCGATCTGGTATGCTGGATGTGGAGGAAAATGTTTGCCGCTAAGAGAGTTGTTGGTAATAGCAGTACGAATCCCAAAAAACATTTAGTAATAATTAAAAACTATCGATAAAATAGTGTAGGATAGCATTGTTTTGTTTTGTTTTTTTTTTAATGGAAAGCAATGCGATGAAAATTCTAATTTGTGGTAAAGCAATGCTACTTTGTGTTGTAACACAGTCTGCGGCGCGCTTCTGTTTGAGCCTGACTAACAGATGGATGTAAAGATTTGAACATAGTGGGTTAATAGAACTGAGAGATAAAAAGTATACTAAGGTAAGCAGTTGGAAGGACGTTGATTTAGGTTACCATTATATAGGACGAAACATAATAAGAGAATATTGCGGGCTGAAAGTAAATGGATGGGCTAGAAATTTAGCTGAGAGCATATAGATTCAAAATTTGCATTGGTCTTCGGATAGCTGATCTGTAATGCAGGCAATAATCTGAAAAAATGAAAATTTGTTATGTTAGTGTGAAGGACGCGGAAACAGGCTAGTTTTTTGTAAAGCAATAAATACAGGCAGATTGAATGAGTAACCAATACTTTAGATGTGTTTTGGGATTTAGTTTTATTAAGTATGGAATCGTATAATGCAAACGTGGGATGTAGTATAGTATTGTAGAGTGATATGTAGTATGAGATGGTAGCATTAGAAATCAGTGGTGTTTAGGATAGAATATGTAAAGAGCAAGCTATATTCTGAATCGGAATAAGAGCAACAATTTGCAGCGTGGCGGTATCTTCACAGCATTGTGGTAAGGCCTGACATGTGCGTAAGAAAAGCAATAATAAGTATCGTTAGTAAATTCATCTAAGAGCATCAGGTAAGCTGGTAAGGAATATGTAACATAAAAAGAAAGCAACAAACGGCATAGGATTAAAGATTAGATGGAGAACGGTGGCCAACATGTGTTCTCTGATGCGTGGGCTGTACATGGAGGTAAATAATTTACTTATCAGTGGCATAGCAAAAGTATTATGGTAAAAAGTGTGCATCTTATTTTTTTCCTATGGCTTGAAGGAAGGCCTGTGGGTGTGGTATGCATAAAAGGATCATGTTGAAAGATGGGAAAATATATCTAAGATAGAAGTAACAGCAACAATCGCACAGTTGTATGCACACATCGAAAAGGAAGGCCAACAAGATGAGAACAGAGATGGTGCAAGAATAACAAAAGGATATTCACAAAAGGCTATGTGCAAATGTAAAGCATGTAGATCAAACTGTAAGTGACAGTAGGCATACCTGTAAGGTATGTTAAAGGAAAGTGAGAACTTCTTGATAGACTATATTTTTTTTGTTTCAGCACAGAGAGTTCCATGTTTATCTTCAATTAATATTTTTAATCCTTCCCGTAATGTAACACGCGACACTGCAGCATACAGCTGCCCGTGTGAGAAAACCGGATTTCGTAGATAGATTGCAACCTTGTTCGGAGTCTATCCTTGGCTTTTGTTAATAGTCATGGCATAAGATAACCTTATTGGGAATTGTCGGCGCTGCAAAGTGAAAGGCCATCGATGGCTTGTTATACAACCGAACTAACACCGTGACCGATAAGGCGTATTTATAAGTCAGGACAAATGGTATGCGCAAAGTGCATAAGTTTACCTTTTAAGTATGAGGCATACTCTTTAGAAGGAGGAAAAGACAGCGCCCTGATGGAGACAGGAATAGGAGCAGTATCAGCGCCTATATAACAAACATGGAAATAGTAAGCAAACATAGCGGGGATGAAGCAGGCGTAATAGAGCAAGAACACACATTAACGCTGTTCTAATAACTACAAAAGTGAAGGAATCAAATCGCACGAGCGTAAGCACGCTTATAAGGTAAACAATACGCCTATAAGCACAAATGGAAAAATCTGGAGCAGAAACTAAATAGGACACAGAAAAGAGAAAGGAAACACAGCGAGCACGAATCAAGTGTAATTGAGTAGGAATTTATATTAGCATGGCGCAAATAGCGACTATGATAAAGAAACCAAACCTGTCCTAGCATAAAGACGATAATAAGGTAAACAATACTTGAGGAAGCACAGCGTAAACAATCTGAAATAGCAAAGTAAATATAAGCAGTTCACGGCAAGAACGAGCCAGCGGGTTAAGAAAAAGCTGATGAAGAAACAAAACCGTCTTGGCGTAAGAACGGTATGAGTTAAATAACCTCCTCCTTTTTCTGTTGTGAGCCGCATCAACCGAACTAATCAACGGACAAAAGCTATCCCCTTATGCAAAAATGGCAAATCTAATAGAAAGCCAAATGATAATCTAGGTATGGGTAAAGAGTGCAGCAAAGGGCGAAGGAATGACATAACCATGCGCCGCTTCTGGTTCTAAGCAGACAAAGAAGGAGCATTCGACGATGTAGGAGGCAACAACAACAGTGCTGTGGTGGACGATGCAGCCGAGACTCTGTATGAAGCGGTGCACGGCAGCACACGTCGTGAGCAAGCGCGGCGACGCGTCGGAGGAACGGATGGAGGGTTGGTTCGCTCGACTGGTGACAAATGGGCACCGAGGGGCGAGGTGAGATCATGGAGGGAGCAGCGGTGGCGCGGACGGTGTAGGAGGACATGGGCAAGGGCTAGCACGGCCATGCCAACAAAGACTGCCTTCCGCCTCGGCCCCGGGCGCCGCGCCCATGCTAAGAATCGGCCTCGTGACCTCGCGCCCTCACCGCCATCGGGGACGGTCCATCGATAACACCTCCACAGGCCAGGTTGGGGTAAGGTTTGGAGTGGAGGCGGGAGAACAGGAGCGTATGGGCGAGGTTTGAGCCCGCTAGGCGCGCCAGGTTTGGGAACCGAACCGAGCAGCCGTACATGCCGTGGGCGAGGACCCGGACGCAAATACAGCGAGCGAGGAGGTTTGCTCGGCGCGAAGGGATGACGTGGACGCCGTGAGCACTCGCGAAGGCCACGCTCTTTATGATATGTAGTATTAGCAAGTACGCAGTTCAGATTAGGTGCAAAAGCCGTGCGGAATCGCATCCCAATCATGAGCTTCCTTCCTCTGCTTCTCTTCCTGACTCTTCGCGGCCATCACCTCGCGGCCTCGGCCGTTGACCAGTTTACCTTCGATGGCTTCGCCGGCGCGAACCTCACACTGGACGGCACGACCGCGATCACGCCGGACAGCCTCCTCATGCTGACGAACGGCACGACTCTGCTGAAAGGCCACGCCTTCTACCCTTTTCCTCTCCAGTTCCACAAGGCAGCGAACGGCGCCTCCTCCGTGCGGTCCTTCTCGACGGCCTTCGTGTTCGGCATCGTCAGCGAGTATGACGACCTCAGCAGCCCCGGCCTGGCCTTCGTCGTTTCCAAGAGCAACGACTTCTCGACGGCGCTGCAGAGCCAGTACATGGGCCTGGCCAACGCGACCAATAACGGCAACGCCAGCAACCACTTCTTGGCCGTCGAGCTGGACACCATAGTCAACGCCGAGTTCCGGGACATGAGCAACAACCACGTCGGGATCGACGTGAACGGTCTCGTGTCCGTCGTCGCCGACAATGCGGCGTATTACGACGATGGCACCGGCGCGTTGAGGAACATGAGCCTGCTGAACCGCACGGCGGCGCAGGTGTGGGTGGACTTCGACGCGCGCACCTCGCTGGTCAACGTCACCATGGCTCCTCTGGAGCTGCCCAAGCCCAAGAAGCCGCTGCTCTCCACCACCGTGAACCTCTCATCAGTGATCGAAGACGAAGCCTACGTCGGCTTCTCGTCATCCACCGGCGTCGTTTCGAGCCGCCACTACGTGCTTGCCTGGAGCTTAAAGATGGACGGGCCAGCCCCGCCGCTAAACATATCAAAGCTGCCGCCCTTGCCTGTCACGAACCTCAAGCCCTCGTCGAAGACACTAAAGATCCTATTGCCGGTAGCATCAGCCGCATTGGTGTCGGCATTAGCCATCGTTGTCTTCACGGTTCGTCGGAGGCTGCGAAAGTACGCCGAGCTTAAAGAGGAGTGGGAGGCCGTGTTTGGGCCTCACCGATTCTCCTACAAGGATTTGTTCCATTCCACCAACGGGTTCTGTGATGAGCGGCTGCTCGGCGTCGGAGGATTCGGGAGGGTGTACAAGGGAGTTCTCCCGACGTCCGGCGTGGAGGTCGCGGTGAAGAAGGTGTCTCACGAATCGAGACAAGGAATAAAGGAGTTTGTAGCCGAGGTTGTCAGCATCGGCCAGCTCCGGCACCGGAACCTCGTCCAATTGCTTGGATACTGCCGACGGAAGGGTGAGCTCCTGTTGGTCTACGATTACATGCCAAATGGCAGCCTTGACAAGTTTCTGTACGATCAGAACAGGCCGCTTTTGAGCTGGAACCGAAGGTTCCGAATCATCAAAGGCGTCGCGTCCAGCATATTATACCTCCATGAGGATTGGGAGCAGGTAGTCCTGCATCGAGACATCAAGGCGAGCAATGTGCTGTTGGACGCTGAGATGAACGGGCGTCTAGGCGACTTTGGCCTCGCGAGGCTGTACGACCACGGCACCGACCCACAGACCACGCACGTCGTTGGCACAGTAGGGTACCTCGCCCCAGAGCTCGGGCACACCGGCAGGGCGTCCAAGGCAACCGACGTCTTCGCCTTCGGCGTGTTCATGCTGGAGGTCACGTGCGGGCGGCGACCCGTATCGCAGGGCGCCAACGGCGACCACCTCTTGCTGGTGGACTGGGTGCTCGAGCATTGGCGCCGAGGCACGATCACTGACACAGTGGACCCGCGACTCCTTGGCGACTTCGCTGTCGACCAAGTGAGCTTGGTGCTGGCGCTATGCTTGATGTGCTCACACCCTTCGCCCAACGCGCGCCCGGGCATACGGCAAGTCACGCAGTTCTTGGATGGTATCGTGCCACTCCCGGAGCTGTCGCGGTCTCACCTAGGCTTCGACATGCTGGCTCTAGTGCAAAACCAGGGAGCGTCCGGCTCACACCCTACGCCGTCGGCAATAACTGGTGATATCTCTGACATCCCTGGAGCGAGATGAGCACAAGGATCTCATGGTTAGCTCAAGGTTGGCTTGTATGCAATGTTGTAAGGTGCTTCTCTGAAATGTACAGCTTAAATTCGCCCTTCGTAGGAGCAAAATTGACTCCCAAATGCTTTCTTAAATGCTTTCTTTCTTTCTTTCTTTCTTTCTTTCTTTGGCAGGACAAGGTAAAACGTTGACTCTGGAAACCAGTGAGACAGACAGTGGGAGATAATTGACGCAATAGATGCAACCGTGGACGGATTCTGGAATTGGTGTCGGCGACTTGTGTGAATCTTGATCCTAGGTACTGATTTCTACAGAAGAGATTAAAACCACTTTTCGAATTTAGGGCTTAACATGGAAATGCAATGGACCATGACTGCTACTCAGCCGAAAGGAAATATAGAGTTGCTGCAAAATGCAATACTATTAGTGAAGTTCCCTGAATTATTGCCTACCTTCGCAATGTCGGTATGCAGCCGTTCATGTAAGACTTTCGAGTAGAACACGCGGTATATCGTTGAAATTCCCTTGCACACGCAAAGGAATTTCAAGTCACTCTTGTGGATGACATCGAAATACATATGCAGGGTCATGTCACTATTACTCGTACTTTGTTGTCTCTTGCGATGTAGACAGTATATGGTTATGAGAAGTTAATTTGGCTGAACATGTTGTCATGCTTGTGCAGCAATTAAGTTACTCTACCTATCCTCTAAAAAACAATTATTATACACCAAGTGACTATATGCCTATGTACCCTAGGAAAGAACTGAACAGGTGTTGACACAGATGTTCATCGTGTGCATAGTAATACTACCATGGTCACATATTGTACATCAACTGGAAGGGCTAGTGTTTGGTTTGCCTATAAATGTTCCAAAAGCTGGACTCGTAAATAATACAATTATATGTTTCTTCCATTGTGTTTCTGTATTTGGATTGACACTTCCGAGCTTCTACATTTTGAAGTTTGAACTGTTCATGCATGAAGCCACGAACTGCTTCAATCAAGGTCAACTTTCTATTGTAGACTAAGGCTATGTTTGGATCCCTGGACTAATTGTTAGCTGGCTAAAAATTAGTCCTAGTCTATCCAAACAGGAGGACTAATAGGTGGGCTAATTTTTAGCCAACCCCTCAGCTAACAATTAGTCCATTAGTTGGTGGGAATAGGCTAATTTGGACTAATAGCAGGTAACACGCTGGGAAAAGTCTGAAATACCCTCGCGTTGGTCTTATCCTCACTTTCTCACCCGTCAAGGCCCGCTCCCAAATTGCTATGAGGGGCAAACATGACTTTTCTAAGAAATTAGCCCAACCATTAGCCATGTATCCAAACAGCCCTTGGCTAATTTTAGATGGACTAATTATTAGCTGACTAACAATTAGCTCTAGCCATTAGCCAACTAATAATTAGCTTTAGTCCATCCAAACATGACCTAAGATTGGGCCTGGCACTGAACATTTCTGTACTGAAGCAGTTTCCCACTTGAGCTGCAAAAGTTGCTAGGCTATCTGTGAAAGGATCCAAAAGGACCACATTTTTTTAAAAGCAGCTAGATGGGCTGTCACCCCACTGCTTGTCAGTTCACTGCATAGTTACCGGATACACTGTAAATCACCGTGAATCACAAATTGAATTCATTAAATCTGAACCAGTTTAGAGTACGAGGCTTATGCTCATACTAGAAATTAGAAGAAAAAAAATATGGCGAACCGTGAACCCAAATCTCATACCGCGACTCGAACAAATCATGTGTCTGGTAACCATGATTCATTGTTTTGTTGGCAAAACTGAAGATACACCATGGCCATTCTGATCTTGGTCATTTTTAGAGATACTCAATATCCATAATTTCCAAATAATATGGATTTTCCCCTTTCCATCTAAGACTCAATCCGGCTACAAAAGTCAACTATGTAATCTTTGAACTAAAATAGTGAATTCACCTCCTGTGATTTTTTTCGCAAGGGTTTTTCCACGTTAAATACATGTTCCTATTTTGTGTGCTATTCTAATCCTAACAAGTGGTATCAGAGAGATCCTGGGGTTCCGATCTATATCGTCGTCTGCATGCCATCTTCCTTGGCCGTCGTTCCAAGCCACCGCAGACCCGTCCTTTCGGCTCCCATCTCCCACACCTCCGACCGCCCGTCGCGGCCTCCATCATGCCACTTCGGGCCATCGCATCCCATCTTGGTGACAGCTTCGGCCGATCCTCCGGTCTCTGCCAGATCCAGGTCGACGCCGCCACCTCGACTTCTGACGTCGACCCCGCCGCTTCACGCGTCCACGGTTGTCCAATAGCCTCGGCGACACCTCAGCTTCGCTGTATTGACCGACCGCTGCGCGGGTTGTCTCCCGTGCCGCCGCCTCGGCTGCCTCCGGCCGGCCATCAACCTCAGCAGCCTCCAACTCCGCTCTGGCCGACCGACGTGCGAGCTGTCTCCCATCACATAATCGGATCTAATCAGATGGATCAGCTTCAGCTCTGGCTCCAACTCCAACTTCTCTTTCGGTGGCTCCAGCTTTCGGTTCTCAGTTCATCGGCTTCTAGAGCTCCAGCTTCTGTTTTCTGACTGAAATTGCTACGCGCACCCAAAGTGTACCAGAATGTACCAGAAAATTGCTACAAGCACCTGAAGCATACCGAGAAGTTTTTTTTAGATTCTGCTATATATTTTTTATCTAAAATTTTATTCTCTACCATGTCATCTACTGAATTTGATATTGAAAAGTTTGATAGCAAGATTAATTTCTTGATATGGCAAGTTCAAATGAAAGCTATTCTCACACAGGTGGGTGTTAGAAAAGCACTGCAAGCTAAATCGGTGACAATGGCATATGAACAATGGGAAGACCTTGACCAGAAAGCTATCTCCACCATACAACTCGGTTTATCTACATATGCTCTGCATGAAGTCATTAATGAGACTACTGCTGCAAATCTGTGGCAACAATGGGAAGCTTTGTACATGAAGAAAAGTCTCGCCAACAAATTGCGCCTCGAAGAACGTATGTACACAATTCGCATGGTAGAAGGTTTCTCTATTCAATTTCATCTTAATGAGTTCAACTCACTCATCATTAATCTTGAGAAATTAGAGGTGAAAACTGATGATAAAGATAAGGCTATTCTGTTGGTCGTCTCTTTGCCTACTACCTTTAAATATTTCAAAGAAATTATGCTTTATGGTAATCATGATACCCTTAGTTTTGAGAATGTTAGATCAAATTTATTGTCAAAGGAGAAATTTGATATTGATTCTCGTGCTATAGTTAAGCATGAGGGTTTAATTGTTAGAGGTAGATCACAATATAAAGGTAATTTTCATAGATCAAAGTCAAAAGAACATAAATCTAGCAATTTTTGTTGTTATTGTAAGACACATGGTCATGATATTTCTCACTGTTTCAAATTGAAAAACAAGGGAGAAAGAAACAATAAGACTCAATCTGAAAATCTTCTAAGGCTAGTCTTGTTGAAAATGAACCTGATGGTGAGGCTCTAATCATTACTTCTAAATTAAAGAATGAAACTACATGGATTATTGATTTAGCTTCCACTTTTCATATTTGTCCATGGCAGTGGTCAAGTTGTGATTGTTAATGAGTCTCCACTTGAAATTATTGGTATTGGTTGTGTCCATACCAAAACTCATGAGGCATTGTTAGAGCCCTTACAAATGTTCTTCATGTTCCCACAATGAAAAGAAATATTATTTCTTTAGGCACTATTGAGTCTTTTGGTTATAAGTATATCGGTGAAAATGATGGTCTTAATATTTCTACAGACAACCTTGTTGTGATGAAAGCCAATAGAATCATGGTCTTTATTACTTGTAAGGTTCAATAGTTACAGGTTCTGCAACTATTTCTACTATTGCATAACATCCTCACATCACCAAGCTTTGGCATATGCGCTTGAGTCATATGAGTGAGAAACGTATGCATCTCTTATTCAAGAAAGGACTTTTAAGTGACATTGGCAAACTTGATTTCTGTGAGCATTGTGTTTTTGGCAAACACAAAAGGGTCAATTTTACCGTTATAACTCATCAAACTAAAGGAATTCTTGATTATGTCTATTTTGATCTTTGGGGCCCTTCTAGATTTCCTTTTATTGGAGGATGTAATTATATGATAATCTTCATTGATGATTTTCTCACAAAATTTGGATTTATTTCTTGAAACATAAGCATGAAGTTTTTTCAGTATTCAAGAATTGAAAAGGTTTGGTAGAAAATCAATCTAGCAGGAAGACCAAGAAACTTAGGGCTGACAATGGGTTGGAATTTTGTGGTAGTGAGTTTAATCAGTTTTGTGCTAATCACAGTATTACAAGACATTTAACTATTCAAAGAAAACCTCAATAGAATGTTGTAGCAGAGTGTATGAATCACACTCTTTTGGAAAGAACCTGTTGCTTGCATTCAAATATAGGTCTATGTCATAAGCGTGCGTTGTGGGCCGAGATTGTTTCTACAGCTTGTTATTTGATTAATCGATCTCCACATTTAGTCATTAATTTTTAGATTCCATAAGAGGTTTGGTTAGGTAAACCAGTTGATTATTCTAATTTGAGAATTTTTTTGTTGTCCTACATATGCTCATGTTAGTGATGAAAATTTAGAGCCTAGAGCAAGAAAATGCATATTTATTGGATACGGTTCAGGTGTCAAATGATGTCATTTATGGTATTGTGATTCTCATAAATTATTCATTAGTCATGATATTACTTTTCATAAAGACGCTTTACTCTCATCGGGTAGTGATAATGTTGGTTGTTCATCCACAACTAAATCTAAAATTTCTGAAACTACTGCAAGGAATATAAAATGTGAGGTAGTTTTACCTACTATTGGTAATAATTCATTGAGTTGTTTTATTTCACAACCAATTTCAACATCTCCTAGCACTAATGATTATTGTATTGCTCGAGATAGACCAAGGAGGAATATTCAATTGCATGTGATATTGTGACACTGATAATATGGCATATTATACTCTTCTTGCTACACAATATATTTGTGATACTTTTGAACCTTCTTCTTATACTGAAGCTATCTCATATAAAAATTCTTCTAAGTAGTTGACAACTATGAATTAAGAAATTGAGAACCTTCATAAAAATTATACATGGAATTTGGTGAAGCTTCCATAATATAACAGACCTTCGAAGTGCAAATGGTTATATAAGAATAATGATAGTATTTCTGGAGTTGAACCCGCAAGGTGGAATGTCCGATTAGTGCTGAAAGGTTTTGACCAAAGGGAAGGTATTGACTACAATGAAGTTTTTTCTCCTGTTGTTTGTCACTCGTCCATTTGAGTTATACTTGCTTTTGTTGCTTTATTTGATTTGGAATTAGAGTAACTTGATGTTAAAACTGCTCTCTTACATGAAGATTTAGAAAAGGAGATTTTTATGACACAACCTATAGGTTTTGTTACTCTTGAAAAACTAGATTTAGTTTATCATTTGAAAAAGTCTCTCTATGGTCTTAAACAAGCTCCTAGGTAGTGGTCTAAAAGGTTTGATTCCTTTATAGTTGCACAACTATATTATCGTAGTAATTATGATAACTGTGTTTACTTTAAACATTTTTCAGATGGTTCTTTTGTCTATTTGCTACGTTATATTGATGACATGCTTATAGCTTCTCATGACAAGTGTCTGATTAATCAGTTGAAGGCTCAACTTAGTCATGAATTTGGGATGAAAGATCTTGGTCTAGCAAAGAAAATTCTTGAGATAGAAATTCAGTGTAACCTCAAAGCTAATACATTATTTCTATATGACAAAAACTACATTGAGAAGGTTCTTTATAGATTTAATCTCAGTAATTGCAAACCCGTTTCTACACCTTTTGCCTCACACATTAAATTATCTTCAAGTCAATACCCTATTAATGAAGAAGATAAAAAAAACTATATATCACGTGTTCCTTACTCTAGTGCAGTTGAAAATCTCATATATGCTATGATATGTACTATACCAGATTTGGCTTATGCAGTTAGTGTGGTTAGCATATTTATGCATAATCCTGTAAAAAAACATTGGAATATGTTTAAGTGGATTTTTCGTTATTTGTAAGAAACTTCTAATTTTGGCTAGATGCTTGATAAGAATAAAGTGCAGACAAATAATGGTATTGTGTTTGTCGATTCTGATTATATTAGTGATGTTGATAAATGAAGATCAATTTCTAAATATATCGTCTCTTTATGTGATTCTGCAGTTAGTTGGAAAGGCATCTTTACAGCCTATTGCCACCCTTTCTACTATTGAAGAAGAGTATATTTCGGCTACTGAATGCGTTAAGAAAGCTATCTGGTAGCAAGGTCTGATTTTTGAATTTAGCATTTCACAGGATACTCTTACTATTTATTGTGATAGCTAGAGTGCTATTTGTTTGACCAAAAATGATATGTATCATGCCAAGATCAAGCACATTGATATCAAGTACCACTTTATCTGTGATATTGTCGCTGAAAAACAAGTTGTTTTAGATACTTTCAAATACCAAATTCAGACATTGCCTGGACTTAGTTGGTATTCATGGTGCATAATTACCCTTCGGGGTTTTTTTGGAGATAATTTCATTATAGATTTCGAGTCAAAAGGAGATTTGTTAGAGATTACTCAATATCCATGCATATCCATACTTTCCAAATAATACGCATTTATCCCTTTCCATCTAAGACTCAATCCGGCTATAAAATCCGTGTTCCTATTTCGTGTGCTATTCTAACCCTAACAGACGCAATTACCTTCCATGCGATATTACCACACTAGAAACTAATCAGATGAGGGATGATGTTCCTACAGATTTACATGAGAGCATTATGAGGAGCAAGAGCATGGCAATGACATCTGAAGTTCTGAACTGCTGCTTAATATATTCACCTTATGGCCAGGGTTCACAAAATCGGTCGGTTTTTATTGATTTTCGCGAAAATCGACTGTATCGAATCGGTTCGAAACCCTAAACTAGTCGGTAAACTGGTCAAATTCAAAAAAATTGAAAAAAAATTTATGTGACGTAAACCGATCGAAAATCAGTGAAAATCGCTCTATTTTTGAAAAAAAAAATCAACGAAAATTGCTTTAAAAATCGGCCGCACACAAGGTTCAACCCGCCAATCGATTTTCGTGAAAACTGATTTGTTTTCGATTTTCTTTGAATTTTTTTTTAAAAAAATGTCAATCTTTCGGTTTTTGACGATTTTCGCGGTAAATTGGTACCGCTGGAACCTCGATTTTCAACCCGAAAATGATTTGATTAACTCTCCTTATGGCATGGCATGAGCCCAGATCATGATCAAGTCCTGAACAAGTCCTGATCGGAAAATCTCCTTCCAATACTGTGATTTCCACCCTCTCAGGCCTCAACTGATATCAAAAGTTCAAAACCCACCACAAGTACACGAAACTTCTCCAGGAGACTTCGACTAAAGCTAAACCACGCGATTTCGATGTCAAAGTCGAGATATCCCAAGCAATGTGACTTGACTACAAACCTACTCCTAGCTTCCCACATCTCACCTCTGTGAACCAGCTTTCTCCCCTCCGTTTCTTTTCAAGCTTCAGTATGGACGGTAAAAGATGACAGGGGCGCGGTTCCATCTCCGACGCTGACCCGCCGGCTCCCGCGGTCCCGCCACCGTCAGCGACTGTTACTGTCATCTGATTAGGGTGATCCCAAGGTAGCTTGCAGCTTAGCCCTAGCAAGCTGATCCCTCTTACCTTATGACCAGGTCCGTACTATAAGCATGCACCGGGTGGGCGACGGCATAGACCCCCACCAAGTTAGGAGTCTCATTTAATTGATATGGATATGATTTAGTTAGTTAATTGTCTAAATTGCTCTTAATTGTTGCTAAAATTTTAGAGAGAATTAGCATAGAACAATATTGTGAAACAACCTCAAATTCAAAACGAATTTGTTTGCTTTTTGTTTGAATTCGCGTTTGTTTTGGATTTTGGAAATTGGAATTGAGTTTGAATTTTCAAACCTTGTTTGGGCCGAATCCTCTTCTTCTTGGGCCGTGCAGCCCGTTTCCCCGTTCGGCCCATGCGGCCTGCTCCTTCGGCCCAGCCAGCCCGTCGCCGGCAGCCCAGCGTCGCCGCCGCCTCCGCCTCCGGCAGCGCCGCCTCGGCGCGTCTTGGTTGCCTCGCGCCGCGCCAACGTCTTTGCGTCCACGCCGCCTCGCCGCCCAGCGTGGTCGCCACGCCCGCGCCGTGTCCCCGATCGCCCCGCCTTCCTCCCAGCGCCGCGCCATCGCCGCCCGCCATTTCCGGCGCTGCGCCCTCGCCCTTGGCTATAAAAGCCCCGCCTCCACCTTCTCCACTCGCCCGCTCCTCTCCCGGTGAGCCCTCGCCTCTCGCTGCGCCATACTCCGCTCGGCCGCGCCATGTGCCGCGCCGCTCGCCTCGCCCTCCCTGTTCCGTGCCCTAGCTCCTCTGCCGCGCTTGATCGACGGGTGGACCCGCCCGTCGGCCTCCTCTCTCCCGTGGCGGTGGCCTTCCTTTTCCTCGCCTCGCCATTGGCCGAGCCAGTTGGCCTGATTTCCGGCTCGCCTACTTGCGCCATACCAGTGGGCCGTGGCCGTCGCTAAGCCGGCCGAACGAAGAAATGAATTTCGGTTTTTAATTTAAGAATTAAATTCCGAAAATTCGTTTTAATTCCAAAAATAGCCCGAAAAATCCAGAAAAATCCCGGAAAATCCCAGAGCCCCACCAAATACTTTTCCCGAACCGTTTCGATCCACTGAGTCCAGAAATGCTGTCCGTTCCCAAATCCGAAACTCAGAAAATCCCCAAATCCCAATTTTGCCCTCCGTTCTCTTCCGACTCGGTTCCGCTTCGCTTCGCTCGCTTTTCGGTTATTGTTTTATCGCTTATTTATGTTGGTTGTCTTTTCGCTTAGATTCGACCGCTGAGACGCCTGGAGCCGAGCGATCCCTGAGTCGGGCAGTTCGGAAGCGTACGTCGGACCAAACGGGAGCGCAGTACGACTACTTCCTCGACGACTCATCCGATCCAGCTGCCGCGCAAGGCAAGCCGTACACCCTTTGATCATGTTGATCCTATCATGCCATGCTATAGTAGTAATTATTTTATACCGCATTATTTTATCAGATTTGACTTAATGAAATCCAGTATTTTAGAATGACATGATAATTAGGTAATACCGAATTGCTCATGGAACCTCCTTGAAATAATTGAAACCCCATTAATCCTTTGGAACCCTAGTTAATTGCTTATTGCCATGATTAGGTTAGATAATCTTTATTAGGTTAGTTCAAAACCTGGATTTAAGAAAATGCTGCCGAATCTCCGATTCGGATTGTTTATAAAAGTGCTGCAGTCAGGGGGACAGTATCGGATTAATCCCGGAGTGGATGAGATTCCGATCCCCGGCTGGTGATTAATGCCTTGTTTGGTCTGGTGGCCGGTACTGCGAGTACCGGAATGGGTTGGTGAATGAAGGCTTGGTCGTTGGCAACAGTGTAAGGTTAATAAATCCCCTTGAGCAAAGTAAATAACTTAGTTCCCGCTCAACCACAGGTCGGACTGGTCGATGACCCGTATCCGACATGGCTCAGTAAGTTAGTCATTCCTGAGATAATAATTGGACTGTCTTGGTGGCTACCATTCTCTGGAGAGAATGGGGACCGGGCCTTCCCGGCAGGGAAATGGACCGGAGGGGTGGAACGGGGATGGTCCAAAGTGACATTCTTGGTTCTCACAACGGTAGACGCTAATGGGGACCCTGAGTCCAAGGTAGCGGTACTATCGGTAAACAACTAAAGGACAGGAATGATTAAACGAAATGCCGTGATAGTCTAAAACTGGGCCACATGCATTTAAGTTGCATGAAAACTCGAGATTGGCATAAAGGTTATAGATATCTTGTGGGTAAAGCTGAGCCGCTCTGCAGAGTTAATCTAAATTGTAATCGGTTACGCCGTACTTCCGGTTAATGAAGTTAAGTTGGAATCGGGGTTGATACCCGTAACTAAGCTCAAGTTACTGTATTGGTAATTGTGAAGGAATTGGTTAAGTGTTGTTGAAACTTGTGAAATTCAAATTACTTATTTATTGGTTTGTGCTTCAAATGTAAAATGAATTGTGAAATAAAACTGCATCCAGATACTAAACCCTACTGCCATCCCTTGATTACCCCTACATATAGTATTCAGTGGTTCCGTACGACTTGTTGAGTACTCTGTACTCACCCTTGCAAACCCCCGCCCTTTCAGAGTTCGAAGATGCTGGAGCCTACCAGGAGATCGTAGATGGCGATTTAGTCTGGTTCTAGGTCTTTGTTTTCGCTCAGGCCCTGCCTGTGGTTTCCTTCTTTTGGTAGTGTAAGTCTAGAAGCTTGGATGCTTCCCTTGTAAAATCCGGTCGTTAGGCCGGCTATATTGAATAAAAAGTGTTGAATTGGCTTTTGGCCAGGTAATTTTACTCTTGTTTTACAACAGTTAGTCTTCCTGGGTAACTGTTGTGAGTTTCGCACTGCCCCTAAAAAGGCGGTCCGTCACAAGTGGTATCAGAGCCTAGGCTTGACCGTAGACTGAGACCTAAGTTGGCTTAAGGAGTCTTTTTCGAAAGATTATTTCAAACTACAAAATGAGTTTCGAAAACTGTAAGTATTATTCTTATAATCCTGTTTCTCTCCTCTCTCTGTTCCCACCTTTTCCTTAAGATTCACTTCTCTCCTTTAAAACTCACTTAAAACCTTTCCGCTCATCTGACTTGAAAAAGTTTTCTCGTTTTGGCAGATGGTTCAGCATGATTATCTGTTCCCCGAAGCTTTCGGGGGATGGGCTGAGTTACTGTGGAGGATGCTTCAGCATGTTGGTGCAGGCCAGAATGAAGCCCCAGTTTTCCACACAGAAGAACTCTTCCAGGGTGCCGTTCGTTACGAATGGAAAGCCTGGGTTGATCTTAATCCTCTGCAGGACAATCTCGATATTCCACGCCGCTTCCAAGGATTCCGCGTCTCCGAGTCAGACGCTATCCAGGACTCTGCCCGTCGGGCAGTGAAGCACCTGCGTCGTCTCTTTGATGCTGAGTTTGACAACAGTCGATTCCAGCTCATCCCTATGAGAGGGGATGCCCCCGGCACAGTGATCATCACCGTCCCGGATGACGATCTGAGACCGCGTGTCGACCAAGTCGCGATCCGATGGTGAACAAGGACTACTCAGACAGCCGCCTTCTCCGCGAGCGAGATGATCTGCAGCGACAGTTGGGCAATGCTTGGATGGAGATCGACGAGCTTCGTGAAGAGATAGACCAGATGCAGCCCCAGTACGAGCCCGGAGAGGAGATGTCTGTGGATGGTCCATCGGAGGTGGTGGACGTGTCCATGGCAGAAGATGTGGAAGAAGATCCAGAGGAGCGCATCATCTACATCTCCGACGACGATTGAAGATTCCAGTCTTAGAATAGGGCGTTAGTCCTAGAAGTTGGCTTTACCCTTTTGGAGTAGTCTTTTGTAATGTAAAATAGGTTGTTTCCTACCTTAGTATGACGGTATTGTAAACAATCTATGTATCAAGAAACTAAGTTTCCTATCTCTCGTATGTTGATTGCTCTATTATCCTTATATCTTGACCCAATTCCACTAATTCTTTCCCATTTCGTCTCGCCTCTCACCTATTCTATCTCTCTCGCCCCATGTCTAAATCTTACTTATCTTCTCGCTTACCCCAAAACCCCGCAAAGCAAGACCTTAAGATAGTCGAGAATGGATCAAGGTGAAGGATCGCAGCTTCCAAGGTCATGAGAATGAGGCACTCCTAAACCCAGTTAACCTAGCCCAAGCATCGGGCAGCCATGGAAAGGAACAGATATCGCTAACAAAGGCGTAATCATATGATTGAGATGTTGATAGGTCGATGGCGGCAAGACCACGATGAATCCCCAGGAAATAACTTTGGACAGAAGGATTATTAGGAGGGTCACACTGTCGACTTCCAAAAGACCCAGCCCCCTATTTTCTCCGTGTCAACGGAGCCATTATCAGCAGATGATTGGCTCACGGTTATCCAGATGAAGCTGGATACGGTACAGTGCACTGAGAAAGAGAAAGTGCTTTATGCCTCTCACCAACCGCAAGGACAAGCAAAGAAGATGGTGGGTTAACTTTCGCACTCAAGGCGGGACAGAGATCTCGTGGCGTATGTTTGAAGAAGCTTTCCGGAAGACGCACATTCCAAAGGCTTGATGGCCTCCAAGCGAAGGGAATTCTGTCTCTCCATCAAGGAGGAAGGACAAAGGATGGAATACCTACACCACTTCAACAACCTTTCTCGCTTATGCACCCAGAGAAGTAGACACAGAAGAAAAGAAGATAGAAAGATTTTATGAAGGATCGCAGAAGAACCTCAAGTTCCATGTCTCAATTGTGGAGTTCAAGGATTTTTCACCATGGTGGATAGGTGATTGTGTCAGAAGAGACAAGGAATGACCTGGAGGATACTAGAAAGAGAAAGGCACAGCAACAGAGAATGTCAGCAGCAAGTCAGTTCAAAGGAAGGACCTATACCTTCAACCCCAACGTCCCAAACAAGAGACAAGCAGTGGGAGGATCCCGACCTGCTCCGCCCAATGTTCAGCCCGGGAATGTTCGATGCTTTACCTGCAACGGGAACCATTACTCTAATGTGTGTCCCAAGAAAGGTTCAGCCTGCTTCCATTGCGGACAACCCGGACATTTCAGGCAGCAGTGCCCAAAGAAGGACTTGCCGAGTGATGTGGCAAAAGCGCGACGGCGATTTCCGCAGACGGCCCAAAGACTCGTCAACCTCAACCGCCCCATCAAGGTTATTTAAGGGCACCAGTCAAGACCGAGGGATACACCAACAACCGCGGACCCAATCCGCCAAGGAACCCCCAAGGAAGGATCAATCATGTGTCAGCAGCAGAGGCAGCGGAAGCCACAGATGTTATCGTTGGTAAGTTTCCCGTCCAAACCAAGTTGGCCTTAACCCTCTTTGATCCCGGTGCAACCCATTCGTTCATTTCTTTGGCTTTTGCTTGCAAAAGTGGGTTGCCCTACTCTCCCTTGCCCTCTCCCTGTGTTTTTCACACCCCTGGAAGTCGGTTGATGGCAAGATTCAGCTGCAGTAATCTGAGGATAGAAATCCAAGGGATTGAGTTCAGAGCCAACCTGTTGTTGTTAGAGATGGATGGTCTAGATGTCATATTGGGAATGAACTGGTTATCTAGACACCATGCTCAGTTGGATTGTTCTCAAAAGACAGTGACACTCAGGAATGATTATGGTCAGAAAGTGACAGTTCAGAATGATCCGAGGTTGATCAAAAGAAGTCAGAGCATCATCAATACAGTTGCCCGTGGATTAGACAGCATACCCGTAGTTCTGAGTACCCTGAAGTTTTTCCAGAAGAGTTACCAGGGAAACCTCCGAACAGAGGCATAGAACTGGCAATAGAGTTAGTTCCTGGAACAGCTCCTATCCATAAGCGATCCCGTCCAATGTCGCCTTTGGAGTTGAAGGAACTGAAGAAGCAATTGGATGAATTACTGGACAAAGGATTTGTACGGCCAAGTATCTCACCTTGGTCCGCGCAAGTAGTATTTGCCAGAAAGAAGGACGGAAGTAAGAGACTCTGCATAGACTACAGAGCCCTGAATGATGCAACAATCAAGAACAAGTACCCGTTACCCCGGATAGATGACCTGCTCGATCGGTTGAAAGGAGCCAAGATCTTTTCAAGATAGACTTGAGGACAGGTATCATCACCGAAAGTCGAGAACAAGACAGAGAGAAGACAGCATTTGCTACTCGGTACGGATTATATGAGTTCACCGTGGTGCCATTTGGACTCACAAATGCCCCGGCCTACTTTATGAACCTGATGAACCAAGTATGCATGGAGTTCTTGGACAAGTTCATCGTAGTGTTCATAGACGACATACTCATTTACTCCAAGACTGAAGAAGATCACCAGAAGCATCTGCATCTAATTCTGGGAAGGCTTAGAGAACATCAGCTTTATGCCAAATTCTCTAAGTGTGATTTCTGGTTGGATGAAATCGCTTTCCTAGGACACATCATCACTAAGGATGGCGTGAAGATGGACCCCGAGAAGATCGTAATGTTGTTGGAATGGAAACACCAGTGTCGCTGTGTGTCGAAGTTTTCTGATTGGCGAGGATATTACGTAAGATTCATCGAAGGATTCTCCAAGATAGCCAACCCGATGACTCGGCTTCTCAAAAAGGACAAGCCCCTACGCTTGGGCGAGAAGTGTGAGAAAAGTTTCCAGAGCTGAAAACCAAGTTAACCTCGCACTCCAGTCCTCACTCTCCCAAATCCGGATAAAGACTTCCAGATTTACTGTGATGCTTCGAAGAGAGGATTGGGATGCGTGTTAATGCAGGAAGGAAAAGTGGTTGCGTATGCGTCGCGACAACTCAGACCGCATGAGGAGAATTACCCAACTCATGACCTGGAGCTAGCCTCAGTAGTGCATGCATTGAAGATTTGGAGACATTACCTGTTGGGGAACCGTTGTGAAGTGTTTTCAGACCACAAGAGCCTGAAGTACGTGTTCACCCAGCCCAATCTAAACATGAGACAGAGAAGATGGTTGGAATTGATTAAGGATTATGATCTAGAAATCCTTTATCATCCAGGGAAAGCTAACGTGGTAGCAGACGCTTTGAGCCGAAAAGCATGCCACCACTTAGCTCTAGTTGAGACTATCTCTCCCCAGCTGAAGTCAGAAGTACAGGAGTTGAACCTGCAGATAGTATCAGAAGGATCAGTGCATTTCCTAGAGATACAGTCAGATCTTCTGAAGCAGATCAAAGCAGCTCAGCAAACAGATGAAGATATACTGGAATACAGAAAGTTGATGAAGGAAGTTAGTCCCTCGGAGTTCTCGGAAGACAAGCAAGGCATACTACGATTCCGCGATCGTATATGCATTCCGAAGGATAAAGATATAAGAGGATTGATTTTGACAGAGGCTCACTCGTCACAATTCTCAATACATCCTGGCAGTACGAAGATGTACCAAGACTTGAAGAAGGAGTACTGGTGGAATGGAATGAAGAAAGAAATAGCCGAACACGTGGTGTGTTGTGACGTGTGTCGGAAAGTCAAGATAGACCACCAGAAGACAAAGCAGATTATCGCAACCCCTTCCAAAGGCCGAATGGAAGTGGGAAGAGATTGGAATGGACTTTGTCACTGGTTTGCCCAAAACTCAAAGAAGGATATGATGCCATTTGGGTAATCATTGATAGATCGACCAAAGTAGCCCATTTCATCCCTATAAAGCATCGTTGGAAGAGACAAGTTGGCGAGAATTGTACCGACCCATTGTCGATTACATGGGATTCCTAAGAAGATCGTGTCGAGGCGGAGCCCAGTTCACCTCTAAGTTCGGAAAAGTCTGCATGAAGCTATGGGTACGGATCTCAATTTCAAGATGACCTATCACCCTCGACATGCATGGTCGACGAAAGAGTCAACCAGATCCTAGAAGATATGTTGAGAGCCTGCGCTCTAGCATATGGAGCCTCATGGGCCAAGTGTTTACCGTTTGCAGAATTCTCGTACAATAACAGTTACCAGACCAGTCTGGACATGTCACCGTTTGAAGCCTTGTATGGAAGAAAGTGCAGGACCCCATTGAATTGGACAGAAACCGGAAAGAAACAGCTTTTTGGACCTCAGCTAGTTCATGATGCAGAAGCTCATGTGAGGATCATAAGGAAGAACCTGAGAACAGCTCAAGTCCGGCAGAAGAGTTATGCGGATACAAGGAGGAAAGACATAAGTTATCAGATTGGAGATTTCGTTTATCTGAAAGTGACACCCTTCAAGCCCGTTCGTCGTTTTCAGATAAAAGGGAAGTTAGCTCCGAGGTATGTTGGACCATACCCGTGGATCGATGCACTGGAGAAGTAGCCTACAAGTTACGGTTAAGTCCAGAGCTGTCAAGGGTACACAATGTCTTTCATGTGTCCCAGTTAAGGAAATGCCTCCGTCAGCCGTCAGAGCAAGTACAGTTGAAAGGGATAGACTTGAAAGAAGATTTAACATATCATGAGGAACCAGTCAGAATTGTGGAGACAATGGAAAGGGAACTCAAGTTCAAGAATGTCAGGATCTGCCGAGTGCTATGGAAGAATCATACACTCGAGGAAACTACTTGGGAAAAGGAATCGGAATTGCAGCAGAATTTTCCCAACCTATTTTCCCAGGCGAAATGAATCTCGGGGACGAGATTCCATTTTAAGTGGGGTAGGTTGAAACAACCTCAAATTCAAAACGAATTTGTTTGCTTTTTGTTTGAATTCGCGTTTGTTTTGGATTTTGGAAATTGGAATTGAGTTTGAATTTTCAAACCTTGTTTGGGCCGAATCCTCTTCTTCTTGGGCCGTGCAGCCCGTTTCCCCGTTCGGCCCATGCGGCCTGCTCCTTCGGCCCAGCCAGCCCGTCGCCGGCAGCCCAGCGTCGCCGCCGCCTCCGCCTCCGGCACCGGCGCCGCCTCGACGCGTCTTGGTTCGCCCGCCTCGCGCGCCGCGCGCGTCTGCGTCCACGCCGCTGCCGCCCAGCGTGGTCGCCGCCCGCCGTGTCCGATCGCCGACCGCGCCTCCCCGCCTTGCCGCTGCTGCCGCGCCGCCATTTCCGGCCGCCTGCGCCCTCGCCCTTGGCTATAAAAGCCCCCGCCTCCCCACCTTCTCCACTCGCCCCGCTCCCTCCTCTCCCCGGTGAGCCCCCTCGCCTCTCCTCGCCGCTTCTCCCCGGCTCGGCCGTATGCCGCCGCCCGCCGCTCGCCTCGCCCTCCCTGTTCCGTGCCTAGCTCCTCCTCTGCCGCGCCGACGGTGGACCCGCCTGTCGCCTCCCTCTCTCCCGTCGGTGGCCCCGCCCTTTCCTCGCCTCGCCGGCTGGCCGAGCCGTGCCGTGGCCACTTCCCCGGCCCGCCACGCCCGCGAGTGGGTCAGGCCTGGCCGTCGCCAAGCCGGCCCGGAACAGTAAAAATGAATTTCGGTTTTTAATTTAAGAATTAAATTCCGAAAATTCGTTTTAATTCCAAAAATAGCCCGAAAAATCCAGAAAAATCCCGGAAAATCCCAGAGCCCCACCAAATACTTTTCCCGAACCGTTTCGATCCACCGAGTCCGTAAATGCTGTCCGTTTCCCAAATCCAAACTCGTAAAATCCCCAAATCCCAGTTTTGCCCTCCGTTCTCTTCCGACTCGGTTCCGGTTTTCCGTTTCAGTTTCCGTTTTCTTTTCGGTTATTGTTTTATCGTTTATTTATGTTGGTTGTCTTTTCGCGCTAGATTCGACCGTTGAGACGCCAAGGAGCCGAGCAATCCTCGAGTCGGGCGATTCCCGGAGCAGACGTCGGACCAAACGGGAGCGCAGTACGACTACTTCCTCGACGACTCATCCGATCCAGCTGCCGCGCAAGGCAAGCCGTACACCCTTTGATCATGTTGATCCTATCATGCCATGCTATAGTAGTAATTATTTTATACCGCATTATTTTACTGTATTTGACTTAATGAAATCCAGTATTTTAGAATGACATGATAATTAGGTAATACCGAATTGCTCATGGAACCTCCTTGAAATAATTGAAACCCCATTAATCCTTTGGAACCCTAGTTAATTGCTGATGTAACACTGGGTGTCCCGATCTTTCGATGAGAATGATAACCTTCGATTTGGGAGGAGACGACTTTGACGATCCGACTACAACGTACAACGACGATGCGCCTTAGCAATCGCTAAACCAACTCCAGAGGGTTATTGACCTTGCCGTGGGCACGATCAACCTGATCACGAAGATCAATTCCTGCAAGCAATGGAAGAACAAGCAAGAACAAGGCAAAAGCAATCTAAAATTGCAAATATAGATGAAGTATTGAAAAGTTGGGGTTCCGATACAAGGAGCTTGTTAGGCGGCTGTTGAGCACGTCTAAAAGACTCAAATAGTAGCAAAAGGCTAAACTATCAAATAACCAAAACCCAAGTTATTTTGGGGGACTACCTAGCTATATATAGGAGAAATAAGAGGCCAAAACCATGCTTGGGGCGTCCAAAACACATTCATGGCAGAATAGGACTCGTATTCCTAGTTTGTCTCGGATTTGGAAAGATGACCGAACTTGTTTTGCATATTCCCGTTGACTCGGTAGGAATTTGGAGGTGAGGCCGGATCCGTTGGAAAGAGGACGTCGAAACCTTTCAAACCAGTACTCATAGACCTCAAACACCCTTGTGGATCAAAAGTTATAGTCGTTTGAAGTTGGTGCTGTCCCGGAGGCCGAATCCGAGTTGAACTTGTTTTGCAGATTCCCGTTGACTCGTAAGGAATTTGGAGGTGGGGCCGGATCCGTTGGAAAGAGGACGTCGAAACCTTTTAAACCAGTACTCATAGACCTCAAACACCATTGTGGATCAAAAGTTATGGTCGTTTGAAATTGGTGCTGTCCCGGAGGCCGAATTCGAGTTGAACTTGTGCACCGGAAGAATTGGCTTCATGCTTGACGTTTGGGAGTCCTTCTCCTTGGTTCCTAAGGACAATAAAATCATCACAAGGATTAAATAGCATTCTATTCATTAAATTATTTGTATGCAACCCGAAGAACGCATTCACCTGGTAATTGAAATGAGGTGCGCGAGCTCGAGTAATTGGCCCTTGTATTACATTGTTGGCTTCAATTGGGTTTGTAGGCATGGCCGTATGCATGGTAGTGATGTCCTCATCATCCTCCCCTTCTTGCATTTGAGTCGTCCTCGACTCAAGTTCATCATCTTCTCCCAAGTTTGTCTTTAGATCTGATAATTCATTTGACGGGCTCGAGCTCGAGTCAATGGTCCTTGAACCGACGAAGATGTAGAAGGATGGCCAAGGTGGGGGTCGATAAAGCCATGCAGATGGAGCCATCGTAGTAGTTGTATACGAAGTAGAGGATGCTTTGTGAAGTGTCGCCAACTTAATGGTCCTGGCCAAGGTGAGGGTCGATGAAACCATGCAGCTTGATATAATCATAGCAATACTTGGTGATGACCATATGTATGCGGTGTTAGTTCTGTCCATGATGAGCATGGTCTCATCATCCTCCCTTTCTTGAAGTGGAGTCGTCCTCGACTCCATCATATTGTCCTGTGAAATGTTAGTATTGACAGGATACAAAGCAATATGCACATTTGCAATGAAATCAATGGATTGAGAATTTCTATCAACCGTATCCTCCCTTTCTTGAAAACTATCATGTGACTTGTGAATGGAACCAAATGTACTTGGTCCTGACATGATTAGTGATATGGCAATTATTAAATTGATGACATTGTTGCATTGCAAACGGAGGTTTAAAATCTGAACAAATGTAAACTCGATGTGCTTTATACTCTCCTTTCTCACTATTTTTGCCAATAACATAAAAGATATTTCGTGATAACCATGACAAATCAGAATGTACAAAAAGGCTCTCCTCTAAATAATTCAGATCACAAGGAACATCAAATTCAATGTAGCCTAATGTATATAAAGAAGACATCAATTGCAACTCATCATTTTCGCTTGTGATGTGAATGACATGTTTATTTTCAGAATAAGTGTCTAGTGTGTTAACAAAGGTGACATGTCCATTTGCTAGTTGTGTCATTGATATAAGTGAAGTATTATCACACAACTCTTCTTTATCACAAGAAATAGCAAGCAAATCATCTTGTAACAAAGCAAAATCAGCAATTGGTTCCACTAGATTTGTGGATAGTTTTTGCTCTTCAAAATTATCTTCTCCATGTGTAAAGTCCATACCTGTTACATTACCTTGTAAGTTCTCATCAGCTATTGTAGGTGTTTCTTCAACTATTATCTCTTCACTTACACATGGGGTAGTATTGATCAGTTCTTTCTCCATATGCACTTCTACATCATTCTTTCGATGGTGCTCACTTTTCTGCAAAATGTTAGCTACAAAAGAAGGTGCAACAATGGGCGCCTCAAATGAAGCTAATGATTCTTTCAAGGATTCAGCAAGCATATTTTCAACTCTACAAGCACATACAACCAATTCTGAAAGAGAACTATATGTTTCATCAATAAGAGCATCCTGAATTTCTTGATTAAGTCCACGTATGAACCTAAGCTCTGTTGCTTCTTCACCTTCAACTAAACCACAACGCAACAAATGATTTTGCAATCGTTCATAGTATTCCTTAACGCACTTATTTCCTTGTTTCAAGCATTGGAGTCTAGTATACAAAAATTCAGAATGATATTCAGGAACATAATCAATTCTCATAAGTCTTTTCATGGCCTTCCAATTTTCAGGTTTTTTCTCTTTTCTACAAATATGTTTGTACCATGTTAATGCATATTCATTTAGCACACTAGCAGCAATCCTAATCTTTTCATTTTCGGACAAATCATACTTGCCAAATTCTTTGTCTCTTGCTATCTCCCAATTAATATAGGCATCAGGATCATAATGACCATTAAAAGGTGGAATGGCGAATTTAACCTTATCTAGGGAATCATCATCAACATGTACCGAGCATGTAGTATGCCATTTTTGTTGCTTAGAAGATGAGGTGGAGGACTGGAAGTTCCGGGGCGATGCACTGCAAGCTTATCAAGTCTAGACAAAATAGTAGCAAGATTAGTGTTAGCAACTCCTTGAGCGGTCTCGATAGACCGAAGGCGGTCTTCTTGCATCAACATTCTAGCAACAATTCCCTTTGCGCGTGGAGAGTGATGCATCGAATCCTCATCACCTAACATGGTTAGTAGAAGAAAAGAAAACAAGATAACAAGTATAATGTTCCTATCAACTACAAGGAGGTGGTGGCAATTCTCTCAACAATCAAGCCTATAACCAAAGCTCTTACAAGTTCTTACATGCAGCAGGTGTTGACGGTTGTTGGCGTGGTCAAAAGTTCTCCGAAGCTGGGATAAAGCGATTGCCAAGGGACCGAACAAATGTACGAGGTTGGGTGTGGAGCTTGGATAGGCAAAATTTATTTCCTATGCAATCTGATAATTCTTGCTCATCATGGACAGAACTAACACTGCATACATATGGTCATCACCAAGTATTGCTACAGTTATATCAACTGCATGGTTTCATCGACCCTCACCTTGGCCAGGACCATTAAGTTGGCGACACTTCACGAGATCCTCTACTGTCAGATACAACTACTACGATGGCTCCATCTGCATGGCTTTATCGACCCCCACCTTGGCCATCCTTCTACATCTTCGTCGGTTCAAGGACCATTGACTCGAGCTCGAGCCCGTCAAATGAATTATCAGATCTAAAGACAAACTTGGGAGAAGATGATGAACTTGAGTCGAGGACGACTCAAATGCAAGAAGGGGAGGATGATGAGGACATCACTACCATGCATACGGCCATGCCTACAAACCCAATTGAAGCCAACAATGTAATACAAGGGCCAATTACTCGAGCTCGCGCACCTCATTTCAATTACCAGGTGAATGCGTTCTTCGGGTTGCATACAAATAATTTAATGAATAGAATGCTATTTAATCCTTGTGATGATTTTATTGTCCTTAGGAACCAAGGAGAAGGACTCCCAAACGTCAAGCATGAAGCTAATTCTTCCGGTGCACAAGTTCAACTCGAATTCGGCCTCCGGGACAGCACCAATTTCAAACGACCATAACTTTTGATCCACAATGGTGTTTGAGGTCTATGAGTACTGGTTTAAAAGGTTTCGACGTCCTCTTTCCAACGGATCCGGCCCCACCTCCAAATTCCTTACGAGTCAACGGGAATCTGCAAAACAAGTTCAACTCGGATTCGGCCTCCGGGACAGCACCAACTTCAAACGACTATAACTTTTGATCCACAAGGGTGTTTGAGGTCTATGAGTACTGGTTTGAAAGGTTTCGACGTCCTCTTTCCAACGGATCCGGCCTCACCTCCAAATTCCTACCGAGTCAACGGGAATATGCAAAACAAGTTCGGTCATCTTTCCAAATCCGAGACAAACTAGGAATACGAGTCCTATTCTGCCATGAATGTGTTTTGGACGCCCCAAGCATGGTTTTGGCCTCTTATTTCTTTTCTCTCTTTTGGTGACTTGCGGCCAACACTAGTACGAACAAAAAGTTTTGGAATCCCTAACTTGGTGTCACAAGATAAGATGATATGATAACTGAAGATTGTGCAATGTATCAAGTAGAGCAGCCCTAAGCAATATCAACAAGCTAGTCTCAAATAGGATCAAAGTGTTCACAAAGGATGAATTGGTTCCCAAAGGTAGGTGTACTGATGTTTTTCTAGGGCAGCAAACTTGTCGCCTAGATTAATGTTTGAAGATCACAGAATTTGATTGGTTGACTATGGAAGGAATTGAAGCTTATATCCTCAGCTTTCAATAGAGTGCAAGAACACAAAAATCAGAGTTCGTATGTGAAAGTTATGCTTGAAATACCAAACTGGACAGAATTGAAGAATTGAAGCTACGCGAAGGAAAGGAAAGATCAGCAACTAAAACATGGACTCTAATGGATCAAAACCTAACAAAACTCACTAAAATAACAGATTGAAACTAAAGGTTGAATTTTTGTGGAGTAGTTTTCAATTTAGGACAGAAAAAAAACTAACCTAAAGGCATTGATATTCTCACCGATCAACCTGAAGCTCTGATACCACTTGATGTGACACTGGGTGTCCCGATCTTTCGATGAGAATGATAACCTTCGATTTGGGAGGAGACGACTTTGACGATCCGACTACAACGTACAACGACGATGCGCCTTAGCAATCGCTAAACCAACTCCAGAGGGTTATTGACCTTGCCGTGGGCACGATCAACCTGATCACGAAGATCAATTCCTGCAAGCAATGGAAGAACAAGCAAGAACAAGGCAAAAGCAATCTAAAATTGCAAATATAGATGAAGTATTGAAAAGTTGGGGTTCCGATACAAGGAGCTTGTTAGTAATTTGTTGAGCACGTCAAAAGACTCAAATAGTAGCAAAAGGCTAAACTATCAAATAACCAAAACCCCAGTTATTTTGGGGGACTACCTAGCTATATATAGGAGAAATAAGAGGCCAAAACCATGCTTGGGGCGTCCAAAACACATTCATGGCCTAATAGGACTCGTATTCCTAGTTTGTCTCGGATTTGGAAAGATGACCGAACTTGTTTTGCATATTCCCGTTGACTCGGTAGGAATTTGGAGGTGAGGCCGGATCCGTTGGAAAGAGGACGTCGAAACCTTTCAAACCAGTACTCATAGACCTCAAACACCCTTGTGGATCAAAAGTTATAGTCGTTTGAAGTTGGTGCTGTCCCGGAGGCCGAATCCGAGTTGAACTTGTTTTGCAGATTCCCGTTGACTCGTAAGGAATTTGGAGGTGGGGCCGGATCCGTTGGAAAGAGGACGTCGAAACCTTTTAAACCAGTACTCATAGACCTCAAACACCATTGTGGATCAAAAGTTATGGTCGTTTGAAATTGGTGCTGTCCCGGAGGCCGAATTCGAGTTGAACTTGTGCACCGGAAGAATTGGCTTCATGCTTGACGTTTGGGAGTCCTTCTCCTTGGTTCCTAAGGACAATAAAATCATCACAAGGATTAAATAGCATTCTATTCATTAAATTATTTGTATGCAACCCGAAGAACGCATTCACCTGGTAATTGAAATGAGGTGCGCGAGCTCGAGTAATTGGCCCTTGTATTACATTGTTGGCTTCAATTGGGTTTGTAGGCATGGCCGTATGCATGGTAGTGATGTCCTCATCAATTGCTTATTGCCATGATTAGGTTAGATAATACTGTTAGGTTAGTTCAAAACCTGGATTTAAGAAAATGCTGCCGAATCTCCGATTCGGATTGTTTATAAAAGTGCTGCAGTCAGGGGGACAGTATCGGATTAATCCCGGAGTGGATGAGATTCCGATCCCTACCGGTGATTAATGCCTTGTTTGAGTGCAGTGGCGGTACTCTGAGTGCAGGAATGGGTTAGTGAATGAAGGCTTGGTCGGTGCAGCGATGTAAGGTTAATAAATCCCCTTGAGCAAAGTAAATAACTTAGTTCCCGCTCAACCACAGGTCGGACTGGTCGATGACCCGTATCCGACATGGCTCAGTAAGTTAGTCATTCCTGAGATAATAATTGGACTGTCTTGGTGGCTACCATTCTCTGGAGAGAATGGGGACCGGGCCTTCCCGGCAGGGAAATGGACCGGAGGGGTGGAACGGGGATGGTCCAAAGTGACATTCTTGGTTCTCACAACGGTAGACGCTAATGGGGACCCTGAGTCCAAGGTAGCGGTACTATCGGTAAACAACTAAAGGACAGGAATGATTAAACGAAATGCCGTGATAGTCTAAACTGGGCCACATGCATTTAAGTTGCATGAAAACTCGAGATTGGCATAAAGGTTATAGATATCTTGTGGGTAAAGCTGAGCCGCTCTGCAGAGTTAATCTAAATTGTAATCGGTTACGCCGTACTTCCGGTTAATGAAGTTAAGTTGGAATCGGGGTTGATACCCGTAACTAAGCTCAAGTTACTGTATTGGTAATTGTGAAGGAATTGGTTAAGTGTTGTTGAAACTTGTGAAATTCAAATTACTTATTTATTGGTTTGTGCTTCAAATGTAAAATGAATTGTGAAATAAAAGCGCATCCGTGATATACTAAACCCCATCGCCATCCCTTGATTACCCCTACATATAGTATTCAAGTGGTTCCGCACGACTTGTTGAGTACTCTGTACTCACCCTTGCAAACCCCGCCCTTTCGTGAGTTCGAAGATCTTTGGAGCCTACCAGGAGATCGTAGATGGCGATTTAGTCTGGTTCTAGGTCTTTGTTTTCGCTCAGGCCCTGCCTGTGGTTTCCTTCTTTTGGTAGTGTAAGTCTAGAAGCTTGGATGCTTCCCTTGTAAAATCCGGTCGTTAGGCCGGCTATATTGAATAAAAAGTGTTGAATTGGCTTTTGGCCAGGTAATTTTACTCTTGTTTTACAACAGTTAGTCTTCTGGTAATCATAGAGTTTCAGATCGCCCTAAAAAGGCGGTCCGTCACATATTGAGAGCGCATTTCTACTGGATTTATAAGTTATCATATGATCATTACTAATTCATATGTATTTATTTAACCCCTCTAAATTAATCTTCATGTTTTTTCAACTCTTGATTACTCTTCCTATCCACTGTAAAATGTTGTTAGGTGAGATGTATTTTCTACCCATTAACACTTCTAATGGTTTAAATGCTAGGCAATAAAACCAAAAATATTATCGCACATACAGAAGTAACTGCCAATATATATTTTGAAGTTAGTGTATAAAAATATTCGTATATCACATAAACATATAACATGATGCATGGTAATTCCTCCGTCCAAATTTACAAGGCATATTTCTTCTTGGCACATTGACCAAAAAGATATTGAAAGTAACTAGATTACTCCTAATTATTATCATTAAGCACTATATCCAATACATGCATATAGATAACATAAAGTAAATATAGATATTTATTAAGAGTATAGAGGAAATATCACACTAATTTTGTATTAAAATATAAAATACGTCGTATATTTATGAAAAGACCATTAAAAATACATCTTACAAACTTATACTCCTTTCGTCACAAATAGTTATCGTTTTACATATCGACACGATCTCCAAAATAAAATTTTGACCACTAATTTCTATTATGATATATTTATAAAACATAATAAAATTACCATATTATGAAAATATTTTTGAAGACAAATCTACACATATGATTTCCATGTATCCAATTTAAACATTTTAAAAAATATTAACAGTTAAAGTTTTAAAAGTTTGACTATAACTATATCTAAAACAATAACAATTTGTGACGAGAGACCTGTCTACTTTCTGTTGTAGCACGTTACCACGGAATCTGGGGTGCGGCCCTGCTTATGAGCGCAAAGGCACTTGGAACTGACACGTTTTCTGCTGGCAAAACCATGAACAAAGAGGAAGGAAGGAATCGATACACTGGATAAGTAGATACTCTCCGGAATTTCCAACCACACCAAAACGTCGAGTGACTGTTTCGCGGACCAACGAGCAAGGAAGCCTCGTGCCCGACAAGATTTGGCTTCTAGATGGATTCGCGCTGACAAGAACGCCGTTCCGCCGTGTCGAGTGCGCCGTCTCCGTCACCCCACGCCATCCACCGCGCGATTTTTCCCGGCCCCTCCACAGCGAAAAGGAGCGCAGTTCGCGCGTCCCATTTCACTTGCTCCATCCCTCCTCCACTCCACCTTGCTGTGGTGCTAGTGCCATCGCACGGTCGAACCTACTTCGCTCACCTCGTTGCCGGTTTCGGTTCTTGGCTTCTTGCACCGCCCGTCCATGGCGATGGCTGCTGCGGCGGAGTGGTGGAAGGCGGCCATCGCGGCGTACACGGGGCTGTCTCCCGCGGCGTTCTTCACGGCCGTGGCGGTGGCGGCCGCGCTGTACGTGGCCGTGTCCGGCCTATTCGCGAGGCCGGCGCCGCCGCCGAGGAGGCGGGGGGCGGAGGTGGAGGAGACGGCGTTCGAGCCGCTGCCGCCGCCTGTGCAGCTCGGGGAGGTGACGGAGGAGGAGCTGAGGGTTTATGACGGGTCCGACAGCAAGAAGCCGCTGCTCATGGCCATCAAGGGCCAAATCTATGACGTCACGCAGAGCAGGTAGACAGAGGCTTTCTTCAGTTCTTGGCTATTGCAGGGGTTCCATTTTTCCTCTCCGTGGGTTTTCTACTGATGGAATCGTGGAGAACGAGTGCCGTAGCAGCGTACAAGGTCTCACAGGAACTTCTCAAAGAGCGTACTAGAAAAACTTTGTGATGGAAAGGGGAATGATTCAACCAGTAGTTTTCTGGAGGACATCAAAGGGGAAAGCTTTTTTATTCTCTCGGTGGTTTCTGACGATGATTAGTACAATAAACTTAACACTTTGTTGCTTCAGTCAGTGATCTTGACGTGTGCGAAAGGAAAATTAAGGCTAACCTATTTCAATTATTCCTATTTATTTGTCATGAGAAATTCAAGGAAAATTTACCAACTTTTCCATGTCAAATTGGTAGGACATCTATCTGTTGTCTTCCTAAACATGTTAAAAGGAGCCCGTTACATTCGGTCTTAAATGCTAGTAATTACATGTTAACTAGAGTAAAAAGAAAAGATTTCACCATCGATTATGGTGTGTTGAGATTATAATGGCAGGGACAGTCTATATAAGTTCCATATTTATATAGAAATACCATGTACTATAAAATAACAATGGAGTCCTATTTGCATACTATACTGACAATGTTCTAATGTTCGAACCTAACTAGGTTAACATCCTCCATTGCTTTTGCTTGGTTCCTGCCATTTATTCATCATTTCGTGCTGTCCCAAATTGATCACTTTGCCCCATCTTATCTTACAGATGTCTGTAATAACCATTGCGCATCACTGGTTGCAACTTGCAACATGTTCATTCGCCCTTCACTTTCATCACCCTTTTGCAGGATGTTTTATGGACCTGGCGGCCCATACGCATTGTTTGCAGGCAGAGATGCAAGTAGGGCTCTGGCAAAGATGTCCTTCGAGCCGAACGATTTATCCGGTGACATTTCAGGCTTAGGCCCTTTTGAGGTCGAGGCCTTGCAAGAATGGGAGTACAAATTCATGAGCAAGTACGTGAAGGTTGGAACAATCAAGAAGACCATTCCGGTTGTAGAGGGAGATGCTGCAGGCCATGCTGGGACATCTGAAAGGGGCATCGATGCAAGCACTATGGGGAGCAACCATGTCCATGTGCCAGAACCAGGGGAAGATGGAGCTGCTATCCATGCAGGTGCTGCGGAGAAGCCAAGGGAAACAGCAGATGTAGATGTGAACACCAGCAGCCATGAAGATGCAGCGGAGAAGCCAAATGAGTTGCCATTGACTGACTCAGGTTCGAAGGACAAGAGCAGAGCTGAAATTGCGGTGGAGAAGCCAAATGAGTTGCCATTGACTGACTCAGATTCGAAGAACAAGAGCAGCACTGAAATTGCGGCGGAGAAGCCAGCTGAGGAAACACCGAATGCAGATTTAAAGAGCACTAGCAGCACTGAAGACGCAGGAGAGCCAAAGGGAACACCTGGTGTAGATGAAAGGAACACGATGAGCCCTGAAGATGCAGTGGAGAGGCCCAAGGAAGCACTAGATGTAGATGTGAAGAGTACGAGCAGCCACGAAGATGCAGGAGAACCAAAGGAAACACGAGATGTAGACGAAAAGAACACAAGCAACCATCAAGATGCCGTGGAGAAGCTGAAGGAAACAGCAGATGAGAAGTGAAGAATGCATAGAGTTGTGGCTGTTGCTGTGATGCTGTCTGCAGGCAGGCAGCCAGCATAATACCGTACACATCATGGTCCGTCTCTTCATTACGTCAGACTACAGAGCATTAGATGAGCTTCGCCTGGATTCAGTTATGAATCCTTGTATAGAGTGGAAGTATACTGTAATGTATAAATGTAAGAGAGGTGCTTCTATGCTCTTCTTTTTTAAAGTTGTATAAACATTAAAGTATAAATGAAAGGTAGATGGTGATTACTTATCTCTTCGTTTGCTTCAAGATTCGTGCAATTTCTATTATGAGGAAAAGCATAGGAGCACTGCTATATGCGTCGTGGGTCAAGTTATGCGCTGTGGGTCAAGTTATGCGAGTTGTCCATTCATAGTACTTCTAAAGGTTCGCAAATCAGCTGGAAACGTTGAAACAAGCATTTGCGTACTAATTCTGCTCAATGTTGAATGTAGAGGGGAATTTCTATTATGAGGAAAAGCATAGTACTTCTATTATGAGGAAAAGCATAGGAGCACTGCTATATGCGTCGTGGGTCAAGTTATACGAGTTGTCCATTCATAGTACATCTAAAGGTTCGCAAATCAGCTGGAAACGTTGAAACAAGCATTTGCGTACTAATTCTGCTCAATGTTGAATGTAGGGGGGAATTGTTCCTTAGGGGCATTATGCACATTATGTGAACTTAAACTAGATAGTGTTAGCATTACCTTTTGCTGATACTTGATTGTGTAGTGCCGAATGGCTGGAGTTTATAGCCGAATCAAACCATTAGCGGTGTTAGAATATAATCTTGTTGTGATCCTTCTCCATGAGCCGAATCTCCATCAGTCTATAGCTCTGTTTGGTACGGTTCCAGATTCTAGTAGAAACGGAAACGGTTTCAGATTCTTGGTAGAAATGTTTCAGGTAGAATCAGAATCACTGTCTGGAAACCGTTTGACTAGCTGTCTAGATTCTGTGAATCGGGGTGGAACGGGGTTGAGGGCGATTCGGCCCTGGCGTGGAAAAAGAAGAAACGTTCCGAGGAGAATCTTTTCGAGCTTTAGTCCGTTTGGCTGGGTTTCTTCCAGATTCTAATATAAACGGCCCGATTCCAAGTTGCCAAACAGGGCCATATCTGGCTGTATCTTCCTCTATCAGATCTTGTACTGTCCATAGATAGAGATAGACTTCTATAGATAGAGATAGACCTTGTACTGTATATATGTACCAAAACTCGTCAATGAGAATTATCCAATTCTCCCAAATCATCTCCTCACATGGTATTAGCAATCTAGTATTCTGTTCAGCCGTGTCTCGCCCCTGGCCGTGCACCCTCTGCCCCTCATGGCTGCATTCCCCAACGTTGCCACTGGCGATGTCCTACCCTTCAATCCTGTTTCCGCCCTCTCCACAATCAACGTACAATCACACATTCCCTTTCCCTGGGAGCTCGACCCAGCAAACTACTCTCTGTACCATGAGCTCTTTGAAATCCTCGTCGGCAAAGTTCGACTCCGCCCCGGCCGCTCCCAACGCAGTCTGGACAACAACAGACTTGCAGTCAAGTCTTTGCTCTACGCGTCTGAAAGATCGAGATGGCGATTGGGGGGGGGGGTGAATGATCCCAAATAAAATTTTCCTCCACTCAGAGTACTCCAAACAATCCCGCAATGAAAATCCGAAATACTCAAAGATTTTCCTTCAAACTGGTGCTCCTCAGATTCGCAAACCCGCAAAAACCGAAACACTTAGACAACTATGTGTACCATAGCTTTCATGGATGAGAGTCATGAAACATACAAGGGATTTTTCAATTACAATCTTGGTTGTCAAGTGTCTAAACAAAAATGAATCAATTCAAATACTTCTTTTCTAAAAGAGATCAAGCCAAATCACAAAAGCCACTTTTAGAAAAGCAAAAACAGATTTTTCAGGAATTATCCTCACTTAGAGCAGGTGGTTGGTGGATTTCTGTTGCTCTAAAATTTTTGGAAAATTTTCTCCCTGTAATAAAATGAGTCGTGAAACACTCCACCAAAAATCACCTCAAAAATCATAAAAAAAAACCTCATTTGTCGGTATTCAATCATAAAAAAAAAACCCTCATTTGTTGGTATTCAATCATCAAACACTTGAACTATTCGACCATTTCATTTCAGTAGGCCAAAGTTCTGAATTAGCGATTATACGATTGGACACTAATGGAAAAGGTACAATGACCATGTCATTACACACTGATTACTAAAAAAAATGTAATGAACACTGCAAACAACATACAAGAAGTGCAGTACTGCCATGAAAAAACTTTTGCTGTGGGGGTGGGGGAGGGGGTCAAAGGAATCCCCATGAGGCAATAGGCCACAAGCATTTGCAGTACAAGTACCATTTAACGGAAAAACCTAATAAACCTCCTTTTCTTATCTTCTACATGAAAACAAGAGTTAAGAGCAAAATGAAGTATGACTGCTTGAAGCAATAAAATTAACCCAGTCTAGACATTTCTCAAGTAAACTATATCAAGAAACATTTCTCATAAAATAAATACACATCTATGAATGTTAATGTGGATTGTGATGATCGGAAAGCAATCGCAACACAAATTTAGATATTATGATGCCTTGGTTGGGGATGAAGCTAAGTGAGACGTATGATAGACAAAGGCGCCTCCCAATGATAGTGATGAAAATTCAGTAGAGACAAACATATGAGCTGGGCTGGAGCACTACATTTGCACTAGGAGAGTGAATACTAATTGGTGTGACGTCAGAAGGGCCTTCCCCAGAGTACATTCTGGATTTCCAACTTTGGACTTCTTGGATTCTCTTGGAAGCTTTTTTGATTATAACCTTCACAGAATAATGAACAGAAACCACCAACAATCAGCTAGGAACATATATACAGTTATGCATACATATGCTAATTTTAATGACTGCCAATAAGTCCAACATTGAAATATTTTTTCCACAATAAAAGGGTCACTATGGATATAGGATGGTATAACAGGTGTAAAATAGACCTTTATATGGTCAGTTGTTAGCACTTACAAATAACAATTACCTTCTTTGGCTTGGCAAATTTGGCCTCAAACCAAACAGCCCCTAGAACCGATCGTCTCTGCAAAATATTATAAAACAAATAATTAATAATATAAATAAATAAATAAAAATCACCAATTATTCCTTTATCCCCTTTCCTTTTTCCTTTCCCCGTACGGGTGGCAACTGGCAACTGCAGCGGAGCTGCTTTGGGCCGAGGCGGTGAGGCCGGAAAGTTCGAGGCGGTCCATCCATACAAAAAGAGGCAAGTTCAGATAAGCCGGCCCTTTCAACAGGAGTGATCCGGGCTCCCCGTGAAGCCCAACTACCCGCTCCGCGCGGCCCGCCCCGAGCCGGACACTGCAGGCAGCAGCAGCAACGCCCGCCCAGCCCAACGCGTGATCCCTCCTGCTTTTCTCGCCGCCGCGCCCGCCCGCCCGCCCGCGAGCGAAGCGAGGAGCGGGGAAACGCCGTCTCGGCGGCACGCGGAGCCGTGGAGACCGGAGGCTTTCGGTTGCCGTGTCGTCTGCAACCTGCGCGGAGCCAACCAGACACGCGGAAATTCGCCCGGTTGCCCAGCACCGACACGTCCTGCTCGTACAACCCACATGCACCCGGCAGATCACGACGGCTTAGCGCGCACACAAGCCAAGCCAGCAGTGGACTCGGAATTAGGATTTACAAGTGCTTCAGCCATTTTCTTTTCTTTTTACCTCTAATCTTTACACCCTGCATCTATGACGCCGACACCTTATAGGGTGCTAGAGTATCGCCAGCGGTAGGGTGGGTGTCAGCCCCATTTAATCAACCGTTGGATCCGCCCTCAAGCAAAGCGTTCCGAAAATTTCAACACTTGGTAGCTGGGAGGAGCACATCAATTGTCCCTCTCTTTTTCCTAGTATGCCTTTTCACTGTTCATGTTTTTTTTTCCTCAACTTGTTAGAAGAAACGATCGATTTTTTATAACTAGAATCACTTCATTCTCCAGCTTTTCTACCCTCGCTTTCTCTTTTGTTGCATGGGACGGGAGAATGCAGAGTACATACACTGCTGGTATTAACTTGCATTCTTGAGTAACAGAGACGTATGATGCCCAACAGAAATGTGGGCTCTGTAATCACTGGACGTCCATGAAGGAGCACGTCCGTCCCTTCCAGTCGCGCGCACAGCTCATAGCCATTGCAACCGCATACATTTTAATGGCATCAACCAGCAGCCACATAAATTGGACAGCAGCGGCAACCTATACGAATAACAAGGCTCCATCGTCCCGGGCAACTAGATCCAACTGTTAGGCCACTGGCCTTCTTAAATCACGATACTACACTTTTAGCCAGGAGTAGTACTACTTCCTGTTTGACCACTCAAATGTTTCAGACTTGAACTCCTAACATGGCTAGCGCTAGTAGCTTGAAGAGTATATATTTCGTTGTTATTTACAGGATTCTCGTAGACCTGTGTTTTATGTGACAAGACCTCACATGCGATTTCTTTACCCTAGAAGCAGCAGGTAAGTCAATACTACCACGAGCATGCTTGATTTGATGAAACACTCTGCTCTTACAATAGTCCCCAGAAGGCCAGAAGGCCCAGAACTGTACAGAAGTCTACTGTGAAGAGACTGAAGTGACATGTAGTGCGGAATGTTTCGTCTATTCCACTAGAACGCGAGTAGAGCGCAATGGGAAATAAGAATTTTTTTACTGTTCCAGCCCCTGCGTTTAATTTTTTTAACTGGCTATTGGTCTGGGATCGTTTAAATTTTTTGTAAAAAATAAAAAATTTCTGGGTCCTCATGAATTTTTTTTAAAATTTTTTTTCCTGCGGACTGTGTCCGCTGGATTTCACTGCTTAAGGGCTACTTCTGTAATTTTATCGGACCAGCAGCTAGTTACGAAAAAATTAAACGCAGTGGGCTAAAATAGTAAAAAATTTGGGAAATAGTGTAGTCATGAGTGGATTTTTTTAATACTCCAAAAAACTATGAATTTGGGAATATTACAGTTTATAAAACTACATTATGTTTTGTATCCAAATGGAAATTTTTTAATATAGTACAAAAGGGACCTCGTATTTTCGATTGAACACAACTGTTCTGCGTATTTGCAAAAAAAAACCACATGTATTCGCTATGTGGTATCGCAAAAACATATAAAACCAAAATGAGACAGCGAATACAGGTTAAATGACAGACAAAATAGCGATTTCAGATATTTGCGATATGATGTAGCGAATACATCTATATTCGCTATATCACATAGCGAATACAGATGCCTCATTTTGGTTTTATAATGATGCCTACGCTTGAGCGGCAAGCCTGCAACAAGATCGCGAGAGGATGAAGTAGTAGCATTGTAAGGTATATGTATCATCGATTTTTGCATTTGTTTACAGCTTCCTCTCGCTTTCCTGACTGACGGATGATATCATGTATTCGGTATATGGTGATGCAAATACAGATGAATTCGTTTTGTGGTGATGCAAATACATGTTTTCGCTATTTCATGCGGCATTTACACTGTATTCGCTACGGCATTTTGGTTTTATATGTTTTCGCAATATGGTATAGCGAATACAGCTGTTTTTTTTTTTGCAAATACGTAAAACAGTTGTGTTCAATCGAAAATACGAGCTCCCTTTTGTACTATATTCAAAAATTTCCGTATCCAAACACGTCAAAGTATTTAATACTACAGTTTTTTTTAGAAACACTGGTGTTCCATCAAAACTCAAAAATACTTTCTATTCAAACAGGCCATAAATGTTGTGTACATTGAACAAGAAAAATGGTACACCGTGGATCACAACCACAAGCCAGTGAAGCGAACCAGCCTTGCCATCACAACCACAAGCTACACCGTCGATGTTTCACTCCAGTCGTACAAATCAACTGGCCGGACAACTTCTGCCGAATGAACAGTTACAGAAGATTCAGTGTAAAAAAAACACACAATTTTACGGAAGAGACGGTATAAATTTCGAAAAGGGAGAATTTTTTCTGGTCTCATTGAAAAAGTGCCTAATTTCACTTCTGTCATTACCTTTTTTTTTTCTCTTGTTTCATTTTGGCCATTAGTTTTTGTTCTTTTTCCTATGTTTGCCATTTCCGTAGTTAACTATTTTTTATTTTTTAAAGATAACAAAGAAAGTTTAATTCTTTTAAAAAAAATGTATGTAAGATCCTAGACTACTAAGGATCGTACTGCAAACTTTTTAGAGTATGATCAAGCTCGTATATTTTTATAAAAAAATAATAATAATAATACTTTTATACTTTTATAAAAATGTAGAAGTTTCATCATACTCTGCAAAATTTATGGTACTATCTTTAGTATTCTAAAATCATACAAAAAAATTTAACAATAATTGAACTTCATTTGTTATGTTTAAAAAATCAAAAATAGAAGAAACAATTCTTCTACTTTTGATTTTTTAAGAAACAAATGAAGTTCAATTCTTTTTTATTTTTTTTATGATCTCAGAATAATAAAGATGGTACCATAAATTTCTTAGAGTATGGTCAAGCTTCTAAAGTTTTATAAAAATAAAAATAATAGAAACACTGTTAGATTTTTATAAAAATGTATATGCTTGATCATGCTTTCAAAAAATTATGGTACCATCTTTAGCAGTCTAGGATTATAACAAAAAGTTTTCAAAAGAATTAAACTTCAGTTGTTATCCTTGAGAAATCAAAAACGGAAGAAACAATCATATTGACTATCAACTCACAGTCAACTGACGTAAATGGTAAAAAGAGGAAGAAGAGGAAAGACTAGTGGTAAAAATAAAATAAGAAAAAAATAGTGGTAGAAACTAAATTAAGCATTTTTTATAAGAGAGTGACTAGGGAACGGTATACCGTTGCAACGGTATAGCCATGAAACTTATGAAACTTACACTACTACAGAATGATACATCACTATCGCTTCATTTGTGTCGGTTCCAAACTTTTGACTAAAAAACCGATTGTGATACGTGTATCTCTTTAGTAAATTTTGGAAAAAGGTTATCACAATCGGTTCTTAGAAGTAACTGATTGTGATAAGGGTCCTCATTACAATCGGTTCTCTGTAAGAACCGATTGTGATGAGGAAAAGGGTCATCACAATCGGTTCTTAGAAAGAACCGATTGTGATAAGGCTCACTCATTACAATCGGTTCTTTGTAAGAACCGATTGTGATAAGGGAATGGGTCATCACAATCGGTTCTTAAAAGAACCGATTGTGATAAGTGGGCCATCATCACAATCGGTTCTTTGTAAGAACCTTATCACAATCGGTTCTTATAAAGAACCGATTGTAATGAGTGAGCCTTATCACAATCGGTTCTTACAAAGAACCGATTGTGATAATATAGTTATCACAATCACTTCTTTGTAAGAACCGATTGTGATGAGCCTCGTTAGGTTTTATATCCTATCGGGATGAACTCTCCTCTGTTGTTGTTCTAGAGGCAAAAAAACCCGTCGCCATCTCAAAAAACAGAACATACTCTCATTGAGACTTAGGCTTGGGGGGAGAAAATATGAAATCCTTGAGGATGTGTGTTGAGAGGGTAAGTTAAAGCCCTAGCTTGAGGAGATTTATTTCCCTCTATTTGCCCTCATTTGAGGTTTTCTTCAAAAGGTGAGCATTCCTTCAAATCCCTTCGATTCTGCATTAAGAAATTCGATTTTGATTTGGTGAATGTGTAATATGTCATTAATGCTATTATGGTTGAAACAATATTGGCGAGAAATTATAAAATCCTGAAGGAGAGATGGTGGTTTGGGGCTAAAGTTGAAACCCTAGCTTGAGTATATATATTTCCACTCATTTGTGGTTAATTTTCTTCAAAAGGAGAGCATGTGAATGACTTACATGTCATTATTGTTGCTATAATGTGATCTAGTTTAGGTTGCGTAACCTATGTGTCTCCCGTTCGAGGGTGCTTGTTTATAAATATGCTAAAATGGCATATTTATAGATAATCAGTCTCGAATTGTCCACGTTTTTTGAACAATTCGAGGATATGTGGTTCGGGCAAGTTTCTGAGCTATTGTACAACTCTAGAGAGTTTCGGTAGCATGCATCTCCCTGGTGTTCTCCAGATACACACCCTCTTGACCTGTTGTCGAGACATGTATTTGGAGAACAGCGGGGAGATGCTGCCGAAATTTTCTTTAGAGTTGTACAACAGCTTAGGAACTTGCTCGAACCACATATCCTCGAATGGGATTAGGACCTAACCTAATTGAAATTAGGAGTCATAGTTGGTACGTACTCAATTCCTCGACTTTGTTAATTCTTCAACCCTTATTTTCTTTCATTGATTAGTGCATGTCTCTCTATTGTGCGAAGGTCAATAAATAATATATTGGTATTTGACCTACATGGTAGTTGTCGCTCGTTGGCATTATTAATTTGTTGTTTATGGTTTAATTGTAGATGGACCGTGAAGAATGGATGTATCAAAAGCCGTGTGAGTGCCGAATTTCAGAGGGGAGTTAAGGAGTTCATAAGAATTGCAGAAGTAGATATGGTTATGAGGGGTGTAAAGTTCATATATTGTCCTTGCATTGATTGTACCAATCTCAGGAGATTTAACAACTCAGCTCAAATCGAAGGGCACTTGATTCGACGTGGCTTCGTGAGGAATTACACGTGTTGGATCCATCATAGGGAGACAAGTAGTACCCCTCCATTACGCAACGAAGACATGCTTCAAGCCGATCACGAGTTGGAGCGTGATATTTTTGATGAGGATAATTTAGATCAAATGTTGCGAGATGTGGAGGGAAATTACACGAAAAGAGAGTTCGAAAAATTTAAAAGCTTGATGGAAGATGATGCCAAACCGTTGTTTTCGGGTTGCAAAGCGTAATCTGACAAGTTGGGTTCGGTCCTTGCATTGTTTGAACTGAAGGCAAAACACCGTTGGACAGATACAAGTTTCAATGCACTTTTAGTTCTTCTATCGGATATTCTTCCAGAGGGAAACGAGTTGCCAACAAGTATTTATGAAGCGAAGAAGCTACTATGTCCCATGGGAATGGAAATAGAAAGGATACATGCATGTCCAAATGATTGCATATTATACCGCAACCGTGCATAAGGAATCATGCATTTGTCCAGCTTTGTGGTGTACCCGGTACAAACAAAAGGAGAAGCGTAATGACAAAAAGCGTAAGAGCCGAACCGACGGCGGTGAAGATGTGAACAAAGGGGCACCACCAAGGTATTGTGGTATTTGCCCATCATTCCTCGTTTAGAGAGGTTGTTTGCAAATCCCAAAGAGGCAAAATTGTTGCGTTGGCATTATGAATCTCGAAAGGAAGATGGCAAGTTGAGACACCCACGATTCAGCTCAATGGAGAAACATTGATTGGCAACATGAGGAGTTTGGTGCCGAGATGAGAAACATAAGATTTGGATTGAGTACAGATGGAATGAATCCATTTGGTAATATGAGCAAATGTCACAAAGACTTGGCCGCTTTTGTTGTGTATCTACAATCTCCCTCCTTAGTTTTGCATGAAGCGGAATTATATCATGATGTCGTTGCTAATCTCTCGACCCAAACAGTAGGGTAATGATATCGATGTGTACCTAGCACCACTAATTGAGGATTTGGTAAAATTGTGGAATGAGGGGGTCGAGGTGTGGGATGCATACAAAAGAGAGAACTTCACCCTTCGGGCTATGATATTTTGCACCATAAATGATTTCCCAGCCCTTGGTAATTTGGTGGGCTACAGCACGAAGGGAGCCAAAGCTTGTCCAATTTGTGAAGAGGAGACTGACAGCTTGTGGCTGCCGAATTCTAGGAAAACTGTGTACATGGGTCACCGTAGATTTCTACCTCGAAGTCATCGATATCGTAAGATGTATGACAAATTTGATGGAAAGAGGGAAATTGCGCGGCCCCCACCTATGAGTGGAAGGCAAGTATATTCACGCGTGTCAGATATCGATGTTCAGTACGGTAAGAGCCGTAAATCTGTTCGTCCCAGGAACATTTGGAAGAAGAGGTCAATATTTTGGGACTTACCATACTGGAAGGAGTTAAATGTCCGTCATTGTATTGATGTCATGCACGTTGAGAAAAATGTCTGTGATAATTTGGTTGGTATCCTGCTGAACATACCTGGGAAGACCAAGGATGGTGTGAATGCTCGTCGCGATATGACCTACATGGGAATCAGGCCCAAGCTTGCAGTGATAGAGGAGGATGGAAAAGGACCGTACATCCCCGCTGCATGCTACACCTTATCCAAGAAGGAGAAAGAAGACTTCTGCAAGTGTCTCCATGATATTAAAGTTCCATCGGGCTACTCCGCAAACATTAAGAAGCTTGTGTCTATGGATGATTTGAAGTTGCTTGGTATGAAGTCCCACGATCATGTGTTGATGACCCAAATGCTCCTGTTGCAATCAGAAATATTCTGCCAGAGGATGTAAGGTTAGCAATCACGAAGCTATGTTATTTCTTCAATGCGATTTCATGCAAGGTTATTGATCCCGATATACTAAACAACTTACAGAGTGAGGTGGTGCAGACTCTTTGTCAGCTTGAGATGCATTTCCCCCCATCGTTCTTCGACGTCATGGTCCACCTCGTTGTTCACCTTGTTAGAGAGATTAAGATATGTGGACCCGCATTCCTGCGTTACATGTATCCATTCGAGAGGTACATGGGTATATTAAAGTCATATGTGAGGAATAGGTCGAAGCCTGAGGGTAGTATTATTGAAGGTTATGGTACTGAAGAGGTTATTGAGTTCTGCGTGGACTATCTAGGTAAAAGACAACCGATTGGTGTTCCTGTATCTCGTCATGAGGGCAGACTTGGTGGCAAAGGAACCATTGGGTCCAATCTAACGAGTCCACAGTTTGAAATGTACTGTAAAGCGCATTTTGCGCCCTGCAACACAAAGACAAGTTCATCCATACATCCAGCAGCACAAGTTGATATTACGGGAAGAGAATCCACATATGAATGAGCTTTCCATCACACGAGAACACAACAATCAATTCCTCACATGGTTCAAAGAAAAGGCGAAGGTCTCTGTCAGTACTGAGGCTGTCAAATGGTTGGCTGACGGACCAAGATTTAATGTACAGACATGGCAAGGGTATGATATTAATGGTTACACCTTTTATACTGAAACTCAAGATGCAAAGAGTACAGTTCAAAACAGTGGTGTGAGCATAGATGCTTTGTCCGATGATCACTCGAAAAGAGGATCCTCAACCGCAATGAACTGTTACTACGGGATGATCGAAGAAATATGGGAGCTCGATTACGGAATATACCAAGTTCCATTGTTCCGATGTAAGTGGGTGAGACTTCCTCACGGAGTGAAGGTTGACAAAAGAGGTTTTACTCTTGTGGATCTCAATAGACTCGCCTACAGAGATGAACCGTTCATCCTCGCCAAGCAAGCAACTCAAGTTTTCTACGTCGTGATCCACCAATCCGAGGTTGCACGTCGTCCTTCATGGCAAGAGGCGGATTGTTGGAGTTGAAAATGTCGTAGATGAGGAAGAGTACAACCAATTCGATGAAATACCTTCGTTTGCAGATGGGGCATGTCTTAGCGGTGACGACGATACACATGGAACAAATTACATGCGTGTAGATCATCAAGAAGGGTTGTATTGTAAATAAAGGGACTACGTATGCTTCTCAATGCCACTTAATATATTAATTCATCCAATAATTGTTGACAATCTCATAGTTCCATTTTGTATGTCCAAATTATACCGCGTTAATAGCTAGTTCATACAATGAGCTCAGTTCATTTGCTTGGAATACACGAAGTATAAGGTACTATTCTTGGAATACATGAAGTGCAACCTGCATGTACACTACATCCCCTCCCCCCGCGCCTTCCCCTCCCATCTCCCATCGCCGTCACCTCCTCCCCCGCGCCTTCCCTCCCCTCCCCTACCCTCGGCCCTCGCAAACAAGCTTGGAGTTTCTACCATTGTGCCTTTTGTCAGCGGTGAAGTATGATGTGTTGTGCTTATTCAATTCGATCCTTGGCTGATGCAAATACTATATAATTTTTTAACACATTTTGGTGCATGCAGTTAAACCGATTCGAGACTAGTTCATATACTATTTTATTGTGTTTGAGGTCATTGAAGTGCAGGGGTTTAAAGGGACATATTGCTACACATCTGTAATTAAAATACAAATTGTATTGGTTCAAATACAAACTGTAAAGGTCAAATAAAGGTTCAAATACAAACTGTAACGGTTCAAATAAAGGTTGAAATACAAACTGTAAAGGTTCAAAATACAACCTGTATTGGTTCAAATACAAACCGAAAAGTGCGTAGTTACACATCTGTATCGGTTCCAACTGAAAAACCGATTGTAATACTACATCTGTGTCGGTTCCAGTTTTGAAATGATTGAAATACTATTAATATCTGTGTCGGTTTTTATTGAAAACCGATTGAAATAATGTTTGTATCTCTGTCGGTTTTTAATGACAACCGATTGTAATAACATATGTTATCTGTATCGGTTCCAGAGGGAAACTGATAGTAATATGTTAGTCGTATCGATTTTAACAGAAACCGATAGTAATATATTATTTGTATCGGTTTGAATAGAAACCGATAGTAATAGTATATTTGTATCGGGTTTTATGGAAACCGATAGAAAATATGTTGTATTTGTATCGATTTATACAGAAACCGACAGCAATAGTCTAGACCATATACCGCCACGACTCCGTCATGACTCGGTCTGTTCATCCAAAACCTAGACGTACTCCACTCTCCTCCCGAGCTCCCTCCGCGCCGCCGGCCGCCATTGCGCCTCCTCCTGAGCTCCCTCAGCGCTGCCTCACCTCGGCCTCCTCCTCCTTGTTGCCTCCACCCCGGGCGCCGCCTTCTCCCCGGGCCGCCTCCTTCTCCCCGGGCCGCCTCCACCACGAGCCGCCTCCTCCCCGGGCGCCGCCTTCTCCACGAGCCGCCTCCACCCCGGGCGCCGCCTTCTCCCTGAGACGCCTCCTCCCTGGGCCGCCTCCACCACGAACCGCCTTCCCCCCCGAGACGCCTCCTCCTCGGTGCCGCTTGCACCCCGAGTGCCTACTCCACCGGCCACCCTCCTCGCTTGAGGTATCAATTATTCCCATCCCCGTGAAGAAGAACCAAAGTTAGTCATTTGTTAGAATGATTGAAGAAGAGAGCTCTACGATATTGTTATTTTTTTTACTATTTTTTAGATGAGTTTCTTTTTACTAGGATTCATGGCATACGAGATGCAAAGATTGTGCAGTCATCTTCGGTCTTTATTGTTTGGTAACTACTAGCCATGGGCGACGCGAACATAAAAATTTCGATTTTTTTAACCTTGCCATATGTTTTAAATGGCTTGGAACAGCAGCTCAAATGAGATTGGGAAAAATTCGTACAAATAGTTTCATACGGATAATATTTATGTATTTCCTTTTGAAAATGTGTGATTGCAACAATGTTTATCCAGCGTCCCATTGGACAACATGGATATACCTTCCAGTCAATTATCCGTTAAATACGTATCTCTCAATTAAAATGTTTTATAGGCCAAATAATTGCTCTATCTGCACAAAGTGTATGAGTCCATGGTAATGAACATGGTCTGATAAAGTATTGTTGCATATATGTTGGATATGGACCGCATCCTTAATCCTTTGATTACCGCCATGTGCTCTACTTGATATAGCACAATGGGACGCTGGATAAACATTGTTGAAGGTGATAGTCCTGTTCTTATATATGTTGGTCTTACCCCTTTCGTACAGGAGTTACTTGCATTTTTGTTGGATGGTATGCATGAAGATCTCAACCACGTGAACCATACATTGAAGCAAAGGATGCTGATGACCTGATGAAGAATTTGCTGAAGAATGCTTGAATTACCACAAAGCTCGAAATGACTCCATAATTGTAGATAAGATCTAGGTCAGTAATCTTTCAAAATTTCATAGTTGATTATGCATGTGTACAGTATAAGTTTAATATGGTATCACTAACCTTAGTATATGTTTAATTTGGTCTGTTATATTTCCTTGTTGCGTATTCCTCATAGTTTATAAAAGTTTTAGTGCACCAACAACCACTGTATAAATCGCATTGCATTATTTTATCTTGGGTCTGATTGTACTATTACATTTGAAAAGTTTCATGACATGTATATTGCAATAATAACGTCTGGGTAGTTCTGTATTGTTTGATTTCGTAACACAGTACTGCCTGTTTATCCTTTTAAAGAGCATATGCTTTTCTACGCCAGCGAGAAATATCGTATAGAAAACAGTTACTCAAAGTACATCACAGAGGTGTATATTCTACCAGGGTCAACTCTATTCTTTTTTTCCTGCTTCTATTCATTTAAAATGGGATCTCAGCAACTGATCTTGATATTGTTATGGTAGTAATTTTTTGGAGAAGTAATGACATTGATTTGGAAACTTAGTGACAATGCTTAAAACAACTGGGAGGTCCAGAAGGGTAGTTGCTGAACTGTAAAAATAGTACAATCCTTGCAAAATATTTAGTCTATGCCCAATCACTTGGTAATTCCGCTTGCTCTCATGTTCTCAAATGTTGCACGAGCATGATGCTTATCACCTCGCTTGGCATAATACACAACCATCAGACCAAACTCTCTCCTTGATGGCTGCATCATCAAGATCAAAATAGAGATAATCAATGAATGAGCCTCAAAGAGAAGTCATAACACTATTAGACGCTTCCATCTTCTACGCATAAATAAAATAAAAATAGAAAACATCAGTAAGCATCAATTCAATTGACGCACTATGTTATACTTTGATACTATGTTATACTTTGATACTATGTGAATTTTATTTTGGTATTTATGCTTATGCTTCATTAACAATGATTATTCATGGTTATTTAATTTGCTTGGAATTATTATTTTCATAAAATTGCTCTTATTATCAATGCTAGAGTTTAGGTTGCGTAACCTATGCGTCTCCCGTTCGAGAGTGCTTGTTTATAAATATCTTTGAAATATCATATTTATAAATTAGCGATCTCAATTGTCCACTTTTGGGCAGTTTGAGGATATGTGGTTTGGGCAAGTTCTTGAGTTGTTGTTCAACTCTGAAAGTTTAGCGACATCTCCCTGGTGTTCTCCGAATACACACCCTCTTGACCTGTTGTCGAGACGTGTATTTGGAGAACAGCGGGGAGATGCTGCCGAAATTTTCTATAGAGTTGTACAACAGCTTAGGAACGTGCCTGAATCACATATCCTCGAATGGGATTAGGGCCTAACCTAATTAGAGAATAGGAGTCATCGCTTATGTGAAATATAATCATGTCAGATATATGAATTGCTTTCTCTCATGAAATTTAGGTTTGACATATATATATTCGAAATGTCGCAAAGAGAGAGCACCGGCTCAACGCCAGAGAGAGAAGGAGATGCTCCCTCCGCTCCACCGAGTAAGGTCAGAAAGGGCCGAGGACCGAGTAAAGGGGCCACAGGGAGAACTCCACAGGTTCTCCAGTTTAATGCCACGGGAGTTTGCACGGGTCCTGGCAAGTGTAAGGGGCGCTACTCCTCTTTTCTCGGCCAATTGGTGAGGGAGAGAGTGTCGATAACAAAGAAGGACTGGAGGAAGGAAGTCGGCGCCGAGCAAAAGAACCGACCGTGGGACGGGTTAAGGGGAAATGGATTATACGAGAGGAAGATGAAATCAATGCGAGGCAGTGCGCTTTGAAGAGAATGGGTGTGGCTTTGAGGCATTTCAGGGTTATCATGTATGCTGAGTACGTGTTGAAAAGCCGTACTCCCTTCCAAAGGTATCCGTTTGTTACTCCCGAAGTTTGGGAGGAGTTCACAAGGATGAGGCATTTGCCCGAGGCGGAGGAGCTGAGAGAGAGGAACACCGCTATACAGAGGCATAACACACACGCCGCATCACCTCGGTTCCGCGGCTATGTAGGTAAGAAGGCGAGTGGACACGACAAGCCGAGGAGTGTGCAAACTACTGGGACAACGATGCCTTACTTCCACATATGTGAGGAGCGGCACGCGATCGGGTATTAGCGAGGACAAAGAAAACCGCCGACGGCCGATTGTGGTTCCAAACCTGCGATCGCACGATCGTCTCCGCCATCGTAAGACATCTAACATAGTACATTGCAATGACTCTTCCTATTGTATTGTAGCACTAACTTATATTCGCTTCTGTAGGAGGAGGTAAGCCAAAGAAAAGAGCAAGGAACGTTTCAAAGCCAAGGGTCAAGAGACATCCTGTCTTCTGCAATCGGGAAGGCCGATCATAAGGGTCGGGTGCTTGCCGCAGGTGCGGGGCATACGAAGAGCTCCTTCTTCCAAGAGGAGAGCGCTTCCAGTGCCAGATCAAGATCATGGGAAGCACGTGAGGCGCGCCTAAGGGCCCAGGTGAAGGAGGAGATGAGGCAGGAGATGAGGCAGAGATGGAGGAGGCATGGACTATACGTGAGGCGCCTAAAGGCCGAGATGATGGCGATGATCTCCTGAGTCAGGGTCATGTAGCCTCGCTTTGTGATACACCCTAGCAGCGGCGTTTCAAGTTATCGGCCGGTACCTTTGTCGGGTAGTAAGTGTTTACGAGTAAAAAGTACATGAGTAAGCTAACAAAGATTATGATCAAGTTGCTCACATCAAAGATTATGATCAAGTTGCACACTTCTTGTAGGATCCTGCCAAGTGCCAGTTAATCCTGACCGAAGACGGATTATGCGTTGAGGTTGGATGCGGGGTTGCATTTCCAAGCAAAGAGGATGACACGGTGCATGGTACACCTTTGGGGAAGGAGCTACACGAGGGTGCAGTGGACTATGTCCATGATGATTTCTGTCTCGTCTTGTGGAATTCCCCGAACGAAGATATCACCACTCTCGGGCAAGCACGGATGTCGTTCATCAAGTGGCCCACGACGGGTATCATAGTGCGAAGGTATAAAACTACTCATCTTGTCCATCATTTCAATAATGTAGCACATGGTGTTACATATATGCATGTGCTTTACGTGTTACTACTCATGCACCTGCTCCTACACTTGCCGCTACACTGCCATCGCACTCGCTCCCGCCTCTGTCGCACTGCTCCTTCTCCCGCCGCTGCACCTAATCCTGCTCCTGCACCTTCTATCGCACTCGCTCTTGCTATCGCACTGCTCCTGCTCCGCTTCCTCGCTGCCTCGCACTCGCTCCTCGCTTCCCCGCTCACATCGCACTCCTGCTCCTGCTCCTGCTCCTCACATCGCACTGCTCCTCCACCGCACCTACAACTTCTTCGGCTCCTAAACGGAGTGCACACCGGTGCACAAAAGGTCTACTAGCACGCGACGATAGATCCACAGAGAGCTCAGAGAATCCCTCTGTGAAGAAGTCCAAGTTGTCGAGACCACGAGTCCCCTCATGATTCTAAGTCGTTCGTACATGGAAAGCCTTTTCTCCCAAGTAGTGAATTGAATGCTTTAGGCTTGTGCACTCGCTTGCTACACGGATGGTACATCGACAAGTCACATGAGGTCGAGCCTCGCGTCGATTTCAATGTGAAGTATCGAGGGGGACACTTCCACCGCCAGGAGGATGGGATCTTCCCAGTGAGTTTTGAGGATCTGTTCTTTTTGTACAGCTTGAAAGCCATCGATATTTCTACTATACGATGTTGGACGTTGTGAGTATCGCACCATACTCATCCCTATGACTATTTATTGATTTTGTATTATGTTTTTATCACAATTGACATGACTTGTAGGATAATGAGGCAATGAGCCGTGGACGGGTCGACACCTTGTCGGGTTTGTCGACCCCGAGATGGTGTCTGCGACCATGGCTAGGTTGCAATCGGAGTTCCTTGTAGGATACATCAAGCATGCATTGCGTGTTGAGGCGAAAAAGGACTTCATTCTCTTCCCGTACCACCAGGAGTATGTATTACTATAAAATTCAATAACTTGTACGCACTTAAACCGTATGTGAACTTATTTTCTTGCATTGTGTACCGCTTAATAAGCAACCATTGGGTTCTACTTGTGGTTGTTCCGAGTGCAAACAAAGTCTACACATTTAACTCGCTCGAAAATAGACCGATGGACTACGCGATCCGGCCTATTTTGGAGAAGTAAGTACATTCCTCTAACACTGTACATATTGAACTACATTAGATATTTTTACCTCAATGGCATCTCTCCAATGTATGTAGGGCTTTCTTGTCTTACATTGCGGAAGGTAGCCGTACAATGATAAACAAGGCAACAAATTGGAGTGGAAGCGCTTCAAGGTACAAGTGTCTATCGTAGAATTTCTTTCTCACACCTATTATTCGTCTCCTAATTTAAGTTTCTTTGTTCACGGTGTCATCAACAGGTGTGATGACTGTGCGGCTTTTACGTGATGCATCACATGTCGATTCTGGTCGGCGGATCAAATCTTTTCCTAAGGTATAGAATTGATTATTGCGGTACTATCAATCTTTTAAAATAAAATTTTAAAATTTAAATATATTAGTGCACTACTTTCTTGCAGGACCTTGATATCCCCTAAGAGCCTAAGCAACAAGGATCTCAAGAAATTACGAGACCACATATGCCGATGGTCTTGGGACGAAGTTATAGTGGAGGATGGTAGATTTAAAGACCCGACAGGCTCTTACTAGTCAATATGTAATGTAAACAATATTAATGGGAATGTGATACACTGTACTGAATGCGATATGTTTGGATGTTTATGTGAATGTTCTGTGATAATGTATTAGAGATTGTGATGTATGTTATGTGTCATATTGTGAATGTTATGTGTCTTATTTTGAATGTTCTGTGATAATGTTATGTTATGTGATATTGTGAAGAATGTGATATGGTCAGCACCATCACAATCGGTTCTTTGTTGGAACCGATTGTGATAATATTCTCTTCACCATCGGTTCTCAACAAAACCCGATTGTGATAATCTCATCATTACAATCGGTTTCTAACCAAAACCGATTGTAATAATAGCCTCATCACTATCGGTTTCGAACAAAAACCGATTGTAATAATGGCTCATCACAATCGGTTTCCAACAAGAACCGATTGTGATAATGTCCTCATCACAATCGGTTTCGAACCAAAACCGATTGTAATAATAGCATCATCACTATCGGTTTCGAACAAAAACCGATTGTAATAATTCCTCATCACAATCGGTTTCCAACAAGAACCGATTGTAATAATGACCTCATCACAATCGGTTCCGAACCAAAACCGATTGTAATAATAGCCTCATTACAATCGGTTTCTAACAAGAACCGACAGATAATGTCTCATCACAATCGGTTTCCAACAAGAACCGATTGTGATAATGGCCTCATCACAATCGGTTTCCAACAAAGAACCGATTGTGATGACTAATAATTACTATCGTTCCAAAACCGACTGTGATAAGGCTTCATCATCTCTATCGTTGGACTTTCTATCGCTACTAGAACCGATTGTGATGACGAAAAAGAACCGATTCTGATGTACATTTCTGTAGTAGTGTTATCAGTTTCAGTGCTGGTTTCATGAGTTTCAGTGTTTAGTTTCATCAGTTTCATGTTTTATCAGTTTTTAGTGCTAAGTTTCATGGGTTTCAGTGCAAAAAATCATAAGTTTCATGAGTTTCAGAGGTATACCGTTGCAACGGATACCGTTTTTTAGTTTTTCTGTATTAAGTTTCAGTGTAAAAAATCATAAGTTTCATGAGTTTCAGAGGTATACCGTTGCAACGGTATACCGTTTTTTAGTTTTTCTGTTTTTTTAATGACACCGGGAAAATTTCCCCTTGATATAAACGACCACACCAACCAAGGGAAAGAGAGCTAGCACGTTTGCTTCGTTTCCACAAGGTCAGCCATGCCAGCACCCAGCAGCCGATCCACTCTCCCGGTTCGTCTCACTCGACAAGGGCATAAATTCACACTTGAAATGGATGACCCCATCCCATCTTCTCTTCTCTCCTCTCAGGCGCCCATCTGGCCACCTCACCCCCTACCTTCCCACACAACGCAGCACAACTCCTCAAACAATCAGCACTTGGCTTGCATATATTGCAGGTTGCATCTACCGCACCAGCCTACACAGGCAAGCGCACAGCCCGATCTGTTCCTCTAGCTAGCGATAGCTTCGACTCCCTCACCATGAGACGACACGCTGCTGGTGGTGGTGGCAGTCCTCCATTGCCGGCCACACTCTTGGTGGTGCTTCTGCTGCTGCTGGCGATCGAGCTGGCCGTATTCGCCTACGGCTGCGGAGCACTCAAGGAGCACGTAGAGGTGGCGGCGGCGGCGGCCCGGAAGCACGGCGGCACGGTGCTGCGGACGGCGCCGCCGGCGGCGCCCGGTGCCCGCGAGGCGGGAGGAGTTTCCGCTGAGTCCAAGAGGCTCGTTCCCCAGGGCCCCAATCCGCTGCACAACTAGCTTGACCTTCTCAGGCTCTGCTGCAACCGTGCGTGTACGTGCGCGGGACTGCATGCAGTACTGCACCTTCTTCTTCTTTATTACTTTCTTGTTTTCCTTGTGCTAAAGAGCACATATAGCATACACGGTGTTCAGTGTTGTGAAATTAGTTAGCAAAGTAGAGAACTCAGTGCAGCACAAGATTGCTGTACAAGACTACAAGTGCCATGTGATGTTAAATAGGACAATTGAAGGTTGGAAATATTGCGGTCTATCTTAATTTGTTCAAGAACTTTGGCTCAGTTTGAAAAGCAGGAATTTTACAAAAAAATTATAGAAAGTAGTTCAATGCTGCAGGAAACAAGAAAAATTTCCCGGCGAGTCGCGATTATTCTTTAAGAGTTTTTCCCCTTGAAGGTGAGTTAAGAGTTGAGGCTATCAGCTATGGTTAGGAGAGTTCTTGTGAGAGCCAGGACAGGGCCGAGTTCTGGTAGAGTTTTCTCACCTTTATAAACTATTATGGCAAGCCTTTTGTTCTGTTGCGTGCGTGCATCCCACACTGCGAGTGAAATTTGATTGGTATATCTATGTTACTAAACTGTTCTTTGTGATATGTATGAGGGTGCAGTGAAGTGTCCAGGAGCAGCGGTGAACTTGCAGTTCAAGGATACCTGTTCCAGTTCTGCACCAGTAGCTAGGAGTACTACTTATGCATAGAGTGTGAATTACATAGGTGAAAGAGATACACAGAGGAAAAAGCATCTCCCTGAGATAAGAATGTTTCTGGACTCACTGAGAAGGTTTTGAACTGTTTTCAGATGTCTTGCCGATGTTTTCAAAACCTCTCTTGAAACACTGCGCAGATGTATGATGTATCTGACACAGTGACACGCACACTCGGCAGATAAGTGGGTCTGTGGGTTGGTTCCACCGGCCACTCCTATATCTATGAAGTTTTTCAAGGAATAACTCCATGGAACTAACGAAAGAAAAATGCTCAGCTTAGCATGCTACTCACTCCTACCCAAATGTCAGGTAAGCAGTGCGTTCAATTGCTTCCCTCCCACACTTCAAGAAGTGAGCTGTTTAAAAGATGAGCAGAGAAGTGCGCCAAGAAAGTTGGTAGGGGCAGCATCACTTAATTAAATTGGTACGACTAAAGATACGACAACCATATACAGATCACAGCTCACAGGAGATCATGCATGGACGCTTTGCAGAAGAAGCCTTCTGCAGATTCAATTTCCTCACGAAGAAGGTAAGTAGGGTGGTTTCAGGGATTTTTATTTTTCACCGACCAGACGAATTGTGCATAGCAAGTAAGAACTAAACCGAGGAAGGCCAAGGTTATGATTACTCTTATCAGCTATATACGTCAGGGGAGCATTCGGTTCGGATGCCATTGTTTGAGGACCACAAAGAAACATGCTCCTGCAAGAGAATCGGTTCTTCTCTTGCAATATTACTCCTACCGTACTACCATTTAATCAGAAAAAAAATTTACTCCTACCATCTTAAGCATTCGATAGAAAGAACACTCAAACCAGAGTAAAGAAGTAACTTCCCTGCAATTGTAGCCAGGTACAGGTACTAGCCAAGTGATGAAGTGAACAACAAGAATACAATCCATCCATTTAAAACTGTTTTTAGAAGTAGTCACGAACAGTAATAATTTCCAGTACTAAGAAGGGATGTGATTACGTCAATACAGGAATTTTGGCTATCTGTAGTTGAAATCCTTGAATACCGCTGCTCTTAAGATGATCGATGAAGCGAAATCAACTGAATTTCATATTTTACTGCATGAGTAAGTAGTGTTCTAGGGCTCAAGGCTTCAAGAACATGGCTTGTCGTAGTATTGCGGTAACCCTCAAAGAATCTGCGTCTTCTCAATGAGATTGCTTCCATCCACCGAAGTCCTCGGGAAGGCCACGATGGCGAACATCCTGCATACAGAATAACCATTTTAGATTACTGAAAAGCGGCATTGCATTTGTTTTCAGCATGTTGAAGCAACGATATCAGGTACTGTCCAAACAGGCTTTCAGGCCTAAAACTGAGTGAATGATGCAAGAAATTTACTAGTATCATGGCTACAACAAAAGAGCAAATGCAAATATATTTCAATTGCATTGACCAGACGTAGGAGGTACAAATAAGAGAGAGAAAAAAAGAAACAGAAAAGACATGTTCCGATAATTTCCGGTTTGCATATCCGCTGAATATATATCAGGGAAATGGCTCACTAGCTTTACTACTGTAACTGTATCCCAGTACGGATGTACGATTGCATCTGAAATGGACTGCAGCTATAGTTAAAAATGCATAAACCACTGCATCTTGCCGGCAATGGCATGACTTGACACCATAGGGTTCTTATGCTATGTTCAGTTATGCACTAGACCTAAAAAGTAGGAACTTATCATTGTCTGCATCAATCCAATTGATGCCAGAACGTAAGCACCTACTCTTTTGCAAGAGATGCTTGCACAAGTCTTGGCATCCAGCTGTACACTTCAAGGCCCTCACACTGTCACACGCAACTGAAGAGCGGCACCGCCCGCTGACCTCCCATCAGAAAGGGCAACCATGGTGGCTTGCAGGTTATGCACGCACCACAGAAAGTAAAGGAACGCATTCAAATTTGTTCATGGCGTTATTGACAACAAACAGTTGTAAAAATCAACGAATATAACAGGCCAGTAACAAGTCCAGATGGTGTGGAAGCAGCTGCAGTCGGAAATGCTAACGGATTATGAAGTCTTAAAATCTACCAAGGTACAAAAATTGATGATCTCAACTGCCAATGTTTGCTCCAAGTCATGATGGAATTAGATGGTTAAACAACATTTCTATATGCCTATTTCGTTGCTGCATGCTGTTAATAAAGGGATGACGTGCATGGTTCACTGACAATAAGGACAAACAATAATTGCCTAGAAATTGCATCATTTTTGCATATATGTAAAACAAAAAAATATTGGAGTTAAGACCAGATTCGAGGATTCAGTAAAAATATAAATGCAAGGTGCCGATTTTTAGAAACTACCTCAGGAGTGAATGTGAGACCGACTTTGATTTCTCCACAGTAGTGTTCGCCTGTCACAACATTATATGATGTTGGTGGAATGCTCCCTTCCGTGTACACTGCTTCCAAAGGAATCCTGCAAGAGCCGGTTTAGCTGGGCAATGTAAACTTTGAGTCCCTAATTAACGCCATTGCAATTTGCAAATTGCAATGTAACATAAACAGAAGGGCTGGAAGTAGAGTAGTAATTTCAAGACAGATGTTCTGGAAACAACATTCTAAAGAATTTGATTGATATACTGTTAGTAATTGTATAATGGCAGACATGAATGACAAGATGCACATACGTCGCTTCACCAACAAAGTCATCTGCCGTTCCTGTATCACTGTCCAAAAGCTTGATCAAAAGCTCTGTAGCTCGGTCAGACACGGTGAAGACAAAGCTTTCGTTCCATTCAGGGTTACTTCCTTTGCCTGCATGAGTGGATCATGAGTTCACGTTACAATTTCTCGGAGAAGTAAGCACGTAACATTAGCATCAAACAGTGCATATGAGATAATATTTGCACTTGAAACGATTGCTAGGCGGCAATAGCAGGATTAGACAAGGAACTGTTAATCGTTCAAGATATTTTAGCTCCTAACTATATAAATACCCAGCCCCTGCACCTGCTAATTCTTGGGGATTTTTGAAAACTTTTGCACATGCTTCCCACTAAATTTACACCCGATTTGGATTTCTACCTGATATTTGCCCTACTACTATACTCACAATTCGCTGCGCTGTCAGTTGACTTGCATCATGTACAGTATCTTTCCCGTGATGTCTACTATCATTCTTCAGGCATATTATTAGTACTGACTACCTGCGTGCATGATGTCTACTATCATTCTTCGGGCATAAAATTGTGACATTCGATCTCACTATATCTCTAGAGCTACGGGCTAAACCTATTTGTGTTCCTAATGCAAACAGTTAGGTTTGAGAAATGCATAATCGCAACGGAGGAGAGAGAAAAAAGAGAACTGAACTGTAATGAGGAAAATAAACCAAACCGATGAGGATATCCACCTGATGCAATACTGCTCCTCTGCTCCTGTGAGCGGCATTTCAGAATTGCGTACGGATCCATGTTGCCTGCGGGCTCAAATTGCCAACAAGAAAAAAAAAAGATCATCACCCGGATCACTACCAATCTTCAGGACAAAAAGAATCGGCAAAACAACCAGCAAATGCAGGCGATTGTCAACAGCTTCCTCCCATCTATGATCTTTTGTCAATTAGCAGTAAACATTTCATGGCAACGTACAAGAAGGTTAAGATTAGCAGAGCAATCGATAGCTATCGATACATCACATGGGGCGTGAACAATCCCGGGGGAAAAAAAAAAAACTAAGGGGGTGTTTGGATGAGAGAAATTTTACGGTGGATTATACTTGTAGTATAAAATGTGTAGTAGAAATCACATCTAACCGTTGATTTGATAAGGGTGTTTCTACTACTCTACTACCAGGTGTAGTATAATTAACTCTAGTTAATCTGATCTATTGGATCGAAAAGAATGAACGGTTCATATTAAATTTAATCCACCGTAAAAGGGCTCTTGGATGAGGGGTATTTCTTTGGAAGGTTTTGGGATTTAGTTCAAATTTGAACTAAATCCTAAAACATTCCAATGGAATACCTCTAATCCAAACAGGACCTAAAGGAGTCGCAGCTGATGGATGCGTACACATGTAATCGGTGTTCTCGAGGCCCTTGGCCCCGACGAGCAGCACCTCCAGCGTCCCGTGCACCATCTCCTCCTCCTCCTCCTCCTCCCTCTCCCTGTTCTGTTCTTGCGAGACCCTGTGGCGTGAACGCGTGATGAAACTGAGGCGCGGATGCAGAGGTCGGAATCCCAGGGCGCCCTTTATATGCGCGTTTGGGCTTGGGCACCAGTCTCGCCTGCGTCCTCGGTCCTCACACGAAGACGGAGGTGGGATGGGCGTCTGCCCGCCTGATTCGCGCGAGGGGAGGTCTAAAAAACGACCGCCCGGGGAGGCTTCGGCGGAGGCGCGCGCGGCCGTGCGATGTAGGATAACGCGCACAAGCCGAATTGTCGGAGAACGACGTAAGTACGATCGCGGGACGGTTCAAATCGTGGGCCTGTAATTTGTTGCCTCCGTGGTAACGTGGGCTTTCTCGGGACCTCGGAATACGGGCTAGTTGGGCCTGTGTTTTGGAATGGGCTGCCTCGTCTCTTGGGACGCTCTACTTGTGGTGTGGTGAGATTCTTTTTAATGCTATTTTTGATAGAGATTGAGCAGACTTTGACTTTTTTTTTTTTCTCTCTCTTCGTTTTTCGAGTATGACCATTTACGAAGAAAATAGTAAATTTGGTTTCTTTTCGACGGGAGAAGCAGTGGTAAACACTCACCACTCTTCTTTATTGCAACAGATGAATCTGCCATGCTATGGTAAGATAGTGTTGATTTCTAATTCTTTCGCAGTCGAGAAAACAACTAAGTATATAATTTTATTTAGATAAGAACCGAACTTAAAGATAAATCAGGTGGTAAAAAAAACCAAAAACTCGGATTGAGCTACATGACCACACCGGCAGCGCACTACGGCGGGTGCCACATGTCTCCGGTCTAAGGACCGCGTCCCTTACTTTACCGGTAACATATCCAGTGCAATTAAAGTTTTTGTGCAACCACCGTGCAACCTTACTAAAAAAAGTTTCAAAGAATTCTGAAAAAATATCATGGACGTACATCTCAACTTATATATCCATAATTTTTTTTCAGAAATTTTTAAATTTTTAATTGCACTGGATTACCTTCTTTACCTGTCCACCTTCGCAGTCCCACGCACCTGGACACCACCACCACGGCACCACCACCATCCTCCTCCTCTTCCGTTGCATCAAGCAACGCACCAAATCCGCAATAATCTCCCCATCCGCGCCAATGGCCTGCCCCCTCGCCGTCGCCGTATCAGGCTCCGTCGCCACGCCCACCTCATCCCCTCTCCTCGCCGCATCCGCCATCGCCCGGCCGCGTGGCTCCCTCGGCGCCCTCCCGCAGTTCCGCGGCGTCCGCGTTGCTCCCCTCCTCCGCGCCGGCAGCCGCCGCCGCGGGCGCGTGCGTGGTGTGCGGGGCCCAGGTGCAGGACACCGCCATCCAAGGTACAGACGTGGGTGTGTTTGTTTAGACACAGCCTCCTGCTCGCGTTGCATTCATGTATCGATCTGGGGGTGAAATGGTGCTGATCTGGGTGGTACGTACTGGTGCTCCTTTTGGTTACTTGCGGTAGGGATTAGCCGTTTAGGCAATTGGGATGGCGATGTGCTATGTTGACGGAGCCTTGTGGTGGAGTTAGGGCTTTCGGATTTGTGTTGACTTTCTCGGTTAGGATGCTGGGAGTGGTTTCCTAAATGGAGTTCAGTCGATGATTCCGAAGGAACAGGAGAGTAGCGCGGTACAGTGTTAATGATACGATCTGTGATCATGATGGTAGCAGCTCGTTTGAGCCTACGCACACAAAGGCACATTTCTAAATGTTTTCCTGCATGAATGTGTGCTGTGTGCATATAGGCATGCTGCATCGCTTGCCGTGTGTTTTGCGTGCAAATCATTCGTTGAATCATCGAGGCGTGTGTACGCCAACGCACTGTGTGGGTGTGGGTGTATGGAGCTCAAATGGACATGTACGTAGGCCCATGCATTTGCAAACAAATTGCGGATCACTTGCACACATCATGGCTATATGTGCCCTTTAGGTTTCATCTGCAAAGATGCGGTGCATTAGCTCTATTGACAGTGCACAACATTGTTTTGCCGTACTCTCTGTAAGGAAAGTTAGAATCCATACATAGTTATTTGTGACAGCAGTGCAGTAGCTACTGCTGACACAGTGACATACATAGCATTTGGGTATGTGTTCCTGTACACAAGATTATCAAGAAACACTGGTGTAGCATAACCATAATTCTATGATTGTTACAGGTTCATATTGTTTGTTCTGCATCATTTTGTAGTAGTTATTTAGATGGGTTTATGCTTGTATGAGTATGATGTTAGATCTGGTGTTTTTTCATATATGATGAATGGATGAAGTGACTGCAGGAGACCTGCCACTAGCCATTTCATCAAGGATAAGGATGTAAGAACAATGAAATTAGGACCTCCTACTTGCTTCCTCATAAATAAATTTTTGACACAAATTATAAAAATTTGTTGTAACAAGCTGCCTTAAGTCAAGTGGAAAGCTATGGTAGCTAAATCTATGTCCTGCTTGCAAATGCTCAGATGTGATATCTTCTTAACCTGTAAAGGAAGTTCCATATCTGTTGTTTAAAGTCAGCACCTAAAGTTTCCTTACTAGCCATTATGATCAGCACCTCTTGTCACAAAAAAACTTATGTAGTCTCTAACAGGGTTTACAAAACCGAATCGAGGTTGAAAATCGAAGATCCAACGGCACCGATTTATCGCGAAAATCGAACGAAAATCGCCAAAAACCGAAGGATTTGGAAATCAAACTTTTTGAAAACAAAATTAAAAAATCAAAAATCAAAAATCGACCGGCTAGATGATTTTTTTGGCGGTCGATTTTTAAGTGATTTTCGGTGAAAATCACTCGATTTTCACCAATTTTCGACCGATTTACGTCGCATGAATTTTTTCGATTTTTTTTATTGGACCGGTTTAGGGTTTCAAACCGGCTCGATAAAATCAACTGATTTTCGTCGGTTTTGTGAACCCTAGTCTCTAACTGATATGCAAGTGTGATTTGTAAATGCATGCTTCATCCAATGTTTCAATTTTAATGTAATTAAGGAATATATGTAGTGAAGCTTGGATAGTATTTCTTTTCTGTATGTGGGAAGTTAGAGGTTGCTTATCATGTCTGAAAATGTGGATGCATCAATGTAAGAAAAATGTGGATGCATTAATGTTATATATGTGGACGAACTGTCAAATTCTCAATCAGATCAGGAAATTTAAAATCATCAGGTCTAAGTTATCACATAATACACTATATTTGGGTGAATCACTTGTTTAACTCACAATATTTAGAATGCTGGTAAAATCTCCTGATGCATGAATCCATACACAGTGAAAAAAGCTGTGTATCTTACATGGTATGTGAATCTGGACACATATATTAAAGAAAAAGTTAAGAAAAACATGCAAGGTGACAACACAGAAAGGTTAAAAGAACAATTCTCCCTCCAGTAGAAAATTGACTTGGTCAATATATATTTCAAGGCACAGCGATAAATTTCTCTCAACTCATGCTTGTAGAAAATTTATACATTAACTTTTATTAGAATGCTTATGGTCATAGGCCTCATTAACTTCATTGAATAGCTTTCGTTGTATTCTTATTTTATGGTGATTGCTGTGCTAACTGATATGCTCTCAACCTATTTCTTTTGCAGTTCCTGATATGACCAAGTCAACATGGCAATCGCTTGTTGTGGACAGTGAGCTTCCAGTTCTTGTTGAGTTCTGGGCTTCATGGTGTGGACCATGCAAAATGATAGATCCTGTCATTGGCAAACTTTCAAAGGAGTATGAAGGGAAGCTGAAATGCTACAAGCTCAACACTGATGAAAACCCAGACATAGCAACCCAGTTTGGCATCCGGAGCATCCCCACCATGGTCATATTCAAGAACGGTGAGAAGAAAGACGCGGTGATTGGAGCTGTGCCGGAGAGCACCCTGGTCACCTGCATCGACAAATACGTCGAGAGGTGAAATATCAAATTGAAGATTTTCTAGGTAGTTAGCCATTAACAATCCTGCCTACATGGATATATCGTCGTCATTGAACCCCTACTTGGTAATTGTATGTAGATAGTAATGAGATAACCTCCGATAACTTCAATTCAAGGCTGAGAGGTTTTCTGGATGAAAGGCACATAGGTTGCTTCTAGTCTAGCTTAAGTTTCTATTTTTCATTCGTTGTGTTGTATATACTCTCTTTGGTCACAATCAGTTGCCGTTTTGGACATAATTGCAGTCAAACTTTCGAGACTTTGACTGTCAGTATCTTTTAAATATGTAAATTGGATACATGAAAAATCATATATGTGGATTTGTCTTGGAAACCACTACTATAATATTATAATTTTATTGGGTTTTAGACATATATTTAATAAAAATTAGTGGTCAATGCTGTGTTTTAGAGACCGTGTCAATGTTCAAAATTATAACTATTTGTGACCGGAGGGAATACTATCTGTGGATCTGCCAAATCATATTCGATCTAATGGTTTTCCGTCGAATCTCCATCTGATTTTGTTGTTCTGAATTAATGAATCGGAACCTGAGGCCGAATTTCATTGTAGTGTTGGTTTTGCGGATGAATGTTGGTCAGGCGTGTGTGCATGGTTAAGCATAAATCTGTATATGTTGGAGCTGGGCCGTGCAAGTTGCAAGCACCAATTATCGACCTGCGCAAACGGTGTGCGATTTGTATATTTTGCGGCCTCGACCTTCTGGAGTACGCTTGTTACTGCTACCGTTGAACGTTCTTTTCTCCGAGAATGTCACCAGCCAACTTCTCTTTGGCCTCGGCATGAAGGGTAGCAACAATTTGCGTCGGACCCGGCCTAATAATTAGTCGTGCGAGTGCGCACGCCGTTCACGAATATCTTGCGCGACAACCGACAGGCGATCTACCGACGGAAACCAACCGATGCAGCATTGGATCGATGCGCCGCCCCAAACTTGGCAGCGCAACCATCGGTTCCCTCCACGAGTGTAGCACTGCACTGTAGTAGGCAGGCACGGGCACGACGTGGGTCTTGCCCCATTGTCTATCTCTACCACATTAGTCATAGAGGTGGGCACTCGGCCTGTGCTTACATGAGTTGGCCCGAGGCACGGCGGCCCGGCGCGGTCCAAAGCCCAACCCAATATGAAGTGGATCGTGCTGAGCTGGCATGTCCTCAGGTCGTGCTGGGCCCAAGGACCAGGCACGGTGGGTGACACGGCTTAGCACGGTGGGCGAAATGGCCTGGCACGGCCATTTGGGCTAGATCCGTGCTAGCCTAGCACGGAGGCGTTATGGCGGCTCTACTGCGGGCCCACGGCAGGGGCACAACGGTCCGCGGCAGGGCATGTCGGCTGGTAGGGAGGTGGGGCGTGGGTGAGAGAAGCGGGGGTTACCTGCCGAGTGCCGAAGCTGCCACCCGTCGAGGTCGCCGACTGAGTGCAGAGGCCACTGATCGCTGAGGACTCGCCGCCTCGATTACCCCGCCAAGCCAAGCCGCCTCGGCTCCCCCTCCTCGCCATGGCCGCACCGCCCGCCTCGCCTCCCGCTCCTCGGTGATTCCGCCGCCTCGGTGACTCACCGCCTCCCGTGCTATGGTTGGCTCCACCCACTATGGCCGCCCCCGCTCCACCCACCATGGCCAATCCTCTTCGCCCATCGTGGCCGCATCGCCTCCCGCGCTGTGATCAGCTAGTCGCCATGGTACTGTGCCGTCGTGGTGCCGTGGCGAGGAGGGGAAGGGGGCGACGAGGGCGGAGAGGTTGGGGGCGGCAAGGCGAAGGGAAAGGGAGGGGTCAGGAGCCAAGGGGCGGTGTGTGAGCACTGGGCAGTGGCTGAGAAGGGGAGGGGTCGGGAGCTAATCCAAAAGGAAGGGGGCGAAACGGAGGAAGGGAAAAAAAGAGAGGGAATTGGGAAAAATGGGGAAATGGAAAAAAAGGAAAAGAGGGAAGAAAAAAAAATTTGGTAAAAGAAAAACCATGTGACATTGGAAAAATATTGCTTGTGTCCTAATATTTTTAAATGACTAAACAGTTTATTTATATCTTGTTTCAGAAGAAGAAACAATATCCTTCACAATCTTGTTGGTTCATCTTTGCGATCACTAGCATAATATTTAATTTTCAATTTCAATTCTGGTGGACCAGAAGAATGACAATGTTCTCTATTGTAGTTTTTTTCAATTTCAATTTCAGTTCTTGATCGACCCTGCAAGGAAGAATGACACTGTTCTCTATTATAGCTTTTTTGTGATTTTGAATTGCTTGCCACAGGCCTAGATTTATTCAGTTGAATACGGTTGTTAGCTTATATTTGATGTATACCTGTATTGCAGAGCTGTCCAATATAGGGCCAATAGGGGAAGCCACTATTTTCTTTACAGTCATGTGCGACGGACGACGGGCGAGAGAGAGAGAGAGAGAGAGAGAGAGAGAGAGAGAGAGAGCTGAGAGAGGAAGGGAGAGAGCTGAGAGATTGAGAGAGATAGGTGAGGGAACGCAGTTTCTTGCAAGGTACAAGTCTTTGTACTAAGGAGCATTTCATACATAGACCCACAAAAAAGGTCATGCCCCTCTCTAACCTCTCTCCTAACCACTTAAGGACGGTCTCCCCTTTGGAATGAAGCGCACAAAGAAAGAAATATTTCGCTACATCGGGTGGAGGAGAAGGGCCACTTTGTGTAGCTCCCCAGTCTCTACCATCATCTCGTCCTCTCGTTGCAATAGTGCAAATAGGCTAAGCCTGGGCCGGCAAGGCACAAAGCGCAAATAGGCCATGCTTGGGCTAGCTGAAGGCAAGTCCAGCCGGCATGGCAAGGCACGGTGGACATGTCAGGCTGTCGTGGCATGGCATGGCACGACGAACTATCGTGGCACGACACAGTTCAGGCACGAAGCATGATGGGCCCATACCGGGCTGGCCCGACACGGCACGATGCCCACCTCTAATTGGTCACACTCTTTGGCAGTCTGGCAGCCACTGCGTTATAAACATATTGTATAGTGTGTTTTGCTCTATGCCTTCGGTCATCACGCAATTTTTCTACTTTCCCTATGAGTTGCAGGTGAGGACCTTAGATGCACTAAAAAATTTAAGAGTGTGCTGACGCTAAAAAACATGATGAAGGGTTAACTGGTACCAGCACACACAAACATTGGGTTTAAGTTGGGTGCGGGCGTGCCAACCGATTTGATCTTGCAATGGCAAGAAAAGTACATAATCTAATCAGTTGTCAAGCTGATTAGCTTTGCAGCGATAATTTGATCTAAATAGCTACTCAAGACTATTAAATCGAAGGGTAACCAGTAAATCTAAACAGCCTGATTGAGCTGATTAGACCAAAGTTAAAGGCAGATCTTCCCGAAAAAGGTGATGTGCAACAAGATCGGAGAAAATTCAGACTTGAATAGTATAAGTCGATGATGATCAAAATCGTCCATGCGCAACTTTTACTGATCAAGATCAAATTACAGAGGAAGGACTACAAATCTAAAAAGCTACTCCTAGTCGATGAAAAGTAAAGTAAAGAGTAGAATGGGCTGATTGATCGTTGGATGTCCTCTCCGTCTCGCCCGTCGACCTTTTTATAGTGCTTAGGCTGACCGTATCCTTTTTCTCGAACTGATATTGATTCTAGTCTGACTTATCCTTATTTTCCAAATAAACGTACCAAATCAACTACACTTACCAAATCAGTTATGAACGCCAAATTTTGGTGTCAACATATATCCCCATTTTTTTTGGGGAGATTTCATGAATCTTACAAAAATTAACATTGTCAGTTAAATCATGGATTATCATTAATCGGCCTTACTGAGATTTTCTGCTTCAACTTTCCAGCCATTTCTTCGCACCATTCACGACAACTCTAGCGCAATTCGTGTGAACACATGATTTTGGGCATTAACTGCAGTGAAATAATTGTGAAAATTACCCGCCAATGCCACTGGTTTTCATGCCCCAAGCCTTCTCCCCTCTTCACTATCATCTTAAAGCGCCCCTCCTCCTCAAACAAAATCGGCAATCCCCAATCGGCTCTAAGCATCAATGGATCCTCACCAAGTACTTATCTCTGTGCCCGACAGTGAGAACCAATATTACTTATGGCCATTAGGAAATTTAGATCCATCGACTATTATAGACTAGGACGTGCTTCGGTTACCACTCCATGCTCCCAAGTATAATCTAGATGGATGGAATAAGAGTTTCAGAGCCTGGTCGACAGCGCTCAAGGGTTGGAGGGACTGGTTCAGGCGAGTGGTAGCAGAGAAAATGCCTCAATGGGAATAGATGGCTATATTGGAATGCCTTCCACTCTCTCTAGCTAATCCCCAAGACAATGAACCATTAGTCACTATGGTATGCTACTTTTGGTCTAATAGCCTAAATGCTTTCATGCTCAAAACTAGTCCCATCGGCCCAACACTTCCTAATGTAGCGCAGTTATGTTGCCTAAGGCCAGATAGAGATTAGCTATCAGCTATCAATGAGAAACCCCAATATAAACTGATATCCACCAAAGGAGAAAGCTGGAGTCAGTATATCAAAGAAAATAAGGGGACTAGACCAATATTGGACAAAGAATATGTGGCATTCCTGAACATGTGGTTAGACAGATACTTGTTTTGTGGAGCATCACTCGGCCCAACAAAAGTATATCAGATTGTGGCAAAATAACTGGTGAAGGGCCATTGGCTAGTCTTAGGGAAGCTACTCCTGGGAGTGGTGTATCAACTGATGCACATCATATGGAGGAGGCTATTCACAGGGCAATGCCAATACTCAGTCGGCAATGTGGGAGGCCCACTATGGTTTATTCAAACATGGTTATATTGTGTCTTCAGCTGACCTTTCAATATTGATACAACTGTAATGACTCCATTTCCCTGTAAAGACACCCCATAAGACCAAGAAGTAGATGTTCGAAACAGCTGATCTTATGGGAAAAGATACATCCTCTGCTCTTCTGAAGATACCAAATTACTCCGATTGGCGCTAGAAAGTTTTTAGCATTCTTTTTTTAGCTCACCAGTGAGGATATCTAACCAGGAGAAATTTTTAGTTATACAGAGGCTGATAGTTTCCCATGTTCATCATTTCTTCACCTATTAGCCGACAGTGCTGATATGCCTGAAGAGACTTTGGACTTATACATAATTTTTGTTTCCCCAAGTGTGTTGTCCGTTGACTTGCATGCAAAGAACCGAATGTTCCATCACTCCTATGAATTTTACCATCCAACTGTATATGTCAGACAGTTGTGCTTTGGCCAAGCTCCATCGAGCTTTTGCTTAATTGATCGGCTTCAACCAATAGAATGCATCTGCCAAGCTTCTACTGCAAACTTGGTCCTGCACATGGCTGATGAACTCCAGCTCCTGTCTTTTCATCACTTTGTATTGCACAGTCACCCATCAATTAGTTTTCGTGAATGATGGTCGGTTATATCCTTTGCACTATACCCAAAAGAACAAACACTCTTGTCCATCAACTCTGACTTCTTTACTGGCCTCCCTTCAGAGCCGATCTCCAATATTAATTCGACAAATAGTGACTCAAGTTATAGCAGAGTAGCAGTGATGCTAACTTGCTAGGCTATACTAACACGTTCCTTATTGACATTACTTGCAAGGTATCAGCTAAACTAGATATCCAGTTTCCTCATCCTTTAAGCATCTTTGAATGTTACTGATCGTGTACCTTCTATCTTGCAGACTAAGGCCACCGGCAAGAGACCGACCACTTCAGGCACAGGCCAATCAAGCAAACGGCCATGCCTTGACATTGAAGTGGCTATGGCGGGATATTAATCGGCTTCCCTGGGCGTCCAAGCCCCATATTTCTCTGAACTCGAGAAGCAACAACAACAACAACAGCAGCAAAGTAAGTTATCAAGGTATTTCAGATGGCTTATCTTTCTATTTCCCGACATTCCTAACCATACCCAGCCAATCACTTTTTGCAGAAAAGAAGCGCAGCCATCCCTACAAGAGGATTATCCAAAGGGGTCCACGTCAAGGGCAGTCGGCGAAAGATCAATCGGCTGAGAACTCCCCACAGACCTCGGCCACTGATCAGGTAACAATACTTTAGCCAACTAAAGAGAAATCAATCGATTTTAATTGGCTTAACAAGTCCTTTTTATTTCGACAGTACATACCTTCAACACCCCCTTTTACACCCAATGTTGCAACCAACATACCTCACGAATTGGATTTTTCGCCTCCTCCTTATCAGCCGATGCGACAAACTGGACTTTCACCTGTTGGTGCTGCCACTACCACTAAAGCTGTCAAGGTGACTTCTTCTACATCAGACAAGCTCGGTTTTGACATGTCCGAACTTGAAGATGAGGATGATGACCATATCCTAACTGATATCGACAAAATCATCAAAGAAGCCGAAGGAGCAGCGGCCCGGGTTCAATCAGCTCCAGGCATCAAGCAACACCTTAGGTGCCTTTTTGAGCTCCTCCACACCTCATCAACTACCTTGGTTGAGGACACAAAATCAGTTAGGGACATCATGGACTAGTTCAAAACTGATCTCCTAGAGGAGACTTATAAAAGCCCTGCTAAACTTGTGCTTCCTTGACGATAAAAAGGAAGCAGTCAAAGCTACCAAGGAGAGAATGGAACTCTGACGGGCCCAATCTGAGGACAAGAAACTACTTGACAAGCTCATAGCCGATGCCAAAACCCAGAAGGAAAAATATGAAAAACTGTCAAAGAGGTCAAGGCAATAAAGCTAAACCTGTTGGAGCTCAAGTCAGCTAAGAAGTCACTGGAGGAGAGTCTCTCTTCAGTGAATACCCAAATATCCAACTCCTCTAAACTTCTAGAAGATTCTTCCTCAACCACCGAGACTCAGAAATTGATGATTACCCAATCTGTTGCTGCGGTCAAGGAACAATCGACGAAAGTTTCTCCTGTCCTAGGCACTCAAAAGGAAGATGAAGAAATTGTGGACGGTGTGGAGAAGACGATTGACGTAGCTTTGGCAGCTTTGATGGGCTTGGGTGCTTATATTTAAATGATTTTGTTGACTGCTCAAAACAATTACTCTATTTTGAGAACAAAGTTGGAATATCTGTAACACTATTTAATTGGTTGTTTAACCGATTAAATACTTGGATGTTTATGATTATGGTTATTTATGCTATGCTTGTTTGGTTCTAAGGACGATGTATTTTATCGGCCATATCTTTGTTTGTAATTATAGCCCTAATTAAACACAATGAGTTAATTCTTCCTAAAAAGTCATAGTAGGCTCATCCACTGGCAGCAACGGGTCAATTGGTATTCTTAGCCGATTAAGTGCCAATCCAAATACTTGGATAATATCTCTTTAAGTACTTCCAATTAATTGCCTTAGAGAATACTTCACTATCTAAAGTCTCTAAAATATAGGAATTACCTTGTACTAGCCGAATAACTTTATATGGCCCTTCCCATGTAGGAGAGCATTTGCCAAATCGGCTATCCCTTGAACCAACAGTTAGTATCGTCTTCCACACCAGGTCATCTATATCGAATGATTTAGGCATAACTTTTTTTATTGTATGCCCTAGCCACCCTAGCCTTATCGTTTTGTATTTGATCTAGCATTTTCAACCTTATTTCCATTAGATCTTTCAAATATAAAATCTTTATAATTTTGAGCAAATAAACCATTTTGCTTAAGAATCCTCAGAGAACTAATACCGATTTCTATCGACAAAATGGCCTCTTGTCTATACACAAGTTGATAGGGTGATAATTTAGTTGCTCCATGGCAAGCAATCCGATAAGCCCACAACGAATCTAATAGTGTCACATGCCAATTCCTCAGTTTTTCATCAATTTTGCTCTTAATTAGCTTGATTAATATTTTATTTGACGACTCGGCTTAACCATTAGCTTGCGCATAATAGGGCAATGAATTAAATAACATGATCACAAAGTTTCTAGCAAAGCCCTAAAAATCATTGGACATAAACACAGTTCCTTGATCGATCATGATTGTTTATGGGATTCCAAACAGATAGATAATGTGTTCTTTAATGAAGCTGATTGCCGCGATACTAGTTACTTTTTTCAGTGGTATGGCTTCAACCCATTTAGAGAAGTAATCGGTCTCAACCAAAATGTATTTATGGCCTTTAGATGATGCTGGATATATTTGACTGATTATGTTCCCCAACCTCTAAACGGCCAAGGCTTAACAATTGGGTGTATGACTGATGAGGGTGTTAACTTGGTACCCCTTGTAATACCTGAAGTAATCTTCCAACATTATCGGCAAAAAATAACCAATGCACCTCAGTAACCACTTTATTTTATGAGTTGACCGATGAGTCCCACATATTCTTTATGTATCTCTCCCATTGTTGACTTTGCTTCCCTTGTCTCAAGATACCTTAACAGCAATCCTTCTAGAATCTGGGAGAAACCCAGCCAAACGGGCTAAAGCTCGAAATGATTCTCCTCGGATCGTTTCTTCTTTTTCCACACTGGGGATGAATCGTCCTCAACCCCATTCCATCCCGATTCACAGAATCCAGACAGCTAGCTAAACGGTTTCCACACAGTTATTCTGATTTTACCTGAAACGTTTCTACCAAGAATCTGAAACCGTTTTCGTTTCTACTAGAATCTGAAACCATACCAAACAGGGCCTTAATAAACCCACAGATTTAGTGGAGCTAGGAATACCTAGCTCCACCAGCTTCATAAGATCCGTGAAGCTGGAGCTGTGGGTAAGAGTGTTTAGGTGGGTCTTTTTATTTATATTTTAGAATAAAAATATAAACTTAATTCATTTTATTTTAACCTATAAATTTCAGATTTGAGATAAAATTAAGATCTAGAGCTCTACCAAACAGAGCCTATAACTCAAAGATTAACCTACCGTTAATTTTAGAGGATGTGGAAAATGGGGACCTTAAATTTTGAGAGCCCTGTGCGGTTGATCAGTTCGCACATGCCCCAGATACGGGCCTGTGCTAGAGGTGGGCACTTCGGCCAAGCTCTTTTGGGCCAGCCCAAAGCACGATGGGATGGCCCGGTGCAAAGCCCGACACGCAACTGTAGCACGGACCTTGCCGGGCTTGAGAACTGGGCACGATGGACGGCACGACCCGGCACGATCGTTTGGGCCAGCTCCGTGCCGGCACAGCACGAACGGGCACGAAATCACGGATTAAGACCTAAAAGTTGGCAAACATTGTCGATTCAGGACATCTTCAAGTATTGTATTTATGTTTGACATTTTGTTGATGTGATTAGTCTTTCATGTAATTAAAATAGGTAGTTTAGTAGTAGTGATGTGTTTTATTTTTTTGCTCGTCACAATAGTGAAAACGGGCCGGGCCTGGGCCAGCACGGCACGAAGCAGGCACGAAGCGCAAATGGGTCGGGCCTTGGCTCGCCAAAGACGAGTCGGGCCGGCACGGTAGGCACGATGGGCCATCGTGGCACGACACGGTTCCGACCCGAAGCACGATGGGCCTGGGACGGGCCGGCACAGCACGGCACGACGCCCACCTCTAGCCTGTGCCAGTGATGGCGGTTTGACGTCCTCTTCCCTCCACCGCTCGGGCGCGGCGTGATTATGATGCACTCGACGGCCGGAGGTGTTCTGGGAGGGATGGCCGTGGCGGTGCTCCCGTGGGTTATCCGAGGCCAGGTGCCACCTTGCCGCCGTGCAAAACATGAGCCCGAGGATGAGACGGCCGTACATGGTGGAGAGGTCTCTGCATCAGATACGCTGTGTTCGTAGTGCTGTGCCTACTATTGTTCTGAAGCGGAATATGTTGTGCAACTTCCGTAGATGTATTTTTTACTGATATAATAAATGATATGCACTAGTAACCAAGTGACTGGGCGTCTGGGCCATGTGATAGTTGCAATGATATGTGGGTGGACAAGACTCGCGCCTCCTTCCTAACAGAAATTGACATAAATTATTGTTCATGAGTTGTGGTACAAGATTTAGATTTATAGCTCATCATATTTTCTTTTAATTTAAACTATATACATGAATTCTATATCCTAAACCGATTCATGTTTAATAAATCCGGTTCACAATTCGTGAAGATTTACGGCAAATCCGGTAACCATGGTGCTGACAAAGCATGGTTAAAATGCATATGCAAAGTTAATGAATCTGTTTTGGAAATGCAAACTCTCCTTTAAGGGATCAGATCACAGTATTACACTACTGCCTAGAATTAGCAACTGCAGAAGCGTTATAACAACGTTTTAAGATTTAAGGCTGTTACTGCAACATTTCTGCCAGATCATCATCTGAACTATCTCCACATATTTTGGCCACTAGCCAAGTAGCAATGAGCTCGAAATGTCTGTAATGTGCGGACAAAGAATGCCATGCATGGCAACTTCCATGATTCATACCCCAAAAAGAACAGAAAGCCCCAAGATTCAAAATGGCACTTAATGAAATAGCTAGCAGCTATGAACATCATCTTCTATTAGTTTTTCACGCCACCTTTGTGCATCAACCGATCCTCGCTGGTCTTCCACCTGATTAATCCGGATGAGGATGGTCCCAGTGTTGGCTTCATCTTCAGTCCACTGGATCGATTTCTTCTCCAGATACTTCATCACCTGCAAAATATTCAAATTCATCAGGTGAAGACATACAGCAATGCAACATGTAGCTATCATTCACATGTTGGAAAGTCGCGTCACTTTGTACAAATGCTACATACTTCAGTCAATGTCATTCCACCCCTATCATCTATATAAATGATTCAGCATGCAAATTATGAAATATGATTAAACCGCCTTGAAATCTCCTGATTTTCGATTCCAGAGGTGAATAGTATTTGCAAATAGTGTCAGACCTCACAAACTCATGCGTAACAAAAACAAACACTCATAGGCATTACCACATTAGCCCAAGAAGCGCTCTGATACAACCACAATGGAAAGCCTACACAAACTATCACATGCACACACGCGTACAGAGAGCATATTCAAACTTTAGGCACAAGTTCATCGAATCTTCATGGAGGCCCAGAAAGGTTGAGGCACAAGTCCATAAAATGTGTGGGGAAACAAATGATAAGAACTAAGCAGGACTACAATCACAAGCATAAGCCATAAACCAGCATGGTTCTATAAATATTCTATTCAACTATAAGTATTGTACAAAATTTATACATTACCTGACCTACAAGTACTTTTTAATGTTTAGCATGCTCCCTTGTTATACTTCATTTAAAAAAAAATCAGCATTTTATTTAAGTTTCTGTGCCATATTTTGCTTGAGAAATGGTTGTTAGCCTGAATAATGAGTTTGCAGGTGACCTAATTAAACAAATTTGAAAAACAGGGACCAATTAGCAAAACCTTATGAACAAATGATGTGAAGCATTGTACATCATAGTAAACGTAGTAGGTGCTAGAATTAGTCAAAGAGAATTATATTGACTTCTAAATCATGCATGAAGCTAAACAGCAGCTATAGCGGACAATTCAGAAGTACTAATCAGCTCACAGCTATTGTGAGAACCACACCTTTCTTCTTCTTTGTCCCATCTTGAAACTGCCATCATCAATACCAATAATAACTTTCAAGTACTCAAAAGCTGTGAAAGTGTGAAGATCAAGTATATCAGATAATTCCTAACAAAAGAAGTCAAGAAAGTTGATGAATCGTGCACTGATCATACAAGGGATGTTAGCCAACTGTTTAAGATGAAGTCTCAAAAGATTTGCTACGTTTGCTGCATCTTGTGCGCGCAGGTCAAGGCACAACTCATTTTTTGACACTCTTTTTCTGCAGTACGACCATGAACTTGATCTCGTGAATTCACATTCGAAGATTTCAAAGATAACAAATATAATGTGATGATTTCAGCAAACATACAAAAAGAAGTGCACTCACTTGGACTTGATAATCTCCCCAGCAGATTTTTCATCAGCCAGCCGAGCCATCCTGTAACAGTGCTTCCCCTAGATGTCCAAACAAAATAAAAAAAATCAGTCAATATTTAAAACCTCAAACACTTCATCAAATTCTGTTAAGCTCTCTTAAGTGGCCATCACATCAACTCAACAATTAACCAGATAAGAAGATAAAAGTTGAGAAATGTTCTCTATAGAAAATAATTTGGCCAACAATTTAAATTATTATTTTTAGTTAGAATTCAGCAGCAGCTCAAAAACAGGCACTCAACAAGCACATGTAGTAACAATGTAGCCAAAGATAAAGGTTCAAAAGCCCAAGAGTTTTATGTAATGTCATCTTAATTCTTGCATGCAAAAAGTGATTATTGATGTATCATTCCAATAATTTTCTTTCCCTAGAAAAGAAGAGAACACTTACTTCCCCGAGAAGATACTTGACTTCTTTCTGGTTACCCTCCCTAAAAGCATCAGCAGCCTGGAATTTTCAGCAGAATATCTTCAGCATGGATGAAAAACAAACACCATCTATTTGCTGAAAATAAAACAAACAAAGAAGCATCATTGTGATTTGTGAAGCACCTCTTACCTTCTCATAGTACTGCTTCATCATATCCCAATGCTGCTTTGCAGCCCTACGGTAGTTCTGGTAATCATCCTCATTATGCACAACAGGTTCTACATATAAACCCAAACAACTCAGAATAAATAAACTATAAGAATTTTCTGTAGAATGTATGATAATATGATCCGATAAACATTGCACAATGATCCATAGTATGACCCTAAGCAGTTCCATTGGTTCTGATTAAATTTCTCATGTTTCTGCTTGTAAACACAAGTGTTTTAATACCCATCGGGAAAAAAAAACAAAATTACATGCTGATTTGCTAAGTTCGACCAGATTTCATCCAAAAACTAGCCAGATGACAGCTCCCATGGTTGTCCTTTACTTAGGTCAGGTCTGATTGGTAAATTCAGTATGAAGCTCCAAAACCTGTACAGTCCACCTAGCAGTGACTTGGTACACTGGACATATCATATCATTACAATGTTATTGTTCTGTAAGTTTATAACACATCCAGAATGATTCATATGATTTTTATATTACATGCGCATGACGTTCCGAAGTCCAAACATATATCTACTGGTTCAATATGCCACAGCCAACGGATAAACCAGATTTGTAGTTTTACCCATCACCCATCCCTCTTGACTATTAATTAGCAAGGAGTTAATGACAACCTTTTCTACCATACATGTGTCAAAACTCAAAAGAGAGGACTTGCGAAAAGAAAATTCTGACACGGAGACCCAATAGTCAATACAAAGATGTGGATATGAAGTAGCAATACGATTGAGAGATTGATATTGATGATGGCTTTAATTTATGAATTGAGTGAAAGCAACTTTTGAGCTACAGCAGTTAGTTTTATGTCAGACTTGGAGATCTTATACGGTTCTGTTTCAACAGTAAATGTTGTTACAGGATTAACTGACAATGTTAACACAAACGGAACAAAAATTTTACAATAGCAGACAATGAGATAAACGGACAGAATTTTATGCTCAGTATATTCTGTTAAGGATATATTATCTCTTATAGTTATAGATAAGTCTGTTATAGATAGAGTCATATTCCTATTCCTTACCCTCATGTACTCTATATATTATGGCCTTTGGCCCTCATATTCAATACAAGTCATATTCATAACATGGTATCAGAGCCCTAGGTTCTTCTCCTAGCTTCATCCTTCCACTGTTTTAGATCTGATCCGCTGCCCCGGGAGGAGGAGACTCCCGGGGCGGCTCCCGGATCGGCCGCACGTCGGTGAACTTGCGTCATCTTGCCATCTTTTTCACCTGCATCTTGGATCTACCAATCGTAGGCTCCCTCGGCTAAGTAATCACGCAAAGCAATCAGTATTGCTTTTGATCACCTGTCGTCCACGAGGAAGGATCCAAGACGCAGGAGCCGATCGAAGCAAGATGTCCCGAAGAAGCGATCGCTCACTTGCCAGGCGCCAGACTTTCGCTGGCCGCGCCGGAGTCAGAGCCGTGCCGCCTACCGCGCGTGGCCGTCTGCTGCGTCGCCTGCTGTGTGTGGCCGCGCCGCCTACCACGCGTGGCTGTCTGCTCGACGCCGCCGCATGCGTTGCTTGTTCTGCCAGCCATCATCCATGAAGGATCTCACGTGAAGGAGCAGGTCCAAGGGCTCACGTGAAGTCTGTGAAGGATCTCCCGTGGATGATTCGCACTCAATCACGTGAAGCCTCCAGATTTTTGGCTTGGTCTAAGTCCGGTCAAAGATCAAGTCCGAATTGAAGTTCCTTTCTCTTTTTCTATTCGGCTCCTGAGATTGGTTCTCGTTCATGCTGCCGCGTCGAGTTCAGCGTCAGGAGCCGACCTCTGTCTAGCCGAGTTGGCGGAGATCGGCCGCCGCCGCCACGCCTTTCGTCGCTGTCGGCCGGTTTTCTTCGCAGTCGCCGGTTTTCTTGCGGCTCCTTGGCTTCAATCTCGGTTTCGGTTCTTTTTCAGCTAGGCTCGGCTTTTTTCAGTATGGCTTTGCTGTCTTGGCTTTCATTGGCTCGATGGTTTTCGGGCTACTGCCTTTTAGTGTTGCGGCTATTATTTTCTTTTATTTTTTTTCTTTAGTCTTCCGTTGCGTCCATCCAAGTCTTTAGCATCTTGATTCTGTTGTCGTTTGACTCCTTTATCGGCTTGGCTCATTCTGTCAACTCTTATTACCTCGGCTCGGCTTCGTTTTGTCGGCCTCGTCGGTTCTTCTTCGTCGACTCAGCTCTACCGTCGGCTCTTCGTCGTCGACTCGGCCCTACCTTCGACTTCCGTTTGTCGATTTGGCTTCATCGTCGACTTTTCTTCGTCGGCTCGGCCCTACATTCGACTTCGGTTCGTCGATTTGGCTTCTTCGTCGACTTTTCATCATCGACTGGGTTCTTCGTTGGCTGTTCTTCGTCAGCTCGATGTTTCAAGAGTTACATGCTACGACGGCTTCTTCAGGACTATGATTTTGGATTTGTCCTATTTTAGTTCATCCCTTCCAAATGCAATGCTATTGCATACGCCTTGCATTTGTGGGGGGGTGTTAAGGATATATTATCTCTTATAGTTATAGATAAGTCTCTGTTATAGATAGAGTCATATTCCTATTCTTTTCCCTCATGTACTCTATATATTATGGCCTTTGACCCTCATATTCAATATAAGTCCTATTCATAACATATTCCTCATAAAATGCATAATTTAATCTAAATTTTAAAACAGAGAAAGCACAATTATATAAGACCATACTTTCGCTACTTAGGATAACTTTCACTGGAAGATCTGTAGAATATGATGAAATGTCCTCAAGAGGTTTTAAGACTGGTTTCTTATCTGGAACTCTGCTTCGATTTGCACCCAATTCGTATCGTCTTCCTTTTGGTTTCTCCTCAGATCTTTCAGGTACAGTGAAGATTGATTTTATCAACTCTCCTGGAGAAATCGGAGAAATCTGCAGTCTTGAGTTGTGTTTATCCTCTTGCAAAGAACAGGCATTGCCATTCCTACAAAAGAAAAATGTCAAAGGAAGCAAAATCAATGCCACCCTCATGATAAGAAGATAGGAATAGATCAATATGTTAACAAAGAACAAGCGGGACCTAGAGGTGGATTGTGATTCTAGGCAACTTCCCTTGGAAAAAGAGCTTTCTACTTCTGCATCCTGCACCATTAATATATTATGTAGATATCATTCAAATGCTTACAACATATCAAGCACATTAAAAATGCTTTTGCAAGAACAGAGCACTTTGTCAGGGTCTCAGGGAAATGACCAGAGGGAACTTCCGCATACACTAGCATTGTAACCGTTAACCAATAGTTCACTACGTACTCAATTACCAACCAAAACTAACATCTGAACTGACCTAACAAATCAAGTTGAGTGATAACTTCACTCTATCAAATACGAATGATCGAAAATGTAATTAATTGGTGTGGAAAAGGAACAGTAAAAACCTGTACTCAAAAGTTCAGAATGAAGAAAAACTAAACAAGATGTAATGGTGCATCAATACATGACGAAGTAACAGTCCTTAATGGCTTAACCAGATTTCAGCTGAACAGTACAGAGAAATTAATATGTCATATAGATACAAAAACTCAATTCAGAAGTTACAAAGGAATAATAAGGTCATATGGCACTCTTCAAAACTGTAAGGTAGGGGAAATCAAAGCTAAGCTTACTTGTATCACATTATGTTTGTTAACTGTATTTTTGTCTGGATCCCTTGCAGAAAATGACATTAGTTCCTCCATGCTCTGCATAAAATAGTACAAGTCTATTAATAGGCCAAGAAAAAACATACAATAAATGAAATTATGTACACGAAGGCCTACACACTAAACCCTTTCATTGCATTTATGACAGTCAAGACCAACAGAAAATACAATCTTGACAGAAATGATCTCTTACAACCTTCTTAATGTCATATCCACAGCTGCCTACAAAAGTAAATTAAGATCAGCTAACACATGGCTTGAAACAATGAAATGAAATATGGGGAAATGACTTTGCATAGCACGCAAATGTTTACCTAGAACCTCACGGATCACTTCCATACTGAGCTTAAATCCTTCTCCAAGCATAGAAAATAGAAACTCCTCAACATCTCTATTATTCAAAGTCTCTCTCTTTGGTGCAGAATTAGATTCATTCGTTTTCACATTAGAATCGTCTCGCATGTACTCTGGCAGTTCAACCTTTAGAGGTTTTTCTTTTGCTGATGCTCTATTAACAGGTGCTGTAGCCCTGGCAGATCCTTTTACTAACATGCTGGACACAGTGCCAAATGAAGCAGTAGACTTTTGCAACTTTTCAAGTGTTCTTGTTTGGCTTGACTTCGCCTTATAGTTTTCTTCAACTGCCTTCTCAATCTGGGAAAGAGTTCTGGTTTGGCTTGAATTCTCCATATAGCTTTCTTCAACTGCCTTCTCAATCTGGGAAAGAGTTCCTTTTTGGCTTAAATTGTCCATATAGCTTTCTTCAACTGTCTTCTCAAACTGGGGAAGATTAGTCTCAACACTTGGGTGAACTTCGTTGCCCTGAGGCACTGAAGGTTGACGGTCAGTCAAGAAATCCCCAGCTTTGTTGACATCACCATTTGCTCTGCAATATGCAGTAGCTATCTCTTCAAGTGAAAAGGCACAACTAAAAGCATCAAGCAATACATTAAGTGCCCTTGTCTCATCGTCACTGGATGAAGCTAGTAAACTGGAAAGATCCATGGTAAGGACCCTCTTAAAAGAAGAACCTCGTATAATACAGTTGAACCTGCCCAAGAAAAGAATATCAAGTGTTAATCAAATAAAAAGGACAAAAAGAAGAGAAAATATTGAGTGTAGCACTTCTAGATACCAATACAAGAAAAAATTGAGAACACCTAACAAAGATGGTGAAATTTCGAAAATACATAACACCCTAAGTCCTAAGACACAAAACAAACAATAGAACTACTTTAACAACCATGCAAGATAACAGGACAATGTTAAGTGGAGTCTGAAATGCTGTCTTGCTTGAGTGCCTTTATAAATAATTCAGTATAGGTCCCCCTCTTGGGCAGGTAATAGAAAAATTAAAGATAAATAGTATAATTGAACCCCTAGCAAACGACTTATTCTTGTAAATCATAATCTACAGAGAACCTATCTAAGTGCCAAACAAAATTATAAGGAACACTGGATCCGGAAACAGACACGGGTTACTTCCTGGACTCCTGGAGCAAGCAGCAGAACCAATTGGCACAAACTAAAACCAAGCGACTAACCAAAACCGGGCATTGCGCTGTATGGATCACGCACTCAGGCAGTCAAGCACAAGTACTCTCCAAACAAAGTAGAAAAAAATATTACCACCACGGCACCACCGCAGCACCAACCAATGTCGCCGCACTCCGCCACTCCTGGAGATCCTAACCACCCCAAATCCACAAAAAAAAAAAACATCCAAACAATTGAGAGTGGGGAGAACAACCCAGTCACCAGAGAGAGTAACGCGCGAGAATAGAAGAACCAACAAACCGCACGCAGACCACGACCTTTTCACAGATTTATGTGCAGAGATGGGCCAGATAGACTCCCAGAAATGGTGAAGGAAACCTCTGAAATTAGCAAACAAGGGTACACGCACCCTGCACGAGGCGAACTAATCCGTAGTTTCGAAACGACACCGAGGCATCAAAGTGAGCAACAGATGAAAAAAAAGCTAAAAACGAGTTGAAACACACGGGCCAAATCGAGGCAGAAAGCAACTGCATTACGAAGCATCGGCCGCCTGCCTCTACCGCGAAACTCTGCAGGATTCTTCTAGAAACGGGAATTTCTAGAAGATGCCTGCTCCAGTGCTCCGCATCCATCTGGTCAGAAAACCCATACCAAACCAAATCCCTCGCAATGGCGAACCGAATCGCCGCGGATGAGCATACAAAACGAACCACAGAAGAAAACGAAACCAATCACAGAGTCGAAGAGGAATCGGAGATCGCGGAGCGCGATACGCACGCGCGATCGCAAGCAAACCACGCTTGATCGGAAGTTCGGAACCGAAGCATCAACTGATCAACCCCACTGAACCAACCACCCATCGGACCACCAGGGCAAGGGAAAGCAGCAGACCAACCGAACCCCCCCCCCCCCCAACCTCACCCCCCAAGGAAGAAGCAAGAGAGCGGTAGGGTTCAAGCACGTTCTAGAAGGTTCTGGAGGAAGGAAGGGAGCTTACGGGTCGGGGAAACCGTCGCTCCTCGCCGTACGTGGCCCGCGCCGCTGGCCTGACCACTCTACTCCCCGGCGTCCCCGCGGCTATCGCCCTTTTGTTTCCTTCCCTGTACGCCTCGGGGTTTTGAGGAGGAACAAAGGTGGGCCCAGGGGGAGGTGAGATATGTTTCGTAGTCCGGGTCTATGAGATGGGGAAATCGACGCCGTCCATGCCGCTCGTCGTGAGGCTTTGGGGGTGGGACTGATGGAGAAGCGGTCTACGGACAAGGTCTTTTTCCGGTTCCGACGGGTGGGACCCTATCATTCGTTGCTCTCAATTGAAGGGGAGGTACACTGCGTTTGGTTACTTTGCTCTCAATGGCAAGAGCAGCGATACACGTCTATGCTACCTAGGTATATACTCCATATAATTAAAATGTCATATGATAAAAAATTATTTAAATTTAAAGTAAATAAAGGGTGCAAGTTCAGTGATGATAGTAAAAGATTATTAATAAATTTTAGAGTTAATTTGATAACTTTAGAAATTTCAAAAATTTCTAAAAGCTTAACTAAATTCAAATTAAAAACAGAAAAAGGAAGGAGCCTGGTCCGAGACCCGTCTCTACCCATGCCCTGATCACGTTTCTCAACTCCTTTGTAGCTTTACTCCACGATACCTCCACTACCACAGTCATTTTCTTTCTCCTCCACAGACATAGTCACCAAGCCCCCTAGGTGAGCTCCTTCCACCGCTAAGCCTCAAAATGGGATCCGTTCACCCCTAGTGCTTCCCCCTCCGTTACTTTTGCACCCACACCTCCGTACTTCTCCCTTCACCATCCACCATGACCACTACCACCAAGCTCTACCGCCAGCTCACTCCGGCCACCTCCGACTGCGAACAGTCTCTCTCCGTCGTACACATGCTTTGAGTGAGACTAGGTCCGTCGTGAAAACCAGTAAAAGGGCATTTGCATCGGACCGAAAAAGTTGGTCTGGCGTACAAGGAAAACTTACTGGTTTTGGCCTTGCGGACAACTTAGAATTGAAACAATATTCCAGAGAGAATCACATTTGTGTCGAACCGAAAAACTTGGTCCGACGTGCACTTGAAAACTTGGCCCGTCGTGAACGGCACACGCTAGGTTTGATTCCCGAAAAAGTGATTCTCAGCTCTGGACCAAAAAGTTCGGTCCGGCGAAGAAGGCAGTGAGCGCCGGACTGAAAACTAGACTAAACTCAAGTTGGTCCAGCGTGAACGGTGTACGCTCGGTATGAACTTTGAAGTGAAGTATTCTCAGCGCCAGACTGAAAAGGTTGGTTCGGCGTGAGAGGGTTTTTGACTGAGTAAAAGAAGGACTTAGTTTTGAGGGGAAATGAGATGAAGTGGCCTTTACTCCAAGTAATCTTAATGATTTAGCCTATCAACCAAGGTACTTATGCATAATTCCCTTTATAGTACGGCTAATCCAAAATAATCCTAGCTACATGGGTTGAATCAACTCTCAAGCCAAAACGAGAAATAAGAATCCTTAGCCTTTATCCTTCAATTTGAAAAAGTCTTTACTTCACAAAGGGTACATTTCTTGATCATCAACACCAAAACCGATATAAAGCATTGTTGAGAAAATTAGGAGCCTAGATGCTTTCAGTCGTCTACATGAAAAAAATGATTATCACAGTTGCTTATTGGTTCTCTAACGATGCAGGTAATCCAACACTTACAAACCATTTTTTCAGGTTTGTAGTTGTATTATTGAAAGTTGAAACTAAAATTTCAGATTTTAGTTAAACTAATTGGATTGAACATATGCATAATTTTCTACCCTAGAAAAGATGAACTGATGTATGCTTCATGTTCTTGTATGAACTTACCCTTTCATGATGGTAGCTTAAACTAATGTATGCTTAATGTGTTAATGTCATTTTAATACAATTTTCTTCTACAGGCATTTCCAAATTTGGATCTGTTCGACGTTTTTTTTGTTTCTCAAACCTCAATGACTTTGCAAAGTCTGAATTTTATATTAAAAAAATTACTTCACTAGGTGGTTAGAAAATGTTGAGTTACCTCTAAAATTTCTATTTTTTAATTTATTTTTTATGCTAATTCTTAAGTTATCTATCGATTATGGTGTTGCATTGTGGAAGTTGTAGTGTTTTAGCTTTATTGTAAACTACGTGTATGGATATAGTGAAACGGCATAAACATCTGCAGTATTCACTTTGCATGAAATTACAAAGCAGGGTGTTCAAAATCTGGATACTTGCAATATATTTTATTTTATTTATATTAGTTTAGACATGCCTTGCATGTGCATGATTACTAGCCACCAACATATTAATTGAGCTGGAACTCTTTATTAACCACAAAAGGATACACAACAAACTATGGTAATCAACTTAAGTGTTTGCCATTACCTAGCGTAAGAACAATAATGTGAAAATGAAATTGCTTTTGTAAGACAAATTGATTTTATTTGCTAGAATTCTTTAATCCCAAAGGGATTCACAAGAAACTAGGGTGATGAGCTTAAGAATTTATCATTACCTACTGACGCTACAAGAGCAATGTGGATATAAAATGGCTTTTATAAGATCAAGCTCTTACATTGATACGTTGGTAACAGGCAACACAAGATCAAACTTCACGGTGCATTAAAAACAAGACACAACCAGGATGCAATATAACCATACAAAACACATCAGTATACACCAAACTATCAGTTGTGGAACTAGCAAACTTTCAATGGTGGTGCACACTTTACATGCATAACTCTAGTCTTGTACAATTATTTCATAACATCATAGATTCAACATGCATATTTGAAATTTGCTAAAAGTATAATACAAATAGTTCTAAGGTTTTACAAATCTCAAACCACCAAAATGAAAATCAATTCAATTAACAAATTTAATCTATTGAAGAGGTAATCTTCTATTTATTTTTTCATATTTTTTAGGGAGTCGGTGCATACCCGACGCCCACCTTCCGTTGCTGCCTTCCCAGCTGCTCTTCACTGGAGAGTCCCGTTTTCATATAACCACACGGGATCCTAGCCTCCAGGAAGCAAACACCGACCAATCACGCTCTCTCTCCACTTTGGAGAGGGCTAACTGGGCCCACCTGTGAGCCCAAATACCAGCCCATGCACTATCCATATTACCACTACACAATAGCTACATGCATTACAAATGCAAGCATAAACAAATCCAACAACATGCGTTACAATAGTAGGCCTCCATTGCGAGCCCAACTGACCATCTCAGGCCGACAAAACATCGAGCCGTACCGAGTCATCTATGCGAAGTTGAGGCGGGAGGTGTAGGTGGCCTTGGGAGTCCAGTTCTTGGGTATGACGTCCTGGGCCGAGAGGGTCTGCTTGGTGGTTAGGGTTGTCAGCCTCACAGAGAAGGGGCCCACTAGTGGGCCCGGGGTAAGGCTCCAGGTGGCACCCCAGATGTGCTTCATGTCCTGCCACTGCGCTGAGTTTTCCTGCATCCATGGAGATCTCGCAAATTAGCAATCCAGAAAGTAATAAAGTGAAGACTTGAAATGAAGTATTTTTTTTCCCTTGTGTTCACCGCCAAAATCACAAATGTGCTTAAGGATGCAGGCAGGGTTGGTGCCTAATACTACTATCTATTCCCTCATTCTAAGTTTATAAGGCTTATTTTTTGAATGATTTTGTCCATAAATATATGGCGTAATTTATATTCATTGTAAAATTAGTGTGATGTTCCCTCTATACCCATAATGAATATTTATCTTTACTTTATATTCTCCATATGTATGCGTTGAATATCGTGCTTGGTGATAATAATTATGTGTAATCTAGTTATTTTCAATATCTTTTTGGTCTATATGCCCAAAAAAAATACCTTATAAACTTGAAAGGAGAGAGTAACAAGCAAAGAATGTTAGCCAGTGCTGGTAGTTAGGGGTGAAAATGGATCGAATACGGACAGATAATATCTCTACCATAATTATTTTCATATTTTTTTTTTCTCGGATGCGGATACGGATAGTCCGGATATGCATACGAATATGGATAATGTCTAATACAGATCAAATATGAATCGAATCGGATACGGTTACGAGTATTTATTGGAACATGATAACCCCTTAAATTGTACATAAAAAATCAACGAAAACACATTACTAGTCGATTTGATCAAAATATTATTGAAAATTGAACAAATAGAAGCATTTCCATCCACTTAGATGATAGTTAGATACCATGTCACAAATAAAATTACATAAGACTTAGTTCATCATGTACATATGATTAGTTCATAATACATGTAGATCAAAACACAAAATGAAGGTGATCCTTGCTCAGAGATACAAATAGAAGCAAACACATAACATACTAAAGTTTGATAATACTTAGATACCATATCTCTAGAAAAAGTGTATAACACTTACATGTAATGACCCAATATTTGTATTCTTTGTTGAATTATGTAAAATAATAAATTATGTATTTATGAGTTTTTATGCATTTTTAGCTACTTATTTAAAATATTTTCTTATTAAGGAGAGCAATGTTTGAATTTTCAAGAAAATTAAAAATCTAATCAAATATTGAAAATAATTTTTTTTAAATGGCAGATTGTGTTAGTAACTTTACTAAATAATTTCATAATTTTTGGAGCTAGTTTTCCAATTTTAATAACTACAACTTGATTTATGGATTTATTAAATTAAAAAATGATTTTAAAATTTAGAAACCTTTTTGGGCCAAAAGAGTAGCCTTGGCCCAGCCCACATGCATATCCAGATATTCGACCCATCAATATCTGGATTGTCCGAATCCATATCCGTATTCGATGGATAGTGGGCTACCGAATCTGTATTCAACAAAAAAAAACCGTATTTGATTCGATACTATCCGATAAATTTCTAATCCAATAAAATCCATATCCAAAAATTATTCAAATCAGTTGAAAACTATCTGATACATTTTCATCCCTACTGGTAGTAGTGGAAGTGTAGAACACTAGAGTGGGACATCGAGTCTGAGACCAAAAGGCAAGTGCATGTGTTACTTTTAGTACCCCAAATGAAGGTTGCGTTAAAACGATTAGCATCATTGGACAAGCAGGGAGACAACCAGGGCATCACATATTCACATTACTAGATAGGTTAGCGCGTTACGCCGTGCCAGGCGGGATACGTCAGATTTTCGGACCTCTAGGGGCCTCATGTAAAACCGCGCAGGGTCTCTTCGTAAATTTATGGGACCGTGAGGGATTATGTGTAAAATTGCTAGGGGGCATAGACCTCCTCATAAATTCTCGGAACCTCGAGGGCCTCTGTTTAGAACCGCATAGCAAATTGCCAGAACCCATCTCTTCATAAATTTCCAGCAACCCGAGGGTTGCCTGTAAAATTACTGGAGGGCGCATGACCTCTTCGGCAATTCTTAGAACCCCAAGGGCCTACGTGTAAAATTGGATCGACCAAAACGTGAGGATTTGTTTGCAAAAGGGTCCATCTAGACTCAAATGCGAATTTGCAGAACTGTGCGGTATTTTTTTGCAAAAGGAACGACATGAGGACCTAGACATAATTTCAAATTTCTCAAAGGACCTCCTGGCAAAGTTGATGACATGGTGCTCTAACGTTTGTAATTCTCAAAGGACCTCCTTGCAGTTAAAGGTTTATAGTTTTTATCGTCATTGAGAGATACCACCGAATTACATTTAAATTTTTGTATTTTTTGGTACCTTCACTCTTTAAATCTTTGTTATCTCCTGGTACTAGTTTAATGTATTTTTTGTTTCCTAAGGATAATAAAATGTCTCTTAAAGATTAGGTGAAAAGCGCAATTACAAAGGCAGTGCAAAGGTGCATGGTAAGAGCACGGCGAGAGGGAACTTTTGCTACCTGCTTTAGCTGCATGGATCCGATGTCGCCGTCGCCGTCCTCGAACTCCACCAGAAGCGAGAGCCAGAAGCTCGTCGAGCCCTCGTCCACGTGGAAGGCGATGTTCTTTCCCCGGTACTTGCACGGCGTCCTGAAATGACGAGTAGGCATTGACGACGCGCAAATTGCATGCGATATTGCAGTCACCAGCTATATATCATAAAGTTAAACTGTACTCGATCTGCAATTATTTATTTCGTCATCACACGCTATGAATATGACTAGTGTGAACTATGCAGCGATGATTTTTCTCCCTGGCGTGCTGAGGCGCGCGGCGTGTCCAGATTAATTAGATCTAGGTAGTGAAAGAAGGCATGAGTCGCATGACCACCGGGGAGTGATGACAACTGACAAGAGAAGTGTTGGAACTTGGAAGGCACGTCCAAGATCCAACTGCTTCAGCTGCATATGTGTACCTCATGGACATTAGTACCTAGTCAGATCCGGCAGTGTTGCATATTTAGGACCTGATTGGTTTGCCTGACGTTATCACATTTGTCACAAGTTATACAAGTTTGATCAAGTTAGGTACCTATTTGGTTCATAGCTACACCTATAGTAAGATTATTTTCTTACCATCCAGATTCCACATGTTAATAACTCAAAAACATATAGTAATTTTTTTTACTAGTTAGAATGTAGCTTTAATTTTGATAACTTAATCTTAACAAAATTTAAAAAAAGAAAAGTATGACACCAAACATGCCCTTAGACCTTGACATTAATTGCTAGCCTTTGTGTCTACTCTACGCAGTACCATTGCCCCAGGGAAACATACAGTACTGCAGGTACTTTTTTGACAGAGTTCAAGTAGCTGCATTTTTAGTAACGTCAGAGGGAATCAGGGAGGGTAGTGGTAAAGCGAGTTTGTCTGCTATTACTGTTTGACCACAATCAAACCGGAACGCCGTGCTCAACATCTCTATGGTAAATGGTAAAATTTTAGTAGCAGCTAGCAAGTTGCTATGCACGCTCACCTGCGGTACACCAGCGAGATCTCGCCTCGGTTGCGCAGCTGCCCGGCGTGGCCGGCCACGGCGAGCCTGCTGAACGCCGCGCCGCTGAGGTCGAAGTGCGTGCGGCCGAAGGAGCAGCACCCGCCGGGGCACTCGTCGGTGACGATGACGGTCACGGCGCGGCGCGAGCAGATGCTGGCGTCGAGGCACTTGACCTTGTAGCACGCGCCGCAGCCCTCGCCGCCCTTGAACAGCACCGGGCTCACCGCGCCCACGCGCGCCTTCATCGGCACCACGTCCACCAGCGTCCCGTACCCGCACGCGCCGCCTGGAAACGTGTAAAGACACGCGCAAAGGTTAATTTTACTACGACAAAACTTTCACAGCTACAGCTTCCAACCGGCTGGCGGTCCCAAGATGCAAAGACAAAACCCAGGATGGCATGGCATGCTCGATCATACACGTGCAATGAACCGTTCGTTAACCAGAGGTACGTGCTGGAAAAGAAAGAAGTTTACGGATCCTGAGTGGTCAGATCTAGGAAAACAAGAGAACATGTGTGGGGGCATTCGAATGCAAATGGCTGCATTATGGACAGGAACAGCAGTTCCGTTGCGAAGATGAGTTATCTGCAAGACAAGGAGTGAGTGGCTGCCTAAAACAATCCGTTGTGTTGGCGAGTGTGTGAATGTTGTGTTAGCGGAGTTGAGGACCCGACACAGTGGCACGGGCCTTGGGTAATTTTTTTAGATCTAGCTTCTCTCCTGCCAACGTGGATCCGAAGCTGCTGGCTGTGGCACGCTGGGTACTGTGGGATCAGATATCTACCGCAGCACATATGACATATATATATACCATCTATCGCTGCTTCTAATGTCGAGAAGGGAACTATTATGTAAGTTAATTAGTATAAATATATTTGTAAAAAAAATGTGCAAAAAAAAAACTAATGCTTCCGTGGCACAATGTATACACGAATCTTAAAGTTATCAAGCGTCTCCATCGATTAACACTTGTACTGTATGAAGTGTGCATGTGGGTCCGCTAAAATTCCCTGCGGATCCTCAACTCCTCAAGGGTATGCCGAAGTGGCACCAAACTATGCCAACGGCTAGAAGTATTTTCTTAGAGGAAATTATAACAACACGATGAAGATCGAACCGTTGACTACCATGATTTCTAGCCGTAAATGTAATCATCAACGGAGAAAAGAACAAAACCACTTAAACCATACGATGCATTCATGCATCAACGGTGGAGCGCATTCTACATTAATTCTACGAGGTGCAGACGACAGAGGCCGCCATTGTTGAGGCTTGCAAAACGTTAAAACTTACATGCTCTGATGCTCTTAACAATTAGAAACCAAGGCTTTGCGCAACGTTAAACTTACCGGCCAGCTCTTTCCTCGACAAAAAAAAAAAAAAGAGAGACTTATATGCTCTTAGAAAAATTCAGAAATTAACTAAGTATGTAAGAGTTATAGGATCAAATACAGGGTTTAGGAGAGATTACCGTCGCTGCCGTCGCCGTCGGGGCTGCCATACCAGGTCGCGGTGGCCGGGTGCCACTGCGGGTCGACCACCTTGTGCGCCGCCCCAGCCTCCCCGGCATTGAAGAGTAACGCAGCAGACAGGAGAGAGGTGAGTAGCACGAAGCCGATCGAGAAGGGAGCAAAAGAGCTTGAGGAGGCGACCATCGCGAAGAGCGCAGATGCTACTGTCACTATTGCCGTCTTGTGCAGGAGCAGTACTTCTCTTTCTGGGTCGCTTTTAAGCCTTAGAGAAGCCCCAGCCACCAAATGCCCAGACCTCAGAGCTGCTCGCCGCACAAATCGCACGAAAGAGATCAACCGGGGATGCACGAGTAGTGTACTAGGGTGGTGGCTGGATTTATATTGTGGACAGCGGTAGAAAAAAATCGGTAGTAGTATAGTGGTAACTTTGGTGCGTGACTGCTTGATATGGGCCGGGTACCCCAGTGCGTCCGTTTTCGGTTGCTGCTATAACTAGGGATGCAAATGGACCGACTCTAGGGTCTTCTTTGGCCCACTCTAGTTCATTTGTTTGCACTAAAAACTTAATTTTTACTCCACCTTTTAAGTTTTAGTGCAAACAAATGAACTAGAGTGGGTCAAAGATGACCCTAGGGCCGACCCATTTGCATCCCTAGCTATAACGGGAGAACTTGACTTGTGCCACATGATTGTGGCCTTGCTTATTGTCGTGCACAAATACGTACTTTTCTTACTAAATCCTTGGTTTGAGCATCTTTTTTTTTGTAACGTCTCTTGGGAACTTCAAAAACATTTTTTTTATGCGTAAAGTTCCACGCTCATGACCGGTTGTAAGCAGTAGCACATCCAGATTATTTTTGTTATGCTTCTACAGTTACTTGTGGCTAGAAAGTTCATATTTCACTGGCAATGAACTTGTCTGGAAAAAAAAAAGACATTAATTTGACCCAGAACTATTGTATAATGTTTACTGCTAGGTTCAACCAAAACCTTTTGCATGCAAATTATTTTCATTGCCAATTGTCATAAACTCCATAGGTACGATGTGTGCATCTTAAGATACAGATATCGAGAGTTAATGTATTCTTTCATTATCTACAAAAAATTATCATAAACTCCAATAACATTCATTTCAAGCTGCAAAAAAGTAGTACGAGGGTTGGGATGTGGAAGGCTTAAGGAGAGTTCTGATGTTAACAACACAACAAGTAGTATGTCGTCGCTTAAACATAGTAATGCAAGATGTATATTTTGTTCCATATGTTGGCACAAAGTTAGTAATTATTCTTCCTACCTAATCAGCCAAGATTTAATTGTTAATTTGTACCACTGCAAATCTTCCTCTTTTGAGACGAGTTTACCATTGATCTTACTCAGGACCCTTAAAACAAGAAAGCTTGTTTCCGCTACGAAGTTAGCTCAGCTCAACTTAGGCCTGGAAAATAGGCCGTGTCTTTCTGGACCGATTCTCGATATGGCCGACTCAGTACATGATAATATGGATATCTTTGGATCGGATCAGTACGGTATAAATGATGGGTTGTGTAGGTTCTAAAAACTCGGTACGATGGATAGCCCAACACAATACAACCTATTGGGTCGTGCTTGGGCTGGCACGGCATGAATGCTGCCTTTTCATAAAAAAAGCATCATATCTACAGCTTAACCCATCATCAAATACTATCTCCCCCCATGTCTCCTCCCATGACCCATGCGGCGTAGTTTTCATCTTCCCTCGCCTTCGTCATCTCCACCCACCCTCCTCCACCCCTACTTTCTCCCTGTGCCACCTCGGTGCCAGATCTAGCGATCTTCGATCACACCGCCACCAGATACGGTCTTGAGGCACCGCACCATCAGCTTCGCCGGCCGTCTCAAGGAGGAAGATGGTGACGACTAGAGAGGTAGAAGACGGCAACGACACCGGATCTCGATGATCCTCACTGCCTAGGTGCCAGATCTAGCAGTCTTTGGCCTTTCCGCATTGCATCGCCACCGTCCCTGGCCATCATGCATGCTTCTTCCTTGACGCTAGCGTCTTCCTTGCCTCCGATCGAGCTGCACTTCGTCCTTGTGACCACACTGGTAGATGCCCCACTCGTCCCTGGCTCCTTTTCCCCTCTGCAACAATCCAAATAGATCAGAACCGGGCCGGCACAGATGGAGGTGGCATGGCATACCAATGGGCCGTGCCTGAGCTAGTTGGAGGCGAGTTGGACTGGCCCGGCATGGTATAGTCTATGCTCATGACCCATTAGGCCCGTGCCAACCCCGCACGGCCCAATGCCCAGGTCTAGGGCTAGTGAAAGACTCAAAGCTTGTGAGCAGCTCAAACTCAGCTCGTTATGAGCTCGGCTCATACAATAAACGAGTCGAGTTGAGCCACTTTCCCAGTTCAATATCTTAATGAGCCGAGCTCGAGCTAACTCACGAGCAACTCGTTAGCTCGTTAAGGCTCGGTAACTAAATACTAATGGGTTTTTTGTCTATTGATGTTTTCTTAAGGCCTAGGCCCATATACCACTGGTCCACTGCGGCATCACACAACTGCCACCCTTAAGAAAACATCACGCCATTCCTTCAACTCTATGATAATACTAGCTTCCTGCAATTCCTTCAATTTACTCACGATTCACAAGCACCAGTACATCATGTGATCCTTCAATTTACTCACGATTCACAAACACCAGTACATCATGCGAGACAGCGCAAAGGCGATGGAGACCGGCTGAATAGAGATGGCGCAGAGGAACGGTGAGGGGCAATCACACCACTGGACCAACGCTGCAACTCGTCTCCACTCTCCACTGCTTCTAGATCTCAAGCAAGGTGCCGTACTATATCTACTGCCTTTAAATGTTATTCATGGAGATTTAATTGCAGTTGTCAATTGCTCTATACTAATACTATCTTCGTGTAATTCTGAAATACAAGTTCACATCTTACTTGGGTTTTTTTCTCCTTCATGAGCTATTTACGTTAGGGTCTGATTTGATTCATATATATCAGATTCGGACTCGGGATGATGCCCCTCTTCCGATTAGTGGTTTGCATTTTCTTTGAACTCATCAAGTGACAATGAAGTAGCAAATTTAGAAGAAGATGGAGATCACAGTGTAGGTTCTAGATCTCCACAAAGAAACAAGAGATGTCATAAGGGAATTGAAGCCAATCAATCTCCAAAGATAGGGGGAAAAAAAGAGGCATTCAACTCATTAGTATCTCCTGATGTGGCTCGCGAGCTGCTCATGAGTCACGAGCTGCTCGAGCTTTTTTCCGAGCCAAGCCAAGTCTTCAGCTCATTAGCTTAACAAGCCAAGCTGAACCACTTTTTTAACGAACTTGTACGAGCCGAGCCAAGCAGGTCCGAGCTGGCTCGATAGCCAGACCTACCAAGGTCTAGCTTCACCATCATGTATTCTGAACGTATCACGCAACACGGCTACAGCTCTGAATCACCTTTTAACTCCAAATTAACACCCACAAACCCACACGAATTAATTCCCTGATATACTTATGAGTAGTGCAACATGCCGGTGGGGCTACCTCCTAGCTGTCCGGATCGAAAGCTGTAGGCCAAGGAACCCCCAAATCTGAGCGTAAGGAAGGCAAGCAGGCAGCGACGGATGCAGAAACTAAGCGTGTCCGAATCGTTGATACGGCCACAGAGTCACACTGTTTTGTCCTCTACCCTGTCGCCCCTCGTGTCCCCCATGCCATGTGCCCGCGCTCCGATCCGGGGCGCGCGGACGAGACCACCGAGGCGGTGCCTAGCTCCCGGCCGATCGCTCGCCCCCGTCGTACCGTCGTACCATCAGATTTGGTATCTGATGGTGCCGATGACGTGCGGTGTGGGTCGCAGCGTCGCGGTGCGGGCGTTCGGGTTGGTTTCCGCGACGTTTGGGCACGTACGCGCTGCTCGTGGGTGGGCCTGCGGGAACGTGGAAGGGCGGGGCGTAAGCTGGTGGGTCGAAATCATAAGGAGCGGTAGTTGTTGGTTGCGTTGCATCTTGGCGCCTTGCATCAGCTATCAGGCGACTGGAGAACCTGGCCGATGAACAGTGCGCAGCTAGCCCTGGCCTGTACGTGGGGATTAGTGGAGTGAAGTGGGCGGAGGTACATTTGCCTCCGTTAGTACGGCTGTGTGGGGGGAATTCCTCGCCAGGAAGGTGGCTGCAGTGTTTGGAAGTAACTTTTCCTCCGTTGATCGATGGAAATAGCTTTCCTCGCTAGGAAGGTGGCTGCTTCAGTTGCAGTTTGCTCCTTGCGTGGTATATAAATTGTTAGTCGCACGGAACTGCCGATACAGCTGGTCGTGGAGGTAAGTAGCGTCCAGAGCGTTGTGTATTACCACTACGTACACCACAATATGCATTCTTTTGGGCCTTTCCCCGTCAAGTTTTCATGACTTGATGATTCTCAGGGGCTACGTACCTTGATTTGTACAACGTTTGCTTTTTTTTTCCTTGGCTTTATTGGTTAAGATACGTGCAATCACCATGGGGTCAAGGCGGTTCATTTCCGGTGTATGTTCTGTCTTTTATCGTATGATGACCGACGCGTTAGGTGGGGGATCATAATTCTCGCTCCGCTGAGTTTGATTACATTTGACAACTATGAAAGTCTAGTCTGGTTCGGTGGTTCTTTTACTTGGTACAGCATTGCATGTACCGCCTCGAGGTCTTTCGGCTTTAATTAGCTTGTGGTAGAAGCAAACAAGATACCCACTACTATGATCTGTAATCTCAGCGAAACACAAGCACCACATGTTCTGGGTCGACCCGGCTATAAATTTGCTTGGATGCCTGTTCATTCGATCTGAAGAAAATGTTGAAAAGTGTTAGACAACCTCGCTATCGAATAATCCAAGCACGTACCTAATAGATCTCGCTGAGAATAGACATGAGAAAGAGAGACACAATACGAGGATAACGCTTTTATTATTCTCAGATACAGACAATAAGGGACTCCCCGCTCCTATATATAACTCGCTTAGAGATAAGGAAGAGTCCATATCTGGATACTTAATCCGGCTTCCTAACACTTCTCGACTTCATCGCTGAGGCGATATGCCTCATTAAAACTCCATAAAACCTGGGAAAAATAATTGAGAAAGAGATATGAAGACACGCTTGCTGAGCAAACTGATTGCTCATCAAAAACCTTATGTAAGAAAACTTCAATGAAAACTTACTTAAGGAAAAGAGTACAATCCACCCAAACTTCAATGTTAATCTTCAAGATTTATTTACGCTGGGTACTAAACTTCATGTTTGAGATTTATGTAGAGTATGTGAAAATCTCCCTCGGAATCGTGACTTCTAAGCCTCATCATCCCGATTCCTCTAATACATCTTTCAAAGGAAGATGCCGAGTGACTTAGTGAATAAATCATGAGATTTTCACACTAATTAGTATGCAAGATTCTTTATCTTGTTCATCTTATGCATTTCATGAGCATAAAAGAACTTGGGGTTGATATGCTTTGTAAGGTTACTCTTCACATATCCCATTTGTACTTGTGCAACACAAGCGCATTATCTTCATATAGATAATAGTGGGGGTTTGTTCCATGTCTGCACTACATGACTTCTGATGTAGTGAACCATTCTTCAAGTTACACATTCCCCGAGAGGCTTCATACAATGCAATGATTTCTGAGTGGTTAGTCGACGCCGAGACAAGAGTCCGCTTAGACGATTTCCAAGAAATTGTCGTTTCCACCGCAAAGAAAACATACCTCGGCTTAGAGTTGCCAAAGATAGCGGGTCCGATAGGTACTCAAGAGTGAGCTAATCAAATTCAATTCATTGTTTCTTCCAGAAACAAGCCGAGGTCTTTGCTTCCTTGAAGGTAATCTAAGATGTCCTTCACCCTTCCAATGCCTTTTGGTGGGTTCTGCATCATCGCCGCTAGCAAATTCACGCGAACGCAATGTCCGCCTAGTGCTATTCGGGCAAGGTACATGAGCGCCTCCAATTGCACTCAAGTATGGGAATTCCGCCCCGTGACTTCCTCCCTCTTCTTTAGGGCCTGATTTGGGTCTAGGTCCTGCTTGAGTGACCTTCCCGACTCATCGGGGTCTTTATGGGTATGCCTTTTCAAAACCAAATTTCTCCAACACTTTCTCAAGGCAGAGAAGATTGGTGTACCAAGATTCCGCCTGACATGTTCGCCGCAAGCCTAAACAAAACTTGGTTTTACCCAAGTCTTTCATTTCAAATTCAGACTTCAAGTATGTGCATGCTTCTTCAATTTCTTCATCCGTCCCAATGATGTTTAAGTCATCTACATAGACGAGATTATACAAAATCCATTCGTGGATCGCTAGAGTATAAATACACATGGACAATCTTCATTGCTCGTGTAGCCTTTCTTGCGCAGAAAGTCACTCAAACGATTGTACCACATTCTTCCCGATCAAGCTTTTAGCCCATACGTTGATTTCTCCAATTTCATTAATCAGATAGGTTTCTCTGCTTGCTCATTGCCTTGGTTCGGGATAGGATACCTTCCTGCATTTTCATGTATATCACCTAATCCAAGTTTCCATACAAATATGTCGTGACAACATCCATTAGCTTCATTCTCAACTTCAAGTTGACTACCATTGAGATTAAGTATCTAAAGGTAATTCCACTCCATGACCGGAGAATAGGTTTCTTCATAATCAACCCTAGGACGTTGAGTGAAACCTTGAACAACAAGCCTTGCAATGGTTGTTGCTCTTTTCATAGATTCTCCTATTATTACAAAATTTATGGCCATTTCCGTCATGGGGTGCTTTCGCACTTCTACTTGCTCTTCATTGCTATTTCCTCATTCCAGAGCAAGTTCCTTTAGTTTTTCTCCGCCAATGTGTGCGCACATTATTTCCGCGCTTCTTCCAATGGAAGGTTCAGATCTGAATTGCCTTTTCCAGTTTCTTTCCAGCTGCCAGGTCTCAACTGGCTCCTTCTTGCTTTGGGGGCATTTTTTGTGATTGGCTATGGTAAGTCCTCTTGCCCATTTTTCCCTAGACGCCTCCTACTTTTGGGTTTGAGAAGCCGATTTGTTTTTCTTTGAGGCCTCAACAGATGAGGGATACCTTCCGCTTTCTTTAGTATTTCCACCTCTCTCGTGCATTTCTTTCTGGTATATGCGACTTAACCACGCCAGATCACAAAATGATCGTGCATTTCATTTGCTAAATTCTCGCAGAATCGATTGTCTTCTTTGACTTCATGATTTGCTTCATTAGTGCGAGAGTCATGCACGGGATCCCAATGGAATGCCATATGATTTCCGGCATTTTTCATCCAATGGTTCATTTCTCCCCTAATGACGGAAACGATCCTCGCTAAAGATGCAATTAGCGACCGTCAGATTCAAATCCCCCATGGGTTCCAAATACCTGGTTATGGATGCACTTTCATAACCAATGTATATCCTGCATTTGCGGAGAGGACTCCTTTCATTCTGTGGGGGTGGTATAGGTACATATACCATACATTCAATTCTTCAGTTGACCCTAATGCACTAGTTTGCATGTTTGAATGGATGTTGTAGGCCGATTGTCTATAATTGATGAGTCGTCACAGATACAGATCATGTGTCCCCAACAATTGTTGGACAAGTTACAACTCGCAAGAGCTGGCCTGGCAATAAACTTAATCCTCTTTATGAGTGCTTCAATAGTCCATTTTGCGTATGGACATGCGGTACAGAGTGCTCAATAGTTATTCCAGCTTTGTCGCAATAATCATCAAATGCCTTGAAGTAAATTTGTTGGCATTGTCCATTCGAATGGACTTCACGCCGATGATCGAAAACATTCTTAATTCGATGATCTCGAGATCGCCTTTGCGAATGCATGATTCCTTGTTGGACAAGAAACATGTATGCGACCATTTCCAGGAAGCATCAATGAGCACCATAAAGGATCGAAATGCCCTAACAATGGCTGAATTCGTCCAAATATCCCCGAATGCGCTCCAGAATGCGGATTTCTATGTTGCACTTTCATAACAGAGGGTCTAGTTATTACTTTCCCGGTGGCACATGCATGGCACACAAAATCTTCGTGATTCGAGAAATTCTTAACATTAATGCCATGACCTTGTGAGTTGTTAACTATATTTCTCATCAATCTAAGACCAGATGACCTAATCTACAATGCCATAAAGCAAATAATTCAGAGCTTCTAAAGACAGTCTTCAAAGAAGTATACACTGCGTGTGCATTGATTTTCGTGTAGTACAACCCTGATTCATATGAGGGACATTTTTCTAGTACCATCTTTCCATATTCCTGCTTCACAATGCACAAGTGTTCTTTGCCATTTTCTTCATTGGTTTCTACGTGAAACCCATTGGCCGATATCTTTGAAACTTAAGAGAGTGCGAGTTGATTCAGGTACAAGAGGCCTCTTCAATTACCAAAGTTGTACCCATTGGCAATATAATTTGGCCTTCCCAGCCTATTATATGCGATCGCTTCTCGCGATTGTCGTAATCCTTCCATAGTTTCTTCGTGATCGCCTGGAAGTATTTCAACTTTCTTAAGATGGTATTTGTTGTGCCACTATCAACAATGCATATTTCTCCATTGGGTGCTACACGATTTCTAGATGAAAAGAAAAATAATTCTAATCCATGATGCAAAGCAAAGTAATTCAAACATTGCTTGTAAGTAAAGAATACCGAATAAAGAATAAATAACAATTTTATTCATGAGAAAGTAAAAGTATATTTCTTTCGAGAGCTTACAATTATTCAATATTAACTAATCAACCACAATCTAAAAGAGTGTCACAATGCTATTCATGCACTAAACGAATCGTAAAGTATGCATCTCACTTCGCTTCTATGTTATCCACGTATGTTTTCTTCATTGGCCAAGGGCTTGGTCAGATCATTGATGTTCAGCTGGCCGCGAGATGAAGCATGTGTCAACTTCCATGACATCATCATTGCTCACTTCGGCAAAATGTGCCTCGCCGCTGTTGCATTTTTTGGCCTTCTTCTTGGCCCGATATGCATTGATCACTTTTGGATTTCTGTGATATTTTTTGACCAATGCTCTAAGTGTGCGATTTGAAGCACGCTTTGGTTCTCATTGTCCATACTTTGCCCTCAGCTTTTCCTTGTCATTCTTCTTCTTTTGGGCTATGGACTTTCCTTTGGCCTGATGTTTCTCTTTCCACCCTTCTTGACCCACTTCATGTGGCGCTTTTTCACCTTATAGCTGTTGGCATTGATTTTGCACAATGCTCCTTCCAGTGGCCGTGAGACGAAGTTCTTCTTGAGAGCTGGCCTTGTGACTCCGCAACTTGCATAACATCAATCAGTCACATACTCCTTGTATGCCTGACGATAGTCATGCACTCGATAGCATTGGGGTGAAAAGTGGAAAGAGTTTTCTCAATCTTCTCCTCCTCTGATCTTCTTGCCACATAGGGAGAGATTAGTACAAATTCTGCAAAGCGCGTAATTGTACTTACCACTGCTTTGTAGTCCGCAAACTCGCAGCACCCAATCTTGGTGCTTGGGGCAAGATTGTGTATTTGAGCTCTCGAACCGCTCGGGAGGCACCATAGCTCACCTGCACTTTCTTCAAACCCATGTATTCATTTTTCAGGTGGTCGAGAGATGGTGCCCGAGAAGGGCAATGCTTGGATCGCTCGCTTCGAAGAGGGTGGTGCGCCCTTCGAGGACCCTAAGCCGATGGCAATGAGCTTCTTGCCGCCGAAAGTACGATCTTCACATCGGATGCCCAAGTGAGGTAGTTTGACTGCGGCCGGGCCAATTCGCAAACTCACGATTCACAATGCCGCATATCTGCATTTTTACAAGATTCCAACATTAGATTATCGTGTAATCTAATAAAGTGTGATTGCATAATTCATAAAATGCGGAAAGTAAACTCTCATGAATTTCCCGTAATTTTTCTTAGTATTTGGCAATTTTCTCGTTAATTATACAAAGAATTTTCCAAAGATCACTTGATAACGTAAAATAAATTTCAACATGAATTAAACATGGCATAAGTCTAATTACAACTCATATAATTCTTGTTATCGAACGAAAATGTAATGAATATCTCTCACACTTGACTCTTGGCCAGTCAACTCGCTTCTCAGGGCTCACATGAGGAGGAGCACTTCCGCTTCCGGTGCCAATTAAAGAACCAAGCCTCATGTGTGTTTTCCTAGACACCAATTGTCTCATATCCTGCTTATTCATTACCAAAATCAAATCCCAACCATTCAAATTTCTCATTTTATGCCATATGAAATATTCTCGAATTTTCTAACACTTTTCATAATTTCGCTTAATTTCAAGCAATTTTTAATTACTTTACAACAGAAATTGAATTTCAAGAATATCAACATGACATAGTTCATAAATTCATAAATTAAAATAAATTCTCGTGAATTTCCGATATTCTAAACAGTGGCAATTATTGCAAAATTCATGCAAATATTCATAAATACAGTAAAATAGGGTCGAGAAAAATTTTAAAAAGAGCTACAAAATTTTCTGCAATTTTCTACAAATTTTCATATTTTTTCCTGGCAATTTCGAATTTTTAATCGCTTTCAATTCTTTTAATCATTTTCATAAAAGGAAAATAACAAAATAAGGAAACAAGAAACTTCCAAATTCTCCCATGCGTGATTCTATGCTGGGCCCACATGGTTCCTTTTATGAATTGAATAAGGACTCATGTCCATTCTTTTGCAACCGACTTCATGTCCATCCTTTTGCATCTAGGACTTCATGTCCATCACCTGCACGGTAAAGTATAATTTCAAGATCCTTATGCACTCAACTCGGTTTCTTAAACCGATTGGAGTTCGTGAGGCTTTGACTTCATGTCCGCCTCGGCACCTAAGAACGCAAGAAGCATGGGCGCTGGCATTGGACTTCATGTCCGATTAGAGCATGGAGTAGCGTTAGCTCCAACGGGGCGCTGACGATCGCCGGCGATGCCAGCGACGCTGCTGAGCTAAGCGCGTAATGGGCGGCAGCGCTCGTGGGTCGTGGGCCAGCCCGCTTTGCCAAGCGGTCAAAGACGGGCAAGAAGCGCCACAGCTGCTCGGCTTCGGCAAGACGGAGAGCGGCCACGCGCGCCAAGAGCGGCTTGAGTGCCAAGGGCGCGGTCGTGCATCGGCCGTGCACGGCAACTTCATGTTGAAGACGAGCCAATCGCGTTAAGATTTAGCGCATATGGCTTTCGCGTTATGAAGGCCCACGAGCGCTAGTCGAAAGCTTCATATCGGGCCATGTTTCAGTTGTCTTGGCGCACGGGTTCTTCCTCGATGGCGATGGCTCGCGACAATGGCTTCGTGCCCTCCTGTAGTTTTTGTGTATTTACCGTAGAAGCCAGGCTACTAGATGAATGCCATGTTCTCGCTTCATGCCATAAGTTGCAAAACATCATTGCGCATCAGTAGCTTCATGCCACATAGATTGGATGTAAGATACAAACGAACATTAGTTTCAATCACCCGATCCTCACCTTTCTATTCTTCGTGGACTATCGCAGGATAGAGTCACAGACTTTTCTTTCTGCAATCCGAGTGGATGCCGCTTGATGGCGAAGTTGATTGCAGATCGGACCGCATCAATCGCCGAGTAGACGTCGTCGTCCGGCCGATGATCCTTCGCTTCTTGTCTTTTTTCTCACCTTTCAATCTTTCTCCAGAGAGCTGCGGTCTGATAACGTTAGACAACCTCGCTATCGAATAGTCCGGGTTGCCTAATAGATCTCTGGGCCGAGAATAGACAGGAGAAAGAGAGACACAATATGAGGAGGAACGCCCGCTTTTATTATTCAGATGCTTGTGTACACGGGGTGACTCTGCCTCCTATATAGCTGCTCATTTAGAGATAAGGAAGAGTCCATATCGGATACGAATCCGGTTTCCTAACAAAAAGTACCATATATATTATAACTCTTCGTATCTACGCAGATGGGGCGGTTAGTGCATGCCTGTACTCCTAGCTAGTAACTCGCTGACTTGCTGTCAGCGGAGGATCGATCCTCCCCCGGCCCACAACTATTAAGAACGACAAGAAGTGCATGTAATTAGGTTAAACGCGAAAAGGGAGCTTTCTTAGAGCAGACGCTACAAAAACAAGGGGTCCACCGCGTGAATAATCCGTCCATTTTGCAGTAACTCGATACTGCTTTCTTTTTCCTAGTTAGCTCGACCGTATCGTCCGTATGTTGGGAAATTAACACGGTGGAACGTTAATTTAATTTTAAAGACGCGTAATAAAAATAAGATGTTAAACAATGTGTCTATAAGATGATTACTAGCAGCTAGCAAATTTATAAAATATACTAGTAAAAAAATCAGGTCTACACATACTAGATAGCCCAACTGATACACAGATGTAAGCAAAATTATCATAGCAACATGCATTCCCATCAGATTTAATCACAAGGCACTTACAGTGGGCTAGATGAAGCATGAACAGCTGTGTAGGAGTGATGCACGTCGAATGAGCAGCTGTGCGGAGTGGCGCTTCAAAGAAACCTGATCGTCGGTCTCCCATGCAGGGCGTCAGTGGCCAATGTCAGATCGGAGACACTGCTCTCCTCACACCCATTGCACGACGGGCGAAGGGACGGAACAGCTCGGGGGTAGTAAGCACTTGGCAGAGGTAGAGATCGTTGGAGAAAAATAAGATCGGATTTTGTTCTATCGTCTTCACGAACAACGACATATCCCTTATCAAGTCATGACCAGAGCAAAATCACCTCACGAGTTCTCCACGATTCAAAAAATCAAACCGTCACATGCAAATCAAACTGCTATGATTCCAGGAATCGCTCCTTGGAATCTCGCAACGTGGGCGAATGGACTAATCACACACATGCGTCTCCCAAGTTTGCGGCGTTACATCGGCAACTAAGGTATAAGGTAATGTGGCATAGATGATACACATGGCAAAATATTACGTACACTTTGCACGTCTCAAACGCGGTCGCGTAAGTCACAAGTCAGCTAAGTCACAAGTCGCGTTACATCGGCAGTTAAGGTATAAGGTAATGTGGCATAGATGATACACATGGCAAAATATTACGTACACTTTGCATGTCTCAAACGCGGTCGTGTAAGTCACAAGTCAGACGATAAACATGCGAAATACGCGCGTGCTTGTGTGTACATAGCCTTGCATAGCCAACCGTGTGTATGTCGGACCTCGAAAAATACTTTTGAAATCCTCTGCGTAGTCTGTACTAGTCCAAGAAAAGCTAGTACATACAACAAAATGATAACACAATCATATCCATCGCATTTATTTATATTATCCAAAGTTTTACATAAAAAGGACGGCACGCAGGCCAATTAAAGATTACATCAAAAGCATAAAAATAGAGTAATGATAGCCCAATTGAGTTGCCACAGGAAATCAACTGGGGAAGCAGCCTAGACATCCTGGCCCTCACCATCATAGTAGAATTCTTCATCTAAACAACAATTAAAACAAGGTGAGTACTGGAAATACTCGCAAGTTACACAGGAGATGTATTTTAATGTAAGGCTCACAAAGAAAGGTTATATAGTTAAATTTTGCGCAAAACAAGTTTTTTTCTTTAATATTATAAGTAAATTCTCAATGGCATACTTTTAATTAAGAAATAATTTCTTTTTAAACAAGCACAGGAATTCGTCCTGGGGTTCAACCAATTTTTCCCAATATGGGGTTCAACCGATGCTCACCTTTTAAAGGGCCATGGGATGGCAAAACGACGGTAGTGGATGCGAGGACACTAGTGGCCGGCGGCGGTTTCTTGCGTACATGATGGGTTTTGATGACCGGAATGGATAGTGAAGAGTTTTACGGTGCTAATTGAAATTTAAAGCACCACTAAAGAGGAGAAATAGCCGGGCATAATAAAGCTTGGCTAGGAGCATTAATGGTGAAAAGGAGTGAGAAGGTCATGAGGTTGGAGAAGGAGGCTTCTGCTGCTTCGGTTGGAATTTAGGCTGTTTTGATCGGCCCAAATAAACAATGTATTTTTTGTTTTTTAAATTCCAAATAAAATCATAGAAATATTTAATTAAATGAATATTAATTTATGGTGTTACAGTGTACCTCTAGCCTTGAAACCAACTTATATTAGAGTTCATGTATTAATTCTGAATTATTTCTCTTATAAGTTGATTTCACTCCACCTAGCTAAGCAATATGATACTAAAGTTTCATATCCTTAACTCAACACCTCTTTGACTTCTTCCATTGTATGAATTCTGAATTAACGCCACGACATTAAGTCTGAATTGAGCAACCAAAATTGCATCGAAATAAGCATCAGGTATTTATTTCCAACTGAATTAAGTCGTAGCGTTGGATTGCTGGATAGTCTACGTGGCATCAATCAGCGTCAGGTATGCACGTGAAGAAGTTTGCATACCAGCTCCACGAAATTTATTTCCAGTGGCATAGGGAGGGCGCTAAAGGGCTAGAGCATCAGTTTTCACGGTCGTGTCTCTGATATCCTACCTAATCTTGTATTTTTTTTTTGTAGTCTTCAAGGTGTAATAAATATAAGAAAAATATAGTAATACTAAGGCCCCGTTTGGCAACTTGGAACTGAGCTGTTTCTACTAGAATTTGGAAGAAACCTAACCAAACGGTTAAAACTCGGAACGATTCTCCTCGAAACGTTTCTTCTTTTTCCACACCGTGGTTGAATCACCCTCAACCCCGTTTCACTAGATTCTACTAGAGTCTGGAACCGTACCAAACGGATTGCAGAAAGTGATTCTGATTCTACCTGAAACGTTTCTACCAAGAATCTGAAACCGTACCAAACGGGGCCTAAGTATCTCTATTTTTTTTTCTACATACGCCACGCGCATGCAGTGGGGAGGGGGTGGGGTGTGTGAAAGAGAGTGTTTCGGGGATGTTCCTTTCCTTTCTCAGACGGGAAAGAGCGGCGGTGACCAACGGGAACAGCGGCTTTACATGCTCCGTGTTATCATGCCAGGTTCGGCGTGTCAGAGACCGATCGAATCGGGGCTTTTACGTATAGGTTAGGGCGCAATTTGACTGGCCGGCTCGGCTTCCTCCATTCAAAAATCAAAGCAGGTGCAGCGTGTACAGTTTCGTAGCTCCTGCATCCGCTTTGGATACAAAACTGACTAAACAGACGCCTCGGACAGACCATAAATAAGGCCGTTCGATTTGGGATTTTTTTTTAAAATAAACATTTTTTAATCGAAAAATTCAAGAATATACTTGAAAGAAAAAAAATTACAAAAGTGTCCTCCAGTCGTGCCACGGTGGCGCGACAGAGCCCAGTCGCGCCACGTGGCAGCGACTGGCATGCATGGCATGGCATTTTCCATTTAATTCATTCTATTTAATTCAAATAATTCATATCGGATGCTAGGAACCTCGAAAAATTATGAAATTTTTTTCTAAATTTTTATTAAACCATAAGGATTCATAATAACTCACAAAAAATACTATGTTCTATTAAAATGTAAATATTTAAAATCAAATTTAGTTAACTACCCTTTTATGTATTATGAAGAAACTAAATAAACCCTGCGTCCAAAATTCATGAAATAAATTTCACCTGTTCATCTAGACCCTAATAAAGTAATAATAGGTGAAATTTATTTCATGATTTTTGGATGCAGGGTTTATATAGTTTCTTCATAATACATAAAAGGGTATTTAACTAAACTTGATTTTAACTATTTAAATTTCCATGGAACAAAGTATTTTTTATGAGATATTATGAATCCTTATGGATTAATAAAAATTTAGAAATTTTTTCCAAGATTTTTGGAGCCATGGTTTATATAGTTTCTTCATAATACCTAAAATAGTCTTTTAGTAAACCTGATTTTAACATTTTAAATTTACATGAAACATGCTACTTTTTTTAATATATTGTGAATGCTTATAGCGTAATAAAAATCTAGAAATTTTTTTCATAATTTTTTGAGGTTCCTAGCATCCGATATGAATTATTTGAATTAAATAGAATGAATTAAATGGAAAATGCCACATCATCCATGCCAGTAGCTGCCACGTAGCGCGACTGGGCTCAGTCGTGCCACCGTGGCGCGACTGGAGGACACTTTTGTAATTTTTTTTCTTTCGAGTATATTCTTGAATTTTTCGATTAAAAAATGTTTATTTTAAAAAAAAAATCTTCGATTTGGTGCCAGGACGTGGACGAGTCATTTGGAGTTCACTCGAGGTCCGAGGGTCATACATAGCCCATAAGGACATCATAGGCCTTGGATATTACCTCCAAAGCCTGGTAGCGAGATGCCGATGAGTCTACTGAATCTGCTAATTTTGCCAGATTGTGGGCCGAATTTGCCTTCGGTCTTGTGAAAGGAAAAACTTTTGTTCTGTTGGAAAGCCGCGACAGAAACTGGAACCAACGACAACTCCCGAGCTCTCTTGCAGTACCATAATACACTGGCCGCATGAGAGACCTCACTAGCTACACATGTACAAATTATACTACTCACTCACTCTTTCATCTGCGTAGTACCTGGACGGAGATGCTCCTGGAGCACGTCAAGCACATCGGCGAAGCTCACGACTCCGACTAGAAGGCCGGTGATCTCATCGACGACCCAGACGTACCCGACACGGTGCGCAAGCGCCTGGGCCATGACGGCCACCAGCGTGCTCCCGGAATGGCATGCCGCCAAATCCTCGGTCGACCGCCACCGGAAGCTTCCCGAGGACACCCTCCTCGCGCGTCGAGCACGTCCCGTGGGTGGTGACTCCTCTTCGGACGATGTTGACGAGGAGGACGACGGTGACAAGGGCTGGGAGGCGGCGTCCGCCGTGTACGCGGCATCCATGAGGTCGCACATGGCATTGAGGCCTCTGTCCTTGAGCTGGGCTCTGATGGAGCGAAGCAAGAATTCGGGTGGTGACAAAGAGCAGTCCATATACGTCAAGAAGTCGCCAGCGGTGAGCGCGGCGAATGCTGCAGACACCGACTCGACGTCGCACGAGCCGAGCACGCCGGGGCAGATCTCGCCGACCAGCGCGCCGTCTTCACGGACGACGGCCACGGCGGTGCCGTCCCCGATGGATCTCCGCAGGAGCGGGATGGCGTCGAGCGCGTTGCCATCGGCGTGGATGGCGTGCACGTCACGGCGGATGAGGCCGAGGGAGGCAACGGTGAGCGCGGCGACAGGGGAGAAGAGGGAGATGAAGCTGAAGAGGTGGCGAACGATGTCTTCTTGCGTCAACACGCAGTGGTCAGCGGCGCTGGCAGAGGAGGCGTGGTGATGCTTCTTGCGGGCGCGCGCGAGGAGTGGAACGAGCAGGCTGTACGAGTTGTTGGTCAGCAGCACGTCAATGGCGTCAAGTAGGCTGCAAAGTTGGACCAAACAGTTTAATCCTTTGTCGCCTCTTGTTTGGTGTAAAAATTCCAATTTCCACCGCTGAGAAAAGGACGGTTCCGAACAAAAGAAAAGTTCAAACGGCGGCGGCGGCGACGGCGGCTGTCACGTACCTTGTGTGTGGGTCCACTCGGCGGGTGACGCCCTGACCACCAACCGCGGCCGCTATCGCAGACACGGGACGGCCGAGCGCGGCCGCGGGGTCGATGAGGTTGCCTGTGTCACCGCAGACGTAGCAGAGGATGTCCGCGACGCTGATCTTGACGGACACGGTGGTTGTCTTCTTGGAGCGCGAGGGCTCGGCGTCGACGAAGACAAAGGGGTCGGCTCCGGCTCGGAGCGCGGCGAGCGCTGCCGCGATGGGAGTGGACGGCGGCAGCACACGCACTCCCGGCTTGCCGATGCACATGTCGGAGACGACGTGGGACAGAAGGCTCGCCGCCATGCACGCCCGTACGTACGCACGACCCACCAGGGGGACGGGAGACTGCAAGACTGCAGAGAATGTACGTGCTTGTTGTGGGAGAGGGAGGCGCAAGTGTGGCTAGCTTGTTCGACATGGTGGATATGGCGGTGAAGGCTATTTATAAGAGGCGAGAGAGAGAGAGCGCGCGCGCGCTAGCACATGTGCTGACGTGTTGTACAGCGTGAGCTGTAATTTTGCAACGCTATTTGGGGATGTGTTAACATTATCAATCTTTGAGATTGCTCTTCGATTAGAAAGGCCTAAATTATGCCACTGCCTGGGGTAACAATATTTTACTCCCCATGTAGCTAGGGAGCCCGTCAGAATCGAGGTTAATTCTATCACATCTTACTAGGAGATCTGTTTCGTGCACCGGCAATACGAATTTTTGGTTAATGGGGGTCGCGCGCTCCCTCTTCTCGAATGGTTGACTCAGGAAGCCAGGGTTTATACTGGTTCGGGCTGAATGTTCCTACTCCAGTCCGTGCTATTGGGATGTATTGATTCGTGAGGCGAACAAGGGGTTACAGACGGAGCAAGAGTTCGATCGATCGATCTCCCTTGTGCCCGATTGCGTTTTTTTTGTTCTATTGCTCGATCGTTTCCCCGGAGTCCTGCTTCTCCTTACATACTCGGAGGTGGCAGGTTACATGGGAGTTTGGAGAGAAAAAGGAAGAGGTATTGTACGCCTTGAAGTCTGGTTTTCTGTCTTGTCGTCCGACCGGGCTCCGCCTAGCCCCACGCGGAGTTGGTAGTCCCGCAGCAGGGGGTCTTCGGCCGTGCTGACAAGGTGACGCACTGCTCCGTACGAACGTCAGCTCCGGCAATTGATTGTATTTGACCTCAGCTTGGCCTCGGGAGGGGGCGCTCTCCTCCGCGGTGTGTTAGGATGACAGGACGGGGGGTTGACTTCACGGCACGTCCTCTGACATCCTCGGGAAGGGACCGCCTACCCTGGTACGGACGTCAGGGGACGTCGCGCACACAGGGCAGTTGGCCTGACGTCATCGCAGGTCTTGACCCCTCGAGCGCTGGTGGAGCCGGCTGACCGCGGCCTCCGACCTAAGAGGTCGGAGGCAGCCGATCGCTCGGGGCTGGTTCCAAACAGGGGCCAGACCCACTCTTTACGGCCCATGGGCCTTTCGCCAGAACTGGGCTTCTAAGGAGGTCAGTCCGCTCGTGGTTCCGGACTGATGGGGGTACCCATGGTATGTGTACTCGTCAAGATCATAAATAGTTATCATTTTAAACATCGATATATACGGTTTTCAAAACACAACTTTAATCACTAATTTTAATTATAATATATTTATAAAATCAAATTAAATTATAATATCATAAAATTACCTTTTGATACGAGTTTACATATAATTTTCATATATCCCATTTAATTTTTTAAAAAGATATTTATAATCAAAATTTTAAAAGTTGGCTATATGTGAAAACAACAACGGTTTACTGAGAGTTCAGGCGTTATATATACTGAAAACTTCTTATCAAGTTTCAACCATGTGGTCCCATACATGCTAGTAGTACTAATTTGTTTTGCCTTCAAGCAAGTGGGTGTAGAAGGCCCACATGGTTGAACTTGTTATTTTAAGATTTGCCACGGCAGGTGAGATCTATTTAAATTTAGAGAAAGATGCGGTTTGTCCACTGCAACTTATTAGACTATGTATAATAATAGAGATAATTGTTGTCTATATAATTTTCAATATCATCTAAAGATAACTTCTACAATGGATAACATCTTAAGATTGTCTCTATGAAATTCTATAATATTTTAAATTATAATATGAAAAAATATTTATTATATATAATAACTTATACAATAATATCTTATGCTGTTCGTATGATCGTCTCTTCGTGAATAAACATTTATATTTTCACTCATTATCTCCTTCATATCAATAAAAAAACTTACTAACAAAACATGTAGACAACCGACATCACATTATTATACATGCCCGATCCAGATCTGAAATGCAAAACATACATTTATGTAGTTAACGGCCGAGAGAAAATTCTGAGAAGAAGCACAGCGCAACTACTCCGGGATGCAGCCAAACCCGTGAACGGCGCCTCTCGAAAGATGCCAAGCCCGTGGTCATCGAACACGTCGACGAGCCGTGCAAGAACAGCTGTTGTCGCGCCGTACCTATCGAGAGGAACAATGGCAGATCACATGGCGGCAGCTGGGGACGTATCGCTACGCGACGAGAGATGGCGGCGCCGCAAGACGCCTCTTTCAGTCCGGTTCGTGCCTCCTTTCCTTCGTATACGTAGGCGCTTATCAGCAAGTTCACCTTTATTTGTCAGTTTTTATTTTAACAGGTTGTTTGGAATGACGATAGTTTGAGGAATGCTAATTTGTAAGCGTCCGCTAGTTAAGAAAGTGGGTAACATGTGAAAGTTTGTTTGTAATCTAATTGAATGTTGTAGTATTTGTCTGAAATTAAGTTCACAGTTACGCTTTGAGACAAGCTCTACAAAGTTTTTAAATGACAAAAGTGCCTCTTTTGGAGAAATGTATTTATGGTATTGGAGTTGAATCCACTAGATTTGCCTCATTTAAGAATTCCAGAATCTGATTGTAGTCATGTGTTCGATATGATTCTGAGGGGTGGATCTAGATGGGTACCGGGTAACACCTCAAAAAATTTCAAAAAGTCAAGATATCACATATTTAGTTAATCAAATTTATTGATTAGTTGATTCCGATTTTGATGGTTTTGGATTTGTAAGAACTTAGAACTATTTATATTGTACTTCTAGCAAATTTTAAACATATGTGTTGGGTTTATGATGTTGCAGATTAATAAGTCTGGAACTCCTTGATCTAAAAAAAAGTTGCCCAAATCAAAAGTACTCCCTCTGGTCACAAATAGTAGTCGATTTGAGATGCATGTAGTCAAACTTTTGAAAGTTTATATCGATATCTTTTTAAATATTTAGATTGGAAAGATGAAAATCGTATGTATAGATTCGTCTCGAAACGTACTTTCATAGCATTATAATTTTACTAGATTTTTAAAATATATTATAGTAAAACTTAGTGATAAAATTTGAGTTTTAGAGATCATGTCGATGTCCAAACAATTAATATTTGTGACCGGAGAGGGTATAAGATAGCCCACGCTCCCAGCCATGTTGGTGGGATGGGATTGTCCAGGATTCAGTGTCGCACATGCATTTAGTTGGATGGACGGTATAGCATTGGATGAACCATGCGGGGAATGAAGTCTCATCCTCTGCCTTTATGGTATAAAGCCATGGTACCGTTAGTAATCTGAACCGTTGGACCAAAGATGGACGTACCAGATTCATCCATGTACTGTATCATACAGAATGTCGTACTGTAGTAGTGAATCTAAGCCGTTGGTTGTCAATCCGATGGCTCACATCAAAGGAAAGGCAGGGTACTTGCCATTGCAGTTGTAATGGCAGAGGATGTAGACCCTTGACGAGTTCTCTTTAAATAGTGGACGGCGTGGTTCTGCTGAACGAGGTGTCCAAGCTCAGCAATCAGCAAGACAGTTGATGATTTTAAAAAAAAATACTCCTTTAAATCACAAATACATATTATTTTAGAATATAATAGTTAAACTTTCTAAACTCTAACTATTAATATCTTTTTAAATATTTAAATCAGATATATGAACATCGTATAAGTAGATTTTGAAAGATACTTTTATAATATTATAATTTTATTAAATTTTACAAATATTTCAAAATAATAATTAATAATTAAAGTTGCATTTCAAGTACTGTATCAATATCCAAAACAATATTTTTTTGACATTTTTTTTTGTGACCGGAGAGTATCAAGTACGAGAGAAAGATCATGCACCGTAGTGGCAAATCACTTAGTGATGTAATCTAAGTCATCAGTAAGAAGCCCATCTGGTACTTTATTTTCGTTAAAGACGACGCATAGCCCCTGTTCGGTACTTGGGTCTACTGGTGAAAAAAACTAAATAATAAAAGTTCACGTAACTTTCCTTGCCAGCCAGTGAAAGAACTTCAGAAAATTTTGGTTGTGCCCTCAGAAGCGAGATGAGGCAACAAGAGAGAGAAATCTTTCCTCTGCAAGTAACAAGAAAATAAATTACAAAGGTTACTCCGTAAACATACAAATAAATATAATCAGCTACTCGTGCCACCACTAAGCCTAAAAGGCTAATTTACACAGAATTTAAATGTAGACCTAACACTACTGCCGCCACAACAAAATTGGCTGCCTACAAACTAATAACATTTCACCTGAACCTAAGCACGAACCAAATGTCAAATAACTGCAGCTCTGCTCTTCGATCCATGTTGCAAATCCAACAAATTGAACTGAACCATCACGAACCCCGATTCAAGCTTTTAATTTCCATCCACAAGGATTACAACAACATGGTGCACCAATTGGAATTGGAAGTTAGAACACGCCAGTAATGTGATATTCACCAAAACCAAGAATCCGCATATCAGGCAGGGCCACCACAATGCCTCCCAATTTCCCGGTGCTTGCAAAACCGTCATGTCTCCAGTAGCAGCCGAGAAAAGCTTTGCGAGTCCACCAGATGCTATGATTTGTTCTGCAAAGCTGATAGGTCTCATCCAGCTGAAAAATCCAGTCTCCAGACACATCGTATTTGTGAAACTCTCCTCAAGGAACATGGCCTTCAACACAGGAATATCTACCATATTGAACCCCTTTGCACCGCCTGTTGAAAATCTGGCTTGAAGCGCTTATTAAAATTGGGTGCCAATGACCTGCGGAAATAATACTCACATTTAAAGCTACTAAAACATACAACCTCTAATAAATGATAAAGTTCTATTAAATATGTTCATAAAAAGCTACTTCTCCAATTAATAGCCAAACAGTTTCAGATTTACATTATGCAAAAGGTCAACCAACAATCACCTTGGAGAACCAGACCGTTTTTTAGCAAGTTGACCAAGCATGGACCTCAAAGTTCCAAGAGCCTCATCAGCAGCCTACAAAATGACAAACGTGTGAAAAACTCAATTTAAATATATAACATGTAAACCAACTACACTGAATCCACACAAAAAAGCCCTGTATATGTTTAAAAAACACATTCTAGGCACACCTCGAATACAAACAAAAGACACTGCATTTATTTACTCAAAACTACAGTCCTAGATATCTTAAAGATTCACTGCCCTAAAGTTCACCACCAAGAATGCAATATTCAAACAGTTTGCTCCACTTCCAAAATGCTAGAAAATGGTTTAATTGGAACAAGAAATTAAATGTGAAATACAAGTTCAGTTATTGGTTGAAGGCCAAAATAATCCTGCAATTTTACTTCGTGATTCCAGACTTCCATAAAGGGGAAACTAAAGCAACAAAAGGAAAATAAGTGCTTCGTTATGAGGCTGTTTATGACCTGAAGCTTAGCGTCTTCCCATGTTATTCCAACTCCTTTGCCTAGAATTTGCCCACCAACCTCTACCTGAAAAACCAAAGGTCAAGCAACACTAAGTATTGCACAAATTCATGTTGCTTGTTCAAACACTAACTTTTGTAAACAAAGAAAATGACAACCACGTGTTAATGTATGTCCAAGTCTTCTTGTACCCAATCATGCATAGCTAGTGAACAGCTAATTTAGTGATTCAAATTATGTGAATGACAAGAATATATTCTATATAAGACCAGTTCTATAATTAGTAAGCAACAAGAGATTAAAATGCCTGACAACCTCAATGATTCTCAACAGAAAATGGCATGCTGCAAGGCCTGCAACAATACTGCTACTACATCAGGGTGTACCAGATACTCAGAAAGGACAGGGGCCCAGACATTCTCCCAGGAAATAACTTTATGACGGCATGTTTACTTTTAGTATACAAGAATATGTACATTGTCAATATATTATAGACAATGCTTTAAATAGCGTATAGTGGTAGCGTAGCAGCAATGTGTTTTTATATCGAATAGCGGATAGCGGCGATATAGGGGGTGCAATATGCTCAGCTATATTTGTAGAAATCTATAATTAATCAATCAATTTTTAAGTATAATGACTTATCTTGCATTAGGACTAGTTGTTTCTGTGTACATCTCGAGTCTTGGAGTAATTATTCAAAATGATAAGTTGAAAGAATATGCGACAACTAGATCATATGAAAATCTGAAATGTATTTGTACTATAGTGCTTCTACACACCATAAGCTACAGTAGGTATAGCGGGTTGTAGCCAGCTGTAGTGGACCACTGTAGCATCTGAATTCTACAAAATACTTCAGACAGTAGTTGTGCAGCAGACACTACCCCATGTCCTCTATATCTGGGTATAGCGATGCTATATCAGGCTATTTAAAACAATGAGTATAGAGATCAAGATAAAACACCCAAATGAAGTTGCTGACTGACCTGAGCATAAGTTTCTTTGCCTACTGAACCATCTGGAGGACATGACTGAGCTTGAAAAACTAAGTTATATCCCTCAACCGTGCACTGCAATGCATTTGCATACATATTATACACTAGTTAAAAGAGCACAAAGTCAAACGACCAATAATCAAAGCATGCACATACAAGTTCCCTGAGAGCAGCAACAGAACCCCCAGTTTTTCTTGAATTATTCTCGCCTATTTTCATAAATTGAGATTCCTCTGAAGTACTTGCAACTGGTAACATATCATCCCTGGTATTTCCAGGATACCCAAAAATGTTTGGATTGCTACCAAAATCATTTTCTTTCACAACAGTCACCTTGTTTGGATCAGATGACAAGTATTTATCTGCAAGTAAATTTCACATGTCAAATCAATACAGCACACTGTAAATAAAAATATTCCAGAAGATGTGCAAAGTACTACAAGAGGAGAGATTTCACCGCTTTCAACTTATAGACTAAACGAATCAAAGCTCTACCAGACATCGTCGTCAAAGAAACTGAATGGCAAACTATTACCAAACAAACATGTAAACAGATCTATCCAGCTCCACGAGGTGGCAATTAATGAAACTTGTTACATGCCGACAATGACAGGTTCCAAGGTATTTGATGATGCTACAAAAACAACCAATCCTTTTGTTCCAAACAAGTTGGGGTAGGTTAGGAATGAAACCCAATCAAAGTCAATAAAACTCTTAAACCTTCGATCTTAGGTCATGGTTCCAGTATGTAGATCACTAACTTGCATGCACTCTTATTCAACACCAACTATTTGGATACATACCAATACATCAAGTCTCTTTTAACTACTTCCTAAGTCTCGGTCGACCTCCGCCTCATGTTTTCAAGACGACTTAAAATTTCACTATGCACCGGTGCCTCAGGAGGCCTCTTTTGGAGATGTTCAAACCATCTCAAACGATGTTGGACAAGTTTTTCTTCAATTGGTGCTACTATAACCCTATCATGTATATCATCATTGTGGATTTGATCTTACCTTATATGACTACATATCCACCGCAGCATCCACATCTCTACTACATTCATGGTATGTACATGTTGTCTTTTTGACACAACATTCTGCTCCATACAACATCGCAGGTTTGATCGACGTCCTGTATAACTTACCCTTTAATTTTTTAGGAACTTTTTATTACATAGGACACCAAATGCTTGACGCCATTTCACCCACCCCGCTCATATCCTTTGGCTCACATCCTCATCAATCTCGCCATCACTCTATAGCATAAATCCCAGATATCGAAAAGTTTCCTTCCTGGACACTCCTTTTTTGTCCAAACTAACATCTCCATTATTTGCTATAGTACCACGGAAAACACAGGTCATATCTCAGTTTAATCCTACTAAGTTTAGAGCCATTCGATTATAAATTCTTCCTCCACAACTCTAGTATCCTATCAACATCTACCCTACTCTCATCAATTAGCACCACATCATCAGCAAAAAACATACACTAAGAAAAGAGAAAAAAATCAATTCAAAACAGTAGAACACCTTATGCCCTAAGTAAATATGTGAAGAATCTAAAGTTAAAAAAGTTTCTTGGTTGCCATAACATCAATGACATAATATATTCTGTAATGTTTGTGATAAGGAAACTTGAAAGTCAGAGTAGGGCAAACATGCAACATAAACTTACTGGCCAAATTTCTTAAAGACATCTCTGCAGCTTGATGCTGTGCTTCTTTCCTTGTCCTACCAATTCCTTCACCAACTTTTTCTCCAATAATCCAAACCTAGTAGAGGTAAGAGAAACAAGAAAAAAATTATCAATAAGGCAAGCTTAGGAACATTACAAGTAGACAAAATACATTTCCTTCAGCAAAAGTTTTCCTAGTTCCTACGAGTAGTCCGTGAGAATTGCATACAGCAGTATATTTCAGTAGTTGGTCAGGGTTGTTAATATCTCTCAAGAAAACTATGTTGAGTTATATTACCACATAGGTGATCCTATTACCAACATTACTTTCCAAAATTCACATCTTCTTTAACACCTTCCAATATATTCAAGAGACACGCTTGTTTGATGAAATCGAATATGAAAAATAGAAGCTAAATATGAAGGTACTGATATAAGAAGTTCCAATGTACCTTAATACAGAACTGTAGTTCTACACTATCACACAATGTTGACCTGTACTCCACCTAATGACAAAATGAAACATCAATAAAGATTGACTACCAGAACAAAGTCTTCTGAACCACCAACATTAAAAGCTCAAAACTACCTTAGATCCACACTTCAGTGCAATCTCCTCTAGTATGCCAGCAGAGCTCCCTGCATATGGCGCAAAGTGTAGTCCTGATTCTATTTGGTTGCTTCTCTGGCTTGAAGGAACATGCCGAGTTACTAGCTCCTCTCCTTCGCAGTGCAAACAAAGTCATGCATAATACATCGTAATTTGTAAAAGAACATAATATTTATACTGTGTTAAGATTGGCAAAAGTCAAAAGTAAATTTGTAGCTGGTTTTAATGAAATGACATATTTTTCATAATTCGGTCACCTATGATGAACATATGTGAAAAAAACTAATTTAGTTCATGTTCACAAGAGGCAAATAAATAAATAATGAAACAACCTCGTACAAGGAATACAAGCTCCGACTCCTACATGCCATGCTACAGTATGAGCTTGCAAACTATGGTCCACAACCGTAAGTCGTCATGAAATCATCTGACCCTAGCATGTTATTGGCCATAAATAGGTGCATGCTCATTCGAATAAAGGAGAGAAAGAAGCACCTTATGCTACGATATATTCACTGTCAAGTGGGGGTTTGGAAAAGAAGGCAGAAGTAGCAGGGACAATTTGAAATAACACCACCAAAATTTCAGGGCAATTGAGTGATTTTCCACTCATGGAAGCTAATTTACAATTATACATTACACGCCAATTATCTAGGCAAAAAAAAGAAGTAAAACAGCAGTGAACCACAGGCATGCAGATCGTAATAACCTTACACACAGTACATAACAAGCCAAGCCAACTTACTGCTAACACAAAAGCAGCAAAGCACAACAAACTCACACTACCATACACATAATATAACATTCCTGAACAAGTAATAAACATAAAGTTACTGCAGCAAGCTATAAATGCTATTTATTTTATTTTATTTTGAGATAACATCGTATGTTTTGTTTGTTGGTGCAATGAATTGCTGAAAAATGAATAAGCAAAATTTGCATGAAAGCATAGGGAAAATCCCATGCTGGTCGTGCAATAAAAAAAATTTCAAGCTCTGTTCAATGAGTACCAGGGGAAGGTAGAAGTGCCTAATTCTCTGCACCACCCCCTCAATATGAACATTAAAATTCCTAAAGGAGAGCACAAACATACCAGAAAAGGATCTGTATCTTGGAGGTGAATGTTTCTGAAGCATGCGGTGATCCTCAGTATGTAGTAGCTGAATCAAGTAAATGTTTGTCACCAGGTGATATATATATGTTTTATTAGCAAATGCAGAGACTCCAAAATTTCCGTTTGAATAACCTACCTGAGAGGGAAACCTCTGGTTCTGATAGATAAATCTATCAGAGGACATAGGATTTTCCCCACCATGAAAGAATGATGGATGTGGTGGTTGCTTTTGTTCATAGTGCATAGTATCGGATTCTAAAGGGAATCCTACTGAACCCCTGCTCAGATTATTTGGGTTCATGCCATCCTCCACAGGAAACCAATTTCCATGAGGTTGCACTGGAGGAACAGACACTTGAACAGCCGGTATTACTGGGTGAGGAGGTGTAGGATCTCTTGTGTCTTGACCGTGTTGTAATATGAGAAGCCTTCTCCTTGTGTCAGGATCTAACTCAGACTCAGGGACTTCACCCTCTTCTCTAGCTGGAGAACCTTGCAGGGGACCTGAGAGACCCGGTTGAGCAACTGGTTGACTAAATGGAGGAGGTGGACCCTGATTATTACTCAAAGGCATAATGCCAAGGGGTGGGGCTAATGGTGCTACTGAAGATGACACAAAATTTTGGCCAGGGGCTACTGGCATCCCAAAATTAGCTGCTGCTGGATCGAATGCTTGAGCATTGCCAGATGCTTCCTGAAAACAGTTAAGATGGGTATATGAGGAAGAAATGATGCAAAACTCAAGAACAGATGGACACATAAAGAAGCATTTGAAAATACTGGCAGTTCATTTTAGTGCACATATTCTGTACAAAATGTTTCCACTAAATCTCCGGTAGCTCATGAGAAAAGTACTTCATGCTGAAATTATAATGTCATGCACATGAACAAAATCCCTTGAATCAGACATCATAGTCATAACTTTAGCATTACCACTTAGCTGGTTTAGCAACAAAAAAACAGAAATACAAAAAGTCAAAAATCATTATTATTGTTGTCCCTACTACTTAGTTGTGGAATAAATAGAGCTCTTGTTATGAAGTGATTTCACGCACTAGGTTAGGTCCACGGTTAAACTAACAAGTGGAAGATTCTAGAACACCATTGTGCTATGTGATATGTGGTGCTACAATATAGGAAGATGTCCAGCAAGCTAAAAGTGTAGATCCAAATCTCTTAATGTTACATCCACTGACGCTCTTGATTAGTTAAATGCTTTCTTATAATGTTATTTAATATATTGAAACACTCTTCAGCAACCGTCCTCATGTTTTCAGCTTTACTAAACAAAGATAACAGCTTGCTATTAATTATTCCTGGATGTATTCTTTTTGTGATTTTGTCAATTCATAACCGAAAATCCAGATAGAGACAGGAAGAGCACAAACCTTCATTCTCCTATCAACCTTAGCATCGGCGGTACCATCAAAAGCCAAGGAATCTCTGTTTCCATTCACTACTGCAACATTCTCATCCTAAGAAAGATGAAAATAACTATAAATTACTGAATAGGGAAAAGATGGAAGTATCAGGTTTTACCAAACTTACCTCTGAAATCAAATAACTGCCAACATCTGGAGCAGATGGGATATCATTTATTTCGTCCTCATAAAGAATATTGCTAATCCTTGGCAAGAGACCTTCATCAAAGTCTCTGTCAATTGAACCATGAAGTTCTACGTCAACAACTCAACAAGTCATTGTTGCAGTATAGGAACAGAAACCAAATTTACAGAGCACCCTAAGATAGCCTAGTTTGATAGCGGAGAATGCAATGACAGTGATACTGAAATCATATTAACAGTAATAATCTTACTTGAAGAAGCCTCCCCTAATATTGCACGCAACATTTCTTGCGACACAAAGAACAGGGATAGAACAGTTTGCCTACAGGTTGTAGTAGGGTATCCTTTAGTAACCACGCAATAAGGTATTTTTTTTGTATTCGTACAGACGATGACCCTTACCTCTGCTTGAGGTGCATAATATGGAGTGAATGCAGGAACCACGTGAACTCTAGTTTGATCTTTCTCATCCCAAACTTTCAGACGATCATCAATAACTAGTGCCATTCCAGGATAGCAAGATCTATCATGGAAAACATTTAGCAAGGACTTTCTTAAGCCTAGAAAATAACAAATTTGATATTAACTTCAATAGGACGGAGCAAGAACCAAGAAACAAATAGTGCACATAAAGGGGAATGAAAACGTTGATGCTGCAATTTTGACAGCCTGTGATTACAAGAACATTTGAAAGATCATAATATACTATGTTTTTTTGGTAGGTGTTCAGAGAAAAGACAAAACACATACCAGATTTTACACACACCATTCTATCATTAAGTTGAACAGAGTTAATCAATCTTGAGTCTGGATCAAGCAGCCTCCACATTTCTAAAGCGTAGTCTCTCTCAGCCATTGTACACACATAGACCTCAAAACGCTTGCGGCCTCTTGCAATCAAGTAGCTCCGAAGATCCTCCCATGCTGGCCTTAACCGTACAAGAACGCTGGTATCCCTTATCTACAAAAAGACAAAATTCCTCAGTCTAGCAACCAAAATCAGGCAGGTCCATCATATAGACAGAAAAGTCAACAAATGTTTTTTTTTTAAAAAAAACTCAATTGTACTTGCTATTACTCAACTTGGGAACCTTTTGCTTTGCCAACATACAATGCATGCAAATTCTAGAAACTTTCATGTTAACCAAAAAAAAGAGACAAACTCAGAAACAGGGCCATTGCATATCAGATAGAACAAATATAAGACTCTTAGGAGGCCACATGTACAAGGAGAATTCGAATAGACATCATACCATACACTGGAATTATAATGCATCTGTGTGCTGATCGAGATAGGCTGTTATCAACAAATAGAAAGAAAATTCAAGCAATGAATCACATACCAAAGGATTTATTCTTGTCAAGATAATGTTTTTATCTTGTAATCTTATAACTGGACGTGTCACTGGTTCATGGTTATCAGACAATGGTGGAACAACCTCAGGTTGCACTTTATACACTTTTCCATCATCATAGACTTGATCACCTTCTATATACTGCTTTAGGATAGACTTATCATCTTGGTACCTCTTGATCTCTGCTAACATACCATTCATGCGCTGTGGATCAGTCTCATTACTCAGCTTTCTTTGAAGTGCATCAATTCTGTCCTCAAAAGACCGTGTAGTATTGGCGACGATCAATGTCTCATCAAGATCAAACACGATACCGAGGCACCGAAGGTTTAACATGGTCAAGCATGAATTGTACAAACCAAATGGTACTTTATAGCCCCAGAAACATGCATGATTCGTCCTGTTCCTCCTGGAAGTCATTGCCACTAAATGCAATTCTTCCTCTTCTAGCAGAACAACTGCAGTCTGCATACACAAACAATTAAAAAGTGCAATATAATACATACAGAATAAATACTTTTTTGAGAACAAAAAAAAAAGAAATAGGAAGAGGTTATTGTTATCCAAGTGAAAATCAAGCAGCACAAGAAAGTAACAGTAAATTAATGTGTTAGACCCGAGTGTCCTTTTGAAGTTTATATGTTAATGAACTCCGGAACTGAGGAATCAAAGTTCAAATTCAATTAATAGTGAGAACTGATGGTAGCAATCAACAATTAATGCTACGGTCAATTATGTATCTACACTATTCTAAAGCACGAGTTGGTGGCAGCGGTCCATTCTACTGTTTCCCGCTTCCAGTTATTTTGAAATGAAACAAACACAGTAATTAGCCAGCTTAATTGCCTTGGTAAATTGCCCTTCTTAATTAGCCAGCTTTCACATTAAAACTAACGCAAGACTGCCAGTTCCTGCAAGGGAAAATTTTGAAAAAAACTTTCAATAGTGCCAGAAACGAAGCGTCATACATATTAAGCTCTCTAATATCTACTATTCTAAAGTCTAAAGCAGCACTTGGTGGCGTTGGTCATTCTTCCCACGTCATTAATTGCCACTTAATTGCTTCCGCTTAATTGCCCTACTTAATTGCCTCGCTTAATTGCCCTACGCAAGAAAGGAAGCGTTGCTTTAATTAGCCTTTCGCAAAGAAAGCATTAAAGATATATGTTTGATCTTGTGAAATATTTTTTTTTATTTTTTAATCTTTATTTTTTGTTATCAATTTTGTTTTTCGTAGCAACGCACGGGCATGTAACTAGTCAAACAAAAAAGAAAATTCACAGGCCATCAACCTTGTATGTTCCAACTCCTAAGCACCTATGTATGGCATTCAAATATCCAATAACTGACTGCCTCGTTTCTGAAACATTAATCTCTACTCCTGAAGCTTTCTCAATCAGTCTCAGTAATGTCAAGTTCATTCAATGAATGTAATGATACAAAAGAATTAATAGCCAATCCAAGTCCACTTAACATCATGTGTAAAAGTGATTCCTCATTGTTAAGTTTAAGTCAGTGTCAGTACTGAACAAAAATCAGTGCATACTTAGTCATCCGTCCACATCCTGTCAAAAATCCTTGTCCACAGTGATTGTTCATGTGAAATTAACATGCTTATTATACAGTAAATCTTAAAGATTATGTCCTGGTAAACTTGTCCATGCAAGATTAAAAAGATTCCTTCAACCCGTCCATGTAAAATTAGTTAGATTCCTTAAACTTGTCCATGTAAAATTAGATAGATTCCCCCATCTGTTCAATTCGTTCTTTTTCACACACTGTGGATCTCTTTTTTATGTCACGAATATAATTTATAATACCTTGTTGTCCCTGAGGCAAGCAGCGTGCATGGCAACGAGCCGCGGCGGTGGCTCATCGGCGGCCATGGGTAGCCTGGACTCCATGACGAGGCAGCGAGCTCCGACTGCTACGGTGTGCATCACGGCGAGCGGCAGACACCGCTCGCTGGGCGAGGAAAGGCGGTCCACGCGGATCTCTCGCGCCCACGCCGCCGCGGCCAGGTTCGTCTCGCCCTTGGGCCACACCTCCACCTCCCCGATCGAGGTGTTCCCGTAAAAAACCATCGACTTGATCATTCTCTCGAAACCAACAAAACAAAAAACAGATCTCAAACGAATCCTTGGGTAAAAAGTTCGTTCGGCGCGTCCACAAACAAGGGTATGGTTCTCACACAGATAGATCTGCAATTCGCTTGCAGATCTGTTCTTATGAAGCGTCCGAAACGAGAAAAAAAATTAGAAACAGGTAGTGGGGGAATAGATCATAGATGTGCGCGTGAGTGGTCTTAGTGACGACGATGCTTCAGATTGTGTTCCAACTCTCAACCGTTTCTGACCAGATAAGGTGCGTGGGGTGAGGATCCGCGGGGTGATTTGGTCAGATCTGGAGGAGTTCGTGCGCTACCGCGTCAATGGCGGCAGCATGGTGGTGAGGAGGAGGGGAGGGTGGTGGGGAGAAGCTTGAAACCCTAGGCGTCTGATCGGATTGGGACGAGCAGGGGCAAGAGCAGAGGGTTTTATTTAGGTAGGTGGGCTCGGGAGGAGAGGATGCGGTCGCGGTCGCCGATACGTTGCCACGTTGGTGTTATCCTTATCACCACGTAATTAATATGGATTTCTTTTGGGTTTTGATTTGCACTGTCATGATATAGATAGAATCTTAGGTTATTGAGTTGATTTGCACTGTCATGATATAGATAGAATCTTAGGTTATTCAGTACAGTTCTAGAATCTAGTGGAAACGGAAAAATTTTAGATTTTTGTTAGAAACATCTTAGGTACGATTCTGTGAATAAGTTGGAATGGGATTGAGACCGATTCGGCCATAAAGTGGAAAAAAAAAAGAAACGAGGAGAATCGTTCTGAGTTTTAGCCTGTTTGGTTGGGTTTCTTTCAGAATCTAGTAGAAACGGTCTGGTTCCAAGTTGCCAAACGGGGCCTTAGTTCAAATACGAAATAATTATGTTTATTAGTAGATGAATTTAAATATATTTCTTGTTGGTTTTGCTATATATTGAGTATCTTTTGTATAGAGATAATATAATCTAATAAAGAAAGAGAACTTTGCTTCATATTTTATGCGTTCTCTCTGTTGTTGTTGTTCTCTCTGTTGATTGATCGCAGGTGAACGACTATATTTTACAATATGTTATCAACATGAAAGTCTACCTAGACTAATCGAGATCATCTGCCTGCATGAATCTACATTGCATGAAAGTCATAGTGCGACATGCGATTAAACCAGCTGCAAGCCTTGCGTAAATTTGAGCTACGAAAGTTGATCGCATCTATAAAATTTTTAACCTGCAAGTTATTTCACCCCTAATTGCATATTAATTTGTTTAATCTAATCCCAAATTGCAATTTGATGTTACTATTCATCCAATAAATAGAACAATCCAAAATGAAAGAAACAGGGGTTAATTTCTGTATAGTGCATAGTACTCATTGGGCAACTTAGCATTCTACAACAACTTAACATTGACCGTTGTGTACAACATAGCTTGAAATTAATACTAGTACATAACTTGCATGTTCCTCTATCTATCGGGAAAAAATCGATGATTTGCCCCGAAACATATCAGTGAGATATTATAGGACAAATGATCAAAGACCGATCATCAAATCCCTCATCTATTGGATGCAATGAAATAAATGCATACATTGGTCTAATTCGATTGTTACTTGTATAAATTAACAAATAAACCAAAAAAGGGGATGAAGAATGAGAATTGAGGCCGACGCTGCAACTCTCGGCTGTCAAGCCCATGATCCACGCCCACCACCAGGAGCTCTGCTCTGCTCATCAGGTTCTGTGCCCGCGGCCGAATCCACCATGTCTAGCTGTTGTGTCCTGGAAGCGCCACACCATCGGTAACATCTCAATAAGAGGACAAGAATCAGGGGAGCGCGAGCAAGCGATTGGACTGAAACCAACATTGTTGGTAAAGAAGATGAGGTCGCCATGGGTGTTCTCACTCTGCTAGGTACTGAGGCGGAGGTAGGCGGGGCTCTTGCGGTCCTGCACCTCGGCCGGCCTCGCATCCTTCGCCGCCGATGACTTTGGTAAGGACTGTGACGCCTGGATAGCATCGCTCTTCCCCACGGACTCCGGCTCATCGCCCAAAGCGCGCGTCGCCACACCCCCGACGCTCGTGCGCCTGCTGCCAAGCGACCACGCTGCTGCTCCCAGGCCAGCTTCCTCGCAGTCTCTGGTTCGTCACCCGAAGCGCATACTGCCGCATCCTTGTCGCCCGTGCACTTGCTGCCGCACGACCGCGCCGTCGTTGCTGGGCCTGCTTCCCCATCGACATGTGCCCGCCGCTGCTGTGCGCCCGTTGCATCGCCACAACACCTGGGGTAGTATAGCAGATGGCGGCTAGGGCCTAGGGCTAACCCTAGCCGTCAGATAATCCTTCCTCCCTGTGGGCCGCGCAAGAATTGGACCAGCAGCACACGGGCCTCTTTGGCCTGCTAGGTTCCCCTCCTCTCCGTGGGTCAATAGTAGATGGGGCAGAAGCCCATCCGCGCAGCCCATAGGTCATTGGCCCATTTTTAGAAATTATGAGAAAACAATGAAAAGGGAAAATTTGCAATTTAACCCTATAGTTCTCTGTAATTCCGTAAATTAGTTAATAAATTCTGAAAATTTATGTTAAATCGCAGAAATTGGATTTTCTAGGTATATGGACTTTCGTAAAATTTTGGTAAATTTTATATTTAGCACATATTGGAAGTTTCATACCCCTCGGTTTATTTTTCTAGCATTATTTCATATTTAATATGTACTAGAATGTATTTTTCTATTATTCAGTAATTCTAAAAAATTGCTTGGTAATTAACAGAAATTATGAAAAATGCTAGGAAAATTTTATATAGCATATTGAAAGCTTCATATCTCTAGATTTATTGTCCTAGCATAATTCCATATATATGTATGTTGAAATTTGTTATTCTATTACTTGGTAATTCTAAAAATTGCTGAATAATTAGCATAAAACTATAAAAATTGCTAGAAAAATTCTGAGACATTTTAGATAATTATCTACTGAATAGATATAGACTAAGCTTTACTGATTGAATAATGAGCATGCAATATGTTGATTTTACTAGTAGTAAAAGTCATTTTGCATAAATTAGAAATATGATATGTCGGACGTCGCAAAGAGGAAATTTATCGAGTTTTTCATGAATGGCAGCAATTATCTCACCTAGGCAATGGATACCAAGATTATTCTGACAACTCGATCTTTTAGAACAGCTGTTTTCCCTGCCTGAAGTTGGTACCCCTACTATTCCAGAAGCCGTCATATGTGCAGCTTTGCACTTCCTAGGGCACCATCTTCATGATGACCTGAAGGCCGAATATTTCATGGAAGAGGACCAGCTGATACATTTGAATTCCCTGGAGGAATAAATATATAACCAGCAAAGATCCGTTCTGTTGCCAGAAACATAGCGCGAATGGATCCTCCCTCGCTTCTATCGTACTTTTCTCCATGTTCGTAGTTGGTCTGTACCAGCATTTGTACCATCCAAATGACCAACACGAACATACGCACCGAACAAAACTGTATGCGCCATGTAATCACCACGTTTATTATGAAATGGTACATGTCGTTCATTCCGTTGTTATCAACGATTAAAAATCAAATCACGTTTATTTCCTTACTACATAGTTTGCAAAATAAAATTACCTCTCTGTCGCCATTTCAATAATCGACATAACTTTGTCGCCATTCAAACACCTTTCTGTTGGCATTTTAGTTGGCGACAGGTATATCACCAATTGAAATGGCGATAGAAATAGTATGTTGAGGCAAAAATTGATAGAAATACCCACTTATCAGCATTTGAATTGGTGACATGCTATGTCACCAATTCAAATGCTGATAAGTGGGTATTTCTATCAATTTTTGCCTCAACATACTATTTCTATTAATATTATTTTTTAAAAAAATCGAACATTACTTCAGTCCTGCCGGCAAAATTTTTATGATGTGACTTGCGATCATATCTTTTTTTGGAGGGTACAACTGTACAAGGATGTTTGCAACACATGATAAAGAAATTTTTTTAGGCACCCACGGAGACCACGAATGTGCTGTTCCACTAAACGTGGACACGTGTATATCTAAAATTTATTGGATGAAAGATGCTGGCTTCGAGGCTGGTGAGGCGAGCAGCGTCACACCACACCACTGAGCAGGCTTTTGATCACAATCTAGAATTCGTTGTATAGAAGTAGCATACCGCGGACAGGATACAAATGATTATTCACAATCGAGTAATTAGATCCAAAGGAAAATGCATTCCAGGGCATGATCTAAAAGTTCTGAACAATTAATTTTTCATTTCTTAAATCCACGAGACCGCAAGCCAGCATAACGAATTTCACCACACTCTGTAACTCTCTTTTGGTTCTCTTTTCTGTGGCACAGATTTTCTTCTTACAAGAATATATGATAGAAAAGTGGAACAAGGTTGAAGCTGACGGACGAAATACCTCACTCCAACCAGCTGACGGCTTCACTCTTTCTAGGGCTTCACTTTCATGTACAGTTTAGGGTAAAAATGAATGTCATACCACAAGTACCCGAGTCCTGACAATATGTTAGTCGATGATTCCTAACACTGAAGCAGGCGCACCAAGGAGCACCATCCAATCCCTCAATGCTGTGCAACTCACCCGTTATCTCCACCTATCTGTACACAAAACTACAGTGCAGCAAGGCAATGACTATCATACGAGTAATCAGATTGATGCTATATTCTAACAGGAAAACCGAAGTTTTGAAATGTTCTGATTTGACCCTCACGGCCTGCTGTGACAATCACTAAGCCCCAGGCTGACCGACACGGAGCTTGATCTCCGTCATTTGGAAGGCTGGTATTAGACCGGGGGCTCTGTTTTGTTGGTGTCATGAGCTCTTCAGGCCAAGTCGCAGATGCCCAATCACCATTGTGATTTGAATTGCTTCTGAAATTGCTCTTGTGCTGAACATCAGGCATCTCATGCTCTTTAGCGGGTTCAGATCCAACTATATGGCCATTCTCAGACACATAATCCAGGTCCTCTTGCTTCCTGGAGTTAGCTCTAATAGTCATTGCGGTGCTGGTACAAGGCCAAGGAACAGCAACTGTCACGCTCTCACAGTGGAAGTTTTCGTAGGTATTTGTGACAGAAACAATGCCCTTCTTTCTGCTTGGTTCAGAATCATCATTGTATCTCCAGACATATACATTGGAATCCTCACTCGCAGAGATAATGTACCTCCCGTTTGCGGCCAAAGAAGATGAGATTTGGCTGCTGGTGTTCCGAAACCCTGAAATATAAAAGGACAAGGAAACTATGAAATCGAAACCAACCAGGAAAATAGACGAAAAAATTTGTGTCCAGGTTCTATTTCTTAATAACAAACAGTGAATGGCATGCACAAGGAAACAGATTATGTGGAACTTAGACCCATCAACAGGGGGAAGCTATTGAACCAACAGAACCAATCATCATAGGAAAGTGGAACCTGACAAGTTCCAGCACTGCTATTGAAAGGATCGTGACAGACACAATTGATCTTTGCGAATCACATTCAATCAATGTAATAGGGAGTGAATAAAGAAAAACAAATGATTGCAACATGGTTCGAACCACTGTGGACATTAATTAACACTGTTCATATCTAGCCCCCTATAAATCGTTTTTTGCAAATCTAGCCCCTTTCACGCATGTTTCCGCAAAAATGGCCCCAAAAATATGATGTACAGGGGCTATATATGAACAGTATTCAACATTAATAACCTCAATACTACTTACCTTTAAACTTGTGAACTAGTTCGAAACCATCAGCAACTCGAATTCGTGAATCTGCAGATGTGATAATGACCTTTGAAGAGCTCCCTGGGACAAACTATTTGAGAAACTATTATTCGGTGTCAGTGCAAAACAGGAAAAATATCATGTCTGGTGCAGTATGATTCATATCATGTTTAAAATGCTTCTTCAGAGTAAGCACCTGAAATCCTGTAATTTTCTTCTGGATGGATTTCTTTTTCTTATTTTGCAGATCAATTTGCTTCTTGTAATGAAGCATATTATCTAGTCAGAAGAAAAAGCAAAACAAAGTTAGGTTTGTAAGACATGAAAAAAGAATTTAAGTTCAGTTTGTAAAACAGGGCAATACTAGTAGAATGAAAGCTTTAGATAACATTAGCCAACTACCAGGCCCTCAGGGAAAAAAGGGGTTCATTAATGTGGGAGATTATGTGAGCATGTGCAACAGTGCAAGTAAATGAGAGAGAGAGAGAGAGAGAGAGAGACCAGACGTATCATACACATGGCAACTACCCCTGTGGGAGCCAATGAGTGCACTCTTCAAAAAAATATGAAACGAGGTGTTAGAATGAACATGCAATAAGCCAACAAGCCCTGTTGACCAATTATGGAACTACGAAGTAAGCAAACCTGTCCATCAGGGGTATAGCAGGCGGCAGTAATCATTTCATGTAGATCAATCCAATCAACAATTTCACGTTTTGGTATACTCCAGATTCGAACCTTTTGATCCAGGGAACCGCTAATGAAGTATCTATCGTCAACAGGATTGAACTGGATGCAAGTCACTGAATCAAGAGAAGAGATTGATACGAGAAAATTAAGGACAGTGCTGTCAGTGCGCGTGCAGGCACACGGAGAGAAGGAGAGAGAAAGAGATCTTCTAAAAGCAATGTTCTTACCATAGTCACTGTGGGAGAAGGTTTTCAAACAATAAGTGCTTGACATGTGCCACAACCGTACTGTTTTATCCATTGAAGATGAAAGCAAGTACTGCACAGCAATAGAAAAATGAAGCTAAGGGACTGGAAAAACTGGTAATTACAACAAACTCGTAATAAATTATGCTGCCACATTCACTATTCCCTAGGTGGCCGCCTAGCTCGCCTAGGAGGTGCCTAGGCTCCTCCCTCCCGCCGCCTAGGTGGCGATTAGGCGCTAGGCGCTGGTCTACCACCCGACTAGCGCCTAGCGCCTAGGGGAGCACTGGCCACATTCTTGAAATTATCATCTAGGGCTTTTTCGGATGTAACGTAAATAAGTGAATTACACCATGGGTCCAAAGTTTCATCTAGGTCCCTGAACTTCAAAATTACCTTGGAATGCGCTAAACTTGACCATCTTGCCATTTTGCCATTTGTAGATGGAATTGGCTAATCTTAAAATTTGGTATTCGTCATCTACTCAACCAACTCCACCGATAAATAGTTGGATGGACCTACTTGCCTCATGGCTACAAATTGAAGGAAGTGCCAAGCTAATTTGAAGTTTTGGGGCCAAAGTAATATTCAGGTGCATGTTTAAGGACCTACAGTGCAATCCAATCTTTAGAAATGAACAATAAGCAGGATCTCCTTGAAATTTTTGAAGATTCTCAGATGCGATTCCTAGAATTTTCCGGAGCAGGGGCCTGATAATATACGTTCAGGTTCTAAACCATGGACAAACAGCTTGGTCTAGCAAATAAATTGTGCAGGAGTGTTTCAACTATGGTAGATTAACCACCTTTCACAAACAGATTAAGCTTTTCAGTGAGATGGTCAATGTTTAATACGCAAACAATAGCACACAGCAAGATGAACTAAATTTAAAATGGCACACAGAATTGGCACTCTAAATGTCAATCTGGAGATGTCAAGAAAATACTCCCTCTGCCCACAAATATTAGTCGTTTTTGACTTTTCGTAGTCTCCAACGTAAGATTTACTATGGTTTTTAAATGTTCAAGAGGCCTATATCTGTGGACAGAATAAATGATCAAGAGACCCTCGCAGAGAGACAGAGAGAGACAGAGAGAGAGACAGAGAGAGAGAGAGAGAGCTAAGTAGAATAGCTACTAAGGAACTAGAGCTACTTTAATGCTGTTTCCAAGAAAATTCCCTTTTATCCTGCCCATTTGTATCCCCCCTTTAATCGACTTTGATTTCATTAAACCCAACAGCAATCCTGACCAGTACGACATAAGTAATGTGCTCATAGCCATAGCTTAAACAGCGTACAATAGTTTTTGAGCATCTGAGTTTGTGTTTTACGATCGTTTGACAACAGTAACTTGCAGAGGGAGGTGTTGCAACCTGTGGATGATGATGTTCAACTACATTATTTAGCATCTTTGCACCTAACCTTTACCAAAACAGCTCAAAAAAATCATTTCAGCAAAATACTAAGTACTGCCATGTTTACAATCTATAAATGGGGAATAGTTACTTAAAATGACCCTTAAAAAAGTTGCTTTAAATGAAGTGCTTCAATACAGGGAACCAATGGAACAAATAGCTACATAATAGATGATGCAATGTGATCGAGGGCTTTCCAATAAATCGAATCTACAGTAAATCTTAATGTGTTAAATGTGCAATTTACAATGCAAACAGCAAAACAACACAACGAAATTAACTTATCCACGCTTGACAGGCCGCCATCAATAATCAGGCATGCAACAAGCTTTGATAACGGCTTATTTTTTCACTTTTCGAAACTCCATTTGTAGCATCATGTCTATCCAATCATATCATTTGAGAACAAAACTTAAGTCTCATCTAACGCTAATACATATAAAATTGTTAATTCATGCCTTTGCGTTACCACTAAGCAATACAATGCCAAGAGCCAATTTATTCTGTTAATTAAACTATAACTCCTCTTGAAAAACTTAAATCTTCTTTGACCTGATGATGCAAAAAAGAAAAAGAAAAAGAAAAAGAAAGAATCTATAGTACTAAAAAAGAAAGAAAATCTATAGTACTAACTTTGAAGCCATACATCCCAAAAAATAAAGGAAACACAACACACTTTAGCTGACAGTTTAGTAACTATTTTGAACTGATCAATTAAGTGAACTGGCAATCAAAATGTATATCGTTTGACAACAATATCCTCCAAATATTAAAACTTTTCACCAGCTTAATATTTTAGTGCTGAGATTTCTAGATGTGTTGAGAATCAGGACACAAAAATCACCACAAAACGTCAGGCAAGCTACACACTTCAGGAAGCTTGACCTGGTTAGAGGAGGGTAGTAGGTACAATTGCACAGGTGTATTACAAGCAACCTTTCTCCTGACAGAATTTCAGACGGCATGCACACTTGTGAAAAGACAGATAACAATTGCGCGCAAACAATGAGACTTTTGCTTCAAAATCAAATCGCACAAATCTAAACCAGTCAATTTATCCTTTCTAGTAACAGTGCATTACAGTATACCAGATCCTGGTCGCAACTTGACAAGGTTAGATGAGCTGATGAGGTGATATTCCTAATTTGATAATTCTGTCATAGCTTTTCTTTTTTACTTACATGAGTTAAAGTAAAGATTTAATTACCATCACTACTATCCTGATGTCTGACAAGTGAAGGAATTCATTCTAAATTCCAGCACAGTTCACATTCCGAGATTATACTCAAAATTAAGATTTGCTCATAAGAATTGAAGAAATACTCGAAAGCAATGTGAGAATTACCTGAGAATTGGACCAGCAGAGGTCAAGCACATCCTCTGAATGCCCTGCAAAGGTTATCACAGGCTTCCTGGACAGTGCAAACACATGCCCTGGCACCATCAATCGGTCTGAGCTCGCAGATCTCCGACTAAGCAGAGCCTTTGTCCGCAGCTTCTTCTCCCATTGGCTACCCTCTGAAGCAGCCGACGCCGACATTGGCTCGGATGACTTGTTGCATACCATGGTAACAAACGGATTGCAGGCCCCATTCTCTTCCACCTCCCTCTCCTCCCCCATCCTCCCGAACTCCAACACCTCCCAAACATGGATCACGCAATCCTCCCCAGCACTTGCGAGATATCGCCCATCAGGACTAAACTTGATACTCCAGATGGACCCGTTGTGTGCTTGTATCTCCTGGTTCATGAACAGGCCACTGAGCTCCTTATATGACTTCCCGTACTGCCGCACCTTGACACGGTCCGGGCCATGGCGTGCAACACCATCTTGGCTGTCATCCGTGGCGGAGCTGGAGCGGCGCCCGCCCTTCTCCGAGGACGTGTCCTTCTCGTCGCTGCTGCGGCGGTCACGTGCGTAGGTGACCATGGAGCCAGCTACACTGCGGATGCTGCGGAACCAGCTGCTGCGCCGCTTGGAGCGCGCCCCGCCATTGCTGGAGCCAGAGCTGGACCTCTCGATGGGGGTGGAGGCGCCACTTTGGGAATTGGAGTTGGAGTTGGAGTTGGCGACGCTTTGGCGGCGCATGAGCTCCTGGACGATAGGGGAGCGGCCGATGAATAGCTCGAACTCCTCCGCGGTGAGCTGACGCCCCGTACCAACCTCGCGCAGCCCGAACTCCTCCCTCACCATGAACTCGCTGCCGTCGTCTAGGTTTCTGATCAAGCACCTGGGGTCCTCCTCGACGGCCTCCAGCGTGGCATCTGATGCATCGGACGAGGTCGAGCGCAAGCGCCCGCCTCCGAGCGGGGGCTTTCCGGCGGAGGCCGGCGCGGGCCCGTCCGATCTGGAACGCCCGATGGGCGAGGCCCCCGCCGTGCCCACGGCGTCGTAGGAGGCGGATCGGCCCATCTCGAATCGCGCGAGGGAAGGGTCCCCGCCGAGCCCCATCAGCTCGAGCAGCCGCCGACGCCGTTCCTGGATGGGCGCCGGCTCGGAGGTCCACAGGTCGAGCGCCGAGGCCGCCGCCGCATCGCACCCGCGTCGACGGCACGGGTGGTCGCCGTCGTCGTCCGAGGCCGAGGTGGAGGAACCCGAGGAGGAGAGGACGCGGTCCACCGACTCGTAGAAGAGCTCCTCCCCCTCCTCCTCCCCCACCACCTCCTCTGCCACGCTCATCGCGCCGCCGGCATTGGCCGCCGTCGCGGGGATCGAGGCCACGCGCGCACGATGCTCGGGAGAATTTCGCGAGACAAAGACGATGAGACAGGGAGGGGGCCAAAGGGAGGCGTGGGCGAGGCGAGACGAAGGGATGGGGAAGTCGTAGTCGAAGCAGCAAGTGGCGTTAGATCCACCAGTTCACCACTGCCTGCCGTGCGCGACAGCTTAATCGTGACCCGTTGCCTCCCCCTCCCCCCTTTCCCCGCCCCGCGCGCGTCTTTATTACTTAAGGGCGGTTGGTGCTCGCGTCGCCGTCGGCGTTATCACTGGCGGTAATGGTGACGGTGTTGTTACTGCCTGCCGGTTACTGCTGCTTACTGTCCGGTAACTGGTGAAGGCGAGGCGAGGCGTCCTTTGCCCACCGAGGGGGAGTTAAAATCGGGTGCCGTGGGGCCTGGCTGTCAGTGGCAGCACACGGGAGCAGTAATTTCCATCCCCCCGCGACACGGGGGAGTACGAGTAACGAACCACTCGTGCCGTTTCGGGGGGCGGCGAGGCGTTTCGATCGGGGCCGTGTTGCTCGGGCTTTGATGGCGTTTCTGGGGGGGTAGAAAGGAGATGGCGTCACGAGATGATTGCATCCACGGCTCCATTTAGTTCCCGTTTTGTGGGGACAGGAAACGGTTGGGGCAGGGGGGGTACATTGAGCGTTTGCGTTGTGAGAATCGATGTAGGCAGGTACGGGCGGCCACTGTTTTCGCGTGAATTCTAGGTTCACTGACGAACTGCGTAACGACGACACAAAGCTATCGAATTAAAACTTCATTTATGTCGAGATACATTAAGATTCCCCGTCCCGATTATTTAAATATGTTTAAATTCTACTCCCTCCGTCTCAGTATATAGGGCATACTCCCTCCGGTTTGGTAATACGTGTCGTTTTGGATATAGTGATGGTCAAACTTCCGAAACTTTGACCAACAATATATTTTTAAATATTTAAATTGGATACCTAAAAATTATATATGTAGACTTGTCTCGAGAAGTACTTTCATAATATTATAATTTTATTGGGTTTTATAAATATATTATAATAAAAATTAGCGGTCAAAATTGTGTTTTGAAGACCGTGTCGATGTCCAAAACGACAGATATTACCAGACCGGAGGGAGTATTAGTTTTCAAATTTTGTCCCAAAATATAGGACACCAAATCAATTTAGCCCCAAATCTTCCAAACTTACCCCTGCCTGCGCATGCCCCTCCATTGTGTCTCTTAGTTTGTTGTGCCATGCAAACGGGTAATTAATCAGTTGGTCTCTTTTGCTGCATGCGTGTTCACCTCTTTGAGCCATGGAAAACAACAAACAACAGCTCTCACTTGGCATTGAATTGCACGGTAACTGAAGATAACTAATACGAGTAATATAGGTATAAACTTGTTTGCATGGCTCTGTATTGGTCTTGGTGAAACAAATTATACGCCCTATATACTGGGACGGAGGGATTATCTCATTACAGATGAATCTAAATTTATTTCTAATTGGTTTTCTCTTATAAATATAGCACACTATTAAAAAAAATTAATCTAATAAAGAAATGAATTTTTGCCTCCTATATTATATACATTTCACACAGTGGCGAAACTAGAAACTTTTTATTGGGTGCACACTTCACATGTATAACTTTATTTGAAGTTTACAATTATTTCGTAACATCATAAATCCAACACATATATTTGAAGTTTGATAAAAGCACAATATAAATAGTTCTAAGGTTTTAAATTTTTAGCTAAAATTTGAAGCATCCAATTCAAAGTAAATTTGAACACTTAGCTAACATTTGAAGTATCCAAGTCATGATAAATTTGAGATCGTTTGCTGCACAATAATCAAAACTAAAATATTTTTGCATATTCATAATCTATATGATTTTACACAAATTTAGGAAGTTGTCTCATTGAATTTGGAGGTTTTTGGAAAACCAGGTATGGCTTATCCGGTACCTGGTAAACCGGGTATGCTATACCCAGTTTTTCAAAAATCGAGTATTGAATTTTAAATTTGAAAATACGCCAAATCCAGGTTTTGAAAATCCGAATAAGCAATAACCGGTTGTTGGATTTCCGGGTATTCAAAACCGAATTTTGAAAAACTACGTATGATTGGTTTTTTTTGTAAATACGCGAAAGTGTTGTATCATTTTGTAAATACAGGTCAAATCTTGTATCAAATACGGAAATTTCCTTAAATTTTTGCATAAAGCAGCAATTTTTTGAATATTCTAATAAATTTCCAATGGCATGGTTTTATTTTATAAAATTTTACTTTTTGAACATCTTCCAACTCAGGATTAACTCCCGAAGCTAACCAATTTTTCCATGATAGAATCACTCCATCTAAAATTCATCTTTCTTAAATTATTTTTGAAAATCATAAAATCTAATCTATGAATGTCCTGCTCGCCATGCCCCATGATTGCGGGCACGGTTAATCGATTAGTTTACACTCTGCAGAGGTTGTATAACTTTACCCACAAGATATGATTATTTTCTTTTGCCAAAATACACACTTCCTTTGGTGTATGGCAGAGAAATTACCACAAGACCCCTATAGTGTTCCATCCCATGCAGTCATGCCCACTAAGGTTCCACCACTGAAAGGGTTAAACTGCCCTAGTTAGAAGCCCTCTCTTGCGCCGTGTGGCGCACTAAACCATCGTCACATTCAACCAAATATCACAACTAATAATGGAATATTACAAAATGGACATTCAGATCTGCCTCATACCAGACTTGTAGAAGTACAGTAAGCCTTTACAATCAGCGAAACTCAGATTGGCACTTAACTAACCAGGTGAGCTTTCAATCAACCTAACAACCACCCGTCCAACCTTTCTCACCCAGTCTAAACCCACATTTTCATTTTCATGGCATCTCATAGCAACCAAAATATAATTTCATTTTAACATAACTTTATTTGACTCAAATTCCCAAAGTCCTAATTTCAGTTCTAAGCATGCCTAAGTATATTTTCTAATAATTATCATAAAAATTTTACTTATGGTTACAATGGCATAAGGAATACAATCTTCAAATGTGGTACTAATCAATCTAGGCATAACTATTCATTTTAAAGTGGGGTATAAACTACATTTGCTAAAAAAATTATGCATGAAGTTACATTCAAAAAAAAAATATAAGTTAAAATCATGATTCAGTATGTTCAAAAATGTGCAACTTGCCTTGATCGTGGTCTTGATGATTTGGATCAACAGGCGCAATTCTCATGGCTCTCCGAAATCTGAAGGGTCTGGCGGCAATTTGGGTTGGGGAAGGGAGTCGGGTGGATGGGTAGGCCAAATGAGCTAGCACAGGATGAAAAGTAGGCTGAGTTGAGGGAGAAAAGAGATGGGTCGGGAGGGAGTGGGCTAGGAAAACGGGCTTCGCCCAAAAGGAGTTTAAACATTTTTAGATTGATTTTTTATTTAAAACAAATACAAAATACTAAAGGGTCTTAAGCAAATAGCAAACAAGTTTCAAAGAATTTTGGAAAAATTCACACAAATTTTTAGAGATATTTTGAAGTTAATAAGATTATTTTCAATATAAATTTAGGTTTCAATTTCAAAATTAAATTGTGTTTTATATTTTCTAAAAAATAATTACAAAATTTTAATATTCAAAGAATAAATTTGTCGGGGGGTCGGGTAATTTCCATAAATTACCTCGGATGCCACCAACGACCAAGCTCGCTCCCGCCCGAGCCACCAGGAGGTCGTTACCCTGGGTTGTCTAAATCGTAGCTTGAAGGCCATTAACGATTCCTGCTTCGCTCGAGCCTCGCTGGGACCGAGAATGCCACGCACTGGCCGATTCCGAGCTCGAGCTCTGGTAAGATGTCCAAGCTCGGTGTCGGTCATCTACCGACCTTACGAGGTCTCGGTCGTGGGAATAACCACCCGAGCGTGATTCCGCTGGCCCTGCTACGCTTCTGTGGGAGCGCGATGAAAGATAGGATCCATTAAGGTTGCCACGCTTGGACGAGGTCCAAACGTATGCGGGTAGTGGGGTCATGGAGTTCGATCCTTTGTGTTATAAAAGGGTCCCCATCGTGAGGGGGATGATAACAACAACAAGAGCAATACGATCAGAAAACTCAGACACATTGCAAGAGTAAACGAGAGCCGAGTAGGGCTATTATCTCTTCTCTCGAGAGGCCCGAACAGGGTAAACCATCAGGTCACATTCGCTGGAATCGTGAGCCATTCTTCGAGTAATCCCTCACGAAGAAGGGGTCACGCTGGTCCCTCCACCAACAAGTAAGCTCTACGGGGCCTGTTTCAATCGCCGATACCAAATGCGCCGTCCGTGGGGACGACTTTCCCTTTCGTGAGGAATCCTGAGAATGTCGTAATCCTGCAACTACCAGAGGCTCTACGCTTCGAGATCGGAAGAGGACAAGCAGCTTCAACGATGGGGCCGCGACGCCAAGATTAAGAATCAAGACTGCCCAGGAGCTTTTCCTGGAAGCCGGGCCAGACCGGAGCAGCTTCTTCAGCTTCAACTCGACGACGCCTTCCGACGACGAGTACGACGGCTCTACGATGGTTCGATATCCGCATTAATTTCGAGCTCGACTCAGGGACCGCTTCACGGGAGACACCGTGATGTCCCCTCGCGATCCGCCCAATCCCGTAACGCCTTCGCGGCGAAGAGGATGGAACGCCGGAGCAAATCCTCTATCAAGCGCTGCTTTCACCGCTACGGCTGCCAAAGAGCACTGCAGTATCCTCGACGACGTCATCAGCCTTGCGCCGTTAAGTCCGAGGTGGCTCGATCGATAAGACCAGGTAGGTTCGCGGAGAATTTCCACGCACGGAACTCCGAGTCTGACGATTTACGATAACGCAGCTCGCTCGCTGCCTCTCGAAGCGGGGAACGCCAAGCCCTGGCCACTTGCGGTGCGCAACCTCGAGAGTTTCCGAGCAAGTCGACCTAGAAGCTATGGGCGCGCTGCGGGTCGACATTTACTCGAGGAAATCGCCACGCATAAGCGGCGGAGGCCTCCTGAAAGCGGGACGCCAGAGCAATTTCGGGAACGCCGGCCGCATCCGAAAGCCGCCACGGATGACTCACGCACCGCACTCAGAGGATCGGGCGCGAAGCGCTGACGTGCTCTGGAGGGCACTTGAGCAATTCCCGGCTCCCTGGGACCAGCGGAATGTGAGCCACGACGTAATCCGGCCGAACATTCCTCATCTGCCACTCCCCATCCTACGCGAGGGAGACTTTCTCTCGCCGTGCCCACTAACCTCGTTGGCCATTGGTGGGGATCGCCCGATCAGCCGCCAGGCTGCTTCGGACCGCCGACTGGCCGGTGATCGCCTGATACCCCGTGTTCGAAGCAGTGCGTATGCTCGCGACGTCACGCGACGCAGTGACCTGGCCGACAAGGTTTAAGCCGCCACATCGAGATTCGACGACTCGTAACCCCGACGAAGTTTCTCTCGATCTACACCACGGCCATTTTAGCCGCCGGTGATGAAAGGTGATGGCCAACTTTCTCGCCTTACAGCCCCGACGGCCGCCGACGTGGCTATTCAACCGTATGAGAACTCGATCCGGCCCTGGCCCGGCAAAGACTCTCCGAGCCAACTTCCCAGCCGAGTCGCACGCCCGCCTGGGAAGGAGCGCGACTCGAAGGCTCGACAGACGGAGGGCGAGACCTCGCTCGCTGGGTCATGCAAGCGCGCACTCATCCCGAGCATCTTGATGAGGCGGCCGTCCAAGCTTAAGTTCGGGGTCCGAGACGACGCTTTACTCAGACTAAATCCACCGACATCACGCGCCAACGAGTGCTCCGCATGGCCGGACCGCTATGCCATCGAGCGACGAGGCCGCCCAAAGCGAAGAAGCCGGCCGATCGAGGAAAGCCGCCTCACGGCCTCAAGGGCATCCACCGGAAGAGCGTAAGCTCTATCGAGAAAAAAATCAAAAGAAGAAAAATCCTCTGCCTCCTGATGGTGGCGACTATCGAAGACAACGACCGACCTCGCACAGATAGAGGGGCCCCGAAAGGAAGGGGTCGACTCGGTTAACAACGAGCAGAGCCGGACGACCAAGAACGCGGCGACTAACGCGGCGGGCTAGTGCCTATTTCGCCCCGCCCACCAGTGCTCATGGGCATGACCTTCGAATTGCAGACGGGCCTCCCGCCTGAGCGCTTTCTACAATGGTAAGGGTCCCATGCCCACGCCTCCGAGGTGGAAGGGGACGCCAAGGGCAAGAAGCCCACAAGAGCAAGACACCATACATGGAGTACCAAGAGCCGAAATCACATCGCTGATATTCGGGGCTCCGCCGCCTATGGGTCGCGGCCGGGAGTTGGAAGGAGGCCGCTGGCACTGCGGTCACTCAGGGAAGCCTCCGACCCAAAGACCAAGTGGTCCGAGCCGCCGATCACCTTCTCCAGGGACGATCAGCCTCCGGGGATGACGAAACCCCAAAGGCTTCCGCTGGTCGTTAGCCCAACAATCAAGACACCACAAGCAGGCTCGTCCTTGTGGATTGCATAAGCTCCCAGACCTGGAGCATTCGCCAAGGTCTTGGACGAGATGCGATCCTCGCTTCCAAGATCAAAAACATGGTGGTCCCGTTTCACGCGATAGTGCCCAACGCTTGGCCAGCCACTTGGCCGATCGCCCCGCCTTGCGTCGGGCAATCCGAGCAACTTCCGAATCGGAACTCATCACGCTCGAAGTGGTCGATTTCGAAGTCGGCTTATAACGCCATCCTGGTCGACTCGGGCCGCCAAATTCATGGCCGCCACTCATCACGGCCTACAAAGGCTTGAAGGTCCCCGCCTCGGCCAGCGTGATCACGATCAAGGGAAGCCCGAGAGCAGCTTCTAAATCGCGACGAGAGGGCGTTAGACATGATCGGGTCAGCTGCCCCCAGCCGCTGGGCCCGAGCAAGAGCCGAGAGTTCCCGCCCAAGGCTAGCCTCCAAGCCGGGGAGAAACTAGGCCATCCTACAGCGACACAAAGCCGACAAGGTCGTACACGCTGGGGCTTCCTGTGATCCTAAATAGAACTCAAGCTCGTGACCTTCCTCCGAGAAGCGCGACATCGTCGCTCGGGAACCGTCCGACATGCCCGAGTCCCAAGGAGGTCGAGCACAAAGCAAGCGCTCGCTCGACAAAAAGCCTGCAGGCGTGTAGCCAGCGCTTCTCCCCGAGAAGCAAGCCATCATCGAGAGGAACTGACAAGCTCCTCAAAGCCGGGTTTCATTCGAGGTTGACTCATTCCGATTGGTTGGCCAACCTACCATCGTGATGAAGAAAGCGAGGCAAGTGGCGCGATGTGTGTTTCGATCACACGGGCTAAATGCCGCATGCCCGAAGGACACTTCCCGCCACTTCTGATAGACCTGGGCTGGTCGACGCGACGGCCGCGCCTCCGAGGCAATGAGCTTTCGACGCTTCATCAGTTATCACCAGATCGGCATATCGCCCGATGACGAGGAGAAACTTCCTTCATCACGCCGTTTGGCACATTCTCGCTACACGACCATGTCCTTCTGGCCTAAGGAATGCCGAGCGACCTTCCAGCCGCCTTATGCGTAAAACCTTCTCGCCAAATAGGCTCGAACCTGGAAGTGTATGTAGACGACATAGTCGTCAAGAGCAAAATGGCTCTCCGACCATGTATCCGATCTAGAGGAGACTTTTCATAACCTCAATAAGCATCGAATAAAGTTAAACCCCGAAAATGTGTGTTCTGGGTCAAAGCCGGTAAGGTGCTCTGATACATGATCGCCCACAAGGAATCGGGGCCAACCCAGAGAAGATAGAAGCCATCGAGAACATGCGACCACCGACTTTGTACTGGAGGTCCATCCTGATCGAGAATGGCGCCTTAAGTCGCTTTCATCTCGAGGCTCGGGAACGCGCCTACCTTTCTTCAAGGCGCCCAAGCACGACTTTCACTTGGACAGATGAAGGCACGCTTCTTTCAAAGAGCTTAAATCAGTATTTGTCAAGACCCCTGCCTTGACCACGCCTGCAGAGTAGGAGAGGTCCTCTTGCTTTACCTCGCCGCCACACCCCATGCGGTAAGCTGCCGCCATCACAGAGAACGGACGGTACAGGCCCGATCTACTACATCAACAGGTGTCTGCACGGACCAAAGGAGCGTTACCCCGAGGTCCGTAAGCTCCTTTATGCGCTTCCTCGTGGCCTCAAGAAATTAAGACACTACTTCCAGGCACACAAAATACAAGTCCCACTCAACTTCCTCGAGGGAAATTTCCTGAATCAGACGCAAAGCGGCGGATCGCGAATGGGCTATGGAGCTCGGGCCGAGATCGACTTCGGCTAGAACCGCTGATCAAATCCCAGGTCCTAGCGGACTTCCTAGCGAATGGACAAACCCCGCCCCGTCCGAACCCGAACTCCAACCGCAGCCGAGCACTGGGCCTGGTCATGCACTGACGATCCCGAGCCATTTATTGCTCTGGTCGGAGCGTCCTCGAATCCCTCAGGGGAGCGGGATCCAAGACGCCTCCAATTGTATTTCTCAAGAATAAACAACGCAGTTGGTAATACGAAGGTTGTCCGCTACGCCGCATGCAAAGCGCCGGAGTCCAACGACTAATCGCAGGGCGACCAGATCCGTCGCCAACCAGGTTAACAAGGAGTATCGCGTTCGATGACTCAATGGCGCTTTTACCTGGCTGAAGTAAGGAAGATGGAAAAGTACTTCGTAAACTTCGGCACTATACATCCCTCGTGAAGGACAATGCTCGCCGACCATCTATCGAAGGTCGGTTCAAGACAGCTTCCGCTTCCGCGGGGTGCTCATCGAGCACGCCTACAAGCCCTCCATACCCCCCGAGGAGGAGGCAACCGAGACGGTGGTACCGCTCCTTCTCGAAAGCAGATGCGAACCGATGACGCCATTCATCCAATACTGCATTAACGACACCGCTCGAGGAAGCCGAGAAATCCCGCTAGTGAGGCGCCTCGACCTCCATAAAATGATCGAGGGTCTTATATAATAGGCGCGCTGGCGCCCTTCCAAGTGCATCACCCAAGAGGAAGGAAAATATCTCCTCAAGGATATCCATGACGGATGTGTGGAGCTCACTGCCCTTTAGGACCTTGGGTGAGCAAAGCCTTCCGATTGGGTTACTATTGGCCAACGGGCCCGCCGATGCACGCCAATAGTAACCTCCCCGATCTTGCCGCTTCCATGCTCTGGAAGGTCCATCACCAAGATATTTGCCACATGTACCATGCCGCTAACCTCGCCGTTTCCTGTCGCTTGGGGCATAGACATATTTCATTCATTTCCCTGGGAAGGAGGGGTTGTAAATACCGCTCGTCGCAATCGACACCTTCACTGCGGATCGGCCGAGCCTATATCAACCATCTCGGCACAAAGTGCTAAAAGGTTCTTCCGCAATAATGTAGTAACCCGCTTTGGCATTCGAAGCCGCCTCATTACCGAAGCCAACGGCACTAGCTCACAAGCGAGGTGTTTCAAAGCTTATTTATGCAGGAGGTCGGGACCAAGATATGCTTCAGATCCGTGCGGCTCCACCCACGCAGGCAATGGGGCGCGAGCGCGAATCTGGCAGATCGTCAAGGAATCAAGAAGAGAGTCTTCAAGAGCCTCGACGGCATGGTCGCCTGGTGGACGAAGCTACTTCCGCCTGGTCACCAAGACCATTTACGGAAGCCGAGCCACGGGAGACCCCTTCAGCTCAGATATATGGCTGAAGCTGCCCTACCCGCCGAGGTTGTCCTAGGATCCCCGAGGGTGAACCCTGGCCGATAACATCGACGCAGTATAACGCCGACCTCGACCTTCATGGAGGCGACTCGTGAACGGGCTCTCTGCGACCGCGTTTACTGCAAGCTCTTCGCACGCACGCCAAATCGCTACTTACCAAGGATCTTACACGCCTTGCGATCTCGCTCGCGACGGGTCCAAGACTGGCTAAAGCCAACAAGCTAACGCCAAGATGGGAAGGTCCTTACACTGCCGTTTCAACAACACGCCCGGCCGCCCGCCTTTGCAATGGAAGATGGCTCGAACTAGCTAGTACTTGAACATTGACCAACCGTGTAAGTTCCATGTCTAACCTCGCCCGCTTTTACCTCTTTAATAAACTTTATCACCTTACCCTCCCATTCTCTCTCTCTCTCTTTCCCACATTCTACGATTAAGCTCGACCAGACAAAGTGTCGTCAAGCCTGCCTGTTGGGCAAAACACCGTGACGACAAAAGCTCGACCTCGAGGGCCTCCTTCCTCGTAAAGACGACCATCTTTTTCGCAGAGACCTCCACCGCAAGTAAAGATTCAGACAGACACCCTTCCGAGCGGTTCCGGAAGCTCAGGGTCACGGCGCTACGCCAACGCATTCATAACCCTAAGGGGCCACACGGTCCTCGCAGAATTCTACTCCGCCAACGGTCGTGTCGCAGCTTACGCCCACGACTCCCGCTGGCGGCGGGGCTATGAGGTACCATGTGGCCACGACTGCCTCGTGTAACTACGCAAATGGTCACCTCTTCGACTCGCTACTTTGAGCCGAGATAGTCATTTCCTCTACGATTAACCACTAAGTCGCGTAAGACCGCGCACTAAACAAATCGTTGTCATCTCTGGAAAACAAAAACGCCCATTTAAACCAACTCATTCTATATTCAACTGATAGTTTCTCCCTAAGTTTTTTACGTAAAAGACAGAAAAGAAAAATTACAGGAGCCCGGACGCTTTCGCCCTGCAAAGCGACGAGCTCGTCTCAAGACCGAGTCAAGCTTCTGACTCAAAGGTCGAGCACGCCGGCGAAGCTTCCCGACCTTCGCCGCTTGTCGGTCGCTCGACTCCTCCTCCCGTTGTCGGGTCGATTGTCCTTTTCAAGACTTCGCTGTCGTTACAGAAGGTCGCCACCGTGGCTTGGCGTCTCGACCTTGCTCGCTTTCGCTTCCTGGCCGAGGCGCTCCTGGAGCTCGCAGACGACTCCTCCACCTTCCGCCGGATCTCGGCCTTCTAAGATGTCACGGCAACCCGGCCGAGCTCGCAATCTTGGCGCCCTGGCTGGCTTATGCCGCGACAACTTCAAGCGGCACGCGCCGCAAGATGGAAGTCCTTCATGGTGGACTCCAAAGACCAAGCAACAAGGCGTTGTGTCGTAATCGGTTCTCGTGAAAAGTACATAAGTCGTGAGTACTTACTCAAAAAGTTTGCCCCAAACCGATGGAACAACTCCTCATGGTCCTCCACTCGCCTGGCGCGTAAGTGATCCCCGCTTTAGTCCCTTCTCCTTGATCGGCTCGAGGCTTGAGCTCGAAGCCTCCCTCCGGCGATGGACTTTGCCCTGGGACAGCCTCCGCCTCCCCGGAGAGGGGATCGGCCTCAAGAGCAAGGATTACTCTCGCTCTTCTTCCTCCCGGCGTGGTTGCGCCGGCTCCGCCTCGACGGGGCTCCACCACTTCGCGCCCACTGGCCACGTGGGAGCAACCGGACACGGGCCAGATCCCTTGGCCGCAGCATGCCCCCCGAGGATCAACCGGGCACTGTCGACGATCGGGAGGTCGATCTCGACCGAGAGTACCGTGCGTCGGGCAGATCCCTCCGCTCGAAGCCGCTCGCCCACCTACTTCGAGTCGCCGGCTTGTCTCCCCGACCGGGTAGTCGCTCTTCCTCGCCGACGAGCCTCACCAGATTAAGGTCCTCCCGGCCGCTGGCTGGGACCCGGTGATGTCATGAACCGGGGAGACTCCGGCGATCTCTCAAGAGTCGCGCGATGATGTCGCGCACCGGAAGAATCTCGCGGAGTCTCACGGCCGCTTCATCACCGCCGACTCCACGACTATGATAAGTGGGATGCCTCCGCCGCGCCGCATCGCACGGCGCCGCGATCTTCCTCCGTGCCTCCTCTTCGAGACACGACCGGTCCCAGGGCCTCGCGGGCAACAAAGCTCCCCACCTCGACGTCATTACCACGGGCAGCTTCTGGGCTGCCTCGCCTCGGGCCCCACTTCGCCTGCCGCCATCGGGCACTGTGGTGGCCGGGCCTCCGCGCCTCGGCCCCACCTCGCCGCCCGCCCATGACGACTTCGCACTGCCAGCTCTCTCTAGCACGGTCAAGAATATCGCCGCCATCGCTTCGAATCCCATAACTCCGCACTAACCGCCACACCCACTATAGACGATGGGTTAGAATGGTGCCGAGGGGAAAAAGACAAACGAGAAGAGAGCAGAGATCGACCTTGGCGATGCCAGTTCTTCGAGCTCGGCGCCAGAGGGCTGGCCATGTCCGCTGCCGCTTTGTTTCCGCCTAGCGACCAGGTCGACCTTCCTCCGCCGACTCGGAGACAGTCGGCGCGGCGGTTGAGGCGTAGTGCACGACTCCACGGACCTCTGGGACTAAGGGGCTGGTCCACCTGCCCTTCTCCTCGCGGTCCCTGAGCCTGCTCGAGCTCACCCACAAGAAGCTCCGCCAAGCGGGCCGCGACCGCCTCCAATCTCAACCTTCACAAGGTTGGGACCGGCCACGGCCAATGCCTTCCTTTCTTGGCTCAAGCAAGCAAAGCCGGGCGCAAACGAGCTATTAGCTGGGATTGTTTCGTGTACTCGCCCATCCACAATCTCGGCCACCTACCTCCCCGCCGCCCGATACCTCCAAGTGTTGGGCGAGTGGTCGTCGCCAGGGCGCTGCGGCGCTGGCGGGACGGGCGTGGCCGACGAGATCGAGCGCGGCGCTTGCGACCATCGTCTCTTGGTCTACGACCCGCCCCGCCACCGGGTCCTACCGACACGCGACCTCGAGGGCAACCTTCTCCGTTGAAAAGAGAAAGACTCAAATGAGGTCGAGGCCTCCCGGCCTCGTCCGACAAGGGCTTTAAAAGTCCGAATCGTAAACTTACCGCCTCCGTCCTGCTAAGGACGTTGTTCGGATCTCGCGGCCCTCGATGATTTCCCTTGCCTTCTGGTGCCGAACATCTCGGACACCCTCGCGATCCACCCAGCCTTCCGCCTGAGCCGCATACCACCCAAGGGAGAGGTCGAGAAGGGCATCCTCCGCCAAAAGAAGATCGAGGGCTTACTTCAGATACCCGGAAGCGTGATTCCCGGCGATGTCCTCGCCACCCTCGACCTTGAAGAAGGGATGCTCCTCCTCCTAAGGGGCGATATCCTGCTTCCTCGACGAGTCCCGGTAACGCCCCGCCGGCCAGCCCAGGCACGTGAGCTCGCTGATCGTCATGAGGATCTTCTCCTCCCTGCCCACTCGGTCGGTGTCTCGACGGCTACGACCTCCACCAGAGTAGGAAAAGCTGTCGCCGCCTCCGCTTTCTCAAGTAGAACTGATGAGCCGGCTCAACCCGACACCGAGTCCTGAGCGTGAAGCTCGGGTACTGTGATGGTCGGCAGTAGACGCAAAGTGAGATAGAGGCAAATGGCACCGCTGCTGCAAGGGCAAGTAGAAAGGGTGTAGAAGTGGAAGAAGAGATCGAGTGGGCTCGACGCCCACTAACCCTTCGCAGAGATGGGTAAAGATGGCCATGATGAGAACAGAGTTGCGGAGGCGAGCGATTCAAGACTCGCAGGAGGCTTAGCACGGCTACCGACGAACTCACTTTCTCCGCAGACGAGCCCGCTTTATGGCGAGCTCTGAGACGATCTCCCTCCTCCGGGCCGGGCTCTCTTCGTCGCTGGGGGCCTCCATGTACCGGCGTGCCGAGGTACTTTCGCCTGCCGAGGGTCTCACTGCGCTGCCGAGCTTGCCGACGCCGAACTCGCCATGAGGATGAGGAAGATGATCAAGGAGAATGATGAGCGCCAGGGCAGAGGAGTATGAGACACAAATGATCGCAATACTACGGCCAAGTGAGTCTAAGGGTTTTCTTCGAGTGTTTAAAAACTCCTCCAGAGATGAGGAAGCCCTAGAGGCACTGAGGGCGCTGAGGCGCTCGCCATCCGGAAACGACACGTGGGCACGCAAATCGAAACCGCCCTGCCAGTAAAAGACTGCCTCTCAGAAGGACAACAGGCTTCTAGGAGAAGGAACCGAAGAAGGGCCCACTTCGTTAGCCTCGGCGACGAGCCGGGAACAAGCCTGCTCCGAAGGAGGTTAATAGCTCGCTGGTCGCGCAGATGTCCGCCGCGCAAACCGACATGCTCGTGAGAACGGTGAGGGCCCAAGGAAGGCCTTCCTTAGACCTTTTCCCACTTGAACCCTGGCTAGCTGCCGAGGGCCTGCACTTCCATAAATTACCCTCGATGCCACCAACGACCAAGCTCGCTTCCCGCCCGAGCCACCAGGAGGTCGCACTCCGGGTTGTCTAAATCAGAGCTTGGAAGGCCTACGATTCCCGCCAGCCCGAGCCCTGCTCAAAGTGGACCGAGAATGCCACGCATCTACGATTCCGAGCTCGAGCTCGGTGCAAGATGTCCAAGCTCTGGTGTCGGCCATCGGTACCGATCTTTACGAGGTCTCGGCTCGGGAATAACCACCCGAGCGATTTCCGCTGGGCCCGCACGCTTCCCGTGGAGTCGTATGAAAGATAGATCCACTAGTTGCCACGCTTGGGACGAGGTCCAAACGTGCGGGTCAAAGAGCGGGGTCATGGAGTTCGATCCTTTGTAAGTTATAAAAGGGTCCCCATCGTGAGGGGGACATATAACAACAACAAGAAGCGACACGCATCAGAAACTCGCATATTACTGCAAGAGTAAACGAGCCGAGTAGTGGCTATTATCTCTTTCTCGAGAGGCCCGAACTGTAACCATCGTGTCCACATTCGTTGGAATCTGGTGAGCCATTCTTCGAGTAATCCCTCACGTAAGAAGGGGTCACAGTTGGTCCCTCCACCAACAAGTAAGCTCGGCGGGGGCCTGTTCCCCAATCGTCGACAAAATTATTTTACAGAAATTCACAAAACCAATAAAATAATAGTTTTAATTTTAAATATTATATTTTTAACCTTTATTTTAAAGACAAAATTTTTGGGATATTACACAGGGCCACTCAGCGAGAGAGGGAGAGAGGGGAGGGGCCGATGCGGGGTAGGCTAAGCAGGGGAGGGGGTTGGGCCAGGTGGGCTGATAGATCAAGTTGGAGTGGGGGTGCTTTGTTGCTTGGGCCACAGAGGAGGTGGGCAAGTGTGGGTGAGGAAGGAGAGAGGACTGGGTCAGTGCAAGGGAAAAGGCTTCAGTCCAAAGGAAAACAAAGAAATTTCTATGATAATTTCTTTAGTTGAGTAATTATTAGCAATTCAAATAGCTTTTTAGAATATAGCAAAAATAAATAAAAAAATTTCAAAGACATTCAAAGATAATTGTTGCAATATTTTATAATTTCACATGCACCACATTAGAAGAAGTGTTTGCAACAAAAAATATTTAGGTACAAACGAAAACAACATGGCTACAACAAAATACCTCTCCTATGATTCAACATATAAGATCTCGTATACAACAATTAGTGATAAATGTTGCAATAACATCTAAAACACATTTGCAACAAAATTGAAAAGAGATGCAATGATTTTCTCGGTGCAATAATTCAACATCTCTAATGCAACAAAATATAAATGTTGATGCAACAAGTCAAAATACAGATTGCAACAAATACCTATCATTCCTTTTCCATGGCGTATTGCTCCAACCAACATCGATCCTTGAGCAGCAGATACGCATGTGCTTCTAACTGGTCAGAACATTGTATTTACACTATCCTATGTTAATCCGTATAGTTTTACCCATGCAAATGCTCTTCACAAATTATTTTGGAATCGAATCCTCTAGACTCTAGAGTTTGTGGTGCCATCTCAATCTCATCTGTTTGATTCTAATCCAACACTCTAGCCCTGGGCCTCATTTCGTAGAGTGATATTTTTACAAGACGCGGAATGGAAAAACTCTAAAGGAACCCCGGCCGGCCATGACGTATGGCTTTCCTCGACTACAAAGCTGCCGGGACGGGGGGCGAGAGAGGACCAAGTTGTTGACGCCGGTGAGAAACAATGGGGCAAGGAGACACTAGCTACCGCTGCCAGAGGATAAGAATGTGTTCGACGACTTCGGATCCGGCTCGAGACTTGAGCGTCGTCGAAACCAAAAGCTACCGCGGGCCGCAAGCAAAAACACACGCGCCGCGCGATCCGGTGCCGCGACGCTCCTCGGCACGCCGCACGCGACGCGAGTGCTGGACCATGCTCCATACACGCGCTGGCTCTCTCCGCCGGGGGGGGGGGGGGGGGGGGGCAAAGTGCAAACACGCACCCACACAGGCACATACGTAGCGTTCTGCAAGCAGTAGTGCGTGGCTGCATGTGAAACGATACATGTACGTGGCTAGTAGGCTTGGCTGTTTGGGCTACAAGGGCTTATCTTAGTTATTTACTCTTAGTTTATACACATCAATTTTATCCAGAGGCGGACCCAAGGCCCGGCCAGCCTGGGCCCGGGCCCGGGCTCAATCCATGTAACAAATATCCTAAATCTCATATTCACGCAATCTAGCAAGTACAATCTTCAAATCAGAAACAAAAATATAGAGCCTGAATCTACAAGCTTTACTAACGTCTTGTAAAAAACATCTTAAATTGTATAAAAAGTTAGCAACTAAAATTTAAATAGTTTTGGACTTGTTGTCCTTCTTTAAGTGTGCCCGGGCTCTAAAAAATTCCTGGGTCCGCCACTGATTTTATCCTAATTGGAAGTATGGGAAAAGAGGAGAGAAGAGAGCCAGCTCGTATGTAAGAGCTAGTATGGTACGAGAAACAAGATAGATTAGTTATGTACAAGAGAGAAGAAATAGCTATTGCACATCATCTAGAGACAACCTTTAAAAATAATTGTTGTATAAGCTGACTTTTTGTTTTTACTAGATGACATGGTTGAGAGATGGAGTAAATAGTGGACTTTATTATTGTGCTTCATCTCTCATTCATATCATCTAGAATAATCAATAAATCCAGCTTATATAACAACTATCTCTAAAGGTTGTCTCTAGATAAACACTTTTAGCTATAACATTAAAACTTGTACAATAACTATCTCTCATCCATATCGTTTAAAGTAAACATATTTACTTCAACACCGGCTTTTGCCTGACGATACCACGTTGTTTTCCGTACGATACTGGCTGCTAAACAAGAGCCGGTTATCTTTTATCTTTTTTTTTCTCACTCTTTCACATATAATAACACTGATGTATACATACTAATAGTAAAGTAAGATAATCTTATTGCACCCTCCCTAATCAAAGCATAAGACGGCCGTTTTATGTCACGGGGGCGGTTTAAGTCTGCCTGTAAAAAGGCCGCAAATCCCAGTACGCAGCCATGCATTAGGCGATGGATGGATCGATCGGCAGGACCACCGGCCACCGGGTCCCCGGCCATTATGCGCCCTGTCGGAGCTCGCGTGAGCAGCTGGGCGATCTCGGAAGATGCCTGCGTAGGCCGGGTTGCTCGCCATGTATATGGAGTCGTGCTATCCGCCGAGATATCGATCGTGATCAGTGGCTCTTTGGATCTGCCGTACGTACGTGAGGAACCGATCGATCGGATGAACTGTAACACACTAATTAATTGTACCTTGAGATCGAAGTTGCAAGGCATAGAGTGAACCATAATACATTCATATGGATTTGGCATCTCAATGAGAGAGGCAAAGGGTGCACAGTATGTAGCATTTTTTTTCCCCTTAGCACAGCTATCACACGACTGGAGTAAAAAGGACCATAAAGAAAGAAGGAACATAGTAGATTAGAAATTTAGAACCGGGGTTTGGTTTTACAAACGAGTCGATCGTTTCGTGGGGTAAGAAGATTTGACATGTGAGAGTGAGAGGATCATTAAGATGCTAATCGACCATTCCCTAACTAATCTATGCATGGATATATATAATATAATATACAGCATACACACCTGACACGTACGTAGATAGAGAAAGACCGAGTAGCAACAAATCATCCTTCTTTTCTCCGAACTGGTAGAAGTTTAACATTGAGCAATCCAGCGAATGACCTTTTGCTAATTACTCTCCTGAATCCTGATCACTTCGACTTCTGTCTCCTTTCCATCCTCTCTCGCCTTGCTGATTTCCTTTCGTTATATATAATACTCCACAATGAAGCTTGCTCACTAAGCTGTGGTCAGCAAGTATGTCATCAGCATCAACAAGTGCACCGTTTCAGATTTTGTTAGCCATGTGAATTACGTACATAAAAAAATGGTAATGCATCAAATTGTACACACGGACAGGATAACACCGAATATATTAGTCCTAAAGAAGTGTCCAACGAGCTTAAGATGCCGTCTTAGCGAGGATGGGCCTGCTGCATCTATTGTGGGGTTTGCTCCGGTACATCTTTTTTTTTTTAAGAAAAGTTTGCAAATTCTAAAGAAAAATATAGTATTAAGTGATGGCAAATCTATACCAATCTCTAAAAATGAATCAAATTCAAGATTAGATATAGTCTTGGGTATTAGGTAGGGACAAAAAATCGATTTGATTTTTAGGTTATGCATGTTAATTTGCCTCCATCTAATAACATAGCTTTAAGATTTATAAACCTTCTTTAAGAAGGAGTGCACTAAAGCACACTTTTTTATGCACATGAGTTTTTGACAGAGGCCAATGCGAGAGCAAACAGAGTTTGGATGTGTGTACGTACTGCGCATTAACTTTAGTCCAACCAAATTCTACTTGTGACCCGTGAGAAGATCGATCAGTTTGCTGCACGGGATTGCAATTTGCAAGAGATAACCAATGGATTATAATATAACACATGTAGTACTACCAACGCACGGGGGATTAGTACTGCGATCTTCATGAATCAATTCTTACTACCGGAATCTAAACAGCTCGTGGGTTTCGATAAAAGTGAAGGCGGAGCACGAGAAAGGGTCAGAGCAAAATTTGTTAGTACTCCTTTTGCCACAGATTCTTCTATTCGTCGATAGAGAACAGTACAATTCTTTCTATATTTGACAAATTTTTTTTTTGAATGTTTGTGTTAGTCTTGCAAAAAAAAAACATGCATAGATTAGTTGTAACTTGTAACTAAAACTTCCGTATTCTTATTTTTTATAATTATACTGTGGTATATAAACTGATGGTTAAACTCATGTCTTAGTTAATCTTATCACATTGACTACGTAGAAAAACATTATATTACTTCACATGAGTTTTCCTACAATCTTTTATAAATATATTATATTTTTATACTTTGTTTTCAATGCGAACATTTGCCTGTAGCGTGGACATAAGATTAGTTATCTACTCATCAACCACAATATATAGTCCACAGGTGCGTGCTTAATTTGAATGGTTTCTCATGGCTCTGTATTCTGATTTGCAGCGATATTCAAGTAGAGACAGTAAGTGTTCTTGAATCCGGCTTCAAGACATTGATCTACATCTTGTTGAAACTGAGCTTAAGTTATACTTTCTCCTATACAATTCGTGTTTGCTTCGACTTTTTGTAGTGCAGACCACCTTCATGATGTGTACTACTCTAGTTGCATGGTTTAGGGATATCTCTCATGCACAAAATGCGTCTCTTCGAGAACCTCCTTAATTAATTCCACTTGATTAATGTGACACGGCCAATAGATCATGAACCATGCATGTTCATATTTGGGCTTGCATTGTTGGAGTTAAGCATTATATTTAACCGATATATCTGATCTTATGGTGTCTAGGTGGACGTTGCTATTGGCCATCACCCTTGTGACATGCTCGATACATCGAGATAACATGCGCATCTTCTTGCTATCTGTTTGTATTCCTGCTATCTCTAGCACTTTGATTTAGATCTCTAATTGAAATTATGTGAAATTGCAGGTGGGTGCTAACTACGTACATAATATAATATTTGGAAATAGATTCTTCTCTTTTTCTCTCTATTGATAAGAAAATTTGTAGGAATTTTTTATTATTATTATGGGACTTTCTAACCCTTAAAACTAAGGAAATATTCGGCCTCACAGGTTTTACGGTAGCACTTAAATTATCAGTAATTCGTATAGCGTACTAAAATGGTCTCGCAACCAATAAGAACTAGCATAGAAGACCTATTGAGAAGAAACAAAATAATTATAAGTTGGAGGAAAAATTATGAAAATAAAGAGCATTGTGCATGTCCGTCAGGCCCATGCACGGCACACGCAGAAAGCCACGTTACACTTTTTTTTTTTGTCATGATTCAGGCCCAGTTCGTTTCAGCTTCTGGATTATGGATTCTGGATTATGGGAGAAGCTGCTTCTGATTATGGGAGAATCAGGCCGAGTTAACTATGACTTCTAGGTTTCGGACCGAGCTGGCAAGAATCAGCAAGAATCATGAGAATCGTGTTTGAATGATTCGATTCTATTCAAAACAGCTTCCGATTCTCGGAGAAGTCATCGTAATCCTCCCGTTCGGCAAATAATCCGCTTTTTTTTTAAGCAGAAGCTGTTCAGAAGCTGAAACGAACGGGGCCTCAGATTTCAGAGGATAGGTGGACTATCTAATTTCTTATTATTCCATATTATTTTTAAATTGCAAAGTAATAATCTATAGGTAAAAAACATCCGATGGCCGTTATAGTTCGCTTTAATTAGGGTCAACTTAATCAAGACCACATGTTTTACTTTTTTTATAAAGAAATTCTCCCTTTTCAGAAATTCTAAAAGACATATCATTGACTTTTAACATATAATAGATATGTTTATAAAAAATATAAAATAATTATATTATTAAAATATTTTTTATGGCTAATCTAATGATAATTTCACATGATCAATATGAATATTTTTTTGCGAGGTGTTTCTATATTTTTCTTTTTTAAAGTTGCATAAATACTAAAGCATGAATAAATAGTAGATGGTGATTATTTACCCTTTCGTTTGCTTTAAAATTTGTGCAACTTATATTAAAAAGGAAAACATAGAAGCGCTGCTTATATTTTTTTTTTTACATATGAGTAGTTAAAGTTAAAGAAGTTTAACTTTATATATTGTCTAAAACATCGTACATTTACGAACAGGGAGAGTATCATCTCAGATAACTTGTCTTTTGAGACAATTCCAACGCACTCCACAGTGTTGAGATATACCTGTATATTCTATCTATAATCAGACTAAGTATAGATAGCAGGTTAAGTATGGATAGTTTAGATTCTCCTGGATGTTGTAATCGTGTCTATATCTGTAACCTGTATCTTGTGTACCAAGTCTGGCCCGTTATATAAACCATCGACAACCTCCTGGGAGAGGCATTGTCTTCCGCTTAACCTTGATATCTTTACATGGTATCAGAGCAACTCTTCTAAAACGCATCTAGCTATGGCGAAGTTCTTCCTCTGTCCCGCCATATCTGGCCCTCTCCATCCCGGTTTCGAGAAGTTGACAAGGGAGAATTATCTCCTCCGGCGCGCCAGTCCTGTGTCCCGGCGATTAGGCGGCACGGTCGAGGTTTTCTTGATGGCTCAACGAGCCGAAGAATTTGATGGTTGGAAGCAGATTCCAAGGCGTTGGAGGTTGCAAACCCGGCTTTATGTCATCCGGCATGTTCGTGATCAATATGTCTTGACTTATCCGTCACCTCGCTCTCTCGTGAGGTGCTAGCTGGGATTCCTTCATGTCTCGGCCGGATACGTGGGACGACTATCACAAGATCGCTTGCTTCTCAATCTCGGTCCGTATCCTCCATCTACGGACTCGATTAGGAAACACGCTAAAGGGATATGTCCATGATGGTGTACTTCTCCAAGATGCAGATTTGCGAGGAGAGATGGCGGCCTTTGGAAGCGCCTTGATGATGATGACATCGCGGTCCCATATTCTCAATGGACTTGATGTGAATACAACCGCTGGTCGAACAGAGTCACGGGCATGTTCGATTCAATCGGCCTTGACGAACTTTATGCGCGCCTTCTCCTACGGAAGCACGCCTGGAGTCGCAGAAGGATGTCAAGGAGTCGCTCCGGATGGTGGCAAACAACTGCCGCACGCGTGGGCGTGGTGGTGGCTTCAAGCAGAAAATCGGGCCGTGGTGATGGTGGCCGTGGAAATCCAGGAGGTCGTGGCGGTTTTGGGACGTGGTGGTACTGGTCGAGGAGGTAACCCCAACAATCGCCTTACAAGGATCATCAATGTCAAGTCTGTAGCAAATATGGCCACCTCGCTCTCCGTTGTTGGAAGCGGTTTGACAAGAACTTCAATGGTTCGAGAAGACAGCTCACCGGCGTAGCCTCGTATAATGTGGACACGGGCGTGGTATCTGGCAAGGCAGCCGACCATATCACAGAGATCTTGACAAGCCGACCATGCAAAGAAGATTACAATGGTCATGATCGTGTGCATACACCAATGGAGCAGGTATGACGATAAAGCATATAGGTCAATCATCAGCTATTACCCTTCTCGTAATATTTCTCTTAATGATGTCTTGCATGTTCCTCAAGCCACTCGAAATTTAGCCTCTGTTCATCGCCTCACCTCCGATAATGATGTTTTTCTTGAGCTTCATCCTGATTTTTTCTTGTTAAGGATCACAAAGCGAGGCGCACGCTTCTACGGCAAATGTAGGCATGGGCTTTATCCTATCCCCTCCTTGAGCGCACTGCTAGCAAGCATGTTCTCGGTAGCCGCCAAACGTCCCGCAGATCAATGGCATGGTCGCTTGGTCATCCGCTCCTTGCTACGATTCATCGTGTCCTTCGTGAGAGTAGTTTGCCTTTCGTCCCAATAAAACACTTGCGCATGTTTGTGATGCATGTCAAAGAAGCCAAGAGTCGACAACTTCTTTCCCCTAAGTCTCTCTAAGCGCCATTAGAATTGGTGTTTTCAGATGTTTGAGGTCTGCTCCTACTGTAGGGAGATACAATTATTATGTCGCTTATTGATGATTATAGTAAATTTACTTGGATTTATCTCATCAAACACAAGAGTGAGGTGTTTCGTAAATTCGCGATTTCCAAGCACATGTCGAAGCGATTACTTAATTACAAAATTTTGTCCATGCAAACCGATTAGGGTGGCGAGTATCAAAAATTGAGTCCTTTCTTTCAAGCGTTAGTATTTCTCACCTTGTTTCTGTCCTCACACGCACCAACAAAACGGATCTGGCGAGCGTAAGCATCGGCACATTGTGGAAGTCGGTCTTGCTCTTCTTGCTCATGCCTCCATGCCATTAAAATATTGGGATGAGGCATTCTTAAGAAGATTCTTGATTAACAGGTTGCCGACGCCTTTGTTCTAACTCATGCATCTCCCATTGAACGGTTGTTTGGGTCTAAACCGGATTATTCTTTTCGTGATTTTTGGGTGCACGTGGCTAACTCTACGCCCACAATTCTCATAAATTATCTTTTAAGCTCCAAACAATAGCGCTTTCTTGGCTATAGCTCTCATCACAAGGGTTACAAATGTCTTGATATTCCCCAGGTCGTGTCTATATTTCCCGAGATGTGGTCTTTGATGAATCTATTTTTCCTTTCTTCATGTTGCACTCAATGTGGTGCACGTCTTACTTCGAAATTGCCCTCCTTCCTCCCATGTTGCTAGCATCAAATTCGCTTTGGGGGTATCTGTCAGAGATCCCCGACTTATTGCCTAAGTCTACTAATTCGTTAGGTAGTCCCTTGATGTGCAGACATCTCCGATGTGCCGGATCAAACAGAGGGCGTCTATTGTCTTACTTCCAAGCAACACTTGTGTTTTGTCGCAGTTGATGCACAAATGCCTTCGACTGACGCGGAGAGGATCCGGGTTCTCCTCTGTCTTGATTAGTCTGTGCAGTCCGCTTCCAAAGATCTTCGTTGGCTCGGCACCTACCTTGATTGCAGCTGCGGAGACAATCCTATCGGTCTCATCAGATCCACGGATGTCCATGCCCCTTACGTGTTCTGGCCGTCCGTAAGCGCCATGACGTGTCCAACGCCTCACCGGCACTGGTCATACGAGGATTATATTGCTCTCCTCCGGCCTCCCGATCATTCATCATTGCCTCGATGAGCCCTGCGATCGAGGTTCTCTCGATCCGGTGCCCGCTACTGGACTAGACTTCGAGAATAACATTGTGCAACCTAGAAGCTCTTCCCTGTGATTCGCTATAGTCTTTTTTGTGCAAGCGGTGAACCAGAATCTGTCAAAGAAGCTATGGCGATGCATCCGAAACAAAGCTATGGATGACGCAGTATTCTGCTCATCGCGTAATTCCACTTGGCACTTGGTTCTCGCGGATCGTGCTCATAATCTCATTGATTGCAAATGGTGTATAAAGTGAAGAAGAAGGTCGATGGCTCTATTGATCGATACAAGGCTCGCCTAGTGGCAAAGGGATTCAAGCAACGATACGATAGATTATACGATACATTTAACGTGGTTAAACCGACTACTATTCGTTTGGTTTTATCTATTCTTGTCTCGAATCGTGCCTTCGCCGACTAGATGTTCGTAACGCTGCTTCTTCATGGTGTTCTAGAAGAGGATGTCTATATGAAGCACTCACAGGTATGTTAGCTTGGATCATCCGTCATATGTGTGCAAACTTGACAAGGCCTTGTATGGATTAAAGCAAGCCCCTCGCGCTTGGTATTCACGCCTTAGTGCTAAATTGGTGTGTCTGGGCTTCAAACCATCACAGTGCATCATCCTTATTTATTTTTCACAAGGGCACCGTGCAATTATTTCTTCTCATCTATGTGGATGACATTATTGTTACTAGCTCCTCCTCGATGCACTTGTTGCTTCTTCTTTTCGGATCTTAAGTCTGATTTTAGCTGAAGGATCTTGGCCTCAACTATTTCTTGGGTATTGAGGTCAAGCAATGTTCGATGGTCTTCTTCTCACTCAAGAAAAATACACCCATGATATCTTGAAGCGAGTTGGCTTGCTTCAGTTGTAAACCTGCTTCAACTCTCTTTCTGTTGATGAGAAGTCCGCTCTTGGTGGGTACTCCTTTGAATAGCGAGGATGCTACTACTATCGTAGTGTGGTTGGCGCCCTACAATACTTGACATTGACACGTCAGGATATTTCGTTCGATGAATAAAGTTTGCCAATTTTTGCATAATCCTACTTCTCAGCACTGGTCTGCGGTAAAACGGATTCTGCGGTACTTATGTGGCACGATGAGTTTTGGTCTTCATCTTCGCCGAAGTTCCTCCCTATTCTTGAGTGCTTTCTCCGATGCGGCCAGTCGGCAAAGGTCTTGATGATCGTCGATCTCGGAGGTCTTTGTGTTTCTTGGCCCGAATCTTGTTTTCAGGAGTGCTCGCATAAACAACCCATCAGATCTCGCCTCGATCTTGAAGCCGAGTACAAGCGTTGGCCAATGCTACTGCGGAGATTATTTGGCTTCAAAGTGTTCTTGGTGAGCTTGGTGTTCCTCAAAATCGAGTTCCTTGTCTATGGTGTGATAATCTGGGGGCCACTTATCTCTCTGCTAATCCTCGATTTCATAGTCGTACCAAGCATATTGAAGTTGATTTTCATTTTGTTCGTGAACGAGTGGCAACCAAACAACTTCAAATTCGGTTCATATCTTAAAGTGGATCAATTGGCTGATGGATTCACGAAGCCGTTGCCTATTACAAAACTTGAATTATTTCGCTCCAATCTCAACTTGGTAAAGTTGTGATTGAGGGGGAGTGTTGAGATATACCTGTATATTCTATCTATAATCAGACTAAGTATAGATAGCAGGTTAAGTATGGATAGTTTAGATTCTCCTGGATGTTGTAATCGTGTCTATATCTGTAACCTGTATCTTGTGTACCAAGTCTGGCCCGTTATATAAACCATCGACAACCTCCTGGGAGAGGCATTGTCTTCCGCTTAACCTTGATATCTTTACACACAGTCCACACGCTACCTTTGCCTCTATTTTTTTTTCATCCAATCTTCTCCTACCACAATAGAGGGCTCCTAATGGTTTGATAATAAACCTCGACTCTAGATGAGTCATGAGTGGCTGCGTGAACTCTTAGACAACCACTCTAATGGTTTGATACTAAAGCTTGTTATTAAAGGGCCCCATAGTGAATTATTTAGTAATTAGCTCCCCAATAAATGACGTGATGGGGAGAGAGAGCCCACAAATTTGGTATCAAGCTCCTCAATGCATCATCTAATCAACACTAGCAAAATCTTGGTTTGCTGTGGGTTGATATATACTTGCATGAGTGCGAAGGTTGTTCGTTCTCTCTCTTCCACCTAAACAAACGGGAACATGTATAATGAACTGGAAGAACTTTACGTCCACGAACTGGAAACCCTCGAGGCCTCGACATCTCATCCTTGGACAGCTGATCCATAGCACTCGTATGTCACGCCTGTCTGCACCAACCAATCAAATTTCCCTACCAGCGCTTGCAATGTGAGGCTGAAGGTGTCGGAGAATGAAATTCAAAATTTTCTACCTATAACCAATAAACCACTACAAGTTATACATAACATAATTAACATTAGATGCGTAGATCCGTAGCGGAAGTAGAGTCGATGTAACGCGACGGTGCAGATGTAGTCGTACTAGTCTCATGCCTCCTCCAATAGCTCATCGTGATCGTCGCACGTTGTGGATTGTCTTAACGTTGAAGCCTCGCAGCAACGCCTCTAAGGTATCCATACATACGGGGTAAGAACACCACGCGCTATAGTGCTAGCACCTTCTGCGCGGTTCTGGGCGAAGGAGGGGTGGCGGTAGGGTTTTAGAAATTCCGAATTCCTACTGTTTCTTTTAACCTTAAAGCCAACACCACTCCCTTTAAATAGACGCCTCATAATGGGCTCTATATGGCCCATTAGGAACTCAAAACCATCAGAATTCAGATCATCATCCGAATTAAGTCCTAGCCCTTTCAAACGTGCATCATATAGGTTCACATATACCTAGACATAGCTCAGGTACTCTTACTCGACCATTAATTGGTAGCGCTAGGATGTGTCAACTCTCGAGTATATGTAAAGATCACATCGGATGAATCTAAACAAAGCTTAGTTATATATATTTCCCTTTGCCTCATGATATCGGTCAAACTCAAGGCGATTACATGCCATCATTGTTTAGTTAGCTTGGTCACTCTTTCTTGATCACGTGACTCGGAATCCTCAATTATGGTTAACTCTTTAACCGCGAGTAGCATGGCCATGCATTTCAGGAATACGACCACTCGAGAGGCCTAGAAATATCTCTCCCATTGAATAGAAGAGCAAATCTCATCTTGATCGACCATGCTCGGCAACATGCTTCTTGACAAACCTGAAAGCCACCTTTATAACTACCCAATTATGGAGTAGCGTTTGGTAACCTCTAAGTAAATTATTACACATCTCGAGTACATATACCAACCTCAATTTTAAGGATACAACATACACATTGTATATGAGACCATCTGTTGACAAGAAGATTACAACGTTCTCGCAGTGTCTCAAAGTGGGTCAATCCAACTCCATGTTATCTAAAATGTGTCCATACTACTGGTTTGATATCTCCATATCTATAACCCGTGAAACATGGTCATCAACCAATACATATGCTAGTCTATTGATATGTGTCGTCATATGTTTATCAACTAGGGATTACTTTAGAATAATTTTCACAAAGTCATTTATAGAGTTTCACAAACAAATCACATACTTGCTAATAAATAATAATGATAATATTCAAGGAATAAGATAATTAATCATGAACATAAGAAAATATAATCATTTCTATGATTGCATCTAGGGCATATCTCCAACAGAAGAACTAGAATGGTAATAAGAGAAGGGTGAATGATCCAAAATAAAAAAATTTCTACCTAATGGACAAGCAGATGCCAACAAAAACCAAAAGAAAGCACGAAACAGCAAAGTCCACACACTTAGATTGAGGGCAGTACTACTGGCTCTAGAGGGCGGTAGTGCCAGATTTGAGATAATACCGCTCCTTAAGGGCGGTAGTGCCGGCTTCAAGAACTCAGCAAGAACTCAGTACGATCTCAAAGGTAAAAATGATGGATCTTTTGATCGGCTAGTCTAAATCCCATGAAACTTGAAATGCACCTTCTTAGGAAGGTTAGGAACCTATTCCAACTTTCAATCCAAATAATTGACATTAAAGTTCTGACCTGCACCAAGTTTGATCAAAAACCCAAAATCTTGGTCTTGAATTTGCTCGTGGGGTTTTAATGATCAAGATGATCTTGGGTAACCTTCCACACGTCAAAGCAAGCAAGAACACAAGAGAAGAACTCTAAAAACATGATCTACCAAGATTTCTTTATTCCAAGCAAAAGATCGATTCTTGATAGAAACAAAGAGAAATGTTGCCTAGATAATTATGATATGATCTAAGGAAGATTTATCCGTCAATCACTCATCTTTGGCCCAAAATTCACAAGCATTTAGAATGAGGGGAGGCAAATCCAAATGTGCGAAATTTAAATTGCTTGAATGTAAATACTTAATTTAAATTGTCGAATTTAAGACATAATGTAAATGCGGAAAGTAAATTCAAAATTGTAAGGAAATTTTTTTTATTTCTTTGGATGTAAGATTTACAAAACCTCACAACAAGGTGGGTAAAGCTCAAAGGAGCACTAAAACCTTCAAGGGAGAGACACCCCTCTAAATTGATCACTGTAGTGGCCTCCTTCGCACATTTTATTACAAAAATAGCTCCATCACGATTTTTTTTTACAAAAATAGCCCCTTTCTCTATCGCGGAAGGCTGGGGATTTTACTTGTCACCTCTGGTAGTGTGTCCCGCACTTGAGGAACCTTGGGTAAAAGGGGAGCATTTGAGGTACCTTGGGTGGATGGGGAGCGCTGGAGAAACCTTAGGTGGACCAGGAGCACCGGAAGGGGTCTACCACCTTACGGGCGCGCTGAATAAATTTTTTTATTTGTTTTAGCAAAATTGGCTACATTTAGTCGAAATGTTAAGACTTTCCTTGGTTAAACGAGTACGAAAAAAGTAGAATTTTTATTGATAGTTTACTATTTTTTATTCATTGATGTACTGCAAAATTATAGAGTTTGAATTGATAATTTTTGAATTTTTTTTTGTTCAATAATGTATTGTAAAATGGTGGAATTTCAATCAGCACTTTTCAAAAAAATTTGGTTCACTGATGTACTGCAAAGCTGGGGAATTTTAATTGATAGTATTTGAATTTTGTTGGTTCAGTAATGTGCTGTAAAATTATAAAATTTTATTTTTGCAGTTGTTGCATTGTTTTGTTGACTGTTGTACTTCAAAATTGTAAAATTACAATCAAATCAATGTACATGTGATAAACATAAAGATGCACAAAGGACAGACAAAGCCGGGACATTGTGTTATCAACTCAGATGATAAAGCAATGGGTAGTGTGTTGTCAAAACATTGTGATTTAGCATGTGTCAGACTTATCTCGAATCAGTCTAATAAAGTAGGATCAGTGTGTAGTCAAATCGATCGAACAAAGCAGGAGCAGTGTGTAGTTAAATCGGTCGGACAAAGTAGGAGTAATGTTCATGCATTTGGCCTCTGTGTTATTTTTTCTAACACAAATGGCCACTATATAAGCCTATCTTTCTTTCCCTGCACTGCTCTCTATCGCCTAAAGAATTAGAGAATTTTTAAAAATTGTACAAGCTTGGTCATGAGCTGAAATTTTTATGGTAGGTTTAGCATGCTATTAGGACTCTTCTAATTTTTTTTAAAAAAATTTCTAACATCGTTTAATAGCACAATTTTGTTTGAGGCATCAAGCGCTCCCCGTCCACCCAAGGTTCCTCTGGTGCTCCCCATCCACCCAAGGTACCTCGAGTGCTCCCCTTGCACCCAAGGTTCTCCTCGAGTGCTCCCCATCCACCCAAGGTTCCTCCGGTGCTTCCACACCACCAAAAGTGGCACTTCTCACCTCCTTGACCTTTTGTGGTGGAGAAGGGGGCTACTTTTGTAAAAAATATGGTAAGAGAGCTATTTTTGTAATGAAATGCTTGGAGAGGCCACTACAGTAAAAAAATTCCACCCCTCTCCCCATCTATTTATAGCAACCTCAGAGATCTCCACCCTTGGATGACCTTCTTGGCCCTTAAGAAACCTCATCAAGGGTTGAGATTCACTTCTCCACTAGGAGCAATCTCCACCCTTGGATGACTTTCTTTGCCCCCAAGAAACTTCATCAAGAGTTGACATTCACTCACTCATACAAGGGCTAACCTAAAACCCACTAACAAATGGGTTTTATCTACTAAGCTAACTTGACCGCTACTCCATCATCTAAACCGTAATCCAACAACTCTCCTTAATCTGAGTAGCTCCAATTTAGCATCTCAGTCATTCTCTTGTCTTCTAGACTCACAATGACTCTATCTTCAGTCAACCTCCGGCAATCTCTAATTGTTTGGATCTCGGCGTAGCTCGCTTAGTCCCGATCATCTCCACCTCACCATGATTTCACACCGTCGTCTTGCAACCATCAAAAAACAAGAAAAACACGCCACATAGCATTGAACAATAAAATATACAATTAATCAACCACAGAAAAAATCATAACTCAATTTGCAGTAATAATTTGGTACCATCCTAAAACTGTCAGCACACCAAATTGCTCAAAATTCAAATCAGACTCAAATATAAACACCACATACTCAAACATAGTCAATAACTTATCACCAACTAGGATAGACCTTTACATGACCAAAGGCTCTAACAAGTGTCAACATCACTAATAACAACGTTTGTCACGCATTAAAAGTTCAAGTGAAGCTAACGATCTAGCACGCACAATGTGGATGGTTGGCTGTAGCTAGCTCACGGATCCAAATCCTAGCAAGATTTCAGATTTCAGATCCCTTGAGATCCTAAATCTCGGCTGAGTAAAAATAATAATAAAAATTCAAAATGCTACAGTACCTTTCAAAATCTCGACGAGATCTCGGTGACCTCGGTCGAAATCTCAGGAATTTTTACCGGATTTTTAATTTTGTGGGCCGGATTTGATTGGATTTAGGGTCACGACCATCCACAAAAAATTTCAAAATTTCTTCACGTTTTTTGACTATTTTTTGGTCGGTTCAATTTGATCAAAATTTTGGCCAAAATCTTGGTGATTTTGGTCGAAATCTCGGTTGAAAAATTACCAAATTTAAATTTTGGTTTTTGAATTTCGTCCAGATTTTATTTGAAATTCCGAGATTTAAGCTTTCAACCACCATCGAGATATATACCGAAAACAAATTTTGAAACCTTGAGCTAGCTAGATCAGTCTTAGCTAGCCAGGCTCAAATAGCAGAAGACTTCGAATCCAGCTGCGCGCAGCAGCGCAATGTGTAAGGGACCACGTGCGTCACGCACGCACGTACCCAGGGTTCAAATTCCCCGCGAAATCCCGCGAAATTTCGCCAAAATTTCGGATTTCGGACCCCCCCGAGTTCTATAATCCCGGCGAAATTAAAAAAACCCTAAAAAAATTTAAACGTGCTACAGTACCCTATAATTTCGCCGAAATTTCGGTTAAACGAACCGAAATCTCGGTTTTTTGAACGAAATTTGTCTAAAACGTGACCGGATTTGACCGGAGTTTGACCGGATTGGATTCCTCAAGTCATTTCCCAGTGTCGACCAAAATTTCAAAATTTTTGACATCGTTTGAACCATTTTCCGCTCAGTTGAATTTTACCAAATCTCGGTTTTTTCGACGAATTGGTTTTGACCGAAATCCCAGAAATTTCGGTTTAAAAAAAAACGGATTTAAATTTTGGTTTTTGAATTCCGTCCGGATTTCGTCCGAAATAACGAGATCTCGCCGAAAAATCGGATTTCGGTCGACGACGAGATTTGACCTAAAACGAAAATTTGAACCCTGCACGTACCACGACTTTGCCCTTCACGGCCCACGCGACAAATGCGACCTCCGAGCTCTAGCTACACGGCGACGTGCGCGCCTTCACCTATGGGTGAAAATGAACTGGATAGTTTGCGATTGATTCGAATAATTTTTTAATACGGATTTCTATCGGCTTATATATTTATAGAATAGTATTGAATCAAAAACAAATATAAAGTTTTTCTGTTCTATAGCTCACTATCAGTCACTATCAGTCGCATGAGGATAAATTTGGATTATCCAGATATTCCGAGGTCAGATTATCCAAATACTCAGGTGCATGGGCTAGGCCAAAGTTAATGTTTCAGCTCAAAAAAGATTTATGTATTTTAACATCGTTTTCTAATTTAATTAATCTAGAAATCAAGTTTCAATGTTTAAATTTAGCAAACCAGCTCCAAAAACTATGAAGCTTTTTGCGGAAGTTTCTGACATAGTCTAGCATTTAAAAAGTATTTTAAAGATTTTTCTAGCTTTTAAATTTTATCTAAAATTCAAACACTGTTTTCTTTAATAGAAAAATATTTTAAATAAGTAGCTAAAAATACAGAAAAACTCATAAATATATAATTTATGAGAAGTGCTTCTATGCTCTTTCTTTTAAAAGTTGCACAACTATTAAAGCATAAATGAATGGTAGATGGTGATTACTTACCCCTTCGCTTGCTTCAAGATTTGTGCAATTTGTACTAGAAGGAAAAGCATAGAAGCACTGCTCATAATTTATTATTTTAAACATAATTTAATAGAGAATGCAAAGATTGGGTCGCCATACATTCTTCATGAATGTTTGGATTAAATAAACTAGTTATCTTTTTTATTCATTTTGCGTGTATGATTTAAAGGATTTTCATATTCTGATAAATATTCGTGATCGTATTTGTTTTAATTCGTATTCGATCTGTATCTGTATTTGATATTATTCATACTCGTACGCCCAGATTATCCGTATTTTTATCTATATCCAAAAACATATAAAAACAAATATAATAGAGCCATTATCCGTCCGTATTGGATCTATTTCCACGCCTCCCTTCACCTCCCTTCGAACTGTACCTAGCTAGAGCTATTGCTAGAGCCACACTTACGCCACAACTTGCACTGATGACCACCTGTTGTGCATAGTGCATGTGCTTCCCTCATGGCCACCACGCAACGCCGAAAGTCACACCGGCCAAGCAAGAGAACAGAAGAGAACAACGTCTTAAGGGAGATTATTCAAGCTATGCATGCGCGCGCACACATACACTTCGATCGCATGGACCATGGATGGGAGACGTACGTGATTCAGTCAGGGATCTGGGGAGAATGCTTGTCCACGGTTTGATGGTGAGGGCATCAATATTTCTCTCTCAGCTTTATTATGCCTGCATGCATGGCTCATGTGCAGTTTGTTGGTGTGGTGGCTATACTCCTCCTCCAGCTTGGTTGACGGTTCCTGATTAATTGGCCGAAGAAAACCACAGTGAGATGAAGCGTGACTGCGTGAGGCTGTTCTGTTTCGGCCATGACTACTACTATCATGGTAATTAATCTTGCAAGTAGTACTACTATTGCCCATGTTGTATGGAACGGCATAGAATTAACCACCGTGCTCCTCTTAACTTACCACTTGTTTGTTCTTCGTTTTTCCAAGATCAACCGCGGCAAATTAATTAGTACCGGCTGATGGTACTGCCGACCGGTTGCGATGTGACGGGTAAAAACCCTGTACCCGCTGAAATCTCGCTGGTGGCTAAGCAGTGAAAAGCTTGTAAGCTTTAATCAGGAACAATCTCTTGCTGCCGTGTGGCGCCGGTGCATATTTGTCTGAAACTATTGCTCCCTCCCCACTGTAACCGCCGTTTACGGAAGAAAACGATGAACGCAAAGGACAATGACTTTAAATCCAATGCTACTTGGTCGATCCGGAATGAATAATGTTTCTCTGCAATATATACAATGAGATGACTGGTGATGTTAGGATATGGGACATGGGAGGATCGGTAATGGGTTGCCAAACATATCAAATGATTACCCGACCTTATGTAACTCTCCTCATTCCAATGTTGAAAAAACTGAGACGAGGCTCCACCGCAAGCTCATCTGGTATTGTGTCATTTCAGGCTGGTTGTGGTGGTCCTTGTCGATCTAGCCTTTCTGCATCTCATCCAGCTCTGGTATTGTACCATGCATGCATACTGGTTTGTTGAAGTGTTAAGTGCGATTGTATAGTGGCAAACACTTCAGATTTGCGATGAAGGGGAAAAATCTAAGAGTAGTGTTTCTATCTATCACTCTCATTCTAAGTTACATAAATCTTAAATTAAACGAATTGATATGTAATCACTATATATCTTTTATTCATGTTTTAATATTTATATAATTTTTAAATAGTGATGTAATAATAATCAAATAATATTGAAATCGAGAATTACTAAGGACAGCGCATGTCCACAAATCACAGTGTATGAAGGTAAACGGAGGCATAGTACGAGTCTACAAGAAGTGGAGGGATAAAAAGGAAGTTTAACCTGTCGATTTTTTTAAAATAATATTTTTAATGACAAAGTATAGAATTAATATGCCGATTAAAAAATAACAAAAATACTCTTCTGTAGCCATTTAAAATAGCGACATATGGCTCTTGGCCAACGGTAACCTCTCTGTCGCCATTCCAAATGGCGATAGAGAGCATTGTAAGCAAGAGAGAGAGAGAGAGAGAGAGAGAGAGAGAAGAAGAAGAGACAGAAAGAGGGGGAAGAAAGAAGAGGGAAGCACATATAAATTTTAGAGTAGTGCTATTGCACGCTATGCTGTTGGAAGTGATTCCAACGGTATAGCATATTTCACTAGGTATTAAATGTGTTCATCCATATCTTGTAGGTTTCATAAGTTTCATGATGTCTCACATGCAAATGGGTTTTACGGATAAGTTTTATTAGGTTTCACGAATAAGTTTCATGATATTTCACGGATAAGTTTCATTATGTTTCACTGATAAGTTTCATAATATTTCACAGATAAGTTTTATTAGGTTTCATAGATAAGTTTCATGATATTTCACAAATAAGTTTCATTAGATTTTACGGATAAGTTTCATGATGTTTCACGGATAAGTTTCATTAGGTTTGACGGATAAGTTTCATAATATTTCACCGATAAGTTTCATTAGATTTCACGGATAAGTTTCATACTGTTTCACGGATAAGTTTCATGATATTTCACGGATAAGTTTCATTAGGTTTCGCGGATAAGTTTCATGATATTTTACGGATAAGTTTCATTAGGTTTCGCGGATAAATTTCATGATATTTCACCGATAAGTTTCATTAGCTGATGTTTATCGATTGATGTGTTTTCGTCATGGAAGCAGAGACCGAGTTATTTGCTCTTGATGACCATTCAATGGTGTCGGTGATGTAATATCCTATAGAAAGAATAGAAGGAACATAATGGTTATATATGCTTAGGCAAAGACGTAAAGACAATACATATGCAAATAGGGAGAAGCGTATACCTGGGAAGCAAATAGACATGCATAGAGCTGACGTGAGGTCAACTGGGCTGAAGGCCCATTCGTTTTGCCGGAAGCTGTGGAAGGTAACAGAGAAATAGGGTATGCCGTTAAAAAGGTAGAAAACGGTATACCGTTTTATAGAATTTCTCTAAATTTTATTAAAATAAAAAATTTAGAAAATAAGTATATCGAAAACAAGGCTACACGATCTAGGTTTTCAAAAAATGCAGCAATAATATACGCGTTAACAAGATTTGACAGAAATTCGGAAAGGAGGTTTGTTAAGTAGAAAATATCAAGGCGTAGAGAAATAAATAAGAAAAAATTCATAGCAGGGAGTACATGATATTTTTGAATTTTTTGGTTCACTGATGTAGCGAAAAATTAGGGAATTTGAATCGATAGTTTTTTATTTTTTCTGGTTCAGTGATGTACTGTAAAATTATGAAATTTTAATTGATAGTTATTGCCTTTTTTGTCGAGTGTTGTACTCCAAAATTGTGGAATTATAATCAAATGATTTGATGTATATGTGATAAACATGAAGATGCACAAAAGGCGTACAAAATGATATAAGATAGATGGCGCATATGGAACCGTTGCATTGCATGACATATAAAACAAGTAAACATACATGGTGCATACAGTTCGGTTCATTGCCTGTGTTAGCCCTCGTACTTGTATGGTACAAATGGCGATACAGACGAATGATGAACGGGAAGTACAACTATGATACATGAGTGCCTTTTGGAATTGTAAATAAGTTATGTTGCATGTCATAGACCTTACATGGAAGGATCCATTGGTGCCTTCCCCTTATCTGGTGAGGCTATTGCCTGTGGCTTTCTTCCAATTAGGCCCGCACATACACACCCAATAATAGTCTTCCTTGACGATCTTCTACTCCTCCTGGAAACGAGCCGCCTTGGCTTGCTCCTTCAGCTTCCTTTCTTGTTTTTGACACTCATACAGAGGCTTCCAGAAGTACGCATCTTCTATGAGGTAGAGCGGGTGTTTTGGTTTCTCTTCTGTAGTCTTAGGGGAAGGTTTTCACCAGGTGTAGCGCTCAGGCACAACTGTGTAGTGTCGGTACAATTTGTGCTCAAAGTACTCCCTATCGTACTTGTCGGGGCCATCGATCCATTGAAAGAAGTAGCAACTATTATCTTGCTGGTGTCATGAGTGGATAAAGTTAGAATAATGAAAAATGCATTATGAATGTACATGCATGTCATTAACCACATACCCCTTTGTTGTTGCACGTGTAGTGTGCCCGGCCAGCGGTGTCAGGATGTCTAGACTGCATTATCCATGTCGGATGAGCACCACATCTTAGTTTGGGCGGGGAAACTCCGGTGGCACAGGTCCATCCTTGCAAGAAATATCTGGGTAGTTTTTTCGCATTTTTGGCAAGATACTTCCGCTTACGAAGAATCGCTCCGTAGTCGGTCATCGTGAACCCACCGGTGAAGGGGACTGTGTTGTTGGTAGGGATGAGGTGTTCGGTGTGGGGGTTGGCTTGGTGTAGTGTGGAATGTATATGATTGGCATGGCTCCATATTTATAGTAAATTTTTTGTGGGAGCATGCTATCTAACCGTCTTGAGAAAGATGCAGCCCACGAGTTGTTAAATTAGTTTGACAAAGTACATTGCAGCGCATTGTCAATTTGGTTTGAAAAAACAACGTCCAATGTGTTGTTAAATCGGGCTGACAAAACTGCTAGTAGCGTGTTGTCAAATCGGGCTGACAAAACTGCTAGTAGCGTGTTGTCAAATTGAGCTAACAAAGCTGCAGACCGCGTGTTGTCAAATCGCGCTAAAAAAGTTGATATGTCGTAGTTACAAAAATACAGAAATAATATACGCTTTAACAAAATTTGACAGAAATTCGGGAGGAAGGTTTGTTAAGTACAAAATAACAAGGTGGAGAGAAATTAATAAGGAAAAGTTTGTAAAAGTGACGTTTAATGTTGGTAGAAATGGAATGAAGACAGGGAGTACATGGCTTGTACTGTTGTACAGAACAAAATGGCATAGCATAACGTAGAAAACAACGACAATAAACGTGCAAAAATATATAATGTTGCATAGCATGATATAGAAATAATAGGGCACATAATATGACATCGTGGACATAACATGACATAGAAAATATGAAAAAAGACATATTGCGACAACATGGATGAACCATGAATGAAAACTACAGCTAAGGTACATGCACGCCTTTTGGAATTGTAAAGAAGTCATGCTGGCTATCGTAGACCCTATTCGGAAGGCTCCAATGAGTAACCATACGACACCCACATGGAGTGTTGATCGTCAGGACGGCGTGGATGGGTCTGTTGGTCACGGTAGTGGCAAGCGCAACTGCTGCTCGCATTGCCGGAGCAGCAGTAAGTGTGGTGGTAATTGCTGAGGTGGATAACCTCCTTATTATTCCTCTCCCTGATCCTTTGGTGGTGGAGGTCATCATTCTGGGTCTAGAGGTCATCGTTTAGTTTGCAGAGTTGTTCGTTCTTGTTCTTTAGTGTGGCGAGGTCCTCTCGCATATCGTCAATACGTCCCAGCAACGTGTACATGTAATATTGGGCATATAAGTGATACGATGGGTCCACCCATTGAGTGAATTTGCAATATGTGGTCTGCAAGTAAGATTATGTGTTAGTGAGCGATATAACGATATATGATTACGTCGAATGGTGTATAAGAGTTGTAGCGCTTATCATGAATAGAGGACAGCAGTAAAAACAACGTCCTGGGTGGCAATGAGGCCCATCACAAACCTGAACTATGGTATCGAGGTTGCATTTGCATTTCGGCCACAACTTGGGGATGATCTGCGTGATCTTATGGATCGAATTTCTAAGCGTGCAGTAGTCTCGTGTTCTAATAGGAAGATCATGGTTGGGGGGATCGTGGTCTACGAGACCGTACATTTCATCAGCCTCAAGTGAAGGGTTGCGGCATCAAAACCACAAAGGGTTGGTGGCTGGACGTGCTGTTTGACCCCGTCTTCCTTGACTACCTCTGCCACTTCTTGAGGTGCTTCCTCTGTCTGCCAATGCAATATAGTGGAGGTTGGGCTAGTGAAGAAGTGTTGCCTGGGTGGCCGGTGGTATTTATAGATCGTGTTTGATGTGGGTGGTTGAGTTGGCCCGGATTTATGTTGTCACTTCGCAATACGCAGTGTGTTGTCAAATCTGCCTTACAAAGGTGCTGGCAGCTTGTTGTCAAATCGCAATGGCAAAGCTCATATGTTGTCACTTCGCGGTGCGTAATGTTGTCAAATCACACGTAAAAAACTGATATAACATAGTTAAGAAAGCAAAAGATCATATCTGAGTAGTACATAAGTTAATAAAATAAAAAAATCACATAATGTAAAGATCATATCCGATTAGTACATCAGGTATGAAAGCAAAATATACTAGCTACTGCCCCTGCGTGGTGCAACCCCCCGTGTGGTCCTTGACCTCCTATGATGCTGAACATGTCCGAATGGATGCATTAAGTGGTAAAGGGGTTTTCATATGCTCTTTATTTGCAACACATGTAAATCTTTAGCTCCATGCAACCAATAAAACCAAATTGCTTGAGCATCCTCGTTTTGCAACACATGCAAAACCTAGCATTAAACAATCTCACCAAATTGCTTGAGCATCCTCAATTATAGCTCTTATACCATTTCTACTCATACATCTCACTAATTCCCCCCTTTTCAAATAATCCAAAATGAGGGAATTAGTAGGCACTCATAAATTCTCCCCCTTTTGGCATTAAACATAAAAAATAGAAAACCAATCCAAAAAAGAGATAATTGGGTATCTAACATACCACTTGAAATACCGAGTGCTAAATGATAAAGTATAGAACTTAGCAAGGGTTGCAATCAAAAGAAGGGAAACAATTCAAATGAAATAATTAGAGGGCACTCATTTCCCCCCTTTTGAAGCAATTCAAATGAAAATTCATACAAAAATTTGAAATATAATCATATGACCTTGGCAAGGAATTTTGGTTTTTAAAAGGGATTTTAAAATAAAACCAATTCAAAACCAAAGACTTTTGCAAAATTTTGGAATTGATACCAATTGAAGGCTTGATACCAATTGAGAGGAAAACGAACAAGTTTGCAATTTTTGAAATATAGCTTAAAGAATAAACACTTGAAAAGAGGCCATATTTGGAGAGAAACAAGATGCCACAAAAGGTATCAGAAAAAGAGTTATTCGAAACACATTCAAATAACACACCTCATTTTATTAGGCTTTGCAATAAAGCAACATGACTCACTTGAAGAGTCCATAAATTTCTTAATAGGGTTTAAACGATGAACCCAAAAACAAGTGATTCAAATTTTTCAATAAATTTCATAAACAACTTGTTAAGAAGGATCTTCAAGCTTTTGAGAAGAAAACGATACAACTTGAGAGACAAGATACCACTTTAAGAAACAATCTCAAGAAGCATTGCTTGAAGACCCCATTTTGAAGATTGAGCATTAAAATAAATTTTCTTGAAACACAATGCTCAACATGAAATTCTCCTCTTTATTTATTTCAATTCATAAGGAATCTCACACAGAGAATTCTTAGGTGAGTGAACTTACAATTTGAGATTAAGGGGAGAACTCAACCTCTTACTCAATTGCAAGACACATTTGCAAATAGCAATTAAATCACAACACATGAGCTATCTCACTTTTGTAACACATGAAATCCATAGCCTCATGCGACACCAAATCAAACTCAAATGCTTGAGCTTGAGCTCTCTATTTGAAATGCATGCAAATCTCTAGCTCCAAGTAAGCAGCAAATCAACTCAAATGCATGAGCTCTTTATTTGCAACACATGCAAATCTTTAGCTCCATGCAGCCAACAAATCAACTTAAATGCATGAGCTCATTATTTGCAACACATGCAAATTTTTATCTCCATGCAACCAATAAAACCAAATTGCTTGAGCATCCTTATTTTGCAATACATATAAATCAAAACTCCATGCATAAAACTAATGCATAAGCTTCTCCTGTTTGCAACACATGCAAATCAAAGCATCATGCAAAAACCAATGCATGAGCTTCACCCATTAGCAACACATGCTAAATGGTTAGCTTCTTGCAAAATACAAATAGGAAGATTGAGCTCGAGTGAATACGAATTGAGTTCATCAAAACATGATGAAGCTCAAGCAAATGACTCAACCCCTCTTAATAGTATGACACTAAAATTAGACACAAAGGCTAGGAAATATCCTCAGCCTATCTAGTTATATCTTCCGCCGCACTCGAGCGACCCCCTTTGGGGCTTAATGATCTTCAATCATCTTTTCTCCCCGGGATCATCACCCGACTCTTTCATCTTATTCATCAATTCTTGATGAACATTCTCTTCTTTTCTTCTCTCCTGGATCTTCTCTTGTTGCCTATCAACACATGATGGCGCTCATGTCCCATTTCATCATCTTAATCATCTTTGGACTTAACCTATCATTCTCATCTCATGAAAATAGTTAGTCCAGAATACATGGTTGTCTCAATCATCCTTGTACTCCATTAATACATAATGGATGACTCCACGATCGACTAAGCACAACCTAAGTCAATTGGAATGAATTAATTATGTTTTAAGTACATTTATGCAGCTAATGCTTTGTTATACTCAAGAACTACCCCGAAAAAATACCTCCAAAATCCTCTGTGTATTATGTACTAGTCCATGAAAAGCTAGTACACATAGTAGAAGTGAAATCATAGCATATCCAAAGTACTTTATTAATAATAATTATCCAGGGTAACAAAATAAGTGGCAAACAGGCCAACAAATAAATAAACAACTAGATAAAAGTAGAGAAAATAAAGAACGGTAGAAAAAGGCCAATTGAATTGCCAGAGGCAATCGACTGGAGACGCGGCCTAGTCCAACTAGTCCTCACCATCGTGGAACTTCTCTAAAGCAGCAGATTAAGCAAGGGTGAGTACAAATGTACTTAGTAAATCACACCAACAATTACAGTATTAATGTAAAGGTGACAAAGGAAGGTTATATGATTGATTTTAACATAAAGCAGCAATTTTTTAAAATATTTAAAGTAATTTTAAATTGCATAATTTTAAGAAAATTTACAATTTTAAATATTTTCAACTCAGGAATCACTTTTAAAACTATCCAAACTTTGTCATGATGGACTCACTCCATTCAACATCATTTTTATGAACTCAAATTTTAAAATTACCAAATTTTAGTCTGTGAATGGCTTGCTCGGCATGCCTATGACCACAGGCACAGCTAATCGATTAGTTTACACTCTGCAGAGGTTATACAACTTTACCCACAAGACATGATCGTCGCTTTGCGCCAACACACTTCCTTTGGTGTGTAGTAGAAAAAATCACGATAAGGCCCCTGTAAAACCCATCAATGTAGTCATGCCCATTAAGATTTCACCGCTGACGAATCCCTCTAATCAGAAGCCCCCTCTTGCACCAAAGTGGTAGCATCACATTTTCACCACACCACTACAACATAATGGCATGACTGTCTATGGTATGTTTTAATACAGCTAGCTAGATCCGTCCCATTCAAGACGTGTGGTATTACGGTTAAGCTTTATATTCAACTAAACTTAAACTAGTCCTTAATTGACTAGACAAGACTTTCCACAAGCTCAGAACTATAGCCACACCACCTTCCAACCATTTCTCACCTAGTCTAAATCACATTTTCATTTTAACCCAACCATTTCAAAATAATACTAAAATCATGAATGTCATTTTAATAGAACTATATTTTGGCAAACTTTCCAAAATTTCATAAGTTCAGTTCTAAGCATGTCTAAGCAATTTGTATGTACCAACACATAATAATTAGCATTTTCTTAATGTTACAATGGTATAAGAATTAAATTTCCAAAGGTGGCCTAACAATTCTGGTATAACTGCAAATTTAAAATAGGGACAGAAATTACATTCATAACAGTTAAGCATACAATAATTTAAATTCAAAATACAAATTTAAAAACTAGGATCAATGTGAACAAGGAGGTGTGACTTGCCTGGTTCTACGAGTAGCTGCTCAAAGTCGTCGCTCGCGTACTTCTTGGACTAGCCAAAATCTGTACGCGAAAAGCAACCAACTTCAAAGAAAATCCAAATAAATTAAAATAAAATACCAAACTACCATACAATAAAAACTTAGGATTTTCGATGAATTTAGAAAGATAAACGAAGCCAAACAGAGTTCGAGCGGGTGTTTAAAAACAAATAAAATAAAGAAAAAGGGATTTTCCAATTTTTTGAATTTTTTTCTAAAGTAAAATCCAGATTATTACGGAATTTTTTTTAAATAATAATATTTTAATCAATATTTACAGAAATAATATGCCGAAAATAAAAAATAGCAAAACTACCCCCATGTGTCCATTTGAATTGGCGACAGGGTCCTGTCGCCATTTCAAATGGACACAGGGCTCCTATGTCCATTTCAAATGGCGACCGGAGGTAAAATCGGAATAGGAGCCCCACACAGGCAGCAGTGGGATGCCCCCTGTCGCCATTTGAAATGGACACAGGGGACCCTGTCGCCAATTCAAATGGACACAGGGGGTAGTTTTGCTATTTTTATTTTCGGCATATTATTTCTTTAAATATTAATTAAAATATTATTATTTAAAAAAATCGATTATTACGCATGCGATGTCAGCGGCATTTTTTAGATTTTTGGAATTATTTTTTAAAAGAAAACCCGGTTATGACATCAGCATGATGTCATAAATGTAACGTCCGAAACCTTGCTCAACTTAATAAAGCCTCATTCCATGCCTTTACAAGCTAAGCATCTCATTACTGTGTTGATCAAAGGATGGATACTTCTGAATTTCCTCTCCCATGTCTCTAACTCATGGATGCTTCTAGGTTTTCATTTATAAACCTTCTAGCCCTAAGATTTCCTTATCAACTTTGGCCAATCCAAAGACTTGGAATCGACAACTCTTTGTGGCAATCAAGTACTGCATTGTCTGAAAACTTGTTTTGTTGTCTGGACAAAGTATTTGTGTCAAGCAGTTCTAACCAGTGCATTGCTTCACCAATTTGAGAGGTGAAAGACTATCTTCAGGACTTCATTTTCAATCTGCTAGCTCAAGATCTTCCTATCTTGTTGAGCCAATCCAATGCCAGGACTTGACTTCTCAGTTGCTTGAATCGGCAAAGCACCATCGAAGCTTGTCGGGCCGCACGCGTAGCTTGTCACCCGCTTCTCGAACTTAATCGCTGGTGAAGAAAGGGGTTGAGAGCTGGCCGCTGTCGCCGTTTAGTCCAGTTGAGCTCTGCTAATTAGAGCTTTGCAATACCAAATTGAAGCACCGAATCTTTGCTCTCAGAATATCATTTTCAAATCTCCTAGCTCCAAGATTCCCCATGTCATTCCGATCGATCCACTGTTGAAGTCTAATGACTCAGTGTAGCAAATGAGCATCTCTTTGTCTGAAACTTAATTAAGCTAGCGAAATGCTTGTTTCAGTCAATTCTGACATCCCCAAATCTTGCAGTGAATGCTTGTTTCTAGGTTTACCTGCTCGAGATTTCCAAATATGGTTGGCCAATCTGATATTTGTACTTGACATCTCATTGCTTGAACCCTCAATTCACTGAACCAATCCAAATTACTACCTTGTCAGACTTCGCACTGTAGCTTGTCACGGCAATCTCTGAACCAACTGCTTTCGCTGCGTTGTTTGAATCATGGCGCAACGCATTGAGCAGTGGATGATTAATTCCAGGACTTCGCTCCCAAATTCCTTTGCTCAAGATTGTCATAGCATGTTGGGCAAATCAAAAGGACAAACTTGAGCAAACCGAGTGCATGAAGCGTCAATTCCCTGAATCATCAGTCGTTCCTTGGACCAATGTAGTCATTGATTTTGTCCGAACCAGTGAATAGTGCATTTGGGTATCAACTGAAACTCTATCAGTATAATGATTTCCCATTTCCTATTACTCAAAGTTTAAGCTTTTCATCATTTCTCCGGGCTAGAACTAATGCATCCATTTGGAAGCCTCTAGCTCAAAGATCCCCTTATCATTCTGGCCGATCCAAAGCCTGAAATCTGACAACTCAATACGGCAACTTCATTTGCCGTTTTGGTCTGAACCTTGCTCCGTGCACCGAAGCAGGTGGCCCGAATCGATGAGCTTCGGCCGTTGCCTCCGTTTCCTCCCGTTGCTGCCTCGCTCCATCCGCCCGTACGCTGCTGCAGCGCCGGCTGCTCCCCTCTGCTCCTTCGGCTCACGGCGTCACCGCGCCTCGCACCCTCTCTCTCTTCCGGCCATGCCGCCAGTTAGGGCCCGAGCGCCACGCGGCTGCCGTGCGCAAGCACCGAGCGCTCCGTCGCCCATACCGCGCACTGTAACCTCGCCTCCTCCGCCTCAGCTGCTATAAATCAGCGCGGTCACCTCGCCATTGCTCCCTTTCACCATTCCTTCCCGAGCCATCTCCCTCTGCACCGTCCATCCGTCAGAGAGTGCCCGAATTTGGGAAAAACGCCAATCGAGCCGATCAGTGGAGTAGAGCTTCAATTCCTCTGGGTTTTGGCATCTTGGAGCTTCGCTGATCTCCTCCCCTCTTTCAATTGCAGCTCCCACCGCCTGGAGCGCCGCCGCCGCGGACTGCGTCTCCTCCGCCTCCGGTCGCGTGCCGACAGCCCGTTCCGCAGCTCCATTGCCTCATCCAGGTATTCCGTCAGCTTCACCTCCTCCCCCTGATCCTATTCCATCCCTCGGCCGGGCCTAATCCTCCTTCCTCTTCCTTACCGGCAGTCGCCATCGCCGAGCTCCGCCACTTCACGCCGCGGGACCTCTTCACCGTCGCCCGGCCCGAATCAACTTCTCACCTAGGTGCGCCTTGACCTCCTCTCTCTCACCATGCGGTCGCCGTACCCTCCCCGCCGCCGGCGGGCTCGCCCCCGAGCACCCCTGCTCGGTGCCGATGACATGCGGGCCCAACCTGTCAATGTGGCTCACACTCAGGCTAGCCCGCTGACCGGTGGGGTCCGGTTGTCAGGCAGCCAGGTGCCCTGGAGCACGTGCGCGCGCCTCAGAATGCGCTTCCCCTTTTGGGGAAACGTACTTTCTAATTTTCCAATATTTTCCAATTGATTTCGGCCGAACCAAATACAAAAATGCATAACTAGTGCTACACAGCTCCAAATGAGATGAAACCACTTCCAAAATTGGTGTAAAATCATGAACTTTATGAATATGTAAAAATATTTTAGGTTGGACTAATGTACAGGAATTGAACTTAAATATATGCTTTAGATTGATAGTTGCATAATGTACTAATTGTGCATTTCAACTCCAAATTAAATGAAACCAACTTCATTGTGATCCTTGGTCTGTAATCTTGCTGAATGTATGATCATACTTGTATTTGGACTTGATTTGCAATGAATGTCATCATAGTTGTGTTTATTCAACTAGGTTTGCCAAAATAATGTTGATATGTACAACTTAAGTATAGATGCATGTAAATGGGTTCCTAAGACTTTAATATGGTGTGATCATGCTGTCATATGACTTGCTTAGGTCTTATTCACTACCTATACATGCTTTAGTATCAATTTTGTTCCATGCTCTTAGGGAAGAATGAAATGAGAATAAGGCTTCCATGCTCAATTATGCTATTAACCTTGCAATAGACTTCATGACAGGATGAACCCAACCCTAAGTTACCTCCACATGCATTCCCTAATAACTCTTAATGTTGGTTAGACAAGTTTACCATGTTGCTATCTCAATTTAAACATGTAAGTTATAACTTTATATATGTGCAATTGTGATCTTTTAGGCCTTTTCAGTCTTCCATAGAATTACTCGTCTAAATGCAAAAATTAGGGAGAATAGCTCCAAACCACTCTACATTATGTGTACTACCATGTTTTAGAAAAACATTTCATTTATAACTTGCTTTGCATCTGAATCTCATTAGAGCAATAGGCCTAAGTTTTATAATTTTAGAGTGCATTGCTTAAGTAGCTAGTCTTGAATTTCCTTTAATCCAAACAATCTTAGCTTCCTGAATTCGATTGCTTAAACACTAAGATACATGTACTTAACCTGTTGTGTGTGGAACTAGTATGCTAGCATTTGAATTGAATCCTTCCTGTGACTGCTTGTTCTTTTGTTGAATTTTAAGTTGTTATTTGCTTCTGATTTCCTTTTGCCCCATTTTGATTCGCTGTTATTTGCTTTTTGTCGCGGTTTCTCTCGTTCGTGCGCGTAGCTGACGACGTGTCGGAGTCCGTTGCTAACGACCCCGACTACCTTCCCGAAAACGATCCCGAAGAAGAGCAAACAGGCAAGCACCCTCCTTTGAACATGTTGATCCCATATTTTACAAAGTCTAATTTGTTTTAATCAAACTATTATGCATGCCTTTAATTTCTGTAAAGTTGCTATATTGTGGGTCATGGTAGTTATATTCCTAACTTGTGGGTTTACCTAAATTACATTGCCATGAGAACTTGCTGGAACTTAGGCTAGGGATTATTCATGCTATGAAATGAAAGATGGTTATTATCGATACATAATACTATGCTTAGCCATGCTTTAGTTATGGGTAGAATGTTAGGCTTGAATCTTTATGAAACTTTGCAAATGTTGAAAATGGCAGTAAAGGATACTGGTATGTGGTTAAAAATGGAAATGAAAGTATGTTTCAGACACGGGCAAGTTATGTATATCTGAAAGTGCAATGGGGGTGTCTTGCACCGTACAAGTGGCCACTTGTACGATACAAGGAATGGATTGGTGTTGTATGGAAACTGGTCATTGCACGTAGATAGGGGGAAGTACTCGCCTGAGTCAACCTAAGGACCGAACTTGAAACTATCAACTGAGTTAATTGGTGCAACCACATGTGCTAGTATGGGATAGCCTTAACTTAGTAAGCTAGATGAAGTTTTAACCTTGCACGTTGGTAGGCCGAAGAGTATGGACGAACTGGGTGAGCGATGTCGTTCTAGGTGCTCCCTTCACTGAGGCGTTGGGAACAAAGCATTCCAATACAACGAGTATGCCTTGCTATGGGGAGAACGAGGGCGATGGCTAGCGGGACCATCGTAACTGTTGAAATTCTGCCGCCATAGTAAGGACAGGCCATACTCGGGCTAGTGCAAGGTTAGGCTTTAGCTAGTCGAAAAGTTTTGTCATAGTCTAGCAAAACGGATACGTGTGTATCGCGTGGCATGGTTGACATGATTGCTAGAATATGTCATGTGGGTAAAGTGTACACTCTCTGCAGAGATTTAAATCTAATCGATTAACCGTGCTCACGGTCAAGAGCGGCTTGGAAACATAATGTCAAGTATAGTGTTTTGGTTTTGGTTTTGCAAAATGACTTGGAAAATGGTGTTATTGTGTTGGTGTAAGTTATGGTGGGTTGGTTATGTCGCGGATATTGTTTATGGCCATGGAGGGTCATGAATGATTGTTCAAATACTTATATGATACTTATAGCTTTTATCAAATGCTCATTCCAAATGTTATTGATGTTTAACAATTGCATGGTTAAAAATAAAACTTGCCTTATGCTGAAATTAAAACCTAGAATAGAAGCTTTCATCCATTGAGTAGCCATGCATGTGTAATTACTTCCATACACTAAAGTCTTGCGAGTACATACGTGTACTCACCGTTTTCTCTAATTAAAAATGCTTAGAGTAAGGTGATGAGGACGCTCCTGACGGCGCTTACTTCGAACCGGGGTCAAGCGATTTCTTGGTTGGATGAACTGGGTTTTCCCCAGTCGGTTCCCTATGGGTTATGGTTGGCACACCGTTGTTCCCCTTTTGGACTTAAGGTTATTTTCGCTGCTCTTTACTCTTTGTGTATTATTGAGTAGATGTAATCGTTTCTAGACTACCTTTATGTCCTTTACATATTTGTATGTGTGATGAAACGTCTCGAGTGCCAAATATGTGTGTGCTAGGCGTTGATCTTGGGAACTAGCACCGAACACATATGCGGGAAGATCGGATTGATTCCAACCGGTTGGCAAGAGCACGTGTGTTGCGCCGATTTGTTGATCTCAATCCGAGTACGGTTTCAAATAAGTGATTGGATTTCTTTTGGGTTGCATCATTATCCAGTCCGATGCAACAGTAAGAGTCTTTATCGCTAATCTAAGACCGGAGCCCCCACAATAAATGAATTTTCGCGAAATTAATTTAAAACAGGAAAATTCCAGTTTGATTGACAGGTGGGGCCGGGCCGGCGGACCGGGTCCCCAGCCTTGCCGGGGCCGCTGCAATGGTAGTTGAGCATGGGAGGGGGAAATGGCGGCGCACAAAGGTGGAGCTAGCTGCAGGGTCAGTGGGGCCGGAGGTGGACGGGGGCGGCGGAACCGAGGCGATGACGGGCAGCGCCGGAGGCGGGAGAGAGAGGCGGCAGGGGTGGCCGCTGAGGGAGAAGAGAGAGAGTGGGGGGAGAGAGAGAGATAGGGAGGGAGGAGTGTGTGAGACCCCGGATCGGCTATCCGAAATCTCCTGTGTATTTTCGTACTAGTCCCAGATCAGTAGCTAGTACACACAGTCACAGTGATACTTCATTGCCGAACATAACGAAAATTGTAACATAAATATTAAAGTATGGGCCACATGGCCACTTATTACAATACTCGGTCAACAGACCGGAGACACGACAGCGGAAGACGAAAAACAAAAACAAGCGAACACCAAACACCACAGGCGACGACTAGAAACACAACTAGTTATCCTGGCAATCCTCCTCGAACTCCTCGGGGTAGAACTCGCCCTCCTCAGCTGCGTCTTGATAATTTTCTGATGATGACAAGTTGATGTAGCACGTGAGTACAAAAGTACTCAGCAAGTCGGGGAAAGTATGATCATGTGGGGCTTTCCAAAGGAAGCTTAACAGAGTTCATTTGCATAAAGCCAAATTTTATTAAACCATACTTAAGTAATAAGTTTCACGAAGCAACTTTTAACAATTCTTTTTAACAATTGAATTATTTAATATTGCAGTGAGGTTCTATCCACTATCACTGATATAAGGGCTCTATCCGCCAACTTTTAAAGATCAGGGTTAATCATATGACTCCATCCGTCAAGTATAAAGCAGGTTCTTTCCACCTGGTTGGCTCTATCCGCCGAACAATATTCGAGAGTTCTAACCACTCCCGAATCCCAAAACAAAACACTTTTCAGTTTTTAAAACCAAAATCAAAGTCTACCAATATGAAAGCATTCTTCGCTTTGCCTTTGACCGTAGGCACGGCTATTCGAATAGTTTTAACTCTGCAGAGGTGTACAACTTTACCCACAAGACATGATCAACTCTTAATGCCAAGCTATTAACACACTTCCTTTGGTGTGCCGGCAGAGAGATCATGACAAGGCCGTTACACTGTATCCACCTAACTCGACCCACCCGCTGAGGTTTCACCGTTGTTAGGGTTCCATCCGCCCAGTACAGAAGCCCCCTCTTGCGCCGTGTGAGAAAAACGACATTGCCTCTATCCGGCACTCACATTCCACCGAGTGGTGAGTCTAAGCTAGGATTCTATAGATTAGTTAGCCAGGTCGTACCATTATAGACATGTGGTAGTACGGTTATGCTTAGAATGGACAATCACAAGCGTCGGTCCTTAATTGACTTGGGGCGGTACTTGCACAAGACAACAAGTGCTCCATCTGCACCCACCTGACAATCCAATCCGCCCAAGTCCAAACCGTTTTTCCTTTTCTTTTTATTTTATAAAAATAGTACTAAAATCATAATATTAATTTCCAAACCATACTTGAAATCATTCTTTTTGAGTAATCCCACCCATGGGTTGTTTTCGTCGATAAAGGTCCTAAGCAATTCTACCGCACTATGTAACAAAGGATACCATATAAGCATAAGCATGGTATAAACAATGTCCTAGGGTTACAAGTAACATGTATATCGATAACAAAGGCGGTAATCACAATTGGGATTAACTAAGTACTTATATTTGACATAAGGTTAAAATCATAGCATGCAAGTTTGGAAAACAATTAAAACAGGCTTATAAACTTAGGTTCAACATGCGTCAAAGAGACTTGCCTTCGGTCGCGGGAAGGTCGTCGTAAGAGGGAAGTCCGGCGGCGGGGTCGGCGGTCGCGTCGGAGTCCTCGGCTACGCGTAAATAGAGGCAATAAATAAATACCAGAAAATAAATAAAATCTAAAAATTACAAAAATAGTACTGGCAGGTAGACCTTGATTTTAGATGAATTTAGAAATTTGAATGGAGTCAATCGGAGTTCGGACGGACAAGATATGAGCGTCCGAAGTTTGAATTTCGAAAAATTGGAAAACCGAGAATATTCCCTGGAATATTCTTTTTCCTTTTTTCTAAATTTTTGGAAAATGAGTGTGTCTCTTGCAGGTGGGGTCCCCATGTCATAGGGCCATGGATTTCTTCAACCTTTGGCCTAGCCATGGTGGGGAAGGAGCTTGGGGGGTGGCTGCCGAGGTGGTGTGGCCATGCGGCGATCCGGCTGGCGGCTGGCCCGGCGACGGGGCGATAGCCTTGGCGGCCGGGCGAGGCGCGCGGCGCTGGGTGCACACTCATGGCGGCCAGCGCGGCGGCGCGGGGCGGCCGTGGCGGCGAGCCCCACGCATGGGCAAAGCCCACTCCAAAAACAGAGAGCCATTTTTTTCTCAAAAATCCGATTTTCGCCCAAATTTGCATGGAATTTGATCAAACCAAAGCATGGAATCTCTAGGTGACATTCTTAGGGACTCATAGGAGGAATGAATTGAGTTGATTCTCACCGGAGGCGATGAATTCGGCGACGAACGGAGCTCCGGCCGAGAAAAATGCGAAATTCATCTCCAAATCGCGAGGGATCCTAAAATTGATTGTTGGGTTAGACTCTAGACTCAATCACGGTCACAAGGAACCAAGAAACAAGAAGAATGACCCACCGTGGAGAGATCTACAACCAAGAATGCGAAGAACACCGAAAACTCTAACCCGGCGTTGGTTTTCCTGCTCTAGTGGATGAACGAACGGGAGAGGCCAAAGGAGGCTCACACCACCGGGACGGGGGTTCTTATACGAAGAGAATGGAAGTGGAATCACGCGGAACGGAGTTGAAACGGCCGAGTTATGAGCATTAATGTCCATTTCGGTTTTTGACCGTTCGTGCAAATTCCGGCAAGATTGGCGGCGAGTGATGCTGGGGAATGGCAAGAGGGCGACGCTACGGATTCAACGGAACCGGCCGTTCGCGTTTTGGAGTTGAAATGAGGGAGATGGAGTGGTTTAAAGAGGGCAACCTCCATTGGAGAGAGCTTGAAGCATCTCTCTGTTGCTTCCATGGCTTGAGGTAGAAGAAGGTACTGTTCATGACACGCGGCGCTCCCTCATTGGCCCTCCTTTACGCGAATAAACCGCTCTAGAGAAAATTAGGAAAAATGATCTAAAAATTCCGAAAAAATTCCTAGAGCCATTTTAGAATATTTGGGATCCAATAAAATTGGTTTTGCAAAATTTGGATGAAATTTGTGGAATTTAATATTCGGACGCGGATGGCGGGCATTAAACAAAAGCCGCGCGAGATAAAATAGGAATGGAGATCCAAAAATCCGGGGAATGATTCCTAAAATCATTTTGGAATATTTGGAACACAATTGAAGTGGTTTTGGGATTTTTGGAGCATTTTTGGACTCGGGTGAAATTTGAATCTGTGGGAACACAAATTGATTTTTCGACCGGAGGGGAATTAAATCCCGATTTTGGATGGGAAAGGATGCCAGGTTAATATAAACACCAAAGAAAATCCAATTTTTTAATTTAATTTTTTTAAATTAGGTTTTTCTCCAGAAAGCAAAAATGAGGTGTTATATAGTGCAGGTAGAGGGGGGAGCTTGGGGGTTTTATAGGGGGGTAAGAGCATCTCCAACAGTTTCCTATAATTTAACTCCTAATAATCCTGGATTGGGAGCTTTCTAAAGTTTTTGGGCCTTAAAAGAAAGGCTATTCTCCAACAGTTCCCATTTTTTGGGAAAGCACATGAGCGGCCAATATCTGGCAACTTTGGTCAGAGTTTTTGGGCGTGCAGAGATATTGGGATTCGGATAGGGTAACTGTTGGAGCGGTAATTTTTTCATTTGTTCCTAAAAAAGGATTTTGGGAATAAGTTTTGGGGACTGTTGGAGATGCTCTAAGGGGGTGGATAGGAGTGGCACGGACCTGAGAAAAGCGGCAGCCAACGCGGGAGGCGGGCACAACGGACGGTGGCATGGGGATGAGGGGATAAGGCGTGGTGGCGGTTGGCGCGCTCATCGGCGCGGAGAAAAGGGGAGGCAGGCGCATAATCGGCGGGGAATGCAGCAGGGGTGGCGGCACCAGAGAAAGAGGAGGCCGAGCGGCAGGACGAAGAAGGGGGAGGAAGAAGGAAGAGAAAAGGAGAGGGCCGTGTGGGCTGGCCCAAGAGGGAAAAATGATTATTATCTCTACTATAAAGTGAGAGTTTCTTCCCAAGTCATTTCATCAAAATTACCAGTTCTGCCATTCTTTAATTACCCACCTCTTTAATTAACCACTCCAGGTGTGAATGGAAGACAGCACACAAGACCATTCTTTAATTACCCCTCTTTAATTAATTAACCACTCCAGGCGCAAGAAACGAAGCGTCAGAACGCTTCATTTACATAGAAATATATAAATATTGCTTCAATAGTGTTCTACTGTATAAGGTATTATTTGCACAACATATTTTCTTGTTTCATGTTATCGTAATAGCAGGACAGCTGTTCAAAATGTAGATACCGTTGCAACGCACGGACACCTTACTAGTATATATGTATGTACGTATGTACACCGGCGTCACACTACCGCCCGCGCCCAATTCTGAACTGGCTAGTCGATACTACAAGAGGGTTCATGGATGTTCAGAAAAGTTGTTTCCAACAACTTCAATACTTGTACGTAGGAGTAAGGACGATGAGATCGGGAATGGAATTAGACCGAACCAAACATTGGACTATCTTGATCTATATTTTTTTTAAAAAAAAGTTGTATACATATTAAAGTATGAATGAAGAATAGATGATGATTATTTACCCATTCGTTTGTTTTAAAGTTTGTACAATTTTTATTGGAAGGGAAAGCATTGAAGCACGAGATTACATGAACCTAATCATTTGTAATCATAGTTATATGCCCGTGCGTTGCTACGAAAAACAAAATTGATAACGAAAAATAAAGATAAAAAAATATTATTTCATAAGATCAAACATCTATCTTTAACGCTTTGTTTCTTGCAAAAGCTGGCTAATTAAAGATCAAACATCTATCTTTAACGCTTCGTTTCTTGCAAAAGCTGGCTAATTAAAGCAACGCTTCGTTTCTTACGTAGGGCAATTAAGCAGGACAATTAATGTGACGTGGGAAGAAACTCTCACTTTATATAGTAGAGATAAGCCATTCATGTAGAAGCCGGTATGTAATGCCCACCCAGGTACATCCATTGGAACCCAGCTCCAACATACAAGCTCGGACTCTCTATCTTACATGTACCTACTCAACGCGCGCGTACGTTTGCTACTGTCCCTCGAGGTCGATCTCTTCGATCCAGTGATATATGCTGCTCCGTTGACGTTGCTACTTTGTTAGCTAGCACAAGTCATTCGCATGGGGTGGTGATACCAGCTCGATGATGCAGCCATTGCAGCGGGATTGTTCTTGGGTACCAGATCAGTCCTCTTTCTCCCATCCGCCCATACTCTTGCACAGTTGCATGTCGCCATGCCATTGCGCGCTTACGTCCTGAAAGCTACTATACGCAACCACCACTAGCTAGTTATAGTCCGCTACTGCTCGATCGATCGGTCGGTCTCTGCATGCATTATAGCAGAAACTTGAAGAAGTGGCGCGTCCGTGCAGCCTTAATTTATCCCCGCCCACGCCGTCCCGTCGCCAAAAGGCCCCGGGCATTTCGCCCTCGCACTACTACAGAACCGGCCTTCACAACCGGCCTATCACAAGCGGTTACGTGCGCCCCGCTTGTGGAGTCCGTGCCTAAGCGGTTAGTGAGCAGCGGAGCGGGAGGGTCTCTAAGCGGTTCTTAACACAAAGCCCATGCACGGAGGCGTCCTCTCTAGAAGCGGTTCGTGTTTGGAGACACTTCTAGAGAGTCTAATAGAGCTCGAAGCGGTTTGTGTGTACTGTAAACCCCCTCCCTTGATGCATTTAAACTCTGTCTTCCTCCCGAGCTACTTCGGGACATCACGGTGGTGGGCGAGAGGCTGTTCATGGCGAGTCTTTGCCAAAATTTTGAATTGAGGCTATTAGATCGAATTAATTGTTCTAAAGTGAGTAATATGTTCTTGACATCCTTCTCACCTAGATATTGATGTTTTTGTGCATTGGATGTTGAGAAATTATGTTTTGTTAAACATATTTTTGTTCTTAAAAGGTGATATATACGATTTGGTGTATGAAATGAAATTCAATAAATGTGAAGCGATGAAAAATTACAAGCGTGTGGAAGAGAAAAGATTTGTATGAAAATGTAACAATTAGTTAGTTTTATTTTTAAAAAGTAGGAGGATTAGAAATAATTAGTTGGCTTTAGTGAAAGAACACGAATGATTATAAAATACAAAACTATTAGTCATAGTTAGCTTTAATAGAATATTGTGATAGATGTTATTATTATTTTTATTTGTGTAGATGAATCGGCAATGGATGTACAATGGAAGGCCAGTCGGTCAAGAGAGTTCGAGATGGCATGAAGGAGTTTCGGCCAGCGGCCGTTGCATTCTTGCCTCAGGAAGCTTCATACGTTGTCCGTCGTGGCGCAAGAATGAAGAGCATTAGAGCGATGGATGGTTATGAGGCATGTGATCACGAGAGGTTTCATGGCAAACTATACTGCTTTGGACCCACCATGGCGAAACAAAGGCGATTCGGCGGGAAGGCGATGAAGAAGGCGAAGAAGAGGAAGATAGAGCCAGCGGTTATGCCGGACACCACTCAATGCGGATCAGTGGAAGATACACTCGATGAGTTTGGCGATGATGAGCTAGAAGCGGATGCTCAGTGACGGAGAGGGAGAGTTCACGAGAGGAAAGACAATACAAAGTTTGAGCATGGTAGAGACCACCGAAGCGCTTTGTACCCAAAGCTGTGCACAAGGCCACAAAAAGGCTGCGTACTACTGCTGGAACTCATGCAATGGAAGGCCACACACGGTGTGTCAGACAAGGGATTCAATGGTTTTGTTATCACTTTCGTAAAGAGGTTGCTTCCGGGAAGGAAACACTCTACGAGAATCTCATTATGAAGCCCGAGCGAGTCCTACTGCCCTTTAGGATTGCAAGTGCGGAAGATACATGCATGTCTAACGATTGTACTGCTATCGCAATGAGTATGCCGATTTGGTGGTACATCCGGTGTCACGAAGAATCCGGTATAAGGTGCGCGTGGCGATTCGAGGTGAATTAGATGGGAATCGTGCGAAGAAGAGAACTCCAGCAAAAGTATTGTGGTATTTCCACTGTGATACCCGGTTGAAGCGTCTGTTTGCTAACGAAGGTCATGCCAAGATGATCGCGTTGGCATGAGGAAGGCGTAAGGAAGGCGGGATGTAGACACCCGCGGATGGCTCCGCAGTGGCGGAAAATCGTCGGGCTTACCCGAACTTTGCAAATGAGGTCGAAACATAAGGTTTGGGTTGAGCACCCGGCCAGGATGAATCCTTTCGGTCAGTTGAGCAGCATCCATAGCACCTGGCTTTGTGACACTTTGCATCTATAACATTCCTCCATGGTGTGCATGAAGCGGAAGTACATCATGATGCCATTATTGATCGAAGGCAGAAGCAACACTGGAAGCGACATAGATGTCTACGAAACCATTGGTTGAAGACCTTGTGAAGTTGTGGGAGGATGGTGTCGGGTTTGGGATGAGTACAAAGAGAGTATTTCAACTGCGTGCATTGTTGTTTGTAACAATCAACGATTGGCTGCGCTCGGTAACCTCTCAGGCCAAGCGTGAAAGGGTTTAAAGCACACCCAGTGCATAAATAAACGGATGCATGTACCTCAAAAACTCTCGGAAGTGTGTGTACATGGGCCACACTGCAGTTTCTTCCTACTTGATCATGCTTTGAGGTGGAAAGGAAGTAAATTTAGCAGGGTATGATTAAGTGGTAAGCCTCGACATCGTAATGGGCGACTTGTGTTTTGCTATGGTAAAAGATCTGAAAGTAGTATTTGGGAAGGTCATTAGTGGAAGCATACATGTGCCCGAGCGAGGATGGTCATGCACCCGCATGGAAGAAGGAAATCAATATTTTGGGACTGCCTGCCGTATTGGGAGGTTTTGGAGGTTAAGTCACTCATTTGGACTTCATGCACATCACGAAGAATGTTTGTTTGAACACTGCTAGGCTACATAGATATGCGGCAAATCGAAAGATACCTTGCAAGCTCGGAAGGACCTTGAAGACATGGAGGTGAGGTGACCTACATCAGAAAAAACAAAGAAGGGACAAAACAACTTTATCTACATCCTGCAAGCTACACTCCAAGCAAAGAGAGAAAAAAGCATGATTGAGTGTTTGAGCAGTGTGAAGGTCCCTTACGGATATTCCTCAAATGTAAAGAGACTCATAAACACGAAAGATAACAAACTCCAAGGCCTAAAATCCCATAGCGCCTTGTGTTGATGACCTGATTGCTCCCGGTAGCTATCCCGGTATCTTGCCGAGTGGAGTGCGAGGGGACAATCACGAAGCTATGTTCATTCTTCAACGCCATTTATGAGAAAGTCGTCGAACTTGACTAAAATGCCTAAGTTGGAGAGTGATGTGGTACAAAGTTTGGTTAGCCTCGAGATGATTTTCCTCCTGCATTCTTTGATATCATGGTTCATCTCACGTTCACCTTGTCAAGGAGATAGGTATCCTCGGACCGGTGTATACTGCACAACATGTTCGCTTCGAGAGGTACATGAGTGTCCTCAAGAAATCGTTAAATGCCGTTCGCGTCGAGAAGGAGTGCATTGCCGAGGAGCTACGTGGCGGAGGAGGTGATAGAGTTTTGTGTTGATTACATGAATGATGTAAATCTATCGGCGTCCCCATATCGACACGAGGAGGCTACGGGGCAAAGGGACAATAGGAAGGCAAGCGATTTGCATGCAGCGATCTTGTTGCATTCAAGCAAGCACATTTCAACATTGAAGCAATCCACCATAGTCGCCCCCTATGTCATTCGGCACAAGAGTGTCCTCGCGAGTTCCACGAGGTAAGGCCAGAGAGTTGGATAACCCTGAAGCACATGGATTCTTTTCGGTAGCTCTGAAGTACATCCTTGAGGAAGGGTCAAGCGATGAACTATTACCAGCTTGGCCGGGGACCATCACAGAAATCGGGACATTCAAGGGTATGAGATCAATGGTTACACATTCTACGAGATCGGGATAGCAGGAGCACCAACGAAAGCAGTGGCGTCAGTATAGGCCTTGAGACAACTGATGGCGAGGTTCGACACATATTCACGGTTTCATAGAAGAAATATGGGAGCTCGACTATGGACCTCTCAAGGTCCCTCTATTTAAGTGCCAATGGGTCAGAGGCGAGGACAAGCGGTGTGAAGGTCGAAGCAAATACGGACATGACAGCTGTGGATCTCACGAGAAGTCGGCTATAGGCGCGAACCGTTTGTTCACCGACGATGTGGCTCAGGTCTTCTATGTAATGGACATGTCAAGCAAACCTAAAAATCGAAAGGACAAGCAAAGGTAATGCCAAAAGCGACATGTAGTTCTCCAAGGCAAGCAGCCGGATTGTAGGAGTTGAGGGCGTCAGATGAGGAAGAGTATGGTCGATTCGGCAGGCTCCCTCCTTTTACGATTGATGTTGAAATAAGCGTCCTGCGTGGCAGTGATGTCGATGCTCCTTACATAAATCCACGATCATAAGAAGGAACAATTGTAAGGCGAAGACTTAAGATGTACTACTTGTATACATTATAGGTGGAGAAACATTCCTTGTACATTATTCCATATGATCATGTTGATATGTTGATATTTAACATTGCTTGTACATATGATGTTTAAAAAAATGAAACAATAAAATAGAAACACTTCAAAAAAACATAAAAATCGCATACAAACACTTAAAAAAATAAAACCATCGAATACAAACACTTTTAAAAAAGAAATACAAACACTTAAAAAAGAAAGGAAAAAAGAAATACAAGCACTTTTAAAAATTATTGTATACTTAAAACAATGAGTGCCTTCTAAGGTTAACAAGAAATCTCATCTCCCCCTTGGCTAAGCGGGCGCTTGAGTGCGAGCTTGTGCCCAAAGGTTGCGTGTTAAGGCCCGCTCGCCCGGCCTTTCTTTTTAAACCCGCTACAAGCGGTTACAGTACCAACCGCTTGTAGTGAGAATACTCTAGCGGTTCTTAGTACCAACCGCTTGTAGTGAGGCTACTACAAGCGGTTCTTAGTACCAACCGCTTGTACAGAATCACCACTACAAGCGGTTGGCAAGACCAACCGGCAGAAAATAGGTGAGCTGGTAGGCTACTTGCGGTCGGGGGTCCTCTACAAGCGGTTGGTATTACGAACCGGCTTGTAAATTACCTCTACAAGCGGTTGGTGTTCTGAACGCTTGTAGAAGTGAGGTAACCTTTAAATTTTGAAGTCGAAGGCTCCGCACCTTCAAATTTTTCTAAGTCCCAGGCGCGAGCCGACTCCGTCGGCCGCCACCACGCGAGCGGCCCCGACCCCATGTGGCGCCCCCAGGCCATCCACCGGAGGACCTAGGTAGGCTGGCCGAAATGCCCCTCTGCTAATACATGTATTGATGCCCATAAGGTGTTAGGTGAAATGCTCACAAGAAATTTTGTTGATCTGTTGATGTTGTAGTACATTTTTGTTGTATATATATTGTATATAAGTTTTCATGGCCACATTTATGTTGTATGTTGGAGTTTTCATGCTCTCTGTTGTAACTATTGTATATATATTGTAGGAAAAAACTAAAGAGCGATATGCCGTTCTTGTCTAAAATAATGTCATATAGGTTGTGTCACCATCCATTCACCTTTGATGATATTCACGGATAATATCACGGAACTTATCAGTGAGGCATAATGAAACTTATATGTGAAATATCATGAAACTTATCCATTAAACATAATGAAATTTATACTGCGAAACATCATGAAACTTATCATTGAAATCTAATGAAACTTTTCTATGAAACCTAATTAAACTTATACATGGAATATCATGAAACTTATTTATGTTGTATGTTTGTTTGACAATATATAAGTATTCTATATATGATTTCATCCCACATTTATGTTGTATGTGTGTTTGACAATATATAAGTATTCTATATATGATTTCATCCCATATTTATGTTGTATGTGTGTTTGACAATATATAAGTATTCTATATATGATTTCATCCCACATTTATGTTGTATGTGTGTTTGACAATATATAAGTATTCTATATATGATTTCATCCCACATTTATGTTGTATGTGTGTTTGACAATATATAAGTATTCTATATATGATTTCATCCCACATTTATGTTGTATATATGTTTGAGAATATATAAGTATTTTATATATGATTACATGCCCACTTTAGATGGCGACACCAGGCGTGGTGACCGGGATTTAAACGATGAGAAAATTTGATGTTTGAGACAATT